>CM066343.1:115546256-120346256 GCA_033807585.1 Hydrophis major
TCAACAACAGAATAATCAGAGAAGCAATAGAGATAGAAAAACGCCCTCACAGAATGAATAAACAAGATGATACCTCTCACCCACCAGCCATTTGGAAACCTGCTCTCATGAACAAACGACTACCAACATGAAGAATGACACCAGACTCACACGCACGAGGGCCACACAAGATGCTACCACCACACTTCGACATAGAAAGCAGACTCACACCCACACAGAAGATGAGACATGACCACGGACCAGAAGCCATACCGCAGCTGCATCACTACCCACTTCAAACCCCTCCAACCCACACATGAAGCGAACTGACACCCAGCATGAAGATGTGGCATGACCACGAACGTGAAGCCAAACAGCAGGATCACAGCTCACCAGCTCAAATCCTCCAGCAACTAAGATTAACCTGAGCACAACCAAGCCCCCACCTGAACAGAACATACCCCCAGCCAATCAGAACACAGCCAACCCCCCAACCAATCAGAACACAGCCAAACCTCCAACCAATAAGAACACACCCCCACCCAATCACAGCCAAGCCCCCACTCAATCAAATCACATCCCCACTAGCAATTAAAAGGAAGAAGCAGCTACAAGCTCACATTACTCTGAGAAGCACAAAGCTGAAGACACAAGCCTGAAGATGATGAATGAGACTTCATCAAAACGTCGCCTAGATACTTCCAATTTTATGCAGGACAAAACCTGAATAACCAAAGATCCACATATATGTGTATGTGTATGTGTATTTTCTGAGGTTTTCGTGGTGTTTGTATGTGGATCTTTGGTTATTCGGGTTTTCTTTACGTGGGAGAAAACCCGAATAACCAAAGATCCATATATGTGTGTGTGTGTGTGTGTGTGTGTGTGTGTGTATGTATATATATATATATAACATAAGAATATATATATATATATATATATATATATATATATATATATATATATATATATATATATATATATATGGATCTTTGGTTATTCGGGTTTTCTCCCGCGTAAGATTGGAAGTATCTGGGCAACGTTTCGATGAAGTCTCATTCATCATCTTCAGGCTTGGTCTTCAGCTCACTCTGAGAAGCACAGAGCTGAAGACCAAGCCTGAAGATGATGAATGAGACTTCATCGAAACGTTGCCCAGATACTTCCAATCTTACGCGGGAGAAAACCCGAATAACCAAAGATCCACATACAAGTACCCGCGAGAACCTCAGAAAAGAAATATATATATATATATATATATATATATATATATATATATATATATATATATATATATATATATATATATATATATATGTGTTTTCTTAAGTTTTCGCGGCTACTTACATGTCTGGCATTCAGCTTTGTTCGGGTATTTTCCCACGTCATAATAGTGGTGCTTTTAAAGTTGTAGCAACGTTTCAGCAGAATCTCATCTGCCATCATCAGGCTTCTGTATGGTGTTTGTCTGTGAGTCAAACTTTTACAGTGGTTTCAGATTTAAATTTGGGGCAGCCTATTGCTGTGTCAGAATGGTTTTTTCTTCCTCCTGATTGGTTGAGAGTCTTGGTCTGTGTTTATTGGTCTTGGAGTTTGCTGTGTTCTGCTACTAATATCTTCTGTCTTTTTTTGGGGGGGGGGCTCTTTTTGTATCTTGATTGGCTGGCAACATTGTGTTACTTTATTGGAGGCCTTTAGTGCAGCTTGGCTTCGGGTAAATGGACGGCTATCATTAGTTAGGAAGCTGGGTTTCATCTGGGTGCCTGGTTGGGGTGTGTTTGAGCTGGAGGTATCAGGGGGGATCTGTTTGTGCCCAGGTGTTTGCCTGGCTTGTGGTGTGGAGATTTTTTTGTTTGTGAGTGCAGGCTTCCAAATGATTGACAGCCTGGTGGAATCATCTCTTCTGCTCATGCTTTCTGGTCTTTTTTCAATCTCTATGGCTTCTCTGATGATTCTATGGCTGGGATTTTCTATGGTGGCTAGGGTTTTGGTGCCATTGAAGTTGATGTTATGACTTGTGTCTTCCATGTGTAGGACGAGTGAGGAAGTGTGTTCCAGCTTTTTGACTGCATTTTTGTGTTCACCCACCTGGATGAACACAAAAATGCAGTCAAAAAGCTGGAACACACTTCCTCACTCGTCCAACACATGGAAGCCACAGGTCATAACATCAACTTCAATGGCACCAAAACCCTAGCCACCATAGAAAATCCCAGCCACAGAATCATCAGAGAAGCCATAGAGATTGAAAAAAGACCAGAAAGCATGAACAGAAGAGATGATTCCACCAGGCTGTCAATCATTTGGAAGCCTGCACTCACAAACAAAAAAATCTCCACACCACAAGCCAGGCAAACACCTGGGCACAAACAGATCCCCCCTGATACCTCCAGCTCAAACACACCTCAACCAGGCACCCAGATGAAACCCAGCTTCCTAACTAATGATAGCCGTCCATTTACCCGAAGCCAAGCTGCACTAAAGGCCTCCAATAAAGTAACACAATGTTGCCAGCCAATCAAGATACAAAAAGAGCCCCCCCCCAAAAAAGACAGAGATATTAGTAGCAGAACACAGCAAACTCCAAGACCAATAAACACAGACCAAGACTCTCAACCAATCAGGAGGAAGAAAAAACCATTCTGACACAGCAATAGGCTGCCCCAAATTTAAATCTGAAACCACTGTAAAAGTCTGACTCACAGACAAACACCATACAGAAGCCTGATGATGGCAGATGAGATTCTGCTGAAACGTTGCTACAACTTTAAAAGCACCCCTATTATGACGTGGGAAAATACCCGAACAAAGCTGAATGCCAGACATGTAAGTACCCGCGAAAACTTAAGAAAATATATATATATATATATATATTCTTAAGTATTCGCGGGTGCTTACATGTGTGACATTCAGCTTTGTTCGGGTATTTTCCCACGTCATAGTAGTGGTGGTTTTAAAGTTGTAGCAACGTTTCAGCAGAATCTCATCAGCCATCATCAGGCTTCTGTATAGTGTTCGTCTGTGAGTCAGACTTTTACAGTGGTTTCAGATTTAAATTTGGGGCAGCCTTTTATATAAATATATATATATATATATATATATATATATATATATATATATATATATATATATATATATATATATATATATATATATATATATGATCCATATATGTGTGTGTGTGTGTGTGTGTGTGAGTGAGTGTTTTCTGAGGTTCTCGCGGGTATTTGTATGTGGATCTTTGGTTATTCGGGTTTTCTCCCGCGTAAGATTGGAAGTATCTAGGCAATGTTTCGATGAAGTCTCATTCATCATCTTCAGGCAGGCTTGGTCGTCAGCTCTGTGCTTCTAAGAGTGATGTGAGCTTGCAGCTGCTTCTTCCTTTTAACTGCTAGTGGGGGTGTGACTTGATTGGGTGAGGGCTTAGCTGTGTTCTGATTGGGTGGGGGGGTGTTCTGATTGGTTTGGGGTTTGGCTGTGTTCTGATTGGTTGGGGGGTTGGTTGTGTTCTGATTGGCTGGAGGCGTGTTCTGTTCAGGTGGGGGCTTGGTTGTGCTCAGGTTAGTCTTAATTGCTGGGGGATTTGAGCTGGTGAGCTGTGATCTTGCTGTTTGCCTTCGAGTTTGTGGTCGTGCTGCATCTTCATGATGGGGGTCAGTTCGCTTCATGCATGGCTCAGAGGGGTTTGAAGTGGGTGGTGATGCAGCTGCAGTGCGGCTTCTGGTCCGTGGTCGTGTCTCATCTTCTGTGTGGGTGTAAGTCTGCTTTCTACGTAGAAGTGTGGTGGTGGCATCTTGTGTGGCTCTCAGGGATGTGGGTCTGGTGTCATTCTTCATGTTAGGTACTCGTCTGTTCATGAGGGCGGGTTTCCAAATGGCTGGTAGACGGGAGGTATCATCTCGTTTATTCATGCTGTGTGGGCATTTTTCTATCTCTATGGCTTCTCTGATTATTCTGTTGCTGAAGTGTTCGGTTTTGGCGATAGTTCTGGTATTTTTAAAGTCAATCTCATGTCCTGTGGCTTTGAGGTGTTGGACCAGGGAAGAGGTCGGTTCTTCCTTTTTGATTGAGTTCCTATGTTCTTCAATGCGTGCACTTATTCTTTTGTTAGTTTGTCCAATGTATGTGGTGGGACAGGCAGTGCAAGGGATTTCGTATACTCCTTGATTTTCTAACTCGATTTTGTCCTTAGGGTTTCTTAGGATGGTGGATATCTTTCTGTTTGTGCAGAATGCTGTCTTAATGTTGTGTTTTTGGAGGATCTTGCTGATTTTGTCTGTAGTGCCTTTTATATATGGGAGGAGGGCTTTGCCATTCTCTTGTTCTCTGTCTTGGATTTTGGTTGGGGTTTCTTTTTGGATTAGGTGGGTAATCTTCTTTCTTTGGAATCCATTGGCTGTCAGCACACCGGTGAGAGTGTGTAGTTCGGTCTCTAGGTGCTGTTCATCGGCTAAGCATTTTGTTCTGGAGATGAGTGTCTCGGCTGCGGAATTGATCTGTGCTGGGTGGTGGTGTGAGAGTGCGTGTAGATAGCGGTTTGTATGTGTTTTCTTCTGGTAGATGGTGTGTCCTAAGGAGCCATTGGATTTTTTGTATACCAAGACATCTAGGAAGGGAAGTTGGTTATTAGCTTCTGTTTCCATGGTGAATTGTATTTTGGGGTGTAGGCTATTGAGGTGTGTGAGGAAGTTGTTCAGTTTTTCTTTCCCGTGTGGCCAGATTATGAAGGTGTCCTCTACATATCTGAGCCAGAGTTTGGGTTTGTGATCATATTTTTCTAGAGCTTGTGTTTCAAAGTGTTCCATGTAGAGGTTAGCGATGACAGGTGAGAGGGGGGATCCCATGGGTGCTCCTTCTATTTGTATTTTTGTCCGTTGTAGATGAAGTATGTATTGGATAGGCAGTGGTTGGTCAGATCTAGGATGTGCTTGGGGGGTTGTATTTGTTTTGGATGGCTGTCAAGGCTTCTTTTATTGGCACTTGGGTGAAGAGGGATATGACATTGAAGCTCACTAGTAGGTCACTGGGTTGTAAGTTTTGTTTCTTTATGATCTCGATGAACTGGAATGAGTTTCTTACGTGTGAGTTGATGGATTCTGCATAGGACTGTAGTTGTTTGGCGAGAAATTTGGCTAGGTTTTGTAGAGGTGAGCCTATGGAGCCGACTATTGGTCTAAGTGGGGTTCCTTCTTTGTGTATCTTGGGGAGACCATAAAGTTTAGGGCATCTGGATGATTTCTCTCTGGGTATGATTCTTTGCTGGATTTCTTCACTGATGGGGGAGGCTTTTATTTTGGATCTGGTGGTTTTTTCTAGGTAGGTGGTGGGGTCTGTCTTTAGGGGTTTGTATGTGGGGTCTTGGAGTAGGTTGGTTAACTTGGATTGGTAGTCAGATGTGTTCATAACCACTGTCGTGTTGCCCTTGTCTGCTGGTAGCATTATTATGCTGGTGTCTTCTTTCAGGTTAAGTAGTGCAGTTTGTTCTTCTTTGGATAAGTTGATTTTGGGTGGTTTGCTAGTGCAGGAGATGTTGGTGATTTCGAGTCTGATTCTATTAGCATCATCAGGGTTGGTTTTGGTCAGGCTGGTTTCAACTCCGCATATGATGGTTTCTGTGGGGATGTGTTTGGGAGCGACAGCAAAGTTGAATCCTTTAGAAAGGACCTTGGTTTCGGCTTCGGTGAGGATCTTGTCTGAGATGTTGTGCACTGTTTGTTTCATGTGTGGCTGTGAGGGGGGAGGAGTTGGTTTCTGGCTTTGTTGTAGTCTTCTGAGTTTGTTGGTGTTTGTGTCTGTCTTGAGGGTGGTCTGTGTTTCGGCTCTCCAGACAGCGAGTAGTTTGGATTTGTCCCAAAGTAAGGGGTGAATCTTGTTACTGAGTCTGAGGTGAAGTGTGAGGAGATCTTTGTTGATTTGGTCTAGGAGAAATCTTTCTGTGTGAAGTTCATTTCTAATTAGGGCCAATTCTGTTCTTTTTAGGATGTGTTTGGTGGCTGCTGTGTTGGTGTGGAATTTCAATTGGAAGCTTGTGGGAATTAAATTTTGATCTCGGCAGTTGCATAGGAATGCGAGGTCACATAAAATGGAAGCTCTTTGGACTTCAAGTTTTTCATAAGTCCTGGTCAGATGGTGGGTTTCCTCCCCGTAGAGGTGCAATATTTGTTTTCTGAGGTTCTCGCGGGTATTTGTATGTGGATCTTTGGTTATTTCGGTTTTCTCCCGCGTAAGATTGGAAGTATCTAGGCAATGTTTCGATGAAGTCTCATTCATCATCTTCAGGCAGGCTTGGTCTTCAGCTCTGTGCTTCTCAGAGTGATGTGAGCTTGCAGCTGCTTCTTCCTTTTAACTGCTAGTGGGGGTGTGACTTGATTGGGTAGGGGCTTGGCTGTGTTCTGATTGGGTGGGGTGTGTTCTGATTGGTTTGGGGTTTGGTTGTGTTCTGATTGGTTGGGGGCTTGGCTGTGTTCTGATTGGCTGGAGGCATGTTCTGTTCAGGTGGGGGCTTGGTTGTGCTCAGGTTAGTCTTGGTTGCTGGGGGATTTGAGCTGGTGAGCTGTGATCTTGCTGTTTGGCTTCGAGTTCGTGGTCGTGCTGCATCTTCATGGTGGGGGTCAGTTCGCTTCATGTATGGCTCATGTATGGTTCTCTCAGACAGAGAACAAGAGAATGGCAAAGCCCTCCTCCCATATATAAAAGGCACTACAGACAAAATCAGCAAAATCCTCCAAAAACACCACATTAAGACAGCATTCTGCACAAACAGAAAGATATCCACCATCCTAAGAAACCCTAAGGACAAATTCGAGTTAGAAAATCAAGGAGTATACGAAATCCCTTGCACTGCCTGCCCCACCACATACATTGCACAAACTAACAGAAGAATAAGTGCACGCATTGAAGAACATAAATATTCAATCAAAAAGGAAGAACCAACCTCTTCCCTGGTCCAACACCTCAAAGCCACAGGACATGAGATTGACTTTAAAAATACCAGACCTATTGCCAAAACCGAACACTTCAGCAGCAGAATAATCAGAGAAGCCATAGAGATAGAAAAACGCCCACACAGCATGAATAAACGAGATGATACCTCCCGCCTACCAGCCATTTGGAAACCCGCCCTCATGAACAGAAGAGTACCTAACATGAAAAATGACACCAGACCCATACCCCTGAGAGCCACGCAAGATGCCACCACCACACTTCCACGTAGAAAGCAGACTCACACCCACATAGAAGATGAGACACGACCACGGACCAGAAGCCGCACTGCAGCTGCATCACTACCCACTTCAAACCCCTCTGAGCCATACATGAAGCAAACTGACCCCCATCATGAAGATGCAGCACGACCACGAACTCGAAGCCAAACAGCAAGATCACAGCTCACCAGCTCAAACCTTCCAGCAACTAAGACTAACCTGAGCACAACCAAGCCCCCACCTGAACAGAACACGCCTCCAGCCAATCAGAACACAGCCAACCCCCCCAACCAATCAGAACACAGCCAAACCCCCAACCAATGAGAACACCCCCCATCCAATCAGAACACAGCCAAGCCCCCACCCAATCAAGTCACACCCCCACTAGCAGTTGAAAGGAAGAAGCAGCTGCAAGCTCACATCACTCTGAGAAGCACAGAGCTGACGACCAAGCGTGCCTGAAGATGATGAATGAGACTTCATCAAAACATTGCCTAGATACTTCCAATCTTACGCGGGAGAAAACCCGAATAACCAAAGATCCACACACACACACACACACACACACACACACACACACACACATATATATATATATGTTTTATATATACGTATATGTATGTATGTATGTATGTATATGTATATGTATATGTATATGTGTATGTATATGTATATGTATATGTATATGTATATGTATATGTATATGTATATGTATATGTATATGTATATGTATATGTATATGTATATGTATATGTATATGTATATGTAGGTCTAGGTGTGTTCCGGTGTTTTCCCGTGTAAGATTAAGAGTATCTTGGTGAAGTTTTGGCGAGGTCCCACTCACCATCCTCAGGCTGGTGCTTTTGGCTTCATGCCAGTGCAAGCAATGTGTGATCAGGGCCGCCATCTCTCTATAAATACTGGGGGGGGGCTGGTGTGCTGGGCTGGTTGGCTGCGCTGCTGCCTCTTGATTGGTTGATGGCGCTGAGTTGAGTAATGGGCTGTGTGATGGGCTTGTGAGTTCTTTTGTTGTGGTATCCTGGGTCCTGCCTTGTAAGTTGGTGAAATACTGAAATCTCTTGTCCTGTTGACATGGGAAACATTAAAAACTATACTATGACCATAAACGGATAATATAACTTTTAAAACTTAAGAAATATCCTTAATTTGTCCTCAATTCCATCTCTCCCATTCGGTATTAAATAACATTGGGGCTATTTATTCTGTATCACTAATCCATTCATTCAGAAGAAGTTTGCTATACCTGTCAGCAATATACATTTATATTATGGGTATGTTGTGGATCATAACAATTAGGGATTATTATATGCACAAAAAAGGGGTCTTCTCAGTGGTGCTCTCTTCCTTATGGAACACTATTCCCTCCAAGCTATGGTTGACCCCCATGCTGTACTTCTTAAAAAGGCCCTTAAAATGTGATTCCCCCCACCCCCCCAGTGGGCCTGGGGATTCCACTGAAGAAAGACAGAATGGATAAAGTGAATTATTTTATTGCATTGTGTTGTTGCTATTATAGGGAGTGTGGGGTGGGTTTTTAAAAATAGGTTTAATAGGTTTTTATTATATGATGGGTTTTTAAAACCACCAGAACCAGCCATGTGTAAGTTGGAATATAATATTCATTTGTTAAGTTAATTAATTGATAATAATCAATCAATCAATGAGGCAGGCAAGAGGGAATATAATTTTCAAAACTGTTCCTAATATTTCTTAAATAACTTTTATGTTACTTTTAATTGGCAACTGTCAAAGACTTTTAGAAGTGACTTTTAGAACACAACCCAGGTTTTATTATAAACTTCAACTAACAATACATACCTTCACATCTCTAGACCCAGCTTTACTTTAAGATGTCAAATGGCTTTCAGTTACATTCCTATATTTCACCAGAGCATTGAAGGCACTTAAAATATATTCATTTGTATTCAACTAGAATAATGATGTAATACTTAACAAAAATCTTTAAGCATATAAAAATATTGTAATAAGTTAAATTAAAGAAATTAAAAAACATAACACACAAGAAAAGTGATATTTATATTCTCAAGTAATTTTGAAAACTGAGTTATACCTATTCTACTCTGATTCAAATCTAAATCTAAGTTTGTAGAGTCAGGTTGATCTAGCAGATAAGGGACCAGGCTAGAAATCAACAGACCATGAGTTCTAAGCCTGTCTTAGCATGAAAACCAACTGGATGATCTTGGGTTACTCACTTTTTCTCAGCCAACCTCACATCACAAGGATTGATGTTGTGGGCAAATTAGGAGGAGGAAGGAGAATTATATATATTCACTACTTTGAATTTTTATTTTAATAATAAAAGTGGAATATAAATAAGTAAGGCAGAGATGAGATGGAGAATCTTACTTTTATGACACGAAAATGTTAAGGCAGATTCCCCCCGCTAAATTTTGCTTATCTTAAAACCAGGTACATTTTGTTTTATCACAACTCTTTGAAGTTCTGATGAGATTTGTTCATCCTTGTTACATTATTATCATTTTTATTCCTGAATGCTTTAGCTGGGTGGGAAAACCATAGCAAAAACTGCAATCAATCTTGCAATGAATCCTACATCTTGAAATATCAGGAGTTTGGCAGAAGGCAGAGTGCTAAAATCTATGCTAACTCCCCAATTATTTCATCAAAGTACATTTCCACACTGTAATTATTTGCTTACCAAGGATCTGGCAACTCAAGAGATGAATTGGATTTAATCTTATCTAAGAAAACAAAACTTGGGACTTGGAACCAGTTGCTTGAAATGTTGGACTTCTGTGCTCAAGACAACATATATTTAAATACCCAGTGCTGGGAATTATGCTCTTTGATACTTTGCTGTTCATAACTACTTGGAATATTTGATTAGCTCCCTTAGAAACTGTATGCATGCCTTGCTGTTTGTTTAATGACAATTTGTTGAATAAACCATAACTGACTATGCTTAGACATCATGTTAAACTCAAGGGTATATTGTACTCTACGCTATGTTGACTAATGGTGCAATATGCTGCTGATGCAAAGTTTTGCATTTTTATAATGATGTGAAAAGAAGAATGACATCTATGGTCCCTAAGTTTTAATGCTCTTGGCTTGTGCCTTCCTGAACTTAGTCTAAACTGGTCTTAGTTATAGTTTATAAATCACAATATCACATTATATTGTACATCATGTTGAGCCAAATCAAACTAACCACAATAGAGTCCGAACACAATATACAAAAGGAATTTGGATGTTTTCCGATTATATTTCAACTGCCTATCTTATTAGAACCCACACTGTTTATCAGACATTAACACGATTGAGTACTCAAGAAGAGTACTCCACTCCTTTACTCACAGTAGAATTCCCTTTGCCTCCAGGCTTGAAACTTTGGGCCTGGATAATATGGAACTGCGCCGCCTGCGGTCCAATCTAAGCATATTTCACAAAATTGTCTGCTACAATGTCTTACTGATTTCTTCAGCTTCAACCACAATAATACACAGCCAAACAATCAAGGTAATCAATCAAGGTAAACCGTTTCAAATTCAATTGCAGAAAATATGACTTCAGCAACAGTGATCAATGCCTGGAATGCCCTACCTGATTCCATTGTTACAGCTTCAAACCCTCACAGCTTCAATCTCAAACTGTCTACCGTGGACCTCACCCCATTCTTAAGAAGCCCTTAAAGGGGGTGTGTATAAGCATACTAGCGTGCCTACTGTCCCCATTTATTTGTATTTACTTCCCTTGTTCATGTTTATGTTCATACCTATACTTGTTATCTTGTACATGTTTGACAAACAAATAAAATAAAATAAAAATAAATAAAATTATGGAATAATAGAAACCATATTTGCTATCTTTTACTTGTAGTCTTCCAGTGTTCTCCCATATTTATTAGGGAAAAAAATCAGTTGAAAAGAAAGAAATCTCAACTTTCTCTGTGTATAAAAAAGCACCATCTAAATAAGCAGGGCTCATTGAAGCTGTCTGAATCACAGTACAAAATCTGTGATATTGAAATAGAGAATTCTAAATGCATTCATTAATCATCTTTATTGCAATGGAAATTTGTTTCATCTGTGTAGGATTATAGTCAGTTGATATCATCTGGAGAGAAAGCAAATATATTGTAAAGCTATCACCTATCATTCTTCAAGGCATTGTATTTTTTCTTTTTGTTTTAGATGAATTAAGTTGTTGGTTCTTAAATGGAAATACCTGTATCCTATGTTCTAAAAAATACTATGAGTTTCTCAGTTTTAGTTAGTATTTAAATTGTGGGAGAGATTGGGATAGATTTTGGGGTCACATTGAAATATAATTTTATCCATATAAATATATTAAATTATAGTATATTTATTCCAATTCCATTTTAATTGTATTTAATTCCAATTCCATTTTAAATTGTTTTTATTGGATTTTTAGTAATAATTTGTGTTTGGGACACTGCACTTTGATATGGCCCATGGGCTAATCAATAAAAAAAACTAACTAACATTTAAATTGCAGCGGCAATAAACAACAAAATTGCCGTGAATTTTTATGCATATTTTAAAGAGAATTCAGATATCAATTGATAATTTACATTATTTTAAAATAAATTTAAAAATACAATTAATGAGTATTGATGACTTACTGTACATCTAATAGTTGCCTTCAATACCATATTGAAAGCAACATTTTCTGACAATTTCTCGAGGGAATACTATGGCTTTCAAGAATAACATATAGCTTTGGCACCTAGGGTGATATATTCCTTCATTTTATACTGTTTGTTCCCATCTGACTTAGTAAATTAAGGTTTGTTTGTTTTTTAAAAAAGAAATCAAATGTAGCAATCTGTTAGATTTCACAATCCTACCTGATTGGATTGATTGTCTCTTTTTGTGCCATTAAGTTGCTTTCAACTTTTAAAATAACGTAAATAGATTTTCTCCATAATACCTTTTTGTAACTTGATCCTTCAGTATTTCCAAAGATGCACCCATTGTCACTTGTTGCTAGTTATTCTATTTTATTTATTTATTTGATTTGTCAATTGCTTACAAGATAATAGGTATAAGTATATACATAGTTATGAATACATGAAATGGGTGCATATAAGAAAAATAAAAGAAACAATAGGACAGGGACTAGGCACATTGGTGCACTTATGCATGCCCCCTACAGACCTCTTAGGAAAGGTGTGAGGTCAATAGTAGACAGTCTAAGGTTAAATTTTGGGGGGTTTGGGAAAGAAACTACAGAGTCAGGTAGGGTATTCCAGACATTGACCACCTGTTGCTCAAGTCGTATTTCCTACAATCAAGTTTGGTGCGATTAACCTTGAGTTTGTATCTATTGTGTGCTCTTGTGTTTTATGGTTGAAGCTGAAGTATTCATTGATAGGTAGTATTCATTGATTGCAATATATGATTTTATGTACTATATTAGATCAAACCGAAGACAGCGTAATTCAAGGTTTTCTAGGTCTAGAATTTCAAGTCTGGTGGCATAAGGTATTCTGCAACGAGTAGAGGAGTGGAGAACTATTCTTGTGAAATATTTCTGGACTTTCTCAACTCTGCTAATATCAGATACGTAATGTGGGTTTCAGACTGATGAGCTGTATTCGAGTATTGGTCTAACAAATGTTTTGTATGCTTTAGTTAGTAGTATGATATTACCAGAGAAAAAGCTATGCAGGATTAGGTTAACAACTCTTAATGCCTTTTTGGCTATATAGTTACAGTGGGCTCTAGCACTTAGATCATTAGAGATGAGTATTCCAAGGTCCTTTACAGAGCTTGGATCATCAACAAGATCTTGACTATTCAGCTTGTATTTTATTTTCTGATTTTTTTTTGCCAATATGTAAGACAGAGCATTTATTTGTTGAGATTTGAAGTTGCCATTTGTTTGACCATTCTGATACATAGTCAAGATCTTTTTGAAGGGTAGCAGTATTGTCTGTGGTATTGAACAGCTTTACATCATCAGCGAAAAGAACGCATATGATCACAGAGGTCATTTATGTAGAGTATGAAGAGAGTTGGTCCTAGAACACTGCCTTGGGGGACACCACTATTGACAGATACAGAATTTGATAGGACACTCCCAATTTTGACCATTTCTTGTCTGTTTGACAAGAATGCTTCTATCCAGTTATGTAGGTGTCCAGAGATATCATAAGATTTTAGTTTTAGTAGTAGTTTGTCATGTACCAATGAATCAAAGGCGTTACAGAAGTCTATGTAGATTGCAACTATTGCTTTGCCCTGATCGAGTTGTGTAGTCCATATGTTTTTGCAGTGCAAGAGTTGCAGATTACAATATAGTTTTTTCCTGAAACCAAATTGTTTATTGGAGAGTAGGTTGCTTGTCTCTAAGTGGAAGATAATGGATTGGTTAATAATTGATTCCATGACTTTACAGGTGATGCAGCATAAGGAGATTGGTCTGTAATTTTCAACTAGGCTGGGGTCTCCCTTTTTGAAGATGGGGATGACTGTGGCTTGTGACCATAGATTAGGCAAGGAGCTGGTCCTGAAAGATTTTTCAAAGATTATGCTTAGAGGTTCAGCTATGGCAGTGGATAAAGTAGGCACATATTCCATCCGGTCCAATAGATAGAGATTGTTTTAGATTGCATAGTGCTTTTTCAACATTGTCTTCTGTAAAATCAATACGTAATAGATCATTGTAGTTGTCTGTGGTTCGGCTAGGAAATACTGGGCATGATCCATTGCTGTTTACAAATACTGAGCCGAAGAATGTGCTAAAGATGTTGGCTTTAATGGTGTTGTCCTTGCAGTCTTAAGCATTAGATCCTATCAGGGGTGGGATGAACCTTGAGTCTTTTAGTTTGTTGTTTACAAAATTGTAAAAAGCGTGGGTGGAATTGGTGCATAGAAGGTTTTCCTCTTGTTTAATTGATAATTGGTGCATTCAGTCTTTACCTGGTGGCATAAATTTTTGTATCAACTTTTGAAGTTGGCAACGTGACCAGATTTGTTTTTCCGCCAGAGTGATCTCTTTTTGGATTGAAGTTTCCTTATTGTTATGGGTAATCTGATTTTTTTTGTTTTGGGAGTTGTTGTTGGTACATATAGTTTGATGACTCTTTTGACTTCAAGTAAAATATGTTGTAATGGTCTTCAACAGTATTGCATCCAGTGAACAGAGAATGCCAATCAAGGGATGAGAGATCATTGGCTATAAGATCAGAGTTGCCTTTTTTGAAGTTATAATTGGGGATTACATCATTGTGATGATTTTTGTGTGGGCGTAAGTTGAGACAAAAGTCAATCATGTTGTGGTCACTGCTGGAAAAGGATTCTTTAGTTTGTGTTCCATAAATTAAATTTGCAGAAGATAAAATTGAGGCAGTTGTTTAGTCTAGTGTTGTTGGTTACTAGTTGTTCCAGTCCCAGATTTGTAACAGCATTGTAGAAGGTTGCGTGTATGGGTTCAGTTGTACATTCATTTAGGGTCCAGTAAATATGAGGTAGATTGAAGTCACCAAGAAAGATAAAAGTGTGTGGGCAGGATGCTGCCCATGTTAGTAGTGTATTTAGCTTGTTTACATGTTTGATGTCATAATCAGGTACTCTGTAACATAGTAAAAATCGAAATGTGATATTTAAGGATAGTTCACAGATAATGGTCTCAGGAAGAGCAAGCTCCTGGGTAACTTGGATGTTTTATAGATGTAAGGACTTTTTATAGAAGATAGCAACACCACCTCCTCTATGAACTTCACGATCTGATTGGTAAACATGATAGTCTCTTACTGTGGTAATGGAGTCAGGGAGAGATGCGTTGAGCCATGTTTCACAGACAAATATGATGTTGAATTTAGCCATATTTAGTAAGAGGAAAAATTGAGGTATTTTATTTTCAAGGCTTCTTGCATTGAGTAGCTTGTATTTAAGGCCAGCAGTAGTTGGAATTGAAGTAGTTAGGGGCGTGCATGCCTAGTCTTGGGTGATGGTGGATTGCTTGAGGTAGGGTTGTGGTTGAAGGTTAAAGCTGAGTTGCGGGTTGTGTGACTTACTTTTAATACGGTCAGCATGGTAGTCAATGTACAGGTCCTTCTCTCCATTGTCTAGATGTTTTTTGAGTTCAATGCGGAGTACATGGGAGCGGGCACGTTGCTGTATGGTTAGGTCAGGGCGACAATGGAGGTTCTTGTTCTGTCCCCTCATTAGCATTCTTGAGATCCCCGCGCTTTGATTGGCCAAAGCGTGGGGCTCTCTGATTGGCTAGGCGAGCCGCGCCGATTGGCTCGCTGGGAATCTCCCGCGATTGGTCGATTCGAATCGCGGGAGATTCAAAGCGGTGCCATTGGCTGCGGCCGCCACGGCTAAAGAAATAAAAAGCCGCAAAGTTTCTCCATAGCCCCAGTTCGGTTCCTAACTCAATAAAAGAGCTTGATACTAAGTCACCGACTCCTGGCATCATTTCCGAAGACACAACACTGGCGACGAAGGTGGGATTCTGATCCTGAACCGAAGCACGTGTCCGACGGAAGCCAGACGAAACTCCACGATGGCGAACATCGCACCCCCCGCACCCTTCAACCCCGCCAGCGAGGACTGGGAATCGTACTCCGACAGATTCTGCATGTTCCTCGAGTGCAGCGACCTGAAGGACGCCACCAGCCACATGAAGCGAGCCGTGTTCCTGAACCCACTGCGGGACCGCAGTGTTTAAGATGGCCAAAGCACTTGCCAAACCCGCCGACGTGACCGCGATGGACTGGGACATCCTCGAGCCAATACTCTGGTGACACTACGCTCCAGATGTGCCCATCCTCATCCAATGACATGAGTTCTACCATCAGGACCAACGGTCGGGTGAGAGTTTCAGCGACTTCGTCGCCAAACTACGGCACCTAGGGGGGCTGTGCGAATTCGACAACCTGAACGACGCCCTGCGAGACCGAATCGTGCTTGGCCTTTGGGACCCCGTCCTCCAGAGTCGGCTGATGGCCAAGGGCAACATCACCCTTGCAGATACCCTCACCGAAGCCACAGCTGCCGAAGCGACCCAAGACGACCACCCACCAGGGCGACTTCCACTCAGCATCGGGCACTTCCGACGAGGAGGAGGAAATTCACCGTCTCCAGGCAGGCCGTGACCCACGGAACCGGCGGGGTCGTAAGTCGAGGACCACCTGTGCCGGTTGCGGAGGCGACCATCCCAGGTCCGAATGCCAGTTCTTCAATTCAATCTGCCGGCATTGTGACAAGAAGGGACACATCGCCCGCGTCTGCCGTCTCAAAAAGAACCGCAGCCCTCCACGATGGGACCAGAGCGAACGGAGACGAGAGAGCACACCACCCCGGACCAGAGATTGCCCCTCTGACAACAGATGGGACCAGAACGGACAATCCCTATGAGGCGGCGAGACCCGGCGAAGAGAGGAGACCCATCAGACAGTCACCATCGGCCACGCCACAACCAACGACGCCTGGAAGGTCTACGTGGAGGTAGGCATCAAAGGCGAGCCATGTAAAATGGAGGTGGACTCCGGGTCCTACCTCTCCATCATAGCATGGCAAGAAATAAAACGCTTGGTGCCTACCATCCAAAGAAAAGGCCTAGACAACCAGAGACTAATCGTGAAAGACTATCAGGGAAACCGCATCCCTGTAGTTGGAACCGGACAGTTCAAGGTAACATACAAAGGGCGCACCGAAAGGCTTCCCCTGACCATTGTCGATCGCGACCACCCAAGCCTACTGGGACTGCAATGGTTTGCCCCACTCGGCATCGCAGTCATGGGAATCGACCACATCGCCGACGACAACTGGGAGCAACAACTAGCCCAGGAATTCCAAGAGATCTTCGACGGAAACCTAGGCAAGTACCAAGGGCCCCTTATATCATTCAGCCTAGACCCAAACGTCCCCCCAAAACGCCTGAAACCAAGGCGGGTGCCATTCGCGCTTAAACCCAAGATAGACGAGCAAATTGACAAGCATGTCAAGCAAGGGGTCCTACAACCCATAGACCACGCCCGGTGGGAGACCCCCATAGTCACCCTGATCAAGCCCGATGGGTCGGTGAGAATCTGTAGGGACTATAAGGCCACCCTAAATGGCACCTTGCAACAAAGCGCTTACCCCGTCCCAGTCGTGCAGCACCTACACATTCACTGGGAGGGGGCAAGGTTTTCGCTAAACTCGACCTCGCCCAGGCATACCAACAGTTGCCAGTCGACGAGGAAACGGCAGAAGCGCAAACCATAGTCACCCACTGGGGAGCATTTAAATGCAACCGGCTCCAATTCGGAGTCAACCTGGCGCCTGGAATATTCCAAAGCCTAATGGAAAGACTATTGCAAGGCATCAAGGGGGTGCTACCTTACTTCGACGACGTCCTAGTGTTGGCAACCAACCAAGCCGAACTAGAGGGTCGCCTAAGGGAGGTCCTAACCAAATTCAAAGAGACCGGGCTCATGGTAAAGAGGGAGAAATGCCAATTATACATGGAACGGGTTGAATTCCTAGGATATCTCCTAGACCGTCACGGCATTCACCCCACAAACCAAAAAATCAAAGCCATCAAAGAAGACCCCACACCCAAGTCGAAGATGGAGCTGCAGGCATTTCTGGGGCTGCTTAACTTTTCTAATGTCTTCCTGCCCCAAAAGGCGATGGTGGCGGAGCCTTTGCATAGGCTCCTGGACAAGGCGGCGACCTGGACTTGGGGGAAACGCGAGGAAGCCGCCTTCCAGAAAACAAAGGACCTCCTCACTTTGGATGCCGTCCTTATCCAGTACAACGAGACCCTACCTCTGGCTGTCACATGCGACGCATCACCCTTCGGCGTCGGCGCTGTCTTCAGCCATACTCTCCCCGATGGAAAAGAAGCAACCATCGCGTTCTTTTCAAGGACCCTCACCAAACCGGAGCAGAACTACAGCCAGCTGGACAAAGAGGCTCTGGCTATCGTCGCCGCAGTAAAAAGGTTCCACGAGTATCTCTACGGCCGGACATTTACCATCATAACCGACCACAAACCGCTGCTGGGAATCCTTGCAGGGAACAGGGCCACCCCGAACATTCTGTCTCCCCGAATGACAAGGTGGTCCGAGTTCCTGGCGGCCTACAATTACGGAATCACACACAGACCGGGTAAGACTATCTCCCATGCGGACGCCTTAAGCCGCTCGTCGTTACCGGAGCCTGACACCGACCCAGCACCCACGACGACCACCCTCAGTATAGAGACTCTACTCAACCTACCCATAACCGCGTCAGACATTGCCCGAGAAACTAATAAAGACAAACGTCTGGCGCAGGTGTTGCATTGGGTAGAGAAAGGGTGGCTGGAAAGGGACAACGACGAGTCCGTCAAGACATTCCGGAACCGGCAAACGGAACTCTCATTAGTAAAAGGGTGCATACTATGGGGGGATAGGGTGGTCATCCCAGAAAAGCTACAAGGGAAGGTTCTGGAACTGTTACATGAGGGGCACCCGGGCATCGTTAGGACTAAAGCCCTGGCCAGAAGTTACGCTTGGTGGCCAGGGATGGACAAACAGATTGAGGCCTGGGTAGCAAGGTGCCAACGATGCCAGGAAACTAGGCCAAGCCCACCCACAGCACCCGTCCTAGAGTGGGAAACCCCAAGGGGACCTTGGTCTAGGATCCACATAGATTTCGCCGGGCCCACAAAAGGACACACCTTCCTGATAACCGTAGACGCTTACTCCAACTGGCTGGAGGTAAGCAACATGAAAACGACAACCACGGAGGCCGTGACCAAAGAACTCGGCAAACTTTTTGCAACACACGGCCTCCCAGACATCATCGTTTCCGACAACGGGCCCCAATTCACCTCGCTAGAATTTGAAAAATTCCTAGTGGAAAGGGGCATCCGACACGCGCTGACAGCACCGGTGCATCCGGCGGCGAACGGTTGGGTGGAACGGATGGTTCAATTTACAAAGAAAACCATCCAGAAAATAAACCACGGGGAGATCCAGGACAAAATAAATAAATTACTCTTCACCCAACACATAACCCCAAATACCACAATGAATAAAAGCCCAGCCGAACTGCTAATGGGGAGGAAAATAAGGTCCCCACTCGACAGATTACACCCCACGTACAACCCAGAGAAACCCCCAGACTCAACCAGCAAACACCGAACCTTTGCACCAGGCGATGTCGTTTGCGCGAAAAATCTAATGGGAGACCCGTTATGGGTACCAGCCGTCATCACACAACTAACAGGCCCACACTCGTACCGGCTACAAACAACAGACGGACGAGCGTGGAAATGCCACATCGACCAGTTAAGATTGAGGACGACCACCCAAGAGACCACCGATGCGCAAACAGGCAAAACCAAACCCCACAACACAAACCAAGAGGGGAAGGAATACCCAGGGGACCAAAACTGAGGAAGAATAAACCAACCATACTCACCGGGAAGCAGCCAGCACAAAACCTCGCCAGAAAAGACAGCCAGGCCAGCTCAACCAACCCGGGAAGCCCAGGAGGGAGCTACGGAGAGCGGCCCGGCCCGACCGACCAGGCGGTTCCCACGACGGCATCCAGAGAAGCCGAGACCCTGACCGAACCGGCCGGGATCCAACCTACGACTGAGCTGCGCAGGTCCAGTAGGCTAAGACGGAGCCCCACCTACCTACGGGACTACGCAACGTAAGGACTGAACCAAGAGGGGAGGGGTGTTCTGTCCCCTCATTAGCATTCTTGAGATCCCCACGCTTTGATTGGCCAAAGCGCGGGGCACTCTGATTGGCTAGGCGAGCCGCGCCGATTGGCTCGCTGGGAATCTCCCGCGATTGGTCGATTCGAATCGTGGGAGATTCAAAGCGGTGCCATTGGCCGCAGCCGCGGCGGCTAAAGAAATAAAAAGCCGCAAAGTTTCTCCATAGCCCCAGTTCGGTTCCTAACTCAATAAAAGAGCTTGATACTAAGTCACCGACTCCTGGCATCATTTCCGACGACACAACAGTTCTTATGGTTGGTGTTGGTTTTGGCGACTGAATTTATTGTGTAAATGAATTTATGTTTGCTTGATTCATTTTTGCAAATGACCCTGCAGAAGCGTGGGGCCACAGAGCTGTCTCTGTTTTTGAGCTCTCAGCCAATGCGGGAAATATCAAGTATTTCATCAGGGGAGATGGTTGATGCTTGATAATCACTGATGATGTTTTGGACAGTAGTGATTTTCTTTTACCTTTCTCTGGTTGAATCTCAGATTCTTTGCTTTTCTTCTACCTTTCTCATCATAGAGCTTTGTCCAGAAACTTAGGATTTTGAATAAAGTATCTGAAGTAAGATACTTTGGGCCTCATGTAAAAACTTGGTTAGAATTTTGAATGATCATTGTCAAGGACTAACTGTAGTGATTTTTAATAGTATTTGGCTTTCTCAATTATTTATCCTGCATCAATAATGACCTCTTATGTTCTTTGGTCTTTTCTAAAGCCAGTTTGAACATCTGGCACCTCTTTTACTTCATTGTCATGGAAAATCTTAAACATTATTTTGTTAGCATATGAAAATAAGGATTTGCACAACCTGTTAAATCTCCTTTATTTGGTATTAGAATTTAGACTGATCTTTTCCAATCTCTTAGCCTCTTTGTAATTGTCCAGATTTACTGGCAAAGCTTAGTTAACATATTTATTGATTCTTTTTCTCTTGCTTATTACATTTCTGTAAATAACCCTCAGCTCTTTAACTTCTGACTTGCTAAAAACTGGAGGGCTAGTGTAAGTTCTGGTAAATAGGTTCTTGTAAATATTTTCTAAGTTATCTTTGGGAGTTGACATCTCTATTGTACAATATTTTAGAACACTCCTTTCAGTAATATATTTAAATTATGCATATAATTCAACTATATCATTATGAATTATATTAGTAATAGCATTTAATAGTATTAAAATGAATGTTATTGGGTACAAGTGTTATTTATATTAAAGCTTGATAAATATGTATATTGTTAATTCTCTTCAAATCCTTAAATAAGTTTTGTTTTTCTTAATATGTTTGTATGGTAACTTTTTAATCCTGATTGAATATTTGCTGTAGAGCTAGTGGCATGCTACTAAACTTCCTTATATCATCCTTCAGTGGATATCTTATTGTTAATATGTTAGAGCTTCATCATCACATAATTATGAAATGATTATTCATGCGCATTGTTCATTTTCTCTCTGCGTACTTTATGTTTTTATCCTTTTGAAGTATTTGAATTCCAATTCTCTGATGTACCACAAAATGTGATTATATTGATGAGTATTCTTCTGATAGAAAACATAAAGTTTTATGATATAACCTATGCAGGGGGCACCAAATCTGATTGCTGCTAGAAATATGATAGAAATGATCTTGTGTGGCTAACTGCTGAAAAGATTCAACAGTCCAGTCAGTTTACAAGACAGCTCAATGTTGTTGATCTTAGGAGGAGTGGGAAGCAAAATGTCCAATTAGAGTAACAAGAAATTCACAGTTCAATATTTATTTAATTATTTCATTAAAAGTATTTATAGTTGCCCAGTCCCAAAAGTCACCAAGGAACACAAATAAAAAAGAAACAAAAACTATAAAACTAAGTGGTAAGAATTTAAAAAAAAAAAAATGCTTATGACAGACAACCTCAATCTAGTCAATTGGGGTTGAAGTCTCATAGAAATTATCATATAGTTCAATATTTTTCAAGGTGATTAAAAGAATACTGTAAAACATTCCTACTTACTGGGCAGTTGACACCAAAAGAATTATAAAAAACCACCCCACTATAAGGAAAACATAAACATAGGAAAAAAGAAAGGAAGTATATAAACAGTCTGTGCTTGAGACTAAAACACTATATTATTATAATTCTATGTACAATAATTTAATGATCAACTAAACATCTATTTGTAAAATTTTCCTCAAAAGTAGGGATCAAATGTCTCTGAGGATAAGTACCTCATGATCTGGCCCTGCCAATTGTATTTCACACATTCACTTCATGATTGTCTATTTATATTGGTCTCTATCTTCCCTAAAGGATCATTCATACATACTATGCCAAGTCTCTCTCTCTCTCTCCCTCTCTCTCTCTCTGCCCCCCCCCATATGTGAAAGAGAGAGAGAGAGAGAGAGAGAGAGAAGGCATACAATAAGCATATTTTTAAAAGAACACAAGAGATAAAAGTATGTAAAATGAAGTCTTAGATGGGATTGAAGTAAATATATATCTTCTTTCTGTTAATGTTGATAAACTTGCATTTCCACATGGATAATAGAGTACTTGTCTACAGTTATTTCCCTTATATTAAGGCATATGCCACAATGTAAATTGTTTTCAGGCAAGTCCTTCTGTTGTGTCCGCGAAATGATGCCAGGAGTTGGTGACTTCAATTCATGCTCTTTTTTTGAAAGTTGGAACCGAACTGGCATAAAGGAAAAAGCCCGCGGCTTTTATTCCTTTAGCCGCGGCGGCCGCGGCCAATGGCACCGCTTTAAATCTCCCGCGATCTGAATGGACCAATCGCGGGAGATTCTCAGCGAGCCAATCGGCGCGGCTCGCCTGACCAATCAGAGTGCCCCGCGCTTTGGCCAATCAAAGCGCGGGGATCTCAAGAATGCTAATTAAGGACAGAACACCCCTCCCCTCTTGGTTCAGTCCTTATGTCGCGTAGTCACGTAGGTAGGCGGGGCTCCGTCTGAGCCTACTGGACCTGCGCAGCTCAGTCGTAGGTTGGATCCCGGCCGATTCGGTTGGGATCTCTGCTGCTCTTGCTGCCGTCGTGGGAACCGGCTGGTTGGTCGGGCCGGTCCGCTCTCCGTAGCTCCCTCCTGGGCCTCCCGGGTTGGTTGAGCTGCGGGTTTCGCCGCTCCCGCTCGGTCTTTCCGGGTCGGTCGAGCTGGCCTGGCTGTCTCTTCCTGGCGAGGGGTCGTGATGGCTGCTTTCCGGTAAGTACGGCTGGTTTATTCTTCTTTGGTTTTGGTCCCCGGGGTATTCCCTCCCCCCTTGGTTTGTGTTGTGGGGGTTGGTTTCGCCTGTTTGTGCGTCGGTGGTCTCTTGGTTGGTAGTCCTCGACCTTAGTTGGTCGATGTGGCGTTTCCACGCTCGTCCGTCTGCTGTTTGTAGCCGGTACGAGTGTGGGCCTGTTTTTTGTGTGATGACGGCTGGTATCCATAGTGGGTCTCCCGTCAGGTTTCTCGCGTATACGGGGTTGCCGGGTGCGAAGGTTCGGTGTTTGCTGTTTGAGTCTGGGGGCTTCTCCGGGTTATACGTGGGGTGTAACCTGTCGAGTGGGGACCTTAGTTTCCTGCCCATTAATAGTTCGGCTGGGCTTTTATTCGTTGTGGTATTTGGGGTTATGTGTTGGGTGAAGAGTAGTTTGTTTATTTTCTCCTGGATCTCCCCGTGGTCTATTTTCCGGATGGTCTTCTTAGTGAATTGGACCATCCGTTCCGCCCTACCGTTTGCCACCGGGTGCGCCGGTGCTGTCAGCGCGTGGCGAATGCCCCTTTCCGCTAGGAATTTTTCGAATTCCAGCGAGGTGAATTGGGGCCCGTTGTCGGAAACGACGACGTCTGGGAGACCGTGTGTTGCAAAGAGTTTGCAGAGTTCCTTGATCACGGCCTCCATAGTTGTCGTCTTCATGTTGCTTACCTCCAGCCAGTTGGAGTAAGCGTCAACTGTTATGAGGAAGGTGTGTCCTTTTGTGGGCCCGGCGAAGTCTATGTGAATCCTAGACCAAGGTCCCCTTGGGGTTTCCCACTCTAGGACGGGTGCTGTGGGTGGGCTTGGCCTAGTTTCCTGGCATCGTTGGCACCTTGCTACCCAGGTCTCAATTTGTTTGTCCATCCCTGGCCACCAAGCGTAACTTCTGGCCAGGGCTTTAGTCCTAACGATGCCAGGGTGCCCCTCGTGTAGCAGTTCCAGAACCTTCCCTTGTAGCTTTTCTGGAATGACCACCCTATCCCCCCATAGTATGCACCCTTTTAATAATGATAGTTCCGTTTGGCGGTTTCGGAATGTTTTGACGGACTCGTCGTTGTCCCTTTCTGGCCACCCTTTCTCTACCCAATGCAACACCCGCGCCAGACGTTTGTCTTTATTAGTCTCTCGGGCAATGTCTGACGCAGTTATGGGCAGGTTAGGTAGAGTCTCTATGCTGAGGGTGGTCGTCATGGGTGCTGGGTCGGTGTCAGGTTCCGGTAGCGGCGAGCGACTTAAGGCGTCTGCATGGGAGATCGTCTTACCCAGTCTGTGTATGAGTCCGTAATTGTAGGCCGCCAGGAACTCGGACCACCTTGTCATTCGGGGAGACAGAATGTTCGGGGTGGCCCGGTTTCCTGCAAGGATTCCCAGCAGCGGCTTGTGGTCAGTTATGATGGTGAAAGTCCGGCCGTAGAGATACTCGTGGAATCATTTTACGGCGGCAATGATAGCCAGAGCCTCTTTGTCCAGCTGGCTATAGTTCCGCTCCGGTTTGGTGAGGGTCCTTGAAAAGAACGCGATGGGCGCTTCTTTTCCATCGGGGAGGGTATGGCTGAGGACAGCGCCGACGCCGAAGGGTGATGCGTCGCATGTGATGGCCAGAGGTAGGGTCTCGTTGTATTGTATGAGGACGACGTCCGAAGTGAGGAGGTCCTTTGTTCTTTGGAAGGTGGCTTGCTCCCGTTTCCCCCAAGTCCAGGTCGCCGCCTTGTCCAGGAGGCTATGCAAGGGCTCCGCCGCCGTCGCCTTTTGGGGCAGGAAAACATTGTAAAAGTTAAGTAGCCCCAGGAATGCCTGTAGTTCCGTCTTCGACTTGGGTGTGGGGGCTTCTTTGATGGCCTTGATTTTTTGGTTTGTGGGGTGAATGCCGTGACGGTCTAGAAGGTATCCTAGGAATTCTACCCGTTCCGTGCAAAGTTGGCATTTCTCCCTCTTGACTTTTAGTCCGGTCTCTTTAAATTTGGTTAGGATCTCCCTTAGGCGACCCTCTAGTTCAGCTTGGTTGGCTGCCGACACTAGGACGTTGTCGAAGTAAGGTATCACCCCCTTGATGCCTTGCAGTAGTCTTTCCATAAGGCTTTGGAATATTCCCGGTGCCACTCTGACTGCGAATTGGAGTCGGTTGCATTTAAATGCCCCCCGGTGGGTGACTATGGTTTGCGCTTCTGCCGTTTGCTCGTCGACTGGCAACTGTTGGTATGCCTGGGCGAGGTCGAGCTTGGCGAAAACCTTGCCCCCTCCCAGTGAGTGCAGTAGGTGTTGCACTACTGGGATGGGGTAGGCGCTTTGTTGTAGCGCGCCATTTAGGGTGGCCTTATAGTCCCCACAGATCCTCACCGACCCATCGGGCTTGATCGGGGTGACTATGGGGGTCTCCCACCGGGCGTGGTCTATGGGCTGTAGGACCCCTTGCTTGACGAGCTTGTCAATTTGCTCGTCTATCTTGGGTTTAAGTGCGAATGGCACCCGCCTTGGTTTCAGGTGTTTTGGGGGGACGTTTGGGTCTAGATTGAAAGATATAAGGGGCCCTCGGTACTTGCCTAGGTTTCCGTCGAAGACCTCTTGGAATTCCCGGGCCAGTTGCTGCTCCCAGGTGTCGTCGGTGACGTGGTCGACTCCCGTGACTGCGATGCCGAGTGGGGCGAACCATTGCAGTCCCAGTAGGCTTGGGCAGTCGTGGTCGACGATTGTCAGGGTGTGTCTTTTGGTGTGCCCTTTGTATGTGATGTTGAAGTGTTTGGTTCCGACTACCGGGATGCGGTTTCCCTGGTAGTTCTTTAAAATGAGTCTCTGGCTGTCTAGGCTCCTCCTTTGGAGGGTAGGCACCAGGCGCTTTATTTCATGCCATGCTATCATGGAGAGGTAGGACCCGGAGTCCACCTCCATTTTGCATGGCTGGCCCTCGATGCCTACCTCCACGTGGACCTTCTGGGCATCATTGGAGATGGCGTGGCCGATGGTGACCGTCTGATGGGTCTCCTCTCTTCGCCGGTTATCGCTGCCTCGCAGGGATCATCCGTTCCGGTCCCATCTGTTGTCCGAGGGGCGATCTCTGGTCCGGGGTGGTGTGCTCTCTCTCCTCCGGTCGCTCTGGTCCCATCATGCCGGGCTGCGATTCTTCTTTAGGCGGCAGACACGGGCGATGTGTCCCTTCTTGTTGCAATGCCAGCAGATCGATTCGAAAAACCGGCATTCTGACCTGGGGTGGTCGCCGCCGCAACCGGCACAGTTGGCCCTCGACTTACGACCCCGCCGGTTCCGTGAGTCGCGGCCTGTCTGGAGGCGATGGACGTCCTCCTCGTCATCTGAAGTGCCCGATGCCGAGTGGAAGTCGCCCTGGTGGGTGGTCGTCTCGGGTTGGGCCTCGGTCGACCTCGCCGGCTTGTTGTTTCCGCTGCGGTCCCCAGTGTTCGGTCTGCGCATGCGGTCGGCGGAAGTTCGGGTTGCTTCGGCGGCTGCGGCTGCGGTGAGGGTGTCTGCTAGGCTGATGTTCCCCTTGGCCATCAGCCGGCTCTGGAGGACGGGGTCCCACAAACTGAGCACGATTCGGTCTCGCAGGGCGTCGTTCAGGTTGTCGAATTCGCAAAGCCCCCCTAGGCGCCGTAGCTTGGCGATGAAGTCGCTGAAGCTCTCACCCAACCTTTGGTCCTGACGGTAGAATTCGTTGCGTCGGATCAGGATGGGTACCTCTGGAGCGTAGTGCCGCCGAAGTATTGGCTCGAGGACGTCCCAGTCCATCGCGGTTGCATCGGCGGGTTTGGCAAGCGCCTTGGCCATCTTGAAGACCTCGGTCCCGCAGTGGGTCAGGAAGACGGCGCGCTTCATGGGGCCGGTGGCGTCCTTCAGGTCGCTGCACTCGAGGAACATGCGGAATCGGTCGGAGTACGATTCCCAGTCCTCGGTAGTGGGGTTGAAGGGTGCAGGGGGTGCGATTTTCGCCATCGTGGTGGTTCGTCTGGTTTCCGTCGGACACGTGGTTCAGTTCAGGGTCTGGATCCCACCCTCGTTGCCAGTGTTGTGTCCGCGAAATGATGCCAGGAGTTGGTGACTTCAATTCATGCTCTTTTATTGAAAGTTGGAACCGAACTGGCGTAAAGGAAAAAGCCCGCGGCTTTTATTCCTTTAGTCGTGGCGGCCGCAGCCAATGGCACCACTTTGAATCTCCCGTGATCCGAATGGACCAATCGCGAGAGATTCTCAGCGAGCCAATCGGCGCGGCTCGCCTGACCAATCAGAGAGCCCCGCGCTTTAGCCAATCAAAGCGCGGGGATCTCAAGAATGCTAATTAAGGACAGAACATCTTCTAGAATATAATTGTGAGGATTTTATTGAGATGGTGATACCAAGTAGATGGTGATACCAAATGTTTTTGTTTCACAAAATAGACTGCTATCACATTTGGATTCCTGCTGCTTTTTAATTCATCTTTGTAGATATCATGTATGCCATTCTAAATCAACCTGTATGTAGCAATTTGTTATTCTTTTAACCTCAAACTATCCACTATTTACCTCACCCCATTCCTAAGAGATCTGTAAGTGCACCAACGTGCCTACCGTCCCTGTCCTATTGTCCCCTTTTATTTGTACCTATTTCCTGTATTCTTACTCATGTTTATACTTATACCTATTATCTTGTAAGCGATTGACAAATAAATAAAATAATAAATATATTCATTACAAAGAATAGGGATAAGTTCGGGGGGAATGAGATGATATGGTTTGTAGGAAAAGAAAAGAAAAATATGCAAAAGCTGCTGTTGCTCCTTTCCTTAACATTTTGGTGCCTTCAAATATTTATTAATGTTGGTAACTTTTTGTTCTCGATACCTAAAAAGCCAATCTACTATTTCCATTCTGTTTAGCATTTTAAAAAAACTATTTCTTCTTTTTTCATTCATCAAGTCATGCTAAGCAATATTTTTTCCCCCTCTGTATTCTGTTTTGGTCTGAATAACAGCTGAGTAGAACTTTAAAAAGGAAAAGAGAAAGCCCATGACATTTTATTAAGCATGAAATGGCGCTGGAGCAAAACAGAGGATTGCTGAAGCAAATGCTTCAGTAAGGAAGGAAATGCCATTGACTTTATTACAGCCGCCTAATGTTTTCCATGAACTGAAGAAAATAATTCATTGTATCTTAGTGACCTACAACAACAGCTGACTGCTTGCACTTCATGGAAATGTGATTTGTGTGCTCGAAAATTTAACTATTTAAAGTTTCAGGACTCATGTCATAAGAATTTCAGAAATATTAATGTGAATGGGATTCAGATGAAAATTTTGGGATAAACAGTTTGCCTAAGCACTGCTCTTTGTTGAACAAGTTTTGTACATTTAAACATGGTATCCTTCTGTCAAAAAAAAATCTGGATATGATTCCAGGTTTTACCACACTTGTTGCACAGCAAAAGTAACCTTTAAAAAAACATTGCTATCTTGTATTCCTCATGTACTAAATTTAGAATATAATCTTGTTCTAGAATATATGGAATACATGGATGATAACATTAAGGAATAAAATACTGTTTTATTTTAAGTTTTCAGCTGTGTTAGTAATCTAATTTGAATCTGAAAGAAAGTTACAACTTTATAGCTTTACAACTGTATAAAAATTAGAAACCCCAGATTTTAATTGAAATCAATAAATCAGTGTACAAATAAACAACTTTGCAGAAATAATTTCAGGAGCTAAAGCAAAGGTAGTGTTATAGTAAAGTTTTATACTTTATCAATTAATACCATTAAATAGAGAAGCATCAGAAGGAATTCTATTTCTGACATGCTTATTAGCTGGTATCATATTCCCTTATAATTTAGTTTACTGAATCCCATTCTGATAACCAATATTTGTATCTATCACTCTTAATATGGAGAAAAACATAGTAGGCTGATTTAAAAGGTCAGTATATATGACTGCAGGGTAATTGTTTAATTTTAAACATTATTTAGAAATAAATACCTATGATTAATTAAGATCACTAATTAATGTGACCTTAATGCCTTCTGCTCTGATATTTGAAATATACTAAGTTTTAACATGATAAAGGCAAGTTCTCTTTATGTTCCTGAATTGTTCACTTTTAACCTACTTCAGGGAATTATACAGACATGCAAGAATGCAAGACTTGTTATGCATGTTCAGACCTTCTTGTCTTTGGTCATATATCCAATAGTAGCCAGAATCTGATTCTTTAGGAAATCAAACACCCACCATTGCCAATTATGCAATTGTTCGCCTTGAACACAGACCCACATCTATCCAGAATAATTTGAGTTGAATGTGGATTCCTTAAATGACTGTATGATAGTTTACTTAAACTGAAAATATTTGCATGAGTCATAAATGGGTAATTCTTTAAAATGAAAAAATCCTATCAAGTTTGGCCCTGGTATCTTGTAGTGGCAAGTTCTAAGGCTTTGTTATTTTCTTTATGAATTATTTAAAATCAGTTTTATCTTTAATTGAAAATTAAATGTCCCCCAAACATATCTTTTCTATTTACTGAAATGTAAGTCCAGAATTATACCTAAGGCATACTGAGAAAACATTTGGTTTCACAACACCAATGTTAGATATCTTGTTTGAACCATTCAATCTGTATGTATAAAGCAATCAATCTAAAAGAAATGCCTATCTACATAAACAATTGTATCTGCATGAGTTCTCCTTTTCAGGACTTTGTTCTGGGTACAGTGGAAAGGATTTGGAAATCTCTACCTATTTTATCTCAGGTCTGATTTAATTCATTTGTGGAAAACAATAGCTAGGCCAAGCAATGCACTATACTGTAATGTGTTTTGTTTTGGTTAAGTCTGCTGATAGGACCAGATAGTAAAGCATGATTAAGCAAGTTAATATTATTTATTGTGATGTTGTGATTCTAGTCAATAATTCTATCTGCTACACAGATAAAACTGAAACACAGGTAGTCCTTGACTTACAATGACACTTGGGAACAGAATTTCCTTTACTAAGCAAGGCAGTTAAGTGAGTTACAATTTTTTTGTCATACATTAAGCAAATCACTGCAATTGCTAAGTGAATCAGACAGTTGTTAAGTGAATCTGGCTTCCTCCTTTAACTTTATAGGTTAGAAGCTGACTGGGAAGATTGTAATGGTAATCACATGATCCCCTTCAATTGCCAGCTGTCTGAATTCTGATCATGTTACTATGGGGATGCTGCGAAGTCATAAGAGCAAGGACCAGGTTGTTCAGTTATAATTTTGAAAGATTGATAAACAAATAGTTGTAAATAATAATAATTAATAATAATAATTAATAATAATAAGTATTAGTATTATTAGTATTAGTATTATTGGTATTATTAATTATTATTAGTTATTATTAGTTATTATCATCATACACAAAAATGCCAGAGTCTCTGCAGTTCGATTCTCAAGTCCTGATATCAGGTGAATTTTTCAAGTTGTTTCTCATTGATTCTGCTGTCACCAGGTATGGCAATGTTGATGATCCACACTTTTTTCTTCTCCTGGCTGTCCATTATATTATTATTATTATTATTATTATTATTATTATTATTATTATTATTATTATTATTATTATTATTATTATTATTATTAACAAAATGACAGTATACACAGCAGACTAGATAACCATGCTGGGTTCCCCATCACAAATCACTAGTCGAACACTTCCCAAGCATTTAGGACTGTGTGATGTATCGGTGGATTATGCGAGCAGATCCCAGTAAGGTGGCCTTCTGCAGCTGACCAGTGGTGATCTTGTCAGCACCAATTGTTTTCAAGTGCTTGCCTAGGTCTTTAGGCACAGTACCCAGTGTGCCGAGTACCACTGGAACCACCTGCACTCGTTTATGCCAGAGTTTCTGCAGTTCGATTCTCAAGTCCTGATATTTGGTGACTTTTTCAAGTTATTTCTTGTCGATTCTGCTGTCACCAGGTATGGCAATGTTGACGATCCACACTTTTTTCTTCTCCACAATCATGATATCCAGGATATTGTGTTCCAAAACTTTGTCAGTCTGTATTCGGAAGTCCCACAGTAGTTTTGCATGCTCATTTTCGACCACTTTTTCAGGATAATGATGATGATGATGATGATGATGATGATGGTGATGATTATTATTATTACATCTTTTATTAATTAAACATGAAACTCAGTCAACTGAACATTTAAAAATGTATCAGAAATATAATTGACTGTCAATGACTGGCACTGATAGTTGATATGGGTTTCTGCCAGCATCCTAGGTATCAACCAAATATTTTTTTAAAATATATGATGTCCTGAGTAGCACAGGTTTTTGCAGTTCAGGTGGTGTTATTGCAGGAAGCTGTAATATTAAGCTGTATGATGATGATAATGATTATTATTATTGTTGTTATTATTATTATTATTATTATTATTATTATTATTATTATTATTATTATTATTATTATTTGGCATTGTTACAATAGTCAGGAAATTACAATGCTAATACAGACTAGTAGTTTGACTGCCTGTTTACCGGCTCTGTTATGTACATGCTTGTGTGCTTTTCATGGTGTGCCATAGGAGGGCGATCTAACTTCACACCTGAAAGAAAGAGGAGCAGCTTTTTCTTCAGCATCATCCAAGGCCCTTCTGCCTCCACTGAACCTGCCTTGCGAATGAGCATCACAACCAGGAAGAGTTTCAGGGCTGGCAGGATTCTAACCACCACATAAAGCATCATATCATTTCCCCACCAAAGTGGTACCTATTTATCTACTTGCATAGAACTTACTTTCAAACTGCTAGGTGGCCAGAACCTGAACAAGTGATTGGAGCTCACCCCACACCATAATGCCCATACCACTGGAAGAGAGACTATCTCTAGCCCCATTGAACCATTGAATCATCGCGTCTCTATGGTTGTAAGTTGAGAACTACCTGTACGTTCCCTATATAACTACCTGTAAGTTCCCTATATAATTTTGCCTGCTCAGATAGTTTTTCAGGACATTAAGGTTTGGGTGAATTAATTCCAACATATTAAAAAGAATTCAGGGAATATATTATTCTCAATTCATATGAAATACTATTTGAACTTTATTGTAACATTATCTTATGTCAAGGGAGGCCCTCCCCTGCTGGGGTTCTCTGTCTTTGGGGAACGTTGAGAGCCCATTCCGGAGCCAATGCTTTTACTTTTCTTCCTATCTAAAGAGAAATATGAGCTGGAAGGAGAGGCAATGGAGGGCTATCACAGAGAAATGCTTTTCTCTTGGCCATGCTGGAAATGTGCTAAGCACAAAAACCTTCATTCTCCAAGGTAATAATGAATTTTTGCATGTTTATGCTTGCCACTGGTATAACGAAACAGCTCTGAATTTTCCAGTTGTTAGCATAGGATTTTCCTCATAGAAGTCCTCATGATCAGTACCAAATCCAAGCACTCTTTGATACTTCTTCTATTAAGCCTTCCTCATTTCTGTTTCCTGTTTTGACAATATTATTAATATGAAAGCATTAATTTCTGTTTTGTCTGTTGCTGTGTAAATTCCTCCTCTTTGAATTCTTTTTCCTCTGTTAGTTAACTCTGATTTTGGATTTCTCCCAATAGTAGAATTGAGTTGACCAAATTTTGATGATAGTCAAAATACAATTTTTGTTGCTATCAAAATGAATTTCAAACATATGTTGCTTTATTCAGATAGAGTAAAATAATTTTGAGTCAATTGTTTAATTATTTGCCTGTCAGTATAATTTTTAGATATGTTCAATTGCAAGAAAACAATATAGCTGTCCCTTGTTAATGTTTGGGCTGTACCCACTATGCTTATTTGGAATTTTGATGGGAGATGGTTATTTTGTCTGTATTTTTTATAAGAGATGGCTGTGTGTCTCTGCTGGAATTTGTACAAGGAAATGGGCCCTGAATGGTGTATGGGTTCAAGTGTAAAGTGACCATGAATCAATTTCAGGATGTTCAAAGCTTGGAGTCAGACAAGAGTCTAGAGAAGAATCTTTCCTTATGACTAAGCAGGAAGCCCAGCCTCAAGGGGGGTAGGGAAGGTACATTAAATGCATTCCAGTGGTTGGCATCTCAGCCCCATGACTGTCAGGCACACCCATGTGTGGTTCTTGGTACTGGCTGTAGTTCTAGAACATAGTGAGGAGAAGGCCAAATAACCACTAACCAAGAAGACTAAGCCAAGAATCTGAATAAATTAAGCTCAAGTGTCAATTAGCTTGTGCTTTTGAAAATGATATTTTTATGTCAGAATAAAATTCCTGATGACAGTTTGCAGAGATATGCTCAGGTTTGTCAAAGTGGCAGTGAGGCTGGGGAGTGAAACTGCTTGTGCAGACAAGCAGGCACACCCTATGGCAGTTTGAAGATACTAAAGGATTAACTCTCATTTCAATTTAATTGTTTCATTTTATTTTTTAAAAAATATAAATCATTTAAGAAATTCAGGCTACATAAGTTGAAATCTATATTGGTTTTTTTTTTAAAAAAAAAACTTTTGGTTTTCTCCAATTTTCCAACTGATGCATCTTTTGAGATGTGTTGAAAAATTATTCCCCACTTCTTATATTTTCTCGTTCCCATAATAAAAAGCTCATCCTCCTTTTCTGAATTGTACATATAATGGTTTGCTCAGCATTTTCATTTTGTTACACAAAAGAAATGTATTTTTATTCTACTTTCAAAATGCATGCTAGTCAATTCTAATTTTGTATTATATGCTGATTTTATAAATTAAATTACGCATGCTCACTATTTTATAAATTCACAGTTAACCCTTCAAGTTAGACAAAGTCAAGAAACAGGAGCAGCAAGGGATGAAACAAAATGTTTTGCTGTTGCTACTTATTGCACCATATAGGAAGGCTGTCAAGTTTCTCTTGACCTCAGCTGTCAAAAAACAAAATCAAAGCTGGGTTATTTTAAGGGTTTTTAAAATACTTTTTCTTTCCCAGATCTCAATAATCTTTTTTTAAATCTCTTCCCTTGATGATTTTATCCTTTCGCATTCCCAGGCCGAAATTTATATTCTGTTACATTCATGAACACATGTAGGCACAAGCTGTTGCACTGATTTCGTGTAAGACATTGGCTAACATACTAGGATTTTATTCAAATGATTTTTTTTTAGTGGAACCTAAAGGTAATATTTTTAATATATACATTCCCTATTTTTTTCTCAATTCTTTTTTACTGTAACAAATTTATTAAAGTGGGAAAGATGGATTAATTGTGCAGTAGCTTTTGCCTGAGTAATTAGAAGATAGCATTAAAATTTGGCTATTACCTGTAACTGAAAATCAGTGTAGTTCCTTTGTAGAATGTTTCAATGCTCAAATAAAAAGATGGGAATATATGTCTGGACAATTAGTCATGAGCAAAGAAAATCCACAGAAAGAAAATCCATTTCTTTATCTTTTGTAAACTCTGTGCAAGTTCCTTTGTAATCAGGGTAGGGAAGGGAGAGGAGAGTATGTGTAATCTTTGGAATTTCATATGGTGTTTTACAGCTGACCTTTGTCTGAAGTAGAGGCAGGAAGAAAGAAATAATTCAATGGAGAATATAAATCAAATAACCATCAAAGGATTTGAAAATATGTGAGAAAATTAGAAAGTGGAAAATGCATTTTTCATGAGCCTTTGGGCTACATTACTTTGTTTTGCAGAACTGTATTAAGTTGGATTGAACAAACTATTCAGTTCAAGGTGATACCTCAACATAGAAGTCAAAGCATTGTGACATATTGCTGCACTTGGCTGTTTTAAGGTCTCGAGCTGATGAAGCAGGAAACACTGATTATTAGGGCAGAATTTTTTTCTTCTGTAAACATGAAAAGAGGATCTCTGACATTCAAGGCCAAGAAAAGAACAATCAAAATATTGATTTGGAAAGGCACAAGGGGGTTCTTGTGTATGTATGTGTGTATGTGTTTGTGTGTGTGTGTGTGTATGTGTATGTGTATGTGTGTATACACACACACACACACATTCTGTGAATATATGATTCCTTTCTTGTCTGCAAAAAAGCAATTTATGTAGCTGTCAAGCTTTAGAAGCTTTTGCTGTTACTAGATTGAGTTTCTGGAGATGGTATTTTATTGCCGCATCTGGTGTGAATTTTGCTTTGCCAGAACTGGTAGAGGTGTCTTCAACCCATCTGCATGTATACACAGAAGACAAAGCCTCTTGAAGTGGTTACTTTGTAGAATGGTGTTGAATAGGAACTTTCAGGCTTTGCATAGTCTTGGTGATTATTCACTAGATCTTGCCTAACAGAAGGAAGAAAGAAGCTTTGAGGATGTCCAAACTGTTTAATGAGTGTAATACTAGAGGATTTTTTCCAAGTCTGGGAAGAAATGCAACAGAGAGGTCTTAATCATAGGTTATAGAAAACTTGAGGGGGTTGATATGAATTCCAGTGTTTCTGTAACCAACTAGGGTGGAAAGCCTCAAAGCAGATAACCTTGGCCAGAAATTAAGATCAACATCTGCAGTGTGTGACTTAATTCATTTGCTTCAGTCATCAAAAACATATGAAAACATTATTTGTTCCCCCTATTTGCAGTGTTGGGCTTTTGTGGAAATTAGTGGAATGAACAAAGTAGTTTTGTGCTGAGGCAAGAGATCATAATGATTATAGCAGATTTCAGCTAGATATATATCAAGAAAAAATCAGAACAAAGATTAAAAATGGCAGCTTTGGAAGGTGAGAAATAACCCTCCCCAAGATTTGGTACCTGAAATGAATTACTTTTTCACTATTTCACAGTAAATTTGGCCTTTGAATTCCTTTGATCCTTTTATTTTCTGAATTCAATTCAATATTTAACACAGCCTTTGCTCCAAGATGCCCCTTTTCAGGGATGGCATTCAATTTTTTTTTAAACGGGTTCTGTGGGCGTGGCTTAGGTGGTAGGTGTGGCTTGGTGGTCATGTCACTGGGTGGGCATGGTTTGGTGGTCATGTTATTGGCTGGGTGTGCCTAACTCAATATCACTCACATTGAGGCACGCATCTCCTCGCCTGGCCTCTCATGACTGTGGGGATGCTGCAACAGTCGTAAGGGTGAAAAACGGTCATAAGTCACTTTTTTCAGTGCCATTGTAACTTTGGTCACTCCACACAAGCAAAGTATCAGCAAAGGAGGGGGAAAAAAATCCAGAAAAGTTTCTGAGACAGGAAGTCTACTCCTGCCAGGAATGTAATAAGGGTTAATGGGGAGGCAGTTTCTGTAAACAACACCAGAATGTTTCCTTCCTGCCTTCCTTACAGGATTAGGCCAGTAATTTCTTCTAACAACCGGTTGTCTGAACTGCTTAGAATGTTAACATTCTAAGTTCTAGCAAATAGGTGCAAACTGGTAGAATCCAACTCCTGCCCCTTCCTCATGTGTTCTGATTATATTTGGCTGACAGAGTTTACCTTATTAGTCTCTCAGTTCAGTCCATTTGCTTTACCAAAGCTCTGCTGTTGTATCATGTCAATTAAATTTCACCTCTTTTCTTCCTTCTTCTATTCCACTTCAAGTTCTCTCCTGAACCCAACACTTTCTCATGCACAAGCCACAAGGCAAAATGAAAAGATTGACTAAAACGATCCTTGAACAGAAGTGAAAATGGTCTTGTGGCTCAAATTTGGGAAGACCTCCTGAAAACCAGAGTTTCTTAATCTAATTCAAGTATACCTTTTAAGAAACAAACTTTTCCTTTCATTTGAGGGGGCCACTGTGTTCCAGTTCAGACCAGCCTGCAAGGATAAACTTTTTAATTTTTTATTTTTGTATATTCCCTCAGGTGAGCGTAAGTTCTATAGCTGAGCCCAACCGCATTCCTCTCATGGCTGAGATTCCTAGCAATCCCAGATTAGAAGAAATAAAGCTGTGGTAATTTCTGGCTGCAAAGAAGAGCAGTTAACTCTTAATTAGACTAAACATCTTGATGATAAGAATGATGTAATTTGTTGTTAAAACATTTGGTTTTAGCCAATAAATTTGGGTCACTTGTGGCTGTTTTTGGGGAGAAGTCTGGAAATGAAGTTATTCAAATGACTTATTCTGCAGTTATCATCAATACAATCAATGATAGCATCATTTTTCCATGATGTGATCTCTATTCTATGGAAGAAACTGTAGTGATGCAAAGCTTTGTCCTAAACTGGAATTCTAATACCAGGAACATATCATCAATTTTTCAGAAATATTCCTTCCTCTTGCAAAAGGTTCGTGTTCCAGGATTTTTTTTTTAATTGTCCTTTTGAGCTGACTTTTTATTGCAAGGAGGTGGAAAATTAATCTGCAGCTTCTTTCCTTCTTGCACATTTCTTTTTCTCTCCCTCCCTCTCTCCCTTCCTCTCTCTTGCTTCTTTTATTATGCCTTCACTTAGAACTGAGTTCAAGACACAGACTAAATAGGTATATATACTCCTTGGATAACTACTGGTCATTTTATGACATTCAAAATTAATATAGCAATAGCATTTAGACTTATATACCGCTTCACTATACTTGACAGCCCTCTCTAAGTGGTTTATAGAGTCATCATATTGCCTCCAACAATCTCATTATCAATCTCACCCTAAACCTCATTTTACTTACTTAGCATGGAAGGCTGAATCATCCTTGAGCCAGTAAAAATCGAACTGCTGGCAGTCGGCAGAATTAGCCTGCAATATTGTATTCTAACTACTGTATCACCCTGGCTCTTTGATCATGGGCAGCCTGTAAAGCACCCCAGTTCTGTAAATGTTTGCATGCCTCCCCCAGTCATGGAACTATATGTTAGAAAAGTCATTTTTAAGACTAGTCATAGTATCCCACAATCACTTGACCATGATTTGCATTGTTCAAATGCCTGTATTATTTAACAACTGCAACATTTACTGAACAACTGCTGCTAAAAAAGCTGTAAAATTACTTCTGCCTTGACCTATGACCATAACAGCTTACAATGTAATTATGGGCTCAATTATGGTTGTAAGTTGAGGACTACTTGTAGATGGAGAGATTATTTTAGCTTAAGGACAGGGCATGTTAAAATTTTACAAAAGCTATTAGCCAACTTTGAATGGAGGGGGAAAAAACCTCTACCCATCTGTGAGAATTCAATTTAATCTGAAAACAGAAGGAACTATTTCTTTTCCATCAAACCAGTGAGAATAGCTGAGAAGAAATGAAAAAGGTTTTGGGGTGGAGTAATAATTGAAAATTGTGCAAGTTTATTTTTATGCTCCAACAGTGGAAAAATATAGAAATAAAATTATTATACTTAGATATTTTTCCTATAGTTCTAGCTAACAAAATTATAGCTAAAGTAACATTCCAGGATGACCAAAGATGACAAGGAAGCATAAATCCATATGCTCAAGACTAGATAATTGAAAGCAGCTAATTTCTGTTAGTTAAACCTAAACTCTTTTGACTATCTATTGCAAATTCTCTCCTGACCTACATGATAAGCTTTGAAAACTGCCTTTGTACTACAGTATAAAGTTGTTCAATGAATAACAATATAAGCAAGATTTTCTTGGGCACAGCATTCAAGATTTTCTATGGTATGTTTTTCTTGTGAAAAATCAACTCAACACTATTAAATAGTGATTTTTCTCACTGGCTTTTACCGGATGTGCTTTTTTATTTTTTCAATGGCTGTTTTTAATTCTGTGACCCTTAATACTGTGTTTCTTTAATGGCTTAATTTATCAGCCCTGCACCTTTTGCATGTTTAACTCCTTACCTTTTGGTAAAGTAGTGGAATATTGGGGAAAAAATTAACAATAGCAGTAGCATTAAAAATGAAAACATCATTGAAAGTAATTTTTTATTGCTGCAACAGAAATTTAATGTTTACTCAATATATACATAAGCAGGAAATGAATAATTTCATCATTTGGCTATCCAGGCACAACTAAAATTGTATCAAAGAGTCTAAATTATTTCATGTTCTTCAAATTTAGATTATATCTAGTGACTATTATGTTGGCATTATACTTTTTAAAATTCCTAGATTTAAGGCAGTATTTAATATTCAAGGATTATGATTTATGATTGTCTTATGATTTATGAAATATCACTGTTATTTGTATGTACACTGAGAGCTTATGCATTGGAGACAAATTCCTTGTGTGTCCAATCATACATTCTATTTATGAGATGAAAAAAAATGTGGATTTCCATAATTAAGTGCTTAAATTCTATCACTGAACTTTTGCAAATTGCATCACATATGATTATGGTTTGTTCATTAAAGGACTATTATATAAATTAATATCAGGGTGTGAGGAGTGTATCTATTTTGTGACTCAAAACTCAAGATGAAAAAGGGAGGTTTTCCTTTGAAGTAAGGAAAGTACCAGGCACCAGTTAAAAGGCGCCAATTAAAATGTCGACCAATCTTGGAATGCCTTTGAAGTGCTGGGAACTATTGAACCCCCTTGGAACGTTTCTGAAGTGGGGGGGTACCAATTGAACTGTTGAACTATCATGCACTTCGCGCATGATATGTCGATGTATGCCCTCGTGTTAGGGAGGTGTTCGCTGCGTGCTATGCACATATAAGGTAATGAATTGTAACCTATGTTCTAGAAGGTAGATTGTAAACCAAGCCGTTTGCATAATGGGGAAGGGGGATAGTTTTGGATATAAGCTTTAAGCTTTGCTTTTCATTCTCTCCTCAACTGCCAGAAGGGGAGGACCCATCTGCAGATGTTTATTCCAATAAAGCCTTTTTTCTTGGATCAACTTTGAATCCTGGTGATTTTTCTTAGCCACAATCTCACAAGGGTATAGTTATACAAATGTTAAATACATACTGTTTGGAATAAATAACATTATTAACACATTTTTTTCAACAAATGCATAGGAATGGTCACAAAAATACATGGACATTGAGAAATACAAGTATATAGTCTGATACTGATACCTGCAGGAGGAATGTGGGTGTCTATGGCATTGGATAGATTAGCATGCCTGACCTGTAGATGTTCAGGATGGATACTATGGTGCAGTGACTGAGGTATACCAGAGTTAAGCAGATTCAAGTCCTTTGTCAGTCATGGAAGCTTGGATTACTTTGGAGCAGTGACCAATCCTCAACCAAACTACTGGAAAATATGTGTGCAAACTAAGTTCTTTGCATACTTGAAGAAAAACTAAAAATACATAAATACAGTATTCAGGCATAAACTATATAATACGTTTGTTTTTAGATAAATAGTTAAAGAGGGCATACTCACAATGGTAATACTTCATAGTATTCATATAGGCAACTCTTAGTGAGATTTCATATCAATACAACTAGAAATTATCTGCTAATTTTGGTTTAAGTTTATATTCAATACATTGTTTGTTTGTTGTATGAAGACCTGCTCCTGCTCCTTTCTGAATTCCATCGGGTGCAGGTGTGTAGACGACATGTCTGGCTTCCTCAGTTTAGGCAACTCTTCCCGACAGAGATGCAAGATGCTCCCTCTTCTTGTCTTTTTATAAAAAGGTTTTATTTCATCCTAATTTTGTTAAGAAAGCCATCTTGGTGTAGTAGCTAAAGCACTTGGCTAGAAAGCACTTGGCTCAGTCCTAAGAAGGAGGCAGTGGCAAATCACTTCCAAACCTTGCCTAGAAAACTACAGGGTCTGTCCACACAGTCATGCAGAGTCAAAGCTGACTCAAAGGCCTGCGTGTACTTTAATGCAAACTGATGAAGAATGCCACGTTGTTGTTGTTGTTGTTGTTGTTGTTGTTGTTGTTGTTTCTCAACAGGAAATTAGAAAGGACAGTGCAAAACAATGCAAGATGAATAAATAAATCATTTATTTGAACAGGGATTTGAAAACTACGACTAGATGGCTATATGCAACCAGCATCATGATTGTAGTTTCTTTCAAACTAATCATAATTAGGAGGAGAGAAAATTTGGCTTGGGCATGGTGGATGGGGAGAGGGGTATTTAGGGGCAAATAGATTAATCCTTTAATGTCCCAACTTGTCTCATAAATCAGGCACGTGGCCTTAGTTCTGTTTACCACCCAGAAATTCAATATAATGAGTCCCATTTGTCTCTTGCTCCTATTGCATTTTAAACTTTTCTCATGTGGTTTGTCTGTTTAGATAAAGAAATAGCAAAAGCACTTAGACTTATATACCACTTTACAGTGCTTTACAGCCCTCTCTAAGTGGTTTACAGAGTCAGCATATTGCCCCCAGCAATCTTGCACTTCATTTTACTGATCTTGGAAAGATGGAAGGCTGAGTCAACCTTGAGCCTAGTGATATTCTAACTGCCAAATTGCAGTCAGCCAGCAATCAGCAAAAGTAGCCTGCAGTACTACATTCTAACCACTGTGCCACCATGGCTCTTATCTCTTATCTTATATTAGGTTGGCGATGGGCACTTCCATATTGGCAATGGGCACTTCCATATTGCCACTCAAAATAAGGAGCAAAAATCATTGTCCCATCTACATTCCCACAAGTCTCATAATTCTTTATAAAATTCCTCATTCCACCTTATGAACAATGAAATAAGATTAACTGCTTGTATGTTTCTACCATTCACTGTCTTATGCTGTTGTTATGTTGTGTGCATTTGTCTAAAGCATTGTTTGAAGAAATTTGTGGAAGAAGGTGTGTTTGAGGGTGCCAAAAGCATCAATTTTTGCAAAGTGAAACTCTGGGGTAGGAAAGGGGAAATTGGAGTTCCTGCAAATGGATAGCTCCCACAATCTCTCTGCAATTACTCTTTTAATGGCTAGTTTTACTATGATTTTGAGTATGTTGCTGCTGGGTCAGGTTGCAGCTCTTCAATAGGGTCAATATTGTGGCATCTCGGAGGTCTTGAGTTGCTTTTGAACTGAATATATATGGAACTGTCCAGTTCTCTTGACAACTAAATCATTTGTGAGTTTTTCTTAATTGAATTTTATTCATTGATTTGAGAACCATTCTCTCCTGACATATTTCACATTTCAATTTTATTCATTCTGTTTTTCAATTGTAGAGAATTATTAAACATTTAGCAAATGGACCTCTCAAAATCTGAGTGGCAAAAGAGTTCTCCATTTTTTAAACTTTCATTTCTTTTTCAGAATCCACTGAAATACCACCTCAAAATTATTTTATTTATGCTTGTTTCTTTGAATTTTTTTCAGTTAAATCAATGTTTCTGTATCATCCCTATTTTCCTTTCTGTGTCTCAGCTGCATGCCTTCCACATCTTGCTGAAATTTATTAGGCTAATGCCATAAAATAAGTCCCTTTTAAGTAATCATCTTTGTTAGATCAGGTACGAAAGAGACGTGAGACCAATGAACTTCAAGCTCTTTATTTCATGTATAGATCTATACAAGATCTTGGAGCCGTGGCAGCCCTTCATATAGGGATTGCTTGTGGCTCGCCGGCCAATGACAGCTCAGCCAATCGTGGTTGATTCTTAGCGGACCAATCACTGCCGTTTAGTGGACCAATCACAATGTTGTTCTTATGGACCAATCAGAAGTCAGTATTTGGAGTATGTTAATACAGAACACCCCTCCCCTCTTGGTTCATTCCTACGGGATGTAGTCGCGCAGGTAGGCGGGGCTCTGTACCTGCCTACTTGACCTGCGCAGTTCAGTTATTTTTTGGTCATTAGCCGGTTCGGGTGGATTCCTTGTCGCTCTCGTCCTCCTCAATGGAACTACCTGGAAGGGTGAGTCGGGCCTATCGCTGCAACTCCCATCCGGTCTATCCGGGTCAGTTGAGTTGTCAACTTCGCTGTTCCTGCCTGGTCTTTCTGGGCTGGTTGAGCTGGCTTGGCTGCTCCTTCCAGGTGAAGCCCCTGTTGCTCATCCGCCATGGGTTCCCTTCTGCTGACAACATCTACCAGTGAGTATTGTTGGTTTATTTTGGATTGGGGGTGTTTGGTTTGTGTTTTGGGATTTTCTTCCTCTCTTTGTGTATTGTTTAGGGTTTCCCCCTCTCTGGTTTCTTTATTAATGTTTATTTGTGGTGTTTGTGTGCTGTCCATGTTGTCGGTGGTTGTTCTCGACCTTAGTTGGTCAATGTGTCATTTCCAGCTTTTCCCATCATCTGTTTGTAGTCGGTACGACCAGGGCCCCTGTTACTTGGGTTATTTTTGCCAGTACCCAGAGCGGATCACCTGTGAAGCTTTTTGCATAGACTGCGTCTCCTGGGGCAAATATTCGGTATTTGCTCGATGAATCTGGGGGTTTCTCGGGGTTGTATGTGGGGTGCAGTCTGTCTAGCTGGGATCGTAATTTTCTGCCCATCAGTAGCTCTGCTGGGCTTTTTTTCCCCTTGTGTTGGGTGTTATGTGTTGTATCAGTAGCATTTTATTTATTTTGTTGTGTATGTCCCCAGTTTCAATTTTTTCTATTGCATTTTTCATGTAATGTACCATGTGTTCTGCCCACCCATTTGCCGCCGGATGAGCAGGCGCTGTCAACGCATGCCCCATTCAGCCAGGAATTTCTCGAATGCCATGCGGTAAATTGTGGCCTGTTGTCTGACACTAGCATATCTGGTAGTCCATGGGTGGTAAACAGTTTGGTTAGTTCTTTGATTACGGCCTCCGTGGTGGTGGATTTCATGATGCTAACCTACAGCCAGTTGGAGTAAGCGTTGACCGTTATTAGGAATGTGGGTCCCTTTGTGGGTCCTGCAAAGTCTATATGGACCCTGGACCATGGCCCTCTGGGGGTCTCCCATTCCAGAACTGATGCGGAGGGAGGGTTTGGTCTGGCTTCCTGGCATTTTCTGCATGAGGCCACCCAAGTTTCAAACTGCTTGTCCATCCCTGGCCACCAGGCATAACTCTTGGCCAGGGCTTTCATCTTGACTATGCCCTGGTGCCCCTCATGCAACATAGCCAACACTCGCTTTTGTAGTGTTTCAGGGATCACCACCCTGTCCCCCCAAAGTATGCAGCCCTTCTGTGTGAACAGCTCGGTCTGCCGGTTTCAGAAGGTTTTAAACTGCTCGATGCAGTCGATTTCCAGCCACCCTTTCTCCACCCAATTCAAGACTTGCGCCAGTCGCTTGTCTTTATTAGTCTCTTTGGCAATGTCTGACACGGTCAGGGGTGGATTGGGTAATGTCTCTATGTGCAGCATCGAGGTTGTGGGTGTTGGGTCATCTTCCAGGTAGGGCAGGGGGGGAGCGGCTCAGTGCATCTGCATGTGTGATGCTTTTCCCAGGTCGGTGTGCCAGCTGATAGCTATAGGCGACAAGGAACTCGGACCACCTTGTCATCCTTGGTGACAATATGTTCGGGGTGGCCTTGTTTCCTGCCAGTATTCCTAGTAGCAGTTTATGGTCAGTGATAATTGAAAAGGTCCTACCATATAGATATTTGTGGAACCGCTTCATGCTGGTGATTACTGCTAGCGCCTCCTTGTCCAGCTGGCTGTAATTTCTCTTGGGCTTGGACAATGTCCTTGAGAAGAAGGCGATTGGCACTTCTCTCCCATCTGGCAGAGTTTGGCTTTACCAAAGGGTGAAGAGTTTGGCTTCACCAAAGGGTGAAGTGTCACAGGTCACAGTCAACGGTAGGATTTCGCTGTACTGCATGAGGACTGTGTCTGATGTTAGTAGGTCCTTTATTTTCTGGAAGGCGTTTTCTTCTCACTTTTCCCAGGACCAGGTGGCTGTTTTGTCCAGCAGCCTATGTAGGGGTTCCACTGTGGTCGCCTTCTGGGGCAGGAAAACATTTTAAAAATTAATGAGTCCAAGAAAGGTCTGCAGCTCCATTTTATTCCGGGGTCTAGGAGCTTCTTTGATGGCCCTAACCTTTTTTTCTGCGGGATGGATTCCATTTTTGTCCAGTAGGTACCCCAGGAATTCTACTTTCTCTGTGCAAAGTTGGCATTTTTCTTTTTTGACCTTTAGCCTGGTGTCTTTAAATTTCTATAGGACCTCCCTTAGTCGGCTCTCCAATTGGTTTTTATTTTTAGCGGATACTAACACATTGTCGAAATAGAGTACCACCCCTTTTATTCCTTGTAATAGTCTTTCCATCAGACTCTGGAATACCCCTGGTGCCACTCTGACTCTGAATTGGAGTCTTTTGCACAGGAATGCCCCCTGGTGGGTCACGATGGTTTGCGCTTCAGCAGTCTTAGCGTCGACTGGCAGTTGCTGGTATGCCTGTGCCAGATCGAGTTTCGCGAAGACTTTTCCTCCCCCCCAGTGAGTGTAGGAGGTGCTGCACTACCGGGACGGGGTAAGCACTCTGCTGCAGTGCATGGTTGAGGGTGGCCTTGTAGTCACCACAGATCCTTACAGACCCATCCGGCTAAATTGGGGTGACTATTAGGGTTTCCCACCGGGCATGGTCTATTGGCTCTAGGACTCCTTGTACGATGAGCTTGTCCAATTGCTCTTTGATTTTGGGTTGAAGCATGAAGGGCACTTGCCATGGCTTAAGGCTGATTGGGGCAATGTTTGGGTTCAGGTTGAAAGAGATTGGGGACCCCCGGTACTTGCCTAGGTCACTGTTGAAGACCTCCTGGAAGTGCTTCACCAGCGTCTCCTCCCAGTCTGCTTCAGCAACGTGGTTGATGCCAGTCACCTCGATCCCCAATGGTATGAACCACTCCAGTCCCAGCAGGCTTGGGTGATCTTTGTCCACAACGGGACAAAGGAGAGCACCTCTGTATGTCCTTTGAATGCCACTTTAAAATGTCCAAATGTCCGACCACAGGAATGCGATTTCCCTGATAATCCTTCAGGGTCAATTTCTGGCTCTCTAATTCACGTCTGTGGATGATAGGCACCAGGCGCTTGATTGTACACCAGGAGACCATGGAGAGGTAGGATCCTGAATCTACCTCTATCCCGCATGGCTGACCCTTGATGCTTACCTCCACATGCATCTTCCGTGCATCGATCATATTCAAGTGCCCAATGATGACCATCTGGTGAGTCTCTTCCTTACATCGGGTCTCGCTGAACCGCTTGTTCCTTCCTTCTCGGCTCCACAGGCTCTGTGCATATCGGTCTCTGGTTCTGGGGGGGATGCTGTCTCATTGCCAGGGGCTGTGATTCCTCTTGTTCCGGCACACTTTGGCGATGTGTCCCCATTTGTCACAGTGCTGACAAATGGCATCGAGGAATCGGCACTCTGAATGGGGATGGTCGCCTCCACACCCGGCACACTGGAATCCTGACTTACGACCTCTCCATTCCCGCCGGTCTCGTTCCACTTGCAGTCTATGGATCTCCTCCTCCTCATCGTTGGTCTTGGAGAAAGAGTCGATCTCCCTGTGGTGTGTGGTGGTGGTCTTGTGGCTGGCCTCTGGTCGCTTTTCTGGGGTTGGTGCCAGTTCTGCAGCTGTCGGTTGGTCTGTTGCATTCTTCTGCCGCATCCTGGCTGCCGACTGCTTCACTGCCTCGGCTGCAGTTGCTTCGGCGATGGCCTCTGTGACAGAGATGTTCGCTCATGCCATCAGTCAGCTCTGGAGTATGGGGTCTCTGAGCCCGAGGACCATGCAGGGCCTCTTCCATGTCAGAGAACCCACACATGCCTCTGAGGTTTCTTAAGGCGGCCATGAAATTGCTAATGCTTTCACCCTCCTTTTGATCCCTCTGGTAGAACTTGTGCCGTCTGATGAGGTTGGGTACGGCGGGGGCGTAGTAGTTCTGCAGCAGTAGGTCAAGGTCAGTCCAGTCCATCTCCTTCACATCTCAGGGCTTGGCTAGGGCTTGGCCATTTTGAATATTGCTGGCCCACAGTGTGTCAGGAATACGGCCCTCTTTTTCTGATCATTGGCATCTTTCAAGTTGCTGAGGAATCGATCGATGTATGATTCCCAGTCCTCGGCTGCTTGATTGAAGGGTGCGAGTGGCGAGTTGCTGCCGGCCATCTCATCGGGAGTTCAGCGTTGATTCACCACCTGCTCAGTTGGTCTCCTTGTCTCATGATCCTACCCTCATTGTCAGTGTTAGATCGGGTACAAAAGAGACGTGAGACCAGTGAACTTCAAGCTCTTTATTTCATGTATAGATCTGTACAAGATCTTGGAGCCACAGCAGCCCTTCATATAGGGATTGCTCGCGGCTCGCCGGCCAATGACAGGTCTTTGAATCTCCTGCGATCGGCTCAGCCAATCATGGTTGATTCTTAGTGGACCAATCACTGCCGTTTAGTGGACCAATCACAATGTAGTTTGTGTGGGCCAATCAGAAGTCAACATTTGGAGTATGTTAATACAGAACAATCTTAATTTTAATTAGCTTAAATATTTACTTACATACATAGTTTATTGATAAGCCCATAGGCAATATCAAAGTGTAGAGTTCCAAACACAAAGTATTGCTAAAATCTGATAAAAACAATTTAGATTGGAATAAAATACAATTTAAAATGAAATTGGAATAAAATACAATAACTTAATTTATAGATAAATAAAATAAAATTATATTTCATTATCACCCCTACAATCTACCCCAATCAGTCCCACATAGACTGATCTCAACTGAACCATTTTCCTCACTTATTGTGCTAGTGGTGGGATTCAAGTTTTTTTACTACCAATTCTGTGGGCATGGCTTGGTGGGCATGGCAGGGGAAGGATACTGTAAAATCTCCAGTTGGAGGTGGTATTTGCCGGTTCTCCAGACAACTCAAAATTTCCGCTGCTGGTTATCCAGAACTGGTCAGAACCTGCCGAATACCACCCTTGTACTGTGTCCTATTAAATGTTGTTTTCAAATTTTGACTGCATATAATGTAAGTTGTTTTGATATGGGATTCACAATAGGTCATTTATTTAATATATGGGCCAGGGGACCTGTCTCTCACTTTCTTATGCAGTCAACAGTCAAATAGGATGTGAGCCAGATCTTCTATCTCTGCCACTCCACAAATGCAGAGACATCCATTATAGGGTATAGAATGGAATTTCCCATATCTGACCATTGTGTCAAGCTATACGAATCTCGCTTGTGTAAATACAGGTGAAACTCAAAAAATTAGAATATTGTGCAAAAGTTCATTTATTTCAGTAATGCAACTTAAAAGGTGACACTAATATATGAAATAGACTCATTACATGCAAAGCAAGATAGTTCAAGCCATGATGTGTCATAATTGTGATGATTGTGGCTTACAGCTCATGAAAATCCCAAATCCACAATCTCAGAAAATTAGAATATTGTGAAAAGGTTCAATATTCTAGGCTCAAAGTGTCCCACTCTAATCAGCTAATTATGCCATAACACCTGCAAAGGGTTCCTGAGCTTTTAAATTCAGTCAGGTTCAGTAGGAATCACAATCATGGGAAAGACTGCTGATCTGACAGTTGTGCAGAAAACCATCGTTGACACCCTCCATAAGGAGGGAAAGCCTCAAAAGGTAATTGCAAACAAAGTTGGATGTTCCCAAAGTGCTGTATCAAAGCACATTAATAGAAAGTTATGTGGAAGGGAAAAGTGTGGAAGAAAAAAATGCACAAGCAGCAGGAATGACCGCAGCCTGGAGAGGATTGTCAAGAAAAGGCCATTCAAAAGTGTTGGGGACTTTCACAAGGAGTGGACTAAGGCTTGAGTCAGTGCATCAACAGCCACCGCATACAGATGGATCCTGGACATGGGCTTCAAATGTTGTATTCCTCTTGTCAAGCCACTCCTGAACAACAAACAACATCTGAAATGTCTTACCTGGGCTAAAGAAAAACAGAACTGGTCTGTTGCTCAGTGATCCAAAATCCTCTTTTCTGATGAGAGCAGTTTTTGCATCTCATTTGGAAACCAAGGACCCAGAGTCTGGAGGAAGAATGGAGAAGCACACACTGCAAGATGCTTGAAGTCCAGTATGAATTTTTCACAGTCTGTGTTGATTTGGGGAACCATGTCATCTGCTGGTGTTGGTCCACTGTGCTCCATTAAGTCCAGGGTCAATGCAGCCATCTACCAGGAGATTTTGGAGCACTTCATGCTTCTTTCCACAGGCGAGCTTTATGGGGATGCTGACTTCGTTTTCCATCAGGATCTGCTCACACTGCCAAAAGCACCAAACCCTGGTTCAATGACCGTGGGATTACTGTGCTTGATTGGCCAGCAAACTCGCCTGACCTGAACCCCATGGAGAATCTATGGGGCATTGCTAAGAGAAGGATCAGAGACATGAGACCGAATAATGCAGAAGAGCTGAAGGCCGCTATTGAAGCATCCTGGTCTTTCATAACACCTTAGCAGTGCCACAGGCTGATAGCTTCCATGCCACACCGCATTGAGGCAGTAATTGCTGCAAAAGGGGCCCAAACCAAGTACTGAGTACATATGCATGCTTATACTTTTCAGAGATCCGATATTGTTCTATGTACAATCTTTGTTTTATTGATTGCATGTAATATTCTAATTTTCTGAGATTGTGGATTTGGGGTTTTCATGAGCTGTAATCCATAATCATCACAATTATGACACATCATGGCTTGAACTATCTTGCTTTGCATGTAATGAGTCTATCTCATATATTAATTTCACCTTTTAAGTTGCATTACTGAAATAAATGAACTTTTGCATGATATTGTAATTTTTCAAGTTTCACCTGTATCTCACTAAGATGTTTGGGCAATTGTAGCTATAAATATCTACTTAAATTCTTTAAGGTACTATTCAGAAGTCAGCATGATGCTCATATATACCCTTTGATGCTGTTTAAGTTCTTGCACTTCAGCTTGTGTTATAGTATAATGTTGAAACTATTTCCTCTCTTCACACCCAAGCTTCTGATATGCCACATGGGCTTTGCAGTTACATTTTTCCTTTAATACTTATTTTCCAAACCTCTTTATATTATGTTACATAGATAATGAATTCTCTATCATAAGGATCAAACAATGTTAGAAAGGAAATAGCTTGTGTTTCCTCATTTGCAACAGTGAGATCTTTCAGTGTGTTCTGGACTATATTCTCAATGATTTTTTTCATAATCATAAATGAATAAAAAACCCCAGGAAGTTCTTACAATATATTTGACGTTTTCCTCAAAAGCTCTTTGTTCCTCAAAGTTAGGTTTTATTCCAGACAAATACTTTTCAGACTCTGCTTTTCTGCTTCAAAATCTTTTCATAATCAAAATTTTGACCAAAAGATTTTTGAATATAATTCAATTTTCTGAATATAATTCAATTTTCTGCAGTAATAGTTTGAATAGCATGCTGTAGTAAGCAAACATTTTTTGCAATTCAACCCTTCCACGAGATTCAATACTGACAAATACTCAAACTTGTTTGGTGTCCCATACAAAATGTAGGTGGTTAACTGTGCCCTAATTTCAGAAAAATCAAGCATTTTTCAAACAGTAGCTTTGAATCTCATGCACTTGCAGTTTCCAGAGTGTATATAGGCTTATATAGTATATAAGTGTTTCCGTAATCTTTATCAGTGATAACAAACACTTTGGGCTTGGCATGAAAAAACACCCCCTCCAAACAACAGAAAAACAATTCTTTGTTTTTCCCTGCCTTGTATCTTGGCCACCCTGAACAGTGGCATTTGGTGGCAGCTCCGAGATTACCCCTGAAGTAGAGGCTCAGGCCTTGACTTCCACTTTAATGTCTCTGCTGCCATTCAAAGAGACTTCTTCATATTATTCCCCAAGGCTTGTGAGCCTGGGGGATGGTGCAATTTCCCCAAGGCCCAGCATTACCTAGGATCAGCTGGGTGCTGCGTACCTTTAGCTAGTGTTTTGTTTTCATTGACAGCCCCTGCAACATACCAAAAGCTCTTCTGGGTGGCATTATAGAAAGTTAGCACCGCCCTCCTAGAGAATATATATATATATATTGTCGAGCATGCATTTGATACATTAAGACAGGGATGGTAGGCACATTTGTGCACTTATGGACACCCCATACAGAATGGGGTGAGGTCAACAGTAGACAATCTGAGGTTAAAGTGTTTGGGGTTAGTGGAACAAACCACAGAGTCAGGTATAGATTTGGTAATCCATTCAAAAAGACTGGGCCAGATTGAAACTCCAGATAAGCAATTAGGTTGATTTGCATTTTCCCTTCTGCCTATAGACCCAACCATGACCCTATAGCAGTGGTGGCTAATCTTTTTTGGCTTCTGTGCCAAAAATCTTTTTTGGCTTCTGTGCACTCATGCACTCGCGTGCCAGCACCCAGAAGGCAATGCACATGCCCCCCACGCCCCCTGCTCATGCACGCATTGCTGTATTCAGAGACTAACGGCAGTCCTCCTTCTGGTCTGCTGCCTGCGCGGGAGCGCTGATCGCTCCCATTGGTTGATGCCATTTGACAGCCGGCTATAAAAGGGAGCTGTCAAACGGCATCAGCTGTCACCACCAGCTGGCTGTCAGTTAGCCCCGGCAGCCACGGAGACCCTTTATTCAATGGAATAAAGTCTGTTAGCTTTTAACCTGGCTCCATCTCTGTAACCGCCGTTCCACAACACTGGCGATGAAGGTGGGATGCAGTAAAGACGACCAGGCAAGACAACTGAGCCGAAGTCACAATAAAATAGAGCTGAAGCCGCTATGAGCTGAACGAAGTCACTGCCGCTGACACTCTCCAAAGAGCACGAACTTTAAAGCTTCCCAACTGAGGAGCCGAATGCCGCTTGACAGGCGCAGCCAGAAACGCTTTTCTAAAAGCGAAAACTCTAGTTCCCTCAGTTGAGGAAACCGACGCTGCCACTCTAATGGTTTCAAACCCGACATTCCCTCACTTCCAGCCGGGGGCAGAAACATGGGAATCATACATGAACAGATTTGAATGCTTCCTAAATGCCATCGATCTGTCTGAAGCTACTGACCTGATGAAAAGGTCCTATTTTTTAAGCTTCTGTGGCGCTACAGTTTTTGATACAGCCTCTGCACTAGTGTACCCACGCTCTATAAAGGCTATCCCATGGGATGAGTTGAAGGAAATCCTGGCAAATCACTATTCCCCCAGACCCTCTCAGATAGCTAGGAGATTGGCTTTTAGGAAGATAATTCAAGCTGAAGGGGAAACTGTGAGTCAGGACATGGCAGCCTTAAGGTCAGCTGTCATACACTATGGGTTTACCTTGAGGACATGCTGCTTGACCAAATTGTAGGAGGAGTTAGGGACCTAAAGCTACAGAGGTGTTTACTTGCAAAAAAAAGATTTAACCCTGGCCTTAGCTATTGAGGAGGCTCAGGCTGCTGAGCTGTCAGAGATATCAGCAGCTGAGATTCAGGGGGACCCCTTAAAGCATGGACACTCTACCATTCACTATGATGAGGTCTCTCAAGAAGAGGAACCTCTTGAGGTAAACCGCCTTACGCATCCAAGACCCCCCCCCCAGAGCTACCTAAGAAAAACAACAACCAGACAGCCAGACAGCAACCCAATTGTATGAGCTGTGGAGGTAACCACCCCAGATCAACTTGCAGATTCAGAAATGTTATCTGTCTGAACTGCCAGAAGAGAGGGCACATAGCCAGGGTTTGCCAAGCTGAGCAGACCTCCACACAAAGACCTCAGGCTGCTGCCTCCTTCCAAAGGCAAGTTGAAGATTGCTACACATGTTACCACGCAGACAATACCACTCCTAGGTCTAACAAAATAAGCATTTCTCTTTTTATAAAGGTAAACCCTGCCGGATGGAGGTAGACACCGGGTCTGCCCTCTCCATCATCTCGCGGACCACTCTGAAGAAGCTGCTACCTTCGCTCTCAAAGAAGAAGCTGCTCAACTGCCACCTGACTCTTCAAGATTACCAGGGGAAGACCATTCCAGTCCTGGGTAAGGGCAAATTCCTCATTCAATTCCAGAACTTTAGAGGCCACTTGCCACTGGTGGTTGTAGATGGTGCCCTTCCTAGCTTGCTAGGACTAGATTGGTTCCCTGCCCTAGGCCTTAACATTACAGGGATTCACTCTGTGGTATATTCTGAAGTAGATTCCCTTTTCAGGGACTACTCTGATGTTTTCTGGCACCCTTATCTCTTTTGATGTAGGCCCCCAAACCACCCCAATTCGTTTAAAACTGCAAAGGATACTTTTTGCCATTTGGCCTAAATTGGATGCGGAATTAGACAAATTTATTAAACAAGGAGTGCTGGAGCAGGTAGATTTCGCCAAGTGAGAAACGCCCATAGTCACCCCCTTAAAAAAAATGGCAGCGTGAGAATCTGCGCTGACTATAAAACGTCCCTGAACTGTTTTCTCCAAATTAGTGCATACCCAGTACCTGTAATCCAACACCTGCTTCACTCCTTTGAACCAGGTACAATTTTTGCAAAGTTAGACATGTCCCAAGCATATCAGCAATTTCCTGTGGACCAACACACTGCTGATTTGCAAACTATGGTCACACACAGGGGCGCCTTTAGATGTAAACGTTTACAATTTGGAGTCAGTGTGGCCCCAGGCATTTTTCAGTCTCTCATGGAGAGAATCCTCCAGGGTCTTCCGGGGGTAGTTCCATACTTTGATGACATTTTAGTTTCTGCCACCAACAAAACACCATTATTACTCCGAGTCAGGTCGGTCCTTGACAGGTTTAGGCAAAATGGGCTTAAATTGAAAAAAGACAAATGCACCATTGCCACCAAGCAAGTGGACTTCCTTGGTTATCGAATTGACGCCTCTGGAATTCACCCCATAGAAGCTAAGGTTAGAGCTATCCACGAGGTACCCACACCCTCTAACAAATCTGAATTGCAGGCCTTTTTAGGGCTCTTGAATTTTTATGCAGCTTTCCTGCCTCACAAGGCCTCTGTAGCTGAACCCCTTCATAGGCTCTTAGAAAAAAAGGCCCCCTGGCACTGGGACAGAGAGAAGCCAATGCTTTCCAAGCAGTTAAGTCTCTTTTAACTTCAAACGCTGTGTTAATCCAATTTAACCCAAACATGCCCCTGGTGTTAGCCTCAGATGCCTCACCCTTAGGCATAGGAACAGTTTTGAGCCATAGGCTCCCAAATGGATCTGAGGCACCCATTGCCTACTTTTCAAGAACCTTCTCTGCAGCAGAGAGGAACTATAGTCAAATTGATAAGGAAGCCCTAGCAGCTGTTGCTGCTGTAAAAAAATTCCACAAATTTCTCTATGGCCATTGTTTTGAACTTGTGATGGATCACAGGCCATTTTTGGGACTTTTAGCTGGAGATAAGCAAACCCCACATGAATGACAATATGGACACTCTTCCTGGATGCCTACTCCTACAAACTGGTACATCGCCCAGGGAAGAACCTGTGCCATGCAGATGCCCTCAGCAGATGCCCCCTGCCAACACCAGCCGAAGACCCAGCTCCCATCCGTGCAATCTTTGACTGCAATGTACTTGACCTACCAGTCTCAGCAGGAGATATTGCTGCCCACTCCAGAAGGGACCAAGTCCTGGACTGGGTGGGGAGGGGGGTGGCCTGATATTCAGTATGCCCCTGAATTCATGCCATTTAAGACCCGCAGGCAAGAGTTGTCTTCACTTCAGGGCTGTCTATTAGGGGGGGCAAGGGTGGTCATTCCACCCACCTTGCAAGATCAAGTTTTAAAGGCACTGCATGAGGGTCACCCTGGCATCGTGAGGATGAAGGCCTTGGCCCGCAGCTACGTATGGTGGCCAGGATTGGATGTCCAAATTGCTAACTGGGTAAGCAGGTGCCAGCCCTGCCAGGCAACTAGAGCAGCCCCACCAACAGCTGCCCCAGCCAGATGGGAAGATGCTGGGGCTCCTTGGTCCAGGTTACATATTGACCTGGCTGGCCCTGTGCAGGGGAAGACCTTTTTCGTTATTGTAGACTCGTTCTCTAAATGGACTGATGTGGCTTTGCTCCCCTCCATCACTACACTGGCTGTCACAAGGACCTTGACCAGACTATTTGTTACACATGGACTCCCTGACACCTTGGTTTTAGATAATGGCCCCCAATTTAGTTCCAATGAGTTCGCAGTCTTTGCAGCCAACCTGGGCATCAGACACTCCTTCACAGCCCCCTTTCACCCTGCAAGCAATGGGATGGCTGAGAGGGCTGTTAGGTCTATGAAGGAAGTTTTGGCCAGGCTGGGCCAAGCAGACTGGCACTCCAAGCTGTCCACTTACTTGCTCACGCAGCATGCCACTCCATGCCCCACTACTAACAAGACCCCAGCAGAATTTTTGATGGGCAGGCGCCTCAGAACCACCCTGGACAGATTGCACCCCCACTATGCTCCTAGCACACCACTGGCTTCTGACAGCCATGCCAGGGAGTTCGCTCTGCAAGACCTGGTTTATGCCAGGAACTATGCAGGGCACCCCTTATGGCTGCCAGGGCAAATAGTCTCTATTACAGGCCCCAAGTCCTACAAGGTCCTCTTGGAGGACGGTCGAGTTTGGAGAAGACACATAGATCAACTAAGGAGATGCTGGAGGAAGACTACTGCCGAAATCCCGGTCTACCAACCACCGGACAACCTGGTCTACCAGCCGCCTGCCACAGCCAACCTGTTAGAGGCCCCGGTCTACCAGCTGCCCGACAACCAAACTTACCAGCCAACACGAGCTGATCGAGAGGACTCACCCAATCAGAACCCGGACACCAGGACTCAGACATCTGACGACCCTCTGCGAGCTCCAGACACCGCCCGGGGAGAGCAGGACTCGATGGCTGTTGTGCAGTGGCGGTTACAAAGGGAGACGGAGCCAGGCTAAAGGCTAACAACTTTATTCTTGAGAATAAAGGGTCGCCGCGGCTGTCGAGGCTATCTGACAGCCAGCTGGCGGCGACAGCTGATGCCGTTTGACAGCTCCCTTTTATAGCCGGCTGTCAAACGGCATCAACCAATGGGAGCAATCGGCGCTCCCGCGTTGGCAGCGGACCGGAGGGAGGACTGCTGCTAGTCTTTGAACACAGCACTCCTTCCCCCTGGCCACGAGCATGCATAGTCCTGTAGCCATAATGGCCGCTTTCGCTCGCGGCCCGATCTCTGAAATTCCTGAGGCTTGTCGGTGGCTGGTGCGTCTTGTTCCTCCCGGGCGGTGACTGGAACCTGCAGAGGGTCGCTGGCCATCCCTGGACTGCTGTCTGGCGACTGCTCGGGTGAGTCTTCCTACAGCGGTCGGCTGGTTGCATTGTCGGGCAGCAGGTAAACCGGGTCCTTCGGCAGGTTGGCTGGCAGTGAGTAGACCGGGTCATCCAGCGATGGGTAGACCGGGATTTCGGTGGCAGTCTTGTTCCAATGCCTCCTCAGCTGGTCTACGTGCCTTCTCCAAATCTGGCCATCTTCCAGAAGGACTCTATATGATCTGGGTCCTGCAACAAAGACTATCTGCCCTGGCAGACATAAGGGGTGCCCCGCATAGTTCCTGGCGTACACCTGGTCTTGCAGGGCGAATTCCTTGGCATGGCTGTCAGAGGCTAGTGGCGTGCTGGGAGCGTAGTGGGGGTGCAACCTGTCCAGGGTGGTCCTGAGGCGCCTGCCCATTAACAGTTCAGCAGGGGACTTGTTGGTGGAAGGGCACGGGGTGGCATGTTGTGTGAGTAGGTAAGTTGACAGTTTGGCGTGCCAGTCTGCCTGGCCCAGCTTGGCCAGAACTTCCTTGGCAGACCTGACAGCCCTTTCTGCCATTCCATTACTTGCTGGGTGAAAGGGGGCTGTGAGAGCGTGTCTGATGCCCAGATTAGCTGCGAAGATGGCAAACTCGTTAGAACTGAATTGGGGGCCATTATCTGAAACTAATGTGTCAGGAAGTCCATGAATAGCAAACAGTCTGGTCAAGGCCCTTGTGACAGCCAGCGTTGTGGTGGAGGGTAACAAGGCTACTTCAGTCCATTTGGAGAATGAATCTACAACCACCAGGAATGTCCTCCCTTGGATGGGACCAGACAGGTCTACATGCAGCCTGGCCCAAGGGCCCCCCGAATCTTCCCATTTGGTTGGGGCAGCTGCTGGAGGGGCTGCTCTTGTTGCCTGGCAGGGCTGGCACATGTTAACCCAGTTGGCAATCCGGGCATCTAATCCTGGCCACTAGACATAGCTGCGGGCCAAGGCCTTCATCCTTACGACGCCAGGGTGACCCTCGTGCAGTGCCCTTAAAACTGGTTCTTGCAAGGTGGGTGGTATGACCACCCTTGTCCCCCATAACAGACAGCCCTGTAGTGAAGAAAGCTCCTGCCTGTGGGTCTTAAATGGCATGAATTCAGGGGTGAACTGAATGTCAGGCCACCCCCTCCCTACCCAGTCCAGGACTTGGGAAATAACACGGTCCCTCTTGGAGTGTGCAGCAATATCCCCAGCTGAGACTGGTAGGTTAAGTTCATTGCAGTCGAAGATTGCGTGGATGGAAGCTGGGTCCTCGACTGGTGATGGCAGGGGGCATCTGCTGAGGGCATCAGCATGGCACAGGGTCTTCCCCGGGCGATGTACCAGTGTGTAAGAGTAGGTGGCCAGAAATAGAGTCCATCTGGTCATTCTTGGGGATAACACCTGTGGGGTTTGCTTATCCCCAGCTAGCAGTCCTAATGGAGGTTTGTGATCTGTTACAAGTTCAAAACTATGGCCATAAAGAAACTCATGGAATTTTTTTACAGCGGCTACAGCTGCCAAGGCCTCCTTATTGATCTGACTATAGTTTCTCTCTGCAGCGGAGAAAGTTCTTGAAAAATAGGCAATGGGTGCCTCTGATCCATTAGAGAGCCTGTGGCTCAATACTGCTCCTATACCAAAGGGTGAGGCATCAGAGGCTAACACTAGGGCAGGTTTGGGTTAAACTGAACTAACACAGAGTTTGAAGTTAAGAGAGACTTCGCTTGGAAGGCGTGGGCTTCCCTTTGTCCCCATTGCCATGGGGCTTTCTTATCTAGGAGCCTATGTAGGGGTTCAGCTACGGAGGCTTTGTGAGGCAAAAAGGAAGCATAAAAATTAAGGAGTCCCAAAAAGGCCTGCAATTCAGTTTTGTTAGAGGGAGTGGGTGCCTCGTGAATAGCCCTAACTTTACTCCCTATGGGGTGAATTCCAGATGCATCAATTCGATAACCCAGGAAGTCTACCTGTTTGGTGGCAATGATGCATTTGTCTTTTTTCAATTTAAGCCCATTTAGCCTGAACCTGTCAAGGACAGATTTCACTCTGAGTAAAAGTTGTGTTTTGTTGGTGGCAGAAACTAAAATGTCATCGAAGTATGGAACCACCCCAGGTAGGCCCTGGAGGATTCTTTCCATGAGTAATTGGAAAATGCCAGGGGCTATGCTAACTCCAAATTGCAAACGTTTACATCTAAATGCGCCCCTGTGAGTAACTATAGTTTGTAGGTCAGCAGTGTGTTGGTCAACGGGAAATTGCTGGTATGCCTGGGACATGTCTAACTTTGCAAAAATTATGCCTGGCTCAAAAGAGTGGAGCAGGTGTTGGATTACAGGTACTGGGTATGCGCTAATTTGTAGGAAACGGTTGAGGGACGTCTTATAGTCAGCACAAATTCTCACGCTGCCATCTTTTTTTAAAGGGGTGACTATGGGGGTTTCCCACTTGGCGAAGTCTACCAGTTCTAGCACCCCCTGTTTGATAAGTTTATCTAATTCAGCATCTAACTTAGGCCTAATGGCGAAAGGTACCTTCCGAGGTTTCAAACGAATTGGGGTGGCTTGTGGACCCACATCAAAAGATATGGGGGTGCCTGAATAACAGCCTAGTTCACTGCTGAAAACATCAGAGTAGTCCCTAAAAAGGGCATTTACATCAGAATTTTCCACAGAGTGAATTCCTGTAACATTGAGGCCTAGGGCAGGAAACCAATCTAATCCTAGCAAGCTAGGAAGGGCACCATCTACAACCACCAGTGGCAAGTGACCCCTAAAGTTTTGGAATTGAATGAGGAATTTTCCCTTACCCAGGACTGGAATGGTCTTCCCCTGGTAGTCCCGAAGAGTCAGGTGGCAGTTGGTCAGCTTCTTTTTTGAGAGCGAAGGCAGCAACTTCTTCAGGGAGCCCCAAAAAATGATGGAGAGGGTTGACCCGGTGTCTACTTCCATTTGGCAAGGCTTACCTTCTATGAAAAGAGAAATGCTTAATTTGTTAGGCCTAGAAGTGTTGTTGTTCGCGTGGTAACAAGTGTAACAATGTTCCACTTGCCTTTGGTAGGAGGCAGAAACTTGAGGTTTTTGTATGGAGGCCTGCTCAGCTTGGCAAACCCTGGTTATGTGCCCTCTCTTCTGGCAGTTCAGACAGATAACGTTTCTGAACCTGCAGGTTGATCTATGGTGGTTGCCCCCGCAGCTTATACAAGGGGTTTGCTGTTTGGCTGTCTGATTGTTGTATTTCCTAGGTGGCCCTGGGGGGGGTCTTGGACGCGTGAGGCGGTTTACCTCCAGAGGTTCTTCTTCCACTTCTTGGGAGACCTCATCATAGTGGACTGTAGCCTGCCCTTGCTTAAGGGTGTTCCTCTGAATTTCAGCTGCTGATAATTCTGACAATTCAGCAGCCTGAGCTTCCTCAATAGCTGAGGCTAGGGTTAAGTCTTTTTTAACCAGTAACCAACCGCTTTTGCAGCTTTAGGTCCCTTACTCCTCCCACAATTTGATCGAGCAGCATGTCCTCAAGGTAGTCCCTAAAACCGCAGTGTATGGCAGCAGATCTCAATGCTGCCATGTACTGACTCACAGTCTCCCCTTCAGCCTGAGTTCTTCTTCTAAAAGCCAGTCTCCTGGCTATCTTAGAGGGTCTGAGGGAGTAGTGATTTGACAAGATTTCTCTCAACTCATCCCAGGGAATAGCCTTTATAGAATGTGGGGACACTAGAACAGAGGTTGTGTCAAAAACTGTGGCCCCACAGAAACTTAAAAAATAGGCGCTTTTCCTTAAATCCGTGGCTTCAGTTAGATCAATGGCATTTAAAAAGCATTCAAACCTATTCATATATGATTCCCATGTTTCTGCCCCCAGTTGGAAGTGCGGGAATGTCAGATTAGAGATCATTAGAGTGGCAGCGTTGGTTTCTTCAGCGGAGGAAAAAATAGAGTTTTCGCTTTTAGAAAAGCGTTTCTGGATGTGCCTGTCAGCGGCGTTCGGCTCCTCAGCTGAGAGGGCTTTTAAATTTCGCGCTCTTTGGAGAGCGTCAGTGGCGGTGACTTGATCAGCTCGTAGCGGCTTTGGCTCTTTCTTGTTGTGACTTCGGCTCGATTTCCTGCCTGGTTGTCTTAGCTGTATCCCGCCCTCGTCGCCAGTGTTGTGGAGTGGCGGTTACAAAGGGAGACAGAGCCAGGCTAAAGGCTAACAACTTTATTCTTGCGAATAAAGGGTTGCCGCGGTTGCCGAGGCTATCTGACAGCCAGCTGGCGGTGACAACTGATGCCGTTTGACAGCTCCCTTTTATAGCCGGCTGTCAAATGGCATCAACCAATGGGAGCGATCGGCGCTCCCGCATTGGCGGCGGACTGGATGGAGGACTGCTGCTAGTCTTTGAACACAGCAATGGCAGCAGGCAAACCTAAGGAACTGCGAAGATCAGGCCGCGAGCGAAAACGGCCAGCCCGGCTACAGGACTACACATGCTCATGGCCAGGGGAAAAGAGTGCTGTGTTCAGAGACTAACAGCAGTCCTCCCTCTGGTCTGCTGCCTGCACGGGAGCGCCAATTGCTCCCATTGATTGATGCCGTTTGACAGCTGGCTATAAAAGGGAGCTGTCAAACGGCATCAGCTGTCACCGCCAGCTGCCTGTCAGTTAGCCCCGGCAGCCATAGCGACCCTTTATTCAATGGAATAAAGTCTGTTAGCTGGCTCCGTCTCACTCTGTAACCGCCGCTCCACAACATGCACAATTTCCCTGCACCCCGTTATCTGCACTGCTCCCCAAAGCAGATTTTTGTCTGGTCTGAGGCCTTTTTCGTCCTCCCAGAGGCTTTTTTCAAGCCTCTGCAGGCCAAATAGGCCCTTTTCGTCACTTCTTGTAATACCGGAAGTCACAAAATGGGCCTATTTGGCCTGCAGAGCAAAGGTGGTATTATGCAGGTTCTGACCAGTTCTGGAGAATCGGTAGTGGAAATTTTGAGTAGTTCGGAGAACTGGCAAATACCTCTGACGGGAGATTTTACAGTATCCTTCCCCTGCCACACCCAGCAAGCCATATCCACAGAACGGTAGTAAAAATTTTGAATCCCACCACTGCTGCAGAGGCTTTATTCAAGCCTCTGGAAGGCCGAAAAAGGCCTCAAACCAGGTCTCACAAATGAGTTTCGGCTGGTTTGAGGCCTTTTTCATCCTTCCAGAGGCTCAATAAAAGCCTCTGCAGGCCGAATAGGCCCATTTCATCACTTCGGGTATTAAGAGGAAGTGATGAAATGAGCCTATTTGGCCTGCAGAGGCTTTTTTCAAGTCTCTGGAAGCCTGAAAAAGGCCTGAAACCAGCCAAAAATCAGCAGTGAGGCACATGCATGCGCAGTGAGGTAAATTTGCCTGTGGCTCACATGCCAGCACAAATGGCTCTGCGTGCCACCTGTAGTACCCGTGACATAGGTTCACTATTACAGCCCTATAGGAATCTGACAACAGCCATTAGAATATTAAAGGACATATTCTTGCACAGAAACAGGAAACTAAAATACAAAGCTCAAAGAAGATATAAAAACTCCATTTTGTCAGCTGTCTCAAACTTCACACTGTGATCCTTGTTCATCAATGAACTTTCTTTTCAATCAGCCTCCATTTTGCTTCCAGTGCCCTTTTCCTGGATTGGACCTAGATCTGGCTATTTCTTCCAACATCATGAGGCCTTTGTTCTTGATGCAGCTTTGGAGGATTCTCTTCCGTGGCCACTGCAGCCTCCAAAGGCAATATGAAAGCATGCCCCTTTCTTGCATGATTTTTGGAGGCTCTGGAGACTTCTCTCATTGTCCTCATGCATAGCCTCAAACCCTCCCCCCCCGCACAAGAATGGGGAGGGCTTTCAAGAATAGTTGTTGTCAGGTGTTGGTAAATGTTGGTAATTCAGCTAAAATGTTGTGATGTGTTACCTTTGATATGTGTCATAGGTTTACCATCATTGGCCTAGATCAGGGGGCTGGATTCATCATGTGTTGGTCACGCCCATCCACTCTGGTTTAGCAAAGGGGGAAAAAGTCATGATACATCACGTGACAATGACGTGATAGTGCAAGTTTGAAACCCCTGGCCTAGATGATGATAAAGGTTCATTATTTTTATGGAGGATTGTTCAGAAGCCTAATATTCTGCCATCGCGAAAAATATAGCTTGGTTGCTGATAATGATTTGGGTTTTTATCATTGTTATTAATTTCACAAATTGAATTTCAGATTTCTGATATGGGTTTAGGAAATGAGCACATGATCTAGTGAATTCTTTGATCACATCAAACAGACTCTAGATCAAACTCCGTATTTTCTACAAGAAAGCTATATGCTGTATGAATGGTATTTGTGGTTATACTTTATTAATTGCAATGAGACTGATCTACCAAATCTTTGTTATCTATAAGACAGCTCATCAATTTATAATCTTCATCATCTTTCTTGCTCCTTTTCTCTCCAGCTTTCTAAATTTTATTTCTTCAGATTCTTATCATTTGTTAATTTCTTGAAATTAGATATAAATATGTACAGGTAGTCCTCAAGTCACCACAATTGAGCTGAAAATTTATGTTGCTAAGTGAAACATTTGTTAAGTGAGTTTTGCTCTATTTTATGACTTTTCTTGCCACAGTTGCTAAGTGAATCATTGCATTTGGTAAGTTACACAGTTGTTAAGTGAATTTGGCTTCCCCATTGACTGATTGTCAAAACGTTGCAAAAGCTGACCACATGAACCCAGGACCCTTCAACCGTCATAAATATGAACCCATTGCCAAGAATCTGAATTTTGCAAAGGTTGTGAAAAACAATCACAAGTCATTTTTTCATTGCTGTTGTAACTTTGACCAGTAACCAAATGAACTGTTGTAAGTTGAGAACTACTGTATATTTTGTTACAGACTTTGGATGTTTCTGGTAAAGCTTCACAAGTAGTTTTGATAAGTATTGCTCCTATATTATAGTTTGATAGATATATGCGTTTATAAGGAAATACTTAGATTGTCAAGTATTTTGGAATTGCCAATTTCAATAATAAATATTTCTGAGGCAAGACTTTTTACTGTCCGTCTGCCAGCCTGTCTTTCTGTCTACCTACCTACCTACCAATATTTCCACAAATCTAGGTTTCCAAACTTTTGCAATACCTACAAAATTTCCAAAATGTTGTTATATCATTATGTCAAAATCATTAACTTATTTTTATTTTTCATTTTTTTCATGAAGATTATCCCATATAACTACCTGAATAACTACCATTAGTGTGAGAGGTCATACATAATGCAACAAATGTGAAAATTCAAGGCGCCAGCCCCGCAGGCTCATTGACTGCTGGGCCTGCAGCCCATTGATTGTTTCATTGCTCTGTAGCCAGCACCTTGAATGCAGAACCCGCGTGCAGTGAGCCTTGCTAAGCCAGGGGGGAGAGGTGGGAGGTGGTGGAAAGGGGACACCTTAGCTTGCAGGCTTCCCTCTCCAGTGGAAGCGGCAGAGGCATGCCAGAAGGCCTGAAAGCAAAAACCTCCCAAAGTGCGCAGTGGAAGGGGTGGATGGTCTGGTGTTAGGGCCCCTTCCCCAGAGGGGAATAAGGGAGCGCATAGCACCCACCCAGCCTCCGCCTCTTCAGCCAGCTGGGCTTGTGTGCAGGATGTGGGTGGGTGCAGCTGGGCTCTCCAAGGCGCGTGGCTCAGTTCGGTTGGGCTCTACATGGCTGGCCCGGACCTAGAACTCCCTCTACAGCCCAGTTCTTCTGACCGAGCCCTGTGCTTGCTTTCTTGCTTCCTTTCCAAGCGATCGTTCCTGTTATGTATGTACCATAGTTAATAAAGTATGAGCTTGAGGTTAAGTGCAGGTTCTGGCATTGCACTTCTGATTGGCTGTTAGGTGGCCAGATCGGATTGGCTAGTTCTTAGGAATCTGATTGGCCCCTAACAGAGAATTATTATTGGGTTAAAGTACTTGCGTTCATAGCTCGCTATTGGACAATTCTCACAAAGGTTGCCTATATAAGGCAGGGTTCACTGTTGTTTTTTTGAGAAGTCACTATGCTAATAAAGAGCTAAAAGTCACTATTCAGAGGCTGTCTCCATTTACTCCAACCCATGTCCAAGTACTTAACACTGGCGACGAGGATGGGATTTGGAGACGTCTGAACCTAAGAAGTCAGGAAGCAAGACCGAGCACGTGGAAGACGACGGCAACAACGGAACCATGTCCAGCAGCATCGTACCACCCGCTCCGTTTGATCCAAACCAAGAGGATTGGGAATCCTACATGGATCGCTTCCAAATGTTTCTTGAGACGAATAACTTAAAGGACGCCACACCAGCAAAAAAGCGGCCACTGTTCCTGACACACTGCGGCCCGGCTGTTTTTAAAATGGCAAAAGCACTTGCCAAACCTTGAGAAGTAAAAGCCATGAGTTGGGATGACCTCGAACCCATCCTGAGAGATCATTACGCGCAAACTGTGCCTACACTTGTGAGACGTCACGAGTTTTACCAAAGGAACCAGCGAAAAGGAGAGAGCGTGGCCGATTTCGTGGCAGACATCCGAAATTTAGGAGGCCTCTGCGGGTTCGCAGATTTAGAAGAAGCACTAAGAGACCAAGTAATTCTGGCATTAGATGCGCTAGGCGTGCAGAGCAAGCTGATGGCAAAAGGCGACATCAGCCTTGCTGACGCCATCGCCGAAGCCACGGCTGCGGAGGCGACAAAAAAGTCGGCTGCACAATTATGGCGAAGCCGCACTTCGGCAACACAACCGACCGGCGAAATCTTACCCAACTCAGAAGGGCAGCTCGTTACGATGCACCACGAGGACCTCTCTTCGTCGTCAGACAGCAACGAAGAAGGGGTCCATCGAATGCGGTCCGACCGGGACCCTCGCCCTAAGCCCTTACGCCCTTGCGCTGGCTGTGGAGCAAACCATGCCAGGGCCGAATGCAGATTCCGCGACGCACTCTGCCATGAGTGCGGAAAACGAGGCCACATCAGCCGGGTCTGCCGCAGTTTAGCAGGACCCAGCCAGGCCTCAAAAGGGGCCAACCATTGCCAATCAACAGGAAACCATCCTGTAAGGCAAGAACCAGTAAACCACTCCTACAGAAATCACGCTTTGCAAAAAGAAGAGGCTCACCATACTATCACTATAGGTCACGCCTCAGTCATGGATACTAAGAAAATTCGAGTCACGGTAGCCATCGAGAACCAGCCTTGCCACATGGAGGTCGACTTGGGATCGTCCCTCTCGATGGTGTCTTGGAAGACACTCAAGCAACTTATCCCCACAATCCAATGCCAAGACCTCCAATTTCAACGCCTCATCCTCAAGGACTACCAAGGAAATCGAATCCCTGTGGTCGGGTCCTGCCGAATCTGAGTCTCCTTCAAAAAACATACAGCGTACTTACCTTTAACGATCATCGACAGAGATAGGCCTAGTCTATTAGGCCTCCAATGGTTTGCACCACTAGGCATCGAGGTGGCCGGCGTGAACCGAGTCGGTGGTTGTGAATGGGAGGAAGACCTTGTTTCTGAGTTCAGCGATGTCTTCGTGGACCGTTTAGGCGATTATAAGGGGACCTAACCACTACCTTAAGCTGGCTCTAGCATGTTAATAAATATGAAAAATCAATCTAAATAATATCCTCAGAAATTGATGAATAGAGTCCAATATATTATTATAAAAATATAATTCAACCCTTTAAAGAGAAAAATATCTATGTTCAAGATATCCTTTCAAATGTTTGAGTTAACTGCAGTATTACTACTAGTTGACACATAATTTATGATTGATTAAATAATAAATTCATTATTTTCTTTCCAAGAAGCAGTTAGGCAATCATCACTAAGTCATCCAGTTGTTTAGTGAAATATAAGACTGTCCACTTAGGGACAGCAATTCTGGCAATCTGTTGCCACCATTAATTAAATCCCATGTGTCATTATTGTTAAGTCTCATTTCTATTATCTTGGTTAATTTAATTTTGAAGGATAGTAGCCAATTTTTAAAAGTAAATGAAAGAAAACACTGGCGTTATGGGCTGATATGAAATATTAATCATGTCCCCCACTGAAACATAAACACATATATTGTATTCCTGATCTGAACAGGCTCCAGCTACATAAGTCACGGTATTACATATCATATGGAAGGGTAAGTTGGACTTTAAAGAAGCAGGATAGGAAGGATATTGATGCCTTTGAATTTTGGTGTTGAAGAAAAATCCTGAGAATATTGTGGACAGCCAAGAAAACAAACTGATGGATCAAATAAATCAGCCTAAAGTCCTCATTTGACTCATTATGTGACTCAGCTCAAATAAATCAGCCTAAAGTTCTCATTTGACTCATTATGTGACTCAGCTCTCTGGAAAATGTTCTAATGCTGGGAAAGATGGGAGAAAAGAGAAGAGTAGCTATGTGGTTGTACACTGCTACACTGGCAATAATTATATTTCTTGAAAGCCAGGTAATAGATCTAAGTAGTCGATAGGGGTCAAAAATGATTTGAAGGCACATAATTTATCATTTTAAGACTTATTCCACAAGTCCTTTAATATTGAAATAAATTCCCAGAGCGTCATGTAATGTCTAATTTTTAAAAACCACAAAGGCATTTTCAGAATGTGTTGGATGTGATATAAAATTTATTGTCAATGTGCCTATTGACTTGTATCTTGTCTTTCTGTCTGTCAAGAATGCCACATTAATTTTTTCCAGATTATGTTAATTTGTTGAGGCAAAAAAAACTGAAGAATTTTATGGCATCTGAAAATCAATTTATTTTGAAATAAATTACTTTACTGGATTAAAATGTGTTAATACAAAATTGAACAAAACCTTTTTTTCCAGAAGAAAAAAAAATCAACATACACTGTTGTATATTTATAGACTTTTATTTTTATATTCAAAATCTTATCAAATGGATAACAGAAATTTATAACTCAGCAAATATATATATATATAATCCATCATCCTGACAATGATATAAATAAAAACTATAATACTTTGGTTTTGATTAAATCATATTATATATTACAATGCAGATAAATAAACCTACAGTAATGTTAAATATGCTATTGCATAAAGACATATTTCCACATTTTTTCACTCTTTAATAATCAGAGTGTTAATTTGTTACACAAAAAACTATGTAACATATGTATGTATATAGGCATTATTACTTTGGGACAAATTCTTTGACCCAAATTCTGATAATTTTATTTTTGATGCATATAAAATAAAATGGATGTTATCATAATAAATATAATGATCTTTATCGAAATTCTCTTTCAATTATGCTCAAGAGGGCACAAAAGTAAGAAGTAGGCAGCATGAGACTATATAATAATATTCCTTTTCCCAGCAAGTTTTCCTAAGCTACCTGGATTTTTAAGAAGATGCTTTATTATTATTATTAGAAACTAGCATTCCAAATAAAATATCCAATTTTTATTTACAAAAAATACTCTAGGCATAGATATGATGTCTGGCTATAATTCAGTGCTTTGATTTGGAAATGTACCTCCTCCGGGTATGTGTGTGAGGTAGATATTAAAGGTAAATTTGTGTGATAACATTTAGGGGGACTAGGAATTGAGAGGAACTATTTTGTTCAGTAGTTTGTTCACACCTTCTGGTAGGTGTGGCCACCATAAGAATCCATTGTGGAAATGGTCAAGCTTTTCATTAAGGCTGGTGTTTTGTAAAAGTTTTTTTTACAAGGATGTGCTTTCATGATTACAAATGCCACCCTGATGCTCAAAAATTGACATTTAAACCCCAGGGCCCAGAGTGCTGGAGCAGGATATGCACAAAAATATATACCCAAGGTTTTTTGAAAGGTTTAAACCTAAACCTTTAAATATATACCCAAGGTTTTTACTTGTTTAAACCTAGCTTCCAAAAACACAGACCTTCATTTATTGGGCAGGCCTGAAATAAAGTTAGATGTTGGCAAAACACACACACAATAAACACAAACACACAATACAGTTATTTTAAAACAGCTGTATATAATTTTTTTAAAGGATATTGAATGTTTCAAAGTAAACATATGAATGAAAACCAATCAGGTATTTAGAATGTGGATCAACTGTGTTAATTTAGGGCCCAAACAGACTTGAAATTTCTAAGACAATTAACAATAGTGAATTAAATTAAATAGCTCCTCCATCCTTATTCCCTCTCTGCTGATTACAATTTTAGATACCCCGAAAAGAAACCTGGTCTTATTTTTTTTGCCATCAAAAAAGGCACCTGGGGGATGTCTTGCACTGACTCACCTTGCGATGGCGGTACTGACAGCCCTGCCCAGCAGGAGCCCGCTACTGGCCTACTTCTGCGGTTGCTTGCCACCACTTGCGTGCATTGCTCCCGGCCTCCATTTTGCCATCAGAGGCCTTCAGGAAAGGTCTCTGCAGCTGAGAAACGAGTTTCAGATTGACACGCGCAGCGACCTGGCTTCCATTTTGGCATCAGAGGCCTCAGTGGCAGAAGACCTCTGAGAGCAAAATGAGGCCGGGGATGCCATACACTTCAATCCAAAGACCATTTCTCAGTTGCAGAGGCGTTTCCTGAAGCCTCTGACCATGAAATGGAAACCAAGGGGGACATGCATGAGCGGTGGCAAGCGGCTACAGAAGTGGGCTGGCAAGCTGAGGTAGATGTCAGGGTGTACAAGGCCTGGTTTCAACTATCTGAAGGTAAGTAGAACAGCTCCACCACCATCCCCCCACCTTGATTTTTACCCATGTGCCTTGCCCCACCTGTGTGGGCGAGGTTGTAACTAAGGCTTAATTTTGGGATAGGACTTATATTGGGCACACATGTAAAAATCAAGCTAGGTCTTATTTTTGGGAAAACACATTAGCTGGGATTGGAGGAAATTTGAGAATGATGATCATAATAACTTTCCCCTTCCTATTTTATGTTGACTCAAGTCACTGCTGGTAGTACTATATTTTATCCTCCATGCATTAAATGCCTACGTATAGAAAAGTATACTATTTACAGTATGAACTATTGAAGTTCTGGGTATTATTTTAATTGTAGATAAATCCTTAGTTGGTGCTGGTGTTTAAAAAAAAGGGGCAGATATTTAAAAAAAAATACTGCACTTAGTATTTGCTAACATACCACTGTTTTTCCTTTTTAGGCAGTATAGACTTATATAAAAACAATAAGGCACATTTAGTGCATTAAACAAATAATAAAACTGCCAATCTCTTCAAGCAAAATGGCAACCCCCCCATTCTAAAATAAAATAGATGAACACCACATCACACGTTAACATTTTGCTCTAGCTTTGGAGCAAAAACTTTAACAATCTAACCGTAATCATAAGCAATTTCTGTTAGAAATGCAGTTCATAAAAAAACGTTTTGCTTTTTAACTTTGAGATGGCATTTGTATTATATGGCAGAATTTTTTCCTGCAGGCAATTGTTGGTTTTCTACGGAAACAGATGTAGTAATTTGGCTTCCATTTTTCTTTTCATGTATCACTAAAACGAAAAAGAATATTATTTAATCACAGCCTTAAGAACATAAAGATTATTACCTTCCCTTTCAAACTCAGGAATGAATATAAATATACTGTGTGTGTGTGCAAACAATAACAAGTCTGAAGTTGTTCCAAGGACAGTGTATTTCTGCACAATCACATATTACATAGAGCGATTTGGGACAATTTTACTCTGAAATCTTCTATAATCTTATATGAAAACGCACATTTTATATTAAATTTGAGGGATCCATGTACTTCATCTGCTGTTCTATAACCTCATACCATCTCAGACAATAACCTTCCTGAATAGCAGTATTACTATTGTAATTTAGTAATATACTAATTTAGTAATATACTATTACTAAATACTATTACTAATATTTTTGTGATAATCAGGCTTCTGGCTTATATGTTTTACTTTGGTTTTGATTAGAATCAAAATTAGAGTTTGATACAAAATATGTATGTTTATATGTTATAATCTAAATCATAGACTGAATGAGATGGAGTGGCCTCAAACATAATACTAAGCCATAAACCATGTTTAACAAATATACAGCTTAAGATGTCATCATGAGAACAAAACAACATGTTTAGGTGATTTATAAATATAGCTGACTTTTTGAGGTCAGAATTATTTTATTCCAGGGCTATGTATAGAAATATGCGGTGTCTACCAGAGTTGTTTGAAAACAAAAAAAAAATTTCCACGGTTTACTCCCTTCCCCAATATAATTGAACTTGGCAGCAAATTTCAATCAATTCAGTGTAATTAGGAAACATGCATAAAGATTATATTGTGAATCTCAAAGAACTTTGGGGAGAAGGGGAGTATTTGAGGGGAAAAGAAAACTTGAAGGCTATTTAATTCATTCCCTGTTTGACATAGACAATATAGAATTAAAACATTTTGGACTTCCGGTTTGAAGGGCTTCGGAGACAGACAGAAATCCACGATCGTGTACGGTTTCTGCCTGGGCTTGCCACTGGAGCGCCCCAAGCCGGCTGGTTTCGGGGCTAAGCGTAGAAGTGAAGAGGGGGGAGACCACCAGCAGGGTCGAGGAGAGCCACATCTCTCCTCCTCAGCTGGCCATTACTCCCTTTCCTGAAGGCGGTAGGTCAAAAATGGCCACCTCAAAGAAGAACTCAACCGGAAAAGAACATGGAGGAAGATAAGAAGTGAAAGTTTTGGCTGACTGGGCTAAGTTGAAAAAGCAATAACTAAGGTACCTGGAATTTAAATTTTACAAGAAATAATATCGCTCCCAAAGAAGAGTCGGAAGCAGTGAAAGAAAGTGAAAAGGGAAAGGTTTGCCTTTTTTTTTCTTCTCTCTCCTTCCTTATATTGACAATTAAGAGTAACAAATTGGAAAAATCCACTTTGGCATCAATAGGAAATTAAGCTGAAAATATAACTAAATGCCAAAAGTACAATAAAGATTTCTGGACATGAAAACCTTTTTCTTCTATAAGCAGGAAGGGAGAGAAAAAGAATAAGGGCAGGATCTGGAAGAGGGAGGAGACTGCCTGGATTTTAAAAGAATCTAAAGTAAAATTTCAATAAGACTTCTAAAAGATACACTTTAACTGAAACTTTGCAACTAAATAATAACCCCAGGAAGAGAAAGTGGGGATAAAAAGAAAGAGCAAAAAGAAACAGCTTGTGTGTATTTGGATTACTTGGTGACTTTTGGATTTTTGGTTATTATATTTGAATGACTAAAATCAATTGGGTGATTGTTTAAAAATTTCTACAATGGCATCACTTTTGGATGAATTGAAAATGGAACTTAAAAAGTACAAAGAAAATGCACAAGAAGGGAAGGATCCTTTTGGCTTCATTTTTCAATTCTTAGAAATGTAGATTTGGAACGATGAGAAACCACAAAAAAAGACTGCAAAACAAGAAGACTGGGATAAAGAAGAAGCATCTTTAATGAAAAAGTAACTCAATGTGGGGAAGAAAAAGGAAAGGAGGGAAAGAGGATGGAAAATTTAAGACTTAAAAAAACAACCAAAGAAAAGAAAAATAATTCAAAAAATAAGTATAATACTGGAAAGCAACAGAAAAGGGGAATACAGAAGAAGGAAATAGAGGTAGAGAGACAAAGGGGTAAAAAGGGGAGAGAGAAGAAGAGAGGGAAGGAAAGGAAAAGAAGTCACAAAGGTCCGGAGCAAGATATAAAGAAACAGGACCTATTTAGAGATAATGGGTGAAAATCTAACTGAAAGGGGGATTCTGTAAAGGTACATGAGATTGTGTTGTTATATTTGTAATAGAAATAACTTTAGAAAATTGGAAATAACATATGATTAGAATGAGGGATAGAAAATGTTAGTGTAATTTAGTGAAATGTTTGTGAATAAAGTAAATGAAATAAATTAGAAAATTGAATTAGGAAGGAATGGGAACATTTTAATTGGTCAATGTTTTATAAAATATAAGTGAAGGGGGGGGGAATTGACTATGCCAGTTTATAATTGTTCCCATAGAAGTATGATATTTAATTGAAAAGTAACGTGAAAAACCTTAAGACTTTAATGAATATTAATATTAATGACAGAATTGAATTGGAATGGAATGTTGTTTTAATTATATACATTTATAATTTTTTATTTTCTTTTTTTCTTAAGAATACTGTGTGTAGTTTAAGAATGTACCAAGCAGAATCCGAATGGAAGTTATGTATTATATTGAGTGTTATAACTTTAGGGAAAAGATATAAAGGCATCATACTCCAATCAGTAACTACAGGAGAAATGTTGTTTAATGAGAAAAGATAATAGACAATTGAAACAGGACAGACAAAAAATATAAATATAATGATTTGAATTGAGATGAAATAAATAAAATAAAATTGAGGAAATTAAAAGAGGGGAGAAGCTATGTAGAAAATGTAAAATAGTAATAAGATATGGAATAGAATATAAAAATGAGCATGGACTTGAATTTGCGTCTGTATGAAGAAATGTAACCCGGGATAATGCTGCTTTCAAAAAAGATTTTTTAATTGTATTTCTTTACTTTTTGTGAAAACTTAAATAAAATTTACATACATACATACATACATACATACATACATACATACATACACACACACACACACATATATATATATATATATATATATATATATATATATATATATATATATATATATATATATATATATATATATGGATCTTTGATTATTCGGGTTTTCTCCCGCGTAAGATTGGAAGTATCTAGGCAACGTTTCGATGAAGTCTCATTTATCATCTTCAGGCTTGGTCTTCAGCTCTGTGCTTCTCAGAATGATGTGAGCTTGCAGCTGCTTCTTCCTTTTAACTGCTAGTTGGGGTGTGACTTGATTGGGTGGGGGTTTGGCTGTGTTCTGATTGGGTGGGGTGTGTTCTCATTGGTTGGGGGTTTAGCTGTGTTCTGATTGGTTGGGGGGTTGGCTGTGTTCTGATTGGCTGGAGGCATGTTCTGTTCAGGTGGGGGCTTGGTTGTGCTCAGGTTAGTCTTGGTTGCTGGGGGCTTTGAGCTGGTGAGCTGTGATCTTGCTGTTTGGCTTCGAGTTCGTGGTCGTGCTGCATCTTCATGGTGGGGGTCAGTTCGCTTCATGTATGGCTCAGAGGGGTTTGAAGTGGGTAGTGATGCAGCTGCAGTGCGGCTTCTGGTCCGTGGTCGTGTCTCATCTTCTGTGTGGGTGTGGGTCTGCTTTCTTCGTGGAAGTGTGGTGGTGGCATCTTGTGTGGCTATCAGGGGTGTGGGTCTGGTGTCATTCTTCATGTTAGGTACTCGTCTGTTCATGAGGGTGGGTTTCCAAATGGCTGGTAGGCGGGAGGTATCATCTCGTTTATTCATGCTGTGTGGGCATTTTTCTATCTCTATGGCTTCTCTGATTATTTTGCTGCTGAAGTGTTCGGTTTTGGCGATAGTTCTGGTATTTTTAAAGTCAATCTCATGTCCTGTGGCTTTGAGGTGTTGGACCAGGGAAGCGGTCGGTTCTTCCTTTTTGATTGAGTTCTTATGTTCTTCAATGCATGCACTTATTCTTCTGTTAGTTTGTCCAATGTATGTGGTGGGGCAGGCAGTGCAAGGGATTTCGTATACTCCTTGATTGTTAGCTTGTTTCCATGGTGAATTGTATTTTGGGGTGTAGGCTGTTGAGGTGTGTGAGGAAGTTGTTCAGTTTTTCTTTCCCGTGTGGCCAGATTATGAAGGTATCATCTACGTATCAGAGCCAGAGTTTGGGTTCGTGATCATATTTTTCTAGAGCTTGTGTTTCAAAGTGTTCCATATAGAGGTTAGCGATGACAGGTGAGAGGGGTGATCCCATAGGTGCTCCTTCTATTTGTTTGTATTTTTGTCCGTTGTAGGTGAAGTATGTATTGGATAGGCAGTGGTTGGTCAGATCTAGGATGTGCTTGGGGGGGTTGTATTTGTTTTGGATGGCTGTCAAGGCTTCTTTTATTGGCACTTGGGTGAAGAGGGATATGACATCGAAGCTCACTAGTAGGTCACTGGGTTGTAAGTTTTGTTTCTTTATGATCTCAATGAACTGGAATGAGTTTCTTATGTGTGAGTTGATGGATTCTGCAAAGGGCTGTAGTTGTTTGGTGAGAAATTTGGCTAGGTTTTGTAGAGGTGAGCCTATGGAGCTGACTATTGGTCTAAGTGGGGTTCCTTCTTTGTGTATCTTGGGGAGACCATAAAGTTTAGGGCATCTGGATGATTTCTCTCTGGGTATGATTCTTTGCTGGATTTCTTCACTGATGGGGGAGGCTTTTATTTTGGATCTGGTGGTTTTTTTCTAGGTAGGTGGTGGGGTCTGTCTTTAGGGGTTTGTATGTGTGGTCTTGGAGTAGGTTGGTTAACTTGGATTGGTAGTCAGATGTGTTCATAACCACTGTTGCGTTGCCTTTGTCTGCTGGTAGGATTATTATGCTGGTGTCTTCTTTCAGGTTAAGTAGTGCAGTTTGTTCTTCTTTGGATAAGTTGCTTTTGGGTGGTTTGCTAGTGCAGAGGATGTTGGTGATTTCGAGTCTGATTCTATTAGCATCATCAGGGTTGGTTTTGATCAGGCTGGTTTCAACTCCGCATATGATGGTTTCTGTGGGGATGTGTTTGGGAGCGACAGCAAAGTTGAATCCTTTAGAAAGGACCTTGGTTTCGGCTTCGGTGAGTATCTTGTTTGAGATGTTGTGCACTGTTTGTTTCATGTGTGGCTGTGAGGGGGAAGGAGTTGGTTTCTGGCACTGTTGTAATTTTCTGAGTTTGTTGGTGTGTGTGTCTGTCTTGAGGGTGGTCTATGTTTCGGCTCTCCAGACAGCGAGCTGTTTGGATTTGTCCCAAAGTAAGGGGTGAATCTTGTTGCTGAGTCTGAGGTGAAGTGTGAGGAGATCTTTGTTGATTTGGTCTAGGAGAAATCTTTTTGTGTAAAGTTCATTTCTAATTAGGGCCAATCCTGTTCTTTTTAGGATGCGTTTGGTGGCTGCTGTGTTGGTGTTGAATTTCAATTGGAAGCTTGTGGGAATTAAATTTTGATCTCGGCAGTTGCATAGGAATGCGAGGTCACATAAAATGGAAGCTCTTTGGACTTCAAGTTTTTCATAAGTCCTGGTCAGATGGTGGGTTTCCTCCCCGTAGAGGTGCAATATTTGTTTTCTAAGGTTCTCGCGGGTATTTGTATGTGGATGTTTGGTTATTTGGGTTTTCTCCCACGTAAGATTGGAAATATCTAGGCAACGTTTAGATGAAGTCTCATTCATCATCTTCAGGCTTGGTCTTCAGCTCTGTGCTTCTCAGAGTGATGTGAGCTTGCAGCTGCTTCTTCCTTTTAACTGCTAGTGGGGGTGTGACTTGATTGGGTGGGGGCTTGGCTGTGTTCTGATTGCGTGGGGGTGTGTTCCCATTGGTTGGGGGTTTAGCTGTGTTCTGATTGGTTGGGGGGTTGGCTGTGTTCTGATTGGCTGGAGGCATGTTCTGTTCAGGTGGGGGCTTGGTTGTGCTCAGGTTAGTCTTGGTTGCTGGGGGCTTTGAGCTGGTGAGCTGTGATCTTGCTGTTTGGCTTCGAGTTCGTGGTCGTGCTGCATCTTCATGGTGGGGGTCAGTTCGCTTCATGTATGGCTCAGAGGGGTTTGAAGTGGGTAGTGATGCAACTGCAGTGCGGCTTCTGGTCCGTGGTCGTGTCTCATCTTCTGTGTGGGTGTGAGTCTGCTTTCTATGTGGAAGTGTGGTGGTGGCATCTTGTGTGGCTCTCAGGGGTGTGGGTCTGGTGTCATTCTTCATGTTAGGTACTCGTCTGTTCATGAGGGCGGGTTTCCAAATGGCTGGTAGGCGGGAGGCATCATCTCGTTTATTCATGCTGTGTGGGCATTTTTCTATCTCTATGGCTTCTCTGATTATTCTGTTGCTGAAGTGTTCGGTTTTGGCGATAGTTCTGGTATTTTTAAAGTCAATCTCATGTCCTGTGGCTTTGAGGTGTTGGACCAGGGAAGAGGTCGGTTCTTCCTTTTTGATTGAGTTCTTATGTTCTTCAATGCGTGCACCTATTCTTCTGTTAGTCTGTCCAATGTATGTGGTGGGGCAGGCAGTGCAAGGGATTTCGTATACTCCTTGATTTTCTAACTCGATTTTGTCCTTAGGGTTTCTTAGGATGGTGGATATCTTTCTGTTTGTGCAGAATGCTGTCTTAATGTTGTGTTTTTGAAGGATCTTGCTGATTTTGTCTTGTAATTTTCTGAGTTTGTTGGTATGTGTGTCTGTCTTGAGGGTTGTGTGTGTGTCTGTCTTGAGGGTATCAACAGCCTACACCCCAAAATACAATTCACCATGGAAACAAAAGCTAACAACCAATTTCCCTTCCTAGATGTCTTGGTATACAAAAAATCCAATGGCTCCCTAGGACACACCATCTACCAGAAGAAAACACAAACAAACCGCTATCTACACGCACTCTCACACCACCTCCCAGCACAGATCAATTTCATAGCTGAGACACTCATCTCCAGAACAAAATGCTTAGCCGGCGAACAACACCTAGAGACCGAACTACACACTCTCACCGGTGTGCTGACAGCCAATGGATTCCAAAGAAAGAAGATCACCCACCTAATCCAAAAAGAAACTCCAACCAAAATCCAAGACAGAGAACAAGAGAATGGCAAAGCCCTCCTCCCATATATAAAAGGCACTACAGACAAAATCAGCAAGATCCTCCAAAAACCACAACATTAAGACAGCATTCTGCACAAACAGAAAGATATCCACCATCCTAAGAAACCCTAAGGACATAATCGAGTTAGAAAATCAAGGAGTATACGAAATCCCTTGCACTGCCTGCCCCACCACATACATTGGACAAACTAACAGAAGAATAAGTGCACGCATTGAAGAACATAAGAACTCAATCAAAAAGGAAGAACCGACCTCTTCCCTGGTCCAACACCTCAAAGCCACAGGACATGAGATTGACTTTAAAAATACCAGAACTATCGCCAAATCCGAACATTTCAGCAGCAGAATAATCAGAGAACCATAGAGATAGAAAAACGCCCACACAGCATGAATAAATGAGATGATACCTCCTGCCTACCAGCCATTTGGAAATCCGCTCTCATGAACAGACGAGTACCTAACATGAAGAATGACACCAGACCCACACCCCTGAGAGCCACACAAGATGCCACCACCACACTTCCACATAGAAAGCAGACTCACACCCACACAGAAGATGAGACACGACCACGGACCAGAAGCCACACTGCAGCTGCATCACTACCCACTTCAAACCCCTCTGAGCCATACATGAAATGAACTGACTCCCACCATGAAGATGCAGCACGACCACGAACTCGAAGCCAAACAGCAAGATCACAGCTCACCAGCTCAAAGCCCCCAGCAACCAAGACTAACCTGAGCACAACCAAGCCCCCACCTGAACAGAACATGCCTCCAGCCAATCAGAACACAGCCAACCCCCCAACCAATCAGAACACAGCTAAACCCCCAACCAATGAGAACACACCCCCACGAAATCAGAACACAGCCAAGCCCCCACCCAATCAAGTCACACCCCCACTAGCAGTTAAAAGGAAGAAGCATCTACAAGCTCACATCACTCTGAGAAGCACAGAGCTGAAGACCAAGCCTGAAGATGATGAATGAGACTTCATCGAAACGTTGCCTAGATACTTCCAATCTTACGCGGGAGAAAACCCGAATAACCAAAGATATATATATATATATATATGGCATTCAGCTTTGTTCTGGTGTTTTCCCACGTCATAGTAGTGGTGCTTTTAAAGTTGTCGCAACATTTCGGCAGAATCTCATCTGCCATCATCAGGCTTCTGTATAGTGATGATATAGTGCCTGATGATGGCAGATGAGATTCTGCTGAAAGGTTGCTACAACTTTAAAAGCACCACTACTATGACGTGGGAAAATACCCGAACAAAGCTGAATGCCATACATGTAAGTACCTGTGAAAACTTAAGAAAATATATACATATATATATATATATATATATATATATATATATATATATATATATATATATATATATATATATATATAAAATTAAAACATTTTCAAGATGGGAAAGTCAATTCCTAGTTCTACGTAATTAGCAATACTCGCAGACAATGTTGTCATTATAAATTATTCAGCTGAACACTATCCTCTTATTACTTAAACCCACTACATTTAATCATTCTCCTATGTTAACAGAGAATAAGCATTCACTTTGTGGCAGTCCTTATGATATTTAAAAAATATTATCATGTCTTTCATATAGGAAAAGGTGAATGCAAGAGATTAGGACTATGAACTACAAGGTTGATGGATTTGATAAAAAAAAAAAAAGATAAGATATCACTGTTGGAAGATGTATAGGGCCAAAACAAATACTTTTCTTAACATATTAGCACTATGAATTTACTTTTGTTATTCTTCATTTTGTTCAGGAACATGTTGAACAACATCATAAACTGTAACATTAATATTCTGACTTTGCCCAACATCAAGGTTAGCAACATTAGAGCCAGTAACATGCTGTCTTGATGTCTGAAAGAAGCAGATTACAATTTTATTTAAATAAATAAGCAAGATCACAGAAGAAGCCCACCCATCCATCCATCCATCCGATTTCTAAAGTCGCCCAACTCAATCAAATAATTCTGGGTAGCTTACAATAATAAAATGATAAAACAATTCAAAAAACATTAAAGCTATACAAACATCCACAAAATAAATAAAGTAATGTGGAAAGTGGTAAAAGTGATGGAAAGCCATCACTTTTGGAAAGTGGTAAAAATGATGGATCATGGCAGAGGAGACTATTTCTTACACTCCATGAATCTCAATGAGATGTTTTAGGTCTGTCCCTTTTCCAGCCTAAAATACATAAGCTTGTTGATATAAAGATAAATTGGGAAACACAGAAATTACAGATAGTCCTCATTTAACAATGGTAATTGGAAATGGAATTTCCATTGCTAAAAACTGCAATTATAAAGTATAATATCATATGATCACCCCACTAGTGATGACAGTTCCAGCAGTCCTAGATACCAAAATTAAGCAAAGACCTAACATGACCACAGTTTCCAATTTCCTGCTGGTTCCATATTGACTCTGCTTGTTGGAAACTAACAGGGAAGGTTGAAAATCACAATCATTTCACCAGCTGGAACGGTGACAGTCAGAAATCTGGGCAGATTGCTGAGCATTTGGATTGCAATCACATAACATGAGAATGCTGCAACTTTTAAGGACCAGTCATAAGTAGTACACTTTGAACACCATCACAAGTTTGAGAACGCTTTAACTCCTGTGATCTTGCAGGGGAAAGAATATACAAGTCGAAAATAAATTTAAGCTTTCAAAACATTTATAAGAATTCTAGTTTGGGAAATCTAAATTATTTTATAATCCTGTTTTACAGACAGTACTGATTCTTCAAATATGTCTATTTCATTATACAAACACTTACCTGTGGGATTCCTGCAGGAACTGGATAGTCAATAAATTCGTATGCTCCAAAATCGTCCCCTGCATTTTCATGTCCTTAAAATATAGGAGTTTAAACATGAATTGTGATAAGTTGTACTATATTACACTTCAGGTTGATGAAATAAAATATTAAGAAAAAGTTGATTGCTGGAACATTTGAGTAAGAGAATAGAGGTAACAGACCATAATGGCTGTTCAAGATGTTCCAAGCAAAACATTGTAAGAAAACAGAAGTTCAGAAAAGAAGTTCATACTTTCCCCACAGAGTAAATATATAAAAGTGAAGAAAATTCATCCTTGTCCACAAACATCAATTTTGTTCCAGAGTAAATGACATACATAGAAACTTCATATTTTCAGATTTTAAAAGAAAAAGTGATGCCCGACCATCACAAAATTTGTCCCCATATCTGTAAGAAATTGTGCATGTGTGTTCATATGTGTGTGTCCATATCCCTGTATTTACTTTCCTTGTTATCCTCTAAGTTGCCTGACTCGTCTATCTGACTTTTTACATATTAATTTAAAAAACGGGAATCATGCATGCTGCAAAATAAAACACTAGTCTCCATAATTCCAAGCATATCTCTGGTTCAAAAAGGTGTTTTTTAATTAAAAAAATATGAACAGTTATAAAAAACCCAGACCTTTGTTCCTAAGTATATTAATCTGCCCTCCTTCCCAAAGTATAAAGAAAAGAAAATTTTGTCACTAAGCTGGCATCCCTAGCCTTATATTGTAAAGTGATCAACAGCCCATTCTATCCATCTGTCTGTTGTCTGTCTATCTGTCTACCTGTATATATATATATGTGTGTGTATGTGTGTGTATAGAGTTTATGATGGATATGTCTCCATTTTATATGACCTCACCCCTTTCCTAAGAGGTCTGTGGGGGGCGTGCATAAGCGCACCAACATGCCTACCGTCCCTGTCCTATTGTTTTTTTTTTAATTTTTCTTATATGTATCTATTTCATGTATTCATAACTATGTTTATACTTATACCTGTTATCTTATAATTGCTTGACAAATAAATAAATAAATAAATTTTATTGCTTGTATTACCTGATATAGTTTGTCCTCTTTGGTAACGTGCTTTAAACCTGGGGGCTTTTCTAAAAAATGGAAATATTTTAAATTTCATGTAGTATCAATATACAGGAGAAGTATCAATTTTTAAAAAGTAAAAGTTTATGTACAGTTCATATAAAAAAAAATAATCTAGTTTTCTACCTGTTCAATTTCTGCTGTATTACTGCAAAAAAGAAAGAAAAGAAAAATTGTTTTTAAAAAATACAATGTATAGAAATTTTGAAGATAATAGGTCTTTATTTAACATACCTTTATGTGGCTGAAATCGTTTCCATAATGCAAAAATACATATTGATACTATCAAAAATAATGAAATTCCAGTTATTATTGCCAGAGGGGAGAAATAGTTCTCTTTCTGAGCTACTTGATCCAGTCCTATAACAGAGAAGTACAGAAATTAATATTTGATTGTTAATTTTGAAATAATCCTAGTTAGGCATATAGTTTAAAATTCACATAAAATTTCTTTAAATTATACACACACACACACACACACACACAAGCGCGCGGCATCTTCCCCCAATGTTAGACATTCAGATATTGCTGGATTTCATGTTCTATCATTCTTAATATAAATAGACAATGTCAACTGTTGAAGGCAGTTATTCTCCAACAATGGGAATCCAAAGTCATATTAATTCTTTCTGTAGCCATCTCTCATAAAAATTGCTTGCATTAAATATTGCCTTAAATGATACTTATCTCTGGGTTTCAAAAAAAGATATATTCTGCTCTACCCTTTCGCTGAGGTGACAAAGAACATGCATGCAAAGAAATATCTAATTGCTCCTTCTCCTTAAATAGAAAAACCACTTCATTTACCCAGCTTAAGTATTTGAAATTGTTATTTTCAGAAAATTCTCTGTTCTCATTTTTGCAGATAAAAGTGGTAAGTAATTTATTGAATCATTTCTTAACAGCATTTGTTGTACTCCCAGGTGGCCATTAGGTGATGCTCACACTTCATCCCTACTTCTAACAGCTTGGAGAACATAAAAAAAAAATCTCTTTTAAAATCTATAGGAATGAAAAACAAGCACTGGAACATTATTAAAAAATTAGCTGTAGCCTAAATAGGCAGCCATTGTTTGACTATGAAAAAAATAATATAAGATGAAACTATGGGATAAACACCCGATTCGTACTATCATATATGCCAAAAATTGAAAAAATATTGAGACAAAAATACATATATGGCTGGAAAAAATGATAAAACAGCATATTGACTTGAAGTCAGAGACATTTTTGTTGGGCATTTTATTGGATAAATGTAATAAAGGGAATGCATATTTGATTTTACATGTATTGACTGCAGCCAGAATTATATTTGCACAACAATGAAAGAGTGAAGAGATCCCAGCAGACAAAAATGTGATTAAAAAAATATTAGAATGTGCAGAAGTGGATAGGCTAACACTTATTATCAAGCAAAAGAAAGAAACTGAATACTTTCTGATGGGACCTATTTTATCAATGGTTAGCTGATAAAAACAGGAGCTAGAAACAGGGAAATATATGGAAAGGATCAGTGACATAAGGAAGGTTGTAGAATTGGTTAAGCAAATAATATTGCTATTATTACTAACACTACTATAATTAATATTAATATAATGAATATTGTTGAAAACATTTTGATTATTATTTCCTAAAACTCTTTGTACCCAGACAACACACTCTTTAACTGAAATTGGAATTTTTACATTATAAAATAAAAACTTGATTTTTTTAAAAAAGAAAATAATTTAAGATGGAGAAAGCATTACACATAAAAAATGAAAAAAGACCTCCATTGGACTTAATACACTAGTCTGATCACTCAGTAGGTTTCACACTTAATCTGATTGTATCATAATATGGGTTGCTTTTTCTCTGATAAGGTCTCCCTAATATGAAATGTTTGATCTCAAGTCAGTACAAAAATTCCTGATTGGCTGGAGATTTATGGAATTGAAGTCCATACATCTTAAAGTTGCTAAGGTTAAGAAATATTGAAGTAGACTACTATTTAGGAAAACTGCAATAGCAGACAGAGAGGAGATAAGCTTAACACTATTAATGTATGAGTATATTTGGTTGCTGAAGAACTTATTCACCATGTTGTGACATTGTTTATAAAATTTGCTGCTTTTATTCCTGACAAGATAACTAGGTTTGTTCCTTAGGCCATTCTGGCCAGCTCCATACAGCATCATAAACCAAACCCAATATATAAGTTACATCCAGAATGCGTACAGTTTACTGCTGCCATCTCTTCTTGCAGGATGTCTTTTTTTAGACTTACCCTCTTTAGACTTTAGAGGCAAAAAGAAAAATACAACAAAAATAGAACAACAGGAAAAAGGTGCCAGAAGGAAAAAAAAAATATGGTTCCTGCATCAAAAAGGAAATTGAAATTCAGAGAAGTCAGAGATTTCCATCAATAATTGTTGAGATTATTGCAGCCCAGATATTATTTCCTTAGCAATGTTAAGGGCATGAGATACGAAACTATGTATTTCTATTGCTGTGCTTTTGAAGGAACAAAAATCCACAGTAGTTTATTCCCAAAATAAATGTTTCAATAATTGTAAAGTAATTGCAACTTCTTCACTGATTACTGGAGATAAATGGCAGTAAATAGGAAGGATTTTAAATTTTAGACTATCCTGATAAGAATTTTAATTCAAGTGTGGGAGAGAAAAATAGAATTCAACAGAGGTTATAATGTACTTTAGTTCCAGCAACAGCTCAGTTTGCTGGACCCAAAAGCATTTTTAAATGTCCCATTTGTTGTAAATGTATCATTAGATACAATAGTTGTATCCATATAAAACTGGATACAGTTTAACACATCACTAGGGATGAGTCAATGAATTGCATTATACTTGATTTGGTTCTGTTGCTGTTCTATTCACATAGCACATTAAGTATAATTAACTAATTACATAAAATTGGCTTTATTTATTAACTGTGACTTATCTTTCAAAGAAACCAATGAAATATTTATAGTTCTTCAACCTCTTCTACTTTATTTATGCAAGAGAACTGCAGCTGGGTTTTGGCTATATTTTGTGCAAAGTGCCTCTTGTGGTTCATTGTTTAGTGGAATACATCAATGCATTCAGTTTGTTAATAAGTCACATTTAAGTAAAGCTTAGTTTTAGCATGAATCAGATATGTTCATTAAATTAAGATGCCTTAAAATAATCAAGGTTTCATGGCTGAAAGGAATTTCCAAATCAGATTTTCTAATCCAGTATTCATTACTATTGTGATTTACGAATCATAGCTTAGCATCATGTTGTGAACCTTGCCACTGATGGTTTATTAAATAAACTATGGTTGTGCACATGAGCCTGGTAGATTTAGTTTAAGGTCTAAATAGCATTAAAAAATTAAATATAAAAAATATTGCTTAAAGAGGGAAAGAAAACATAGCTGTTGTAGCAGCTGAGTAATCATATTCTGCTGTCTTGCTGATGATCTGGTTTTTCTGGAGAAGAATAGATATATCTGGTAAAACAACATGATGAAAGTGCATTCATAATAGAGCAACTGATTTTTGTGTGTGTTTTTACTTTCAAGAGTTAATTTATGGTGCATCTTATGTACATATTTTCTTTCATGGTGAACAATTTGCCTGGTGCCAGAATAAATTATATTCATCTCCTAAAATGCCTATCTTTAGTTAAATATATTTAATCCCTAGTAAATGTAAATATGAAAGAGATAAGATGTAGCCATGGTTTCACAAATTTGCTTATTACACTGATAAGGCATCTGTGTGCTGGAGATAAAGTCCAGCGCCTTCAGTTTTGGTTCTGCTAATCAAGTTTAGAAACTTCTCACAATTCTACAGAAGCTTCCAAAGTGAATATGCAATTTGTTCAGAGATATTATTTTCAAACTAATTGAATAGGATTGAGAGGAAAAACATTTAGTAGAGGTGCCAGATTAGCAAAAATAATTAATCTATTTGAAAGAAATATAATAATTTATCACTTCAGGCGTCACCAGGCAAGTGTTTAATTTATATCTCTTGACACATTTTTTTATAATACTTCCCATCCTGCTTTATGGCATGCAGGAAAAAATGTACTGATCCCTTACTCTTTATAAATAGGTGTCAGTCTGGAGAGGGGAAAGCTTCAGAGAGAGAAGTGATGCTCAGTTCACTTTTTATCTGGTACTGAGAAGAAGCAAGTAGTCAGAGATAGTTGTTTTCAAAGGGACAAGATACTGATCATACTGAACCCCAAACTGGAGGATAACCTCACTCAGCAGTTCCATGTAGATATTGAAAAAGAGGAGAGTGCCCTCTAGAGTGAAGCCACTTAAGCAACAGCAAGTAGAAATTCCTGACTTCTTTTTTGAATAGAGGAGGAAAAATGCAACAAAGAATCAACTAGGTTTGACTGACTTGTTATTAACTGGTTAGGAAGTTTTAGTCAAGGAAGTGGAACTAGAAAAATTAAATAGAACGGTCTCAGCATTCCATCCTTCTGAGGTGGGTAAAATGAGGACCCAAATTGTTGAGGGCAATAATGTTGACTTTGTAAACCGCTTAGAGAGGGCTGTAAAGCACTATAAAGTGGTATATAATTCTAAATGTTATTGCTATTGCTATAAGTAATCACATTAAATTGGAGCTTTTGATTTAGTATGTTTAGAAGACATACTAAACTGAAGTTAGTTCAATAAATGCCAAAAAGGGATGTTTTAAATTCAGAGCAGTTAAAACAAGGAACGCACCATAAAAAGAAGCAATGGGAAAATGATCTCATGAGAGTACGAATCCCTGAAAGTGAGGGAGCACATTGGAGAACAGATTCCAAGCATAAATTATTTTTTAAAATTCTATCAGTGTGAAGGAATTTGACAGTGAGATTGGGGAGATGATGGGCTTTCCTTCACTGATTTTGTTCAAAGGCTAGATAATCTTCTGCTGAAGGGTTATTTTTTAAATAATAGTACCTGCATTGGGCAAGGGGTTGGAGTTAATGGGCTAAACAGAGCCTTTCAACTTTATGAATCTATGAGGAGGAAACAGCTGTCCTGGACTGAACAACAAGATATGACACTTAAATATAAGCCAGCAGTATGTTGCAAGTGCCAAAAAAGCCAGAGGGATAGAATCAAGATCACACAAAATGTTAATATCACTTTATAATGCCTTTATATAAACACACTTGGAATACTAAAACCAGTTCTGGTATAAAAAAGATGTTGAGATGCTAGAAAGAGTGCAGAAAAGAGCAACAAAAATGATAAGGGGATTGGACACTAAAACATATGAACAGTTACAGGATTGGATATCTAGTTTAATTAAAAGAAGGACTAGGGGTGACATGATAGCAGTGTACCAATATCTAAGGGACTCCTATTCTCCAAGACAAGAAACATTGAATGGAAACTAATCAAGGACAGAAGCAACCTAGAAATAAGGAGACATTTCCTGATAGAACAATTTATCAGTGGCACAAACTGTCTCCAGAAGTTGTGAATGCTACAACATTGGAAGTTTTAAGAAGAACTTGCACAATCATTTGAAGTGAAATGGTATGGGGTTTCCTGCTTGAGCAAAGACCCTTTCCGACTCTGTTACCCCATTACATACCTGTATTTTCTATTTTTGAACACCTTAATCCAGGGGTCTCCAACCTTGGCTCTTGGAAGCCTGGCGGACTTCAACTCCCAGAGTTCCACAGCCAGCAAAGCTGGCTGTGAAATTCTGGGAGTTGAAGTCCGCCAGGCTTCCAGGAGCCAAGGTTGGAGACCCCTGCCTTAATCTATTCAAGAGTTCAAAATATGAGATAATGGCAGATACCCCTTTACTATCTTCTTCTTTTCTCTACAAGAATAACCCAGTGAGACGAGTTAGGCTAAAACTGATTCATCCAAGGTCACCCAGCTGGTTTTCATGGCAAAGGTTGGACTTGAACTTATGGTCTCTTGCTTTCTAGCCCAATGCTTAAACCACTAGAACCAAACTGGCTATATTAATGATTCAATATTTTTTCCTAATATAGCCCAATTTGTATATGTATGCTTTTGGGTCAGCGTGGATTTCTGGTGACTGCCAGGACAAATACTGCAATTTTCTTGGAAAGATTTAAGAAATGTCCTAACCCTGCCTTCTTCCTAAAGTTGATAGAAAGCAACTGGCCCAAGGTCTCCCAGTTAACATGGTGCCTAGGGCAGGACTATAATTCAGTCTCCCAATTTGTAGCTCAGTGCCTTAGGTACCACAGGAAATCCTTGATTTATATCCATTCCTTTAATCACCATTCAAAGTTACAACAGTGGCTTATGATTGGTCCTCACACTTATGATCATTGTACGTCCTTGCAATCACATAATCAAAATTTGGTCATTTGGCAACAAGCATGTATTTAAAATGATTGCAATGTTCTAATCACCATTTGTGACCTTCCCAAAAAGCTTCAAACAAGAACAGCCAATAAAAGCCAAATTCATTTAATGACCATGGCTAGAAGATTGGTAAACTTGGGTCTAATTTAGTTAACAACTGTATTGTAATGGAAGTTGCAATTCCAAGTGTGGTCATATGTAAAAGACTACCTTTACCTCAACTGGCTTCCTTTCTAGTCCAATTACCGGTACTGTTTCTCTTATATCAACTCCAGTCTCAGTCTCAGTCTCAATCTTTCTCTCCCTCCCACCCTCCCTCCCTCTCTGCAATACCTAATCAAGTCTATAACTGATTCCTATATACACTGATTCAGATAATTTTACAGTATCTACATTTATTACTGACTGGAAGCCCCTAACAGATGAATTGCATAAAACAGAAAAGTGAACATTTGATTTATGATTTTGGTGACTAGGCAGGATAGATTATAGAAAGAAGCATGATGAGAAAGAGAAGATTGGAAGTCATTTCTTTGTATCTCTTTTCGTTTTTTATTTTTCTTTGACTGTTTCTTTCTTTCTTGCACTTCTTAGCTTTGTTTTTGGTTTTTTTTTCCTTGCTTGCTTTATGCTAGTTTGAATTAATTTTTTATCTTTCTTTTTATAATGTTTAATAAAATTACTTTAAAAAGACATAGTCTAGGTATTTTCTGCATAGATGCACAAATTACTGTTGAAGTATCCTCGATACTACAAAATGCCAATTATTTATGACTGATCTGTTTCTGGCATCTCAGGTTTCACAATGCAAAATAAACAACTTCTTATAAGTTTGCTAATATTGACAACAGAAAAATCAATAATGTAGTTAGCCATAATTTGTAAACATTTAAAGATCATCAATTAGAAGAATCACATTGTCATTATTTCAGGGTTGTTTTTTAGGTTAAAACTTTGAGCAGAATAGATCAATTTCACTTAAAATAGAAGAGTATTTTCGAAGGTAAAAGGGGATTTTAAACTGAAATATTTAGGGCGGGTTAGGTTTTTTTTTTTTTGCTTTTTCTAAAATCCATTTTGGTCACATTTTCCCTTTACAATGACGAGGGGAAAAAAAGGAATAATGCTAGAAATTTGAACTGTCATGCAAAAGATGTTTGACATTAGATTAAGAATGATGTGTGGTTCAGTTTTCCTCAAGTTACATAATCCTTGTTTTTAAAAAATAAAGTTGATGTCAACAAAAACAAAGCTATGCCAGCTGTTCATAGTCTTTAATACAGTCAGCTTTTCTTATAAGAAGACTTTGCTTACGAATAAAGGACAATATTTGTATCTCAGGGCTGAAATGAGGGGTCCTTGATGCTTTCTGAACTTGGTTGTTTTCTTGCAAGAAAGAATAAGAACACTGAAAAAGACCACCCAAGCACCACCCAAGGCTTGCTTGCCAGTTAAATCCAGGTTCCATCTTTTTCCTGGGTTTTTCATACCACAGAAAATACTTGTCCCTCTATCTCCAATCACATAGCAAAATAATATCCCATGTATAATAATTAGTTATTACTATATGCTTCCTTTTCTGACAAGTCAGTCTGCCTAATGATAAAGACTCATGATTAAAAATGTTAAATGTTCTATCATTGCCAAGCTTATTTTTGGTCACTTCATTTTTACTCTACCAAGTTGTCTGTCTGTCTGTCTGTCTGTATATACTTCTTCAACATGACATTGGTTTCACTATACAATTCTGTTATTCCTTTCACTTGTTTGAAATAAAATTTTCATGCACTATTACACTAAATCCCTATATATAATAGGCAGCTGCTATTCACAAATGCACAGAGCTTTGTGATGCAGGACACAAATAAGCTTGGGAAATGTGCTGTGAGGCATAATGCTAATTAACAGAATAACTTCAGGATTGGAATTTTACTATCAAAAGGACTAAAGACAGACTAAAGGTTGCTTCTGCGATGGTATGAGATCAGATGAACATAAGGACCTTCCCCTTAAAAAATAGTTAACAGGGTGTGTTTATGCCACACTAGGTGGGATAAGATGATGAACCTCTATCATAATTCTACCAAAGTTTACTGATGTATTAACTGAACAGACTGAGAGAAGGAAAAGGAAGGCTGTATGTTCTGTCTATTTAATTGTGTGTGTGTGTATGTGTGTGTTGTTCTGGGAGGGAGACAATACAATCTGTAGATGCCCTAGGTATCTATTTCCAAAACCTTGGATGGGGCCATTAGATATTTTTTAAAAGTGTCACAAAATTGCAATCATTTTAATAAATAATAATTAGAAACAATCATATCAATTGTATTTCATAAATATGATTTAAAATGAAATCAAATGCTTTTTCGGGAGGGACCTAGTCTATTTCTTTCTTTTAGATGCCATTGCCTTTAGATAAGCCTAGAGATGAAGGGTAGGGAATCTCTGACCATTTAGAAATGGCCATTTTTAATTATTGGCAACACTGAGACTGACAGCTGTAGATATTGAAGAATGGAGATTTGCAGGTTTTGAAATACTCTATATAATAATGTATCATAAAGCAATATACAATTGTTTTATCATTGCTGATCCATTTTGAACCTTTGAAATACAAATGGATAAATCCTAAATCTTGATATGCTGGCACAAACATCATCAAAGAATTACATTATAGAGTGTGATGCTAAAGGGAAATATGCAAACATACTATAACATAAAAATAATAATATTGAGATGTAGGACATGCAAGAAATATGTTTGTTAACCTCTGTTTACTGTTCATTCCTAAGAAAATGTCTTAATACATCTAAGAGTAAGAAATGTCTTAAATGACAGTAACTTTTACATATGCACTGAAAAGAGAATTTGAACACTCTACATATAACAATATGTATCCTGTGGGACCATGTAGGATCAGGATGTTTCTTTGCAGATGCAATTCATTTCATTTCCCAAATTGATATTCTCTGCGCTTTATATCTACTGCATACCAGTCATTCATTCATTCATTCATTCATTCATTCATTCATTCATTCATTCATTCTTACCTTTTGGTATTACTATCACCAGAGTGTGGATTTCAACATGGGTTTCAGTCATGTTGTTGTAAGCAGTGCATATATATTCTGTTTTCTGTGTTACCTTCTCAGATGCAATTTCCAGAAACCTTCCATATTGTACTGGATATATGGAGTTGTTTGCTTTCAGGATCCATGAATAAATGTTTGGTGGATTGGAATCTGCTGAGCAGTACAGCTGAACAGCATCACCTTTATCAAGTGTAAACACTTTTCCTACTTTCTGGCCTTTAGCAGTATTTATGGTAAGTCCATAGGGTCCATCTTGGTAAACATCACAGTGACACAGAGAGAAAGAAAATAGATTCAACAGATGAGATATGCATATATTCTATTTAATCCATTGCAACATACTCCCAGTAACTGCTTGATAAGGATAACTTCAACCCATCCCCAGCCTCCTGCAAAGAAAACCTCTGCCTGTCTTTTCTTGTCCATTACAAAACTGGGACTCTTGGATGAAGGAAGGCACACATTCAGATTCAGAACACTTTTGAAATATAGAAAGAAAAGGCATACAAAATGTTTTATCTTGCAATTCACTTTCAAGGAGCTCTGGGTAGCTTACAACATTATAAAGCAAAATTTAAAAACATTAAACATTGAAATTAACAAAACTCAAGTAAAGCAGGAACCACTGCATCAATGAGGTGGAGGTGAGATCTTCTTAGTCCACTAACCATCTGGCAGATACTACTAGCATCATGGCATCTTTCCTTTGCTGTTTGATTAATGTCAGTTTCAGCCACTAGACCTAGAAACCTATGGTTGTTGTTCATATAAGCCTTCATTTGTTGATAATACTGTGTACACTTCTGTGTAAGGTTCCTAAAAAGTATTCTTCACCTGATCACTGAGAACTTTGAGAGAAGGCTATGCTTGGGCATATTGAATAGGAAAACCATGATTTGCCTAAATATGGTTTGTTCAGTTTGGATTTCATATAGCACTTTGACACAAGCTTTCCTCAATGTGATATTCTCCCTCTGTCACAATTTCTAGAATTCTCAGGAAGTCTGTTTAACAAAGTATTTGAGGAGTACTACTTCCGGCATATAAAGAAGGTGCCAGATGGGTAAGTTTACAAATCACAGTTTGGACTCACAAAACTACAAGCAAGTGTAATTTAATGTTTATGAGAACCATTACCTAATACAAGCTAGCATATGTATGAGATTACATATGCTCAGGAAACCAGAGAATGGTTGACTAAAGTTGTATTATTTCCATTTTGTGGCAAACCAGAGTTTATTTTAACTAAGGTTTTCTTAGGAAGCCATAGACTGGGTCCACACTACACACTTCACTTTTTAAAAATCAAGTTTACTAAAAATACAATTCTTTAGATTTATACTAAATTTCAATTTACAAACCGCAAAATTTGATTTTATACACTGTGCTAACATAAAATTAAACAAACCATGTCATTGCTTAGCAGAGAATTAGGGACATGCAGAACTAGCAAAATCAGGAGGCCATGAGACTTATAAATGCTGGTACGAATATGGAGGAAGTGCTATAAATACATATTGAAAATCATTAGTTTGAGAATAGCATGCAATAAATGATATTGCCTCAGGGACAGCTTGAAGGAAGTAATGGAGTAAGATTTGTTCTACCATGTAGTGTGCTATTAAAAAAAATTACTTCTCTTTTTCTCATTTTTTGTATTTTTCCAATTTCTGTTCTTTATTATGACTCTCTGGCACTGCTAAGTAACATGAAGTATAGTGCAGTTTGCTCATTGCTTTTGATGTGAATTAGCTTTGATTGACCAGTTTGCAATAGGAATATAGTAACAAAACAAAATTATACTCTCTCCTGATTGCTACTGCCGACCTTTCTGCTTCCTTTTCTTAGGATTATCTTTGGCCACTTTATATCTAACATCTGTCATAACAAAAGGATATTTATTCTCTTATGAAGTATTGTGACTTTATGGTTTCCATCACTGCAGTTTCACATTATGATAAGGAATGTAATTCTACATCAATAAAACAAAACATGATAAGACAGTTTCTGTGGCTCACATAATGATGCCCATGTTCACAGGCTTTCATGGATGTATTTTGGACTGTCTTTACATTTCTACATATGAGACTTGAAATAATAAGTGTTCCATTAAAGCATTCTATGTAGTATTTTGAAATTGGTCACTCCTATAATTCTGGGAAATTTATTCTTGAATATGGGATCAACTGAACTGTGTGGGAATTTAATGCACTAGATAATTTATCATATTTCTACCTAAAGAATCCAAAGCTCTGTAAAACCTCAAGTCCCATGGTTGGCTGCTCTAATTGGCACAAACTAGGATTTTGTGCTGATAGTGATCCAATTATGCAGATTGGGTGAGTTTAATCAAATGTAAATTCCCATAATGCTCCCTGATAGTCCTTGGTTAGGGATACCACCGTGGTTTAAAATAAAATTGTTATTAAATCCATTTACTTGTTACTACATGTATTGCCAACTCAAAATAATTAGATTGGAGTACTGACCCAAAATATTAGAATCCTCTATGAGTTGTGGATTCTGTTAAGGAACTGGAGCCTTGATGTCTCCCTAAGGATTTTATTTTCTAGATCTGATACTGGGGCAATATAGAATCACTATCTATTCTGCCTATAAAAGTAGCTAGTAACTTGCTCAAACATGTATACTTAATTCTCTGTCCCCCTTTCCTAAGTGTGTTGAAGAACTTTTGGTGGTGAAGATTGCCATAAATAAACTGTGTACAAATGGGATAGTGGAAGAAAAAATACAATTGAAAAGATGACAACCATTACTCATTTTGTTCTGCACTGATGTATTTCAATATAAATCAAATGTTTAATAAACTTGTTTCGCCATTTTTATTTTTATACAAATAAAAAATGAACTGTGGCAGGATTTCCACTACTGGCTTTTGTCTTCTGGAATCATCCACTATTTTTTATACCTGTGGCAGCAGAAATGCTGCATGATGGCAAGCCTTGTATTTCTGTGATGCTCCCTAGAAGCTGGAAGTCACTAGGATTTAATGGTAAGTGAATGGTCCTCGTGGGAAATTATTTTATTAATAAAGTAAAATTAATATTTTACATGTTTAAATAAAATACATTGAGGTTTTAGGACTATTTGTAACTAAAGATCTCTAGTAGGCCAGTACCTTTTTTTCGATAATCTGAGCAAAGGAGACCTTTTGCCACAGTAAAATCTGTTTACTAAATGACTTGTAAAACAATAAATCATAACTTCTTAGCAACAATTTACTTCTCACTGGAACATAAGCAAATGTATCTGTCACCAGGAAACTGTAATCCATCTCGTTTTTGAACAGATGGTATTTATCATGAGTGACCTTTACTATTACCCTAATTCCCCAGGCAGCAATGGCGTCTTTGTAGCTTGTAGAGCTATTACTTGGTTGTTATTGAGAAAATTGACAGCCAATAGACAGAATTTTAAAATACCACTTACAAGTGTATTTTAATTATGTAACTTGAAAGCAATATTTGATGGAAAAAGTCATGGTGGATATTGGGCTTCTCTGTTTTTTTGGGGGGGGGGGCATGATGGCTTACAAGTTGTTAAAGTTTCATGCAAATCCTCTTTGGTAAAAAGAAACAAGATTGTAATATTTGTTTAAATATGAACAAGGAATCAGTCCACAGAATATCCCGTACCCTAATGTTTGTAAGCTACCTAGTCACCTCTAGATGAGATGGGGGCACACCAATCAAACAAATGAACATACCACTGGAATATTATATACAAATTAGCTTGTTATGGCTTAATTAATTTTATTTGAAAAAAAGCCTAGTTTACACTATCAGTTTACTCTTGTTTGTCTTGGGGCAGATGATAATCTTAACTAATGTTTAATGAGCCCAGCCAGTCCATAAGTCTACTCAATGAATCATGGTTTAGGTAAGCAATGGGTAAACCTGATACATAAAATCAGCTATCATGAATTAAATTCTGTATTAATGTTACTTAGATTTATAATATTAGTTCTCAGCTGTATTGAGAAATAACCTCTATTTGCGTTATGATTAATGTTTGTAGCAGTAATGTAGCATTCTAGCCATTTCACTAGATGGGACAACTCAACCAGCCTTTCAGGGAATTTATTTATTTATCATTATTTCATTCATTCATTTATTCATTCATTCTTTGGCTTCATTATTTTTACAAATAATTCAAGGTGGCAACCATATCCAATACAACTTCCTCCTATTTTCCCTATGGCAACAAACTTTTGGAGTTAGTGAACTGACTGGCTTAAGGTCCCCCACCTGGCTTTTATAGCTAAAGTGGACTTGAACTCATGGTCTTCTACTGCTAGCCTGCTGACTTAAATCATTAGAACAAACTGATCTCTTTTAATTTGTGATTGTTCAAATATCTCTCTCTCCCTCTCCCTCTCTGTAGAATGAGCTTCCCAGTCTGGTAAGAATATTAAGCATTTTGCAAGCAATTATGGTAATATATCTGAAAGAACAAGGCATCCTGAATAAAAGTCTGTACTATGTAAAAAAAAAAAAAAGTGAATTGCCTACATTATTGTCCAGATAAGCGTGTAATGTGCAAGTGATTTTCTGAAGGTTAGTACCTTTAGCACTGAAATGGAATGGAAATACATCTATGTATGTTGTTCTGCATTACAAGCTGCTGGAGATGCCCAAGGTGTGACATTCACATTTATATTTGCGGTAGTATATTTAATCTTACCAGTGCTAAATAATAATTCATACTTTATTGTGTACTCTCTCTATATCAAGCTACTTGCCACAGTAAAATGACAAGGCAAGACAGTCATGCTGCCTAATTCTCATAATATTCAAATACATTTGTTTATGGAATTGTAGTCCTCAATTTACAACAATTCATTTAGTGACTATTTGAAGTTAAATGGCACTGAAGTGATTTATAACCATTTTTTCACACTAACAACCATTGCAACATCTCCATGGTCAGATGCTTGGCAACTGACTCATATTTATTATGGTTGCAGTGTCCTGGAGTCTTGTGATGACTTTTGATGACCTTCTGACAAGCAAAGTCAAAGGGAAGCTGGATTCACTTAACAACCTTGTTACTAACTTAAGAACTCCAATGATTCATTTAACAATTGTGAAAAGTCATAAAATGGGGCAAAACTTACTTAATAACTCTCTCACTTAGCAACAGAAATTTTGGGCTTAATTGTGGTCATTAAGCAAAGGATTATTTGTGGTTTTTATTCATTATTTCCTTCATGAATCCACAGTAGAATGACAGCTTTATCTCTAACTACCTTAGAATAAGACTGAACTCAGTGGAAAATCTATTGTTCGGGCTTGAACAGTGGAGTTCAGAGAGCTCTCTCTGATCTAGTTGGTTGCTTGCAGACATTTCATTTACCCAACTAGGTAACATCATCAGTGCAAGTAAGTGAGGACTGCCTCCTTGGTGGTTCTGAATTAGAGATACGGATTTTAATCTGGGAACAATATGCGGCTTATCTGGAAATTACGGAGTAGTAGGTCCATCAGGTTTAACCAGCATGGGCAACCAAAGAAGGAGCAAATGATATCAAATGATCATAATATCATTGTGCAAATTATATAAATCACATTACATGATAAGGTATTGCAAGCTAACCGGGTAACTTGATAGTGAGATGGGAAATATATAAATCTAATAAATAAAATATACACTCTGTCATTATGGCTTCTGTTGAAAGCTACGCTAGTTAGCACGCCCAATACCAAAGACGAATTTAGGTCCAGCAATTCATATAGCTCACAGAAGGAAGAGAATGAGAAACAGTAAGAAAACATATGGGCATACTCCATTAAATTGATTGGGTTTATCTATCTTCAAGTGAAACTTCCCTATTTGAACTCATACCTATTCTATGCATTACAGCTTTTTAACATTTGTTTTAAAAAAAACTTTTCTAATTTCCTCTCCATCTTCTCTATTTGAATAAATTCCATTTACTTTTTATCATGTTGCTTTAATGGAATATGCTTTAGAGTCAACAAAAACATTGGAAGCATTTGTTTGATCCTTTTTTAAGGAAGAGATCAAGTGAACTGGTTGGCTTACAGCTTTGTAAAGATATTTTTCTAAGCCTTTTTTCCTCCTGGTCAAATCCCATCTGCCTCCAACATACTGCATGGAGCTAATGCATGTAACCAATCTGGATTATTTTTATTATACACTTCTTAATGTTTACTGTCTTAAATATTTTGTGCTGTTTTATGTTGCATTTTATATTGCAATTTATATAAATATTTTTCTAAAACAAACCATATTGAAATGATCTGAATAAGATGACATAAAGTTTCAAACTAATAGGATAATGAGCAATTGCCATAGATAATATCATTTTCAATTGTATATTGTTTCACAGGTGTCAGCTTAAGTAATATATCCAGTGTCCTATATTGATTTTGCATCTAAATTAAGAATGTTAATGATATGGACTTTAGGGTTTAATTGTTCTTGCTTGTCTAGACCTGACTAGGGATTTGGATTTGGATTTTTTTTCTCTAACATTCCACCATGAAGCAAAACAGGAACTTCTTCTGAAAAATTAAACATAATGGCAGTGAGAGGCCTAAAAGTGAGCCTTAAGAGAGGAGAGAAAAATACAGTGTTGGAAATTTCCATTTCCCCTCTTTCTTTTCCCAGCCTTCATGGGTGGATTTCTCCTATCATCAGGAACGGCCAAAGAAGTATGATAATTGGATAAGAGACATTTTATGACTTTCCAGCTCTTTATCAGATACTTAAGTTGAAAAAGAATTTTCTGTTCTTGTGGTAATCTTCACTAAAATTTATAACATTTATAATACATTTTTGCTGGAAAGGTTTTAGGAGTCTAACAGCTTTGTACAACAAGGTTTCCAAGAACAGGTTTTGATTTTTCTGTCCATTTCATCAGTGCTCTGACATGCATAATGAAGATGGAGACTATGGTTTAAGTAAAAGTTAATAAGTACTCCATTTTAATTCCATATAGAATCATAGAATTCAAAGTGGAATACACAGTATTCAAATTGTCTATCTCCCAGGCATTGGCCAATTCTAAATGTTAGATATGTAGAAGTTTAACTAGGTTAACTTTGGGATCCTAGACTATCAATTCACAGGAGCAACATAAAGAAAATGCTGAAAAATCTTCCATCCCCTGGAAAAAAACCAACACCTTGCATAATTCATAAACATAATACAGTAATTTGAAGGACCCACATTAGAGTTCAGGAAATGTTGAATCATTTTTTCTTTGTTTTTTCTTACCATATATACACTATCACAAATGACAGTGTAATGAGTTCCTCTTTCAGATCAACAAATACCCACTATTACTGTAGAATGGAATGTCTGCAGGCATTTCATTTTCCTTCCTTCCTTCCTTCCTCCCTCCCTCCCTCCCTCCCACCCACCCACCATCTACTTACAATATATTGTTGGCATGATCATATCACTCATCATGGCACCGATAGGGTTGGTTACTAAACAGCTGTAGTTCCCAATAGCTTCTTTAAGAACGGGGGCAATGGAAAGTGTATCTTTGTTTATAATCATGGAGCCATTGCTGCTATCTTCAATTGGATTTTCATTTTTCATCCATTGATAAACCACCCTTGTGCCTTCTTCCACCATACATTTCAAAGTGATGTTTCCTTTTTTTTCTACAACTCCAGATGAGGGTTCCATATATATGACAGGCTTGGTGAGAGGCACTGCAATGGAAATGACATTGAAAGTTATGACGATGTCATTTCTGTTATTTACATACAGCAGGGGTCTTCAAACTTGACAGCTTTAAGACTTGTGGACTTCAACTCCCAGAATTCCTCCTCCAATCGTGTTAGCTCAGGAATTCTGGGACTTGGAGGTCCGTAAGTTTTAAACCTGCCAGGTTTGAAGACCCTTGACATACAGCATCCGTACAGCCTACATTTGTGCTAATAGAAGAGGGTGAGAACTGTCACTGGTTGCATTTGGGACCTCTGCAAGAGGTGGGCCCTCAACCCAAAAACTGTCTTAAAAGAACAAATTGTCTTTTTAATCCCAAATGTATTCCATAAAGAAGATCAGCATTGTTAAATATTCAGTAAAATATTCTGAAATATCCTGATGTGTGCAATAGACAATAGTATGTCATGCAACCGTGAATGTCACCTTATGAAATGTATTTTAATTTTTAAGAATTTACAGAATATATGCTAAGCTTGTGCCTTTCCTGCAATAATGCTGGATTTTGATTATCCCCCGATTAGATTTTTCTCTCAAAGTCTTTTTTTTTTTTGGTTCATCAGGCATCCTCAAATAACTCCCAGTTATGACCAGGGGTGGGATTCAAATTTTTAACAACTGTTTCTGTTGACATGGCTTATGTGGTATGTGTGGCTTGGTGGTCATGTGACTGGGTGGACATGGCTTGGTGGTCATGTTATTGGCTGGGTATGGCCAACTCAATATCACTCACATCAAGGCACGCATCTCCTCCCCTGACCTCTCATGACTGTGGGGATGCTGCAACAATCGTAAGTGTGAAAAATGGTCATAAGTCACTTTTTTCAGTGCCATTGTAACTTTGAATGGTCACTCCACACAAGCAAAGTACCAGCAAAGGAGGGGGGAAAATTCCAGAGAGGTTCTTGAGACAGGAAGTCTAGTCCTGCCAAGAATGTAATAAGGGTTAATGGAGAGGCAGTTTCTGTAAGCAACACCAGAATGTTTCCTTCCTTCCTAATCCTGCCTGGATTAGGCCAGTAATTTCTTCTAACAACCGGTTCTCCAAACTGCTTAGAATGTTAACAACCTGTTCTAGCGAACAGGTGCAAAGTGGTAGAATTCCACCCCTGGTTATAATGAGATTCTTCTCAATGTCCAATTCTCTGCATAGCTGTACTTTATGGTGTAAAAAGATGGTAATCTTTTATCCCTTTCATCCCATATTGTAGGAGCAGGTATAAAGATGCTAGCATGAGGCTGGGTTCAGGCAAGAATGAAGAAACCTCCCCCAACCCAAGGGTCAATTCAGTGACCAATCAGGATTATTGATGTGGCCACATGACATGGACTACATTTCCCAGGATACCTTAACTACATTTACCATGATGCATTCCCTTAAGGGGACAGTTCCCAATTACTAACTAACTATACTGATTCCCATTAACTATAAACTATCTGGACAGCACACTGCTGCCAGGAAGTTCTCTCAGCAGCATTACTTCACTACACTGAATGTTCAGCAGGGCAGATTGTGGCTTTGGGGAAAGCCCAGAAAATGTCACAAATAAATAAGGAATGGAGAACCTATGACCTTTAGATGAACTCCAATTCCCAACGGTCACAGCCCATATGGTAAATATTGGTAGACAGACATGTACCCCAGCGTTTCAAATTACTTACCATCAACAATAACCGTAATCTTTTCACTTACTGATTTTGTCCCATTGCCACGGATATTGATTTTTACAATATAATTTCCTTCATCACTTCTGTGTAAAGAGTTTATCAGTAAAGATGCATTTGGAAGCGAAAGTGTAAATTTGTGCCTATATTCTAAGTCTGGAACAACTGATTGATTGACAGAAATAACCAGATATTTAGGGTTTGTTGGTGGTTTTTCAAACAGCCATATTATCTGGATGTCAGAAATAGTATAGTTGATACTATAAGCAACCTCAAGTCTGAGTGGCTGTCCTTCAATGCCATTGACTGTGTATGAGGGAATTGTCATTTTTAATGCAGAAGAAATACCTGCAGCAGAAAGATTATGTATATTAGAAGTGGAAATATACACAGTACTTGCTTTAGTTCTATTGTAATATATCTTAAATTATTTCAAAACTAATCATCACTTGTTATATATCACATGTGTAAATTCATGCTATGACCATTTTGGTCCTCATCTATAATGCATATATTTCTTTATGCAATTAAATTTTTATTCATATTGTATTGGATATAAACATTACACACATCTCTCTGAACAGAATGAACAAAATAATAATAATTAACGGTTCAGGTTAACCATAAACAGTGAAGGAACAAATAGCCAAAAAATATTGCAGGCGGGTATTCAGTAGGGAAGATATGAAGACCTTGGAAAAGATATTCAAATGCAAGACATATATAACCATTGGTTTGAAAGTATCAATTTTAAGATAAAATTTGGAATATCTCATATAAAATGATGGAATAAATAGTTTAGTCATGGATGATTAATAACTGATAAATATATCAGCATATGTTCGTTTGACAATGTGAAAATCAATATAAACTGTGAGTAAATGACTATAAAAGGATAGCACAAAAGATTTGCAACCAACTGACACACTGTATGTATATAAAATGGAAGATGGTTTTATGTTTTTATGTTTTGTATGTGTATGTTTGTTTTTTAAAAAAAACCAAGGCAAAAAAATAAAGATATTCAAATGCCAAGATGTGTCTATACCTACACAAACCAGAGTCATGCAAGCCATGGGATTCTTTGTGACATGCCGTAGAAGTGAAATAAGCAGGATAGGAATAATATTAATGCATTTTAAATGGTGATGGACCATTAAACAAATCAACCTGAAGTTTTCATTTGATGCACAAAAGACCAGGCTAAAATTGTTCTTCTTTGGACACATTAAGTGAAGACTTAGGTTTTTTTTAACCTCTGCTGATTACAACCATAGAATATTCATTTTTCCTTTAATATTTTCTTGCTATTATTGGTTGACTAATCCAGAGCAAACAATATTGCTTCTTGATTGATTTGAATGGCTGGGGGGGGGGGAACAAGGGGGTATATAACATGGATTCAAAAGAGCGTGCAAGAGTAACACAATGGTTGGGGAGAGTGCACAGAGGTACACAAGAGGTGTTGGTTGGGAATGCATGAGGATGCATGGTGTTGTGGCATGTGTCAGGAAACCATGCAGGGTGAATAATGGGTGCTATGTGGATCCAGCAGGGTATATAGAATGTGTGAATGGGTGGCATGGCTCAAATTCAGAACAGCTGGAGAGGTAGGGTGGGTGGGAGAGTCTTACCTAAAGAATTTGTGGCTTTCCCTGTTGGCTTTCTAATTTTAAACACTCCCTATAAGCTTCCCACAAGCAAAAGACTTTGCTTGAAGGAAGCTAGCAGGGAATGCCAGCAACCACGATCAAGTTTATACTTCATGCCGGCTGCCTCATTTATTTGTGGGAAACTGGCCAGGAGTATTGGAAATGACAATCATGAGACTATAGTCAACTATGGTGATGTGGTAGCATGGTAGCAGTGAAGTGACCATAAATTTGCCAATTGAGGTACATTCAAAAATCTCAACCTATGATGCACCATTCTGTTCAACTGAAAGTTATAGTCACGAGAAATTTATTATATATGCAACTTCATAAATATAAATCAGTTGCCAAACATCTGAATTTTAATCAAATGACTGTGGGGATGCTTCAAAATTTGTAACTGTGAAAAAATGGTTGTAAATCACTTTAGTGCAGCTGTTGGCAACCCACGGCTCCAGAGACACATGCGGCTCTTAGGGCCCTCTGCTGAGGCTCCATATCCCATCACTGGCTGGTCCCTCCCCTCTCAGTCACTCCTCACCTTCCCTGAGAAGGAAAGGGTGGCGGATGGAGATTTACTCCATATTCCAGAGCGGGAGTGAATCGCCCCTCTTACATGCCTCTTCTTCAGGCCATTGTTGGTGCAGCACACACCTTGATCATTCGGGGAAACACACGACTTCCTCTCCATCTGAGACACTGGCTGGCTTGGTATGGCTGACACTACTACTCTGTCACCATGATGTGCTCGCTGCTCTTGCAGCGCCTTATGTAGCACTTAAATTTAGCATGCTTCACAATGGGGAAGAAGGCATCCCCTCCTCCTCCTGGAGCCATTATGATGTGGACCATTGGCTGCAGCCAACTGCGCATCTTCCTGAGCGGCTGAGCTGTGCACAGCACCGACATTCTGGTCTAATTATGCTGTAACTACCACTTGGTTTGCAGAGATAGACCCATGTCGTGTACACTACTATACTTCAGTAGTTTATTGAACTAACTATAGGTACTCATCTTAAAATATTTCATTTAGTGACTGTTCAATGTTACAGTGGCACTAAATCAGAGACCTGCAAACTTAAATACTCAAAAGAGCCATTTGGACCTATTTCCCACAGAAAACAACAGGAGCCACAAAACCTGAGTGGGCATGGCCATCTCAACATCACTCCAACCCAGTCACATGACTCCCCCCCCCCAGCCATACCTAGCCAGGTTTTGTGGCTGCTGGTATTTTCTTTTCTCTTGGAAACAGGTATCTCTCTCTTTCCCTCTCATCTCTCTTTCTCTCACCCTCTCTCATCTCTTTCTCTCTCATTTCTCTTTCTCTCATCCTCTTTCATCTTCCCCCTCTCTCTTTTTCTCATCTCTCATCTCTCTCTCTCTCCCTCCCTCCCTCCCTCCCTCCTTCCTGTCAGCTGAACCCAACAGGGGCTGACCCCTCGCCCTGCCCTCCGTCACTCCTCTCCTGCCCTGAAAAGAGAAGGGTGATGGTGGCGGATGGAGACTCACGATATACAAGAGCGGGAGCGAAGCACCCCTCTACTTGCCTCTTCTTCTGGCCATTGTTGGTGCTGCGCGTACCTTGGCTGCTCGGGGAGATGCAAAACTTTCTCTCCGCTCCTAGACACTGGCCAGGCCTGGCTGCAGCCGATGCTCTGCATCATAATGGGCTCCAGGTGGAGGAGGGGATGTCATCTCCCCCATTGTGAAGCACGCAAAATTTAAGTGTGTTGTGCAAGGCACTGCGAGCATGCCATGGAGGTGGTGAGAGCAGCGGTGTCAGCCGCAGCTGGTGTCTCGGATGGAGAGGAAGTTGCGTGTCTCCCCAAACGACTGAGGTGCATGCAGAACCAACAATGGCCAGAAGAAGAGGCAAGCAGAAGGGCACTTCGCTCCTGCTATGGAATATGGAGCAAATCTCAGGGTAGGCAAGGAGTGACTGGGAGGGGAGGGTGAGGGGTGGGGCTAGCCACTGGTAGATTTAGCCAACGGGAAGCCACAGCAGGCGGACAAAACAGCTTCATTTATCAGGGAACCTGAATTGATTCTTGATTTAAATAATATGGTAAAAAGAATAAGAAAGAACATCAGCAAACCCCCCCACAAAACTCATCTGTTTTTGGAAATATTCAAGAGGGAACACATACACACACACACACACACACACACATGAGATAGAGAGAGAGAGAAGAGAGGGAGATATGAGAGGGAGGGAGGAGAGAAAAGAGAGGGAGAGATGTGAGGGAGAGAAAGATGAGAGAGAAAGAGAAAGGGAGAGAGAGATGAGAGAGGGAGAAAGAGAGATAGAAAAAGAGTGGCAGAGAAAGAATGAGAGAGATGAGAGAAAGAAAGATAGAGAGGGGGGAAAGAAAGATGAGAGCAAAAGAGAGATGAGAGAGAGAGAGAGAGAGAGAGAGAGAAAGACAGAGATACCTGTTCCAAGAGAAAAGAAAATACTGGAGCCACAAAACCTGGGTAAGCATGGCTGGGTGTGTTTGTCATGTGACTGGGTTGGAGTGAAAAAGATTGAGTTGGCCACACCCCCATCAGAATTAGATCAGAATGCAGTGGCTCAGATTTTGGCAGATGGTCACTATCAAAAGTTCATCACATCTATGTTTCTGGCTTTGAATAGGCTTTGTTTCTTATCAGTTTCTATGTGCAATTTAAATCAGAATCAGAGCTGGAGGGTACCTTGGAGGTCTTCTAGTCCAGCTCCCATTCAAGCAGGAGATCCTATACCAGTAGTGGTGAACCTATAGCAAGTATACCAGAGGTGACACTCACAGCCCGTTCTGTGGGAACGCATGCTGTTGCCCCAGCCCAGCTCCATTGCGCTTCTCACCAATGGGGAAGATGGGGTCCTTTCCACCTAGACCCCATTACGATGCAGAGTCACAATATGACCCTGCATCTTCATGGGCTCGCTTGTGCCTCCTGGATGTCAGTTGCTTTTCCTGCAGAGCTGCCGATGCTATAATGTCCCACCTCCCTGCCGATGTTCGGCTTGGTGTGCTGCTCCTGGGATTCTCACCACCCAGCACCAGTTCAGGAGTTCCTTCTCCCCTCCCCGGGGGGGGGGGGGAGAAAGAGAGAGAGAGAGAGAAAGAGGGAAGGAAAGAGACAGAGGCAGCGAGATAGAAAGAGAGAGAAGGAGGGAGAGAGAGGGAGGGACATAAAGAGGGACACAGAAAGAGAGGCAGAGAGAGAGATGGAGGGAAGAGGGAGGAAGGGAAAGGGATATTATAAACATTTTTCTTTTTTATTGTTGCTAAACATAACATTTCAAAAGCAGAAAAAAATGAAGGGGCATAAAAGTGCATTTAGCACATTTTTCTTTGAACAATTAGTTGAACTCTGACTTGTTTATCATTATTTTAGGTAGTAAAACCTCAGTACTCAGGTTAAAATGCTGTGTTGGCACTTTGTGATAAATAAATGGGTTTTGGGTTGCAGTTTGGGCACTCGGTCTCTAAAATTTCGCCATCCTATACCATTTCAAACAAGTAATTGTCTAGTCTCTTTTAACTTTAAATTTTAAACCTTAACCTGTACATGATTTGCCTTTAAGATATCTCTGGAGACTTCTTTGTTCAATTTCAAAATTTCCAATGCAGAACTCATGGAAGAATCTAGTAACAGTTCCCAACTTCCATTTAAAAAAGAGAATGGAGGCCTACATATGTTGGTTTTCCATTACAGGACAAGTATTATGATGTGTGATATTTGATCGGCACTTGACTTATTAGCTTCAGAAAAATTACTTATAACAAGAAGGCATTTGTTCTTAATATGTGGCCACGTTGTTGCTTGATTCGGTGATGTTAGGATTCTTATTTAATACTTTTAACTTTTGTGATTTTTATGATTATTTCTATTGAGATAATTCAAACATATCACTGATCTTTTGATTATGGCAAATAAAAATGAAATAAACCACAATTAGACAAACCACGGCCTAGTATGATTTATGAACCCAGCCATTAGAGATGGCCCTTGACTTAGAACCATTTGTTTAGTGGTTGTTCACATCTACAGAGGCACTAAAAAAAGTGACTTACATTCAGTCTCACACTTATGACCATCCCAGCATCCCCACTGTCATGGAATTGTATGCTTGTATTCACAATGGTTGCATGATCACCTACTGCAACCTCCTCAGCCGACTTCAAACAAGCAAAGTCAATGGGGGAAGCTGGATTCGCTCAACAACTGTGCGATTCATTTAACTGTAATTTGCTTAACAATGGTCATTAAACTGGGCACAACTTATTTAACAGCCACCTTGCTTAGAAATTTTAGCCCCAAGTGTAGTCATAAAATTGAAGACTACTTGTAATTTTCAGCCTTAGGATCTCCAGTTCACATTCAGGTTTCAACTGAATTAAATAGAGCTTCCAAAGATGATGTATTTTATCTTAAATGAGGTGATGCCTTTTATCTGTTCCAAGTATAGGTACTTTCTATGCAAAATCACAACTGAAAAATTTTTGTTGCTAAGTGAGACAGTTGCTAAATGAGTTGCACCTCATTTTACCACCTTTTTTTGCTATAAAGCAAATTATTGCAGTTCTTAAGTGAATCATGAAGTCATTAAACAAATCTGGCTTCCCCCCCAATGATTTTGCCTGTCCAAAGCTAGCTAGAGAGTCTACAAATGGCGATCACATAACTCCAGGACAGTACAAGTGACATAAATACATGCCAGTTGCCAAGGACCTGAATTTTGATCACCTCACCTTGGAGATACGACAACAGTTCCAAGTGTGAAAACTAGCCATTAAGTCAGTCACTAAATAAATGGTTGTAAGTAGAGGGCTACCTGTACTGTAACCAACTGATTTGGAAGTTGTATTTCAGAGTTATTAATTGAATACAATATTGGGAATACCTAATTTGCTAATTACTTAATACAATTATTCCCTTCCATTATATTTGCAGCAATAGTATAGTGAGACATTCAATCTCTGTGTTTTCTAGCAGAACCATTGCTTTTCAGCATATGGTAATGCCAGAACTGAAATTAATTTATTATACAGATATTATATAAAGATATGTAAAATTTTATTCTAGTATGGCTCAGTGGCTAAGACACTGAGCTTGTTGATCAGAAAGGTCGATAGTTTGGTGGTTCGAATTCTTACCAACACATAACGGAGTGAACTCCTGTTACTTTCCCAGTTTCTGCCAACTTAGCTGTTCAAAAGCATGTAAAAATATAGAAAAATAGGGACCACTTTGGTGGGAAGGTAACAGCATTTCATGTGCCTTTGGTGTGTAGTCATGCTGGCCACATGACCATGGAGATGTCTTCAGACAGCACTGGCTCTTTGGCTTTGTAAAAGAGATGAGCACTGCCTCTTAGAGCCAGAAATGACTAGCACATATGTGGGAGGGGAACCTTTATCTCACTAAACCTAAGAAAATTCTTTTCCTGTGTTCCATTTTTGCTTTGGTATACAGATTTTTCTTTTATTAAAAACAAGTTTAGGAATGGTTGATACACAGATAACAAACTCCAAATATAATTTACCAATTTGTAAGAATCTGAAACATAAAATAAGCTTCTGAAGCAAATAATGCACTTTCTTGGCTTCTGCTGTCTGCTTGTGCTTTCTTTCTTTGTATTCAGTATAAACAAATTAGATATTCCCAAAGTGACCTCCAACTTTTGCCTAGGCTGTATTTGGCTTTTACATTAGTCTTAACGTATTAGTAAGCACAACACCACCCTTGTTGACTAGAAACATCCTTCAACGTTTTTACTGAAATAAAAAAGATGACATAATATTTTGAGCTTCATACATAAACTGACATTCAATGGGAAGGATTTTAATTTTATTTAAAGGACTTTTCACTATCAATGATAGTATCATTTTAAAATTAACTTAGTTTATTTTTTTATTGTACTATAATAGGACATAAGGTAGTCTGTTTGATTTTTAACACTGGGATTTATGACAGCCATTTGTCCAAATCCATTTAATTGAGAAATTATTAGGCAAAGTACACCAAGGTTTAACATAATGTATAAAACCCAGTGAATAGTACCACAATGAAGAGAATAATGATATTGGAACCAAATGCTAATTTTAAACCCAGTTTGCATAGGAATGAAATAAAATCTGTTACAAACCTGTTACTCTAAAGTAATGTGACATTTTTTATATCTCCTGTATGTGTAATAAACCTGGGAACAATAATGCAGAAATAGGGAACCAGCAGCCCTCCAGACGTTGCTGAACTACAGTTCCTAATATCTTTCACCTTTGATCACATGGGCTATTGCTGCTGAGAGTAGCATTTTAGCAGTTTTGGGAGAGCCATAATCACCCTTCTCCTGAAATACTATTACAAAAAAATCTACTTTTTAATTTCTATTGCTAAGTATTTACTATTTATGGAAAATATAAATACATTTAAGAAATATATTCAATTACCACATATGGCACCACAATGTTTTTTAAAATGCCCTGGTTATATTCAATGATACACAAGAATAGTTGCTGTCCTTAATGTGTAGTGTGTGTTGATTCAACCTTCCTAAAAAATAAAATATTACATAATGTGTGAACTATAGAATAATCTCGTCTACTCTGAAGAAAGTCTTACAGTTTATTCACCAAGAATCCACACAAGCAGTTACATTAATTGCAGTTTTCATTTATACAAACCCCATAGTAGTATTTTATTCTGTGATGCAAATAATATTAACACTACCAATTTTATATCCATAAAGCTAAGTTATTTATGTATTCTCTAAAGCCTTGGATAAAGTTTCAGAAAAGGACAGAAAATCATGCAGAATCTTACCTAAAAGTTGGTAGAGCATATATATTTGCAAGCCACAAAGCATGGTGTTGAAAAATAGCTTGTTTTGTGTGAAGGCCATCTTCTTTCAGTGCATAGACTGAACCTTGGTCCAGCAGCTGTGGAGTTTATTTGTTAGGGAAATCAGGTGTGAGTTACGAGTCACTGCCTTGTCTTGCTTCAGGTGATTTGACTATGTGTATAAACGACACAGGGAGTAGAACACCTGTTAGATTAGTATTCAACATCTTCATTGCCTATAGCCCTATCATAATTCCCCACTCTGGTATGTTCACAGCAAATACAGAACATGATAAATTGGGCATAGAGTATGAATCACTCAACACTGATAAAAAATAAATGAGCTTAAAGACCATATGTAGGTTATATTAATCTATTGAGAGCATAAAGTTAAATAGCTCCATGAAGCAAAACACAAACTTGCACAAGCTCTGAGTATTGCCAATGATGATTTTTGGTAGTTTATATTATGTCTTTTGGATTAGATGAAATTAATCCTAATACTTTTAAATAAATATGTACAAAATTGCTTTCAAGAATAGCAACATTGAGAATACTGGAAAACTGCTTTGAATTGCAAGATTCAGCAGCATGCAAATATGATAAAAATGCAGATTTTAAAAACCTTTAAAATATATATTACTAAGCAGAGCGCTACAGAGAATTTTGAAGGTAATGGGCAGACCCCTTAAAAGAGAAAGGCTGCAAATTCCCATAGGTGGGCTTCAGTAATCCAGGCAATATGAAAATGGTGGCAATGTGGACTAACAATAGATTTGTAAGACTTTGTGGTTTCCATTCTAACTATCTACCTGACCAGAATTATAAAAGGGTACCCATTGTTAACCTTAGTTTCCCAAACCCATGTGAATCAACAGAATTGAAAAAGAAATCAGGATGAAATAAACAGCAATATTATTCAGCCTGTGTTTTGCACTTAAATGGTAACCAAAATATTTATGCTATTCCTAGACTTTCTGAATTATAAACTGGCTGAATAACACAGCCTAGACTGAAATTCAGTTTGTGGTTCAGAATGTAAGGAGGACAATATTAAAAGAGTTAATTTTCACTTGTGAAATTCAGATTAAAATTTCTTAAAACTTGTTTTATATAATTTAAACGATGTTTGCTTCAGCATGGTTTGTTGAATTAGCCATAATAGCTGAGTTCATTCAACACATTAAGTCAAAATTAAACTTGCATTATGGGTTAGCAATGTAGGAAACTAATCACTTGGCTATGTCCATATAGTATGATTATCAATATTTACCTTAACTGGATTTTATTTAGCTCATTTTCATTTATCTGATTATAAAAATAACTGCATGAGCCCACTACATATAACATATATTAATATATGCTAAAATGAGTTTGCAAAATTGTAGCTTCAAGTGGATTATGGAAAATACAGCCCTATCTAGTCCCTCCCTGTATTAACTGTACCAATATCTTAGTAACCAGTCAAGGGAGTTTATAAAAAAAGTAAAGCCCTTTATATTTTCTAATACTGGCTTACAAATATTATTAATTGTACCCAGTTATAAAGAAATAAGTAATTTTTTTTTTATGCTCGCTCAGCTGTGTGTAGGTTCTCCTTTCTATTCTTCCAATAATTACTTTAGGAGCTAAAACAATAAAGGCATTAGACAATGCCTTTATTAGGATGAAGTTCTACATGAGACCAAGCAATTTTCAATCTATTCCTGAGATCATAAGGATTTTGATGAGGAGAAACAGTTTGATTCAACCCAGCATGATAGAATTTTTGCAAGTTTTTAAAACTGACTAACTCTGAAGCAATAGCAACTTTAGCCCTAGGGTCTCTAGGTATAATTTTTACTCCCATGGAAAAATATAGAACGCACTCCAGGGGTGGTCCTTCGTTCTCAGCTGATGAAAGAGCGAGGGAGTCTTACTTTCAGCCAATCAGCGACCAACAGTAGATTCTGCACCGGCAAGGCGCTGGGTGTGTCTTCATGGAGAGTCAATCATGACCTCGATACCTCATAATTATATTCCTGGCGTTGTTCCCGCGCAGGGTGCTTAGGTATCCCACAATAAAGTACTGTAATCTGCCATATATGGGATTGCCTTTGCAAACCACACTGAAACTGCAACTAGTATAAAATGCAGCAGCCTCCACCTTAACTTGATTAATGTGGGATTGCCATATAAAACCAATATTATGGGAGTTGTTTTGGTTGCCACTTTGATTTTGAGTGGAATTAGAACTTGCAAATCATTTTCTTCAGCTCATAAAGTTAACTCAGTCTTGAAGCATCGTATTCTCTCGGCATTTACACAGCGATGTTTCGATGTTTACAAACTCATCTAGTCATATCGATACTTGTATCCTGGATCACGCAATTATTCCATTAGAAGCAAAAATACATTTCTGGAAATAACCAAATACCGCATCCAAGCACCATTTGGTTCCTTTAAATTCGTTTTTTAAAAAAATCGCTAAAAGGAATATTTCCTTCTGAAAAATCGCTAGCTGGAAAGACAGGAAACATATTCTGCTGAGCTTTGTGGGAGTTGTATTTCTCTCAGCTGCCTGCCGGCGTCCAAAATCCGGAAGCAAAGCTCACCTTGCAAACACCAAATCCCATGATTCAGAAGGAAAACAAGGCGGGTCATGTGATGCCCAAAATGGCTTCGGTGTGTTAGAGGCAGCTGCGTTCGATGGTCGAAGGGAGTTTGCGAAACAAGTGACCTGCCGGCAGAAATTGTGTCACCATGCAGAAAATAAAGTCTCTGATGACTCGACAGGTAGCGGGGTGGGAAGACCGGAAAGCCTACGTTTGATAAAGCGAGTTTAAGAAGGATGTAATTGAGACAATTTCTGCAGAAGAGGGCATAGGCAGTAAGAGAGTCAGGGTGTGTGTGTTTCGCAAGGCCGGAGTTCCTATAATTAAAAAGGGGGATTTTGAACGAGACGAAAAACCACGATAATCTGTTATATTTACTTTTTTAAAAAGGCCAAATCCTTTCTGGCATAAGTAATATACAGTTTGGCGTGGGTTTCTTTGAAAAAGGAGTTCAGTTAAATAGGACTTGCATATTTGTAAATGCGCACAGGATTTAAGCTTATAGTTTATTACTATTATTTGGGGAGAGAGGTCTGATGCTTGAATAAAGGAGGAAAACGAAGGTTTCCAGGGTTGTCACGTAATTTATTTCACTGATTATTTATTCAGCGTAAGGACTCCAGATTTATTGTAGCATGTGCACAATCATGCCTACCGTCCCTGTCCTATTATCCTCATGTATTTGTATCTTTTTCCTGTATTCTTACTCATGTTTATACTTATACCCTTTTATCTTGTGATTGACAAATCAAATTAATAAATAGATTGAATTGTGGCTGTTCAGGTTGAGCTTGTTTTCCCAGTTTAAATTCTCTGTGAGGAAATGATTTCAGAATGTAATGATTAGTTAAACTTGGAACCTTTTCTCATACTATTTGATAACAAAAATTATTTAAATAGATAGATGGACGCTAGGAGCAATTGATAAATGCAAAGGTTGTAGATTTGAGGGTAACAACACAAGGGTGGCAGTTGGGATTACCAATTTAATACATGAGTCATCAGGACTCTTGGTCAAAAATGGGCCAGATAAAATTTGAGAGACTAATACAATATATTCTGCTTTTTTGATGAGAACAATTGAAAAAAAACTTAATATTTCAAAATTGTGATTTGATCATAAATCTCACATTTAGTGTTTTAAGAAAATAATATTGGACATTTTGTTTGAAAGCTCACTTCATTTTTCTGTGCGATTCAACAAGCATTTTTGCAATTTTTCTCTGATATAAGTCTTAAGATTGAGCAAATAAAGAATTTTTCAGAATGTTTGGGTTATAACATCCATTAGTTCCAAAGCATAGATTGTAGTAAAGTATTATCCTGAGAAGAAGGCCATCCTTATATTATATAGGTTCTTTTGTTTTACAGGTTTTTCAGCTATTTGTGGCTGGAAAGCCTTGTTCGTGACAATAGCTCGAGTTTGCCAAGGTTTGCTTTTCAAATATATGTGCTGTCTGAAACACTAGTTGAAGCACTCATGTATTCCTTAATCTGTTCTTTAATTATTGTGACTGCAGAAAGTGACATATTTGTTTTCCCCCCCATTAAGGGTCTTAAAAGTCCTCAGGAGAATATTCATGATTTGAGCCCCCCTGAGAACTTCAGAATTCCAAGCAAGGTAGGACTGAATATGTATGTTAAAAAAATTTTCAATTTCTGTTTTAAATTTGTTTTCTGTAGCATCTATTTGTATTCCATACAGCTGCTGTGGCAGGGCAAAGAAGTCAGCATCCTTATCAAATTGGGTTAATGACATTAGTGTCAGGACAGATGATGAGATATTTAGCAATATGCCAACCTTGTCCTTTCTATTCTGCAATACTACTGGATAGGATGTGAATTTTGTGGTAGTCACTTTCCTGTTCTAATAATTGGATGTATCTCTGCTTGTTTATTATTGTTTAATATTTTCTGTTAGGATTCTATGGCAGCTTTAATTTATAAAAGTACTTCAGGCAATTCCCATATGTATTATGAATCTTATTGCTATTTGGCATCACATTATTTAATTACATTTTACAAAACATACACATAAAACAATATAGACTAATATAGAAAATCAAGAGAAAAGATAAGGGTAAAAAAAATACAAAAAGAAACATTTATATTTGACTCTTAGTTTAATAGTGTGATAAAATGTCCATTTTCCCCAAAAGAAGCAGTAAGAAAGAATTTTTTTTTTCATTTTAAATTTTAACATTCATCAAAGCCCTTATGTCAAAATTAGATTTTTTTTAATCTCTTGAAAAATGTCCACAAAACACTTTCAATTATAGATGAATTTATTCAGTGATTTTTCTCTCATAAAGGACATTAAGTTAGGCCTTGTTGCCAGTGTCATCTTTATTAACCATTCTTCTTTTGTGGGTATCATAGAATCTTTCCAATGCTGAGCGTATAGATGTCATGCTGCTGTTACCATATATAATCATAAAAATACCCTGTGATATTTCTAAGGTTTTATTCATAAAGTATAACAAAAAAAGTTTCCAGTCTGAATTATACATTAATTTTCAATATTTTTATTACATTATTAATTTCCCACAAATATTGCTTAGCTCATTTGCAAGAACCCCAAATGTAATAAAAGGTTCATGTCAGAGTGTTTGCAGTATGATTACTATTGTGAGACAACCCAGAAGAAAGCACAATACACAGAAACTTGGACATTTAACAGTGGTTTATATATAACACATATCCGTGGTAGGTAAATACCTGACAAGCATCTTCTTAACTATACACTGCAATGAAGATAGGACACAAAGGAGAGAGAACTCACCCTCTAATGGCTGTCTTTAAATAGACACCTCTTAAAAGAGGTAACACTTCAGTGGATCCATTGTTCGTCTTAAAAGAGCAATACCCATGCTATGCTGATTCATCTTCATTGCATCAGCTTTACATGGCATCAGCTTTACAGCTGCTGGTCTGCTGTTAAATATCTATACCTTAACAATTCATATTTGAATTTTATGTTTCCAGCAACTATTTGAGGATACCTTATATATTTTATGACTCTCACTGCCATTGATGTCAGAGTTCCCACTATATTAGAATCTGGCTATAGTGGTTGATGCATTAGTTGCAGCTGATTTCATAGTAACTCATTTGCATATGTTAAATTTGAATGAAGGATGAATTTAAGTTGGGGAAGGGAATGATGTATAGTTGCTAAGCAACTGTGAAATCTGTTGCAACTTCTGTGTTCACAAGAATTTTTAGAAGATATTTGTAATCCTCCATTTTCTTTTCATATGCTTGCATATTTCTGTTGTCTTATTAGCTTTTTGCAGCCATGCCAAAAAATCCTCTCATATTTTAACCTTTCTTGAGGTATGCATGTTATTGAAGAAGGTTAAAACATTTAACTCTCAAACAGCTCTAAATTCATCCATTTTTGTGGATTATTGCAAAAATGTATTTATGTCATGAAATGCAGATACATGAAGTCATGAAAACATATGAATTCAATCATATTTAAACTGCCTTTTTTGACATAGCTATAGATATGTCAAAAAAGGCAGTTTAAAGATGATTAATGATTATATTGGGATGGTGATTGTCAGGAGTGGGATTCAACCGTGTTACTACCAGTTTGCTTAGCGCCTGACGCACTGTGTGTGTGTGTAAAAACCTTCAGCTGTGCCACCTGGACAGCTGAAAAGCACTGCATGCAGGTGTGCAGCATTTGTAAAAGCGACTTTTTTCCTGCTTTTTCAACCTCAGCTGTGCCGCACAAAGCAGCTGAGGTTGAAAAAGCAGGAAATAAAGAACAGGTAAGAGCCCGAGCAGGTGGGTGGGCCAAACAGCAGCAAACACAGAACCTGTTCAGTGTCTGCTGCTCTTCAGAGCTACTGGTTCTATAGAGCCAGGCAGAACTGGTAGCATTATGGTGATTGTCAATATAGAACCTTGTAGAACTGGTGGTTGTCAATATAGAACCTTATAGAAATAAATTCTTCTTTTTCACAGCCTCAATATTTCAGGCCAGTCCATTTTTGGTAAGATTGGAATGAGATGATTCTGTTTCAGCTTTAATTTTTTGCACATTTCTGCTACTATCTTAGATTGGATGCATTAAAAATATTTATCAGTACAATCTACTAATGATTTTGTTGTCTGCTTGTCCTTAATACCTACAACTAAAAGGAATTGTTCATTTTTCCAGCAGCCTGTCAGTGGGGAACCTATGTTGGTAGGAATTCTGGAGCCTGCTAGTTAACAGATTTGTTAATCTCAGCAAAATTAGAAGTAACATTAAATCATAATGGTTTTATTGGGTTGCTCCTGTGAGGATGATGATATGCTGAGTAGGAACATGCTAGTTAGAAAGCTAAATAACAAATTACTATCTTATTTGTATGCTGAGATTCCCATATAAAATTCAGTGGGCTTATAATGTTTTTTTTAGTTCAGCATAAACAAACCAAGAGGCAACACAGCCATTATCCTGGTTTGAATTAAAGTTGCTTGAACCCCACTAACTTGGAGGTTCATGCAATATGCCAGCAATAATCAGACACACTATTGCAATTCACTGAAATATAATGTAAAATGACTACCAGTTGATGACTTGCTAATTTCATATGCATTCACAACAATTTAGACCAATCCATGTGTTTTGTCATATATTCATGACAAATGCACACCTTTAATTCCATGCTCATATTCGTCTCCACATAAGATTAATTCACTTTTATTCACATCTATTCCATCTTTTCCCTTTCTTTTAGTTTTACAAATATATTTTATTTCTATCTGTCTTTATTAAATTTGTATGTTGCTGGACTCTCAGGATGCACTCTTCATGCACCCTGGTCATTAATAGAAAGCTCCCATTACTATTGATTCTTACTGACTAGCATAGTTTGTCTGAGGAGGCTTTCACATAAAAGTTCTTCAGCAAAATTGCTCAGTTGGTACACATCTGAGCTTGTTTATTTGTTTATTCAATTTCTACAACTCAACCAAGTGACTGGGTGGTGATATAGTAGAAATATAGCCAACACCATTGTTATTCTATATACAACCTAGAATAAATCATTTAAAAAATATTTCCAACTATTCCAATCATGGATATATATATATAATGAATATATTGATTAAAACAATATGGTTATTTATGATATGTCAACTAATTTAAAAGTGACAAATAACTGCTAATGGGATGCAGTTTCTTTATCACTATTAAAATATTGGGCAGGTGTAATAATTCTAAAACTAGTTTATCCTGTGGACTTCCCTTCTCATAGAACTTTTCTTGATATCTCAAAAGTTGTTGAAATTGAGCTTTCTAAAAATATTCAACTGCAACACTGCAGCTCTTAGTATTTGGATTTTAGAATCATAGCTATTTGCTATTATTAAAACTGCAATTTCAAAGAGATTCCTCAAGATGGCATTTTAATAAAACTTAAGAGGATGGTGAAAACATGCAGAGGGAACTTGATGGAGAACTTCTGTGTAATTCTAAAAGTACAGTTTTGCTAAAAGAAAGAATTAGTGCATGATCTGACTGGCATTTTTTTCAGTGAATATGTTTTCTTTTCATCCTATGTGGTGTAGTGGGATCAAAAACTATTCCATGTGATTCCATTAAACCCCTCTTTCAAAATTTTGGGGGATTCTTTTTGCAAAATATCTTTTGAGTTGCTAACAGAACATGTAATTTATTCATAAGGCTAAGACTCTAATTCATGTTTTCAAGGTGGAATGTCCATTTTTCAGTTATTTCCCCAGATAAGATATACTGTCTCATTTCTATATGTTAGAATACAGCAGGGAAAGCTAAAGCCTATGTGAAATTGATTGCTAAGTTCCCTTCCAGCTTCCCAGTGGCAACTCTGTCATGTTTTATTTTTGTTCCACACTCTGAGGTTTCATTATATGATTGCTGATTTCAGTTTGTCTCTGATTAGTTTCTTTTTGAATATGCTTAGTTATGGAAGTAGGAAGCAATTCAAAGAACAAATGCAATAGCTTTTAGAACAATCTCAGCCAGGGGTGTCAAATTCAAGACCCCTGGGTTGAATCAAGCCTGTGGGGCTGCCCTGGAAACAGCAAAGGAACAGCCTGTGGTGACTCTGCCAGCAAAAATGGAGTTCATGAGGGCAGTGCGCACTCACTGGCAGAGTGCTAGCAAAACAAACTACTAGCAAAAATGGCATTTGGTCACACGAGTGACATTGAGATGGCCAAGCCCATCCCAGCCCCCCAAGATCAAACACAACCCTGATTCAGCCCTCAATGAAATCGAGTATGACACCCCCGATCTAGGCAGAGTTTTATGCAAATGTATTGTGATAATTAAACCATACTTTTATCAAAAGCATATTTAATATTCAAGTAGAGTTAACGAAATACAAGAAGTAGAACTGTTACTGTATTTCCAAAATGTTACAGTTTTGTAAATTTTAAGAGTGAAAAATGAAACATCTGTCTTGTAAATATATTACCTCAATAAATGCATTGTTTCAGATGTACTTATATGTTGAAAATTGTGGATATATGTGTAAGTTGCATATAGTTGGAATCCATATAAGGATTTTGGGGCCTGTTTAATCAAATGTGTACCTTATCCTATTAGAGCTATCTTGCAATTAAAATTATAAAATGTAAAATTTTATTGGGGTCCATTTTTAACTGCAATTATTTCCTTTTTTTGCTGCAAAATTAAGAGGAACAACTAGAACGGCTTGCTACTTTGATAATTACAATTATATGCATTATAATTGGATATTGGATATATATTACTACATTACTATTAACTATATTTTATGGATTGTATTCTACTTGGAGTCCAGCTGGATTGAACTAATAAGTTTCAATGTTCAAGTCTACAGAATTACATTTTAATCATGATTTATTGAGTAAACGAATTTATTCAGAGGCAAATGTCTCTTTGCAATATATATATGAAACTCCTATGGCTTACCTTTTATATGCTTTTTAAAAATAAATTGGTGATACATCATTTTCTGTCATATATTGAAGGAAGAACTTAGAGAACTCCGGGAGCAACCAACTGATCCTCAGGCCCAGCAGGAAATAATTAACAACATTGAAGAAATCTATTTTTCCAATGATTCCTTTGATATTGTTAAGTATGAGTTAGAGGTAAGAACACTGAATTGGAATAACAGTGTATTTTCTCTCTCTTGATAATATACTTTGATCTTCATTGCTCTGTTACTGCCATTAAAAGAGAACAATTTTTATTCATTCAACCAATTTCTATAGCTTGCTCAATTTAATTAAATTACTCAGAGTGGCTTACAATTCTAAAATTAGAAAAAAAATTTTTTAAAAAAATCCACAAAATAAATATAGCAACCATGTTTTTTCTTATTTTACTTAGCTGAGTCAAGTCACATTTTTCAAGAATTTTGCCCCCTAGATGGATCTTGTGTCTGTTTTAAAATGGATTTTGATTGTGCTTATCTGTAGAAGCTGCCAGCTGTTCTTAGTCTTCAGGAACTGGAAGAGTATAGAGACAAACTAAAGCAGCAGCAAGCAGCTGTAAGTAGAAAGTTCTTTCTTGTTCTTTCCTGCTTGTTTTATTGATTTCCATAAATCTCATTACTTCTCAGAACAGTTATATATGCAGGGGTGGGCTGCTCATGGTTTGCACGGGTTCGGGCGAACTCTGTGTTCTGGCGATTGGTTGGGCCCACCCACCAGCCCCTGCTTTAGTCTGTCCTTTATTTCTCTAGTTTTTTTTTTTTGAAACAAATTTTTTTTATTAATTTTAAAGATAAAACAACACATCATTAACCATTAAATACATAAACACATAAAACCTCTTAACATTGTAAATCCTTACAAGTCAAACAAAACATTATTTTTATACAGCATAATTCCAATTTATCCCATCTCCATATGGACACACAAATATCTTTCAGCAAATTTCTCATTATTTCTCTTTACTCCTATTCAATTTCATTTCTCTTCCATATTTATCCATTTTATAGTCATCATATTCTTTTCTTTCTGGCTTGTTTAAATTATTCTCATCTAACATTCCTCCAAGGTTTTATTGATTCTTTTTTCCTTTTTTTTTTTTATAAAAAACAAATTTTGTTAGTTTTACCACAATACACAAACATACAAACACAAAACATAAACAAAACTAAAAGATCTTTTCTGAAGGTTGTCTGTTCCCGGGTTAAAACTCTTTACACAGACACAAATTCAAACATCATATTCAACCCATATCTCCTTCCATATCTTATTATCATTTTCTTTTTTATATATATATATAAAAACCATTTTTATCAGTTTTATAAAAACAATGCACAAAGAATCAAGGCATAGCAGCTTATAAATTCTTTTCTAAGAAAAAATAATAATAAAAGACCAATAAGGCATAACATTTCCAGATTATAATATCAATATTTCATATAATATTAACTTCATATCTTGTCCCTACTTCTCTTTTCCATCCAAATTATTTATTAATTAAAATTTTATTGCCTTTTATCAATATACAAAATCCAAAAAAAAAAAGCATATATATCCTTCCATATCTTATTACCATTTTCAACAACATTCTTTGTCTGTTCTATTTCCAATTATCCATTCATCTTTTTTTTCTTTTACTATACTTCTCCTGTACACCAATTGGAGTAACATCTATAACTCATTACCCTAACTTAGAAATACTACATATAGCAATCTTTCTTGGGATTCTGTTTAAAAGATTCTAAAATTACATAATAAATTTTATATTCTAAATATACATATAAAAACACACTCTTATATACCCTCCAGAATCCCTCTTTTAATCTAAATTAAATTCACCCATTGTCTCTAAATAAACTTTTTTTCTTTAGGTCTTGCTTCCCCCCATTAAGGCTTCTCCTCCCCCCCTTTCTCTCTTGCTTATTCTTCTCCTTGCCCTTTCTACCCCTTTGCTTTTTCTCTTCGCTTTTCTTGCTCCTTTTCCTTTGCTTTCTAACCTTGCCTCCATCTTTTCGCTCATTTTTCTCTCTTTTGGTTGTTTTTATAATTCTTAAAATCCCCTTTTTCTTATCCTTTTTCTCCTCCTCTCCGGAAGGGACCCATTGTTCATCAAAGATGGCTTCTTCTTCCTCTTCTTCCTTGTCCCAGTCCTTCTGCTGCGTAATCAACTTTTCAAAAGAACATAACGCCATTTCTAAGAATTGAAACAAAGCGCCCAAAGTATCTTCTTTTTTATATTTTTGATATTCAATCTCTAGTTCATCCACAGACGATGCCATTATGAAAAGGGAAACTTTTTCCAAAACAACCACAAGTATTTTTAATCAAAGACAATCAAAAGCAATTAAAAAAAAAAAAAAGTTCCAAAAGTTAATACTTTTCTTCCTTCTTCTCTTTCTCTTTCTGAATTAATTTTTAATCAAAGAGGTCCAATTACCATATATCTTCTTTTGGGATCCACAAAGACGTTCTAGCCAATCTCCTCCTTTTTCAGCTTCTGCTCCAATTTTTTTTTTCTCCCTTCCCACTTGCAATGACAATTTTAAATAATCAAAAATCCATACCTCCAGCAGAGATTTTCCAATTTCTTAAATTTTTCAATGTCCAAAAATCCCTTTGTCTCTTAACTTCAGCTTTCAAAACAATCCACTTTCAATGTCTAATATGTCCAAATATTTCTGCTTTTTCCGTGGGGTGGGAGAGTAAAAAAAAATAAAAAAAAAAATCCCTTTAACAGCTTCTCCGCCGCTTTTCGCTCTTCTTAGGGATACAATGTATCCTCCAGCAATTCAAGCAGCTCAATTCCAGGCAATTTAAAAGGTGTTACTTGACCCGGCTCAGACAGAACTTTCACTCTTCACACTTCCTCCAGCACAGTTCTTACCCGGTTGCTGGTTTCTTCGTTGCGGCCATTGCTGACCGCCGCTCCACCGCCTTGGGAGAAAGGGGTTTTCCCGGAGAAGGGGGGGGTCTGCGATACCCCCACCTCCCTATCCGACTCCCCTCTCTCTTCAGCTGTCCCTACAGGGCAGCCATATCCCCCTGACCCATCTGGATCGGGGGTACCTCGACGGCTAGCACAGCAGGAATCGCGAGCTGTCGCGAATTCCTGCTGCCCCGAAGCCACGCAAACCGGAAGTCCCTTTATTTCTCTAGTTTTGAAGCTCAGCTGAGGCGTGGCACAGCAGATTACTGCTCCTCAGCTGTTTTACTCACCGGTGTTGCAGCAGAAAGTAAGTTTTAAAGCTATAAAATGGTGGTTTTGTAATGTGTTTCACCAAATCCTTTGTGAAACCGGTAGAAGCCCACCACTGATTATATGACCTTGAAAACAGATTGAAGTGGGTCAGAAATTATAATTAAGATGATCACATTTCACTTTCTGCTATTTTATTTATATATTGCTTTATTGTTATAAGCTATAACATTCCAGCCTTTTGCCATTGGTCATGGTTAAGTTGGACTGATGGGGCTATTAAAGTTCAAAATACTTGGATAATAGCAGACTTCTTAATCTTCTTATAACTCCGTGGGACAATATAGAACTTGCCTTTAAATGTTAGCGTTCAATTCTTGGCATATCCAGTTGAAAGCACTTGAGAGATACCAGTTATTCAAGACCAAGATGTTGGAGTATTTTTACTTATGCTAAATACACTAACAGGCCTCCTAATTGTAGGGAAACCTCCAAAAGTTGCCCATGGCTGACTTGGTTTGCTTGCTAAGTAATTGATATTAATTAACAGCAATTTAATTATGCTGGTCTCTAAACTCTACTTTGAGTTTTGAAAACGAGTTTACAATAATTTCTAGTCAAGCATTATTTTTGCGGGTCTCTGAAATCTACTAAGCAATAGTTAAGTGCATGCTAAGCCTGTTAACTAACCCGAACAAAACTTAGCATAACTTAACATAGTGTATAAATCCAGTCTGGTGGTTGTGAAGAAGTTGACATAATTAGCAGAGATTCTTAGGAGGCTTTCAAATTTTCTGCACATCAAAGGGAGAGATGGGGAGTGATCATTTAATTTGTCATCTTTTTCACCTGCTTACGAAGGATGATTTGTGGCTGCTACCCTCTGCATATAAGAATTAGATGTTGGGAATCTTGCTTTCTTTAGGAAGTGTATTATAATTTGAATGATATGGACAAATAAAGAAAAATTAATGCTTTGAAGGAATCAGTATAACATGATTATTTCCCTGCCCCTCCCAAAAAACCAGCTATAATTGAATAATAAATAAAAGATGCTTGCCTTGTTCATTTCTTGCAAAATGCACTTTTCATGTACTGGAATTCAGAATGGGAAAAAGAATTTATTAAACAGGAAAACAATTATTATTTTTAACTTAACTGGAGTAATACTGCATTCTATAATCTTGCCCTTCAGAGAATATATTCAGAGAATATATTGTTTAAAAATGCAGATTTCTTTCACTCTTTATAGATGAATCATTATAATTATAACATACTACATGATTTACATTTGGCTTTTTGTACTATGTAGCACCTTAATTTTTATTCACGTATGTTCTTCAGTTTGCATTGGGTGGAAGGTCCAATTTCATTTGTACTTTGGATTTTGGATGAAAACCATTTTTTAAAATAATTTTTTATTGGTTTTTAAAACAAACATACACAAACAAAACATAAAAACATCAGGGCATCTTCCATGTATGTACATACAGTGTGCTGGTTGATTTACAAATTGTTTTGTGCTTCCATTTCGTAGTCTTCAATTACAATTACATTGTATATGATCTCGTATTTTCAATCCAATATTAAATACATTGGTATCATTATTAATCAATCATTTGACTATACTTTTATTCATTCATGCTTTAGGAAATAATCATATTTTACTTAATTTGTTTTGTGACAATTCATATTAACATCCCAAATCTATTCTAAAATCATTTTGCAGATATAATAAGAAAAGAATACATCTTTATATATTTAGTATTTTCTAAAAGTCTACATATTTCGTTACTATACTTTATTGTCTAACCATTGATATAATAGATCCCAAACTTTACAAAATTGTTTATCATCCTGTTCTCTAATTTCAAATGTCAATCTGCTCATTTCGGCACATTCCAATATTTTCTTAAAAATTTCCTCCTGTGATGGTATTTTTCTCATTTTTCCAGTTTATAGCAAATACAATGCTAGCCGCTGTTAATACATTTACAATCAGGTATTTCAAGTCTTTACTATATATTTCAGGTAAAATTCCCAATAAAAATATATCTGGTTTCAAATCTATATGTTTTTTTGTCATTTTTTCCAACCATGTGTGGATTTTAGTCCAATATTTTTTAGCATCCGCACAAGTCCACCACATATGGTAATATGAGCCAGGTGTCTGATGACATTTCCAACATTTTTCGGATTTATTCTTGAACATTCTTGCTATTCTTGTCGGGAAGAAAATGCCACCTATAAAACATCTTATACAAATTTTCTTTATATGCTGTTGACATTGTCATTTTATAATTTTGAGACCACAATTTTTGCCATTTCTCTAGAGCAATCCCATATCCAAAATTCTTCCCCCAAGCAATCATAGTTTCTTTAACTTGGTTCTTCTTCTAGTTTATTTTCTAGTAAATATCCATACAATTTTTAATCACCTTTTCATCAGTACCTGTCAAAATCTTATCCAAATCAGTCAATTTATCATAGAAACCTTCTGTTTAGAATCTTTATCATACCTTGAATGTATTTGTGCATATGAAAACCAATTCATCTTTATACCTTGTTCCTCTAGTTTTGGTATAGATTTAAGTTCACCCTTTTCATTCAATATTTCACCATATCTAACTATTTGTTCCTTTTTGTATATTATAGGATAAGAAAATGCTTCAATAGTTGATAACCAGACTGACATTTTCAAATAACTTTGTCTTTTAATCCTCTCCCAGTTTAACCACAGAGATTCCCATATAGAATGTCTTCTAAAATACCCCTGTAATTTAGTTCCTTTATACCATAGAAAAGCATGCCACCCCAGCAACAGATCATGTCCTTCTAACGTCAACAATCTAGTGTTTCTTAATCTTATCCATTCCTTAACCCACATCAAATTTGTAGCTTGGTAATACAACTATATTTCAACACGATTTTATTTAAATCTTCAAAGTAGTCTTTTCCAAGCCTAATTGGAATTGTTTGGAACAAATATAAAATTCTGGGTAGTATATTCATCTTGATTGTTGATATTCTTCCTATTAATGACAGTTGTAAATTTTCCCATTTTGCCAAATCTAACGCTATCTGCTGCTTAAGTTTGATATAATTATTCTCTTTTAGTGTACTGCATCTTGCTGTCAACTGTATCCTCAAGTACTTAATCTTATTTGTGACCTGAATTTTCAATAGATCTGCCAGTTCTTTCTTTTGTCTTGATAGCATATTCTTTGTCAAGATCTTTGTCTTATCTTTGTTTATTTTCAAACCAGCCTCTTTTCCATATGCCTCTATCTTTTCTATCAGTTTTGATGCTGTTTCTAGTGGGTCTTCTAAAATGAAAAGCAGATCATCTGCGAATGCTTGCAACTTAAATTTTTCCTGTTTAATTTTCATCCTTTTTATATTCTTTTCATCTCTAATATTTCTATTTAGCACTTCCAAAGTTAATACAAACAACAGAGGTGATAGTGGACACCCTTGTCTTGTTCCTTTTCTTATATCAATAGAGTCTGTCAGTTCTCCCTCTCATTACCTTTGCCGTTTGCTTATGATATATAGCTTCTATTGCTTGAATAAATTTTTTAGCAAAGCCCATCTGTTCCAGCAGTAATAACATGAATCACCAATTCACATTATCAAATGCCTTCTGTGCATCTAGAAATATCAAAGCCATTTGTTTTTCAGGATGTGCCTCGTAGTATTCCAAAGTGTCCAAGATTACTCTCATATTGTCTTTAATTTGTCTCTTTGGCAGAAATCCATTTTGATCAGGATGGATAAAATTATTTAAGTATTTTTTAAGTCTGCCAGTATTGAAGCAAAAAATTTTATAATCTGCGTTTAGTAGGGAAATAGGTCTATAGTTCTTAATTTGTAATGGATCGGCCTTCTCTTTTGGGACAAGTGTAATATAAGCTTCTGACCATGATTTAGGTATCTTCTTCTTTAACATAACTTCATTCATAACTTCTAGCAATGGAAGGTTCAACGATTCTTGTAGTGTTTTATAAAATTCTGCCGGAAATCCATCTGGGCCTGGTGCCTTTCTATTATTTTGCTTCTTGAGTGCTTCAGTTAACTCCATCATCGTTATATTGCTTTCTAACATTGTTTCAATCTCTTCAGGTATCTGGGGTAACTTAGCATTCTGTAGGTACTGTTTGACCCTTTCCTCATCAATATTCTCTTGTGTGTATAGTTTCCCATAATAGTCTCGAATGATTTCCTTCTTCTCTTTACTACCATAGCAAACTTGGCCTTGATCATCTATTAATTGCAATATTTTCTTTGATTCTTTCTCCTTTCTCAATTTATATGCTAACCATCTACCTGGTTTATTTGCATCTTCAAAGTAATTCTGTTTAGCACCTCTGATTTTCTGTGCTAGTTCTTCTTTTTCTATTAGACCCATTTTATGTTTGATTATATCCATTAATGTCCTTTTTCTGTGGCATTTTCTGTAGCTCTTTTTCAAGTCCTTTATACTCATCCTCTAATGCCTTAGAGGCCTCTTTTCATGGTATTTCTTTTCCTTGTATAGTCTATTATCAAGCCTCTGGCATATGCCTTCATTGTATCCCATACATTCTGGAGTGATGTATCTTCTTTTTCATTTTCTCTAAAGAAAAAAGCCAGTTCTTTCTTCATCCACTGTGTGAAGTCTTTTCCTTTAAAATAGCATTATTTAGCGTCCATCTAGATCTTCTTCTTTGTCCTTTCCATTTAATTGTCATTGGATTGTGATCTGCCCAAGTACTTGTTTCAATATTTATTTCTTGAATATCAGTTAACAATTCTGTTGACATCCATATCATATCTATTCTGGACCATAATAAGTGTCTATTTGAGTAGAAGGTGTATTGTTCAGTTTTAGCATTTCTTTTTCTCCATGTATCTTTTAACTTTATTTCATCTACCATATTAAAAAAGGATTTAGGGAGAGTCTTTCTGTTTTGCTTTATTGTTTTCTGTGCTGTATAGTCCAGTTCGTTGTCTACAGTTCCATTAAAATCTCCCATCATAACTATATTAGCATAGTCCAGTTCAATTATTTTGATATGTAATTTTTTAATAACATTATTCTTGTTTGTCATTCTGGGCATAGATTGCAATCAGGAGTGTTTTTGTATTATTATCCATTATTTCCACCATTAGTATTCTTCCGTCGTCATCAGTATAAATCAATTTTGCTGGAATGGTCTCTTTAATATATAAAACCACTCCTCTTTTCTTGCATTGTAAAACCATTTTTTGTTTATTCTGTGAAGCATGGCAATCTAGAGGAGTGTTAATTACTTCTATCTCCATTTATTTAAACATGAAATAAAATAAAGTGGAATGAAATATTTAAGATGTATTATTCCAACTTGCTGAAGATCTTTGATGTGTATGATTTAGATTCAGTTTAATACAAGTACATATAACTTTAACCTTCAATGTTTCATCTACAGGTATCCAAAAAAGTTGCAGACTTGATCCTTGAGAAACAGACTGCATATGTCAAGGTAAGGTAATATAAGCAAACTAATAAATGTATAAAACTTATAATTTATAAAAATTAATATTTTACTTTGAGCCTCAGGTGTTTACTGCAGAAAGAAAACTGAAGAAAATTAGTGAAAAACCTCGAATAAATATGTCAGGTTGTCTATGTGTAAGCTTTACAATTGATGGGATTGATATATCAGAGTCCTGGTATAGAATATACCGTGTTTCTCCAGCAATATGGCCTCCACCAATAGGAAGAACCAGCATGTTTTCTAGGCATAAAATCAAATTAAGCCCCTCCCCCCAAATTTAGGCCTAGTTTAAAAATTGCAAAATAGGGGAAAGAGTGGGGGGACTTGCCATTTGGAGTGCCGTTGGAGCCGCCGCCGCCGTTTGGAGTGCTATTGGAGCTGCCGCCGCCGTTTGGAGCTGCTGCCGCTGTTTGGAGTGCCGCCGCCACGTTTGGAGCTGCCGCTTCTGTGTTTGGAGCTGCCGCCATGTTTGGAGTGGCGGCGGTGCTCCAAATGGCGGCGGTGCTCCAAACAGCAGCAGTGCTCCAAACGCGGAAGCGGCAGCTCCAAATGTGGTGGAGGCACTCCAAATGGTGGCGCGGCTCCGCTTCCGTGTTTGGAGCTGCCGCTGCCGTTTGGAGTGCCACCATCATGTTTGGAGCTGCTGCTTCTGCATTTGGAGCACTGCCGCTGTTTGAAGCACCGCCGCCATTTGGAGCACCGCCGCCACTCCAAACACGGCAGCTCCAAACACGGAAGCGGCAGCTCCAAACACGGCAGCGGCACTCCAAACGGCGGTGGCAGCTCCAACGGCACTCTAAGCAGCGGCGGCAGCTCCAACGGCACTCCAAACGGCAGCAGAATGGGCAGAAGGGAAAGCAACAGTAGCAGGTGCCAAAGGTCTTGGGTCTGCAGCAAAGGTGTTTGGTGGGAGTAGGGAGCTCTCTGCGCTTCGCCATGATCGCCCGTTAGGAGCGGCTGGTGGCGAGGCTGCCCGCGGGGCGCTCTAGATGAGGATGAAAGTGAGGAAATTAAGTTACCCCCGAAAAGACGGCCTAGCCATTTTTTCGGGGCTCAAAAAAAAATAAGGCCTGGCCTTATTATGTGAGAAACACGGTTGTACTATACCCAGAGTTCTCTGCTGCTGAAATGCAAATAGTGAGGTGGTTCTCCATATTGCATATAGCTATTTAGGATATTTTATCACTTTTCATTTTTATCACTTATCATTTAGGATATTTTATCACTTTATCACTTCAGCAGCATTTTTTGTTGTTTTTATGAGGAGTATCCTGCAGCTACACTTCATGCTTACTTTCTAAGAAACTTTAGGTCATTCTGAAGACTGGTAGTTGGCTTTGTTGCATAGCATTTTCCAACTTCCCATTCAGTTTTCTTTAATTAAGAAACTCTAAAAATAAATTAAGATGGAATTGGGAGCCTGATTAGAACTAAAGAAGTTTATGAAGGCACTTGTGATGGTAGATACCACATTATTTAACCCTTGTTTTTTTTTTAAGTCCTTTTTGGCTGTTTCATAGCTTGCTATTAAAGCAATTCACTAGCTTTCATTTGAAAGAAAGAAGTTTAGATAAAGGATTGAGATTTGCTTGAGTGGACATTACCTCTAGTGAACATTCAGAAGCCTTTTTATTTTCCAATGAATTATTCCCATGATTATTTTTATATCATATCCTAAGTTCATTTGAAAGGCAAAAAAGCAGTTTGATTGCAGCTGGAAAAACTATATCAATGTTGAAAAATTGCATATTTCATGTTCAGCAGTGGGGATGTATTTAATTGAATTCTTGAACCAGATCAGAAGCAGCTAGTGACCATAAACCTCAATGATAAATGATGCTGATTGTTTGGGGACATTGTGCATTTCATTCCACGTTTCTTCCTTTCTATCCAGCTCCACATAAAAACAAACTGCATGTTACTCTTATTTGAATATTTGCTGCATCCTTTAGAGTCTTGCCATTCTGATTTACATGTAATTTCCTTAATGGCAAATCTATGCATTGACGAATTTTGTTCAGAGAAACAATTTTCAATTCTACAATTCATGCCAAAATTACAATTTGGTGTCAGGATCTAATGCATTTCTAGTGTGAGTTATCTTTGTGTAAGTGATGAATTCCTACATTGTCCTCATTAGATCATCATTATGGTTTACTTGAACGTTAATTGTTCTTTTTAGATAAAATGTTTGTATGAGAGCATTGCATTTTGATCAATGGCTCTATTTCCCTGGAAAACTAAATGGACTTTATTACATTTCTGTAGGAACTTGAACGAGTTACTTCATTGCAAACAAGCCTTCAATTAGCTGCTGTTATTTGTACAAATGGAAGACGGTATGATATATTTTTGAATAAAGTTTAATTACTTTAGAAAATAATATAGTAAAAAAGCTTCATAATTACTTTATTGTTTTGTTTTCTCTCATTTATATAAGTACAAAACGTATAAAGATATCCTGGGCTATAAGACATTGCTGGCTTATATCTCTGGTAGTCCAATTCATCATATCCAATGTTAAGTATGAATATGATCATTGAATGAAAAGTAATGCCCCCCACTCTCACATGTTTAATTTTTATTGGAATAGTTTAATGCAGGGGTCTCCAACCTTGGCAACTTTAAGACTTGTGGACTTCATATCCCCAAATTCCCCAGCTAGCAAGCTGGCTGAGGAATTCTGGGAGATGAAGTCCACAAGTCTTAAAGTTGCCACAGTTGGAGACACCTGGTTTAATGAATGAAACAGGAAAATAATCCTCAAATGATCTCTTTTTGTCACTGGTATTCATTTCTATATATAATCACCATCATTTACAATGAATTTTTGCCATAATAGACAATATATTTTAATACAAAATTTTAGTTTTTTTCAAAAAAGATTAAAATACAAAACACCAAAATATTTTTTTCAAACGAAAAGAAAAATATACAACAAAAAGACATTTAAAAAGTGTCGTTAATAAACTAACATATATAGACCTAATGTCGTCCCTAGTTGAATGCTGATTAGTATAATATAGCAATGTTGGTTCCTCCCCCACTTCTGTAATAGGCCAAAAGGATTTCAAACTTGTTAAACAACTAAATCTACTTAAAAATTGTTAATAGACAAGATTCCTAAAGGCATCATGAAGAAACATTATATTTTGTCTCTTCATGCAAGTTCTGACAGTCCTTTCTACATTTTCATTTGAGTCAGACAGATGCCTTGTGAAAGTAGTCTTTCAATTTTGGGAAAAAGCAAAAGTTGGAACACCAAATTGACATTTCTCCATGGCAGATGGGGTAAGAAAGGGAAATCCAATTTCATAACTCCATTTTAGTGGCTTATGAAGTATATGCTTAGCATTACCATTTAGCAGCATTTTCTTCTGCTTAATCGTTCGAAAATGTTGAATATTGCATCATAGCTCCCTGTTAATAGTGTCAGGTTCAAGAATTAGGGATCATGCATTTCATTCTTGTTCATACAAATCAGTTTTTTCCAGTTTACTATCATTGTATTTTCTTGGGCCAGTAATACACCCTGCTCATATCAATAATTCTTCTTCCTAGCATATTCAACACAATTATCGCCATTAAAAACTTGTGTTTGGTGTTGATTTTAATTGAAGCAAACCCTTTGGCATTCAAAAAATCATGGTGGGAAGTACTCACTTCAAACTTCCATTTCGTGAATATAGCAACACAGCCTTTTCTCACAGCAACTTTCTATCATTTTAATGTTAAAGAATGGATGTTAAAATAGACCCCTGATAATTAAACAATCACTTCTCTGACCTTCCATATATAATTTTGTTCTGTTAGAAGTTATTTGCACAGCATGTGAAGCCATCATGTTGATGGGCCTAGCATGACATCTAAATGGAGCTTGCAGGTAATTAAGAAAGTATTACTTGTCAAATGTATGGAAATGTATTATTGTACTGAATTTTTTTCCAAACTTTTGGATGGTATTTGACTGAACTCTACATTAACCTCAGATTGAATATTTGAAAATTATTGCAATATGACTTGACATTCTTGATAAAAGCTTTGATTTCATTAAAACAAAAATGTTTTCTGCAGGCATTTGAATACGGCCAAGGAGGGTTTTACTCAAGCCAGCTTGGGTCTTCTTGCAAATCAACGGAAACGCCAGTTACTGATTGGGTTGCTAAAATCTCTAAGAACAATAAAAACCTTGGTATGAACAGATCATATAATTGTCAAATTAATATCTTAATTTTAGTGCCACAAAAAATAACACCTTTCTTCTTTAATTTTAGCAACAGACTGATGTGCGTTTGAGTGAAATGTTGGAGGTAAGAAATTGATGTAATTGAGGTTGGAAAATGTGATTTGTCCTCCTGTATTTCCCAAAGATATAGAATTCTTGACATTGTCCAAGTTTATTGAGACTGCATCTCCCAGAGTTCACAGCCGAATAAGGCCATTCCAATACAAGCTATTGAAAAGTTGTGTAGCTTCTTTTAGAAGAGAGATAAAGTCTGAGTTATTACTCTTATGTCTTGACACTATTATTTTCAGCTGTGGGAAGATGTTTGCTCTTATTGCCAAGCTTCAGTGGGCAATGTTGGACAGCATGTTCTTACCAAAGTCAGGAGAAGCTTTTGCCTACAGAAACAACTTAAAATAGCCTTTTCTGGTTGTTGCAGTTAGCAGGAATAATTTCAGACAAAGTTTTTTGTCAAAACAAATTCTGATGCATCGTTGTGGAGTCCTTGGTGGTCTCTGAGCGAAGTAACATCAGTCCTAGTAAAGGAGTAGACTTTGTTCTCATTTTATACTAGTGATTTGCCCTGCCAATGTTGGTGGCAGTGGACTTGATTGGGCTGTTGTTTTTTGTTAGCTTGTTTGTCTGAGTTGGTAGTTTTTTGATTGGAGTATTGTTTGCTTATTAATTGTTGGTCTAGTGTTAAGCTTGGCATTAATCTCTGCTCATCTGGGTGTTGATTTCTGGTGAGGTCTTTTTGTTTCCTTTTTGACTTTTTGACTTTTCTTTTGAATGGTATGTAAATATTATTTATATCTATGTGCCTGTGGATGACTGATTTGTCTTAGTGCCAGGCTTTCAGGAATTTTCTAACAATTTTGGACGTGGCCTAGGATGCTTATAGTTTCCCAATTAAAACTATGGTTAAGTGGTGAAATTAAGAAGTTTTCATTATGTCTTCTGACTTCTAGTTGTTGTTCATGCTCTCCTAGAGTTCTTTTTGTTTATCCTACGTAATGGCTGTTGTAATCTTTACACAGTATGTTTTAGGTAATTCCTATTTTTGCTTCTGGGGCTTTTGGTTTATTTAGGATATTTAGGTTTCTTTAGGAAGTTTAGGTTTATTCCATTGTTGTTTTGATGGGGAAATCACATTGCCCCCGTGGAGCTCTTCTCTTCACCTAAGTGCATTTATATCAGTGTTTCTCAAACTCAGCAACTCTAAACATGGCTGGACCCACAGGTGGTATTCAGCAGCTTCTGACCAATTCAGAAGAACCGATAGTGGAAATTTTGAGTAATTCAGAGATTCAGCAAATCCCACTTCTGACTGGAGATTTTACAGTATCCTTCCCCTGCCATACCGACCAAGCCACACCCACAGAACTGGTATTAAAAAAAAATTGAATCCACCACTGGCTGGACTTGAAGTTCCAGTATTGCTGGCTGAGGAATTCTGGGAGCTGAAGTCTACACATTTTTGCCCACACAAAAGTTGCTGAGGTTGAGAAAGATCTATCTACCGTATATACTCGAGTATAAGCCGAGTTTTTCAGCACATTTTTTGTGCTGAAAAAAAACCCCTCGGCTTATACTCGAGTCAGATTCCCCTCTGAAAAAAAAATGGTGTGGAGCTCCGAAGCTGGGCAGCCGCTTCCCTGCTTCCGTGTTTCCTTTGCAACTTTTAAGCATGGGGGTAATCGGAAGCAGAAAAGTTCTTGCTTGAGGATATATTGTTTCTTTTTTAACTGTTTTTTTTGGGGGGAAGACCCACCGCCATGTGAGAATGCTCAGACACGAAATCTATCCGACCGAAAATAAGTGTGTGTGTGTGGAGGGGGGGATTTTAACAGAGGGAAGATGTAGGGAGAAGGCAAAAGCGACGGAAGATCCTTCAGGGGAAACTGAGGGGGAGACTCACCCTTGGTCCAGATGAGCCCCCTTCCTCTTTCTCTAGGCTGAGAAAACAACGTGAGCTGAGGTTGCTTCGGCTCCACTCAGCTTCGTTTCTTCAGCTCCAGCTGCTTTCAGTCCACTTGGGAGGAGGGGGAGGAGGTGGTAGTGGCGGCTCGCGTTGTTTTCTGATAGTGAGATCATTTCCCAAATTAATTGATTCACTAACCCAAAAGAAGAAGATGTTGATGACAGTGGGAGGCAGGAGTCACTCTCTCCCTTGCAAGAAAAAAGCAAGAGCCGTTCTTATGATCTCTCCCTCTCTCTCTCTCTCTCTCTCTCCCCGTAATACAGTCAAGCCCTTTCCAGCACGCGCGATCTGCCTTCTGCCACTTTGCACCTTGCAAATGCAAAAACAGTGGGAGGCAGGAGTTACTCTCTCCCTTGCAAGAAAAAAGCAAGAGCCGTTCTTATGATCTCTCCCCCCCCCCTCTCTCTCTCCCCGTAATACAGTTAAGCCCTTTCCAGCACGTGGGATCCGCCCCCGCCGCTTTGCACCTTGCAAATGCAAAAACCCCAGGATTTTGCATTTGCAAGGTGCAAAGTGGCGAAGGCAGATCGCGCATGCTGGAAAGGGCTTGACTGTATTACGGGGAGAGAGAGAGAGAGGGAGAGATCATAAGAACAGCTCTTGCTTTTTTCTTGCAAGGGAGAGAGTGACTCCTGCCTCCCACTGTCATCATCATCATCTTTTGGGTTAGTGAATCAATTAAACCTTTCATGATAGTGATATCGTTTCCCAAATTTCCCTTAAATCAGGGAAGAAATCAGAAACAAACCTTTGGACTGAGAATAAGCCTGTTCCTATGATGCCATTTTTGTTCACTGCAGTGTGAAAAGTGTGAAAAAACACACTTCTTTTTCTTCATCTTCTTGTTCCCTATTTACTGGTCTCTTTCAAAGAGGAAATTGTGAACATCAAACTTATTCTCAACTGTCCTAGTGAAAGTTTTTATTGGTATCTATTTTTATTTTTGAAATTTACCAGTAGCTGCTGCATTTCCCACCCTCGACTTATACTCGAGTCAATAAGTTTTCCCAGTTTTTTGTGGTTAAATTAGGTGCCTCGGCTTATATTCGGGTCGACTTATACTCGAGTATATACGGTATCTTACATTGGCCTGAAGACTGCAGCTTCATTCAGATGAGCCAGTGATGTTTTATGATTTGCACTGCTAAAAGTCTGAAAGTATAACAGCCGTGCCCTCTTTCATAGCCTCGGCCCAATTGCTTTTTAAAAATATATATTTGATTTCTTACAGGAGGAAGATTATCCAGGGGCTATACAATTGTGCCTGGAATGCCAGAAGGCAGCTAGCACTTTCAAACATTACAGTTGCATAAGGTAACGCCAGAGACATTTTGTGAAGCTGATTCTCTCTTGGAATCAAATAGGATGAATGAAGAGGCAAAGCGGCATTTTAGACAGTTGTTAGTTAACTTTGAATTTAATTGGCTTTGATTCTAGATATAAATTTTCTAATTAGAATAAAAAGAATGGTATAAGTATATGTTTAATGCTTTTAAATTGTACTTTAATTAAGTTTCTGAGATGCAAGTGGTGGCTACTAACTATGACAGTGCACTTGAGTCTTAAGGGGCTTAGTTGTTATGCAACATGGTATTTCTGTTCCAGTTAACTGATTGTCTTGTACTGAAGGCTATAAAGTCTCTGCTGCATAAAAACTATATTTGCAATGCTAAGCATACATCTGGGGCATTACTTTAAGATTAATATGCATAGAGTTGGACTGCGTGGTAGAAATACTTAGACTTACTTTGTACATAATGCTAGACCAAAATGTGATTTGTTTGTTTTTGGCATGACTTACTATGTAAATCCAGTCTCTGACTTGTTTGCTTGCTTATTTATAAAATTTATAAAGTTTGTTTTTATAAACTTTATAAATGTTTTTAATTGTAATTTTAATAAAACTACTATAAAAAGCAGTAAATAACTATTACTAGGCAATCGCATTTCGTCTTCATATTTCATATTTCCTTGGGACTGGCAACAGGACAAGTAGGAACTTAGGAGGCTTAAGGTTGATCATCTTTTAAGAAAGGGATGGTTCCACGCAGCAGGTTCTGCTAAGAAGGGACATGCTTTCCATGCCCCATTAGATGGTAATATTATTTCAAGGATGGGTGATATTATATTGTAATCTGAATGCTTTAAGTGATTTTGGAATTTTAATATTTCAAATAGATAAAATGTGCAAATGTCATGTACTAACATTGGTCTAAGATTTTTATGATTGTACATGTAACTAATTAGATACAATTCTTCTACAGACCTTCTTCTACAGAACTGTATTTTATATATTTTATTTTCTAAGGGTGCTTGAGAATTTTATATATCTGTATTGTTAAGCCAATCTTACTACTTTTTTTTACTAAATCTTTCAAAATTTGTGATTCCGTGAATATTGTAATAAAGATTACTATTTCTAAATATTTGTAAACTACATAAAAAGGTATGTAGAATCCAAGAAATAAGTATTTTAGAAGGAATATATTTTACAGAAAAATATTAAAGATAAGAAATATTCTGAATTTTTAAGAATGTACCGATGTAGAATTGGATTTAAGAATGAATACATGCAAAACTGACATTGATCTGTTCATCCATGTGTTTCATCACCTTTTTCTCTATCTTGAAAAAAAGTCAAATGAATATATAGGCATTTTAATTAATCATGTTCAAACACTTTAATACATTGCATTCCCAAAGAAATACTTCTATACAAGTACCTATTCCTTCAGGTATGAACATTCACTTAGCAAATGTTCAAAGTTACGACACCTCCACTAAAAGTACTTACAACCAAGACCCAAAGCTATATTTGTTGCAGCACCACAGCGGTCATTTGCCCTTACAAACACCCACAGAGACACTGCAACATGGTCCTTTGGTGCCATGCCTGAGAAGTTTGTGCTGCCCATGTCCACCTCCTGCATGACCTTGGGTGGCGGAGCCCTTGTCCAGCCAGATGGAGAAGTGCCAGCCTAGACTCTTCCTTTCCTCACAGAGCTCCAGCTTCTCTTGCAACCAGGTGCGGCCCTCCCCTACCTTTTGTTGGACTGCCAAACCCACACAGATTTTATAAATTGTAGTGCCATAGAACTGGAGAGATTGGCACGCCACCTTGTTCCCCTCACTTTCCAGAAGCATTCCTTTTCCAAATTGCAAGAGGGCTCCTAAAACAAACCTGCTTTTCAGCTCCACCACATTTCTCTGCCATTGGAGCTGGAGAGCTTGGCGCGCTACCCCCTTGTTCCCCTTGCTTGCCAGAAGTGTTCCTTTTCCAAATTGCAATAAGTTTGTGGTGTTAAAACAAAAAAAAGGAAAATCAGCCTTTCAAACTCCTCACGCACAAAAAATGATCTTACGAAGTTGGAAAGGCTGATTTTATTTTCTTTTTTAGCCCCATGAATTTGCATTGTGGGATTGCTTGGTCTCTTCTACTCCACATTGGGGAGAATAACAACTTTGGGGGATTCTTCTTTGATTTCCCTATGCTTTTCTTCCTTTTGAAACACATTTTTTTCCATTTCTTCAGCAAAAGAAGGGCATCTTGAACTGTGGGGAGAAAGGTGATGGAGCTGGAAAGCAAGTTTATTTAGTAGCCCCTCTTGCAATTTGAAAAAAGAGTGCTTTTAGCAAGTGAGGTGTACCAAGCTCTCCAGCTCCATGGTGGTGCAATTTGTGACATCTGAGCAGTTTCAGAGGTCCAGCAAGTGAAAGACCAGGACCACGCCCACTTTTGAGAGAGGCTGGGGCTTGGCGGAGAGTGGCTGGGCAAGGCCTCTGACACCCAAGTCTGTGCAGGAGGAGCGTGTGGGTAGCGCAGGGCTCTCAAGCATGGTGCCAAAGATAAGTTAGCAGTCGGTGACAGGGTGGGGAGGAAAAGTCAAAGCAGCTTGGGACCCCAAGGGATGGGAAGAGGAGCATGGGATCTCTCAATGCATGAGGGGAGGCCTTTGGTGGCTGGATACTGTGGTCTTGTCCCTGCAGTAGCTTCCATAGTCTTCCCCACTCCTGAAATATCCCATGTGCTTTTAATAACTTGTACATTTGCTTAACTGGAGGAATGAGGCACGTTCTTTTAATGGCATTCGTAACTCGAGGATTATCTATATGTAGTGTATTTTCTTTAGCATACGAAATTTCTGTCTCAACTTTCTTTTTCTCAGTGGAATGATGCTGTTTGCTTTTGATTATTTTTCAGCAAATAGAGATTAAAATAAACTGGAGTCTTAACATGCCTTAATTGTTTCAATAAATGAATGCCACAAGTGAATAGTTTTGGCATAATTAATTACATTGTTGAAAGACCAAATAATTATTCTGAGAACAATTGTAACTTATTTGTTTCGTGTTAGGGATATGAAGTATAAACCATAGATTTCCATCAATTAACTTTGATGTGAATATAGTGGATTTGTGGCAGAGTTTATATAGATGTTTCTTTTTTAAAGGCACCCAAACACAGTTAGCTGTAGAATGGAATATAAGCTCAATTTGTAAAAAAAATAGATGGTTTGTCATTGCTTTTTTCTTTGGTTGCTCCTATTTGTCCGCCTTCCATGAGAGTTGAGAAATGTCCTTTCTGAATGAATGAATGGATACTTATTTCTATATTTTGATTCTGTCCAGTCTCAGAGGCTGAATGTGTCTCAGTAAGGTCAGTGTGGTGGTGTATAAAGTCAGGGAAGATGATAATTTTGACAAAATGTTAGCAATAACACTTTCTTCCCAGTTTTTTTAAAAAAATCTTTATAATAGTTTTTTTGAAAGTTCATTTTTTATTAGCATGTTTTCATATTCAATTGTTTTCAGTAGCTTTAGGTTTTGATATTACTTAAGGAACAAGTACCCTTTACATGCAACAATTCTAATTAGGTGTTCTAGTTTTAACCTATTTTACTTCTAGTTAGGTTTAATTTGTCTATTACAGGTAGTCCTCAACTTATGACCACAATTCAGCCCAACATTTCCACTGCTAAGCAAGACAGTTGTCAAGTGAGTTTTGCCCCATTTTACAACCTTTCTTGCCACATTTGTTAATTGAAAGACTGCAGTTGTTAAGTTAGTAAAATGGTTGTTAATTGAATCTGGCTTCCCAATTGACTGCATGTCAGAAGGTCACAAAAGGTGATCTCATGATCTTGGGACATTGCAACTATCATAAATATGCCAGTTGCCAACAGTCCAAATTTTGATCAGTGACCATGGGGATGCTGCAACAGTCATAAGTGTCAAATACAGTCATAAATCATCTTTTCAGTGCTATTGTAACTTTGGTCACTAAACAAATGTTGCAAGTTGAAGGCTACCTGTGTATAGGGATATATTATATTTCTACTGTATTGCTTTGATTCTACTTATTATTCTTGCTACGATAGCTGCAACTACACCATGATTGATTTTATATGTTTTTCCTTTCTCATATTATTTTTCAGGTGTAGTGTTCCATGCTGGTTTTTGACTATAATAAAAATTTAAGTTCAGTAAACTATCTCAACATGCACAGAATTAAGCTGACAATTTTAAGTTTCTTATATTTCTTCATTTTCCTGGACTGAGTTTATTTTGTTAAGGGTCTCTACACATCTTCTATAAAGTCATTTCTATGCTCCTATACATTAAAAAGTTATTTAGCTTTTGATGCATCTCAGTTTAGTAAGAGAAAGAAAGAATCCCTTGAATTAATTTAAATTCTATGGCTCTCTAGACACATTCATGTAGTTTTCTTAACAGCAGGATGGAACTGGAGGGTCATTGTCTTTTCTGATTTGTTTTTTTAACTTTCCAGTCTGGTCTGCAACCCAAGTTTCTGATGGACTCTCATTTAAATAGGTGTAACTCTCAGCCTTTTTGGAATGAGCCAGGTTAGCTGTCACCTGCTATATTAGACCTTTATCAATGCTACAAGATTCCTGAATTTTGAAAATTATTTAGGTGGCTGCCCATTTTATTGTTTGGTTTCTGCAAATTACACTGTTTCTACTTCAGTTGATAAAATGATTATCTGGTTATTGTTGGATGTTTTAGCATAAAATGTATTGTGCATAATATTTTAGAAGAATGGCCTTAAAAAGGTTTCTGAAATGACACTAATATTCATCTTAATTTGAAAAAACTTTTAACTTCTGAAATTTGAAGATGTTATTTTTTTATTTATTGAATTTATATTACCACCTATTCATCCGTGGCGACTCATGGCAGCTTTCAGAGCGTAAAATGATATTTAAAATAAAAAAATAATTTAAAAAATTATAAAAAATAAAAAGTTATACCGTAGCTTCTAATGGTTGCTTTTTGTTTTACAGTGAATTGAATTCAAAATTACAAGATACTTTGGAGCAAATTGAGGTGAGTTTAGTTGAGCGTAAGTAGTTTCACCCATTAAATGATAAAAGTATTTTCATCATGCTAAGACGAGACTGAAATCCTATCTATTCCAACATTCTGTTCCCACAGAATTTAATCAGATGCAGGATGCATGGTCAACAGTTCTTTTCCTACTATTGTTCCTTATGCTGACTTTGAACTAAGATAACCTGCAATCTAGGCATTTGAATTAATAGCTTTAAGATCCAGAAATTTATTAAATTGCAATTAAAAGCTTTCTAGCTTGGTGGTTGTTACCACATTTAGCAGAGACTTCCATCATTTCATTGTTGGTATGTACTGTCCATCCAGGATTTTACATACAGTTTAAATTCATTGTATACAGTTAGATTTTTGAGAAAGTGGAAGAAACCTCCATATCCAATTTCTCCACAACCTATAAAATTTACATACCTTTATCATAACCCATACTTACATTTTAATGAAACACTAATGCTGTAAAGCTCATGAGGAATTAATAATTTGCATAGACCATTTAGTTGATTTCTGCCTACTCAATATTCCAAAAGTAAGTTCCTCATACCTTTGTTTGAAGGTGTTTTGTTTAATTGTGAACAAGTGTATCAAATGTGTTTGAACTGTAGCTTTTTTAATATTACCTTTTACTAAATGCTGAATGATTTTACTTTACAGGAGCAGTTAGATGTTGCACTTTCTAAAATATGCAAGAACTTTGACATAAACCATTATACTAAAGTACAACAGGCATACAGATTGCTTGGAAAAACACAGGTTAGCATTCTCTTGTTCAACGTGCATCCTGATATGCAGTGGATTAGCCTGTCTTATGATGTTTTCACGCTTATGACCATTGCAGCTTATCCATGGTCATGTGATCAAAATTCAGGCATTTATGTCAGTTATAATATCCTGGTGTCCAGTGATCACCATTTGTAACATTTACAGCTGGCTTCTGACAAGCAAAGTCAATGGGGAAGCCAAATCTTTTTAACAGCTGCATGATTCACTTAATTGCAGTGATTTGCTTAACAACTATGGCAAAAAAGGGGGTAAAATGGAGCACACCTCTCTTAATAACTGTCTTGTTTAGCCATGTAAATTTTGGATTCGGTTATACCAACAAGGATTAAGTGTGTGTGTGTGTGTGTATGTGTTTGTGTGTAGAGAGAGAGAGAGAGGGAGTGAGAGAAACAGAAAGAGACAGAGACAAACAGATGGGGAGAGAGAGAGAAATATAGAGCACATCTGAAGGAAAATTGAGTCTTAAAAATGTTCATTCATTGCACCCCAAATCAATTTTAAATCAAGTGCCTACTTCTTTTTAAAAGAACTAACTTTGCCTTGAATGCTCCCAGAACAATAAGTGATTAAAGCATTGCTCAGAAAGTCAGTGTAAGAATAGTAAAATATATTTGTTCCCTTTATTTCAATAGTGTGTTCTTTCATGTTCATCAATCTTACAATTATAAATTTCTCTGGAGGAAAAATGTACACTTTTGCTGGGAAACTCTCAGTTGCTACTTTCTGATATTATTCATGAATGGAAAAAAAATGGGAGTATTTTGAAATCTAATTATATTGAGATGGGACCAAAAATCAATTCTTATTTCTGATTCTGGGAATGTCATTATTCACTTCTGGGAAAGAAAACCTAGGAAAAGAAACAAGGAAATACTTGACCATCAATTTTCATTTGAATAAAAAGATATACATATTATCAAATTTGCTATAATGGATGAAGTCCATGGTGATGCCTGAGCTTGGTTCTTTGTTTCCAGCTGTTTCATTGTGCAATTTGGTAATATCAGTGTGAATGAGTTCAATACACACACACACACACACACACAGGGTATCTTACCCTGCCAGTTTTGCTGTCAGTATGGTTTTCTGCTTAGTGATTCCTTGATCAATATATTGTTTCCTACCTAATTGTCTGACTAATTATGCTATTGCTACTTAGGTGGGTAATGAAACATCTGCAAACAAACCAAATTCAGAAAGTGCCAAGAACTTCATAGTTTAATCCTGAGCTATAGATATGTAAATAAGGCCAATATATTGGAGTTGCATAGTGTCCAAATAGAATTGGGGAACTGAATGATTATAAGATGCTTTTAAATCCTCCTTTATTTCTATCCAGACAGCCATGGACCAACTGCATATGCACTTTACTCAGGCAATTCATAATACAGTATTCCAGGTTGTTCTAGGATATGTCGAATTGTGTGCAGGAAACACCGACACCAAATTTCAGAAGCTTCAATACAAGGATCTTTGCACAGTATGTAATTCTATAGTGGTTTTGAATATTTAATGTTTGGATTTGCTGATGTGCCTTTAAAAGCAACCTTTTAAAATTAAATCCATATTTAATTTGGGATCAAAATATGTGTCATAAAGGTAAAGCAGCCTTTTAAAATTAAGTCCATATTTGGGATAAAATATGTGTCATAAATGCAAAGTATGATAAGATGGATGGGTAAATTAAAAAGCATATTTATAAATTTATAAAGTCATTCCTCTCAACTAATGACTGGGTATGTATAGCAATATGCAAAACATAAAATAGAGCAAAATGCAGTAAAAACAGTGCAAAACAATGTAGTGCAACGCAATGCAAAATAAAGTGATAAGGCTCATAGCAAAACCTCTCCCATAATAAATCATAAAGCATGTAATATCTTGTAATTGCTGGCCTCGCTGCTTCACAGAAAAATCAGAATGCTAGTAAAGTCAAGGCTATCAGAATTTCTGCAAAGAAGCTGTTTTGCATGGTAGAATTACTTAATGAAGTCCTTGGATGGGGTTTACTAAGAAATCTCTAGACCAGTGGTTCCCAAACTTTTTCAGTCAACCGCCCCCTTGGTGCTACTAACTCATCCTCAGTGCCCCCCACCCAGAGATGGGATTCAAATTTCTTAATAACTGGTTCTGTGGGCATGGTCTAATTTGTGGGTATGGCATGGTGGTCATGTGACAGTGGGTGTGGGTGTGGCTTGCTGGCTGGATGTGGCTTGCTGGTCATGTGACTGGGTAGATGTTGTTTGGTGGTCATGTGACTGGGTAGTCATGGCCAGGTGGCCATATGACGGGCCAACCAAATATAAGTGGTCCTCACTTAATGGCCATTGCTTAGCAAGTGTTCTAATTTATGACTGACCTTCCCAGAGCTACTTGACCTGTTTTTGGAGTTTTGACAGTCTTGCGTGCGTGCACATATGCGTGTGCGTGCGCGCGCGCGCACACACACACACACACACACCCTTCTAACCCTGCTGGAGCAGGTGCTTGGACTAGATATCTCATTCTCCACTGAGCTAAAGGGAGAATCCAGGATGGGTAGTCGCGAGTCTCTTAGCTCTACAGACTGAGTTGAAAAACTGAGGATACACCCCCTGGTAACGATCCCCAGTTCTTCACTCGGTCTCAGTGTGTTCAGACCACTCTTTAAGGGCTTTGAGTAGTTAGGATTGTAGAAGAATATTCACCCCCTGGATTAAGCTTTTTTTCGCAGAGAGGCTTAGATCAGGTTTGACAACAAGCCAGTTTAGCGCTTTCATTTTTTTGCGCCTTTTTTCAGGTTCACATTTTTTTGCTTGTTATTTTAATTTTTGACTTTCCTTGCTGGTGGACTGGTTTTTGTTTTCTTTTCTGTCGAAACTAGAGTGGAGGTGACCCTGAGAGCCCATGTGGCCCAGGCTGGGGTGGGAGCCGGCGTCTTATTTAACTCACCTCCTCTCGACCCACTTTCCTGTGCCTAGGATAAGCCTCAGCTGCTGCTAAGCGCTTCTGTCCCTTTTCGGCGACAGTAGCCATTTATTTCATTCGGGGACAATCTTGCAGTTTGTCTCCAGGATTGTCCCTTGGGGGGGGGTTCTGGCCAGTGGGATTAAATCCTGCCCCCCCATTCAGTCCCCAGAGCACCGTGGCAGCTGTGAGACGCTTGAGTCTGCCTGATAATTGTGCAGCCAGAGCCAGGTTCGCCTCTGACCTGTGAGGGCTTGCTGCAATTCAAGATGCAGCCGTTTTTTTCTTTCAACTTTTTTTCCTTGAGTCGGCTTTTGAATTGCGGACCTGGGCTGAGCTCACCACTTTGGGTCGCACTAGCCTTCTGAAGTGGTGGATAGCTCCTGTAGCTGTAGCTGACAACCTAGGCTGAATATTTTTTATTTTATTTTATTTGTTACTTCTTTCTCCCTTTCTCTACTCCTTTCAAGTGACAGTTATTTTTGGCGGGCTCAAAGATGGCCGCCAAGGGAGCTGATCAATTGTCAGTTCCTCAGCAGGGTAGAGTTAAGGCTGTAAAGGGATCCCCTAAGCCCAGGTCTGCTGGTCTGGAGGCAGCAGCTAGGATAAGAGCCAGGGCTCTAGCCCCTAAGAGTTCCTCTAGGGCTGTGGGTAGACAGGCTAGGTGTAGACAAAATGCCATAGACAAACAGTTTGACAGGGCAATGAGAGATTCCAGGGTGGCTGAATACAGAGCTATCCCTCAAACTTTGCCTCCTCAAGATGACAGTCAGCCAGACCGACTGGCAGATAGGCAGTATATGACGGCCTGGTCTCTTGGGCGCTCAAGTACCCATGATTTGCAGGGTAACCTCCAAATCAGGGCTGAGACCTCTCACAATTTTTCTGAGTTACCTCAGGGGATCTTGATGGCAACACCTGCAGACCAAGTCTCCAGTGGAGCCAGACCTGTGCCTGCAGCCACCTTTAAACCTACAGCAGCTGGCTTACGACCAGAGGAGACCCAGATGCAAGAAATGCCATCCTTCATGAGAGCCTGGATCTCCCAGACTAAGACAGGAATTGCAGGCAGAAGTCAACCAGCTGCGCCAGCTGTCTTATTTGGAACCTAGCAGAGGAGTCCTGCAGGGGCAGGCTTCTGCTGAACAGAGAGCGTGAAAACAGTGTTCTCTTGTTTCTAAAACTGAGATAAGATGACTATGTTGGTTTATACTGCTTTAAAGGTCCTGTTAGCCTTCTAGTGAGGGGAATCTTGTCCTTTACAAACACTTGTCCTCCCCTTCAGAACACTTGGCCTCCCCTTCAGAAAGCAGCCAAATTTATGGCTCCGAAAGGGACCTCCTTCTAGAAAGGGATTTTTCGGATGTGGAGTCGGAGGCAGAAGGTCTCGTCTCCTTTAAGGGCCTTTTCCAGCCAGCTCTTTTCAAGACTGCTGGTTAAGGCCAAGAGCACGGCTCATCTCAAAAAGGACATGGTCACTCAGGACATCCCACTGAGGGAGAGGATCAGGAGGATTTCCTGTTCACTGAGAAAACATCTGCAGTGGACGCTGTACCTGTGCCCCAGATGTTTCTGAACCTGATCAAAAAGCAGTGGAAGTCCCCTGGGATGTACACTCGCCCCAGTGGGTCTGAGTTTACCTTATTTAATGTGGACAAAGACCTTTTGGACATTATGGAAGTGCCAAAGGTAGGTGGCCCAGTGGTAGCTCTAGCTTCCTCATCTGTCATCCCATCTGATGCGGAGGATGTTCTAAAGACAGAGGACCAGAAGGAGGAGATGGCGCTCTGGAGAGCTCATCAAGCCGACTCCTGGGCCATCAGAGCATCGACGACAGCATCTTTTTTTACTCGGGCCTCTTTGGGGTGGCTGAGGCAACTACAGGACAGAATCCCATCTGAGGATCTCAGAGTGCATCAGGACCTGAATAAGATTATAGCTGCAGCTCAATTGACTGCTGATGCCACCCTCACGTCAGTCAAATTTTCCACCCTCACGTCAGTCAAATGTGCTTCTTATGGCCTCTTCCATAAGAAGCACACAGGCTTCTCTGGCTAAGAAATTGGCAGATGGATGTCAGAACCAAATGGAAGCTGGTGTCGCTTCCTTTAAGGAAGAGTGGCTTTTAGGGGAAGCCCCGGATCCCTTTTTGATGGAAACCAGGGACAAGCGAAAGATTCTGCCCTCCCAGGGGAGGTGCTTTGATTACAGGTCTCATCCTTATTACAGGAGGCCCTCCTTTAAACAGGGGGAAGTTGGGGCAGGCATCAAAGTAGGCCCTTTTTCCAGAGATCCTCCTCTAAGGCCGGTAGACAGGCTTTTGCTGCCTTTGCTGCCTCTCTAGAGTTTCTCTGCTCCCCCCCCCAAGAGCCTTTGTGTGCTGCACTGTCTCCAGGGACCCCTCAAATAGGGATCTCATGGAATCAGCGATCCACCATCTGCTGAACATTCGGGCCATCTAGCCGGTTCCGGTGGACCAGGAGAGACAGGGTTTCTATTCAATGTTGTTTGTGATTCCAAAGGCTTCGGGGGGGGGGGGGAACAATACTCAACCTGAAAGGGCTCAACAGACATCTAATCTACCGAAGGTTCAAGATGCACTCCCTCCACTCCATTCTAGAGGGACTGCGGAAGGGAGATTTGTTGGCCTCGGTAGACTTGATGGAGGCCTACCTCCATGTGCCCATACACCCCAACCACCGTCATTTCCTGAGGTTTTTCTATGGCGGCTGCCATTTTCAATATAGGGCTCTTCCGTTCGGCCTGTCATCAGCCCCTTGGACTTTTTCCAAGCTCTTGGCTGTGGTAGCAGCACACCTCAGAACCTTACCCATAAGGATCCAATGATATTTGGATGACATCCTGATAGCATTCTCTTCCAGACCCCAGGTGGAGGAGGATCTGATGTCGACAATCAGGATGCTTCAAGAGCATGAGTTCTCGATCAACCTGGACAAATGCCACCTGGTACCATCGACTCGGATCTTGCATTTGGAGGCCATTATAGACACCTGGGCCAGACAGGTTTTTTCTCACAGCAGCGTCAAGATAGTATCAGGGAAGTCACGTCGCTGATCCCGTCTTCCAGAGAGGCACCTATTATCTTGCTGTCTCAACTTCTCGGCAAGATGATATCGTGCATCGGGATTGTCCCATGGGCCTGCTTCCATGCCTGAACTCTTCAGTGGTTCCTGCTCCCTTACCAGAGGGCAAGCAGGGGCCACTCTCCAAGGAGGGTTCACGTCTCCATGCCAGTTCTTTGTTTCCTCCATTGGTGGCAGTCCCAAGCCATGGATCAAGGATGTTTGTACAGGGAACCCCAGAGGATTATCATCACCACCAATGCCAATCTCTGTGGTTGAGAGGCCCACTTGGGAGCCCAGGTTACCCAGGGGAGATGGTCATGAGAGGAGCTCTCCCACAACATAAATTGGCTAGAGCTCAGGGCTGCCCGCTTAGCATTCAAGGATCTAAGGCAAGAGGTGGTGGGGAGACATGTGCTTCTCCTCACAGACAATGTGGCTACCAAGGCCCACATAAACTGGCAAGAGGGGCACATGCTCCATATCTCTAATGCAGGAAGCAACTGAATTGTGCAGGTGGGCGGAGAGAAACCTGTTGTCCCTACGAGCAGAACATATCTCGGGAGTATCCAACATGCAGGCAGACTGGTTGAGCAGGGCCACAGTCGACCAGTCAGAATGGCGACTGCATCCCAGTCTATTCCAGGAGATGACGGAATGCTTCGGCTGCCCGATTCTTAATCTCTTTGCATCACCAGAGAACACGCACCTCCCGAGGTTCTTTGCTCGATTCCCTGCCCGAGGAGCAGAAGGGGGCAATACTCTCAGTTGCAGGTGGCCCCAGGGACTATTGTATGCCTTCCCCCCCTTCCCCTGATTCCGGGGACAATCAGGAAAGTACTGATAGAAAGGGCAGAAGTTCTGTTGGTAGCCCCTTACTGGCCCAGGCATCCTTGGTTTACCGACCTGATGGGCCTGTCAGTCGCCAGACCCTGGAGAATTCCCCTGCACAAGATCTCCCTCAGCCAGGGCCCGATCAAGCACCCAGATCCAGCCTGGTGGCCTTATCCATCAGGAAGGATCTGTGTGTATTCCATGCAGATAGGATGATTCTGCGGTTGGATCCTACCTTCCTGCCCAAGGTGAGCTCCTTATTCCATTGTTCACAGGAGTTGATTTTGCCTAATTTCTGCCCTGAGCCTACCCATGCACTAGAGAAAAAATGGCGCACCTTGGACGTTAGGAGGGCCCTCCATATTTACATTAAAAGAACTTTTAGAAGGACGGAAGCCTTGTTTGTTTCCTTTCAGCCATCAACTTTAGGTCGCAAGGTAACACCTTCCACAGTAGGTCGCTGGCTCAGAGCCTGCATTGCAAGGGCCTATGAGTTACAGAGCCTTCCTATGCCCAGGATCACAGCACACTCAACCAGAAGTGCAACGACCACCGCAGCTTGGGCAGCGCAGGCATCGATTCTGGACTTGTAAAGCTGCGACCTGGTCATCGGTGACCCCATTCATAAGACATTACAAAATTGACTCCTTTGCCTCAGCGGAGGCATCCTTTGGAAGACGAGTTCTGCAGGGTGTGCATGTAGAGGTGGGGATCTCCGACCAATCCAGCTCCCACCCGTAGGACAGCCATCAGCCAGCTTTGTTATATCCCATCCTGGATTCTCCCTTCGGCTCAGTGGAGAAGGGGTGTTGGTCCTACCTGAACGCTTCTTCTCAGGGAGCCGAAGAGAGAATCCAGTCCCACCCTGTATTCTGTCTGGTCGGAATAGGGAGGAAATGTCCCTTTTTTTCGCATTATCAATGAACTATCTGTTTGAAGACAAGGAGCAGCTGAATTCGCTTCAACGTCGTTCAGAACTGGGAACTGTTACCAGGGGGTGTGTCCTCAGTGTGTCCTCAATTTGGTCTGCAGAGCTAGGAGACTAGAGACTACCCATCCTGGATTCTCCCTTCGGCTCCCCGAGAAGAAGCGTTCAGGTGGGACCAATGCCCCTTCACTTCTTTCTTTCTTTCTTTCTTTCTTTCTTTCTTTCTTTCTTTCTTTCTTTCTTTCTTTCTTTCTTTCTTTCTTTCTTTCCTTCCTTCCTTCCTTCCTTCCTTCCTTCCTTCCTTCCTTCCTTCCTTCCTTCCTTCCTTCTTTCTTTCTTTCTTTCTTTCTTTCTTTCTGTCCCTTCCATCCCCCCTCTGTCTATCCCTTATCTTCCTTTCTCCCTTTTTCTTTCCCTTTTCTTTCTTTTGTCTCTTCTCTCTCTCTCTCCCTTCTCTTTCTCTTTCTCCCTCCCTCCCTCCATATCCCATTCACTTTCTCCTCCCTCCCTCTTTCTCTCTTTCCCTCTCTCTCTGGCTTTCTTGCTGTCCCCTATCCCTTTTCTTCATTTCTCTTCCTTTCTCCTCTTTTCTTTCTTTACTTTCTTGTCTGTTCCTTCTCTCTTTCTCTCTTTCTTCCTTTTCTCTCTCTCTCTCTTTCCCTGTCTCTCTTTCCCTGTCTATCCCTTCCTTAACCTATCTACTTATTTCCTGCCCAGGCAGGCATGGCCTAATCTGTCAAATGCCTGGGCTAATCCTATATCACCCCGTTTTCCCTTTCAGAGGCCCCAGCCCTTAATCTCCCTCTTTCCTTCCCCCATGACCACCTCTTTCGTCATCCCACGACCCTGGCTTTACCTTCCTCCCACGGCTGGCTGCCAGGGAAGGCAAACCAGATCTGAGCCATTGTTGTCACTGGGCTCCCCACCAGCCCACATTGCCCTTGTCACAAAAGCCTGCAACCACCACATGTTTTTTTCAGTGTGGCTGGAGTGCAGCCGCACTGAAAAAAAGACACGGCAGCTGGATGCTTTTTGCAGTGAAAATTACTGACCTCCGGCTTTGCTTGCTCTGCTTTCCCAGCGTGCTGCTGTGGCCGTCAGCAATTGTCACGCATACACAATAAGGACTGCCTGGGCAGGGAACGGAGGAGTGGGAGGAAAGGAGGAGGGCCAGCCACTTTTATTGGTTCTCCAAACTACCGGGAATGGTAGAATCCCACCCCTCAATTGCGCCCTGCCAGGGGTGCACCTCCAGCACTTCTCTGCCATTTCCTCTTGCCTCTTAGCGCCCTCCCAGGACATCCCATTGCCCCCCCAAGGGGCGGTACCACCCACTTTGGGAACCGCTGCTCTAGACTATAGGTTAGACTGGGAAGCTGAAAAAATAACCCACCCACCCCAGAAAAAAAAAGCAACATTGGGACATTTAATACCTGGTAGTCTTTAAATTTTAGAAGTGTTTGCATATGGATCCTGGAATTTTTCATTTAATTAAGCAATTAATTTAATCAATTAATTAAGCAATTATATGTATTGTACCTAGTGTGTTTGGAGCATTTAAAACATATTTTTTTCTTCAAAAGAACACATAAATATCCAATGTTTTTAATTTAAGCAGGCTAATTGACAAGGTAGGAAGAATCCTTCAGATTTTAAGTACTAGTACCTGTTGACTTTTCAGATTAATGGTATATTTAAAGCCTGCTAATTACTGCAGTAGCAAGAATCCATGAATGGTTTTTTTGAAATTTATGCCATCTAGTAGTACAAGAGTTACAAATATTTTATATTAAGTGGAAAATGGCCTGTTTTATTATAGGAAAAGAAGTTTTTTTCAAAAAAAAATTGCAATCCATTTTAGAAGTCTATGGAGATTTTCAATCATGTTCCAAAGGTGCTTTTTCAAGAGGCAAATGGACTTCCTGGTTTTTCTTTGAACATGTTTTGCTTCTTCTCCAAGAAGCTTCTTCAGCTCTTCAGAAACATCTTCAAAAAAAGAAAAAAGAATGTCCATTTGCCTCTTGAAAAAACACCTTTGGGACAGTCCATTTTAGAACTTAAGGCCTTATGAACAAGAGATAAAATGTTCATGGTTTAAAAAAAAGTGAGGAGGTTGAGTGCCCTCTTAAGAAAAAATTATTAATTATTCCATCTATAAGATAGACATATATATTATTAAATTACAGAAGTATATATGCAGCTTATCATTTTTAATGTTTTATTCATCTCAGAAGCATCACAGTTAAAATTAAGGCATACTAAGTGACATAAAATTTAAAATGCAAATTAAAACATGCACAAGTTAAACAGTCATTTTTAATTGTTGTTTTGTGCTAATAGTTAACCTTTATATAAATTTGGCATTTTTGAATTAAGAAAGCAAGGTACTTTCATAGACCTATTTTGTATATTGCACAGCACATTACATCAGACAGTTACATTCCATGCCTTGCTGATTTGTGCAAAGCTCTATGGGAGGTGATGCTGAGTTATTATCGGACAATGGACTGGCATGAAAAATATGACCATGGGGAGTCTCCTTCATCTTCTGGTAGGAAATGCCTCTTGCTATTTTCAGTTTCCAAGCATAAAAATTGGAATGGAGCCCATCTAATCTGTTTGAACAATATGGTTAATGTTTGTCCATTGTTTCAGTGGGATGCTGTGTGTCTTAGTTTAAGGAACATGTACCAAATGGTTGTTGTATTTTATATTCAACTCCTTTTGTGATTAATTAACATTTTATTTGGAACATCTAAACATTTCTTACAGCACTTGCTAGAAACCATTAACTTTTATTCAGTCATAGATTTAGGGTCTTAATTATATTTAGCATGCTTGCCTAATGCAAAAAATGCACAACTTGTGGTCCCAAAATCTACTTCTACTCTGAAAGTAATGGGTTCACAAACCCAAAAATGCAATATAAATATTAGTAGCTTCAGATCTACCCTCTGATATAAACTCACTGGAAAGCTTTGAGCCAGTTCATTTTCTCACAGAGCTATTTACTTAAGTCTTTACTTAAATAGTGAAATTTAAGGAGGAGGTGCTATGTACATCACACATAAGTTCCTGGAAGAGAGGTGAGATTAACTATATTTAGTTTAATTAATTGTCCTGGTCCCACCAACTCCTTTTTTTGCTTTTACCATGCCATTCATAGGCTAAATGTAATCCTTAGCTAGAAAATGTGTTTTATCTCAGGTCTCTGTAAGGCTGAAGTCTAGACTCTAGAACACATTTACTGAGGTTATCTTTGTTGGCCATAGTAAAGTATTTTATTGTAGAAGTGAACTTCTACAAGTGAGAGGAGACAAATGATTAAATGACCATTATGCTCTTGTTATGCAGGCTGTGCTGCTTTGGTACAATTTGTCAGTTTGACAAATCATTGGATTTGGGGGCATCTCTATTACATCCCTTATCAAATTAGATCTGTGTGACTGACTGGTTGTTTTTTAAATGAATCAGTGAGGCATTGAGCATTGGGCCACATTCATAGCATATTGGAACAGATCTGTAAGCTCATTAAAACAGCTAGTTTATTGTTACTTGTAGTTGGACTCCTTATTATCAGGACTCATCATTGCCAGCCAGCAGATTAGTCAAGGACAATGTGAGATGTATTCTAGCTGTATCTACTAATAAATTCTCTATTCTACGTTATAAAATACAAGACTTTGTTTATAGCGTTTATTTTCTATTTAGAACTGTTGAAGATTCAAAAGAAATAAAATGAATCTACAATGCATGAAATCTTTGCTATTTTGTAAAACTCAATTTTCTCCTCATTACTGGTGCCTGAATTTACAGTTAAATTATATTTTAGATGGCAATAACATCCTGGATACTGAGGAAACAAATTTTGACCGCAGCTATGTGAAAAAAAAATTGGAGCATGGGCTTTCACGAATATGGCAGGTTTGTTTAAAATTTGATCCATCAAAATAAGATCAATTTCTGTGCATGATTTTAAATGACATGGTTAAAAAACTGAAAAAGGATTATTGATTTATCTTAACATGATAGATGTTCCCTGGGGAATGAGTATCAGTTGAAAGGCTTTGTTTTCTATGTATTTATTTCATGCTGTTTTGATCATATTCAAGCCTTTGTATTGAGTGCAATACAAAGTGATTAATCTTGATCTTGTTTTTATACTGAATTCTTTGTGAAGTGTGAGGCCTAGCATCGTCATACTGCAGCAACATTTTTGTCTTATGCATCCAAACTGTGCTTAATGTTGTTTTGAAATTGTAAATATTGCAGTGCAGTGGTCCTGAGCTGTGTGCCAGATTCAAGGAAATTGATGTGAATAACATCACTGAAGACTATAATCATAAGCTTTCCTTCCAAATTTTGGATTTTGAATCTTTGATTTTTGCAGTCTTCAAGTTCCCAGATTGAGGCCTTCTTTCTAGATCATGCTGGTGACCCTAGATTTTGTTGGCCATCAAGTTGCTGTGCAAAAAAATCCTCAACTTCATTTTTGTAGTCTGATAACAATTGCTAGAAAATTCCAGCTCTTGAAACTTTCATCCTGCCATCAGCAATTTAAAGGACACATCTTCCATTGTTGAAGGGCAGAAACCCATTCCTGTGAAATGCCAACCTTGACAGCAATCTCCCTTCGGTGATTCACTTATTGTCTTTAAGCAGTTCATCAACTTTTCTCACATGAAACTAGTTGCTTGTTGTCATAGGTCATCCATCTAATTCTTGATCCTCAAATAGCTCTTCCCAGTTACCATATTTTCTATTTTTTGATCCAGCAATGCATACTACTTGTATCAACACAGCTATCACCATGAACGATCATTATCTGGTGGTGAATTCCATTTGGAGGAACTGCTTTGGTAGTGAAAAATATAATCACTGCATTGCTTAGAGTACACTCATAAGTATTCCCAGAACTCTCACTTCATGAACAATAGCAACACAGTCTTTTCTCATAGCAATTTTCCCCAACTAAAGGGGAAGAGCAGATGCTAAACACAAGATCTACTGCATCTGTCCTATAATGTTTTTATGATTTATAACATTAAAGGCATTATTTTTTATGGTTAACATCTGGTTTTTTAAATCTCTTCTATCCTTGTACTAACAGTTGGTTGTAAATATTTATTTAGTATCTGCAAAATAGTCCTAAACTGCTGAAATGAAATTGAATTTCCACAATGTTATTGATCCTACCTTTAAATTTAAAAAAAAAACTGTATTGCTTGAATTTCTGAATAAAATACAATAGTAATGTGAGGTGTGAACAAGATAAAATTTAATAAATAAAACAAAAAATATGTTCTGTCTATATACTTTTGAGATTGCACAGTGATTCCAGGCTAGCTCCATGCTTGATTCCTCCCTGCAAGATTGGGTGCTTCTCAACAAGTAACCAGCAAGGGACAGACAATGAACTATGTTAATATTAATTTTAAATTTAAAACTGACTTTAACTAAACTATCCTGCAAATATGGGGATCTTTGATGAATTTTACTTGAAGGGCAAACAATGATGTCACCCCAAGATTTTCCCTTCTTTATGCTTTGTGATTGCTTAATTATAAATAGTTAATACAGTAAATTATTGTTTCTCTAGTATTCTAGCCTTTTTGTTTTTATATAGGATGTCCAATTGAAAGTGAAGACCTATTTGCTGGGCACCGATATGTCTAACTTCAAATATGATGACTTTATATTTGTACTGGATATTATCAGCAGGTAATTTGGATAGCATCTTTTTAAAGGAAATGTTATTACAACAATTATACAGAATAGATTGATAAGGTTATGTATATAATACTGTATAGGAGATAAAATTACTGTTCATTACTTGGCACATTTGGCTCTAAATAGGACTACCTTCCAAAGCTCTTAGTTATATAATAGATTAATTTCTTCCACATTGCTGCTCTGCTACAAACCTTTAGCCTGCAAAGAAGAGCAACTGACTCATATAAATGTGATATGCTGCCTTAGGTAATATTCCGATATTTTCATGCTATGAAAATGTGCAAAAGAAAATGAGACCAAAACGACATTTTATAAATTATAAACAAAAAAATTATAAAGTCTAAGTGTAGTGAATAGGAACCAGCCTCCGTTTCCACTTGCTCCATAGAAAAGTTTGTACATCCACTGTAGGTCTGCAAGATTTTCTTTTGGATATCTTATGTGGAAGACACACACAGGCATAGAAGATTCTGCTAGTAATTTGGATTCAAGAGATATAAAGCTTTATATGCTATAATGAATTGCTTGGGAAACAAGTGGTGATAAGTTCACCGGTTTTTACTTTGAAGTGATGTGATATCTCCCAGAAACACAATTTACTACCTCTGCAGCCAATTAATTCAATTCAATTAGTTACAATTTTTGTACTGCAGTAATCAAGCATTGAAACTATCAACAACTATGTCATTATTGCCCACCATTGATGTAATGTATGAATGATCCAAAAAGATTGTTGTGAGTCCAGATATTCTGATTTTCAAATTTTATAAATGAGGTTCTTACAAATTTTATTCAAGTCAGATCCAGGTTCTCACTAAATTAAGTTTTATCCATGCTGCTGTTGTAGGCAAGTTAATATTGCAACATTTTGCAGTATCCCTTTAATTAGAAGCCTTCTGGGATAGCTATTTCAAAACTTTAAAGAGATTGTTCTAGATCTCAAGAGATTAGAGACCCATATGATTACATGGTGTAGTATTTAATTGGGATATTATTTGTACTAGGCTGGTGCAGGTTGGAGAAGAATTTTGTGGCAGCAAGTCAGAAGTGTTGCAAGATTCCATTAGAAAACAAAGTGTTAATTATTTCAAGAATTATCATAGGTAAGTTTTACAATTTTCAGCTGTGGAGATTTAATAATATAGTGGAAACAAATTACAAAGCACATGCTTATGCATCCCACATTATGTGGTGTCTATATAATAAGAAAAAGCAAAGTGAATGTTTCATATAAAATATGTAAATTAACATAAAATTTTCTCTAAAAAGAGAGTCATTTTTTTTCCATAATGAAGAGATATGAGAACTGATGTCTATTAATATAAGTTCTTTATTTGTCTAGATCAGTATTGCCAAATCTAGTTAGTAGTAATTCTCAGGAATTCTTGCCAAGATTTTTCCCATCATCATAAATGGCAGAAACTAAATCATAGACCTTTGACTATCTAGCTGCTAATTTAAGAATGTATTCCTACATAATTTCAATAATGCATAGAACATAGTCTAATCCCTAATTCCATTTGTACAATAGACTAAGTCAAAAATAAAATAACCACAATATAGACTGTTCTTGCTATCAAAACAACAAGTTTCTTTTTCTAGCAACGAAGAGTTTTAAACTACTGGATCATTAATCCCACATTTTACTCTAAACTTTGTGCACGGACCTTTAGGTTAACCTTAATAATGACTGTTGGACAAATCCCTGCAGTTTTCTTGGCAAGATTTTTGGAAGTGGTTTGTCATGGGGAGACAGTGACTGATCCAACGTTACACAGTTGGTTTTGTGCCTAGGACAGCTAAAAATCATGATTTTTTTTTTGTTTCTAATCTGGCACTTTTAACCAGAACATCAAATTGGCTCTCACTTTAAGCTTAAAAATTCATTTACATTACTATTTCTGGTTATTAGGTTATTGGTTGATTTGAGTCTTTTACAGATAATTATTCAGTTTTTATAGTTTCTGAAGGGAAATTTAAAAAAAAAAACATTATTTGCTGGATATTTTGAAAAGTGTTTCAACTGTATGTTTTATCTTGGTGAGCAATCTCAAGAAGAAATAACTCAGTAAATGTTTTTGTAAACCACCTAGAGTCACTGAGAGTCACTTGGGTCACTGTATAAATTTTCATAAAGAAATAAAATGCCATCTAATTTAATAAACAATAATATAATTATTCATTATAGAGTTTTTCCAATATCTTTTTACCATTGCTAATTGTTTTTATGCTAAGAGTGATACATACATTAATTATATTTCTATAATTTTGCTTCTGCTGTCTTCTAGTTAGAAAATTGTTGCATTTTCTTTTTGGGAGTAAAGATTGTAGTTTTTAGAAAATCTTACATATACTTGTTGGGAAAATTCTATAAGGAAAGCTAACTAGGAGAGATGATAAGGCTAATCAAATGTTACTCCCATTTCGTTTCCTGGTGACTGTTATTCAAAGACTTGGTGCTTCTAATTGGAAAGTTAGAATGTATGCACGGTGTGATGCCTGTTTTAGAAATTATATAATAATATGTGCATTATGAAGCAATATTTCTTTATCTAAATTACATAGCTTAGTTTCATTGAATGATCCTAGTGAAAACCCACCTCCATCCATCTTTCCCATGTTATGTATAATGACCATATGGCCCTGGTGAAAACTTTGCTTCGTCTTTGCTATTTTTTAAAATAAAAAGCTACACTGTGTACATTTGCTGACACTAATTATTCATTTCAGAACTCGTCTTGAAGAACTGCGAATGTTCTTAGAGAATGAGACTTGGGAACTTTGTCCTGTTAAATCAAGTTTCAGCATATTGCAACTTCATGTAAGTCTAGACCATTTCAAACACAGGAAGGATGATGGCTGCTTTGATCAAATTTGCTAAATAGTAGTACTGAAATCTTGTATCATGTACATCAAGGGTCTTCAAGCTTGGCAAGCTTAAGAGTTGTGGACTTCAATACCCAGAATTCCTGAGCTAACATGACTGGAGGAGGAATTCTGGGAGTTGAAGTCCACAAGTCTTAAAGCTGTTAAGTTTGAAGACCCCTTGATGTACATCTTCACTCATTAACTCTTCAAGCATTACTATATTGGTTTCCATGGATCTCTAAATTCTCACCAAAATAGCTAAGAGAAAGTTTGTGGAACTAACCAAGCCCAAACCATGTTCAGCATAAACAAACTGATTGTATCTTCTGCTGAAGGGAACTATGGAGGTACCCGTTCTTCCTAGCTGGTGATGGCTCTAACTTTCAAGAACTCTGAAAAAAGGAGGAAATATATTGTCGGACTCCCATGAGTGAAGGAGAACCCATGAGGCATTTATTCTGGGAAAAAGAGCTATAGACCTTCTCCATTATCAGCTTAGTGTTACAGGCTGCATTTGAATTCTCATAGTTGTACACATGTTAAGTCTCTCTTTGCATAATTAATTGCAATGCATTAATTAAACTGTTTAAAAAGTTTTTCAGTTGTAAGATGTATTATATATCCTGTGAAGGAATTTGACAGATCTGTTAAAATTACACAGGCATTCGAATAACCATTGATTATGTAGTTTTTAAAAATGCAGGAATGAAAGCATTCCTGGCTAAAAAGTTAATATTGCAGGATTTGTCCAGAAAGTGTTGTATCAACATGTAATAATGTTAATAAATATTTAGACTTCACAACCATTGTATAAATAATTTTCTTTTGGTAATAGGAATTTAAGTTCATAGCACAATCACGTTCCCCTACTGTGTCACCAAGCAAACAGCCTGCATTAGAAACAGAAGATCTAACTCTTTTTGAGCAATATCGTAATGGAGGAAATCCCTTTGAAATCCAAGCCAACAACAAGGATGATGAGACTGAAGATGTATTGGCTTCTAATGGGGTAAGTTTAAAAAAATCCTATAACTTGTAATGCATAGATATTCAAAAGAAATACAGCAAAATAATTAGGAGTCAAAGAGTGATATGAAGCTTGTTTGGACATTCATGTTACATTGTATAGCTTATATGTTATATTAAAAATGCAAAAAATTATGTATTTTATCTTGATCTGATTTTTTTACATCTCAAAACTTGACTTTTTTAACAAGGGTGTAATTGGTCATGCATATTGGCAATTGATGCTGTTATAAGGCCAAATGACAATATTATCCTTACCAGCAAGAATTGAATTCATTTGCCAGACAGAATGTTAAATTGTGCTAAGACATCTGCTGACAAACACTTCTCCCGTATATATTGTCCAAAGAGATGACTAACTTCATACAGAAGAAAAGGGAAATAACTGGACTTTTATAATTGGTAACAATAATGGGAGACCATTTACCATTTCTTTAGATTTTTGAAAGTTATATTATAATAAAAAAATGTTAAAAGAAGACTCAAAGCTGCCCACTTGGAATTAGTCAGCAACATTTTAACTTGGGTATAACAAATTGAAATAATCCATAGTTCGCTCTGAGAAGTAAATTACTCTTGTTTTAGGAATATTTTAATACTTTTTATTTTATGTTACCTGTCCATCTAATGATTGCTGATTTGGAGTGGGCTGTAGCTTCAGTGAATAGCACTATTTATATAACTAAAGTTTTAAACTACTGCCTCACTTGATACAATTCTTTCATTGCTAGATCTGAATTTGCCTTTTTTTGCTTTATGTGCATGAGTGCACATATGAATGCACACATACATTATATCACCTAAGTATATGCACTCATTGTAACAGCTGACTTTTAGTTAGCTTATGCCAGTCTTCTCTATATGCTCCAGATGTTAGGATTCTGGCAGTTACTCCAATTAATTAATTGTCAACTCATAAAACATTTTGTATACACATTTTATAGTTGTCATCAAATATGTTTGGACTATAGGTTCCAAAATTTCCAGCCATCCTAGTTAAGGAAAATTATAATCCTAACTCTTGAAGTTTGAAGCTAGTTTATGTCATAGCAAATTGTTCACTTTTAATATGGTAAAAAAACAAAACCTAAATTTGTTGAAGTCACATCATACTCGTGTCAGAAGCACCAAGGCTCTTAGGAGTTGAAAGAATTAGCCAGTGACATCACTGTTGCCCGGGGACACTCAGTAGAGGGCTCCTTTCATGCACCAGCAAGCATTGATGAATGAGAGTTCATCCCTTCTCAGCAGCATTTGGGTCTCGAACGCTGCTTGCTAACCTCCATCCCAGCATCCTAACCATTTGAGCCATTATGCTTCCCATTTGTTTATTGAAGTAAAACAGTAGAAATACCCAGAGGGGTATCATGCCTGCTTTATATATGATGCTTCCAAAACTGTTGAGAACTTAAACAAATTAATCGTGATATAAGCCTGTTTTTTTGCTCCTACAATTTTTGGATAATAAAATTCATATTTGTAGTTAATCTTTCTTTTGTTTAAATATGAAATCAGAACAACCAATCACTAGGAGGTACATTAATTACATATATTTCATACAGTAATGTGTTTTTCTTTAACCAGATTTTGGATTGCTTATAGTTAGATGGAGATGTGTGCTATTTTACATACATTTTGCATTTATTATAGTTTACAGGGCTGCTTCCCAATTTAAAATAATTAGAATGAGTTAATCCTCAGAGTGATAATACAAGAAGGAGTCTGCAATGGACAATCTTTTGACTTCCTTTAACTTTTGCAATAAACAATGTTATCCAAAGAATTATAAAAATGGAAAAATGAGTGTGCATATTTTTCTTAAACTTGATTGGATGTTTATTAATTTACAATATAAATAAGTTTCATCGATCTTACATTTGGAATTCATTTATTTGGAAACGTACTTATTATTTTAAATCATAATTTTTGACAACTTGTTACTCATCTTATTTAGATCTCAAGCTTCAAATGCAATGAGCCACATCCCATATTGGGTGTGAGAACTTCTCTTGGCTCTTTTTCCATTTTGCTTATCATTCATTGTTTCTCTCACTTTCCTAAAAGCTCACATTCAGCATTCAAAAGATAAAGTAACAATTTGTCAAAAATTATGATTTAAAATAATAAGTACGATTCCAAATGTAAGATCGGTGAAACTTATTTTAAAAAAATGCTGAGTATAATGTTTGCAATTCTGTTCTCTCTTGCAATTTGGATGGCAATAGAAAGTTTCTCCTAAGGTAATATTTAATGCTAATTAAAAGAAGTTGTGGAAGCCAGATTTGTGGGAGTTAAAATAAGAAAATGATTTTTAATCAACCCTTATTTCTTTTTAAAATTTCTAAATTGTTTTGACAGGATATTCTGGCTGAATTACAATACATTTTCTAAAAAGAATGAAAATAAATACAATGCTGTAAAATAGTAGAAAACAGTAAAATAAGTTGCCATAATATATATTACTTGAGGCAATATTGCCCTGTGTATACATTTATATTCTAAGGGCCACTGAAAGATTAATGTGCTTTCTTGATTGTCACAAAGAACCTCTTCCAATCTGTCATTGATAGTATGAATCGGATGAACAAGAGAAGAGCGCCTATCAAGAGTATGACAGTGATAGTGATGTTCCTGAAGAACTGAAAAGGGACTATGTTGATGAACAGACTGGAGATGCCCCAGTAAAAAGGTACTTTGAGCATACAGGTAAAACAGATAATACAGATAATCAGAGTTGGAAGGGTCCTTGTAGGTCATCTAGTCCAGCCCCCCGCTCAAGCGGGAGACCCTACACCATTTCTGACAAATGGCAGTCCAATCTCTTCTTTGAAAGTCTCAAATGATGACACTCCCACAACTTCCAAGGGCAAACTGTTCCATTGGTTGATTGTTCACACTGTCAGAAAGTTTCTCCTTGTTTAGGTTAAATCTCTCCTTGTTCAGTTTCCTTCTATTATTCCTTGTCTGGCCTACAGGAGCTTTAGAAAATAGCTTGACCCCTTCCTCTCTGTGGCAGCCCCTCAAATATTGGAAGATCGCTATCATGTCTTCCCTGGTCCTTCTCTTTACTAGACTAGCCAAGTCCAGTTCCTGCAATTACAGTTTGTTTTATTCTTGAGAATTTGTTAATCACTTCAACATTGCTAAAATTCTGAAAGGAAGAACAACTATTTTCCCTGTTGCATGATGCTCGGGTCTCAAACCCGGGCTGTTACCTTTCCAGCTGACAAGCCCAGTGTGCTGAGCCAGCATGAAAGAGCAGCAGCCTATTTAAGATATTTCGTTCATTTGCCAGAGTAACTGAAGATCCCTGCTAAATGGTCAAAAGATTTCACTTGCCTAGAATTTTATGGCATGTAATGGTCTGGTAAGTATTTCCTATAGTTCATAAACATGGACAGGACAATACAAACAATACTCCTATATCATGAGTGTCAAACTCAATTGCATCATGTAACATATCGTTATGTTTTTTGCCTTTGCGGAGATAGGGTGGGCATGGCCTGCGCGTGACAATTCCAGACCACGGGCCACCAGTTTGACACCCATGCCTTATACTATTATTCTTCAAATAGTATTTCAGGTAGTCCTTGCTTCTGCTGTGTTTAGGGACTGTTATAAATTACAGAGTGTTTTAAAAAAGCTATGCAATCAAACCTCATATTTCTAACAGTTTCAGGGTCCTTCAATCACATGATCACCATTTTTTGAGCATCTTAACTGGCTTATGATAAGCAGTTAATAGAGAAGGCAGAAGGAAACTTTTAAGGTGTGATCATGTGATGTTATACTTAACTATTGCAGTGCTTTGCTTAACAACCAGAAGAGAAGTGAAGTTATAAACTCATTGGGCTGACATAATTTTTCACTTAGTGACCATAGTGCTTAGTTGTTGGTTTCAATTGTTATCACTAAATGAAGACTATTCTATTTAAGAAATGCTGTCTTTGATTCAGGAGATAATATAACAAGGTTATTAATTATGATCACTTATTTTCCATGACCTGCTTAAATTAAAGTCTCTTTTTTAATTGTGCTGAGTTCCCCTGCTGAGATTATGGACACATCTATAATTATGGACACATCCATGTAGTTTTCTTGGCAACAACAAGCTTTTGCCATTTCCTGGGATATGTTTTGAGATGTAGGCCTGTGGTTTTCTGTGATCTCCCAAATCAAATCCAAGCCAGTCTGATTAACTATTTGAAATCAGTCGGTCTTGGTTAGGTAGAGCGTAGTTAAGTAGACTTCTGTCTTAGGATTATTAAAACTAATGGCCATCACCATATTATTGCAAGCTGCCTTGGGTACTTAGGTACTTGAGTTCTAATGAGGATGAGCATATGTTGTGTTGTCTTAGGCAGCCAAAATATCTTGACTTTAGCATTAGGTAGTATAATTAGAAAGAAGCTACATAACTATTTAAGCATCTGTAACACTCAATCCCCCCTGTGTAAATATTTATTTTTCTTGTTTCTCATTGCTTCCAAAATTAGTCATACTTTAATTCGAAGGCATTATTGATTTGTACGCAAGGTCAACACACAACCTTTATTGTGAAAACCAATAAGTCTGTTCTTTCTAGTCCTAATAATATTTACATAGAATAATAAAACACTATAAATTGCCTATAAAATTAAATTGTTATCAGATAACAATTGGATTTTCTAATCCAAAGAGTAAAGTGAGAGAGGACGACATTGAAAAGATTCTAAAAGCAGTTTTAAGGAACTGCTGTTACCTAGCTATTGTTTTCATTTGAATGTGATAATAAAATGGGGAACGTTTTACAATTTTCTCATGTTTGATAAAATTAAGTGACTGAAATTAAATTTCCAAGATGTCAGAACAAAACCAATTAAAATATATTAAAATATGAACATAACATCTTCAACTTCATTTTATATTGTAAAGACTATTAAATTTTTAACCCAGTAAAATTAATCATACAAGTAGTTAAGTAATAATATAAATGATAATATTCAAAGAACAATACATTACATTTCATTTAACTACTGTTAAGAAAATTACATGCCTAAAATAATAAAAACTAAATTAAAACTAATAACTAAAACTTTAAACTTGAATAAACTTGAATATCTACTGTTTATTAAACTGCAATAGAAACAGATTAAAAAAGGAAAGGAGAAAAAAAAAACAACCAAAAAAGGAAGAAAAAATAAATGAATTGCTGAAATGTGTAAGAAAAAAGAAAAATATTTTGGGAGTTTTTCCTTTTCAGACACATGGAATTTTTTTTCAACACAATATTTATTAGGTATCTCTGTTTTAAGATTTTTTAACACGCAAGTTGCATCATGACACTGATTGGAGATAATGAGAGTTGTTCCCAATATAGTCACAGGTTGCTAGTTTGATATAGACTATAAATACACACACATATATAATACTGTTTGCTGACATAAAATGAAAGAATATTTGTTTTTCTGACACTTCTGAGCATTTTTCTGGATATTTGTGTACTTAACAATTAATATCTTTAACCTAGTGTTTCTCGAGAAACTCTGAGGAGCAGGAAGAGATCAGATTATTGCCTCAGCAAGGTGAATGCTCCAATTTTAACCAATACTACACTTAATGTAATTAGACTTGTTGGTAAGTGGATTTTTGGGATTTTTATTTTCAAATGTGCACTGTGTGATTTATCTTATATATTTCTATAAGACTGGAACTTAAGCCTTATTATAAAACAGGTTTTATCAGAGGTTTCCATACTCTCATGAAAATATATCAAGTATTTCTTGGGCAACAGAACACACACTGCAAAAATACAAGGATGGTTCATTTCAATTGTATAATAAAATCACAAAAGATATGTATGCACATATAACATTTCTCTGTGTGTGTGTGTGTGTGTGTGTGTGTGTGTGTGTGTGTGTGTTGTATTTTCTTAATCTTCATTATCGCATTATAGCCTGAAAACATACCAGATATATATGGAATACTAGATATATAAAAAAATGCATGCATCTAAAATCTATAAATATAAATAAAAAGTTAGCATATAATAGCAATAGCTTTTAGACTTATCTAACACTTTACAGTGTTTTATACAGCCCTCTGTAAGCGGATTACAGAGTCCAACAATACAATGCAATAGATGCACAGAATCAAGCAACCTGGGATGATCCATCCACAATCTTATTGTAGCATTATAAAAATATCTATCAGTATATGTGGGGATGCTCTGTGGAGTCTTCCATCTGCGAAATTTTGCGAGCGGAAGTCCACATATCTTGAAATTGCCAAGGTTGAAATATAATGATCTATCCCATTCTCAGGAAATTGCTTGGCAGCAGTTCCAAGCTTATTTGTTGCTTCTTCCATGCGATCAGGACACCAATGTATCATTCCAGTCTGCTTGAGTCTGCCTCTGTTTTTTTAATTGTCTCATTTATGACTGATTAATCTTAGTATTTGGTATTATTGTTCTGTTTGGATTTTTTTGCTTATTTTTATTGATAGGTTTTAGGTGTATATGTTTATATCTGGCATACATAACAAAGATTATGTTTGTGTGTTTGTTTAAAAAAACCATGGTTCTTCAAGCTCAGGTTTGAAGTACTCCCATTTTTTATTGTTTTAGAGTCACAGTGTGGCCAACCTCTTGGTGGTTGTTGACTCTTATGGGTCTCTGAAGCTTTGAGATGGGAATTAGGAAACAGAAAAATCACTCTGTCTTCTGACATTCACCCTCAACCCAGGCTAGTAAACAGAAGTGCTGACTGGTGAGAAAAAATTACCTGCTTTTCCTGGGCATTGAATCTTGCCTCTGTCTCACCTTCCAGCTGATGGCACTATTGCTTTGGAAGAACAGGCATATTTCTAAATCAAGTCTCCTTGTAACCACTCACAAATTCTAAGAGCAGTGATAATATATTATCAAGTCAGGTGTCCGGTGCAGCACTCCTGTTTCTGCTGTCTTTTTTGTGCTTTTTATATACCTGGCTGAGTTTGTGGTGTTGCAGTCTGTACTCCCCTCTCTCCTCCCCTCCATCGCAGTACTATGCAGCTTATGCCCAAGGCAGAGGGAACATAATATTGAATGCAAAGGCAAATATTATTTTCACTTTTACTTGACCTTGTGTGAATTTTGAGTGTCTGTTTTTGAGAATGTATGGATTCTTTTGAATGAACACATATAATATACATTTGCTGGGTAAATGGTCAAAATAGCTCCCCCCCCCCATCACTATGGTTAATGTTATGATTTGTATGTTATGATTTGGACTAAAGAAAAAAGAGAAATAAAGGCTCTTATTTCTATATACATGTATAGTAAATGAACTTGATCTTCCACAGCTATCAATAAAAGGTTAAGGATCCATAATTTTCTTTTCCGTTCTTTTTGTTTTACAAACAAATACTTATTTGTATCAGAGCTGAATTGGAAGTAAGCTCACAACAGATAGTTTCTGTCTGCAAGGAATATTCTTACGTGTAGGGAAATATCTATAAACTTTTTAGAACTGCATTTTATGCTACATGGAGTTCCGGTCAGGGGAGGTTAATATGGCAATATCTTATTGCAATATTTTAACAGAATCAATGAGCTGTTAAACAGGTATGTGTTGCAAGGAAGCTTTAAATAGTTCGGTTTCTCTGCTTGCTACTTAATCTTTGTTAAGATGTAAGAGGTGGCCCTTGGAGAATTTGCTATTTCTGGATGTGCGTCAATATATGTGTTTTTATAATCCCTAATGTAACAAAATTTGCTTCAGTATTTACGGAGGATTTTCATAACAATTCCCAATCAAATGATCCTACTGACTAATTAGTTTATAATTTAAATGATTTTTTATCATATGGACATAAGGGAATGTAATTAAATTGTTTTCCACAGAACCTTATTTTTATGCATTTTTTTTGCCTCTAGTGCTGTTTTCCCTGAGCTCTTTTTTGATATTTCATTATGCTTGGAGAAAATCTACATTGGTTAACTTCATCTAAAAGCATGAGTGTAATTCTTCAGAATCTTCTGGGATCCTGCCATAATAGGTTAATGAATTTTGCCAATACTCATGGCCAAACTCTTAGTATTTATCTTTGGACTAATAAGCTGTTGTTATATTTGCTTGTTTAAACACTCCACTTTAGTGGATCTTATATATAAAATAATTCAAGAGTTTGAAATCAGAAAAATAAGAAAAAAATCCTAAATCCAGCCCACATATTAATCATTTTTTAATTATTTGCATTAAAACATGTATAAAAAGTATCACTATATTATTCCTATTGGATTATAATTGTAGCATTTAATCGATGAAACCTTCATAATGTTTATATAATAGAAGAGAAGCTTGAGATCGCTATTATTATACATTCAAAAATATACAACTATAGACAATGTATTTCTTAGATTCATTTATACTATACGCTTTTTTTCTTACGTTCTACCCAACTGTACCATTTCTCCCAAGCCAAGTAATATTCTGATTCTTCCTTCCCATTTAATTTAAGCGTGAACCTCTCCATTTTGGCACATTCATAGCTTTTTTGAATAATAATGTATTGGTGGTACGCTAGGCCTTTTCCAATATTGCGCTAAAGAAATTCGCGCTGCTGTTAATAGGTGGATGGTCAGGTACCTCACTTTAGGGGGATAGTCCCCTTTAATCATTCCCAGGAGGAACAGTTCCGGTCTCCACTCCAGTCCGCATTCAGTAATTTCTTCTATCCATATTTTTATCCTTGTCCAATATTTCTTAATCTCAGGGCATGTCCACCAAAGATGAAAATAAGTACCAAATTTCTCTTTACATTTCCAACAACTTGGATTTGCTGTTGGATATATTTTAGCTAATCTAGAGGGTGCCAGATGCTATCTATATACCATTTTATATAAATTTTCCTTGTCTGATACTGATTTTGTTAATGTAAGATTTCTTTGCCAGATTTCCTCCCAGTCGTCCAAATCAGGCTAACATTGGTCCTTTTACAATTTCCTCAGCCAATTCATATTCTAATAGGTAATTGTATAGTTTAGATATCATATTTTTTTCCAGGAGTATTTTTTCCAGGAGTATTTTATCTAATTGAGTATTTTTTATTTCAAATCCATATTCTTTTACATCCTTATTGTATCTCATTTTAATTTGAAAGTAGGACCAATTGTCAGTAGTTATTTCTTGGGTTTCTAATTCCTGAACCGATTTAAGTTTTCCCTCATTATCTAGAATTTGGTGGTATTTGAGCTTTTTACTAATATCCATCATGTTAGCATGGAACATCACCTTCATAGTTGAGAACCACCTTGGAATTTTAGTTTAATGATTCCTTCTGATATCTGTCCAAACTTTAATCAGAGATTTACTTAAAGTATGTCTGGAGAAATATGAATGATTTTTATTATTTGAATTCCATAAAAATGTGTGCCATCCTATCTGTAAATCATGGCCCTCAAGTGTTAACATGCTTTTGTTTCTCAATTCAATCCAATCCTTTATCCATACTAATGCCGTCGCTTTATAATAGGTCTCCCAGGGAGTCCAAAGTCACCCCTGCTTTTATTGTCTTGTAAATAGTTTTTTTTAATCCTCATTTTTTCCCCTGCCCAAATGAATTTCATAATAATTTTATCCAATTCTTTAAAAAAATTATCTAATGATACCGGAATTGTTTGAAATAAGTATAAGATTTTGAGTAGGACATTCATCTTAATCGTTGCTATTCCGCCTAATAGTGAAATTTGCATTTTATTCCAGTTTTCCAAATCCTTTCCAATTTGTTGTAATAATTTGGTATAGTTGTCCTCCCTCAAAGTTAGTGTTCTAGGTCTTAACCAAATGCCTAAATATTTAATCTTATTCACAATTTGTAATCCCATTGTTTCCTCTAGTTTTTGTTTGTTTGTTTGTTTGTTTACTGTTTGTTCGGTTTTTAACTAACATTTTGGTCTTTTCCTTATTAATTTTTAATCCTGCCAATTTGCCAAATTTATCTATTTCATTTAATAGTACTGGTCCCGAATCTATTGGTTCTTCTATGACAAATACCATGTTGTCAGCGAAAGCTTGTAATTTATACTCCTAATTTTTAATTTTTAATTTTTGTTCCCTTAATTTCTTTATTCGATTTAATTCTGTCCAGTAATGTTTCTAAGGTTGTTATAAAAAGCAGGGGTGACATCGGGCATCCCTGTCTGACACCTTTCTTTATTTCGAATGGTTTAGTGGCTTCTCCATTTATCAATACAGTTGTCTTTTGTGTAGCGTAAATTGAATTTAGCATTTTTGCAAAATTACAACCAAATTCCATCAAATTAATCTGATGTTTCATAAAATCCCAATTTAGATTATCAAAGGCCTTTTGCACATCCAGGAAAACAAGGGCCACTTGGTTTCCTGGGTGCAATTCATAAAATTCTAGTATATCTATTATCGTTTTTGTGTAATACCTAATCTACCTCATAGGAAGGAATACATTTTGATCAGGGTGGATTTTGTCATTAAGCACTTTCTTTAATTTTTCTGCCATTATAGTCATAAAAATTTTATAATCTGAATTTAGAAGGGATATTGGTCTATAATTCTATATTTGATTGGCATCTGCACCCTCTTTAGGTATCAGTGTTATATAAGCTTCCTTCCATGATTCTGGAATTTTAGCTTCCAGTAATACCTCATTGCAAATCTCTAGCAACACATTTTCTAATACTTCTCCTATCTCTTTGTATCACTCACTTGGGAATCTATCTGGACCTGGTGCTTTATTGCTTTTTTGTTTCTTGATCGCCTCTTTTAATTCACTTCGAATTATTTCTTTGTTTAATAATTTTTTTTTATCTTCTGGTAGCGTGTATAAAGCTCCTTCTTTCAAATATTCTTCTATTTTATTTAGGTCAACTGTATCTTGCTTATATAAGTTTCTCAAAGAACTTCCTTACCTTCTTTTTTTCCAAATCAGTCTCTATTATTCCATTTTTATCCTGGTATATTGTTATATTGTTGGTATATTGTTCTTTTTTGTTTTTGTTTTTTCAGTTTGTACGCTAGCCACCTACCAGGCTTATTTGTGTGTTCAAAATAATTTTGTTCTGTATATTGTGGTTTCCTAATTAGTTCTGCCTGATCTAAGATGTTCATTTCATGCTTAGCTAGTGCCAAGTCGTTTCTAATTAGCTCATCTCCCGGGTTTCCATTTGTCTGTTTTCCAAATCTTCTATTTTTTTGTTAAAGTATTTTGTTTTTTATTTTTGTATAATTGTATGTTTGTGTTTGTTTTTAAAAATTTTCTTGTAAATAAAATATTTTAAAACTTAAAAAAATAAATAAATAATATTTGTTCGGGTATTTTCCCACGTCATAGTAATTGTGCTTTTAAAGTTGTAGCAACGTTTCAGCAGAATCTCATCTGCCATCATCAGGCTTCTGTATAGTGTTCATCTGTGAGTCAGACTTTTATGGTGGTTTCAGATTTAAATTTGGGGCAGCCTATTGCTGTGCCAGAATGGATTTTTCTTCCTCCTGATTGGTTGGGAGTCTTGGTCTGTGTTTATTGGTCTTGGAGTTTGCTGTGTTCTGCTTTATTGGTGTTTCTGATATCTTCTGTTCGTTTTTTGGCTCTTTTTGTATCTTGATTGGCTGGCAGCATTGTGTTACTTTATTGGAGGCCTTTAGTGCAGCTTGGCTTCGGGTAAATGGACGGCTATCATTAGTTAGGAAGCTGGGTTTCATCTGGGTGCCTGGTTGGGGTGTGTTTGACCTGGAGGTATCAGGGGGGATCTGTTTGTGCCTATATATATAAAACAAAGCTGAATACCATATATATATATATATATATACACACATACACATACACACACACACACACATATACCATATATATATATATATGTATGTATGTATGTATGTATGTATGTATGTATATGTATGGTATTCAGTTTTGTTCGGGTATTTTCCCACGTCATTATAGTTGTGCTTTTAAAGTTGTTGCAACACTTCGCCAGAATCTCATCTGCCATCATCAGGCTTCTGTATTGTGTTCGTTTACCCAAACAAAGCTGAATACCATACATGTAAATATCCACGAAAACTTAAGAATATATGTATGTATGTATGTACATACTATTTGGCAAGGGGAAATTAGAATGAATGGATATCTAAATCATCAAAACAGATGAATAGAATAAATTAATCTCTACATAGGTACATAGAATTAAAATTGAAAAAAAAAAGTATCACTAGATAGCCTGGCAAGTATGTTGCAGAAGTTTTCAGCACTTCTTTTAAATATTAGTTGGCTATAATTAGTGATGCTAACTTTTTCGGCATCAAGTGTCCAAAGCACATGTGCGTTTAACTTCTGCATGTGCGTCTTGTTGCCCTGCATGCCCATGCTCCCCCCACATGCATGTGTGACCCCAGTGTGTATCCACAGCCCCCGCGCATGCGTGGCAGAGACCCAAAGATCAGTTGGCTGGCGGGAAGCATGCATGCATGTGCGCAGAACTGAGCTGGGGCGATGGCTCGCATGCTCAGAGAGAAAGAGCTCTGCATGCCACCTCGTGTGATTATAGCCCACCATGGGCTATAATAATCTAGACACAGCACAAAATAGAGATGCACATCATTTTTTAAAAGCTATGTATGAATGTTGATACCTTCTCCAGAATAGAATTGGATATGAAATATGGAAATCATAAAAACAAGGATCCCCTGATTTATATGAATAATAATATAAGATTTGAATCCATCTTATACTTTTGTATGTTCATCTTGGGCCTATAACCCTATAATGAGGATTATATATTGCACCTACTTTATATGATATTGATATTCAAAAGCTACACTGAATGCTCTAACAGCTTTGCAGTATGACGCCAAATTGGTGCTGACCTCATTTTGAGTGGGATGCAGGGGGAGAGATTATTATGTTAAGTGGAACTGCAATTGAAAATCAGTGCCTCTGGGTGATTTGTCCTCATAGCACTAGGGAAAAAATGATATCTTCATTTGGGATCAATGTATTGGATGGGACAGTTCATCCTGACGAAGGTGCTTAAGAGACAAGCCATCGTGGACTTTCAAGTTTAAACACACATTATCAATTATATTCCTCAAGGAAACAATACATTGAATGGCTGTTATTTTTCTCTTGCCAACTACAGCTGCAGTTTCCAGGTAATTTTCAGAGGTAAACACCATAGAGAGGGCATTGCTATAAACCTTAATGGTGACCAGGGCAAGAATCACTGTGGGGTCCTTGATGCTTTCTGAGCTTGGTTGTTTTCATGAAGACATTTCATTATTCAAACTAAGTGACATCATCAGTCCTGGTAGAGTGTTGGATTTCCTGTTATTTTATATTCTAGTGGCTTGTTCTGTCAGGATTGGTGGGAGTGGTTTTGATGGTTCTTTGGTTGGCCTGTTTACTGTTAGCCCAGAGCACCAAGTACTCCACAATTCAACCCTGCACTACAAATATTCTCCTCTATCGGCATGAATCACGCTTACTCCTTATTTCCGATGGGACTGCAACTAGTACCTTGAGTCACAACTAGGGGAAAGTCCTTAAGACACAGATTCCATATGTGTATCCAGCTGTAGCTGCGAATCTAGGGGTACAAATGAGATACAACTTGTTCCTTTGTGGGAAATATCCCCAACCTGAGATATATTTGGAGCCAGCAAAGAATTAGATGGTCTTTGAACCAATAACAGTCCTGTTATAGGATTCAGCTTCATCTTGTTCTATTTCATCTGGCTTCTGAGTCTAGTTTTCCATGATATTTCCAGCCCAGCCTAGCCCAGCCCAGCATAATGGTATTTAGCTTGGTATGCTAATGATGCCTCATCCCAATACAGTTGGTAACTTCCCTCATCAGGCTTACATAGATATCAAAGGAGAGAGAATCAATCTCAGCAAGACTTTATAAGGGAATGACTTTTGAACTATTCTCCATTACTGTAGTTCTGTCCATTTAGGAAGGATTGGAATTATTGGAGTTACATGGGTAGGCTGAACTAGTAATTCCCCAGACTTCGTGTGAGGCTTCCAGAACCTTTCCCAAATTGTAGTCAAACTGTAACTTTTAACCTGACGGTGGGGAAAATAATTAAATTCATAGAGAGGAAAAACATTCAGTTCAGTGAACTGAATTTAACTTTTTTCTTCCAATCAATCATATCTGATTCTCAGAAACTGCCTGGATAAGTTGCTGCAATTTTCTTGGCAAGGTTTTTCAAAAATGGTTTTCCATTATCATATTCTTAGGGCTAAGAGAAAGTGACTGGTTCAAGCTGGCTTTGTGCCTAAGATTAAACTAGAATGCAGGGTCTTCTGGTTTGTATCCCAGACTGGTTCTTAATATAAATGTAATTAAGTTAAAAATAATCATATTTCACATTTAGCCTAGCAGTACCCACTATTTTGTCTTTGCCAGAATTTTGGAGTGCAGTTTATAACATGTTACCAAAGGCTGCAGATGGGATTCAGCTAAGAAAAAGTTGTTTACCCATTTTAATGAAGAAATTTTTTAAAAAAAGTTTCTCAAAGTAGAATATATGGGTTAATTGAATGTTTACTACAATTCATCCTGTAGTATCAATTATTTTGTTTGGTTAGATTTCTTTTTTTTTTTTAAAGAATTTTATTAATTTTCTACAAACAAACAAGACATTAAAACATCAACTCTCATATGTTCATCCAGTGTGTCGGTTGGTTCATCAGTTTTGTGCGTTCATTTTGTAGTCTCAATTACAATTATGTTACATAACAACTCATATTGTCAATCCAAACTTATATATCCTAGTATCGCTAAAAAAAAAGAAATTTTTGACTATACTTTTAATCATTCATGCTTTATGAGATAACAATACTTTAAACAGTTTATTCTGTAACAAATCATATAATCATACCAAATCAATCCTAAAAACCCTTTATAAATATAGTGTCAATATTCTATTATCGTATTTTATCATCTAGCCATTGATAAAAAAGATCCCAAATTTCATAAAATTGTTTATCCTCTTGCTCTCTAATTTCAAATGTCAATCTACTCATCTCAGCACATTCCAATATTTTCTTAATTTTTCCTGTAATGGTATTTTCTCATTCTTCCAATTTTTAGCAAATGCAATCCTAGCCGCTGTTAATACATTTACAATCAGGTATTTCAAATCTTTACTATATGTATCAGGTAAAATTCCCAATAAGAAGATCTCTGGTTTCAAGTCTATGTGTTTCTTTGTCATTTTTTCCAACCACATGCGAATTTTAGTCCAATATTTTCTGGCGTCCTCACAAGTCCACCACATATGGTAATACGAGCCAGGTATCTGATGACATTTCCAGCATTTTTCAGATTTGTTCTTAAACATTTTTGCTATTCTTGTCGGGGGAAAGTGCCACCTGTAAAACATCTTGTACAAGTTTTCTTTATATGCTGTTGACATTGTCATTTTATAATTTTGAGACCACAGTTTTTGCCATTTCTCTAAATCAATCCCATATCCAAAATTCTTCCCCCAAACAATCATAGTTTCTTTAACTTGTTCTTCCTCTAATTTAATTCCTAATAAATAACCATATAATTTTTTAATCACCTTCTCATCAGTACCCATCAAGATCTTATCTAAATCAGTCTGTTTATCATAGAATCCCTCCGTTTTAAAATCTTCATCATACCTTGAATGAATTTACGCATATGAAAACCAATTCATCCTTATACCTTGTTGCTCTAAGTTTTGGATTGATTTAAGTCTACCCTTTTCATCCAATAGTTCCCCTTATCTAACTGTTTGTTCCTTCTTATAGATTATAGGATAGGAAAATGCTTCAATAGTCAAAACTGGAATTTTCAAATAACATTGTTTTTTTATCTTCTCCCAGTTTAACCACAAAGACTCCCGTATATAATGTTTTTTAAAATAACCCTGTGTTTTAGTTCCCTTATACCGTAAAAAAGCATGCCAGCCCAACAGCAAATCATGCCCTTCTAATGTCAACAATCTAGCCTTTCTTAATGTTATCCATTCTTTGACCCACATCAAACTTGCAGCTTGATAATACAATTCCCAATTAGGCAGGCCAAAACCTCCTCTAATTCTAGCGTCTTGCAAAAGCTTTAGCTTTATTCTCGCTTTCTTACCTTGCCATATATACTTCAGCATAATTTTATTTAAATCTTCAAAATAGTCTTTTCCAAGCCTAATTGGTATTGTTTGAAACAAAAATAGAATTCTGGGTAAAATATTCATCTTGATTGTTGAAATTCTCCCTATTAATGACAATTGCAAGTTTTCCCATTTCTTCAAGTCTGTAGCTATCTGTTGTTTGAGTTTAATATAATTATTCTCTTTTAATGTGCTACATCTTGCTGTCAAATATATCCCCAGATACTTAACCTTATTTGTAACTTGGATTTTCAAAAGGTCTGCCAGTTCTTCTCTTTGTTTCAGTAACATGTTTTTTGTCAAAATCTTTGTTTTATCTTTATTTATTTTCAAACCAGCCATCTCACCATATGTCTCTATCTTTTCCAATAACTTTGGAGCTGTTTCTAGTGGGTCTTCCAGAATAAAAGCTAAGTCATCAGCAAAAGCTTGTAGTTTGAATTCTTCCTTTTTAATTTTCATTCCTTTTATGCTTTTACCATCCCTAATATTTCTATTCAACACTTCCAAAGTCAACACAAATAGCAAAGGAAATAGGGGACACCCTTGTGCCTTTTCTTATATTTATAAAATCTGTAAGTTCTCCCTCCATCATTACCTTTGCTGTCTGTTTATTGTATATGGCTTCTATTGCTTGAATATATTTTCTGGCAAAACCCATCTGTTCCAATAGTAATAACATAAATCTCCAGTTCACGTTGTCAAATGCCTTTTGAGCATCTAGGAATATCAAAGCCATTTGCTTTTTAGGATGTGCCTCATAGTATTCCAAAGTGTCCAAGATTGCTCTCATATTGTCTCTGATTTGTCTCTTTGGCAGAAATCCATTTTGATCTGGGTGGATAAAATTATTTAAATATTTTTTAAGTCTTTGCTAAAATTGAAGCAAAAATTTTATAGTCTGCATTCAATAAAGAAATAGGTCTGTAGTTCTTAATTTGCAGTGGGTCAGCCTCTTCTTTTGGAATAAGTGTAATATAAGCCTCTGACCATGTTTTGGGTATCATCTTACTTGACATAACTTCATTCATAACTTCTAATAGTGGGATGCTCAATGATTCTTGAAATGTTGTATAGAATTCTGCCGAAGCCCATCTGGACCTGGTGCTTTCCCATTATTTTGTTTCTTAAGTGCTTCATTTAATTCCATCATTGTTATATTGCTTTCTAGCATTTCTTGAGTCTCTTTAGGTATCTTCGGTAAGTTAGCATTCTGTAAATACTGTTTGACTTTTTCCTCATCAATATTCTCTTGTTTATATAGTTGCCCATAAAAATCTCAAATAATTTCCTTTTTCTCCTTATTACCATAACAAACTTGGCTTTGATCATCTATTAGCTTCAATATTTTTCTTGATTCCTTCTCCTTTCTCAATTTATATGCTAGCCATCTACCTGGTTTATTTGCATCTTCAAAGTAATTCTGTTTAGAATTTCTAATTTTCTGTGCCAGTTCTTCTTTCTCTATTAATTCCATTTTATGTTTAATTACATCCAGTTTCAATTTAATATCTTTTTTCTATGACATTTTCTGTAATTCTTTTTCAAGTCTTTTATGCTCATCTTCCAAGGCCTTAGAAGCTTGCCTTTTCCTAATATTCTTTTTTCTTGTATAATCTATTATCAAACCTCTAGCATATGCCTTCATTGTATCCCAAACATTTTGCATTGAAGTATCTTCTTTTTTATTTTCTCTTAAGAAAAAAGCCAGTTCCTTCTCCATCTGTTGTATAAAATCTTTTTCCTTTAAGATAGTATTATTTAATGTCCATCTCGATCTTTTTTTTTGTCCCTTCCATTTAATTGTCATTGGACTATGATCTGCCCAAGTACTTGTTTCGATATTTGTTTCTTGAATATTGGACATTAATTCTGTTGAGATCCAAATCATATCTAATCTGGACCATGATAAATGTCTATTTGAATAAAAAGTATATTGTTTAGCTTTAACATTTCTTTCTCTCCAAATATCTTTTAAAGTTAATTCGTCTGTCATTTTAAAAAAAGATTTAGGGACAGTCTTTCTATTTTGCTTTGTTGTTGTTGCTATATAGTCCAGTTTATTTTGTTTGGTTAGATTTCTGTGGTGGCATTCTGGATAGATTTTACTGTTCTGTATTCAGAAATTGCTAATTGGCATGCTAATTGGCATGACTGCAACTGTGTTTGAATTTGAATTTGTGAAACTTTTGTTTTCATTCTCATAGTAATAGTCTGAAGCAAATAAAGATGAAAAATGGCAAAATTGTGCTTTCACGTATTAATTAACCCCAGCATCAACAGCTTGATGAAAGCCTTGGAAGAGTAAAAAGCAGGGATGTCCCAAAGGAATCTTGGAAAGTGTGTGAACAGAGGCTTCCAAAATTAGGATTTATTATTTTTTATTTAGAATTTCAGCTTTCATCGGTTAGGTTCACACACATTTTTGAAGCCATGATGAATTTACAAGATATCTCATATATATATACATATAATATGATATGGCTCATGGTATATCCTAATTTCTTTCTCAAAATATAATTCAAAAATATTTTCCTGCTATCACCTTGCTAGACTGTAAAGGATAAATCTCAGACAGCTTCTTCCATTTGGGATAATCTTATCTTGAATGATTTTCTCTCTGATGGTTACTTCCTTTCTTTATGTTTGTATAACAGAATAGCCGAAGCCAGAGCAAGTATAGGAATATTTGAAGAAGTTGATTAAACAATCAAAGCAAGCTGAAAAAGATAAAGATAAATATTTGGCAATATACATAGAGGTAGTTCTCCATTTATGACCATAATTGAGCCAGCAATTATGGTTGTAAATTGTGACAGTAGTTGAGTGTGTCATCAAATGACTGTACCCAATTTTATGACCTTTTTTCAGCGGTTTATTGCAGGAAACTGGAAGTAACACCAATTTCTAACAAAATCATAGTCGTGTGACCAACCACAGGAAGTGGCACAAACAGTTGTAAATGTAGGCTGGTTGTCTAGCACCTAAAATGTATTCACATGACTGTTGGGGAGAGGGTCAGGCATTAGAACTTTGAATCTGGGTTATAAGTAGTTTTTTCAGGGCCTGTTGTAACTTTGAATGGTTGCTAAATATTGTCATAAGTTGAGTATCACCTATATATTTTCACTTGTGCACTCTCTTGTATACTGTATGTGTCTTACAAGTTTGTGTAAATACATATAAGATGAAAACAAAGACAAGTTGAAAGCAAGATTGTAAGCAGAGTTCATTTAGTGACCACTTTACTTAATGATTGAGTTGCTGGTCCCAGTAGTGATAGTTATAATGAGCTTTAGTTGTCTGGCTTTAGTTGTCCTGATAAAAATTGGTTTACCTTGTATCCTGATCAAATGCCTATAGGTATAATCCACATTTTCAATGCTTTACAGAAGCCCAGAAGGATTTTTTTGGGGTGTGTGTATGTTATTCTACGCAGTATGCACAATGGTTTAGAAGGCATGACTCATTAGATAAGATTGCTTAATAGAATGACACATCATATGCCATTCTTGTCAGGAAAAGGCAGAAAGAATTGGAGATAACCAATCCTGCATGTAGCTTGGCTCTGTGAAATGAAGAGTTTTGTAAGTAATAAACAACTCCTTGCAATTCACCCAGAAGCTTTAGAGATCAGTGTTCATTCATATGACTGAAGAGTTCTATTCTTGGTTTCATTTGACTTAAAAAATACACTGTGCATCTCTTACAGTGAGGCCTATAAAATATTTTATAATTATGGTATGTTTCTTTAAGGATATGATTTTCATTGGAAAATTCAGCATAAATAATTTATAATTTTCTGATTATTTCCATGATTTATGATGTCCATATTGTATAATTACTTACTTTTAACCAAGAAGCCACTTTTTGCATGAAATATTAGCTGACATTTGTGGTAGAATATATGGCACTGAATAAAGAATAGAATATGTATTTGGGAATCTTGGAAAGGAAAAATGTCTTCTGTGCAGCATTTTTAACACATCCCATTGGACATATATATCTGTGCCAAATTCTAGCATTACATCCTACATAATTTGTGCCACAAATGAGAACTTAATGATACCGTAATAAGGGAATAAGCTTGAACTTAATAGCTCAGTCCATCAGGAGAAGATGATTTATTTCATTCTGTGTGGCAAAGTAAAGTGTACTTTTCTGTTTTCTGGTACATATTTATTCTATTGTAATTGCCCCCCAAAACCTACCCATCCCAGTAGTCTTAACTGGAAGGTTTATTGTATATTGTCTGAATAGAGGCAACATCAAAATGGAGGAGTCGTATAACAAGTAAGGTCACAGAGCTAAAAATAATGCAGAATTTAATTAATGAATTTAATGAAGGCAAGAAACGGAAGAATCCATTCATCATAGCTTTTGTCTCATAGTTAGGAAAAATATGAATAGATAGCCTGTGCTATACATGGACCTCCTTATCTCTTTCCAGAGTTGCCTTTCTCAGTAAAGCAGAAGTAAAAATGAAGATATATTTGAAAGAATACTGACAATCACCTGAGCATTTCAATTATTGCAGCAAGAACAAAATCCTACATTCAGTATTACTAGCACAGGTAGTAGAATGTGTTGGATTTTAGTTATGTGGTACACTATTCAGAATCAGATCTATTTTGTGATAAAAAGAAGGGGGAACATTGTTTTTATACCATTCCTGGGGGTCCTTTACAATCTCTGAAAAAAAACTTACTCTAGAAGTTTGAGAAACTGTTGGATGTATGCACTTGAATGGAAATGAGGGCTTCAGAGAGAAAGCACAATTGAGTAAAACTGCTATCTCATTTATTTTAGTAGCTAACTAGATCTTAGTTCACCCTAGATCTTAGTTCATATAACCTTTGAATATATGATGGTGTCCAGCAATCATGTAAATTATGGATATTTTATTGATGTCTAGTATTCAATATTTTTAATAATTATTTAGTTTGATTTGTTAAATTTATAATGCTGTCATTCAATACCTTAACCATGATGCCAACTGGCTGCCTTAGATCTGCTGGATGCATTTGTCATTCTCATTTGGAGAAAACTATAATAAGGTTTAAGATCTGGTTTTAATTTTGTAGATAGGCATTATATATGGATATTCTTGAGTCAGAAAGTTGAGTTATTTTTGTTTGTTTTCTCCAAGGTAAATACATGCAAATGATGAATATTTTGAAGCCCATTGCATTTGATGTGATTCACTTTATGTCGCAGCTTTTTGACTACTATATGTATGCAATATATACATTTTTTGGCCGAAATAACACAGTAAGTAGTAATTTTCCGAAATAACACAGTAAGCTAGTAATTTTCAGCTCAATATAAATGGAAAATAATGAAATTGGTTGTAGATGGCATGGTATATTGCCTGTGAAATATTACAAAGACCGCGGAAGTGTTTTTCTTACTTTGCTTGTTAAGAGTATTCCCCCCTCCCCCAAATGTTTCTATGCAGTCTATGTAATCAAAAAAATAAGGCTTTTGTAATTTGAACATTGATGAAGAAGAGACATTATAAGGTACTCTGAAATAGATTTTGGGGTTAATTATTTTTCAAATCTTACGGGCTTGAAACTTGATGCCTCTTAATAAAAATGATGGAAGATACTGACAATGATAAATACAATGTAATGTATTGCTTATGAAAGGCAACGCTTTCAAACCAATGGAAATATTTTATTTGGGATTGATATTGTATTGTTATGCTTTGAAAAAAAATTTTCCTGGAAGAATAAAAATAAGAGGTGAATGGTGTCACGTGTTCATCAATTCCAAATATAATGAAAAATTCAATCAAAAGATGGAAAACTTCAGGTTGAATTTTCATTCCTCCCATATGTCACTGACTTTGTTGCAAAGATCCTGCTTGGTATTATGCTAATATTGACCATTACACCTGAAAAAAGTCTGACTTAATTATTAGCATTTGGAAATAGATTAAAGTAGTTACTATTAAAGTAGTTATTTGTGCAGTTATCTCAATATGCTACCATGAAGTTCATGGTACTAGTTATATAACCTCAGTGATATGGTTCTAGTTTACAGAGAAAATATATATTTTTTTGTTCCATGGTCTTCAGAGAGCATAGAGTTGGCTGTGGTCATTAGGTCTCTTGAAAATCTGCATTATAAAAGTTGGTGATCACAGATATGATGAGATGTTGCTAAGTAGTAATTCTTCCTTCTGATTTGCATTTACTTGGGTTTTCACATGGTTTTTCTATGTCTCAAAGTATAACCATACTGAAGCATTGTAAACAACACCAATTACTATCTTCCAAATCAGTAGATAATTCTTATGTCAATATTAATTGTACATTTTATAGTACCAAGATTAATTTATCTATTTATTTATGGATAGGTTTGGTGAATAAATTAATTTTATGTTTCTGTAATTTCATTGGGTGGTGGTGGTTATGAAGAGCATGTGTGTATGTCTGTGGCAGTAGGTATGAACAAATTGGAAAGTGTCTTGTATTTATTTATCTTTCACCCAAAAGCTTGTTGCTTAAAATTCCCTCCCTTTTCTAGTTTGAATCAACAGGACTTGGACTTAGCAGCAGTAGGCTTCGTACCACCTTGAATAGAATACAGGAAAGCTTGATTGATCTGGTAAGTCAAAGAATTTTGCTAGAATTTTTGCAGGAGGATTAAAATGGGAAGATTGATGTATCCTCAAATTTATCTTGAGAAAATATGGGGATTTAAGATGTATTTTGTATCTATCAGAACAATTTTAAGGATTGCTGAAAATGTATGTTACCTTCCCCTGCATTCTACTTGGTCAAGTAGAATTAATTTAATTCTTTCTCTGTCATGAACAAAATAAAGTTGTAACAAAGATGGCAGGCGGGAGTGGAATGTGGGTCGTGCATCCATCCTTGCTCTATTTGACCTTTCGGCGGCTTTTGATACCACTGACCATGGGATTCTCCTGGGGAGGCTTCAGGGGACGGGAGTGGGTCTTGGTGCTGTCTTGGTTCACTTCTTTCCTCTGCAGCCGCTCTCAGTCAATATTGATAGGAGGGGAGAGATCCAGTCCTTGCCCACTGTTTTATGGGGTTCCGCAGGGCTTCGTATTTTCTCCGCTCCTGTTCAACATTTATATGAAGCCGCTGGGTGAGATCATCCGTCACCATGGACTGAGATATCAGCAATATGCTGATGATACTCAGCTGTATGTCTCGGCACGTGGTGAGTTAAGTGTTGCTGTGTCCTCCCTCTCACAGTGCTTGAAGGTTGTTAGGGGCTGAATGGGGAGCAACAGGTTGAAACTAAACTCTTGCAAGACCGAGTGGCTCTGGGTTTGGGGTTCGTTGGCTCAAGGGAGAATTGCCACCTTTGGTCTTGGATGGGGTGACACTACCCTAAACAGACTCTGTGCATAATCTAGGGGTTTTCCTGGACTCACGACTCCTGCTCAAAGAGCATGTGGCGATCTTGGCCAGGAGGGCCTTTGCACAACTGTGGGTTGTGCACCAATTACACCCTTTCTTGGACCAACGGTCCCTACTCTCAGTCACTCATGCCCTGGTCACTTCCTGTCTTGATTATTGCAATGCGCTCTACATGGGGCTGCCCTTAAAGAGCATCCGGAAGCTCCAGTTGGTACAAAATACAGCGGCCCGCATGGTTTTGGGCAGACCCCGGTGTGCACATGTGTCACCTCTCCTGCAGGAGCTGCATTGGTTGCCAGTTTGCTTCTGGGTGCAATTCATGGTGCAGATTGTCACCTTTAAAGCCCTTCATGGCTTGGGACCAGGTTATCTGAGGGAATGTCTCTTGCCAGTCACATCTACCTGACCCATTAGAGTGGGGAGCCAGGGAACGTTGCAGGTCCCATCCCTGAGGGAGAAACACCTGGTGTGCTTTCAAGTCCAACCATAATAATGTAACTGCAGTTTTGAGATTGTAGCCATTGTGTAGGATTGATTAACAACTGTCTCCCTTTTTTTCCTTTCTCCAAAACTAGGAGAGCTTTTGGAATCATATATGTAGATAAACATCAATTGAAAATAAATTGGACTTGAAATCCAGAGGAAAATTTTAGAGAAGATACCGTATATACTCGAGTATAAGTCGACCCGAATATAAGCCGAGGCACCTAATTTAACCACAAAAAAATGGGAAAACTTATTGACTAGAGTATAAGTCGAGGGTGGGAAATGCAGCAGCTATGGTAAATTGCAAAAATAAAAATAGATGCCAATAAAAACTTTCACTAGGACAGTTGAGAATAAGTTTGGTATTCACAATTTCCTCTTTGAAAGAGACCAGTAAATAGGGAACAAGAAAATGAAGAAAAAGAAGTGTGTTTTTTCACACTTTTCACACTGAAGTGAACAAAAATGGCATCATAGGAACAAGCTTATTCTCAGCCTCAGCCCAAAGGTTTGTTTCTGATTTCTTCCCTGATTTAAGGGAAATTTGGGAAACGATCTCACTATCATGAAAGGTTTGATTGATTCACTAACCCAAAAGATGATGATGATGACAGTGGTAGGCAGGAGTCACTCTCTCCCTTGCAAGAAAAAACCAAGAGCCGTTCTTATGATATATATCTCTCTCTCTCTCCCCCTCCTCCCCCTCCTCCCGAGTGGACTGAAAGCAGCTGGAGCTGAGGAAATGAAACTGAGTGGAGCGACCTCGGCTCGCGTTGCTTTTTCAGCCTAGAGCTCAGAAAAGCCTCCCCCTCCCCCTCCCCCTCTTCCCCCTCCTCCCGAGTGGACTGAAAGCAGCTGGAGCTGAGGAAATGAAATTGAGTGGAGCGACCTCGGCTCACGTTGCTTTTTCAGCCTAGAGCTCAGAAAAGCCTCCCCCTCCTCCCGAGTGGACTGAAAGCAGCTGGAGCTGAGGAAATGAAACTGAGTGGAGCGACCTCCACTTGCGTTGCTTTCTCAGCCTAGAGCTCAGAAAAGCCTCCCCCTCCCCCTCCCCCTCCTCCCGAGTGGACTGAAAGCAGCTGGAGCTGAGGAAATGAAACTGAGTGGAGCGACCTCGGCTCGCGTTGCTTTTTCAGCCTAGAGCTCAGAAAAGCCTTCCCCTCCTCCCGAGTGGACTGAAAGCAACTGGAGCTGAGGAAATGAAACTGAGTGGAGCGACCTCGGCTCGCGTTGCTTTTTCAGCCTAGAGCTCAGAAAAGCCTCCCCCTCCCATGCTTAAAAGTTGCAAAGGAAACACGGAAGCAGGGAAGCGGCTGCCCAGCTTCGAAGCTCCACACCATTTTTTTTTCAGAGGGGAATCTGACTCGAGTATAAGCCGAGGGGTTTTTTTTCAGCACAAAAAATGTGCTGAAAAACTCGGCTTATACTCGAGTATATACGGTAAATATGTTACACTTTTGACAGCAATTGCTAACAGACCAAAAAATATGTTGTTATAAAATCCATGTATTTCAGATTGCAGTATGAAACATGGTAACAGCCCATGTCTTTGCTCTTCATTAAGCTATTCTAGGTTAAGGATTAAAAGAGTGCAGCAGGATAAGCCATTATGTTCCTTGCAAACTAAAATTAAGCCCTGCATAATCCCACCTCCCCCTCATATCTCATAAAGAGTTGGCTAAGTGAATGATTGTTTTCTCCCTGAGATCCCCCAACAATAATGGTAAACCTCTTAAAGTTGGCATGTCAAAAATGAAGAAAACATCTGCCATCTCTCCCCCCAACACACGAAAAACAATTCATAACAAATGGTAATAAATAAATCACATTTATTGTCTAATAAATACATAAATATTTTTCAAAATGCCTATCTAAACAGCTCTGGCCTGGAAACTTTGGAGAATGTTCTTGTGTGGCCCTGCAGCCTCCAAAAAGAGTGGGAAAGCAAGCCCCATTCTCAGATGCTTTTTGGAAGCTCTGGAGTTCGTTCACGCACGACTTCCGGAGGCCCTAAATGCCTTGGGCTGTCACAAAAACGGCACAGAAACATATATATTCACCATCACAATCTTTTCCTCGGGTTAGTTGCACAAATATTTTCAGGGAAGATGAAGTAGAATTCTTTCTAAATCTCTATTTGCTTTCCTTAGGAAAGGTTTCCTAAAAGAAAGTTTAACGTTTTAAACTGGTCAGTGTTTCATTCAGAAGCTGCTTAAGTTTGTATTCTTTATATCCTCTTCTTTTTTAAAGCCATCTAAATGATAATCTCCATAAGATATTTTCAGAGTGTGTTTGTGCTAAATACACAAAGTCATGCTGCTCATGTACAGTTTATTTCTAAGCCCATATAAAGATGAAAGGAGTTAATTGGACTAGCTAAGAGAGAAAAGTAGACTTCCCAAGAGAAAAAAATATTGGCTCTGGCTTTCACACATATGATGTAAAATCTTCTTGTCATTTAATTTGTGCTTACTAATATGGACTTACATCATTTATATTTACAGGAGAAAATTATTCATACAAGGTAGAAATTTGAATGCTTTGCAAAAATCTAGAGGAAATGTTTTATACTAACCTTAGTGTGCTAACCTTTATAAACTAATCTTATATTGTTTTGAGTCTACATGTGTTGAGTATAGACACAGGTCCTAGAAAACTTAATTATGCCCATATGTCTAGGATTCTGGAATTTATATTTCAAAACCTCTGAAGGGCGGAAAGTAGAGAAAGCTTTAAATAAACTTACATTAGTGAAAAACTATTCCATAAGTCACCTTTAATTTGCAGCTGTATATCTGCACTGTTATATCTCTACTGGGAAGGAAAGTCTTTGCTGTTATAGCCATAGGTATAACGTCCCTTAATAATCTCATGAATTAGTGGACATTGAATGAAAGCTGGTGATCTCATCCCTGCTCCTTTTTCTGGGTGGGGTTATTAGGACTGGTGTCATTGGACAACAGTTTTCTTTAGCAGCTCAGAAACAATTCTTTGATGATAATTACGTATAGAACCATTTGAGCATAAAGGCCTTTTGAGTCTTAGTTTAAAAGGGAGCAGAAGTACTGTCATGGTTGACAGGTTGCAGAACAACGTTCATCCTTGTAAAACAAGTTACTTACCCCCGTAAATGGATGGGTGAATATAAATCATTGTTGCCCAGGACTGATTTAAGTTTACCTATTTAAACTGAATCAAGTAATTGTTAGGAATTTAACACGTTCAGGCTTAAAATCTATAACTTTTTTTTTTTTTAAACAAACTTTATTCAGTTTTCACATTAAAAACAAAAATCTCTTTTTGGTGGACAACATATTTCCGGGTTATCATCTTTACATACAAATATGACAGAAATTATACAATGATGTATGCATACTTAATTCTATTATTACCTTTTCCATTCCAAATTTTCAATAGGGAGAGAAACAAACACATTAATTCTAGCCTCTTTCCTTAATTTCAATCAATTTTGTTTCATTTGAATTATTTCAAATTAATCCTTTAGTATTTGTTTTTAAATGTAAACAATATGTATTTACCAAATAAATACTAATAAGGTTTAATTCTAAATTCTTTCATTAATCCCAATCTAAACATTTTTTAATTTCATTTCAATTATTTCAAATATAATCCTTAATATTTATTTTAAAAATACAAATAAACAATATGTATTTGCCTAATAGTGGTAATAATGAAGTTACCAATGTCTCTCCTTGCTTTTAATAATCTATATTAAATTTATTAATTTAGCTGGTTCTTTAGTCTGTCACATTCCCTTTCCATTACACACATTTAATAAGTTCTAAATTGATACAGATCTTAACACACACACACATAGGCTTAAAATCTATTACTTTTTATTATTTGAAAAAGATACTCTACAACAGGGGTATCAAACTCAAGGCCCATGGGCCAGATCTGCCCCATGGGGTGCTTAGATCTGGCCCATGCAGCAGCCCTGGGAATAGTGGAGGACCAGCCCATGGTTCCTCTATCAGCAAAAGCAGACCTTGGGAGGGCCATGGGCTCCGTTTTTGCTTGCAGAGTGCTCAGGCGCCCCCAACAAAAGTGATGTCAAGCTACCCTTGCCCCCTAGCCATGTTCCCTCCCCGAGGTCAAACGCAACCTTGATGCGACCCTCAATGAAATTGAGTTTGACATCCCTGCTCTACAAGAAGGTTGCGTAGAGATAATTTTTGTATTCATCATATTTTCACCTGAGAACTCTACACAAAGAAGTACATCTCTTTTATGTAACTACAGTCAAAAAAAAATCCAAGCACAATCCAGAAATGTCACCCAAAGTTGTTAAAAGCTTTAATAAATAACCATCAGCTAGAGTTTACACGAATTCTCAGTTTCTAATCTGTGTACTGTAGCAGTTTTAATGATCAGAAAATAGTCTCAACCACTTTTCAGGCTTTTAAAGATGATTTGTTTATATGAAAGGTCTAAGACTTCAAGCAATCTTCTTTATCCATTCTATTCCTTAATTTCTGAGAAATTTTTCTTGGGTATTGACGTCTAGCTGTTACCTTTTTGACCAACTGCATTTTAGATGATTTCCTGCACTGTGCTGACTTTGAATGGTTCTATTAAGTTTAATGTAGGTAATTTTGCTTTAAATACGCAAGTTCTTAAGGCGTTGTGTAAGAAGCAAAAAAAAGTAATCAGTTGCATCAAACAAAATTTCTTCCTTTTCAGTTATAACTTAAGAGTTTGACATTGCTTTATATTATTGTTTTAAAATTATTGCTTTAGAATTAATTAATACAAACATGAAGATCATGTGTGCAGCTGAAAGGTTCAGCATTTTCTTCTCGACAATAATAAGGATAAGCACATAAATCCATTAGTGAGCATTTTAAAGATAGCTAAGGAAATTAAATCTGCTCTTGGATATTAGCTTTTTAACTACTTCTGGATCTGAAAAGCTATCTTTGTGGTACAGGGTATTTGATCAGCCTATCATGTCTTGTATGTGTAGAGAAGAGAAGGTATTTTCTACAAAACATTAGAATTGAGAATATATCTTGATTGAATATAATTAGGATTTTGCAAGGTAATGGATTGCCTTCTTTTCATATTTGACAGAAAGATTTAGAAAAGGTTATAATACTTGTTACCTCTTCCTGTAAAAACCAGGACTATGGCCTGTTATATAATTTAAATTGTTACAGAAATGGAGGGCCAAATTATATATTAATTCGTTTGTGTTATTTGCCTTTGAAGACAGATTTTTCTCTTCAGGAACGGGAATATTGTGAAATACGTTAATTTTTCCATATGGAAAACTAGGAAAATAATCTGTCTCTTGGTGAGCCCAGTAAGTTGCAAGGGCAAGTTTTGCTAGATTAAGATGTAGGAGTAGAATGGAGTAAATTTATTTGCATATTTATTTTATTAAATGTTTATCCTTCTTTACTTTTTTTTAATAAGTAATTCAACATGCATAATACTTCTTCCTCCTATTTTTTCCACAACAACAGTCCATTTAAGTGGGTTGGGCTAAGAGAAGTGGCCCAAGGAATTTAACTAGCTTTCATGCATAAGAAGAGACTTGAATTCTCGGTCTCCTGGTTTCTGGGCCAGTATCTTAACCACTTTAGCAAAGCTGCTGTTTGTTTGTCTCTCATCTTTTGTTGCTGAAGAAAAGATCATATTGTATTTTCAGTGGGGTGTGTGTGTGTGTGTGTGTGTGAATGTGTATGTCTGCCTATTAAGACCATGAGAAATTTGAAGATTTGAGGAAAAGAAGCTCTTCAGCAAGTCCATTTGTGGATCCAGTAGAAAAGATTGCATGTTTTAATAGAATGGTCCATGATATCTTCTTCTTATATAGGAACCTAAATATAGGAAACACTAATGTGCAAAATTTGTTGAGAACTGATACGTCTTTGTGAATGTGCACTGGCAGTAGCTTAGAAAAATCCCGCCCCCTAAGCAATAAGAAGAAAATGCAAGAAAAAAGTTTCACTCTTTTGAATATAGGGATTAATTAACCAGAAAACAATCTTTCTTTTTTGATCTTTAAGACTTTTTTTTTTGTCTACTTGCTTTTTTAAACAATCTTAAACAAGACTTTTTTAAACATCTTAAACAAGACTTTCATCAGTAGATGGAAATTACAGACCTATGATTCTTTAAAAGAAGCAAAATGTCTTCAAGGGTCAGAAGTGCTTGTTGGATATGATCAGTATGCTAGATCAGTGGTCACAAACCAGTGGGCCGGAGACCACTGGTGATCCCCAAGAAAATTTTGGTGATCCGAAGAGAAACGTCCTCCCCAAAGCACTCCCTCCAGACTGCGTGGGAACATAAGGCTGCACTGCCCACACGGCTTGCCCACCCACTGGCCCCCATCCTTTGGGCAAGCACAAATCTTACCTTGAGTAGAGCCACGCGGGTTGGAATCGGAAAATAACACCAATGGCGCGGGAGGGAAATCCACCCTGGGGTGGCTTGTTGATGTTGGTGGGAAAGTCGGTCCCATATTCAAAGCTGCAGTAGTCACAAGACTGGCTCTTTGGTCATCTCGGAGCAGCTCCTCCAGACCATGGCAGGCTGCTGCACCCGGGTGGAGGAGCAGCTGCTCTGGATGACCAAAGGACCAGTCCTATGACTACTGCAGCTCTTGAATATGAGACTGACTTTCCCACCAACGTCAGTAAACCACTGTCAGTCAAAATTCATATTAGTGGTCCGCGGGATTTAAAATTATGAATTTGGTGGTCCCTGAGCTCCAAAAGGTTGGCGACCCCTGTGCTAGATCAAAGGATTATCATGTTTCGATGGGAACCCAAGAACATTTTATTCACTTTTCTTCATTTGTATCCTGCCCTATGCCGACTTCCAACTTCATAGCTAGAATGGCAGGACATACCCTTCTGCTCAGATATTTGGATCAAACGCAGGACTTTCTGAGGGCTAGCATGTTGGATCAAAAAGAGTTTGAGATGTGACCATTTTTCTTTTATTGATAGATGTTTTCCTTCTCTTTTTTTGTGCCCCAATAACAGATTTCATCTTAATTTTCTTCTTCCAAATTTTGTGGCTTCACCCTCTTCGATTGGTCACATGAGGATTCTTGACTGATTATGAATCACAAAGTATGGAATGGTTTTGTGGTAGTACAAACTAGTGATCTTTGTGCCTGTGATAATTTTCCCGAAGACAATTGGTGCCAGTTCAGAAATCATTGTCCTCTCTGCAAATAAGTGGACAATTTTGGCTTTTTCAATGAGATTATAAAACAAACAACAACAAAACAAGCACATAGGAGAGTGTTTCAGTATTGATAAAAAGATGAAAGTTCTTTTGAACTACCATGTAACCTATGAGTTACAACATTTTATACTGCTTGTAATTTGAATTAAAGTATGTAATGGTTTATTTATGGCATGTCTATGATTTCAAATAATTCCAAATGATAAATGCCATTAGTGAAGAATTACCCAACCAATAATTTGGCCATCTTCCAAGGTACTTTGTTTAAAACAGCTCTTGTTCTATGCAATGAGATGAGAGAGAGGCTTTCCCAACAGCGCACTGGAAAAAAACCATTAAAACCTCAGAATTGTAAAGTTAGAAGGGTAATTTAGACCATCAAATCCAATCTCTTCTTCACTGCAGGCTGTCAGACTTAAATATCTCCCATAGATGAATATTTATTCTCCATTTAAACATGTTCAGTGAAAGGGAGTGCACCAGTTTCCTATTGCAGCCTCACATAGTACTAAATATGAACTGTATTTCCATTTAATTGTCAATATTAAATAATTCTCAGAATCTTCCTATATTGCATATAGTATAGGTTATGTTTTCAATTATAGTATAGGTTATGTTGCATATACTATAGCATATAGTATAATTGTCAATATATATAATGATTCTCAGAATCTTCCTATATTGCATATAGTATAGGTTATGTTTTCAATTATCTGGAATATTTTATGAGAAATCATTATTTTTCCTGAAGTTTTTCTTTGCGCAATCTTAATTTGAGCATAGGAATTGATTCATCCCTAAAAGTGCATTTATTTTTTAGAGCAATAAAGGAGTTCCCAAGGAACGTGATGTATAAATTCTAATTAGGTTCTCGTGACCCTCACTGAAATACAATAGAAGTATGGCCTCAGAGGAAATAGGAATGTCTTACTCAATAAAACTGGATTGTTAAGACTAGAAAGAATATTTCTATATACTATGCTCATAAAATGCATCAGAATCATGGGTTAAAAGATATCATTGTTATTCATAAAAGAACTTTCAGAGCGGAAGATACTGTATGTAATGTGAACTTTCTGTCAAAAGAAGTAAATATGCTAACGTATGCCCCGGAAATGCAGTGTTTATTATTAATTATGCTAGCTCAGAACTACTGAAGAGAATTGATGATTGTCTTCATATTATCTGAATACTATCTCGATACCCATGCTTCGCAACAAAATTATATGATCAGGCTTAATTTCGGGGGAGGAAAATAAGGGGGGAGGAATTGTGCCTCTGTCTACCAGCATCCATCGGCATTCATTGGCTAGCATTCTGTCAGTGTGAGAGTTGAGGGCTGTTTGGAATATGAAACTGTATTTGCTGTGTGAGCAAGAAGGAGACAACAAGGAGCCTGAGTGTGGCTTAGCTCAACTGTTCTGTACTAAAGCTGCTTGGTGCTCTGAAGCTGAAACTGAAGCTCCTCTGCTTATGTTCTGCATTTGGAACAGATTTCTTTTCAGATGGGGAGGTGGAGTAGAATGCCTTAGCACAGGGGTCTCCAACCTTGGCTCCTGGAAGCCTGGCGGACTTCAACTCCCAGAGTTCCACAGCCAGCTGGCTGTGGAATTCTGGGAATTGAAGTCCACCAGGCTTCCAGGGGCCAAGGTTGGAGACCCCTGCCTTAGCATCAGACCATGTTAATAATAATATACAAAATAGTAATGTCTGATGGTCATTTCGAAAAATCCTTTCTTCGTGAGCTCCTAGAAGCCAAGAGGAACACATGTGCCAAATTTCAAGTTTGTAGGCTTTACAATTCTGGAGATTTTGTGGTGATGCGTGAGTGATATTTTGCTTTTATATATATATATAGATTGCTTTAATTAAGTTTGATTATATTTCCAGTCAATATAATTTATTTCCCATCCTCTCCTATCCCTACTTCTTTTGTAGGATGTGTCCTCTGATGTTGCTGGAACACTGACTGCTGTTGAAGAAAGAAAGGAAAAAGTTCCAATGCCACATCTAAGTCATCTTGTAGTCTTGACATCCAGCAACAGTCTTTATGGCTTGGCAGAGAGAGTGGTAGCCACAGAATCCTTGTATGTTAAGAATCCTCAACAGTGTTTCTTTCTGCTTCTTAAAATCAATTGCAAGAGATGTTATAAAGTAAAGTAAGATACCAGAGATGGGGAATGTTAGCATACAGCCACTTCCTCCTTATAGCCAACAAAGGCATGGCACTGCCCTTCAACACTATTTAAAAGTTACAGTTAGTCCAGAGCACAATAGCAGACAAAATATTGGGTATGCATAGATTTACCATGATAAATCTTTGTTGTGCAAGGTTCACTGGTTCCTGGTTTTCTAGCGTGTGGAATTCAAGGTGCTGGTTCTAAGAAGGCCTGTAGGGTTTGGAACCCAGTTATTTTCAGGACTGCCTTTCTCTAAGAATATCCACTAGTTTCACTAGATCAGATAGGATGGGCATGTTCCTGGACCCCTCCCTGAAGGCTTGCCATCTAGTGAGCTTAAGAAATCTGCTTTTTCAATGGCAGCTCCTTCACTGTTTTTGCCAGAGATGCTACCCTTTTAGCCTTTCAGAGGGTGTTAAGATGTAGCTTTTTTTTACTGAGGTTCTGGAATTGGAAGGAAGGTAGCAGTCTGCTGTGAGACATCCCAAGTGGGATGAGTACAGCACAAAGTTTTTCTTTTTAGCTTTATTGATTTTATGATTGTTTTATTTATTGGTGTTAGGGTTTTTGTAAACTGCCCAGAGTTGCTTAAGATGGGCAGCCATATAAATCAGCGGTTGCCAACTGGTGGGCTGCGGCCCACAGATGAGCCATGAGAAAATTTTGGTGGGCCACAGAGAATCTCACCCTAGAGCACCCCCACAAAGCAATTAATCCAGGCTGTGCAGAAACACAAGGCTGCGCCACCCACATGGCCCATGGGAATCCTCCCCACCCACTCACTCCTTATCCGGTAAACTTGCCTGCTAAATTGCTATTTTTCCTTCTTATCTCTTCTGCCATGCCAGGAGATTTAGATTAGCTAGGAAGCAGGAAATGGTTGGATTTCTTACTTTCTAGCTAGTCTTTAGATCTTCGGCTCAGCACAGCCAAACCTCCCTTAGGACTGAAGGGTTGCTTGCAAGCAAATTCAGTGCAGACTCACGGCAAGCAAATTTGAGAGACTGAGCTAGCTGATGGCAGATAGATAGATCACTGAATGATTCTGAGAGCAACTCAATTTGCCTGATTTGGGGTAAAAGTTGCTCTTTTTTATAAAAAAAAATCAATATTTACATGCATGGTGTGTTGTGAGTTAATTTGTGAGTTTGCTTGCTAGCAAATTTTATGTAACAGACTGAGCTAGCCAATGGCAGATAGATCTCTGAATGAATCTGTGATTCTGTGAGCAACTCAATCTGTCTCCCTGCTTTGCCTGATTTTGGGTAAAAGTTGCTCTTTTTTTATAAAAAAATTCAATATCGATATAAATATTTATAATATTTACATATAAGCCATGTTCAGCCAGTCAAATGACCACCAGGCCACACCCACAAATTCGGCCATGCCCACAAAACCGGTTAGTGGTCCCTGGGATCTAAAATTATGGGTTTGGTAGTCCCTGAGGTCCAAAAACTTGGCAACCCCTGATATAAATGCTATGAATAAGTAAGTAACTGCAGATACAGCACCCATTTTAAACAGGCCTATTATTTTGCCAGGTGCAAAACAGTCAGATTTTGATCTTAGTAAATTTTCTGTATTTATTAATTAATTAAACACATTTATACAGCTACCCAACTCACACATTGGTGATTTGAGGTGACTTACAGCATTTTACAAAAATCTTATCAAATAATAAATCCCAATTAAAAATCCCACCCTATCTGTTTTGTTTTTAAGAGTATTTTTGGCTGAACAATTTGAGTTCCTCCAGTCCCATCTTGATGCTGTAATGCCTCCAGCCAAAAAGCCTTTTCTTCAACAGTTCTACTCACAGGTCAGGATTCTGAATACATTTATTTATTTATTATGGTAATTTTGAATGTGTTGTTTATTGCTTTTGTAAAGAAACATCTTCAAATGCCTAACAATAATTAGTGCCATTTACTTAATACATTCTGATTCTTAATGTAATTATTACAATAGCATTTGAAAAAACTTCATGTTTCAGACAGTTTCAACAGCCAGTGAACTACGTAAACCTATATACTGGATTGTAGCTGCTAAAGCAATTGATTATGAACAGATGTTACTTCTGATGGCAAATATGAAGTGGGATGTGAAAGAAATCATGTCACAACACAATATTTATGTCGATTCACTCTTAAAAGTAAGTTTATTTTTAATTGTTTCAACTTAAATGTTTCTAACTAAGAGATAATTTATTAATATAAAAGTATTGTTCCATGTTGAAAGCAATAAATTCTTCCTTCAGTAATTTGATTCCTTCAGTTTGCTTCATTCTTGTCTATCCATGTTTAAATAATATGTCATCATAAGGAAAGATTCTCACCAATGTTCAGTCTGAATCTTAATGATTCTTTTAATTAGAAGTAGCAAGATGTGGTTCCACTTAATAATTTATAGAAAAAAATCATACCATACCAGGTATAATTTAATCAGTCCTGAGAAGATCAGATCCAATTACTACTGAAGTCAATACAATAGCAATTAGACTTATATGCTGCTTCACAGTGCTTTATGGCCCTCTCTAAGTGACTTACAGAGTCAGCATGTTGCTCCCCAACAATTTGGGTCCTCATTTTACCAACCTCAGAAGAATGGAAAGCTGAGTCAGCCTTGAGCCTAGTGAGATTTGAACTGCCAAACTGCAGTCAGCCAGCAGTCAGCAGAAGTAGCCTGCAGTACTGCATTCTACCTACCACCATGGTTCAATCTATTGCAATTTCCTTTTTGCCTGTCTATTTCAGCATGGGTTTCTGTGGGCCTGCTAAAGAATTATTTGCATGCTTACTTAAAAGTCTTAATACTTTAAGAGTGAAATCATGAGTAATATATTCTGGAATAAGACTCAGTGATTTTGATTACTGAAAAATAGATATGCATGGTTTTGTGGTGTTTCTGTACCTGTTTGCATTGCTTGGCTAAAAGGCATGGACTTTGATTTGCCAAATAATCAGTGAAGTCTTATCATTCTGTCTGCCACATGTTCCTCCATTCATAATTTATAGTACCAAATAAGCTTTTATTCCCGGTGAATGTTTCCCATTTTAATGGTTGAAAAATACCATTGCTGTTTGCATGAATGTTCTGAGCACTTCACACTAGAATGGAGAATGCTGCATGTATTTAATTCACTTCTGTATTCAGCTGGAATTTTGAAGGAAAGTTGTAGCTACGTTAACAAGAATATAAGTACTGTTATTTTACATAATCTGGAACATGAATAAAGGAGGATTCTAGGGATATGTACTTGTATGAATCACAGGTTCAGCTGTCTTTTAAATCTTTCAGCTGAAAGATTGGAGAGAATAGAGAAAAAAGTTATAAGTACGTCTGGTTTCCATCATGTGTGAAGTCTTCTATGCATTTAGACAAATCCTTGAGGAGGATTGCACACCAAGCAAAAATAATAGTAATAAAAAAACACCAGATGAGAGTAGCTAAAATATTATTTGGATTCCTATTACAACCACCTGGCACCATAGCATACAAACCGTCCAAAGTCCTTCAAATTATCATAAGTAAATCAAAGATCTATTAGCCCCAGAGGGAAAAAACAGGAATCATCTAACAACATACAGTGTACATTTGTAATAGCCACTGTATAGGGCAAACAGACAGAATGCTAGCAGAACGTATCCCTTAATACCAACCAACAGATTTAACAGATAATCAGAGTTGGAAGGGACCATGTAGGTCATCTAGTCAAACTCCCCCCCCCCCGCCTGTGGGAGACCCTACACCATTTCTGACAAATGGTAGTCCAATCTCTTCTTGAAAGTCTCAAATGAGGGCGCTCCCACAACTTCCGAGGGCAACTTTTCTTTCATAGGTTGATTGTTCTCACTGTCAGAAAGTTTAATCTCTCCTTATTCAGTTTCCATCCATTATTCCTTGTCTGGCCTACAAGTGCTTTAGAAATCGCTTGACTCCTTCCTCTCTGTGGCAGCCCCTCAAATATGGGAAGACCGCTATCATGTCTCCCCTGGTTCTTCTCTTTACTAGACTAGCCAAGCCCAGTTCCTGCAATCGTTCGTTGTATGTTTTAGCCTAGCAGAAAACCGGATGAAAACTCCTTAATTTTACAACATATGAACAGATTCAACCATAGTTTCAACTGGGAAATTTTGAGCATCTTATACCAAGCCAAGTCCAAAAACACTAGAGTATTCCTGGAAACCTGACACTCTGACAAATTGGCCATCAACAGGCACATAGACATAAACATCTATATATCATTCAAAAGAAACAATAAAAAGAGCCAGAAAAGAAACAAAAACTCTGTAACAGATCCTCATCAGCAATCAACATTCAGATGAGCAGAGATTAACACCAAGGTTAACATTAATCCAATAATCAACAAACAAAAATACTTCATTCAAGGAACTGACAAGTAGTAAACAACAACCCAAATCAAGGAAATACCAAGATGACTCCAACCAACATTGACAGGCAAACCATTAGAATACAAAATGAGAACAAACCCACTCCCTACTAGCACTGATCATGTTACCTAGTTTAGTAATAAAACATCTGCATGAAAAGAATCAAACCAAGGACCCCAAAATTCAACACTGAACTACAAATATTTTATTCTATTGGATTCCTATTTATAATATAAAAATAATTAGCAAATATAAAATGTACATTTTGTAAAATTTAATATCGAACAGTAGCTTTCTTGTGATCAGATTGGCTTTTACCTTATTGGTCTCTTCAAAGCCATTAGATCCTGGAATTTTCAGGATCTGTCCTATAATAATCAAAGCCTTCTGCAATGGGCTTGGATGTTCTAGGTATTTTTGAGGCTGAATTTTTTTTTTTGTTCATATTTTAATACTGTATCTTCAGCAAGAAGCTTTAAGCCTTGTTGGATTAAACTCTATACATTGTAGTAAATAAATAGATAAACTACTCTAGGTCAGTAGAATGTGCACTTAATAGCTTTGATGCAGTTGGTACAGTCAGTAATCAATTTCATCAGTTATATGACCAGAATGTTTCCATACATAAATAATCAGCAGATAATATATATTAAAACAGGTTTTCTTCATGACCCTTATTAACCTTCTTATCTAGAAACAAATTCATTCAATGAGAACTGTGGTACACAAAGAGATGGTAGGAGTCAGCCTTTTCAAACTTAGACTTGAGATACGTTGTAAGTTCAATTCTTGAATCTAAAGCAGGGGTGTCAAAGTGGATTTCTTTGAGGGCTGGATCAGCATTATAGTTCTGCTCTGCAAGCTGGTTTGATGGTGGGGGGAGACAGGACGAACACCTCCTGCAGCACTTTGCTGGCCAAAATGGAGCAAGGTAAGGCCCTCCCACATGCTGTTTTGGCCAGCAAGGTGCTAAAGGAGGCCGTCCATGCGGTACAGGGGGGTGCAGCTCCCCTGCACCCTGTTTTTGCTGGTAGGGACACTGGGGCGGGTCCTTTGCTATTTCCAGGCCGGATACAGTCTGCAGGCCTTGAGTTTGTCACCCCTGGTCTAAAGTATGGCTATTAGGAATACAGGAGATTTTAGTTCTAAATAAATAAGAAGAGGAGCCAGTTGGGAAAAGCTGCTCTGGAATGCTCACCATCTATCTTACAGTTTGTGTATTTTTTATTTGTGTGTTCGCTTGTTGTCTGCTTAGCTGCATATTTATTGGCATTTATAGTTCATCATTTAATAATTGTATTCATTATATAAATTTTATATAATTTAGGAATTTGAACAGTTTAACAAGCGGATGATTGAAGTGTCAAAGAGAGTTCGTATTCCATTGCCAGTTTCAAATATTCTTTGGGAACACTGCATACGGCTAGCCAATAGAACAATTGTAGAAGGGTAAGTGCTATTGTTTTTGAAATGAATATTAAACTGGTTGGACTCATAAAGTTTTTATTCATATTTCTCCCCCAAGTCCCATTTCTCTTTCTCTTCTAGTCTTATAACCATAACCCCCAGCTATCTAATATTGCCCATCCTTGATAAATAATGTGGCATTTCAGACTTAATTAGTAGTCTTGAGATAAGAGATCTTAGAATTTTGTTCATTTTTAAATTATAATATACTTGTAAACTGACTGCCATTTGTCTTATGAGAAGTTAAATGGCTGGATTCAGCTGAGCATATAACTTGGATATAAGTATAAGGGTTTTACTTATTTGTGAATAATAATATATTTTATAATGCGCGTTGATTAAAATGTTTAGATGCATTCCAAAATCACTTCCTTGCATGTATGTTCAGAAGCAATAGCTCCTATTCCAATACGATTCCAAGTAAACTAGTCCTTGATTTACCATTGTAACTGAGCCCGGAAATACGGTCATAAGTCATGATGCTCATTAAGGAGATCACTGTGTGACCATTCCTAATTATATAACCTTGTTGGCTGTCAAGACATGGAAGTTGTTTACCCGTTTTCCCAGTGGTATTTTTTGCTGGAAATCAGAAGTATGCCCTGGAAAAATGCCAAAAATTGTGGTCATGTGCATGCTGGTTGCCAACTATCCAAAATGCTATCTCCTGACTCCAAGTGGGGGGCAGCTGTCAGAACTTCAAAATTCAACCACAATCTTCAGAAAATTAAAACACCAAACCAGACTTCTTATCTCTTGTTCACTTACGTATCTAGTTATGCCAACGTCAAGAAGTGTAGCAATGAAGGTCGTGCTCTGATGCAATTGGATTTTCAACAGTTTTTAATGAAGCTGGAGAAACTTACAGATATTAGGCCTATTCCAGACAAAGAATTTGTGGAGACCTATATTAAAGCTTATTATTTGACTGAAAATGACATGGAACGTTGGATCAAGGAACACAGAGTAAGAACTAATTTTTAGGTTTTCTTGTTGGATTGGATCTAGTGAGAGGGAAGTTTATATTGATATGTTGCTGGTGAGCCCAAATAATTGGTTATTTGCTAATGTTTAAATATTCATTAAATATTCATGCTCATTTTACTTTGTAAACTAAAAAAAAATCCTACTCTGCACTGATGTGGTGCATCCATTGCCTGTTTGGCAGCCTTTTCAATTTGATTTTCTGGGTTGAACTTATTGGACATGAAGGTAAGTTCTACAGCTGCTAAATTAATTTAAAAAGACCAAGTAGTTCATCAAGCCTGAAAAAAAAATTTCTTAAGTTATTTTCTTATTTTATTGTATGTTTTAATTTTTGTCAGGTGATGGGATGACTTTATCCCAAGTTTAAACTCAGTTGCTGAGGATTGATCTACTATCTCTTCTGGAAGTTGGTTCCAAAAGCAAATACTTTCTAACATTACTTTTGAACTTTCCTTCTGTCAGTTTGAGATTATGTCCCCTTGTTCTTGATCTTTGTTTAATATTGAAAATACTGCCTTCTAGAACCTTATTCACATTCTTAATATATTTAAAGGTTTCAGTCATGTCCTCCATTTCTCTTTTGTCTTCCAAGCTGTACATCAGTTTCTTCAATCTTTCCTGATAGTTTTGTTCCCCTCCCACTTTGCACCATCTTTGTTACCTGTCTCTGTTGCCTGTCTCTGAACTCATTCAACTGTATCAATATCTTTTGTTAAGTAAAGTCCCCAGAATTGGACATTATTACAAATGAGGGCTAAAGCCCTACATAGCATGATTAGAACCTACTTTTTCTTGTGGCTGATTCCTCTAGTGATGCGTCTCATAATTTTGTTTGCCTTCACAGCTGCCTGGCTACATTCATTGTGCAGTCATCTGCTATCAGCACATACTAAACCCTTTTCCTCTCTTGTTCTGTCTAACATGGTACCCTTAATACCATACCCTGCCAGAGAATTCTTTTTCCTCAAGTGCATGATCTTACATTTAGAAACATTAATATGTAGTCTCCACATTTTGGTATATGGTCAATAGATAGATAGATAGATAGATAGATAGATAGATAGATAGATGGATGGATGGATGGATGGATGGATGGATGGATGGATGGATGGATGGATAGGATAGGATAGGATAGGATAGGATAGGATAGGATAGGATAGGATAGGATAGGATAGGATAGGATAAGATAAGATAAGATAAGATAAGATAAGATAAGATAGAGACAGATTAGACAGACAGGCAGACAGAATGTCCCAGTGCAGTAACTCCAGTAAAAAGATACATCAGAATTAACAATAATCACAAGAAATACAACGTTAACCTTGCTTTAATGTGCTAAAACTGGAGCGCTACAGCTGTGAGTTTATGAAAGTTTCTGGATGATTAGTTGATTAGGACGTTCTAGAAACAAAATACATTCTTTGAGCCAGAAATGTATTCTGTTTTTCTCATTTACAAGATATCCAAAGGAAACTTTGTGCAAACACACATCAATTAATCATCTAAGCAAAAAAATAAGCTTTAAATTTTAGTGATAACGTTGGCAATTTAAAAACCCTTAGAAGCTTTGTTTCCCTCCACATGTTATCCACAAATCCTTCAGCCTTTTTCCAAACAAGTAATCAGTATATCAGAACTTGAATAGTTCTATTAAAAATTGTTCTTCTTTTTCATTTGTTGTTTTTGAATAATTCTGACATACTTGAATTTGTAAACAATAAAGTTAAAGTCTTACCTGCTTTTATCAGCAGAGTTGCAGCTGCTTATGATTGCAGTTGAGCAGACCTAAGTGTGAATTCTGGATTGCTTTCAGTCTAGCTAGACATTTACTTTTCTTGGGGATAAGTAGATGGACTGCTTTCCTTTGCTGTTGTACCTCAAAAATTCTGCTTCAAATAATCAAATGATCTGGCAATATTTAAGTGGCAAGACAGTGCTCTTTAAATAAGTAGTTGTGTCCTAGCACATATTTAAGGGTTATAAGATTGAAATAATTCATTGTATGCATCAGAATATTTCTTTTGATCAGATTTAGCATTGATAATTTGTTCTTTAGTCCCTTTGGCAGAACTACATTGGAAATGTGAACAGAAGATTTCTTGAAACATTGTTTTTATAGTATCTCTGAATCTTAAGTCAATCTGACATGTTTTTCCCTGAGGAGTGGAAAATAAATTTTATGTGCCATGGGATGTTAAACTATTCATAGAATTTCATGTTGTCCAACATCTCACTAAAATTCTAAGCAGCTCCTATTAAGCTGCTACCCTTCTACCAGTATTTTCTTCAGAAGTTTGTACCATAAACAATACCCACCTTAGCCCTTGTTCAGCATTTCTTCCAAAATGGCAGTTTGGGGTGAAAAATTTTGCTATAACATTTTTTTTCCTGGGCACCTATATTCTGTTTGCTGGAAACTAAACTGATTTGTTTCCTTTGTACAGGAATATTCCACCAAGCAACTGACCAATTTGGTGAATGTTTGTCTGGGATCTCACATCAACAAAAAAGCTAAGCAGAAACTACTAGCAGCAATTGATGACTTAGATAGGCCTAAAAGATAATTTAAAAGACTATCCATCTTGTGATTTATTTATTTTTTTGCCTGTATTACTATTTGAATATGTGAAACATGAAGAAATAGCTCATGGAACTACAGGTGAAGTTTAGCTAAATGGAGAAAGTGGACATCCTTTTCTGTCTAGTTCCAAAGACATGTGAAATCAATGCGTGGTCTTTTCAACTCTTTACTCCCACAGCCACTTTGGCAGTGTGCTTTCTTTCATGATGAGTTAAATTTGTATTTGTATGTGTGGGTGTGCATGTTTGTGTATGCATATATTTATACACACACACTAACATAAAATCAGAATAAGAACATAATAAGAAAGTTAAAATAATATATTCCAGTTGTGATTTTTCTTGTTGGGGTTCTGAGATTTTGAAAATGTTTGGGGGAATTTTTTTTTGGTCTTTTTTGCCAAAGGATCCTAGGTAGTTCTCTCTTCAATGCTAAGAAAATGGTATGAGTGAAAATAAAAAGAAACATCTTGTATTGAGATTATGAATTGTGCATGTCCTTTAAAAGTGTGCAATGCTTAATTCTATTTGCTTTTTTTAACATACCTTTAAATGTAAATTCATTTCTGAATGAATCCTATCTTGTCAAAGGAATTGACTAGGAATTATGGCAAAATAATAAACTTTGAGTGCTAGGAAATGGTGTTTTGGAATCTGTTCTTGGCAGCTTATGCAATAGATCTGCCCCCATGGCATTTTGTTATAAGAAGGCTAGATGAGAGGAAAAGGATTAAGAACAGTGAATTTCATCTTATCACCAATTGTATTCAGAAAATACCTCTGCAACAGAATTTTGTCTGGATGTTGCTAAGTCTTCATTTTAAAGGTAATAAAGGTAATTAATTTAATGTCTCTTTTGGCCCTCTTCTGAAACTATTTCAGCTTCAACAATGTGTAAAACTGCCAGAATCAAAATAGGATAATGTTCCTGAAAAATTGAATGATTGTGTGATGAAGGGTTATCATCTGAAAAATCACGTTTGCATGCTCTTAAAGATTGAGCTTTATCCTGTTTTTCATATAGTTTTTCTAATCCACAACTTAACTATAATCTTTATAACCACTTCACATTGCAAAAAACAAGATACTGGAGGAGGGCTGGGGAATTTCTGGATGGAAATGATTGAAAGATTGAATTCCTCCCAAATTTAAATTTTTTTTTATTGTAATATTTTGCTGGAGCTTTTCAATTTTACTTTCTCTGTCTCTATTCTTACTTCACTATATTTAGAACAGTGTTTTTTAAATTTGACAACATTAAGATGTGTAGACTTCACCTCCCAGAATTTACCAGCAAAACACTGGCTTAGAAGAACTTCTACAAAAAAATCTTATTCGCTTACAAATATTAAGTGCTTTGTTTTAGATCGTGGGTATGTAACCTCGCCACGTCATGTTGCCAACATGTGATGTTTCATGACATTTTTCCCATTCGCAGAGCTAGGTGGGCTTGGCCTACATGTGACGTATCCCGGTTCCAGGCCACCAGTTTGACACCCCTATCTTAGATGTTACCAAATTTGAATTCATCACATCATAGCATGGTTTCATGATGTCCCTTTTCATTGGTCATTGGGATGGATTAAAAAGGAGAAGTTTTGTACACTGAAACATAGAACAGACATTAGCATCAAGGACCCCCCCCCCCCCCCCCAACATACCACAGAGAGATATTAGACAAGTACAAACATACAACACCATCAGCAGGAGTAATGTTTATGAGGCTGCCTAGGTGAGCAAGCAGCTGCTGGAACTGATCCTGCCAATTGATCAGGGAGATATCAGGTGAAACATCAATCTTATATTTTTGCAGGTTTTGTTGTATTATTCATGGTGAGATCCTATTTCAGATGATGTAATATAATTTAGCATTCATGAGTTCATGAATTTGATAATTCATTCTGTTCAGAAATTCTCTGCCTTGTAGGGAAGTCATGGAAGAACACCTCCAAGACCAGGGCTCCAAAAAGATGCCAAATTAATGGAAAGCTGGTTGCTAGCAGCCCTTGTCTCATCTATTTGGAACTATAGAGTGATCATCCCAATTAAGCTATGATTCTCACATATACCTGGATCACATTAGTGCTTGGAAGCCCCTGGCTTTAAATTGTTACTGTTTGTTTACTTTGGGGAATGTGTGAAATTCTTTCAGTCTCAACAGACTCTGCTAAGAGTGTTTATATATTTGGCTTTATTGCTACTTGTGTTTAAAAGAAAATCACTAATCCATTGGATGGATTATCTATGTTTGCCCTACAGCCAATGGAGATTGGAGCAGAGTGTGCAGTAGCTCCCAAGACTCTCCCAGGACTTTTATGCCACTCCCTTTTGGTGAATTGTTAGGTATATAATGACTAGGCTACAAAAATCCAATGAACATTACTTGAACATTCTTGGGGGTCACACTTATTTAGTTTTCCTGAATTTTAGTTTTCTTTATCTTTTTGCTCCATCTAATAATAGTTTGCCAGTTGTTAGTGGTCCATATATAATATGCCTAAGGTATAATAAGGGATCAGTAAATTATGCTGCCATGACTTGGGTAAGGTAATTAACATAACATAACAAGATTTATTTTTTATTTAAATCTAAACTTTTAATGAATGATTAGGTGAACTATTTTGAAATATTTGTAGTGTAGGATCTATTTATATGACTGATTGCTTCTCCACTATTACACAATATATATAAAGCAGCAGCTGATGTATACGAAAAACTATTTCTTAGGATTTTAATTGGATACACAACAGCAGTGGCTGTTGAGTAAAAATTGGTAATGTGGCAGGTATGGGAATGAAGTTGAAACTCTACTTAAAGCTTTTTTGTAAGCCAGAATTGCACTCACAAAGGTAAGTAACTTGATGCTATGTCTGCCATCTTGTGTTTCAGTAATACTGCTGGTTCTAATATTACAGTATACCATAATATGTCTAATGTTAGCTTCGCAAAATGTGTTCACCAGCCACTGCGACTACTTATAGGTGGGATAGCTAACCTAGGAGCTCTGGAACACAGCTCCTAGTATCCCTTACCACTGTCTGTGTTGGTTGAGATTGCTGCAAATTATATTTTCCCAGCCTTGGCCTACATAAAATGGATTAGTGTTGTATTGAAGGCTATACTAGGATAGTAACTCAGACACAATTGGTTAGGGTAAAAATGAGAACATTCTTGGGGTCACACCTATTTAGTTTTCCTGGACTGCCAAACATTCTTCTTGCCAGGAAGAAAATGTATATCTGTTAAATCAGCCAGCATTGGCACACTACAAAGTGTAGTCTTTACAGAATATTGGGAGATGAACCCTCACATTTGAGACAGGGTTGCATCCAGATCAGGGTAGATTATAACAGCTTTCTATTTTTGGACATGTTTTGTTTTGAGTCTGTTTCTGTTTTTATTTTTTTCCTTTTACAAGGTTCTTTTTAATTATAGTAAACTTTTTGGGCAATGGAAATACACAAGAAAGGCTGGGTACAAGATTAGATAGATTAGTAGTTCAAGTATGAGTAATTCACTGGGAAGGCTTCTCCATCCTTTTTTCTCCCATTGCTGGTAAGCTACAAACTGTCTATCAAATCTCTTTAATATGGCATCTGTGAACACATAATGATGATATATGGGAGAAGACAGAAGGAAAAGCCAGAGATTATTCTATGGTCAAATAAGGGGCATGTTAGCCTTCCGAAAGAATTGGTTGTGTGGCAAATGTGATAGTGATCATTTATCTTTAGACCTATATCTGTTTCTTGTTTTTTTTAAAAAAAGATTTGTACAACATTTCTATATAAAACTGGCAGAGATAAGTGCTTGTTTAAAGTGAGTCTAACTCTTGCCACTCATCAACTGATTCATGCTCACTCAAAAATTGTTAAGAATACTAAGAAAATATTCAGTCACTATCAAAATGTAATTCATACTTGTGGACAAGCACTCCTCATGCATACAATGACAATGCCCTACAAACTACATCAAGATAAATGTTACACTGAGATTGCATATGGCTCAGAAGGAAAAGAGTAACCTGGTAATAGTTATTTGCAGCAGTGAGACACAAAAATTCATCCAAATTTTGAAGTTCAGTCACTTCAAGACTAACAACCTTCTTGTAGCTACCACATCCCAGTAACAATATGCTACAATATACTTCCATTTTGTACACTATAATATGCTACCCCTTCTCAATAATAGTTTAAGAATTCACTTCCATCATTTTTATGTGACACAATTCCTGTTTTTTCAACTGAGATTCTACCAAGGCTCCTGAACAGCCTCCAATCAGTTTTAGAAAGTCACAAAAGCCGGAACAACATCAGTGGGAGATTTATACAGTATATAGTTATAGTAGAGTTATAGTATAGTATACAGGAGGTAACTAGAACAGTGACACCCCCCCCCCCCCGCATCCTTTCTGGCTTTAAGAACTGGCAGTAGGGGGAGAGAGAAAGGGAATGGTTATGTGTGCGTGCACAGCTTTATTTGCATGAGTGGCAGGTACACATGTCTGTCACTTGCTCAAATGGAGCTGCGCATGCGCACTCACTGCTTACACAAGTAGAGCAGCACCATGCAACGCTCAACCACCACTTTTGCAGCCTGATTCCTTACAGTCAAGGCCCAATAGTGGACCACAATCTAGTGTTTGGGGACCCTTGGACTAGAGGATTGATTAGTAGATACCAATTTTAGTCTTCCTTTTTACATATATTGATAAAACTCATGGTCCAAAAGATTGGGAAGTGGTTATAATGGATCTTAAACAAAAAAGCAAGATCCAGCAAATTATCATCTTGAGCCTCCCCTGGCATAAATATTTGGAAATTTGTGGACTGACTCAAGAAAAATAATACTTATCCATCCATCCATCATCCATCCATCCAGCTTCTATGTCTTACAGTTCCTGGGCAGTCAGGTGTTAGAATGAAATGTTGAATTTTAGAGCAAGGCTTAGTGTTATTACATCAAATTGAAAAATATACAAATACACTTATGGCATATCCATTGGTTTTAAGCAGGCTTCTGACTCAATACTACAAGAAACACTATAACACAAATTAAAGGTCTCTATCGTTTTAAAGGGGGCATGATGTCTCAATGATTAAACATGCTGGAAAGCCTGGGTTTGAGACCAAAACCATGCAACGGGGTGTGCTCTCATTATTTGCCCAGCTCTTGCTCACCTAGCAATTTGAAAGCATGCAAATAGGTACCACTTTGATTAGGGAACATTGTTCTGTGCTTCTTGGCATATAGTCATGCCACATGACCACAGAAATGTCTTCGGACAGTGCTGGCTCCCTCAGCTAAGAAAAAAAGCACCATCTCTAGAGCAGGGCTGTCGTCACACTGTCCAAGCCCAACCCGGTTTAACAAAGGGAAAGTTGCAATATGTCACATGACTCCATTGTGACGATGCATCCTTGCTCTAGAGTTAGAAATGACAAGGGAAACCTTCACTTTTATACTATCAATCGCCAGTAGTTTACTCTTAAATAAGCATTAATACCACTAGCATAAAGGTAGGATAAAATATAGAACTAGTCCTTTTCACAAAAAGAATGAAACAGATGCATTCTTGTTCCACACTTATTTCATTATATTGATATAATGAAATTCCTTAATAAAGATGAACATCACCCACCAAAATTGACCAACAGGCCAGTCTTTGCCTATGCAATGATATAATAATTTTGTCCTCATTACCATTGGGCTTAACAGTAGTGCTGAACAAGTGGTGTTAGGGTCATTGATGTTCTATCTGTCCCAACACCCTACAATTACACAACCCTTGGCAAATGGCTCATACTTATAATGGTTGCAGCATTTTGCATTCAACCGATATCAATTTGCAACCTTCCCTTCATAAGCAAAGTCAACGGGGGAAGCCAGCAGAGAAAGTGCAAATTGTTTGAGTAAGTTTCCTTCACTTGCACATCCTTCCTCAGTCCCTTTTTGTTTGTGCTGTGCTTGCACACTTAGCCTTCACTTGAATACCCTCGTGCACTCATTTTAAACATTATTGTGCTTGCACTGGCCACTCATGCATTCTGCCCCACCCAGCAGCAGTCATCCTAAGCATTGCTGTACTGTGCTATGCCTCTCCTGCCACCCTTCCCCACTCAGTGGCAGCCACTTCAAATCCCACCATTTTTGTGCTGTGTTTTCGTGGTCAGCTATGCACCACTTGCTACAGTCCAAGAGCAGCCACTTACTTGACTATTTGCCTGCTTTGCAAGATGGCTGTGACTTCCTATTTCCTGCAACTTTTCTCACTGACTGGTTCTTGGAAGCTGGCAGGAAGTTGCAAAGAGGTGTTTGCCTCACAATCCATGTTCCATGTTTACTGGCAACAGGAACTTCAGAGATTGTCATTGCTAAGTGATACGTTCCCAGGACATGTGCTTATGACCACATTACTTAGCAACAGAAATTCTGATCCCAATTTCAGTCATAATTCGAGGACTACATTTAGATTGGGATTTCTACTTCAGTCTTCTGTCAAATGAAATATTTGTATTATTTTATCTATTTTGAGTGCTGAAAGATCATATCTCTTTTTCCCACAACAGAAAGCAGATTTCAGCTCGGTAGTAACAGTAAAACTGCTAGCAAGCAAACAATTGGCACTTCTTTATGATCTTGGTTAAACCCTGGTGTCCATCTTGAGAAATTACAGGAAGTTGAATCTGCTTTTCTAAAGAAATTATTTCAGGAGCCGATAATGTTTCTAATGTAGCATTCTAGAAAGAATTGGGTTAATAAAAATTGAGACAGGAGATGGAAGGTGGGAATGGTTTTATCTACTCGCTAAAGTTAACATTTTGAATGCAGATATTAGCTCCACTTACATTTAAAGGCAATTTTGACTGGAGGCAGGATATTAAAGATAAAATAAACATCAATGTTTCTCCTCAAGGGCCTTATTAGTCTTGGGACAAGATCAGACTGTGCTAACACAAAGAATTTCAGTGTAAAAGTAAAAAAGATATAAAGCAGTGCAGTATTAGAAAATCGGACAAACATCTTCAAATCAGTTCAGACAGTACCTGTTTTGACAACTGATGTGCCATTTTAAGCAGGCCAGTCCCAGTGGGGTGAAATGATTCTTCAAGTAGCCTGGACCCATGCTACAGAGGCTTGAATTGCTACCTGAAAGCAAAACTAGTAGCCAGGCAGCTCACAGAACAGCAATGTAATATGGGCCATTCTAGAGGTCCCCAAAACTGCCTCTGCACAAGTTAGCTATGTTTCAGTTAAGCTTTTAATCATGTTTTATTGTGTTGTTTGTAAACCACTCAGAACCACTTACATGAGATGGGTGCTGTATAAATTTGACACAAGACTAGATAGATAGATAGATAGATAGATAGATAGATAGATAGATAGATAGATAGATAGATAGATAGATAAGCAATAGAGATAAATAGATAAATTTGACAGAAGAGATAGATATGATAGACATAGAGATAGATAAAGAATAGAGATAGATAGTAAGTTGATGATAGAAAGAGAGACATAGATAAGCGATATAGATCTAGTTCTAGATCAGACTAAATAAATAATAGAGCTGGATAGAGATAAATTGTAAGTTGGGAGGTAGATGATGTTGATAAATGATGGATGGATGGATAGATAGATAGATAGATAGATAGATAGATAGATAGATAGATAGATGATAGATATTACAGAGATAGATGGAAAGATCCAGTTAGGTGATTTAGGAGATCTGGATAAAAAACTATATAGATAGAAAAACAGGAAGAGATACAGAAATTAAAAGCAAATGTTAACTGTAGAATGCAGTTTTGAATGATTTTTCTGTTTCTTAACTGTACATACCATTGCTTAAAATATATTGTTAACAGGTTGTAAATAAAACCCCAAATCAGAACTATTTAAATGAAATTCTTGGTAAGTCACATTTATATATCGACTTACTTGGTATTAACTTCATCAATTTGTTTTTAATTAAAGTATTCTGCAGAAATTATAATTAAATATTTTAATGGAATTATATAAAATTAAATTGTTTTTTGCTCCTAAATATACTGAGTATACTGAATATTCATGCATATATTTTCAGGTTAAATCCAAACTAAAAATGCACATATAGTAAAAATTATGATGATAGAATCCTAATGAATGCATTGTAATATAAATAATTACATTAAAACTTTGTAAATAGTCATTTAAATAATTATTTCAAGTTGTAGTCATTTATATTCCATTTAATCAAAATTAATTCTACCGCACTTTTAAAAAAAAAAAAAAGTTTGAAATTGCCATTTACAGAAAATTCTATAAGCCGGGAAAATACCTCATTATGTCACTTATGCTCCATGTCTATGGAAGAGTAAAGGCAGAAGTCCACCTTACTTTTCCAAAGTCCTTTGTTCCTTCATGTAAAAGGACATTAGAAGATTTAAGCAGGCATTAGTGCAGATCAAATTGCTGGATCAAATAAATATTTGGATAAACTTAAATAAAAGATTACATTTTAAATTTAGCATGTTGTTGATTTGGGTCTTTTCGCCTCATGTTTTAAATCAAAGTATTTGCTTCATTATTTCTCTAAAATGGTGCTGCATGCTATTTTTCTCTTTCCTCGTTTGTTGTTTTTTCTTGCCTATAGAAATAGATCTTCTCTGTATCAAGCAGAACCCTGATCTGCTTTATGATCTCAAGCTCTCAAGACCAGCTTTATGTTCCAGTAAGCCAGAACTTCCAGCTGCTGCCAGATCTTGAAGTTCTTTCTTCAACTTACAAATTAACTGTCAGCAGAAAGCTCTTCATTTGAATTGTAGGTCTCATTTGGATGTAGACACTTATTTATATTCCTTTTAGAACCCAAACAATTATTAATGATACAGCGACCCAGGTATTTTGCAATAAATGTCAAAAGATACCTATCTTTGTTTTCTAGCACATACAAAAATAACACATTTATTAGGGTTGCCACTAGTGATGATTTGGGCATTGAGCTAGGCAGGCTTAGAGGAGATAATGAGGCTGTAATTCCATTTTACTCCCAATAATCAGTGTGTAGTTAGCCAATTTTCCCAACATCTGGAGACACAGTATGTCTCTGAGAATTTTAAAAGCTTGTCCTAAAAATAGTTAATCAGAACCTATGGTCTATGTAGGTTATCCTCTGACCCAATGGGTAGTACTTTTGGGCTATAATTGCATCCTCTCCCAGTAAAAAGGAGAAAGTGGGATAAGAAAGGAAAATACAATTAGGTTTTTTTAATAATGGAGCGGAATAGCTACATATTTCAGAGTACAGCTTTCATCAATCCTGTTGAAGATGAGTAAAATTAATGTCAATTTCCAAATGATTACTTTTATGATCTCCCTCCAAGTTCCCAGGTGAGCTTCCAGTCTTGCTGTTTCATGCAGCTGCAGGAAAGCCCCCCTGCTGTCCTATTCCACCTTCCATGGAACTAACCATCACTTTTTCCAATAGGCAGACAGAAAAAGCACAAAAAAGGGCAGTGAAGTCAGCCATCCAGCAAATACCCAGCTTTGCTTTGCTTTTTTGCTGACTGCTTTCTGTACAGAGGAAAGGAAAGTGAAATATAAAGGAAGGAAAAGCTCATTTGTGCATCTTGTGGAAAAATGTAAAGCTGCCTTGTAAAACATTTGTGATTGCAATAGAGTATAAAGGGGGAAAGCTTCTACTTCTGAGCAACTTTCCACTTTCCCCCGTCTCTTAATAGAACATAGAAGATAAAATAATAAGGTTGGAAGGGTCTTCTAGTTCAACCCACTGCTCTAGCAGTAGACACTGTACCATTCCAGACAAATGGTTGTCCAGTCTTTTCTTGAAAACCTCCAGTGATGGAGCACCTACAACTTCCAAAAGCAAACCATTCCACGGATTCTGTCAGGGCTCCAACAAATCCACCCTCGTTCAAATCAAAAGTGTCCAGCTGCATCTCAGAAGAAGTAAATTGGTTTATTAGAAATTGCCATGTTGGCGCGTGACTGGGTGCAGCCAATACTAAATCACATCATATATCTCCCCCTTGACCCTGGTCTTTTCCCCACCCCCTGGATGTGACTTCTCCAATGGGACACATCAGCCTCCAAGAGTCATCCATCATGCTCTCCAATAACTTCCTATGCTCCGGCAATTTTGGGCTGTTGAGTATCTAGGCATTTCAAGAATGCCTTGTTTTCCCCCACTCCCTTTTTCTGGCAGCTAAAAAGACCAAAGGGGTATCTTTTTAGTTGACATTGTTCTCATTGTTAGGAAATTTCTCCTTAGTTCAGGTTGAATCTCCCTTTAATGATCCCAATAAAGGAGAATTCCCCATTACTACTGTGATGTGTTTCTTGCACCCTTACCTAACTGATTAGCAAAAAGTTCTTTTATTTCATCTGCCTGATCGGGTAACCTATAGTATACACCTATGAAAATGTCATTCATTTTTCTTTTATATTAACTCGTCTGCATTCAAGAAGATTTTCATCCTTGGTTTTATACATTTTCAGTAGTGATTTCTTATATATAATTCCACCTCTTTTATTAGGTCTGTTTCTTTTGAACAATTTATATGCTTTAGGAACCTATTTGTAGCTCAGGGTTGAAATGATGGGGTCTTTTTTATAATTTATATCCTTCCAGCAATATATTCCAGTCATGAGTTTCATCCCACCAAGTTTCAGTAATATCCTGTCTGCCCTCATGTACTAGGACTTTAAGTTCATCCTACTTGTTTTTTGAACAGGAACGCAAGAGTACAGGCATGCGGTATCTGCCATCCCGCATCTGATGGGCAGCTCATGAAAGGGAGCGAAGGGAAGAGAAACGACAGGAAGCGAAGTTTCCTCTTGATGAGCGCACCCTGAATGTCTTGGCACACGCTCTTTTATTGTGCTTTTTTACAAGAAAATGATTTAATCAAAGCTCAAGTCAAACATGGTAATCTCATCAGGATGTGCATGTTTACAAAGCTGCATACCGGACAGATTATTTACAATGTGGATAAGCTTATTAACAATCGTCTAGCTCCTTGTCCCTTGTACATGCCTTGCAAAGGTCACTGAAGAGACAGAAGTTAATGATTACACATGAATGATACAATGTTGCAAACACATGAATGATACATAGTTGCAATGATACATAGTTACAACATCTCCTCTGTTTTTATTATTTATGACGAGTCTTCTTCTTCGTCCGAGAAGACAGGAACCATTTTTATAGAATGTTCGCCGTCCCTGTCATCTAGGCAAGAGTGCGACCCGTCAGCGTCAGGGTTGTCCAAGGAGCGGTAACTCAGCAATGACATTTTTTCGTCCGGTGTTGAGGATATAACATGAGCTTGCAATAGCACATTAACATCAGCAGTTATGGAGGATAATTGATTTTTCAAAAATTGCAATATTCTATAAAAACAACAAGGTCCTATAATACATATCAATATAATGATTATTAATGATCCTGCCAATGCAGTTAAAAAGGTTGTAAACCATGGCGAAATAGAAAACGAACCCCCCCCCCCGCCATCAGTATAAAGACAACATTCTTCTTTAAGCATAGCACACAATCCCTCTTGGTTTTTTTTTTTAAAAAAATAACAGATCTAAATCTTTACGATTTTGCAAGAGGGGGTATTCCATGGGTACCTGTAGGGATATAAAATCAGAGTTATACACACAAGCCATACTTGAATGCAAAATGATTTGGATTTAACAATTTCATCCCCGTGGACACATGCCATGAAACCGGTGGAACAAGTCCAAACAAAATTATTGCCAGGGATAAATTACATTCCTTTCAGGCGTGATGTTAAAGTTCCTCCTGAAGTGGTGTAGATTGCAGGATATCCCCTGGTTGTGTGGGTGCGTCTGCCAAATCGAATTGAAGTGGTGGGTAGAAGTCTTCTATGCGAGAAAAATTGGTTGTAGAACTTAAACGAACTCCTTGAAAGTCAGTTATAGTCCAAGCAATATTATATCTTCTATGAGGCTTCTGCGGATCGTCATGGACAGTTCTTTTGAAGCGTCATTTGTTGACAGGATCAGAGTTCGGGTATATAAAGGCATGACAAGTAGGAGAGAGGGCTATGGACAAGTTAGTTGTAGAACATTTACGAGATGAGGAGGGAATTCAATTAGTAGAAAAAGGAAAATAATTACAATAATGACAATGAAGATTAATTTGGTAATTCATCAAGGATGTTAGTTGGGGTGGGGAAACCCATAATACAATAGAAGGACATCTAGGTCCCCCTATGTTTTAGATTGAATAGAGGAAAAGATTTTAAGGTTCCTTTCCATAGGAAGAGTAAAGAAGGAACAAAAGAGCGAGTGGTAGAGTGTTCTTTAAACAAAACAGAAGTGACAGAGTGAAAACTATGGGTAGCATTTTCATGACGTACCCACATGGAGCAAGTATAATCGCCTTCTGTTAATGAAATGGTTTTAACACGAATAGTCTTTTGACAGGAAGCATAGGTTTTGTTGAAGTAAGGTAGAAATTGCAAAGAAGATATAGGTAAGAATATCAGAAAGAGTTTTAAGATACAGATGTAGCGGAGGAATTCCCATGATAGGGTCTAACCACCCTACCAGGGATCCAGCAAGTGGTTTTGTCTGGCAGTAAGATCGCAGCGTAGCCTCGTCCCCAAGTGAGAAGCTCAGCGGGACCCTGCCAGGCAGGATCTGGCAATCTGCGATAATATACCAGAGGTCTGTTAGGCGGGGGTGAGGGGGAGGAAAAATGACGCGAAGCAGCAGAAGTGGGAGGAATGCCAGTCAGATTAAGAAAGTTTAAAGTGTAAAGACAAATGTTAAGAGAATTTTGCAATGCTGGGAGGTTCGGGGGGTTTTCCCGCAACGAATATTGATCAAGAGCACGTTTCAGAGATAAGTTCGCTCGTTCCACAATAGCCTGCCCTTGGCTGTTGTAGGGAATCCCAAACTTGTGGGTTACATCCCATCTGTTACAGAAGTCCTGGAAAGCAGAACTTGTATAGGCAGGTCCATTGTCAGTTTTGATTTCTTTTGGACGTCCCAGCGAGACAAAGGTACGAATTGAATGATTGATGACATGTTTTACAGTTTCTCCCCTTTGAGGAGTAGCCAGAATAAGCCCTGAATATGTATCTATGGAAACGTGCAAATATTTCCAAGGGGCAAAAGGTGGATACTGAGTTACATCCATTTGCCAAATTTCACAAGCTTTTAATCCTCTAGGATTTACTCCTATGGGAATGGAATGTCCTTGCTTACTACATGTGGGGCATTGTTGAATAATGGCAGCAGCTTCTGCCTGAGTTAGGAAAAATTGAAAAGTTATAACTTGGCGGGGGAGATTCAAACACACTCCCTGCTTCTATTTTATAATGGACTTTTAAAGCCTCCATAATTTTCCTCCAAGTGACCAAAATGCCAATAGGTGCACGAGGAGGACTATGGAGATGTTCACCAATTTTTTGCCAAGTGGAAATTTTTAAGGACCCTTCCTCTGAATAATTGGGACAATGTTGCCACACATAAGCCAATAATGTAGCAATAGGTTTCATTTTTACAGGCAAGCCCTTTAAATTAGCAGAATATTTAGAAGAAGCGACTAACTCCCTCAGTTCCTTCAGATGCTGCGTCTGTTGTTGAGAAAAGTTTCCACCCATACTTACGAAAGTCGAGACCGTGTTTCAGATCCGATGATGTGCAATTCGCTTCAGGCCTGGTGATGCACAGCTCCCATCGAGCTGATAAGATATGGGCGCGTCGCAACGTATCCCCCTTAGGGAATCACGTCGGGGTCACCAGAATGCGGTATCTGCCATCCCGCATCTGATGGGCGGCTCATGAAAGGGAGCGAAGGGAAGAGAAATGACAGGAAGCGAAGTTTCCTCTTGATGAGTGCGTCCCGAATGTCTTGGCACACGCTCTTTTATTGTGCTTTTTTACAAGAAAATGATTTAATCAAAGCTCAAGTCAAACATGGTAATCTCATCAGGATGTGCATGTTTACAAAGCTGCATACCGGACAGATTATTTACAATGTGGATAAGCTTATTAACAATCGTCTAGCTCCTTGTCCCTTGTACGTGCCTTGCAAAGGTCACTGAAGAGACAGAAGTTAATGATTACACGTGAATGATACAATGTTGCAAACATGAATGATACATAGTTGCAATGATACATAGTTACAACACAGGCATCTGAATGTGTATGGCAGACCCTTTGTTTGCTTCCTAAATCTCCTGTTTTACATATGAATTACCCTTCCTTCTCACTATTCTCTACCTTATTGCTTGATTGGTTGTTTTGGGGTTTATATGTGGGATTATGTCCTAAAGGTTCTAAAAATTGTTTATCTTCCCTTTCCAGTTTTAGTTTAATGCCCAGTTTTGTAACTGAGTATATCTTTTCACCTCTTCTAATAGGAATATATCATAGGCCGTCTTAGAGTAGCATTTAGAGTAGAGCCTCAGTGGCGCAGTGGTTAGAGTGCAGTACTGCAGGCTACTTCTGCTGCAGCCAGCTGCCTGCAATTTGGCAGATCAAATCTCACCAGGCTCAAGGTTGACTCAGCCTTCCATCCTTCTGAGGTGGGTAAAATGAGGACCCAAATTATTGGGGGCAATATGCTGACTCTGTAAATTGCTTGGAGAGGGCTGTAAAGCACTATAAAGCGGTATATAAGTCTAAGTACTATTGCTATTGCTATATTCGCATTTGCTTTTGTCATTTTTGGGAGAGTTACTCCTTTGTTGTTATTGTTTTACTTTAATGTCATAAACATTCATCTTTCCTTAAATAAACTCACTACATGTTTTAATTGTCTCTTTGCTTTCAGAGCTTTCTAAAGACCAGCCCATTCATGTTTCCAATTAAAAACTTTACTTTCCTGATCAGATTTGTGTTGCAGTATCTGATTTAAGCAACTAGAATTATGACTTACTTCCAAACTTTGGAAATTTGGGGAGAATGAATTCTTGGCATTGGAAATGTAACTTCCTGACCATATTTGTTCATTGTTTGTTGCAGTTTGGGATTAAAAGGACTCCATATCATTTGTATCTTTGTCCACTTAAATATCAAGGGAACATTCTTTCCCCTTGGATACATCATTTTAGATAGCAAGTGGTGTGTTTAACTTTACATAATTCTAGGGACTGTCCACCCAAGTTTGGCTTACAAATAGAGCATCCGTAAAAACAGTGGGCTTGAAGTTATCTATCACCATGTCTCACTGAAAAGTATACTGAATAGGGTCACAATGTCCATCACTACCACAGATGGTGGGATGTATTACAAATGACTGTTTTATGATTGCTTCATTTAGAGGCCATTCATATCAGCGAAGAAAACTTTATGACTAGTTCTTGCATTTACAATCTTTGCGGATCTATAAATTAAAGCAAAGCTGAAATAAACTCATAAGCCCAATCACGATTTCACTCAATGGCCATTTTGCTTAATGATCAAGTTGCCAGTTCCAATTGTAGTCAGTATATATTTCAATTTAAAATATAACTTTTGTTTGTCAATTATACATACAAGTGAAACTCAAAAAATTAGAATATTCTGCAAAAGTTCATTTATTTCAGTAATGCAACTTAAAAGGTGAAATTAATATATGAGATAGACTCATTACATGCAAAGCAAGATAGTTCAAGCTGTGATTTGTCATAATTGAGATATTATGGCTTATAGCTCATGAAAACCCCAAATCCACAATCTCAGAAAATTAGAATATTACATGCAATCAATAAAACAAGGATTGTACATAGAACAATATCGGACCTCTGAAAAGTAGAAGCATGTATATGTACTCAGTACTTGGTTTGGGGCTCTTTTGCAGCAATTACTGCCTCAATGTGACGTGGCATGGAAGCTATCAGCCTGCGGCACTGCTGAGGTGTTATGGAAGACCAGGATGCTTCAATAGCAGCCTTCAACTCTTTTGCATTGTTCGGTCTCATGTCTCTCATCTTTCTCTATGGGGTTCAGGTCAAGCGAGTTTGCTGGCCAATCAAGCACAGTAATCTCACAGTCATTAAACCAGGGTTTGGTGCTTTTGGCAGTGTGGGCAAGTACCAAGTCTTGCTGGAAAATGAAGTCAAGATCCCGATAAAACTCGTCTGCGGAAAAAAGCATGAAGTGTTCCAAAATCTGGAAGATGGCTGCGTTGACCCTGGACTTAATGAAGCACACCAGCAGGTGATGTGGCTCCCCAAATCAACACAGACTGTGGAAACTTCACACTGGACTTCAAGCATCTTGCAGTGTGTGCCTCTCCACTCTTCCTCCAGACTCTGAGTGCTTGGTTTCCAAATGAGATGCAAAAGTTGCTCTCATTAGAAAAGAGGACCTTGGACCACTGAGCAACAGACCAATTCTTTTTTTCTTTAGCCCAGGTAAGACACTTCTGATGTTTGTCAGAAGGCTTGACAAGAAGAATATGACATTTGAAGCCCATGTTCAGGATCCGTCTATGTGTGGTAGCTCTTGATGCACTGATTCCAGCCTCAGTCCACTCCTTGTGAAAGTCCCCAACACTTTTGAATGGCCTTTTCCTGACAATCCTCTCCAGGCTGCGGTCATTCCTGCTGCTTGTGCATTTTTTTCTTCCACACTTTTCCCTTCCACATAACTTTCTATCAATGTGCTTTGATACAGCACTTTGGGAACATCCAACTTCTTTTGCAATTACCTTTTGAGGCTTTCCCTCCTTATGGAGGGTGTCAATGATGGTTTTCTGCACAACTGTCAGGTCAGCAGTCTTTCCCATGATTGTGATTCCTACTGAACCAGACTGAGAGACCATTTAAAGGCTCAGGAACCCTTTGCAGGTGTTATGGCTTAATTAGCTGATTAGAGTGGGACACTTTGAGCCTAGAATATTGAACTTTTTCACAATATTGTTATTTTCTGAGATTGTGGTTTTGGGGTTTTCATGAGCTGTAAGCCATAATCATCTCAATTATGACAAATCACAGCTTGAACTATCTTGCTTTGCATGTAATGAGTCTATCATATATTAGTTTCACCTTGCATTACTGAAATAAATGAACTTTTGCATGATATTCTAATTTTTTGACTTTCACCTGTACATTTTCTTTCTTTTTGGCATTGCAAAAGTGACAAAGGCTTCCTGAGATATAACAAAGAGAATTGTGCACAGATCATAATCTTGGGTGTACAGTAGCAGTGGGGTTAATCACTACAGCCAACTCATATTTAGAGTTATTGCCCCAAGGTAGCAGAGTTTGACTTTTGAAATTTTGCTTAGTTAATGAACCACTCTAATTCAGTGAGATGCACAGTTACTTAGATTTAAGTAGATGGCTCCATTTTTAAAGAAAATCAAATGTCTGATTTGCATTTCCTCATTTCATTGGGACTAATTTTTATATTAGCTGAATCTTAAAAGAAGCAAATTATATGCATTATTAGAATCTTCTTCCTGAGTCTTAATGAATCACTGTCATGATTTGAATTGACATTTTAATAACAGGATGCTGTGCCAGCATGAAATTAATTGAATCTGCCTGAAGTTTTCAAGAAGAGGGAACTGAGAATTTTTGACAACAGCATCCAATCCACCACCCAATTCTTACTTCTTGCTTGTGACCTATTGATATCTTTTCATATATGAAAACTACTACTGTGTTTTCCCAAAAATACCACCTACCCCGAAAGTAAGTCTTAGCTTGATTTTTACATGTGTGCCCAATATAAACCCTATCCCCAAAACAAGCTCTAATTAAGACCCTGCCCACACTAGGGTGCACGGGTAAAACTTAAGCTAGGTCGTAGATAGGCAGGGAGCTGCCCTACTACTTATCTTTGGACAGTTGCAGCCAGCCCTTGCATACCTGTGTGTGTGTGTGTGTGTGTGTGTGATTTTTGGAGAAACATGGGTATGGAGGTATAGGCTTCAAAGAGTTATACTTTATACTTTAACTTTATAATGGTGAAGCAAAACACGTAAATATTTCTGTACCATAGATTACAGGTGGGTGAAAATTAAAACTATTGATCCACAATAGGCCTGAATTGATATGAGCAAAATAATAAAAAACAAACTAACCTTTTCTAGAGGAAAATAGAAATAGCAATAGCACTTAAACTTAAATATTAGCAGTTTACAGAGTCAGCATATTGCCCTCAACAATCTGTGTCCTCATTTTACCACCCTTGGAAGGATGTAAGGCTGAATCAACCTTGAACCAGTGAGAATCAAACTGCTGAAGTGCTGGTGGCAGGCAGTCAACAGAAGTAGCCTGCAATACTGCATTCTAACCACTGCACCACCACAGCTGTTAATCATCATTTGATGAGCATCATTTGATGAGCAGGATTGTTTATACAATCTTATCAAAGAAGTGGAAGAAAAGGAGATCTATGAAACAGAAATCACTGTGGCATCAGGATTATCTAGATGAGTAAAACCATCATTTATGCATTACCTGTTATTCATGGCTTGGAGTTATATTTTAATACAGCAGGTCATATTTTCTTGTAACTTCATCTTTTGAGTAATATAATTATCAGTGTTAACCAAGGGCAAACAAACAAACCAAAGACAAGCTTGAAGCTGATATCTCACTGCCTTTCTGTCAGAATGTCCTATGCTGTGTGCCAAAGTACAAACATGTGTAATATATTCTGTGGGGATATTAAATGATCATCCAGCACTCACCATACTCCATTCTGATCTTTTTGATGACTCTTTTAAATCTATAGTTCTATTTTCTATGGTAGATTCAGTTTGTAAGTCCTGCACTTCATCCACCCCCCCCAGCCCCACACCTATCCATTTAATCAGTTACTTAGTTAGTGCATGGTAATTTCATCCATGCTTAGTATGGACAAAGATAAAACAATTGCAAGCATCTCTACACCAATCAGTGCTATCTGTTTTGCTACTGGTTCCACTCTCTCCTCTCCCACCTGGTCAGGTAAGGGCTGTAGTTCAGTGGCATAGCATCTGCTTTGCATGGTGAAAGTCCAAATTTATGTCTCTCCCACCTAAAATGAGGAAACCACCTAGCTAAATACTGTGCTTGAAAGACTCGTTAACTACCTTGATGAAAGTAACCTATTTTATTCCTAAGTGTGACTAGAAGAGTGCAGCACAGAATTAGAATGTTAGGGAGCCACATAAGGGTGAAGGAATTCTAAATTTAAATATTTATTCACAAAGTTGAAAAAGCACTACGCAATCTATAACCATCTCTATCTATTGGACTGGACAGAATATGTGCCTACTTCTTAAAAAAGCTACCTACTGCCATAGCCTAACCTCTAAGCATAATCTTTGAAAAATCTTTCAGGACTAGTTCCGTGCCAAACTATGGTCACAAGCCATGGTCACCCCCATCTTCAAAAAGGGAGACCCCAGCCTAGTTGAAAATTACAGACCAATCTCTTTATGCTGCATCACCTGTAAAGTCGTGGAATCAATTATTAACCAATCCATTATCCTCCACTTACATACAAACAACCTACTCTCTAATAAACAATTTGGTTTCAGGAAAAAACTATCCTGTAATCTGCAACTCTTCCACTACAAAAACATATGGACTACACAACTTGATCAGGGCAAAGCAATAGACGCAATCTACATAGACTTCTGTAAAGCCTTTGATTCAGTGGTTACACTACAAACTACTACTAAAACTAAAATCTCATGGTATCTCTGGATAATTACATAACTGGAGACAAAAAGTGGTTAAAATTGGGAGCGTCCTATCAAATTCTGTACCTGTCAACAGTGGTGTTCCCCAAGGCAGTGTTCTAGGACCAACTCTTTTCATACTCTACATAAATGACCTCTGTGATCATATCAAGAGCAACTGCGTTCTCTTCGCTGATGATGTTAAAGCTATTCAACACCACAAACAATACTGCTACCCTTCAAAAAGACCTTGACTATGTATCAGAATGGTCAAACAAATAGCAGCTTCAAATCTCAACAAATAAATGCTCTGTCCTACATATTGGCAAAAAAAATATATCAGAAAATAAAATACAGGCTGAATAGTCAAGACCTTGCTGATAATCCAAACTCTGTCAAGGATCTTGGAGGACTCATCTCTAATGACCTAAGTGCTAGAGCCCACTGTAACTACATAGCCAAAAAGGCATCAAAAGTTGTTAACCTAATCTTACGTCGCTTTTTCTCTGGTAATATATTACACTAATAACTACAGCATACAAAACATTTGCTAGACTCAAGTACAGCTCATCAGTCTGGAACCCACATTACGTATCTGATATTAACACAGTTGAGAAAGTCCAGAAATATTTCACAAGAAGAGTTCTCCTCTCCACTACTCATTGCAGAATACCTTATGCCACCAGACTCGAAATTCTAGACCTAGAAAACCTAGAACTACACTGTCTTCAGTCCAATCTAAGTATAGTATATAAAATCATACATTACAATGTCCTACCTGTCAATGAATACTTCAGCTTCAACCATAACAACACAAGAGCAAAAAATAGATACAAACTCAAAGTTAATTGCACCAAACTTGATTGCAGGAAATACGACTTCAGCAACAGAGTGGTCAATGTCTGGAATACTCTACCTGACTCTGTGGTTTCTTCCCCAAACCCCAAAAACTTTAACCTTAAACTGTCTACTGTTGACCTCATCCCTTTCCTAAGAGGTCAGTAGGGGAGTGCATAAGCGTACCGACATGCCTACCGTCCCTGTCCTATTGTTTCTTTTATATTTTTTTAATTTTTCTTATATGTATCCATGTATTTATAACTATGTTTTACTTATACCTATTATCTTGTAAGCGATTGACAAAATAATAAATAAATAAAAAATAAAATAAAATAAAATAATCAAGTAATCTAATTTTGGAAATCCTTTTGCCTACCTCACAGTGTTTTACTGGGAATAAATTAGGAAAATGAAATTGAGCTCTTTGAGGCAAAGCTGGAGAGTATGTAATGAAAACTTGTAGAATGAGAGCTGCAACAAAATCAAAGGCTAGATTTCATCAGAACTTCTCTTTAATATTCTCAGGCGGTTTTTTAAGGTCTAAAGATGAAGAAATCTGTAGCTCATGAGTTGCAGTTGGGATTCAGCAAATTCTGGGGATCCATTTCCCCACTTCATATAACCTTCTTTAGAGACTCTATATTCTTTCTACTCTTTTGCCTTTCCTCAAGCCATTTTAGAGGTTTAATTTGCAAATGTTTAGCATGGTTTAAGTTTCTGGATTCAATCATGATGTACAATTTCAAATTATTTCTATATAGTTTAACCAAAGAGTGCAAAAATGATAGCTTTGGTGGGTATCATCTTGTCCAGACATTCTGTATTACACAGGTCTAACCAGATACAGCTCGTACATTTTTTTGTCTTAATAAAAGTTTCCAATGGAAGATTTCCAATGAGATTATAAAGCAATAGAGTTCATAATATTGCCCTTTTCTGTTGAATGATATGCATTTTAAATGATTGCTTCTTAGGCTAAACGCTTTCAGAGTTTTTAAGATGAAGAGATCTGATTATATTAGATGATTGAGATAGGTTTATTTTTACATATCTACTTAACAAGATTAATCAACAGTTGTTTTCCAGAACAACAGACATTATAAAGGATTTTCAAAAATGACTATGATGTTCACCAGAAATGTACACCAGGGTTTTTTAAAAGCCTGCTGTGTTTATTGATATTTATTAGCTGCATCAATGAAACAGAAGGGAGGGCTTCATATGAAGGGAATGATTCCATGTTAGTCACATGGCTAATCAAAAAACATACAGCTTAAAAATTGAGATTTTTATTTTTTGGAGTGCTGGGTTCAATTTTCATTAGCCTTCCACTGGGGCCCACAGATATACTCTGTGAACAAAGTGTATAATGCCAAGAAATTGCTCATAATGGGGTATAGGAAATGGGAAAATAATGTAAAGCTGTTGAATGGAAATTGCAATTCTTTTCAACTGGGGTGCTTACTGAGAATAGTTAAATGCTTACTTCCCAGAACAATTGTTTCTCAGGTGTTCATTCAGCATGTTGTTGCTGCATCTTCCCTTCTAATATTCCATAATGAGCAAAACAAGCTTAAACATAGACACTCTTCTACTTTTCAATCCAAGACTACCCTGTAATTATTTTTATCCATTCCTGCAATCCCTCCAAATCATTTTGATTGTTTGTATTCTTATTTCTCTGTACCTCAGGACCATTAGTTCTTAAAATGCACAAGCACATACGCCTTAATTGCTTGCTTTTCATTTAGAGCACTATTCCCTGTTCCTGGAGTGTTGCCTTCATGGAAAATAAATGTTTATGCTTTTTTCAAAAGTTTCTTCGAAGAAAGGCTAGGCCATTTTAAAAGGCTACTTCATCATCACAATTTTTCCATTAAGTAAAGAAGGTTTTTAAAAACCCATAAATATGGTTGCCAATGCATGGAGACATTTATAAAATATGGGAATATTTTATTTTATGACTAGAAATATAACACGAGCTTTGCTTGATTATTTTGACTGTTATGCCAGCAGATGCCCTCATCCACATGGTTTTTTTCTGTCCCCCTTTTAATTTTCAATTTTTAATTCCTGGAATGAAAAAGGGGAAGGTGGCTTGTTGCAGAGAATGTAGTAGGATGGGATAATTTTTATTTATAAAAATGACATGGGCAATATATACACTCTGTATATATTTTCAGAAAAAACACACACTGTTTCCTAATGCTCTGTTTATTAAGTTCCTGGCACGTTATTTATGCATTACAAACAATTCAACCACCTAGATTTTATTTCACTAATCTATTTTTTCACTTCCAAAATTTTCTGTTTATTGTGTTTTGTTTAGCCAGCTAATACTAGTGGTTTTCTACAGAGAAGCAAAACTGAAGGAATTAATATCAAGTGGTCAGAATAAATGGTGGGTGAGAGAATTTCATTTACAAAAAAAACTGTCCTTGGTGTTTACTCTTTTTACAGCTCTTTGAACCCTTTGCATATAGGAGAATGACAGTTTGTTAATTTGTTTAATTTGCATTGCTTAATACTTGTCAACTGAGAACTTACAAATATTCAGAATTGATTAGATGGCAAATATATAATAGTTGATATAGTCAGCAAACATCCCAACATGTCCCTATTCCATTTTAGATCTACTATGAATGTCGTTATGAAGTTCCCTCAAGTTGAGGTTGATCTTGGTGGCATCATAGAGAGGTCCATGTAGATTTTTGGGGACAGCAATATGGAAATGGTCTGCTAGTGCTTTCACTTGGGATATATTTCGTTTTAATTACTGCTTAGTCAATATTTCTCAGTGGTCTCTTATTCTGGTATTAATCTGTTTCCTTTGAGAATCAGCCAAAGTCCATGCTATGGTGGTAATATCAGAGTAGAAATACAAAGTTCTAAAAAAAACACCTGCATATATACCCGTTATAAAACTTGGCAAATGAATGAGCTATCCAGAAAACTTTACAAACTATTAAATTTATATTGTATGGATATGCAACAAAGACAGGTGTTTAAATGTTCTTTATATCTTTGTTTTCAATAATTTTTTTCAATGGATCTCCTAAAATAATTAATCATATACTGGTGATTTCCCAATACTGTATTAGAAAGAATTACACATAGTATTTCCATCCTTTCTAATTCCATTCTTTCTTGTTTTTTTTTTAAAGGGGTGGGGTTTGTTTTGACTGCATTTTTTGTGAATAAATTACCCACAATAAAATGAGATTTTTTAAAAAAAACCAAAACAGAACCCCACCCAAACTTGAACAAAGTAGGGAATTATTGATGAATGTTTAGTCTTTATAATTCCAGCATAAAATAATAAAATCTTGCACATGTAATAGGTATTGGCCCAACTTTCAGTGAATAAGGCTTTGTTTTTATTATCATATATTAATAAAGACTGAGGTTAAACATATGAAGGAGGCTAAAGAATAGTTGCTGTAACTGGATTTGTCTAGTTTTATGAAAAGAAGAACTAGGGATGACATGATAGTCGTGTTCCGATATCTCAGAGGCTCCCACAAAGAAGAGGGAGCCAAGCTCTTCTCCAAAGCACCTGAGGGCAGGACAAGAAGCAATGGGTGGAAACTAACCAAGGAGAGAAGCAACTTAGAACTAAGGAGAAATTTCCTGACAATTAGAACAATTAACCAGTGGAACTATTTGCCTCCAGAAGTTGTGAATTCTCCAACACTGGAAGTTTTTAAGAAGAGATTAGATAACCATTTGTCTGAAATGGTATAGGGTTTCCTGCCTGAGCAGTGGCTTGGACTAGAAGACCTCCAAGGTCCCTTCCAATTCTGTTATTCTATTCTATTCTTATCCTATCCTATTCTATTGCCTGCCTTTTTCTGGATTATAAAGTATTCTGTATAATATATACATGATAGAGATGGTAGAGCAATTAGATAATGCGATATTTTTTACTCATATCTCCATTTTGCACAGCTATATGTCTTGGTGCAGATTATGCATCAGATTCTTTCAGTAAAAAGGGCAACCTATATAGCAAAAACAACAGCATGATTGTGTGCCATTTCTTTACATTGCACGAAGAGAGAGGCTATAGAGATGGAGGCCAAGCAGTATAGAGAGGGCTAACTAAGCAGCAATTTTCAGAGTCAGGTGCAGTCACAGTCCATACAGCATTGGATCCACAGTATTTACATTGATATGGTGTACACTTCCTGGTGGTCATTCACAGATAGGAGTACTGCCTAATTTTTATCTTTAGGGATTGAACCAAAGATTTTATCAAGGAGTAGGAATACTTTTCCTATTCATAATTTTTTTTCTCAAATGGCATTTCTTTGCAGCGTTGTATCACTGGAGTCTGCCAGTCCACTCCATCAGCCACAACTGATTCCTGAAAATAAATTTGCTACTGTTATGTATCAAAATGGACTACTCGAAATCCCTGCGCCTTGATTGGCTAAGGCGCAGGGATTTCTGATTGGCTAGGCAAAGCCGCGCCGATTGGCCCGATTGAAGTCTCCCGCGATTGGCTCAAACCAAGAGCGGGAGACTTGAATCGCTGCCATAGGCCGCGGCTGCCGAGGCAAAAGGTATAAAAGCCGGAGGCTTTTTGCCTTTTGCCGGTTCGGTTCAATTGTTGAAATAAAGAGCTGTTAACGATAGTCACCGACTCAGAACCTGTTTTTTCGCGGACACGACACTGGCGACGAAGGTGGGATCTCGCCACTGAACCGAACCCCGTGTCCGTAAACGAACTAGCGACAACAAAATGGCGAAAATAGCACCGCCCGCTCCCTTCAACCCTGCCGCCGAAGACTGGGAATCATACTCAGACAGATTCCGTATGTACCTAGAATGCGCCGGCATGAAGGACGCCCCGGGCCCGCTAAAGCGCGCCGTTTTCCTGACGCATTGTGGTCCAGAGGTTTTCCAGATGGCCAAGGCATTGGCCAAACCAGCAGACGCGACTGCCATGGATTGGGACGTCCTCGAACCCATATTGAGGCGCCATTACGCCCCCGAGGTCCCCATCCTAATACGGCGAAATGAATTCTACCGAAGAAACCAGAGACCAGACGAAAAGCTGAGCGACTTCGTCGCTGAATTAAGGCGCCTGGGCGGACTCTGTGAGTTCGAAGGATTGAACAGTCTCATAAGAGACCGTTTCGTGCTCGGACTATGGGATCCGACACTCCAGAGCCGACTTATGGCCAAAGGCGACATCAGCCTAGCCGACGCCCTCACCGCAGCCGCAGCCGCGGAAGCAACCCGCACGTCAGCAGACACCATGCGAAGGTCCGAGGCAAAGAACGCTAACAACAACCCCGCGAGGTCGGCCGACGCACGAAACGAAGCGACCGCACACTACGGCGACTACCAGTCAACCTCCAGCACGTCAGATGATGAGGAGGACATACATCGCGTGCAGACGGGACGCGGAAACCAACGGGGCCAATACAGTCGGAGGTCGAGGACTAATTGCGCCGGATGTGGCGGCGACCACCCCAGGTCGGACTGCCGTTTCTTCGACGCTGTCTGTAGGCATTGTGACCGAAGGGGCCACATCGCCCGAGTTTGCCGCCAAAAAAAGACCCGCAGCCCGCCAAAATGGGAACAGCAGGATAGAAGGAGAGAGAACTCCCCGCCCAGAGCCAGAGAGCGTCAGCCAACGGGTAGATGGGACCAGAAGCAACGACCCCAAAGAAGCGGAGACGGTCGGCGGAAAGAAGACACCCACCAGACGGTGACAATCGGCCACGCCATTTCCGACGGCGCCAGAAAGGTCCATGTAGAAGTCCACATCGAGGGCCGGCCATGCAAAATGGAAGTGGACTCCGGGTCCTACCTTTCCATGATTGCATGGCACGAAATAAAAAAACTAGTGCCTACTCTGCAAAGAAGAGACGTGGCCGCCCAGAGAATCATCATAAAGGACTACCAAGGTAATCGCGTTCCAGTGGTGGGCACCAAGAACTTTAACATAACCTACAAAGGCCACACCGAACAATTACCACTCACAATAGTCGATCGTAACCGCCCGAGCCTGTTGGGACTGCAATGGTTCGCGCCGCTAAACATCGCGCTGACAGGTGTAAACCAAGTCTCCATTGAAGCCTGGGAACAGCGGCTTGTCCAGGAGTTCCAGGAAGTCTTCGATGGAGAATTGGGCAAGTACAAGGGGCCCCCTATTTCATTTGACTTAGACCCAAGGGTTCCCCCCAAGCGGCTTAAACCTAGGAGGGTGCCCTTTGCTTTAAAGCCAAAAATCGACGAGCAGATCAACAAACTCGTCAAACAAGGGGTATTAAAACCGATAGACCACGCCAGATGGGAGACCCCGATAGTGACCCCAGTAAAGCCAGACGGGTCCGTGAGAATTTGCGGGGACTACAAGGCCACCCTAAACAGCGCGCTACAGCAAAGCGCCTACCCAGTGCCCATAGTGCAACATTTACTGCACTCATTAGGAGGGGGTAAAATTTTTGCCAAGCTCGACCTCGCCCAGGCTTACCAGCAATTGCCTGTGGACGAAGAAACGGCAGAAGCCCAGACAATTGTAACACACCGGGGGGCTTTCAAGTGTAACAGACTCCAATTTGGAGTCAGCGTGGCACCGGGCATTTTCCAGAGCCTGATGGAACGTTTACTGCAAGGCATCAAGGGGGTGGTGCCCTATTTCGATGACGTATTAATAGCGGCGCCAAACGAAACCGAGTTAGAGAACCGTTTAAGACAAGTTTTGACAAAATTTAAAGAAACAGGACTCAAAGTCAAACGCGAAAAGTGTCAACTTTGTACAAAACAAATAGAATTTCTAGGCTACCTCCTAGACAGGCAGGGCATCCACCCTACAACTAAAAAAGTTAAGGCCATCAAGGAAGCCCCCACCCCGAAGTCCAAAACAGAACTGCAAGCATTCCTAGGTTTACTAAATTTTTATAATGTCTTCCTACCCCAGAAGGCAACGGCGGCGGAGCCCTTGCATAGACTCCTAGATAAGAAGGCAGCATGGACTTGGGGGAGCCGAGAACAGGCCGCTTTTCAGAGAACCAAAGACCTCCTCACCTCCGATGCCGTCCTAATGCAGTTCAGTGAGACTTTGCCCTTAGCTGTCACTTGCGACGCATCGCCCTACGGCGTCGGAGCTGTCCTCAGCCATACCCTCCCAGACCAGAGAGAAGCGCCCATTGCATTTTTTTCCAGAACACTGACAAAACCGGAACGGAACTATAGCCAGCTGGACAAAGAAGCTTTGGCTATAGTTGCCGCCATAAAGCGTTTCCACGAGTACCTGTACGGCCGCCCTTTCAAAGTAATCACGGACCATAAACCACTGCTGGGCATTCTCGCTGGAAACCGGGCTACGCCAAACATCTTGTCACCACGCATGACTAGATGGTCTGAATTCCTGGCAGCCTACAGCTACGAACTATTACACAAGCCAGGTAAGAAAATCTCACACGCGGACGCTTTAAGCCGCTCGCCCTTACCAGACTCTGAACCTGACCCCGCGCCAACAACAAACACCCTGAGTATCGAAAGCCTGCCCATAACCGCGTCCGATATTGCCAGGGAAACCAGTAGGGACAAACAATTGGCGCAAATATTGCATTGGTTGGAAAAAGGGTGGCCGGAAAGAGACATTGACGAGACTTTTAAAAAGTTCCGGCAGCGCCAGACTGAACTTTCACTGTTAAGGGGTTGCATCCTGTGGGGAGATCGGGTGGTAATTCCGTGCAAATTGCAAAGCAGGGTCCTAGAGATGTTACATGAGGGGCATCCTGGCATCGTCAGGACAAAAGCCCTGGCCAGGAGTTACGCTTGGTGGCCGGGGATGGATAAACAAATTGAAGCATGGGTCGCCAAATGCCACCGGTGCCAGGAAACCAGGTCCAGCCCACCCGCGGCGCCCATCCGAGACTGGGAAATACCACGGGGACCCTGGTCCAGAATCCACTTAGACTTTGCCGGCCCCACGAATGGACACACTTTTCTAGTCACCGTAGATGCATACTCGAACTGGTTAGAGGTGGCTGACATGAAATCCACCACCACAGAGGCCGTAGTTAAAGAGCTGAATAAACTGTTCGCCACACATGGCCTCCCAGACATAGTTGTCTCAGACAATGGGCCCCAATTTACATCCATCGAATTCGAACGTTACCTGGCCGAAAAAGGTATCCGCCACGCATTGACAGCACCGGCGCATCCGGCGGCGAATGGTAGGGCGGAACGGATGGTCCAGTTTACAAAAAAGACCCTCCGGAAAATGGACCACGAGGAGATCAACGAAAAAATTAATAAACTGCTTTTCATACAACACATCACACCCAATACCACAACCAACAAAAGCCCTGCAGAGCTCCTGATGGGCAGGAAGCTGAGGTCCCCACTCGATCGTCTGCACCCCACCTATAATCCAGAGCGACCCCCAGACTCCAGCTCCAGGTACCGAACCTTCGAACCAGGCGACTGGGTTTACGCAAAAAACATGACAGGGGACCCCCTATGGATCCCAGCCGTCATAACCCAAATCACGGGCCCACGGTCGTACCGGCTCCAAACCATCGATGGGCGAGCCTGGAAACGACATATCGACCAGCTCCGGTCGCGAGCAATGGCTAACCTCAACCCCCAAGACACGAACCAAGGGGGGAGGGAATACCCGATGAAAGAAACGCAGGAAAATATTAAATTCAAACACTCACCAGAACGCAGCCTCCGCGAGTCCCATCCGGAGAAGAGCCGTCCAGCCGACTCTACCGACTCGGAGAAGCCAAGCGGGAGCGGCAAAATCCGTGACTCAACCGACCCGGTAGGCCCAGGCGGGAGCCACGGCGAGAAAACCGGCCCGACCATCCAGCCGGTTCTCACAGAGCCAGGAGCAGCCAAAAAGATGACCGCTCCGGCCGAGTTACAACAAGGAAGTGAACTGCGCAGGTCAACTAGGACCCGACGGAGCCCCGCCTACCTGCGTGATTACACCACGTGAAGGACTGTACCAAGAGGGGAGGGGTGTTATGTATCAAAATGGACTACTCGAAATCCCTGCGCCTTGATTGGCTAAGGCGCAGGGATTTCTGATTGGCTAGGCAAAGCCGCGCCGATTGGCCCGATTGAAGTCTCCCGCGATTGGCTCAAACCAAGAGCGGGAGACTTGAATCGCTGCCATTGGCCGCGGCTGCCGAGGCAAAAGGTATAAAAGCCGGAGGCTTTTTGCCTTTTGCCGGTTCGGTTCAATTGTTGAAATAAAGAGCTGTTAACGATAGTCACCGACTCAGAACCTGTTTTTTCGCGGACACGACAGCTACCACCATTCAGTATAGTAATGGTTAACATTGGGTTAGGCAGCCCTGTTTCTGAACAGACTTTTAGAGCTGTGTGTGAGAGAAAAAGAGAAGAGGGGGGGCAAAAGCACAAGTAAAGGGGCATTTCTCTTCCTCCTCTTGCTCCTCCTCCTCCTCCTCCCATAACAGAAAGTTAAGGAAGAGAAAGGTTGCACGTTCTTGAAATTTACAGCCAGTTTAGAAACAAGTTCCATCTAAACATCTTACCAAACCAACGTGTACAAAAATACAAAACTAATACTTTTCACAAAGGAACATCCTCCCTGCAAAATAGCTTAAATGGAAAAATTAAGATTCTAAAATCATATAATGCTGCCATTCTTTTCTCCTTAAAGAAACACAAAGGCCACAGGCAAAATCGAATTAGGAGCCTATTGTAAAGTATTCCTTTTATCTCATGATCTCTTTTGCAGAGATGGTGTGTTATTTGTGGCTTGAACCAAAGAGTATTTTTAGCAATATCAATTTCTTTGTCTTTTAGTCTTTTAATTTCTATGTCTTGATTTTTTTTCATTTTCCCTTCAAAAATGTTCTACAATGACAGAGCAAAAATCTGAAAATAGAAAAACACAACCATTGACAAGGATACAGTATATGAAAGACAAGCTAACCAATGTAGGGTTGTGGGATTATTGGATTTGAATAAAGCTACCCTGGCCTAGTTATCATTTGAACAAGCTTACAATTTCTCACACTGTATCAAAAATGTTAATGTCAGAATGTATTTACAACAGTTGTAGCATTGCAGGACTATATGTGACTGCCATTTGCAACCTTTCCAGCGGTCTTCTGATAAAGCAGAGGCAATGGGAGAAACCAGATTTGTTTAATGACCACAGCAAAAAAGTCTGTAAACCAGGTTTGACTGGTTTAATGTGGCTGTGGATGGGGGAATAACAGACTTCAGCTGAACCCTAGTAAGATGGAGTGGCTGTGGGTATCTGGAGAATTAGGAGTCTTATCATCTTTAGTTCCAGATTGGGTAGCACTACTCCAGACAGGTGCAAAACTTGGGAGTTCTCTTAAGACTTGCAACTCCTGCTTGAAGAGCAGATGGCAGTTGCTTGCTAGACCTGGAAATGGTGAACAGTAGGAAAGTTGCAGAAATAAACAGTGAAGTTAATTCTGACTGCACAAGACCAAGTCTTACAAATGCATATAAAGCCAGAACTGAGAAGACAACAAGAACAACAAATGTCACCTCTGCAAAGAAGTTGAAGAAACAGTGGATCACTTGCTTAGCTGCTATAGGAATACTGCACCGACTGATCGTGAACAATGCATGACAACCTAGCAACAACGGTACATTGGAACCTGTGCAAGAAATCCTATGTGCCTGCAAATAAGAACCGATGGGGTCATAAAATAGAAAAAGTAATAGAAAATAAAGATGCTAAAGTGCTCTGGAACTTTAGAATTCACAATAGACATCTGCCATATAATACCCCAGACTTAATAATTATCAATAAAAAGATAAAATGCCTGGATAGTGGATGTGGCAGTACCTGGAGGCAGCAGAACAGAAAAGAAAGAACTGGAGAAGATAGCAAAATACAAAGATAAGTAAATAGAACAGCTATGACAAATGAAAGCAAACGTAGTACTGCAATCTTAGAAAGATTTGATCAGTTCTATACCTATGCTTTGCTATGAAACTATGTGATCAGGCTTAGTTTTTTCGGGAGGAAAATAAGAGGAAAAATTGTGCCTCTGCCTACCAGCATCCATTGGTATTCATCTGGCTAGTGTCCTGTCAGTGTGTGAAAGTTGATGGCTGTTAGGAAACTGAAACATGGAAATTGAAACAGTATTTGCTGTGTGAGCAAGACAGCAAGGAGCCTGGGCGTGGCTTAGCTCAACTGTTTTATACTAAAGTTGGTTTGCTGCTATGAAACTGAAACTGAAACTCCTCTCCTCTGGTTGTGTTTTGCATTTGGAACATATATCTTTTCAGGTGGGAGGGAAAGTAGAACTCCTTAGCATCAGAGCGTGTTAATAATAATATACAAAATACTAATGCTCTGATGGTCATTTTGAAAAATACTTTCTAGTGACCACCTAGAAGCCACATGGCAAATGTCAAGTTTGTAGGCTTTATGGTTCTGGAGATTTTGTGATGATGCGTGAGTGGTATTTCACTTTTATATATATAGATTTTGGGAATAATTGGTAAGTGATTAAAAATACTGCACCCCATCTGGACATCTGGCTGGTTGTGATAAGCCTTAATAATAATAATTACATAGCTTAGCAATGGAAGCTCCAGAACCAATTATAGTCAAAAGTTAAGGACTACCTGTATCATATTCTTTCAGTGTGAAAATGGTTTTCTATGCAAAATGAAAAAACATGCACCCATCGATTTCTGAAAATATTAGAGAATGAATTTTGTGAAATACAGTACCTGCAATCATTCAAAACTGTTAAACTGGGAAAATTTCAGCCAATCTAGTTTTCAAATAGATTTTATTTTTTTCAGGTAGGTTTTCAAGGAGCTGTTAATTGCACTCTAAATTTATAAACATTTAATTTCAACATAAATAGTTCTAATGTAATTTCATATAGATCACAAGGTCAGCTGAACTTAAAGATGCAGCTTCTTTTCCTGGAGTAGATTTAGAACATATTTTTCAGGGACAGGATGGACAAATAATTGCTTTGAAAATTGCTTCAACCCACTTGGGATATGTTAGACAACATCTCAAGAAAATCACTGGCTGTACTCACACCACACATTGGGGACTTGGAGAATGATTTATCCATTTTGATCAAAACAAAAATACAAGGACAAATCCTTCCACAGGGAGGCTCAAAAAAGTCAGAGTGGAAGCCATGACCCTGTAATTGCTGTTGCCATCTTGACTTTTTTTTTTTTGATGCCTAAGTTCAAAGCAATGGAATAATCTGGACAGCATTGGCCTCTGTCTTTAATGAGGACACTGACCTCCTAGCAACTAAGGGATGCAAGGTTTTTTTTTCTGCATTTATACTCAATCCTCTGTTGAATGTTACCATATCTTAGTCTTAACTGTGAATATATTGTCTAAAATTATTTTCTTTTGCTTTATTCAATAAATCTGTTGGGCTTTTATTCATTTATATTTTATTGCATTTGAATCCACAGACTTCCTCTCCATCATTTTACTGTGGCAAAATAGCATCCAGATAGAGGAAAGGTTGGAAATTGCTTTTTCAATCGAAAGACAGAGGACAAAGGATCTGATGAAAATGAATGCTGACTGGAATCAACAAAGCCAGGATAGAATGCCTATAGAAACTGACTTCTTAAAGCAACAATCATCCCTTGCTTCAGACTGACAAATGTAGGCTTATAGGTGAAAATGTTTTATGCTTAGTCACAGTGACAAGGCCAATCAGAATCTTGCAAAAGAAGGTGGATGCAGCAACCACAGGAATCTGGTCAGAAGTCAAAGAATGGACAGATATCTTAAGGGTGCCACATACCTAGAGCATATACTATGAGCCAATAGCAATCCAGATTGATGAGCTGTACGGAATGCAAAGTGGGCAAAAGACAGGACATATCTACAAGTGTGGCATCAGTTCCTGCATAGACATAGGGAAATCAGGCAAGCAAAAGGTGTTCATTGTTACCTCATCAATCGCTGAAGCAATCAATCCTTTAATAATTTGAAGTTTTCAGCAGTGGCGGATTAAGGCTTACTGGTGCCCTAAGCATTAACAAATCTTGGTGACCCCTCCCCCCCACAAATGAAGCCATATTCTTAACTTTGTGGTGCCCCTTTAAGTCTGGTGCTCTAAGCATGTGCTTAGTATGCTTAATGGTTAATACACCACTGGTTTTCAGGCTCAAAAGAGTATGTTTATCTTTTCTGGGGAAAAACACAGAAGGGATTTGCTATTGCCTGTTGCCTACAGTGCTTCTTTTAACATAATAGCTGGTCCTGAGTGCAATAATCTAAATCTCTGGGGGATTCAGTAACTCTCAGCAGGATCATTTCAGCTTCTATCTAATTTCCTTTAAATAAGTCTGCTGCCAACTCTTTTATCAGCAGGCGGAATCTTAAGGGCAATTTTCCCTTTCCTTCTGTAGATCCAGTAAGAGACCCTCATAATCTAAAATGATATACAGAAAAAAACAACACAGCTTTACTTTATACTTGTTTGAAGAAACAGATACAGAGCAATACGGACAATATTACAAAAGTATCCATAGATAAACAGAACTTTATAGAACAGGAGTTTTCAATTTACTGGGAATGAAGATCTGTTAGAAAGATTTGATCAGAGATTAAAGCCCCCTTAAAGATGCAGGACATCTGAAAAGCAGAGTACACATTTACACACATTCTTCCTTGTTCTTTGCAAAATATCCACAATTTTTGCAAAAGCGCTCATGCAGCTGGTTTTTCATTCTTTTTTTCAAACCACTTTTTAAAAATTATATGAGTTAAAATTCCTCCATCTAGTTTGTCAGAATCTGATCTGCTTCTCATCTTGATTTGGTAAACTAAAATAATTCCCTGGCCAAATTCAGTGGGTAGTCGTTGCTGATAAAGCTTCTGGACTATTTAGACATCAAACCAAATACAACAATTATTTTAATCTTTTCCATCCCCCAAGTTGTCCACTTCATTTACAGGCAGCAAAATAATCCTAATGCTCCCCCACTATTTTTTTTTTTTTACTTATGAATAGTCTTTCTGTTTTGCTTTAAATTTAAATGTTTATTCCTTTTGTTTTCCTTAGCTTCCTAAAGGGTGCACATATGTATGTTTTTGTATTTTCATTTTCCAGTTTAACCAACAGCCCCAGGATTTCCTGATGATCTATGATCCAAATAGAGATTAGATCTGTCTCATTTAGTTTCTTGGAACTCATCTAAGTTCAGCTACTATGAGTTCATTTGAAGATCTTTCTTTTCATGCTTCCTGTATGATTTGCCTGCATTTTTCTGGGAATGGCTCAGCAAGGTTCTGTATAGATGCAAGTTTTGTCAGATTTTGAATAGTAGAATTGAACAAACTGAGAACTATCACAACTGACCAATATATGATAAGTCAACGATTACTGGTCAATAGTGAGAGCTATCACACTATCCACCAATAATCATTGACATCATATATTGATCAGTTGAATCTCTCGACTTGTAGATGTTGGTATCTGAATAACAAAGAGGATGGAAGTGATATCATGATCTTATTATGCAAATTACATAGATTAAATACTTTGTGTTATTTGCATGATGACGATCAGGATGTCATCACTGTGGCTTTCATCACTTGCCCTGTGCAAAGTTGTATTACAGCACTCCCTATATTTCGGCTCATCTTCCAATTTTGTTAGGAATTTCAAAAAGGCCCCTTCTTCTTTTTCTTTCAGTTTTGAGCTTTATATTTATAATTTTCAGACCTGGAATTTCTTTTTGCCTTTGTTGGAAGTTTTACCCTATTTGCATAGTAAATCATTTTAATTATGTCAACATCCATTATTTTCATATGGCAACAATTCCATGAAATTATAACTCTCGGGCAGGTACACTGTCTTTCAGAGTGTGTCATTACTACTTTTACCATTTTTATTTTGGTTTACAACTTTAGTGTTCCCTAAAATTTAGTATCTCTAAGCTAGTATTTACTCAGCCTTAGCCAAGTGCAAGCCTTGTTTGTGTCAAATGTTTAATGGGCTTAGTTTTAGCAAGTTCTCAGTTGTCTGAAGTTTTAACAAAATAATCTAGTTCTTTCTTTATGGAAAACCAGCAGTTTTATTAGATGGACTGACCCTGATAATGAAACATATTATATGCTGTCCCAAAAGCATAACTGATATGATAGTCTGATTCAGAAAGTCACGCTGTATCTTCAGAAATACTTTGTTTACTTGGCTTTCTAACTTAAACCTATTACCCCATAACCTGTTGAAATCAAGGCTTGGGGGCAGTTTGCTTGCTTCTCTTAACCTACTGGCATCATATGATTTTTTAAATTGTAAACAAACATTTTGTTGTTCCTAGGTAGAACAGCTTTGCCCTGTGGTCTAAAACTTGGTAAGTCTACTCTTAAGGGATTGTTTACCTTTGAAACCTGCAGTTCTTCCTTCTTCGTTATGACCTGTACAATCCCTAGGCTTATTTGCACTTAAAAAAACATGCTAATCCACTTAGGACTGAGCAATTAGAACCCATGAATTTATACTTCTGCCCTTTTAAAATTTACCATTTCAGCTGGGATATTGCTGAGTTTTCTGGTTCTGATGCTGCTTTAACTCAGTTTGAGCTCTTTGATAATTACAATGGATGACTTGAAGTTTTCCCATTTTGCAAAGAAATATGCTGCACACAGCTCTCCCATTTCCTTTTCTTGCTCTTGTCACGTTGATACTAATATTATTTTCTACATAATAGGCATATTGTGATGTGCTAATTTCATAACTAGTGAACTGGTTTTATTGCTTAGTGTTACCAGTTATTTATTTAAAACATTTACTTAGTTGCCCATATTCTAGCCAACTTTAGATGGCTCCATTGTCCTCAAGACAATATAAATGAAACAGTACAGTACAAATAAAATTTGTACTGTTTGATTGGAGATGGGTAGGTGGAAATCTCTTCCTCCTTTCTCAATAAAATCAAAGTTCAGTGACCCCAAATCAGAAAAAGACACATAAAGGACTATTTACACATTATATCTAATCTCTATTGCCATTTCAAAGCAATCTATAATACCACTACCTCCTATATTCTCTAGGCTTGCATCCCAGCCCTTCTTACACATCCTGGCATGTTCAAGAAGCATTTTCTGGGTGCAACAGTATTGATTAAGTGCTACAATTTCTCTCAAGCCAAATTGGCAAACTCTGCTTCCATTCTAATGTTAAAATTAGAGAAAAACACAGGACTAGTTCTCAGTCAGCAGCATAATTAAGAATATAGAGAAAGAGTTTTAATGTAGCAAACCTGAGCACACATAAGCCAGAAATAAGCATAATTTTCTTCTCTGCCTTCTGCCAGCACATTTCCCCCATTTCTGGATTGTCAAATTCTATGTTCATAAAAATACAACCCATTGTTTTGTATTTTTAAAATAGATTAAGAAAAAGAAAATTATGTCAATAGTCATACACATTTTTGCCAAGAAACTGAGTGCTGAACATGAAAAGAAGTTGATTATATGAAACTCTGGACTATGGAACTATAGCATCCAAAGAAATGGTTTACAGAATCCTAATTAAGACGGTATTTATAATGCCTAGTGTTTAGTTTCCCCAACTTACATTTATTTTAGTTACTATAAGAATTGGGCTGTCTTCTTAATTGCTAACTTAAATAGCCTTCAAAAAGGATAGCTAAAAGTTAGGTACAATATTCTACACAATACAGGGAAAAAAATCAAGTTAACTTCTGCTCTATTTTTTTTTTACTGGCATATAGGAAGAGCTCTTTCTTCAGAGCTATTTCCCAATATAGTTTCATCTTGCTTATTGGAAAAACTGGATGCAAAGTATGATGCATCCACTTATAATTTTAAACTAAGTTATTAAATGAATAGAAGTAGAGTGAATGGGAAAATCTATCCAAGATTTTTCCTTCCTTTCTATAACATTTATGATTGCTAGATTAATACTATGAAGTTCAACTGATGTTTCCCCAGTCTTATCCACATTCTTGCAAACAAATGAATATTTAATGATTTGAGTCACCCTACAATTGAGGAGGAGAAAGTTTCAATAGAAGCACTGGACTGTATTTCACTTTTATTTCCCATAAGTTTTAGGATATTTCCCATCTAATAACTTTGTATTTGTGTATAAAACTTGCTAACCATCATTATTATTGCCAATTAAGACTCATTCTTTAGGGTTGGAGAGCCTTGAGGAGCTGCAACTCCTGGGGGAAGAATCAACAATAGAAGTAATTATTACTGTGACCAATTTGATCCCTGCAAGGAAAGTTATATGTGTCAGACTCTTAGCTTGTAAAAGATAATCTAATAATTAGTGGCAAACAAGCTATAAGTATTCTATGTCCCTTCCCATGCTCAAACTAGGGAAAGAAACTATAGCTGTATGCTGTTACTGTAAAGAAAATTTTCTACCTCCATCTGCATGCAAACATCTGGGAAAAATACTTTGAACAATAGATGTGTCACAAGTGAAACTTTAATCCCCAGAGCTATTTACGTAGGATCGAGACCACTTTTAGACATGTCTTCTACTTTTCCATCCTTCATCCAGTGCATATCTAGAGGGCTCATGGCCTCCAGAAATACTTTTGGTTAAACACAAATGGTAATTAAAGAGGAAGAGGAAAAGCAAGTGTTTTCTTTCATAAAATGCTTTCATTTACTATACATTAGAGTTTAAAAAAATAATTATGCACTCTGGCAGCAGTCATTCCTTTTAATTATAAAAGTTTACATCTTCAGCAAATGCAATTGTTGTACACCATCAAAGATATTTAAAGGACTCAGAAATAGGCTTCTTTAGTGTACATGTATTATTTTCTCAGCTGCAATTTATTTTATACATTCTCAGCATGATTGTTGGTAACAAAGAAAATATGTCAATAGCATGAGGCATCTGGAATATGGTCAATAAGAATCCATTCATTCTGTTTAAAGATTTATATGATGAAGATTGGCTTGGGATAGAACTTCTGAAATACTTTTTCTTGAACAAAATAAATTTTCAGCACTTTTTTTTAATAGTCAAAACAAGATTCAATGAATAGAGTGGCTCAATGAATCACAAAGCTGAACATATTTTTCTAGATAAAAATGACAATAGTAGGAATTTCCAGGAATATATAGTACATTGTGTAAAATTAAATTATCTATGTTATAGTTTTTGAAATGTATCATGCACATTTTTTGGTCAAAATGGCTCATTGCTGTCCTGAAATGATATAAAATTGTTGCTGTGACATAGCTTAAGAAACCTACAAATAGTCATAAATATAGATTTTTTTAAAATTGATGTTTTATTAAGAAAAGAATTCCTCAGTTTATTCATCTATGACTAGCAAAAATATATGTATTTCTGTGATTGTTGTAAGCTAGGCCACCAATTTAAAATCCAGCCTTTTTGACCTGAAAATGCTAGGGAATTGGAACATAAATATATCTTTAAAACATTTCTGATTTAAAGGCAAGAACAAGTTTTTAAAAAGATAAATATAACAGGCAGCTATACAACTTTTAGGTATAATTAGCTGATAAATCACAGGTCTTATTTTGCAGTACAATAGGCACAATCCAAAAAGCTAAGCATTTTTAACACCCCTGATTTCAGAAGGTGAGTCAAAATATAGGCTTAAATGCATTTTAGTAGAATACGCAAGACTGAGCTATGGCTGAAATGTGTTTTTTTTAAATCTGACAACAAGTTTAAAGCCTTTTTTCCCCCTTTTTCTTTCTAGCAGACAAAAAATTAAAGCAATTAGGTCTTTATACTTTCACAAGAGGAATATGTAATATTCCTTAGCTATTTCCACAACCAGTCATGATAATCAGTGCAACATTATGACTACAAAATGTGTAATATTCAGGAACTTTTAAAAAAATCTTTCCTTCAGGCCATGATAAAAATGAATGAAATTCTAATATCTTGCTTTCATGTTTAAAACAGCTTTTATGAACTGATGCCTATTTTATAAGATTTACACTCTTAGACAGTCAAATAAGGGCTGACCAAACTGTATGGCTGGCATGCTTACAATACAAATCATGCAACATGGTTCACATGTGATAAACAAGAACAAAGAAGCCCAATCAAAACTCTTCATGTTCCATTTGTCAGACATTATAAGTATGATCATAAATATATGAAAGGCATCAATTTGCATATATCTTCTCAAACTTATTTCTATCTGTATGGAATATCTAACTTCCATGTCCAGGAGCTATCTAATTTTTTTCTTCTTTTTTTTTGGATTTATACAGTATTCCCAATTTCTAGCATATGCAAATGGCAAAAGCGTCCAAATTGAACTCAGACAACTAAAGCACTTGATGTTAAAAGAAAACAAAAAACTCCTCAAAGAATAAATATTAAAGACATCAGGTGGAATGAAAATAACCAAGGGCATATATGTATATAGGAGAGAGCAGAAGGACTAAGGGCACAAGGGTATGACGAAGCAGGAGGATCAGTTCTTTCAATAAGGCTTAGACATTATTCCAGACTACAGTAATACAATTTACGATACACATACAGTATTTTAGGAAAGTTGAAGTGAATATTAACAGTGGCTAATAAAAGAACCAGAGATAGCACAACAGTGAAGAGGACTTCCTTCAAAAAACCAGATTTTTTGATCAAATGGGAAGAATGGAAAAAAGCATAAACTACTGTGGATAAAAGATGCAAAAAGACCATATAGCAAAAACATTTTTAAAAAATAAGAAAACATTCTTCAAATACATTCAGAATAATAAATTAACCAGGAGGCCATTTAAATGACAAATTTAAATGAGGCCATTTAAATGAGGCCATTTAAATGAGGCCATTTAGATGACAAATTAAAGATGTGCTAAAGAGGGTATTAAAACAGTACAGAAACTGAAGCATTATTGGCTACTTCTGAAGATATAGAACAGATGGCAAGCTGGCTTTTTCAAAGGGAAAATTATTTATTGTTATTGATTAAATTTGTTCACTACCCATCTCGCTACAAGGCAATATCAAATTGAATGAGTTGAGACCAATAGATATAAACAGATAAGTTTATAGTGCAACTTGACCAGCTGAAACATTCTCAGTCCAGACAGTCCAGAAGTTGTTGAACAATGAATCAAAAAATTCTGGTATTTTTATAAAGATAAGCAACCCTTTCAGCTTAATCTGTTGTAGACATGCCACAGATTAGCATGTTTCCTGATTAAATATTAAGCAAAGTGATTTTTAAATCTATTTGAAAAAAAGGATTGAGGGGCAGGAAAGGAAACTAAGCTAGTTTAGCATTTGTTTGAGGAAAGTGGTTAAAATATTAAAGACAAAGTAAGCAAACACTTAGTTTCCCTAAGAACAAACCTTGTGCAAATAGAGATCTTGCCTCATTACCCTTCCGGAATTTTTTGTAGGTATCTTCAAACATGTAAAAAGGGAACCAATAAATACAGTACATTTTTGAGTTTTAAACAATCTATGCCAAAGTCTCTCATTGCAGGCTTAATGGGATAAAGTGGGTTAGATACCATAACCCAACAGATACTATGTACTTTGATTGTAGTAACAGTCTTCATAAAAGGCTCTTGAGTGAAACCTAGTTGTCATGACACAGAGGCACTACTATAGTCTCCCAGATGATCCAAATAGACAATAGGCTCCACAGACAATTCATATCCTGGTAAGAACTGCAAAATGGAATTTCCTAAGGATAAAGATTGTTCTGGTGATTTTTAACTTGTACATAAATGATCTACAGATCTCTCCCCCCCCACTCTCTCTCATCTAATCTATCTAATCTATCTCTATATCATTATCATTCATCATCTCTCTTTCTCATCTTCTCTCTGTTTAGCTGTTTATCTAACATGTATATATGTTGATACATTCAGATCAGTCGTGATTCCTGGCAGCTGCCTGCAAAAGTCATGTAGGGATTTTTCGTTTTTTGTTTTGCAAGATTTAGCTATGACTGAATGATAGTCCCAGGTGCTTATACATTCAGCTGGGATTAGTGCTATTGGTCTCTAGCCTAGCATTTTAACCACTTTCCCAAATTGACACTCTCTATACTATCTAATATGATAAAATTAAAAAAGAACTGTGAAAAACTTGAAAAGAATCCCATTAAACTGGATTAAAATTCTAACAGCAATTCAACAAACAAGTATAAAGGTTGCAGGTTGGCATAAAAATTCCAACGAAATTAAAATAGAGAACGATTCAGGAGTCACAGAAGGCTCCCCCCCCGCTATATTTGGAAATTTGCCACCAGTCTTTGTGATAAACAACTAATGGGTGGTTTTAAAACTAATGGGTGGTTTTAAAATCACTGGAACAATCTTCATCCTTAGGAAATTCCATTTTGCAGTTCTTACCAGGATATGAATTGTTTTCAAAGAGGAATGCACAGAATTAATTGAAGTGCAAGCTATTAAATGCTACTAGCACTCAAGGTTGCGTACACAAACAGCATGCTGGTTGCTAATTGATAGTAGAAAGGGGATATTGGTCCATTGCCCTCCACTTACACTTATGAACTTTCCAGACACATCCAGCTAGTTATCCTATGACCCTGAATGCTGATGAAATGGGACTTCTGATTACTTTCCCTTAACCCAGCTATTTATTTGTTTAAATTATACTTTAGCTTTCTACTCCATAAATTCTCACTTTTGAAAGCTCCCCAAATTAATTTCTTCTTGTGTATTCTCCAATTATTTTAAGAGGAATACAAAAGATCTGCATGTAAACTTTCTATTACATAAAATATATACTTAAAATGGTGAATAGAATATGTACGTTAAATTTTGTTTTTAGCTATTGGGCCATAACTTGAGTGTTGCCAAATATGTAAACAGTTCTTCAAAACACATGAGAATACAGCAATGTCCTCATTCTTCTCTGCAACGATTGTGGTGGAATGTTAAGTTTAATGCCATAAAAATGATCAAAATTTTAAACAACTGTTTGTGTCAGTGAAGTTAATTGCAACCTGTTTTCAAAGTGGAAATATAATTGGAAATATAAAATGCATGTAATGTATAAAAGCTTCTAAAATTTATTTTTATATATATGCATTAGAAAGTTATTAAGTCTACTGACTTTTTAAAGTGTTTTCAAGGGAAAAATATATGTATAACATTACCTATAATACATACATTGCAAAAACATATTCTTTTTAAATTAAAATTATGTCAAACTTTCTCATGTGAAGAATAAAGATTTAGGTGCAGCTGAATCCAAAAGTGACATGGAAGTCATTTTTCTGTGATGCTTAAAATTTGAATAATATTTGTATGGAATGATATAAGTAATAATTTCACTTACTGTTGATACTAAAAATTCTATTTGTGAATTTCAAGAAAAAAATCTAACTTGTTCTAAGTGGCAAAATGAATGAATATTTAGAATTAGAAAAACATCAAGGGTAATATCAAAGAAGAACAAAAAAGAATGAAAGAATTAACAAAGAAGCTATTTTCTGAATAGAATTCTTACTTTATTTCTAGAAAAAAAAGGCTCCCTATCTCTAATTTTTCAGACTGAAAAATATGGCTGACAAATTTCCCTTGAAACAATTTATATATAGCTGATGTACTGAACAAGACTCTTGAATCCTCTCAAGTAGATTTCCTGACAGAATATTATATTCCTATGCTAATATTTAATATTTTTTTTAAACTTTATCATACAATAAATAATTTACCTTTATTTCTTTCTTCTGCTTGATGTCAGAATAATACTGAAGAGTTCTGATAGTAAAGATTGTGATAGTGAGATAGTAAGATTGTGATCCTGTTGTGATAGTAAAGATTTACATATAGGAAATACATTTTGGTGTTGTTTTGCTCCAAGTAATGGGGTGGGGAATATCACTTTGAGACAGCATTTGGACTTACTGAAAATAAAAATGCTCCAATATAATGACAAATAATTCATCTTTATGATTCCAAATAGCAATAGCTCTTTACTATCTCTAATTTGTACTTAGTTTGATTTGGAGAACAAGATCTTTCATAGAAATAATGCAATGTCCTAGTTTTATTACTATTTTATTACTATTGCATCCCCATTTTATGTACCATATTTGCCGGCGTATAAGACGACTTTTTTGCCCTGAAAAACATGCCTCCAAGTGGGGGGGGGTCGTCTTATACGCCAGCAAACAGTAATTGGGAAGCACAGCGGCTGCCCGCGGCCGAGGCACTTTTGCGCACCGTGGAAACGAATCACGTGAAGCCGAAAGGAGCAGCCAGCCTTCAGGCCGATGTAGGCGGGCCTCCTTCTCCCAGCTCCCAAGGAAACGAGGCGCTCAGCGGCCTCCACTCAGGTATCCGGCTGGGGCTGACAGGAGTTGTTACCGCTGGAGCGGCTCCAGTCCCACATTGCCTCGGGAAGGGAAAGGCAAAACCAGGAGCCGCTGCTGCCATTGCAAAGCACCGCCGTGGCTCTTCCTTTTTGCCTTTCCCTTCCCGAGGCAACGCGGGACTGGAGCCGCGCGCAGCCGCGCCAGCAGTAACAACTCCTGACAGCCCCAGCCGGATACCTGAGCGGAGCCCGGGCGGTGCGAGCGGAGGCCACTGAGCACCTCGTTTCCTTGGGAACTGGGAGGAGGCCCGCCTACATCGGCCTGAAGGCTGGCTGCTCCTTTCGGCTTCACGGGATTCATTTCCACGGTGCACAAAAGTGCCTCAAAAAAAAAAAAGTGCAAAAGTGGAAGGTGTGCGGAAGAGGGGGTAGTCTTATACGGCAAGTATATAACAAATTCTATATTTTGAGTGGAAATGTTGGGGGGGTCGTCTTATACGCCCAGTCGTCTTATACGTCAGCAAATACGGTAGTCAAATTCTGGAACTGGTGAAAACTTTTTCTCCTCATTGAGAAATCTAGCCATCTCCTTTTCTTTTGAAAGTGTCATTGGCAACTGGTATCAGTCCCCATAATCTGATTCTGTATCAGACTTTTATGAGTTGGTGCTACAAGAGAGCTAAATTTCTGCACTTTGCATATGATGGTTCCAGCTTGCTAAGCAAGTATGCACATTGCTGGTGCTTTACAGTCTGCTCCTTTGTGCAGAAATAAAAAGTGGAACCCTTTATTATAAATTAAGCAGATGTATCTCCAGATTTTAATGCAACAAGTTCAGAGTCATGTATGTATTTTCCATTCAGATGCTCACTGTTGGAATCACGATGATTTAGAAAAACAGGAACCTCCGTGATAGATGTTGCTGTGTAGGAGGTAGACCGTGTAGAGCAATGATCACGGCGTCTTTGACCCCACTGAGTTTTATATTGCATCCATTGCCGCTTCAGAGTTCCTTGGACCTATAACCAACATGTATTAGTTGTTAGCAAATACCTGTGAATTAATTTTAACAAAAACATATTTAGAATGGAAATCACTTCAGTCAAAATATTACTCAAGTCTTCTCAAACAGTATTCTCATTTGTTACACTATAGCTCCCCTTGCAATGATCACACTTTGTATGAATTACAGGAGTTGATATCCCACATACCAGGGGTGATTGCTGTAACCAATAAGCTGCTGTAGCCTCAATAATAGCTTCAATGAAATATAAAGAAGCGCATATGGAATTCAGTTCATGCAAACATAATTCCAATTTCTTGTCTCCTTCCTAAAACATGGCCTTCCTTGACAAAATATGCTCAGAGATCAGAAACTCTCCAAAACTGTGCAATATATATTCTGGAAATTTGTGATAGAAAGAACAAGACATCAGGATCAATCCTTCTTGTGCCTGAACAAATGTTCCTTCATTCAAACTGGGCTTCTGCCTTCTATTTTGCTTTCTTTGGAATCAATGGTGCCAGAAGCTATGCTGTTTTTGTGAATTTTGGGACAATTTTTGGGGAAAGAAAATATTAGCTATCCAATATATAACTCTCAGAAGAGATTCAATGCTCTTTGTGTGCTTTTAATATTTTTAACCTGAAAATTGCTAGAGAGAATTAGTTATTGTCCAGGATATAAATAGTAGTAAAAAAAAGAAAGAAAAAGACAATAGCAAGTTCAGTTCACACTGTTCAAACTAAGCCCAAGTGAATCTTTGAACAGAGGTCAAAGGAGTCCCACCAAAGTCAGTTAACTATCTAGCCCTGCTAAAGAGTTATTTTTATAATATAGCATTATAGCTAAAATCTATGTCTTGTGACACAGAGCCAACAACCATTCATGTGGAAGCAATATAACAGTCTCACACAATGGAATTTTGAAATCTTTCAGATATGGCTTTATTATCTTCCTTGATTCTCCTTCCAAAGATTTTTATATGATCCATACATGCCAATATCCACTTGTGCATCCATTTTGATCTGTAATTCTTAGTTGGCATCATACATTCAAATGTGTTTCATTCTTCAAATCTAGGACCGTATTCCAATGCCCCCAAATTCATGGACAATAAATACACAATTCAGCAAGTCCAAACCATTCAATATTTAGGAGGTTCGGGAATCAGAAATGCCCATTGTGAGTAATTCAAAAGGCATCCAGACCATCCTCAGCTATATAAGCTTTCTATTTTAATCAACTATTTTAATCAAGTCTTTCCAGCTGCTAAAGCTTATGGTCGCTTATTGCCTGAGAGTCAATTAAAGCCATATAGTGAGATGGAAATATCAGAGAAAGTTCAATCCAGAGTTTGAAAAGTATTTCCCAGATCCTGTGCTGCATGTCAAATGTAGTATTTAGGCAAGCATAAACAGCCACTAGAGTTGAATCTGGCTTTTAGATTATTATCTTTAATTTTTGTAAGGATTTATACCTTTGATGTCTTCATTAATAACTAATTTCCAAAATATAAATCAATCATCCATTTGGACAAAATCATTATTTCAAATTTAGAAAAGTTTCATCCTTGGCTCACTTTAATACTTTCCTCACAACAGTGTTGGAAATGAACAACAGGAAAACCAAATTTTCCAAATGATTGTGTCCCATTGATGCAGGTGTAATTCAATCCAAAGTGTGTTATATGGCCAATTCTAAGGTACACTTGTTTGCAATTGATCTCCATATTCTTTAAATTAACATGACATTCCTTCCTTCCTTCTTTCTTTCTTCCCTTCCTCCCTCCCTCCCTCCATCAATATTAAAGTCTTGGCTCCACCTGGTGAACATTGACATTTTAATACAAACAAAGGAGGGAAATCACGCAGAGCATCGCGTCTAATTTTTTTCCCAATCTCTTAACAATACAGTAGGTTTCCTTTTGGGCTATGACGAATAGGAAAAGAGATGGAAGGCTTAGAATGTAAAAGAGCTCAGTTCTTCCAGATGACAGTCCAACCACCTCTCTCATAGTGATCCACTGATAATTTTTTAAATGATTTTTCCCTCTCCAAAGAATATATCAACATCTGGGTCATTTTTAGCTCAGCTCTTTTGCTGGTTTCTTCTACCATATCAAATTTGGTTCCATTCTGTTTAGTGTTTAGTGTGTTAGCCAGCTGATAGGCAGTCTTAAGCTCTTTCACATGTTTTCTTTCTAACATTGTATTACAGTGAATAAAAATGGATTCTTCAAGCTATTCTTTTTTTTTAAAGTAATGCTCTTGGCTTTTTCTGAAATGATATCACCCTTGGTTGGCAATAACTCACTCTCATTTATCCTCTATTAGGAATAAATTGTTAAAAATCAGTCTGAAACAACTTTCTCTTCCTATACCCCAAATCTCAGTGATTATGTTCTCCTCAATTTTAAAGAACAATAGCTAGCTTCACAGAATGGCCAGGCTGCATAAATCTGACAACACCAAAATTGCAACATAAAGAATATTTATATAGAGCATATAGATTAAACTTTATATTACAAATGTATCTGGAATGTTTATAGAAAGCATCTATATCCAGTTCTCTACTGGTTCTTCCTTTCAAAATAATTCCACAAGAGAAAAATACCAGCTATTTCAAATCCCTTTCAGGGGCAATGATCATAATAAGCAACATGAATTTCAGGCTGGGAACTATGAAAAAAGACATCTTTCTTTAAACAGAAGAAATATCTTATTTAGCTTCATGCTTTTTTACTAGGTGAGATTGAATGTAGGCTATTACACCAGTTTGAAAGTTAAATGACATACAGAATTCCACAAGTTTGGTAGCCATGAAAAAATTAGGCAATTTATTTCTGACTCAGTTGCCACATATGTGAGATCTCAGTCATTGCATTTCTCTGGTTACATTAGCCATTGAAATGATTGGCCAATAAAGGAAATTCTGACTTCGCTCCTTTTAAGCTAGTGAGTTTTTAAAAGAGAACGAATGCTTATGGTCTTTATAGATATGAAACTGTTTAACTCTTATTTGAAAAATGCCAAAAGTCATAATTGTGCTTTCCTTTTTTTTTTTTTTTTGTAAAACAGGCTTTTCCTGATTATTGCAGGAAAACTTACAACCAATAAAAGTTTGAGGCATGAAAGTTCTTTTCAGTCATTATTTCTAAGCATTTCTAGATCATCAAAAAGAGAGATGATTTTTACATTACTTTGTGGACTGGGAGAATGAAAATATATAGAAATGCCATTAATCATATCTGAATCCAGTTAACTTATTCTTATTGGACAGACTCAGTCTTGTCTTTAATTTACTGTTTCATGTTTCCTTCAAATTATAGCTTGACATATGTGATGTTTCTCAAACAGAATGAAAAGGAAAAGAAACATCTAGAAAGTTGAGACTTACCAGCTCAATAGCAGTGGTATAAATTAAGTAGCAGAGTGTTTTCGAACTTACATTCAGTTTAGAAACTTTAAAATGGTATATTTGTTTCTACTTGTCTATCTATCAGCAGCCATGAATCCCCAGAAGGATCACCAAATCACACATTCCAAATCACTCATAAGTAGTGTCATTTCGTTGTGGACAATTCTGGAACTGAGAGAGAATCATGATGAATAAATTCTAAACCTGTTTTTCTTGAATTCAACTTCAGAATGTTTCAACCAATCCAGACTTTCACAGCCAGTAGACCTTGACAAGTCTTTCCCAACCTCTTCTGGGACAGAGATATATTATTCAGTGTCAAAAGCATAATTTAAAGAGCCATTGTGGCACAGTGGTTAGAATGCAGTACTGCATGCTAACTCACTGCTCACTGCCAGGAGTTTGATCCTGACTGGCTCAAGGTTGACTCAGCCTTCCATCCTACCAAGATGGGTAAAATGAGGACCCAGATTGTTGGGGGCAATATGCTGACTGACAATGCTACTATCCTTCAAAGCAACCTGCATTATGTGTCTGAATGGTCAAACATCTGGCAACTCCAAATCTCAACCAACAATGTCCTACACATTGGTAAAAAAAAATCAGTACACCAAATACAAAGTAGGCGGATATGACCTCGTTGATGATCCTCACTCTGTCAAGGACCTTGGAGTTCTCATATCAAATGACCTAAGCGCCAGAGCTCACTGTAACAGCATTGCCAAAAAGGCATTAAGAGCTGTAAATCTAATCTTACGAAGCTTCTCCTCTGGAAATATTGAATTGCTAACTGGAGCATACAAAACTTTTGCCAGACCAATACTTGAATACAGCTCATCTGTCTGGAGTCTGCACTGCATATCAGACATTAATACAATCAAACAAGTCCAGAAGCATTTCATGAGTAGAGTACTACAGTCCTCTGCTCCCAACAGAATACCCTATATCACCAGGCATGAGATTTTGGGCTTGGACAATCTTGAACTATACCGCCTACATTTGGACTTAAGCGTAGCACACAAAATTATTTGCTACAATGTCCTACCAGTCAATGACTACTTCAGCTTCAACCACAACAATACAATAGCACACAACAGATGCAAACTCAATGTAAACTGCTTCAAACTGGATTGCAGAAAATACGACTTCAGCAACAGAGTGGTCAATGCCTGGAATGCACTACCTGACTCTGTTGTTACATTCACTAACCCCCACTCCTTTAACCTCAAACTAACCACTCTTGACCTCACCCCATTCCTAAGATGTCTGTAAGAGGCGTGCATAAGTGCACCATCATGCTTACCGTCCCTGTCCTATTGTCTCCATTTATTCATACCTATTTCCTGTATTCTTACTCATGTTTATACTTATATCTATTATCTTGTAAGTGATTGACAAATCAAATAAATAAATTAAAAAATAGGCAGGGCTGTAAAGTACTTCTTCTCCTTCCTAGTGTATTTCTCACAGGTGCAAGGTTGCTTTTCGGATAATTGAACGCTACTTTGCATGGTCAGCTGTATCTCCAGGGTGCAGGCCTGTGCTTGCATATCTTTGTTGATGGTATCTTTCCATCTCTGTTTTGGATGCTCGCAAGGTCACTGGCTTCTAATTGGTAGACAGTCTTGGCCATGGTGGAAGGTGCTGCTTTCTGGACATGTCAATACCAGTGGAGCCGGTCGTCTCTCATAGAAAAAATTGGTACCACACCAAAATGTTGTCCAATGGTGTCATTTATGATGCAGTCGAGAAGGAAGACACCTCATATCCAATGGAGCATTCGCATTTCCATCACATGGAGACAGATTTTGGTCCCTGTTGTTGCTGCCCAGCATTCAGTGCCACACAGTACAACAGAGCTATAAAGCACTGTGAACTGTATATAAGTCTAAGTGTTCTTGTTCTTGCTATTAATCCAAGGGAAGACAAAATGTACCATATAGCCCCAGTAGGTTTTTTTCCCCCAGGCCCAGAAGTTGCTTTATATCATGTAAATATGGATAATTGAACATGATTGTAGATTCTGATGTAAGCAACCATATCAACCAATACATGTTCTATAGTTAACTATAATTATAGATAACTATAGTTATATTATCATGAATCCCAGTCATTCCAAAACTTTTAAAAGCAATTATCCTTGATAGTACCACTATCATAATTTTTAATGATTGCTGAAAGTCCATAAGTCAAGGACTACCTGTTATGTGGATTAAAATCTTTTGCTTTTCTTCCCCATACTGAAACAAGCACATTTTTCCTACCTGATCCTAAAGATTTCATTTGTTTCCTAAAGATTCATTTATTCATTGTATTTTTCATTAGTCACACTACAGCAGCGGCTTGTAGAATAACGAGCAATAATAAAAGCTCATAAAAACCATTATAAAATATTTCAACACAACAAATAAAACAAATGGTAATTCCTAAAACAGCAGAGATAAAATGGATTAGTAAACCATTTGTGCAGCATTAAGATAAATGTTCAAAGATGGTTTTCTGAGCAATGACTGACTAAAATTGATTTGGCTCAAAATATCAACCGAGGTATTTTTGTCATTTGTTGGGAGTAATTTGTTTTGTTTTCCCAGCTAATCTAATGTGAATTCTACTATCGTATTAGAACTAAACGGCAGTATTAAATGACATTAAATGAAGCTTATTTGCTTACCTCTCCATTGAAGAAACAGAAAATAATTGCCACAAGTAAACCCTGAAAAGAAAAATGAAGAGCAAATTATTCAGATTGTTTCTATGATCACAGAAATGTGTGCATTCACACACACACACACACACACACACTTATAGAATGAAATAAAGCACATATATTTTATAACATTTCTGTATAGATATAGTAAGAGTATAATAACACACAATTCAAGAATTCTGTTAAAGAGCTATCTAACCTAGCATCCTGTTACAGAAAACGGGGATCCTAAAGTCCTAAGAAAGAAGGATGGAAATGAATGTCTTGATACTGTTCTGATTCAATGGTACTTGAGTCAGGAACACATAATGAAAACAAGTTCCATTATTGATCTTCAGTTCCATTTTCATATTGATGTGAAACACTTCATTTTGTTTGTCCCGTATTTTGCAATTTATTCCTTACATTTAGTTTTCCTTGATCAGAGACAATTAAAACAAAATAATATCCTGAATGGGGGTTAAGATAGATTCTCAAAAAGTCAAGATACAATCAAATTCTAACTCCATATGTATGATTTTTTAATGAAATAAAATATATATACATAAAAGGATAAAAGGAAAGATAAAAAACCATGCAACTATGCCTTCTACCTTTCTTTCTATTGAGTAATTATCATGTTGAACTTTCGCCCAAACACAGTCTAAAACCCTGCTCCTTTTTAGCAAGATATGAAGCAGTAACACTTGCAAGAAAATGGAGAGGGATTCAACAATGGTCATCATGACTTTTTGAAACATTCTTCTCTGCCTCCGGTGGATGCCTCTCATGTAAAATAAAATATGGCATTTTTCAAGTACTCACTCTTTCTTCCCATAAAAACCAAGTCATTTGATGGAAAGTGGCATTTTCACAAAGAGTGGAGAAATTTGTGGAAAGAAATTGTCATTCAAATGCAAACTTACAAGGGAAATTAATGGTCTGAAACTACTTATTTCTTTTCCAAAAGAATACAAGACAAGCAGCTTAGAATTTTGGGATATTTGAAAAAAAAAAAATACACCAATTTAGTGCAAGCTTTCTTGTGATATTCTTCCCAAAGGACATAATAGCTTTGGATTGGCTGATCTTTTGTCAGCAGAACACGTGTTTTCCTTTCTGGCCTGTTATTTTCTTGTCTCCATTATTGTTTGCTATTTTAAAATAGAAGTTGAAGTTCTAAAATTTCAACAATAGGATTGCCATTGACCGAGCTACCAAAATCCAACACTTGGTTAGATAGCACAATAGGAAATTCTTTGCTGCCATCTAAAGGGCATCTGGATTGTTGTAGTTCAGATATGTCAGTCCTAACCCTTGCAGCCCATGCCAATCACAAGGATCAACACCTGTATTATGATGTGGGAAATGAGGCAAATTGTATAACTTGCCCTAAAATAATCTTAGCATAGATTTTAAAAAGCTATTTTATTTTCAAACTCAATGGAAATAAAACTCTGGACTTATAGGTCCAGCTTGTTAATTCCTCCACCTGTTGCAGTCCTCACTATTCCTAAAAATATTAAATGCAAACCACAGTTATTAAAAGACTGCATGTTTGTCCTTCAAAAATATAAACACATACACACAGATAGATATTTTTATGTCCCTTTGTGTGTGGGTGTATGTGTATTCATACAAAATAAATTCTTGCTGTGTCTGTCACACACACACACACACACACACACACATTCACATTTGGAAATAAGCACTTCTGAATTCTCTAATTTTTATAAGCAATTTAGTAAATGTATATAACATTGTGGTCCTGGATCCTTTTGTAATAGCAAACTTCCTCTTTAAAAATGTTCCTATCTTATAACAAATCATATAATCATACCAGATCTGTCCTACAAACCCTTTATAGATATAATGTCAAATAACAAAAGAAAAAGAAAAAATAAAGATATTCCTTGCTATCTAACATTCTAGATATTCTATTATTGTATTTTGTCATCTAACCATTGATAGAAAAGATCCCAAATTTCATAAAATTCCCAGCAGATAACCATATAATTTTTTAATCACCTTCTCATCAGTACCTATCAAGATCTTATCTAGATCAGTCTGTTTATCATAAAATCCTTCTGTTTTAGAATCTTCATCATACCTTGCATGTATTTGCGCATATGAGAACCAATTCATCTTTATACCTTGTTCCTCTAAATTTTGTATTGATTTAAGTTCACCCTTTTTATCCAATAGCTCCCCATATCTAACTGTTTGTTCCTCCTTATAAATTATAGGATAGGAAAATGCTTCAATAGTCAATAGCCAAACTGGAATTTTCAAATAACATTGTCTTTTTATCTTCTCCCAATTTAACCACAAAGACTCCTGTATATAATGTCTTCTAAAATAACCCTGTGTTTTAGTTCCCTTATACCAGAAAAAAGCGTGCCAGTCCAACAGCAAATCATGACCTTCTAGCGTCAACAATCTAGTCTTTCTTAATGTTATCCATTCCTTGACCCACATCATATTTGCAGCTTGGTAGTATAATTCCCAATTGGGCAGGCCAAAACCTCCTCTAATTCTAGCAAAAGCTTTAGCTTTATTCTCGCTTTCTTACCTTGCCATATATACTTCAGCATAATTTTATTTAAATCTTCAAAATAGTCTTTTCCAAGCCTAATTAGTATTGTTTGAAACAGAAATAGAATTCTGGGTAAAATATTCATCTTGATTGTTGAAATTCTCCCTATTAATGACAATTGTAAGTTTTCCCATTTCTTCAAATCTAAAGCTATCTGTTGTTTAAGTTTAATATAATTATTCTCTTTTAATGTGCTACATCTTGCTGTCAAGTGTATCCCCAGATACTTAACCTTATTCGTAACTTGAATTTTCAACAGATCTGCCAGTTCTTCTCTCTGTCTCAGTAGCATGTTCTTTGTCAAAATCTTTGTTTTGTCTTTATTTATTTTCAAACCAGCCACCTCACCATATATCTCTATCTTTTCCAATAACTTTGGAGCTGTTTCTAACGGATCTTCCAAAATAAAGGCTAAGTCATCAGCAAAGGCTTGCAGTTTAAATTCTTCCTTTTTAATTTTCATTCCTTTTATGCTTTTATCATCTCTAATATTTCTATTCAACACTTCCAAAGTCAATACAAATAGCAAAGGAGATAGGGGACATCCTTGTCTTGTGCCTTTTCTTATATTGATAAAGTCTGTAAGTTCTCCCTCCATCATTACCTTTGCTGTCTGCTTATTGTTATATGGCTTCTATTGCTTGGATAAATTTTCTGGCAAAACCCATCTGTTCCAATAATAATAACATAAATCTCCAATTCACATTGTCGAATGCCTTTTGAGCGTTTAGGAATATCAAAGCCATTTGCTTTTTAGAATGTGCCTCATAATATTCCAAAATTATCCAAAATTACTCTCATATTGTCTCTAATTTGTCTCTTTGGCAGAAATCCATCTTGATCTGGGTGAATGAAATTATTTAAGTATGTTATAGAATAAACTGTTTAAAGTATTGTTATCTCATAAAGCATGAATGATTAAAAGTATAGTCAAATGATTTTCTAATCGCGATATTAGGATATATAAGTTTGGATTGACAATATGAGTTGTTATGTAATATAACTATAATTGAGACTACGAAATGAATGCACAAAACTGATGAACCAACCGACACACTGTATGTACATAAGAGAGTTGATGTTTTTATGTCTTGTTTGTTTTTGTTTGTTTGTAGAAAATCAATAAATTTGTTTTCAAAAAAAAGAAAAAGAAAACCTTGATAGAAAGAAATATAATTGAATAAAAGTAAAGGGAGAAATAACGAGAAATTTGGAAAAGATATATATGTGCTTAAATGGAAATGTGATAATTTGGAACTATGCTGTACAAAATAATGTTTCATTTGCTTTGTTACAATCTATAAGCAGCTTTTAGAAAGGAGGTTTTGTGTTTCTATGTCTTATGTTTTGTTTGTCTTTAAAAATTAATAAAATTTGTTTAAAAGAAAAAAGAAAGGAAATGAGAGAATAAAATAATGTTTTTTTTAAAATGTTCCTATCTTGTTTATAAAAGCATTTTATAATAGTTTTATAAAAAACTCATATAATTTCACAGACATATTGCATTTTGCACAATCTATTCTGAATGTGTTCAGATGGTCTTAGAATAAGATTTTAATTCACTATTCTGTAGGCAATATTACCAGAGGCAAATATAAGAGCCGTGTAAGAAACAATGAAGAGGTTAAAGGCAATAAATGAGGTAATTTCAAAATGCTCATTAAAAATAGCTTATTTTGCTTTATAACATTTTGAACCTGAAATTACTGTCCTTGCCTATAACTATTGTTCTTCCATCAATGCAGCTTTTTCCAACAGGATGACCACTAAATTTCTTGGAAATTACAGCTTCTAGAATTCTGAACCACTAGATTACCTGGTCAAGTTTGCTATGAATCTTGAGAACAGTAGTTCCAACAGAATCTCAGTTTGAGAAAAATGCACTACAACATGGCAGCACTGTAGTGATTATTCAGGGGGAAGATAGTGAAAAAATATATACATATCCAATATCTCCAGGAAGAAATGATTAGAAAATATGTATGGCACAATCAGTAGGCACATTTTAATGCATTTATTTCAGTATTTTAACACATTATTCCAAAACAGTTGTAATCTAAGCCATCTGTGTTTTGCTAGAGATAAGATACAATAATGTAGTGATTGTATCTCAAACATCATAGGACAATACGCTGAAGTGCTGTTCCTATTTGAACAATTTTGTAATCCAAATTCTGGAATAAGGGAGTTGCATACACTGAGCTTCCATAATTTTATTACAGCATACAAATGCAAAAATGACACTTTAGGAGTACTAGAATCATTCTGTTTTTTCCTGTCCCATCTCAGCCATTCTGCTATGGCTCAGAGAACAATAAGGTTTGAAGCAACTTGAGATAGTACAAAATAGAAACTAAACAAAAGTAACAATGCTGACTTCATACAGATACGTAATCGGAAAGACTGTCCCCTTCTGGAAAGTTATGGAATATTGTTTTTAAGATTAATAAAGCAGTAATTCGTTTAAAAGCCAAACACACTTGTTTCCCATCATTTTATACCAGAAATTGATAAAATTGTATGGAGATTTACACAAACCAGCAAATCTCAAGCAAAGGCTTTGGGAATTGTGCATAGCTTGTAGACTCAGGGTTTGTCCTTCTGACAAAGTGGGAACTATGGTTTATAAATTACAATATCAACAGATTAAAACCAAACTACATTGTTACCCAAGAGCTTGCTCTTCCTGAGACCATTATCTGTGAACTGACCTTAAATATCACATTTTGGTTCTTACTATGTTACAGAGCCCAATTATGACATCGAACATGTAAACAAGCTAAATACACTACTAGCATGGGTAGCATCCTGCCCACACTCTTTTATCTTTCTCGGTGACTTCAATCTACCTCGTATTAACTGGACCCTAAACAAATGTACAACTGAACCCATACATGCAACCTTCTACAATGCTGTACCAAATCTGGGACTGGAACAACTAGTAACCAACAATACTAGGCTTACCAACTGCCTCGATCTCATCTTCAGCAATAATTTGAATTCAATTTATGGAATACAAATAAAAGAACCCTTTTCTAACAGTGACCACAACATGATTGACTTTGGTCTCAACATACGTCCATACAAAAATAATCACAACGACAAAATCCTCAATTATAGCTTCAAAAAAGGCAACTATGATCTTATAATCAACTATCTCTCTTCCCTTGATTGGTAATTTCTATTCACTGGATGCAATACTGTTGAAGACCATTAAAATATATTCTTACTAGAAATCAAAAGAGCCATTAAACTTTATGTACCAATAACAACTCCCAAAACCAGGAAAAACAAATTACCCATAACAGTACGGAAGCTTCAATCCAAAAAGAGATCACTTTGGCGAAAAAACAAATCTGGTCACATTGCCAACTTCAACAGCTGATAAAAAAATCTATGCCACCAGATAAAAACTGAATGCACTAATTATCACATTAAACAAGAGGAAAACCTTCTACACACAAATTCCACCCATGCTTTCTACAATTTTGTAAACAACAAACTAAAAGACTCAAGGTCCATCCCACCCCTGAAAGGACCTAATAGCAAAGACTGCAACGATGACACCATCAAAGCAAACCTCTTTAACACATTCTTTGGCTCAGTATTTGTAAAAAATAATGGATCAAGCCCAGTTCTTCCTAGTCAAACCTCAGACAACTACAATGATCTAATACATATCAATTTTACAGAAGACGTTAAAAAAGCACTGAGCAATCTAAAACCATCCCTGTCTATTGGACCGGATGGAATACGTGCTTATTTCTTAAAAAAGCTATCCACTGCCATAGCCGAACCTCTAAGCATAATCTTTCAAAAATCTTTCAGGACCAGCTCCTTGCCAAAACTATGGTCACAAGCCACAGTCATCCCCATCTTCAAAAAGGGAGACCCAAGCCTAGTTGAAAATTACAGACCAATTTCCTTATGCTGCATCACCTGTAAAGTCATGGAATCAATTATTAACCAATCCATCATCCTCCACTTACAGACAAACAACCTACTTTCTATTAAACAATATGGTTTCAGAAAAAAACTATCCTGTAATCTGCAACTCTTACACTGCAAAAACATATGGACTACACAACTCGATCAGGGCAAAGCAATAGATGCAATCTACATAGACTTCTGTAAAGCCTTTGATTCAGTGGTACACTACAAACTACTACTAAAACTAAAATCTTATCATATCTCTGGACACCTATATAACTGGATAGAAGCATTCCTGTCAAACAGATAACAAGTGGTCAAAATTAGGAGTGTCCTATCAAATTCTGTACCTGTCAAGAGTGGTGTCTCCCAAGGCAGTGTTTTAGGACCAACTCTCTTCATACTCTACATAAATTACCTCTGTGATCATATTAAGAGCAACTGTGTTCTCTTCACTGATGATGTAAAGCTATTCAACACCACAGACAATACTACTACCCTCCAAAAAGACCTTGACTATGTATCAGAATGGTCAATCAAATGGCAACTTCAAATCTCAAAAAATAAATGCTTTGTCTTTTTTTTTTTTAATTTTATTTGAGTTTTCACAAAAAAAATACAAATAAAACATCTTTTTTGAAAGTAGTGTAATCCCGGGTTACATTTCTTCGTACAGACACAAATTCAATTTCATGCTCATTTTTATGTTCTATTCCATATCTTATTATTGTTTTACATTTTCTACATAGCTTCTCCCCTCTTTTAATTTTCTCAATTTTATTTTAATTATCTCATCTCAATTCAAATCATTATATTTATACTTTTTGTCTGTCCTGTTTCAATTTCATATTATCTTTTCTCATTAAACAAAGGTTCTCCTGTATTTGCTGATTGGAGTATGACACCTTTATATCTTTTAATTTTATCCATTTAACTCTTATTTAAGCTTCAATATATACCTTAAAGTTATAACATTCAATATAATACATAACTTCCATTCGGATTCTGCTTGGTACGTTCTTAAAATGCACACTATATTCTTTAAAAAAAGATTATAAATATATGTAATTAAAACAACATATTCCATTCCAATTAATTCAATTCTATCATTAATGTTAATATTCATTAAAATCTTAACTTCTTTAACATTACTTTTCAATTCAATATCATACTTCTATGGAAACAGTTATAAGCTTTCCATAATTAATTTCCCACCCCTCTTCTTTGTCCCAGTCTTCTTGTTTTGCAGATGTTTCTTTTTTCTTTATATAAATTTTATTAATTTTCAAAGACAATACACAGACAAACAAGACCTAAAGCATAAGAACATAGAACATCTTTTCTAAAAACTGCTTAACAAAACAAATAAAACATCTTACTTAAGTACAACATAATTCTAAATTATCACGTTTCCACACACAATTTAATATGCATCTTATATATTCAACTTCATATCTTATTATTTTTTTCCAACTTCTCACTGTTTCTTCCTTTATTTCTGTTCAATTTTATTCATTAAACTTATACTTTCATGTATTTCATATTACTATATTTCGTATTATTACTGTTTCATATGTTCTTATCCAACATCATTAATCCTCGATAAACAAACATAAGCAAACAAAATACATAACATAAAAACATAAAACTTCTTTTTAGAAAGCAGCTTAACCCCAGGTTATAACTTTTTGTATAGACATAAATCAAATTCATGCTCACCTTATATACTATTTCATATCTTATTTAACATTCTATATTTTCCATATGTCTTCTCCCCTCTTTTCACTCTCTTAATTCTATTTTATTTATTTAATCTCAATTTAAATCATTATACTTGTATCTTTTGTCCGTTCTTTTTCAATTATCTATTTATCTTTTCTCTTTAACACAAACTTTTTCCTGTAATCACTGGTTGAAGTATGACACCTTTCTATCTTTCCCCCAAATTTAACACTTAAAAAAATACATAGTTTCTATTCTGATTCTGCTTAGTACATTCTACATAACATTTTAAAATATAAAACATAATGAGCTTCTAGTGTATTAAAAATAATGTTCCATAACAAATTAATTAATTAAACTCTATTAATTAAATCTTAGACATTTTACACATTTCCTACAATATTCTATTAACATATATGTTATTCCAATTTTCTAACTCTATTTCAAATACAAATACTACAATACAATCTTATATATTTTTGCAGAATCTCTTTTTAGATTATGTTTTACCTTTTATCTCTGAAAAAAAACTGTTTATTAGCATCTTGTTTTAAGCCTTTATAACTTCCCTTCACTTTTTCCCTTCCTTCCTTGTCAAATCTAGCCTTTTTATCCCCCACTCTCTCAATCTCCAGCCTTTTAGTCTCCCTACTCTGTTGTATTCTTCTTTTCTGTTGCTTTCTGACATTATATCGATTTTTCACCTTATTTTTCCCTTTCTTGGTTGTTTTTTTTAGAACTTAAATTCTCTATTTTCTTTTCCTTTTTACCCTTTTCTTTCTCATTTAAAATCATATGTCCATTAAAGATGGCTTCTTCTTTATCATCCCAGCCTTTTTCTTGTTGCATTTCCTGATAAGTAGAAATCGCCATTTCTAAGAAGCAAAGGATAGATCCAAAGGAGCCCTTGCCTTCTTCTTCCTCTTCTCTTAACTTTTCAAATTCCATTTTCAATTCTTCAACAGATACCATTGTGAAAATTTTTTTAAACAATCCAAATGTTTTCTTAGTCTTTCAAAAGATAGTTCACAAAAGTCCCAAAGTCATCAAGCAATCAAAGTCAGCACAATCAGCACAGTCTGTTTCATTTAGCACTTTCTTCTACTTTCTCTTCCTGGGGTAGAATTCAATTACACAATTCCAAGCTATTTTTTGGAAGATTTAGTGCAATTTAATCTCTGATCTTATAAAACTCCAAGCAATCTCCTTCAACAAACCTTGGTATAAATCATTTACCTCTCTTCCTTCCCACTTAAAGCAAAAAGATTTTAATTTTTAAATGTCAGTGTTTAGAAATCTAATGTCCCCTTGGCTTTAATTTTCAAAGTTAGTACCTTCTGCTGCTAAAGAGGGTATTTCCGATTTCCATCTGCTGTCTCTGTAGGGAAGGAGAGTGAGGAGAAAAAAAAAGCTTTCCCTTTTACTTTCCACCGCAGCTTTACGATCTTCTGGGAAACAATATATCACTTAAAGAGCCAAAGTTCCAGGGTATTCAGAAGTTGGTTGTCGTCCTGGTTCAGCCAAAAGCTTCCACTTTCTTCACTTCCTCCTGCACAAAACTTGTCCGGCTGAGAGGTTCTTTGTGGCGGCCATTGCTGACCACCGCTCCACCACCTTTGGAAAAGGGAGTTAAGCTGGCTGGGGAAGGTGGGTGCGATATCCCCAGACCCCTGCCCATATCTCCCCTCTCTTCAGTTATCCCTACAGGATAACTATAGCCTCCCGTTCCAATTGGATCGAAGGCACTCCAGCAGCGAGCGCAGCAGGGATCGCACACAAACGCGAATTCCTACCACCTCCGAAGCCTGACAAACCGGAACTCTGTTTTGCAGATGTTTCTTGTTTCTCATAGTTCCAAATCTCCATTTCTAAGAATTGAAAAATGAAGCCAAAAGAACCCCTCCCTTCTTGTGCATCTTCTTTGTACTTTTTAAGTTCCATTTTCAATTCATCCAGAAGTAGTGTCATTGTATAAATTTCTAAACAACCACCCGGTTAATTTTAGTCATTCAAATGCAATAACTAAGAATCCAAAGATCACCAAGTAATCCAAATACACACAAGCTGTTCCTTTTTGCTTTTTTTTCACTCTCTCTTCCTGGGGTTCTACTATTTAGTTGCCAAGTTTCAGTTAAAATGTATCTTTTAGAAGTCTTGTTGACGTTTTGCTGTAGATTCCTTTTAATTCCAGGCAGTCTCCTCCCTTTTTTCCAGATCCTGCCCTTTTATTCTTTTTCTCTCTTTTCCTGCTTATAAAATTTTTTTAGTGTCCAGAAATCTTTATTATCCCTTTGACATTTTGTTTTATTTTCAGCTTAATTGCCTGTTGATGTCAAAGTGGATTTTTTTTCTGATTTCTTATTAAAGTCTCTTAGTTGTCAGTATAGGGAAAGGGAGAGAAGAAAAAAAACCCCAAACCTTTCCCTTTTCACTTTCCTTCGCTGCTTCAGAATCTTCTTTGGGAACGATGTTATTTTTTTTTTTTAGTTTAAATTCCAGAGTACCTTAGTTGTTGCTTTTGCAATTTAACCTGGTCAGCCAGGTTACTTTCACTTCTTATCTTCCTCCTGTACGGTTGAGTTCTTCTTTGAGATGGCCATTTCTGACCACCACTGCAACCGCCTTTGGAAAAGAGAGTAATGGCCAGATGAGGAAGAGAGATGTGGCTCTCTTCAACCGTGCTGGCAGTCTCCCCCCTCTTCACCACCTCTATGGGGTGGCTTAGCCCTGAAATCAGCCGGCTCGGGGCACTCCAGTGACGAGCTCAGACCAAAACCATGCACGATCGCGGATTTCTGTCTATCACTGAAGAAGCTCAAACCGGAAGCTCAATGCTCTGTCTTATATATTGGCAAAAAAGCCCCAGAAAATAAAATACAAGCTAAATAGTCAGGACCTTGTTGAGGATCTAAACTCTGTCAAGGACCTTGGAGTACTCATCTCTAATGATCTAAGTGCTAGAGCCCACTGTAACTACATAGCCAAAAAGGCATTAAGAGTTGTTAATCTAATCCTGCGTAGCTTCTTCTCTGGTAATATCACACTAGAGCACTAGAGCATACAAAAAATTTGCTAGACCTATACTTGAATACAGCTCATCAGTCTGGAACTCATATTGTGTATCTGATATTAACACAATTGAAAAAGTCCAGAAATATTTCACAAGAAGAGTTCTCCGCTCCTCTACTCATTGCAGAATACCTTATGCCACCAGACTTGAAACTCTAGACCTAGAAAACTTAGAACTACGCCACCTCCGGTCCGATCTAAATATAGTATATAAAATCATACATTGCAATGTCCTACCTGCAAATGAATACTTCAGCTTCAATCATAACAATACAAGAGCACACAATAGATACAAACTCAAGGTTAACTGCACCAAACTTGACTGCAGAAAATATGACTTCAGCAACAGAATGGTCAATGTTTGGAATATTCTACTTGATTCTGTGATTTCTTCCCCAAACCCCAAAAACTTTAACCTTAGACTGTCTACTATTGACCTCACCCCTTTCCTAAGAGGCCTGTGCGCATCAGCGCATCAATCGTGCCTACAGTCCCTGTCGTATTGTTTCTTTTTATTTTTCTTATAAGTATCTATCACATGTATTCAAAACTATGTTTATTCTTATACCTGTATCTTGTAAGAAATTGACAAATCAAATAAATAAAAAAATAAATATATTGTGGCTCAGCCAATGAGTGACTACCAATGGAATTAAGACATACAACAGCATACTCAGAAGAACAGATGATACTCTGATTCAGGGCTTTTAAATAGAAGAAAATCACTATTCATGGGTTTGACTTGTTCACAAAATACGTCCCATTACAATCTAAATTTTTTGAGTAAGTTTTTCTTATCTTCAGTGTCATTTGATTTTATATAAAATGCTGATGATCTTGACAGCTTTCCATTAAACAGATTTAAAGATTTCCCAATGTCAAGCTTTTGTAAAATTTCTTCAAAAATATTTAGCATTATCCCAGAAGGATAATTTTTTTATGATCATCCTCTTGAGAACAATCACAATATTCTATCTTGCCAAGTTTATTTCTTTGGTTTATTTGTTTTTAATATCTTATAGCATCAATAATAAATCAGTGGATGAATTCACATCTTTTTGCATTGTAGCATATGTATAAGCTTACATGTATTATTATAGTTTGGAGAACGCATTACATGCTAATCAACAGATTACTGCAATATTATAGGACTGAGTTTAATATGCTTTGCTTTCTTGCAGAAAACATATTGATCTAGATGAAGGGAAAATGTGGTTCCGTCTGATGCCAGCATTGCATTATTTTCAGGCCACACAATTGTTGCATGCAGGAAATTATATTGATCTCTCCTGATATTAGCAGAGTAGCATATTGCTGCATCATTTAGTCTGATCTGAATTTGGTTTTATATCCTGGCAACATAAATGCTGCTCTTTACTATAAATATACACAGCTAAACATAGCTTTTATGTAATTTATAGATGTATTTAAATTTCCTTGAAACGTCAGCAATGATTTCAAAGCCTGATATTAGCTAAATGCAAATATTTGCTCAGTGAACTGTTACTTAGCAATTAGTTATTTATCTCTGACTGCTGAAGGATTTAGATTATTTCCCATTTTAGTGGCATAAGAACAATCTATAGCTAATCCTCAGCTTACAGTCACAATTAGGACTGTAACTTCCATTACAAAGTAATGTGGTTGTTAGTCATGCCTGATTTTACAACTTTTTACCCTGTTTGTTAAGCAAATAACTGTGGTTGTTAAACAAATCTGATTAACCTCAAATCTGATTTTGTTTATTGGAAGCCCCCTAGGAAGGCCATAAATGGCGATCATGTGGCCCTCAGGTGGCTACAACTGTTGTAAATAAATTCCACATGTTAGGTAGTTGAATTTTGATCATGTGATTCTGGGGGATGCTGCAACCATTATAACTATATAGACGGGTTGTAAATTACTTTTTTCAGCACTGTCATCAACTTTGAACAGTCAAAATCACAAATGGCAGGAAGTCAAGGACTGCTTGTACAATTCTGAAGGTGTTTCATTTAGGATTAGGTAGGATGGAGCCCTACTTCAGAAAAAGGAAGAAAGAGATTTTATGCAGATCTTGAATTCAGGGAAAGAAAATATTCATTTTCACAACTGATTATTTATTATTTTTATCAGATGGGTAAGACTCTACTGTAAATTTATGCCTCGGGCTCATAGCCATTTTTAGACAGACCTGCCCAACAAAAATGGACTGCCAAAGCATGATTTTAAACCAATGCAGGGGGAACAAAAATCCTTACTACTTTTTTGACTTCATATAGACAAGAACTGAAATAGGACTACAAACAAATTTATTCAGTTTTGGGACTGTATCTGGTTGTTCCATATGGAACAAACAGTGCTTGGATGCTTAAAATTAAATACCATTCACTGACTTTCCCAAATCAAACTTTTAGGAAAAAACTAACAAAAAATCAACAAAGGAATATAATTTATTCAAACTGTACCAAGGACATCTCTTTTATTAAAGGAGGTTATGTTAGAGAAAGATTTCAAAGCTTGCACTGGGAAAAAGCATGAATAAAAAAGCAATCATAATTTATCATTAAAAAATGATTTTCTGGCAATTTCCATTAATCAGTCTTTATACCAGAGGCGATGCTCTAGATAATCTCAGAGATGATATTGGAAAAGCACATGACAGTTAGGAAAACATGATTTAAGTCCAGGAACAGAAAAAGAATATTAGAGAGTAACTTATATTAGCTCTGCAGTAATTCTCTTTGGTATAAGAGGGAGGGAGTGAAACACTGACATTGTTTCAGAATTCTATTACTATCAATAAAGTAGGTTTCCAGTCTGTCTTTTGGAGTCTGTTTCCTGACTGTCTGCCTTGAAGGGTTAACAGATGCTTACAAAGATCCTACAAGTCAGAAGATATTAATTAATGGCCCAGATTACAAATAAAATATGCCACATTTTTATTGATCCATTTAGAAGAGCTAGCCCAGTAGTGTATTAGAAAACATCTTTGATCTAATTATTACAGACATTAAAGTTGCAGGTAGGGAAGAAAGAAATTTGCCATACAAGCACCCTTTGTTCGAAAGCACTAAAGGTGGCTGAGGCCATCTTTAATTGATAATACAATATGGGAAGACTATGTCACATCTCCATGGGCAGAGCGGGATTATCTGAGTTTTCTTGTCCTTTCCTTCCAAATATTTTTTTCTTCTTAGAGTTTCCCCAAAAGTGCAGGGTCTACTGTTTTGTATCAACGAAATAGTGATCCATTGTTTGCATTAGGTGTTGACCAACAAGCTTTTTGCCCAAGCTTGACATTGCAGGCTGAGTAAAATTAACTGGCCTAAAATCACCCAGCCAATTTTCAAGCCTAACGTTTAGACTTAGACTTTATTGTCACTTTGAATGTATGCTAATCAACATACATTAAAATGAAATTTCATTGCATACTACTCTCAAAGGGTCTCCACCTCAAATATACACTACATAAACATACATACATACATACACACATACACACACAGATACATACATATGGTACATACATACATATGTATGCATATACCAACATATATTATGACATGGAGAAAAAACACATTCTATTTTTTAAATTTAAAAAATAAACTTTATTAAAGATTAAAAAATATGTACAACATATAGAACAAGACATTTCATAACAAATGAAATCAATGTGTAAAACAAAATGAATACACATAAAACATATATGTTTCTAATTTGACAGTGTGTTCTTTTTTGAAAAACAATTTTTCTAATATTCATTTTCTGTTTCTGGTAATTACTCTTAGTCTAACCACTTTATTTTTTCCATTCCTTATCTTTTTATTCCCTGGTTTTTATCCTTAATCCAATTGTAGCATTTTGCCCAAACTGCACTATATTTTGAGTCTACCTCGTCTTTTATTTTTGGGTAAATATATCCATTTCAGTGCAGTCAAGGACCTTCTGAATTATCAAATTGTTTGTTGACATTTGGTCACCCTTCCAGCATTGTGCCAACACAATTCTTGCTGCCATAATTATATGAAGAATGAAATATTTCATTTCTTTTGCATAATCACTTTTTATCATTCCCAATAAAAATATTTTGGCCTTGAATTCTAGTTGAATATTTGTGATTTCTTTTATCCAAAGTCTAATCTTTTTCCAGTATGTTTTACTTTTTGGGCAAAGCCACCAAGCATGGAAGAAAGTACCCCTCATTTGCTTGCATTTCCAACAAAGCAGACTTAAGTTTGGGTACATGTTAGCCAACGTTGAGGGTGCCAGATACCACTTATAACACATTTTGTATTGATTTTCTTTATAGACCACCAATTTTATAATTTTGCTTCCAGATTTTTTCCCAATCTTCCAGGTTGATGTTGTGCCCTACATTCCTTGCCCATGCAATAATTGGCCCTTAACTATCTTTTCCGCCATTTCAAATTCTAATAAGTAATTATACATTTTGGAGATTAATTTTTCATCCATTCCCGCTAATATTTTATTTAACTGATTCGGCTTTACGTCAATTCCAAATTCTTCTACATCTTTTTTGTACCTTGTTTTGAGCTGTAAATATGGCCACCACTCTAATTTCATGCCTTGCTCTCTAAGTTCTTGGTTTGTCTTTAGTGTTATAGACCGTGAAGTAGGTGTGGGATCTCTAACAGCGCTTTGAGCTATAGCACTTATAAATAGTACCCTGAATAACAGGATTCCTATAATCTTCTCGGCTGTCCTTACCACTCTCAGAATAGACTTTCTTTCTGAGGCACTGCAGTTGCCAAACCAAACAGCGATGCACTTTGTTAAAATATGGAACTAGAACTCACAATCTCCTTAATCGCGAGACCAAACTGGCTCCTTCAAAATATATTTACTGCATTTTCCCCCCTCTCCAAATTTTCATTAAGATAACAAGAAACTATGCCAATGATTTTTAGCAACTAGGTTACTTTGGTTTGGAAATCACAAAAAAGGAATTAAAAAGCAACATGCAGCTTCAGCTTGCATTTGTTCACTCATTACCATATGGATCCTAGTGACACTGCCATGCCTTCAGAGTTTTCAAGGTGCAGTATGTGGTCTTCTTGATGTGTCTATCAGTTAACATGAATGAGGAACACTGGGAAAAATATACCAAGCACTCTCAGGATGACCAATGAGCAGTATCTCAGACTAGCAAAAATAAAATAAAATTGGAATACATTCATGGGCTGTCAGCCAAAGTAGTCTTCTTTCCATGGTGTTGGGAAAAGCATTTGTGCAATGCCAACCGATTATATACCTAGTGACAATTCTCATTCAGACTAAATTTGCCACTCACATTTTTCTGTATCCATTGGATTTGCAGGTACAAATATTTATTCTTCCATGAATGTATTTTTAGATTTAGATGTAAACTCGTTACCCAGGCAGTTAGACAGTGAGGTAGTTATTTGCCAGGAAGAAAGGTATGTAGGGAAAGCCAACTTGAAGAAGAAATAATAAATATATATCATTTATTATTTCTTCTTCAAGTTGGCTTTCCCTACATACTATAAATTCCTGCATAATTTTTCTTTTGTGTAAGACAATATTTCTACAGGAACAATAAAAAATAAAGGACAGATCTAAAACTGTGTCTCCATCTTCCATAAGATTCTATGTTTACTCAGTTAATATGCATAAGACCTCAGCCTAAATTATGTCACATATTTATGTGTAGATTGTTTTATTTGGAAAATAACCCACAAATCAACTAATCTGCTATAAAACTGACTTACTCTCATTGACTTTAGTGGCACTAATCCATTATCTGAAGCCAGCTGTGTTTCCTGGAAAAATATTCTTTTGTCAAATGAAACCTACCAGCATTCCCCCCTCCTCCAAAAAATCATAAACCCTTACCTGATAGTGCATTAAAATATGCATGATGTAATCATATATCTCTCCAGCAAGTTTATTTTCTGGTCTCCAGGGAAAAATGACAAACTGAATACCTAATAAGGGCACAAGAATTAAAGTGGCTCTGACAGCTTTCATATACATATTGGATTCAGCCCGATGTGTATCCCTCAGTTTTGTAATGAGAACTCGTACAATGTTGAGCAAAAAGAAAAAATTGACCTGAAAAAAAGTAAGTGTGTTACTTTTATTCTTATAAAACATTAAACAAAAGTTGGGACATATTAATATTCCAATATAAAGAAAATATTACTCTCATTTTCATTTTTAGCCAACAGGGAATTTAGCTTACAACAAAAATGCATTAAAATTTGCAGAAATGTTTGCAAACCCCACTAGAAAGGAGGGCAAATACAAGCAATATCTGTCTGCCTGTCTTTACAGTTTTAGCAAAGCCTATTATCCACTTATCCATTTTGTGCCAAAGCACCTCCCTAATTATGTGGGAAGAGAAGCCTTCACCTAGAATAACTTCTTACTTGATTCCATCTCAACATACCATCAAAAGAGTGAAAATATACATGGCCAATCTGCATGCTCTGCTCTGTTGCCTGCATCCTAAGCCTGTATCAGACTATTTGTAAAGACTAACCCATCACGAGTCAAACCACCCTACTCTCTCTTTCAATGTCTTCGACATCATAATTATAATCATAATCAATCAATCAATCATTTTTGAAATAGCAACAGTAGTACAATATGTAATCCAGATAATAAAGAAGATTTGAAGACAGCTTTTCCCTTCTCCCCTTAGTAGTAATTAGGCCTTTAAAAAAAATGATATGTTTTATTTTCCAGAGTGACTCAATATGAAAAGATATGCATATCAAACCATATTGGTCTTTCTGATACTTTGGAGGGAATTATTACAATAAATCTTCATTTGACTGAAATTTTTGAGAAACAAAAAATCAGGGATGATATTCCCTTTGTAAAGTGTAGTAGGATATTATGCACAGCAGCTGGTTATCACAATCTGTTATGCTGAAAATATTTATGTAGTGTTTCTATTTGGAATTAATGAATTGTATGCAACAAGTAACTTATTTTTAATGGGTTTTTTCTGGGACGTTAATCTTTGCTATATTTGACATAACTATCATCAGAATATAAGCTTTTATCAGATGCTCCACAGACATTATAAAAATCTGTCCAGCTGTTAATTTGTGTATCTTTTTTCCTAAGTAGCTGTATATAATCGCTATGATCTCTTAAGAACCCAAATATACAGTATTTACCCTGTTACTTCAGATCAAAGAATCATCCAAATCAACATTCTGCATCAGACAAAGGTCAACCCAATACATGCACAAAGCTTGCAAATATGGAGACCAAAGAGGTGAGAAATAAGCCTTCTGCATTTGCTAGGACATTTTTTTAACCAAGCAAACACATATTATACCAGGCAGATCCCAATGACTCAATGTATTCAGAACCCCTCCCCCTCATTTCAAGTTCCAAACATTGGATTATGTTATTGACAGATTTCTAACATCCAATTTTCTTCTCTACCCATGAAGACAGAAATCTGCTTCAAGTCAAGATAATGGTTTAGAAGTCCCAAGGACACAAGGAACCATGGAATTGGGTGATTATTTTTATAAAATAATTAGTGGTCCTGAATGCTGTGGGACAAAACATCTCAATAAAAACAATGAAATGTAGCAGAATTAGTTTAGTGCTAAACTCACAATAAAATAGCAAATAATATTCTCACCAATAAAGCTGCCATTACAGGCCCATGAACAATGTACAGCAAATATGTGTCAACACTAATCCAACATCTGGAAGAAAATAAATAAATTAAATAATGAAATTATATATATTTTAACAGATCCTAATTAAGCATTACATAAAGTAGTACAATACTCACTTATCATTGAAATATCTGGCTCTGGCCACAGCATGAATCGATGCTGGCACTAAAGGAAAACCTAGAATAATAAATCATATGTATCATATTTAATATTATTTTGGATTTGTTTATGGGCATGTGTTTGTCTGTATAGATATGTCATAGAGACACAAAGTTGGAAAGGAAAGTTTAAACTAATACTCTTCTTAGTCCAGGTATTTAACCAAACTATTTCCAGCAGAAGATCATACAATTTCTACCTGAACAGATCCAGTGAAGGGGAACAATTAATAATTGGTTCCATTTTTAAACTGCCACTTCTGTGATAATTTGCTTGTTCTAGCATGCAGTCTCAATCTGGATTGTTCTATATATATTTATATCCTGCCATTGTTCCACTAGTTCAAGTTAGCCAAAGTTGTGCATTAGTGAAAAGTTAAACAGATACATTAATTGATGATTACAACAACAACAACAGCAACAACAAAAATGAATTGCATAAATAGATAGAGATTTGAATGGTGACCTTCAAATCTTAACCTAGGTTTAAATCACCTTTAAAGCTGATTTAAAGCCATCATGAAAAAACAAGAGTCAAATAAGGCAGTGAGTCCTGTGGTTACTGTAAGAGAGAGAGATCCATTCCAATTGACAGTGGCACTAGCTGTTGCTGCTGAATTAGCCTTGACTGGCTAAGTCAAGAGATTGATCAATGTGGGCATATAAATATTTCCCCACTCAACAATGATTCCCTTTTAATGTATTCTTTAATGCAATTCAATATTCTTTATGTTCTGTCCTCATTTACATACTTTAAATCCCCGCGCTTTGATTGGCCAAAGCGCGGGGCTTTCTAATTGGTCAGGCGAGCCGCGCCGATTGGCTCATTAAGAGTCTCCCACGATTGGCTCGCTCCAAGCGCGGGAGACTCGAAATGCTGCCATTGGCCGCGGACGCGGCGGCGAAAAGAATAAAAGCCGCGGGCTTTTTTCTTTTCGCCGGTTCGGTTCCAATACTTGAAATAAAGAGCATTGTACAAAGTCACCGACTCCTGGCGTCTTTTGGCGGACACGACACTGGCGACGAGGATGGGATCCAGACCCTGAACCGAACCCCGTGTCCGACGGAAGCCAGACTTAGCACCGAGATGGCGAAAATCGCACCGCCCGCCCCTTTCAACCCCGCCACCGAGGACTGGGAATCGTTCTCCGACCGTTTCCGCATGTACCTCGAGTGCACCGGCATGAAGGACGCCTCGGGCCCGCTAAAACGCGCCGTCTTTCTCACCCATTGCGGAACCGAAGTTTTCCAGATGGCCAAAGCATTGGCCAAGCCCGCCGACGCAACCGCCATGGACTGGGATGTCCTCGAACCTATCCTTTGGCGACATTACGCTCCTGAGGTCCCCATCCTGATCCGGCGCAACGAATTCTACCGGCGGGACCAGAGACCGGGTGAAAAATTGAGCGACTTCGTCGCCAAGCTGCGGCGCCTAGGGGGGCTCTGCGAATTTGACAGCCTTAACAATCTCCTGAGAGACCGATTCGTGCTCGGCCTGTGGGACCCCGCGCTCCAGAGCCGGCTGATGGCCAAGGGCGACATCAATTTAGCAGACGCCCTCACCGCAGCCGCAGCCGCAGAAGCAACCCGTACTTCCGCCGACAGCATGCGCAAACCAGACGCGAAGGACCGCGGCGGAAACAACAACCCGGCAAGGTCGACCGAACAAAAAAACGAAACAACCACACACCACGGCGATTTCCATTCTGCATCCAGCACGTCCGAAGACGAAGAAGACATACATCGATTGCAGACGGGGCGCGACCAACGGAACCGCAGAGGTTGTAGGTCGAGGACCAACTGTGCGGCGGTGACCACCCCAGGTCAGAATGCCGTTTTTTTGATTCCATCTGCCGGCATTGCGAAAAAAAAGGGCACATCGCCCGGGTTTGCCGCCAGAAGAAAACTCGCAGTCCACCTCGATGGGACCAACACGACCGGAGAAGGGAAAGCCCACCGCCCCGGCCCAGAGATCGCCAATCGGACAGCCGATGGGACCGGATCAGACGACCCTCGAGAGGCGGCGACAACCGGCGGAGAGAAGAGACCCACCAGACGGTAACCATCGGCCACGCCATCTCCGACGGCGCCAGAAAAGTCCACGTCGAGGTTCACATCGAGGGCCAGCCATGCAAAATGGAGGTAGACTCCGGGTCCTACCTCTCCATGATTGCATGGCACGAGATAAAACGGTTGGTGCCTACCCTCCAAAGGAGGAACATAGACGCCCAAAGACTTATTGTAAAAGACTACCAGGGAAACCGCGTCCCGGTAGTGGGCACCAAAAACTTTAATGTGACATATAAGGGGCGCACCGAACAACTCCCCCTCACAATCGTCGATCGCGACCGCCCAAGCCTGCTGGGACTACAATGGTTCGCCCCGCTCGACATCACTCTCACGGGAGTCAACCACGTCACCGATGAGGGTTGGGAACAGCGACTAGCCCAGGAGTTCCGGGAAGTCTTCGACGGAAGCCTGGGCAAGTACCAGGGGCCCCTTATCTCGTTTGACCTAGACCCTAGCGTCCCCCCCAAACGACTTAAACCTAGGCGGGTGCCATTCGCCCTAAAACCTAAGATAGACGAGCAAATTGACAAGCTCGTCAAACAGGGGGTATTACAACCCATAGACCATGCCCGGTGGGAGACCCCCATAGTGACCCCGGTCAAGTCAGACGGGTCGGTGAGGATCTGTGGGGACTATAAGGCCACCCTAAATGGCGCGCTACAACAAAGCGCCTACCCCGTCCCAATCGTGCAACACCTACTGCACTCACTGGGAGGGGGCAGGGTCTTTGCCAAGCTCGATCTCGCCCAGGCATACCAGCAGTTGCCGGTCGACGAGCAAACGGCGGAAGCCCAGACCATCGTTACCCACCGGGGGGCTTTCAAGTGCAACCGACTCCAATTCGGAGTCAGCGTGGCACCAGGCATCTTTCAGAGCCTGATGGAACGGTTGCTGCAAGGCATCAAGGGGGTGGTGCCCTATTTCGATGACGTTCTAGTGGCGGCGCCAAACGAAGCCGAATTAGAAAGCCGACTCAGAGAGGTCCTAACTAAATTTAAAGTAACGGGACTAAAAGTAAAAAGGGAGAAATGCCAACTGTGCACGGAACGAGTGGAATTCTTGGGCTACCTCCTAGACCGGCATGGCGTTCACCCCACAAGTAAAAAAGTCAAAGCTATCAAAGAGGCCCCCACCCCTAAATCAAAAACTGAACTACAAGCATTCTTGGGGTTACTGAACTTTTATAATGTTTTCCTACCCCAAAAGGCAACGGCGGCGGAGCCTTTGCATAGGCTCCTGGATAAGGCGGCAACCTGGACTTGGGGGAAACGGGAGCAAGCCGCCTTCCAAAAAACTAAAGACCTCCTCACCTCCGACGCCGTCCTGATTCAATTCAACGAAACCCTGCCCCTGGCAGTCACTTGCGACGCATCACCTTTCGGCGTCGGCGCTGTCCTCAGCCATACCCTTCCTGACAGAAAAGAAGCACCCATCACGTTCTTTTCAAGGACCCTAACCAAGCCAGAGCGGAACTATAGCCAACTGGACAAAGAGGCTTTGGCTATAGTTGCCGCCATAAAACGGTTCCACGAATATCTCTACGGCCGCCCCTTCACCATTGTAACAGACCATAAGCCGTTGCTGGGCATCCTTGCAGGGAATCGGGCCACCCCGAACATTCTGTCTCCCCGGATGACAAGGTGGTCCGAGTTCCTGGCAGCCTACAGCTACGAACTTATACACAGACCGGGTAAGAAGATTTCACATGCGGACGCTTTGAGCCGCTCGCCGTTCCAGGACTCCGACCCTGACCCAGCACCAACGACGACCACCCTCAGCATCGAGGCCCTACCCAACCTACCCATAACCGCGTCAGATATTGCCCGGGAAACTATTAAAGACAGGCGTCTGGCGCGGATTTTGCATTGGGTGGAAAAAGGGTGGCCGGAAAAGGACAACGACGAGTCCGTCAAGACATTTAGGAACCGCCAAACCGAATTCTCGCTGCTTAAGGGGTTCATCTTATGGGGTGACAGGGTGGTCATTCCGGACAGACTACAGGGGAAGGTTTTGGAAATGTTGCATGAGAGGCATCCTGGCATCGTAAGAACTAAAGCCCTGGCCAGAAGTTACGCTTGGTGGCCAGGGATGGACAAGCAGATAGAGGCCTGGGTAGCTAGGTGCCAGCGATGCCAGGAGACTAGACCCAGCCCACCCACAGCACCCATCCTGGAGTGGGAAACACCAAGGGGGCCCTGGTCCAGAATCCATTTAGACTTTGCTGGTCCCACGAATGGACATACCTTCCTCATAACAGTTGACGCTTACTCCAACTGGTTGGAGGTAAGCGACATGAAGGCAACAACCACGGAGGCCGTGATCAAAGAACTTTGCAAACTCTTTGCAACACACGGCCTCCCAGACATCGTCGTCTCCGACAACGGGCCCCAGTTTACCTCCCTCGACTTCGAGAAGTTCCTGGCGGAAAGGGGCATCCGCCACACACTAACAGCACCGGCGCATCCGGCGGCGAACGGTAGGGCGGAACGGATGGTCCAATTTACCAAAAAAACCATCCGGAAAATGGACCACGGGGAGATCCAAGACAAAATTAACAGACTCCTCTTTATACAACACATAACCCCGAACACCACTACCAACAAGAGCCCAGCCGAATTACTAATGGGTAGAAAGCTGAGGTCCCCACTCGACAGGTTACACCCAACATATAACCCGGAGCGGCCCCCAGACTCAAGTACAAAATACCGAACGTTCGCACCCGGGGACCTCGTGTATGCAAAAAACCTGACGGGGGACCCCCTATGGATCCCAGCCGTCATCACCCAAATTACAGGCCCACGCTCGTACCGGCTCCAAACCACAGACGGGCGAGCATGGAAACGACACATTGACCAACTCAGGTCTAGGACAGCAAAAGAACCCACCTCCCAAAACGCAAACCAAGGGGGGAGGGAATACCCGAATAACCAAGCGCAAGAAAAAATAAACCAGCAGTACTTACCGAGACGCAGCCATCGCGATCCCTCACCGGAAAAGAACTGCCAAGCCAGCTCGACCGACCCGGAAAGACCGAGCGGGAGCGGCGAAACCCGTAGCTCAACCAACCCGGAAGGCCCAGGTGGGAGCCACGGAGAAGGAACCGGCCCGATCAACCAGCCGGTTCGCACAGAAGAAAGAGCAACCAAAAACCCGACTGCTCCAGCCGGGATCCAGCTTACGACTGAGTTGCGCAGGTCAAGTAGGACTAGACGGAGCCCCGCCTACGTACGTGACTACGCAACGTAAGGACTGAACCAAGAGGGGAGGGGTGTTCTGTCCTCATTTACATACTCGAAATCCCCGCGCTTTGATTGGCCAAAGCGCGGGGCTTTCTAATTGGTCAGGCGAGCCGCGCCGATTGGCTCGTTAAGAGTCTCCTGCGATTGGCTCGCTCCAAGCGCGGGAGACTCGAAATGCTGCCATTGGCCACGGCCGCAGCGGCGAAAAGAATAAAAGCCGCGGGCTTTTTTCTTTTCGCCGGTTCGGTTCCAATACTTGAAATAAAGAGCATTGTATGAAGTCACCGACTCCTGGCGTCTTTTGGCGGACACGACACTTTATAAGCTGGAGGGAATTTGCATTCAAATTCCCTTAGTTTATCAAGGAAGCTTAAGCATTATCTTCAATGTTTCAAACATCTCCTTTTCAAATGGCTGTTACTGAAGATGAACAAGTTTCATGTGTTTAAGAAATGTAAGCACTGATGGAAATTGTATGGAATTAAGACTGATATCACAAACAGTTATTTTTACAATGGATTTTGCTTTAACATTGCCTTGCAAATCACTGTTAAATTATAGTTGAAAGAATAAAAATGGACCAAACAACATTTTATTTGATAAAAGTTCTGGTTTGGCTGAAATATATTTCTTGAAATAAATGTGAGGTGTCAAAGTCACCTTGATTTGACACCACAGCTGAGGAAAATCACTGTGATGCAACCTTCAAAACTGCCATCCTGTTTGTATAGTTCCTCCCCCCCACATACACACCTACACATCTTAAAAGGTTACCTGCAGAAGTGTATTTTCACAAAAAAGGGAATTGGGAGTTTGGGAGTTTTTCTTGACCACAAGCTCTCTTAGCTTTTAATGGTGAGATGAGCACAGTGAACAACAATGGCTAATGTAAAGTGTGATGTTCTTCAATCACTTAAACTAAAGGTCAAGAAATCTTAAGGCCAGTCAAATTACTTTGACATCTCAAGCCAAAACCTCTACTAGATTCTCTCTTGTGGGAAAAGTAATATAATAATTAAATGAACAATTTGCTTTATTCTACACATTTTTGCATAATAACTTATAGGAGCTATTTTTTCTGTGGATATTCATGTTTGTATGAGTCAATTACTTTAAAAACTCTGTGACAAAATGAAATATTTTAACAACTGGGTGGAAGACTACATACCCCAGCCCAGGAGGTAATACCAATGCAAGCGCTGTTCTTCAGCAAATACTGCCACCACAATCAGTGTATGAAGATATATTCCTTCACAAAGCATCCAGAAGTAGTTACAGCCCATTGTATATTGGTGAAAAAACTGAAGCACTTTGCAGCTTACCTGTGAGAAAAGCAGCAGACAGATTTGGAGCAGACAACAATATATATAAATGAATAAGAAAATATTATAATAGACTTTCACAAGCTTTTACCTGCTATTACATAGATCTATACAGTTCAGCATTTTCTAATGACTGAATTTCTAATGTATCATACATATTGATTAAATCTGTCTCCTATATCAGGGTTTTGTGGAAGAAACCAACATATCAAACCAAAATAATCCATATTTCAGATATTTTTGCTTGTGATACAGAACAAATACATGCATAGGTCAATCAATTCAGGAGCTACACTACTGAATTCTTCCCTGGTCCACAGTAACCTGGTTGTCTTAAAACTTTCTTTCCCTTATAGTAAGCATTAGGTGATGCTATATAGCTAGAATGATTTTGAAAACAAATTATTTTTAAAAAGTTTGCTGGCTACTGAAACTCTTTCATGAAACCACAGATTTCTGTATCAAGAAATGGGCAATAACAGAAATAATAGAAACTTTCCATATTATTGCAATGCAATATCTGTTGGGTATTGGACTAGGACAGTGATGGCTAACCTATGACATGCGTGTCACTTTGACTGACACGCCTGTTGGTGTGGGGAAAACCTGCACATTTAGAGGCTGCTCTGCTCCAATCCCTGCTCTCTGCTTATTGCGTGGAGGCGTGGTGTCACTGCTGCCGCAAGATCTTTGCAGCAGAGAACCAGTTTTAACCGCCATAAACTGAGGTTTGTCAGTTTCATTACCTCAGGAACGCTACAGGAGGAAAGGAGATCCATGAGGTTCACAGCCCTGTAAGGTGGCCTTCCGATCCCCACATCCTGCACCTGCAGCCCTGAGACCAGGGAGACGAGTTTTATAGCCCTGTGTGATCACCCCAGCCCAGTCCGTCCAAACCAAATTATTGATATTTCTTGAAGTGACACATGACCCGAGGAAGGCTACACTTTTTCCCGATTTTCGACACACCAAGCTGAAAAGGTTAGCCATCACTGGACTAGGACCAAGGAGACCCAGGTTCTAATCCACTTCAGCAACAGAAACCCACTATGTGAACTTGGGCTGGCCATTGTTTCTTATTCCAACTTCACTAGATATTTAATGTGTTGAGAAAAATTGCTGCACAGATTGATACATACGTTATTTTAAGATACTGGAGGAAAAGCACAATGTAAATTTAAAACATCAATATATATTAACAAAAAAAGAAAACATTTCCCTGAAGTTTCTGGCAAAGAATATTGCACTACATTAAGTCAGATAACATGTTCACCTACTACAATTAAATTTGTCTTGAAATTACTGGCTAAAAAAGGTTACAACTTGTTCATCTGAGGCTAGGGAAGGCTGAGAATGATTTAGATCAAGGGTGTCAAACTCAAGGCCTGCAAGCCACATGTGGCCCACAGGGTGCTTGTATGTGTCCCACAGGGTCACCCTGGAAACAATGGATCATCTCACAGTGCCTCTGCTAGCGAAAACAAAGCTTGGGAGGACAACATATGATTTCCCAGGTTCCATTTTCAGGCACAATCGCCTCCTGCAGCCCTCTTACAGTGAAAATGGAGCTCGGGGGAGCGTATATCAAACTGGCTGTGCCCCTCCCCGCCACGCCCCCTGCAGCACCCCAAGGTTAAAACCCTGATGCGGCCCTCAATGAAATCATGTTTGACACCCCTGGTTTAGATACAGCAGTTCTAGAACATTTTGCATACAAGGGAAATGCTTTATTGATGGAGAAGCTTTTAGAATAATTTTTTCTATGGGACAAAATGCCCATATTTACTGGACCCTTATTTATATAGGAAAATTAAAGCTTTTCCTCAAAATAGAACTTTATCAATATGATTACATACTTGTGTTAAATTAAAGATGAACACATTATATGTCATATACATCTGTATCCTTAATATATTGTTTATAAAACCACAACTTTAAAGAATGTACGTTAATAATATTTTTTTTCACCCTTTCTAAAAAGGCAGTCACAAAATGCTGTCTATGTAGTATAAAGGAAAGTCCAATTTTTAAAAAACAATCCTGGGTATGGTGGGACAAAACACTGTCATTTTTTTCTCAGGAATAAATATTTACAGACAGGTTAGAACTCATCAGGAATCAATTTTCACACCTATTCTCTATTTTGAAACTTTGAATGATGTAACATCCACAAAGGACACATTTTCATTATTTGTTATTATGAGACAGGTTTCCATATTTTGATTTAATTTTATTTTTGATGGATAATAGAAATATTTTTGAATGAATGCTTGGGTTTTCTGCTGACAAGGCCAGAAAGGCTTAAGTCCATGCTGGCATTATATTATATTTAACTCTTAAATCAGAACTGAAAAACTGGCCTTTTTCTAAAGGTCTCCGTTTTCATTTAAGTTTGTAGGTTTGATTTTCTATATGAGATTAAGCACCTGCCATGTATTTTGGGGATGTCTATAAAATTTTACTGTCTTCATTTCTTTGTAGAAAAGAAAAAGTGATGATATCTTTTGAAATCCTCTGCTGTTCCTGAGAATGCTAAAACTTTCTCCATATAGTTTTGGTAGTCAAATGATGGATGGACATTTACAGCACATAATGAATAAGAATGTTCAATGACATCAGATACACATCGTTCAGTTATTCTCATATGGATTGTCCTATCTATCCACAACCTTTTTTTTTTTAAATGGGGCATATTCACTAAAGCTTCTAGCTTGTCTTTCTCAGACTAGTCAGGAATTGGAAGCCAATAAAAAAAAAATGTGTCTGAATTAACAGTGTCAAGCTTCACCCAGCTGAATAAGATCAAGGATGCAAAATGTCAAACAGATATTTTAATGTTAGCTCTGGGGATATTTTAATGTTAGCTCTCTCCATAACATATAGTGGGTTAATCAAGGCAGAGTTTCTCTGAATGACTGAAATGCTTCTTCCAAGTTTTCTTTCCATTTGGAATAAATTGCCACTTATCTAAATAAACCATTAAATTACTCACTTGCTACCTTGTGGTTATTAAGGTCCATATTCCTGTGCTCCTTTTACATTGGTTGATATGATCATTAATACATTATTTTCTCCTAAAACAAACTATTGTAAAGTATCAGTAGTTCTATTAGTTTCACTGTATGCTAAATAAGCTACTCTGTGGATATTTGCGGGAACCTTTTCCTGTTTATCTTGATTCTCATGCTTGTAGAATATTTCAGTGATTGATTGGCAATGTTAAGACATAATGCTCTCTGGTCATGATGGAATGTTGTTTAATCAGAGAATGCCTATGTCTAAAAAAAAATCACCAATAAACAATTTCTGGCTTTCAGAGTTCCATTATTTTGTGAACATTTTATTAAGATGTTCTAAATGGACCTTGGCATATGTCTGTAAATTTTATATGATTATCCCAAAGTGCACTGTTGCATTTTGTAGCACATTAGTGTCTGCATCAAATGACCGAAATCATGAATGTGTCTTTTCTTCAATACGCTATTCTGTTTTAAAAGAAAAGACATATCAAAAACAGCTTCACTTGGTTGCTTGATATGGATTTATTACTTGGAACCCTGATGTTGAATTCTAAATGAGTTCCTGCAGGCATATAACAGTAAACTCATTGAATGCCTGTCTTCTACAGTGACCATATCTGTAGTTACCGTGTTGATGAAAAAGTAACTTTGGGACCATTCTTCACATTTACAGTCTTCTCAGTTCTCTAAAGCAAAGGAAAGCTGGGGTATGATTGTAAGCACAATAGCAGTTTTATTTAGCAATCACTTTGCTTAGCAACCAAATTGCTCCTCTCAGTAGTAATCATTCAAGGAGGACTATCTGCAGGATGTTTCTAATAAAAAACAAGAAAGATTACTAATACTATATGAAGCATCCACATGACCACACTAATTTTAGGAAACTATGAAGCATAGCAATAGGAAAATCAAGGCATGAGCTAAGATAACATGGGAGGTTCACATATTGTGTTAAACCATAACACAGCTTGCTTGGCTCTAGCTGGACTGTAATATGAATCAATCCATTGTAGCTTCTTAATTATGATTTACAATAGCAATGGCATTTAAACTTATTAAATTGTTCCACAGTGCTTTAGAGCACCCTCTGAGCTGTTTACCCTCAGCTTATTGCCCTCAACAATCTGGGTCCTCATTTTACTGACGTTAGAAGGATAGAACGCTGAATCAATCAAGTGGAGGACTATTTGTACTGAGTTGAGAAAGGTGCCATGCACTGAGATACCTTGGTCCCTCGACACTGTATAAGGGTATCTCCATTGGCCAAATGTAACTTTATGTCTTTTTATATTCTGACCTGCCAAAATAATTCTACATCTGAATACAGATGTATCATAACTGTATTCTTAAGGATAGATTTCAACTAATCTGATATACCTGTTCAGTTAAAAGTTGAAAATATAGAGTTGTCTTGTAACATCAGGGATTTAACTTAAATGATTAGCTTCCACTAATTATTCAGACTTTTTTCCTTAATTTACTCAACAAAATCTGGTAATACCCAAATGTATTAAAACTTCAGCTTCCAAAGTTTCAACTTATGAAGGGAATGATTGGTTACAGAAGGATGCCTTAAGATTATAACTTCTACTTGTGAAATATTTACTTTAACCATCAGTCAACTATAGTATGGGTTACTATGGATTTCTTTGATAAATCAAAATTTCTGTATGCAAAACATGAATCATATTTAATAGCTTAAACAAACTGAATTCATACAATAGCAGCACATAAAGCAAACTACAATATAGCTTATAATATTAAGTAAACTGAGTGTGATGTATTTGGCTTCCTGATTAATGTATGGTGTATATTTCTGGTTGAATTTGATATATATCTCTTCTACTGGCTTCCATGTGTAAGGTTCTTATATCAAGTTTTTAGATTTTTTTTAAAATTTTACATAATATAACATTTCCTAAACATAACCAGTTTTTTGTGCTCAAACAGAAATGCTTAATCTCTGTTGAGTTCTGATCTAAATTCAGGAATCAACTTCTGAGTTAATTTGCATACATCCAGTTCAATTTATGGCTTTTGGATAAATTTAGTATCTGGGAAAGCTTTTAGACAAGCCATAAGGGATGTGTTTGGTTAGTGCTGAAGTTCCATCTCATTAATAACAAAGTGGAAAAGGCTAGCATGAGGGGCTCAGTTCCAGCACTATATCAAAATAAACAGCATTAAATAAATATTATTCAAAATGCAAGAATGCTGGACTTCATTTGAAAACATTTGTAGCATTTTATTTGTTCATATAGAAATTGATCAAAGTTATATTTGTTAAACTGTCTGGACTATTTTCATATTTCAGCTTCTTTCATTCAGTCAAAATATGCACAGAAGTTTCTATTTGATTGCAGTAGCAAAATCAGAAGCATTCAAAACCCTTTCCAGCTTTCTCATTGATATAGCCTTGAATTATCAGGAGAGCATATCTTCTACTAAGAGCAGGAAAAAAAATAAGAAAAGACAATAAAACAGTTTTGGAATAAAAGCAAATATGTGATTGGTTCCAGGGGATGGTAATGGTTTATTGGCTGGAAAAGAGCTCTTCATGGTTGTTCGCTGTTATTGATTCTGACATCTGTTATTACAATCATCTAGATGTTTCTGAAAATATGTTGGCTGTTTCACATACTCCCATGTAAATCAGACTTAATACAAACTCAGTACTGAAAATGCACTGGAATTTAAGTTACTTCATCATGTTTTGCTTCATTAAGATATGAAACAAAGCTCTTTGAGCAATTAATCTTTAACACATATATCTCATAAGTATATTTTTTGGAAAAGCAGACACACTCTTTTGTACATTCTCACTTCAATCAGAATAGAGCTGGAAGGGACCTTGGAGGCCTTCTAGTCCCATGATGGAGAACCTATGGCACATATGCTACAGGTGGCACACAGAGCCATTTGTGCCGGCACGCGAGCTGCAGGCAAACTTACCTCAATGCGCATGTGCGTGCCTCACAGCTGATTTTTGGCTGGTTTAAGGCCTTTTTCAGCCTCCCAAAGACTTGAGTAAGGCTTCTGCAGGCTTCTACAAACTTTGTAGGCTGAAATCTAGCCACATTTCATCACTTCTGGTATTTCTTGAAAAACAGGAAGTAACAAAACGGGGCTAGATTTCAGCCTACAAATAGCAATAGGGACATTTCAAAATTATTTGAATCTATAGAACAAATACCATATTTCTAATACTGGATCAGAGTTTTAAAAAGTATATCTAGGCTTAATGTCCAAACAGTGAGATAAGGAAACAAAGTAGGTCTCTCTGCTGCTGGGCCACATAGCATAATCCTGGAAACATATGTCATTTTCTGAGTGACCACAATTCAACACAGCTGCTTAGAAAATGGTGACCAGTTCTGGGATGATGCCACATGGACCAGCAAACCCTAATCCTAACCTGCTATGCTTTTCTAACTGAGCTCTACTGCAGAATTTTGTAAAAGACTGTGGAATGCTCCAGAACACATTCTAACAAAATAAGCTACTGAATTACTGGGTTGCATAGTTTAATCTTGTAAGCAACTGCCACAATCAATGCAGCCACTTGAAAAATGATGGCTGCTTTCAGTTACATGGTTCAGCAATGGCACAATCTTCTCTCTTTACCTACCCAGAGTTCTGGAGCACCAGAGCTCTTTGAAAAGTAAGTGAAGAGGAGGAGGATGTGGTGCTCAATGGGGTGGGAGGTAGGTCCAAGGTCTGCAGGAGTACTGTAGAGTGGGTTGAGGGAATATAGGTGGATGGGGGGGGCCTGCAGTTGGTCATAAGGACAAATGACCATGAGGGATATTACAGTGGCCATAATTTTTGAAACAGGTTGTAAGTAGCTTTTCAGGGGTCTTGCATAACTTTAAATGCTCACTAAATAAGCAGCCATAAGTGAGGGCTATTTGTATAGTTTCTATATATTTTCCTTCACTTTTATTAATTGCATTAACTTTTTTTAAAAAAAGAGGTGTTTGTAATTTTTAATGTTTTTAGGAAACAGAAAAGAAAGGATAGTTTTGAAATTGCCCTGAATACTGTTAACCTATTTACACTGCAGACCTATTCAGTAAGGAAAAAGGTAATCAATAAACTATCTTCCATTGGAATGAAATATATAAGAACTTGTAGGGTGGAAGCATTTGGATTGACTGTGTTCTCAGAATGAAGAGTTAACTAGAGCCCCCAGCTGCTTTAGGAAGTGACCCGGATTTCTTAATGCAGTTGCAGAAAGCAAAACAAAATAAAACCTGGGAGAGGCAATACATGGAAACAGAGGAGAGAACACCATTTTTCATAGGGAAGAAACGCAACAAATGAACAGAAACACACTTTTTCCAATGAATATCCCACCAAAAGAGAGAGATAAACCTTTGCCAATTTGGAAGGCCAGAATCCTTCTATATGCTCTTCTGCTCATGTCTTCATGGCTAGTAGGAAAGTAGAAAATTGACGGTGTAGTCAGAAGATAGACATAGCAGTGGTGTCCCGAAACAACATTTTCCTTAATATGTTACTTCATAATTGCACAAACTTATTATATGGGAGATGGTAAAGCCAGCAGCCTCAGCCTGGAACATCTATTCTAAGATCTCAGAATCAACCAACTCATTCAGCTATTTATGTTGATTAGGCCTTAAATTGCAGCTAAACTAAGCAACTGCAGTTAGTTGGATATGCAATCTGAAGATGCTTATTTCAGTGCCTGATATTCAAGTCCATAGATTAATAAATAATTTGTGCATGCCTTACAATTCTACTCATTAAAAAAAAATCAATTGTTCTGCAGAGGTAATATAATTACAGAAAAATTATATCTCTTTTAACACTGAAAATGGCTTGAGGGTCTACTTCAGGTTCTGCTGATATCAACATTGAAGATATTAAGATATTTTGTCTGGTTTGGTTCTGCAACCCAGCAAGACAGACACAGACTCCAGAGAGTAATTAGGACTGCAGAAAAAACAATTACTATCAACCTACCAATCAAGGACCTGTATACTGCACGAGTCAAAAAGAGGGTTGTGAAAATATTTACAGACCCCTCAATTCTGGACATAAATTGTTTCAACTCCTACCCTCAAAACGATACTATAGAACAGTGCACACAAGAACAACTAGACACAAGAACAGTTTTTTTCCAAACACCATCACTCTGCTAAACAAATAATTCCCTCAACACGGTCCAACTATTCACAAAGTCTGCACTATTATTACTATTAATCTTCTCATCACTCCTCACCCATCCCCTCCCACTTGTGATTGTAGGACTGTAACTTTGTTGCTTTTATCCTTACGATTTATATTGATTGTTTCCTAATATGATTTGATTGCTTATTGTATCCTGTGACTATTATTAAGTATTGTACCTGATGATTCTTAACTCTTGATAAATGCATCTTTTCTTTTATGTACACTGAGAGCATTTGTACCAAGACAAATTCCTTGTGTGTCCAATCACACTTGGCCAATAAAGAATGCGAAGCCTATGCCTTTGTTTGGACAATGCAATTTATATAAAACAAAGCTGCATTCAGCTTGCAGCAATTAAATTTTCTTTCTTCACAGATCACAATCTTTAAATTCCAACTTAAATTCCAAGGTATCCATAGCTTCAAGGAAATAACCTTTTGCTCTCCATTAAGCATCTTTAGCTTTAAGCCAGTTTTATGTGAGAACATAATATACTTGCTCGTAATACTGCTATGTATTTTCAAATGTTAAGCCATTCACCTCAATCTTTCTCTAATAGAAAATGGACAGTCAAGATTTCTTAAGGTTATTGATTAAATTCACTTTTTTCATATCAAGGTCTATGCTTCCTAGTTTTTGAAACATTATCAGTAACATACAACTATAGTGTGACATTTATGCAACATCAATGAAAACAATTTTGCTCGTTGAGGCAAAAAGGAGTATTGATCTTATTAGTCTTTTCCCCATTGCAGCTCAACACATGTATTCCTCTATGAGAATTATAATCTTTTCATCTGTTGTTGCCCAATAACTTAAATTCACAGGCCTGATGCTATTGATCTTAACAAATGATAGGTTTGCAAAGGAAAAGAACGGATATAATCACAAATAGCAAGTGCTCAGAACCTTGGACAGCCCCCAGTTACTGGGGAGCTGCTTGAGATTAAGGAGATTTGGGTTAATGTCAGCATTCCAACTAACAAATTCCAAACCAATAAACTCTGAGTCAAGCATTTTCTCAAAGCTCCATTTCATTAGAGTTGTCATATTGGCACATCTGGGAAAACCCGAATCTGAGAGTTGTGGGTTTTCCCTTCCCAATAGAAATTCAAAGATCCATCCCTTGCACCTACCAGTCCATCACATCGCCCAATCAAACATCATCCCTACTGGAGACATTCCTCCAGACACTTCTCTCCGGGTGCAGGACAACATGTCCTTGACTTTCTAAGAAAGAATGTTGTTGAGTCTAGTCTTCCACCTCTCTATGAACCCCCCCCCCCTAAATTCCCAGACACTAAATTCATCCAAGTAAAATATGGCTCCCAACGCTGACAGCAGCCCAGTTTCGAAATCCAAGGGCCATGCAATGGGGTGACCTCCCATCCTTGCCCAAGTTCTGCCAATCTAGCAGTTTGAAAGCATATAAAGGCAAGTCAATAAATAGGTACCACTTCTTGGGAAGATAACAGCATATTATCATGCGAGCTACATGGCCACAAAAGTATTTTAAAACAGTACTGGCTCAATGGCCTTGAAATGGAGATAAACACCTCCCCCTATAGTCAGCAATGACTAGCAGAGTAAAATTTGCAAAGACTCTTTACCATTTTTATTTCTAATGAAATATGTTATTTGTAGGGAAATCTGAAATCTAGGTCCTTTCCCTGATGCAAATTGCTTATTTATAGATATTTAGGAGAAGAGCCAGGAGCAAAGAAAAGGATTACCTTAGAAAAGAAAGTAAGTTTCCTGTATAAAAAAATATGAAAAAGCAAAGGCCTCTTATGCATACTTATTTGACTCTTGACAGAGGTTGTCACAACAAGAAATCTTTCAAAACGAATTGTCTGGTATTCTGTACTAACAGATCAGTTTTGACTTAATTTATATGGGAGGCTATGATTTAAACTATAACTGTAGTGGTTGCATCCACTATACTCTTCTCCTTCTCCTAGCCTCCTCCTCCTTTTCCTCCTCCATTAATTTCCTTTTTTCTCTGTTTTTAGAAAAGTCAGATATAAAAGTGAAGTGAAAAGAGATGTTCTACCTGAGGCCCAAAAATTTTCTGTGAACCCTAACTGTCTTCAGTTAGAAGAGTTAGAAGCACCTAACACCATACTGCAATTGTTAATGTAGCATACGTGTAAGATATTAAACACATGACTAAAGGAAATGAAATCAGATTTAGTTTTTGTTCAGTTATATCACTAAGTATACCATGGCCTCCAGCATTCCATTCAAAGGCCTTATTTTTAATCCAGAAAAAAATGTGCATGTCTAATATATAAAGGTAAATAATTTGGGTGAGACTCTATGAGAATAGGTGATAAATTGAGTTCTCTCCTGCAGAGGCGATAAATCCTCACAAAGGATTTTTCTGACTCAACAGGTATTAACATCCAACCTACATATTCAGGGGCTCTGTATGCCTCATCAGGAACCTGATGTTTTTTAGAATTCATCAATTACATACCTATAATTCACAGAATTGTACCAAACAGGCACAAAGAGAAGGAAAATGAGTCACATGTACTGATGTGTTCAACTTTTTCATATAAGGTGAAAAAACAAAACAAAATGGAAAAATGACACTAAGAGTAACAGGTTAAAAAAAAAGAAAAAAGATAATTGATATTAGGTTAATTTTGAAAGATAATAGATAGTTTAAATATTAATATTTTAATAAGATTTTGAAACTACTTTTATAAAATAAATTAAAAAGTTAATGTTATTATTTCTAATTTTGGGAAAGTTTACATTTAGATGAGGTTAATCATGCATCTTTATCTTGCCCCCACACCACAATTCCTAAGTTTTTATACATACATAAATGTCACAAAGACATTTCAGAAATCTGAACAGGGCCTCTGCCAACATAAGCATCATTTTATATTCATTTGCCCATTTCAATAAACAGCATTTTAGATAATCATAAAAATTATTTCTGAACAAAAGTATAGAGAAAGCCTGTTCTTTTATCACTTATGCCAATTGTGTATCATTTTAATAGATGATTAAAATTAAATAAAGACTTACACAAACTAGAATGTAATTTAATTCTGTGTGGATACATCATGAACCAAATAATATTATATATTTGATCTATTGTTCATCCTTATTTGCAACCTGTCTCGGAACAAAATCCTACTGAAAATAGCATTAGTTGGAGTCAATTTATTCTGTCTGATCTGTTAAGTATTGATTGTGATATTCTACCTTTCACTGGAGAAAGTTTGAATATGTCACAATGAATATATGCACTTGATACTTTTCAGGAGATAATAGGCCTCTTAGTCCTATAAAAGAAGGTTTCTTGAAATAGAAAGTCTATCTAAATTATTCAGATGCTTGAAATATCTGTACAGATATTACACTTTGGAAACTACAAACATCTGAGGGCGGAACTGGCATCAGGGCGGTACAACGGGCAATCTGCTGGTCGGTTCCCACGGACCCACAGACCCACGGACCTAAACCATCACGTAGAGATAGTGATTGACAAGGGCACGTCCTGTTGATCCCAGGGACACCGCAAAGTCCCTGGTTGATTCAGGAAAAGCCCTTTTTGCTGGCAGCGGAGAGGCAGCCTTCCAAGCTGCTGAAGCTGGGACAGCTCTGGAATGGAAGAGATTGGAAAGAAAGTGTGTCAGTTGGGTGAGATGAACTTTTACTTATTATTTCTTGAAGAGAACTCCCTGAAAAAATTAAAGTGGACTAAAAGTGAAGAGAAAAGAGTTTAAGTGGCATGATTAATTGTCAAAATGAAAGTTTTTTTCTTTTTTCCCCTTCTGAATTCTGAACTTGGCAAAGCTGTTTAACTTTAAGCTGGACTGGTACTTTTTAATCTTTTTATTTCTGTTTGTATTTCTTTCTCCTTTTTTTAACAATCCTTTTGAAAATTCTTTTTTGATTAAGATTTTATTTTATTTTAGTTCCTGGCTGTAGATTGAGAAGGGAGAAGTGAAAGTGAAGGAAAATAAGTAGCATTGCCTTGGATGCATTGTTTCTTTTTTTTTCTTTCAGTAGTTTGTGTTACAATCAAGGACTCTGAGCTTTGTATTGGAAAAGATAGAGATAAGCATGGCAGTTTGTTTATTCAGGTGCTCATTGGTGAACAGATAGCTGGAGTCTGGAGTTGAAGCTGAAAGAAAGAAGATTGAAGTGACCTTGAAAAACTCTGAGCTGATTTATCAAAGAGCCTTGGATATTTGGCTGCAGAGGCTTATTTTATATTTAGAATTGCTTTTTACCTTTTACCTCCCTTTCTCTCCCCCCCCCCATTAGTTGGGCTTATTTTTTTGTCTTTAATTGGATTTTGACTTTTTAAACCAGGAACCAGAATGTAAATCTTTTGTTTTTGTTTTCTTTTTGTTTATTAAGAGAAACATATAGAATATTTCTCTTTTCTCTTTTTCCCCTTTTCTATCTTTGATTTTTTATTTTTTACATTTACCATTGCAACTAATTGGATTAAGGTATATAAGTGCCTGAAGACTTTCTTTTTTCTTTTTCCTTTTTTCCTTTGGAGTGGCAACTGTTTGCCTTCATCTTTTTTTCTTTCTTTTTTTCCCCTCTTTTTTCCCTTTTTTCTCTCTCTTTCTTTACAGATAAGCATTACAAGATGAGTAGAAAGACAACAGCTCTAGCTTTTTTGATACCAACCCCCTCACCATCTGGAGGACAATGATCTATACAGACAATATTACAACAGGAAAAAGAGAAAGAGAAGGAAGTGACATTACAGATGATTATGCAAGGAATTCAGAAGATTGAGCAAAAAATCAAAAAGACAGATGAGAAAGTGGAAAATATTCAACAGATGATGATGAAATATGAAGACAAATTTTTAAAAAATTGAAGAATAAGATATACAAAGAGATAAGAAAATTGGAGACATTGATATTTGATTGAGTGATGTCGAGAAGGGCAGATGTGAACCATTAGGATGGCAAATAGATAAATCAGAATTTTATCTAAGATTTCAAAATATAGAAGAAGGAAAAGGTGAAAACCTTGCTGAAATAATGGCAGAAATATTGGCAGAATAACGAAAGAAAAGATGATGGATGGGATGCATGAAGTGTTTCGTGTCTATACAAGATATGCAACGAGGAATAGACTACCAAGAGAAGTTCACATTAGATTTACTAAGAAGATTATTAAGATACAGATACTCCAGGTGGCAAGAGAGAAAACACTAAAATATAAAGACAAAGAAATTGTGGTGCTGAAACAGATACCAAGAAGAGTAACAGAAATGAGAAGAGAATATTTATTCTTGACTAAAGAGTTACTTAAAAGAGGAATAAACTACAGATGGTTGATGCCAGAAGTCCTCTTGTTCACTTGGTAGGAACAAAGATATAAAATTGAGACATTTGAAAAAGCTAAACTATTCTACTTAGAATACTTTAGAGGAAAGAAGGAAAAAGAAAGGAAGACTCACTAATTGAATTCCAAGAGGAATGTATAGCAGTAATTGAAAAAGAAAAATAAGAAGGTGCAGTAGGCGATGAAACCAGAGAACAACGAGAATTGAGATCTACTAGAGCAATAAAACCCTCTTATAAAGCTTAACATGGATGAAAGAAAATTGATTACGATTAACATAAATTGACTTAATTTTGGCTACTAAAAGAAGGAAAGTATCTCACAAATTAGAAAAATTAAAATTTGACATAATCTGCTTACAAGAAAAACATATAATAAAAAACAACATGAATATATACTAAAACAAGGAAAACTAGGGAAATTATTTATGTCGCTGGCACAATCCAAAAAAAGAAGTGTGGTATTATATATTAAAGAAACAATTTTGGCAGAACTAATCTACACAGATGATGATGATAGAAGGATTCTGATGGTGGGAACAATGGATAACAGTGTTAAAACACTTTTAATTGCAATTTATGCCCCAAATGATAAACAAGGAGAATTCTACAGAAAATTACATATGAAAATAATTGAATTGGATTATGTTAATATTTGTATGATGGGAGATTTTAATGGAATAATTAATGACCAGTTGGACTATAAAACACAGAAAACAACAAAGAAAGTTAGAAAGATACTACCAAAATCCTTCCTTTGAATAACAGAAGAATTTAATAAGATACATGGAGAGAGAGAAATGCAGAAAGTAAGCAATATACTTTTTATTCAAACAGGCATACATCCTGGTCTAGAATATATATGATATGGATGTCAGCAGAATTATTGACTAATGTACGACAGATTGAAATAGAAACAAGCACTTGGGCAGATCATAATCTAGTTTCAGTTATTTGGAAAGCATACAAGAGGAGATCTAGATGGACCTTAAATAACACGATATTAAAAGAAAAAGACTTTAAACAGAAAATAGAGAAATAACTTGCTTTCTTCTTCAAAGAAAATAGAAAAGAGGATACATCTTTACAGAATCTCTGAGACACGATGAAGGCCTACACAAGAAGCTTGATAATAGATTATAGTAGGAGAAGAAACAGAAAACAGAAAAAGACATTCAAGACATTAGAGGATGATTATAAAAGATTGGAAAAAGATTTATAGAAGTCGCCACAAAAAAAGACATTAAAAATAAAATGGATATAATTGAACATACAATGGGACTAATGGAAAAAGAGGAATTAGCAAAAAAAATTAAAAATGCCAAACAGAATTACTTTGAAGATGCAAACAAACCAGGAAGATGCTAGCTTATAAACTGAGAAAGGAAAAAGAGGCAAGAAGGATTAGTCAATTAATAAATAAAGAAGGACAGATTTTCTATGGAAGTAAGGAGAAGAAAAAAATTATACAAGACTACTACGGAAAACTGTACTTTCAAGAGAATATTCAAGAAGAAAAAGTTAAGCAATATCTACAGAAAGTGAACCTACCTCAGATACTTAAAAATATTGAAACAATGTTAGAAGGAAATATAACAATGATGGAATTAACAGAAGCCTTAAAAATCCAGAATGTTGGGAAAGGACCAGGTCCAGATGGTTTGCCAGTGGAATTTCACAAGACTTTACAGGAAATATTGAATCTTCATCTTTTAGATGAAGTTATGAATGAAGTTATGAATGAAGTTATGTTAAAGAAAAGAAGTTATGAATGAAGTTATGTTAAAGAAAAGAAGTTATGAATGAAGTTATGTTAAAGAAAAGAATTCCAAAAACATGGTCAGAAGCATACATTACACTTATACCGAAGGAAGGTACAGACCTTCAGCAAGTTAAAAATTATAGACCTATATCTCTATTGAACTCAGGCTATAAAATCTTTGCTTCAATTTTGGCAGAAAGACTAAAAAGATACTTAAATAATTTTATCCATACTGATCAAAATGGATTTCTGCCAAAGAGACAAATCAAAGACAATGTGAGAATTATTTAGGATACTCTGGAATGTTATGAAGCATACCCTGAGAAGCAAATGGCCTTGATGTTTCTAGATGCACAAAAAGCCTTTGATAATGTGAGTTGGCGATTTATTTTACTGTAATTGATACAAATGGGCTTTGGTAAAAAATTTATCCAAGTCATTGAAATAATATACCATGAACAAGCGGCAAAGGTGATGTGAATGGAGAATTAACAGAATCCATAGATATAAGAAAATGGACAAGGCAATGCTGTCCATTGTCGCCTCTGCTGTTTGTGTTAACATTGGAAGTGTTGAACAGGAATATCAAAGAAGAAAAAGAAATAAAAGGAATGAAAATTAAAAAGGAGGAGTATAAATTGCAAGCTTTTGCAGATGACCTGTTATTTATATTAGAAGACCCATTGGAAACAGCACCCAAATTAATAGAAAAAATAGAAGAATATGGAAAAGTAGCAGGTTTGAGAATAAATAAAGACAAAACAAAGATATTAACAAAGAATATGTTAGCAAGATGAAAGAAAGAGTTGGAAGATATTTTTAAAATACAGATCACGAACAAGCTTAAATATTTAGAGATACATATTACACCAAGATGTAGTACACTGAAGGAAGATAACTATGTTAAACTCAAACAACAGACTGCGACAGATTTGATAAAATGGGAAAAACTGCAACTATCATTGATTGGGAGAATATCCACAGTTAAGATGAATATATTGCCTAGAGTTTTATATTTATTCCAGACAATTCCTATTCGACTAGGGAGAGTTTTTTGAAGATTTAAATAGAATTGTCTTGAAATATATTTGGCAGGTTAAAAAAACAATAAAATTAAAACTGTTACAAGATGCAAGAATAAGAGGAGGGTTTGCCTTGCTCAATTGGGAGTTATATTACCAAGCAACAAGTTTGATGTGGGTAAAGGAATGGATAACACTAAGGAACAGTAAATTATTGACTTTAGAAGGCCATGACTTACTGTTGGGATGGCATGCCTTTCTTTGGTATAAAGGAACTAAAACACAGGAGTATTTTAGAAGACATTATATTCGAGAGGCATTGTTTTTGAACTGGGAGAAAACAAAAAGACAATATTATTTAAAAATTCCAACATGGATATCAACTATTGAAGCTTTTTCTTATCCAATAATATATAAAAAGGAACAAAGAGTTAGATATGGTGAGATATTGAATGAAAAGGGTAAACTTAAATCTATGCAAGCATTGGAAGAACAAGGTGTAAAAATGAATTGGTTTTCATATTTGCAAATGCAATGTAGGTTTGATAAAGACTCTAAAGCAGAAGCTATTTATGATAAGTTGATTGATTTAGATAAAATTTTGATGGGTACTGATGAAAAGGTAATTAAAAAACTTTATGGACATCTATTAGAATTTAAATTGGAGGAGGAACAAGTTGAAATGATGATTGCTTGGGGGAAAATTTTTGGATATGGGATTGATTTAGAAAAATGGCAAAAATTGTGGTCTCAAAATTATAAAATGACAATGTCAACTGCATATAAAGAAAATGTGTATAAGATGTTTTACAGTGGCACCTACCCCCAACGAGACTTGCGAGAATGTTTAAGAATAAATCAGATAAATGCTGGAAATGTCATCAGATACCTGGTTCATATTACTATATGTGGTAGACATGTTCTGATACAAAGAAATATTGGACTAAAATCCACACATGGTTGGAAAAAATGATAAAACAACATATAGACTTTAAACCAAAGATCTTTTTATTGGGAGTCATACTGGACATATACAATAAAGAATTGAAATATTTGATTGTAAATGCTTTAACAGAATTGTTAGAATTGCTAGAATTGTATTTGGGAAGAACTGGACAAATTACAAAATACCAATGCAGGGGGAAGTTATTAAAAAAATTATGGACTGTGCTGAAATGAGTAAACTGACATTTGAAATTAGAGAACAAGAAGACAAGCAATTTTATATGATATGGGATTTGTTTTATCAATGGTTGGATTAAAAAAATGGTAAGGTAATAGAATAGATAATTTTGTTATAGAAGCTTAATAGATTGATACAAGATATAATGTAGACATATATACAAAATTGTTGGAATAAATAGCAGGATAATTAATAATTGATAAATAGATAAGCATATGTTAGTTTGACAATGTGACATTGATATAAATTGTGAACAATGATTATGAAAGGATTGCACAAAAGATTCTAAACCAACTGACACACTGTATGTACAAAATAGAAGATGGTTTTGTTTTTTATGTATTGTCTGTGTATGTTTGTCTTAAAATAAAAAAATATAGATAAAAAAAGAAACTACAAATGTATCTAGGATATTCAGTGATGACTCTTCAGTTTTAGTGATGAAAAAAGATAGATAATCAAATCTGCTCAATAATACAAACTAGAGACAGATCAGGCTTAGTTTTCTATCTTATTTTTCATATGTTTTTAATGTACTACCGTGTTTCTCATATAATAAGGCTGGGTCTTATTTTTTTTTGAGCCCCGAAAAAATGGCTAGGCCGTCTTTTCGGGAGTGACTTAATTTCCCCCCCTTGCATCTGCGGGCAGGTGGCGACGGCTTGGATGTTGACCTCGGCATTGGTGGGGCACTTCGTATCGGGGTCAACGCAGGCAGCACCATATCTGGGTGTGCAACAAAAGTACTTCCTAATGGCAATTTTCCCCCCCCCCCACCATTCCACCCATTTCGCATGTTTTAATATAGGCCTTTATTTGGGGGAAGGGGCTTAATTTCATTTCATGCCTATAAAACATGCTAGGACTTCCTATTTGGGGAGGCCATATTGTTGGAGAAACAGGGTATATGCAATTCTACTGTATATGATTATGCATACATTCATAATGACATTTGTGAATATCAAGAAAAATAAAACAAAATAATAAAAATGTAACCCTAAATTTTCTTGGAAAAGTGTGAATGCTTTTCTTTGGAGCAAAAAGTTTTGGTGTGTATTTTTGATATTAATGACTATAATACAAAAGTCATTTTTTCCCTTTTGCTCCACAAATCATACAGTAACTCTTCTTTATGTCTTTCTGATTTGGCAATCATTCTCAGATTTTTATATACTGACTTGAATTATAATAAGTTACTAATTAACCTCCATTTATTATGAATGTTTACATTTAATTTCTATCATAAATTTCCATGTAAGTATAAATACATTAATCACCTTTTCATGCTGCTTTCTTTAAAGATTGACTGAAAAGAAGAGAGTCGTACATAATGGCATACATTTTTTTTAACAAGAAGATCTGGCAGAGTATATTTACTTCTTAAATGTATTTCCTGCTTTTTCTTTAGGAGCTGTAGAAAGCTGACTGAATTCATATCTCACCCCAATTATAAATAGACTCTTTACTGGTCATAATATGAAACAAACAATGCCTAGTGCAAGTAATCCTCAATTTACAACTGTTCATTTGACAATGGTTCAAAGTTATGATGGCCTTGAGTTACAACCTGTCATACCACTCCAATGGTCATATGACTGCAATTTGGACACCTGCAACTAGCTTATATTTACAATGGCTACAGTACTCACAAACATGTCATTGCGATGTACAATCTTCCCAGCTGGCCTCAAGCAAGTCAATTGGGAAAGCCAGATTTGTTTAATGACTGTGGTAAAAATGGTTGTAAAATCAGATCTGATATGTAATTGTGATTGTAAGCTGAGGACTACATGTAATAAAAAACAGAAAAAAACCCCCACAGTCTAAAATAGTATCTGGTGTCAATTTCCAAATGTTCTCTGGAAAAGCTCCATATTTAGGGCTTCTGGGAGGCAACTGGCATGGGGCCAATATAAATCCCACAGAGATTTATATTCTAGAAAGCAGCCAATTACAAAACAAGTCTTCCAGCTTTGGTCCCTTTGACCTCCTGAAAGTGGAGGACAACAAGCTGCTGATACAATCAGGTAGTCTGATTCCAGAGTAGAGATATGGTCCTATGGGTGATTTATTTATCAGATCCTCTTTCCAGCAGCATCCCCAATAACCCATCAAAATTATTCCTGCAACATCCATCTCGAAAACAATAAGGATGGGCTGAGAGGTAACGAGTCATTTGAAATCATGTAGTAAGCTTTTATGGCTGAAAGTAGATACTGTATATTCCTGACTAGAATTGACTTTCTAGTTTGAGTTTAAGAACTAGTTAGTTCTCAGGTCAAAAAACAGTCAATTTGGCATCTCTCCAGACATAAAATAGGCATTTCATATTATATATTACCAACAACTTCTAACTAAATATGCTAAGATTTGAATTTGCATACATGAGAATGCTAGAGTGCTCTCCACATCTAGTTATGGTTTCTTTACCATATTTAATATCATATGGTAGATTATAAAGTTCCAAATCTAGTATTTGATCTATTGATGCTATTTTCTCACAAAAGCTTCAAGTAAATGAACAGTCAAACGGTATTTGAGACAGCTATTTCACTATGTTTACAATTATTCCAAACAGTTGTTTTTTAAAATTTTGGCTTCTTAATCAGAATCTTGTAGATAAGTAATGGCTTCTTCTACTAATTCTGAATTTCTTTATTATTTTTCATTGCTCTTATATTATACTTGTGTGGGTTACTTACAGACTTGGATGAAGATCAAAGGAGACTAAAGTTAGGTTGAAAACCTAATTTTTCCAGTGCAATGTATCTTGAAGCCAATTATCTTTTCATCATAATGGAGTGGAAATACGTTCCATCATAAAGCTGTGCTTAAATATAATTTTAAGCCAAGAATCCTGGCTTAATAAGCAATCTTCCAGCATGTTGCTTCATGCTAGTCCTCATTTCTCCTGTGACCAATTATGCAAAGGAGGAAGGAAACAGCTTTGTTGTGCCCAAATTCAAGATTATGACATACTGTGTTCCAACTGGTCAACAAATGAAAATCAGTTCTGAACTAGATATGGAGGGTAATAAATCATAATTCTGAACATGGATTTAACATAAATGTAAGCAAAGAGCGATGTAGGAATATTGATTTCATACACATCCACAATATGGTTTACTAAGCCAAAATTTCTGGTCTACTATTTATAAAGTTTAAAATTTCTAGGCAGTATCAGGATTTAATTGGGATGAAATAAATTTGATTTGACACTTTTAAAAAACATTCTTCCAACACTGCATTGTCAAAATAGGTCACAACTTTTTTTACATCCTGTGGCAATAAGGCAGGAAGGCCTTTCAACTCTCAATGCTTTAAGTTCAGTTAAGCAATGTGGAGCATAACAAAATACTTACTGGATTTTTTTTGACCAGCTCTCGATCAGACACTACTGCAATGAGGTGGGCAAGTGTAAACACAGAATTAAGCACATATGAACAAAAGAGATTCTTATGCAATGTTATCCTTTGACAGCTGAGGCTTCTGAAAAACATGCACCACAAATATAGTACAAATTAGAAATTATTAGAGCTGATTCTGAGGTTGCTTTTATAACAAGAACATGTTGGCAATTCTTTCTTAAATATGCAATCTGACACAGGCAGTCAGAAAAAAATACAGTTGGCAGTGAATCCATGGGAAAAATCCCTCTTACAACTGCTTATATGCTACTTGTTTTCTCAATCACAGTTAGGGAACTTCACATGTATATGATCAAGTGGCAGAAAAATTCACAAAATTAATTTGATAATAAGATATATGTTTAATATATTTAATACATTTTATTTACTAAATTAATAAAAACAATCCACATACATATAGATTCTTTGGAGCATATTAAAATTACACATTGCTTTCAGAATGAGTTATCAACTGAGTAAGAAATTTTGAACTGGAATTTTTCTGATGTTAGGGATATTTAATTTCATTCCTTGCATGGTTGTGATTTCTTCTTGGTTCCCACAATTCTCAGACATTCTTCTTGCTTTATTACAGTCAACTGAATCAAGAAAATTACTATGCCATTTTTTTTTCCTCTAGAATTATTCACAAGTAAATCACTAAGCCTACTGAACAATTTTGAAACAATCAACAGTAGTGTGAATAGTAAATAACTTTCGCCTTTACTGAATAAAGGTTATATAACTATATATAGAATTTCATAAGCCACTGAGTTGTTCATGTACTTAACATGACTAGTTCTTTCCAGACTTCTTTATAGTTAATTTAAATAATTGGGGTCCCACAAAATTTGGAAACTATTCTTGCTTGCTAATAATAGAATAAAAATAACAGCAATATTGAGGGGAATCACACAGAGTGGTTCCTTGCACTCTGATAATAACCAGTAACACAATTCCTCTTTGTAAGAGAACTTTATCAGATCATCAACTATCTCCTCCACCCCAAAATTGCAGTATCATTGAAATATCATCATGCATGGATTCAGAAATCCTGCAAGCATTTGATAATCTTGCATAGTATGTTGGTGATCTGTTAAAATAATGTCAGATCTTGCCATTTGAGTAATTTGTCATGAGTTTTGGATAATTTGAGGAGATACATATGCTATGGTGATACTGCACAGTAACTCCAGCAATGTGAAAATGTTATCAATCTCTTTTAACCTTTTAATTTTCTTTATACATATAGAAATTCTTCCCACTGAGTTCATATTCATTTTATGTATGAAAATGAGCTCAATGGGAAGAATATAAAACTGTAAAGCCCAGTTGGGTGATCTTTGGAACTTCCTACAACTATAATTACACACTATTGAAAACAGTGTCACACCATTGGCAGGTGGAAAACACATAAAACCTGTCCAATCAATCCTAAATCAGACATGCTATATATAAAAAATGAGAAGAATCCTAAATCAACCCCAAACCCTATCTCTTCCTTTAGGGATGATGTATAACCACTTTGTTTACAATAATCAACTCTTCCCAAATGTTACGTGAGGCCCTAACTTAATGTTTGCCACATTTGATTGTGTCAAATCATTCTTTGTATTCTATTTTTGTACACACACTCTTTCGTTACAGAGGAACACTTAGAATCTGCATTATGTCTTAAACAAGTGCATACAACTCCAAGAAGATGTGGTACTTCTGTTATAGAGAATTGGCACACATAGCACATAGATAAAAATAACTTGTAAGCCAACGTGACCAGTAAGGAAATGACTGAACTATATGAGTCAAATAAATATTTCTATAACCCTTGCACATACTACAGTAAGAAAAATAAATAAATAGTTGAAGGATATACTCACTTAAAATGGAAGAAAATTCCCAAGGAAATCAACAGGGAAACCATAGACAATATATGTCCTACTATAGTCATGTAGTAAACTATGAAAACCATCTGAAATTTAAAAGAAAAATTAAATAAAAAATGAAGATAGTTTAGAGATAGTTTAAAAATTATCCTAAGATACAAATAGAAGGAATAATGAGCCCAGAACTTTGGAATACATTTTACTTCATTTTAGATATATGGAACTAACTCTAAAAATGATTTAAATCATGTTCACATTTACAAACTACACATTATAAATAGTACTACTTTATATATGCATACATATATTCACATAGTTATATAATTAATGTCCTTTGTTCATTTGAATACCATAGATTTTCTTAATTAAATAGTCTGTTCTATTTGATTCCTTGATTTTATAAGCTCTGTTCCTAGAGCTGTTTTGAGCTGCCCAAACATAGCCCATCTGTTCACAAACATATCAAAGTAATCTGTGTTCTGCTGTACATTATATCTCCTTTATTTTTCCCCCTGCATTTGGGTTAATTACAGTAAGATTTTCCCTTATGAACTATCTTCTTAATAGATATTATGACAAACTTCTGTAATTGGCCATATAAAAGTCAACTCCATAAAGATTTACATAAAACCTTGAGAATTACTCTCATAACGAAAGGTCATAGAGTGTCCTGAAGATTTTACAGAGTATCTTATATAAATCTAATTAGACTTTCCACAGATTACAATGTAATAAGTAAGGCATGGTTCAGTCTATATGCCACATGCAAAGGGTTAGGCACAATATTTAAAAGAAATAGAAATTCAAATTCAGGTCACCTTAAAAAATATACAAGGAAAGATGAAAAATATACCCACCCATTTTCATAACATATACAAATTTTATGCATTCCATTCTTTGCAAATTTCAATGAACATTTACTTCTCATTGTATATAGAAGGCTTTCAGATACCCCTTTCTAATTGAGATGAAAATCAGGCATCATTCAACTGTACCTGTCAGCAATGTAAAGGGAATTTTCACCAGTCTTTAAAATCTCACATGGATTATAACGCCACATTTTTTTTCTTCATTAAAGCCAAGTCAATATACCTAACTTTAATGAAGGCCAGTGGAATTTTGACATTTTATTAATTTTTGAGGGGAGGAGGAGTACAGATGAAAAGTTTGTTCATTTCTCTACCCAAATGGGTTCAGCATCGCAGCACAACTGCTTTCCTTGCTATCGGTGATAGTAATAGAGAAAAAAGATGAGAAAAATGGTCTTGAGAACCTACAATTCATAATATGTAGATTCATTCAATTTTAAACAATAGCCATGCAGAATACAGAACTATAGCTCTTTGGTTTTTACATTGGGAGTTTTTGTATAAAACCTATGAGTTGGGCATTGATTTCCTGTAACATAATTGAATATGGCTGAAATGCAGATAAATCTCTCTACATTGCATCCATGATTAAAATGTATTAATCTCTCTACACTGCATCCATGATTAATACAAAAATAAACCCAGATGGATAAAAGTTAGGCATTATTAGAAACTCTTCTACAATGTAAACAACTTACCTTACGCTTTTCATTTGTAAAAGAATTGCAGCGTGTATAGTTGGACCAAGTTCGATTGGTTTCTGGATGCCGAAACCATGTTCCTGTCTTTTCACAATATTTTGTTGCTATTTCTGTGAATTAACAATTCAGTGGGTATAATTCATTTGAGAAGCTTGTGCCTATATAAAGCCTATTACTTTTCATACATTAATTAAGTGTGATTGGAATTAAAGAAAAATTATTTATCACAACAGTGAGATAAATTCTGATAATTGGCCATTTCATTTCATAGCAAATCATTAAAAAGACAGTATCATTAACCGCTTCCTGCAACATATTTTGATCACTGTAAGCCTCAGTGACAGTATAATCAAAATATATGATGTAAATTATTTGTAGCCTACTTGTATTTAATGCATTAGAATGGATATCATTTTTTACATTTTAATTCTAATTTCATCTTAGTTGAATATTATTTTCTCACATTAGTGAAGACATTCATTAAAATTAATTAAGGATTAAAGGCAAGTAAATTTGAAGAATTTTAGGAATAATATTTTGCCTTAAATATGAACTGACCAAATAACTATTTTATTTTTTAACAATTCAAAATGCTATCTGATTGTTGGGAGTGTAGCTGCCTCAACATTTCTGACAATTACAGATGTTTCGTTGATGGAGTAATGCCACTACTGCTACATTTTTACATCCTTGCAACTACCTTCTACAAAGCACTTAGCTCTATAAGATACTATTTATAGCCTTATGTACTACCCACTACAATATACTTAACCCTCTAAGATAGATCAGACAAAGAAACCAACGCCACATAGAACTAGAACTACTACTCAGTTACTGTGCTGTACAACAACAAAATCTTGCAAATCTAAATATGCTTCCATCTCCCTCACTTATCTTTGTGTGAATTAGGGAGCTCTGAGACATTTACTCAAATTAGTTTCTTGGAATGGGCAAGCTGCACTTCTCTGATCTCTGAATTGCTAGTAGATCTTCCCCCTGTCCTTGAAGTCCATTCCCTATTCCCTCTACAGCTGCATACTTACTGTACACACTTTTCAGGTTTCACACCAACAGAGCTGCCTACTATCATAAATCCTAGTTTGATTAATTATATTCAGAGTCCTCAGAAAAATGCTAAACTGGGCGTGGTTAGCAACAGACTACTTTTGCAAGCTAATATATATATTCTAAGAGCAGGACTGTTATATCACGCCCATGCCCAGTTTAGCAATGGGGAAAAAGTCCCGATATATCAGAGGACATGTGAGTTTGACACCCCTGTCTTAGAGTAAAAAGAAAAAGAGACTAACAGTTTTCTGAGGAATCTGAATCTTTCAGGAAATTGAGGATCACTGCTGTCATATACTTGCTGTTGTGAATATAAGTTCCATTATCAGGATCCTTTATTAATTTATTCGAATGGTATCCTATATTTCACTTTAATACACCAATAAATAGCTCTACAGTTTTGTTTTAAAAGTACGATCATAACCCTAAATATTCCTAGAGAAAATGGGCAGTGCCAAAGCAAGTTAATTGCTTATTCCTTTAAAATTAAAAAGTGAACAAGGAATACAATCCTATTAGAAGTTCAGGGGTAGGTTTTATTGAGTTATTGGTATATTCTCAGCTTGGTTTTCCTCATACAAATATTTCATTACCAGCCTTCAAGTGTCAAGTAATTCCCTTACAAAAGGAAAATCCCAATATGATGGGAATCACATCAGAAAATAATTTATTTATGAAAACCACTCAGCTAACTCTTTAAGTATCTTGAAATTGCCTTTAATTGACAGTGAGTATCCTTCAAATACTCTACTGCTCCAGAACAATATAAGACCAAATCTTTTTGATGTTTTACATAGTTTCTTTGTTGACCTTTTACTAGGCCTTTATGAAGCCAGTAATAGATGTGGTACAAATAATAAAGTCACCTTATAATAGACATGTAATATTCATAGCTTAATAGCTTCAAATACTACTGATCCACTTCTCAAGGTGTTAATATGATATTTAAAGCCCTACATAATTGGGGATTGAACTGTATGATGAACTGCACTTTACTACGTATGCCAGAGATATGTCCTTTTTCCTTTGCATATACTGAAAACCAACAAAGGACTTTTGTATGGATAACATCAGCTTTTGGATTTCCTTATTTTATCTTTAGAATAGGCCTTCTATCCATCAACTGATTTGTAAAATCTGTCACCATTAATTTTTTAATGTTTTTTTTCATTATATTTTATTGCAATCTACCATATATTCCAAATGATATTGGAATTTGATAATCATTTAAAAGAAAGGCAAAACATAAACTTATTTCTTCTGATTTTGTTCCTCCTGTAACTAAAAGAGCAACAAAAGACTAACAGCTGACGTAATATGTTCATCTCTGCTAAGAAGCAGTACATTTTATCTGGAAACACTTGGCATAAGCATTCTTTAAATCATTCAAATATAGATTATCTAAAGCTGAAAAGTGTCTCAAGTAGCACTTAAAGCAGATCGAATACAATGTACCACATTTTTACTGAGTCTTATTCCATTGATATCTAAGGAATCATATTAAGTACATTTATTTCTCTTCAATTGCTTCATTTGGAAGGCAGAGAGGAAGAGGAAAATAAAGAAAATAGCTCCTTTAGTAGTTTTTGAGTCAAAATTCTAATATGTCTCTTTTTCTTTTTCTTAACAAGCTTGATCACCGGCAATCATCAATGTTAATCAAAGGACATTTTTCTTGATACCTTCTAGGGTCTATAAAACTATAAGAAGAAGATATATATTAGTTCCTTAAGATAGAAGATTTGTCTCAAGTGTTTAAGGAGTGGAAGAAATGAGATTCAGTTGTTCTTTCAATTGTTACTACTTTTCCTTTATAAGAAAAGAATTGGTGGATTTTGGACCAAGCAATACTAAAAGCTTAGATAATCTCTGTGTGTTTGATTTTTTATATCCCTTCATGAAAGGAAACCCCAAACAGCTCCTCTGGGGTGAATTTTAGATATTGTAAATAATTTTTCCATCTCTTTTGTGGTAAATATCCTAACTAGGATCCCCTCAATTGGCACCTAACAGATACATATAAATAGCACCTGATAAAAAATTATCATGGTCAAAGTTAAATTTGAGGAACATTCTGTGTAACACAGCAGGCAATTAGAAGTATTCATGGGAAGGAAACACACATTAAGTGAGGTGACAACCTTTTAATACTTTTTTACTCTTGCATTTAAGATAAGTTTCCTGTGATCAAAATGGGTGTAGTCAGCCACCAAGATCTAATAGCCAAATTTGTCATTAATTTCTCCAATCCCTTTTAAATTTGGTTAAACTAGTCTTACCATTTCATCTAATGGAAACAAATCCCAAAATTTAAATATACATTGCCCAAAGAAGTACTTTCTTTTATTGATCCTATTTATCCTACCAAGATAACATATTGGAAATTCTGGGATTCAGTCAGCTGATTATATCACTGGTCATCAATGTTCTGTACCTTAATTTGAATTCTTGAGATCCCCGCGCTTTGATTGATCCCCGCGGGGCGATCGGATTGGTTAGGCGAGCCGCGCCGATTGGCTTGCTGAGAATCTCCCGCGATTGGTAGATTCGAATCGCGGGAGATTCAAAGTGGTGCCATTGGCCGCGGCCACTGCGGCTTGGAAATAAAAAGCTGCAAAGTTTTCCTAAGAGCCAGTTCGGTTCCTGACTTCAATAAAGAGCTTGATACAAAGTCACCGACTCCTGGCCTCCTTCCACGCGGACTTAACACTGGTGACGAAGGTGGGATTCTTATCCTGAACCGAAGCACGTGTCCAGCGGAAGCCATCCAACCGACGAGATGGCCAGCATCGCGCCACCAACCCCCTTCAACCCCGCCAGCGAGGATTGGGAATCTTACACGGACAGATTCCACATGTTCCTCGAATGCAACGACCTGAAGGATGCCACCAGACCGAAGAAACGAGCCATCTTCCTAACGCACTGTGGGCCCGCAGTATTTAAGATGGCAAAAGCGCTAGCCAAGCCCGCCGATGTTACCGCGATGGATTGAGCTGACCTCGAGCCATTACTCTGGAAACACTATGCTCCAGCCGTATCCATCCTCTTCCGATGACACGAATTTTATCGGCGGGACCAGCGGTCGGGTGAGAGTTTCAGTGATTTCGTCGCAGAGCTGCGGCGCCTTGGAGGACTATGCGAATTCTCCAATATGAACGAGGCCCTGCGAGACCAAATCGTGCTCGGCCTTTGGGATCCCGTTCTCCAAAGTTGGTTGATGGCCAAGGGCAACATCCCTCTCGCCGATGCCATCTCCGAAGCCACGGCAGCCGAAGCAACCCGACAATCAGCAGACCGCATGCGGAGACCGAACGCCGGGGACCGCACCGCAAACAACCACCCTGCAAGGTCAACCGAGGTCCAACCTGAAACTACCACCCACCAGTGCGAACTCCACTCCACGTCGGGCACGTCAGACGAGGAGGAAGACATCCACCGTCTTCAGGCAGGCCGCAACCAGCGCAGCCGGCGGAGTTGTAAGTCGAGGACCGCGTGTGCCGGTTGCGGAGGCAACCACCCCAGATCCGAATGCCGGTTCTTCAACTCAGTTTGCTGGCACTGTGACAAAAAGGGCCACATAGCCCGCGTCTGCCGCCTCAAGAAAACCCACAGCCCCAGACGATGGGACCTGAGCGAGTGGAAACGAGAGAGCACACCCCCCAGGACCAGAGACTGCCCAGCAGACAACCATTGGGAATGGAACGGACGAGCCCAACGAGGGGGTGAGACCCGGCGGAGAGAAGAGACACATCAGACGGTCACCATCAGCCACGCAACAACCACAGACGCCAGAAAGGTCTATGTGGAGGTAGGCATTGAAGGCAAACCCTGTAAAATGGAGGTGGACTCCGGGTCCTACCTCTCAATGGTAGCCTGGCAAGAAATTAAACGCTTGGTGCCTACCATCCAGAGAAGGGAACTAGAAAACCAGAGACTAAACCTCAAAGACTACCAGGGAAACCGCATCCCTGTAGTCAGAACAGGACAATTCACAGTGACCTACGAGGGGCACACCGAAAGACTTCCCTTGACCATCGTCAATCGAGACCGACCTAGCCGGCTGGGACTTCAATGGTTCACACCGCTCGGCATCGCAGTCACGGGCATTGACCACATTGCTGAAGCCGACTGGGAGCAGCAACTGGCCCGGGACTTCCAAGAAGTGTTCGACGGCACCCTAGGCAAGTACCGAGGGCCCTCTATATCCTTCAGCCTAGACCCAAACATTCCCCCGAAATGCCTAAAACCAAGGCGGGTTCCTTTCGCACTCAAACCGAAAATCGATGAGCAAATTGACAAGCTCATCAAGCACGGGGTCCTACAACCCATAGACCATGCCCGGTGGGAAACCCCAATAGTCACCGCAATCAAGCCTGATGGGTCAGTGAGAATCTGCGGGGACTATAATGGCCACTTGCAGCAAAGCGCTTACCCCGTCCCAGTAGTGCAACATCTCCTACACTTGCTGGGAGGGGGCAAAGTTTTTGCAAAACTCGACCTAGCCCAAGCATACCAGCAACTGCCGGTCGACGAGGAAACTGCAGAGGTGCAAACCATAGTCACCCACCGGGGAGCCTTTAGATGTAACCGACTCCAATTTGGAGTCAGGGTGGCGCCTGGGATTTTCCAGAGCCTCATGAAGACTCTTACAAGGCATCAAGGGGGTGGTACCATACTTCGACAATGTACTAGTATCGGCAACCAACCAGGCCGAACTAGAGAGTCGCCTAAGGGAGGTGCTAACGAGATTCAAAGAAACCGGGCTTAAAGTGAAGAGGGAAAAATGCCAGCTGTACACAGAGCGGGTCAAATTCCTAGGATACCTCCGAGACCGACACGGCATTCACCCCACCGACAAAAAAATTAAAGCCATCAAAGAAGCCCCCACACCAGGTCAAAAACAGAACTGCAGGCGTTTCTGGGGCTACTTAACTTTTATAATGTCTTCCTGCCCCAAAAGGCGACCGCGGTGGAGCCTTTGCATAGGCTTTTGGACAAGGCGGCTACCTGGACTTGGGGGAAACATGAGGAAGCCACCTTCAGGAAAACCAAGGACCTGCTCACTTCGGATGCCATCCTCATCCAGTACAACGAGACCCTACCACTAGCCATCACATGCGACGCATCACCCTTTGGCGTCGGCGCTGTCCTCAGCCACACTCTCCCCGATGGAAAGGAAGCACCCATCATGTTCTTTTCAAGGACCCTCACCAAACCGGAGTGGAACTACAGCCAGCTGGACAAAGAGGCTTTGGCTATCGTCACCGCAGTAAAAAGGTTTCACGAGTATCTCTACGGCCGGACATTTACCATCATCACCGACCACAAACCGCTGTTGGGAATACTTGCAGGGAACAGGGCCACCCCGAACATTCTGTCTTCCAGAATGACAAGGTGGTCCGAATTCCTGGCCGCCTACAACTACGGGCTCACACACTGACCCGGTAAGACTATCTCCCATGTGGATGCCTTAAGCCGCTCACCGTTACCTGAACCAGACACTGACCCAGCACTCACGACGACCACCCCCCGCATAGAGACTCTACGCAACCTACCCATAACCGCGTCAGACATTGCCCGAGAAACTAATAAAGACAAACGTCAGGCGCGGGTTTTACATTGGGTAGAGAAAGGGTGGCTGGAAAAGGACAACGACGAGACTTTCAGGACATTCTGGAACTGGCAAATGGAACTCTCGTTGCTAAAAGGCTGTATACTATTGGGGGATAGGGTGGTTATCCCGGAAAAACTACAAGGGAAGGTTCTAGAACTGTTACACGAGGGGCACCCGGGCATCGTTAGAATGAAAGCCCTGGCCAGAAGTTACGCTTGGTGGCCAGGGATGGACAAACAGATCGAGGCCTGGGTAGCAAGGTGTCAACGATGCCAGGAAACTAGACCAAGCCCACCCACAGCACCCATCCTAGAGTGGGAAACCACCAGGGGACCTTGGTCTAGAATCCACATAGATTTCGCCGGGCCCACAAAAGGACACACTTTCTTAATAACCGTAGATGCTTACTCCAACTGGCTGGAGGTAAGCAACATGAGAACAACCACCACGGAAGCCGTGACCAAAGAACTCTGCAAACTCTTCGCAACACACGGCCTCCCAGACGTCCTCGTGTCCGACAATGGGCCCCAATTCACCTCGCTGGAATTCGAAAAATTCCAAGCAGAAAGGGGCATACGACACGCACTGACAGCCCCGGCGCATCTGGCGTCGAATGGAAGGGTGGAATGGATTGTTCAATTCACAAAAACAAAAAAAAAACATCCAGAAAATAGACCACAGGGAGATCCAGGACAAAATAAATAAATTACTCTTCATACAGCACATAACCCCGAACACCACAACAAATAAAAGCCCGGCAGAACTGCTAATGGGGAGGAAAATAAGGTCCCCACTCGATAGACTACACCCCACTTACAACCCAGAGAAACCCCCAGACTCCACCAGCAAACACCGAACCTTCGCACCAGGCGACGCCGTCTACGCGAAGAACCTAACCGGAGACCCATTATGGGTACCAGCAATCATAACACAGCTAACAGGCCCACGCTCGTCCCGGCTACAAACAACCGATGGACGAGCGTGGAAACGCCACATCGATTAGTTAAGATCGAGGACTGCCACACAAGACACCACCGACATGCAACCAAACAAAACCAACCCTCTCAACACAAACCAAGAGGGGAGGGGATACCCCGGGAACCAAAACCCAGAAGAAAGAAACCAGCCATACTCACCTACAAGCAGCCAGCACGAAACCTCGCCAGGAAGAGACAGCCAGGCCAGCTCAACCAACCCGGGAAGACCGAGCAGGAGCGGCGAAACCCGCAGCTCAACCAACCCGGGTAGCCCAGGAGGGAGCTGCGGAGAGTGGCCTGGCCAGACATACCAAGCGGTTCCCACGACGGAATCCAGAGAAACAGAGACCCCGACCGAACCGGCCAGGATCCAACCTACGACTGACCTGCGCAGGTCCAGTAGGCAAAGACGGAGCCCCACCTACTTACGGGACTACGCTATGTAGGACCAAATCAAGAGGGGAGGAGTGTTCTGTACCTTAATTTGAATTCTTGAGATCCCCGCGCTTTGATTGGCCAAAGCGTGGGGCGATCGGATTGGTTAGGCGAGCTGCGCCGATTGGCTCGCTGAGAATCTCCCGCGATTGGTAGATTTGAATCACGGGAGATTCAAAGCAGTGCCATTGGCCACAGCCGCGGCGGCTTGGAAATAAAAAGCCGCAAAGTTTTCCTAAGAGCCAGTTCGGTTCCTGACTTCAATAAAGAGCTTGATACAAAGTCACCGACTCCTGGCCTCCTTCCACGCGGACTTAACAATCAAGATGAAATCTTGATGGGTAGCTCCATAAAAATTTGCAATTTTATATAACCTTAATTTCTCCATTTCTGTTTGTTTTCTCTAATCAGAAAACAAAAATAAAACACATGATAGTTTTAAAAGTATAGCGTAAATGACTTAAAATGAAGGACTCTTTCTTATAGCCATATTAGTATGCAATCTTGCATCTGTACTTAGCAGAAAAAGTATGTCAATATAAATGGTTTCACCTTAAAAATTCAGGCTGAGAAATGATGTTGTACTTAAAGATTTGATATGGGTCACCAAAATATTCTTATAGGAACAGGAATTTTATTTTTACATGTTTTATTTATTATCTATTATCTAATAAATCAAACTCCAAACTCCTCGCAAAAACCCTAACCTACCAAAGGCAGCCCCTTTATCATCAGCACCAAAATTCTTCAGGGAATAATAATCCACTTTTTATAGTCCAAGAGGCTAGAGCAGAGGTCCCAAAACTTGGCATCTTTAAGACTTGTGGACTTCAACTCCCAGAATTCTACAGCCAGCTGGGAGTTGAAGTCCACAAGTCTTAAAATTGCCAAGTTTGGGGACCTCTAGGCTAGAGACTTAGGTGTCTTGAGAAAATAGGAGGTAAAATAGGATGTCTCTCCTGGTAAAACAGAAGTTAATGCCTAAGCATATAGGTGAAGGGTTTTTGGCTGCCAGGGTGATTATCTAGGCATTTAAGGAATGCCTTGTTTCCCCACTCCCTTTTTCTGGCAGCTAAAAAGACCAAAGGACAATCTTTTTAGTTGACAGGAGACACAAATAGATATCCTGCAATGGAATATAATACGTAGTTTCTTGGTGATGATATATACAACAAAAAGTAATGTGACAATAAACAAGCCATATTTTACAGTGATGAAAATGAGATGCGCCAAAATTTGGGCTTTGCTTATTTTCTTCCGTTTCTTCTGGCACAGCCAAGTGGAAGGTTTTGAATATGCATGCTTGTCTTCTGTCTGAACTTGAGAGATGTTTGTTTTGTTTGAATCTGGCAGAAGATTCAGAAATGTTTTTGTTTTTGATTAATTTGTGCTTGCCAATTTATCTGAATTATTTATGGCATTTTTATGCTAATATCAACACAGAAATGTTAGCTAAGTCATTTTGAAAACAGTCGTAACACAGCTTAGTGATGATTAGTCTCAACAAGGCCAGAATGGTAGGCATGCAACCCATACGAGTTTTCTCAAGTGGCAGGAAGTGATTATTAGCTACCAGTCCTTTCAGCATGGATTTGGAACAAAATAAACAGATGGCCTAGCTCTGGTATGGGAAGCTGGAGCTAATCCTGCTAGACTTCCCTATTCTATTCAATTGAAGTTAGCAATCAGTGGCCTAAGATTGCCAGCATTCATTTGCTTATTTTAAGTGTCCTTAGAACAGGCTGTTCCATTGCATAAAGTACTATTACAAAAACAAGAGAGAAATCAGAAGTGTGCAAAAAACTAAATGTGCAAAAAACAAACTATGGAAATGTAGATTCTTCAGTTAGTCACATACTCCTTTTCCTGAGCACAATATATTTTTAATAGTATAGTTTAGTGAACAAGCTACAAATAAAGAAATGAAAACATGACTTACAAATCAATATGCCCATTTATGCAATATTCTAAACCAAACGTCAACCAATCATAATATGGTTTAGCACAATATAGAGACCTATCATTGGAAAAAATGCAAATGTGGATTGGCTCTATTGGGATCTTAGATTCAAGACATTATTAATTCTGAAAATAAACCCTTGGCAGAAAACTCTCACTTCTGTAACTGTGGAAATCCTATTGTCTTTTGAACTTGATTAACTTTATCCCACCTTCTCAAATGGTATTTCAGATGATATCAGTGCAGACAGCTGTTTATTACCTATCTATACTCATATAACAAGTTACAATTTTGCTTAATAGAAATCAGCAGTCAAATTAAACACACATTTGTAGTTATTCAATCATAAGAACTACAGAATGGTAGATTGTGCAAAATGATTCCCTTTAATAATTTATTTGAAGGTGCAATTTATTAATATTTGGGGAAGATATATATAGTATATACGTATATTGCTATGAACATTTTAGGAAAAGTAATAAGAACTACACACTTGGTGACTTCATAAAATGTCAGGGGTGTTTGCAAGGTATGGTTTTTAAAAGGTACGATGGTATACAGGATGGTACAACTGAAGCTCTATAGTACATATACAATAGGCAGAATTTCAATCACAATATTGTGGCATTGACAATATTAATTGCATTAATGATATATGTATAAAATATTATGAAGTTCGAGAATTATGTTTTTTCCATTTATACAACAGCCTTTGATCATAAAATATAAAAAAAACCTAGGAATGAGATTAATGTCACATGAATGACTGCTATTTAATTCCCTACCAATAGAATTATGATAAAAATGACTGACATGAAAAATAAACTGTTAAGCCTGGGTTCCCCAACCAGGGTTAAGGAGACAAGCTAAACAGAATGTGCAGCGTTAGTCAGATAGGCATACAGATAAATGAGTGAGCTAAGCTTGTATGTTTGTTAACATACAGTAAAAATAACAGATACGCTTGTGCTATCAAAAATATAGTTTATTCCATTATGAGTTCATAACATAGTCAAAATAACAGTCCAATAGTCATGTATCATTTAGTCAGTCCATTCAGGGATATTCAGTTAGCAAAGTCCATGTAGAATATCCTATGTCAGTTCACTTACAAATCAGTCCTTTGTTTCTCTCCCGTTCGAGTAACACAGTGTTGAGTCCTTGCAGTAATTAGGGATCATCAAAGCCAGAGAGAGCAAGCTGCAGTCTTGCTTCTTTTAAAGTGCTTTCACAACCATTCCCCTAATTACACTCCCATATTTAAAGTTGCAGACACTTTAACTTACAAACTATGATTACATATTTATTATTTTACCTAAACCAGTTAGGGTAAACAATGTTATCCCTAACATTCTCCCCTTTTAGGAAATAATAATAAATATAACTATTTACATCCTTAAATCATATTTGTTACAACTCTCTTTAAACTTGCTTACTCCTTGAGCTTTTGTAAATTGGTCTGCAATGTTTTCTTCCGTCATGCAGTATTCCAATTTAATTAGCCCATTGTTTACAGATTCTCTAACATTTAAGTATCTTAAATCAGTAAGTTTTGATCTAGTTTTTACAGCAATACTAGTAGCTATCTTTATAGCTGCCTGGTTGTCCTCGTACACAATAATGGAATCTTTAACAGTTATACCCATGTCTAATAATAACTGTTTGTACAAAATTAAGTCAGTGCATAATAATGACAGACATGAAAATTCCGCTTCCATCGTGGACAAGCTAATATGCTGTTGTCTGATTGACCTCCACCCTATTAGTGTCTTACCAAATAATATAGCCATCCCAGATGTTGATTTTCTAGTGTTTATGTCAGTTGCAAAACTTGCATCTGCATAGGCACTAAGACTCAAATCACCCTTTGGTTCTATATACAATGCATGGTTCATTGTTCCTTTAAGATATCTTAAAATTCTCTTTAATGATTGCCAATGACATTGATGTGGATCTGAATTAAAACGTGCCAGCTGATTTACACTATAAGCTATATCTGGCCTAGACCAATTGCTTATATATGATAAGCTACCAATCAAAGATTGATATATGGACTTATCAAATTTGGGACTTTGATCATCAGTTTGGCAAACTTCCTGACTCATTGGAGTCTTTGCCGGTTTACAAAGTTCCATTTTAAACGTTTTAATTAATTGGCAAATTTTATCTTCTTGAGATATCTTAAATCCATTTTTTGTTTTGTTAATTGTCAATCCTAGATACTTTTTAATTTCACCTAAATGCTTTAATTTTATCTTTTTGGCTAATAATGATATAATTTCATTAGCTTCATTATTAGTCTTAGTTATCAAAGCAATATCATCTGTAAATAATAACAATAATGACACCGTTCTATTATTTTCTCTTTTAAACACACATGGATCTGCTAAACCAGATTTAAAACCTATATTGTTTAACTCTTTCACAATATATTGGTTCCACTCTGATATGGTTTCAGGCACGGGTGAAATGAATGGAGACAATCTTGGTGAACTTTCAGCTCTTTATTACATAATGACTTAAAACTTTAATAACAACAACTCTGCCTTATATAGGCAACCTTAATGCGAAATAACCAATAGGGAGTGTAAGACACTAGCTCCAGAACCAATAAGAGTCCTTCGTTAAGGGCCAATCGGATTCTCTGAGCTCAACCAATCCGATCGAGCCGCTTAACAACCAATCAGAAGTGCAGGGCCAGTACCCTGCACTTTACCCCAACCTTGCTTTTATTTTAACTATTTACATACATAACACCCCTTCCCCCTGGCTCTTTCAAATAGGACGGTTGTCTTTTGGGTCTATCAGATTTTCTTTGGACTGGCTGGGTGCAGTCCTGTTGAGGTAGGATGTTGTTTTGCAGTGGCTCAGCTTCTCGTTCTGGTGTGATTTCCCTTGGAGCGTACAATTCTTCCTCCTGCTCCATTTCCTGAGTTTCACTTGTTCCATCGCTCTCTTGGAACAGGTTCCCTGGAATGTCGTCTTCTTCCATTCCTTTCCCCCTCTCAGTTTGGTCGTGGGGGAGTTGTTGGCTGGCCGATATGAGTCGTGACCGTAATTGGTCAATATGTCGTTTCCACAGTCTTTCATCAACACATCTTACAATATAGGATTTGGGCCCAGTCTCGCATATTATCATTGCTTCAATCCAAACCGGTTTGCCCGATAAATTTCTTGCATAAACGGGGTCGCCTACCTTGAAGGTATGGTAGTGTCCGCTGGATCCTGCAGGCTTTTCTGGCTCGTAAGCAGGGTGCAGTCGGTCGAGGCGGGAACGGAGTTTTCGCCCCTTGAGAAGTTCTGCGGAAGTTCTGCCGGTTACGCTGTGCGGAGTGATGTGTTGTAGAAGTAGAATGCGGTTTATTTTTTCGTAAATATTATCATAGTCTACTTTTTGCAAAGTCTTTTTTACAAATTGGACCATGCATTCCGCGCGGCCGTTGGTAGCAGGATGCGCAGGCGAGGTGAGCGCATGGCGGATGCTATTATCAGCAAGGTACTGTTCAAACATTAGCGCTGTAAACTGTGGTCCGTTATCGGACACCAGGACGTCCGGCAATCCATGAGTTGCAAAGAATCTATTAAGGACTTTAATGACTGCTTCGGAGGTTGTATTGGTCATTCGATGAATTTCTAACCAATTAGAGTATGCATCGACAGTCAACAGCAATGTATGTCCTTTAATCGGCCCTGTGAAATCCAGGTGGATTCTGGACCAGGGTCGGCGTGGCGTCTCCCATTCGGTCGGTGCAGCTTTTGGCGGTGCGTTGCTGGTTTGTTGGCACTTAGTGCAGGCCTTGACCCATTGCTCGATGTGTCGGTCCATGCCTGGCCACCAAGCGTAGCTTCGTGCGAGTGCTTTCATCCACACGATCCCGGGATGTCCTTCGTGCAAAATTTGTAACAGCGTCTTTTGGAGTCGTTCTGGAACGATGACTCTATCGCCCCAGATGACACAGACTTTTTGCGAAAAAAGTTCAGTCTGCCTTGTTTTAAATGGCGCGAAGTCATCTGGGACCTGGTCCAATGGCCATCCACGTTCTACCCAGCCTAGGACTCGAGCTAAGGTGTGGTCTCGTCTGGTCTCTCTTGCGATATCTCGAGCGGTCATAAGGGGCGAGTTGTGCGTCTCGATTTGTAATGCTGATACTGTTGGTGCCGGATCGTCGAGAGTCTCTGGTAGCAGTGCTCTGCTGAGTGCGTCGGTGTGGGGAATGGCTTTTCCCGGGCAATATCACAATCGATAATTATAAGCAGCTAGGAACTCTGACCAACGAGTCATTCTTGGGGACAATATATAGGGGGTTGGTTTGTCCCCAGCGATTATCCCCAGTAAAGGTTTGTGGTCAGTTACAATGGTAAATGTCCTTCCATATACATACTCATGGAATATTTTTACGGCTGACACAATTGCAAGAGCTTCTTTATCTATTTGTCCATAGTTTCGTTCTGCATGGGAAAGAGTCTTCGAAAAGTATGCAACGGGGGCTTCCATTAGGCAGCGCATGGCTCAGAATGGTGCCCACCCCAAATGGTGAGGCATCACAAGTTATAATCAATGGTAATGTTTCATTATATTGCATAAGTACAGAATCAGATGTAAGTAAATCTTTTACATTTCGAAACGCTTTTTCCTCTCGGTAACCCCAAACCCACAATGCTTTCTTATCTAATAACCGGTGTAACAGTTCAGCCACAGTTGCCTTATGCGGTAAAAACACATTATAGAAATTGATAAGGCCTAAAAATGCCTGGAGATCTGTTTTGTTACGGGGTCTGGGAGCATTTTTTATCGCCCTTAATTTACTCTCAGTAGGGTGAATACCCTGACTATCAATGCGATAACCTAGAAATTCAACACTGTCGGTATACAGATGACATTTATCCCTTTTTACTTTCAGTCCCGCTTCTTGGAATTTTTTAAGAACACATTTTAAACGATTCTGCAGAATTTTTTTACTAGGAGCTGCAATTAACACGGAAAATACGGAACCACACCCTTGATTCCCTGCAATAATCGTTCCATTAAACTTTGGAATATTCCCGGGGCTACACTTACCCCGAATTGCAATCGGGTACATTTAAAAGCACCTCTGTGCGTTACTATCGTTTGAGCTTGGGCTGTTTTATCGTCCACGGGCAATTGTTGATAGGCTTGAGCTAAATCTAACTTAGCAAAAACCTTTCCGCCTCCCAGGGAATGAAGGAGGTGCTGCACCACCGGAACTGGATACGCGTTCTGCTGGAGGGCGTGGTTTAGAGTGGCCCGGTAGTCCCCACAGATTCGGATTGACCCATCTGGCTTAATGGGGGTTACAATAGGAGTTTCCCATGGAGAATAATCAATGGGTTGCAGTACCCCTTGTTTAATTAGTTTGTCAAGTTGTTCATCTATCTTGGCCTTAAGGGCGAACGGAACTCGACAGGTCCCCTTATACTCGCCCAGACGATCTGCGAAGACATCGCTGAATTCAGTAATAAGGTCCTCCTCCCACTTGCAATCACCGACTCGATTCATGCCGGCTACTTCGATGCCGAGTGGCCCAAACCACTGAAAGCCCAACAAACTAGGCCTGTCCCTATCGATGATCGTTAGAGGTAAGTATGCCGTATGCTTTTTAAACGAGACGCGGACTCGACAAGACCCGACCACAGGGATCCGATTCCCTTGGTAGTCTTTAAGGATGAGACGTTGCATTCGAAGGTCTTGGTGTTGGATGGTAGGAATGAGTTGCTTTAATGTCTTCCACGACACCATCGAGAGGGACGATCCAGAATCGACCTCCATGTGGCAAGGTTGGTTCTCTATGGCTACTGTAACTCGAATCTTCTTAGCGTCCATGGCTGAGACGTGACCTATAGTGATAGTATGGTGAGCCTCTTCTTTCTGCAACGCTCGATATCTGTAGGAGTGGTTTGCTGGATCTCGCCTTACAGGACGGTTTCCTGCCGATTGGCGAAAGTTGGTTCCCCTTGAGGCCTGACTTGGTCCTGGTAAACTGCGACAGACTCGACTGATGTGGCCTCGTTTTCCGCACTCATGGCAGATCGCATCACGGAATTTGCAGTCTGCCCTGGGGTGCTTTGCCCCGCAACCAGCGCAAGGGCGTGAGGGTTTAGAGCGAGGGTCCCGGTCGGACCGCAGTCGATGGACCCCTTCTTCGTCGCTGTCTGATGACGAAGAGAGGTCCTCGTGGTGCGTCGTAACAAGCCGCTCTTCTGACTTGGATAAAATGTTGCCTGTCGGTGGGGTCGGTGGGTTTCGGCTTCGCTGTAGTTGCGCCGCGGACTTTTTGGTTGCCTCAGCAGCAGTGGCTTCGGCGATGGCGTCAGCAAGGTCGATGTCGCCTTTCGCCATCAGCTTGCTTTGCACGCCTAGCGCATCTAATCCCAGAATTAAGTGGTCTCTCAGTGCTTCATCTAAGTCTGCGAACCCGCAGAGGCCTCCCAAGTGTCGGAGGTCTGCCACGAAGTCAGCCACACTCTCTCCTTTTCGCTGGCTTCTTTGATAGAACTCGTGGCATCTCACGAGTGTAGGTACGGTTGGCGCGTAATGGTCTCTCAGGAGAGGTTCGAGGTCGTCCCAGCTCATTGCTTTCACTTCTCGAGGTTTCGTGAGTGCTTTCGCCATTTTAAAGACAGCCGGGCTGCAGTACATCAGGAACAGCGCCCGCTTCTTGGCTGGTGTGGCGTCCTTCAGGTTGTTTGTTTCAAGGAACATTTGGAAGCGATCCATGTAGGATTCCCAATCCTCTTGGTTCAGATCGAACGGAGTGGGTGGTACGATGCCGCTGGACATGGTTTCCGTTGGTGGCGTCGTCTTAACACGTGCTCTGTTTTTTCTTCCAAGTTCCTTAAGATCAGATGTCTTCAAATCCCACCCTCGTCGCCAGTGATATGGTTTCAGGCATGGGTGAAATGAATGGAGACAATCTTAGTTGGTGAACTTTCAGCTCTTTATTTCATAGTGACTTAAAACTTTAATAACAACAACTCTGCCTTATATAGGCAACCTTAATGCGAAATAACCAATAGGGAGCTGTAAGACGCTAGCTCCAGAACCAATAAGAGTCCTTCGTTAAGGGCCAATCGGATTCTCTGAGCTCAACCAATCCGATCGAGCCGCTTAACAACCAATCAGAAGTGCAGGGCCAGAACTCTGCACTTTACCCCAAGCTCGCTTTTATTTTAACTATTTACATACATAACACACTCAAAGCCAGATTGTTTCAACCCGTAAAGACTCTTTTTGAGTTTCCAACAATCATTACTTTTACTTTATTGTCTTTTATAACAATTGGCTTTTTCAAATATATAGTGTGCTGCAATGGTGCATGCAGATAAGAAGTTTCTACATCTAAATGGTTAATGACATAGTTTTTCTTAGCTGCCCACACTAATGCTGCTCTCAAAGATGTTGCTTTAAGACTTGGTGCAAAAACTTCATCGTAATCAGATGCAGTTTGATTAAATCCTTGAGCTACTAATCTAGCCTTATGGGTAACAGTCCCATCATTTCCAGTTTTTACTTTAAATATCCATTTGCACCCAATGGATTTTTCTCCTGGAGGTAATTTAGCATCTTCATAAACTTTCATTAGCTTTAATGAATTTAGTTCTTTTTCCATTGCCTTTTGCCAATTCTCCTGATCCTTAGCAGGATACATCCTAAGTTCATCTACACTAGTTGGAACTTTAGTTACTTGGCAAACTGTACTTGCTTGATACCTATCAGGTGGTCTAGTTACACGTGTAGTACATCTAGGTATTACAGGACTTACAGGTGGACTTTCATTTACTAACTCTTCTTGATTATCTAACTTTTCCTGATCAACTGTTTCCTCTTGTTCTGGTCCTATTTGCTCTTCATGGACTTCTTCTTTAATTGGACTCTTCTTATAACTAATCTGTTCTCTCTGCCTTTTGTAGGGTTCAATAATTACTTCATTATTTAAATCTTGCTCTAATCTATTCCATCCTACATGTTCTAGGAATTTAGCACTAGCACTGGTGTAAACTCTAGATGTTCCTGGTTCCCAGAATCTATAAGATCTATGATTAGATTTATATCCTACAAAAAATAATCTTTTAGCTCTGTGCTGTTCTTTTTGTCTTAGTTGTGTAGGGATATGCACCCATGCTGGTGCTCCAAATGTGTGCATGTAACTTAAATCAGGTTTTGTACCATGCCACCCTGTGAATGGTAATTCACCTGTTGTTGAATTAACAACATTATTTAATATATGATTACCACACATTATTGCTTCTCCCCACAAATTGTCAGGTAATCCTGAATCAGACATCATAGTTTGTGTCATTGATTGTAATGTTTGGCCTCTTCTCTCTATAAATGCATTATGTTGTGGCCTATATGGTGCAGACTTTCTATGTTGAATACCTAACATTCTAAGTCTATTCTGGAATTTATTATTTGTAAATTTCGTACCATTATCTGTTATAAGAGTTACTAATTTCTTTTTAGTTTTCCTTTCAGCAAATTTAATCCAATTAAAGAGATTTTGATACGTTTCAGTTTTGCTCTTCATTAAATAGCAAAACCCATATCTAGAATAGTGGTCTATTATACTTAATATGTATCGAGCTCCTCCTACAGTTGGTTTTTTCGGACCTATTAAATGAGCAAATACTACCTCTAAAGGCTCTTTGGTAGTAAATCCATCAACTCTATTAGCTGGTGTGACCCTGGCTTTGCTTTGATTACAGGCATTACATTGCAAATACTTATTACAAGGTTTTAAACTTATTCCCTTAGATAATTCAACAGTTTTCTTAAGCATTTTAAAATTTAAATGCCCTAGCCTTCGATGTAACAAGTGAATACATTCATCATGAGGTTTCTTATTATCAAAAACTATGTTAGCCACTTTTAAACCATCATCATTTAACACATATAATTCACCTCTTAAAGATGCAGTAATTTTCTTATCTTCTTTTTCAATTATGCAGTTATCTCCTTTAAAGGTAACTACATATCCTAGTTTAACCAAAATTCTAACTGAAATTAAATTAAACTTAAGTTGTGGTACATATAACATTTTTACATTCTCTTTTATAAAAGAACAATATGCTATACCTTGACCTTTAGCTTTCAGTTTCCAGCCATTTGCTAACGATATCTGCTGTGTACTCTTGGACATTTTAATAAAATTTCTGTTATCATTTGTTATACAATGGGATGCTCCACTGTCAACCACCCATAAATTATTTTTTACAGATCCGTTAGTATACATGGCTAATTCTAAATTTTTATTTATCTTTTGATGACTTTTAGTATTCTGGCCAGCGTTCTGGTGCTTTGCTTTTTTACAAAATCTTGCCAAATGTCCGCTTCCTCCACAATTAAAGCACTTTTTAATTGCGTATGCAGTAGGAGATACATTATCTTCTTTTTGAGGTTGTTCCCTCCTTAACTCATTTCTTTCAAGCCTTCTTCTGGCCTCTTCAATCAATCTGCCAGTTATATCAGTTAAAGTTAGGCTTTCCTTAGGCAATATTTCAAGGGAAGTTACATAGTTGTCATAACTTTCATTAAGGGAAGATAGAATTATGTGGACTTGGTGTAGTTCAGAGAAAATAAGCTCGTTCTCGTGCAGTTCTTGAAAAATGCTTTGCATAGTTTTCAAATGACTCAGCATATCACCATTCATTTGGAGATGCGTCCTGAAAAGCTTCCGTGTAAGAATTATGTGAGCACCAACGTTATCTCGGGCATAAATTCTCTTCAACTTCTGCCAACACCCAACAGTCGTTTGCTCTCCGTGGATATGAACAAGTTGTTGGCCAGTTAAGGTTAACCCAATTATGCAAATAGCGTGTTCATTTTTATGCATAAATTCTTCTATCTTTAGTCTATCTTCATCATCCTCTGGATCCCATTCCTCTACGTTTGGTGGATTTTCAATTATGTTCCACAAACCTTCTCTTCGTAGAAGTAGACTACATTTTGTAGACCATGATACATAGTTTGTTCCATCCAGCTTGGATATAAGGGACAAACTTTGTAAATTGACTTGTGCCATGTTTTCTTATATGGATATAAAACTATAATTAATAAAACACAGCTGTCTGTTTACTGTAATATAAAACAACACAAACTCTCACTTTTACATAAATCTGTTTTATCCTAGTTAAACTGACTTTGCAGCCTCTAGGCCCATAACCAGTGTTAAGCCTGGGTTCCCCAACCAGGGTTAAGGAGACAAGCTAAACAGAATATGCAGCTTTAGTCAGATAGGCATACAGATAAATGAGTGAGCTAAGCTTGTATGTTTGTTAACATACAGTAAAAATAACAGATACGCTTGTGCTATCAAAAATATAGTTTATTCCATTATGAGTTCATAGTATAGTCAAAATAACAGTCCAATAGTCATGTATCATTTAGTCAGTCCATTCAAGGATATTCAGTTAGCAAAGTCCGTGTAGAATATCCTATGTCAGTTCACTTACAAATCATTCCTTTGTTTCTCTCCCGTTCGAGTAACGCAGTGTTGAGTCCATGCAGTAATTAGGGATCATCAAAGCCAGAGAGAGAGCAAGCTGCAGTCTTGCTTCTTTTAAAGTGTTTTCACAACCACTCCCTTAATTACATTCCCATATTTAAAGTTGCAGACACTTTAACTTACAAACTATGATTACATATTTATTATTTTACCTAAACCAGTTAGGGTAAACAATGTTATCCATTTTTTGGATTGCATAGTCAATATGGCAAACAGCAAGAGGATTTAAAGCAAAACATTCTGAATATTCAATGCAGGTGTGAATTTATAGCAGTAATGCTATAAATAGAAGCTATTTAACCTGCTCACTTTAACCTTAAACAGAATGACTTCTTGATTTTTCTACGTAATGTTTGCATTTTAAACAGGAATGACTACTTGAGTTCACTATTGTAATATTTACATTAAAAAAACAAGTTATTTTTCTGTTTGCAGATTGGATTACAATTTATCTGTAAACATTCTGTTCTGTGCATTTTTGTCCCATATAGGAGTATTTGCAAGTAATTTTCTCACATGCTAATGCATCTATTTTTTAAATGAGAAAATTTGCATCAAAAGCTTGGAGAAATCAGAAAAATTCAAAAAGATAACCGCTCCAGCATATGTACAGTAACTAGTTGTGGACATGTAAATGCAAATCAACTGTACTTTTAATGTTGATAAAAATTTATCCTTTCATTTCCATATTCTATCAAGTGGCTGAAAGTAACAAAGGTACTATACCAGTTGGATCAAAGTCTTGAAAATAATCAGGACAATTCTGGTCAGCATTTTCTCCAGCTGGTGTATCATCCCAACACAGCCATCCATCCCAGGTCCGGTTACAGTACAATCCTAAAAATTTGAAAGTAATATAGCTTGATAGTTTTGGGGAAAATACACTGGCTTCTTTTCTAATATCAGAGTAATATCTACCATGCTCACAAAAACTCCTAACGTTTTTGTTGCTTTTGTATTAAAAGACAAAAGACTCCTTTGAATTGAACTTGACTCCTGGTGATTACATTTTCCTGGCAACAATATAGAAGTGGTTTCCTACTGTCTTCTGACATATTTTTTTCAGTTTGGCAAAGTGCCCTACCATCCCAGGATATTGCATTATCTCCTGTCCAATTTCTAATTTGGTTCAACTTGATTTAATTTTTGGAAGCTGCTAAGTTCACTAGGTTCTGTCACCTGCATTGGATAATATTGTTATTATTAATTATTAAAGATTGCTTCAACTACATCCCATTAATCCAGGATAATAGAGTAAATAAAATGAGATCTGTCAGAATTTAAGCCAATATTGACATAGTTAAGTGGTCTCTTAAGTTTATACTATAATAGGGATCACTGATAATAATTTCATGAGCTTGTTCCTCTTCAACTTGTTTATACAACAATTTCTTAGGCACATAGATTCGCCTTTAGCAAGATAGGTGACATACATATTAGATGAGTACAAATAAATAAATTTCTTGCTATGCTCTAAAGTTCCTGCCAGATGACTTTAATAAAAGTTCCATTTTAAAGTTTATTAAAGAATTTATTGAAAAGAAAGAAATAGAGTTACAAGATTTTCAGCAGCTGAATTACAGTAGCTGAAAAAACATTTATCAGTTTTTTCCTAACAGATGTAATGTGAAAATTTGTAGGTTTATAATACTTCTGAATCTCTCTGTGTCTGTGAACATGTCATTATTATCTGCTAAGAACAGCAATAGTAGCAAGATTCAGAACTGGTTGCTTGCAATATAGCAAAAAGTAAGGTATTTGAGTAAATGGAAACAGTGACAATGAGGGGACAGGATTACTTAGGCAGGATGGTACTCTTGAGTGTCAGGGCCACCAAAATCTGGATCTGACAGTTTAATTATGTTACTTAAACCTGGCAATAAATCAATGAAATGGGAAAGTCATCTTTGAAAGTTGTGTGGCTAATTGATATTAGAACCCAAGATACATTGTAAAAATTGTTAAATATATCTAAAGTGCTTGGCCAACCTTGGAGTTGCTGCCCAAAAGAAAATACAACTGATTTAAGGGCAGCTTGAAAGTAGCTCCTAGGGGCCTTTTCCTCATGAGGGGAGGTCCAAGTGTTTCAGTTTGGGTGGATGTTCTTTTCTTAGAAACACAAAAGTTAAAATATTCTTTTGTCTGGTAAATATTGACCTCAGAACTCCATCAGATCAATCCTATTTCTCTTTTAAGTAGAGCACATTTTCTTCCAGACTTTGTACTGGATAAAAGAACCCTATCATGGAAAAGATTTTAAAAAGAACAGAAATGCAACCAAAATATATTTCTGAAAGGCAGCACAGTCAACTACATAGAAGGCTTAATTTTTAATTTTGAAAAGATTTGTCATTCTATGAAATGAAAAACATTTGTATTTTCCAATACAATACAGAAAGTTTTTCACCCAGGGGAAATAAAACAGGTTCCTCCACCTATACATTGGGGTTATTTTTGAAAAAAAGAATAAAAACTCATTTTATTTCTGTACAGTATGTACTTTCAATCTGCTTATTTGTTACCCCCAATTATTTGTTGCCTCATTAAAACTAACTTTTCCCCCTTTTTGTCACATATATTTCAGTTCTGTATTATGCAACCTTACCAATGATATTTTTTTCATTCAACAATGGTATTATTTATTCTCTGTTCCTTCTACTAAAGAAGATAGTGTTTTTGAGAGTTAAAAAGACCTCTGTTATATATGCCATGATTTTAAGACTTGAATGGCATGCAATCAAGTTAAATGGCAGAAGGATGAGAACAAAAAATGTTTAACATGCAGTTGACTTCTCTTGGATATATTCTATCCAATAAGAAAAACCGACAAACTCTTTTATAAGTATTTGTTAAAGTACCTTGTTTAAAACATTATATCAAGAATAACTCTCTAATATCTATTACTAGATAGCTAATACTCCTGCTTTAGAAGAATAAAATCCAAATTCCAAAGCTTTTAAAAAAAATTATATAAAAGTAAGCTCCAAGTTATGATGGCAATAGCAGTATTATGTGTTTTAGATCTGCTCAACATTAAAGGTGATATTGAAATTAATATCTCAAACCCAAGTTTCCTAGTCTGCTTGCTTCTATGTTTTCGTACCACAATATGCATTAATTATATAAAATGGTAAAAATAAATATGCATTTCTTGGTAGTATGATTACCAAAGATGAGGGGGGGGGGGAAGAACCTTTAAGACATTCAGATGTTGGCAGACTGATGTGGACTTTATATGGTTCACTGTAAAAAAATAATGTTTGTCAAAATAAGAAAAATGGCTGTGCATTGCAACATAATTCTATCCAACTTTGCTCTTTGGAAGTCAAATTGAGTGTTGTCAGAAGAAATGTAAAATCTAAATGCTATAAAAATAAGCTAGATAATAAAACAACAAATTTTATATAATAAAAATAAGCTATATAATAAAACAAGAAGAATAGGTTTAAGAATTAATGAGATATGGAATAATTATTAATTGAATATAAAAGTAAATGAGGAACATAAGAAGCAAGTATATAGAAGTTATTTGATCATATACACAGAACATAAAGGAGGACTGAATCACAAAACACATAGTTAGCAATTAATATATTTAAAGAAACCATCAGTGCTGGATGGAGTTGATAAGACCCTAAAAAAGAAATGGGAGAAACTTATATGTATAAATATATGCTCCCAGATGGTAAAAAGCAAAACTTTTGCTAGGATATAACAATATGGAGAAGTTGGTGAATTTAATTAATCAATGGTATATTTAGCTATTCCAATTTGTTTGGCTTAGTATTTCTTACTCCTTTTCTGCCTTTGTATAATTTCCTTAACCCAGGAAGGAAATATTTAAGTATATATAAGTATGTATATAAATAATTTGAAATACGGGTAGTCTTTGACTTACAATAATTCATTTAGTGACTGTTTGAAGTTACAACACTACTGAAAAAAGTGCCTTATGAACATTTTTCACACTTATAACCATTCCAGGATCCCCTTGGTCATGTGATTTACTTTCAGATGCTTAACAACTGGTTTATATTTATGATGATTGCAATGTCCCAGGTTCTTGTAATCATCTTTTATGACCTTCTGACCAAAAAAAATCAGTGGGAAAGCCAGATTCACTTAACAACCATGTTACTAATATAACAACTGCAGTAATGCACTTAACAAATGGGGAAGAAAAGTTGTAAAATGGGGCAAAACGCATTTAACGAATTTCTCACGAAGCAACATATGGGCTCATATTGTGTGTCCACGACTACCTGTAGTAGATTCTATTGAAATACAGATTTAGCTATATTCTCTTTAAAAGTGCTTCTTCCTATATTGCCTTCGTTTATATCAAAGCAAGAAAATTACACTTATAGTTTAACTTGCTAAGTTTCTCCTCAACAGAAGTATGGTAGTACTTTATGAGGACAGTGTTTTGATCAGGAAATGAAAACTGTATACAAGCTGTATGGATAATGTCTCTGTTCTCCTTACCCTGTTTAATGTTTATTGATTTTCAGGAATCAATTAATAATCAGGACAAACACTAAAATATTTCAGTGAAGCACAAGAATGGCTTTTTTGAAAAGTGAAAACCAAAACAAAGAATAGCTCCACATATTCAATCAATGATTTTCCTTGGAGTCAAATATTTTCTTACAGTTATTTACTCTATATCTAGAAGTCGTTAATCTCTTTGATGGTTCTGCCTCTTTATTCAGTATGATGTGGCACCAAGTAGCATCTCTCCTTTTAAAAGCTAGCACTTTAAAACCACTTAGCCATTTAAATATTCAACCAGATGAGCTGCTTCATTCTACTCCAGAGGTAAGGGTACAAAGGATCTCCCTGGATTCAGCACAAATGTAATATTCTTTTCTTAATTGGTTTTGATTCCCTACTGAGGGTAGGAATCTTAATTACCAGAATCTATTCTTTAATTCCTTTTCTTCTTTACTAGAACAGAGCAAGAATATATTTATGTGTAAATAATGAAATGAAGTCATCAATTAAATAAAACAAATTTTATTCATATGATATATTGATCTGTAGTTAAGTATAGTTTTAGGTAGAAATCATTTTCTGTATTCATTAAAATAATAGGATTGGGTCTGTACATTCTAGACTAAAATATAATTGGGTAGTTGCAAGCTTGGTATGCCATAGCCAAAGACATAATTAAGGGATAATTAGAGAAACAATAACAGGACAAAAATTAACAGGAAGAAGCTTTCAATTAAAGACTTAATATTCTTTTATCCACATTCAATTGATGGGTATAAAAATAGTACAGGTAGTCCTTAATTTACAAGCACAATTGTGCCCAAAAACCTGTTGTTAAGCAAGGCAGTTGTTAAGTGAGTTTTACCCATTTTATGACTTTTCTTGTTACAGTTAAGTGAATCACTGTCATTGTTAAGTTAGTAACATGATTGTCAAGTGACTCTGGCTTCCCCATTGACTTTGTCTGTCAGAGGTTCACAAAAAGTAATCACATGACCCTGGGACTCTGCAACCATCATGCATTGCAATGGTCATAAGTGTGAAAAATGGCCATAAATCACTTTTTTCCAATACCATTGTAACTTTGAACAGCCACTAATAAACTCTTGTAAATTGAGGACTAGCTGTATTTTTTTTGTGTGTGAAGTCTTCTGATAATTCAAATCTGAATATAGGACAACATAAAAAAATGATTCCACCATGGGGGGGGGCAGGAAGATCAGTGGGGGTCAAGGTCTAGAAATCCGAACACTAAATTAGTTGTAAAGAAATGTTGCCCTGCAGAATTAATTCAATACACCTTCAAAATGAATAACCTTTGTGCTTAAAGAAATGTTATTCGTAGTCTAACGTTGCCCTTGGCACTTTCACTATTTATAAAATTTTGTGAGATTTTCAGTTGATTTTCCCTCACTCCCTTTTTCTTTTCAGCAATCCAAAATCCAACACTGCTTTAAATAATAATTTCAGAGTTTTTTTTTCTTTTTCTCATTTGTTCCTTTACCTTTTTTCTTGTAAGGAGGGGCTCTGTTCATCCTTTCATAGCACTTGAACTGTGAATCAACTATTTTCTGGCGTATCACTGAATATTCCATAGACTCTAAAGTAGGATCGGCATAACTTACAGTAGTGGGAAAACTTGGAGCCATTCTCTGCATATAAAAAAACATCTGTTAATATTTGTTAAGTTATGTCAGGATTATTCAATAAAAACATTTTTTATTTGTTTGTTTGATCAAAAAGTTTGGAGTTGCCAGGGAAGTGTACAATGCTCTCAATCTCAGGGACATGTGTCTATAAAGTTGGCCACATGTAGGACTGAATGTGACTTTGAATGATTGTTTGTCTTGATTCCCTGAGAGATTTTCTACCATATCATAAAATTATACATAGAAAAACTGTGTGGAAAACTTCATTCACTGTAGTGATCTAGTATAAGAGCTCTCTATAATGTCTTTTCTCTTCTTTTAATAAAATAGCAAAATACAGTGATGAAATAGTTGTTATGTCTATCCTTATTAGTAGAGATGCTATTGTTACTGTGTTCTTTGATTAGGTTGTTAATGTTGGAAACAAAAAAAGAAGGCATCCTCCCATTACTTCAATACATTTTCTTGTAGCAATATTCCATCTATTTTGTTATTAATTTCTAGTGTTCTCAATACCAAGAAATACTTATCTGATCTAACTTTTTCACATTTCTATAGTATATGCAGTTTCAGGACAATGTTTTACACATTGGTACAAAGAAGTATAACTCTCACAAGCCAGCTAATTGTGAGAAAGCATATTTGATCTTTGTTCATATAATATAGTGGAACAGTGTTTATTCCCATCAATTAAAGTAACATTATTTAAAGCATGAGTGGGCAGAAGAGGGATTTAGAAGTACTTCTGGGATTCCAGATAATTTGACCAATTTCTGATAAGGATGGATAATCAAAGAGAAGTTGGGCAATGCTGTTAGCTATGATTCAGGGGTATATATTAAAACAATAATAATAGAGAGACCAATATTGGAGATGCTTTTATGTTAAGGCTGGAGAATTGAAATAGGCTGTTTTGACATATCAAACAAAAAAAATCTATATCAGACTCAACTTTCGGTGTCTCAGTCTGCATGAAATTTTCTTGGCAAATTTTCTTGCCTTCTGGGATACTTTTTAAATCTTCCAATCTTGTTACAGAACAATTGGATCAATTGTATTTTTGCAGCTCTAATCAGGTTGCCCTTGTGTATACACCTGGAACTTCCTGCTAATCTCTCTTTAACTTTCAAGTCCACACAAAGTCAATCAAGTGCTATTAAATAGTGAGACTCCAATAGTGAAGAATAGATTTTTGTTGTTTTTTTATATGCTTCCAATAATAAGGGGTGGATTCACTCATTATGCAGTACTAATCCGAAATCAAATCACATTATGATTTTATATATGAGCATAAACCATTCAAATCAGTGATAGTTTATGTATCAGGAACTGCCAATAATTTATTATTATTTTACTTCAAAATGCAAAACTTATTCAATTAAAAGATATAAATAGTAGGGCTGTGACTAACACCTGAAAGATATATGGAGCAAGGGGGCATAAATGAAGCCTCTCTCTTTGAATTCTTAAAGCATTATACCTTTTGCAGCATTGTGCTTTGTTGACTAGGTTATTGCCCTTTCAAATATTATGCACAGTAGATTAATATGTTAATGTTGTTGTAACTGACCAATATTCTTCTCCATTGAAATAGAAAGGATTTTTTAAAAAAGGAAAGCTATTTTGCCAAAAACATCTAGTATTTGATATGATCAAATTCTTAGACACAGATATTTAAAAAGAGATCCTATTGAATTCAGTAAGGATTACTTTCAAGTAAACAGCTGTCCTATTAAAATACAACATACTTTTTGCCTTTTCTCCCTATCAGCATACATTTCTAATAAATCTTTATACTTCAAAGTACAATTTATGCACCATGAGGCATTTGGAAATATATTATCTGTTCCTTTTATAAAGTATTCTACTCATCTATAAGACACTTAATGACCTAGTAAGAAATGCCATTGTACATCTAAAGGAACACATGAAGATTTTTACAGTTCAATATCAGTTTCCTTTTCAAAGGCAGCAGCAGGAACCTCTTTCTCATCATTGCACTATTTAATTTGACTTAATACTATCATATCAACAGAACAATTTTCTTGGTGTTGAAAAAATAAATTGGAACCATGTTAACTATCATATTCTCATTTTTACATCTACTTCATCCAACATTTATAATCTTTATACTAAGTCTAACAAAAGCTATATGTGAGTTAAGTGTTCCAGCTTCTATCAGTCAAGTATCTTGAATAGATATTTTAACTCAGCCATATGTTCATTTAGAAAGTTTATTACATATAATAATCCCCCAGAGTAGAGATTGAACAAGATAGAAATTACTTTAAAATGCTAAAGTGGATAGAATAGCATGCTGTATAATATAGATCACATTAAAAGATAATTGAAGAATCATAATTCAAGTGCCTCCTCCCAGTGATTTCCCACTACCTCTTACTGAATGTTGGGAGACCAAAACAAAGCTCTCTAAGATGGGATGACATTAGGTATTACTAGTACAATTTGAGGAATATGGCATCCAAGCTCCTCCACAAAGACTGTTTCTGATTAAATTCATTTGTTCATTTATTTATCTGCCTGCCCATCTCAAGTTCATGATAGAGGACAGCTAACAATAATGAACATAGAAACAAGTAAAACCACCCCCCTCATATTAAAACCTTATAAACACAATTACCAGCCAAGGTACAAAAACCAATAGCAATTAACGTAAGCATGGACTCTGTAAGATATTAGGTCTTATAAAAATACACCAAGGGTAATTTAATCTTCAGGGCATGCTGTTCCAAAGGGCAAGTGCATGGCAAAAATGAGTGTCTCTGGGTGACATGAGTCTAAGTGATGGTATGCAGAACGTGTCTTCTACTGAATGGGGATTAGGATATAATCCGATGGCACAATTAGACAAAATCCAGGAGAGGTAGACCAACAAATAACTTAAATGTTTGGCATTTTTGTCAATTTATTGAGTTCCTATCCAATGACATCTGGGATAGGCAAAAGCTGTTTGATGATGTTAAAGGTATCATTGCAGGATATAAGCTGCTACAAGTAAAGCTGCCTTTTGCAACTGACTGATGGTGATTTTGCCAGTACAAATGGTATTCTAGTGGTGCTCCAAATATTCTGAGTTTGCAACCAAGGTATCTATTACTATTGGTATTATCTTTGCTTTATTTTGCCGCAGTCATTCTACTTCTATTTGCAGGTATTTTGTGATTTTTCTCCAGTTCTTTCTCTTTTCTTCTACTTCTGCCTTATCCACCATCCAGACTTTTTTGTCTTTCCTATCAACAATGGTTACATCTGGGATGTTATATGGCAGGTGCTTGTCTGCATGAATTCTAAAGTTCAATAGCTTTTTCATTATCTATTATTTTGTCTGTTTTTGTGCTCCTACCACTTCTTGCTTGCAGGCAAATGATATTTCTTTCAGATCTTACAATGTACTATTGCTGCTAGTTTGTCATGCCATTGTTGTAGTCAGTCTGTGAAATCTTGCAGCAGCAAACTAGATGTCCACTGTGTCTTCAGCTTCTTTGAAGAAGTGGTACTTGCTGTCTGTTGCTATCTTTTTAATTCTGGCTTTGGATGCATTTGTTTTTAATGCTTGGTCTTGGTCAGTCAGAATTAGCCCCTCTGTCTCTTTCTTCAACTTTGCAGCTTTTAGCTCTTGCTGGATGTTGTAGTTATGTGCATTTCTTGGTGGCGTTTGTGTTTGTACACTAGTCATGTAATGCTTTCTCTTCCCATGTCTCTTTCCTGTTCTTCACTTTGTCTTTCTTGTAGGCCAATTTGGTCTCTCCAGGAGTCAGTAAGCCTTCCTGATATACTAGCTTCAGTACATGTTCTTCACTTTCTTTCAGATGTTTTTTCTAATGCCTTTTTGTCTTCCTTAACTAACTGGTGTACTTGCAACATTCCATGCTTCCCTTTGTTCCATATTAAGGAGAGTCAACTGCTTTATTTATCACTCAGCTCCAGTGGACTCTGGGAAGTGTACAAAACTATAAAATAACATTAAAACATCTAGCTATTTTATAGAATGAATAATCAGAAAAAACAACAGAAGACAAAGGCCTCCTCAATTAAACTCACACTCACTACAGACCCATTTATTCCTGTTCTTCATAAAAGCTAGTATTCCATGAGGGAGAGGATAGAAGTAGATAACAGGATTGTTCCAGCTGGATTCTATCTTCCTCTCCAATCAACTACAAACTGCCCTCTGGTAAGGACCATACAAGAATAATTTTACTTCTATTTTGAGATATCGTATTAATGCATCAATCCATATTTGTTTTATTTGTTCTATCCTTATGTTTGTTTAATCTTATTCATGATGCAGACTTTTATGATAGGATCCATATAGTAATGATTCCCTGGAATTGCTTGGACTTCAGAATGAAATAATAAAGATTTCTCCATTTTTGATGGAGGAAGGTAACATATATTTTCTGGAACCAGTGTTCCATTTCTCCAATCTTTGATAAAACGTTGTCAGGATCTTGGTAGTATGTTATAGTACAACAGAAGTGGATGGCCTCTCCTGGCCAATGTTAAAGGGGGACTATATACACACACATACATCTAGGCCAGGCCTGCTTCTTATTCCAGTTATCAAGTGCTTAGTGAAACAGAATTTAGACTAAGGCTTGCATAACTTGAAGAGGGGAAAGAGGCACACTGATTTTTTTCCAGGACATGAAGAAAACCTCTGGCAAGCTGATCAACTGGCAATTAGTGGGAGTGCTGGAGCTGGTGGATGTGAGAAAGCTTGGAGATACCCAAAAGTGCATCTTTGAGTGATATATGAATTGACTTTAAAAAAAATGCTGCAGGGTTTTGTTGTGCATGTTGTTCTTGCCTGACCTAGATCCCCCCTGGCTGACATTGACTGGAACACTGATCTTTCCATGGGCCAACAAAATGGTGTTTCTTTTCTCATCAACTTCAGGAAGCAGCCATGAAAATATTCCATATGGGTGGAAGTCTAGCAGAGGGTAACAGCATGAAGGCAGTAGCTGTTTGGACCTCTTTCTCTTTAAGGGGTCAACACACCTGTTGTTTTTGCAGCAACAAACCAGTTTATTACCAGAATAAATATATTGTTTTTTAGATATGTCATCAAGAAGCTGAATGCAAACTTAGTCTGGGGCTTAAGTATGACATTTTAGAAAGAGCCATTATATTATAGACAAGATATTTATGTACAAAAATGTCTAAATGCCACAGCATGGTATCAACTCAAATATTAAAATAATTTTTTAAAAATAAATGTTGACCTTTTCTATTACATATCTCATGCTGAGACATACATGCTGATTTTTTGTGTTAGGTGTCTGCCTATTATCTCCACTATCTGTCTATATTTGTCCGCCCACCCGTCTCTCTGTCTGAGTGTCTGTCTGTCATGGCCCCATCGGAGTCTAGGTTAGAGAAGGAGGAGGAGTTGAAACTGGGACTGTCTGACAAGGATGGCACGTCTCCCTTCGAATGTTCAGAAAAACCAGGGACTGAGGATGATGCTGTCCTGGGCTCTTTAGGCATTGGGGAAGGGGGTCAACCACATGGAGAACTACCTGCTGCACAGGAACAGGACAGAATTGGCTGCTAACAGGTGGTGCTGATTGGCAGCAGATCCCCTCTGATGTGAAACAGCTGCCTGCCCCACTTGATCCAAGGGCATGGACAGCAGAACATAGGTAAGTTCAGAGAAGACCTGCAAGGCTATTCAGGAGAAGATTGACCCAGTACTCCTCACAATAGGAACACCTGGAATGGATTGACTTAAGGGGAAACCATGTCAAGTTAGTCTTTTCCAGAAACAATTATTTGTTTTAGCTTACATTTCCCTGGCTTTGACTCATGTCTTTAGCCTTCTGCTCTGCCTTGCCTTGAGAACTTCTTTTTGTAAGCATATTGCTACTCTGTCAACTTTCTTTATTATATATTGGGGGACTAACGGTGGCTGCCTTCATGGTAGCATGGGGTCGAGGCTTACTGGTTACTTTCTAGAGCAGGGGTGTCAAACTGGCAGCCACATGAAGACCATACCCACCTCAAGCAAAAAACATTGCACTAGATCATGATATGTCACATGACACGATTGAGTTTGACACCCGTGCACTAGAGGCCTGCCTTGCCTTGATGTCCTGAGATTTATCTATCATCTGCTGCGGTATCTATCTATATCAATTTATAATCCTAGCTTAAAGACTGCCGTGTAGTGACCATTCAGTAACCAAACCGATCCTTTGATCATCATAGCATCATAGTGGTCATGTGACTGAGACTAAGGCACTTCACAACCAGTGGATGTTTATGTATTTACGTGATTATCATTTGAGTGATTCATAGCTGGCTTCCAACAAGAAAAGTCAAAGGAGAAACCAGCAGTAAAGTCACAACGCACAATCATGTGACATCTTGTTTAATGATGGAGTTGCTTAGAAAACAAGTTGCCAATCCCAGTTGTAATAATTCAGCAAGGACTATCTCTATGTGTCAGGGTGCAATGGTTCAAAGGTTAAAGATGCTGGGCTTGGCCGCTAAAAAGTCAAGCACTCAGGTTCCATGGAAATGTTTTTGGATAATACAGGCTTCCTTAGCTAAGAAACGAAGATGAGCACCGTTCTTAGACTCACACAACTGTTTAGAGGAAACCTCTGCCTTTGTCTTTATTTCTATGTGTAAGTGGGTATAAATTTGTGTATAACTATCTATCTGTCTATTGGTCAATGAGAATTAGAAACCATGAATAGGCAAGTCTCTTTGTGACTTCAGAAGCAATTTGTCAATTATATAATTCATGATACTAATTCAATTAGTATTAATTTATTGTGTCCTGGCCTTGATAGATATAAACACATACAGAATGCCATTTTAACATCATTAATTGGATGGAGTGAGAAGGAGTGAATCTCCAGATTAGTTTCAGCTGCAAATAGTTAAGTTGTTGAAAGGATTCAATCAAATATTTGATCTGATTTGATGTAAATAAAATAAGTAAACAAATTATGATATTTCATTAATATGCACAGTGCATTGAAGTACATATAATTAGACCAAGTGTGGTTGGACCAAGACAGCAATAGGAACAGTGCGTTTAAAGTTGTTTACCTCTGCATAAGTTTTATGCGCTTAATAACATGCAAACTTTGGCTTGAGTGGTTTTCAGATAAATGTTATTAGGCTTTTTTATTTTTTACTTACAATTAGTAGAATGATCAGTAAGAAATAACCACTGCTTTTTTTATCCATTGCAGGTCTTTTCTGGACAAATCTGTCTTTTCTGGCTCTGCAGGAAATTGAAAGACCCTGTTAGATTTTATTTTGTACATTTCTGTCTTCTGGTATTACATTTTAAATAATTACACTAAACATTTATGGCATATCAAATTTTCCCATTAGTTCTTCTTTGGAAAATTAAATATGTCAATGAAGCACAGATTATGAAATTTAATTTAAGCTAGTGCTAAGATGATTTACTGTGAAGCTCAGTGTTTCACATCATCAAAGTTTAATCAGATAGGTTCATTAATTCTTGTTTTGAGCTAAGAACACTCGTGAAATAAGGGCGCACATAAGTCCTTTAAATAAACAAACAAGCAAATACATAAATACCTACAATGAAGACTTGCCTAGAATTGTTCTTTATAAGGAAGGTTGAAAAATTAGTTTCTCCATGGGATCAAGCTTAGATAGTCTGCCAAATTATAATAATGCATGGAAATTCTTTCACCATAATTACAAAATAAGTCAGAACTTAATAATTATTTTTTTATATGATGTCTTGATAGCAAGATAAGGTTTCCTCTCTGTCCTTTATTCCCAGTGATGGAAAAAACAGGCTGCTGCTTCCAACTGAGATATTTAAATTATGATCCCACTAAACCATTATATAGTTTGTTTAGTCTTGCTGTATTGCTTAACATATTGTATGAATATGGCCTCTTCATTTATTAAATGAATCAGTAGTGGTTAATTCTGTAAATCATGATTGAATAAAGTATAAGTGAACAATGTATGAATCCACTGTAGAATCAGTATCCAATTAGCTTTTAAAATGTGTAACAGAATGTGTATATGACCTTAGGGGATAAAGGGAAGAGGTGTGCCTAGGAAACAACCAAACAAGATATATACCCATGAGCCACGTTGGTGCAGTGGTTAGACTGCAGTACTGCAGGCTATTTCTGCTGACTGCTGGTTGCCTGCAATTTGGCAATTCAAATCTCACCTTGAGCAATTCAAGGTTCAAGGTTGACTCAGCCTTCCATCCCAATGAGGACCCAAAAGGTTTAGGAAGTACCTACCCTAATTGATCCAGCAGTTAAAAGTGGAGACAAAAAATTTATGTCTTCAGACATGCAAGATTCAAACTTACAATAAAGCAGAATTAGGTCATCTAGTCAAGTTTCTTGACAAAATATTTTAATTGTTGATTGGGAGATTAAGCTGAGTTGGAATTGTAAAAGCTTTGAACATTTATCTGAAAAATTTTGAGCGCTTCAATTCTTCCAGGCCTCACTTCCGAAGTAGAACTGAGTTCTGGATAAGTTTTCCTTAAACAAGACTGAGAATGTTATTTTCTTGAGAAGGGAAGAACAACCATAGTAAATGAAGTCTTTTTATAATTACTTTCTTAAATTAGGAGTGGGAACTATGGTATGATTTGTGGACTTCAACTCCCAGAATTCCTGAGCCAGACATGGTATTTCTTGTTAGTAACAGGGCTGTCTTAAGGCATGGCCCTGATGGGTACTTGCCAGTGGGCCCCATGAGCATAGAGGCCCCATACTAATCTGTGTATGTTAACCCTTCAATGCACCTTGTATCATATAAATATAGCAACTGTATGGCTCACTGAGTATTATTGTGTTTTTCAAGCCTCGTGTATTGTTCAAATGTTTATCATGTTGATTAGTTGTTGCTGCACAGCATATTTTTAATGTTTCAACACCAATTTTGTTGGAAGTGCCAATAAAATAAATATATGTTTAATTTTATCAGCCATTTACATTTTTATTCCTGCAAGTAGTTGTTGTAGGGGTCCCAGTACACTGCTTTGCCCAGAGCCCATAATGCTGTTAAGACGGCCCTGATAAGTAATGGAATATTTTGGGGATTAGGATAATGAAGACTTGGCTCTGGCATCAGGAGAAATTTATTGTAAGTAGCAGTAAGAGCCACAATGGGAATATGATTTATTTATATGACATAATCTTATAATTTGCTAGCTTTCTTGGTATATTTCATCAATAAGTTCAAAGCAGTGTGCATGGAATTCCCTCTTCTAATTTTATCCCTATTACAAGCTAAGTATTGAGAATTAAAGAAGGGTGAACTAAAAGACAAAGTATGGATCTCACTCATTCAGTTTCTCTATCTATGAGGCAGTCATAGTCCAACACCTAATCAGTACACCATTATGGGATACTGGCATATGTTCCAAATTGATACATGTAGTTTTCAATTTACAACCATTTATTTAGCAACTGTTCAAAGTTACAGTGGTAGTGAAAAAAAATGACTTATAACAAATCCTCACATTTAGTGTACAACTTCACAACATCCTCATGGTCACAGGATCAAAATTCAGATGCTTGGTAACTAGCATGTATTTACAATGTTGTGATCATTATTTGTGACCCTGCCAACTGGATTCTGGATTTGTGACAATTTGCTTACTTAGGTAGGACTGTCTTGATTTAATTTTGCCTCAATATTTCTGGATCAGGGAATTTAAAATCTGGATACTTCTGAGAAGACTATAGTCTAATGGCTAAATCCCGGCAACTATGTAGACTTCTTATATTGAAAAAAAATAGTTTGGATCAGATATCAAATATTTGTTTTCCTATTACAAGAAAGAGAGGGCAAGAAAAACATTCAGGAAAAAACATTCCCAAACCTGGGTAAGAGCAACTTTCCGCTAGATTAAAAAAAAGTAAATTTAGAATATGATTTTATAATTTAGAGCAATTTAGCAAATAGATATTTTTCTGCAATGTTCTGTATTATTTTTAATTGAATAATTTATTTTAATCTTTGAATAATACATATTTTGTTGCCTGTACTGTTCAAAATTTAATAGACTAATCTTGTCAGAAAGTAAAAAATGCTTAATTGCATATTTAGTAAAGTGATAGTTTGAGCCTAACTGACAGGGATAATTGATGTTGTCATTTTAGAACAAAAATGTTAGAAAAATGTGTTTTAATTCCTAGATGCTGGGAATAAAAAAGTTAGACCTGTGATACATTACTCCCAATGGATTTTCCCCACTTTTTATCTTCACTAAAAGATTGGAAAGAAGCCTGAGTAACCATTATCAAAGTATTTCCTTAACACAGTTTCTCATAGACTTAATTAATATTGATTGATTGATTATGTGCCAAGTAAGTGTTCATTCTTAGGATCCACATATACATTTGGCAAGATGCTCTGTCTTCAATGTCCCTTCAATTTTTTTTAAATAGTACCCCTTTGTGATCATGTTCATCCACTTTGCTGCTCATCAACCTCTTCTCTTTCTGTCCACTTTTCCCAGCACTATAGCTTCTCAAAGGAGCCAGGGCTTCATATAATGAGTCCAAAATATGATAATTTGAACCTGGTAATGAATGACTCAAGTGAAAACAAGTTTGTTGTATACTCCATTAGTTTGCTTCCCTGGATATCCATGACATTCTCAGATATTTTCTTTAACACCAAAGTTCAAAGTCATCAACATTCCTTTTATCCTGATTTTTTATAAAGTCCAATAAATAACATTAGTTAAATTTACAGGGGCCTGGATATAAACAAAAGATAAAGGAAGAAATACTGAATATGGTACATGATATATATTCAAGTTAATAGTGAGCAGTGTTTGGATTAGCATTTTTGCAGCACCTGGTGCGTGCACAGGCTATACCTCTTATCAGCAGCTTAAGGAAGCTAGATTTTTTTTGGGGGGGTCTTGAAAGTAGCCATGTAGTCCCTAAAAATACACAGGCTGCTAGCTCTTTAGCATTCACTGAACTTAAATTCCTGGAACATAAAATGAAGGGGAAAAATGTGGCTCCTTTAAGGTGCTGCTGACATACAGTAAGCATCACCTTCTGAATCAAAAGTATATTTTTCCTGCCTATCCCTATTTATATACATGTATTTACATGCAGTCAACGATGCTTGAGTCTGGGCCAAATCCTGAATTAAATTTGTAATGATACAAATTTATCCGCTTCTACAATACAAGGTATTGGGATCTGTCAAGAAACAGAAATGGATTCTGGAGAATTGCAGAAAGACAGACAGTTTATAATTAACACTCCTTCCACCCCCCAGGTATATTTTTTTCTCTGCAAAATGACGAAGTAGTTAGCTGGGGAGTAATGACTTGAATGGACTGACAGATCTATCTCCTCAGCAAAAGGGGAAAAATTATTTATTTATTTATTTTGTCAAAAGCTTACAATACAATAGAAATAAGAATAAACATAAGTTTAAATATAAGAAATAGGAACTAATAATTGGGGACAATAGGACAGGGACGGTAGGCACGATTGTCCACTTATGCATGCCACTTACAGACCTCTTAGGAATGGGGTAAGGTCAATTAGGAGTTCCTTTCTGGCATTTACATCCAAAATTCCTTCATTTATAAAATTGGCAGTTTTAAACTATTTCAGTGTTAACACAACGGAATTCCATGTGCTTCAACATATAGTCATGTGGGCCATATGGCCATAGAAAAATGTCTTTGGACAACACTGGTTCTCTAAAAAAGAGAGATAACACTGTCCCTACAACTGGGAAGGGGAAACCTTTACCTGTACCTTTATTTCCTCAGAAAAGGACAGAAAACATGTATTTAATTCTGTAAACAAGTAGAAGAAAAATATAACTAACTGTGCACAATGGAATTTTTCAGAAACCTTTTGAGATACTATGGAATTCCAAAATCTAGGCAATCCAACACTTATTTTGTTTGGCTATTATTTATTTTATTACTTTATGTTGTGTTAACTTAGCCAAAGTGTTTTGTAAACACAAAACTTTTGACATCCTGGGCAAATAAGTACTAGAACAGACCTATCAAATTGACGCTGCTGTGATGACATGAGTTTGACATCCCTGTGCTAGAAGTATAAAAGTCAAAACAAGGATAGCTGGTAAAACACAGTTAAAACATCTTTCTGAACTTTAATTCAAAAACTCAGTTAAAGGAAGGTGTTTTTCCTTCCTTAATAAATATGAATATTTAATGGTTTTTATATTTATTTCTATTATATTTAGATTTATTACATTTTGACAAAACCATCATTTCATTGAGGGCAGACTCCTCCATAAGGTTGGAGGACCCATAGAGAAGGATATGGTTTCGTATGTGGTGTGAGCTGAATAAAATGAAATTTGTTCAACGGAGTCAAGGGTGGGATTCTACCAGTTCACACCTATTCACTAGTACCAGTTGTTAACATTCTGAGCAGTTTGGAGAACCGGTTGTTAGAAGAAATTACTGGCTTAATCCTGTAAGGAAGGCAGGAAGGAAACATTGTTGCTTACAGAAACTGCCCCTCCGTTAACCCTTATTACATTCTTGGCAGGACGAGACTTCCTGTCTCTGGAACTTCTCTGGAGTTTTTTCCCTCCTTCGCTGTACTTTGCTTGTGTGGAGTGACCATTCAAAGTTACAATGGGACTGAAAAATGTGATATGACCATTTTTCACACTTATGACTATTGCAGCATCCCCACAGTCATGAAAGGCCAGGCGAGGAGATGCGTGTCTCGATGTGAATGATATTGAGTTCACCACGCCCATTTACATGACCACCAAGTCACGTCCATCCAGTCACATGACCACCAAGCCAAGTCTACCAACTAAGCCACACCCACAGAACCAGTTTTTAAAAAATTTGAATCCCACCCCTTAACAGAGTGTATTTTAACACACTGTGTAAATCTACCAAAACTGGAAATTTAAACACTGTAGCTGAAGGAGGGCAGAAAGCGCAATTCAAATAAGGAAAATAATATGTTATTCCATAATCTTTCTAACCAGATCCAGTTGGGTTCAAAATGTTGTTGCTTCTCTCTGGGTAATTTGCTGCTGAGGAAATTTCTTAGGTAATATCATCCTCTTACATAGTTCTTTTAAAAGATTAAACTCTTAAAGCAAGAAGAATGAATACTAAAGGGAACAAATACTTGCATAAAACAGAAAAAAATGAATATGCCAGAGTTTGGTGACAATAATATTTATAGATTATTTTAAAACTGAATGTTACAGAGGAGTTGAATGTAACTTTTTTGCATATGCCAAAAAGAAATCAGAAGTCTTTTTTGTATTTTTGTTTCTTTTTATATTTTTTTATTTTGTTTTACCTCTTATATAGTTAACACTTGCTTTCTACCTGTTTGATCTATTGCTTTTAGCAATTTAGAAATGGACTTGAGCCTCCAAAAATAGGCTCTTTTTCCTCCTAATTTTGATTCACTGCACTACAGAGAAAAAAAGTTTATCCTGCACACATTCCAAAGTAATACATCATATAAGAATGAAAAGAAGAAATAAACTAACCTAGTATTTTGCCATCTTTTGTACATTTTGTAAAATGCATGGTGTTAGTCTCTGAGTCCATTAATCATGGAAGGTGCAGGAACAATGAATTATGTGTATAGTTTACAGAAGATCTATATTTACTGCCAGGATAAATCAAACCAGTTATATATACAATAGCAGCTGAGAGTATGAGTTGAACATACAAGGCATGTATGATCCAATCGCGCAGATTTACAGTTTATGTACAGCGATAGTTACAATGCCTACTTTGTATGGCTTCTGTTTTCTAAAATAGGATTCTCATAACATTTCTTTGATATTCATAGCATTGTTTTGTCTGTTTTTACTCAACTTTTAATAAACATATCTTCATTCTCATTGCTCAAAACCAGATAAATATCGGGGACTTCCGGTTTCGCGTGGCTTCGGGGCAGCAGGAATTCGCGACAGCTCGCGATTCCTGCTGTGCTAGCCGTCGAGGTACCCCCGATCCAGATGGGTCAGGGGGATATGGCTGCCCTGTAGGGACAGCTGAAGAGAGAGGGGAGTCGGATAGGGAGGTGGGGGTGTCACAGACCCCCCCCTTCTCCGGGAAAACCCCTTTTTCCCAAGGCGGTGGAGCGGCGGTCAGCAATGGCCGCCACGAAGAAGCCAGCAACCGGGTAAGAACTGTGCTGGAGGAAGTGTGAAGAGTGAAAGTTCTGTCTGAGCCGGGTCAAGTAACATCTTTTAAATTGCCTGGAATTGAGCTGCTTGAATTGCTGGAGGATACATTGTATCCCTAAGAAGAGCGAAAAGCGGCGGAGAAGCTGTTAAAGGGAACTTTTTTTTTTTTTACTCTCCCACCCCACGGAAATAGCAGAAATATTTGGATATATTAGACATTGAAAGTGGATTGCTTTGAAAGTTGAAGCTAAGAGACAAAGGGATTTTTGGACATTGAAAAATTTAAGAAATTGGAAAATCTTTGCTGGAGGTATGGATTTTTGATTATTTAAAATTGTCATTGCAAGTGGGAAGGGAGAAAAAAAATTGGAGCAGAAGCTGAAAAAGGAGGAGATTGTCTAGAACGTCTTTGTGGATCCCAAAGGAAGATATATGCTAATTGGACCTCTTTGATTAAAAATTAATCCAGAAAGAGAAAGAGAAGAAGGAAGAAAAGTATTAACTTTTGGAACTTTTTTTAAAAATTGCTTTTGATTGTCTTTGATTAAAAATACTCGTGGTTGTTTTGGAAAAAGTTTCCCTTTTCATAATGGCATCGTTTGTGGATGAACTAGAGACTGAATATCAAAAATATAAAAAAGAAGATACTTTGGGCGCTTTGTTTCAATTCTTAGAAATGGCGTTATGTTCTGTTGAAAAGTTGATTACGCAGCAGAAGGACTGGGACAAGGAAGAAGAGGAAGAAGAAGCCATCTTTGATGAACAATGGGTCCCTTCCGGAGAGGAAGAGAAAAAGGATAAGAAAAAGGGGATTTTAAGAATTATAAAAACAACCAAAAGAGAGAAAAATGAGCGAAAAGATGGAGGCAAGGTTAGAAAGCAAAGGAAAAGGAGCAAGAAAAGCGAAGAGAAAAAGCAAAGGGGTAGAAAGGGCAAGGAGAAGAATAAGCAAGAGAGAAAGGGGGGGAGGAGAAGCCTTAATGGGGGGAAGCAAGACCTAAGGAAAAAAAGTTTATTTAGAGACAATGGGTGAATTTAATTTAGATTAAAAGAGGGATTCTGGAGGGTATATAAGAGTGTGTTTTTATATGTATATTTAGAATATAAAATTTATTATGTAATTTTAGAATCTTTTAAACAGAATCCCAAGAAAAATTGCTATATGTAGTATTTCTAAGTTAGGGTAATGAGTTATAGATGTTACTCCAATTGGTGTACAGGAGAAGTATAGTAAAAGAAAAAAAGATGAATGGATAATTGGAAATAGAACAGACAAAGAATGTTGTTGAAAATGGTAATAAGATATGGAAGGATATATATGCTTTTTTTTTTTTGGATTTTGTATATTGATAAAAGGCAATAAAATTTTAATTAATAAATAATTTGGATGGAAAGGAGAAGTAGGGACAAGATATGAAGTTAATATTATATGAAATATTGATATTATAATCTGGAAATGTTATGCCTTATTGGTCTTTTATTATTATTTTTTCCTAGAAAAGAATTTATAAGCTGCTATGCCTTGATTCTTTGTGCATTGTTTTTATAAAACTGATAAAAATGGTTTTTATATATATATATATATAAAAGAAAATGATAATAAGATATGGAAGGATATATGGGTTGAATATGATGTTTGAATTTGTGTCTGTGTGAAGAGTTTTAACCCGGGAACAGACAACCTTCAGAAAAGATCTTTTAGTTTTGTTTATGTTTTGTGTTTGTATGTTTGTGTATTGTGTTTTTGGTAAAACTAACAAAATTTGTTTTTTATAAAAAAAAGGAAAAAAGAATCAATAAAACCTTGGAGGAATGTTAGATGAGAATAATTTAAACAAGCCAGAAAGAAAAGAATATGATGACTATAAAATGGATAAATATGGAAGAGAAATGAAATTGAATAGGAGTAAAGAGAAATAATGAGAAATTTGCTGAAAGATATTTGTGTGTCCATATGGAGATGGGATAAATTGGAATTACGCTGTATAAAAATAATGTTTTGTTTGACTTGTAAGGATTTACAATGTTAAGAGGTTTTATGTGTTTATGTATTTAATGGTTAATGATGTGTTGTTTTATCTTTAAAATTAATAAAAATTTGTTTCAAAAAAAAAAATTTGTTTCAAAAAAAAAAAAAACCAGATAAATATCAAGTGCCTATCCCAAAGATTGGCAATTCAATATGGACAATATTGATCCAAGAAGTGCAGTGAACAGCAGGATGGTTTTTAAATAAGTGAAACTCTCATAAGATCACCAAACTGCAAGATAGAATAAGAACAGAATAATAACAGAGTTAGGAGGAACCTTGGAGATCTTCTAGTCCAACCTGCTGCTTGAGCAAGAGACCGATACTTTTTCAGACAAATGGCTGTCCAGGTTCTTTTTGGAAGCCTAAAGTGATGCAGCACCACAAGTTCTGAAGGCTATTCCATTGGTTGAGTGCTCTCTATTAGGAATGATAGTCACCTAACAGTTGGGTTGGCAATATATAAACCAGGATAGTAATTTAATACTGTATCTTTAAGAGAATGCTGTAATTGTGATTGGCTGAGGTTCCTCCAATGGCCATAAAATGAAGCCAGAAACCCGGTATCTCTCTTCTTGCATTTCCTGTTTTGCCGTATTGCCTGATCGTCATTCTGCTTAGATTGCTGTGAGTCTTGCAACTGTTAGCAAACTCTGTTTACTGAACTCTGTTTATGATACTTGACTTCGTTTTTGGATTAACTCTGGACTGATACTAACTGCTTTAACTGTGTATGATTTGGACTGTTTGTTGGACTTTATTTACCCATTTACTGGAAGTAAAACCTACATTTTACTATTCAGTGTATCTGTATGCTGGTCATGTGTTATTCAACATCATTCTCATGTTTCCCTGAGTGCATTCATTCTTCTAACGGGAAATACCACAATACTCTCACCATTAGGAGATTTCTTCTTACTTCTACTGGTAGGTTGCTTAGTTTTTCTCTATTGTTTCTCATCCTGCCTTCTGGTGCTTTGGAAATTAGTTTCACATCTTCATCTCAGTGGTGGTATTCAAATAAAGTTACTACAGGTTCAGTGGGTGTGGCTTGGTGGGCACGCTTTGGGTGTATGCATACATTTTGTGTGCATGCACGTGCCAAATGTGCATTTTGAGTGCCATTCTGCACTGCACAAAGCAACTATGCTTCAAATTCTGGCCATAAAGTATGGGAGCCTGGGCAGGTGGGTGGGCCAAACACAGAGCAGCAGAGAGAACCAGTTCAGTCTCCGCTGCTCATCCCCGCTACTGGCTCTCCAGAACCGGGCAGAACTGGTCGAATACCACCACTGCTTTATCTTTGTAGGATCCTCTCAAATACTGGACCACTGCTATCAACTGTCTTGTAGTCCTTCTTTTCATTAATCTAGACATACCCAATTGCTATAATTGGTCTTCATGTTTTAGTCTCCAGCCCTGATTATTCTTGCTACTCTTCTCTGCATTCTTCGGCTCCACTCAGCTTCGTTTCCTCAGCTCCAGCTGCTTTCAGTCCACTCAGGAGGGGGGGAGGTGGTGGTGGCCTCCTCCCAAGTGGACTGAAAGCAGCTAGGAAACGAAGCTGAGCGGAGCCGAAGCGACCTTGCCTCGCGTTGTTTTCTGAACCCGCGAGCCTAGAGCTCAGAAAACAACGCAAGCCGCCGCCACCACCTCCTCCCCCTCCTCCCGAGCGGACTGAAAGCAGCTAGGAAACGAAGCTGAGCGGAGCCGAAGCGACCTCGCCTCGCATTGTTTTCTGAACCCGCGAGCCTAGAGCTCAGAAAACAATGCAAGCTGCCGCCACTACCTTCTCCCCCTCCTCCCGAGCGGACTGAAAGCAGCTGGAGCTGAGGAAACAAAGCTGAGCGGAGCCAAAGCAACCTCGGCTTGTGTTGTTTTCTGAGCCTAGAGCCAGGGCGCTTTCATTGCATGGTGGAGCTTCTTGTCTTGGGAAACACCGGGCGTCGTTGCTGCCCCCTGAGGGGAGGGCAATTCTGGGCTGCGCGATTGGGGGACTTCGTTGCTTTGGGTGGGTGGGTGGGTGGATGGGAGCGAGGATGGACGGAGTCCATGAAGTGGGGCTTGCCTGCAGGAAAGCGGCTGCCCAGCTCCGGAGCTCCACACCATTTTTTTTTCAGAGGGGAATCTGACTCGAGTATAAGCCGAGGGCGGTTTTTTCAGCACAAAGAATGGGCTGAAAAACTCGGCTTATACTCGAGTATATACGGTAATGAGAATTTGCAATGTTTTGAATCAGAATGTAATTTGATTCACCCACTACAGAAGAACTGCTCTCCCATTTCTGTTCACAGAAGCAGATCTATGCATCAAAATTACATAAATGAAAAAGATCAATGTTGTACTTACGTAATTTTGAAGGAGGAAAATTAATAAAATCTTACGTTTGTAATTTTTAATGGGATCAAATTATAGAAAGATACTCAAACTAGTTAGTTTCACTTTTTAGATTTGTTCAATTGACTTAATCAATTGAAATTGACAGAACCATATTTCTAAGCCCACCTTTCCACTATATTTCTATATTTTACTTTCTAGCAAATAAAAAGATAACATACTTTCTTTTTTTTTTTTTTTTGAAACAAATTTTTATTAATTTTAAAGATAAAACAACACATCATTAACCATTAAATACATAAACACATAAAACCTCTTAACATTGTAAATCCTTACAAGTCAAACAAAACATTATTTTTATACAGCATAATTCCAATTTATCCCATCTCCATATGGACACACAAGACATCTTTCAGCAAGTTTCTCATTTTTTCTCTTTACTCCTATTCAATTTCATTTCTCTTCCATATTTATCCATTTTATAGTCATCATATTCTTTTCTTTCTGGCTTGTATAAATTATTCTCGTCTAACATTCCTCCAAGGTTTTATTGATTCTTTCCTTTTTTTTTTTTTTTATAAAAAACAAATTTTGTTAGTTTTACCATAAGCACAATACACAAACATACAAACACAAAACATAAACAAAACTAAAAGATCTTTTCTGAAGGTCGTCTGTTCCCGGGTTAAAACTCTTCACACAGACACAAATTCAAACATCATATTCAACCCATATCTCCTTCCAAATCTTATTATCATTTTCTTTTTTATATATATATATAAAAATCATTTTTATCAGTTTTATAAAAACAATGCACAAAAAATCAAGGCATAGCAGCTTATAAATTCTTTTCTAAGAAAAAATAATAATAATAGACCAATAAGGCATAACATTTCCAGATTATAATATCAATATTTCATATTATATTAACTTCATATCTTATCCCTACTTCTCTTTTCCATCCAAATTATTTATTAATTAAAAATTTTTTGCCTTTTATCAATACACAAAATCCAAAAAAAAAAAAAAAAAGCATATATATCCTTCCATATCTTATTACCATTTTCAACAACATTCTTTGTCTGTTCTATTTCCAATTATCCATTCATCTTTTTTTTCTTTTACTATACTTCTCCTGTACACCAATTGGAGTAACATCTATAACTCATTACCCTAACTTAGAAATACTACATATAGCAATCTTTCTTGGGATTCTGTTTTTAAAAAAAAAATTCTAAAATTACATAATAAATTTTATATTCTAAATATACATATAAAAACACACTCTTATATACCCTCCAGAATCCCTCTTTTAATCTAAATTAAATTCACCCATTATCTCTAAATAAACTTTTTTTCCTTAGGTCTTGCTTCCCCACATTAAGGCTTCTCCTCCCCCCCTTTCTCTCTTGCTTATTCTTCTCCTTGCCCTTTCTACCCCTTTGCTTTTTCTCTTCGCTTTTCTTGCTCCTTTTCCTTTGCTTTCTAACCTTGCCTCCATCTTTTCGCTCATTTTTCTCTCTTTTGGTTGTTTTTATAATTCTTAAAATCCCCTTTTTCTTATCCTTTTTGTCCTCCTCTCCATAAGGGACCCATTGTTCATCAAAGATGGCTTCTTCTTCCTCTTCTTCCTTGTCCCAGTCCTTCTGCTGCGTAATCAACTTTTCAAAGGAACATAACGCCATTTCTAAGAATTGAAACAAAGCGCCCAAAGTATCTTCTTTTTTATATTTTTGATATTCAATCTCTAGTTCATCCACAGACAATGCCATTATGAAAAGGGAAACTTTTTCCAAAACAACCACAAGAATTTTTAATCAAAGACAATCAAAAGCAATTAAAAAAAGAAAAAAAGTTCCAAAAGTTAATACTTTTCTTCCTTCTTCTCTTTCTCTTTCTGAATTAATTTTTAATCAAAGAGGTCCAATTACCATATATCTTCTTTTGGGATCCACAAAGACGTTCTAATCAATCTCCTCCTTTTTCAGCTTCTGCTCCAGTTTTTTTTTTCTCCCTTCCCACTTGCAATGAGAATTTTAATAATCAAAAGTCCATACCTCCAGCAGAGATTTTCCAATTTATCACATTTTTCAATGTCCAAAAATCCCTTTGTCTCTTATCTTAGCTTTCAAAACAATCCACTTTCAATGTCTAATATATCCAAATATTTCTGCTTTTTCCGTGGGGTGGGAGAGTAAAAAAAAAAAAAAAAATCCCCTTTAACAGCTTCTCCGCCGCTTTTTGCTCTTCTTAGGGATACAATGTATCCTCCAGCAACAAACAGCTCAATTCCAGGCAATTTAAAAGGTGTTACTTGACCCGGCTCAGACAGAACTTTCACTCTTCACACTTCCTCCAGCACAGTTCTTACCCGGTTGCTGGCTTCTTCGTGGCGGCCATTGCTGACCGCCGCTCCACCGCCTTGGGAAAAAGGGGTTTTTCCGGAGAAAGGGGGGGTCTGCGATGCCCCCACCTCCCTTTCCGACTCCCCTCTATCTTCAGCTGTCCCTACAGGGCAGCCATATCCCCCTGACCCATCTGGATCGGGGGTACCTCGACGGCTAGCACAGCAGGAATCGCGAGCTGTCGCGAATTCCTGCTGCCCTGAAGCCACGCAAACCGGAAGTTTCAAAAGATAACATACTTTCTTGTAAAGTGTAATGACTAAAATTTATCTTAAATGCTCACATTTTTAACTGATATTTTCAGATGAATTCGAAAGCTGAAGTGTCACAATTGGGTAATGGAAGATCCCTGATGTTTTAATTTGAATATAATAATTCTAAGAAAGAATTATCTTGACAGATAATTATCTTGATAGTGAAAATAGGACTATTCCACCCCACTACCACCCAGCTATATTAATCGTATTTAAAGGACACATTAGATCCACAAGATAAAACAAGCTTCAATAAACTTAAGTCTTGTACTTTTTCCTTGGCAGAGCAATTGAGATTTAAAGGCTTTTGATTCAACACAATACCTGAATGGCCATTTTAAAAGTGAAGATAACCTCTGGCAATGGTTTTTAAATCTATCAACTGATTATAGTTAATGTCTAGACTCATATTGTGCCCTATATCACAATATGCTTAGATTTGTTTTATTTTAGCATTACCAAGCATAACAATGACTCTAGCCATTGTGGTTTATCCAATTCACCATGGTTGAAACAAACAGTTTGTTTATTTCTTGTATTGAAACTATAACATAAGAAATTACTGGATTGAAGGAATGACTACCATTAACCATTTTCTGGATATGGGGAATATTAAAAAAAACTATGATGAACTAAAGAGAAAAAAAACAGCAACTAAATTCACCCATATATGCAGGAGTGGCAAGAGAAAAGTGTTGAGCATAGGAATGTTTATATTGTCTACATATCACAACAAACCTTGTCTCTGCTTGTTGTTTAAATATAGTCACTAAAACTGGGTTCACATATGTGCCCCCTAAGTTTGATTATTTTCTTGCAGATGCTTCATCACCTGAACTATCATTGATGATGTTACCTCGTTTGGGTAATGAAATGTCTTCAAGAAGACAACAAAGCTCATAGAGCATCAAGGACCCGTCATTTCAACCACGAATTATAAATATTCTCCTTTATCGGTTATGTATTAGTTATGCCTACCTAAGCTAAATTTTCCTTAGTTACATTTTATAAAATGTCTGATTCTTCGAAATATTTTCTTCTCAACTATTTCTAAGGTGACAAAAGCTTTTCATAAAGAAATTGTGTGTTTCAGTCTGTGATAGTCCCTAATACCTTTTTGCCGTAGGCAGGTAGACTTTTTGATGTTCCAGGATCAGACTTAACTATTTTGAGTGAATGACTTAACATAATTGGGCAGAGCTACTTTATCACTTTTCCATTGGGCTATTTTAAGTTTTATGCCACAGTTAGCATTTGTTCCCTATCTCCCTTTCTTGAGACTTTGTGTCAGGGATCCAAGTAATAGATCCACACCAAGCAAAACTCCAAGGCAAACAGATTCCTCAAAAAATAGCTTTATTGGAAAGATCATATTGGCACATATATGGTGAAAATCGACTCTGAAAACTCCCACTGTTTTCACCAAATTAAAAGTAAAAGATTTTCTACTTTCTCAAAACAATCAGTCACATGGTCCAATCACAGTGCAGTCTGGCAACTGGGTAGCATCACTCCACCTTCCTCCAAGCAGATGTGAGAATGTCCTTGGTTCCCAAGAAAAATATTTTGCTTTGGCTCAGAATCCCCTCTATCTCAAATTCCCCCATCCCTATCCCTCAGCTCCAGTGTGGCAACACTGAAGCGGTCAAAATGGGTTAGGTCAGATCAGCTTTAGAGTTGATACTTTGCTGCCCAAATTTGGCAATGTCATGGGAGTGGCCTTGGGTTCCATACACAGAGGATTCAAGGAGGCATGGAGCCTCTGGTAAGCCTGTGGCGTACTCTTCTCTCTGTGTGATGTATCTACCGGTACTGCAGGACTTGCAGGGTCTTGGCTTCAAGAGGATTAGCATACGAAGATCTGAATTAAAATCTCTATTCAGTCATAACATGTCATTGGGTGATTTTCAAAGCAAAGATTATCAATTTAAAACATTTTTTCAACACAGTAATTGAGGTTGATCCATAATAGTCAGGTGCCTTGTTGCTATGATGCATTTATGAACCAAAATGGAAAATTGCAACATGGAATTGAGCATAAAACATCACTTTCAGGTTTAGACTATAAATGGAAAGTGCTGGCAGAATACATCATCGGGATCCAGTTTTCAATGTGTATTTAAATATATGCAATGCTTCTATGTATGCTACTGTTAAAAATACAATATTTGCATAATTATTTTAATTATGCATTATATAATATATCCAGTGTTAGAAGAAAAAAACAAAGTATGCCAAAAAAGCGACAAATTAAATTAAATGCAACTGCAGCAGCCCATCACAGCATAATTGTTTATGCAAATAAACACAATATAAACCATTCTGATCAGAAAAGCTTGTGTGATAATTGAAGAATGCAGCAAAGCAGCAGCAGCAGCCTACTGACTTTAACATATTTATTCATTTTATTAAGATAGATTTGGTATGATTCTATGATTTGTTATAAAATAATTTAACTTAATTATAGTTATCTCGCTTAAGTATGAATTAGTAAAATTATAGTCAAATGATTGTTTAATAATGATATTGGGATATTTTATTGATGATTGATAATGTGAGTTATTATGTAATATAATTATTTTGATGACTATGAAATGGATGCACAAAAGGGAGTGGTAAACCAACCGATACACTGTAAATTTATGAAGAATGACCTTTTTATGCTATGTTTTATGTCTTACATGTTTTTGTCTGTCGTTAAAATCAATAAAACTTTTACCAAAAAACAAAAAAAAACATATTTATTCATGATCTGTCCCAAGATAAATGCTTTAAATCTCATGGATTTCACTTTAAGATTGCAATCCACTCAACAGGAACAAAAATTTAGTGAGATTTAGTTCTGCTAAAACACGCATAGGATTAAATCATAAACTTATATTTGGATCTCAAGGTACCATAAACATTTGAAAAAAGTTGTAAAGAAATTCAAAATAAAAATCACTATCCATTGGATTTCCAAGGTACAATGAAAGGAATGCTACACTACACTGATGATTGCATAGAAATGGAGATGTGTCACCCATGTTTCTTTACAGTGAAAAATTTGTAAAATATGCATCTTGGAAAAGAGCATTTTAAAAAATTGTACAATACAGGTAAATTTAAAATTGGAGCATAAAAAGAACACTGACATTTCTTTATGTTAAAATTTAATACACTGGGAAAAATGCCTGCAAATATTCTGAATATTAGAATGTTTCTTATGAAATTGTTGTTTATATCTTTTTTTAAAGAAAGTCCAACAAAATAAATGCTGATAGATTGAAATATCATTCAACCAACATGGAACATCCCTAATTGGAGGTGGGACCTTCCATTAAAATTCTGCTAAACTTCAAATTATCTAAGTGTGTTTTGGGTGTCCAATGGTACCTCATCATTAATGGGTTCTAGAATCATGATGAGTACCAAAAAATGAGTTCCAAACAATTTTTCCCCATAAGGGATTATGTAGTGAGTCACAAAGCAGCCAATACCATCAAGGTCTAATATGTACCAAGCAAACGATGAGTATTTTTGCTTCCAAATGCTTTGAGTATCAAATTCGAATTGTTTCAAAGCAGTTGATTACCAATGTACTACTTTATTTATTAAACTTTTTATCTGCATGCAATTGTGGATCAAGAGTTACATAAAGAGATTACATATAGGAGGACACCTCTATATAGTGTTTCTCTTGCATCTCTTGATACTATTCTTCGAATTGTTCTGATATCATATTTCCTATATCTGAAAATAAATCTTACTGTAATAAGATTTAAAGCAATGATGAACTTTCACACTGAATGACTATGGTCTGGTTTTGTTTTGTTCTGACATTTTGCCAGCAGCTGAGACTGGCATCTTCAGAGGCAAGAAAGTGCATTGTGGTGTACCTCTTGACAGCTCACAGGAAACTGAATTGGGTTGAATATAAATCTAGTTTTTAAAGGCTATCACAGTTTCTCTCCAGATGTTATCTTCGCCTTGTATTAATAAAGCCTTTGTCTAGATACCATTCTACTTCAGATAAAGGACATAAAAGATATGTGAAAAATATTAATGTTCATGATGGCAAGATTGTGCATGTTGGTTTTGTTACTCCAACAGAAAAATATTATGTTGCATAAATAGATATTAAAGCAAAATACAGGAATATGGACCAAATAAAGCCTCTATAATTTCCATACCTCTTATTGGATGCAAATTAGATTTTGCATTTTTAGTTCTGTTCCATCTCCAGCTACATGACTAAATAGATGGACTTTGCACATCTTAGTTAAGAAATTCATAGATGCAATTCTATGTTCCTGGCATTGTTTACTGATCAAAGGTAAAAGTCACTATGTAATTTTTCCTATTGTTGCTTCCAATTTTAGTCTTGCCTGAAGCTAAAATATGAATGTTAACAAGTTTCAATCAGGTTATCAGCCAGAAAATGTACATCACTCTTTCCACACATTTATTTCCACATCACAGTTTGGGAAAGACACTGAACAATGGCTCTAACTAAAGATTGCTGTTAAGTAAACGCATTATTTTACAAAATTAGTTCTTATATTGAAGTTCACTGATTACTCTATTGAAAACTGAGTAAGATTTATGATGTTGGAAGATGCATGTTAGGGAGGCAATAACATCAAGAACTAAGGTTAACTGCCCTATGCAAGAAATCTATGGATCCTTTTGGCTGTTTTCCATAAAAGGCAGAATGGATACTAGTAAGTAACTAGCACTATATAACAAGTAGCTATAAGTTTTGATTAACGAAACTAATTAGGACTGGAAATTTGTTCACTAAGTGAAGCGGTCATAGGTGAAACACCAGGTGACTGCACTGTTTAGGAATGGCAATTCTGATGATCCTGATTGCCCTTATTAGGTGACATTAACTAGTACCTCATGCTTCCCATTGTGCCATGTTCACCTCCACTTCAACTACTGTTACACAGCTATCTTCCCACACGTCTGTTTTTGGGTTGCCCTACACTCTGCCACAGCTGCCTATTCCTCCTGATGGTCCCAGAAGACCTTTATTATCTTTCTCCTATAAATCACAGGATTTTTTTTTTTTACATTTTTATGTACATAGTCCATTCAATTCATTTGTTAAGAGTTTCTGATTTTCTTGTAAGAATATTTTGTATATATTTTAATCAGCATTTTGCCAAGTGAGACCTTTTTTTCACAAGCTTTGCAATATAATGTACTTTCATGTTCACTTTCCTCCAATATGCATTCTTTGTTATGTATTTTTGAAATTTAAATTGCACTGTGTGTTGTTTTTTGGGGGCATTGCTTGTAACAAAATGAAAACAACATTATTTCTTTTGCCCAATGCCGTATTAAAAAGATATGTATGAGCACTATAGCAGATTTAGCTACAGATTATAAACCTGACTCAAATTTTTAAAACCATCGAACATTATTTGGCGTCAAATGAAAAAAATACACTTTCTCTAACATTTAATTCTGTTCAAACTATTTGGGAGTTTTATTTGCCTTTTTGAAAGTATACAAAGGAGCTCTTAAAAATTAAATGTCTATGTTGCAAGTTATTTTTAGATTTCTTTTTATGACTATGTGGGATTAAACTTTTTCTCTTGACATAGTTCATTTTTTTGCTTCTTAGCATTCCAGGACTGCAGGGTGAATAATAGGCAATTAATTAATTGTCTTTCATAACAATAAAGACGGGAGGGGGGGAGGAGATTTTTTTTTTAAAAAAAAGATTTATGCTGCACTTGTTTTAGTTGAAAGAGAATCAGGAAAGTTGAAGAATATATTGCTGTTTAATTTCTACTTTATTACGTTAAATGCTTAAACAGCATTTAGGTATGATAAAATCTCATATAAAAATACACTGCTCAAAAAAATAAAGGGAATGTTAAGTTTGAGCATGGGCGAGAAAGAATGGAGACAAGTTTCTGAACGGTGAACTTCAGCTCTTTATTTACATCGTGACTTGCTTCTTCTAACAGCAGTAAAACCCGCCTTATATAGGCAAACCTTGTAACGTTTAACCAATAACAAGCTAGGAACGCTAGCTTTTATAACCAATAAGAACTCTCTATTAAGGGCCAATCGGATTCCCCGGAACGGGCCAATCCGGTCCGGCCGCTTAACAGCCAATCAGAAGTGCAGGGTCAGAACTCTGCACTTACTCCAAGCTCACACTTTATTAATCATATTGCAACAGGGTATTTATTAATCATATTGCAACAAGCATACACAACAGGGTAGACAAAAATAAAACATCCTAGATCTGAATGAATGAAATATTCTCATTAAATACTTTGTTCATTACATAGTTGAAATGTGCTGACAACAAAATAACACAAAAATTATCAATGGAAATCAAATTTAGCAACCTATGGAGGTCTGGATTTGGAATTACACTCAAAATTAAAGTGGAAAAAAACACTACAGGCTGATCCAACTTTGATGTAATGTCTTTAAAACAAGTCAAAATGAGGCTCAGTAGTGTGTGTGGCCTCCACCTGCCTGTATGACCTCCCAATAATGCCTGGGCATGCTCCTGATGAGGTGGCGGATGGTCTCCTGAGGGATCTCCTCCCACATCTGGACTAAAGCATCCCCCAACTCCTGGACAGTCTGTGGTGCAATATGGCATTGGTGGATGGAACCAGACATGATGTCCCGGATGTGCTCAATTGGATTCAGGTCTGGGGAACGGGCGGGCCAGTCCATAGCATCAACGCCTTCATCTTGCAGGAACTGCTGACACACTCCAGCCACATGAGATCTAGCATTGTCTTGCATTAGGAGGAACCCAGGGCAACCGCACCAGCATATGGTCTCACAAGGGGTCTGACGATCTCATCTTGGTACCTAATGGCAGTCAGGTTACCTCTGGCGAGCACATGGAGGGCTGTGCAGCCCCGTAAAGAAATGCCACCCCGCACCATTACTGACCCTCTGCCAAATCGGTCATGCTGGAGAATGTTGCAGGAAGCAGAACATTCTCCATGGCGTCTCCAGACCCTGTCATGTCTGTCACATGTGCTCAGTGTGAATCTGCTTTCATCTGTGAAGAGCACAAGGCGCCAGTGGTGAATTTGCCAGTCTTGGTGTTCTCTGACAAATGCCAAATGTCCTGCATGGTGTTGGGCTGTAAGCACGATCCCCACCTGTGGACATCAGGCCCTCATACCACTTTCATGGAGTCTGTTTCTGACCATTTGAGCAGCCACATGCACATTTGTGGCCCGCTGGAGGTCATTTTGCAGGGCTCTGGCAGTGCTCCTCCTGTCCCTCCTTGCACAAAGGCGGAGGTAGCGGTCCTGATGCTGGGTTGTTGCCCTCCTACGGCCTCCTCCACATCTCCTGATGTACTGGCCTGTCTCCTGGTAGCACCTCCATGCTCTCAACACTACGCTGACAGACACAGCAAACCTTCTTGCCACAGCTCGCATTAATGTGCCATCCTGGATGAGCTGACTACCTGAGCCATTTGTGTGGGTTGTAGACTCCGTCTCATGCTACCACGAGAGTGAAAGCACCGCCAGCATTCAAAAGTGACCAAACCATCAGCCAGAAAGCATAGGAACTGAGAAGTGGTCTGTGGTCACCACCTGCAGAACCACTCCTTTATTGGGGATGTCTTGCTAACTGACTATGCTTTCTACCTGTTGCCTATTTCATTTGCACAACAGCATGTGAAACTGATTGTCAATCAGTGTTGCTACCTAAGTGGACAGTTTGATTTCACAGAAGTGTGATTGACTTGGAGTTACATTGTGTTGTTTAAGTGTTCTCTTTATTTTTTTGAGCAGTGTACTTCGTTCTGATGTTTGATGTATTGATGTTTAGAATATAATAGCAAAAATAATATAAATTTGCAAATATTTCAACCAACATTTAGGAGGCTATAACAGATGCAGAACATCCAGATATTGATACATTATTGTGGTTTTCTAATTTAAGAGTGGAGTTTAGCAAGTGTAACATCCAAAGGGAAATCTTTTAAGAAAAAAAATAACATTTAAAAACTCTTCTTGTTTTTTTGTATTTCAAAGCAGTAAATCCTTAAAATAACTTCTGCTATATGTGATATTTGCTTAACAATCTTTTCTTAAGTATTTTTTTTTTTTTTTGCTGATGAAAATTATGGACACCAAGAAGTTCTAATTCATGAAAACTGTTTAGGGGGAAACTATCACATTGACACAGACCCCACACACTCACTTCATAGTCTATTTCTGTTTCTCCCCCCTGGAAGGAAGTTTCTTTCTAACAGGACTACCACATTCTGTAACAGCTTTGTTCCCTATGCCACCTGTCTGGTAAATGTACAAGATTTGTTTCTGTCACCATGTACATGTATACATCCAAACTAGACTGTCTTGGTTCCCTGGGACATATATCATATATGTGGGTATAAATATAATATTTATTTATTTATTTAGTCATGTTTATGAGTGTACGTTAGAGGTGGAGGTTGAGAGCTGTATGCAACAGAATTTCATTTTAATGTATGCTGATTAGTATACATTCAAAGTGACAATAAAGTTATCCTAAGTCTAAATCTAACTAATTCCTAAAATGAATTTAATGGCTTAATCTACAGATTGTATCTGGCTTGTTTTAAATATCTCACAAGAAACTTTCTGACAGTGAGAACAATCAACCGATGGAAGAGCTTGCCTTCGGAAATTGTGGGAGCGTCATCACTTGAGACTTTCAAGAAGAGATTGGACTTTATCAGAAATGGTGTAGGGTTTCCCGCTTGGGCGGAGGGTTGGACTAGATGACCTACAAGGTCCCTTCCAACTCTGATTATCTGTTATCTGTTAGCTCACTCTAGGATATTTTTTAATATGTCTGAAACTGCCCTGATTTACAGTAACACTAACCTAGAATTTTAAAGTAGTTTTTATTTATGAAAAATATAGGCAACAATAATTTCATGTATGAATCAATAATGTCTGATGTCTGATGTCTGAATCAAAGTAATTTGATTTATATATAATGTCAATTGATAAAACTAAATTGTGATTGAATTCACATTCAAATTGTGTCTTACAGGGTATAAAGCCCAACATAAGATCAATATCAGACCCTTTTAGCATATAAATCCAGGTAATCTGATTACAGTGAACTTCACTATAGACTAAAATATTGCTGATCTTTGACAGGATATATCCCCCCCCCCAATGTTAGCTATAAAAGCCAGATATTCCTTAGGCCCAGTTGCTTTCACTCAAACAAACTCTGAGTGAAAGGTGAGACATTTATTTATGCATACAAGCAGAGGGCCTCTTGACCTCTCAGCCAGGAATGGAGTTATTATCTGCTCTTGAACACTATTTTTATATGCTTATACTTGAGAAAACAACAAGCAGAGTTTATTCATGGATTACCATAATTTGGCACATCACTAACTTTTTTTTATCTGCCCACTGGCTTTCAAGTAGGAGTACTATCCCATAATATATCCCATGAGCCTGTTAATGTTAATCTAATTATTCAGAAGGTGTATTTTCAACATTCTAATGAATATTTGAATGCAAAAGGTCAAGCAGGACTATCTTGACCAGTTCTTATAGGTTTAACTGCTTACTTATTCCTTCCTATCTAAGGGATTTTGGAATTGCCAACAGAAATGTCTGATCTGATGAAATCAAGCCTCCCCCTGCCTTCAATCATGTTACTTCAAGTTTGAATTATAGATTCAGGTTTTTTGTAAATCTTCCCAGTATTTCATCTTCATTTTTAGTCCTAAGATTAGCAAGCTTTTAAAACAGTGCATCTTTTACACACAAAGTGGTGGATGAGGCTTGTTGTCTGTTTGACAGGAATGCTTTTACCCAGTTATGTAGTTGTCCAGAGATATCATAAGATTTTAGTTTCAGGAGTAGTTTGTCATGTACCACTAAATCAAAGGCTTTACAAAAGTCTATGTAGATTGTGTCTATTGTTTTGCCCTGATTGAGTTGTGTAGTCCATATGTTTTTGCAGTGTAAGAGTTGCAGATTACAGGACAGTTTTTTTCCGAAACCAAATTGTTTATTAGAGAGTAGGTTGTTTGTCTCTAAGTGGAGGATAATGGATTGGTTAATAAACACCAAATTGTTTATTAGAGAGTAGGTTGTTTGTCTCTAAGTGGAGGATAATGGATTGGTTAATAATTGATTCCATGACTTTACAGGTGACACAGCATAAGGAGATTGGTCTGTAATTTTCAACTAGGCTGGGGTCTTCCTTTTTGAAGATGGGGATGACCGTGGCTTGTGACCATAGGTTAGGCAAGGAGCTGGTCCTGAAAGATTTTTCAAAGATTATGCTTAGTGGTTCTGCTATGGCAGTGGATAGCTTTTTTAAGAAGTAGGCACATATTCTGTCCGGTCCAATAGATAGAGATCGTTTTAGATTGCATAGTGCTTTTTCAACATTATCTTCTGTAAAATCGATATGTATTAGATCATTGTAGTTTTCTGTAGTTTTCTGACTAGGAAATACTGGGCATGATCCATTGCTGTTTACAAATACTGAGCCAAAGAATGTGTTAAAGATGTTGGCTTTAATGGTGTCATCATTGCAGTCTTTACCATTAGGTCCTATCAGGGGTGGGTCGGGCCTTGAGTCTTTTAGTTTGTTGTTTACAAAATTGTAAAAAGCGTGGGTAGAATTGGTGCATAGAAGATTTTCCTCTTGTTTAATGTGATAATTGGTGCACTCAGTCTTTATCTGGTGGCATAAATTTTTGTATCAGCTTTTGAAGTTGGCAACATGACCAGATTTGTTTTTCTGCCAGGGTGTAAGTAGTTGATCCAGAAAAATTTTCTCTTATTCTCTTATTCTCTAGATTTTCTCTTATTCTCACATTCATTTTCTTATTTGTATCTTCCTTCTTTCTTTCTGATACCCTGTCTCTGTTTTTTCTTAATAGCATAGATAAAAAAAGAAGGCAAATTGCTCCATTCAGAGGACTGTTTGCAAAAGACTTATGAAGTTAAATGAAGATCAGGATTAGATTGAAGTTGCATATGAATTATGACCATAGATGCACTCATGAACTATGGCTTAATAGGTGATCGTAATTGACACTCCATGTAGACAGAAAGAAGTTGCTTGGATCACTATTTAGGTAAGAAACTGAATGGCAGTATGAATTGACTCTATCAATTGGCATACTTTTGTGCAAATCCGAAGCACTTTGAAGTATCAAACCTGCCAGTAAATTGACCATGTGATACTGGATTTCAAAATTGACTTTCCACATTGTCTAACTGGGAAAGGCTCACTGGGCCAGTAGAAGACAATGAGTCTATTTGGCATGATAATGCCCATAGCATGCCCACTGATTCCAATTCCATCCATCATGAATAACATATTCTTCAGATGCTCAGAAAAAGCAAAATGACAATATTAATTTCCATTAATATCTTTTCCATTAATACATTTGACTAAAAGCAACCAAACTTCACAACTACCTGTGCTGTTAAAGAAGATAACAAAACAAAACAAAAGTTCCCATTCCAATGTTAAAATTTCTACCATTCATATTATATTATATTTCTACAATTCATATTAAGGGATTCTAATTAAAGGAGGGTGGTTAAAGAAAAGTCCACGATAATGAACTTAATTACATAAACATGGCTTCATCAAAATCTTGCTCTTTTGTCTTCTTGACATGCCTTCCTCCAGCAGCTGATTGTTCAGCTTCTGCTTGAACATATCCAAAAAAGCTAAGTCCACCACACATTACTCAAAGAAGTTGGTTGGATTTGTTGCCTAAATGATTCTTATTCTGTTGTTCTTTGTATATTTTTATAGTCAAATGGAGAGGCTAATATGTTACTCGACTCAGAAGCCATATTAATTTTCTTATCTAATTTATGAATCGTCACAGTATCATTCCTCTCTCAATTTATAGATACCGTGAAATTAAATTCCCATCCATGCATGTATTTACTGGTGGTGGTTTCTGGAATGAAAAGAAAATATTTAGAGAATCACAAGTTCTCCACCCTATTGTAGAAATACACCGGAGAAAGGACCAAGTTAACATTTGTGCCAGGTTCACTTAAATGACCAGAAGCTATCCAGCCTTGGCAAAGGATTGGATGATAAACCAATAGATAATATCAGGACAGTAAGTTGGGCTGGAAAGTAGAAACAAAACAATTGACAATTTCACACCACTTTGATACTGGTGCAAGAAACTGTAAGACTGGGGCAGTCAAGTTCAACTTAAAGAAAATCTTTTGTGTACAAATAAAAATAATAAATAAATAAATAAAATAAATTTAATTAAAAATGTAATTCACTCCTAGCTATTAATTATTTTCCTTTTATTCCCCCCCACCCCCAGAGATCAGGGGCATACTTTGCACTTGTTACTGTTATTCTATTTCTCATTATATTTTCGAGTTCAATTTGTATTTACTTTTACTACTGCAATAAAAATTTCAGTAATAAAGAGATCTGTAGCATAGTCTAGTTGTTAAAGCATCAGGTTGAAAACCAGGAGACTGTGAATTCTACTTCCACCCTAGGCATGAAAACTTGTTCAATAACTTTGGACCATTCATTCTTTCTCAGACCAACCCACCTCACAGGGTTGTTGTTGGGTGGACAACAGGAAGAGGAAAGAGAATATGTTTGATATTAGATATTTATAAAAAATAATAAAGGTAGGATGAAAAAAATCTAAAAAATTTTTTTCTTCAATGTGGAGCAAATTCTCTGTTCTTTCATATCAGCCCTTAGATACTTAACTAATCTCTGCAAAAGTGTTAGAATAAAGTAGTTATGACTAAAAAATTATGAAGCCAAAAGTAGAATTTATGGTTCAACATGAGGAATTTGTCTCTTTGTAAAGCAGGACAGGAGATACACATGAAATAATCTGGCTTATCCAATTGGGAATTTAGTTAGGACTTCTCCAGATGCTTCAAATGGGAATTTTCACACTGTCTGACATTATCATCCAGTTCCATTCCAAAAGGAGAAAGTTTATCCAAGTGAATATAATATTCTCCCATTTCACTGAAAACAGTGTGGCTACATTCTTGAGATATGTGAACAGCTTGTAACAGCTGGAAACATGGCTGTTCCTAGCCATCAACTGTAGTATGCCACATTGTAGTATGCCACATACTTTTTCCTTGTCAATCAAAAAGGATCAAACTGGTAACACACTAATGCATGTTGTTGCTAGAAATAATTACAGAATGCAGGTTAGCAAAAAGAGTGTCCTTCCAAAATGTCCACAACAGGACATTTCAGAATGTTGAAAACTGAGCCTCAAGACCAGCAAGAATGAGAGGCAAAGAGAGAACAGAACACCACTCTTGGCATCTAGGAAGACTCAAGATTTAGTAGGCATACCAGTATGCAGCTGTCAGACATCTTTGTCCCAGGATACCCCACACTCTCTGTTTCAATGTGCACATCAGAATAGTCTAACTCTATGTCAATTCCATAGAAATATAGAGTAGATATACACATATGGCACTGAATAAAGAATTCTGAAAAACCCCAATATAATTTCTGAGTTTAATAGACTTCTCCCAGGTAAGTATGCTACAGTACATGTAGTCCTCAACTTGAAACTCAGCAATTATTCAAAGTTATGACAGACCTCCCTGGGGTTACTTATGATGTAGTGTTAATGGATTGCTGCAGCCCTCTTTCCTGTGGTCATGTGATCACATTTTGGGTGCTTGGCAACTGACCCACTATTATGGATATTTGTGGCCTCTTGCAATAATATGATCACATTTTACTGTATTTTTGACAAAAGTCAGCATTTACTCCCAGCACTGTTTGGCAAACAAATGGTTCTCTCAACCAACTGGTGCAAAAAAATATATCATAAAATTCAGTTGATCAAATGGATGAACCTTTGTGGCTAACATGACTTATCACCATAAGGTCCACTACAGTTGTAAGTCAAAGACTATCTGTATAGATCTTTTATGTATAAGCCATTATATAATGCAAGATGTATAAGAATCACATTAGTCTTCACTGAATTAATAGACAAGATTTAATTACATATTACTATTTGTGCCATATACTACTTTTGTTAATACAGGACAAAAAGAGGAATAGAGATCTCCCCCATCAATCTTTGATTTCATCAACAGATTAAACAAAGCAAATACATTTGCATAGTTCAAAGATGCAAATTGGACATATCCTTCAGATTGCATACTACTCTCAATTTTGTGACACATTTTTGAAACTAAAATATAAAAGTTAGAACATTAGATGAAGGTAGATATAAACAATGGTGAGATTCAATTTTTTTTACTACTGGTTCTGTGGGTGTGGCTTGGTGGGCATGGCAGGGGAAGGATATTGTAAAATCTCCATTCCCTCCCTACTCTTGGGGGAAGGATATTGCAAAATCTATATTTCCACCCCACTCCAGGGGGAAGGTTACCACCGGTTCTCCAAACTACTCAAAATTTCCACTACCAGTTCTTCAGAACTGGTCAGAACCTGCTGAATGCCATCTCTGGATATAAAATTATGACTATTGGGTAATTTTTCCCTTAAAATATTTTTATGTGTTTTGATTTAGAACAGATTAATAACTAAATATTTACGAAGCTTAAATAGACAGCAATTATTCAAAGTTATGACAGACCTCCCTGGGGTTACTTATGATGTAGTGTTAATGGATTGCTGCAGCCCTCTTTCCTGTGGTCATGTGATCACATTTTGGGTGCTTGGCAACTGACCCACTATTATGGATATTTGTGGCCTCTTGCAATAATATGATCACATTTTACTGTATTTTTGACAAAAGTCAGCATTTACTCCCAGCACTGTTTGGCAAATAGGATGATGTAATTATTTTTACTGTTTCTCCAATATATATTTTCATGATAGACTTCCAAAAGTATTATTATGTAGGGGAAAATGTCTGTATATCTTATCAGACTGAAAACCTCCACTATGACATCTTCAAAAAAAGAATAAATAAAAAATATTATTGTGTTGAAATAATTACTTTTTATGCTACATCACTGAAGGCAACAGAGATCAATAAATTGTGAAATGCTGAAATGAATTTAAGTTAAATGTTAGTAAGAAACAAAACAAATAAAATATTATTTATGCTATTTTGTTGCCACCTTTCTGTAATGTTTTACACTGAATTCAATCATACTTAGCTTGTCTTAACTGGGATGAAGTATTGCTGCAAAAAAAGAAACAAAAATGTGAATAAAATGTTCCAAAAAATTATTATTGTAAGGAATTGTCTTTTTTTTTACACATGACTAGTTAATCATAAGTGATTTGACAAAGGTAAACAAAAACCATCTTTTCTATGGACTATGAGAGACAACAAGGTAAGCCTTGAGCTAATTTAGATTATTTTTTTAAAAAAGTAAAAAAAAAATAAAAGAATACAATGGCAAATTGTGAAACATTCTGAATAATAATTAAATGTCTATGGAGATTTTTAATTATCCAAATCATGGAAGTCAGAACCGAAGAAGCGAAATGTCTTCAATAAAAAACAAAGAAAGTCCAGTTGCCTTTTCAAAAGGCATCTTTGGCACATTCTGAATGACAGCAATTGGAAGACGGATAGGAAAGAAAGAAGGAAACTAATTTATTTTATTTTATTATTTATTTATTTATTTTTGTCAATTGCTTACAAGATAATAGGTATAAGTAAAAACATAGCTTTGAATACATGGATACATATAAGAAAAATAAAACAAATAAAAGAAACAATTGGACAGGGATGGTAGGCACGTTGGTGCGGTTATGGTACGCCCGCTACAGACCTCTTAGGAAAGGGGTGAGGTCAATAGTAGACAGTCTAAGGTTAAAATTTTGGGGGTTTGGGGAAGAAACCACAGAGTCAGGCAGAGTATTCCAGACATTGACCACTCTGTTGCTGAAGTCCTATTTCCTGCAATCAAGTTTGGTGCGGTTAACCTTGAGTTTGTATCTATTGTGTGCTCTTCTGTTGTTATGGTTGAAGCCGAAGTATTCATTGACAGGTAGGACATTGCAATATATGATTTTATAAACTATACTTAGATCGGACCGAAGGCGGCATAGTTCTAGGTTTTCTAGGTCTAGAATTTCAAGTCCGGTGGCATAAGGTATTCTGCAACGAGTAGAGGAGTGGAGAACTCTTCTTGTGAAATATTTCTGGACTTTCTCAACTGTGTTAATATCAGATACGTAATGTGCGTTCCAGACTGATGAGCTGTATTCGAGTATTGATCTAACAAATGTTTTGTATGCTCTAGTTAATCATGTAATATTACCAGAGAAAAAGAAAAATCTGCTACCCGATATGTGTAGATGGATAGAAATGAGAAGAGACAGGTCTGACAAAGTGAAAGGACAAACGGTGAATGAAAATGGTATCTGCTTAGAAAAAAACCACACCTATGTACACACAAACACCTAAAGCGACAGCCCCAAATCTTTCCTTGGCAGCCCAGTGAAGGAGGCAGAAGAGAGGGGATGGTTCTGTGCGAGAGGCAGGGGTATGGATGAGCATGTGCAGCTTATGCAAGTGGGGCTGTGTGCATGCAGGCACTTGCCTGCTGCTCATGCGGCCCAGTTCTGAATGGGCTGCAACCCAATTTGGGGCTGCGGCCCAGGGTTGGGGATCCATGACCTAGAGGGCTGTAGCTTTGATTGGTTAATATAAGATAAAGGTTAATCTAGATATGTAGAGAATTAGTGAACAGTTTGAGAGTACTTAGAAGTTCTAAATAGGAAATGATAAACTATTTTTGAGGGTTTTTTAAAATAGTTCTTGCAAAAAATAATTTATAAAACAGTAAAGAAGTAAAAGAAAGGAGAATGAAAGTAGAAAGAGTATAGTAGGAGAAACTAAAAGAGAACAGAAAGGAATAAACAATACAAGGAAAAACAAAGAAGAAACAGACAAGAAAGAAAAAAGCAACTATAATAAAGAGAAAAGAAATGTGTAAGAGGTAACTTCCAAAGCATTACAATTGTGAATATATTTAGTGATTACAAATATTGATCTCCTTATCCCATATTCTAATCCTTACTAAAACATTAATTTTTCACTCTTGGTATCAACAGAAAGTTCATAAGGGTTGCCAAAAATAATATGATATCTTTTTTAATGTTTACCAAATAAATCAATTTTATAATGCTTCCTTTGACTTCCAACAGGCTTAATCTGTAATTTATTCAAATACTGGTGTAAGATTTGATTTCTTTTCATTTCTTCATTATCTGATCTCGCATAGTTCTTCAAGGCTTTGACAAGCCTCTATTGTAAATCCAATTGGGAAAAAATTCCTATTAAAAATACCTTTTGTACATAGTCTCTCCACAAAAACTGACTTTGTCATTGAAATTGTCGATATTATGACTACTTTCTGATTTCATTTTTCAAAAGTCTTTTTCAGGTGGGGATTTTTTGCGGTGTTGTAATATTTTGTATTGTTTTACATATTGATATATTTTTCTTTTACATGAAATCTCATTAGCCCTTACTAATGTCCAATTTTTGAAATCATAAAAATGTTTGTATTTATGATGTCTGGTAAAAACCAAACAAAGCAAATCTAAAACATGAAAAGCTATTTATTTATAATTAATTCCAAATCTTATTGTTAATGTGTCAACATTCTTGTTTGGCTTTTGTTGCACAGTTTAATAAGCATTCACTCCCATGATACAATGCAATATGTTATCAATGATCTTTCCAGCTCTAAAATAGCATAGGGTATTCAAATGCACAAGTATAATAGCTAAATCAGATGGGCATAAGCATATAGACAAGACAGGTGATACATACATCTAGTAAATAATTTAAAAATATGTAAACAAATATGAATTGAAGATATACTTGCTATGTCTCAGGTTCTCTTGTTTCAGACCTTTTGAAAATACAGTATATTCTTCATATTCATGACCCACTGACTCAATCAAATGAATAATATGCATAAAACTGCAAGAGGTTGCAAAGAAACTTAATAAAGATATGCTGTTAATTGGAAGATCATTTCTCATTATTTGTTCTAATAAACATAAATCAGTATTAATATCCAGCTCCAATGGAGAGCAACCTCCAACATTTCCATATTCCATACTGAATACCTCTATGATTATGCACAGATTCAAATTTGATGCTATTACAAATCAAAAATGCATTTAAGATGTAATTTGAGCCTCCCAACTCTCATTAATTCTCAGATAAAATAGTCTGTGCTCTTAGGGAAGGATCTCACGATTTTACAAGATTAGATGAAAGATCTAGAAGATAACAAGATCTTATGAGGATAAAGCAGATAGAGATGAATTGCTAAACCTAGCTAAATCTGGTGGGGCTTGTCTAGAAAGAGAGAGAGAGGGAAAAAACTAAACAAGGACTTGTACATATTTTTTCAGAGTGTTGCTTTCTTAATGTGTGTAATTGTGAAAATGTTCAGGTAGGGAGTAAAAGATTATGTTGCCAAACTAATTCACTCTACCTAAACTCAACTGACTGTACATAATTGGAGAGACAAGGATTGGAGTGGGCTACTTTGACCCCCATCCTGAATTTGCAAAGGAAAGTTGGACATGAATTCTGTGAATAAGAGAACAAGTAAGTTTAAGTTTAGCATGAGGCACCAAACAGCATATGGTCATAGCAGAACTATTTGCAGGGGAAAGTCAAAAACTTAAGGCTGGTGCAAGGTACATTAAAAAGAAACAGGTTTTCAATCACTTTCTCCCTTCTAGGAATCTGGACAACAGAATAATAGAGTTGGAAGGGACCTTAAAGGTCTTCTAACCCAACACCTTGATCAAGCAAGAAATGTTATACCATTTCAGACAAATGACTGTCCAATGTCTAATATATTCCTTGATTAGCTTCCATCCATTGGTTCTCATTCTGTTTTGAGGTGCTTTGGAGAATAGGTTCACTCCCTCTTCTTTGTGGCAGCCCCTCAAATATTAGAATGCTACTATAATGTCATCTCTTAGTCTTTCTTTTCATTAGTTAGACATACCTAATTCCTGCAATATTTTTTCATATGTTTTAGCCTCCAGTTCTCTTTATTGCTCTTTTCTGCAGTCTTTCTAGACTTTCAACATCTTTTTTATATCATGGAGACCCAAACTAGGTGCAATATTCAAATATGGTCTTACCAAGGCATTATAAAGTGGAACTAACACATCATCTGAGCTTCTATTAATGCAGTCTACATCTGCATTGGCTTTTTTGGCAAGTGCAGCACACTTTTGTCTCATATTTAAGAGACTATCCACTAGGACTCCAAGATCCCTTTCAGTTACTAATATTGAGCCAGATACCACCTATTCTATTAGTTTTCCATGCCTAAATGTAGAACCTTACTTTTATCACCACTGAATTTCAATTTCTTAGGCTTCAGATCTGTCAATATTCTTCTATTTTTAAAGCCTCTCTTCTGGGGTTTTGGCTGCTCTGGCCAGCTTCATCTGCAAATTTGACAAGTTCCCCTTCTATCCCCTCCTCTAAATCATTGCTGAAGATATTGAAGACTACTATACCTAAGACAGAACCTTGGGGTATGCCACTGCATACTTCTCTCCATATACATGTATATGCAATATTCCATCACAGTTTATTACTGTGGAACATCAATTCCTTCCATGATGAAAGCATGGTGCATACAATAATAGATGACAGGAAAGTGAAACAATTTAAAAGAAATCTTCCTTTTATTGGATAAGATATACTCTGATTTATTGATATTACCAAGAGTTAGTGAAAAACTTTTATAAAAATGCCATTGTGCCTAATTTACTGAAATGTCAGAAACTTATTTAGACTGCTCAATGTCAAGAATTTTATTGAGATAGAGAAGAAAATGACAGCTTTTCGAATGGATTATTAGTGGAACGAGACATTTATCATAGCTAACAGATCAAAAATTTAAAAGGAATTACCCTCTACTGCAATTTTTTTCTTTTCATTGTTTGAGTGGCTTGGCTGTTCTGTGGTGTAAGCTTTCTCCTCTCCCTCCTCCATTTGTTGAAAATGAGCCAAACATGAATTCAATATAATAGCTTTAGATACTATGTGGAGAACACTCAAATCTGTTTGAGATTAAAAAAAAAAGGAACACCTCACAGTTCTGTGCTACTTCATCTTCATTTCCTTCCATGTGCCTTAATTCTATGTTTGGAAGCATTTTCCCAAACACAGTGCTAAATATAGTTATAATGTCTATTTAGTAGAATTAGAACAATTGCCATATTTTTATATCATTAGTCACCAAGACTAAATCTCTCATAACAACAAAAATATCTTGCTGCTGTCATTTTTAGTTTGGAATGTTTATAAAAGTTGTGAGGGGCACAGAGCATTTTAGAAGAATATGGAGGACCAATGTACAGTTAAAACAAAGTGCATCTTAACTTAATTTTCATACAACTTGATTTATATGAATTGTGTTTACAATATATATTTGAAAATGACACATAGAAAACAGATATGCCATTGATTTCCAGAATACTTTTATTTCACTTCTTTATGGCAGGGATGAACTACTAATTTCTGGAGATAATACATATTTAAAACTGCATTATTTCATCTATTATAACTTTCTTGAGTCAACTGCTGATGGTCCTCATTTAATGACCACCTGTTCAGCAACCTCTCAAACTTATGACAATGCTGAAAGACTGTTGGCTACTGATTTCATACTTACTGCCATCCTAGGGTAAGTTTTTCATAAGTCAAGTTAATGAAAGCAGAAAAGAAGCCAGAGCTTGCTGTAATAAGATATCATTACTTAATAACCCCTCAGTTCCTGCTAAATGATGGCAACTGGAACTGGTGGAACTGGCATTGCAAACACCATGGCCACCTTTTTCAAAATGCATTGTGTGCATATTGCATACAAGAGAGTTTCCAGTCAAAATTGAGTCAAAATCTATAGATACATAGACCAGGCTTGTCCAACCCACGGCCCGTGGGTTGCATACGGCCCAGGTCGCCTCGTAATGTGGCCCAACACCCACCCCAACCTTCATGAAAGATCCAGCGAGGAGGAGGAGGAGAGGCAGGCGTGAGGTGGGGCGAGGCGAGCAACAGAAAAGGCGGGAAGCTGCAGCCCAAACGTCCCACCCCGCCACCTCCTTCTGTTGCCATCACTGCCGCCACTGCTGCTTCTGCCGCTGCCGCCGCCGCTTCTTCCCCCACCACTGCTGCTTCTGCCCCCACCGCATTTGCAGGAGGAGAGGTAGGCACGAGGTGGGCAAGCTTTCTCCCCCCCTCCCCGCAAAATTTGGCCGGAAAATTAGTAAAAAATAAATAATTTGCAGGAGGAGAGGCAGGCGCGAGGCGGGGCGAGACAAGCAGCAGAAAAGGCGGGAAGCCGCAGCCCAAAAGTCCCGCCCTGCCACCTCCTTCTGTTGCTGCCACCGCCGCCGCCGCCGCTGCTTTCGAAAATAACAATAAAGTTATAAACTGACACAGTTCTATAGAGGAATTATTGAGTCTATCATCTGCACCTCTATAACTGTCTTGTTTGGTTCTGCAACCCAACAGGACAGACATAGACACTTCAGAGGATAATTGGGACTGCAGAAAAAACAATTACTACCAACCTGCCTTCAATCAAGGACCTGTATACCGCACGAGTCAAAAAGAGGGCTGTGAAATATTTACAGACCTCTCACATCCTGGACATAAACTGTTTCAACTTCTTCCCTCAAAACAACGCTATAGAGCACTGCACACCAGAACAACTAGACACAAGAACAGTTTTTTCCCCGAATGCCATCACTCTGCGAAACAAATAATTCCCTCAACGCTGTCCAACTATTTACAAAGTCTGCACTACTATTACTATTAATCTTATCACCCATCCCTTCTCACTTGTGACTGTATGACTGTAACTTTGTTGCTTACAATCTATTTTGACTGTTTCCTAGTATGATTTGTTTGCTTATTGTACCCTATGACTATTATTAATTGTTGTACCTTATGATTGACTCTTGATGAATGTATCTTTTCTTTTATGTATACTGAGAGCATTTGCACCAAGACAAATCCCTTGTGTGTCCAATCACACTAGGCCAATAAAAAAAATCTGTTCTATTCTATTCTATTCCATTCCATTCCATTCTATGGAACACTAATCCTGTAAAGAACAAGAAAAATAAGGAAACAATTTACTCACATAAGTAACATAGCCAGTTCCATTTTGTGTATTCTTTTGTGACTTTTGTGGCATTTAAGATTAATGCAAGCACTGAACATTCAAAGATTCTTCATCTACAGAAATATCAAGCATCTGTGACCTTTCAGAGAATATTATCTAATCAATTCAGTTATTCTTAAACTATGCAAAAATTCTATAGCTAATGAGACAGAATTAGATCCTAACACACAAATTGCCCTTCATTAGCGGAATATGAAAATCTTATTTTAGTGAACATAAGAATCTTCCACTGTGTTTCCTTAAGACTTTAATTTGTATTTGATGGATTCATCACTATGGAAAAGTGTATTCAAATCTTAACATTTCCAGATAGCTTCAATCAATTCATTTCTGATTAAAAACTGAACATTTCAACATTCCACCTAACAGATGATTGGAGGAGTGAACATTGGTTGTTCACAAGAATCTCTCTGGAAGCATCTGTCAAGAAAAAGGACTTTTGAACGTCCGGTTTGCAAGCTTTCGGCGGCGGCAGGGATTTGCGACTGCGCGATCCGTGCTGCGTTCACTACCAAGGTTCCCCCGATCCATCTGGATTTGGGGGATATAGCTGCCCCGTAGAGGCAGCTGAAGACAGGGGGAATCCGGCAAGGGGTTTGGGAGTGTCGCAAACCCCCTCCCCAGCCGGCTAAACCCCCTTTTCCTGAGGAGGAGGAACGGTGGTCAGCAATGGCCACCACAAAGAAAGCTGCAGCCGGGTAAGCAGGTGCAGGAGGGAGAAAGCTAGAAGAAAAGTAAAAGCTGCTTCTAACAGGGACAAGACGGGAGAAAGTGACTTGAAACCTGGAAGGCTGCTAAGTATATATTGTTCCTTGTGAGAGTTATAAGCTGCGAATACTCTAAAGGGAGTATTCCCTTTTCCTTGTTCTACTCTCCTTCTTAAAGTGACAGCAGGAAAAAAAAAAGAAAGAAAAAACCTTTTGGCTGTGAGTGGGAAGGGAGAGTGAAAAAAATAAGAGCCAAATTTGAAAATAAGGAGAAGATTGCCTAGAATTGCAAAGAGTTTAAAAACTTCCAAAAAATATATTTGAAAAGGATTTGTGACTACTTTAACCCCAGAAAGAGAAAGTGAAGAAGAAGAAGGTATCTAAAAGAAACAGTCTGTTTGGGTTGTTTGGTGATTTTGGAACCTTTGGAAATTACTTCTGATTAAATCATCTGGGTAGTTGTTTGGGAAAACTTTTTCTCTACACAATGGCATCATCTATGGATGAATTGAAACTTATATATCAAAAATATGAAAGAGAAAAACAAGGAGGGGAAGATGGTCTTGGCACTATTTTTCAATACTTAGAAATGGTGGTTTATATTTATGTGAAGCAGAATGAGGATGATGGGGACAAAGAAGAAGAAGGAGCCATCTTTGATGAACAAATGACTTTGATTGGAGAAGGGAAATAGCAAGAGAAAAAGGAAAAAAGGTCTTTGAGATCTGGAAAAACAGCCCAAAAAGAGAAGAATAAGGTGAAAAAGGGACATTGTGTTAAGAAACACCAGAAAGGGGGAAAGCAGAACAAAAGGGAAGTGGAGAGACAAGGGGTTAAAGAGGACAAGGAGGAGAAGAAGCAAGGGAGAAAGGAAGGGATGAGAAGTCTTAATGGTGGGGAGCAAGATGTTAAGAAGCAAAAGTTTTTTAGAGATAAGGGATAAATTTTATTGTTAAAGGGATTCTAGAAAGGTACATAAGACTGCATTCTTATACTTGTATTTAGAAGTAATCATAGAAAATTAGAAACAATATGTAACTTAAAATGTGATAAAATATTTAACATAAATTAGTGAAATTTTTGGTTAAGAAAAGGGAGTACTGTAATGAAACATGATTTAAGATTGTGATGGAGGGGTAATAATCTTTGGAAAGCATAAGTGTTCCCACAAAGGTATGATATCTTATTGAAATGGATAAAATGTTCAAGATATAAATGATTGTTAATATTAATGATTAGCAAAATCTTCGTGAAATGAGATTTGAAGTAGAAGAAGGAGGAACATTTTAATGAAATATAGCTATAATATGTGATGTGGGGGGGGGGAATAATTATGGAAAATAGGGCTCCCATAAGAGTATGTGATTTAATTGAAAAGCAATAAGTTAAATGTTTAAGATATGAATGAATATCAATACTAATGAATAGATTTGTATTATTTTTGATAATATAGTATAATTTTAAAATGTACCAGACGGAATCCCAATGTATGTTATGTGTTTTATATTAAGTATTATAAATATAGGGGAAAGAGATAAAGGCATCATACTCCATATAGTGTACAGGAGAAATACTTCTTCTTTTTTTTTAAAGAAGAAAAATAAATGGTTGGCTGGAATAGAATAGACAAAGAATAATAAATATTATGATATGAATTGAAAGCAGATAAATAAAATAAAATAAAATAAAATTGAGAAAATTTAAAAAAGAGAAGAAGTTATATAGAAAATTGAAAATGTTAATAAGATATGAAATGGTATGTAAAATGAATATGAATTTGAATTTGTGTCTGTATCAAGAGTTTTAACCCGGGACTAAGCAACTTTCAGAAAAGAGATTTTTTATGCTTTTATGTTTTGTGTTTATGTCTATTTATGTATTGTTTGTTTTGAAAATAAAACTTGTTAAAAAAAAAAAAGGACTTTCATTTTTCACTCTTTTATTGCTCAGATCTTATTGATAAAAAACAAAAAAGTGTTACAAAAATGGCAAAAGCAGCAAAGGAGGAGTGGGGGGAAAGCATAGTGATGCTTGCTTTGTCCCTCCACCCAGCTCTTACAAACAGAAAACACTTGGCTGAAGCTTGCTGGAACTGGTGATTAAGCTCTGAATCATTAGCCCAAGAATACAGTCTGGATATGTGCAATGTGTACTTTGTACTTGCTAAGTATATAACAATTATAACAACAACAACAATAACCTTTATTGTCATTGTACATATATATACAACAAAACTGATTTTTTGCTTCTGCTGGTGCTATCCATAGCAAAAGTACAGTACACATGAATAATATAGAAAGTGGTCGTTATATAAGTAATTAGGGAGAAACTAGTCATATGTTTCCATGTATGCATGGAGTGATTGTAGTTGTATTTAGGAGTCTGACAGCCCAGGGATAAAAGCTGTTTTTAAATCTGTTTGTCTGGCAGGCTATGCTTCTGTGTCTTCCGTCTGATAGTAAAAGTGAGAAAAGACATTGACCAGGAAGTGAACCGTCCCTAAGAATCTTTTTTACTCCACTGAAACAGCAAGATGTCGTCCAGTGGTGTTAGGGGCAACCAATGGCTTCTTGTGCCAAATTAATCATTCTCTGTAGTGCCTTCCTGTCCGCAGCTGTTGAACCAGCACACTATACTGTTATACAGTATATGAGGACACGTTCTATTATGGACCCATAGAAAGAGGTCATCAGCCGTTCTTCCACCTGACTTTTCCCGCAAGACTTTAAGGAAATGAAGTCTGTCTTGTGCCTTCTTAGCCACCAGGAACATGTTGTTTTTCCAGGTGAGATCTTGACTAATAAGCACTCCCAAGAATTTAAAAGAGGCTGTCATAGTTATTCTCTTGAAAATGCTTTATACCAAATGTTTATTTTTTTCCTTACAGGATTATGGACCATTCCAATCAACTGACCCTGCCACAAAGAAGGCAGGGGTCAAGTTATTCTTCAAATCACCTGGAGGCAGGACAAGAAGCAATGGGTGAAAACTAATAAAACAATTTAGAACTAAGGAGAAATTTCCTGACAATTAGGACAATTAATCTGTGGAACTGCTTATCTCTAGAAATTATGGCTGCTCCAACACTGGAGGTTTTTAAGAAGAGACTGGACAGTCATTTGTCCAGAAGGGTATAGGATCTCTTGCTTGAGCAGGGGTAGGACTAGATCTCCAAGGTCCTTTCCAACTCTGTTTTTCTGTTAACTCTCCAATACATTAGCACTTGCTCATTTTAAATATGTTGTTATATTGTATTATTATATTAAGAGCATAGTGGTGCAGCTGTTAGAATGCAGTACTGCAGACTAAATCTGCTGACTGCCGACTGCCAACAGTTGGCAGTTTAAGTCTCACCTTGACTCAGATTGACTCAGCCTTCCACCCTTTCAAGGGCGATAAAACGAGGACCCAGACTGTTGGGGTAATATGCTGACTCTGTAAACCGCTTAGAGAAGGCTGTAAAGCACTGTAAAGCACTATATATAAGTCTAGATGCTATTGCTATTTAGAAAGAGACTTGACTAAACAGATCAATGAATGTTAAGTAGTTTCAAGACCTCAATTGATGACAGCTTGTTGAAACAGCTCGAGACAGCATTGGCTGTTCTGGCAGCTGCAGCACATGCTTAATCTGTGGTCAGGACACTCAGTCCTTCTCAAAAGTCTTCTTGTAGATGTTCTGATAAATTATATGACATCACCTCCATCCTTACAAACCACATGTGTAGAGTTTTCTAAAGTAAATGTTCTAGTTCACAAAAACCATTGTGAAGATGCAGTTGCATGCTTGGTATGTCCAAGTCACATGGATCCTATTATTTAATTGCCTACCTATGACTATCACAAAGTGTTGTATCTTATGATTCATGATGAACATATTTATGAAGACTATGATCATGATTTATCACTTATATATTTTATGTACACTGAGAGCTTATGCACTGAAGACAAATTCCTTGTATGTCCAATCACACTTGGCCAATAAAGAATTCTATTCTATTCTTCTCTACGCTATTATTATTTTCAGTGCAACAATTTGTTTATAATAACAAAATCCTTGAGCATAAAGCAGTTCATAGCCTGAATAGCTGGAACTAAGAAGTAATCTACTAAGATCCTTGATACAATTCAATATTATAAAGCTAATTTCTTCCATATTTTTTTCTGCACATTCTAATTGTATATTATAGAGGAAAATATTGCGAGAGGCAAGTTCAAGCTCCTCTGGCTTGAACTGCTGCATTATAGTACTTAGGAAGACCACCTGATCCCATATTCTGTATAATGCTACATTCAATTCATAAGCCAACCATACAAATATTAACTGAAGAGATAGGAAATAACTCTATTATGTTCAGCTGTCAAGTACCCCAGCAATCTTCTGTACTCATCTCATTACGCTACTTTGAAATGTTCTAGCCCAACATTCTCATTAGCCAGTAAATGCTATGCATCAGAGAATGCATGCAAGCAAGACCAACATTTATAATGATTGGTGTCAAACATTTTTGGAATAGAAAAGAAATCGTACCCAGTCAGAAGCAATTATGCCAATTAGCAAAACAATATCGAATAGCTGATTGAAAAAAAAATCCTATTAACAATTTTCTTGTGTAAATAGTGGCCATCAAATACTTACGAAAACATGGGAAATGGGATAAATGGGAAAAACAAAATCAGCCAGCTGAATCAATAGTTATAGGCTTTCATGCAATAGCATAAATATACTGTAAATACTTCCTAAGCAATAGTTATAATAGTGAGCTGCTATACTTTATGGGATAATTTATGCTGGAAGAACAGAAAAGGAAGGTAAAGATTAGGGGAGCTAGTTTTCTTTTTAAAAGTCTTGTACCAAGAATATAATCCAGTAAATGAATTCTGCTAGACTTAAATCCCTGTGTCATGGTGCATATAAGGCTGCCTACTTGAAAAATCCCATTTTTTTTATAGCAATTGGTTTGAAAATTTTGGTGCAATTTAATCAATTAACTCCTCCACTTGCCAGCCTGATTTTTAAATTTGATCCTGAAACATTAGGCAGCTTAAAAAAAAAAAAAAAAAAAGCACTTCACAAATACAAGAAAAATATGAACATGTTAATATGTTGCCACCTACTGGTCATTTTTATCCTTCATCTCCAAGGAATCTGCTACAGCACAGATGTCTGTTGTTTTTTCAGATTTGTTTTAAATATCTGGTAAGAAACCATAATGTTACTGTTGCCTTGGGATTCTTTAGTAGAGAATACAAATTCATATTTTTTTCAATAGGTTTCTTATATGTATCTATTTTCTCTTTTTCTGCAACTGTCTCTGTAGGAATGTATTTAGAATAAAATTTATTCATACAATGCCTATTTATGAATTTACACCTATATAGTCAAGACTTACCTAAGTAAAAATCAAAAACCTGGGAGAGAGATTTTACAAGTTTATTTAATGCTTAGTATAAATGTACAGTTAATACATAATGATTAAGTGATTTGCTGTCATTGTTATAAAAAATAGAATTAGAATTCTTTTTTTGGCCAAGTGTGATTGAACACACAAGGAATTTGTCTTGGTGCAAATGCTTTCAGTATACATAAAAGAAAAGATACATTCATCAAGAGTCAAGAATCATAAGGTACAACACTTACTAATAGTCATAGGGTACAATAAGCAATCAAATCATACCAGGAAACAGTCAATATAAATTGTAAGGATGCAAACAACAAAGTTACAATCATACAGTCACAAGTGGGAGGGGATGGGTGATAAGGAGTGATGTAATAGTAGTGCAGACTTTGTAAATAGTTGGACAGTTTTGAGGGAATTATTTGTTTAACAGAGTAATGGCATTCGGGGGGAAACTGTCCTTGTGTCTAGTTGTTCTGGTGTGCAGTGCTCTATAGCGTTGTTTTGAGGGAAGAAGTTGAAACAGTTTATGTCCGGGATGTGAGGGGTCTGTCAAATATTTCACAGTCCTCTTTTTGACCCGTGCAGTCTATAGGTCCTCAATTGAAGGCAGGTTGGTAGTAATTGTTTTTTTTCTGCAGTCCTAATTATCCTCTGAAGTCTGTGTTTGTCCTGTTGGGTTGCAGAACCAAACCAGACAGTTATAGAGGTACAGATGACAGACTCAATAATTCCTCTGTAGAACTGTATCAGCTCCTTGGGCAGTTTGAGTTTTCTGAATTGGCACAGAAAGAACATTCTTTGTTGTGTTTTTTTGATGGTGTTTTTGATGTTAGGTGTCCATTTTAGGTTATGTGATATGATGATAGAACCTAGAAATGTTAGAACAATTGGTCTGTAGTCATTCAGTTCCTTGATGGAGGGCTTCTTTGGCACTGGGATGATAGTAGAGTGTTTGAAGCAAGAATAAACATAGCACATGTCTAGTGATTTATTGAAGATTTGAGTGAAGATTGGGGCCAATTGGTCAGTATAGACTTTTAAGCAAGAAGGAGTTATCTTGTCTGGCCCTGGTGCTTTTCCTGGCTTTTGTCTGTGAAATAGATCTTTCACTTCTTTTTCTGTGATCACCAGAAGTTGTGAACCCAATGGGTTGGGGTCAGTTGTAGGAGGCTTTGCTGTTGTTAGCATGTTTGAGATGTGGGTTGTGGAGATAGATAGCTGTAATTTCCTTTCAAACCTGCAATAAACATATTCAGTAAAATAAGCACATGCTAGTTTTTGGTTTCCTTCTGCCTGGGAAAGAGGTTTGCTGTGGCCAGTGAGGTTTTAAGAGTTTTCCACATGTTTGCTGGTTCATTTGTTGAGAACTGATTCCTTAACTTTTCAGAGTAGCTTCTTTTTGCTGCTCTGATCTTTCTTGTTAATATGTTTCTAGCCTGATTGTATAGCAGTCTGTCACCTTTTCTGTAGGCTTCCTCTTTGGAACCATTTAAATACACATACTTTATCAAAAACAAAATATTGAGTCACTTTGCAGCACAATTTAGCAGGGCTGACAGAGAAATTTGGACCCTGAGATTCAAACTCTCCAGCAGTGAGTTATAAAAGAGTGTTAATCGCAATATAATATTCTACAAAATGACTTGAACATTAACATAAAAAAAGTTTAAAACTTTGAATAGCACTAGAGAAAAGAAATAATCAGATCATAAAAGATTCAGACAATGGAATGAAAGATGCCACAAAAAAGAACTAACGGCAATCTTATCCAATTCTGTGAAATTCAAATGTGTTCAAATGTATAGAATTTTTACAAGCTTAATTTACAGTTTTAAACTATTCCTCCATACTCTCAATATCATCAATTTTATGCATTAAGATGAATAAACAATATCAGACAGAAATATGTTTACCCATCTTAAACCATAACCAAGATTTTTGAGCACTTGAATCCAGATGCCAAAAACCAATTCAATATGCAATTGACATGAATAATACTATATGTATTTTATATGAACAATTGTACATAAAATTGCATCATACTTTACTGTATATAATACATATATACAATATTGTATTGTATTCTAAATAATATCTATGTATGTATGTACATGTTATGGATCTTTTCTAAGCTTGACTATAATAGCCACAATTAGGCATTCTTTCAGTCAGGATATTGAAACATTTTCTACTCCATGAAATTTGTCTGAAGATAAGCAGGTTTAGACAACTATTTTGAAAGCCTTTCAGATTTTGAAATGAGAACAAGAATTACATAATTAAACAATTTGCTGTGTTCCAATCTCTTTGCATCAGTAACCACTTCAGACAAGAGATCTGGATGAGCTTTACCTGTCACAGTAATTTCTGACATAGAGCTTTGGAATAACAAAAAGAAAAGAAAAGCATATTCAGAAGTGTTGCAGTCTTCTGAGATTGCATAAGCAGCTATTTTGAATCATCTGAAATCATATCTCAAAAAAGATACCTGAAGTCACTGTTAATCTGAAGAAAGCAGGGAAAACTTTTCTAGTTTTTTTTTAATTAAAAACAAAAAACAAAACCCAACAACATTGAAGTAATGTCTCATGGTGAAATCTGGAGTCCATCTGGGTCTTATTAAAATATATTGAATGAGACCCAGATTATTTCAAGAATAAAACACTACACAGTATATAAATGAGAAGAAAAAAAAAGTATGTGTGTGGGAGGGGAGAGATAACACTAATCAAATTAAGTATGAAATTACAATTAGAATTATAATTGTTCCCAAAGAAAGTTTATTGCTAAAGAAACTTGGTTTCCAATGACTGGATATCAGATAACACACAAGTTCACTCTTTTTTTTATAAAAACAGGTTTTTTTTAATTTTTAAATTATTAGAATATATCTTTGAGAGAACAGTGTGGTTACAGGTGTTTTACATTTTAAATCCATCATATACAATCACAAATACAGCCTTCTAACATCATTACCTATTACCAAATTTTCTTCTTTATATTCTCATAAATTATTTTATACCAGTCTCTTTATTTTTAATCAATCTCTATCTTCCTTGATCTCATATTCTTATATTTAATGTATTACAGTTTACTATATTCATATCAATTCATTAATCATTCAAAATTTCATCTTAATTTGTATTATCCCCTTTCCAATATTACATTTGCCATTGTTGCATATATTTTTATTTTCTAAATGCTCCCTTCCCTCTAACTCCTAATTTTTGCACAAATATATTTTCCATCTTATTTTCTTTTAGTCAATAATATCAAACTTATAATAATGTATCCTCATTGCCTTATACACAATAACAAAATATATAATTCATTAAAAATATTATACTATACTATATATCTATTCTCTATCAGATTCCTCTTAACCTTCTTTTTCCCACTTTAAATATTAGTCACCTATATCTTCCATAAGCATTTATCTGTCTTACTTAATTGACCTAGTATAAAGTCCTATTTTCATAACTATTTCATTTTAATTATTCCTTCTTATTCTAATTCTTAATCCAAACTCCTCAAAATCTATTATATGTGTTTTTCTAAGGCTTCATGTGGAGTCACCCTCTTTCCCATTGCTAACCATCATCTGTAAGTTTCTCTTCTGTCTTAGTTCATTGTTTTTTGGCTTGATTACCATTCTTTATCATCTTTTGGCTTTTTCCCTTAATCCTTCCTTCATTCTTCATCATTTTCTGATATTTTTTCTCCCAGTTCTCAAGATTCATCCCCACCATCTTCTGATTTCCTTTCTGTAATTTCCTAACCATTTCATTTATCAGCAATCCAATTTTAATATTCCATCAATCATTAATATCTCAAATTCAATTTCTTTTTTCTTCTTTTGTATTATTTGTTGTTCCTCTTGTTCTATTTCACTGGTTTCTTTTTTTTCCAGCTCCTCCCTTCTTTGTTCTTTCTTCTTCTACTACTACTGTTGCATTTCTGAGTTAATCTCTGTTCTGTATTTTAGTGCATAAGTCCAAAGCTATGTCCCATATCTCATTCATAACTTGAAGGTCCATCTTTATTTCTTTGCATATATCACTCATGTTTATATTCCTTATTATTCCAATTGCCCAATATCCAATAGTTATTTTTTATTAAACCAGTGTCTCTCTAATTTTTAATATCAATGTCCTCCAATCTTTATTTCCCAATGTTAATCAGTTAAAGTCACCAATATTCCAGGGGTAATGCCCTCTAATATTCCTTATTATTTAATTTTAATATGTTTCAGCTTCCAGAGGTCTTAATCTTCCTTTTATTCCTTTTTTTATTAAATCGTTAGCTTGAAGGGATTTGCAGGATTTTCTTTCATCAGCGCTTTTAATCCAGTTTCACAGCCACCCTTTTTTAGTTTCTTTCAAAAATCAAATATTATTTCTTTTTAGAACAATTATTTCTAGCATTTAAAATAATGCCTTTCCATGCCAAATCCTGTCTGATCGCCAATTCCAAATTAGTGTTCTTCCAAATTAATTCCTTTTAAACTTTGTATTTCCCAATTCTTCTTCTATCTTCCAAACAACTGCTGATACAATTGTGTTCTCCCCCGGAACCTCACCAATGGCCACTCCTTAGCTTCGTCACTCCCCCAAGGCAGCTTTCGGCTCCTTCCAGAGCCCACCAATGACAAGAAGCCAGTGCAGGAACGGAGACCTCCGTTCACTGCTTCTAGTGTTGTCACAACGTCAGCCTTTAGTACAAATTAACTCTTAAATATCCATAGCTGCTTATAAACTGAGATTACATTCATAAACCAATTATCTGTTGCAAAATCAAAAAGACAAATATATAATCTGTGTTTATAAAGAGAGAGTTTATGATTATAGAGTTGATTGTTTTATTCCATAACTTTTAACTTATATGTATGCCTTGTCCTGCTAGGTCTAATGTGGGAAATCTAAATATGCAGACTGGATTACTTGATTTAAAACAATGATCATTCTATCTATCTATCTGTCTAACAATAATGTCTGTCCAAGGTGATAGATAGATAGATAGATGGATGGATGGATGGATGGATGGATGGATGGATAGATAGATAGATAGATAGTTAGATAGATAGATAGATAGATAGATAGATAGATAGATAGATAGATAGATAGATAGATAAACCAGGCATCATATATTATAACCAATTTTATTATCTTTTTGCAGTGATTAAGTGAATTATCATAGTCATTAAATGGTCATCTCATGGTCATTACTTGTGACATTTCCTGAGGGTTTCCCATTGATTCTCTCGAAAGGTAGATAGGAAGGGAGTGTGTGAAACTATCATAAATGCATGACAGTTGCCAAGCAACCCAAATCATGATCTTTGCAGGAACACTGCCACAGTCATAAGGAGGAGGACCATTCACTTCTTTCAGTGCTGTTGTAATTTTGAATGGTTGTTAAGTGAATAGCTGTAGGCCGAGGACTACTTGTACAAGGCTTCTAAGTAACTGCTACCATTTCCTTACCGTGTTGCTGAGTAGCATTTTTTAATGTGTCTCCAGCAGCCATAGTAGTGCTGTGTCTAGAATAAAACTTTGAAATCATTCCAGTAGCTAGTACAATATTAATTCCAGTGAAAATTTTAACAAGCAGGGAGCTTTCTTGGGGATGGGGGTGGGAACTGAAAATATAATTTTGTATTTGTACTCTGGAATCATCCACTGAATATGAAATGATCCTATTTCAAACCAGTATATGCTAAAGTATATAAAGGGATGTAAAATTAGGATCTACATATAAATAAAGCTCAAGTAAAGTGGGACAAATAACCTTGAATATAGCTCTGAATCATACTTTTTTCCTCTTCCCTTTATCAACTTACTTAAAAAGGACAAGAAAATATTAACAAGGATATAATTTAGACAAACAAAACTTAAGAATGCTGTTGTGATCTTTAAGGATCAAGGTAAGTCAGTAATGTGAAACAAGTAAAATAATACACTATTCTGAAAATCATATGCTTTCATTCATTTTGGAGCATTAGAACAGCAATCTCCTTGAATCTCTTAAACCAAGTATGTGAAGGACATTTTAAAAGAACTATAGTCAGACATAGTAATTTTTCACCTCTTGAAAGACAGGGAGAACCTTCATTCATTCAAAACTATCCATCAAACAGAAGGGCAGATCAATCCCATTGTCCTCTTTTTGTCAGCAGTTATACTAAGAGTAATATTGGTAGTGCATGATCACAGCTTTAGATCATAGTCACAAAGTAGAAAATTCCATACCACTCTGGGCAACTCTGTTACCTACCCGGAGTGATCATGTCTCTTGGTTTAAGATATGCAGTTTTGCTTAATGACCGGTCACTAAATGACTGATCAAACTTACTACTTAAAACCTGCTTTCAAAGTTCCAACAGCTGCACAACCCTTCGCAGTTTCATTCTGGGCATTTGGCAACTGGAGCCCATTTACAACTTTTTGCAGTATCTGCTGGTTACGTGATCCTGATTTTTTTGCTTAATTTTTTTTTAATGGTTTCAGGTATTTATTGTGATTTCTAAGAAAAACATCCATTGGGTTTAGTGAATTCATTTAACAACATGGAGTTTTCTTAATGACTGCAGTGTTTGCTTAACAAGCAAGAAAGGCCATAAAAAAATGACCTGCTTAATTACCACAATGATTTATTGTTAATTCCAGGCTCAGTTGTGGTTTTAAGTCAAGGTTTACCTATAGTAAAACTGCCATATCAGAAATACTGCAAAAAATACCACAAAGCTACTGTACCTGCAATACTGGAGTCATCAGCCTAAAAGATAAGCAGCAACCTATGAGGATATTATTCAGGACTCTTCTCAAATAAACTTGAATTCCCTTGTAGCCCAAAACAGAAAAGAGAACTTCCTGTTTTAGTTCCTATTTGGAAGCCCGGAATAACAATTTTTCCTTCACCAAGATATATCTATTCAGGCTATTGTTTCTTAACAGTAAAACCAACCCAAGACATAAATCATGCCACAATTCTTATATTCAGAAAGGATTTAGTCCATTTTAATCTTTCTACATTAGTCCCCAAAAGGGAAGTAAAGAAAAATTCAGATTATACCCAAGATAATGCTAGCAATATTAAAACAACAGATTACATCAATTGTATATAGACACTCTTGTTTTTTTATTCTTGGTGTAAACAATTTACTGTTCCAACATACTTTATTTATGGCTATGTTTCTTTGCTTGCAGACATTTCTTTACCCAACTTAGTAATATCATCAATGTAAGCGTGGTGTTTGCTCTCTAAACGCTCCCCACCCCCAATTTATTCATACCAATGTAATCTAGTTGGGTAACAAAACATCTACAACTGAACAACCAAGTTCAGGCAGCACCAAGGATGCCATTGTTCAATTCTAAGTTACAGATACTCTCTTCTCTCAGTACTATATTTTAAACTTTACTCTCAGATAAAAACCCTTCTTATATCCCTACATATAACAGTTTTGTTCTATTTACAAATTATACAATAACAGCTACTTCAGGGCTAGGTCTGCCAAATCTCAAAAGTAATGACTCCATCTTGAAATATTTTATTAAGTTCATTCAAAAAGCAATAATAATGTAGATTAATGTAATTAACAATTAGAACAGACATCATTAAAATCAGTTTTAAAAAAGAAAAAGATGTACATTCAGAAGTACATCTTAAAGCAAATTATTTTGCAGATAAAAAAATACTGAAGGACTCTTACACCTAAAGATGTAGGAAAATATAGAACATATTGTATTGTTTTTATGGATTTTATCAACTATTTTTAGATTTACTCTTATCTTTAATATAGTACCAACTATTTCAGCTTCAGCAAACACCTGTAATTTTTATTTGTTTAAGTGCAACTTTTACAGCTTTTTTGTATTTTTACCATATCCTTTTTAATTTCCTTCAAATTGAACAGCAAGGAACTGTTCATGAGTTTAAAAGCCAATTACAAAAGAAAGCTTTTCTTTTTAGTTTTTTATTCCAGAGACTATGCTTTCATAATACCTCTTTTATACAACTTTCTTTGGTAAATATCTGGTTCATAATAGCACATCTTGGATGACATTGTATTTTTTCCCAGTACAGTGAACCTCTTTCTTTCTTGATTTTCTAACAATTGGTAAATTGGTTTAGCAACTAAGGTCACCTAAATTAGAAGTATTTAATTAACAATATTGAGAGACACAACACCATTATGGCATTATAAATAGAGCATAATGGTAATAACTAACTTCATTCAGTTGAATATGACTTATTTCACAGTATAGGTGGGTCAATTGAAATTGCTACAGAAATAGTTATTATATGAACTATTAAATATAGCTGCTTAATATTTTTTTTGCCAATATGTAAGACAGAGCATTTATTTGTTGAGATTTGAAGTTGCCATTTGTTTGATCATTCTGATACATAGTCGAGGTCTTTTCGAAGGGTAGCAGTATTGTTGGTGGTGTTAGATAGCTTTATATCATCAGCGAAAAGAACACAGTTGCTCTTAATATGATCACAGAGGTCATTTATGTAGAGTATGACGAGAGTTGGTCCTAGAACACTGCCTTGGGGAACACCACTGTTGACAGGTACAGAACTTGGTAGGATGCCCTCAATTTTGACCATTTGTTGCTGTTTGACAGTTATTTAGAGATACCATAAGATTTTAGTTTTAGGGGTAGTTTGTCCTGTACCACTGAATCAAAGGTCTATTTAAACTGAGTCTATTGTTTTGCCCTAATCTATTGTTTTGCCCTAATCGAGTGTAGTCCATATGTTTTTGCAGTATAAGAGTTGCAGATTACAGGATAGTTTTTTTCTGAAACTAAATTGTTTATTAGAGAGTAGGTTGTTTGTCTCTAAGTGGGGGATAATGAATTAATTAATAATTGATTCCATGACTTTATAGGTGATGCAGCAAAAGGGATTGGTCTGTAATTTTCAACTAGGCTGGGGCCTCCCTTTTTGAAGATGTGAATGACTGTGGCTTGTGACCATAGTTTTGGCAAGGAGCTGGCCCTGAAAGGTTTTTCAAAGATTATGCTTAGAGGTTCGGCTATGGCAGTGAATAGCTTTTTTAAGCTATCCGTCTGGTCCAATAGATAGACACAGTTTTCAATTGCGTAGTGTTTTTTCAACATTGTCTTCTGTAAAATTGATATGTATTAGATCATTGTAGTTGTTAGTGGTTCAACTAGGAAATACTGGGCATGATCTATTGCTGTTTATAAATACTGAGCCAAAGAATGTGTTAAAGAGGTTGGCTTTAATATTGTCATCATTACAGTCTTTACCATTAGGTCCTTTCAGGGGTGGGATGGACCTTGAGTCTTTTAGTTTGCTGTTTACAAAATTGTAGAAAGTACGGGTGGAATTGGTGTGTAGAAGGTTTTCCTCTTGTTTAATGTGATAATTGGTGCATTTAGTCTTTATCTGGTGACATAAATTTTTGTATTTGCTTTTGAAATTGGCAACGTGACCAGATTTGTTTTTCCGTCAAAGTGATTTCTTTTTTGATTGAAGCTTCCTTATTATTATGGGTAATTTGTTTTTTCTGGTTTTGGGAGTTTGGTACATATAGTTTGATGACTCTTTTGACTTTAAGTAAAAATATGTTGTAATGGTCTTCAACAGTATTGCATCCAGTGAATAGCAGTTGCCAATCAAGAGATGAGATATTGTTGTCTATAAGATCATAATTGCCTTTTTTGAAGTTATAATTGGGGATCCCATTGTTATGATGATTTTTGTGTGGACATATGTTGAGACAAATGTCATCTGGGCACCAAACTAATGCAAGATAGTAGATGTGCTCCAATCTTTTACATCAGTGATTTAAAGGACTGCCATGTACAGAACATGAGTCAGGGATGTTCATTGCACAGAACATGAGTCAGGGATGTTCATTGGGTATGGTTAAAAAGTCAAGGTCAATGGTGGGATTCAAAATTTTTTATATCAGTTCTGTGGGCATGGCTTGGTGGGCGTGCAAAATCCCTATTCCCTCCCCACCCCACAAACCTGCTTTCCAGCTCTCCTGTGCAGGGCAACAAAAGAAGAGCCAGCTGATCAGTTGGGACTCAGGAGGCAGAGAATAGATGGGGGTGGGGCTAGTAAGAGCTGGTATTTGCTGGTTCTCCGAACTACTCAAAAATCCTGCTACCACTTCTCCAGAACCTGCTGAATGGTCAAGATGGTAACCACAATGCTGTGATCAAATTATATTCTTTATGTGCTTGTGACAATCATAGACACTTGATTTATTTTTACTATACCCTGCAGACAATATTCTGCAGACATTCCCATAGAAGAAAGGAATAAAATGGAAAGGATAGAGGGTTTGGCAAATCTTTGGAGTAATTTCCTAACAGAAAGATCTGTCAACAGCAGAATAGACTGTCAGTCAGAATAGAGCTGGAAGGGACTGGGCATTGGTCCTTACCTGACACACCATTTCTCTTCGAGCTGTGAGGAGCATCCAGAGAGTGGGTGGTGCTTCCGTCTCTGCTGTTGTAGGCTGAGCTAATTTCCTGAGGAACACCCCTCCTTCCATCACGTGACTCCATTAAGGCGTTCCCCAGTTTATGCGAAGGCGAGAGAAAACAGAATTCGTGCTCTCATCTTACTATACTTAAGGTTCCCTGGCTGAAACAAGACCCCACCAGATGGTGAAAGACAAGGGAGGGGCTGGATGCTCCTCACAGCTCGAAGAGAAATGGCGTGTCAGGTAAGGACCAACGCCCATTCTCCTTAGAGCTGTTCGGAGCATCCAGAGAGTGGGACATACCAAAGCTGGGCCTGTCCTATGGGAGGGTCGCCGTCTGGTCTGTGGACCCCACAGGTTCCCTGAGAACCCTCTGAAGAAGCCTTTTATTGAAAGAAGCCTCAGCTGAAGCAACCTGTCAAGCTTGTAAAGTCTGATGAATGGTGACGGGGGGACTCACATAACTGCCCGTCAAATGTTGAGTATTGGAGCCTGGGTAGCCCAGGCAGCTGAAGTTGCTGTACTCCTAGTGGAGTAAGCCATGATGCCCCTGGATACCTGAAGGGCCTGAGCCTCAAACGCCGTGGCGATGGCCGCCCTTATCCAATGGCCTATGGTGGTTGGGATTACCTTTAGCCCTTGTGACTTTTTGGTTGGAAGGATATAAACAGGGCCTTACGGAAAGACTCAGTGCGTAGATCCGTAAGGTACGTCGAACATCCAGGGTGTGCCATAGTCTCTCCCTTTCGTGAGGTGGTCTGGGGCAAAATTGGGGAGGACAAGGTCCTGGGTCCTGTGGAAAACCAATTAATCTTGGGCAAGAAGGAGGGATGGAACTGTAGGACCACCCAGTCGGGATGGAATACGCCAGAATCTTTTGTAACTGACAGCACAGCGATCTCTAATATCCTACGGGCTGAAGTGATCGCTACCAAAAAAGAAACTACTTTGAGGATAGGAACTGACGAGAGACCTCTCTTAGGGGTTCAAAGGGTGGTTTTGTGAGGGAAGTAAGAGCCTTATTGAGGTCCCAGGTGGAGGGACAGAGGGCGTAGAATTGTGGCCCCTTTCAGGAAGGCATGAATACGGGGTTGGAGAGAGGGGGAACTGGCCTCTTTACAGTGGATGACTGTGGATAAGGTTGCTATCTGACATCTTAGTGTATTGGGGGAGGTCCTTTGCTGAGACCCTCCTGGAGAAATCCAAGCTCTTGAGCAATGGGAAGGGCTCGTTGGGTCAATAAGAAGTTTGACACGCCCTTTACGGAAATGGCCCAGGTGGCATCGTAAATCCTTGTGATTAAAGGACGCCTGGCTACTAAAATGGTATCTATGACCTTGTTAGGGAGGATTTTCCCTCTTCAAACGCTCCTGCTCAATCTCCAACCAGCTAGTTGAAGCCATTGGGGGTTCGGGTGGAAGAGGCAACCTTGAGACAGAGAGATTCTGTCTGCTGGGATCCTCCAGGGAGGGGCTACGGAAAGGCTGCGAAGGTCTGCGAACCAAGGGTGATGGGGCCAATAAGGGGCTACAAGGAGCAGATCCGCCTTCTTGTTGAGTACCTTTTGAAGGACTATGGGCACCAGCGCCAGAGGGGGGAAGGCATAAAGGAGGCCCAAGGGCCACGGACACCGAAGGGCGTTGAAGTCCTCTGCCCCAGTGGATGGGAATCTCGAAACAAACTTTGGAAGTTCCAGGTCTACTACTGGAAGACCGAATCTGGATGTTGCCTCCCTGAATAGAGATGGGTGGAGACGCCACTCGGACTGGACTATGGTGGCCCTGCTCAACCAGTCTGCTCGGATGTTGGAGATGCCCGAGATGTGGTCCGCCCTGAGGGAAAGGAGGTGAGACTCCACCCACCGACAGAGGCACTGGCCTCTCTCATTAGGCATGATGACAGAATACCCCCCGCTTGTTGATGTGAGCTTTGGCCGCGATGTGTTGGTGAGGATGGGAACGAGGCAGCCACATACCCGGGAGAGGAAACTTGGGCATTGGTTCTTACCTGATACGCCCCTTCTCGGCGAGCCACAAGGAGCATCCAGAGAGTGGGATGTGCTTCTGAGTCCTCTTCTTGCAGGATGAGCTTTAGCTGAGAAAACGCTCCGGCCCCTCACGTGACTCCAAGTAGCGTTCCCCCAGTTTTTTGCGATAACGAGAAGAAAGGTTATGAAATCCTTCTAATCAACTATTGGCTCCTTGGCTGAAACCAGAGTACCCACCAGATGGAGGAGTTAGGGTGGGGCTGAATGCTCCTCGCGGCTCGCCGAGAAGGGGCGTATCAGGTAAGAACCAACGCCCATTCTCCCTCGAGCCGCTCGGAGCATCCAGAAAGTGGGACATACCAAAGCTTGGCTGTCCTACGGGTGGGACTCCGTCTGGGCCGGAAGCCCCTCCAGGTCACTGATGACCCTCTGTAGAACTCGTCGGCTAAAAGAGGCCTCCACTGAGGTGTATAAGTCTATTTTGTAATGTCTGATGAATGGGGACGGAGAGGCCCAAGTGGCTGCCTGACAAATGTCAGTGATTGGGGCTTGCGTGGCCCAAGCCACCGAAGTAGCTGCACTCCTGGTGGAATGAGCGGTTATTCCACCAGGTGCAGGCAGAGATTGTGATAGGTAGCACCTGGCGATAGTCGCCCTGATCCAGTGACTGATGGTTGAGGGAGAGACTTTGAGCCCCAGTGTCCTGGGCTGAAAGGAGAGGAAGAGGGATTCTGATCTTCTCAGGGGTTGTGTGCACTTAATATATATGTGTAAGGCCCTTCTAACATCCAGGATGTGCCAAAGGGTTTCCCTGTCCCTCGAGGGTCTGGGGCAAAAGTTTGGGAGGACCAGTTCCTGAGACCTGTGGAAGGGTGAGTTAAGAAGGTGAGGTCGGGGCGAAGGACCACCCGATCAGCGTGGAACATGCATAAATCGTTTCTGATTGACAATGCTGCTATTTCCGAGACTCAACGAGCAGAAGTAATGGCCACTAGAAAACCTACCTTAAACATTAGAAATTGAAGGGAGGACTCCCTCAGAGGATCAAACGGGTGCCTTGTAGGCGAAACGAGGACCTTGTTGTGGTCCCATGTGGGGAACCTGTGAACAGTCGGAGTGCACAAGTTGGTGGCGCCTCTGAGGAAAGCCCTAACCTGGGGGTGATGAGAGAGGGAACTGAAGTTATCACAAGAGAAAATGGTTGAGAGGACAGTGACCTGCCGTCTCAGGGTGTTAGGGGCAAGCCCTTTACGTAGGCCTTCTTGAAGGAATTCCAGGACATGCGCAATAGAGGAGAGAGGGGGTCAACTTGGGACCCGCTACACCACTTGCAAAAGCCCTTCCAAGTGGCATAAATTCATGTGGTGGAGGGTCACCTAGCGGCCAAAATAGTGTCGATTACTTGACTGGAGAATTTTTCTCTTGTCAAACGGATCCGTTTAACCTCCAGACGGCTAACTGGAGCCATTGGGGCTCCGGATGCAGAAGGGGCCCCTGAGAGAGGGAGACCCTGTCCAGGGGAATCCTCCATGGGGGTGCTACTGAAAGATTGTGGAGGTCCGTGAACCATGGTCTCCTGGGCCAATCAGGAGCCACCAGGAGCAGGTCTGCCTTCTCGTGAATGGGTTTCTGTATGACTCTGGGAACTAGCGGCAGTGGAGGGAAGGCATATAGGAGCCCTGGGGACCATGGGCAGAGTAGCACGTTGGGGTTCTCCGACCCGTGAGACGGGTACCTGGAGAAAAACTGTGGAAGCTGAGCGTTGGATGGGGAGGCGAAGAGATCCACCCTCGGGAGGCCGAATATTCTGGACACCTCCTTGAATAGGGATGGATGGAGACGCCATTCTGCTTGGTCCACCGTGGCCCTGTTCAGCCAATCCGCCTGGATGTTGAAGATTCTGGAGATGTGCTCGGCTTTTAGTGAGAGGAGGTTGGATTCTGTCCAACGGCAGAGACGCTCGGCCTCCCTCATCAACTGAATAGACTGGGTGCTTCCTTGCCTGTTGATATGGGTTTTGGCCATGATGTTGTCTGTGAGAATAAGGATGTGATGCCCGCGGACCAGGGGGAGGAATCTGCGCAGGGCCAGGTGGACGGCATGAAACTCCAGCCAGTTGATGCTGCATCTTTGCTCGATTGGCGACCACTTGCCCTGTGCCAAGAGCGAGTTGACGTGAGCACCCCAACCGGATAGGCTGGCATCCATGGTGAGGGTTAGCCACTGAGGTTCTGAGAAGAGGTGGCCCCTGTTGATGGCGGCGTTGGTCCACCAGAGGAGAGACATGAGGACTCTTGGAGGCACCTTGACTCTGGACTTCGAGTTGCTTCTTCTGGATCTTTGGAATGGGAGCAGGAACCAATGAAGGGATCTGCTGTGTAAACGGGCCCAGGGAATAATTGAGATGCATGAAACCATCTTACCCAATAATTTAGAAAGGTCAAGTAACGCCACCCTCCTTGATTGCCTAATCTGTTTGACCAGAGCTTGAATGCTGAGGAACCTCTCCGAAGAGAAGAAGACTTTTTCTGTAATCGAATCAATTATGGCTCCCAAGTGGGTGATTCGGGTGGATGGGGTTCCTCGCCAATTGACGAGGAACCCGTCTGCCAGGAGAGTGGAAAGGGTGGCTCTGGTGTCCCTGATTGCCTGGGTCTTGGACGGGGAGAGAATAAGGATATTGTCCAAATAGCAGTGAAGGTGGATGGGAACGCTCCTGAGGTGAGCCGCCAGGGCCGCGAGGACCTTGGTAAAGGTCCTGGGGGCCAAGGCCAGACCAAAGGGGAGGGCCACATATTGATAGTGAAGGTTATTATACCAGAACCTAAGGAATTTGTGGTGAGAGGGCCGGATTGGAATTTGTAGGTATGCCTCCGAGAGATCTATGGAGGATAACCAGTCACCCCACCTGGTACGCAAGAGAATCGATTGCATTTTGAATTTGCGCTGGATAAGGTGGCGGTTTAGCCGTATTAAATCTAATATAGCTCTGCATCCCCCAGAATGCTTGGGCACCACGAAGAGGTGGGAGTAAAATCCTCGTCCCCTCTGGGCCAGTGGAACGGGTTGAATGGCCTGAATGTCAAGCAGGTGTTGGATGGCTGCATCCATTAGTGCATGTTTGGCGGGATCTCTTGAGGTGGGGGATGTCATGAGGAAAACAACGGGGGCAGACCGGAACTCAAGGGCAAGACCAAACCTGACGGTGTCCCTAACCCATGCATCAGATGTGGATTTGTCCCATTGAGCGGCGAAGTGTCTGAGGCGGCTGCTGATGGGGAGGGAGGAAGAAGATCTATCTGGGTCGGTGGTAGGGCTTCCCCCCCGATCCCCTAAAGGGCCTCTTATAGTTGCCGCCCCGTCTGCTTCTGTCGCCTGAGTCCAAGCGGTCCTGAGACTGGAAGGAAGGGAGTCTCGGGTATCTGGGCGGGAAGGGGGGATAGAAGGGGTGCGGGAAGCCCCTCCGAAAGGGCTGAGGGCCTCTTGTCTCTGGCCTCTGAAAAAGGGAGGGCAGGTACTTCCTCTTGCTATGGCCCTCGACCTGCAGGGGTTCCAAGGCCGGGCCAAACAGTCTGTCTCCCTTGATGGGAGCAGTGGCCAACTTGACCTTATTTTTAACATCCGCCTGCCAGTGCTTGAGCCACAGCAAGCGGCGAGCTGTGACATGGGCCGTTATCACTCTGGAAGAGAACTTTACCAATTGGTAAGTGGCGTCAGATGAGAACTCGGCTGCGGCCACCAGTTTCGCTATGTCTTGGTGCGCCCTCACATTGGACGCGGGGACATGTTCTCTCAGCTGCCGGAGCCAGCGGATAGAGGACCTTGTGAAGAATGAAGCAGCCATAGCTGATTTAATGGCCCAAGCGTCGGATAGATGGACCCGGCGCAACGCCAGTTCCGTCCGCTTGTCCTCAGGTTTCAAGGCCTCTAAGGCCTCACTGGGGGTAGAGGAGGAAGCAAGGCCCACAATGGGATCATCAACCTCCGGGATGTTTAGAAGACTGGACATTGCCGAATCGAGATTAAAGAATCTCTTGTCTTAGTTAGAGGGTGTAGGGGGGGCTCCCGTAGAAGCAAGTTGCTTCGCCACTAGGTCCATGAAGATGGGCGGGGTCAGGATGACCTCAGCCTCCACTACTGGTTGTGTGAAAATGGAGTCCTCTGGTCTCTCTGAGGTGGGGGGGAAGTCAGAGGGAGACTGGGGAAGAAGACCAGAGACATTCTTGGCTTTAAAGAGGAGGGATTTAAACAAGTGTGGCTTGAACAGCCCCCCAAATACGGGTTGGTCGGGAGAAGCCCCCTCGTCCTCTGACATCTCCCACTCCATGAGGTTCGCCTCTAAGAGGGGCTCACTATAACGGGAGGATCCCATCCGGGAATCCTCTTCCTCTTCCCTGAAGTCACCAAAGTCCCCTTCCTCCTCCTCCTGGGCCCCTACGGGAGGAGGGCTGTCCCTCTGAGAGAGTACCTGACCAACCGGGGGATCCGGCTGTGGAAGGGATCTGATGGATAAAGAGTCATACTTGGGAGCCCGTGGAGAGAAGCCTGATCTGGACATGTGCTGCAGGCCTTCCGCAATGTCCTGGCGGATAGCCGATTCCATCCAAGCCTTGATGTGGGCTGGAACCTCAGATGTAGAGGGTTCTTCCTGATGCAGATCAGCAACCATAGGTGTAAAGGTAGTTTCGGGGACTGTCTGGTTGGTGGCCCAGGAGTCAAGTGACCCTGAAGTGGGCTGCACCTAGATAGGGAAGACAGGTCTGGAGGGGGAAGAGGTTGAGTAGAGGTGGAGGGGGTGGGAGAAGGAAGGGCTGGAGGCCCCGAGCGGGACTCCCTTGATCGCCTATCAAACTCCTTTTCCAACGCCTTATGGCGCCTTAAGGCGTCTCGTTGGGAGGCCTTGGAAGGTTCCTTGTCCTGCCTGAGCAAGTAGTGGGACTTTGCCTTAGCCTTCAAGGAAGGTCGTTTAGAGAGATTGCCGTCTGCCATTTTGATAATTATAATAACAGTAATAATAACAGTAATAATAGCAAAGGGCGGTTGTTCGCCTGGAATTGGCCTGAGTGGGGCCGAGTGAGGTTTGAGCTGGCCCACTCCCCCTTTTGGAATTTAATATGTATGGTGATAACCGGTAGTAAGGTGTGTATATATATATATATATATATATATATATATATATATATATATATATATATATATATATATATATATATGTCTGGCATTCAGCTTTGTTCGGGTATTTTCCCACGTCATAATAGTGGTACTTTTAAAGTGGTAGCAACGTTTCAGCAGAATCTCATCTGCCATCATCAGGCTTCTGTATGGTGTTTGTCTGTGAGTCAGACTTTTACAGTGGTTTCAGATTTAAATTTGGGGCAGCCTATTCCTGTGTCAGAATGGTTTTTTCTTCCTCCTGATTGGTTGAGAGTCTTGGTCTGTGTTTATTGCTGTGTTTATTGCTCACAGACAAACACCATACAGAAGCCTGATGATGGCAGATGAGATTCTGCTGAAACATTGCTACAACTTTAAAAGCACCACTGATTTTTATTTTTATTTTTATTTTTTTATTTTTTTTATGCTATCTGCATGTAAAGGTTATCTATGTATATACATATAAAAATGTATACTTTTTTCTGTAAATTTTTCTCTCTTTTCTTTTTTTTCTTTTTTTTAATATAAACAATAACAGGAAAGGAACTAAAGAGGTACCACAGTACATGCTGGATTTATCAAATAAACGCCTGAGGCCTAGAAGGAGAGAGGCCTCTGGCAGCAGTCCTCCAGACAACAAGCCGGAGGGGGGGGTGCTGCAACTTCGCCCTGATGGAGGCTGCGGGAGGCCAACAGAAACAATGAAAGCAAGCCCGGAGGATCGCTAAAAGCAACTAACTCTTGACCCAAGGGGTCTGGGACGTTTACTTCCACCGCAGCAGCAAGAATCAGAAATAAAAATGGCACCCGACCACGATGTGGCACCAAGATGGTGGCCGCGAGCTGAGCTATGTCAGGCGCCTTCAGGACGGCAAGGAGGGCTTGTCCGGTTAGCTCAGCACGCCTGGTGCTCTTAAGGAGCGACTAGCCCTCCTGGTCGGCATTTAGGGTGGGGGGGAATCCAGCAAAAGTTGCGCGCCACAAGGCAGCGCAGAGGCAGAGACGCGATCTAATAATGGGGGGGTCACGTGAAGCGCTGTGAACTCACCCACTTGGCCCCTAGGGGCGAGGGGAGGCTTCCCCTAAGTCCCAACCTTTTGCGCAGGAGGAAGGAAAGGAAATATCAGACCTGAAAAATGAGGAAAATAGCCAGAATAATGTACATAGTATGAATCAGCCAAGGAGCTCTTTCCAACAGCAGCCTGACTCTTCGAGGCTGAGCAAAAGATTGGGGGAATGCTACTTGGAGTCACGTGAGGGGGTGGAGCATTTCCTCAGCTAAAGCTCAGCCTGCAAGAAGCACATCCCACTTTCTGGATGCTCCGAACGGCTTGAGGGAGAATGCGGGGAGCCGAATGGACAGCGCGCAGCTCCAGCCAATTTATGTTGCACAGTTTCTCTGTTGCTGACCAACTGCCCTAAGTTGTAAGGGACTGTAGGTGGGCACACCATCTGGACAGACTGGTGTCTGTGGTGACGGAGAGTCTTGGGGACTCCTTGAGGGGGCCGCCCTAGTTGATAGACACTTTGCTCCACCCAAAGGAAGGAGGAGAGCAACCTTGGTGAGACCTTGACCTTGCGCTTGAGTTGCTTGATCCGGTTCTTTGGTGCGGGAGCAGGAACCCCTAGAGGGATCTGGAGTGGAAACGGGCCCAGGGAATAGCGGAAATACAGGATATCATTTTACCTAGTAACTGGGTTAGCTCTAGAAGGGAAACCCTTTTAAGGCGTCTGATGTGTCTTACTGATTGTTGGATACTAAGGATTCTCTCTGGAGAGAGAGACACCCTCCCTTTCACAGAGTCTGATGCCATCCCCAGGTGGGTTATCCTGGTAGAGGGGGATAATTGGCTTTTCTATCAATTGATGAGGAACCCGTGTTCCTGGAGAGCGGTCAGAGTGATTTGAGTGCCCCTCACTGCTTGTTCCCTGGAAGGGGAGAAGATGAGGATGTCATCCAGGTAACAGTGTAGACGCACCTGGAAGGATCTGAGCTGGGCAGGTAGAGCAGCCAAGACCTTGGTAACGGTTCTGGGGGCAGAGGCCAACCCGAAGGAAGCACCACGTATTGAGAGGGGAGGTTATATAGCAGAAGTGCAGGAATTGGAATGAGAGGGCCGGATCAGGGTGAGTAGGTATGCCTCAGAAAGGTCAATGGATGACAACCAGTCTCTCTGTCTAACCCCCAGGAGGATGGATTGCAATGGGGTCATTTTGAATCTGCGGTATACGAGATGGCGTTAAGCCGTTTTAAATCCAGAACTGCTCTCCATCCCCCGGAGTGTTTGGGAACCACAAATAAGTGGGAGCAGAATCCCCGTCCTCTTTGCGATAGAGAAACGGGCTGGATGGTCTGTATGTCAAGCAGGTGCTGAATTGCTGGGTCCATGAGGCTGTGCTTGGAATGGTTCCTGGAGAGGGGACATGCCCTGAAAAACTCGGGGGGGGGGATTGGAATTCGAGGACAAGGCCAAACCTGATGGAGTCCCTAACCCAGGCGTCAGAGGTGGAGGAGTCCCACTGGATGGCGAAGGCTTTAAGGTGCCCGCCAATGGGAATTACATCTGGTGGCTTATCTGGAGCGCCGGAAGGGCCTGTTGCCAGAGCCAGGAGAGGACCTCTTGAAGTTACCGCCTCTTCTGTGACTATCAGAGGAGTCGGTTCTGTCCTGGGGCTGTCCCGAGCCAAAGGGAGGCGGCCTTTGGTACCTGGGAGAGAGAGGGGATTGGAAAAGGGGACGAAGGGGACGAAAGCTCTCCGAAGGGGTTGCCGGGATCTGGGCTCTGACTGCTGAGGAGGAATGGGAGGAATTATTATTATTATTAGTAGTAGTAGTATTAGTAGTAGTAGTAGTAGTAGTATTTTAATTTCTTCCATCTATTAAAGGAGGATCCAGGGATGGTCCGAACAGCTTATTACCCACGAGGGGAGCGGGGGCTGATTTCACTTTATTCTTGAGAACTGCTTGCCAATGTTTTGGCCAGAGCAGACGGTGGGCAGAGACATGAGAGGAAATGGCCCAGGTGGAAAATTTGATGGAGTGAAAGGTAGCGTTGGCCAAGAACTCGGCTGTGGCCATGATCTTGGATATGTCCTGATGGGCTCGGACATTGGAGGCTAGGACATGTTGTTTAAGCTGGTGAAGCCAGCGAATGGATGATCTGATGAAGAAGGAAGTGACTGATGAGCTCGGCGTAAGGCCAGCCCCGATAGTTTCTCCTCTGGCCACAGGGCTCTAGGGGGTCGCTGAGGGTGGAAGAAAGAGGCCAGGCCCATGATAGGTTCATCCACCTCCAGGGTGCTCAATAGATTGGAGGGCTCTGGGTCTAAGATAAAAAACTTTCTATTGTGGGCCGACAGGGTAGGGTGTGCCGCCGAGGCGGCAAGCTGCTTGGTCAAGGAAGATTGGGGGGGATGACCTCAGTCTTCACAACAGGCTGTTTAAAAATAGAATCCTCTGGACCTTTTGGAGCGAGAGGAGAAGGGTCAGCAGGGTTCTGACTTGTTAGACCCGAGGTATTCCTGGGTTTAAACAGGAGGGAGTGAATAGTTGGGGCTTGCAGAGCCTTACAAAGGTGGGCTGGTCAGGGGTGAGACCCTCATCCCCTGACATCTCTGCCTCTGATGGATCTATGTCGGAAGGGGGTTCATTATAGTGTAAGGACCCCAAGTCCAACTGTTCCTCCTCCTCCTCCCTGTACGAATCTAAGCCCCCTTCCGCCTCCTCCTCATCCCCCCTTATAGAGGGGGAAAACTGCCCCTGAAGGAGTATCTGATCCTGGGGCAGTACAGATCTGAGAGGGAATGATCTTACAGATTCGGTGACCAGTGGCTGTAGACAAGGTCTGGTTGCCTGTTGGAGACCTTCCGCGATTCCCCGGCGGATAGCCAACTCCATCCAGGATCACAGTTGCTCCGGGACCTCCTGAATTAGAGGTTCCTCCTGGTGTAGGCCGGCGGCTATGGGCATGAAGGTAGCCTCTGGTGTTCGTCTGGCCGGTGTTCCAGGAGCCTGGTGACCTTGAGAGGGCGAGCTGCGCCTGGATAAGAAGGAATGGACTAGAGGAGGGGGGGTTGAAGAGGTAGAAGGAGGTAGAATGGGAGGCACCGTGTCTGCCTGCCTGGTGCATTTATCAATTTCTTTTTTTTTTCCTTAGGGCCTTAAGGCGTCCCTCTGGGAGGCTTTGTAATCCTTAGCCTGCCTGCGCAGATGGTGGGGTTTTTATTTTTTTACTTGGCCTTCAAAGAAAAGACTGTGGAAGGATTGCCATGCCATTTTGATAATTGAGGAAGATAAATATCAATAGGAGGCAGTTGGCGCACCTAGGGGTTGACCTACAACAAGGCTGGGAGCCCTGAGAAATCTTTTATGCCCCAAGTTAATTTGCTCCTGCTCCCTGTTAACCCCCCTCTTCTTTATAGTTTTATCCTGTATATATACATACATACATACATATATTTCTCTTTCTTAGTTCCCTCTGGTCTGTTGGTATTGCCTTCTTTTTTTTTTTTTTTTTTTAGAAAAACCGGTCCAAACGACCTAGACACGCCAGAGGCCTTAAGGCGAAGGAGCCCTTAGGCCTAGACCCGACTGCCGTCCCAGGCAAATACTGGGTGGGAGTGGTGAGAGGTAGACCACACCAGCTATGGCTGGTCGCGGATGAAGCCAACAATACGGAGGCAGGAAACAAGCCTCTAATGCCAACAGAAGGCTTTTCTGTTTGAATAATGTCCGAGCAGGCCTACGGGTCCTGCTGCTTTAGAGCAGCACGCTGCAGATCAGAAAGATAAGAATTCAAAATGGCGCCCAGCCACGAGGCAGTGCCTAAAATGGTGGCCGCCTGTGACATGGACTTACAGGGCCCTTCAGCAGCGGCAAGGAAACAGTCCAGAGCACTTCGAGGTCCCCAGAGGAATCCAGTAAGGAAGGAGGCAAGAGAGGCTTCGAACTTAAGAAAAAGCGGCGTGCCGGGGGGGGGGGAAATGGAGCGAAACGGAGCATCTATAAAAGCAATTCCGAGCAACAAAAACAGCAGAGAGAGCAAAGGGAAAGGGGGGGGTAGCTTGTAATGTATGCCAGCCTTCCCCCTGAAGTCCCCTGGGGCCAGGAGGGCTTTCCAGGGGGATGCCAGATCGCAAATCTCAAAACCACTGCGCAGGGCTAAGGGAAGGAAATAAAACAGATACAACTGGATAATAAGGATAGGAGTCAAAGTACGGCTTGTTGAGATGGCCAAGAGCACTTTGAAAACACTGCCTACTCTGCGAGCAGCTGAGCATAAACTGGGGAATGCCTTAATGGAGTCACGTGATGGAAGGAGGGGCGTTCCTCAGGAAATTAGCTCAGCCTACAACAGCAGAGACGGAAACACCACCCACTCTCTGGATGCTCCAAACAGCTCTAAGGAGAACTTGGAGGTTCTCTAGTCCTCAATCAGGACATCTTATATCATTTCAGACAAGTGACTGTCCAATCTCTTCTTAAAAACCTGCATTGATGAACCACCCACAATTTCTGAAGGCAAACTGTTCCACTGGTTTTGTTTGCACTGTTAGAAAGTTTCTCCTTAATCCCAGGTTTCTTCTCTCTTTGATTAGTTTCCACCCATTTTTTCTTGTCCTGTCCTCCGGTGCTTTGGAAAATAAGTTGACCTTTTCCTCTTTGTGGTAGTCTCTCAAACATTCAAATAATGCTATCATTCCCTCTTTAGTCCTTCTTTTCTCTAGACTAATCAAACCCAAATCCTGCAATCATTCTTCATATGTTTTAGTCTCCAGGCTTTTATTTAATCTTCTGTGCACTTTTTCCAAAGTCTCAACATCTTTTTTGTAATGTGGTGGCCAGAACTAGATGCAGTATTTCAGGTGTGGCCTTACTAAGGCTTTATAAAGTGGTACTAATACTTGCATGATTTTGATTCTATGCCTATGTTTATACAATCAAATGTTGTGTTAGCTTGTTTGGCTACTGCCGCCCACTGCTGGCTCCAATTTAAGCGATTGTCCACTAGGAGGACTCCAAGGTACCTCTCATAGTTATTGTTTTTGAGCCAGGTTTGGACCTAATCTGTACTTGTACCTTTGGTTTTTCATGTTTAAGTATAAAACATTGTTTTTCTCCGCATTAAATTTCATTTTGTTGAATAGGGCCCATTGTCGAAGTCTCTCTAGATCTTTTTGGATACTGAGTTTGTCTTTTGGAGCATTGGCTATTTCTGCCAGCTTCATCTGAAAATTTGATGAGTTCCCCTTCTATTCCCTCATCCAAGTCATTTATAAATATATTGAAAAGTATTGGGCCTAGGATGTAGCCTTGTAATATCCCACTGCTTATTTCCTCCCATTAGGGACCACTTGTTAAAAACCATTTGTCAGCCAGTTACCAGTCCATCTGGTGATGATGCTATCTAGCTCATATTTTTCTAGCTTACTAATAGATTATGGTCTACTTTGTTGAATCCCTTGCTGAAGTCTAAGTATATGATTTCCATAGCATTTTGCTGGTCTACTAATTTAGTCACTTTGTCAAAGACTAAAATAAGATTGGTTCGGCATGATCTGTTTAAACAAAACTATGCTGCCTTTTAATTATAACTTTGTTTCTAGATGTTGACAGATCTGTTTTTTAATTATCTTTTCCAATGCCTCCCCAGATATTATTGACAATGAACTGGTTGTTCTGTAGTTTCCTGGGCCTGTTTTTCTCTCTCCTTTTTTAAAGATGGGAATCGTATCAGCTCTTTTCCAATCCTCAGGTAGTTCCCAGTGTTTCACGATTTTTGAAAAATATGGGACAATGGTCCTGAGATAACATCTGCCAGTTCTTTCAGAACTCTGGGATGTAATCTGTCAGGTCCCGATAATTTATATTCATCAAGATCAGATAGGTGGTCTCTAACCATTTTATTTTTGCTTATTTTAAGTCTGTCATTTATAATTAAGTCTGCCATTTATAATTATATTTTTGGGCTATATTTTTTTTTTGCATGAAGATACAAAGAATGAGTTAAACAGTTCTGTTTTCTCTCCGATGCCATTTACTTCCTTGCCATTTGGTCTCTTTAGTAATCCTATTGTTTCCTTGGCTTTTTCCTTGTTATTTATATGTTGAAAGAAATTTTATTATTATTATTATCTTTTATTTTGTTGCAAGTCTTTATTCATTCTTAGACTTTCCTGATTTCATCTTTGCAGATCTAATGATCTAAGTAATAGAGCCCACTATCACTACATAGCCAAAAAGGCATTAAGAATTGTTAACCTAATCCTACATAGCTTTTTCTCTGGTAATATCACACTACTAACTAGAGCAGTGGTTCCCAACTTTTTTTTGACCCACACCCCTAAAGAAATTTCATTCAAACCTCGCACCCCCTGAAATTTAGACTTTAGGAACTACTGAACGCGTTAAATATATGGTAGGATTGAATCTTTTCAGCTATGTACGTGACGGCCACCAAATAACGATACTTAACTCTAAAATGAAAACAAAGTTAATCCACTGCATAATAAATAAAAATGCCAACATATAGCCAATATCCTATTATTTACCTGGACTTTTCTTGCACCCCCTGGAATATCATCTCGCACCCCAGGTTGGGAACCCCTGAACTAGAGCATACAAAACATTTGCTAGACCAATACTTGAATACAGCTCATCAGTCTGGAACCCACATTACATATCTGATATTAATAGTTGAAAAAGTCCAGAAATATTTCACAAGAAGAGTTCTCCACTCCTCTGTTCATTGCACTTCATTTATGCCACCAGACTTGAAATTCTAGACCTAGAAAACCTAGAACTATGCTGCCTTCGGTCCGATCTAAGTATAGTTTATAAAATCATACATTGCAATATCCTACCTGTCAATGAATACTTCGGCTTCAACCATAACAACAGAAGAGCACACAATAGGTACAAACTCAAGGTTAACCGCACCAAACTTGATTGCAGGAAATAGGACTTCAGCAACAGAGTGGTCAATGGAATACTCTACCTGACTCTGTGGTTTCTTCCCCAAACCCCAAAAAACTTTAACCTTAGACTGTCTACTATTGCCCTCACCCCTTTCCTAAAAGGGGGTGCATAAGCGCACCAACGTGCCTACAATCCCTGTCCTGTTGATTCTTTTTATTTTTCTTATATGTATCCATTTCATGTATTCATAACTATGTTTATACTTATACCTATTATCTTGTAAGCGATTGACAAATCAAATAAATCAAATAAAAATAAAGATTAAGGCTATCTGCTGATATTTGGGTTATCTGCTTAATGCCTTATTTATGTGTTCAGTGCCATCTAGAATAGACAGGATATCATAAAGCCTCTGAAAGTTTTGAATATCAGTCCTCCATAAAAGTTGCCAATTGTGAAAGATAGGAAAAATTATGAATGTGGAGACAGATTAATCACATGAACTCAATTCAATTCAAAAAAATTCAATCTAATTTCAATTACACTTAAATAGAATAAGAACAAGGGTGGCTTATATCTGTCAGGGATATTGTAAGTCAGATTTTTTTCACTTAATAGAGTTTTATGTAATTCTACAATTCACACATTTTCTGGAAATAATTTCAAAATCATTGCCAGGTAGTAATAAAAATGATTCTGATTTGGACCATAGCAAATGGAGGAGTTTATTTACTCTTTTCCCTCTCAACAACATTCCCTGCATCAAATTCCACTCTCAAGCATTGGAGGATAAAAAGTTAGGGACAAATAAGTCTATATAAATAAATTAAAATAAAATTGGCAAAGACAAAGTATCAAAAAGAATGTTGGATATCAGGTAAACCACTCAGAGAAAGCTTTAGAGTAGCTAACATACACACTGACTAAATATTTTATTTAATGTAGGCAATGTAGGATTTATAACTTATCTTAACTTAATAAATTAACTACATGAGGAAATAAGCTTATTAAATACAGAGCCTCTTGACAGGATCACTCCTTTCTATATACTAAACAGAAAACCACAGCAGCCGAGATGAAAAAATAAGTTGAATATGCCTCTCAATAGTCATTTGAAATACCATTCTCCGGGGCATTACAAACTATATGTACAGCTATACTTTCAGCGTGGTTTAAAATTTGGCTTAAACCCTAGAAAGAAAGTAAATACTATCTAATCTTTTGGGCTAAGTGCCACATGTGTATGTGGCCACATGGTGGACAGAGATTACTTGTCAGGACACAGCACAAAGTACTTTTGCTGATTGATGAAAGCCAAGAAAGTTTACAAAGGCCAGGGATCTTGAGGCACAGTAGATAAGAGAACGCAAAAAAAAAAAAAAAAAAAAGAAAGAAAGAAAGAAAGAAAGAAATTTTTCTGAGGTAAAAGTATACATACAGTTCTTCCCCACTCTTCATCATCTAAACTGGTTGTAACTGTGTTTTTACTAGATTTCAAGATACATGGGCAACATGCTGTTGCTGTTCTAATAATATGAATACAGTACTGTAAAATATACAGATTTAATAGGTTAATATTGAATCAGACTTACTTATAATTATTGACTATCCCTAAGTACTATTTTGCTATTACCATTGTGGCAAAGAAAATCCTTTGTTCTATTTCTCCGCTGCATGGTCATTAACTTATTGCTCACAACATTTTTTTATCCCATGAGATACAAATCCATTAAAAAAAACAGAATAAATAATCCTATTGTAACTATAAACCACAGGCAAAGGATCAAGCTAATATGCATTTCTATATGAATTAAGAGTCATGTAGCCCAATGTTTTCTCATTCTTGCTGCCAATATATTCTACCTACCATGATCTACTTTCTTCTTAGAGCTTTGTATCATTTTTTTCTAACTATTGTTTTCCCATAATGTCTTTTTGCTTAAAAACTTAATCCATGCAGCAAGAAAAAGGTCTCATTGGATGAATTATTATAGACCAAAATCGAATCACCACTGGCAAATCCGCCTTTTCCCTGAAGTTTAGGGACTGTAATTTAGTACTGTTGTACACTGGATGTTAGTTAGTAGATAAATATTTTTGGAGTTCTCAGTCTAGAACAGGGTGTCAAATTCCTGGCCCACTCCCAGATACTTCACACACTGGCCAAGCCCACACCTGGTTTAGCGAAGGAAAAAAATCCTGATATCTCATGTGCCACTGTGACACCACTGAGACAATGTTGAGTTTGACACCCTGGTCTAGAACTAAGAGATGGCAGGTTTAAATCTGGCTTGTGTGCCTAAGGGAAGACTAGTATCTGGAACAACCTATTCCTTAACCACCATGTGCATACCAATATAAATTTATGTCTTTGCATCTTGTTCTTTGGTTGTTCGAAATGATCCAGTAATGATCCAGTTTAAACTTTGCAAGGAATTCTGGTATAAGCTTAGAATATAGATTCTGTGTTTAATATATTCAAGAAAAAAACATGTGAAAGTGAATTGTATTTCAGTTCTTTTCTTTTCCTCAATTTCAGTCTGTTTTGTTCTCCTTTCCAATCTATGCAAATAACTATTCACTTCAAGCCATCAGCTAACCTAAAGGAAATATCATCTTTTTTAAATTTTCAAACAATATCAAAGAGAAAACCAAGAGCAGAACAACCAACCACAATGTTCTAAGCATTGCATCTTAATTTTGAGAAAATTTATGCTAAATGATTCTTTGGAGATAGATTAGAGAGAGTAAGGATGAAAGGGTGAAATCCAGCTATGCAATTCTTATTTTTATGTAGAATAATCATAATTATATTAAAAAAATGTAGACTATGTCCCAGATGAATAATTGCATAAGAAAAGGTACTAACAGCAATTCAAGAATGTCTGTATTTTATTACAATTTTATTGTGATTTTATATATCTGTATATATATTTATAGTTTACTTTGCTATTGTAAGCCACCTAGAGCTACAGCAAGATGGATGACAAACAAATTTAATAAATAAATAAAAATAAAATAAATGCTAAAATAAATAGCTGTGTCTCTTCTGAAACAAATCTTACCTTTATGGAAATCCACAATTGAGGGCAACTGCACATCACTTAGGGAAAATCCACACTTACTGGGTGGTTGCACCCACTCTGCTTTTTATATAAAAAGTTTTTTTCTTACACTTCATTTTGAATTACAATACCTTATTACTATTAGCCTCTTGGTACAGTTGTTTAGAAGACAAAGAAAAATAAGTCAACGAGATCTAATAAGACAGTTTGTTCTTGCTGTAAAAACAAATATCAAATTTTTATGTTTTCCACTACCCAGTCTGTGATGGACATTCTGTATAGGTAGTCCAACTTACAGTACTCAAATTACAACAGTTTGTTTAATAACAGTTCAAAGTTACAATGCCACTGAAAAAAGTGACCATTTCTCACATTTATGTCCATTGTAGCATCACCATGTCATCAAAATTCATATGCTAGGCCATTGAGTCATATTTATGCTGGTTACACTGTCCAAGGATCATGTGATCACATTTTGTTTAACAACTGTGTTACTAACTTAACAACTACTGTGATTCACTCAACAACTGTGGCAAGGAAGGTCGTAAAAGGAGGCAAAACTCATTTAACAAACGTCTCATTTAGCAACAGAAATGTTGGGCTCAATTGAAGTGATAGGTCAAGGTCTATCTGCCCTTGTTTTTTTTGTTTGAAAGAAGCCCCGATCCATGTGTGAAATATTTTACGCTAGAAGTCTTAAAGTATAGATCTAGATAATAAGATATTTTCTAAAAATATATAATGCTACTTTTGAAGTGATTTTCTTTTGAAATACTTCCAAAATACTGAGGGCCACAACCAATCCACGATACCTTATTTTTCAACTACATTACATATGACTGGGCCCAGCATACTATTTTGTGTTTTACAGCATGCCAGATTTATAAATATGGTCATTACTGTATCTGCTGTTATTAGGCTTTCCAAATAAGGTATATACCATTTAGCTCCTAGAAACAGAGAAAGCCTGTCAGGATATTTAAACTGAATTTTAATTTAAATTGTTATTTTTTTTCAAGATTAACCAATCAATCAATTAATTAAACATATAAATACTCAATCTCATTTATAGGACTAATTATTACAATTAGCCTGGCAAATACATCTACTTTCCATCTGTTGCCATTTTATAGTTCCATATAATAAAACACTTAAAAATGCCAAATATTCTTGGCATGAACCAGAGTACAATTTTCTAATCTGTATTATGGAACAGCCTCTCTGAGATTCAGATGGTCTTGACCTGGTAAGCTCTTGGAATGCCTGAAGACTTGACTCTTCTCAAAGGCATTAGCAAAGATAGATATAAATGTTTAATACATACTTATTTACATTATTCAATGTATCATTTTAATATAAGAACTCTATTTAGATTTTCTTATCTTGGGTTCTCACACTTTCTATTTATTATTCAAGCAAATTATTTTCATGAGTCATAAGATCTTTGCTTTGCTTCTCTAAAGCACTCTTTTCTGTTAAGCATCAATTCAACTTCTGCCTCTTTTTCTTTTTCTTTTCTCCTCTTCCATTCAATCACGTTTGACTCTTGGAGACTTATCTGGACTAGCCCCTGTAGCTTTCTTGGAAAGGTTTTTCAGAAATCGCTTTCCATTTCTGGCACTGTCTCCCCATTGGCCCAAATTATCCCAGTTTTCTAGTTGGCCCAGATTATCCACCAGTTTCCTAGTTTCTAACCTGATGCCTTAACCACTACACCAAGTTTGGTATCTTTTTGCTTTCTTAATCCTCACTTAATGTTATCCTTTCCCACTGTGGTACCCTTCTTTCATTCCTTGCCTTAATGTTCTGCTGTTAATTTCCTATCAATTTTCTTTTACTGTTTCTACCAAGTTTATGGCTTCTTCTTCTTTTTGTCTTCCATGGCCTCTCCCTCACTTCCAAATTTTAATCAGAAGTCATCTTGGTCCAGGGATGAGTTTCAAAATTTTTAGCAAGCAGTTGCTGGGTGTGGTGGCCATGCTGGATGTGGCCTAGTTGCCTCCTGCACCATGGGGGGAAGCATTTTTGCCCTCCGTGGGCTCTAGAGGCTTTCCTCAAACATCCAGGAAGGCAAAAACAGTCCCTTAGGAGTTCAGAAGTTCTCTGGAAGCCAGAAACGGGACCATTTCTGGCCTTCCTGAACTTCTGGGTGGCTCATTTTTCGCTCTTCCTCAACCTCCAAACACGCCCTGCACTTATGTGCATCCAAAATGGGCCTTGTAGGGACTCCTGGGAGGGGTGGGATGGGTGGGACCAGCAAGGAGGGGTGGGGTGGGGCCAGCCAGGATTTGAGAGTTCTCCAAACTGCATAGAATCTTAGCTATAGGCTCTTCCCGAACTCCTGCGAACTCCCAGCAGTCCACTCATGTCTTGGTTTCCCCTGGATGCTCATATAGTCATATTATGGCTGTTCTGTTGTGAATGAATAAATGTTAAAATAAAATTATCTTGAGCTTGAAGTCAAGTTCAGGGTTCTGGCCCTGCACTTCTGATTGGCTGTTAATGGCAAGATCGGATTGGTCCGTTCAGGAGCATCTGATTGGCCATAAATAGGCCATTCTCATTGGTTAATGGAGCTAGCACTCCCGGATTGCTATTGGTTGAATAGTTAATAAGTTGCCTATATAAGGAAGGCTATAGCAGCCATCCAGTTGAGCTGTCACACCATGTAAGTAAAGAGTTTGAAGTTCACAGTTTCTACCGGCTCGTCTCCAATTATTCGCACCCATGCTCCAGACCTAACACTGGCGACGAGGATGGGATTGGATGACATCAGAACCAACTAAAACAACGACGAAGACAACCAAGCACGTGGCTGAAACGCACAACGGCGGAACCATGTCCGGCGGCGTAGTACCACCCGCTCCGTTCGACCCAGCGCAAGAGGACTGGGAGTCCTACATGGACCGTTTCCAAATGTTTTTGGAAATGAATAATCTGAAGGATGCCACAACCGGAAAGAAACGGGCGGTATTCCTGACGCACTGCGGGCTGACTGTATTCAAAATGGCCAAGGCGCTAGCAAAACCAGCTGAAGTGAAGGCCATGGACTGGGACGTCCTCGAATCGCTACTAAGGGCCCACTATGCACCGACCGTTCCAACGCTCGTAAGACGGCACGAGTTCTACCAAAGAAATCAGTGGAAAGGAGAAAGCGTTGCCGATTTCGTTGCGGACCTCTGAAACTTGGGAGGTCTCTGCGATTTCACCGACCTAGAGGAGGCCTTGAGAAACCTAGTAGTTCTAGGATTAGATGCTCTAAACGTGCAGAGCACAATAATGGCTAAAGGCAACATTAGCCTTGCCAATGCCATCGCTGAGGCTACGGCAGCAGAGGCGACCAAGAAATCGGTGACCAAGAAACCAGCCGGCGAACTTTCACCTAAGTTGGAAGGACAGCTTTCGACAGCCCACCATGAGGACCTCTCTTTGTCGTCAGACAGCGACGAAGAAGAGGTCTATTGACTGCGGTCCGATCGGGACCGTTACCCGAAATCCCAGCAACCGTGTGCTGGCTGCGGGGCCAACCATTACTGTTCTGATTGCAAATTCCACAACGCGCTCTGCCACGAGTGCGGGAAACGAGGCCATATCGGACGGGTCTGCAGAAGTCTCCTCAGACCCAGCCAGACCTCAAAGGGGACCAATCTTCACCAATCAACAGGAAACCGTCCTGTAAGGCGAGAACCAGCAAACCATTCCTACAGAAACTGACCCGTGAATCACCTAACGAGATGAGAAGAGGTTCACCAAACACTCACTATCGGCCACGCCTCTTCACTGGATGCCAAGAAAATTCGAGTTAAAGTGGACATCGAAAATCAGCCTTGCCAAATGGAAGTTGACTCAGGATCGTCTCTTTCAATGGTCTCCTGGAAGACCCTCAAGTAACTCATCCCTACTATCCGGCGCCAAGACCTTCAATTCCAAAGGCTTGTGTTAAAAGACTACCAGGGGAACCGGATTCCAGTTGTAGGATCCAGTTGAGTCCGGGTTTCGTTCAAGAACCGCACAGCGTACTTACCCCTAACGGTGATCGACAAGGACCGGCCTAGCCTGTTAGGCCTGCAATGGTTCGCACCACTCAGCATTGAAGTGGCAGGCATTAACCGAATCGGCGGCAGTGACTGGGAGGAAGACCTTGCCCACGAGTTCAAGGACGTCTTCACGGAAAAGCTAGGCGAGTACAAGGTGACCCCAATATCCTTTAGCCTTAATCCAAAAATAGCTCCCATCCGCCTTAAGTCTTGTCGAGTTCCGTTCACGCTAAAGCCAAAAATCGACGAATAGCTTGATTAGTTGATAGCCCAGGGAGTGTTAAAGCCAACCGATCACTCCCCATGGGAAACCCCAATCGTGATACCAATTAAGCCGGACGGCTCCATTAGAAATTGTGGGGACTACTGAGCCACCCTAAACCATGCCCTGCAACAAAATCCATATCTGTTGCCCGTGGTGCAACACTTCCTCCATTACCTGGGGGGCGGACAAGTCTTTGCTAAACTACACTTAGCCCAGGCTTATCAGCAACTGCTGGTTGACGAAAAAACGCCACAGGCACAGACTATCGTAACGCACCGAGGTGCCTTTAAGTGTACGCGGCTCCAATTCGGAGTCAGTGTAGCCCCGGGGATCTTTCAGAGCCTAATGGAGAGACTCTTGCAGAGGATCAAAGGCGTTGTCCCCTACTTTGATGATGTGCTCATTGCTGCCCCCACTCCAAAAATTTTACGGGATCGTTTAAGACTGGTTTTACAAAAATTCCAAGAAGCAGGCTTGAAGGTGAAGAAAAATAAGTGCAAGCTGTGTACAGATCATGTTGAATTCTTAGGGTACTTGATTAACAGTCAGGGTATTCACCCTACCGATAGCAAATTGAGAGCAATAAAAAAACGCTCCCAGATCCTGGAACAAGGCCAACCTCCAGGCGTTTTTGGGCCTCATCAATTTCTATAACATATTCTTGCCGCACAAGGTGACTGTTGCTGAACCTTTATATCGCCTACTAGACAAAAAAGCAATTTGGGTATGGGGTCACAGAGAAGAGCAGGCGTTCCGTAATGTAAAAAAACTACTGACTTCTGACGCTGTACCAATGCAGTATAATGAAACTTTACTGTTGAATATCACATGTGATGCATCGCCTTTTGGAGTGGGCACCATTTTGAGCCATGTATTGCCTAACGGTAGCGAAGCCCCTGTTGCTTATTTTTCAAAAACACTCTCGAAAACTGAGCGAAATTATAGTCAGATCGATAAAGAAGCCCTGGCAATTGTATCAGCTGTTAAAAGATTCCATGAGTATGTGTACGGCTGGGCTTTTACTATAGTAACTGACCACAAACCGTTCCTGGGGATAAGCGCTGGGGATAAGCGAACTCCCTACATACTTTCTTCCAGGATGATCCGCTGGTCAGAATTCTTGGCTGCCTACAATTATCAGCTACAATACCGCCCCGGTAAAGCTGTTCCCCACGCTGATGTGTTGAGCCGTGCACTGCTCCCAGAAACCATCAACAATCCCGCACCAATGATGACAACGTTGCAGATTGAGACACTTCATACGCTGCCATTACCTGTCCGGGATATCGCGAGAGAAACAAATCTTAGCACGAGTCCTCACATGGGTGGAATGCGGATGGCCATTGGACCAAGTACCAGACGACTTTGCACCATTCAAAAGTCGTCAAACAGAGTTGTTCTCGCAAAAGGGCTGTATCATCTGGGACGATAGAGTCGTTATCCCAGAACGACTCCAACAGGCACTGCTAAGAACCTTGCACGATGGCAACCCTGGCATTGTGTGCATGAAAGGCCTCGCACGTAGCTATGCATGGTGGCCAGGGATCGACAGACAAATCGAATCGTGGGTCAAAACTTGCCAGAGATGCCAAGAAGTAAGCAACGCTCCACCAAAGGCAACCCCAACCGAATGGGAGACGCCACGGGGACCCTGGTCCCGTATCCATCTAGATTTTGCTGGGCTGACCAAAGGCCACACATTTTTGTTAACCGTCGACACCTACTCGAATTGGCTCGAGATTCACCGAATGAGGAACACGACCACCGAAGCGGTCATCAAAAGACTGGAAAGACTGTTTGCAACCCACGGATTCTGGTATCCGACAACGGGCCCCAATTTACCGCACTGTCTTTTGAACAGTACCTGGCTGACCGCGGTAGCCGACATGCGCTCACTTCGCCTGCGCACCCTGCGGCCAACAGTAGGGCTGAGCGCATGGTACAATTTGTCAAGAAAACGCTACAAAAAATAGACTTCGACAACATCGACGAGAAAATCAACCGAATACTTTTCCTACAGCACATCACACTTCACAGCGTCACCAACAAAACTCCCGCCGAGCTGCTAATGGGACGAAAGCTCCGCTCCCACCTCGACTGGTTACACCCGGCCTATGAACCGGAAAAACCCCTCGGATTCAGCGGCCGATGCCGTACCTTCCAGGTAGGCGATTTAGTATTCGCTAAAAACTTATCGGGCGATCCACTGTGGATAGAAGCGACCTTAATTCACGTAACCAGCCCAAGATCATACCTTGTACAGTGCCCTGATGACAGACTTAGGAAGCACCATATAGATCAACTACGATCGCGGCTGCAGTCACACAATTCTGAACTCCCTTATAACCAAACTGAGGGGGGGGGGAGATACAGAGGAAGACGAATTTCAACTTGAGAAAAATCTTTTCGAAGGAACGATAGCGGAACTGAAATGCAAGAACAGGAACCAGGGATGGGAGTGAGTTCACCTCAGGGAGTTACCGAAGATAGTGGTGACAACAGAAACGCGAACTCGGAACCAGAGGCACCCCTTTCGCTAAACAACGATCTACCTCAACAAGAGTGCAGCCAAATGCCAGGCACACAGCGAAAATCAAAAAGACTAATGAAACAACCATCCTACCTCAAGGACTATGTGACTGCACCCCGTAAGCAGAAGCCGGGGGAAAGGGGTGTTGTGAATGAATAAATGTTAAAATAAAGTTATCTTGAGCTTGAAGTCAAGTGCAGGGTTCTGGCCCTGCACTTCTGATTGGCTGTTAATGGCAAGATCGGATTGGTCCGTTCAGGAGCATCTGATTGGCCATTAACAGGCCACTCTCATTGGTTAACAGAGCTAGCGCTCCCGGATTGCTATTGGTTGAATAGTTAATAAGTTGCCTATATAAGGAAGGCTATAGCAGCCATCCAGTTGAGCTGTCATACCATGTAAATAAAGAGTTTGAAGTTCACTGTTTCTACCAGCTCGTCTCCAATTATTCGCACCCATGCTCCAGACCTAACATGTTCCTTGGTACTTACATTGTTTTACTACACTGGAATTGTGATTCTGTTATGTTTAATATTAATATTAATTTTATTTTGGAAGTCTGAAAGCCACTCAAAATAGACATGTTGCAGGTAGCAAATAAATTTAATTAATAAATAAAATAAAAATGATTGGAGCAATATAGAAGACTTATAATTAATTAGTATACAATCCTATTACTAAGGCCCATTTCTGAAGGAAGTAGATTTTTATTCATCCTCATTCTTATATTTATCCTTCTGGAAGTTTACATGACTTTTATTTTTAAAGCACCCTGAATACTGTTGTTATCTAAACAAATGCGTTTTGCCCCAATCGTAGGAAACCATTTACAGATTTCAGTGAGCTCTCTTGTATAAATTGTTATTTGAAATAATCAAGAACATCTAAAGAATTGCCTAAAATTGCATTAAAATGTTGCATAATTCAGTTTAAGAACTGAGCAGGTTTCTTGTAAAAGTGAAGGTCTTAATATATTATCTTACTTTAAGTCGTTGACTGGGGAGCTAATTCAGCAACCTATATTCATTATTAAAAGTTCAGATATTAAGAATTTAAATTTATCTTCAACCTCAAGGAAATTGATGAGGATAGGGAATATTGTTACTGCAGACATTTTTATTTGCCTTTAAACAAGGTCCATGGTGTTACCTGTAAACCAAAGCTTATGATTCAAAGCAAGTTTTCTTGCAAATAAACCTCACATGTTATCGACAGATTTTAAATATAATGAAATTTCAGGTGCAAAAGATCGGCTCCACACATGAAGGTTTAATTAAGCTGATTTATTTCTAAAAGCTAATGCACAGGAATCTTCTCAAGTAATGATCAATACCTGGTTAGAGTTAGATAAGGGCCAATGGCACTCAAGGGATGGGGGTGAGGGATTGGACTTAGTTCCTTTATCGCTGTGTAGGGATTCTAGGTAAACCCCTCTTTTCACTCAGCCCCCAGTTCTGCTATTCCTATGCGAACCATTTTTTAAGTTGGATGTGTAAATCTTTTTTTAAAAAATAAATATACGGCGTTCCTAGGATCTTGCTTATTTCTTTAAAAAAAATATCTATCCTTTGATTTCTGCCAGCTGTCTTCAACTCAACATCCCACAGAAATATCAGACTTCTTTTCCATTCTATTCTGGCAACAGGGATCATGAGACTTGATACTCTACTTATTTATTTAATCCCTGTATGAAAAAATAAATATCAAAATAATTTCAGCAATTTAGTGTAATTAATTAATTTATACTTGCAAAATATGAAAATAAAAATGAAAGCACTTTTCACAATTAAAAATAGATTCAAGATTATCTGAGGATAATCAATTATGCAATAGACAATAGTAGTGTATATTTTAATATAAAGAAGGGTTAAAGTAGCTCTAATAATTTTCATCAATGTGAACAAAGCCAAAGCAGATCAATTCTATAAAGAAATTGAGGTTCCTTTGCAAAGTTTAACCTGAATAGCAGTCAAAAGTTCTGGGGAAGCACCAACAAGTTTTATCCATAGGAACATATTGTGTTTATCATTCACCTTCCCTCTCACTTTAACCTGTGTCACATCATTATTTTAAGAATACCTCGAGGTAAATGTATAGTCCTCTGAGATCTTTGGAGGAAGGATAAGAGGGTAAGATTATTTCATTTTGGTGGGAGGACAATAAATAGAATAGAAAAGCAAACATTTAATAATTCAATATTGGCTAAATTGATGTGGATGTTTGCAATTACTGAAGAATTTGATGAATATGACGCTCATAACAATTCGAAATTGGATTTTTGCTATATGTTACTGTAGAAATAGTTATTGGATAAGGAATATATAGTATTTAAATTGAAGATGGATAATACCAATGCATTTCTGAATTGACATACAGTTCCTCTAATAACATAAGTACATTAAATGTCAAATGCTAACAGAAATGCAGAGTACGTGTCCCTATACTCTGAGATTGTATTACACTGCAACTCCCAGAATAGCAACTGCTGTACTAAGAAAGCTTTGGGCCAATACTAATGGAGGTATCAGATTTGTTAATAGAATAGAATAAAATGGAATAGAATAGAATAGAAGCTGGAAGGGATGTTGGAGGTCTTCTGGTCCAGCCTTCAGTTCAAGGAGGAGAACCTATACGATTTCAGACAAGTGACTGTCTAGTCTCTTCCTAAAACCTCCAGTGATGGAAATGGCTATGATTTCTGAAGGCAATTAATCCACTGATTAATTGTTCTCAGTTAGGAAGTTTCTCTTAATTCCAGATTGCTTCTCTCTTTGATTAGTTTCCAACTATTGTTTCTTGTTCTGCCCTCTGGTGCTTTGGAGTATAATTTGATCCCTTCTTCTTTGTGGTAGCCCCTCAAATACTGAAATACTGCTATCATCACTTCTAGTTATTTTCTTTAGACTAGCCAAATCCCAAACCTGCAGCCATTCTTCATATGTTTTAGTCTCCAGGCCTTTGATCATCTTAGTTGCTCTTCTTTGAACTTTTTCCAAAGTCTGAATATTTTTTTTGTAGTATGGTGACCAAAATTGGTTGCAGTATTCCAGGCGTGGTATTACCAGGGTTTTATAAAGCAGCACTAATATTTCACATGATCTTGATTCTATACTGCTGTTTATACAACCCTGGATTATATTAGCTTTTTTGACTGCTGCTGCACACTGCAGGCTCATATTCAAGTGATCATCCGCTAGGACTCCAGGGTCCCTTTCACACTTACTGTTTTTGAGCCAGATTTTGCCTAATCTGTACTTATACCTTTGGTTTTTCCTGCCTAAATGTAAAACTTTGCTTTTCTCCACATTAAAATCCATTGTGTTGGATAGAGCCCATTGTTCAAGTTTGTCAAAATCTTTTTGGATCCTGAGTTTGTCTTCTGGGGTGTTGACTATTCCTTCCAGTTTAATATCATCTGCAAATTTGATGAGTTCTTCTTCTATTCCCTAAGTCATTAATGAAGATATTCAAGAGAACTGGACCTAAGAAAAAGCCTTTTGGTACCCCACTGCTTACTTCTCTCCATGTGGATGAAGTACCATTAAGGACTATGAATTAAGTATGGTTTATCAGCCAGCTACAAATCCATCTGGTGGTGATATTGTCCATTCCACTACCAAGAAGTAGTTTGTGCTCTACTTTGTCAAATGCCTTACTGAAATCTATGTCCACAGCATTTTGTTGGTCTACTAATTTAGTGACATTATCGAAGAATGAAATAAGATTGGTTTGGCATGATCTGTTTTTAACAAACCTGTGATGGCTAACAGTTTTAACTTTATTTTCTTCTAGTTGTTTGCAGATCTGTTTTTTAAATATGTTTTCTAGGATCTTCCCAGATATTGATGTTAGACTGATTGGTCTGTAGTTTCCTGGGTCTGGGTTTTTTTCTTTTGAAAATTTGAAAGATTCATGCAGAAGGCAGCAGTAGAGTCCACTCACAAAATTTAATCTTTTAACCTTAAATATTTGCATTGCAAACATAATTTTGAAAATATTTCCACATCATATTTCTAATCTACAACATCTTGAAACAAAGAACACAGAAAAACCATAATGACCTCTCTCTTTTGTTTTGGTTAATAAAAGGTAGGAAGGTGAGAAGATCATTTGAATCAGGACTTTAGCACTACTGAGTTAATTCTTCACTAAGCAATATTTTTCCAATTTAAATTTCCTCCATATTAAAATTAGAGTTTGGGAGATGAATAACAGGCTTTGGGGCTAAATTTATGTATAGAAATCTGTCCTTCATTTCAGATAATTTTGATGTTGGTCCTAGTAACTAAATCTCTTCTGTTTACACCAGAGGTGGTATTCAGCAGGTGGTATTCTGACCAGTGCTGGAGAACTGGTAACAGAAATTTTGAGTAGTTCAGAAAACCAGCAAATACCACCTCTGCCTGGCCCCATCTCCATCTACTCTCTACCTCCCAAGTCCCAGCTGATCGGCTGGGTCTTCTTTTGTTGCCCTGTAGAGAAGAACGGAGCTGGAAAGCAGGTTGGTGGGGTGGGGAGGGAATGGGGATTTTACAGTATCTTTTCCCTGCCATGCCCAACTAGCCACGCCCCCAAAGCTACGCCAGGTCCACAGAACCAATAGTAGAAAATTTTGAATCCTACCACTGGTTTTTATTCTTGTGTAGCCAATTATTGACTTGAGATATTCTTCTTTTCCTTTTCAGTCCTCTTCCATTAATTAGAGAGACAACATCATCTGAGAGCCTGAGATTTTCAAAGTCTGCATTCATATAAGCTAGTTTTTTCAGTATCATTTCCCGCTATAGTAGCAGGAAAGTATTGCTTTGGAAACAGTGTGGCAATATCATAAAAGAAACCCCCCAAAGAAGGTAGAATTATTTCTGCTTTAAATATATTTGGAATAATTGCTTAAGTCTATTAGTTCCTCTATTACAAAAAGTATTACAAAAATACTGTATTTTGTGCTGGTTTTGAGAAAGGAAATTAGCCATAGTGCACAAGAATGGAATTAACTGAGAAATCTCCTTCATTTATGTAGTGAAGCAAAGCTACTACACAGGAATGTAAAAAGCAATAACAACTCCCTTCTTATGCCTTCTGAGCACAATAGGCAGGGGAACTTTGGGGGACCAAACTAAGTGCATTCCTCAGGTACATTAGAGGAACCTGTTCAAATCAATTGCCAGTCCAAATGAGTTGTGTAAGTCAAACAGAACATACAGGCAACAAGGCTGGCCTTGAAACTATACCATAGAGTGAACCAGGATTTAACTTTAAGCATCAATGGGAGTTTTTCTAATGCAACAAAAAAAATATCCTGTCCATATCATAATGATGATTCCTCCTCACTCCTATTTAAGATATCCATATGCACGAATGTATTCACTGAAACTTGTAGTCTAGTACAATGGAATTGAGGTGCATTTAATTTGTTAACACATACATAAATCACATTCCATGAGGCAGAGTTTAGAGTTAACAAATAATTTTTTTCCTGTTTTACTGAACTGAAATAAATGGCTTATTTATAAAAAATATTACTATGCCTTTGGAACTTCAATGGAACTTCAGTAGAAGATATTTGTCATTTGTTTATTAGTATGCAAGGTATCACTCAATTTTTTTAAAAATCTTCATTATTGAACATTTGAGGCTTGTTAACAGGGTTTGATAACTGGAAAGCAACTATAGAGAGAGAGCATTCACATAAAGGATAGTTCCAAAGTCCATGTCAAATCATAATGTGAGTTCATTGATGTTTTGGCTTAGTGCAGTGGGTAAACCCATCGATTTTGATGCAATGTGATGCAAAATACTACAATTTATTCAACAATTCAAGGTTTTAAAACTCTGCTTAGCAGAATATGAACCTCTTTCCACTTATGCCAAAGGGAAAAAAATCAAAGATATAGTGTCAAAACTGAAATCATGTTAGAGAAGACTTTTTGTTTAAATTATGATAAAATATGGAAGTTAATCCCACAACTAACTTGATTAGATATCTCATTTAGATACCAAGAAGTTTTATGACATCTAAGGTTAGTTTTCATCATTTGGAAAAAATACAATGGTGCAATCTCAAATTGCAGGATATTTTGTGGCAGAAGAGAGAGGGGGTTCAGAGAGATTGAAAATGATGTTTCTTATAATCAGATGATAGAATTCTTTCAAAATAATCTAATTTTTGCTATATCTGAATATATTTTATTCCTATTTATTCTTCAGATCTGATACTTTTAGCTCATTCTATGTTCCCTCAAAAATAACAAAAATAAATAAATAAAATTTCTGCACACCTAGATGTCTAAATAAAAATCTTAAAGCCACCAATGTGGTATAGCAGTTAAAATGTTGGACTTGAACAGCAAAGGTTGAAATTCATCACTGACCACAATAGCTTACTAAATGACCATGAGCCAATCACTCTCTCTCAGTCCAGCCTAACAGAATATTGCATTTCTGTGGATAAATAGAAGGAAAGAATATTACTTTGGGCTTATGAAAAAAGCAAGTTATATATATTGCTAATTAGAATTTATTCAATCAAGTTTTTCAAGTCTGTTCAAAACATTTTTGAAAGAAGATCTCCTTTATTACTGTTCTGTCCCTAATTTACATACTCGAAATCCCCGCGCTTTGATTGGCTAAAGCGCGGGGATTTCTAATTGGCCAGGCGAGCCGCGCCGATTGGCCCGTTGAAAGTCTCCCGTGATTGGCTCACTCCAAGAGCGGGAGACTTGAAACGCTGCCATTGGCCGCGGCCGCCGCGGCGAAAAGGATAAAAGCCGTGGGCTTTTTCCTTTTCGCCGGTTCGGTTCTCAACTTTAAAATAAAGAGCTTTAAACTAAGTCACCGACTCCTGGCGTCTTTTGCGGACACGACACTGGCGACGAGGATGGGATCCAGACCCTGAACCGAACCCCGTGTCCGACAAGAGCCAGACTTAGCACCGACATGGCGAAAATCGCACCGCCCGCCCCCTTCAACCCCGCCACCGAGGACTGGGAATCATTCTCAGACCGATTCCACATGTACCTCGAGTGCACCGGAATGAAGGACGCCCCGGGCCCGCTAAAACGCGCCGTTTTCCTTACGCATTGCGGAACCGAAGTATTCCAGATGGCCAAAGCATTGGCCAAGCCGGCCGACGCAACCGCCATGGATTGGGACGTCCTCGAACCTATCCTTCGGCGACATTACGCCCCCGAGGTCCCAATCCTGATCCGGCGCAACGAATTCTACCGGCGGGACCAGAAACCAGGCGAAAAACTGAGCGACTTCGTCGCCGAGCTGCGGCGCCTGGGAGGACTCTGCGAATTTGACGGCCTGAATAGCCTTCTAAGAGACCGTTTCGTACTCGGCTTATGGGACCCTGCACTCCAGAGCCGGCTTATGGCTAAGGGCGACATCAGCCTAGCAGACGCCCTCACCGCAGCCGCAGCCGCAGAAGCGACCCGCACTTCCGCTGACAGCATGCGAAAACCAGATGCAAAGGGCGGAAACAACAACCCGGCGAGGTCGGCCGACCCAAAAAACGAAACGACCGCACACTACGGAGATTTCCATTCTACATCCAGCACGTCCGAAGACGAAGAAGACATACATCGAGTCCAGACGGGGCGCGGCGACCAACGGAACCGGAGAGGTCGTAGGTCGAGGACCAACTGTGCCGGCTGCGGCGGCGACCACCCCAGATCAGAATGCCGATTTTTTGACTCTATCTGTCGGCATTGTGATAAAAGGGGACACATCGCCCGGGTTTGCCGCCAAAAGAAGACTCGCAGTCCACCCAGATGGGACCAACACGATCGTAAGAGAGAAATCCCACCGCACAGGACCAGAGATCGCCAATCAGACAGCCGGTGGGACCGAATCCAGCGACCATCGAGAGGCGGCGACAACCGGCGCAAGGAAGAAACCCACCAGACGGTAACCATCGGCCACGCCATCTCCGACGGCGCCAGAAAGGTACACGTAGAGGTCCATATTGAAAGACAACCATGCAAAATGGAGGTGGACTCCGGGTCCTACCTCTCCATGATTGCATGGCACGAGATAAAACGGTTAGTGCCCACCCTCCATAGGAAAAACATAAACGCCCAAAGACTTATTATAAAAGACTACCAGGGAAACCGCGTCCCGGTAGTGGGCACCAAGAACTTTAATGTGACATACAAGGGCCGCACCGAACAACTCCCACTCACAATCGTCGATCGCGACCGCCCAAGCCTGCTGGGCTTACAATGGTTCGCCCCGCTCGACATCGCCCTCACGGGAGTCAACCACGTCACCGACGACGGCTGGGAACAGCGGCTAGCCCAGGAGTTCCAGGAGGTCTTCGACGGAAGCCTGGGCAAGTACCAGGGCCCCTTATCTCTTTTGATCTAGACCTTAGCGTCCCCCCCAAGCGACTAAAACCTAGGCGGGTACCATTCGCCCTAAAACCTAGGATTGACGAGCAGATTGACAAGCTCGTCAAACAGGGGGTGTTACAACCTATAGACCATGCCAGATGGGAGACCCCAATAGTGACCCCGGTCAAGCCAGACGGGTCAGTGAGAATTTGTGGGGACTATAAGGCCACCCTAAATGGCGCGCTGCAACAAAGCGCTTACCCCGTCCCAATCGTGCAACACCTACTGCACTCACTGGGAGGGGGCAGGGTCTTTGCCAAGCTCGATCTCGCCCAGGCATACCAACAGTTGCCGGTCGACGAAAAAACAGCAGAAGCCCAGACCATCGTTACACATCGGGGGGCTTTCAAGTGCAACCGACTCCAATTCGGAGTCAGCGTGGCACCAGGCATCTTTCAGAGCCTGATGGAACGTTTGCTGCAGGGCATCAAGGGGGTGGTGCCCTATTTCGATGACGTATTAGTAGCGGCGCCAAACGAAGCCGAATTAGAAAACCGACTCAGAGAGGTCTTAACCAAATTTAAAGAAACGGGACTTAAAGTAAAAAGGGAGAAATGCCAACTGTGCACGGAGCGAGTGGAATTCTTGGGCTACCTTCTAGACCGGCACGGCATTCACCCCACAGGTAAAAAAGTAAAAGCTATCAAAGAAGCCCCCACCCCTAGGTCTAAGACGGAACTACAGGCTTTCTTGGGGTTGCTGAACTTTTATAATGTTTTCCTACCCCAAAAGGCAACGGCGGCGGAGCCTTTGCATAGGCTCCTGGATAAGGCGGCAACCTGGACTTGGGGGAAACGGGAGCAAGCCGCCTTCCAAAAAACCAAAGACCTCCTCACCTCCAACGCTGTCCTGATCCAATTCAGCGAAACGTTGCCCCTGGCCGTCACTTGCGACGCATCACCTTTCGGCGTCGGCACTGTCCTCAGACATACCCTTCCGGACGGAAAAGAAGCACCCATCGCATTCTTTTCCAGGACCCTAACCAAGCCAGAGCGGAACTATAGCCAGCTGGACAAAGAAGCCTTGGCTATAGTTGCCGCCGTTAAGCGGTTCCACGAATACCTTTACGGCCGCCCTTTTACCATTGTGACAGACCATAAGCCGTTGCTGGGCATCCTTGCAGGAAATCGAGCCACCCCGAACATTCTGGCTCCCCGGATGACAAGGTGGTCCGAGTTCCTGGAAGCCTACAGCTACGAACTAATACACAAGCCGGGTAAGAAGATTTCGCACGCGGACGCTTTAAGCCGCTCACCGTTACCAGACTCCGACCCTGACCCAGCACCAACGACAAACACCCTGAACATCGAAAACCTGCCCAACCTGCCCATAACCGCGTCAGACATTGCCCGGGAGACTATTAAAGACAGGCGTCTGGCGCGGGTTTTGCATTGGGTGGAAAAAGGTTGGCCAGAAAGGGACAATGACGAATCCATTAAGACATTTAAAAACCGCCAAACCGAACTCTCGCTACTTAAGGGGTGTATCTTATGGGGTGACAGGGTGGTCATCCCGGACAGGCTGCAAAGGAGGGTCTTAGAATTGTTGCATGAGGGGCATCCTGGCATCGTCAGAACTAAAGCCCTGGCCAGAAGTTACGCTTGGTGGCCAGGGATGGACAAACAAATAGAGGCCTGGGTAGCTAGGTGCCAGCAATGCCAGGAGACTAGACCCAGCCCACCCGCAGCACCCATCCTAGAGTGGGAAACACCGAGGGGGCCCTGGTCCAGAATCCATTTGGACTTTGCCGGTCCCACAAATGGGCATACCTTTCTAATAACAGTTGACGCTTACTCCAACTGGTTGGAGGTAAGCGACATGAAATCTACCACCACGGAGGCCGTAATCAAAGAACTTTGCAAACTCTTTGCAACACACGGCCTCCCAGACGTCGTCGTTTCCGACAACGGGCCCCAGTTTACTTCCCTCGACTTCGAGAGATTCCTGGCGGAGAGGGGCATCCGCCACGCATTAACAGCACCGGCGCATCCGGCGGCGAACGGTAGGGCGGAACGGATGGTACAATTTACCAAAAAAACCATCCGGAAAATGGACCACGGGGAGATCCAAGACAAAATTAACAGACTCCTCTTTATACAACACATCACCCCGAACACCACTACCAACAAAAGCCCAGCCGAGTTACTAATGGGTAGGAAGCTGAGGTCCCCACTCGACAGGTTACACCCAACATATAACCCGGAGCGGCCCCCAGACTCAAGTTCAAAATACCGAACATTCGCACCCGGAGACCTCGTGTATGCGAAAAACCTGACGGGGGACCCTCTATGGATCCCAGCCGTCATCACCCAAATCACAGGCCCGCGCTCATACCGGCTCCAAACCACAGATGGGCGAGCCTGGAAACGACACATTGACCAACTCAGGTCACGGTTGGCAACAGAATCCACCCCCCAAGAAACGAACCAAGGGGGGAGGGAATACCCGAATAAACAAACGCAAGAAAAAATAAACCAGCAGTACTTACCGGAACGCAGCCATCGCGATCCCCCACCGGAGAAGAAACACCAAGCCAGCTCAACCGACTCGGAAAGACCAAGCGGCAGCGGCGAGACCCGTAGCTCAACCAACCCGGAAGGCCCAGGTGGGAGCCACGGAGAAAGAACCGGCCCGATCATCCAACCAGTTCGCACAGAAGAGGGAGCGGCCAAAAACTCGACCGCTCTGGTCGAAATCCAGCTTGCAACTGAGTTGCGCAGGTCAAGTAGGACTAGAGGGAGCCCCGCCTACCTACGTGACTATGCAACGTAAAGACTGTACCAAGAGGGGAGGGGTGTTCTGTCCCTAATTTACATACTCGAAATCCCCGCGCTTTGATTGGCTAAAGCGCGGGGATTTCTAATTGGCCAGGCGAGCCGCGCCGATTGGCCCGTTGAAAGTCTCCCGTGATTGGCTCACTCCAAGAGCGGGAGACTTGAAATGCTGCTATTGGCCGCGGCCGCCGTGGCGAAAAGGATAAAAGCCGCGGGCTTTTTCCTTTTCGCCGGTTCGGTTCTCAACTTTAAAATAAAGAGCTTTAAACTAAGTCACCGACTCCTGGCGTCTTTTGCGGACACGACAATTACTATTGAGAATTGGAATATTTTTTTTTCTTTAAGTTCCTAATATCTTTCAGCATTTATGCCATTGGATTTTAATTTTACTAGTATTGTTTCATTTCACCCAGAATTAAACTGTATACTTTCTTGAGTGTTTTGCTGTAGAAAAACAATTAGCTAACTATTATGAATAAGCAAAATAATTCTAAATCAAAGAGCCACATGTTATTTCATAGTATTTAATTCACAGTACCTTAGTTTTCCTCCGAGAAGCAAAGAAAAGTGGTGGCAGTTTAGCAATCTTAAAATGCAGTGAGTATCTTGTGAAGCATTAACCTGAGGCTATTGTGTTCCTGAAAATCAGCATGTGACCTCATATGATACCACTTCATGTCCATGTCCAATTTTTAAAAGATAAAACTGAATGCTATCAAAGAAAAGGAGATGTGATTTCTAGTTTATCTTATTTAGAACATTTATTTTATTCACTCTCTTTCCTTCTGCTTCATCTACTTAATGATTTTTCCCAAATAAGAATTATCTTTTTTCCTAATATTTGGAAATGTATTGAGAAAGGACTCTTCCAGTTGGAACTGTCAGATGTTACAGAAATAAAGTCATGTAATAGCCAGTAACTTCATTTCAGAGATTCAACTTTTTGAACTCTGAAAGCCAATACAAACTTCAGGGTTGAATTCCCTGGCAGCAAGAGAAAATCAGAATGGAAAAAAGTTTATTGTGTGGAGTTTTTTCTTAGAAACAAGGAGTAATAGCAACTCTTTATGAATTGTAAAATAAATTTTGATTCACAATCTTGATTCACATGTGCCAAGACAGATGGCATTTTGCTACCTTGTCCTATCCCCCCCCCCCAAAATGAGATGCTATCATAGTGAGGACATTAGGAATTTTTTTTCTTAAAATAGCTGTTATTTAAAATTTCTTTCTGGATCCTGAAGTACCAATGTGTTTTATTCTGTTTTACCAGCTGCAAAATCAATTTTGCAGTAATAGCAAGAACAGAGATCAGTTCTGCCAAAGTTATCAAGTGCTTGAACTACAAAGAAACTGAAATGTAAAGAACTCTTGCGTGTTTTATTTCAGTTATGATCCAATATACTGAGCAGCCCATATGAAAAATAGTTAGGTTTAATGCAGTTTTAATGAAAACTCATGTTGAATGCATTTCCATAAGTGATTGAGTGTTGACAGACTGATACAACCTTTCCAGCTGCTTGTATACAAGTATCTACAATATACCGTATCTTAGACAACACTAGCAAAACATTAATTTCATCTCTAAAGAGGAAAAGAATAATTTATTTAGATGAACATGTTGTTAGCCTTATTCTGACCTAATTTCCTTCAAACTCCTTTTACACTGAGTAAAGAGAAAACATCTTTGAGCAGAATAATGGAACTCTGCTACTGTTACCCAATGTAAATAACATGTAGTATGCAACATAATATTTGGAGCTGCAACTATCAGACTTGAAATATTGGGATAACTATGTATATTTTTATATCCCAGCCACTTTATGAAAAATAGCTACTATTTTGAAATGCAATGTACAACTTCAGCAAACAAAATAAATTCTGCATCAATTTTTATGTACTGCTATAAGACCACAACCTAGAATTTCTGCTGCAGTCTTACTGCTTCCAAAGCCATGTGTTAACAGAATCTGTTAAATGCCAGAAAGGAAGAAGGTGGCAAAAAACAAACCATGAGAAATAAAATCCAGAATGCCCAAGCTACTGATTTGCATTTAGGTTTGTAAAGATGCAACTTCTAATTGTGACATATAATGACTGTTCAATAGCTACTGTACATATACCATGCACACACAATATTACACATAATTTCATTCCATTGAGCAGTAACTCAAATGCCAGTTACATATCCTATGCATGCTAGCATCTATGATACATTCTATATTCATATTAGACAAAAGTTACATAAAAACTGCTGGGTTTGTTATACCTTCCCTGATACCCAAAAGTTGCAACTGGCTAATACAGTGTCCAGTGAAATTTCTTTTCACAAAACATGTAGAATTCCTTCACACTGCCACATCAACTGTATAATGTCTCTGCATGTTAAAAATTTCCATCCAGCTGCCACATTGGCATGTTATTGGTTTGGTGTGTTCAAGGCTGCAGCTATCCCCTTTATATGGACTGCAAGGGAATCAATTTGTTTCCAATATAAGAGAGATTCCTGAAGAGACTCTTCCAAAATGAAGACTGAGGAATTCTCACCCACTTGGATCCAAGGTGCTGCCCTCCAGTTGAATTAATCCCCCTTCCAGTTTCTTTCATTTTCCACTAATGGCATTCCTCCCCTCCCCCCAACTGCACAAACGTTCAATGCACCAAGTTCCTTCAGAAAGATGCTCTACTTTTCTTTAAGGAACACCACAAGGAACTGAGCAAAAGGAAAAGCTTCAGCTAAGCTAGAAGTTTAGCTTGAAAGAAGGAGGGAAAGAAGATTGGTTCACTTCTAGATACAGATTCCTAGAGTGAAAAGGAAAAGGCAGGTACAATATTCTGTCTGTTTCCCTTCTTAATAGATTTTTCTTTTGGAGAAAAAGAACGAGACAGCAGAAATGTCTCCCTCCCGCCCTATAAATACAGGACAGTAACAAGTGGAAGATGATGTTGAATGTCTGAGTAATGCATAAAATCCTAAGAATGGGTGCAGGGAAGCTCAATGAAAAATACGGTAAAGACCGCAACCGCTTAAAGGAATTCTTGCAACTGCAGCTTTCTAAGAGGGAACTGGCTTTTCTACACTACCCGTAAAACTACGCAGACCCCGGTCTGAAAGACTCCCATTCCTTCTACCGTCGTCCCTTTCCCAAGATTTAATAATTCCCACCTAAAATCAGCCAAAGCTCCAACTTGACAGCACTTACCTCTCCTCTGAAAGGCAGATAAGGGAGTTTATTCTGTCAGACAAGGGAGTTATTCTCCCCCGCAGCACCGGATCCCAGTACTCGCGAAAGTCGGAGGTTTATCTTTTTGCAAGATCTGATCGTTGAATTCCGCCTCTTCCTTCCCAAAAGTGGGCTGGGGGAGACCCAGTTAAATAAGATCACCCACGGAAGCCCAAACGGACAGCAGTTGTACCATGGGGGCTACCGAAGTCTGCAAAAGGGCAGGAATCAGCCCCGCCGCCCCAGAAAAGGGTTCCCACCAGAGCGGAGTCCCCAGGCGCGCGCGCGCTGCAGGATCGATACCCTTTCAGGCTGAACTGAACTGACTCTCTTTGCACAACCCAAAGCAGCTCACTCGGCCACTCCGCACCAGCAGAAGGCGACGGAAAAGGACCAGCTCACAGCGCCTCCTTGCCCAGGTCCCAGATGGGGAGCTTAAGCGGGCAGAGGCAGAGCCAACTAGCAGCTTAGCCCAGGTTTTAAAGGAGCCGTACACTAGGGTGCCTCCCTCCAGCGATGCCTTGGATAGCCCTAAAAACTAGATGAGCTGCTGTCACGGGGACATGAAGAGGAGGGGGCTACAAAGTGGCAACCCGGCTGGTGGCGTGGGTGTGAACGTGATCCGTTACACCCCTTTCTAGTTGGGGAGGCAAGCTTGGTGGCAAGGTCCTGAAAAAGTAAGTAAAGGCAGTAAGTAAGAAGTAAAACAGATCCGAACACTGTATGATCTCTAGTGGTTAAGACACCAGGCTAGAAAGTGGGAAGCCATGAGTTCAAATTCTGCCTTATCCATGAAAGCCAGCTGGAGGATTTTGAGCCAGTCTCTCAACCCAACTCACTTCATGGTGCTGTTGTTATGGGAAAAGAGGAAGATACATTGAATAAGTTTGCTCCCTTGAGTTATTTGTGAAATAATAAAAGAGGGAAACAAATAAGTAAATACTGCTCAGTAAGGCTTCTTTAGACTCCACTATCTGTTTGCTCTTAAAAGAAACAATCATAAGGGCAGTTTAATGCAACATCATGGCTACACTAATATTTCACATAATATTTTGGTGCATGCATGCAAGCTGACTCCGAAGAAATAGCAATAACTTGCAGTCTTGTAAACTTCTTCCTGTGTTACAGTAGCAGAGATCCCAGATCAGAGATCTGGTCTGATCCCTGTCCTGAAGACCAGGATGAGGAGGCAAGGGAGGAGGCAAATTTTAACAAAGGGTTCTCTGCCCCATTGCTGGATGGGCCTAGTTGGCCTCCTGTGGGGGGCCTTCCCGGGCTCAGGAGGCTTTTCTTGAGTCTCCAGGAGGGCAAAAACAGCCTCCCTGGCTCTGGAGGCTCTCTAGAAGCTGGAAAGGGGCTCATTTCTGGCCTTCCCGAACTTCCAGGATGTGGGAATAAACTTTGACTTCAGTATTGGGTAATGATTAGTCTAAGACCTTATACATACATGTCTGCCTAAGGGTCACTGAGATAAGCAAGGAAATTAAAAACAAACACCAGGAACATGTGAAGCAGCTCAGACAACTGTAAACAATTCTGTGTAATTATTTTAATCCACAATGTGAATGCTTACTATGTACGAAATTCTCAATAAAAGGGAGCACTAGAATTTGCTCTGGGCTCCCATCCTGAGTACACCAGCCTGTGTCTCATTCTTTCCATGGGAGACCACCACAAGTGGTGACCCCGACGTGATCCACTGCAGGTGGTATGCGTCCGGACCTCCGTGTTTCCTCGCCTGGAATAGGTAAAGTACGTACTTAATTATTGCTGGACAATAGGATTTTTCAGGGAACATGGGGGGGGGGAACTCTCTCAGCCATAGGAATGGCATGTTAGTGAGCTGCTGAAATTAGTCAGGACAAACTTCTTTATCTTTAAACCCTCCGGGGGGGGAGCAAATAATTCTTTCAAAAGATAATGTGAGAGAGCTGCTGCAAGAGATCTGGCGGCAATGTCCCTGGTATCCAGAGAAAGGCTCTTTAAAGTTAGACACATGGAGGAGAATTGGAACTATCCTTCATGAAGAGCCACGGGCAACAGCTGAAATTTTGATATATTGGAAGGTTGTTATGACTGCTTTAGAGACCCAGCAACAACCTCTTTTAAAAACTTTAGTAGAACCCCCTCCTTATAAAGGAATTGTATTGCACCCGCCTACCCCAAAACTGGAGTGTGCTTTATCATTTCCAACAGCGCCTATGCCTGTGGATGATAAAATCCAACCAAAAATGGGAAAAGTTCAAGCAATGATGCATCAGGCTTTCAATGAGGGGAAATTAGAGCCTGATGAGATTCCCCAGATGAATTTGTTTCCAGTCAATAGGCAAGTGGATGCTCAAGGCAATCTGCAGACTGAATGGGTTCCGGATTCCTTTAGCAGTTCTTAGGAAAATTAAAAAAGCAGTTAAAGATTATGGTATTCAAAGTCCTTTTACAAAGGGGCTCCTGACAAGTTTGGCTACCTCATGCATGATTCTCAGTGACTGGAAAGATTTAATGAGAATGATATTGAGCTCTACTCAGTATGTGGTTTTTGACTCAGAATACCAAAGGGAAGCTATCACTAAGGGAAGGAATTCAGGGGGGGTGTATACGCCAGACCAAATCTATGGGGCAGGCTTGTTTGAATCCACTGCTGATCAAGCTGCTAATTTGCGCCTGATCACGTATTTCCAGTGGTTATGGCAGCTGTCCTTGGGGCGTTGTCCCGCATTCAGGATGTGGGAACCCCAGCACGGTCTTTTTCTCAAATTAAGCAAACAGCATCTGAGTCTTATAATGATTTTGTGGAAAGGCTACAATTGGCTATTACCAGGCAAATCTCTAATGAGGAAGCTGCAAAAGAACTTTTGCTGAAATTGGCAGTTGAAAATGCAAACGCTGACTGCAAGTGTATCTTACAGCCCTTGGTGGCTAGAGGTGAGGTTACTCTGGCTGATCTGTTAAAGGCATGTGCAGTGGTGGGTTCTCAGGCTTACAACATAGAGACTTTGGCTATGGCATTGCAAAAGGGGATGAAACCTACAGGGAATTATTTTAATTGTGGAAAGCCTGGCCATTTTAAAGCCCAGTGCCGTGCCCCTTGGGGGGGGGGATGGCATTTAACAAAAACAAAATTAAGGGCGTCCGTCCAAAATCGGTCTGTCCAAAATGCAAAAAAGGGTTTCATTGGGCAAATCAATGTCGCTCTGATCAGAACCAAAATCTGGGAAACTAAATCTGGGGCGTGCAGCTAGCCCCACTCCCAAGGCTGTCACAAAAGCATCGCCTGCAATTACTGGGAGTGCAGGTTTGGGTTTAAAAATGTTGAACTCAATTAATGTGACCTTTCCTAATCAAGTGTACATTGAGGACACTCATTTGCATGGGCCACTGCCAGAAAAAACAGTGGGATTAGTACTTCCCATGTCTTCTGCATCAGAAAAAGGGTTTTTTTGTTATTCCAGGAGTTATTGATCAAGATTATAAAGGTGTTATTAAGATACAATTGTACACTGATACTCCTGCATCATTAATGGCCGGTGATTCTATTGTCCAGTTATTATTGCTTCCATACATCCCTATAAATCCTTTAATTGGGGTCCCACGAACTGGTGGTTTTGGGTCCACTGAAATGGCAAGTTCTCCAGTTGCTGCAGAATTGCTTGCGCTGACAAAAAATTTGACTACAGACCAACCAAAAATGACAATTGAAATTCAGGGAAAATCATTTTCTGGCCTTATAGATTCCGGAGCAGATGTTTCTGTGATACGTCAAAAGGAATGGCCAAATGAATGGGCACTTGAGGACTCTCCGGCTGTTCGTGGAGTGGGTGGTATGCAGTTTGCAAGAAGTAGTGTACGTTAGTTGAAGGCATTGCATAGAGAAACTGGTGAGACTGCAAGGATTCAACCTCTTGTGTTGCCCCTGCATATAAACTTGTGGGGTAGAGATTTGCTGTCACAATTTCGCACAAAAATTGTTATTGGATAATGGAAAAATTACATGATCAATGCATTCCTGATACTCCGTTTGCTTTGGCAATTTTACAAACTCCAGCCTTGCCCACTGCAGCTTTATTTCAATTACATGAAGCGCAGGTTTATATCATTGAATAGTTGCATTTGCAGAATACTCCCAGAAAAACAATTTCTACTATGGCTATGCTTTATAGTGAGTTAATTATCAAAGGCCGAAATCGCAGTATGCATTTATATGGCATAGATCTAGTTCAGTTATTTTTACCTATCTCCCTCACTCTGTGGGAAACTTGGTATAATCAATCCATCGAATTGCAAATTGCTCTTGAAAATTGGCCAGGGAAGATTTCTTGCCACACCCCCAGTGACCCTCGTTTCTAGTTGCTTCAAAACAAATCTGTAAATTTTAATTCAGTTATTGCTAAGCAGCCAGTTGGGGGAGTGACCGTTTATGCGGATGGTGGTAAGACCTATGGCGCTTGTGCATGGAGACAGGAAGGGGTATGGAAAACAAAAATTACCCCTCCTCAGCAATCACGACAAAGGGCTGAATTAGCTGCTGCTATTTTGGCCTTACAGGAATTTGCACAAGAACCGCAAAATCTTATTGTGGATTCTCTTTATGTTTATCAATTGATACTTAACATTGAATTTGCTTATCTTTCTCCATCTGTTGATGCTAATCTTATGAGTTTGTTTCTAGCTCTGCAAAGCTGTCTTCATTCTCGCACATATTCTCTACATACCGCACACATTCGCAGCCGCCAGCCACTTCCCAGGGAGCTGCAGGAAGGGAATGACGTGGCTGACCCAGCGGCCTCGGCCATGTCCTGTCTCTCACTTTCTCCTGTTACTCCATGGGACTCACATAGCTATTTTCATCAAAATGCTAAAGCTCTTTGTAAACAATTTGGTCTCACTGCTGCAGAAGCTGCAGCTATTATTCAACAATGTCCTAGTTGCAGTGCTCAATCCATTGCTCTTCCTCAAGGAGTAAATCCTTGGGGGACATCTGCATATCAACTATGGCAGATGGATGTCACACAACACCCTCTCTTCAAACCATGGCACCATCTGCATGTCACCGTTGATACCTATTCAGGATTTATTATGGCAACAGCTCAACGAGGAGAGGCTACAAAACATGTAGTCAACCATTGCCTCCGTACCTTCACACATGTGGGGCCACCAATGGAGATCAAAACCGATAATGGCCCTGCTTACATTAGCACCGCCTTTGTGGAATTTTGTCATCGATGGTCAATTATACATAAATTTGGCATTCCCTACAATTCCACTGGTCAGGCCATTGTGGAACGAACTCATCAGACACTGAAACAAGCACTCCTTCACACAAAAACAAAAACGGGGGAAGTGGATGGATATGGCTTGCCTTACATACAAAACATTCTTAATATTACCTTATACACTTTAAATTTTTTAAACATGACAGGATCTCCCGCTGCTACAGCAGCCAGTAGGCATTTTGCTTCCTCCCCTTCAGCTGGTACACCAAGACCGAAAGTTTGGTAGAAGAGACTACCAGATCCAACGTGGAAAGGACCTGTCCCACTGATAACTTGGGGCCAAGGATATGCTGCTGTTGAAGATGAGGGGACAGTTGTTTGGGTTCCTGCTCGCTGTGTGCATCCTTATCATCAGCCAAAGGGGCAAGGGGATGGATTTGGGGGAATGGAAAAGAAACATGTTGATCCAGGACATGGGGAAGCTTGCAAACCTTCATAATAAAACTGATTGTTGGATATGTATGCACATGCCAACTCACAAAACATCAGGGCTTCCAATGGTTGCAATACCTCTGGCCGAAGGTGACTGGTATAAGGGACAATGCTATGGTTGTTCAGGGATGTGGTCTAACAGTTGGACTACAAGTAACATAAATACATTGCATCTTGGAAGCCGAATCCAAGAGGTGGCGGGTATCTGCTGGACCCACAATGAGACAGTAGAGAATATGACTTACTTGGGAAATATCCATTTTGTAACAAAACAATTATTATTGGCAATGGAAGTCGGGTTTATCCGGATGACATGAAAACTAAAAATCTCACTTACTTTGTACATAATATTTCTAAATTTGATATCATATCTTTGATCAATGAAAATGGGTGTCCATTTATCCCTGCCACATGTTGTCCCACCATGATAGAAAACCAGCTGCCCAAATGTGCAAATGGGAAATATGCACCACCGCCCACTTATTTGGCTATGTTAATGGAATTTTTTGCACAATTAATCTATGCTGAACCAAATATGGTTGGTCAACTCCTGGGAGCAAATCTATGGTTGCTGTGTGGACGGATGGCCTATGATCGCATGCCAGCACGATGGAAAGGAGTCTGCACCTTTGGGAAAGTAATCTCATCTCATGTCATTTTAAAATCTTTGGGGACTGCTCATATCCACAATGTGCGTTCCGCAACGGAAGTAAACTCTGTTTTGAATCATGACTACTGGACACAGATATCAAGGGGAGTTATTCCTCCTTTAGGAGTCATGATGAACTATAGAGATTTGCATCATTTAAACAATTGGACAGTTACTATGTTTAAAGACACCATTAAAACGCTAAAGCTGCTTGAAGAAGAGAAAGGAAAAATTCTTGACTTTGTCCTGCAAACCAGATATGCGGTGGACACTATTTTGGTTGCGCAAGGGGGAGTTTGCGCTGTGATTCATACACATTGTTGCATGTATATCTCTGATTATTCTCCAAACATTACAGCTACTATATAGCATATGGAACAAACCCTGAATGAGAATCCATTACAATCGGAGGACGAGGGACTGGACATATGGTCTGCACTTTGATCCTGGTTGCCAGATGGTTCATGGATTCGTCACCTAATTGTCGGAGTGATATTGCTTTTTATACTTTCTCTTTGTGTATGCTGTTGTATCCAATGTCTCCCTGGACTTTTAGGAATGTGTCAGGTGAAGCCTACGGAAGGAGAACTGTTGTTGCAGATGGCAAAAAGCTACTGAGGCATCCGCGATCATCAAAAAACTAAAACAGGGGAGATGTGGGAATAAACTTTGACTTCAGTATTGGGTAATGATTAGTCTAAGACCTTATACATACATGTCTGCCTAAGGGTCACTGAGATAAGCAAGGAAATTAAAAAAAAAACACCAGGAACATTTAAGCAGCTCAGACTGTAAACAATTCTGTGTAATTATTTTAATCTACAATGTGAATGCTTACTATGTACGAAATTCTCAATAAAAGGGAGCACTAGAATTTGCTCTGGACTCCCATCCCGAGTACACCAGCCTGTGTCTCATTCTTTCCATGGGAGACCACCACACAGGAGGCCTGTTTTTCACCCTTCCCAAATCTCCATGTGTGCCTTGCACTTACCTGCATCCAAATGGCGCATTCCCTGACAAGAGAGCAACAGAGGACCAAATGGCTCAGAGATTCCACAGAACACTCAAGCATAGTATAATACTGATTAAGAGGGATATTTTTTTATAATGACCCAATAGGGTCATTACTACATAAAATAATGCATCCAGCCTAGCCCAATGAAATTTTAAAATTGTAATGGGGGAAAGATAAAGTGGCAGGACCATCCCATTTGAAATAAAAATATTATAGGCTGTGGATTAGATATTTGGCTTAGACTAGTTTGAAAATTTGCATCACTTCACAAGGACAATTGCAGAGGTGCAGAAAATAAATGGCAACTGCTTTTTCAAAAAGCCTTTTGCTGGCTAAGGCTAAGATAGTTCTCAATGCATCAGTCAAAAATAGGGTCCACAAATAAGATAGATGTTTTAGAATGGGGTGTCAAATTCGCGGTGTCATGGTGGTGTCACATGATGTATCACAAGTTTTCCCCCCTTTGCTAACCCGAGTGTGGGTGTGGCCAGCTTGTGATGCATCCAGCCCATGGGCTGGGAGTTTAACAGCCCTGTTTTAGAAGGAAAGAACAACTGTTAACTATATCTTCCTATAGGAAGAAGAAGGAGGGATGAAGGAAATACTAGCTGTCAATTATTCAAGCTTATCACCTGAGAGGTGAAAAACTTAAAGGAGTAACTGATTATTTGCTTATTCTTTCCACTGTTCAGAGAAATAAGAGATTATCAGTTCTTGCCCATTCTTTTTTTTGTGATAATTGTCATGATCATTGCAGTGCAGATCTGATACTGACTGGTACATTCATTAATTTAATAGATACATTACAAAAAAATAAAACATATGAGTCTCAGAGCTCTTCCATAAAATAAATAAACCCTGACCCCATAAAACATACTGTGAAAGCTGCTATCAGTTGGGAGACCTGGGACTATTAAAGAATTATTTCCAAAGGAAATTGCTGTAGCCTTTTGCAACAAAAATGACAGACTTCCAGCACATAAAATAATAAGACATCTGTTTAATTTATTTGACTTTATCTTTATGCCACCCATTTAACAATACTCAGAATGGCTCACAACAATAAAAGCATCATCAAAACATCCCAGTTGCAAACATCATAAAACATCATTCAGATAATGTTCTAAAAACAGACTAATCACATATAAGCATTTTGCAAACTAGTATCATACGTCACATACAAGAGTGCATTTACTGTGTTAAGCTCCCCAAAATTACTTGCTTCTTTCCTTAAGAATAAGGACTTCCTTAGTCTGGGGCTAGATCAGGGGTGTCAAACTTGTGATCCGTGGCCCGGTTGTGTCACGTGCTGTCCACACTTAACGAAAGGGGGAAAAGTTGCAATATGTCACATGATGACATGTCATCACGAGTTTGATGCCCCTGGGCTAGATGAAACTGATATAAGCCTCTTAATCAGTTTGACTCTTATAAATTCATATTCACTGTATATTTGATAGCACAATTGCACGGAAAGCAAAACTATTCTAGTGAAAGTCATTTTAAAATGCATTGAACAACATCCTGGCAAAATTAAGCTTTTTACATTGTGCCATTTATAAATTATTAGTAAAGGTGATTATGTGATGAGGCAGTTGTGTTGAGGCTGAAAGAAAGAAAGGATAATGTTCTGTACGGTCATTTACATTCTTGAAACCCCGTGCTTTGATTAGCCAAAGCGCGGGGTAATCTGATTGGTCTAACGAGCCGCGCTGATTGGCCTGCTGAGAATCTCCTGCGATTGGTGGAAACGAATCAAGGGAGATTCAAAGCGGTGCCATTGGCTGCGGTTGCCGCGGCTTGAGAATAAAAAGCCACGGTTTTTCCCTCGGAGCCAGACCAGTTCTGGGGACCAATAAAAGAGCTGAACTAAGTCACTGACTCCGGGTCTTCTTGCCGTGATGGACATGACACTGGCGATGAGGATGGGATTCCGAGGCTAACCCCCATTGAGCACATGTCCGAAGGAAGCGAAACTGATGAGATGGCCAGCATTGCTCCGCCCGCGCCCTTTAATCCCGCTAGTGAGGACTGGGAATCATACACGGACAGATTCCTCATGTTCCTCGAATGCAGCAACATGAAGGATGCCACCGGGCCAAAGAAACGAGCCGTCTTCCTGACACACTGCAGGCCCGCAGTGTTCAAGATGGCAAAAGCCCTAGCGAAACCCACTGACGTCAAGGAGATGGACTAGGACGACCTCAAACCATTGCTCCGCAACAACTACGCCCCCGCCCTGCCCACCCTCATCAGGCGGCATGACTTCTACCGGAGGGACCAGAGACCGTCCGAAAGCATCAGCGATTTTGTGGCGGAGCTGCGGAACCTAGGGGGCATGTGCAGGTTCTCCAACATGGATGAGGCCCTATGGGACCACGTTGTGCTCAGACTTTGGGACCCAGTCCTACAGAGTCAGCTGATGACCAAAGGTGACATCGCCTCGCCGATGCCATCGCTGAAGCCACCGCAGCCGAGGCAACCCAGAAATTGGCGAACCACATGCGGAGACCGGACGCCAGAGACCACACCATGACCGCCGGCCCAGGATGGGCGACCGAGGCCTAACCGGAAGCAAGTCACTGCGAGACCACCACCCACCATGGCGAACTCCACTCTGCCTCCGACACCACAGACGAGGAGGAGGAGATCCACCGGCTCCAGACGTGACGTGACCAGCAAAATCGGCGGGGTCGTAAGTCGGGGCCGGGTGCGGAGGTGACCACCCTCGAGCCGAGTGCCGTTTCTTTGATGCAGTTTGCCGGCACTGCGACAAAAAGGGTCACATCGCCCAAGTCTGCCGATTGAGGAAGGCACAGATGGCAGGACCACAGCGAGCGGAGATGGGACAGCACCCCCCCCAGAGCCAGAGATCGCCAAGCCGACAGCCGATGGGACCAGAGCGGGCGGAACCGATGAGGTGGCGAAACCCGGCGGAAGGAGGAAACCCACCAGATGGTCATCATCGGCCATGCATCAACCACCGACGCCCGAAAAGTCTATGTGGAGGTAGGCATCGAAGGCGAGCCATACAAAATGGAGGTGGAGTTCGGGTCCTACCTCTCCATGGTCGCCTGGCGAGAGATCAAACGCTTGGTGCCTACCATCTACAAGAAGGGACTGGAGAACCAGAGACTAATCATCAAAGCTTCCCCTGATGATTGTGGACCGAGACCGACCCAGCCTCTTGGGGCTACAATGGTTCGCGCCATTCGGCATCGAAGTCACGGGCATCAACCACATCGCCGAGACCGATTGGGAACAGCAACTGGCATGGGACTTCCAGGAAGTGTTTGACGGCACCCTAGGCAAGTACCAAGGGCCCCCCATCTCCTTCAGCCTAGACCCCAACATTCCCCCGAGACGCCTAAAACCAAGGCGGGTACCCTTTGCACTCAGGCCAAAAATAGACAAGCAAATTGACAAGCTCATCAAGCAAGGGGTCCTACAACCCATTGACCATGCCCAGTGAGAGACCCCAATAGTCATCCCAGTCAAGCCTGATGGGTCGGTGAGAATCTGCGGGGACTATAAGGTCACCCTAAATTGCGCCTTACAACAAAGCGCCTACCCCGTCCCAGTAGTACACACCTTCTACGCTCACTTGGGGGAGGCAAGGTTTTTGCAAAACTCGACCTCGCCCAAGCATACCAACAGCTGCCAGTCGACGCAGAAACCGCTGAGGTGCAAACCACCGGGGAGTGTTCCGATGTAACCGACTCCATTTTGGAGTCAGCGTGGCGCCTAGAATTTCTTAGACAAGGCGGTGACCTGGACTTGGAGGAAACGCGAGGAAGCCGCCTTTAGGAAAACCAAGGACCTACTCACCTCGGATGCCGTTCTCATCCAATACAATGAGATCCTACCATTTGCCGTCACATGCGATGCCTCATCCTTCGGCGTCAGTGCCGTCCTCAGCCACACACTCCCAGATGGAAGAGAAGCACCCATTGCTTTCTTCTCGAGGACACTCACCAAACCAGTGAGGAACTATAGCCAGCTGGACAAGGAGGCCCTAGCCATCGTCGCAGCAGTGAAGAGGCTCCACAAGTACCTCTACGGCTGCACGTTCACCATCATCACAGACCACAAGCCGTTGCTGGGCATCCTGGCAGGGAACCGGGCCATCCCGAACATCTTATCTCCCAGAATGACAAGGTGGTCCAAATTCCTTGCCGCCTATAGCTACCGGCTCACACACCGACCCGGTAAGACTATCACCCACGCAGACGCTTTGAGCCGCTCACCATTACCCGACCTAGACACCGACCCAGCACCCACGACGAGCACCCTCAGCATAGAGACTCTACCCGATCTACCCATAACCGCGTCAGACATTGCCCGAGAAACTAATAAAGACAAACATCTGGCGCGGGTGTTACATTGGGTAGAAAAAGGGTGGCCGGAAAAGGACAACGACGAAGCATTCAAAACATTCCGGAACCGACAAACAGAACTCTCGCTACAAAAAGGGTGTGTACTGTGGGGGGAAAGGGTTGTTATTCTGTGAAAACTACAAGGGAAGGTATTGGGTTTGTTACACGAGGGGCACCCGGGCATAGTTAGAACAAAAGCCCTGGCCAGAAGTTACGCTTGGTGGCCAGGGATGGACAAGCAAATCGAGGCCTGGGTGGCAAGGTGTCAACGCTGCCAAGAAACCAGACCAAGCCCTCCCGCGGCACCAATCCTGGAATGGGAACCCCCCAGGGGACCCTGATCTAGGATCCACATAGATTTTGCTGGGCCCACCAAGGAACACACATTCCTAATAACCGTAGATGCTTACTCCAACTGGTTGGAGGTAAGCAACATGAAAACCACCACCACAGAAGCCGTGACCAAGGAACTTAGTAAACTATTCGCAACCCACAGCCTCCCGGATGTCATCGTGTCGGACAATTCACCTCGCTAGAATTTGAAAAATTCCTAGCAGAACGGGGCATACGATACGCACTGACAGCTCCGGCACATCCGATGGCAAACAGAAGGGTGGAACGGATGGTTCAATTCACGAAAAAAACCATCCAGAAAATCGAACACGGGGAAATCCAAGAAAAAATAAATAAAATGCTTTTATACAACATATAACCCCAAACACGACAACAAACAAAAGCCCGGCAGAGCTGCTAATGGGGAGAAAATTAAGGTCCCCACTTGACAGACTGCACCCCACATACAACCAGGAAAACCCCCAAACTCCTCCAGCAAGCACCAGTCCTTTGCACCAGGCGATGCCATCTACGCAAAGAACCTAACCGGAGACCCACTATGGGTACCAGCAACCATAACCCAACTGACAGGTCCCCACTCGTACCAGCTGCAAACAACCGATGGATGAACGTGGAAACGCCACATCGACCAAATAAGATCGAGAACGGCCATAAGAAACACAACCGACATGCAACCAGACACAGACGAATCTCTTAACACAAGCCAAGAGGGGAAGGAATACCCCGAGAACCTAAACCCAAGAGAAATAAACCAGCCATACTCACCGGCAAGCAGCCAGCCCGAAACTTCACCAGGGAGAAGCAGCCAGGCCAGCTCAACCAGCCCGGAAAGACCAGGTGGGAGCGGCGAGAACCGCAGCTCAACCAGCCCGGGTAGACCGGGAGGGAGCTGCGACAAGCGGCCTGATAGGGCCTTCCAGACGGTTCCAACAACGAAACCAAGAGAAACAGAGAACCCGACCGAACCAGCCGGGAATCAACCAACAACTGACCTGCGCAGGTCCAGTAGGCAAGTATGGAGCCCCGCCTACTTATGGGACTATATCACGTAGGACCAAAACAAGAGGGGAGGGGTGTTCTGTAGGTCATTTACATTCTTGAAACCCCGCGCTTTGATTGGCCAAAGCACGGGGTAATCCGATTGGTCTAGTGAGCTGCGCTGATTGGCCCGCTGAGAATCTCCCACGATTGGTGGAAACGAATCGCGGGAGATTCAAAGTGGTGTCATTGGCCGCGGCCGCCGCGGTTTGAGAATAAAAAGCCACTGTTTTTCCCTCAGAGCCAGACCGGTTCCGGGGACCAATAAAAGAGCTGAACTAAGTCACGGACTCCGGGTCTCCTTGCCACGACGGACACGACAGATAAAAAACTATTATTTCAAAATTTCCCAAAAGGTTAATTTCTGATTGCCCTGGGATCACTAGCTATTTTCCAGCTAGGCTATTGAAAGCTAGTATGTTGATTCTATGTGGTGTGTGTATGTGAAGATAGAATATAAAAAAGGAATCAATGGAATAAAATATAGGAGCTACAGAATAAATTAAGGTTTACTGTGTATAGTATGTATAAATAAATAATGTACTGTATTGTAAATGTGGTTCATTTGAAATTTGGAACGGCCTTTAGCAAGCACAGCTTAGGTATAAAAATGTATTTCTATGAATACATTGACAAATTATGCATATGGCACTAGTTGGTGGCTTTAAAAGCACATGAAGAAATTGATCAAATTACATTCCAAAAAAGAAAACACTGTATATGATTTTTTTAGCTATGAAGTGCAATCCTATATATCTAAATTCATTGAACCAATAGGGATTATTCCTAAATGAATGTGCCTTCTATTACAACTTGAATAGTTGCATATAACACAATCTTTAGAATTGTCCACTATTCCTTCTTTAGCCACATTTCATCCTTTCACTCATGTTAACTACTAGTGTTGAGCGAGTGAAAATTCTAGTTTAACAGTCTTTCATGTTATACACTGCTTCATAACTATTATTTGTCCATCTTTTCAATGTGCAGCCTTTATACCCTGAAACAACATTTTTAGAGTACCCTCTAAATAAGAACTACTGAAAGTATAAAAGCTTTGTACATGGGAAACACTATCCAATTGCATTTTAATTTACTGTAGTGCTATGAAAATCCAGCCTTTGTGGTTAGTTTATGGATCATTATGTTATGCCTGTTGACCCAATTTCTTTGGGTTAATCATGGTTATGTTAATCATGGCAAGCATTGTCTGTGATTATAGTCAATATCAACAAAAGGGCAGCAAATAAATATGCCTATAAAATCTAAAGAAAAGTATATGAAAGGACAGGATGGCATTGATCGCAGGATAAGTCAATTAAAAATGCAAAACAGAGGAATAAAAATCCATAGATATGAAATGAAACAACAGATTAAACCACATGGGTAAACCAAAAAGCTCTATGTTTAATACTGGAAAATCATCAAAATAAGCAGACACAAGTTATTTCAGGGAACATGTTTTAAGTCAAAGAAATTGATAGATTGTTCTGAAAATAGCTTTGGAAGGTGATGTCATGACAGATTGTATAGGAAGAGGGAAAACTTGCAAATCTTCAAACTGTGAAAAGTAAAAAAAAAAAACAACCCATAATACTTTAATACAGGCTTGAAATTATTTGGAAGATGACGAAGTACTGATTCAATACATATTTCCTACTAGCAGTCCCATAGTTTTTTGCCCACTTTCAAAAGGAGTTGCCTATATTCTAACTGCAATAATCAGATAAGAGAAAACAATATTGAAGAATTACATGTAATAGTGAGATAACAGAAAACCATAATAAAAGAAGGAACAGTCAGGATTGGAATGTATCCTAACACCAGAAACTAGAGTAATAATAGAAAGAAGAATACATAAAAACAGTTTACAATTAGTGAAGCCACTCCCTTGAAATTAACCATGCAAGGCTCTCGCAAGAACTCGGGTCACATGGTGCATAAGACTGTGAGCCAATAACCGATCAATTCTAATTTCTAGCTAGATTAATCCACCATTATTTAATACATTTAGGCAACAAAGCTAACTTTTCTTCCTAGACAAACAACTCTGAATCTTGTGGCAACTTAAAAGCAGATTGATTTAGTTTATATTTTTGAGGACTGCAGTCCATTCCAATATATGCAGATAATGCTGTCCTATGAAGGATACATTTTCGTATATGTTTATTAAATAGGAAAGTCAGAGATGAACCCCATTTGCACATGAGTACATATATATTTATATCTGTACAAATTTTAAAAATGATATAGAACAGGTTTTATTGCTACTAAAGAATTCTGGGAATTGCAGTCAAAATATATGAAATAAGAGAAAGCTTATAAAAATTATATTAGTATTTAAAATGCACCAAGACTCTTTGTTATTTTTATTAAAATAGAATAATGTGTTTATGTCTCTGGAAATGACTAACTTGTAAACTTTTTTTCTTTGGCAAGAATTAGCCTTCCAAAGATTTTGCAGATGTAGATGAGAAAGCTTGGAGACATTCTCTGTCTAGGCTGGTTTCATTTAGTAGCGTCCATTCTATAAATTTTGAAATTTTAGATAAATTTTGTTAGACCATTTTATGTTGTAATGCATGTCACACACTTACAATACAGTTTGACCTGTTCCTCTCTTGCACAAGTATTTCAGAGCTTTCTGTTTCCAATCGAAAACTCTTGGTGCTGTTAGTTTCAACCTTATCTCAATAATTATCAGTACTTTTTCCCATGAATATTTCTTACTCTGAAAAACAAGTTGTTGGCAAAGGAGAAATGGAATTATACTTCTGAGAAATGAGGAATTTTTATTTTAACTACAGCCCTGTTCAAAGCAAGAAAAGACTGGAAGGTTCCATGCATACTTCTGCCAATGTACTGCAGTCCTAGGCTCTATTCAGGTTCTGGATCTTCTCTCAGAAGATGATGCCAAATATGTCAAATCATTCCAAATACCCCCCCCAAATTGATTAATCTGACATTTATGCTGACTACCTGAGAACTCCCCTAATCCAAAATGGCATACTGTTCATGCGTAAGAGGAAACTACTGGAAAGGCTGGGAGGACATTAGGACTGGAGAAATATAAGAAGATATTTGGGGTGAGAAAATTCAGAATGATCCCAATACTGAATGAATGTACTCGTTAGCCAAGGAATGTAGACTGGATTTGGGAGACAGGATGGAAAATAGGCTGTTTCCAAGCAGGAACCTTCCAGTTGACTTGGAACATAACATTGTTAACGCATGGCCAGTGCACTTTAAGATTACGGGAATTGTGGTTCAAAATTTCTGGAGGGTTGAAGTACCTGGTGTCAAATATAAGCAGGGGAAATCTGCATTGTAATATACAATTACAGACCCACCCACCCACCCATATTAGATGTGGCAGGGAAATGTCTCTATTTGCTGATAATAACTTCCATTTTACATTATTTTTTTTATTTTTTTTTAAATAATGTGGCTTGTTACCTTAATGAAGCAAACAAGGGGAAAAAGTCTCAATGATCCAAGGCATTATCATTTGCAGAGATTATGGATGGAATTTTCAGCATACATAGAGAAATGTAGTTCATATAAAGTCAGAGGCATCTGGATATTATGGATATTTGCATCTGGATATTATGGATATTTCAAACAAGACTACTTACTCATAAATCCATTTATATCTGTTACTGCTAATAATAACTCTTTACAGAAAGCAGATAAATAAGCAGTGAGAGAAGATAAAATTATCCTGATTTTCTATCCAAAAAGATCTTAGAGAATAGATGCAACTAAGACAAATATGCATAAAACCAGGATGCTTTATCAATTATAATTATAATTCAAAATGATTAATATTAATTAAAATGCAATCACTTTGAGATTTCTATTTAACTTTAATTAGACTGAAGAAGTATTAAAATGTAGAGTCTTAGGCTTTAGGTGATAAATAATATTTGGGAGACAAATATAAAACTATTATCTAGGGAAGAAGGATAGAGATTCTTTTAGAAGCAGAGACAACCAAATAATTTGAGCAAAGCTTTCATCTTCATACCATCAAGGAATGACAGACTGAGTGTTATTTATCTATCAATTAACTATTGATGAGAATCTATCAGCCTTGTATTCTCACCTTTTGTTCAAGAATTGAACGTGCCATGCATTTCCTTCCAATATGTATATTCACAACTACAATCCTTTGAGATTGGTTGAACCCAGGTCTCCCTGCCAATACCTTCGATTGTTATTCCTATCCTAATACCAAATATTTGGGGTGATGGGATTTTAAATGAGAAGCTAATAATTTGGAATGTAAGACAACAACCCATCCATTTTTTTCTTACTAGGAAAATTCAGTTATGGAGAAAGGAAATAGAATATCTGATTGGAAGTGCAAGTAATTCATGGTCTGAAATCACTTTTGGTGAAAATACATTTTCAGTGATCCCACAGAAAAAAATATTAGAGCCAAAATGAAAAATAAGAAGAATATGTCTTTTTTTCATTCAGGGATTTTTGTCACCCATGAATTTTGCAAGAGGTAAGTGCCAATTTGATCTAGTGGTTAAGACATCCGTTTAGAAACCTGGAAGCCATACATTGTGGTTCTGCCTTAAGTGTGACAGTTGGCTGGATATCCTTGGGCCAGTCACTCTCTCATAGTCCAATCCATCTTGCTGTGTGGTTGTTGTGAGCATAATAGGAAGAAGTATTATACAGGTTCTTCATGAGTTATTTATAAAGATAATAAAGCTTGGAAAAATTAAATAAATAAGTAATTAATCTTCTCATTTCAAGACAGTAGCAATGCAAAGAAGCAGTTCTGAGGTTCAGGGCAACCAGTGATCAACTTATTCGCCTCACCTCTCAACACCCAACTCCTGAGATTCATCTCAAGGTACCCAACTCAAGTAGCAGAGAATATCAATGCCCTTCACTGCCATTGGCCTCCAGGTCTACTCTACACATTTCTCCCTCTTCCAGTGAGTCCCAATGTGATCCAAAAGCTTCTGGAGGAGAAAGCGGAGCTGTTGCTAGTAGCACCATATTGGCCCAAAAGACCATGGTTTGCAGACCTCAGGGATCTATCATTAGATGAACCATGGAGAATTCCACCAGACAGAGTCGCTCTATCTCAGGGTCCAGTTCAACACTCGGATCCTCAATGGGTTCACCTTGCCATATGGAGATTGAGTAGAGATGTCTGAAGGGTAAGAAAATTTCCAACAGGGTTATCTCCATCATCCAAGCAGCCAGGCATCCATCGACAAATCGCATTTACACCTGGAATATATTCTGTAGATGGTGCACTAAATCCAATATTGACCCCACTTCTCCATCAGTGGCACAAATGTTGGAATTCTTACAGGATGGTCTGGACAATGGACTTTCGCCCAACACTTTGCGAAGACAGGTGGCAGCTTTCACTTTGGTCATCTCCTGGGTGATCTGCGCTCCATTTCACATTACTCACGCATTCATAGTTTCATTCATGGAGCCACAAATCTACAGGCCCCGGTGATACACTGCTTCCCAATTTGGGATCTTGACAAGGTTTTCTCTGCTCTCATGAAGGAACCCTTTGAGCCACTGAAGACGATGAGTCTCCATTTTCTAATGTACAAGATGGTGTTTTTGATAGCTATTACGTCAGCAAGACAAATTTTTGAGCTAGCTGCCTTGTCAATCAGAAAGGACCTATGTATATTTCATCATGACAGGATAGTCCTCCGTCCAGATCCAATGTTTGTGCCCAAAATTAATTCCACTTTCCACAGGGCACAGGAGTTGGTGCTCCCAAACTTTTGCCCAAGACCAACTCTTAGACTTGAATACCAATGTCATCGGCTTGACATGAGGCACGGCTTATGCATTTATTTAGATCGCACAGCTGGATTTAGGAAAACAGAAGCTCTTTTCATTTCATTTCAATCTACCACCCAAGAGCTCAAAGTTTCATCTTTGACAATTGGCAGGTGGTTGAGAGCCACGATTGCTAAGACATATGAGGCTCAATCACTTCCAGTGCACAGAGGCATAACGGCACATTTCAGAAGGAGTGCAGCAATGTCAGCAGCTTGGGCTATGCAAGCACCAATAGAAGAAATTTGTAGGGTGGCAACTTGGCTTCTCCATTGTCCTTCATCAGACACTATAAAATTGATGTCTTTGTCTCTGCGGAGGCCTCATTTGGTGGGAGAGTGTTAGAACGGGTCCACAGGGACCAAGAGGGAATATAGATCCAGATGGAGTCCCTCCCTTAGGAGAGGCCAAGCTTTGGTATGTCCCACTACTGGATGCTCAGAACAGCTCAGGGGAGAAAGGGTATTGGTACTTACCTGATATGCCTGTTCTCCATGAGCTGTGAAGAGCATCCAGCCCCACCAATTTCCATCTGGTGGGGTCCCTATTCCGGCCAACTGTTAGATAGGGTGAAGGACAGAAATGTTTTGACATTTCAACTTTGCCAAAACTGGGGGATGCTAGGGAGGAGTACTGTGGAGGAGGAGGAGCATCCTTGTAATTAAGTCCAGCCTATCACAGCTCACAGAGAATGGGCGTATCAGGTAAGTACCAACACCTTTTTTCTACTAGCATTCTACTAGCATTTACAAGTTTTAAATATTTTCTAACATTTAGTAAATATTCCATGTACTACATATCATAAATTCATCCATTTGCTCATATTTTATTTTATGTTTAACTTGCAATCATCCACTCTATTTTATCAAACATAATTCCCTTATTCTTTTATACATTAATTTTGAGATCCATATTCTTCATTGTTTTATGCAAGCTACTCAACATTTGCTACATATCATTTGGATTTTCAGCCAACCATATATTTTCTGCATTAAAAAAAATGCAATATTCATGTTACCAAGCAGTACACTGCAGATGTCCACACAATACATTTATCCATTAATATATAAATCTTGAATGTGGAAGCATTCATATGACCTATAGGTAGCACTACTGATGTCAAAATACAGGAATCTACAATTATAAAGAAGCTGAACAAATTAGATCTGCATAGATTGAAACTTTTGCTATCTGAAAGAATATCAGAGCAAGACTACAGTTTGCTCATCAAACTGAGATGGAGAATTTCTGAAAAATATGCTCTGGGTAGACAAAGCAAGATAAAGTTATTTGACCCTAGCACCAGAAGACATGTTTGACAAAAATCAAAGACAGCATTTCATCAGAAGAATCATATTCCAAAAATAAAGCATGCTAGTGCAAATGTAATTGTTTGGTGCTGCTTTGATGCGTTAGGCCTGGACAACTCACTATTGAATCAACTAGGAATTCTTCATTGTATCAGAGGGTACTTGAGAATAACATGACAAATTAACTTTAATGTTACAATAGAAAGAGGAGTCTGAGTATTACAGGATTTGGGAAAAATGGTATGACTGGATTGAGCTAAGATAATGGAAGATAGAAAGATTAACGATAAGCAATATATAGGTTAAATTCTTACATTCACATAAATTGTATATATTTGTAAATAATGCACAAAATAATAGTATAAGATGAATGCCACAAACTGTTAATGTCAAGATATGTACACTTTTTGTTTGTTTTTAAAGTTATAAAAGATTAATAAAGTTTATTTAAAAAGAGAGAATAACATGAGACCACCTATAAGAAGATTGGAATGCAATTGAAAGTGAACTTTACAACATGACAATAACTCTAAACATTTCAATAACTGCAGGATCCAATCTAGGTCAGTCACCAGAACCAAAGGTTTCGTCTTTTGAGCTTTCAGACTTGTGCTGGAGCCCATTCTCAAGGAACTTCACTTTACCAGAATGTGTGCTTTGGGCTAATCTATGTGTAGTGTTTATTATGCCTATTGATTGGGGTGTTGATGGCTAGGTATTAAATCGTTGGCTGTTGTTTCCGTGTGCTACTAAGTCCTTGGCTACTAAGTGCCTGATAAGCTAGTGGTAAGTCAACACTTCTGTTGACTGACAAGGGGGCCTGTTTCCCAGGTTTCAATCATTTCCCTGGTTGTCTTTGCACCTGGTCAGCCAACAATCTTAGTAACTGTTAAATTGAACATATGCCTTTGTTCATTGCAATATGAGGTTACCAGTGAGTTTGGGTCTCCTCATCTGACCACTTGCTTGTGTCCTCACAACCTAGTGATTAGTAGCTCCCACTTCCAAACAATCTTTGCCATGCATTATTTGTCCTTGTATGATAGCCTCTGGAAGGGTATGATGTCCATTTGTAGATTGTGAAAAGCCCCCTCCACCTTCTAGAGAATGAAATATTTTGGGGAATATTAAAAGAGATAGGACGTTATATTTTTCCAAAGAAGAAATGGAGAAACGTGCTCTTAAAAACAGAAACCATAGTTTCCTACATAGTAAAACAGCCCCCAGCAGATTCCTGAAGTCTTTCAAGATGTATATTTTGTACCCATTGAGAAATACTGGGCCAATCTATTTACAAATAAAACAGCTTCAGCTCCAAATGATGGGATTAGAATTTACATCTCCCACACACAAATTCTAAGAACAGGACATGGTCGTGAGGACACAATAGGATTAACCCACCACCATTAGAATAGCAAAAGACAGCAGGCTCACTACATTGCACAACCCCTGCAGCATTTCAGAAACTGTATAAAAATCCTTGCACTCATTAATCCCATTGGTCAGCTGCCCCAGAACCACATGTTGTTGGTGCTTCGGCTCATTAATAAACAGACCTTCTTCCCTAAACAACTAGCCCCCATGTTATTTCTATCACCTCTCTCCTGGCTTGGAACTGAACCAGATGGATTTTTCTTCCGACAAGATCTTGGCAGCTGCTTTCTGAAATGTTTTTGGTGTAGGACAGAGTATAGCATATAGTTGGTTTTGAACCTTTTTTCCTCCTTTCTATCCCTTTCATGTTCCAATAACTCCACCAAGAATAGCTGAAAAAAAGAGAGAAAAAGAAATGGTGGATTCTGGAAGATCCACATCAAAGCCCAGATGATCAAGATGAGGTGTGATTTGTGCATCCAGAAAAACTTCTCTAACATGACATAATAAACAGAAAACTCTGCATGGAAGAGGCTTTTTTAAAAACTTCTTTGTTATAATTTTATGAACTGAAACATATGAAGTGTTCGCTGTGTTAAGAGTTGTAAATAATTTTCCATCCTAAATTAGATACTAGCACTGCTCCCAAAATATAATGCTGAACACATTTCAGGAAGTGATGTACAAAAGGCAGCTTGAAATGCTTTATCAAATCCTGCTACAGTTAACAGCTGTGTCCCCCAAGGCAGTGTTCTTGGACCCACACTCCTTAATCTCTACATAAATGACCTTTGTGATCACCTTAGAAGCAACTGTGCCCTCTTCACGGATGATGTGAAACTATTCAACACCAATGACAATGCTACTGTCCTTCAAAGTGACCTTGATTATATGTCTGAATGGTCAAAAAAATGGCAACTCCAAATCTCGACCAACAAATGCTCTGTCCTACACATTGGTTAAAAAAAAAATCAGTACACTAAATGTAAGCTAGGTGGATATGACCTCGTTGACAACCCTCACTCTGTCAAGGACCTCAGAATACTTATTACCTAAGCGCCAGAGCTCACTGTAACAGCATTGCCCAAAAGGCATTAAGAGTTGTAAATTTAATCTTAAGAAGCTTGTCCTCTGGTAATATTGAATTGCTAACTAGGGCATACAAAACCTTTGCTAGGCCAATACTCAAATACAGCTCATCTGTATGAAATCCGCTCTGTATATCAGACATTAATACAATTGAGCAAGTCTAGAAGTATTTCACGAGAAGAGTACTACACTCCTGTGCTCGCAACAGAATACCCTATATCACCAGACTTGACATTTTGAGCTTGGACAATCTTGCTCTATGCCGCCTACAGTTGGACTTAAGGGTAGTACACAAAATGATCTGCTACAATGTCCTACCAACGACTACTTCAGCTTCAATTGCAACAGTACAACAGCACACAACAAATACAAACTCTATAAACTGCTTCAAACTTGTATGCAGAAAGTATGAACAGTGTATGCAGAAACTTGTATGCAGAAAGTATGAACAGTGGTCAATGCCTGGAATGCACTACCCTGTTGTTACATCCTCTAGCCCCCACTCCTTTAACCTCAAACTATCCACTATTGACCTCATCCCATTCCTAAGAGGTCTATAAGGGATGTGCATAAGTGCACAATTGTGCCTACCGTCCCTGTCCTATTGTCCCCATTTATTCATACCTATTTCCTGTATTCTTACTCATGTTTATACTTATATCTATTATCTTGTAAGCGATTGACAATTAAATAAAATAAAAATAAATTTCCTTGGGCATGGTGAAATCTGGATAGCAGAATACTAAAAATGAGAACAATGTAAGCAATATAAATTATAGAGCATACTGATAAGTTTAGGGTTCCTTGAGTTTATGAGATATCTTTTAAAGAAGAAGTAATTTAAGCAAAGAATAAAGCATTTCCTCTTATATGTATGTTTTCATTATTCATAATTTCATTCATAAAATCATTCATAATTTCATCTATTGAAATACATGTGTTACTCTGCCGAATTATAACTATTGTCTATTTAGTGTTGTTTCAGTTTGTCTTATATGCACCGAAGACAAATTCCTTGTGTATCCAATTATGCTCGTCCAATAAAGAATTCCCTTCTATTCTATTCTATTCTATTCTATTCTATTCTATTCTATTCTATTCATCTGTTTGTTTGTTTTTTTCTGTCCTCTGAAAGGTTGCTCAAACAGGCTTTAAGGAGTGCAAAATTTCTTCACTGTGTCTTGCTGGGAAGTGGTTAGGAATCAGGGAGATCTAAATAACAGCAATGAATCACTACATTACATGAATGGCTTAAATGTATCAAGCTAGAATGCTAAAGTTCTTTTCTTAACCTTTCCTAAGCAGTATTTTGTATTATATTCCAGACCTTCTGTTGATTTATTTGAACATCAAATACTGCTTCATAGTAGCTGGCTTAAGGAGGTGATCTCATTGTTATTGGATATTGTTCCAGAGTGTGCATGTGTATAGATAGTCCTTAACTTAAGACCACAACTGAGCTCAACATTTCTGTTGCTAAGTGAGACATTTTAAAGTGAATTTTGCCCCATTTTATGACCTTGTCATAGTTGTTAAGTGAATCACTGCAGTTATTAAGTTAGTAACATGATTGTTAAGTGAATCTGGCTTCTCCATTGACTTTGCTTGTCAGAAGGTTGCAAAAGGGGATCGCATGACCCAGGAACTCTGCAACCATCATAAATATGAGTCAGTTGCCAAGCATCTCAATTTTGATCACATGACCATGGGGATGCTGCAATGGTTGTAAGTATGAAAAACTGTCACTTTATTTCAGTGGCATTGTAACGTCGAATGATCAATAAACTTATGTTGTGGACTTAGAGATGTCACATGAAATAATGTTTTCATTAATATGTGGCATTTGAATGGCAGCTCTTCAGTTATACAGGATTTTATTTAAAAATGATTTTGCTGTGAGTGTTGGAAGTGTTTTTCACTCTGTAGCCCAGAGTGAAGGAGCTCTGTCCACTGAAGTGACTTCTCTTTCCAGCAGATGTCACTGCAACCAGTTGGCATGGAAGAAACAACTGGTAATGTAAGCAAGTGAGAATATAAGTGGAAGACTTGATAGTTTAATTAAGAAGCAACTGTAGAAAGAACATCTGGGAAAGAAATTTGGGTTGAATCATTCAAAAGCAGTTTTATTTAAGGATTAGAATAAGGATGCTGATCAAAAGCATATAAATTCATATGATATTTGATACTTAACTATTTTTAACAAAATTTGGAGTGATGGTCTACTGTACAGGCAATCCTCGACTTACAACAGTTCATTTAGTGACTGTTCAACGTTATAACATCACTGAAAAAAGTGACTTATAACCGTTTTTCACACTTACAACTATTGCAACATTCCCATGGTCACATGATCAAAATTTAGATACTTGGCAACTGACTCATGTTTATGATGGTTGGTGGTTAGTGTCCAGGGATTATGTGATCATTTTTTACGGCTTTGACAAGCAAAGTCAATGGGGAAAATCAGTTTTACTTAACAACCATGTTACTAACTTACCAACTGTGGTGATTCACTTAAGAACTGTGCCAAGAAAAGTTTCATAAAATGGGGAAAACTCACTTAGCAGATGTTTCACTTAGCAATAGAAATTTTGGGCTGAATTGTGGTTGTAAGTTGAGGACCACCTTTTTTCTCATCCTTGTAGCTAATAACCTAAGTGTATGATGTGCATAAGAAGTTTCAGGAAGTGCTAAAGCAAGACTAACATATAGACTAATTCAGACATCCCACCAGGAAGGCTGAGATAAAGATAAAGAAATAATGGATGGCATAATGTAAAACTAATTAGAAAATGAATTAAAATACCTTGAAAATTGGACTACCACAATCTTTTTCTAATCAAGAGCTAAAGGTGGGCTACAGATAATAAATGTGATTCATAAAAAATATTCTTCAAATATGTAGAAATATAGAGTAAAATATGTGGAAATTATCCAGGGGATTACATCTCTGACTGCACTTCATGACATGTGCATCCTCAATTCTTTCTTCTAACATTCACATGGGATAAACAAATATAGGCTTCGGAGTTTCAAAAACTGGTGGATGCATCCATATATTAAGATGTCAGAGAGTCTGTAAATTCTCACTGTCAATGAGATTATTAGCAAGCTGGCAGCCAACAATCAGCAGAAGTAGCCTGTCATACTGCATTCTAATCACTGTGCCACCACGGCTGACCATCCTCTGTCTTTAAGGAATCTAACAGTGCCTGGAAGTAATTGTATGCTGTGATTAATTGAACTGTTAGTTTCTGATATGCCTATTTTGATAGAGTTTAAATTATATAGGTTTCTTATTAGCTATTACTTTTGTTTTAAAGTTATAATTCCTTGTAGGCTTTTTTTTAACCCCATAACAGACATTCAGTGTTCATAGTTCTTTATTAAAAAAAAAAAACAACCAATGCATTCTAACTATTGTTTTAGATGGTTTAAACCAGAAGTGGTATTCAGCAGGTTCTAACCAATTCTGGAGAACAGGTAGCGGAAATTTTGATAGTTCAGATAATTGACAAATACCACCTCTGGAGATTTTATATTTTCCTTCCCCTGCCATGTCCACCAAGCCACGTCCATAGAACCAGTAGTTAAAAATTTTGAATCCCACCACTGGTTTAAACTGCAGAATATTTTGTGAAATATAATGTTTGATTAAATGAATTTCTTGGGTTTGTCCAGGCTTTTACATTTTCCTATCCATTTGCCTCATTCAAGTAGGGAGCTAATTGGATCAAGAAATAAACATCTTCAATCTTCATTCAATGAGTTATTCAGCCTATACAATGGAAACAAATATTGCAAATGTCAACACTACCATCAGGAGTTATTATATTGAGCCAAGTAGTTACTTACACACAAGTTTGTGGATAACATTGCTAATTCTGGATGAACATGAAATTCTTGATTTCTTTAATGCAAAAGATCTCAATTACAGAGTTGAAGCTTTCTGAAAGAGTGGTTCTTATAAGCCTAAAACCAAGGAAATAGAAAATTTTGTTAACCATTTCTTTGAAAATTATATTTTATTATCAAGACTTTGTTTAACTTTAAGTACTTATTCTTATTTTCTTCTATATACCCTTATATATTTCATCTGTATTTTTAAATGAGATAAAGTGCAACTTCGTTATATTGTTTGAAAATCCTTTATGATATATGCCGCATAGATTTTTGTTGTTGTTACTGTAAGCCACACATGATTTATATTGCTTCACTAGTGCCCTAGCCTAAAGTCTTTACTGGACAGGAAAAATGCAGATTATTTATAACTGCTGGACTAATGTGGCTCCATTGAAATTAAAGCATATCTGAGGTATTTGCAGTCTGTTTCTCACAGCTCTCCCGAAGAATATCCCAAAGATTTATGCCTATGATAAGGCACTTCCTTCCTGCTTTATCATACATATGTAGATAGGATTGTAAAACATCCCTAGGTCAGGCCTGGTCAACTTGGGGCCTTCCAGATTTGGCATCTCGCAGAATTCCAAACCAAGATGGTTGATCACTGAAAAGATTATTGTATTATATATATATAAAATTTTCATGGGTATCTATATGCATAGTATTCAACTTTTTTCGGGTATTTTCCCACGTCATTGTAGTTGTGCTTTTAAAGTTGTAGTGACATTTCAACAGAATCTCATCTGCCATCATCTGCCAGGTATTGTGTTTGAACTTAAAACTTAAGAAAACATATATATATATTCTGTCTCATTTTTCTTCTTTCCCAAAAGATGAAAGAATATAAACTCACACAATCACAGGCAGGCAAGCTGGATCGGATTTCACAGAATTAATTATTTGGAACTGAAAATATTCTTGGCATTCCAACACCCTCTGCCTACCAAGTCCAAACTGATAACAAATAAAAATCTACTCACAGAAAATTACAAGGCAGTCCACAAAAATCATTCACGAAGAAAATCTGAAGTAAGATTAAAATTTGTCCTGTACAAAGTTCCAGCCAAAAACACACCCACTTTTATTCCCTGTAGGGTGTGGCTCAATGACTCAGCTCACTCTCTGACCCTCCCACGCCTCCTACGTTGCTGCTCACGTTTCTCCCATGACGCTGCTTAGGATCAAGCCAACACTCTTCCTCTTTACTCCCTGTCCGATATGCCTTCCTCCTTATTAATCTCAGGCTGTTCCTCTCGGTTGTCTGATGAAACCTGAGGCATTATCAGGGAAGAAGGCATTGCCAGAGAGGAAGGTCCTGGCGAGGAAGGCATTCCCAGTTTCTCCTCCTCTTCATGTACTCGGAGATAAAAGGCAATATAATATGAATTTAAAAGCCTGTTAGGCAGCAAGAGGATTTTGCTGCCTATATATTAGCCCTTTGAAATAATCTAATAGGAAACCAAAATCATGTGTACTAACATACTTTTATTGTAACATTACAATGCAATACATTACAGTAGAAAATCTTACAAGCCTGAAAGCCCTTGCCCCCTCCCCTGCCTTTATTTTCCAGACAACCAGAGATGGTCTTTTCTCCACTCACAGTCCTTTTATGGGCTGTGATATCTTTTATCTAATGATTGCCCTGGTTGTGGCTCTTCCTCCTGTCTCCCAAGTTTATTTTGATAGCCCATTACCCTATTCTTGTTTGAAAAATTGCCAACATAACAATTAGCTTATAATGTTTTGTACTCTGATGACCAAATAAGATGCAATAACCAAATGATAGAGTTGAAAGAGACCATAAATGTCTTCTACTCCAACGTCTGCTCTAGCAGGAGACTCTATACCAGGGGTGTCAAACTTGCAGATCATGGGCTGTAGGCATCACGTGCTGGCCACCCCACCCCAGTTTAGCGAAGGGGGGGGGAAGTTGCGATATGTCATGTGACAACATGTCATCACAAGTTTGACATCTCTGCTCTATACTATTCTGACAAACGGTTATCCAGTCTCTTCTTAAAGATGGAGCATCTACACCTTCTGAAGGCAAATTGTTCTACTGATAATTTGTTTGGGAGCAAATTTCTCCTCAGTTCTAGGTTGGATCTCTCTTTGATAAGTTTCCACCTGCCCTTAAGTGCTTTGGAGAATAAGTTAATTCTGTCTTCTCTGTTACAGAACCTCAGATATTGGAAGACTGCTATCATGTCACTTCTAATATTTCTCTTTGTTAGACTAGACATACCCAATTCCTTCAACCACTGTTCATATGCTTTAGTCAGTAGATCCATAATCATTTTTGTTGCTCTTCTCTGAACTCTTTCTAGAATTTTAATATCTTTTTGTTTTGTAGTGACCAAAATAAGATGCAGTATTCCAAGTATAGACTTATCAGGGCAATATAAGCATTTCTCATGATCTTGACACTATCTCTTTATTGATATAGCTTAGAATTGCACTTGTCTTTTGGCAGTTGCAACAAATTGCTGTTCCATACTTGTCCCCTTAATATAGGATTCCTCAACAGCACTCATGGTAAGCAACAAAGATTCACTGTATGAAGTAAACTAGCAATTGGTCTCCCAAATAAACATGCTCTATATGTATTTCAATTATGTTTTTTTATTATGAAATTCTAGATAGTACTGCTCTCGGTTTTTTTTTTTTATTGAAGTCAAAATCTATCAAAAAGATATCTCTCATTTGAAGTCAGTGAGAATTGTGAAAGGGACAAAACTATCCAGTCAACTGCATTCATGGATTTTACCCTTGAAAGTTTTCTTACCATCTATACACACTGATTTCCTAATATTTCAATAGGGCACTGGCTGACAGCTGTGTCATCCGAATGTTGTTCCAACATCTAGGATTAAAATGATAAAGTCCAGATCATAGTTCTAGTTTTGCAATTTTATACCAGCAGTTCAATTTATAAGACTGCCTGATGATTATCATCTTGGGTGACAATGCTAAGTTTGTCAGTGTTTTGGGTTAAAATTGTTTGAAGAAATTGAAAATAAACTAGTTTATTATTCCTTCAGTTTCTATATTAGATTAATATGTTTTCCTAATTGATTGTTTTTATTTATGGCAATATGTATGAATTGTTAACTTATTTGTATCCAGATTAAATAATTATATTCTAATGTATGTTCCTCCTATGCCATTTACTCTATTATGTATTGTTGGTTATTACTGTTCCAATTCTGTATTATTATATTGTTTGGGTGGTGGGTTGCCCATTTTTCAAAAATAAAGAGCAGAAAAATATTGGCCATATGCAAACTACTTTCAATTTTATTCACTCTGCCACTGCACAATGAGTTCAAGGAATGTGATATTAAAATTTAGCCAAATAAAGATTTAATTTAAAATCCTACTGTTGGTCAATCACTGTAGAAAAGGAATTTTACTGCCACACAATATTGAATGGTTAATATGTGTGACCTCACAAGCAAGTCTCACTGACCTTTATTATTTCCAGAAGAATTGAATTTTGGCTCTTCTTGCTTCCCATATTTTGCTGACTAATTTTCACATCGCCAGATAAAATTCTCAGTCTTAGAGAAGACAAAACTGGGACTTACTGAGACTCTATTATATAACTGAGATACACTGTAAAGGAAGGAAGATTCTGAGTGTTAAGAATTTAATGATTTTCTACTTTGGAAATTCAGACATAGTGTAATTGATTGGAAAGTTTCAATTGCTTCCACTTTCCTAATATTTCATGTAGTCTCCCAGTTAATATATTCTGATATGCTATACTAAAAATTCCTATTATACGGTATGATCAGTGTTATTTTGTTGAGAAATCACAAAAGGCTATGGAATGAGATTATTGAAATTGTGAGTTTACAACTCACAATCTTGATTTTGCCTAGTTCTTACAGTATCCTTGGACTACTGTTTTGAGATTGAAGACATACAGATGGTTTAAATTTTTAACAGCTAGTGCATTAAGGATAATATCGTACCCTGGATTTTACCAACTTCTGACCTCAGATAAACTTTTTCTTGCTGTAAAAAAAGAGGATCAAATAGACAAGCAAGCATGGTAGGAATCTGAGAAAGAAGCAGCAGCTGGGGAAAAAAAACAGTATGTGAGATAGGAGTAAAGGGTTAGTTTAAAAAAAATATTCAGATTTGGAAGATTCTGTTAATGTAGCTGTGCAGTAAAAGTAGAATTATCTCGTTGTGTTTTCTACTATGAGATTTCTACTATGAGGGTTGACTTCAATCTTGCAAGTCTGAAAGTACTAATCTCCTGCTTTATACTTCTCCTTTGCAGATCGAGAAATTAGAGAGGGTCACTTTTGAGCATCTTATTTTGCTTACTACCCACCTATGTGCCATGCTCTTCCTTCTTTGACTGTTCCCTAGACAGCATCTCTTTGCTTCACCTGCCAAGATGTTTACCCCCTAATAGAAGTACAGCAGAGTTACTTAATTTTTTTTCAAAAAGGCTTTTTTAGCTCTCCTGCAAGAAATATACCTATTTAAATGATTAAAAGATAAAGATTCCCCTTGCACATACATGCTAGTCATTTCCAGGTCTAGGAGGCAGTGCTCATCTCTGTTACAAAGCTGAAGAACCAGTGCTGTCTGAAAACGTCTCTGTGGTCATGTGGCCAGCATGACTAAACACTGAAGGTGCATGGAACGCTGTTCCCACCAAAGTGGCTCCTATTTTTCTACTTGCATTTTTATATATGCTTTCGGACTATTAGGTTGGCACAAGCTGGGGCAAGTAACGGGAGCTCACTCCATTACGTGGTGCTAGGGATTTGAACTGCCAAACTGCCGACTTTTCTGATCGACATGCTCAGTGTCTTAGCCACTGAACCACTGTGTCCCTAAACCATTAGGCACTAGGAATTATGTTCTACAGTATTTTACCTTATTAGTCAAGTGATTGCTGACATCACGATGCTGTCTTCGAACCAAGGAAATGAAAATTCAAGTGCTTCCCTGGAAACTCATTAAGTGTCTTTGGGTTAGTCTAAGGAAACTAATATTGGCAGAGATCAAGACAACCTGCCTTAGCTATCTGGTACTCTAAACAAGTCACTATCTCTCTGCCTGATTTTGTTTTGGCAATAAAATTAACATAGTAATATGAACGGAGCAGAGGTGGTATTCAGTAGGTTCTGACCAGTTCTGGAGAACCGGTAGCGGAAATTTCGAGTAGTTTGGAGAACCGACAAAGACCACCTCTGCCTGTAGATTTTACAGTATCCTTCCTTTGCCACACCTACCAAGCCATGCCCACAGAACCAGTAGTAAAAAAATTTGAATCCCACCACTGGAACGGAGGCAAAGATAGTATATAAATCCAAGGATAAATGTGCTGTGGTAACATTAAAAGTCAGATATTTGCCCAGTTTATCTAAAAGTAATAAAATATAATGCAAAATAGTCATCCTCAGTATTAAATTATCTTTATTTTGACAATTATACCTTGGGAACCTTTAAATCAGTATTTCCTGAATCTTGGCAATTTCCAGAAATACAGAACTCCTCAGCCAAACTGATCATTGCCTCAAATTAGGCAAGTTGAGATCTATACATCTGGAAGGCCGGAAAACCTGATCTAAACCCTGGAAGAATAGGTGATTGATAAAACTCTTTTTGAAACACTGACTGGCTGCACTAAACAAGTCAAATTTACCACTATGCACCTGGCCAATAGGGAAGGATAATTGTTAGATTCTGGGCAAGAATGGAAGCAAAGCCAGAGAATTCAAACAGCAACCTTTATTAAGCTCAGTACAGAATATAGTTAAAAAAACCTCCCAGCTGGCACATTCTTTTATACAGTCCTGTCAGCTGTTAGCCAATCCGTTTAAAGTATTTTCCCACTTAAATTGCGGACTGGAGTGAAATCTTTGCTCTGCGTACTTGCGTACTTAACAATAATGATAAATAAAAATTTCCTATACTTTTCTGATGTAATGTGATGGAACACATTTCCTAAAGTATTTGAGATTTTTGTATTTGGTCTTGTTTTATTTGGTTTGTGTGATTGTATGCTGTCAGAAACATTGGTAAAATAATTTACCAGATTAATCCTAAATCAGTGGTTCCCAAATGTCTTAGGAGGGCACTAAGAGGCAAGAGGGGGTGGCAGGGGGGCACTAAGAGGCAAGGGGGTGGCAGAGGAGTGCTGGAGGTGGGCCCCTCACAGGGCGCAATTCAGGGGTGGGATTCTACTGGTTTGTTACCATTCCCAGTAGTTTGGAGAACTGGTAAAACAGGCTCCTGGCTGGCCCTGCTCCTCTCCGCCTGCTCCTCTGTTCCCTGCCCAGTCAGTCCTTATTGCGCATGTGCGACATTGTGCATATGCGCAACAGTTACTGATGGCCTCAGCGGCACATTAGAGAAGCGGAGCAAGCAAAGCCAAAGGTTGGTAATTTTTGCTGCAAAAAGCATCCAGACCCTGTGTGTTATTTTTGGTGTGGCTGCAGGCATTCATGATAAGGGTGAGGTGGGCTGGTGAGGAACCCAGCAACAACAATGGCTCAGCCCTGGCTTGCCTTCCCTGGCAGCCAGTTGGACGAGGAAGGTAAAGGCATGGCTGTGGGACAACAAAAGAGGCAATCGTGGGGGAGGAAATGGGGAGATTAAGGGCCGGGGCCTCTGAAAAGGGAAATGGGGTGATGCAGCATTAGCTCAGGCCTTTGACAGATTAGGCCATGCCTGTCTGGGAAGAAAATAGGTAGATAGGTTAAGGAAGGGATAGAGAGAGAGGGAAAGAGGGAGAGGGAAAAATAAAGAAAGAGAAAAAAGAGGGTGGTGAAGAGAAAGAGAAAAAAGATGGGAGAAAGAAAGGGAAAGAGAAGGAACAAAAAAGAAAGTAAAGAAACAAAAAGGGAGAGAAAGGAAGAGAAAGGAAGAAAAGGGATAGACAAAGAAAGGGGGTGGAAGGAAGGGACAGAAACGGAAAAAGAGAGAAAGAAAAAAAGAAAGGGAGGGAGGGAGGAGAAAGGGAATGGGATATGGAGGGGGAGAGAGAAAGAAAGAGGGAAGGAAAAAGAGAAGACACAAGAAAAAAAAAGGGAAAGAAAAAAAGGAAGAAAAGGAATAGACAAAGAAAGGGGGATGGAAGGAAGGGACAGAGAGAAAGAAAATGAAAGAAAGAGAAAGGGAAGGCAGAGCTGGTGTTGCGACGATACGGCATGCAATCTTGGAGGTCTGAGATCGCTGCCGATATCTTTGCTCCTGGACAGTCCAATCGGATCTAAACTGTCCCGAAGAGAAAGTGAATGTAAAGAGCGCATCCTGTAGATCCCAGGGATACCGCAAAGTCCCTGGTAGATCGAGGAGAAGCTCTTTTTGCCAGTGGCAAAGAGGCAGCCATTAAAGCTGCTGAAGTTGGGACAGCTCCGAAATGAAAGAGAACGGAAAGAGAAAGTGTGCCAGTTTGGTGAGAACTTTTTCTTTATTTTAAGATTTGAAAGGACACCCTAAGGAAAAGAAAGAATCTGTAAAAGTTTTGACAGAAGTGATTAAGCGGCGATTTTAAACAGGAATGTCAAAGTAATATTTTTTTTTCTCATTGCTGGATTTTCTATACATGATTTTATATTTTGAAACTGGACTGGTTGTTTCTTCTTCCACCTATTCTTTCTCTCCTTTTTGATTTTATAATACCTTAGGCTAGTGACTCCCTTTTAGTCATCTTTTTAAATATCTTTTTCCCCTTTTAATTAATTTTCATTATATTTGTTTGGAAAAGGAGGGGGAGAGTGAAAGCAAAAGAAACTTTGTAACACTGCCAACTAGAGTCTTCGAAATATTTTTTTTTTCTTGACCAGACAAAGCTGAGAAAAAACTGAGACTTCTTTTCAAGGACATTGCCTGTTTGATAAGAGAGAGGGAAGAGCATGGGAGAGTATTATTGCAGGTGCAATAATGGGCATTCAAACAAGGTGCAGTGTGCTTTTTAAATTTTTTTTTAAGTTGTGTTATTTCCTACTTTAACAAACCCCCTCCTTACTAGTTTACTTTTCGTAATAGCTATTTGGATTTTTGGCCTTTTGGAACTTGATTTTTGCCTTTCTTTTTATCTTTTGAAGTCAAATTTTTATGTTTGCATTTTATTTTAAAGGAAAAGCTATAGTATTAATGATTTCTTTCCTTTTTTTAAAGAGAATAGTCTCTTTTCTTTTTTCTCTCTCCCTCCCCTGTATTTTTTTTCCTCTATTTTACCTTACATATTGAGTTTTTTTATTTTTGTGGCTTTCTTTTTTTTCTTATGCATCCTTTTATACCTGAGACCTCTTAATTGGATTAAGGTGTTGAAGAACCTGAAGAACTTTTTTTTTCTCTTAGTTTTAGTGTTTTAGTTTTTACTTTTCCACCTTTTTCTGGATTTAACATTTTTTTTCTTTTTTGTGTGTCTTTATGATCTTTTCTTCCATTTTTGAGTTTTTACTGCTATCTAGCCAATCAATTGGATTAAGATATACAAGAAACTAAAGAATTATTATTATTATTATTATTATTATTATTATTATTATTATTATTATTATTTGGTTTCTTTTTTCCTACTATTTTTATTTGGAATTGCAGTTGGTTATTTCACAAGTGGATTCAGGTCTAGAAGAACATGAAGATTTTGAATCGTTTGAAATGAGTAGGAAACTAACAGCCCCTGGTTCTTCAACTTCTACTTCTTCCTCTTCACCATCTGGAGGACAATGTTCAATACAGACAATGTTACAGCAAGAAAAGGAACAGGAAAAATTGACCCTGATGATTATGCAAGGAATTCAAAATATTCAAATAAGAACAGAGAATATTGAAAAGAGAACAGAGAACATTGAACATAGAACAGGGAAAACTGAAAAAAAGGTGGAGAACATTCAACAAATGATGATGAAATATGATGAGAGATTCCAAAAAATTGAAGAAGATAAACAAAGAGATAAGAAGATTGGAGATATTGATAGCAGATTAACTGTAGTTGAACAAGATAAAAGTGGGATGCTGAGATGAGAGATGGACAGATCAGAATTTTATCTCAGATTCCAAAACATAGAGGAAGAAAAGGGACAAAACCTAGCTGAGATAATGATAGAAATCTTGGCTGAAGCTTTGGAAATAACTAAAGAGAAGATGATGGATGGAATAGATGAGGTTTATCGAGTCTTCACAAGATATGCAATGAGAAATAGCTTACCAAGAGAAGTTCACATCAGATTTACAAAGAAAGCCATTAAAATGCAAATATTGCAAGTGGCAAGAGAGAAAATATTGAAATATAAATACAAGAAGATTGTGGTCCTGAAACAGGTACCCAGAAGAGTGAGAGAGATGAGAAGAGAAGAGAATACCGATTTCTGACCAAAATGCTACTTAAAAAAGAGGTGAATTATAGATGGCTGATTCCAGAAAGTTTAATGTTCACATGGCAAGAACAGAGACATAGAATTGACTCAATTGAGAAAGCTGAATCATTTTACACAAAAAATTTTTGGAGGGAAAGAGGAAGAGGCAGAAAAAGAAATCTCACTAATTGAATTCCAAGAGGACTGCCAAATGGTGACTGAAAAAGAAGAAGGTGCAGTAGGTGGAAAGGTGGAAGCCAAAGAACAATGTGAATCAAGATCTACGAGAGCTGCTAAATCTAACTACAAAATATAATCATGGAAGAGAAAAAACTGATTACAATTAATATAAATGGACTTAGCTGTTGAAAGAAGGAAAACTTTCCATAAATTAGAGAAATTAAAATTTGATATAATCTGCCTACAAGAAGTACATATCAAAAAGCAACATGAACAACTGTTGATAAAGCCAAAATTAAGGAAAATATTTACTTCTTTGACACAATGCAAGAAAAGGGGAGTGGTTTTATACATTAAAGATATTATCCCAGGGAAATTGATCTATACTGATGATGATAGAAGAACACTAATGGTGGAAATAATGGACAATAATATGAAAACACTCCTGATTGCAATCTATGCCCTGAATGACAATCAAGAAGAATTTTATAAAAAATTACACATGAAAATAATTGAATTGGACTATGCCAATATAGTTATGGAATTGTAGATAATAAACTCGACTATACAGCACAGAAAACAATAAAGCAAAACAGAAAGACTCTCCCTAAATCTTTTTTTAAAATGGTAGATGAAATAAATTTAAAAGATACATGGAGAGAAAGAAAAGCTAAAACTAGACAATACACCTTCTACTCAAATAGACATTTATCATGGTCCAGAATAGATATGATATGGATGTCAACAGAATTGTTAGCTACTATTCAAGAAATAAATATTGAAACAAGTACTTAGGCAGATTACAATCTAATGACATTTAAATGGAAAGGACAAAGAAGATCTAGATGGACGTTAAATATTACTATATAAAAAGAAAAAGACTTCACACAGTGGATGGAGAAAGAACTGGCTTTCTTCTTTAGAGAAAACAAAAAAGAAGATACATCAATCCCAAATGTATGGGACACAATGAAAGCATATGCCAGAGGCTTGATAATAGACTATACAAGGAAAAGAAATACCATGAAAAGACTAGCCTCTAAGGCATTAAAGGATGAGTATAAAGGAGCTGAAAAAGAGCTACAGAAAATGTCACAGAAAAAGGACATTGTCAAAAATGGATATAATCAAACATAAAATGGGACTAATAGAAAAAGAAGAATTAGCACAGAAAATCAGAAGTGCTAAACAGAACTATTTTGAAGATGCAAATAAACCAGGTAGATGGTTAGCATATAAATTGAGAAAGGAGAAAGAATCAAGGAAAACATTGCAATGAATAGATGACCAAGGCCAAGTTTGCTATGGTAATAAAAAGAAGAAGGAAATCAAATGAGACTATTATGAGAAACTACACGCATAAGAGAATATTGATGAGGAAAGAGTTAAACAGTATTTGCAGAATGCTAATTTACCCCAGATACCTAAATAGATTGAAACAATGTTAGAAAGCAATATAACAATGATGGAGTTAACTGAAGCACTCAAGAAGCAAAACAATGGAAAAGCACCAGGCCCAGATGGACTTCCGGAAGAATTTTATAAAACACTACAAGAATTGTTGAACCTTCCATTGCTAGAAGTTATGAATGAAGTTATGTTAAAGAAGATACCGAAATCATGGTCAGAAGCTTATATTACACTTGTCCCAAAAGAGGAGGCCAATCCATTACAAATCAAGAACTATAGACTTATTTCCTTACTAAACGCAGATTATAAAATTTTTGCTTCAATATTGGCAGAAAGACTAAAAAATACTTTAAAAAACAATTTTATCCACCCTGATCAAAATGGATTTCTGCAAAGAGACAAATTAAAGATAATAGGAGAGTAATCTTGGACACTTTGAAATACTACAAGGCATGCCCTGAAAAACAAATGGCTTTGATATTTCTAGATGCACAGAAGGCATTTGATAATATGAATTGGCGATTCATGTTTTTACAACTGGAACAGATGGGCTTTGCTAAAAAAATTATTCAAGCAATAGAAGTTATATATCATAAGCAAATGGCAAAGGTAATGATACTCTATTGATATAAGAAAAGGAACAAGACAAGGGTGCCCACTATCACCTCTGTTGTTTGTGTTAAACTTGGAAGTGCTAAACAGAAATATTAGAGAATAAAAAGATATCAAAGGGATGAAAATTAAACAGGACAAATTTAAGTTGCAAGTATTCGCAGATGATCTGGTTTTCATTTTAGAAGACCCACTAGAAACAGCATCAAAATTGATAGAAAAGATAGAGGCATATGGAAAAGTGGCTGGTTTGAAAATAAACAAAGATAAGACAAAGACCTTGACAAAGAATATGCTATCAAGACAAAAGGAAGAACTGGCAGATCTATTGAAAGGTCACGAATAAGATTAAGTACTTGGGGATACATTTGACAGCAAGATGCAATACACTAAAAGAGAATAATTATATCAAACTTAAGCAGCAGATAGCGTTAGATTTGGCGAAATGGGAAAATTTACAACTGTCATTAATAGGGAGAATATCAACAATCAAGATGAATATACTACCCAGAATTTTATATTTGTTCCAAACAATTCCAATTAGGCTTGGAAAAGACTACTTTGAAGATTTAAATAAAATCGTGTTGAAATATATATGGCAAGGAAAGAAAGTGAGAATAGCTGAAGCTTTTGCAAGATGCTAGAATAAGAGGAGGATTTGGTTTGCCTAATTGGGAGTTGTATTACCAAGCTACAAATTTGATGTGGGTTTAGGAATGGATAACATTAAGAAACACTAGATTGTTGACATTAGAAGGGCATGATCTGTTGTTGGGGTGGCATGCTTTTCTATGGTATAAAGGAACCAAATTACAGGGGTATTTTAGAAGACATTATATACGGGAGTCTTTGTGGTTAAACTGGGAGAAGACTAAAAGACAATGCTATTTAAAAATTCCAGTCTGGCTATCAACTATTGAAGCATTTTCTTATCCTATAATATATAAAAAGGAACAAACAGTTAGATATTGAATGAAAACTTAAATCTATACCAAAAATAGAATGAAAAGGGTGAACTTAAATCTATACCAAAATCAGAGGAACAAGGTATAAAGATGAATTGGTTTTCATATGCGCAAGTACATTCAAGACTCTAAAGCAGAAGGTTTCTATGATAAACTGACTGATTTAGATAAGATTTTGACAGGTACTGATGAAAAGGTGATTAAAAAATTGTATGGATATTTATTAGAAATTAAACTAGAAGAAGAACAAATTAAAGAAAGAATGATTGCTTGGGGGAAGAATTTTGGATATGGGATTGATCTAGAGAAATGGGAAAAATTGTGGTTTCAAAATTATAAAATGACAATGTCAACAGCTTATAAAGAAAATTTGTATAAGATGTTTTACGGGTGGCATTTTCCCCTGACAAGAATAGCAAGAATGTTCAAGAACAAATCAGGAAAATGTTGGAAATGTCATCAGACACCTGGCTCATATTACCACAAGTGGTGGACTTGTGTGGATGCTAAAAAATATTGGACTAAAATCTACACGTGGTTGGAAAAAATGACAAAAAAGCATATAGACTTGAAATCAGAGATATTTTTATTGGGAATTTTACTTGAAATATATATTAAAGACTTGAAATACCTGATTGTAAATGGATTAACAGCAGCTAGGATTGTATTTGCTAAAAACTGGAAAAATGAGAAAATACCATCATAGGAGGAAATCATTAAGAAAATATTGGAATGTGCTGAAATGAGTAGATTGACATTTGAAATCAGAGAACAAGATGATAAACAATTTTATAAAATCTGGGATCTATTCTATCAAAGTTAGAAAATAAAACATGGTAATGAAATATGTACATTCTTAGCAAATAATAAATATATAAAGATGTATTCTTTTCTTATTACATCTACAAAATGATTGTAGGATAAATTTGAGATGATAATATGAACTGTCACAAAACAATTTAAGTAAAATATGATTATTTTGTAAGACATGAATGAGTAAAAGTATAATGAATGAATAAAAGTATAATCAAATGATTAATTAACAATGATACTAATGTATTTAATACTTGATTGAAAATATGAGAATATATACAATGTAATTGTAATTGAAGATTACGAAATGAAAGCACAAAACAGTTTGTAAACCAACTCTCTCTCTCTCTCTCTATATATATATATATATGTGTGTGTGTGTGTGTGTATATATATATATATATATATATATAGAAGATGGCTTGATGTTTTAATGTTTTGTTTGTCTATGTTTGTCTATGTTTGTCTTAAAAACCAATAAAAATTTAATAAAAAAAAGAAAGAGAAAAAAAGGAAGGAAGGAAGGAAGGATGGAAGAAAAGAAAAGAAAAGAAGGAGGAGAAAGTGAATGAGATATCTAATCCAACCAGCTGCTCCAGCAGGTTTAGAAGGGAGTGTGTGTGTGTGTGTGTGTGTGTGTGTGTGCATGGCTGGCAAAACTCCAAAAACAGGTCAAGTAGCTCTGGGGAGGTCAGTCATAAATTAGAACACTTACTAAGCAACCGGCCATTAAGCAAGGACCACATATTTGGTTTGTCAGTCACATGGCCATGCCCACCCAATCACATGATCACCAAGCCATGCCCACAGAACCTGTTGTTAAGAAATTTGAATCCCACCCCTGGGTGGGGGGCACTGAGGATGAGTTTGGTGGACTGAAAAAGTTTGGGAACCACTGTGCTAAATGAATTAATGTATTATGGTAAAATAGCCATTGCTTTCTATAAGTGACTTACAGAGAGGAGGGTTGTGTAACTAAGTCTGAAATAGAAGAAAAAAGGTGAATTACAAATTATGCTTATGTGTAAGGTATAGGAGACACACTATTTATCCTAACATATCAAATATCTTCAACAAAGAAAAACTATGGTGGTTTCAAAAATAGCAGCGACAGAAAAATCATTTTGCAAAGAAACAATTGACCTCCATCAATTCAAAGTTCTTAACATATTCTCAAGGTACTATAACTGTCGTGTCCGCAAAAGACGCCAGGAGTCGGTGACTTAGTTTAAAGCTCTTTATTTTAAAGTTGAGAACCGAACCGGCGAAAAGGAAAAAGCCCGCGGCTTTTATCCTTTTCACCGCGGCGGCCGCGGCCAATGGCAGCGTTTCAAGTCTCCCGCTCTTGGAGTGAGCCAATCACGGGAGACTTTCAACGGACCAATCGGCGCGGCTCGCCTGGCCAATTAGAAATCCCCGCGCTTTAGCCAATCAAAGCGCGGGGATTTCGAGTATGTAAATTAGGGACAGAACACCCCTCCCCTCTTGGTACAGTCTTTACGTTGCGTAGTCACGCAGGTAGGCGGGGCTCCGTCTAGTCCTACTTGACCTGCGCAACTCAGTTGCAAGCTGGATTTCGACCGGAGCGGTCGAGTTTTTGGCCGCTCCCTCTTCTGTGCGAACCGGTTGGATGATCGGGCCGGTTCTTTCTCCGTGGCTCCCACCTGGGCCTTCCGGGTTGGTTGAGCTACGGGTCTCGCCGCTCCCGCTTGGTCTTTCCGAGTCGGTTGAGCTGGCTTGGTGTTTCTTCTCCGGTGGGGGATCGCGATGGCTGCGTTCCGGTAAGTACTGCTGGTTTATTTTTTCTTGCGTTTGTTTATTCGGGTATTCCCTACCCCCTTGGTTTGTTTCTTGGGGGGTGGATTCTGTTGCCGACCGTGACCTGAGTTGGTCAATGTGTCGTTTCCAGGCTCGCCCATCTGTGGTTTGGAGCCGGTATGAGCGCGGGCCTGTGATTTGGGTGATGACGGCTGGGATCCATAGAGGGTCCCCCGTCAGGTTTTTCACATACACGAGGTCTCCGGGTGCGAATGTTCGGTATTTTGAACTTGAGTCTGGGGGTCGCTCCGGGTTATATGTTGGGTGTAACCTGTCGAGTGGGGACCTCAGCTTCCTACCCATTAGTAATTCGGCTGGGCTTTTGTTGGTAGTGGTGTTCGGGGTGATATGTTGTATAAAGAGGAGTCTGTTAATTTTGTCTTGGATCTCCCCATGGTCCATTTTCCGGATGGTTTTTTTGGTAAATTGGACCATCCGTTCCGCCCTACCGTTCGCCGCCGGATGCGCCGGTGCTGTTAATGCGTGGCGGATGCCCCTCTCCGCCAGGAATCTCTCGAAGTCGAGGGAAGTAAACTGGGGCCCGTTGTCGGAAACGACGACGTCTGGGAGGCCGTGTGTTGCAAAGAGTTTGCAAAGTTCTTTGATTACGGCTTCCGTGGTGGTAGATTTCATGTCGCTTACCTCCAACCAGTTGGAGTAAGCGTCAACTGTTATTAGAAAGGTATGCCCATTAGTGGGACCAGCAAAGTCCAAATGGATTCTGGACCAGGGCCCCCTCGGTGTTTCCCACTCTAGGATGGGTGCTGTGGGTGGGCTGGGTCTAGTCTCCTGGCATCGCTGGCACCTAGCTACTCAGGCCTCTATCTGTTTGTCCAGCCCTGGCCACCAAGCGTAACTTCTGGCCAGGGCTTTAGTTCTGACAATGCCAGGATGCCCCTCATGCAACAATTCTAAGACCCTCCTTTGCAGCCTGTCCGGGATGACCACCCTGTCACCCCATAAGATACACCCCTTAAGTAGCGAGAGTTCGGTTTGGCGGTTTTTAAATGTCTTAATGGATTCGTCATTGTCCCTTTCTGGCCAACCTTTTTCCACCCAATGCAAAACCCGCGCCAGACGCCTGTCTTTAATAGTCTCCCAGGCAATGTCTGACGCGGTTATGGGCAGGTTGGGCAGGCTTTCGATGTTCAGGGTGTTTGTCGTTGGTGCTGGGTCAGGGTCGGAGTCTGGTAACGGCGAGCGGCTTAAAGCGTCCGCGTGCGAAATCTTCTTACCCGGCTTGTGTATTAGTTCGTAGCTGTAGGCTGCCAGGAACTCGGACCACCTTGTCATCCGGGGAGACAGAATGTTCGGGGTGGCTCGATTTCCTGCAAGGATACCCAGCAACGGCTTATGGTCTGTCACAATGGTAAAAGGGCGGCCGTAAAGGTATTCGTGGAACCGCTTAACGGCGGCAACTATAGCCAAGGCTTCTTTGTCCAGCTGGCTATAGTTCCGCTCCGGCTTGGTTAGGGTCCTGGAAAAGAATGCGATGGGTGCTTCTTTTCCGTCCGGAAGGGTATGGCTGAGGACAGCGCCGACGCCGAAAGGTGATGCGTCGCAAGTGACGGCCAGGGGCAAGGTTTCACTGAATTGGATCAGGACGGCGTCGGAGGTGAGGAGGTCTTTGGTTTTTTGGAAGGCGGCTTGCTCCCGTTTCCCCCAAGTCCAGGTTGCCGCCTTATCCAGGAGCCTATGCAAAGGCTCCGCTGCCGTTGCCTTTTGGGGTAGGAAAATATTATAAAAGTTCAGCAACCCCAAGAAAGCCTGTAGTTCAGCCTTAGACCTAGGGGTGGGGGCTTCTTTGATAGCTTTTACTTTTTTACTTGTGGGGTGAATGCCGTGCCGGTCTAGAAGGTAGCCCAAGAATTCCACTCGCTCCGTGCACAGTTGGCATTTCTCCCTTTTTACTTTAAGTCCCGTTTCTTTAAATTTGGTTAAGATCTCTCTGAGTCGGTTTTCTAATTCGGCTTCGTTTGGCGCCGCTACTAATACGTCATCGAAATAGGGCACCACCCCCTTGATGCCCTGCAGCAAACGTTCCATCAGGCTCTGAAAGATGCCTGGTGCCACGCTGACTCCGAATTGGAGTCGGTTGCACTTGAAAGCCCCTCGATGTGTAACGATGGTCTGGGCTTCCGCTGTTTTTTCGTCGACCGGCAACTGTTGGTATGCCTGGGTGAGATCGAGCTTGGCAAAGACCTTGCCCCCTCCCAGTGAGTGCAGTAGGTGTTGCACGATTGGGACGGGGTAAGCGCTTTGTTGCAGCGTGCCATTTAGGGTGGCCTTATAGTCCCCACAAATTCTCACTGACCCGTCTGGCTTGACCGGGGTCACTATTGGGGTCTCCCATCTGGCATGGTCTATAGGTTGTAACACCCCCTGTTTGACGAGCTTGTCAATCTGCTCATCAATCCTAGGTTTTAGGGCGAATGGTACCCGCCTAGGTTTTAGTCGCTTGGGGGGGACGCTAGGGTCTAGATCAAAAGAGATAAGGGGCCCCTGGTACTTGCCCAGGCTTCCGTCAAAGACCTCCCGGAACTCCTGGGCTAGCCGCTGTTCCCAGCCGTCGTCGGTGACGTGGTTGACTCCCGTGAGGGCGATGTCGAGCGGGGCGAACCATTGTAAGCCCAGCAGGCTTGGGCGGTCACGATCGACGATTGTGAGTGGGAGTTGTTCGGTGCGGCCCTTGTATGTCACATTAAAGTTATTGGTGCCCACTACCGGGACGCGGTTTCCCTGGTAGTCTTTTATAATAAGTCTTTGGGCATTTATGTTCCTCCTATGGAGGGTGGGCACTAACCGTTTTATTTCGTGCCATGCAATCATGGAGAGGTAGGACCCGGAGTCCACCTCCATTTTGCATGGTCGTCCTTCAATATGGACCTCTACGTGTACCTTTCTGGCGCCGTCGGAGATGGCGTGGCCGATGGTTACCGTCTGGTGGGTTTCTTCCTTGCGCCGGTTGTCGCCGCCTCTCGATGGTCGCTGGATTCGGTCCCACCGGCTGTCCGATTGGCGATCTCTGGTCCTGGGCGGTGGGCTTTCCCTCTTACGATTGTGTTGGTCCCATCTGGGTGGACTGCGAGTTTTCTTTTGGCGGCAAACCCGGGCGATGTGTCCCCTTTTATCACAATGCCGACAGATAGAGTCAAAAAATCGGCATTCTGATCTGGGGTGGTCGCCGCCGCAGCCGGCACAGTTGGTCCTCGACCTACGACCTCTCCGGTTCCGTTGGTCGCCGCGCCCCGTCTGGACTCGATGTATATCTTCTTCGTCTTCGGACGTGCTGGATGTAGAATGGAAATCACCGTAGTGTGCGGTTGTTTCGTTTTTTGGGTCGGCCGACCTCGCCGGGTTGTTGTTTCCGCCCTTTGCGTCTGGTTTTCGCATGCTGTCAGCGGAAGTGCGGGTCGCTTCTGCGGCTGCGGCTGCGGTGAGGGCGTCTGCTAGGCTGATGTCGCCCTTGGCCATAAGCCGGCTCTGGAGTGCAGGGTCCCATAGGCCGAGTACGAATCGGTCTCTTAGAAGGCTATTCAGGCCGTCAAATTCGCAGAGTCCTCCCAGGCGTTGCAGCTCGGCGACGAAGTCGCTCAGTTTTTCGCCTGGTTTCTGGTCCCGCCGGTAGAATTCGTTGCGCCGGATCAGGATTGGGACCTCGGGGGCATAATGTCGCCGAAGGATAGGTTCGAGGACGTCCCAATCCATGGCGGTTGCGTCGGCCGGCTTGGCCAATGCTTTGGCCATCTGGAATACTTCGGTTCCGCAATGCGTAAGGAAAACGGCGCATTTTAGCGGCCCCGGGGCGTCCTTCATTCTGGTGCACTCGAGGTACATGCGGAATCGGTCTGAGAATGATTCCCAGTCCTCGGTGGCGGGGTTGAAGGGGGCGGGCGGTGCGATTTTCGCCATGTCGGTGCCAAGTCTGGCTCTTGTCGGACACGGGGTTCGGTTCAGGGTCTGGATCCCATCCTCGTCGCCAGTGTCGTGTCCGCAAAAGACGCCAGGAGTCGGTGACTTAGTTTAAAGCTCTTTATTTTAAAGTTGAGAACCGAACCGGCGAAAAGGAAAAAGCCCGCGGCCTTTATCCTTTTCGCCGCGGCGGCCGCGGCCAATGGCAACATTTCAAGTCTCCCGCTCTTGGAGTGAGCCAATCACGGGAGACTTTCAACGGGCCAATCGGCGCGGCTCGCCTGGCCAATTAGAAATCCCCGCGCTTTAGCCAATCAAAGCGCGGGGATTTCGAGTATGTAAATTAGGGACAGAACAATAACAATGTACGGTTTTTTTTCCAAGCATCAGAATGGAATGAGGACAGAGTATGTTTTACCATGCAAGAAGCCACTTGCCAAACAATGCTATTGCTTTGCACTGCAATGCAAACCATTCCTGATGCGTTGTCTTGTCTTCCAGTTCACACCAGAACACTTCTCTCTCTTCACAAAATAAAAATGAAATAAATAAATTGGTGCTGTTCTTTTATGTTTTTGCTCACCCACTTCAAATCTATTGATCCAGGCATTCAGGATTACTGCATTAAAGCTTCTTGGCTCAATCAGGCCAATACGTTACTACAGCATGAAAACAAGAGCTGGGAGGTAGCTGAGTTGAGACTGGTCCAATGGTAGCAGAAATCATTTTCGCAGTGCAAGGAAGTGTTATAAAGCCACTGCCTGACCAACTAGATCTGTTTCTAAATGACAGAATCTATGGGAAAGGATCTCTTTGGCAAACTATTAGGTACAGCAACATCAGATCAGCAAGCGTGCTTGTATCATTGCCATTTCTAATTGGATATGTAAATCCACTGAGAAATCCCCTAAATCACCAACATGCAATATTTACAGATTGCCTTAATGAATGTAAATGGCTTTAAATGATTCTTGACATCTTATCAATAAAATATTCTGTATAAGAATAATAATGTTTAGTTAACTGAGAAGGCATTCTTCACAAAACAAGCAAGTATGTTTTATTAAAAAGACTATAAATAAAGAACTAAGTGTGGCACAAATTATCTCAACCCTCTTTCTTTTTGTAGATATAATTCTCTGTAATTACAGTTGTTAATTCAAAAACTCAAAAGGGCATATAACAAATATCCCACAGAATAACGAAGGAATGTACAAGTTATTCAGCTATTTAAAAACAAATAGTTAACTTAAAACCTTGAAAGAAATCCATAATTGTACTTTATTTTTTTTTATAAAAAATGACTTTTTTGATAAAATTCAGTGCTGTTCTTGCTATTTTATATTTAGCTGGTACTAAAATAGAATTTAAGTAAATTCAAAAATCTCTGTCCTTTGTCTCTTTCTGCTTAAGTTCCTCACCATCATTCTCTGCTTCTAATTAAAATGCTTCTTTTATTATAGAGATTGTTATTTTATTTATTAAATTTAGGTACCCTTATTTCACCATATAAATGACTGAAATATTTACAAACAAAAGTCATAAAATCATATAAAAGATGTAGTAAAAACAATTAAAACTAACTAACTAATAAATAAAAGCAAGGCAGGTTAAAGAGAGAGATCTCAGGCCATCAACCATCCTCAAGCTTACATGCCACATTTTGATATTCATTCCAGTTGGCAGAGCCAGATCTTCATACTCTTCCAAAGGGCTTGGAGTGTGGAGGCTAATCTTTCCTCTGAGGGAAAGATATTCCATAGAGTGGGGCAACAGCAAAACAGGCTCTCTTCCTAAACACCACCAATCAGTAACCACCAATTTAAACAATGGGGTCTGTAACACAACCACTTATGCCTTGGTAAGATGAGTCAATGTAACTGGGAGAAGAAGTTCTTCAAATGCTAAGAAGGGCTTTAAGGATGATAGCCAACATCTTGAATTGTATCTGGAAGCAAACTGGCATCCAATGCATCTCTACAGCAGAAATGTCACATTCACAGTCCTTAGGGCACCCTAAAATAGCCACATTCTACACCAACTTGCAGCTTCCAGATACTCTTCAACCAATTCCTATTGGTAATACTAAGCCTTAGGTTCACAATCCTTCCTGTATTTAAGCCTACCACCATTTCTTTCCCTTCTCCCATGTTGTCTCTTCTCTGTCAGAAACTTCCTCAAGGCAAAGAGTTGTACTTTTATATGAAAAGCTAGGTCATTTCAAAATCATAGGATGTCATTTAAAGTGAACTTGGGATAAAATATAATTGAAGTGGATCATTCTAACCCCAATCTTTTATCAGTTGAACACCTAATGTTTATTGCTAACTAAGTTAAATTAAATTCTTCCGGATTCCCATTTTGTATACCTATTTTTCTTTGGGTTATTTTTTTCTTCTACCCTCCAGATAAAAAGAAAAACAGAGCAACCACTACATGTGACTTCTCCATTTTATCCTCCCTTTTTTCTTTTAACTGCTGTAGAAATGTGGGAAGAATAAAATGGCAACAGAAAAGAGTGTATGAGAAATGAAGCCTTATCCAATCTATGGCTATTCTGGAAATGCTGTGGGTGGATATGCTTTGATTATTAAGGAAAAGGAAGGAAAAGTTGGGGGTCCAACCATTGCAATGATGGCTGCAGTCCAAGATAACTGCTCCCTAACTAACTGGATTTGTCCCTCAATTACAAGGTTGTTGGGGCCAGATCCTATTTGGGAAGCGTCTCTTTTATTTAATTAAAGCAGCATGAACACTGATGGGTAAATAAGAACAATTTTATCAATTGCTTCTGTACATTACTCATTCTTGTATGACTGTCAATTTCTGTATTGCATTATAATCGTTTAGAAACCATCTGTCTTTTCAAAACACTGCTATAGTTCCTACCTCATTCTGTATTATCAATTTTAAAACCATTTTTGTGCCATCTAAAACATTGAAAAAGATATTCTGCTAGGATCTTAACAGCAGTTCCAGAAACAATTAGTTCATACATTCCTTTCCATCAGCTATTTCATGTTGGGTTTAATAAGAGAAATTACAGTAAATATTTAATAGACTCAAATTCTGCAAACAACCAGTTCAATGAAAGTTTTACATAAGAGGTGAACTGAACAAGTAATGGAGCAAGACCAGAGGTGCTATTCAGCAGGTTCTGACCAGTTCTGGAGAACCAGGAGCAAAAATTTGAGTAGTTCAGAGAACTGGACATTTTGAGTAGTTTGGAATACCCCCTCTGACTGGCCACACACCCATCTATTCTCTGCCTCCTGAGTCCCAGCTGATTGGTTGGGTCTTCTTTTGTTGCCATGCACAGAAAAACAGAGCTGGAAAGCAGGTTAGTGGGGTGGGGAGAGAATGGGATTTTTACAGTATCTTTCCCCTGCCTCTCCCACCAAGCCACGCCCATCAAACCATCAAACCATTCCCACCAATCCACCCCACCCCCACCATGCCACCCCCACAGAATCAGTAGTAAAAAATTGAATCCTACCACTGAGCAAGACGTAGGTCACAGAAGATCAAACATAGGTTCTGCATGGAAGACAGAAAGACAATGTCTCCTAATTCCAGTTCATTCATTCATCCAAAAACTCTCTTGAAATTGAATTGGGAAAGAAAGTGCCCATTTGTCCTGAGACATGAGAAGACACGGGAGACAAATAGAAAACTTTTTTTGGGGGGGGAATCATTTTGCAATTTTAATGCATTTCCCCCCCATAGAGATAATAAAAAAGTAAATTTTTAGAATGACAAATTTGTAAGGGAAAATGTATGTGTGTTGCTGCCTGTTTTTAATCCCTGAAAGGCTTTCTCACACTGTGTAACAGAAAAACTTTTATATCAGACTGTTTATTCGTCAATTCAAAGAGTTCCTGTACAGACAGACAGATAAATGAATAAAATGCATTTCTTCTTTCTGGGCCCCCAATTATTGTGATACAGTTTGTTTCACAGAGAAACAATGGCATTGAAAAACAACCATTTTTCGACTTACGACTGTTGCAGCATCCCATGGTCACACGATCAAAATTTGGATGCTTGGCAACTGGTTCATATTTATAATGGTTGCAGTGTCCTGGAATCAATTTTTGCAACCTTCTGACAAGCAAAATCAATGGAGAAACCAAATTCACTTAACAACCATGTTACAAACTTAACAATTATAATGATTCATTTAACACCTGGGACAGGAAAGTTCATAAAATGGGGCAAAATTCACTTAACAAATGTCTCACTTTGGAACATAAATTTTGGGCTCCACTGTGGCCATAAATTGAGGACTACCAGTAGATATGTTTGCAGAGACAAAGCTTGCCCAAGGGAGCTGCTTCATTGCCTGTCAATTGAACTGATGACGTTTATGGTAAGTAGGATTTCAAAATCAAACTTTACATTTTAAAGGTTCAATTTTAATATTTTAAAACTCTTTAACAGCTGGCACATTTACTGAGAGGAATGATACTTCTTTCCATCCACAATGCTCAGAATTACATAATTTCCTGGGTAAAATCTCTATCACTCTGTTAAAAATAAAAGATGTCAGTGGATTTATTTTTTATTAGAATTTATTAGAATATCTGGATTGTCATTAACTATAGTATTTGAACATAATGCACTAAATGTTAAAATGATGAGGGTCAAATGAAGATGATATTGGGCTAGGTACAAAAAAGGTGATGCATGTCAATTCTTAAAACAATTACCTTATTTCAGATCATTGTAGTTCTTACATGGGATCTGTCATTCTGTTCTCAGCAGGAATCGTCAATGTCACCTTCCACAAGGACATTACTTCATTTATCTGAAATATGATTAACCTTTCTTTTGGATCCTTAGCTAGATTTGGGGACAGGGGGAATATAATCTTCTGGGAACTGTAAGCTTCTGTCCAGTCAATACAATCCTCCATCAGTCTAAGCAAGAGAGGATCCCTTGATGTGAAAAGACCTTTCCAGTTGATGATGAAAGCCATTTGTCCCTGAATCCTGGAAATACAGTGATAGTATGTGTTAAGCCTGGGTTCCCCAACCAGGGTTAAGGAGACAAGCTAAACAGAACGTGCAGCGTTAGTCGGATAGGCATACAGATAAATGAGTGAGCTAAGCTTGTATGTTTATTAACATACAGTAAAAATAATAGATACGCTTGTGCTATCAAAAGTATAGTTTATTCCATTTATAGCATAGTCAAAATAACAGTCCATTAGTCATGTATCATTTAGTCAGTCCATTCAAGGATATTCAGTTAGCAAAAGTCCGTGCAGAATATCCTATGTCAGTTCACTTACAAATCAGTCCTTTGTTTCTCTCCCGTTCGAGCAATGCAGTCTTGATTCCAAGCATTAATTAGGGATCATCAAAGCCAGAGAGAGAGCAAGCTGTCGTCTTGCTTCTTTTAAAGTGCTTTCACAACCACTCCCTTAATTACAGTCCTACAGTTAAAGTTGCAGACACTTTAACTAACAAACTATGATTACATATTTATTATTTTACCTAAACCAGTTAGGGTAAACAATGTTATCCCTAACATTCTCCCCTTTTAGGAAATAATAATAAATATAACTAATAACTATTTACATCTTTAAATCATATTTGTTACAACTCTCTTTAAATTTGATTACTCTTAATTCTTTACAGATTCTCTAACATTTAAGTATCTCAAATCAGTATGCTTTGATCTAGTTTTTACAGCAATATTAGTAGCTAACTTTATGGCTGCCTGGTTGTCCTCGTACACAATAATGGAATCTTTAACAGTTATACCCATGTCTAATAATAACTGTTTGTATAAAATCAAGTCAGTGCATAATAATGACAGACATGAAAATTCCGCTTCCATCGTGGACAAGCTGATATGCTGTTGTCTGATTGACCTCCACCCTATTAGTGTCTTACCAAATAATATAGCCATTCCAGATGTTGATTTCCTAGTGTTTATGTCAGTTGCAAAACTTGCATTTGCATAGGCACTAAGACTCAAATCACCCTTTGGTTCTATATACAATGCATGGTTCATTGTTCCTTTAAGATATCTTAAAATTCTCTTTAATGATTGCCAATGACATTGATGTGGATCTGAATTAAAATGTGCCAGTTGATTTACACTATAAGCTATATCTGGCCTAGACCAATTGCTTATGTATGATAAGCTACCAATCAAAGATTGATACATAGACTTATCAAATTTGGGACTTTGATCATTAGTTTGACAAACTTCCTGACTCATTGGAGTCTTTGCCGGTTTACAAACTTCCATTTTATACGTTTTAATTAATTGGCAAATTTTATCTTCTTGAGATATCTTAAAACCATTATTTGTTTTGCTAATTGTCAATCCTGGATACCTTTTAATTTCACCTGAATGCTTTAATTTTATCTTTTTGGCTAATAATGATATAATCTCATTAGCTTCATTATTAGTCTTAATTATCAAAGCAATATCATCTGTAAATAATAACAGTAATGACACCGTTCCATTATTTTCTCTTTTAAACACACATGGATCTGCTAAACCAGATTTAAAACCTATATTGTTTAGTTCTTTCACAATATATTGGTTCCATTCAAAGCCAGATTGTTTCAACCCGTAAAGACTCTTTTTGAGTTTCCAACAATCATTACTATTTACTTTATTGTCTTTTATACCTACTGGTTTTCTTAAATATATAGTGTGCTGCAATGGTGCATGCAGATAAGCAGTTTCTACATCTAAATGGTTAATGACATAGTTTTTCTTAGCTGCCCACACTAATGCTGCTCTCAAAGATGTTGCTTTAAGACTTGGTGCAAAAACTTCATTGTAATCAGATACAGTTTGATTAAATCCTTGAGCTACTAACCTAGCCTTATGGGTAACAGTCCCATCATTTCCAGTTTTTACTTTAAATATCCATTTGCACCCAATGGATTTTTCTCCTGGAGGTAATTTAGCATCTTCATAAACTTTCATTACCTTTAATGAATTTAATTCTTTTTCCATTGCCTTTTGCCAACTCTCCTGATCCTTAGCAGGATACATCCTAAGTTCATCTACACTAGTTGGAACTTTAGTTACTTGGCAAACTATATTTGCTTGATACCTATCAGGTGGTCTAGTTACACGTGTAGTATATCTAGGTATTACAGGACTTACAGGTGGACTTTCATTTATTAACTCTTCTTGATTATCTAACTCTTCCTAACCAACAGTTTCCTCTTGTTCTGGTCCTATTTGTTCTTCGTGGACTTCTTTAATTGGACTCTTCTTATAACTAGTCTGTTCTTTCTGCCTTTTGTAGGGTTCAATAATTACTTCATTATTTAAATCTTGCTCTAATCTATTCCATCCTACATGTTCTAGGAATTTAGCACTAGCACTGGTGTAAACTCTAGATGTACCTGGTTCCCAGAATCTATAAGATCTATGATTAGATTTATATCCTACAAAAAATAATCTTTTAGCTCTATGCTGTTCTTTGTGTCTGAGTTGTGTGGGGATATGCACCCATGCTGGTGCTCCAAATGTGTGCATGTAACTTAAATCAGGTTTTGTACCATGCCACAGTGTGAATGGTAATTCACCTGTTGTTGAATTAACAACATTATTTAATATATGATTACCACACATTATTGCTTCTCCCCATAAATTGTCAGGTAATCCTGAATCAGACATCATAGTTCGTGCCATTGATTGTAATGTTTGGCCTCGTCTCTCTATAAAGGCATTATGTTGTGGCCTATATGGTGCAGACTTTTTATGTTGAATAACTAACATTCTAAGTCTATTCTGGAATTTATTATTTGTAAATTCCGCACCATTATCTGTTATAAGAGTTACTAATTTCTTTTTAGTTTTTCTTTCCGCAAATTTAATCCAATTAAAGAGATTTAGATATGTTTCTGTTGTGTCTTCGGAAATGATGCCAGGAGTCGGTGACTTTGTATCAAGCTCTTTTATTGATGTGGGAAACGAACTGGGGCTATTGAGAAACTTTGCGGCTTTTATTTCTTTAGCCGCGGCGGCCGCGGCCAATGGCACCGCTTTGAATCTCCTGCGATTCGAATAGACCAATCGCGGGAGATTCCTAGCGAGCCAATGGGCGCGGCTCGCCTAGCCAATCAGAGTGCCCCGCGCTTTGGCCAATCAAAGCGTGGGGATCTCAAGAATGCTAATGAGGTGACAGAACACCCCTCCCCTCTTGGTTTAGTCCTTATGTTGCGTAGTCCCGTAGGTAGGCAGGGCTCCGTCTTAGCCTATTGGACGTGCGCAGCTCAGTCGTAGGTTGGATCCCGGCCGGTTCGGTCGGGGTCTCTGCTTCTCTGGATGCCGTCGTGGGAACCGGCTGGTCGGTCGGGCCGGGCCGCTCTCCGTAGCTCCCTCCTGGGCTTCCCGGGTTGGTTGAGCTGCGGGTTTCGCTGCTCCCGCTTGGTCTCCCCGGGTCGGTCGAGCTGGCCTGGCTTTCTCTTTCTGGAGAGGTTTCGTGCTGGCTGCTTTCCGGTAAGTATGGTTGGTTTATTCTTCTTTGGTTTTGGTCCCCTGGGTATTCCCTCCCCTCTTGGTTTGTGTTGTGGGGGTTGGTTTTGCCTGCTTGTGCGTCGGTGGTCTCTTGGGTGGTCGTCCTTGATCTTAATTGGTCGATGTGGCGTTTCCACGCTCGTCCGTCTGTTGTTTGTAGCCGGTACGAGTGTGGGCCTGTTATTTGTGTGATGACGGCCGGTACTCATAACGGGTCTCCCATTAGATTTTTCGCGTACACGGGGTCGCCTGGTGCGAAAGTTCGGTGTCTGCTGGTTGAGTCTGGGGGCTTCTCTGGGTTATACGTGGGGTGTAATCTGTTGAGTGGGGACTTTATTTTCCTCCCCATTAACAGTTCGGCAGGGCTCTTATTCGTTGTGGTATTTGGGGTTATGTGTTGGGTGAAGAGTAATTTATTTATTTTATCCTGGATCTCCCCGTGGTCTATTTTCCGGATGGTTTTCTTTGTGAATTGCACCATCTGTTCCGCCCTACCGTTCGCTGCCGGATGCGCCGGTGCTGTCAGCACGTGTCGGATGCCCCTTTCCGCAAGGAATTTTTTGAATTCTAACTAGGTGAATTGGGGCCCGTTGTCGGAAATGACGACGTCTGGGAGGACGTGTGTTGCAAAAAGTTTGCCGAGTTCCTTGGTCACGGCCTCCCTGGTTGTTGTTCTCATGTTGCTTACCTCCAGCCAGTTGGAGTAAGCGTCTACTGTTATCAGGAAGGTGTGTCCTTTTGTGGGCCCGGTGAAATCTATGTGGATCCTAGACCAAGGTCCCCTTGGGGTTTCCCACTCTAGGACGGGTGCTGTGGGTGGGCTTGGCCTAATTTCCTGGCATCGTTGGCAACTTGCTACCCAGGTCTCAATCTGTTTGTCCATCCCTGGCCACCAAGCATAACTTCTGGCCAGGGCTTTAGTCCTAATGATGCCCGGGTGCTCCTCGTGTAACAGTTCCAGAACCTTCCCTTGTAGTTTTTCTGGAATGACCACCCTATCCCCCCATAGTATGCACCCTTTTAATAACGAGAGTTCCGTTTGCCGGTTCTGGAATGTCTTGACGGACTCGTCGTTGTCCCTTTCCGGCCACCCTTTCTCTACCCAATGCAACACCCGCGCCAGACGTTTGTCTTTATTAGTTTCTTGGGCAATGTCTGACGCGTTTATGGGTAGGTTGGGTAGACTCTCTATACTGAGGGTGGTCGTCGTGGGTGCTGGGTCGGTGTCAGGTTCCAGTAGCGGCGAGCGGCTTCAGGCGTCTGCATGGGAGATCGTCTTACCCGGTCTGTGTATGAGTCCGTAATTGTAGGCCGCCAGGAACTCGGACCACCTTGTCATTCAGGGAGACAGAATGTTCGGGGTGGCCCGGTTCCCTGCAAGGATTCCTAGCAGCGGTTTGTGGTCGGTTATGATGGTAAATGTCCGGCCGTAGAGATACTCGTGGAATCTTTTTATTGCGGCGACGATAGCCAGAGCCTCTTTGTCCAGCTGGCTGTAGTTCCGCTCCGGTTTGGTGAGGGTCCTTGAAAAGAACGCGATGGGTGCTTCTTTTCCGTCGGGGAGAGTATGTCTGAGGACAGCGCCAACGCCAAAGGGTGATGCGTCGCATGTGACGGCCAGAGGTAGGGTCTCGTTGCACTGTGTAAGGACGGCATCCGAAGTGAGGAGGTCCTTTGTTCTCTGGAAGGCGGCTTGCTCGCGTTTCCCCCCAGTCCAGGTCGCCGCCTTGTCCAAGAGCCTATGCAAAGGCTCCGCCGCCATTGCCTTTTGGGGCAGGAAGACATTATAAAAGTTAAGTAGCCCCAGAAATGCCTGCAGCTCCGTCTTCGACTTGGGTGTGGGGGCTTCTTTGATGGCTTTGATTTTTTGGTTTGTGGGGTAAATGCCGTGACGGTCTAGGAGATATCCTAGGAATTCAACCTGTTCCGTGTATAATTGGCATTTCTCCCTCTTTACCTTGAGCCCGGTCTCTTTGAATTTGGTTAGGACCTCCCTTAGGCGACCCTCTAGTTCGGCTTGGTTGGTTGCCGACACTAAGACGTCGTCGAAGTAAGGTACCACCCCCTTGATGCCTTGCAACAGTCTTTCCATTAGGCTTTGGAATATTCCAGGCGCCACGCTGACTCCGAATTGGAGCCGGTTGCATTTAAATGCTCCCCGGTGGGTGACTATGGTTTGCGCTTCTGCCGTTTCCTCGTCGACTGGCAACTGTTGGTATGCTTGGGCGAGGTCAAGTTTGGCGAAAACCTTGCCCCCTCCCAGTGAATGCAGTAGGTGTTGCACTACTGGGACGGGGTAGGCGCTTTGTTGCAAGGCGCCATTTAGGGTGGCCTTATAGTCCCCACAGATCCTCACCGACCCATCGGGCTTGATCGGGGTGACTATGGGGGTCTCCCACTGGGCGTGGTCTATTGGTTGTAGGACCCCTTGCTTGACGAGCTTGTCAATTTGCTCGTCTATCTTGGGTTTAAGTGCGAATGGCACCGGCCTTGGTTTCAGGCATTTTGGGGGGACGTTTGGGTTTAGGCTGAATGATATAAGGGGCCCTCGGTACTTGCCTAGGTTTCCATCGAAGACCTCTTGGAATTCCCGGGCTAGTTGTTGCTCCCAGCTGTCGTCGGTGATGTGGTCAATTCCCGTGACTGCGATGCCGAGCGGGGCGAACCATTGCATTCCCAGTAGTCTTGGGCGGTCGCGATCGACGATGGTCAGGGGAAGCTTTTCGGTGCGCCCTTTGTATGTTACCTTGAACTGTCCGGTTCCGATTACAGGGATGCGGTTTCCCTGGTAGTCTTTTACGATTAGTCTCTGGCTGTCTAGGCCTTTTCGTTGGATGGTAGGCACCAAGCGATTTATTTCTTGCCATGCTATCATGGAGAGGTAGGACCTGGAGTCCACCTCCATTTTACATGGCTCGCCTTCGATGCCTACCTCCACGTTGACCTTTCAGGCGTCATTGGTTGTGGCGTGGCCGATGGTGACCGTCTGATGGGTCTCCTCTCTTCGCCAGGTCTCGCCGCCTCGTAGGGATCGTCCGTTCCGGTCCCATCTGTTGTCAAAGGGGCGATCTCTGGTCCGGGGTGGTGTGCTCTCTCGCCTCTGTTCACTCTGGTCCCATCATGGCGGGTTGCGGTTCTTTTTGAGACGGCAGACGCGGGCGATGTGTCCCTTCTTGTCGCAATGCCGGCAGATCGACTTGAAAAACCGGCATTCGGACCTGGGGTGGTTGCCTCCGCAACCGGCACAGGTGGTCCTCGACTTACGACCCAGCTGGTTCCGTGGGTCACGGCCTGCCTGGAGATGGTGAATTTCCTCCTCCTTATCGGAAGTGCCCGATGCTGAGTGGAAGTCGCCCTGGTGGGTGGTCGTCTCGGGTTGGGCCTCAGCCGACCTTGCAGGGTGGTTGTTCCCGCTGCCGTCCCCAGCGTTCGGTCGGCGCATGCAGTCGGCAGATGTTCGGGTCGCTTCGGCGGCTGCGGCTTCGGTGAGGGTATCTGCCAGGGTGATGTTGCCCTTGGCCATCAGCCGACTCTGAAGGACGGGGTCGCACAGGCCGAGCACAATTCAGTCTCGCAGGGCGTCGTTCAGGTTGTCGAATTCGCACAGCCCCCCTAGGCGCCGTAGTTCGGCGGCAACGTCGCTGAAACTCTCACTCGACCGTTGGTCCCGACGGTAGAACTCGTGTCGTTGGATGAGGATGGGCACCTCTGGGGCGTAGTGTCGCCGAAGTATTGGCTCGAGGACATCCCAGTCCATCGCGGTCACATCGGCGGGTTTGGCAAGTGCTTTGGCCATCTTAAATACCTCGGTCCCGCAGTGGGTCAGGAAGATAGCTCGCTTCATGTGGCCGGTGGCGTCCTTCAGGTCGCTGCACTCGAGGAACATGCGGAATCTGTCGGAGTACGATTCCCAGTCCTCGCTGGCGGGGTTGAAGGGTGCGGGGGGTGCGATTTTCGCCATTGTGGAGTTTCGTCTGGCTTCCGTCGGACACGTGCTTCGGTTCAGGATCAGAATCCCACCCTCGTCGCCAGTGTTGTGTCTTCGGAAATGATGCCAGGAGTCGGTGACTTTGTATCAAGCTCTTTTATTGATGTGGGAACCGAACTGGGACTATTGAGAAACTTTGCGGCTTTTATTTCTTTAGCCGCGGCAGCCGCGGCCAATGGCACCGCTTTCAATCTCCCGCAATTCGAATAGACCAATCGCGGGGGATTCCTAGCGAGCCAATCGGCGCGGCTCGCCTAGCCAATCAGAGTGCCCCGCGCTTTGGCCAATCAAAGCACGAGGATCTCAAGAATGCTAATGAGGGGACAGAACAGTTTCAGTTTTGCTTTCATTAAATAGCAAAACCCATATCTAGAATAGTGGTTCATTATACTTAGTATGTATCGAGCTCCTCCTACACTTGGTTTTTTCGGACCTATTAAATCTGCAAATACTACTTCTAAAGGCTCTTTGGTAGTAAATCCATCAACTCTATTAGCTGGTATGACCCTGCTCTTACTTTGATTACAGGCATTACATTGCAAATACTTATTACAAGGTTTCAAACTTATTCCCTTAGATAATTCAACAGTTTTCTTAATCATTTTAAAATTTAAATGCCCTAGCCTTTGATGTAACAAGTGAATACATTCATCATGGGGTTTCTTATTATCATAAACCGTGTTAGCCACCTTTAAACCATTATCATTTAACACATATAATTCACCTCTTAAAGATGCAGTAATTTTCTTATCTTCTTTTTCAATTATGCAGTTATCTCCTTTAAATGTAACTACATATCCTAGTTTAACCAAAATTCTAACTGAAATTAAATTAAACTTAAGTTATGGTACATATGACATTTTACATTCTCTTTTATGAAAGAACAATATGCTATACCTTGACCTTTAGCTTTCAGTTTCCAACCATTGGCTAACGATACCTGCTGTTTACTCTTGGACATTTTAATAAAATTTTTGTTATCATTTGTTATACAGTGGGATGCTCCACTGTCAACCACCCATAAATTATTTTTTACAGCTCCGTTAGTATACATGGCTAACTCTAAATTTTTATTTTTCTTTTGGTTACTTTTAGTATTCTGGCCAGCGTTCTGGCACTTTGCTTTTTTACAAAATCTTGCCAAATGTCCTCTTCCTCCACAATTAAAACACTTTTTAATTGCGTATGCAGTAGGAGATTCATTATCTTCTTTTTGAGGTTGCTGCCTCCTTAAATCATTTCTTTCAAGCCTTCTTCTGGCCTCTTCAATCAATCTGCCAGTTATATCAGTTAAAGTTAAGCTTTCCTTTGGCAAAATTTCAAGGGAAGTGACGTAGTTGTCATAACTTTCATCAAGTGAAGATAGAATTATGTAGACTTGGTGTAGTTCAGAGAAAATAAGCTCTTTCTCATGCAGTTCTTGAAAAATGCTTTGCATAGTTTTCAAATGACTCAGCATATCACCATTTGACTGGAGATGCATACTGAAAAGCTTCCGTATTAGATTTATGTGAGCACCAACGTTATCTCGAACATAAATCCTCTTCAGCTTCTGCCAACACCCAACAGCCGTTTGCTCTCCATGGATATGAACAAGTTGTTGGTCAGTTAAGGTTAACCCAATTATGCAAATAGTGTGTTCATTTTTATGCATAAATTCTTCTATTTTTAGTCTATCTTCATCATCCTCTGGATTCCATTCCTCTACGTTTGGTGGATTTTCAATTATGTTCCACAAACCTTCTCTTCGTAGAAGCAGACTACATTTCATAGACCATGATACATAGTTTGTTCCATCCAGCTTGGATATAAGGGACAAACTTTGTAGATTGACTTGTGCTATGTTTTCTTTGTATGGATATAAAACTATAATTAATAAAACACAGCTGTCTGTTTACTGTAATGTATAACAACACAAACTCTCACTTTTACATAAATCTGTTTTATCCTAGTTAAACTGACTTTGCAGCCCCTGGGCCCATAACCAGTGTTAAGCCTGGGTTCCCCAACCAGGGTTAAGGAGAGAAGCTAAACAGAATGTGCAGCGTTAGTCAGATAGGCATACAGATAAATGAGTGAGCTAAGCTTGTATGTTTATTAACATACAGTAAAAATAACAGATACACTTGTGCTATCAAAAGTATAGTTTATTCCGACTTCCGGTTTGCGTGGCTTCGGGGCAGCAGGAATTCGCGACAGCTCGCGATTCCTGCTGGCTAGCTGTCAAGGTACCCCCGATCCAGATGGGTCAGGGGGTTAAGGCTGCCCTGTAGGGACAGCTGAAGATAGAGGGGAGCCGGCTAGGGAGGTGGGGGCATCGCAGACCCCCCCCTTCTCCGGAAAAACCCCTTTTTCCCAAGGCGGTGGAGCGGCGGTCAGCAATGGCCGCCACGAAGATGCCAGCAACCGGGTAAGAACTGTGCTGGAGGAAGTGTGAAAAGTGAAAGTTCTGTCTGAGCCGGGTCAAGTAACAACTTTTAAATTGCCTGGAATTGAGCTGCTTGTTGCTGGAGGATACATTGTTTCCCTAAGAAGATCGAAAGCGGCGGAGAAGCTGTCAAAGGGAACTTTCTTTTTTTTATTTTTGTTTACTCTCCCATCCCACGGAAAAAGCAGAAATATTTGGATATATTAGACATTGAAAGTGGATTGCTTTGAAAGCTAAGCTAAGAGACAAAGGGACTTTTGGACATTGAAAAATTTAAGAAATTGGAAAATTTTTGCTGGAGGTATGGATTTTTGATTATTTAAAATTGTTATTGCAAGTGGGAAGGGAGGAAAAAAAAAAATTGGAGCAGAAACTGAAAAAGGAGGAGACTGTCTAGAATGTCTTGGTGGATCCCAAAAGAAGATATATGGTAATTGGACCTCTTTGATTAAAAATTAATTTAGAAAGAGAAAGAGAAGAAGGAAGAAAAGTATTAACTTTTGGAACTTTTTTCTTTTTTTTAATTGCTTTTGATTGTCCTGGATTAAAAATACTTGTGGTTGTTTTGGAAAAAGTTTTCCCTTTTCATAATGGCATTGTCTGTGGATGAACTAGAGATTGACTATCAAAAATATAAAAAAGAAGATACTTTGGGCGCTTTGTTCCAATTCTTAGAAATGGCGTTATGTTCTCTTGAAAAGTTGATTATGCAGCAGAAGGACTGGGACAAGGAAGAAGAGGAAGAAGAAGCCATCTTTGATGAACAATGGGTTCCTTCCGGAGAGGAGGAGAAAAAGGATAAGAAAAAGGGGTTTTTAAGAATTATAAAAACAACCAAAAGAGAGAAAAATGAGCGAAAAGATGGAGGCAAGGTTAGAAAGCAAAGGAAAAGGAGCAAGAAAAGCGAAGAGAAAAAGCAAAGGGGTAGAAACGGCAAGGAGAAGAATAAGCAAGAGAGAAAAGGGGGGAGGAGAAGCCTTAATGGGGGGAAGCAAGATTTAAAAAAAAAAAGTTTATTTAGAGACAATGGGTGAATTTAATTTAGATTAAAAGAGGGATTCTGGAGGGTATATAAGAGTGTGTTTTTATATGTATATTTAGAATAAAAAATTTACTATGTAATTTTAGAATCTTTTAAACAGAATCCCAAGAAAGATTTATATGTAGTATTTTTAAGTTAGGTAATGAGTTATAGATGTAACTCCAATTGTTGTACAGGAGAAGTATAGTAAAAGAAAAAAGATGAATGGATGTTTGGAAATAGAACAGACAAAGAATGTTGTTGAAAATGGTAATAATGGAAGGATATATATGCTTTTCTTTTGATTTTGTATATTGATAAAAGGCAATAAAATTTTAATTGATAAATAATTTGGATGGAAAAGAGAAGTAGGGACAAGATATGAAGTTAATATTATATGAAATATTAATATTATAATCTTGAAATGTTATGTTTTATTGGTCTATCATTATTATTTTTTTCTAGAAAAGAATTTATAAGCTGTTATGCCTTGATTTTGTGTGCATTGTTTTTAGAAAACTGATAAAAATGGTTTTTATATACATATATAAAAAAAAAAAATGATAATAAGATATGGAAGGAGATTTAGGTTGAATATGATGTTTGAATTTGTGTCTGTGTAAAGAGTTTTAACCCGGGAACAGACAACCTTCAGAAAAGATCTTTTAGTTTTGTCTATGTTTTATGTTTTGTGTTTGTATGTTTGTGTATTATGCTTATGATAAAACTAACAAAATTTGTTTTTTATTAAAAAAAAAAAAGGAAAAAAGAATCAATAAAACCTTGGAGGAATGTTAGATGAGAATAATTTAAACAAGCCAGAAAGAAAAGAATATGATGACTATAAAATGGATAAATATGGAAGAGAAATGAAATTGAATAGGAGTAAAGAGAAATAATGAGAAATTTGATGAAAGATATTTGTGTGTCCATATGGGGATGGGATAAATTGGAATTATGCTGTATAAAAATATTGTTTTGTTTGACTTGTAAGGACTTACAATATTAAGAGGTTTTATGTGTTTATGTATTTACTGGTTAATGATGTGTTGTTTTATCTTTAAAATTAATAAAAATTTGTTTCAAAAAAAAAGAAAGTATAGTTTATTCCATTTATAGCATAGTCAAAATAACAGTCCATTAGTCATGTATCATTTAGTCAGTCCATTCAAGGATATTCAGTTAGCAAAAGTCCGTGCAGAATATCCTATGTCAGTTCACTTACAAATCAATTCTTTGTTTCTCTCCCGTTCGAGCAATGCAGTATCCCAGGAACTCGACCCGCTCTGTGTAAAGTTGGCACTTTTCCCTCTTCACTTTTAGCCCAGTTTCTGGTCCCGCCGGTAGAAGTCGTGCCACCTGATGAGAGTGGGCACGGTGGGGGCATAGTGGTTGCGGAGCAAGGGCTCGAGGTCATCCCAGTCCATCGCTTTGACATCAGCAGGTTTCACGAGGGCTTTTGCCATCTTGAACACTGCGGGCCCGCAGTGTGTCAGGAAAACAGCTCGTTTTTTTGGCCCGGTGGCATCCTTCATGTTGCTGCATTCGAGGAACATGAGGAATCTGTCCGTGTAGGATTCCCAGTCCTCGCTAGCGGGGTTAAAGGGCACGGGCGGAGCGATGCTGGCCATCTCGTCTGTTCTGTCCCCTCATTAGCATTCTTGATTGGCCAAAGCACAGGGCACTCTGATTGGCTAGGCGAGCCGTGCCGATTGGCTCGCTAGGAATCTCCCGCGATTGGTCTATTCGAATCGCGGGAGATTCAAAGTTGGTGCCATTGGCCGCGGCAGCCGTGGCTAAAGAAATAAAAGCCGCGAAGTTTCACTATAGCGCCAGTTCAGTTCGGTTCCAACATCAATAAAAGAGCTTGATACAAAGTCACCGACTCCTGGCATCATTTCCGAAGACACAACACTGGCGATGAAGGTGGGATTCTGATCCTGAATCGAAGCACGTGTCCAACGGAAGCCAGACGAATCTCCACGATGGCGAAAATCGCACCCCCCGCACTCTTCAACCCCGCCAGCGAAGACTGGGAATCGTACTCCGACAGATTCCGCATGTTCCTCGAGTGCAGCGATCTGAAGGACGCCACCGGCCACATGAAGCAAGCCATCTTCCTGACCCACTGCGGGACCAAGGTATTTAAGATGGCCAAGGCACTTGCCAAACCCGCCGACGTGACCGCGATGGACTGGGACGTCCTCAAGCCAATACTTCGGTGGCACTACGCTCCAGAGGTGCCCATCCTAATCCAACGCCATGAGTTCTACCGTCGGGACCAACGGTCGGGTGAGAGTTTCAGCGACTTCGTCACCGAACTACGGCGCCTAGGGGGGCTATGCAAATTCGACAACCTGAACGACGCCCTGCGAGACCGAATCGTGCTCGGCCTGTGGGACCCCGTCCTCCAGAGTTGGCTGATGGCCAAGGGCAACATCAACCTTGCAGATACCCTCATCGAAGCCGCAGCCGCTGAAGCGACCCGAACATCCGCCGACCGCATGTGCCGACCAAACGCTGGGGACCGCAGCGGGAACAACCACCCTGCAAGGTCGGCCGAGGCCCAACCCGAGATGACCACCCACCAGGGCGATTTCCACTCGGCACTTCCGACGAGGAGGAGGAATTCATTGCCTCCAGGCAGGCCGCGACCCACGGAACCGGCGGGGTCGTAAGTCGAGGACCAACTGTGCCGGTTGCGGAGGCGACCACCCCAGGTCCGAATGCCGGTTTTTCGAGTCAATCTGCCAGCATTTGACCAATCAAAACGCAGGGTTTCAAGAATGCAAATGAAGGTACAGAACACTTACAGCAAAAAAAAAAGTAAGCAGAAGTACACTGGGTTTTTTTTAATCCTATATAAATCCAGCCTGTGATCCTAGCTTTAGGAATACCAGCTGAAATCATTTCTAAAGATTTCTCTTCCTTCATATATATTTTTGATATATATGTATCCCATTCTCCCATCATCATCCAAGAACAACCAGGCCAGTTCAAAAACTATTAGATTAGAAAATATCAATTAACATAATTTAAAACATGCCTGTTTTGTGATTCCCATCTGCACATAAAAAAATACTTCTTTTCATACATTGGAAGGTCCAGATACATAAACATATATTTCCATCCTCTTCCTTCCAGCACAAATAACAAAAATAGAAGGATGAAGATAATTAAAAATAGGAGAAAGAAAGAGAAGGGGAAAAAAGTGATGGTGTTGATAGAAAAGAGAATGAAACCTTTAAAAAAAAGAGGACCTTAACCCACAACTCCCAATCACTGGATGATCTCCTGACAATCTTCAAAGCACGCACATTTGGCAACATGATGTCTGAAAATCATATCTTTGTAGTCTACAGCTTCTTCTGTTCTTACAGCTTCTTACATTAATTAATGGAAGAACTTCAGTGCACAGATAAATGAAGATAACGGTTCCTACAGCTTGAATTTGATTTGTGATGAATAAAATAGAATAGAGGACTTTATTGGCCAAGTGTGACTGGCCACACAAGGAATTTGTCTTGGTGTAAATACTCTCAGTATACATAAAGAAAAGGTACATTCATTAAGAATCAAGAATCATAATGTACAACACTTAATGATAGTCATAGGGTACAATCAACAATCAAATCATACTAGGAAAAAGTCAATATAAATCGTAAGGATACAAGGGACAAAGTTACAGTTACACAGTCATAAGTAAGAGGGGATGGGTGACAAGGAGTGATGAAAAGATTAATAATAATAGTAGTGCAGACTTTATAAATAGTTGAACACTGTTGAGGGAATTATTTGTTCAGCAGAGTGATGGCATTCAGGAAAAAACTGTCCTCGTGTCTAATTGTCCTGGTGTGCAGTACTCTATAGCATTGTTTTGAGGGAAGGAGTTGAAACAGTTTCTGTCCGGGATGTGAGGGGTCTGTAAATATTTTCACAACCCTCTTTTTGACTCGTGCAGTATACAGGTCCTCAATTGAAGGCAGGTGGGTAGGAATTGTTTTTTCTGCAGTCCTTATTATCCTCTGAAGTCTGTGTCTGTCCTGTTGGGTTGAAGAACCAAACCAGACAGTTATAGAGATGTAGATAGACCCAATAATTCCTCTGTAGAACTGGATCAGCAGCTCCTTGGGCAGTTTGAGCTTTCTGAGTTGGCACAGAAAGAACATTCTTTGTTGTGCTTTTTGATGATGTTTTTGATGTTAGGTGTCCATTTTAGGTCATGTGATATAGTAGAACCTAGAAATTTGAAGGTCTCTATTGTTGATACTGTGTTGTCTAATTTTGTAAGAGGTGGTAGTATAGGAGGATTTCTTCTAAAGTCTACCACCATTTCTATGTGTGTTCAGTTCCAGATTGTTCCGGTTACAACATGAGGCAAGTTGTATAACCTCCTGTCTCTATGCAGATTCATTGTTGTCTGAATGAGACCAATCACTGTTGTGTCATCAGCAAACTTCAGTATTTTTACAGATGGATTGTTTGAGATGCAGTCATTGGTATATAGTGAGATGAGAAGTGGAGAAATCACACAGCTTTGGGGGGGGGGCATGTGCTGATTGTACAGGTATCGGATGTGATTCTGCCTAGCTTCACCTGCTGTTTCCTTGTTAGGAAGCTTATGATCCACTTACAAGTGTGTTCAGGTTCCGCTAGTTGGTTTAATTTACTTAGAAGAGTGTCTGGAATGATGGTATTGAATGCTGAACTGAAGTCTACAAAGAGGACCCTTGCGTAGGTATTTGGAGATTCAAGGTGTTGTAGAATGTAATGCAGAGCCATGTGAACAGCATCATCTGTCAATCTATTTGCTCAGTATGCAAAATGCATGGGTTCTAACAGCAGATCCATGATGGTTTTCAGGTAGGACAGCACAAGCCTTTCAAACATTTTCATAACTACAGATGTTAAGAGCAACTGGTCTGTAGTCATTCAGTTCCTTGATGGAGGGCTTCTTTGGCACTGGGATGATGGTAGAACATTTGAAGCAGGAAGGAAGATAGCACATCTCTAGTGATCTATTGAAGATTCGGGTGAAGATGGGGGCCAATTGGTCAGCACAGACTTTTAAGCAAGAAGAAGTTATTTTGTCTGGCCCTGGTGCTTTTCCTGGCTTCTTTCTGTGTAATAGATCTTGCACTTCTTTTTCTGTGATCACCAGAGGTTCTGAGCCCTCTTCCTCTTTGGAATGACATAGCTGCTTAAGTTTAGCTGTGAACCGAGGTTTATTGTTACTATATATTTGCAGGTTCCTTGTTGGTACACATAAGTCTTTGCAGAAGCTAACATATGATGTTACAGTATCTGTGAGCTCATCTAGGTCTGCAGAGGCATCTTCAAAAACATTCTAATCAGTGCAATCAAGGCAGGCCTGAAGTTTCATCTTTGCCTCATCTGACCAAGTCTTCATTGATTTAATTGTTGGTTTAATGGTTTTAAGTCTTTGTTTGTAGGCAGGTACAAGGTGAATCATGCAGTGGTCAGAGTGTCCCACAGCTGCTCATGGTAAAGACCTATAAGCATCTTTTACTGTTGTGTAGCAATGGTCTAAAGTATTTTTGCCTCTGGTGGGACAATTTACATGCTGGAAATATTTTGGGAGCTCTTTCCTTAAATTTGCTTGATTGAACTCTCCTAAAATGATGGGAAGAGAACCTGGCTGTTTGGCTTCAGTCTCCATAATTTGATCAGCAAAAGTTTGTAATGCCTTGTTTGAGATTATCTAACAAAAATGAATACCTGAAGACTAGACTGAGCAGACAGATATTTTTGCCACGTTTGTAGATATATTTCAAAGTATTTCTACTATTTCTTCCTAAAAATACAGCCATGGATATATATTAGTTCATGAGGATATACTGGAAATCTGAAGTTTCATTCGGTAAATTGATGCCTCTCCTTTCTTTTCTTGATAAGGGGATTATGGAACATTTTAGGTCCTACAGACAACTTTGTGTGACTTATTACCAAGGGGTATTCTCACTGTATTAAATATGACTATCATAGTAATTTAAGTTGAATTGATCAGATAAGTTTTCCATATACAAATGTTGCCTTTCCTAAGACAGGAAAAATATAATTAGGTCAGTTACTTATGATAACTGTGCAATATTGCCTATATTATTTCTGTCCTCTCTTTATGGTTTTCTACACCATTAATCATAACAGTTACTGGATTCCTGGGTTTGAAGTGAAAGGCACAGCTTAGCAGTGGTTCTCCATTTTTTTTCTGTGACTGCTGGAAGAGGAAAAGTGGAGGAAATCATTTCTCCTCTTTAGCATCTACATTAAGGAGAGTAATTAAGAAGAGGTCTTCCAAGGGACTAGCAGCTTCTTTGGCTGGGCAATGAAAAGATGACAACAGTCAACTGAGAGTGGGGACATGACAGGGATAGGTGGCAGATTGCAGGGCAGTCAGAATAACACAGATGGAGAGTGAGATAGACAGGTGGAGTGAGCTGAAGTGCATGCTGCAATTATAAATATGGCTGGGTTACCAAATACCTGAATTTTTATTGTGTAACTGTGGGTGCCCTTCAATGGCAAGAATGTCAACAACCAGACAAGAGTTAACTACTCTCTCTTCAGTGCTGTTGTAACTTCAAGCAATTGAAGAATAAATAATAGACAATATATGTAATTTTAATGAGTTTGGCATTCATTTGAAAACATATGTTATGCATATATGTGTGTGTGTATATGAATATGAATAAAAATACCATTCCTTTTCCTTCCTTCCTTCCTTCCTTCCTTCCTTCCTTCTAGAGCAATTAGAATTCAAATACCCTATTTTAATGTTTGAACTGTTCAATTCTCTTAAATCTTTTCTAAGCTAAGTACTGGGATGAATAAATAATTAACATTCCTCAATATTTATTACCCTCCTGATTTATTTATTTTTTATAAGGCTTATCTTCAGCCCTAATCCAAATTAATTATAATGTTTATTGAATTCTGTAGTTTTGTCCAACTTGGTATTTGTTTAGCAATTTTACTTAAAACATCTCTTTCTGTGTTATATCCTTCTATAAAATAATTTATAATAATTCTATTTACTGATAGAATATTGTAATGTAATCATACCATTTTGGGGCCAGCAAAAGATATCATTGGCCTAATATTTTAACACTGAAATAGATAAACGGATGCTTTCCAGAACTGTTGCTTCAGTTCCCATCCATCTAGTTAGCATGCCCAATGGCAGCTCATTGTGAGAACTGGAAATTGTTTATTTATTTTTATTTATTTGGTTTGTCAATTGCTTACAACATAATAATAGGTATAAGTAAAAACATAGTTATGAATTACTTATGGCAGGTCTACCAGAAGCAAATCATATCCAATTTATTTTGAAAGCACAGTTTATATTGTTGTCTTATCCAGGGGTGGGATTTTACCAGTTCGCACCTGTTCGCTAGAACTGGTTGTTAACATTTTAAGCAGTTTGGAAAACCGGTTATTAGAAGAAATTACTGGCCTAATCCTGTAAGGAAGGCAGGAAGGAAACATTCTGGTGTTGCTTACAGAAACTGCCTCTCCATTAACCCTTATTACATTATTGGCAGGATAGACTTCCTGTCTCAGGAATTTCTCTGGAGTTATTTTTCCCTCCTTTGCTGGTACTTTGCTTGTGTGGAGTGACCATTCAAAGTTACAATGGCACTGAAAAAAGTGACTTATGACCATTTCTCACACTTATGACTGTTGCAGCATCCCCACAGTCATGAAAGGTGAGGAGATGCGTGCCTCACTGTGAGTGATATTGAGTTGGCCACACCCGGCCAATAACATGACCACCAAGCCATGCCCACCCAGTCACATGACCACCAAGCCACGCCCACCAACTAAGCCACGCCCACAGAACCAGTTGTTAAAAAAATTGAATTCCACCCCTGTCCTTATCCCATAGTTTGCAACTTTTTACTTATGGGTCACATTTTCCTAGTACATATAGAGCATCAACAATCTTCCAGCTCTTCACCCATCCCTTTGATAGTGCTACCACAAAAGTGTCAAAAAAGCAAAGAAAACAAAATTAATAGCTAATTAGCCTGATCTTGGATTATGAAATATAACTTTTTTTAAACAATTGCATGCAATTTTTTGGTGGTGTATTTGTTATGGGCTTTTTTTTTGTAACAGATGGCAGGAAAAGTGATTGATAGGAACTTTTTTTTGAAGTTCTTGAGTAGTCTGTTTTAGGTCTATGTTATTATTTTAAGTTCAAACTGTACCACAAAGCTTACAGAGCAGCTTCTGGAATTAACTACAACTCTCCTATTTATTTACTCATGAAAGAAAGCTGTACTCCTCATTAGTAAATTATTTTGGCCTTTCCTCTACACTTTTAGTAGAGTCTCATATTAACTAAGGAAAACCTAGGATAAAACATAAAGTTGAGTGTTAGATCTGGGAGCGTGGGCACAAGGAATGGAGACGAGGCATCGAATAGTGACTCCAACTCTTTATTAGTGACTTCAGAACAGAGCAAAATACTAGGGCAGCAGCAGCTCCTTTTATAGAGCTGGCTGCTGTCACAACACCCAATGATTTGAGTTTGCCATGCTGGAAGTGACCAATCAGCAGCAACCCACTATCAGCCAATCAGATCAGCCAAACCCGACCAATCACGATCCGCTACTAGCAGGCCAATCAGAAGTGCAGGGTTACGAGACTGTCGTGGAAAGAAAACTATTAGAATTGCAAGCTAATGAGTTTGCTTAGTTCGGAACACCCCTCCCCCCTAGATTCCATCTCAAGGGTGGGGTGATGTATTCTCGCAGGTAGGCAGGTTGTTTCACCTGCCTACCTGATTTATGTGGTTCCACCAGTCTTTGGCCGGACTCTGTTTCCGCTGGGCTGTTCATTAGACTCAGCAGTAGCGTCGACTCGACTTCACCATTGGGTGAATTGGCGTTGTCATCTCTACTCCCGTCAAGGCTGCCCTCTGGATTCTCTGGGATTTCTGATGCCGCCATGCTGCTACGTGGTGAGGTGACCATCTGGACTGGCTCTGCTTCGGAGGTTGAATATTCCAGGCTTGGCCGCGCTGATTGCCGAGTTTCGCGTACTGGATCAGTTCATTTTCGGCCCCCTTGATCTCCCTTCCCCCCCTGGTTTGGAGTTCAGGGCTTGTGACAGGGGTAGGTGCCAGCCTGGAACATAACTGGTCGATGTGGCGCTTCCACAGTCTCCCATCAGCAGTTTGTAAATGGTAGGAACGGGGACTGTAAGTTGAGTTATGGTAGCGGGGACCCACAATGGGTCACTGGTAAGGTTTTTTGCAAAAACTGGATCGCCTATCTTGAACGTGCGATACTTGCTACTGGAACCCAGAGGCTTTTCCGGCATGTAGACAGGGTGTAGACGGTCAAGATGTGACCAAAGTTTCCGGCCCATCAGGAGTTCGGCTGGAGTTTTGTGTGTGGTGCTGTTTGGAGTAATATGTTGGAGGAAAAGCATCCTAGTTACCTTGTCATGGATGTTCCCTTGTTCCATTTTGTGTAAGGTTTTCTTTATAAACTGGACCATTCGTTCAGCCCTACCATTGGCTGCAGGGTGAGCTGGCGATGTTAAAGCGTGGCGTATCCCCCGGTCTGCTAGATACTGTTCAAATGCCAAGGCAGTGAACTGTGGGCCATTGTCTGAAACCAAGACATCTGGCAAGCTGTGTCTGGCAAATAGTCTGTTTAGTTTTTTAACGACTGCCTCTGTGGTGGTGTTCTTCATTTTGTGGACCTCAAGCCAGTTGGAATAGGCATCCATTGTTATGAGAAATGTATATCCTTTTGTGGGTCCTGCAAAATCGATGTGGATGCGGGACCAGGGACCTTGGGGTGCTTCCCATTCGGTTGGTGGTGCTTTTGGTGGAGCTGCACATGTTTCCTGGCATTTGTTGCAGGTGGCTACCCAGGTTTCTATTTGTTTATCTATACCTGGCCACCAAGCATGGCTCCATGCTAGTGCCTTCATCCGCACGATGCCCGGATGTCCATCATACAATAGTTTTAGGACTTTATGCTGTAGTCTTTCTGGGATGACGACTCTGTCCCCCCATAACACACATTCTTTTTGGGTGAAAAGTTCTGTCTGTCTGTGTTTGAAGGGCTTGAAGGTGTCATTGAGTTCATTGTCAGGCCAACCTCTTTCTACCCAGCTGAGGACTCATGCTAAACAAGGGTCTTTCCTTGTTTCGGATGCAATGTCTTGTGCAGTCAGCGGTGGTGAAGGGAGTGTCTTGATTTGTAGTACAGCTAGGGTTGGAGCTGGGTCGTCTGGGACTTCAGGTAGTGGAGAACGGCTCAGGGCATCAGCGTGGGGAATGGCTTTCCCCGGTCAGTGTTGCAGTTGGTAGTCATATGCAGCTAAAAACTCTGACCAGCATGTCATTCTTGGCGATAAGATATGGGGAGTTGGTTTATCCCCCGCCAAGATGCCCAGTAATGGTTTGTGATCGGTGATTATAGAAAAGGACCTTCCATATACGTACTCATGGAATCGTTTGATCGCAGCCACAATAGCGAGAGCCTCTTTATCTAGTTGGCTATAGTTTCTTTCAGTTTTAGATTAAGTTCTGGAAAAAAATGCAATGGGTGCTTCAGTGCTGTTTGTAGGACGTGGCTCAGGATGGCTCCTACTCCAAATGGTGAGGCGTCACAGGTGACGTTTAAGGGTAAAGTCTGGTTATATTGTATCAAATGTTAAAAGGTCTTTTACTTGCTGAAAAGCTCGCTCTTCTCGATGTCCCCAGACCCAGGAAGCCTTCTTATCGAGGAGCCTATGCAGGGGTTCAGCAATAGTCGCCTTCTGGGATAAGAAGATGTTATAAAAATTGATAAGTCCCAGGAAGGCTTGAAGATCTGTTTTGTTTCTAGGTCTTGGGGTGCTTTTTATTGCAGCCAATTTTTTTCTCAGTAGGGTGAATCCCCTGTTTTTCAAGAAGGTAACCAAGGAATTCAACCCTCTCTGTACACAGTTGGCACTTGTCCTTCTTGACCTTCAGGCCAGTGTCTTTAAATTTTTGGAGGACCATTCTTAGCTGTTTTTCTAGTAGACTTCTAGTGGGGGCAGCTATCAAGACATCATCGAAATATGGCATGACCCCTTTTATGCCTTGTAGCAATCTCTCCATCAGACTTTGGAAGATGCCAGGTGCTACACTCACTCCGAACTGGAGTCTATTACACTTGAATGCCCCTCTGTGCATAACTATAGTTTGGGCTTCTGCGGTCTCTGCAGCTACAGGCAGCTGCTGGTATGCCTGGGCTAGGTCCAATTTTGCAAATATTTTCCCGCCCCCAAGGGATTGAAGTAGGTGTTGGACCACAGGCACGGGATAAGCGCTCTGCTGAAGCACGTGATTTAGGGTGGCCTTGTAATCCCCAAAATTCTCAGAGATCCATCAGGCTTTATGGGGGTTACAATTGGGGTCTCCCATTGGGCATGGTCAATCAGTTCCAACATGCCTTGGGCTATTAATTTGTCCAATTGTTCGTCAATCTTTGGTTTAAGTGCAAAAGGTACTCGACGGGGCTTAAGACGAATGGGCACAATATCTGGGCAGAGGTTAAATGATATGGGGGATCCCTTGTACTTGCCTAGCTTCTCGGTGAACACTTCCTGGAATTCTTCGATGAGAACCACTTCCCAGTCATCACTTTCGGTTTGGTTGATGCCCGCCAGTTTAATTCCTAGTGGCGCAAACCACTGCAAGCCTAATAAGCTGGGTCGATCTTTATCGATGAGTGTAAGTGGTAGAGTTGCGGTATGGTCTTTGAAGGAGACTTGGATGTGGCTGGAACTGGCGACTGGGATCCTATTTCCTTGGTAGTCCTTTAATATGATTCTTTGAGGGCTGAGATTCTAGCGACGGATGTCAGGGATCAGCTGTTTGAGGGTTTTCCAGGAGACCATTGATAGGGATGACCCGGAGTCGACTTCCATAACGCATGGACGCTTCTCAATGGTGACCTTTACTCAGATCTTTCTTGCATCAAGGGATGAAGTGTGGCCAATGGTGATGGTTTGGTGTACCTCTTCTCGTCTGGTAGAAATAGCTGGTGCTCGATTTCTGTAGTAGTGGTTCCATTGATTGCTTGGGCAGTCCCGATTTACTGGTGGGGTGCCTGTTGTCTGCCGGAAGTTATTTTCTCTGCGGGTTAGGCTGGACCTTCGCTTGCCTCTACAGACTTTTGCAATGTGGCCCCTCTTTCCACAGGAACGACAGAGGATGTCTAGGAATTTGCAGTCTGATCGTGGATGGTTTCCCCCGCATCCAGCACACTGATACGAGGGCTTACGAGCTCGTTGATCTCGCTGATTGCAGTCTGACCTGAGTCTGTTGACCTCCTCTTCCTCACTTTCTGAGGAGGATTTGAGATCTTCATGGTGCATGGTTGTTGCATGCCTTTCGGAAAGGGGTGTATGGTCACTGGCAAGTTGGCGGTACGGTGCGTTCGCTCGGTGCATTCGAGCTGCCGATTTCCTGGTTGCTTCTGCTGCAGTAGCATCGGTGATGACATCCGCGAGGGCGATGTCCCCCTTTGCCATGATTTTGCTCTGGGTTGTGGGGTCTTTTAGACCCAGAACAATTTGATCTCTGATGGCTTCTTCGAGGTTTGCGAAGCCACAAAGTCCCCCCAGGTTTCTGAGGTCCGCGATGAAGTCTCCAACACTTTCGCTTTCCTGTTGGTCCCTCTGGTAAAACTTGTGTCTCCTGATGAGTGTTGGCACCGCTGGGGCATAATGGGCCCGGAGGATTGGGGCGAGGTTGTCCCAGTCCATCGTCTTGACTTCAGCTGGTTTTGAAAGTGCCTTTGCCATTTTAAAAATGGTGGGCCCGCAATGGGTCAGGAACACAGTTTATTTCTTTCCAGGCGTTGCATCCTTCAGGTTGTTGGTCTCCAGGAACATCTGAAACCTGTCCATATACGAGTCCCAATGTTCGTTAGCCGGGTCAAATGGAGTGGATGGTAAGGCGCCGGTGGTCATTCTGCTGCGATTGGTGCGCTCTCAGCCACGTGCTCTGTTAGCGTTCAGTGAGTGTTCATTCAGCTCTCTCATCTCCGAATCCCACCTTCATCGCCAGTGTTAGATCTGGGAGCGTGGGCGCAAGGAATGGAGATGAGGCATCGAATAGTGACTCCAACTCTTTATTAGTGACTTCAGAACAGAGCAAAATACTAGGGCAGCAGCAGCTCCTTTTATAGAGCTGGCTGCTGTCACAACACCCAATGATTTGAGTTTGCCACGCTGGAAGCAACCAATCAGCAGCGACCCGCTATCAGCCAATCAGATCAGCCAAACCCGACCAATCACGATCCGCTACTAGCAGGCCAATCAGAAATGCAGGATTACGAGCCTGTCGTGGAAAGAAAACTATTAGAATTGCAAGCTAATGAGTTTGCTTAGTTCGGAACATTGAGTACAATTAATTTGTTGAAAAAAATCTATCTATCTTCCTTCCTTCCTTCCTTCTTTTCTTTCTTTCTGTTAAATTTGACATTTCAAACACAGGTTTACAACTTACAACAATTTATTTACCGATTGTTCAAAATTACAATGGCACTGAAAAAAAAAAGACTTATGAAAGTTTTTCATAAGTCACTTTTTTCACAGTTAAATCTTTGCAGCATCCCCATGATCATGTGATCAAAATGCTTGGCAATTGGTTCATGTTTAAGACTGTTACTGTGTCCCAAAGATTACATTTTGTGACCTTCTGACAAGCAAAGTTAATGGGGAAGACAAATTCACTTAACAACCAAGTTACTAGCTTATCAACTGCAGTGCTTCACTTCACAACTGAGGTAAAAAAAGTAATGTGGAGCAAAACTCATTTAATTAATATCTTTTTTAACAACAGAAATTTTGGGCTCAGTTGTGGCCATAAGTCAAGGACTACCTGTAAAGGCAATGAACCTTTGCTTCATTCTCTTTAGTGCAGAAATAAATTAAAAGCCAAAATTAATGGTTTTTATAGGGACTTTTCTAGAATGTCTCCTATTCAGAATACAGTGAGATAATTAACAAATTTGTTGAGATGTTCCCCAAAACTTTCAAGTTTGGCTATCCAAGATAGATATGCAGGGCAGGTTGTACACTTTGTCTAAGAAACATCCTAGTGACATTATTGGTACCAAAACAAATTGCTGCTCAGTGGCAATATATCAGTACAACCACAGGTGGGCTTCAAAAATGTTATCAACGGGTTCTCTGACCGTTGTTCAGTGGGTGTGGCCAAGTTGGCCTCCTGCACCACGGGTTCCAGAGGCTTTTCTCAAGCTTCTGGGACAGTAAAAACAGCCTCCGCGGGCTCTGGAGACTCTCTGGAAACTGGAAAAGGGCCCATTTCTGGCCTTCCTGAACTTCTGGGAGGCCTGTTTCTCACCCTCCCCGGGCCTTCATGTGTGCCCTGCACTTACCTGCATTCAAAATGGGCCGGGAGGGGAGGAGCAGGGTGGGTGGAGACAGCCAAGAGTGGGATTTGGGGTCCTCCACTGCACAGAATCTTAGCTAGGGGTCTCCAGAACCCCTGTGAACCCCCAGCAGCCCATCCCTGGTTGCAACATTCTTATGTTAGAATGTGACAACCATGTGACAATGTATAGTGTAAGTGTGAAAAATGTAGGTGATATTTCATATATCCTGGGAAGTTTCAAACACTGATATTTTCTCTTGCCTATTGGATGTGTGTGTGCTCCCACTGTTTGTAAGTACAGCCAGTGGTGGGATTCAAATAATTTAATGACCTGTTCACCCAGGGTCAGGTTGGCTGTCATGGGAGGCATGGTCTATCCCCGTCCTCCAGCTCTTCCGCACATGTAGGACAAGCCTCCCGCAACAGCCAACCTGACCCATTCTTCTGTTCTTTGTTCCATTCTGTTGTTTAATTTCATGTTGTGTCTTTTATTGTAATATAAAGTATTCTGTAGATTCAGGTTATGCAGATGTGATATTAGGAAATCTGGATAGATTAGGATTTCTAAAATCTAATTTTATAGGATTGTTCCAATATTATTTAAATTCAATTTTATTTAATTGAAAAAAAATAAAGCCCTAATTATTTAGTAACTTGGGTGGCTCAGTGGCTAAGATGCTGAGCTTGTCAATCAGAAAGGTCGGCAGTTTTGGTGGTTCGAATCCCTAATGCTGCATAATGAAATGAGCTTCTGTTATTTGTCCTAACTTCTGCCAACCTAGCAGTTCAAAAGCACATTAAAAAATGCAAGTAAAAAAATAGGGGCCACTTTGGTGGGAAGGTAACAGCATTCTGTGTGCCTTCTGCATTTAGTCATGCCAGCCCTATGACCACAGAGACGTCTTCAGACAGTGCTGGCTCTTCGGCTTTATAACGGAGACAGAAACAACTAGCACATATGTGCGAGGGGAACCTTTACCTAATTATTTAGAATTAACAAAAATAAGATCTATATAATATTGAATACTGAACTCAAAACAGTTTGCCTGTTTCTGTCTTTGCAAAACTTCCACTGGAAGGGAAGCAAATGTGTGCAATCCTACCTGGATTTATTGATATAAATATTTTTCTTTTGACATAGAGAATGTATGTGTGTGTTTTTTTAAAAAAAATACCCAAATGTCCTCTGATTAAAATATAGACCATTCTTTATCTTTGTAGTAACTCTTTGAGATAAAGAACGTAAGTTCTAATACATACCATTTTCCTACTAAAACTATTTTCTGTCTTTTGTTTAAAATGATTCTAATCAAAATGGTTCTAGTCAAAGGAGTTTCTGCTTTGATGCTATATCAGGTGCTGTTTACTTACCCATCTGGAGCTTATTAAGACGACATCAAAGAGGATTGCTCTAGTGATGTGAAATGACATTGATGGAAAAGATTGGGGGAATCTTCTAGGAATAGATGTCATGCTTCATCCTTCATCAGCTTCAAGTCTGAAGAGATTATTAAGGACAAGGTTGGGAAGTCTATTACATGATGGAACAATTTCAAGGAAAAAAATGGACTTCCAATGGGCTGTTTGTTCTTGCAAATAAACAACTGCTGGATGTATATGTATTATTAGTAAGATATTCTTTTTGGGACGTATTGCAATGATTCAGATACTACTGTCAAAGTAGCAGAGTTTTCAACTTGTATGACATAATTGTGGCTCAGGGTTATATGAACTACCCGAGTGGCAAATAGATAGATAGATAGATAGATAGATAGATAGATAGATAGATAGATAGATAGATAGATAGATAGATAGATGTCATCCTTGACTTACAAAAGCACTGAAAAAAGTGACTTATGACTGTTTTTCACAGTTACAACCTTCGTAGCCCCCCCCATGATCATGTGATCAAAATTCAGTTATTTGGCAACTGGTTCATACCTGTGACTGTTGCTGTGTCCCAAGGTCATGAAATCAATTTTTGTGACCTCCTGACAAGCAAAGTCAATGGGGAAGCCAGATTCACTTAACAGCCAAGTTACTAACCTATCAACTGCAGTGATTCACTTAACAATGTGGCAAGAAAGGTTGTAAAATGGGACAAAATACACTTAACAAGTATATCTCAACAACATAAATGTTAGGCTCAGTTGTGGTCATATGTTGAGGACTACCTGTAGATAGATAGATAGATAGATAGATAGATAGATAGATAGATAGATAGATAGATAGATAGATAATAGAATGAATATTGAAAGCATGACACATTTTAAGATGCTTTGCATATAAAAGTGATCAGTTCTTATGGAAAGTGGGAGATTGTGAAAGTTTTCAAAGAGATAGCTGTGGTACCACCTCATTGCCACTGTTTCTATTCCCCAAACCTATGAACACCAAACTGAGGCCAAGTGCACTTATCTTGGTAGCTCTAGAGATTAAATGTTCTATTGAGAGAAGGGAAAGTGTCCACCAAGAATAGTTGTTTGGAGATAGCATGAAAAAACAGTTCTTGCCAATAACACTCCAAGAAAGAAAGAAAGAAAAGCTTATAAGCAGTGCTTGCTTAATGACAGTTTACTTAGTGACCATTGAAAGTTATGATAGGCACCAAAAAAGATACTTCTAACCCTGATTCAAAATTCCAAACCCTCATCATTTTTTAGTGCTTGGTAACTGGACAACATTTTATGCCCATTTGCACTATCCCATGGTCTTCTCACCATTATTTATTATTCTTTTTTTTTTGCTGGAAGCTGGTATTTATTTCCAATTTCTTGCAAAACAAAAATGGATTCACTTATTGATTGCAATTTTTGCTTAATGATAAGTCACACATTGACTCACTTAACAATGATCATGACTTACAACCGTAATTGGATTTGTAAGTCAAGGACTATCTGTACTATGGGTTCATGGACACTGCTGAGAAATTAATTGAATCCACCATGTTCTGTTGGCATCATGCTTTCATTATTTAAATATTCATGGATCTAATTTCTTAATCAAATGTATGAAATAAAGAGCCTGGAAAATTATTATTATTATTATTTAGTGTTCTTACTGAAAGTGAAAAAAGGAGCAAAAATGGAGATGGGACTCCTTTGTATATTCAATTCAATCCTTGTAATAATTTTTCTTCTTTTTGCTGAGTGCTGCTTCTTTCTGGTGAATGGCAATACATCCCTGGAACCAAAATACTCACTCACTGGTTTAGGAGTTATTATCATATATTATAATTTCTGATGCCAGATTTATCTACATTTATATTTTGAAGAGAGGCAGGCTAGACTGATGAAGTATGGTGGGACATTGCTAATACTTATTATATCATGCTGGAAGAAAATGTGTCTTTTTCTAGTGCTGGTGTTTGATCCTGTTAGTTCTTGTTAGGCTGTTAGCAGAGTGGATGACAGAGTTAATATATTCAATTGCTCCAAAATTGCTCCCGAATCAGTGTTATTGTGTTGTGATTTGTCACTGAAGCTGCCAATAGCTGTCTTATTTTAGCTGGGAAACCAGAAGTCTTTTTCCTAATGGCAAGTTGATCATGCTTTCAATGGGGTTGCATTAGTTGAGGCTCTACAAAAGAAATAATTTGCCAGCCATAGAGGTTCCCTTTACTGCTATTCATGTATATACTGAAATAAAGACATTACATTCCCTGAAATTGATTGTGAGCTAGATATACAAAAGATGAACATGCAGAGAGTTCATGTTTCACCCAGTATGGGACTGAACAAAGAATAAATACAACTGATTTTGCACTATGAAATCTGCCTTTCTCTCTTTTTCTCCATTTACACAGTGTATTGTGATGGCAAAAACAAGGAACTGGAAGTCTACTAGAAAGAGTTTTGCTCTTTTCTATTTATAAAAGTTTTCTGAAACAAGGTGACTTTTGTAGTAGGTGACATTATACAGTGGTATAAAAATAATTCTTAGCAGTATTTTAATATAAAATATTCAAATTAATGCTTCTGAGGTACTTTTAAATGCCAATTAGAAAAGAACACAAGAACACAGATAAAATTAAATGTCCTATCCTGCTCTCTCTCTCTCACACACACAAACACATCATGAAGGTTTGAAGTCTTTATTGAAGCTTCGCCAGCTGTGAATAGTATTTCCTAGAATTCACCACCATGCAGGAACCAGCGCAAAAACCAATGAGTTCAATCCTCAAGTCCGAAAATTCAGAGCAATTCCATAACATTGCCGACCATATTTGAAGTACCAAGATCCACGGTCTGAGCACAGATCATGAAGCCAAAATCCAACTGCAAAGTCTGAGAACAAAAGGCCACAGTCCAGTAACAGGGTCAAGGCTTAAGTCCTAAAGCAAGAGTCACAACAGCAGAACAGATATATGGCAAGAAATGGATAAATTGTCTCATGCATGGCTTTGCTTTATGTACTGCGCCAAATAGCTGTGGCTGGTGCAACTAATTAGGAGGGATAAGGCTGCCACCTAATAAGTAGTTTTACTGACCTCTGTGGCATTGAATAATTCTTTTTAAAAGTCTCCTTTTAATAGTTTGCTCATTCCTTCCCCATCCCAAGGCAAAGTCTACATTTCTTTGCAATAGGAATAATATACAGTAGTTGAAACAGAGAAAATTTCTCCCTAATCTGCATTTGTGATATGACCCAGATATGTCTGAAGCTTTGATTCAGAGAGACAATTTGAAATTGGTTTGATCCCATCTCCAGTCTGAACCTAAGAAAACTAAAGTTGTCATAATAGATGCCTTTTAATCAGTTTGACAATTTATAAAACACAATTATCTTTTTCCCCAAATTGATTTGGAAAAGTTAATCAAATTAAATGCATTTGACATTTTGAAGTATAAAATTTAAACAACTATATTTTCCAAATCAATTAGACTCATTCAATAATATAGAATTGATGATTCCAAGTCCAAATGATTATATGAATCTGATCCACACTGATATTTAATGTATCCCTTTGATCCCCTACAATCCAGGGTGGGATTCAAATTTTTAATAACCAGTTCTGTGGGCGTGGCATAGGTGGTGGGCATGGCTTGGTAGCCATGTGACTGGGTAGACATGGCTTGGTGGTCATGTTATTGGCCGGGTGTGGTCAACTCAATATTACTCACATTGAGGCACGCATCTCCTTGCCTGGCATCTCATGACTGTGAGGATGCTGCAACAGTCATAAGTGTGAAAAATGGTCATGTCACCTTTTTCAGTGCCATTGTAACTTTGAATGGTCACTCCACACAAGCAAAGTACCAGCAAAGGAGGGGAAAACAACCTCCAGAGAAGTTCCTGAGACAGGAAGTCTAGTCCTGCCAAGAATGTAATAAGGGTTAACGGAGGGGCAGTTTCTGTAAGCAACATCAGAATGGTTCCTTCCTGCCTTCCTTACAGGATTAGGCCAGTAATTTCTTCTAACAACCAGTTCTCTGAACTGCTTAGAATGTTACCAACCAGTTCCAGTGAATAGGTGCGAACTGGCAGAATCCCACCCCTGCCTACAATATATTATTTTTAACAATAAAAATATTATCTAAGTCTGTCTTAAAGAAAGTATAAAGTGGAAGCATTATTGCTATTCCAGAAAGGAGATGAGAATCTAAAAGGCAGGGTGTTATGAACTAATAAAAGCGCTTAAATAAAGTTTTAACAAACCTTAAAGAAAAAGCAGGGTTCTAATCCTGCACTTCTGATTGGCCAATAATAGCAATATCGAATTGGTCCATTCTGGAGAATCTGATTGGCTGTTAACGAGCCACTCTCATTGGTTCAAGGGTTTAACACTTTCATGTTTCTCATTGGCTAATAGGTCAGCAGCCTGCCCTATAAAAGGGCTGCTGCTGCCCTAGGTTTTTTGCTCTGTTCAGAATGATTAATAAAGAGTTGAAGTTCACTGTTCATTGCCTCGTCTCCGTTCCTTGCACCCATGTGCAGAACTTAACACTGGCGACGAGGATGGGATGCGGAGACAGCAGAGCTGGCTGAACACTACAGAGCACCAAACAGAGCACGTGGCTGAAGGCACATCGACAACGGAAACCATGTCCAGCGGCGCCATACCACCCGCTCCATTTGACCAGGCACAAGAAGATTGGGACTCGTACATAGACTAGTTCCAGATGTTTCTGGAGACCAACAACTTGAAGGATCCACTAAGGGAAAAAAGCAAGCAGTGTTCCTGACCCATTGCGGGTCTTTAAGATGGCCAAGGCACTAGCGAAACTGGCTGAGGTGAAGACCATGGACTGGGATGTCCTCGCACCCCTTCTACAGGTCCACTATGCACCCGCCGTACCAACGCTTGTCCGAAGACATGAATTTTACCAGAGGGACCAGTGGAAAGGAGAGAGCGTTGCAGATTTCATCGCGGATCTCCGGAACCTGGGAGGCCTCTGTGGGTTTACAGACCTCGAAGAAGCTCTGAGAGACCGAATAATTCTGGGATTAGATGACCCCACGATGCAGAGCAAGATCATGGCCTAAGGGGACATCAACCTTGCTGATGTCATCAAGGACACTACTGCAGCAGAAGCAACCAGGAAGTCAGCTGCCCGAATGCACCGCACTAATGCACCATTCCGTCAACTCGCCAGCGATACCTCACCTCGCCTAGAGAGGCACACAACAGTGATCCACCATGAGGACCTCAAATCGCCATCAGAAAGTGAGGAGGAGGAGGTCAACCAGCTCCAGTCTGAACGTGACCAATGCCATAAGCGGAATCAAAGACTACTGCACCAATGCGCGGGTTGTGGGGCAAACCACCCGTGATCAGAATGTAAATTCCTCGACGAACTCTGCCATTTCTGTGGGAAAAGAGGCCACATCGGGAAGGTCTGTAGAAGCAAGCAAGGATCCAGCCCACTTCAGAGGGGAAACAACTACCACCAGACCACAGAGAATCGCCCTGTGAGTTGGGAACATTTGAACCGCCAATGGAACAACCACTCCTACAGAAATAAAACACTGGCCATTTTATTGAGAAGAGAAGAGGCACACCAAATCATTACAATCAGTCACCTCTCATCGCTAGATGCAAAGAAGATCCGAGTGAAGGTCGCCATTGAAAACCAGCCTTGTGTGATGGAAGTCGATTCAGGATTGTCTCTCTCGATGGTTTCCTGGAAGACTCTTAAACAATTAATCCCTGCCATCCGGCGTCAAGACCTCAGAGCCCAAAGAATCATACTCAAAGATTATCAGGGGAACCGAATTCCGGTCGTTGGATCCAGCCAAGTCCAAGTATCATTCAAAAATCATACTGAGTCATTACCACTGACCATCGTCGACCGTGACCAGCCTAGCTTGTTAGGCCTTCAATGGTTTGCCCCACTCGGGATCGAGGTAGCCGGCATTCACCAAACCAGAAGCAACGACTGGGAGGAGGCCCTCATCCAGGAATTCCAGGACGTTTTTGCAGACAAACTAGGTGAGTACAAGGGGACCCCGATATCATTTAACCTTAAACCTGAAGTAGCCCCCATCCGCCTTAAGCCTCATCGGGTACCTTTTGCCCTTAAACAAAAAATTGACAAGCAGCTCGATAAATTAATAGCCCAGGGTGTTTTAGAACCAACTGACCACGCTCGTTGGGAAACCCCAATTGTAACACCCATCAAACCGGATGGATCGTTAAGGATTTGTGGGGACTACCAGGCTACCCTTAATCACGCCCTTCAACAGAATGCTTACCCGGTGCCGGTGGTACAACACCTTCTCCATTCCCTAGGGGGCGGAAAAGTCTTCGCTAAACTGGATTTAGCACAGGCGTACCAACAACTGCCTGTAGATAAAAAACCGGAGAGGCACAGACAATCGTTACGCACCGAGGCGCCTTTAAGTGCAACCGACTCCAATTCGGAGTTAGCATAGCCCCAGGGATTTTTCAAAGTCTGATGGAGAGATTATTGCAAGGGATCAAGGGGGTCGTGCCATACTTTGATGATGTTTTAATTGCTGCCCCAAATAGAGAAATACTAGAAAAGCATCTTAAAATGGTCCTCCAGAAATTTAAAGACTCTGGCCTTAAGGTTAAAAAAAATAAATGTCAACTGTGTACTGATAAAGTAGAGTTCCTGGGGTACCTAATCGATAAACAAGGCATTCACTCCACTAATAGCAAACTAAGCGCAATCAAAAACGCCCCAAGACGCAGAAATAGGACTGATCTCCAAGCTTTCCTGGAGACATCTTCTTGCCCCAGAAAGCGACCGTAGCTGAGCCCCTACATAGACTTCTTGACAAAAAAGCAACCTGGGTCTGGGGACACCGCGAGGAGCATGCATTCCGACAAGTGAAAAACTTACTAACCTCAGATGCTGTTTTAATGCAGTATAATGAGACTTTGCCTTTAACAATTACATGTGACGCGTCACCGTTTGTAGTAGGAGCCATTTTGAGTCATGTGTTACCAAATGGTAGTGAGGCCCCTATTGCCTATTTTTCAAGGACCTTATCAAAGGCTGAACATAACTATAGCCAGATCGACAAAGAGGCTCTTGCTGTTGTATCTGCTGTGAAACGGTTTCATTAATATGTGTATGGATGAGTTTTTACTATTGTTACCGACCACAAACCTTTGCTAGCGATTATAGTGGGAGACAAGCCAACCCCCTATATATTGTCACCAAGAATGACTCGCTGGTCAGAGTTTTTAGCTGCGTACAACCATAAATTACAACAACGCCCGGGGAAAGCTATTCCCCACGCTGATGCATTGAGCCGTGCTCCACTTCCGGAAACCGTCGATAACCCAGCTCCAACCCTTATGACACTCCAGATTGAAACGCTACATTCACCACCGCTAACAGCCAGAGACATTGCAATCGAAACAAAACGAGATCCTGTCTTGGCGCGAGTTCTTAGCTGGGTCGAAAGAGGATGGCCAATAGAACAAACCCCTGACGACTTCAGCCCTTTCAGAAACCGGCAAACAGAACTTTTTTCGCAAAAAGGCTGCATCCTATGGGGAGATAGAGTCGTCATCCCAGAGCAGTTAAAACGAGCAGTATTGAAAACATTGCATGACAGTCACCCCGGCATCGTGCATTTGAAAGCGCTCGCACGAAGCTACGTGTGGTGGCTGGGCATCAACAAACAGATCGAAGCCTGGGTAAAGACTTGCTTAAAGTGCCAAGAAGTCAGCAGTGCCTCACCTAGAGCAACTCCAACAGAATGGGAAACCCCCCGGGCACCGTGGTCCTGCATCCACGTTGATTTTGCGGGACCTACTAAAGGACACACGTTCCTCCTAACAATGGATGCCTATTCCAACTGGCTCGAGATCCACGAAATGAAGAATACTACAACGGAGTCCATCATCCGAAAATTGAACAGGCTATTCGCAACGCACGGGCTGCCAGACATTCTGGTCTCCGACAACGGACCCCAGTTCACCGCCCTGGCATTTGAACAATACTTAGAGAATCGGGGCATCCGCCGTGCGCTAACTTCACCAGCGCACCCTGCGGCTAATGGCAGGGCCAAGCGCATGGTACAATTTGTTAAAAAAACTCTCCACAAAATGGACTATGGGGACATTGACGAAAAAATAAACAGAATACTCCTACTCCAACACATCACTCTGCACAGCATCACCAACAAGACGCCAGCTGAACTGTTGATGGGACGCAAGCTCCATTCCCACCTCGATCGGCTTCACCCGTCCTATGAGCCAGAGAAACCCTGTGGATCTTGCAGAAAATGCCACGAGTTCAAACTTAGTTTTCACTAAAAACCTCTCCGGCGAACCATTATGGGTCGAAGCAACCGTAATTCAAACCACTGGGTCCAGATCATACCGTGTGCAAACCTGCGACGGAAAAATATGGAAACACCATATAGATCAACTTCGCTCTAGGCTACAACCCAGTTCCCACGACTCCTGTGACTCCCAAACTGAGGGGGGAGGGGATGTCGAAGAAACAGAATTCGAGATGGTGGAAAGCAGAAGCAAAGGAAGTCAGCAATCGGGCACGATAAATGAAGAAGAATCAAGGAGGGGAGTGTCCTCGTCACAGAGGAATACCTCAACGGAGGCTAGCCCGCAAAGATCAGAGGACAACAACAACGACAGAATTAGCGGCACCGAGTCATCCAGTGAGAATGCGGAACCGCCTGTACCAGATATGTCCAAAAATGTCCCACTGAAGTCAGACTGCAGACGGGAACCGGTGGGACAGCGCAAATCTAATAGACAGTTAAAACAACTTACATGTCTTAGGGATTACATTACCGCACCCCTCAAACAGAACCCGGGGGGAAGGGGTGTTATGAACTAATAAAAGCGCTTAAATAAAGTCTTAACAAACTTTAAAGAAAAAGCAGGGTTCTAATCCTGCACTTCTGATTGGCCGATAATAGTGATATCGGATTGGTCTGTTCTGGAGAATCTGATTGTCTATTAACGAGCCACTCTCATTGGTTCAAGGGTTTAACACTTCCATGTTTCTCATTGGCTAATAGGTCAGCAGCCTGCCCTATAAAAGGGCTGCTGCTGCCCTAGGTTTTTTGCTCTGTTTAGAATGATTAATAAAGAGTTGACGTTCACTGTTCACTGCCTCGTCTCCGTTCCTTGCAACCATGCGCAGAACTTAACACAGGTCTAAGACAAAAGTGACCATAAAATATGAAGTGGGCAAGCTAGTGTGTACAGTAAACATTTGTGAAAGTAAACATGCAACAACCATGCTTCAAGAGGTATAGGAAGAAGACCTAATATTTAGTTTATGAAAATTGGGCAAAACATGAGTGAGGTACATAAAATTAGGGGTGGCATAGAGAAAATAGGTTTGTGATTTTTTTTCCTCTGAAAACCCAGAATCAGATCTCATTCAATGACATAAGTTGGAAAGATATTTTAAAAGCAGACAAAATATTTCTTAATACATGACATAATTAACTTATTAGCTGATAGAGTTCATTGGTATAAACTATTGTACTATTAGGCCTCTGCATGTTTTTAAAGAGGAATTTTCATGGAAGACAGGTCTAGCAGAGGTAATTATTTTGAAACATACAATATTACTTCAGGTTATGGGACAGCATGCCCTCAAATACTAGTTGATAAAGAGCATTATGTCTCCAACTTCTGTTTACAAATATTCAATAGTCCTCTGGTTGAGCTCTCTCAGAAACCAATGATGAACTTAAATGGTCTGTGACCTGAATCTGCATGGCTATTCCTACATTTTATGAACCATAACACAGATCAAACAATATCAAAAAAAAAAACCAACTTGTTTGGTAAGGGTTGAAAAATATGCTAAAATGCAAACATCTTAAAGATGTTACACCTAAATTTGGAGATGTTATTTATTGCATTGTCTGAATGTTTCTCAGCATGCATTTTGCACTGAGTACTATAGTTTGAGCACCAGAGGTGGTATTCAGCAGGTTCTGACCAGTTCTAGAAAACTGCTAGCGGAAATTTCGAGCAGTTCGGAGAACCTCTGACTGAAGATTTTACAGTATCGTTCCCCTGCCATGCCCACCAAGCTACGCCCACAGAACTGGTAGTTGAATATTCAATTGAATATTCAAAATTGAATACACAGGAATATTCATGATTCTAGAGTCTTCTACAGAAATTTCTCTTCAAGATTCTAGAAACAGGATTTCAGTGGTATTTATTCCAATTATGAAGGGTGCTACTAGACTTTTATCCTAAATAAAAAAGATCCTTAATCTTTTTGGGGGCCAACTTGCCTATTCACAAATACCCATCATAGGAGCATCAGCAATCACAAAACATCCACATACCAGACAGATAGCAATTAGCAAGGATCAACCCTCCTTATTCATTTGCTATTGCCTTCTTGTGAAAATTGATGTATTTCAAAACTATGTCCTGGATTGCAGTCTCTAAACCACTTTCATTTCCTAAATAGAACCTAAATAGGTTGTGGGGCCCATGTTTATTTATAAAAAAACATCTACCATTTCAGTTCTAGGAAACATGTGAAATATAATGTTGCAATGGATCTTTGCTTTGCAGCATGACAGTTTCCCATGTGTATTTTTCCCTAATTTATTTATTTTTTGTTAAATGGGATAGAACATCTGGCAAGTGCCAGAAAACAGATCTGTATTGAAGGCAGGCCATTCTAATTAGTCCATGACTTAAAAGAATCATGTGGAACAACATTTTTACCATGATGCTCTCAAGAAAATAATAGTGTTTTCTTTTGCTTCCTTAGATCACTTGTAATGAACTTACAATATAGTTTTATATTTGCTTTTTCTCATCCCCAGAACATAAGAGTGTTCTGTTTTCTTTCAAATCTTAGATAACTAGATGCATGTTACATGTTTGCTTTTAGAGGGGGTGGATAGGAGGAAGAGAAAGTAATTTACCTGGATCAGTCTGTTTGGCAGCACTTTTAGTCTGCTTCTCCATATATAGAAGATTTATCTTCCAAACATAGTTCTTCTTTGGCTCACTGTCTGATTTTAGCTTTTCCTTACGTGACTTCCCTGCTACTGTGGGATTCAGGGACACGGGAGCCCAATTGTCCAAAAACAAATACACTAATTGGCAGTGATAGCAGCTGATATGCCCCAAAGTCCTCCAGGCAAGGCTGATACAAACATCTTTCTTGAATTAGATAATTTAGGTTTGTAAAGTTTCAAAATCTCTTGGGTTTTTAGTTGGTTGATACAAAGCCAGTTGTATTATTCTTTATTTCATTAAACTAGAGGTGGTATTCAGCAGGTTCTGACCAGTTTTGGAGAACTGGTAGGGGCGATTTTGAGTAATTTAGGAAACCTCTGACTGGCCCCACCCCCATCTATTTTGTGCCTCCTGAGTCCAGCTGATTGGCCGGGTCTTCTTTTGTTGCCCTGTAAAGAAGAACGGAGCTGGGAAGCAGGTTAGTGGAGTGGGAAGGGAATGGGGGTTTCGCAGTATCCTTCCCCTGCCATGACCACCATGCCACGCCCACTAAGTCACACAATGCCCACCAAGCCACGCCCACAGAACTGGTAGTAAAAAAATTTGAATCCCACCACTGGATTAAACCCTTCTCATGTCTTTCCATCTATCTATCGGTTGATTTATCTTTTGGAAAACATTTGCTACCAATGAATGTGTGGCATCAATGGTATGGTTCAGTTAACCTGAGGACAGGATAAAGTCAGCTATTAAGATGTGTATTTCCAAACTCCAGTCACTCATTATTGCTCCTATTATATAGGAGAACAATAATATTTTTCACATATGTGCATTATGAAATCCAAAAGAACTTAAAATAATCCTACAATACCTATTTAACTGAAAAGCTTTTATTGTTATTGTACTGTTAGCATTTTATCTATGTATTTCCTCTTATGTTGTGAGATATAATATGGTACATACTATACTATTACTATAGTACTACTAAGTCCATTTTTTTCTTTGCCTGTTTCAAGACAGAATGTGTACAGATTGTCCTCAACCTATGACCACAATTGAACCCAAACTTTCTGTTGCTAAGCGAGATATTTGTTAAGTGAGTTTTGCCTCATTTTATCATCTTTCTTAACAAAGTTGTTAAGTGAATCGCTGCAGTTGTTAAGTTAGTAACATGAATCTGACTTCCCCATTAGCATTGCTTGTCAAAAGTTTGCAAAAGATGATCACATTGCTCCTAGACTAGGGCATTGCAAATGTCATAAGAATGAGTAAGTTGCCAAGCATCTGAATTTGAATCACATGACCATGAGGAAGCTACAAGGATCATAAAAGTAAGAAAAATGGTCATAAATCACTTTTTTCAGGGCCATTGTAACTTTGAATGGTCACTAAAACCATTGAGAGTCAAGGACTACCTGTATTTGCAACTCTCTGTATGGGTACGCAGGTGTGTTTATATATATCTGAAGGGTGTAAGTCTCAGGCTTACAAGATTTACCTTCAGTTCTAGCTGTTAAGTTCTGTGCGTGGCGCAAGAAGCGAAGACGAGTCGATGAACTGTGAACTTCAGCTCTTTATTTAACATGGTGTAACAGCTCTCTTAATGGCTCAACAGCCCCCTTTATATAGGCAAGCTCTTGGGTATTTAGCCAATGAGAACACAGGAACGTTAGCTCTTTTTAACCAATGAGAAGGGCTCATTAATAGCCAATCAGATTCTCCTGAACGGACCAATCCGATATCGCTATTATCAGCCAATCAGAAGTGCAGGGCTAGAACCCTGCACTTTGCTTTAAGGTTTCAACAAACTTTATTCAAGCACTTTTATTAATTCACAACACCCCTTCCCCCCGGGTTCCGTTTAAGGGGTGCGGTAACGTAGTCTTTGAGGTAGGCAGGTTGTTTGGATTGTCTATTTGATTTACGCTGTCCTCCTGGTATTTGTCTAGAGTCTTGTTGGGGTAGGACATTATTTGGTGAACAGGGTGCCTCTGATTCTGTATCTAAACTTCCATTACCATTAATGTCCTCAATATCCCTTTGAGGCGAGTTAACCCCTGTCCCCGATCCTTCTTCACATGTTGAATCTGAGCGGTCATTTCTTCCACTTGTGCTTTCTGCCATTCCAAACTCAGCCTCCTTGGCGTCTCCTCCCCCCTCAGTTTGGAAATCATCGGAATTGCAGACCCCAGACTGCAGCCTTGAACGCAGCTGATCAATATGGAGTTCCATATTCTATCGTCGCGACATTTCACTTGGTACGATCTGGGTCCAGTTACTTGGATTACAGTTGCCTCGAGCCACAATGGGTCGCCATAAAAGTTTCTCGCGAAAACCAAGTCGCCTACTTGGAAATTTCGGCATTTCCTGCTGGATCCATGTGGTTTTTCAGGTTCGTACAATGGGTGTAGTCGGTCCAGGTGGGAGCGGAGTTTCCGTCCCATCAATCACTCAGCGCGAGTTTTGTTGGTGACGCTGTGTGGAGTGATGTGCTGCAAGAGAAGTATTCGGTTAATCTTGTCTTCGATATCACCATAGTCCATTTTATGTAGAGTTCTTTTGACGAATTGTACCACGCGCTCGGCCCTTCCATTAGCTGCAGGATGCGCCGATGAAGTTAGCGCATGCGAATACCACGGTCCGCCAGGTACTGTTCAAAAGAAAGTGCGGTAAACTGGGGCCCGTTGTCGGATATCAGAACGTCCGGTAATCCGTGTGTTGCAAATAATCTGTCCAATTTCCTGATGACTGATTCAGTTGTTGTATTTTTCATCTCAGGGATTTTGAGCCAATTCGAGTAGGCATCCACTGTTAATAAAAATATGTGTCCATTCGTAGGTCCCGCAAAATCCAGATGAATAGGGGACCATGGTCCCCTGGGTGTTTCCCATTCTGTTGAGGTTGCTTTCGGTGGGGCATTGCTGACTTCCTGGCATTTGGAACAAGTCTTTACCCAGGCTTCGATCTGCTTGTCTATGCCAGGCCACCACGCATAGCTTTGTGCGAGTGCTTTCATGCACACGATGCCGGGGTGGCCATTGTGCAAGTTTCTTAGTACCGCTCGCTGTAACCGCTCTGGGACAACGACTCTATCACCCCAAATGATGCAGCCCTTCTGGGAAAACAGTTCCATCTGTCAACTTTTGAAGGGGGCATAATTGTCAGGGATTTGGTCCAATGGCCATCCATGTTCTACTCAACTGAGGACACGTGCTAGAACGGAATCATGTTTAGTTTCAATCGCAATATTGCGAGCTGTCAGCGGTGGTTTTTGGAGTGTCTCGATCTGCAATGTTGTGACAGTCGGAGCAGGGTCGTCAACGGTTTCTAGAAGCGGTACACGGCTTAATGCGTCAGCATGGGGAATGGCTTTCCCCGGGCGGTGTTGCAACTTATAATTATAGGCAGCCAAAAATTCTGACCAGCGGGTCATTCTGGGAGATAATATATAAGGGGTTGGTTTATCTCCCGCTATTATTCCCAGTAAGGGTTTGTGGTCAGTTATTATCGTGAAAGCCCACCCATAGATATGTTCATGAAATCGTTTAACAGCAGATACAATAGCAAGAGCTAACTTATCGATTTGACTGTAATTGCATTCTGCTTTTGACAGCTTTTTGAAAAATAGGCAACAGGGGCTTCACTTCCATTTGGTAAAACGTGACTCAAAATGGCGCCCACTCCGAAGGGTGATGCATCACAAGTCACAATTAAAGGCAAAGTCTCATTATACTGCATCAAAACAGTGTCGGAGATCAATAAGTTTTTTACTTGTCGAAACGGCTGTTCCTCTCGGTGCCCCCAAACCCAGGTTGCTTTTTTGTCTAATAAACGATGTAGGGGTTCGGCTACAGTTGCCTTGTGAGGCAGGAAGATATTATAAAAATTGATAAGGCCTAGGAACACTTGGAGATCCGCCTTATTGCGGGGTCTTGGGGCATTTTTGATTGCCCTAAGTTTGCTATCGGTGGGGTGAATGCCCTGTTTATCTATTAAATATCCTAAAAATTCTACTCGATCAGTACATAGTTGACACTTGTTTTTCTTAACTTTGAGACCCGAGTCTTTAAATCTCTGAAGAACCAACCCCAGGCACTCCCTTAGTATTTCTTGAGTTGGAGCAGCAATTAAAACATCATCAAAATAGGGGACAACCCCTTTTATCCCTTGTAATAGTCTTTCCATCAAACTTTGAAAGATTCCCGGGGCCACGTTTACTCCGAATTGGAGTTGGTTACATTTAAACGCACCTCGATGCATAACGATCGGAGCCGGTTGACCTCTTCTTCATCGCTTTCTGATGACGATTCGAGGTCCTCATGGTGGGCTGTCGTTGCCGGTTCTTCTAAGTGAGGTGAAACTTCGCTGGTGAGTTGGCGAAGTGAAGCATGGGTGCGGCACATTCAAGCAGCCAACTTCCTGGTTGCTTCTGTTGCAGTAGCGTCAGCGATGGCATCTGTAAGGCTAATGTCGCCTTTCGCCATCAGCTTACTCTGCACGCCTGGAGCAGAACTATTCTGTCTCTAATTCCAGAACTATTCTGTCTCTCAGGGCTTCTTCAAGGTCGGCAAACCCGCATAGGCCTCCTAGATTCCGGAGATCCGCTATGAAATCTGCAATGCTTTTGCCCTTCCGCTGATCTCTCTGATAAAATTCATGCCTTCTCACGAGCGTTGGTATGGTCGGTGCATAGTGGGCCCTTAGCAGGGGTTCGAGGATGTCCCAGTCCATGGACTTCACCGGTTTCGCTAGTGCTTTGGTCATCTTGAATACGGTTGGCCCGCAATGAGTTAGGAATACTGCCCGTTTCTTTCCGGTAGTGGCATCCTTCAAATTGTTGGTCTCCAGAAACATCTGGAAGTGATCCATATATGAGTCCCAGTCTTCTTGTGCCGGGTCGAATGGAGCTGGTGGTATGATGCTGCCGGACATGGTGCCGCCGTTGGTGCATTTCAGCCACGTGCTCTGTTATCACTTTTGTAGTGTTCCATCAGCTCTGACGTCTCCACATCCCACCCTCGTCACCAGTGTTATGTTCGGTGCGTGGCGCAAGAAGCGGAGACGAGTCGATGAACAGTGAACTTCAACTCTTTATTTAACATGGTGCAACAGCTCTCTTAATGGCCTCAACAGCCCCCTTTATATAGGCAAGCTCTTGGGTATTTAGCCAATGAGAGCACAGGAATGTTAGCTCTTTTTAACCAATGAGAAGGGCTCGTTAATAGCCAATCAAATTCTCCTGAACGGGCTGTAGAGCAGGGATCGCCAACCTTTTGGACCTCAGGGGCCACCAAACTCATACTTTTAAATCCCAAGGCCCACTAATATGAATTTTTTAGAAAAGATAATATATTTAATATAATCATTTTATTTTGTATATTAAACATAAACCGGAATTGTGGGGCAGAGTGAAGGGAAAGGAAGGGCTTTGGGTTTGGGGGGATCCAAAGTCCCAATGTTTTGTCTTTGTTAAGAGTAATGTGGAACTAATATTTTTTCCCTATACTTTCACACTTATGAAAGTTTGTCAGCAAGCACAAAATACCCATTTCCACTCCATTTTCATTCCAGTCATTACAGGACAAGCATTTCTGATTCCCCCCCCCCCATCTTTGCAAACACAGAGGAGATTCTAACCAATTCCCCAGTGCTATGGATTGCAACAAAGAAAGCAAAGAAGTGACCACGCCAGTAAACGAGGTATAGACGAGGTAAACGAGTGGGAATTTTAAACAGACTAAGGAATAGGGGAAAAAAAACTCCTCTCCCTTCAATCTTTCTGACTAATTTATGTTCACTGGCTAACAAGATGGATGAAATTCATCTCTTAAATAGATGGAATTCTGATTTTCATAATTCAGCTGTTCTTTGTTTTACTGAATCCACAAATTCATGGGGACAACACCATATACATCCCAGGATTTCAGACATTTAGATCAAACAGAATTGAAGAGACATAAGGTAAAACAAAGGGTGGAGGATTATTTTTATATATCAACAACAGCTAGTCTCAGGATATAACTATAATATATGTTTTGTAATGAAAACTTAGAGTCTTTACACATCAACTGCAAGCCATTTTACTCTCCATGTGAGTTCTCCTCATTTCTCCTAATAGCTATGTATGTTCCTCCACAAGCCTGTGTAAACAAGACATTATGAACTCTTGTTGATCAAATTACGGAGGCTGAAGCCAAACACCCAGGTTCCCTTCCCATCATTTTGGGAGATTTCAATCAAGCAAATTTAAGGAAAGAGCTCCCAAAATATTTCCAGCATGTAAATTGTCCCACCAGAGGCAAAAATACTTTAGACCACTGCTATACAACAGTAAAAGATGCTTATAGGTCTTTACCACGAGCAGTATAATTGCTTTGGGGGGGTGCTTTGGGATGGCATTCCTAGCCTGCTTTGAGCTCCGTTCTTGGGGGGGGGGAGATAGATCTAACCTGAGGACTGGTGATTTTTTTTTCTCTTTCTCTTTCTCTCTCTCCCTCTCTCCCTCACACCCCCCACCCCTCTCCAAGGCAGTCCCATTCCTAGCCTGCTTTGAGTTCCAGTCTCAGGCTGCACACAAGGAAAGCAGCAAAAGTCTTTCTTTCTATTCCCCCAAACTCTTCCAGAAAAGAGTCTTTGGGACCCTGCAAGGCATCCTGCTCCAAGAGGCTGCAAAGACTCATTTCTGGCAGAGTTTAGGTCAGGGGTCGCCAACCACTGGGTCGCGGACCGGTATCGGTGCGTGGATCATTTTTTACCGGGCCGCAAAGAAAATAAAAATAAAAAATAAAATAAAAATGGCAGCTTCCTTCGCCTTCAGTGAATGCTGCTGGGATCAGGGATCAAAGACACAAATGAAAGAAGGGGAGGGAGGAAGCAACCAAAGCCTATCCTACTCTCTGGCTCAGTGGCTTCAGTTTCTTCCCGCCTCATTCCTCTCTCAGTCGCTCTCTCGCTCCTCCATCAGCCCAGGAAGAAACTGCTTCAAAGAACCGGCAGGGTGGCTTTTCCTGTTGGCACAGCTCCTCTGAAGCTCCTGTTCACCCCCATCCTGCCGCCCGCGGTTCAATCCAGTGCTCCATTCTGCCTGCCTGCCTTCATTTCTGGTGGTTTTGGAGCAGCTTCGGCTGAGAAAAAGAGGAGAATAGTTATTCTCAGCCAAAGCTGCTCCGAAACCACCAGAAACGAAGGCAGGCAGGCAGAATGGAGCGCTGTATTGAACCGCGGGCGGCGGAGTGGGGGTGAACGGGTGCTTCGAAGGAGCTGCACTCCGAAACCACCAGAAACAAAGGCAGGCAGGCAGAACGGAGCGCTGGATTGAACCATGGGTGGTGGGGTGGGGGTGAACGGGTACTTTGGAGGAGCTGCACTCCGAAACCACCAGAAACGAAGGCAGGCAGGCAGAACGGGCACTGGATTGAACCACTGGCAGCAGGGTGTGGGTGAATGGGAGCTTTGGAGGAGCTGCGCTGACGGGAAAAGCCACTCTGCTGGCTTCTTTGAAACAGTTTCGTCCTGGGCTGGTGGAGGAGCGAGAGAGTGACTGAGAGAGGAATGAGGCAGACACCTGAGAGATGAGGCTGAGGGAGGCAGGGCCGAGAGACGGGGCTTCTCAGCCATCCTGCAGGGACTTGTCCTGTGCTGCGGAGACAGCCATGGGCCGCCACCTCCCAGCTCTCAGTTTTGAAGGCGCTCCTCAGCCTGACGTAGTTGCTGAATCTGCAGCTGAAACCCTCCATTTTAAATGTTCCAATAGAAGAGAATATCTGTCACTCAGGGTTGCAATGAAGAGGCATTGGCACTCCCTGAACTTGGTGGTTTGCTGGCAGACATTTTATTACCCGACTAGTGAAACGTCTGCCAGCAAACCACCAAACTCGGACTCCTCCTCCCCCCCGTCCTTGAAAAAGTGTTTCTGCGTGAAACTGGTCCCTGGTACAAAAAAGGTTGGGGACCACTGGTTTAGGGGATAGAAAGAAAGACTTTTGCTGCTTTCCTTGGGTGTAGCCAAAAGCAAAAGATGAAAGAGGCGGAAAGAAGCAACCCTTGGCCAGGCAACTTCCCCCCTCTGCCCTTTCCCCTTTCTCCTCACTACTTCGTGTTGTTTCTAATGCAAGGGATGCCATGTGGACAGTGCAGCCTTGTGTTCCTCTGCAGCCTGAATAAATTGCTTTGGGGGGTGCTTTGGGGTGACATTTCTCTGCAGACCACCAAAATTTTCTCATGGACCACTAGTGGGCCGCAGCCACTAGTGGCGACTGCTGCTGTAGAGCACTGTGAAGTAGTATATAAATCTAAGTGCTATTGCTATTGTTAGATGATACATCAGATTTTGGCATGTATTTTATGTTATATTATTTTTATTTTATTTATTAATTTATATCCTAGCTTTATTATTTTTACAAACAACTCAAGGCAATGAACATATCCAACACAACAACTTTGTAAGGTTGAGAAAGAATGACTGGCCCAAGGTCACCCAGCTGATTTTCATTGGGCATTAAAATTTTACTGTCTTTTTCATATCTATAGAATTCACGATGCTCTTTCTTCAAGATATCTAAATGACATACATGTGATCCACAGGCATGTGCTCTTACTTATCTAGAGCAATCACACCTTAGACAGAAAAATCCAGGCATCTATTATAATGTAGGAAAGAGTTAAATTATTTGTCACTATAGTGCCAGCTAGTTACAGTTTGGATTTTTGCAGCCCTGATATGATAACTTTATTTAGCAGCTGATTCTGAAGGTTAGAATATATTCAAAGCATCAACTTTACCAATTATATTAGTCCATTGACTAATATTGCCTCTGTTTAAAGCTTTAGGCTTGACATATTTCTAATTTTTAGGGGTCACTTCAAAGATGAGATGAGTGGCATATAAATTGAACAAACAATAATCTAAATTCTCTCTTAAATGAACATTCCAGGAATTGTAATTCCTTTCCATTTTTAAAGTGGGGAATAATAATATTCCTATGCTTTTGTTCTAAATCTTTCAATCTGTAGTAAGCAAGCAAAAGTTAGCAGAAAAGAAATTCAAACTTTGTGGAATCTTTCCCTTGACATAATATTGTTGATTTTTTAAAATGAATAATTGAATGTGGAAATAAGGAGCAAATGTAAATAGCTAAAACTACTATTTTAAAAAGTGCTTATAAACACCAATTGCACAGGTCTTATAAAAGCAATGGTGGAATCAAACATTAGAACAATTAAATATTTATTAATGTGGGGTCTGTGTTCCCAGGTCTCCAAGCCTATTTTATGGAGATTTCTTTCTGAAATCTTTTAAGCAGCTTAGTTACACTAAATGAATCATGAGCGGAAGTATTATTTACTTCTGCTGAGAAAATAATAAGTATAGTGTCAAAATTAATGATGATTCAAAGTTAATTTTTAATTTAGCAGTTGCCCTATATTCTCTTGAAATTTTCTTTGTACTGCTATCTGTTGGAAATTTTCTTCTTCAATATCATTGACAGCTTGACCCTTATCCCATTTTTAATTTAGTTGAGTATTAGTGATCCCGGTTATTTCTCTTTAATGATAATCCTGGACTATCTAGATTTACCCGTAATGTACAAAAATAATATGTTTATTCCTATTTGAATTTCTTCTTTAAGCATTTTTTTAAAACTTTACCAACAGTTTACATTAAGTTAATGTATACTTTTATCAACTTACTCAGTTTTTTTGAGAAGGTTTAAAGAAATTATTGTATAATGACTCAAAATACATTACATTATATTGCACCGTGGTTGGCCAGTGGTTAGAATGCAATATTGCACACTATCGGCATCTTCCGGTTTGAGCTTCTTCAGTGACAGACTGAAACCTCATCTCTGCGAGGCTTCAATCCGTGCTCGCCGCTGGAGTGCCCCGAGCCGGCTGATGTCAGGGCTAAGCCACCCCGTGTCAGCCTCAAGATTGCCTTAAGATATCTTCCACTGCTGCTTTTCTGCCATTACTTCTTTCGGCTGTCATGACAACGATGGGAGGGGGGACTTTGGAGGGAAAGAAGGCTGGAGGTGTTTTGCATTCCTTTGCTGGGCTAGCAAGGGGAGGGGGATTCTTTTCTTTAACTTTTTGTTTCTTGGCTATCTTCTGTCCTCTTTTGCGCAACTGCGAACTTTTATCAAAATGTGTCAAGGCCATTTGACAAGAAACCTCATCACCACCTGGAGATGACCACATGAGCTTATTCAGAAGTTTTAATTGGAAGAATCATTTGAACTTTGGGGGGTGGGAGAAATTTTATTTTCTTTGTATGTGTGTTCTACTTGCCAATTTCTCAGTTTCAGAATTGATTTGTAGCTTCCACTTTATTTTCCAGTAAAAGGATAACTTTGCTCTACACCATTGAATCTGAGTATTTCTTTCTTGGGATCTAAGGGGAGCACAGACTGACATTATTCCGAAACTACCACATCAACCCACCCGGAGAAAACAGCAACTTTTCTTCCGAGGGGGTTTCATCTCATGTCGTCTCCAGCCAGCGATGAAGAGGACCAGGGAGCTGCGGGGGGGCAGCCGATGCGGATACCGGAGACGTCGGTGACTGACCTGCTGGCCAATTTGACTCTGGAAGAAACCCCAGCCGAGATGCCCAGATGGTCATTGGGGGTTGGTTGGAGAGACTCTGAAGACCCCCCTCCTCCCAGGATCATTGTAAGACGAAAAGGTGTGAGGGAATGGCTATGGCAGGAGGAGGAGGAGATGGAATGCAGACTGGATCAAGCTGGGAAATTCCTTATGGATGTTTCTGAGAAGCCCAGCACAGCTCAAAGGTATGAGGGAGAAGAGGGAGCGAGGTCAGCCCGGGGAAATCAAGCTATCCCTACCCCCCCTTGCCCAGCCTATGCCAGCGCAGCCACCCGCCGCTGCCCGAGGAGCCCCATCAATAGGTGTGGTTCCTGGAAGACGCCACCTGCCCCCCCTAGATGTGAAGTTTGGAGGAAATCCCAGAAATTTGGGATTTTTCCTGGTACAAGTTGGAAGCTATATGGCAGAATTTGAACGGGAGTTCACCTCTGAAACAGCCAAAGTGAGATGTTTCACCAGAACCTGGAAGGGATGGCAGCAGACTGGGTGGTGACTTTGTACAATGATAACTCACCCCAACTGCGAAACCTCGATGTTTTCACGACTGCACTGAGGAGAAGGTTTGAGGACCCTCTGGCAGAGAGAAAGGCCAGGATCAGAATGAAGACCCGAGTCCAAGGGGGGAGATCGGTGGCAGACTACACCCAAGAATTCAGGCAGCTGGCATACCACATCTGAGGTTGGTCCCAGGAGGCCCTGGTGGAAGCCTACAAAGATGGCTTAAATGAAGATGTATACCACACGTGCATCTCCAGAAGGGACCCCTGTGATTTACAGTTGTGGTACTTGTTGGCGGAAGAGGTGGACATTGATCTAGCCCGAAGCAGATGCAGAGGAGGTCCCGCCTGGAGAAAACCGCTCCCCCCATGTCTCTGAGAGACTTCAAACCCACAACTGGGAGGGATGGCGGCAAGAGCCAAGACCACAGCATGTTTCCATTGTGGGAAGGAGGGTCACTGGATGGCGGATTGCCGGGTAAAGATGAACCCACCGAAAGCGCGGGGCCCCAGGAGGAAGCCTGAAAACTCCTCAACCAAGCCCTGCGAGACCAGACTGAAGGGAAGAGAGGTTGTAGAGGTTGCCCTTTCAGCGGGAGAGGAGCTGGGACCTCCAACCCCACTCAACGAGAACGAGACTGACTCAGAAGATGACGTCTCGGTAAGTCCTAACCAAAGACCCATGACCATCCCAATAAAGTTAAGGCGGCCCACCTCTGGGACTGAGGGAATGATGTTGGCCTTATTAGACTCGGGGTGCACGAGGTGTGTAATTAACATGAAAGTAGTTAAGGTTATGGGCATCAGACTGAGAACTTTAAGAACACCCATATCTTTCTGCCAACTGGATGGATTGGTGGCGGGAGGTTGCCCCGCACGTTTTATAACAGAACCCCTAGAAATGACCATGGGAAACCACCATGAGACCCTGTGTTTTATTGTGGCCCCTGGGATGGAACAGCCCCTAATATTGGGATTACCCTGGCTTCGGAAGTGGAATCCCCATGTGAACTGGAGAGAGGGGTGGATACGCATCTGCACCGATCGGCCATCGGAAGGGGAGGAGCAACCCTATCCGGAAGGGGAGGAGAAATCCCATCCGAAGTCCCAGGTACCCGCCGATATAGCTTCTACAGGTGCCGAACACGTGGAAAGGGAGGAGAAAATCCCGAAGGAGTATTGGGACTTAAGAGAGGTGTTTAGTGAAGAGGCTTCTGACGAGCTCCCACCCCATCGGTCAACCAATTGTAGTATTGAATTCCTGCCGGGGGTGACGCTCCCAAAACTGAAGATGTATCCGATGACACCGGGAGAGTTGAAGAAATTGAGGGCATTTATCGACAAGAACTTGCAACGGGGTTTCATCACACCTGCCAGATCTCGAGTGGTGGCCCCTGTGATGTTCCGTGAGAAGAAAGATGGTTCCAAACGTCTGGTAGTGGACTATAGAAACCTGAACGCAGTATCCGTAGAGAACATGTACCCCCTCCCTCTGATGAAGGACATGTTAACCCATCTGGCAAAGGGAAAGATTTTCACAAAGCTGAGAAAGTGTGAGCTGTTTTGGACTGGGCCCCACTGAGAACCTGTAAATAGCTTCAAAGTTTTCTGGGATTTGCCAACTTTTATCAGCAATTCATCCCATCTTTTGGTAAAATAGCTATGCCCATCACCAACCTCCTGAAAACAAAGGGGGGAGTTGAAACCAAAGCCCAGCCAACCATTGAATTGGACCATGGAGTGCCAAGCTGCATTTGAAAAGTTTAAGAGACTTTTTGCTGCAGAACCAGTACTGAAACCCCCAGACATGGACGCCTGCTTCGTGATCCAAGCTGATGCGAGCGATGTGGCAGTGGGGGCGGTCTTACTTCAATTAAACGAGAAGGGGACACTACAACCGTGCACTTACACCTCTCACAAATTGACTAAGACTGAAAGGAGATGGGCCGTTTGGGAGAAGGAAGCGTTTGCAGTCCGTTGGGCTTTACTAGCTTGGAGGCACTTTCTGGAAGGAGCGAAACACCCATTTGAAGTGTGGACTGACCATAAAAATCTAGAAGCTTTAAAAACCCCTCGAAAGCTATCCCCTAAGCAAATTAGGTGGGCTCAGTTTTTCAAGCGGTTCAATTTCTCCTTGAAATATATCCCAGGGGGAAAAATTTTTATGGCAGATGCTTTGTCTAGAATGTCTCAATACAACAGTACCCGTAAAGAAGTGATAAGGCCAATCATGTCCACTACACAACTGGCTGCCCCTGTAGTTACCCGCGCGCAAAAAAGAAACCAGGAGAGGGATCTGTCCGCTGATCTGATGGAATGGTTTAAGGAGGCTTTGAAGATGGATGAGTGGTTTCTGGCAAATGAGAATAACTGCACCGTTCAAGATGGTCTAGCCTGGATGGGGGCAAAGTTGTATGTACCTCAAAACCTGAGAAGCCATATATTGCAACAAACTCATGATTCCAAGGTGGCTGGTCATTTTGGGTTTGTGAAGATCCTACATTTGGTGAAATAGCAGTTTTGGTGGCCTTTGTTGAAAAAGGACATTGAGACTTATGTGGTGAGTTGTCCGATTTGCGCTTCAGCAAAAAGACCTCCTGGTAAGCCATCAGGGCTGCTGCAAAATGTGGCCAGACCAACTGCTCCTTGGAAGGAAATTTCCATGGACTTTATAGTAGATCTACCCGAGAGCAGTGGACACACAGTCATTTGGGTGGTGACTGACTTGTTCTCCAAACAAGCCCACTTCATCCCTTGCTCAAAGATCCCTTCGGTGAGGTCGTTGGCCAGTCTGTTCATTCTTCATGTCTACAGGTTGCATGGTGTACCTGAGCGTGTAATTTCTGATCAGGGAGTCCAATTTACCTCGAATTTCTGGAGGGAATTTTTGAAGTTAATAGGCTCCACCCAAAGCTTAAGCTCCGCCCATCCCCAAACTAATGGGGCTTGTGAGAGAACTAACGGGGTGCTAGAGCAATACCTCCGATGTTACATAAATTATCAGCAAGACAACTGGGTGGATCTACTACCTTTTGCGGAGGTAGCATATAATAACTCTGTTCACAGTAGTACGGGGTTTACTCCTTTCAAAATAGCAATGGGGCAAGATTTTGTGCCCATACCTGAACTGCCTGGTGAAAAACCAAGTGTCCAGTCATTGAGTGACTGGATATCTCAACTTCAACTTCATTGGCCGGTCGCCCACAAAGCTTTGGACAAGGCGCACCAATCTCATAAGAAATTTGCTGACAGAAAGCGAGCCCCGCAGATGTCGTATCAAATGGGCGATAAAGTATTCCTCTCGACCAAGTATTTGCAGACTACCCAAAAATCGAAGAAGTTGGGTCCTAAGTATGTGGGACCTTTTCCCATTGAGAAGATTGTAAATCCTGTGACTGTTCAGTTGACTTTACCAAAGACTCTTCATCGTATTCATCCAGTTTTCTACGTCAGTTTGTTGAAACCAGAACGTACCTGTACCTTGAGACCGACCCAGTCTGATCCCCCCATACCATTGTTAATTGAGGGTGAACAGCATTTCGAAATTAAAGAAATTCTAGACTCTAGAAAATGGAGGGGTCGTACCCAATATCTTGTAGCTTGGAAACATTTTCCTTCGTCCCATGCTGAATGGGTAAATGAGAAAGACCTTAGAGCTCCTGAACTGTTAAAGAAATTTTATGCCAAATACCCTGATAAACCATAGAAATGTATATCAATGTTAACATGTAATTATGTTATTTTTTCTTATAGGGACTAATGTCCTTTTTCTAGGGGGTCCAAATGTCAGCCTCAAGATTGCCTTAAGATATCTTCCACTGCTGCTTTTCTGCTGTTACTTCTTTCGGCTGTCATGACAATGGTGGGGGGGGGACTTTAGAGGGGAAGAAGGCTGGAGGTGTTTTGCATTCCTTTGCTGGGCTAGCAAGGGGAGGGGGGATTCTTTTCTTTAACTTTCTGTTTCTTGGCTATCTTCTGTCCTCTTTTGCGCAACTGCGAACTTTTATCAAAATGTGTCAAGGCCATTTGACAAGAAACCTCATCACCACCTGGAGATGACCACATGAGCTTATTCAGAAGTTTTAATTGGAAGAATCATTTGAACTTTGGGGGGTGGGAGCAATTTTATTTTCTTTGTATGTGTGTTCTACTTGCCAATTTCTCAGTTTCAGAATTGATTTGTAGCTTCCACTTTATTTTCCAGTAAAAGGATAACTTTGCTCTACACCATGGAGTCTATTTCTTTCTTGGGATCTAAAGGGAGCACAGACTGACACCCCGTAGAGGTGGTGAAGAGGGGGGAGACTGCCAGCAGGGTTGAGGAGAGCCACATCTCTCCTCTCCAGCTGGTCATTACTCCCTTTCCTGAAGGTGGTTTCAGCAGTGGTCAGAAATGGGCACCACAAAGAAGAACTCGACTGGAAAAGAATGTGCAGGAGGAAGATAAGAAGAGAAAGCTTTGGTTGACCAAGTCAAACAGCAAAAGCAACAAAAAAGGTACCCTGGAATTGAAACTGTTAAAAAACATTGTTCCCTAAGAAGATTTTTAAGCTGCGAAGGAGAGAGAAAAGGGAAAAGATTTGGTTTTCTCCTTTTCCTATACTGACAGCTAAGAAACATAAGCAAAAAATTGGAAAAAAAAAATCCACTTTGACATCAATAGGCATTTAATGCTGAAAATAAAAAGTCTAAGGGATAATAAAGATTTCTCCATAATTAAAAGCTTTTGAAAACAGGAAAGGAGAGAAAAAGAATAAAAGGGTAGGATCTGGAAGGGAGGAGACTGCCTGGAATTAAAAAAGAACTTACACCAAAATCTTAACAAGATTTCCAAAAGAAGTCTTTCCATTCTAACTGAAATATCGCAACAAAAACCCCAGGAAGAGAAAGTCGAAAAAGAAATAAGAAGAGATAACTCAGGACTATCTGGATTACTTGATGATTTCTGGATTCTTGGTTATTGTTTTGAATGACTAAAATCAATCGGGTGGTTGTTTAAAACTGTTTAAAATGGCTCCACTTTTAGAAGAACTGAAAATGGAACTCAAAAAGTACAAAGAAGATGTACATGAAGGGAGAGGTTATTTTGGCTTTGTATTTCAGTTTTTAGAAATGGAGATTTGGAATTATGAGAAACAAGAAGAAATGCCTGCAGAACAAGAAGATTGTGACAAAGAAGAAGCCATCTTTAATGAACAAGTAATCTTAGATGGGGGGGGGAAAGGAAAGGGGGGGGAAAGGAGAATGGAAAGTTTAAGATTGGGAAAAACAACTCTCCCCCCAAAAATAGAGTGAAAAATAAGTATAAAATCAGAAAGCAACAGAAGAGGGAAATGCAGAAGAGAGAATTAGAACTAGAGAGACAAGAGGGTAAAAGGGGGAGGGAGAAGATGAGAGGGAAGAAAGAAAGGCAAAGAAGTTATAAAGGACATAAGCAAAACATAGAGAAACAGGGCCTATTTAGAGCTAATGCGTGAAAACTTAATGGAAAAAGGGATTCTGCGAAGGTACATAAGATAGTATGGTTATATTAGAAGCAGAAATAATTTTAGAAAATATGAAATAATGTATGATTAAAATGTCTGATAAAATAGCTATCGTAATTCAGTGGAATGCTTGTCAATAAATAAATGTAACAAAATGTATATTTAATAATTTATAAAACATATGTGAAGAGAAATAATTATGGAGGGAAAATTAATTATGGAGATTATATGTGTTTTTAAGGAAGTATGATATTTAATTGAAAAGAAGTGTTAAAGATGTTAGGATTTTAATGATTATTAATGATAGAACTGAACTAGAATGGAATGAGGGTTTATAATTACATATATTTACAATCTTTCTTATTTTTAAAAAGAACATAGTGTGTATTATAAGAATGTACCAAGCAGAATTCGATTGGAAGTTATGTATTATGTATTATATTGAAGGTCATAAACTTAAGGTATATATTGAAGTTTAAATAAGAATTGGATGGATGTAATTAAAAGATATAAAGGTGTCATACTCCAATTAGTAACTATAGGAGAAAATTGGTTTAATGAGAAAAGATAATATGAAATTGAAACAGAACAGACAAAAGTATAAATATAATGATTTGAATTGAGATGAGATAATCAAAATAAAATTGAGAAAATTAAAAGAGGGGAAAAACTATATAGAAAATATAAAATAGTATAAGATATGGAATAGAATACAAAAAGGAGCATGAAATTGAGTTTTGTGTCTGTATAAAGAAGTTCAACTCAGGACCATGCTATTTTCAAAAAAGATGTTTTACTTGTATTTTGTATGCGTGAAAACCCAAATAAAACTTTATTTAAAAAGAAAAGAATGCAATATTGCACACTATCTAGAGTAGGGGTCTTCAAACTTGACAGCTTTCAGACTTGTTTGTGAACTTCAACTCCTGAATTCCTTCTCCAGTCATATTAGCTCAGGAATTCTGGAAGTTGAAGACCACAAGTCTTCAACTTGTCAAGTTTGAAGACCCTTGATCTAGACTATCTAGATTCCAATCCAGGACAAGATGTCACTCCATGTTCAAATTTAAAAACAGTTTAAATTGGTGATATCTCACCACAGCAACAAAACCTATGTTGCCTATATTTGAGGCAGCCAGTCTTCTGGACAAATATGAATAAATCAACAGAACAGAACTATTTTGGGTGATAGAAAAAGATGCAGGAGCACAATTGACTCACTTATTCCACCTGCTCCTCTCCACATTATTTCCCTTCCTTATGGTTTTTTTTTTTTACAACATGGTGGCAGGAATAGAGAAATTAAGATTTAACATTTTTGCTGAGGTACTAAAATTTATCTCTCTCTGAGTGTTCTTAGGCATTCACTGCCGTGGACTGATTAGTGGCCAACTTTAATGAACTGTGTGCAAAAGACTGCCAGTATGACACCAATAAGAGAGTCTTCACATTGCAACTGGTAAGTGAAACCAATAGTAGGATATCAGTCACTAGGCAACCAGACAGGTACATCACAAAAACTTCACTGGGTTGAAAAGATGAAACATCATGAATCATCTATAATGTTAACTCAGTTAAATAACAATCTTATCTCATATGTAATTTCAGAAAAAATGCTGCTGCATGGTAACCCTCTAACATGGAAAGGTGCACTGCTTGCACCAACACCGATTATGAAGATCTTGATGTAAGAATGGTTTGCACATCCCTAAGAACAAGCCTTGATCATATTTTCTGCATTATCTTTTCAGACATTTGAAGAGTAATGTCATGTCCCTCTTCAGTCCTCATAGTGAACATTTTCCATTCTTGAATTTCTTTTCCTAGGAATTACTTCCCAACCCTCCTGCCTGCCTTTCTTTGAACTTGTTTAATTTTTCTTAGTCACCAGAATTAAAGCAGTTCTTGAGATGAAACCTGATCAGTGCCATGTAAAATGAAGTAAATTATGTTTGTCCTTTTGCAGCCACATCACAGAGCTGACTCATATTCAATTGGCTATCTAAAAGATTAATCATGGCAACTGAATCAAAATTTGTTAATCTGAGACATTTTTCTTCCCATCCAGGAAGCTTCATCAGTCAAAATAAAATAAAATAAAAATTAAGCAGAGAATCAGACAGTCATTGGAAAATATCAATTCTTGCCAACCAACTTCAAGGTTTCAGGGTCCAGTCGCCATGATTCAACCTTTTAGATACTTTTGAGCTGGATGATTAAGTCTTCATTGACATATTTCAATACATTTTGTGTAGAAACCCCTGGAGTTGGTGTGGCAACAGTTGGTACATTCCAACTATTTTTTGACTCTCTACCTAACAATTTTTTTCTTTTATTTTGACTGATGAAACTTCTTGGATGGGAAGCAAAATATCTCAGATGAACGAATTTTGGTTCAGTTCCCATGATTCAACATTTTAGATACCTTTGGCCTGGATGACTTAGTCTTTATTGACATATACAGTTGGTTACTATTCCAAAATCTTTTTCACAGTACAATTACCAAGCTAGGCAGTTGTGAGAAGAATGCAACCTTATAACTTCTAAGGTAACATTGTGAAAAAATGAACTGGGTCTAGAATCATTGGCATCTGCACGATCTATCAGTTTATGAAAATAACAAAAGCAATGTTGTATTATTAAAAAGCAATCTCTGCCTCTTTTTGGTGTTCATACTATATTATGATACAGATACAAAAGGGATACATCGTGTTACAGTTTGTCATCTGTCTTCTCTTGGGCTTCTGATAGACACAATTTTCTGGAACAGTGGCTTGATTCATATATGCCTTCAACTGGGTGCCTGAAATCCTTGTCATTGCTTAGATTGATATAACTCCAGGCTGAGAGCAACTCTGATCTTGGTTCTTCCTTGATCACTTTTGCATCTGAAACTTTTATTACTGGGACTATTGCTGAGTTTTGCTGTTGATTCACTTCATCTGCTTTTTATTTGGATAAAGAAGACTCAGGCTTAGTAGGCCCAGTTGCCTGTGTGGGAAGCCTCCCCTCCTTAAAAGAATGAAATAATTTAAGGAATATTTTTTAAAAAGGCAGAATATTATATTTCCCCAAAACAAGAAATGAAGAATCATGTTTTTTGGAAGCAGAAAGCAACCCCCACTTTTTCTTAATATCCCACAGCAGATGTCAACACTTAAGAGATGAAGAGCTTATTGAAAGAGGAAGACAAGTATCTAAATAGCTCTATTCATAAGCAAAGCAAACACTGCAGGCAGAAATCCATTCAAGACAGAATATTTTGGAACTGCCTGCATCAAAGTATGAACAAAGGCAGAATGGTGGGATTAGAAGCAGCCCCTCACCCAAGATCCAAAACAGGGTGAAAGTGATCAGCCACAATAGGAATTGCCCAACAAAGTTCCTTCATTGCACCATTCACAAAACAGTTCAAACTTCAACCAAATTAGCTCAAACACCTAGGATTTACATTTCCACTTTTGCTTGTAGAGCCAGCTATGATCCATACATAACCCTACATGACCTCATAGGAATCTGACAAAAGTTGATATAATACACGTTCTTGCACAGAACAGGAAGCTCAAAGAAGGAAGCCCAAAGAAGGTATAACAGGAAGCCCAAAGAAGGTATAAATCCCACCCACTCTATAGCCCAAAGAAGGTATAAATCCCACCCATTCTTAACTCCATTTTGTCAGCTGCACCAGAACCATAAATGCTGGTGGTTCTGTTTATCATTCTACCATCTTTCCAATCAGCCTCCACATTTCCAGTGTCTTTCTCCCAGCTTTGAACTGAACCAGATGGATATTTCTTCTGACAAAACCTGATTAACAAAATCTGTGGCCAGGGCAGAAAAGGATGTCTCTGGTATGAATGAAGTTTTTTTTATTATTACTTCTGAGTGAACAAATATATTCTATACTATTTACATTTATCATATTTTAAAAATTATTATGGCATAGTCATCCAGATGTTTAGATTGGATCTGGCATTTTTATCCACCTATTTATCTTCCTAAGATCCTTGGATAGGCAGATGATGATGCTTGATGGTGTTAAAGGTATTGACCCCTTAATGTAAGCTGTTCCAAGAAGACTCACCCTTTCCAATTGACTGGTGGTGATTTTATCAATGCCAATGAGGTTCAAGTGTTTTGGAACTGTCCTATCACCTCCTATTTTTTTCAACAAGTACACTTTGAAGTGGGTTGGGCTGGAGACAGTGATTGGCCCAAAGTTACCCAGATGGCTTTTGTATGCTTACTCTATAAACATTATTATAGTGTTTTATGCCTTAGTTTAGACTGTAACTGCATCCTTCTGTATTTGTGCTTAAACAAAATTCATTTATTTTACTAATTTAAAACTAAACAGTAACTTTATTTACCATGTAGGCCAGGGGTGTCAAAATCGATTTCATTGAGGGCTGCATCAGGGATGGGTTTGACCTTGCAAGGAGCCAGGATGGTGTGGCCAGCCACAACAGCCTCACGCAGCTCTCTGCCCCCCGAGCTCTGTTTTCATTGGCAAAGGATTGCAGGAGGCCGTCACTATCAAAAATCGTGCCCGAGGGAAGGCATGTGCAGCCCTTCAGAACTGTCAAATGGCTCAGCTAATCAGAGGCTTCTCCAGAGTGAAGACTGTTGTTGGATGCAACAGTTTTCACTGGCAAAGGCTGCTGGCAGAAGCAGGTCTTCAGTCCCTTTCAGAATGTTAGAGTGGGGGCCATTCTAACCTCTGCATTAATATTTCATGCATTAATATGCAATGCTACCCTGGGAATGCTTTCATATTGGAAAGAGATCATCCAGTTGTTTACTCTGTCACACTCCTTGGCCATAGTTATAGGTAGTCTGTGAGCTGTGACCACAGTTGTGACCAGAACTTTTGTTGCTAAATGATGCAGTCATTAAGCAAGTCACACCCAACTGGTGTTTAAAGCAAATTATCATGGTTGTTAAATGAATCATATGGCATTAAGTGAAATCTGGCTTCCCCAATTGACTCTGCTTGTTGGAAACCATCTGGGAAGATCACAAATAACAATGATGTGATTCTGGGATGTTGAAACCATTATAAATACATGCCAGCTGACAAATGCCTGAATTTTGATCACGTGATTGCGAAGGTTGTAAGTGCAAGCACCAGTTGTAAGTAATTACTATCAGAGCCATCATAACTTTCAACAATTATTAAACGAATAATTGTAAGTCAAAGACAATGTGTAAAGGGCATTAGACCATGCACCCACGGAAGCTTAGTCCCAAAGTTCTTTTGCAATGCCATGTAGTGCCAGCCTTCTAGTTATATTTTGTAAGATATGATGGAGAGAAGGAAAATTGGATTGTTTAAAAAAAATTCTGTCTCAGGTTCTGGTTCACAGACACATAATTGCCTATGCTATCATTGGAAACATTGGCTAGCATTGTGGAATACTGCTTAAGATTAAACAAAAATTACAAACTGGAACTTAAAAGAGGACAGATTTCATATTATCCAGGTTCAGAAATCAAAAGAATGCTCAGAATTCATTCATGTGCACAAAAACACTTAATACGGTCACTCCCAGAGCCCTTATAGTGGGACTGCAAACACTTTGTAGATAATTATTTCTAAATCTGAATTCCAAGGAGATGCAGGGATTGGTTATACTTTAAAATCTCATTTTCTGCTTGCAAATATCACTATTTTCCGCATAGGCTTATTGAAAGTATTTTTCAAGGCTTATAAAAAAAAACCCTCACTATTTTACAAAAATCTTAAGATTAAACAAATTTTGTTTGCTGTTCAAATCTTGATATTTTAGATACGAAGAGAGGAAGCGACAGAATTCACACACTAAAATAAGTCCAACGATCTCCAAGGAGTTTTAAATGCATGAATGATCAATACGCATACAAAAGAGATGGGGCTGCAAACAAACTGTTATAAAGATTATTTCATATTTTTACTCCCTGTACAGAGGCTACTATTTAAAATATTGTGCAATTTGTTTAGTTTGACCTGACATGTTACATTCACACAAACATTGTGGTTTCTAAGTAAGGATTTATTACTTAGTATGTTGAATTCTTGCCAGTTATGGTTTTATCAATAAATCATAGTTTCTCAACTCTGGCTGAGTATAATATGGATTAGTCTCATATATAAGTAAAGTGAAGTTTTCTATTTATTCCACTATTGTTAAAAAAAACCCTTACAACCAAACTTAAAAGTCCAAGATATGTGTATTTACTACTGCATGCTTTAATCAGAGTAATTAAAAGGTCACAGGCTTATTTAGGATCTCTTAGCACTGTGAGTATAAATTGAAATCCTGACTGTTCAGAATGCCAGAAAAGAAATTGCCATTCAGAAGCTTATTTTTAAATATAATATTTTAAAAATAATTTTAGTTTATTTGCTTAGTTCCAGAGAGCTAACAGTTTAAGGGATTTGTAATGAATGGAGAAATATTGTACCTAGGGAGCTTATTTTAGTTCTGCCTGTGAAAATAATAGTTTTTGCTTTGAGGTGACATTCATAAACTTGGTGGTATTGTTTGAGTGACAAATTTATGTATATTGCTTAAGCAATTTAATTGTCATTCACTTAAAAAAAAGATGAAAGAAACATATGAGTCAATAACATTAAATTTAAGGGCTAGAAAATTTCATGCATTAATATGCAATGCTACCCTGGGAATGCTTTCATATTGGAAAGAGAATCCCAAAGGTAAGTTGATACCTTCCAGAGAACAAAGCTATTATGGGAATATGCTTTTCCCTCCAAGACCAGCTTGATCCATTATCATGATTTTTCACTGGCAAAAATATCCCCTAAAATAACCCACAGAGGCTGATGATTTTTCCTGATCTAGCTTCCTCCTTCCTACCTATTAAACAATGCAGTTTTTGGACAGTAGGACAAGTAGAAACTTCAAAGAGACCGTTTTCATTGCAAATTGTTTCAAAGTGTTGTACCTTGATTTAGTTTGTCTCTTTGTCCAATAGTAATACACTACCACCACCCATCACATGGTTCTATACATTTAATAAATAAATTCTTGTCCAACTTCAAGCATTATCATTCAATGAGCGGCAAAAAGCTAAGAAGTTGTAAGCAGAAGAAGCAGAAACCTGGAGAATGAGGGAAGAAATGAGAGGAATCAAAACTAATTTACATCAAAACCATTTGCCATATTTTTCATGCCTTTTTATTTTTGCAAATGATTCTTGCATGAATGAGAAATATGGCAAATTCCTGCAGTTCATAATTTGATGCTGCACTGCATAATTTTCTTTCATTTGAAATCTCAGGACTTCTAACTTTCCCCCATCAAACGTAGATAGATAATTTATTGGCCACATATTTAATGGGTAAATCTGGTAGCAGATTTGTCTAGAAAAATCTTTCAGTTGTTCAAAATCCCATTGCTCAAAAACAATTTAAAGCCAACCTATAGTTTTTTTCTCTACCACCATCACTGGAACCCTAAATATAGCATTAGCCAATACATTCTTCTTTTCGTTATCTATCAGGAGAAGAAAAGAAGTACTTTCCTCTTTCAGCTGAAAAGATCTTGAAGGAAAAGGGTGTGAAAAAAGGATGATTAACCAATCCTGTTCATCAAAGCCGTTTCTTTTGGTTTTCAGGTCCATTTAATACAACTATCAAAGAAAACACATCAGAGTCTTTAACACAATTGGATCATCACAAGAAACTTGGCCCAGAAACTTTAGGTATAATTTCTAGCCCTGTTAGATTTGAGTCTGATCATTTTTTTCACATACAATATTCCAACCCTAGACAAAATACTTTCTTCTTGTAACTTTTTGTGTGATTTTTCTCCAGCTTTCAGATTTTGAAAGAGCCAGTTCAGGATAGGCATCTCTCTGGACAAGCTGCTCCAGATGCATAATATCCTTAAGGGATTGTAAGGACTACATGAAGGAAAACAGTTTAAGAATAGACACCATTCTGGGAAAGTTCAGATAACAGGAAAGAGATTATTTATTTTATTAGTCAATCAATTTATATTCTGTCTGCTAAATGAAAACATTCCCAAAGCAGATTACATCTTAAATCTCAAACAAGAACAATAAAACAATAGTAAAGCAGCAATAAAGCAAAGTAAAATATAGCCTTTCTTTCTTTTTTTTTTTAAGAAAAAAAATCCATCTCCAGATTAAAAATTTAAGTAATGCTTTTACCTGCTACTGAAAAGACAGCTATGAGGAACCAACTTGCCTTGGGAACTCCGTTTTGTACACTGGATAGTATAACAGAGAAAACTCTCCCAAATCATCACTTGTCTAGGTTGAGAATTCAATTTCTGGAGAAGGTCCTTTAAAAAAAAATAAAAGTAGTAAGAATAATTAATAGAATTTTTATGTGAAAAGTTATGGTTATAGATTAGTTTTCCTAATCTCTGAACCAGTTACAGAAAACTGCACAATACCTTTAATCCCTTGGATACAATACCCCACACTTTGGGATTTATTTATGGGATTTATATCCTGGAATCAGCAAGCTTTCTATGAGTGGTACAGTGGCCTAGAAGTGGAACTCTCACCTCACAATCAGGAGGCTGTGAGTTCAATCCTAGGTAGAGGCAGATATTTCTCTCTCTGAACACTTGAGGATATATCTGCTGCATATAACTCTGCGTTGGCAACAGGAAGGGCATCTGGCCAGTAAACACTCAGCTCCATTCAGTTGCTCAGATCCCACCCCACAAGGGATTAAGGGGTCATTAAAAGAAGATAATGATGACCTGCATGCCTTCTATAACCTGCCATGATCAAGAGCCTGGTCATTAAACTTTGATGTTTCCATACCATCTTCAAACAGAGCATCACTTATAATGTGTTATGGCAATACCAAGGAATTTGCTACAATATGGCAGTAAAAGTACACACGTTTAATCCTGTTCTGCTGGCCATTGCCAAAACCTGGGCACCTAAATTCAAGACAGAATAACAACAGAATAACATAATACTACAATTGGAAGGTACCTTGTAATACTACAATTGGAAGGTATCTTCTAGTCCAGGGGTTCTCAACCTAATGCCGCAACCCTTTCATACAATTCCTCATGTTGTGGTGACTCCCAACCATAAAATTATTTTCGTTGCTACTTCATAACTGTAATTTTGCTACTGTTATGAATCGTAATGTAAATAATATATAACAATAGCTTTAATAATACAAAAGATGATATATGGCATAGTTCCGCCAATACAGTTCATTAAAATTTCCTATGATTTACCATTCTCTGTATTGTTTTTTACATATCTGTTACTATCACAAGGTGGCAGTATTCACATCAACCACAGCTGTATATAAAAAGACGGATCAGCATCCAGATTAAGTTCCTATGGTACAGATTTATTTATTTTTTGCAGTAGTTGATGATTTTACAGTACATGATTTTACATTTATGCAGTAATTATAATTCATGAAGTGTCGTTTTACCTCCAATACTGCTGCTTTCAACACAGCTTTCTACACATGTGTGACTGGTCCGCATAAGTACATTATGACACCAACCCTGTCACATACACCTGTATTTGTACAGGGTGTATGTGATGGGGTTGGGGCAATGATGTCATCACTCCAGGTACTCGTATGTGGGCGTATCTGCATATGGGCGGACCTGCCTGGAGATAGATAGAGAAGCAGTGTCTCGGTTCCTAAGACCATCAAAAATATGTGTTTTTCAATGGTCTTAGGCAACCCCTATGAAAGGGTTGATCAACCCCCAAAGGGGTCACAATCCACAGGTTGAGAACCACTGTTCTAGTCCAACTCCCTGCTCAAGGGTGAGATCCCATATTATTTCAGACAAATGGCTGTTCAATCTCTTCTTAAAAGTCACCAGTGATAGAGCACCTACAACTTCTGAATGCAAGCCTTTCCACTGATTCTAACTATCAGGAAATTTTTTCCTTAATTCTAGGTTATATCTCTCTTTGATAATTTTCCATCCATTACTTCTTGCCTTGCCTTTGGGTGCTTTGAAGAATAGGTTGTCCCCCTGTTGTTTATGACAGCCTCTTAGATATTGGAAGATTACTATTAAAGATTGGAAGACTGCTCCTACATATTCAAAGACTGTTATTATGTCACTCCTACTCCTTCTCTTTGTTAGACATGACATTCCCACTTCCTGCAACTGTTCTTCATGTTTTAGCTTCCAATCACCTTATCACCCATGTTGCTTTTCTCTCCACTTTTTCCAGAATCAGTGACCAAAACAGAATGACCAAAGGGTGACCAAAACAGAATGGAATATTCCAAACGTGGTTTTACCAAAGCATTATAAAATGATATTAGCACTTTACATATTCTTCATTCTATCTCTCTGGGATGCAGCCTAGGACTGTGTTGACTCTTTTGGTAGCTGCATATTTAAGTAGTTTGGCTCATATTTAAGTGATTATCCTAAGTCCTTCTACTGTTGCTGCTATTGAGCCGGGTACCACCTATTCTATATTTGTGCATTTGATTTTTCTTGCCTAAGTTTATTTTTCTTTGTGTTCTCACCACTATCATTTTTGGGGGGTGGGAGGGATAGAGCCCAGTGTTCACATCTGTCAAAATTCTTCTGGATCGTGAACTTCTCTTCTAAAGTGTTTGCTATTCTCTCAGCTTGATATCATCTTCAAATTTGATGAGTTCCCCTTCTATCCCTTCATCTACATTGTTTATGAAGATGTTGAGTACTGGGTCTAAGAGAAAGCTTTGAGATACTCCACCCTCTATGTAGATGTAGTTCCATTAAGGACTACATGTTGAGTGCAACTGGTCAGCCAATTACGAATCCATCTGGTGGCGATACTGTCTAACCCACATTTAGCAATTTTACCAAGTAGTAAGTTGTGGATCTACTTAATCAAATGCCTTACTGAAATCCAAATATATTATTCCACAGCATTTTGCTGGTCCACTAATTAAGTTACTTTGTGAAAGAATGCAATAATGTTTGTTTGGTGTGATCTATTTGGTGAGCCTAAGTCTTCATCATATAAAGCAATCCAATGCAAATTGATCTGAGGGTGGTGCAGTGGTTAGAGTGCAGTACTACAGGCTACTTCTGCTGACTGCTGGCTGCCAGCAATTTGGCATTTGAGTCTCACTGGCTCAAGGGTGACTCAGCCTTCCATCCTTCTGAGGTCGATAAAATGAGGATCCAGATTATTGGGGGCAATATGCTAACCCTGTAAACCACTTATTGAGGACTGTAAAGCACTGTGAAGTGGTATATAAATCTAAGTGCTATCGCTATCCTCTTCTCTGCCATTATCATCCTTGTGTTAAGTTTCAGTTTGCTTCTGCTCATCCACTATGTTAGCAATATCAGACACTGATTTAGATCTTGAAAAGCTTCCCTGAAATCAAATGGTAAATAAAGATACCTGCATGCAAGTATAATAATACAACATGGGCCTGAAGAGGACAGTACTGTTACAAGACTGAAGAATAAATCATAGAATCACTGTCTGGTCTCAATCCAATATCTCTGATACAGAGAGAAATAATGCTGATTTATCATGAACCCTGGGTATATATTATCATTGTTGGTCCAGAGTCTAGAGGTTGCTCACATAATAGATCTTTGGAAAACTTACAAAGCCTTTTAGATATTTAGATGTTGCACAGTATTGGCTTAATAAACACCCCTTCAAAGTTCTCATTATATCTAGTATTGAGTTGCAGAAATATACAAGAATTGTAAAGTTTGAAGTCAACTTGGAGAAACTGTTGTTTTGTCTATTTTTATTGCATTCAAATAAGAACCACAGGATGCCTTATTATGCATATCATTGTGATAAAAGCCATTTTTCTATCCTTTATGGAAGTACAATAGATCTCCGGAATATATAAAGCTGGTGTTGAGACGTTGTCTATTAGACCATATAAATGAAGAGTGTGATTCATAATCAAATGATGGCACAATTGTCCATTCTGTGAATGCATCAAAGCAATTCTTAACTAGAGAATTACTCATAATTGCCCTATGGAAATTAACTACCTGTACATACTGAAACCAAAGCATAATGGCCTTTCAGAGGCTAAGCTGTTAGATAACGATAGCAACACATCCTACTTGCAACTTGACCCATAAAACCAGTAAAGCAGTAAAGAAAACATTGTTATGTAAAGTTTATTTTCTGGTTTTTATATATTTGTGATTCTCCTGTTAGTCTGAATTTGAATTTCTACTGCACCATTAAGTTTTAAAAGGGTGGAATTCTTCCAGAATTTCTGCTTGCATTATCAGCGTTTCTCAATCTTGGCAACTTTAAAATGTGTAGACTTCAGCTTCTAGATCGTATCTTTAAGCAATCGTATCTTTAAGTTGCCAAGGTTGAGAAATATTGATTTAAATGAAGCAGGATTAAGCATATGACCATTTAAATTCTGCTTAGGATGCCAATAGGGCAACTTATTTTCTCACTTGCAGAGAATTACAACCAATGAGTCCTTGCTTTTTCTAATTAGCATTTTTGCTAAGATATCTCTATAGCAATGTTTCTCAACCTTTGGCAGTTTGAAGATAGTGGACTTCAACTATCAGAATTCCCTCAACTAGGTTGGCTGGAAATTCTTGAAGTCCACATATATTCAAGTTGCCACAGTTGAGAGCATAACTCTATATTAATCTAGGCACATCTGTTGGCAGATAAAATATGCCACAGCTCATTGCCTCCAGAACCCAAATTAAAATGCAAGTTTCTTATGTTTTCATATTTATGACATATCCCTTGACATGGGCTTATGCCCAGATCCTTTAATATACTTCCCAGCATGATGGAACATCAGGTGATGAGTAAGCCCCCTCCCCCATGGGATATTTTATTTAGCTCAGTATTGCAAACTTCTATTCCTAAAATGAGGCTTCCTATGAGAATTTATATTTTCCAGAAACTTCTAGCAGAAGATACCAGAGTATCATGCACTGGTAAGTGCCAGTATTGGCATCAATTGATTACCAAAGGCTCAACTTGGTTTAATATTGTCCATGCAGCCTATCAAGAAGTGTCCTTATAATTTACTATAGTATAAAATATCTTTGTGTGTTTGCCACCTAATGGTCAAAAAAGAAATCAATTATTGTAATCTAGACAAAATTAAATGCAAGAATCTTCAACTCTTGCTCTTTTCCAAGATGGTTTCCAGTTTGACATCTATAGTTACTCTGGGTACTACTCTGGGCAGTCTTCTTCATACCAATCTCATTAATAAATACATGGTAGACAAAGGCAATAATAGCATAGGATTTTATTTTCCCCCTGCATTAGGTACAGAATATGGCAGTATTCTGTAGCTAGAAAAAAAATTCAGATTTAGGGAATGCTGTTTGCATAACATGGAGTTGATTAATCCCTCTGTCAGATCAAAGTTGTATTTCCTTCTTAAAGCCATAATCATAAAATTAAATCATGAATTTAATGGTATACTTAATTTAAAATCTTAGAAAACCACTTTATAGCACATCAGATTATAGAATAAATTACTGCTAGCACAGTATGAAGGCACACTTAAAATTATCAATTGGAAGCAAATATACTTATCAGATTTCTGATTGTTTCAGAGACGGTAATCCATATTAAATACTTCAGTTGGCTATCTAATTGTTTTCAGGCCCCAAATTTATTTAAATGACTGTCTCTTCCCTTATTAATCTGTCCTTTTAAAATTTTCTTGAGGATACTTTTTGTCAGAGAATTTTTTCGACTAACCTTAAGATAGTAGGTTAAATAAATGGAGAAGGCTGTTAGCACTTCTATATGTCACCCTGTACTTTGCCTCTCAGTATCTGTTGCTTAAGGCAGTAACTTCAGTCTGTGTAATGACAGGAACAGTTACTGAACAAATACCAGAGGAAAATAGAGTTAGAAAAGGACCACAGAGGCTCATAAGAGGACAACAGTTATCTCTCTGTGATAACTACTGATCCATGTCAAGTCATTTCCATTATAAATCATAAGTACAAAGTTTAGCAACAGCTTTATGTTTTTACTTCTAGTTAATGAATCAAGCTCTGATGACAGTTTATATAAATGGCTTTGAGAAAGTAAGATTGTTCAAACACAACCTGATCAATTTAAAATATTGCCATGGATTTGAAATGTTTTGTTTTATCCAAAAGTGTTTAATTCCTCTTATTTGTCATTATTTTAAATCTTTATAAAATTCCTACTGGAATAAATAAGAGAGTAGTAGTTTATTATATAGAGTCATATTCCTTTGCTACTGCCTGCTGAAACATCCAATTTGCTGTCAACTTGCAAGGTATGAATAGGGGTAAAAATGAACAGCTTCTTTTAAAATTATTTGTAACAATTGTGATCTAGTGTCTATATGCTGTATAGGCAAGCATCACAGATCATTATATTCACCAGATGATGGTCTTTTGTAATTAAGCAGTTTGTGTTGTTTGTCCCTTTGCATGAACAATATAACGGAAATTTGAAGTATGCAAAAAAATTGAACCTGTTTAATTTCATGTTTTGTTTTATTTTTTTAAAATAAGCTGTATTATCAGAACCAGTACTACGTATTCCCCCCAGCTCCCTCCAAGTCCTGCTATGCTGTTTTATTGCAGTAGTAGTGATGGTATGGGTGTTTCTGGGAGTGTGTGCCAAGACTATAAACTCCTAGCAGAGTCTACCCAAGCTATGCCAGCACTGTGGACAATAATGGGAAGAAGGCAATTTATGGATAAAAGAAAAGAGATGTAAAGGACAGTGTTAACTATTGTACGATAACCTTAATTTCACATGCTTTTCAACTAAATTTTACAATTATCTAATGCATATTAGATTCCTGCATAGAAACAGAGATGCCAGATGTTCAAACTGGTTTTTACAAAAGATCAAGGAACTTGGCATTTTATTATAGCTGTGAATAATTGAGAAAGTCAAAGAATACTGAAAATAAATTAGTATATACTTTATTTGTTATACAAAGGCCTTTGATTGTATTGACCATGTCAAGCTATGCAACTTGAGATCTATGCCATATCCTTTCTTGCTTGCCCCTAACCACATGGCTTCTCTTGTGCATCTCTGTGCACCCTCCCCAATCTTCATCACAGGCGCTCCCTGGCACTTTTCTTACACCATCATGAAACCTTTCCCAATGGTGCACCTAAGGCACAGTGTGGACTGAAAGACTATATGGTGGGGAGATTGCACAGAGGTGTAGTGAGAATTATGGAGGGTTTGTGGGGTAGTATGGGGATGTAAGTTGGTATATGAGGATGTGAGGGAAGTGTGATGAAAATTTGGGAGTGTACACACATAGGGATGCTGAAGTGTTAGATAAGTACATATATATAAAATACACACATAGATGCATACATACATATATACATATGTTATATTATATAGATATAAAACAGGAAACATATTCAAATTCTAGAATATGTCTGTACCTATCCAAATCAGACTCACTCAGGCAACATTTCTTCTCAGAAAACTCTATGAAATTGACAATTGGACTTTGAGGAAGCAAGACAGGAAGCATATTGATGCATTTGAACTTTGCCATTGGGGAAGACTCCTGAGTATGTGGGTAGCCAAAAAAATAAATATATCATCATATTTATAAATTAACCCAGAATTTATTTTCTTGCTTGCTTGTTTGGTGGTTTATTAAATGTATGTAACAACTCATCTCACTATTTTGGACAATACAAGAGCAACAAAAAAATAACCACAAAATTAATTAACTTAATTAAAATTAATTAATGTTAAAAAAATAGAATGCAGTCTTTTCTATTTGACAGGCTCAAATAATGATAGTATTTTGGACAGAGTATAATGCTTAGTTCCATGGAAATATCTGTAATGCTGGATAAGGTGGTATAGCATGGCAGGGGAATATATTTGGGGAGTAATGAGATGTAGAGATGCTGAAGGGATCTTAGGGAGGGCATTTCTCAGACTGGAAAATTAATTTCTTGCATTCTTAATTGACAGCTTGTTTTACAAGTATGATTAATGAATGCTCCATGTGTTTGATATGGAAAGTTTTCAAACATAGCCTCTGGCACTTATGTAGCACAAAAATGAGCTAAGTAACTTTGGAACAATTATTCTCTCCTAGGAAGAACGCAAGGCAAAGAACTTTCAAAATCCTTCTAAGAAAAATGTATGGACCTCAAGGAGGAATTAGGATTGATTCAAAAAAATATAGCAACAATATAGTTAATGTCTGCTGAGAATATTTCAATCTACTATGCCTCCATACTTAATTTGGTTCTGAATGAGTTAAATTGTGCCTTATGTTAAACTAGCATTTTAAAACATCTGTTTACAAATAGCCATTACTTTCCTAAAAGCAAAAGAAGGTAGAGAGAAGCAATCAATCAAATTATGGAGGAATTTTTAGTCTTTTTCTCCTTATGTTTTTTTTTTTTTTTTGACAAAAACATTCTGATCCCAGTTCTTTGCTCCCATAGATGTGTCTGCAAATATCTAGCTAAAGTCAAATTATTGCCCAAAATTTTAATCTCACATATAACTATTTTTTTCTCCTATAGTGTCTGAATTTTATTTTGCAGTGTTAATTGTACCTTTCATGTATGGCAAGCATTAGGTCATGTGCCATTCAGTATTTTGGGACATATGTGAAATCACTTATTTTCTTGATCCTTACCCTCTACCTGCTTTGGTATTTTTGCAAAGAGAACTCAATATCCTCTAATTACTCTTTCTCCAGTTTTTGTTTCTCAATGTAACAATAAAGCCACTAATCTTCACACTTAACATTAATTCCAGAATAGACCACTCCTTATGTCTCATAACATTCTGAGTTCAAATTAATCTCATATTGGATAGTTGTCTCTTTTCAAGGAGTTAGTATTGAGTGATAGCAAAAGAAAGTACCAATATTCATTAGGAACAACTCTGAAGTATCTGATGATTTGTACAAATTAATCAGATGACATTCCTTTTTCACATTTGAAGGCAAACAAAAGAATTAACAATTCACTGTTCCTGAATAATGCTTTCACATGATGCAGTCTATAGATAGAATCATATGGTACTTCCATGCATTCTTTGCTACGTTCATTTAGTTCAGGAGTGTCAAACTTGGGCCTCATGTTGTCGTCACTTTTCCCGCATAGCTAAACCAGGAGTGGCTGTGGCCAATGCATGATGCATCCGGCCCATAACGCATCTGGCAAATTGCTCTAGTTTATTCTATCCACCATCAAGCATGGAGAATCCCAATTTCAACCTAAAAGATGACATAAATTTCATGGCGGGGGGCAAGGGTGTTGAACAAAATGTTTAAAATGTACTGATAACTGGAGGACAGTTTTTTAGCATTCATTGCAAGTGTGTCCTATGACCACAATGTACATATCTTTCTGGGAGCTACTGCATTTTCATGGCAGAGTCTGTTTTTAGCTGGAGCAGAGGAAAAAAAAAAAACAGATGGTGATCTCTACTGACTGTTCCTTTTGACAATTTTGTGTCTGTCCAATTGTCAGTAGTGTCAAACTCACATCATCACAGCAGTGTCATGTGACATATTGTGACTTTTTTCACCTTTGCTAAACCAATTGTGGGCACAGCCAGCTGGGTGGGCTGCAAGTTTGAAGCCCTGATCTGTGGAAAGAATTAAGTTTGAAACTGTGAGGAGTGTATCTATTTTGTGACTCAAAACTCAAGATGAAAAAGGGAGGTTTTCCTTTGAAGTAAGGAAAATACCAGGCACCAGTTAAAAGGTGCCAATTAAAATGTCAACCAATCTTGGAATGCCTTTGAAGTGCTGGGAACTATTGAACCCCCTTGGAACGTTTCTGAAGTGGGGGGAGTACCAATTGAACTGTTGAACTATCATGCACTTCGCGCATGATATGTCGATGTATGCCCTCATGTTAGGGAGGTGTTCACTGCGTGCTATGCACATATAAGGTAATGAATTGTAACCTGTGTTCTAGAAGGTAGATTGTAAACCAAGCCATTTGCATAATGGGGAGGGGGGATAGTTTTGGGTATAAGAGTAGAGCCTTTAAGCTTTGCTTTTCGTTCTCTCCTCAACTGCCAGAAGGGGAGGACCCATCTGCAGATGTTTATTCCAATAAAGCCTTTTTCCTTGGATCAACTTTGAATCCTGGTGGTTTTTCTTAGCCACAATCTCACAAAACCAAGGAGGTTCACCAGAATCGGTGAATAGGCTTGGTTGTTTGCAGACATTTTGTTACCAGACACTCTATAATCTTGAGGTCCCTACAGGGATCTGAAGAAATTGGCTAAAGAGATTGAGATTCTAACCTGATACTTTATTATTATTATTTTTTACTGATGCAAGTTTTTATTTATGGAAACAGGAATATTAACAGCAACATCAACAATTAATGATGGAATTTCTTAAGTATTAACAGCCATTTTAAAAAATAAATCCTAGAAAAGAACTACCATTGGATGCTCGGTTACCTTTCTACAAATGCAAATAAAAATAAAAATACAGGATTTGAATAATGAAACAAGGACTTCCAGGGGTGGGCTTCAAAAATTTTAGCAAAGGGTTCTCTACCCAGTTGCTGGGGGGGGGCCATGGGGGCCATGGCCTAGTTGGCCTCCTGCACCAAGGCAGTGGGGAGAATTTTTGCCCTTCTTGGGCTATGTATGCTCTCTGGAAGCCAAAAACAAGCCCATTTCTGGCCTTCTCAAATTTCCAGGAGGCCCTTTTTTTACCCTCCCAAAGCCTCCACGTGCACCCTGAACTTACCTGCATCCAAAACGGGTCGCGTGAGGACTCTTGGGAGCAGCGGGATGGAGCGGGTGAGTCCAGCTAGGAGTGGGATTTGGGGGTTCTCTGAATTGCACAGAATCTTAGCTAGGGGATCTTCCAAAGCCCTGTGAACCCCCAGCAGCCCGCCCCAATGACTTCTCACTAACTTCTTTCAGATTTTCTTTATGTACTGTAATTTCCTATATTGCTTTCTAGAGTACATTTTCAGTGGGCACAAGGACCACAAAAGGAAACCTGGATCAGTGTAAGGTTTCCCTCTTTCTATCTGTGTATTGTCAAGGTTCCATCAGAATCCAGAGATTTCATGGTCTCCACCTTCAACCAGTATATTTGGCTAAGATCAACAAATAGGATATTTCAAGTATTTATTTATTCATGTATTTTACGACCCACACTATCTAATTCAGGTCTTGACATATTGATTATCAGATTTTGATATTTTTATTTAATTAGAAACTATATTTCTGAAAACCCAAACTGCAGCTAAAGGAGCCTCTTAATTATTTAATAGTCTAGATGGCTCAAAATTCTTGCTTTTTATGATGGATACATATAAAAAGAAACCGTAATATCTAGGTGCTCTATACAAAACACATACACACACTTTTTTTAAAGTGTAGTTAGTTTTCAGTAGTGTTGTGAAATACAGCATGAGTTCATATTAAAAAAAGAAATATCAACTTCAGTGCCTAGGCTGCTGTAGGATGTGCTAGTCTAATCTAAATAATAATAATAACCATATCTTGCAATGCTAGTATTTGAACTGCAGCAAAGAGTGAATAATATATTATAGAAACTGGATTTAGTTACACTTTTTTGTCATTCTACTTCTCAGATAGCAAATCATACTACTCCGTTTCATATGCTAAAAGCATCAAGACAGAGCATTTTTTACCTCTGTTAAAGAAGAACTACCAGTCCTTACAAGGATATGTATAATTTACAATAGTCAAAATGTTTGTATGAATATTAAACTGGGCAAAAGGCCAAGAACATTTTAATGTCAGTTACAGCTGCTCCTTTGCTACATTGTTTTTACATGTCTTTCTGGGAGAACGAAACAAGCCAGTAGCTATTTCCAGCAAAGCATTAACCAGAACGTCTTAATCTCGTGACCGATTTGATGTTTAATGTCTTCTTCCTTGTTGAATATTACAATGAAGAGTGAAGCCAAGGAAGAAAGGCTTCACTCAAGTCTGCCTTTTCAGTGGGAAATAATAGTTTAAATTCATTGACCTGTCTGTTTGGCACGAAGATTGGTTTAATCTCATTAGTTGAGCTGTCTGACAACTCCCTTTAAAAGGGAGAGCTGTTGGACAGGCAAGCCACTCGATTATACTGGTCTATTCAATAAATAACTGTAGTCACTAGTCTTTTTTTAAAGTTTTAAAAACAATTTTATTTACAAATTTAAAAACGTACAATTTCAAAAATACAGAAACAATAATAACACATAATGTTTTACATTTATTGTTGAATTTGGTAAGTCCCAAAAATCATTATTGGCTAGGACTAGTCACATATTCACATATTATAATATCCTAAGTGCTAAATAATTCACAATATACTCCATTTATTTTCACGTTGGCTTATAACTACTCTTCTATTATGAATACATTCATGTTTTTTAACTAATAAACACAAAAAATATTATAAATGGCTAATACTAATAATAGTAGTAACAGAGAAAAGAAGGTTTAAAACCTTTAATTGTTTTTATGTACTTAATATATTATAAACCACTGGGTATAATTTGTATTTTAGATTCATTTACATGTTTATTTTATTTTTTTGATTTGTCAATCGCTTACAAGATAATAGGTATAAGTATATACAAAGTTATGAATACATGAAATGGGTACATATAAGAAAAATAAAAGAAACAATAGGACATGGACGGTAGGCACGTCGGTGCACTTATGCATACCCCCTACAGACCTGCTTATGCCATTTATCCCATATCTGATAATAATCTGTATCCTCCTTCCTATTAATTTCAAGTCTAAGCCTCTCCATTAGGCACACTCATATGTTTTCTGAATAGCAACCTGTATCGGTGGTACATTTGGGTTTTTCCAAAATTGTGCAAGTGAGATACATGTCACAGTTAATAAATGGATCGTCAGATATTTTACTTTAGTGGAGTACTCCCCTTTGATCATTCCCAACAAAAGTAATTCCGGTTTCCACTCCAGTCCATACTCTATAATTTCTTCTATCCACGTTTTTATTTTTAGCCAACAGTTCTTTATCTCGGGACAAGTCTACCATGAATGAAAGCATGTACCAAATTTCCCTTTACATTTCCAACAGCAAGGATTACATTTCCAACAGCTCGTCTAAAGTTATTTCTTTATTCAACATCTCTTTTTTGTCCTCTGATATTGGATAGAAAGTTTTTTCAGCTAGGTGTCTATAGGTTATAATATAAGGCTTTCACTCCATTTTCCTCAAGTGCACTACTGCAGATTATATGTTACTATAAAAAGGCAATATGCATTTTTCCTCAGAAGACCACAATGATTCTTTATGATTATTATAAAGAACAAGCAAAGAGAACTGTTATTAGTAAGCTGAGCTGGTTCAAAATGTACATTGGCAGTGTTGTGGTCTACTGGCAGCCTGCGGAGCTGGTGACAGAGTCGGACAGTGTGGAGGAACATGGGTCAGTCCTGGAATTCAATGAGGGCTCAGATGAGGGATCTATGCTTGATGAAGAGATGGGGCCAAGGCCACCTGAAAATTATGTGCTGACTCCGGAGCCTCCAGAATCTGACATCAGTGAGGCAGAGGAACAGGGGGAGCCTGTTCCCAGTGCACACTTGTGCAGAGCTGCCAGAAGGCAAGAACCATTAAGACAAAAGGGATGACTTGTGAGTAAGGCTTGAAGATGATTGGCCCTTCCCATAAGACATAAAGGAGGAGCAAAGGGACATGAGCCTTTGCAGGAAGTAACTTTGTTCGTTCTGGTTGGTTTAAACTCTGAAGTTCCATGTTGACTTTGTGCCTCCATTTGTACAGCTAATTGGCAATTTAGTCGTTGGCAGCATTTCAAGAGAGATAAAGGTGGGTGCTTATCAGCCTAATCCCGAAAGACTTCTGTTGGACTATTCATAAACTGTTTGGGACTCATTACGGCCTGTGAATGCATATTGACAGCCCATTGAAATAATAATAAAAATGGTTTTTGGGAACAGCATATGATTGTTACTGTCTCAGGAAGCATTGGTCAGAACAGGCAACAGATAAGTTATGGAATATTATATTCAACTCACGTTTTTTAAAATAACTGTAAATTCTCAAGAACATATGCCAGATATGATTGATTCATAAACTGATTGACTATTCATAAACTGTTTGGGACTCATTACGGCTTGTGAATGCATATTCACAGCCCGTTGAAATAGTAATAAAAATGGTTTTGGGGAACAGCATATGATTGTTATTGTCTCAGGAAGCATTGGTCAGAACAGGCAACAGATAAGTTATGGAATATTATATTCAACTCATGTTTTTTAAAATAACTGTAAATTCTTAAGAACATATGCCAGATATGATTGATTCCTGTTGATATTCTCTTTTAATAAGGCATGGCTTTAGTTTTGTATGATTATTAAGTAACAAACCTGTTATGTACTGAGCATGGGTGCAAGGATGGAGACGAGCCAGTGAAACAGTGAACTTCAACTCTTTATTTACATGTGAAAACAGCTCACTCAATGGCCACGATGGACCCCTTTATATAGGCAACTCTTAACTTATTTAACCAATGAAAACACAGGGAACGCTAGCTCCATTAACCAATGGGAGAGGCTCATTAATAGCCAATCAGATTCTTCTGAATGGACCCATCTGATGTCGCTATTATCGGCCAATCAGAAGTGCAGGGCCAGAACCCTGCACTTTACTTCAAGCTCTTAATGATCTTTATTAAGCATTTATTGATTCACAACACCACTTCCCCCCGGGTTCCGTTTAAGGGGTGCGGTCAGGTAGTCTTTGAGGTAGGCAGGTTGTTTTGATTGTCTATTAGATTTCTGTTGTCCTCCTGGTATTTGGCTACAGTCTTGTTGGGGTAGGACGTTATCTGGTGAAAAAGGTGCCTCCCGTTCCGCATTCGAATTTTCGTCGTCACTACTGCTTTCGGCATCTCTTTGAGGCGAGGCCACCCCCATTCCGGGTCCATCACATGCTGTCTCTGAGCGGTCATTACTACCGCTTAAACTTTCTGCTGCTTCGAATTCAGCTTCCTCGCTATCTCCTCCCCCCTCGGTTTGGAAATCAGGGGGCTCGGAGATCCCCGACTGTAGCCTTGAATGCAGCTGATCAATATGGCATTTCCAAATTCTATTGTCGCGACATTTTACATGGTACGATCTAGGGCCAGTTACTTGTACTATAGTTGCCTCGACCCACAACGGATCTCCCGAAAAGTTCCTCGTGAAAACCAAATTGCCTACCTGGAATTTGCGATATTTCCCGCTAGAACCGTGTGGCTTTTCAGGTTCATATGCTGGATGTAGGCGGTCGAGGTGGGAGCGGAGCTTCCGTCCCATTAATAACTGCGGGAGTTTTATTGGTGACGCTGTGCGGAGTGATATGCTGTAAAAGGAATATCCAGTTAATCTTGTGTTCTATATCGCCATAGTCCATCTTATGCAAGGTTTTCTTGATGAATTGTACCATGCGCTCGGCCCTTCCATTGGCTGCAAGATGTGCTGGCAAAGTCAGCGCATGTCGGATACCGCAGTCTGCCAGGTACTGTTCGAGGACAGCGCGGTAAATTGAGGCCCAGAACAGCGCGGTAAATTGTCGGATACCAGAACGTCTGGTAATCCGTGTGTCGCAAAAAGTCTGTCTAGTTTTCTGATGACTGCTTTGGTTGTTGTATTCCTCATTTCATGGATTTCAAGCCAGTTCGAGTAGGCATCCACCATCAGTAAGAATGTGTGTCCCTTGGTAGGACCCGCAAAGTCCAGATGAATGTGGGACCATGGTTCCCTCGGTGTTTCCCATTCGGTTGGGGTTGCTTTCGACGGGGCGTTGCTTACTTCCTGGCATTTGCGTCAGGCTTTTACCCATGTCTCTATCTGCTTGTCAATACCCAGCCACCATGCGTAGCTTTGTGCAAGGGCTTTCATACACACGATGCCAGGGTGGCCATCGTGCAAGGTCCTTAGTAGCGCTGGTCACAACCGCTCTGGGACGACAACTCTATCACCCCAGATAATGCAGCCCTTTTGAGAAAATAGTTCCATTTGCCGATTTTTGAATGGGCATAGTTGTCAGGTATTTGGTCTAACGGCCATCCCCGCTCAACCCAACTGAGGACTCGTGCTAAAATGGGGTCACGTTTCGTTTCCATCGCGATATCTCGGGCCGTTAATGGTGGCGTTTGAAGTGTCTCGATCTGCAGCGTTGTGACCATCGGAGCGGGGTCATCAATAGTCTCTGGAAGAGGTACACGGCTCAATGCGTAAGCGTGGGGAATGGCCTTCCCTGGGTGATGTTGTAATTTGTAATTGTATGCTGCCAAAAATTCTGACCAGTGGGTCATTCTGGAAGATAATATATACAGTGTTGGCCTATCTCCCATGATTATTCCCAGCAAAGGTTTGTGGTCAGTCACTATGGTAAATGCTCGGCCATACACATATTCATGAAATCTCTTAGCCACGGATACTATAGCAAGGGCCTCCTTGTCAATTTGACTGTAGTTGCGTTCTGTTTTTGATAACGTTTTTGAGAAATAAGCAACAGGGGCTTCATTACCGTTTGGCAAAACGTGGCTTAAAATGGCACCCACCCCGAATGGGGATGCATCACACGTGATCGTTAAAGGCAAAGTCTCGTTATACTGCATCAGGACAGCATCAGAAGTCAATAAATCTTTTACATGTCGAAACGCCTGTTTTTCTCTATGTCATACCCAGGTTGCTTTTTTGTCCAATAAACGATGTAGGGGCTCAGCTACGGTTGCTTTGTGAGGCAGGAAAACATTATAAAAATTGATAAGGCCCAGAAAAGCCTGGAGGTTGGCCTTGTTCCGGGGTTTTGGGGTGTTCTTGATTGCCCTGAGTTTGTTATCGGTGGGGTGAATGCCTTGACTGTCAATTAAATATCCCAAAAATTCTACGCGATCCGTACATAAATAACACTTGTTCTTTTTAACTTTGAGACCGGAGTCTTTAAATCTCTGGAGAACCAACCTCAGGTGTTCCTTTAGTATTTTCTGGGTTGGGGCTGCGATTAATACATCATCAAAATATGGGAAACACCTTTTATCCCTTGTAATAGCCTCTCCATTAAGCTTTGAAAGATTCCTGGGGCTACGCTCACTCTGAACTGGAGTCTGTTACATTTATTTATTTTTTTTAAACAAATTTTATTGATTTTAAAGACAAACAAACCATCATTAACCATTAAATACATAAAACCTCTTTCCATTATTAATTTTACAAGTCAAGTAAAATATTTTATGCAACATAATTCTATTTTACACCATTTCAATATAAACATATAGATATCTCTTAACAAATTTCTCATTATTTCTCTTTTCGTATTCAATTTCATTGTTGCTATTATTATTTTCTATATTTATCCAGTTTATAATCATCATCTTCATTCCTCTCTGACTTGATTACCATTATTCTCATCCAACATTCCTCCAAGGTTTTATTAATTCTCAAGCAAAACATAGACACACAAAACACAAAAATATAAAACTTCTTTTAAGAAAGTAGTTTGGCCCCAGATTACCTCTCTTTGTATGGACTTCAATTAAATTCGTGCTCATCTTGTATACCATTACCTATCTTATTTACCATTCTATATCTTCTATATAACTTGTCCCCGCTTTTCATTCTTCTTATTTCCATTTTATTTGATTCATTTTAATTTAAATCATTATATTTGTATTTTTTGTCCATTCTTTCCAGATTATCCATTTATTTCATTCCCTATAGTAAAAAAAAACAACGAATTTCTCCTGAAATCACTGATCAGAATATGATACCTTTCTTTCCTCCCCCTAAATTAATATTTAAAATAACACCTGATACCCAATCTGATTCTGCTTAGTACATTCTACCTACTAATCTTTAAAGAGAAAAAATAATAAGTTCATAATAATTAATATAATTAGATAATAAATCTAAATATTAAATCTTATAACATTCCAATTGTCTATTTCAAAAAAACAAGTGCTACAATTTTATTAAATTTTAAAATCTATCATTACGAAACATTTCAATATTTTAATTTTTTATTAATTCTTATAACATTCTAGTTTTCTATGTCTAATACAAATACTACAATACCATCTTATGTACCTTGCAGAATCTTCTTTTTTAAAGAAATTATACCTTACCCTTTATCCCTAAAAAAAAATCCTTTTTTCCCATCTTGTTTCATACCTTTGTGGCTTTTCCCTCCCCTTTCCCTTCCTTTCTTATCCCCCCTGGCCTTTTTACCACCACCCCACTAACCTCCGCCTTTTTAGCTTTCCCTCTCTGTTGTAATCCTTTCTCCTTTTGCTCAGTAACATTGCATTGGTTTTGCATCTTATTTTTTCCTTTCTTAAGTGTTTTTTTAAGTCTTAAATCCTTCATTTTCCTTCCTTTCTTTCTCCTTTCTCTCTTAGTTAATTTTTTAAATTCACTGAAGATGGCGTCGTCTTTTTCTTTTTCTTCTTCTCCTTCTATTTCCTCCATCTGTTGTTGTGTTTGCTGATAAATAGCAAGCGCCATTTCTAAAGAAAGGAAAGCTTCTTTCACAGCGTCTCTACTTTCTTGATATTCCTTTCTAAGTTCATCATCAGATAAAGCCATTCTTTGTTCTTCTTAGAGCAACCAAAATGTTTAAAGTTAAAAGTTAAAGTTAAAACAATTCCTCAAAGTCCCAGAGACATCAATCAGTCCAAACAACGCACAAAGTTCTCACTTTCTCTTCCTGGGGTGGTATCAGTAAAAGGGAAAAGAAAAAAAGCCCAGTCTGTATTTTACAGCCTTGTTGCAATCAATTTCTAGTCTCAAGATCTCCAAGGCACCTCCTCCAGCAAAATCTTAATGTATTTTTTTTGTCCTCTCCCTTCCCACTTATAACAAGAAGCCAAGTTTTTACCTTTTAAAAAAACAACAGGTTTCTCAATGGCCATTTGTTGATTCCATAGGGAAGGAGGGTAAACTTTCCTTTCAGCACCTCAATTTTGCCGCTTGAAATCCTCATCTGGAAACCAAGTATTTTTCAAAAAGTCATAGTTCATAGGATTAAATGCCTCTTAAAGTCCTGGATCAGCCAAAAAACTTTCTCTTGAAAACTTTCTCCCCTCTTCCTCCTGCTCAGTCTTACCCAGCTGCCGGCTTCTTTGTGGCGGCCATTACAGACCGCCGCTTGACCGCCTTGAGAAAAGGGGGTTTTGCTGGCTGGGGAAGGGGTCTGCAACACCCCCAAACACCTCACCAGCTCCCCCCTATCTTCGGCTGCCTCTGCGGGGCAGCCTTAGCCTCCAAACCCGTCCAGATCGGAGGCACCAAAACGGCTAGCGCAGCAGGGATCGCGCAGGATCGCGGAACCCCGCCGCTGGCGAAGCCGACAAACCGGAAGTTTAAATGATGTAGGGGTTCGGCTACGGTTGCCTTGTGAGGCAGGAAGATATTATAAAAATTGATAAGGCCTAGGAACGCTTGGGGATCTGCCTTATTGCAGGGTCTTGGGGTGTTTTTGATTGCCCTAAGTTTGCTATCGGTGGGGTGAATGCCCTGTTTATCTATTTAAATATCCTAAAAATTCTACTCGATCAGTACATAGTTGACACTTGTTTTTCTTAACCTTGAGACCTGAGTCTTTAAATCTCTGAAGAACCAACCCCAAGCGTTCCCTTAGTATTTCTTGAGTTGGAGCAGCAATTAAAACGTCATCAAAATAGGGGACAACCCCTTTTATCCCTTGTAATAGTCTTTTCATCAAACTTTGAAAGATTCCCGGGGCCACGCTTACTCTGAATTGGAGTCGGTTACATTTAAACGCATCTCTGTGTGTTACGATTGTTTGGGCCTCTGCCGTTTTTTTGTCAACAGGCAGTTGTTGGTATGCCTGGGCTAAGTCTAGTTTAGTGAAGACTTTTCTGCCCCCCAGGGAATGGAGGAGGTGCCAGGTAAGCGTTTTGTTGAAGGGCGTGGTTAAGGGTGGCTCGGTAGTCCCCACAAATTCTTATTGATCCATCCGGCTTGATGGGTGTTACGATTGGGGTTTCCCAGGGAGAATGATCGGTTGGTTCTAGCACTCTCTGAGCTATTAATTTATCAAGCTGCTCGTCAATCTTTGGTTTAAGGGCAAAGGGAACTCGATGAGGCTTAAGGCAGATGGGAGCTATTTCGGGATTGAGGTTAAATGATATCGGGGTCCCCTTGTACTCGCCTAATTTTTCTGCGAAGATGTCCTGGAATTCGTGGATGAGGTCTTCTTCCCAATTGCTGCTGTAGGTTCGGTAAATGCCGGCTACTTCAATTTCAAGTGGAGCGAACCATTGGAGGCCTAACAAACTAGGCCGATCCTTGTCGATTACAGTCAGGGATAGAAATGCTGTACGGTTCTTAAACGATACCCGTACTCGGCTGGATCCAACAACCAGAATTCGATTTCCTTGATAGTCCTTAAGTATGAGCCTTTGGAACCGGAGGTCTTGCCTACGGATAGTGGGGATGAGCTGCTTGAGGGTCTTCCAGGAAGCCATCGAGAGGGACGATCCTGAATCGACTTCCATCAGGCAGAGCTGGTTTTCGATGGCCACTTTCACTTGGATCTTTTTGGCGTCCAGAGATGAGGCGTGATCGATCGTGATCGTTTGGTGAGCCTCTTCTCGCTTCATTGGGTGGTTTAGGGTTTTGTTTCTATAGGAGTGGTTGTTCCATTGGTGGTTCATGGGTTCTCGCTTCACGGGACGACTTCCCGTCGGTTGGTGGTAGTTAGCCCCCCTTGAGGGCTGGCTGGGTTCTGGCTTGCTTCTACAGACCCGACCTATATGGCCTCTTTTCCCGCACACATGGCAGAGCGCGTCGAGGAATTTGCATTCAGACCGGGGGTGGCGTGCTCCACACCCGGCGCATTGGTACTGTGATTTCTGGCATTGGTCCCGTTCGGACCGAAGTCGATGGACCTCTTCCTTGTCACTTTCTGATGATGAGTCGAGCTCCTCGTGGTGGGCCCTCTCTAGCTGTCCCTCTGACTGAGGTGAAATGTTGCAGGCTCGTTGGCGAACCGGTGCATGGGTGCGGCGCATTTGGGCAGCCGACTTCCTGGTTGCTTCTGCTGCAGTAGCTTCAGCTATGGCGTCTTTAAGGGTAATGTTGCCCTTTGCCATTAATTTACTCTGAGTGCCTAATCCCAGAACGATTTGGTCTCTTAGGGCTTCTTCTAAGTCGGTAAACTCGCATAGGCCTCCCAGATTCCGGAGATCCGCGATGAAATCAGCAACGCTTTTGCCCTTCCGCTGACTTCTCTGATAGAATTCATGCCTTCTCACAAGCGTTGGCACAGTCGGTGCGTAGTGAGCTCTTAGGAGTGGTTCGAGGACGTCCCATTCCATAAATTCTACTTCTGCCGGTTTTGCTAGTGCCTTGGCCATCTTGAATACGGTTGGCCTGCAATGAGTTAGGAATACCGCTCATTTCTTTCTGGTAGTGGCATCTTTTAAATTGTTGGTTTCCAGAGACATCTGGAAGCGATCCATATATGAGTCCCAGTCTTCTTGTTCCAGGTCGAATGGAGCAGGTGGTATGATGCTGCCAGACATGGTTCCGCCGTTGGTGCATTCAGCCATGTGCTCGGTTATGGTTCTTCGTTGTTTAGTAAGCTCTGATGTCTCCACATCCCATCCTCGTCGCCAGTGTTATGTACTGAGCATGGGTGCAAGGATGGAGATGAACCAGTGAAACAGTGAATTTCAACTCTTTATTTACATGTGAAAACAGCTCAGCTCAATGGCCACGATGGGCCCCTTTATATAGGCAACTCTTAACTTATTTAACCAATGAAAACACAGGGAGCGCTAGCTCCATTAACCAATGGGAGAGGCTCGTTAATAACCAATCAGATTCTCCTGAACAGACCAATCTGATGTCGCTATTATCGGCCAATCAGAAGTGCAGGGCCAGAACCCTGCACTTTACTTCAAGCTCTTAATGATCTTTATTAAGCATTTATTGATTCACAACAAAACCATAGTTATAATGTTTAGATATGTTGCAATTTAGAAAAAAAGTAAGATACAAAAATCATTCAGTAATTGGCTGAAGCTTTAATTCATTCTCAATGTGAGTAATGTGGCAGTGGCTATAATGGGATTAGGATTTATTGTTTTGCCTTGAATATACAATGACCACTATTTCAGTTTCCTAAATGTTTGACAAAAATAAATTGTCCATTAACTTACTGCTGTTTATTATTAACTCTTTGGGAAAGTATGCACTCATATCTCAGAGCTAGGTAATTATTTCTGTATTTTGCTTCTGTTCAATAAAATCCTGTGCTGTCCACTTATTTATTTAGACAATGTATACAAACCCCCATCTTACCAAAGACACTCTAGGTAGCATGCAGAGAGTTAAAACCCTCAAAACAATAAGACAATTTATAAAAATTGATATAATGAAAAAGAATAATAGAACACATTCCTGGGGTCAAATTTTCACTTTGAGCCACAACGGTGACTAAATCAACTAACTAAGGGGGCTCACTTAACTTCCCAGCCCAATGCTTGTGGAAACAAAGCCTAACAAGCCAGAGCCAGGAATATCTCAAGGGCGATGTTATTCTACAGGGCAGGTACAATAATGGAGAAAACATAACCCACAGGAAGACACTGCATAATAGACAGAACTTGGAGCATGCCAAGTGTGCTGGATTTGGTGAGGGAGTAGAAATCATTGGAGACCATAATCTTGCAAGTAATCTGCCCCTGCACATCAAGTCTATCTGAGAGAGTGCTATTATATTTAGGAATAAAGATGGAACTAAAACCTGTTCTTTCTTATTGTGGCCTCCACAACTTCCCACACTGGTAAAAATTGATGGCATCAGACATCTCCATAGAATTCTTACAGCTGGAATTCCTACATTCCAACATTAAGCAACTTTATTCAATATGTGTCCCAGTAGCTTTGTAAATCAGAGGTCGCCAACGCCAGGTCCACAGATTCAGCAACTGGTCCACATGAACAAATGAAGCCCTATTTGCAGGATGCAGGCAGCATGCAAAACCAGCCCCCTGTGGTTCAAGGAAAAACCTTTCTCCATAGAACCAGTACTAGTGCCCAAAAGGTTCAGGGCTACTACTGTAAATGTTCCACTGGGCTTCCCTTACCCTTAAAGAAGGCCACTGAGTCACTCTCTGCAGTTAAGGGGGGGGGAAACAACCTATGCCTTACTATCTTTATCACTACAAGATAATGGTGAAGAAAGACCAATCAGATTAACTTTTGTGTTCTTCCAGCAATGTTCTGAGGGATTCTTGTGTTACATTATCTCCTGGATTTCTTCTGAAATCTGGAAACTCCCCATATATGGAGAGCCCACATAGACCATTATAATCTTTTTATGCCTAGTTGCACATAATACCGCAATCAAATTATTGCAGAACTGATCCAAGGAACTTAATGGACTTAACTTAACTTAATAAGTTACCGTATATACTCGAGTATAAGTCGACCCGAATATAAGCCGAGGCACCTAATTTTACCACAAAAAAACTGGGAAAACTTATTGACTCGAGTATAAGCCGAGGGTGGGAAATGCAGCAGCTACTGGTAAATTTCAAAAATAAAAATAGATACCAATAAAAACTTTCACTAGGACAGTTGAGAATAAGTTTGATGTTCACAATTTCCTCTTTGAAAGAGACCAGTAAATAGGGAACAAGAAGATGAAGAAAAAGAAGTGTGTTTTTTCACACTTTTCACATTGCAGTGAACAAAAATGGCATCATAGGAACAGGCTTATTCTCAGTCCAAAGGTTTGTTTCTGATTTCTTCCCTGATTTAAGGGAAATTTGGGAAACGATATCATTATCATGAAAGGTTTAATTGATTCACTAACCCAAAAGAAGATGACGATGACAGCGGGAGGCAGGAGTCACTCTCTCCCTTGCAAGAAAAAAACCAAGAGCCGTTCTTATGATATCTCTCTCTCTCTCTCTCTCTCTCCCCCCGAATAAAGTCAAGCCCTTTCCAGCACGCGTGCGCGATCCGCCATCGCCCCTTTGCACCTTGCAAATGCAAAACCCCAGGGTTTTTGCATTTGCAAGGTGCAAAGTGGCGGGGGCGGATCGCGCGTGCTGGAAAGGGCTTGACTGTATTACGGGGAGAAAGAGAAAGAGAGAGAGATCATAAGAACAGCTCTTGCTTTTTTCTTGCAAGGGAGAGAGTGACTCCTGCCTACCACTGTCATCAACATCTTCTTCTTTTGGGTTAGTGAATCAATTAATTTGGGAAATGATCTCACTATCAGAAAACAACGCGAGCTGCCACCACACCTCCTCCTCCCCCTCCTCCCGAGTGGACTGAAAGCAGCTGGAGCTGAGGAAATGAAGCTGAGTGGAGTGACCTCAGCTCGCGTTGTTTTCTCAGCCTAGAGCTCAGAAAACAATGCGAGCTGCCACCATCACCTCCTCCCCCTCCTTCCAAGTGGACTGAAAGCAGCTGGAGCTGAGAAAATGAAGCTGAGTGGAGCGACCTCGGCTCGCGTTGTTTTCTCAGCCTAGAGCTCAGAAAACAACGCGAGCTGCCACCACCACCTCCTCCCCCTCCTCCCGAGTGGACTGAAAGCAGCTGGAGCTGAGGAAATGAAGCTGAGTGGAGCCAAAGCAACCTTGTTTTCTCAGCCTAGAGAAAGGGGAAGGGGGCTCATCTGGACCAAGGGTCTCCCCCTCAGTTTCCCCTGAAGGATCTTCCGTCGCTTTTGCCTTCTCCCTACATCTTTCCTCTGTTAAAATCCCCCCCCCCACACACACACACACTTATTTTCAGTTGGATAGATTTCGTGTCTGAGCATTCTCACATGGCGGTGGGTCTTCCCCCCCCTAAAAACAGTTAAAAAAAGAAAAAACAATATATCCTCAAGCAAGAACTTTTCTGCTTCCAATTACCCCCATGCTTAAAAGTTGCAAAGGAAACACGGAAGCAGGGAAGCGGCTGTCCTGTCCAGCTTCGGAGCTCCACACCATTTTTTTTTCAGAGGGGAATCTGACTCAAGTATAAGCCGAGGGGGTTTTTTTCAGCACAAAATATGTGCTGAAAAACTCGGCTTATACTCGAGTATATACGGTACATTTAATAAGCAATAGGACATTTCTTTCAGTCCTCCACAAGTATTTGTCTTTTTTTTATCAGAAAAAATAACACTGTATATATATTTGTTCTTTTTAATTATTAATATGAAAAGTGCATTAGATAATTAGATAATTGTGTGGGAATTATTTATTGAACCATATGTACAATTTTTAGTTCAAAGATGGGTCTAAGATGTACATAGATTGAAGAAACAATAAATTAAAGAGACAAGGTTTAAAAAGAACAAATATTCAACACTCTGATTCTTAAAATCAGAAACAATTTCAATTATTTCCAGTATGTTTTATCCATAGCCTGGATATGCTACAAAATGTAACAAATGCATTAAACTATACTCCAGCACACAGACAAAGATAATTAGCAGGTGAAATTCTAAAGAAAAAGAAGAACAAAGGACAGATAACCATTGTGTTATAAAATTACCAAAATCTTATTAAATATAGTTAAATTAATAAATGCATGCTAAATGTTTCTGTAGGATTAAGTGGCAATGTCTTTAGTGGAGACATGGATTTTGTAGCTAATTTTGGATATTTCTAGTGATTTCATAGTAACTGGTTTCTGTTTAATATTTTGAATTATAAGGATTATCACATTTTGGGACCAATATGCACACTGGGAATTTTTAGTATATGTTATGGGGACTTCATAAAATGGCTGGCATGATGGATGTAGCCAAGTGCACATATGTGCATACACAAAGAGAGAGTAATGTAGGCAAAGTTAGGGTGTACTGCTGTCCACATTTTTATTCTATAAGAAAATGCCATCACCTGAAGATCAGAGAGGTTGTCAAATCACAGGAAGGAGCAACTGGTTGACCTTGGCTGAGCTCTGAAGCTAAGAGGGAGAAGGACTGCTTAGGGCATGGATGGGGAACCAACAGTCCCTGGGGAGTCCAAAAATGATTTCCAGTTATGCTACAAAGGGGACTGGAGACTAAATGATTTCCAGTTATGCTACATAGGGGACTGGAGACTAAAACATACAAAGAACAGTTACAGGAACTGGGCTTGGCTAGTTTAGTAAAGAGAAGGACCAGGGGAGACATGATAGCAGTCTTCCAATACTTGAGGGGCTGCCACAGAGAGGAAGGAGTCAAGCTATTTTGCAAGGCACCTGAAGGCCAGACAAAGAATAATGGATGGAAACTGAACAAGGAGTGATTTAACCTGGAAATAAGGAGAAACTTTCTGACAATGAGAACAATCAACTTATGGAACAGAAGTTGCCCTCAGAAGTTGTGGGAGTGTCATCACTTGAGACTTTCAAGAAGAGACTGCCATTTGTCAGAAATGGTGTAGGGTCTCCCGCTTGGGCAGGGGATTGGAGTAGATGACCGACAAGGTCCCTTGCAACTCTGATTATCTGTTATCTTTTAACTATCCTCAATGAAAGAGACAAAAACAGTTATGTCTGAGGCTGGGTGCTTTAAAATTATAGCCAGATTTATTAATTAAAATACATTAAAAGATAAAATAAGGTAGAAGAGGGATTTTGTGGATGCCAAGGAAATGTATTGGAAGGTCCACTTTAGCCTCATTACTTTGTACTGAGATCTCTGACTGTACTGGAATAGTACAGCAGACACTAAGTCATCATGATCCCATTTTAATTCACTCAAAAAATAAAAGATATTGCAGCAGAATGCATCAACTGAATAACAAAAGCTTCTAAAGACGTCTATCAGCTACCACAAAGAAGTATATTTGTCATTTTCAGGGTCAGAAATTAAATTACCATAACCAAATATTTATTAGCATCATCACTAATTCATTTTCTGATTAATATCCAGCTTTACACTCCTTATAATAATTGAGTCTGTCAACTTGGGAAATTTTTATTTTAAAAGAATTAAATTTATTCTCCATTTGCTTAGAAATGTCTTAAATTGATCAAGGAAAAAATACTGACAACTTTCACATTTTTAAAAAACTGAGATGTTGATATTTCCTGCCTTGTATGCAATCATTCTTATTTTCTCAAAAATAGAAAGTTTCTGCAAAACGATATAATGAAGCTTAAGCATATCCATTCTATTTACATTGGTTTGTTATAAAGTTGGGAAAAGCTGCAAATAAGCAAGAGCTAAGGATCTTTGACATCCATAAAAAGCTTCAAGCATTTTCTAAAGACTGGTTAGATCCACAATTTTTTAAAGTTTTAAAAACAATTTTATTTACAAATTTAAAAATGTACAATTTCAAAAATACAGAAACAATAATATGTGAACAACACATAATTCTTTACATTTGTTATCGAATTTGGTAACTCCTAAAAATCATTATTGGCTAGTAGTAGTCACATCTTCATTCATAATCACATCCTAAGAGCTAAATAATTCACAATATACTCTATTCATTTTCATGTTGGTTTATAACTATTCTTCTATTACAAATACATTCATGTTTTTTAACTAGTAAACAAAAAATATTATAAATGGCTAATAATAATAATAGTAACAGAGAAAGGAAGGTTTAAAACATTTAATTGTTTTATATATTTAATATAATATAAACCACTGAATATAATTTGTATCTTAGGTTCATTTACATGTTTCCCCTTTTATTGTCTATCCACTTATACCATTTATCCCATATCTGGTAATAATCTGTATCCTCCTTCCCATTAATTTTAAGCGTAAGCCTCTCCAATTGGGCGCACACATATGTTTCCTGAATAGCAACCTGTATGGGTGGTACATTTGGGTTTTTCCAATATTGTGCTAGTGAAATATGTGCCACAGTTAATAAATGGATAATCAGATATTTTACTTTAGCAGGGTAGTCCCCTTTGATCATTCCCAACAAAAATAATTCTGGTTTCCACTCCAGCCCACACTCTATAATTTCTTCTATCCATGTTTTTATTTTTAACCAATATTTCTTTATCTCAGGACAAGTCCACCATGAATGAAAATATGTACCAAATTTCTCTTTACATTTCCAACAGCAAGGATTGGCTGTCGGAAATATTTTGGCCAATCTAGAGGGTGCCAGATGCCATCTGTACATCATTTTGTATAGATTCTCCTTGTATGATACTGATTTGGTTAGTGTCAGATTTTTCTGCCAGATTTCTTCCCAGGCATCCAGATCAATACTATTGTTAGGAATAACAAGGTTACCTAACGTAGTTTGGGTAAAATAATATATATAAACTATGATTGTAAGTTGAAGTGTGTGTCACTTTAAACAGCAAAGCAGGTAATTTTGGGTGCGGTTGTAAAACTGCCATAAGACGGAGCAAGAGAACTTGATTGATTACTGTATTACTGAATTGCTTGCTGACAATGATGGATTGATGGTTTGTTAACTACGTGTTTCCTGCTGCTGCTGCTGCTGAAGGAAGAAAGGAGTTTTGACTTCTTCATATCTCTACTGCGAGGAGATATATTACTGGACTGATATTTGTAAGTTTACTGACCTCTTTTTCGACACTGGACTTTGCAATTGAATAATTCCCGGATGGACTGAACTAGTGTATGATATATGGACTGTTTTGACTATGCTAAAAACTCTTACTGGAATAAACTATTTAACTAGCACAGTGTATCTGTTTTACTGAGTGTAAGCTACAAAAACGTTTATCTCACATATTTGCCTGCCTGCCTGCCTGCCATGCAGATTCTGCTAGGGTGTATCCCTAACAACTATAACCAAACTTTTTTTTCCCAAGCTAACATAGGAACTTTCCCAAGCTAATATAGGAACTTTCACAATTTTCTCGGCCATTTCATATTCTAGTAAATAATTATATAAGTTGGAAATCAAACTTTTCTCAGGGTTTAAAAGTATTTTATTTAAATATGTGTCTTTTACCTCAATTCCGTATTCTTTTATGTCTTTGTTGTATCTCAGTTTTATTTGAAAATATGACCAATTATCAATAACTATCTCTTGTGATTCTAGTTCCTGTTTTAATTCTTCCCTCACTATCTAATATTTGGTAATATTTAAGTTTTTTACTGATGTCCATCGTATTTAAGTGAAACATTGCCTCCATCATTGAGAATCACCTCAGGATTTTAGTATAATGATTCTTTCTTATATCAGTCCAAATTTTAATTAAAGACTTTTGGAATACATTTCTAGTAAAATGTAGATTATTTTTACTATTTGGATTCCATAAAAATGCATGCCAACCTGGCTGTAAATCATGTCCCTCCAATTGTAAAATCCTATTATTCCTTAAATCAATCCAATCTTTTATCCACGAATGCCACTGCTCTATAATATGTCCCCCAGACAGGTAGTCCGAATCCACCCCTGCTTTTATTATCTTGTAAATAAGTTTTTTTATCTTTGTTTTTTTCTTTGCCCCAATAAATTTCATCACAATTTTATCTAAATCTTTAAAAAAAATATTGTTCAGTAATATTGGAATTGTTTGAAACAAATATAATATTTTAGGTAGAACATTCATTTTGATTGTTGCTATTCTACCTAATAATGAAATTTGCACCTTATTCCAATTTTCCAAGTCCTTTTCAATCTGTTTCAGTAAGTAATTATACTCTCTCAGATTTAATGTTCTAGCTCTTAACCAAATTCCTAAATATCTAATTTTATTTATAATTTGTAATCCCGTCTTTTCTTCCATTTTTTTGGTTTACTATTTGTTATATTTTTAACTAGCATTTTGGTTTTTTCCTTATTGATTTTTAATCCCGCTAATTTCCTGAATTTATCTATTTCATTTAGTAGAGCTTGTCCTGAGTCTATTGGATCTTCTATGACAAAAACCATATCATCTGCGAAGGCTTGTAATTTATATTCTTGATTTTTGATTTTAATTCCTTTAATTTCTTTACTTAATCTAATTCTGTCCAGCAAAGTTTCCAAAATTGTTATAAAAAGCAGAGGTGAAAGTGGACATCCCTGTCTGACCCCCTTCCTTATCTCCAATGATTTGGTAATTTCTCCATTTAATAATCCATTGGCCTTTTGTGTGTCATAGATTGCATTCAACATTTTTACAAAATTATCTCCAAAATCCATCAGATTAATATGCTTTTTCATAAAATCCCAGTTTAAGTTATCAAATTCTTGAGCTTTGGTTAGATTATCTATTCTCACCCTTTTTTTTTTCCATATTGCTAGTATACCCTCTGGGGTAATTCATCTAAAAGATTATATTTTCGTTTAAGAAATTCAGAGGAAATCGATAGTCTTTCCTTTGTTCATGAATTCTCCTTGGCACCTGTTTTAGAACAATCACTTCTCTACCTTTGTATTTTATTCCTTTATCTCGTAACTCTATAAATTACATCCTTCACTTGCCTCCTTGCAAATCTAATATGCACTTCTCTGGGGAGTCTATGCTGTCTCGCGTAACTCGTGTAAACTCTGTATACGTCGTCCAGCTCATTCACCATCTCATCCCTATCTCTGTTCAAAAGCTCTGCCAACATCTCCGCCATCACCAATGATAAGTTCTCTCCCCTCTCTTCCTCCACGTTCTGGAATCTAAGATAATAGGAGGCCTTATCCATCTCAAGCTGAGTCAGGGTCTCATTGGTCTCTATATTCTGCTCCTTAATAGTTTGTTCTACACCTTCCAACTTCTTTTCTGTTTGATTAGCTTTTTTTTCAATTGCTTTAATCTTCTCTTTGTTTATTTTAATCAATTCTTGGATCTGGCCTATCTTTCCATCCAAATTTTTGACTTCACTTCTCATTTCCCCTAATTCATTTTTTAATCCTTCTTTCATTATTTCACTTTATACTTTGCTTTCTGGATGGTTTTTGGACATCGATTCCTGCAATGTCAACATCATGCTTTGGATAACTAATAATGTGGTTTGAACTGATTGTATACTGGTTTGGGCTATGGATTTTTCTGGCGCCAACATCCCTCAAACTTTTTTTGGGTCAATGTTGCTATGGGGGTGGATGGTGTTACTGCTGGTGATGGTTTTCTTCCTACTTTAGTAATGGGAGTAGATGTGCTGGTCATATCTTTAATAATTCTTTGTTGTTTCTCCACTATCCTAGCTATATTCTCCCAAGTCATATTGCCTACTACCATCAACTTTATCTGTGTTTTAAAATTTGATTTTCTCAATTCTCTAAGCTTTTATATTACTATTTATCTGCTCAAAATATTCAAACAAAACAAAGCCAGACTAAAAAAGGGTTAACAGTACTATATTCCAGTCCTTGGCAGACTTTCCGGAATCTGTCTGGTAATTCAAAATGTCCATAAATTACAAAGGCTGCTCCACCCGTATCCTTTCGACACATCAAACACTTTGCTTCCAAGCAAAGTTTGAGAATCAGCAATCCTCCTTAAATCACCTGGATGGGCGTGTCAGTCTCTCTAATCAATGTCTGGCTTGACACCTCCCTTCAGCTTGACGTTTCATTCTTCTCCTGGTTCTAGCATCAATCCACGATCTGTCAGTTTCCCCATTAGAAGCCTCTGACTCATTTTGTGGATCAGTTGCTGGCATGAGTGAAGCCAAAGGTTCTGGCGAGGATTGTCTGTCCGACAATCTCTCATCCTCCTGGCTCACATCTGTGTCCTCTGATAATTCAGACTCCACATTCACAGCAGGCTCCACCCTTTCATCTTCAGAGTCATCAGAGTCAAAACTCACAGCAGGATCAATCCTTTCAGTCACAATATATATATATATATATATGTCTGGCATTCAGCTTTGTTCGGGTATTTTCCCACGTGGTGCTTTTAAAGTTGTAGCAACGTTTCAGCAGAATCTCATCTATATATATATATATATATATATATATATATATATATATATATATATATATATATATATATATATATATATATGTCTGGCATTCAGCTTTGTTCGGGTATTTTCCCACGTGGTGCTTTTAAAGTTGTAGCAACGTTTCAGCAGAATCTCATCTGCCAGGCTTCTGTATGGTGTTTGTGAGTCAGACTTTTACAGTGGTTTCAGATTTAAATTTGGGGCAGCCTATTGCTGTGTCAGAATGGTTTTTTCTTCCTCCTGATTGGTTGAGAGTCTTGGTCTGTGTTTATTGGTCTTGGAGTTTGCTGTGTTCTGCTTCTAATATCTTCTGTCTGGGTTTTTTGGCTCTTTTTGTATCTTGATTGGCTGGCAACATTGTGTTACTTTATTGGAGGCATTTAGTGCAGCTTGGCTCCAGGTAAATGGATGGTTATCATTAATTAGGAAGCTAGGTTTCATCTGGGCACCTGGTTGGGGTGTGTTTGAGCTGGAGGTATCAGAGGGGATCTGTTGGTGCCCAGGTGTTTGCCTGGCTTGTGGTGTGGAGATTTTTTTGTTTGTGAGTGCAGGCTTCCAAATGATTGACAGTCTGGTGGAATCATCTCTTCTATTCATGCTTTCAGGTCTTTTTTCAATCTCTATGGCTTCTCTGATGATTCTGTGCTAGGGTTTTCTATAGTGGCTAGTGTTTTGATGCCATTGAAGTTGATGCTATGACCTGTGGCTTCCACATGTTGGACTAGTGAGGAAGTGTGTTCCAGCTTTTTGACTGCATTTTTGTGTTCATCCAGGCGGGTACTTATTCTTCTATTGGTCTGTCCAATGTATGTGGCCGGGCATGATGCATAGGAGACTTCGTATATGCTTTGGTTTTCCAGGTCAATTTTATCTTTGGGGTTTCTAAGGATGGCTGCTATTATTCTGTCTGTTTGAATCTGTGAGTCAGACTTTTACAGTTGTTAAATCTGACTCACAGACGAACACAATACAGAAGCCTGATGATGGCAGATGAGATTCTGCCAAAACGTAGTTACAACTTTAAAAGCACAACTATAATGATGTGGAAAAATACCCAAACAAAGCTGAATGCCATACATACATACATACACACATATATACATACACACACACACACACACACGCACACACACACACAAATATCAATAGTTCACAGTATTTAATATAAGGAGGATAGGAGAAAGAGAGGGAAACAACAATTAATTATCTCATCTTTATATTAATCAATATATTAAGATCATTAATCTATAGTCAATCAGATATATAAAGGGTAAAAGAAAAGAAAGATATAAAATATACTCCAAAGGGGTTAAGTATCACTTTCCTAAATTAAAACCTATTTCAAAATAACCAATCAATCTTGTTTTCTTATTAATTAAATATATACCCTAAGTAAATAGAAAATGAGATTATACATAGTTCCAATCAATTTTAAGGGAGAAAAAGAGAACAAAACGAACACTCAATGAGGAGAGGATTTACAATCTCCTTTTTTCCTAGTGTTTCCTTAGTAATCCAGTAATATCCAGTAATAACTTCAAGTCTCAATTCTCAGTTCTCAGTTCTCTGTTCAGTCTGGTACCTCTGCCACTTTACTCCATCTCCCTGTCACAATGTCTGCCTCCACGAATTGCACTGTCACTCCTCTGATCATTTTCAAAGATTTCAAAGTTTCACAATTCTTCTCTGCTATAGAATACTCTCCGCGGTATGTTCATGTGGCTGGAAATACAAAACTTTCCTCATCAATAGTCACTCTTCTTTCCTTTCCACTTTCCTTTTTAAAAGCAATTTTCCATTTTATCCAGGTCTATAAGTAAACAGCTCAGTCTTGCCACCACTTTCCACTTTCCCCCTTCCGCTTCGGTGTTTCACACACATACCAATTACCTTTCAAATTTATCCATTAGTTATAATACAACATCGATTTCCTTTCAGCCTCTTTCCCGGATTCCAAATTCGATCTCATCTCTCCACATCCTTCTCAAAGTTGTTCCATCGTGTCTTCGGGCCAGCCTCTTTTGCCTTGTGCTTCGGGCTCCATTCTTTACCTCCAGGATTGCAATTCCCACTTTGGTTCCAAGAGTTCTTTCTCACTTAATGATCCCACCAGGATCTAACTTCACCTCAAACGGCTGCCCACAAGCAAAATCCCTGATCTAGGAGAGCGGATCAAGGTTCTCCTACCACACCATGCTGTGCGATTAACTGTGATTAATTAAATAAAATACAGTGAATTATTTCACACAACTTACTAAGTCAAAATCAAACATATCATCAAATGGCTTGATGAATGAACCCCATTGCTAATAACTCACATTTGTGACGTTCTTCTTTAATGACCAATCCTTTGCATATTTGTCTTATAGGTAAAAAGCTATGCTTTTTCTTCTCATCTCGTAGCAGTAGAAATAGAACAGTTACGAGTCTGTGAGTTCAGCTAAGAGTGAGGAAAACCTCCTCCAACCTATCGATGGTTAATTTTGTGAACAATCAGGATTACAGATGTGGTCATGTGACATGGACTACATTTCTCAGGATAAGTTAACTACGTTTACCATGATACATTCCCCTTAAGGGGACAGCTCACAATTGCTACCTAACTATCCAATTCCCATACACTGATTGGACAGCACAAGGTTGGACCAGTGGGACTACTTGACATCTCACCCCATCTGATATGTCTTGATGTCTTGACATCTCACCCCATCTGACATGATCAGCAGTTAGGTCAGCTCCTCAGCTCCTCACATGGTAGCACAGCTGCCTTCAAGACTAGAAATGAGTTGAGGGTTGTTATTGTTTTTTTGTCCTTTTGCTCCCTCCAACAGAACAGCAATCATGGGAGGCTACTGGAACCCAGATGGTTAATCAACAGCAACTGAGGAATTATTACAAAAAAGGGAAGAAGAGGCTATAATTATATAATGTTCCTTCAATTGTATTATAATGAATTAAAATTACACAATAGTAATTTCCTGTATTTGAAAAATGATCATAATATTTTCTGTATATAATAGGTTATCAATTATAGCTTCCAGTAAATTCAAATAGTTCAGATTCTCAGATTTAGGAAGCTGCAACATTCGTTTGCTGGAGAGGTTTTTGTATTCATCCATCCTTTCAAGAAAAGCCTCACTTTTAGAAACCAGAAATTTTTTGTTAACCAGTCTATTTTTGTTAACTAACTAACCATAGGCATCAGTGGATAAATTTGTATAAATATGCAACTGCAGTCTTGTCTCCCTGCTCCTTTAGGATTCAGGTGTGACATTCCCATGCTATAGAAAGGAAGGAACTTCAATTAAACTTTGCAACTGCTAAAAAGTAAGGTAGTTAATATAAAGTATGTAATTCCAGTCATTCAAGGAAACACAATTCTTACACATTTCCCAAGTATTTTGGCTTTATTCTGAACAGCAGTAATTAGTCAATAAACTTTTTCCAACAACAGATTAATAAATTAAGTAAGTAAACAAACCTTTCAATAATAACCATTTATCTAATTAAATTCACACTTGCTTTGAGAACTGAAAATTTAAGAATAACGTACTTCTGATCTATTTGTATGTTTCTGAACACTCTGTAAAATTTAAGAAATTGTTGTCATTCCCTTGGCAGCCCCCATATATAAACGGCACGCAGGTTTGTGAGTATCTATCATAGTGCCATCTGTAATGTATGGCCCGACAGGGTCCTTTAAGGCAGGGGTCCCCAACCACCAGTCCCCGGACTGTTATCGGTCCATGGATCATTTTTTACTGGGCCACAAAGCTTGGGCGCCGCCATCTTGTTTCGACAGTGCTTCTGGGTTTTCGGTTGCTTCCAGGTTTTTGGTTGGAAAGTGCTTCCAGTTTTTCAGTTGGAAAGCGGCATTTGGGTGCTCGCGCCTTAGTTTCGTCAAAGGGGGGGCGGCTTCAAATGAAGAGCCATCCAGATGGCGGTGGAGTCTCACATTACTCAGGTACCGGTCTATGGAAGAATAAATAATCTGAAACCGGTCCCTGGTTCGAAAAAGGTTGGGGGCCACTGCTTTAAGGAGTGGCTGCAAACAGATAGCTTTACTCCTTGCCAGAAAAAAAGAGAAGTGAGACAAGCAACTTTGGTACAAATATTAGATATAGACGAAAATACCATTAAGAAAGAAAAAAATGTGCTTTAAAATCCAAATGTTACAAACCCTTCATTAGTATAACAACTAGGTTTCAAATAATAAAATTAAAGAAATATCATTTTCAATCATAAAAAAAGAAAAAGGTGGCATTTCCTTTAGCCTTGTCTATTTGGCCTTTGCACCTATTTCAAAACATTTCTGAAAGAAAATATGTTCTGCTCATTCACTAATTTCCCAAAATATTTAATTTCAGTCTATTCATGCATAAAGTTTTGCTATCAATGATCAAGAAAGAATTAGTTAATAATTCAGAAGACACCCTGGTTTGATGGAGAAAGAAAAAAAAAGAGAAGGAAAAAGTGAAGAGTTCCTCACAATATAGCACTATTGGGCCTGAATAGGCTGGGCAGTCATTAAATGCTGCTGAGTATCTGAATAAAGTATCCTAAACAGGAATAACAAGATCCAACAGTTTTTACCCCTCGACAGTCACCACTCAACAGGAAGCAGCAGGTGAAGCTAGGCGGAATCACATCCGATACCTGTACAATCAGCACAGGAGGCCCCCAAGGCTGTGTGCTTTCTCCACTTCTCTTCTCCCTATATATCAATGACTGCACCTCAAATGATCCATCTGTTAAACTACTGAAGTTTGGAGATGATATAACAGTGATTGGTCTCATTTGAGACGACAAATCTGCATATAGATAGGAGGTTGTACAACTTGCCTCGTGGTGCAATCAAAACAATCTGGAACTGAACACACTCAAAACCATAGAAATGGTGGTAGACTTTAGAAGAAACCTTCCCATACTACCACCTCTTACAATACTAGACAACACAATATCAACAGTAGAGACCTTCATATTTCTAGGTTCTACTATATCACATGACCTAAAATGACCTAACATCAAAAACATCATCAAAAAAGCACAACAAAGAATGTTCTTTCTGTGCCAACTCAGAAAGCTCAAACTGCCCAAGGAGCTGCTGATACAGTTCTACAGAGGAATCATTGAGTCTATCATCTGCACCTTTATAACTGTCTGGTTTGGTTCTGCAACCCAACAGGACAGACACAGACTTCAGAGGATAATTAGGACTGCATAAAAAACAATTCCTACCCACCTGCCTTCAATTGAGGACCATGTATACTGCATGAGTCAAAAAGAGGTCTGTTAAAATATTTAGAGACCCCTCACATCCCGGACATAAACTGTTTCAACTCCTTCCCTCAAAATGACGCTATAGAGCACTGCACACCAGAACAATTAAACACAAGAATAGTTTTTTCTTGAAAGCCATCACTCTGCTAAACAAATAATTCCCTCAGCACTGTTCAACTATTTACAAAGTGTACACTACTATTACTGTGAATCTTCTCACTACTCCTTCTCACCCACCCTCTCCCACTTGACTGTTTCCTAGTATGATTTGATTGTTGATTGCACCCTATGACTATCATTAAGTGTTGTATGTTATGATTCTTGATTCTTAATGAATGTACCTTTTCTTTATGTATACTGAGAGTATTTACACCAAGACAATTCCTTGTGTGTCCAATCACACTTGGCCAATAAAAAAGAATTCTATTGTATTCTATTGTATTCTAGTCTAGTCTAGTCTAGTCTAGTCTAGTCTAGTCTAGTCACCTATTAGGGCCACTCTGGTTCCTCCTTGAAGCCTAATTTTAGGAAAGTTCATTGGAGCGCGGGTATTCCAACGGGGCAAATCTAAACTCGCGATCGGCGTCCTCACAGTCTAAACTCCACCATGGACCGTGGAGCAAGAGGGCAGCACGTGCAGCGATTTGGCGAAGGGACCCTTATTTAACGAGAATTCAGTTCAGATTTCCGGGTAAGAACGAAATGCAGCTCGAGTGCAGCGATCCCCCTTTCCCACCTCCTTTCAAGAGAACGGAGGTGAGTGGCTCCCCACACCGATTACCTGTCAGTGGGATCTGCTGGGCACACGCCCTATCTAGGAAAAGCAACAGGAACGAGCACACCAAGAAGACGCGAAGGCTAGCCATGATTTGGAGCCGAAAGCAACCCAGACTCCAAACAACGCTGATTCGATCAAGCTCCAAACAACGCTGATTCGCTTCGAAACCCTCGCGCGCCTTTTTATTGAAATCCTTTCTCCCCGCCCCCCGCCTCCTCCTACTGGGCAACTTTCCAAGCTCAGCCCGGGAATAGTTGGGCTGAGGCCGGTTGATTCCTGCTGTGATCTAGGAGTGAGGCAAATCTCTCTCGAGGGTGGAAACGGGACGGAGAAGAGCACCCGTCAGCCGCCTTCTTGACGTTTCCCGAAACAGTTCCCCTCCTCAGAGGAGTGATGTTTGGAAAGAGACGGATAAGCGGGGCTGGGCGACTTAATTAGGAAGCCAGCGAGATGGAGAAGGAGAGGCCCCACAAGGGAGAGTTATGAATGAAAGCCGGAAAACCCAGAAAGTAAAACGGGGGAAGTAGTGGTAGATTGAAAGAATTAATATCACTTGAGGTTGGTCCAAGAAATGGCTTTCTACATGGCTGTATATTTGTCTACCTCATCAAGAGGCTCCTAACCTGTGTTCCTACTTCAACACAACACAACGCTAGAATGTCTTTGCCTGGATCCAGAAACTAAACAGCCTTGACAGGGAAGAGAGTAATTGGGAGAGTGTCCAAAATTGGAGGGCTGACTGGATGATTGAAAATAAAAAAATCATAAGAAGGCAATGACAAAACACTGTCATCCAGTTGCCAAGAACAACCTGAGGAATAAATAATATGAAATCACCAGGCATCAAGTTTTGTTTAAAAGACACTGGATCTTTTTATAACAACCCTCCTCCAAATACCTCACCATGAAGCTAATGGGAAAATAAAATTGGGATAGGTTGCCATGAAAGGTGTTTTCAAATCTGACATTTTAAACTTTTATTCTATATTGCAATGTATGTAGTGTGCTCTAGTCAGAATGACTATAACCATGATAATTTGGGATGATGGGGTGACATGGTGATTTGGAATGACAATATACTCAGTGGTGGGATTCAAAAAATTTTACTACCGGTTCTGTGGGTGTGGCTTGGTGGGTGTGGTGTGGCTTGATGGACGTGGCAGGGGAAGGATACTGCAAAATCTCCATTCTCACCCCACTAACCTGCTTTCCAGCTTTGTTCTCCTATGCAAGACATCCAAAGAAGATTCAGCCAATCAGCTGGGACTCAGGAAGCAGAGAACAGATGGGAGCAGGGCCAGTCAGAGGTGGTATTTGCCAATTCTCCAAACTACTCAAAATTTTGGCTACTGGTTTCCAGAATGGTCAGAACCTGCTGAATGCCACCTCTGAATATATTGGAAAACTCCAATATGCAGAAAATTATGTTATGTCTTCCTTTACAGGCTAGTTCTAGAAATTTACTTAGTGATCAACCATTGAAATGCAGCCTTTGGAACAGATAGATAATCCTTGACTTACAACAGTTCATTTGTTGAAGTTACAACATCACTGAAAAACTGACTTATGACCATTTTTCACATTTGTAACCAATGCAACATCTCCATAGTCATGTTATCAAAATTCAGACAGTTGACTCATATTGATCACAGTTGCCATGTCCTGGGGTCACCTTTTATGACTTTCTGACAAGCAAAGTCAATGGGAAAGGCAGATTCACTTAACAACCATGTAACTAAACAGTTGTCATAACTCATTTTACAACTTTGCAAGGAAGGTTGCAAAATGAGACAAAATTCACTTAACAAATGTCTCACTTAGCAACATAAATTTTGGGCTCGATTGTGGTCATAAGTTGTTTAGCAGATTTGAACCTATTTTGATGCAAGTTGTCTGGCCTAGCTAAAAGAGTGAGTGAACTTCTTTTAGTAGCCTCTTTTAAGAGATTACTTCATTTAGAAGGTAATGAATTAAGGTTTGGATGGCACAGTATGACAATGTTAAAGTTAACGTTGATTTCAACAATCACTTTGTTAGATGTGCCATACTAAGAATTTGGAATAAATATAAAACAAGATTTTCTATGAAGTTGCCTTTTTCTGGTATCCCCTAGGAAATTTTGTTTTTTTTTTTTTACAAAAGAAGTTGTGGCAAAGTGTTGGACTTATGGTAAAATAATATCTTTCAATTCTGGTGAAACTCTACTCTCATGTCGAGAGAAGAATTAGAATTAAAAGACTGTGCTTGCCATTGGTTCATATACCAACAATTGAAAGTAAGTTTTAAACTAAATAAAAAGAGTTATGGATTTGACTTTATTAAAAATGAATTCGAAATCTTATAGTATGGTAGTGATGAACATATTAGTGCTAAGGTTTATAAAACATTATTGAAATTGAATTTGGAAAGTGAACATGTAAAATGTTGTATGATTCTTTAGGCAAGGAACAATGTGAGAATATGTGAACAAAAGGTTTAAAATTCACACTAAACTATAAAAGTATTTCAAGTGAATGTTGGAAATGTAAATGTAAAGAAATGACATTTTACTATTTATGGTGGACATGTGATAAAGCAAAGAAATGTTGGAATAGAATTTATATCTTAATACAGAAAATTCTTAAAGTGAAGATAAAAATGAAACCAGAAATTTTTATTTTGGGTTTAATGGTAAAAGACTTGGGGAAAAAATTGGAACCCTAATCTTATATACGCTGATGGCAGCAACACTACTTATGTACAAAACTGGAAGGACATTTTGATTCCCAGCATGGATGAATGGCCACAGAAGCTGATGGAGTTGGCAGAGATGGCTAAATTGATGATTTTGATAAAAGAAAATAATATAAGTATTTTTGTTTCTACTTGGAGACTGCTCCTGGACATTGTGCTTGAGGTGGGAAAAAAAGAAACTTTGATTTTGGGTTTTATTGATTAGATTGATTTGTTATAATAGAAATGGCTAGTTTATATTATTATGGAAAAGTAAAAAGTTGAGGTTCAATGTTAATGCCTTATTCTATTGCAACAGAGGGTTGAATTGTGGTCGTAAGTCGAGAACTGTCTATAGGAGTGATGGCTAACCTTTTCCACATCACGTGCCGAAAGTGAAGCAACACGCTCGTGACCACCACCACCCACACCCCTGTGCATGCATGTGCAACCCCTGCTTGTGCCCTGCCCCCTGTGTCTGCATGTGTGACCCCTGTGTATGCCCAACCCCCTGCGCATGCACACATGACCCCCTGCGTGCTCCCTGCTCCATGCACATGCATGCGCATCTACCATGTGCACGTCTCCCTCCACACATGCGCAGCAGATATCCAACAATCAGCTGGCTGGCAGGGGCATGCACACGCGCAGTGGAACTCTTCCAGGCGACCTCTTGCATGCCAACAGAAATGGCTTTGCATGCCATAGGTTTGCCATCATAGACCTATAGTGTATTGAGACAGTGTATTTCATGGCCTTTTAAAGCTTTGCTACACCCAAATGGTTTTGTTTATATACTAGTTAGGTATAATAATTTTTGGCATTGGATGAAATGGTTCTTATCCAGTTGTTCTTATTACGGTATTTAAGAACTAAGGTCCTTAGATACCTGTTAGGGATACACACCCTAGCAGAACGTGCAACAGCAGTCTAGCAGGCAGGCAAATGATGTGAGATAAACATTGTAGTTTACACTCAGTAAGACAGATAAACTGTGCCAGTTAAATAGTTTTTATTCCAGCAAGAGTTATAGCATAGTCAAAACAGTCCATATGTCATACACTAGTTCAGTCCATCCAGGGAGTAATCAGTTGCAAAGTCCAGTGTCGAAAATAGAGGTCAGTAAACTTACAAATAATCAGTCCAGCAATATATCTCTTTTGCAGTCAGAGATATGAAGAAAATCAAACCCCTTTTCTTCGTTTCAGCAACAGCAGGGAAACACATACAGTTATCACCACCAATCCAACATTGTCAGCTATCCAGTAAAAACCAGCAAACAGTGAGCTCTCTTGCTCCCTCTTATGGTGATTTTACAATCGTACCCATAATACATGTTTTAACAGTTAAAGCGATACATACACTTAAACTCACTAACATAGTTTACATATTATTTTTACCCAAACTAAGTTAGGTAATCAGTGTTATCCCTAACAATACCATAATAAGTTTTGAACATACTGCAATATTTTGGGGTTTTTTTCCCTTCAGTTTTAATACTGTCAGAAAAAAAATCAGCATAATGAAAAATACTTTTGCCAACTTTAAACACTGCCAAAAATGTGGCAAAAGCCTGTGATAACTGAGCAACTCATTTAAAGACTGTGGAGTCATTTGATGATGATTCATTTAAAGACCTCTGGAACATTATTAGGATGGAAGCTTTATGGATCTTATGATGGATCTCATTCCATAAGGCAGGGAATATTCTGAGTCCTTTCAGAGGCTTTTCCACTTGCACTTTCAGAAGCAAAGCATGTTTTTTTCAGTCATGACATTGTCTGCAGCTTTATCTCATGCCCATTAACGAAAAAGGCTTGTCTTTGGAAAAATCTGTTGAAATAGTTATTTTCCTCTAACTTGGACACTACTTAAAGCACCCTCAAAGTTAGTTTTGTCACCCTATTACCTTGAAAAGAGCTCAACTGATTGCCAATGCCATTCCAAAGGTAGAAATGCATCTATAATGAGAGTAACCAAATCCATGCTAGTTATTTGCCAGTTCAGGATTAAATGGATACGATTCTCCTAAAGAGAGTCCTATAGAGTTTCATCCAGGAGCAATTCCATGGGTTGTCTACCAGGATTCATACTGCACAAGAGTTTGACTTATCTTTTAATAATTAGTACTTGGGGGGATTATCTAGGAAATGTAGAGGTGTTGGCTAAATCTTCAAAGGAGGCATTGGCAAGCTGCTAGTTTTATAACGCTGCCAAAAATTGCATGGATGTAGTTCTCATAGAATCCTTATTTTAAATCCAGTCTCTCATGGAATTAATTAAGTTAACCTTGACTTAGAATGCAGTATGAATTATTATGCGATCTGGTTTTACAAATGTCATTGTTAAACAGTGTGGTGTGGGGGTGAATTTTCAAGTTAACTTTTTTAAAATTCCTGTTAACTTCCTGAAGAAGTTCCCACAAGTTGTTAGGGGTTTTTTTTGGCAAGTTTGTCAGAAGTGATTTATCAGTGCTTGCTTCCTCAGCTGAAAGAGAGGAACTGGCCAAAGATCACCCAGCTGACTTCGTGTCTAAAGTTGAACTAGAAATTCACAATCCCCTAGTTTCTAGCCTGATGCCTTAACCACTACCACAAACTAGTGCTAAGTAATAGTAGTAGTCATTGTCATAGGACTTGCGATGATGATGATGTAGAGGCCACCTTACTCCAGAGTAACTCTGAATTTACAGTTAAAAACAGAAAACAACAACTAGAAAAGTTAAAGCGGAGAAGGCGGAGCTTCGTTCCGGTGATACAGCTGCGATCTCGGGGCTCTGAGATCGTAGCCGATATTTTCGCCCCTGGTCGGTCCTAACGGACCTAAACCGTCCCGTAGAGACGGTGATCGTGAAGGGCATTGTTCCAGGATCCCAGAGATATCGCAAAATCTCTGGTTTGATCCGGAAGAAGCCCTTTTGCTGGCGGCGGAGAGGCAGCCTCCATAGCTGCTGAAGTCGGGACAGCTCCGGAAAGAAAGTGATTGGAGTGAAGTGTGTCGGCTGGGTGAGAAAAACTCTTTTGTGCTGTAAATTCGCTGAGGTTGGAAAGTTCATCTGGAATAAAGAAGAAAGCTGTGAGATTTTTTTTGACTGAAATTGTTTTGAGCGGTGTTTTTTAAAGTGATGTCAAATTGAGGCTTGGGTTTTGTTTTTTTTTCTTTTCTTTATACTTTTTGGGAAAGATTTTACTGTGACTTTGTAGGTAACCGGATTGAATTTTCTCTTATATATATTTTTATGCTCCCTTTGATTTTATGCTCCCTTTGATTTTTTAACTTTCTTTAGGATAGAGGCTCCCTTTGGCTATTTTTTCCTTTTTTTCTGTATATATTATTCCTTTTTTCTGGCGGGGGGGGGGAGAAAGAGCATTAAGAAACTTTGTAACACTGCCAACTAGAGGCTTGAAAGTATCTTTATTTGAATTGGAGAGAATTGCAAAAAGACCTCATCTCAAGGACTTTTTAACGTGATAAGATAGAGGGAGAGTACAGCAAAATATTATTGCAGGTGCTTTCCTGGACTGTTATCAACAACACTTGAGGTTTGGCTTTGAAGCTGCTGGAGAAGAGAGTCATAACAAGAGCCTTGGATAAATAACAAAGTGCAGTGTGTTTTCTTATATATACCCCATTCGCTAGCCTTTTTCTAAATTTTAATTTTAGTAATATTTTTATTTTTGCCTTTTATTTTAAAGGGAAAGCCTCAGAGTTTTTTCTTTTTTCTTCTTTATTTTTCTTTTCTTTTTTATTGGGACTTTTTTGCTTTTCATATTTATGTTTTTGGACTACTTTGTTGTTGTGGTTGTTTTTTTTTTGTTTTTTGTTTTGGATTATTGAGACTTTTTAATTGGATTAAGGTGTGAAGAATCTGAAGGAACTTTTTGGTTTTTTTTGCTCTTTTTGCTTTTTGCTTTTTTCTTTTTTCTTTTGCTCTTAATCAATATTATTATTTTTGGATTTGTTTGTTTTTTCCTTTCTATTTTTTCTTTTTTTATGGTGGACTATCTCGTAATTGGATTAGGGTCTAGAAGAACCTGAAGATCTTTCTTCTTCCTTTTTTCCTGTTTCTTCTTTGGTTTCGTGTTTTTTACTATTGGAGTTCTCCATTTTGGATTATAATTGGCTGCTCTACCAGTTGGATTAAAAGTCAAGAAGAATTTGAAGTTTTGGAAACATTGAAATGAGCAGGAAACCAATACCATCTGGCATTTCTGCTTCTACCTCTGCTTCCCCACCAGCTGGAGGACAACGTTTAATTCAGACAATGTTGAAGCAAGATAAGGAACAAGAAAAAGTAACTTTACAGATGATTATGCAAGGAATCCAAGATCTCAAGACAAAATCAGATATCATTGAACAAAGAACAGGAAATATTGAACAAAGAACAGAAAATATTGAACAAAGAATAGAAAATATTGAACAAAGAGCAGAAAATATTGAACAAAGAATAGAGAAGACTGATGAAAAAGTGGAAAATATTAAACAAATGATGGTTAAGTATGAGGAGAGATTCCAAAAAATTGAGGAAGAAGGAAAACAAAGAGAGAAGAAGATTGGAAATATTGACAGCAGACTAACAGCGGTTGAACAAGAAAAAGGTGGGATGTTGAGGTGGGAGATGGAAAGGTCAGAATTTTACCTCAGATTTCAAAATATAGAAGAAGAAAAAGGAGAAAATTTGGCAGCGGTAATGATAGAAATTTTGGCAGATGCTTTGGAAATTACAGAGGAAAAGATGATGGATGGAATAGATGAGATATATCGAGTCTATACAAGATATGCGATGAGAAATAAATTACCCAAGGAAGTCCATATTAGATTTACCAAAAAATCCATTAAAGCGCAAATATTACAAGTAGTAAGAGAGAAAACACTGAAATACAAGGGTAAAGAGGTTGTGGTTTGAAAACAAATACCCAGAAGAGTGAGAGAGATGAGAAGAGAATATCGATTTCTGACCAAAATACTATTGGAAAACGAAGTGAATTATAGATGGCTGATTCCAGAAGGACTAGTGTTTGGGTGGCAAGAGCAGAGATATAGAATTGATTCAATTGAGAAAGCAGAACTTTTCCATGCAGAATTCTTTGGAGGAAGAAGAGAGGAAGCAGAGAAAGAGGCTTTATCAATTGAGTTTCAAGATGAACAACTGGAGACTGAAAAAGAGAAAGGAGCAGCAGGGGGACAGATGGATAATAAAGAACAGCGTGAAGTGAGATCCACGAGAGCTGTTAGACCTAAATATAAAGCATAATCATGGAGGAAAAAAAACTGATTACAATGAATATAAATGGACTTAATTCAGCTGTTAAAAGAAGGAAAACTTTTCATAAATTAGAGAAATTAAAATTTGATATAATTTGTTTACAAGAAGTTCACATTAAAAAACAACATGAACAATTGTTATTACAGCCAAAATTGGGGAAAATATTTACCTCTTTGACTCAATGTAAGAAAAGAGGTGTGGTTTTATACATTAAAGAGGCTATTCCAGCAAAATTGATTTACACGGATGAAGATGGAAGAGTATTAATGGTAGAAATAATGGACAATAATATAAAAATACTCTTGATTGCAATTTATGCTCCGAATGATAAACAAGAAGAGTTTTATAAAAAGCTACACATGAAAATAATTGGACTGGACTATGTTAATATAATTATGATGGGAGATTTTAATGGAATTGTGGACAATAAACTGGACTATATAGCAACAACAACAAAGCAAAATAGAAAGGCTCTCCCAAGGTCTTTTTTTAAAATAACAGATGAATTAACTTTAAAAGATATTTGGAGAGAAAGAAATGTTAAAGCTAAACAATATATTTTTTATTCAAATAGACATTTATCATGGTCCAGATTAGATATGATTTGGATCTCAACAGAACTAATATCTAATATTAAAGAAACAAATATTGAAACAAGTACTTGGGCAGATCATAGCCCAATGACAATTAAATGGAAGGGACAAAAAAAAAGATCGAGATGGACATTAAATAATACTATTTTAAAGGAGAAAGATTTTACACAATGGATGGAGAAGGAATTGGCTTTTTTCTTCAGAGAAAATAAAAAAGAAGATACTTCAACGCAAAATGTGTGGGATACAATGAAGGCATACGCTAGAGGTTTGATAATAGATTATACAAGAAAAAAGAATATTAGGAAAAGGCAAGCTTCTAAGGCCTTGGAAGATGAGTATAAAATTCTTGAAAAAGAATTACAGAAAATGCCACAGAAAAAGGATATTAAATTGAAGCTGGATGTAATTAAACATAAAATGGAATTAATAGAGAAAGAAGAACTGGCACAGAAAATTAGAAACTCTAAACAGAATTATTTTGAAGATGCAAATAAACCAGGTAGATGGCTAGCATATAAATTGAGAAAAGAGAAGGAATCAAGAAAAATATTGAAGTTAATAGATGAACAAGGCCAAGTTTGTTATGGGAATAAGGAGAAAAAAGAAATTATTCGAGATTTTTATGGGCAATTATATAAACAAGAGAATATTGATGAAGAAAAAGTCAAACAGTATTTACAGGAAGCTAATTTACCAAAGATATCTAAAGAGACTGAAGAAATGCTAGAAAGCAATATAACAATGATGGAACTAAATGAAGCATTTAAGAGACAAAATAATGGGAAAGCTCCGGGTCCAGATGGGCTTCCAGTAGAATTTTATAAAACATTTCAAGAATTATTGAACATCCCATTGTTAGAAGTTATGAATGAAGTTATGTTAAAAAAGATGATACCTAAAACATGGTCAGAGGCTTATATTACACTCATACCAAAGGAAGAGACTGACCCATTGCAAATTAAGAATTATAGACCTATTTCTTTATTGAATGCAGACTATAAAATCTTTGCTTCAATCTTAGCAGAAAGACTTAAAAAATATTTAAATAATTTTATTCACTCAGATCAAAATGGATTTCTGCCAAAGAGACAAATTAGAGACAATATGAGAGTAATCTTGGACACTTTGGAATACTATGAGGCTCATCCTGAAAAGCAAATGGCTTTGATATTCCTAGATGCTCAAAAAGCATTTGACAACGTGAACTGGAGATTTATGTTATTATTATTGGAGCAGATGGGTTTCGCTAAAAAATTTATTCAAGCAATAGAAGCTATATATAATAAACAGACAGCAAGGGTAATGATGGAGGGGGAACTTACAGATTTTATTAACATAAGGAAAGGCACAAGACAAGGATGCCCCCTATCTCCTTTGCTATTTGTGTTGACCTTGGAAGTGTTGAATAGAAATATTAGGGATGATAAAAGCATAAAAGGAATGAAAATTAAGAAGGAAGAATTTAAGCTACAAGCTTTTGCTGATGACTTAGCTTTTATTTTGGAAGATCCGCTAGAAACAGCTCCAAAGTTACTGGAAAGGATAGAGGCATATGGAGAGGTGGCTGGTTTGAAAATAAATAAAGACAAAACAAAGATTTTGACAAAGAATATGCTATTGAGACAGAGAGAAGAATTGGCAGATCTTTTGAAAATTCAAGTTACAAATAAGGTTAAGTATCTGGGGATATATTTGACAACAAGATGTAGCACATTAAAGGAGAATAATTATATTAAACTTAAACAACAGATAACTATAGATTTGAAGAAGTGGGAAAACTTGCAATTGTCATTAATAGGGAGAATTTCAACAATTAAGATGAATATCTTACCTAGAATTTTATTTTTGTTTCAAACAATACCAATTAGGCTTGGAAAAGACTATTTTGAAGATTTAAATAAAATTATGTTGAAGTTTATATGGCAAGGTAAAAAAGCGAGAATAAAGCTAAAGCTTTTGCAAGATGCTAGGATTAGAGGAGGTTTTGGTCTGCCTAATTGGGAATTGTATTATCAAGCTGCAAGTTTGATGTGGGTCAAAGAATGGATAACATTAAGGAAACATAGGTTGTTGACATTAGAAGGGCATGACTTGCTGTTGGGCTGGCATGCTTTTTTATGGTATAAGGGAACTAAAACACAGGGTTATTTTAGAAGACATTATGTACGGGAGTCTTTGTGGTTAAATTGGGAGAAGATAAAAAGACAATGTTATTTGAAAATTCCAGTTTGGTTATCGACCATTGAAGCATTTTCCTATCCTATAATCTACAAGAAGGAACAAACAGTTAGATATGGGGAACTTTTGGATGAAAAGGGTGAACTTAAATCGATCCAAAACTTAGAGGAACAAGGTATAAGGATGAATTGGTTTTCATATGCACAAATACATTCAAGGTATGATGAAGATTCCAAAACGGAGGGATTTTATGATAAACAGACTGATTTAGATAAGATCTTGATGGGTACTGATGAGAAGGTGATTAAAAAACTATATGGTTATTTACTGGGAATGAAATTAGAGGAAGAACAAGTCAAAGAAACTATGATTGTTTGGGGGAAGAATTTTGGATATGGGATTGATTTAGAGAAATGGCAGAAATTGTGGTCTCAAAATTATAAAATGACAATGTCAACAGCATATAAAGAAAACTTGTATAAGATGTTTTACAGGTGGCACTTTCCTCCGACAAGAATAGCAAGAATGTTTAAGAATAAATCTGAAAAATGCTGGAAATGTCATCAGATACCCGGCTCGTATTACCATATGTGGTGGACTTGTGAGGATGCTAGAAAATATTGGACTATAATTCGCATGTGGTTGGAAAAAGTGACAAAGAAACATATAGACTTGAAACCAGAGATCTTCTTATTGGGAATTTTACCTGATATATATAGTAAAGATTTGAAATACCTGATTGTAAATGTATTAACAGCGGCCAGGATTGTATTTGCTAAAAATTGGAAGAATGAGAAAATACCATTACAGGAAGAAATTATTAAGAAAATATTGGAATGTGCTGAGATGAGCAGATTGACATTTGAAATTAGAGAGCAAGAGGATAAACAATTTTACGAAATTTGGGATCTTTTTTACAAATGGCTAGATGATAAGATACGATAATAGAATATTTAGAATGCTAGATAGTAAGGAATATCTTTATTTTGCTATTATTTTGCCATTTGATATTATATTTATAAAGGATTTTTTAGGATTGATTTGATATGACTAGATGATTTGTTATAGAGTAAACTGGTTTAAAGTATTGTTAGCTCATTAAGCATGAATGATTAAAAATATAGTCAAAAACTTCTTTTTTTAGTGATATTAGGATATATAAGTTTGGATTGACAATATGAGTTGTTATGTAACATAATTGTAATTGAGACTACAGAATGAATGCACAAAAATGATGAACCAACTGACACACTGGATGTACATATAAGAGTTGATGTTTTTATGTTTTGTTTGTCTTGTTTGTTTGTAGAAAATTAATAAAAACTTTTTCAAAAAAAAAAACAACTAGAAAAGTTAAAGCATCCAAACCAACCATGTCCCACATGCCTAAAAACAAACCACCGCAGACAGGGCTCCACAAGCATACTACCTGAAGCCTGGAAGACCTGCTGTTTTTTTAAGACTTCTAGAACATCATAAGGATGGGATCTATACGCATTTCATTCCAGAAGTCATCACAACCGAGAAGTTGCATTATGGTTGTCCTGACAGATGATATTATTTGATTAACAGGATCGAAAGTGCACTGACTACAGTGTGCCAATCATACTGAGTAGGAAGAAACCATGTGAACAAGATAGATCCCCAAATAAGCTGACCCTATGCCATTACTGGTAATTTATTTCTGCTTTCATAATAAGCATTTCTGCTTGGAAATTTTCCTACGCAAAACCTAACCAAGACATCCTATCTGTTTTCAACTAGCGATTGTTTTTCCTCCTCCACAAAAAGTTTTTAATGTCTGAATGTGTCTTACTATTATGAATATGCTACAATCATATCACTGGTTAGCAGGGATGGGATTCTACTGGTTCGCACTAGTTCTATAGAACCAGTTGTTAACATCACCAGTAGTTCTAAGAACCGGTAAAACTGACTCCTAGCTGACCCCACCCCTCTCCACCACTCCTACGGGCCAAAAACTGATTTTTTTTTTTTACTGCGCATGTGTGACATTTTTCGTGCATGTGTAAAAATCCTTGCCTCATTCTCCCCCACCTACCCCTCCCTTTGCTGGCTCTTGCTTCCGCCCTATCCACCCATCCTAGGCTAAACAAAAACCGGGTTTTTTTTATTGTGCATGCGCAACCTGCCTGCAGCCTGTTTCTGCACACCCACAAGACAGCCATTGCTGCCTGCCTTTTGCTGCAACATGAGTTTCTTCACTACTTTGAAAGATGTGTGCTTGTGTTTTATTTTTATAGTTATAATGTACACTGAAGATAGCATTTAATTTTGTTGTACAAGGTGCAATGACAATAAAGTTAACTAACTAACTAGTTAAAATAAATAGTGAGAAAGGGGACACAAAACCTGCAAACAATTCATGCAAACAACAACAAAAAATTTGGAATTAGCATTTGGGTATTTTAAATACAAAAAAAGGGGCACCTTCATATAACTTGGTCAAAGTGAAGCACAGGAAATGCAGAGCCATCCGGGGGTGGGATTCTACCAGTTCACACCTTTTCACTAGAACAGGTTGTTAACATTCTAAGCAGTTTGGAGAACAGGTTGTTAGAAGAAATTATTGGCCTAATCCTGTAAGGAAGGCTGGAAGGAAACATTCTGGTGTTGCTTACCGAAACTGCCTCTCCATTAACCCTTATTACATTCTTGGCAAGACTAGACTTCCTGTCTCTGGAACTTCTCTGGAGTTTTTTTCCCCTCCTTTTCTGGTACTTTGCTTGTGTGGAGTGACCATTCAAAGTTACAATGACACTGAAAAAATTGACTTATGACCATTTTTCACACTTACGACTGTTAAAGCATCCCCACAATCATGAGAGGCCAGGCGAGGAGATGCGTGCCTCAATGTGAGTGATATTGAGTTGGCCACACCCAGCCAGTCAAATGACCAAGCCATGCCCACCAACTAAGCCACACCCATAGAACCAGTTGTTAAAAAAATTGAATCCCACCCCTGGAACCATTCCATACATGCCTTCTTGGAAGTAAGTCCAATGGCATTCCATAGGGCATTCACTTAAATGAACTTCCATTTAAATGAGTAACGCAGGACATGTGCCTAGAGGGACAAGCTTTTCTGTATACTTGCCTTTCCCTATTTTCACATGTTAATTTTCCAAACACCCCCATTGTTTTCCAGCTTGGCACAGGGAAACAGCCAGATGTTTCCTTAGCAAACCTGTTTCCTGTCGAACTCTCACCATGGTTGGTATTTCCATCGTAACAAAAGGAGAGGCCCATATCCTGCCTCTAATAGGTTTCTTCTCTTCACTCTGCCACTCCTCACAACTCATTTCATGCTCCCTTCATGGATGGAAGACATTTTATATACAAACATCTTTGTATAGTGTGAACAGGTGTGCCAATAACAGATTAAATTTTTCAAGAGGATTTTTCTTTTCTGTGATAACTCTTCTATATCTGAGCAGTTTAAGATTCCATGTAGCAGGAACTGATTCTTTTTTGTGTCTATGTTTTCTGTTAGAGCTATTTTAGCCAATTTGGGCATGGCATGAAGGAAGGTTGGCTGGCTTTCCATGAATGTGGAAGGTCTCATTTTGGTTTGAAGCAATAAAAACTAGAAGGGGAGGGGGCAATTTTTGTGGCGTATATATTTGGATAAATAGTGCTGATGAATTAAAATCCTTCAAATAGTTAGTAGGAGCTTTAGAGAACTAGCTGAAGAAGAAACAGCTACTTTACTTTAGAGAAATCAGGAGGAATTCATACAAAAAGTAAGGATTTTCCTTCCTCAGCTGTATTTTCGTAATTTTATTTTACTTTTTTACACACACACACACACACACACAGAGAGAGAGAGAGAGAGAGATCTCAAACTCACACTTTCTTTTTTCTTTAAACCAGAAATGCCAGCAATCAACATAGAGGACCTAAGTGAAAAGGATAAACTGAAAATGGAAGTAGAACAACTCCGAAAAGAAGTCAAATTGGAAAGGCAACCTGTAAGTAGTTCATCCTAATGATTTTCTCTCTTGAGTTCTAAATAATGTTTTAAGAACAGGACTCAGTGTTTTCAATCTCTCTCTCTCTCTCTCTCTCTCTCTGTGTGTGTGTGTGTGTTGAAAAAAATTGCAATGTATTCCATGTAAATTATTAATGCATTGGGACTGAGTTGCTTCACTTAAGGAGGCAAATATTTTCTCCTGGTAGGTTTATTGCACATTTTCTTTTGAGAATACTGTAAACAGTTCTTCAAGATTAAGAAAATGTTTCCCTCTCCGCCTGCCCCCAATCTCTCTCAAGCAAAGTGAGTAGAAATTATAGTTTGTCTTGTATTCCATTATTAAAAGGACCAGCCTGATGCCACTCAAAAGTTCTTAAAATTTACAGTGGCAAGTTTGTTCAGCTTTTAGAAGTATTAGAAACATTCTTGTTAATTTTTTTTTTATATCAGAGCTACATATGATGTACAAGTTGTTTTTAGTTATCTTATTTTTATTGATGTCATTCTGATAATTAAAAAAAAAAATCACCTGACAAGTTATCTGTTACTTAAATGATAAGTGGATCTTGCAACAAGACATACCTAGTGGATTGCTCATCTTTACTTTCCTAATTCATTTCCTCTCTCACTTACTCTATTTCTAACTATTTCTTACTAAATTCTCTATATCAGATAGCAATCTGTGCCTAATGAGTACAATTACCCTTCACTGAGATTATTCTTTTGTGAGTTGTTCTTTTTCCTTCCTTCCTTTCTTTTTTTAAATTAGGCCATGCATATAATTAGCCAAGCTGGTGAACCAATTTAATTTATTATTATATTTCATAAGCATTTTCTTACTTTGGGAAGTAAAATGTCTAGGACCGGCTCTGCTGGCAATAACATTTTCATCCTTTTAGAACTATTTTGTTTACCCATAATGCTGATTTAATTTATCATTATATTTTACAATCTAGAATAGGACCTTTTTTGGGGGGGTGGGGGGGTGGGGAAACCAAAAAGCTTTGAGCTCTTTCTACTGATCCTCACTGCCATTTCCTCCCTACCTGTAACCTCAACCACAGCCTGGGAATGATTGACTGTGGAGAATGTCTGTTCAGCATTCATGGCAAAATAGATGACACAAATACAGCTTAAAGAAAACCCATAATTATCAGGAAAGGAAAGAAGCGTGAACAGGCTGATTATGGGTTGTACAAATAGAGAGCTAATTTTGGGGTCTTTTATAGCTTATAAGACTTAAGGGACCAAGTTATAGAACAGCATGGAAGAAATGAATAGTCAAAGGCAGAAAAAAGCATTCTGAGCAGTATTCAGAATTACGATTGCTATGATAGATAATTTCCATGACATAAAAATGAGGCATTTACCTGACTACAAAAATTGTTTCCAGAAATCTGGACAAATGTGTATTTCCTGAACACATAGTAAAGTGGATAAGTATAGCATCACTAGTGCATTAGCAGAAATGACAAATTTATAAAATTAACCCAATGGCAGTGTAAGTACCAGGATGTATTAAATATATGTTAACATTGTGTTTTATATTTGTGCTGTTTTTGAATGATACACAATTGCTGATATTTACAGAGTTAGCCATAATTCTCAGTAAAAAATCTGCTTTATATTCAGATAGTACAGATTCTATTTCTTAAATTTAAAGTTACACATTTATCTTAACAGTGTATTATATAAATTTATTTTTAATATTATTTTGATTTGATGTATATTTATTTATATGTTATCCTTCTCTCCTCTTCTCCATATCCAAATCTTTAAAAACATCAACAATGAAATTTAAATATCTACAAAGAACATATAAACATACAACAATAAACATTTTAAAAGCAGCTGTTTGATCTTGGAATATGTGAACTGAAATTTATTATTTAATAATAAATAAATAAATAAACAAACAAATAAATAAATAAATAAAAGAACAGGCTTGTCAAACTCAATTTCATTGGGGGCTGCATCAGGTTTGTGTTTGGCCTCAGGGGCAGGGTGGCCAGCTCGATGTCACTTGTGTCAGGGGCACCTGTGGTAGCCCGAGCGCTCTGCCAGCGACAACAGGCTTCCAAGCTCTGTTTTTGGCTGCAACTTTCTCCCGCAACCCTGTTTTTGCTGTCAGATGGTTGCAGGAGGTCATCGCAGCCAAAAATGGAGCTTGGGAGCCCATTTTCACTGGCAGAGGCACCTCAGGCCAGTCCTTCACTATTTCCAAGGTAGCCCTGTGGGCCAGATCTAAGCACCCCACAGACCAGATCTGGCCCCTGGGCCTTGAGTAAAGTATATCTTTAAGCATTGTCTTAAAAAATTGTTTGGGAGCACAGATCTCCTCTAATTGGGAAGACTTTCATTGAGATGAGTTTTAATTGGCTTTGGAATAAAGCACTTTCGAGATCCAGCCTATTCAGTAGGTCAACTGGGAAGCCCTGCTTATGGCTCCCAAAGGTTGGTTCAGCTCATAATATGGTGGCCTAACAATGACACAACTTGAATACTGCAATGTATTTTACATAAATTCAAAACATGCTAAGTCAGATGGCTAAAAGTAACAACATAACATAGATACCAAAATGTTGCGCTAATTGGCACATTATATTTCTCTTTTTTTTCCTAAACAGGTAAACATATTTCCAAACAAAAGTGCTAAGCTGTAGCTTTATAGTCTAAGAATGTCTGCATAATCTATTGGTGCCCAGATTAATTACTAAAATGCCCATCACTAGAATTGGATACCTACCTAATTTAGCTGTGAGAAACAGAAAAGCTTCTCCTAAATGTTTTTAATCAAAATATCTTATAACAACAAAAGTCTGGTGGGCAGGAAATGACACTTAAATACAAAAGCAGATAATACTTGCTTTTTTGTTAATTATGGATTTTAAAAAAAGAACTAGAACTATATACAAATACTTAATACAATAAGCAATTATAAAACATGTCCTTTAAATGTTTGGTAAACCCTGAAATGTATTAATGTTACCCTTTGTAAAATAAATATAATTCTGCTAATCCTGATAAAATAACTATTTTCCTTTAGCTTTTTGAACAAATGAATTTTCTCAAATGCTTTCTCAAGCAAACTCATTGCTCAATTTTTCTCAATTTGTTTTCCAAATAAAGGATTATCCAAGCATTTCCATTGTGGATCTCAGCTGAATGAAGTTTAATCAGTCATAATAGTCATAACTTTAGAATAGCCATAGTTTATATAATAATGATTATATTATGGCAAGAATTTCTATTTTTCCATTTTATTTCTACTTAATTTATATATTTAATGAAAATGTCATGATTCAGTCACCTGAATTCTGTATGGCACTTCTTGTACCAGAATCATTCATATTATGTACATATTATATTAGCATATATTGTCAACATGCCAAATAACCATAATTAGAATTTTAACTAGGGATGGCTCTACAGAGACTATTATCCTATTTTGGTTGCAAATTTATGATATTTCAGTTTCCAAGTCTTGGACTTTTAATATCTTAGACTCCCTATCACATCTTTGTATGTCATATGACTTTCACCATTCCTAAATCATAATGCTATATATACTATATATCTTTGAGTTGGCAAAAATGATCAGCATGAAATGTATCCCATTGCTGATTTATATCTTGGTTCTGTTTATTTTATCAATGCCACCAGTTATTGCCAGGCACCTGAATTCCTACAAAGGTAATTGGTGACAAAGCTTATAGGCTGTGATTGTATGGAAAAATACTGCTTACTTCCATCCTTACACAACAGCAAGAGAGTTTTATTCAGCACATGGGAAAAAGAATGCTGTTCATTTTATTATGCAACAATTCATTATAAACTTTATGCAAGTTACTCTGGGAGGCTGTATTTCATAATACCCAGCATGCATATGTTATGCTTCTTATGATACATACATAACAAGGTGACAATTCTTCTCTTCCTCAGTTTCATAAACTCTGCATATCAAAGGGATATTTTCTACCTTTATAAAAGAGATTTAAATATGTTTTTTCTCTTTTTTCCCCCCTTAAGGTGTCTAAGTGTTCTGAAGAAATTAAAAATTATATTGAAGAAAGATCGGGAGAAGACCCCCTAGTGAAAGGCATTCCTGAAGACAGGAACCCTTTCAAAGAGAAAGGAGGGTGTGTAATTGCTTAGAAGAATGCAGATAATTTTGAAACTGGGAAAAATAACCTACTATAGTATAGCTAGTTTAATTTAAAGCTCAGGAATCTTATTGTACAAATTAATTTTTTTTTAAAAAAAAATAACGGAACAATTATTTCCTGAAACAAGTTTTTGCTTACCATATTATTATATTTCTTTCAAGAGGCTGTTTTGTATTCTTAATTTCTTGCATTCACTGGCTGAAATTATTAACTACTGTATAATTTTGGTAAAAATAAAAAAATCTGAATGAAACATTATGACATCCCCCCTTCATAATATAGGATTTTAATTCAAACGTTCTCATGGCAACAATTGTATGCAACATAATTTCATTTTAATGTATGCTGATTGTAGTATACATTCAAAGTTACAATAAAGTTATTCTAAGTCTCTAAATCTAAGTCAAAGGTTGTTAATCTCCAATTCTCAATAGCCTTCACAATTCATCCTGCATAATCTAATTTGGCAACACCTGGAAGCTCATAGATTTCCACATTGCAAAAACAGGTGCTCAAATTACAACCATTGTTTAGCAGCTATTGCAACAACAGTAAAAATGTGATTTATAGCCAGTCTGGTCCATCCTTATAATCAGTGGTGGGATTCAATTTTTTTTTACTACCGGTTCTGTGGGCATGGCTTTGTGGGTATGGCAGGGGAAGGATACTGTAAAATCTTCAGTCAGAGGTGGTATTTGCTGGTTCTCCGAACTACTCAAAATTTCTGCTACTGGTTCTCCAGATGAATACCACCTCTGCTTATAATCCTTGCAGCATCTTCTTAGTCACTGGATCAAAATTCCATTAGCATATATTTACAACAGTGGGTAGTATCTCAGGATAGTATGACCACCATTTGTGACTTTCTCAGCTGATTTCTCACAAGTAGAGTCAATGAGGGGAGCTGGTTCCACTTAGCATTCACATGATTCACTGAACAATTGCAGTGATTCATTGAATAGCTGTGGAGATTTATCTAACAACTATGATTTATCTAACAACTATGACAAAAAAAGAAAAGAAACTGTATGCTTCACTTCACTGTGCCCAGCATAATAAATTCCGGTCCCAGTTGGAAGTTGAAAAGTATCTAGAAGTAGTATTATCCAAATCTAAATGAGCACAAGTAACTAATTTATTAATGCTACAGTTTTACATCTGAAGTCCATTTTTAAGATGGATGGTAGTTTGGTCAATTGGTTCCCAACTTAGCAATGGAGAAAACAGAAGATGGGATTCTTGAGACTTTCAAACTTCTCATAGTGGAAGATGGGATTCTTGAGACTTTCAAACTTCTCATAGTGCCTCAACAATTCAAGATGCATTTTGACCATGACCATGACCACTCCTTAAATAAGCAGCAAGTATACCTGGGGAGACTAATCTAAAACCTACCTAATGAAGTTGTTTTGGAGTATTTCCAATTGGACAACAACCTTATAGTACCAGGCTGAGATCTCAGTTTTATACAATGTATGTGTTATCATCTTGCTTTAAATATATTTTAAGTGCAGGGCCTAGTGTTAAAAGCTTGGTGGAATACAGTGATTTTGGCTGCTTTTTTAAATACAAAAGGGAAGGTTTGGATAGAAACATAGGGCTACAGTTCCAAAATTTGGAGGTCACACCCCTTTAACCTCTAATTAAGAGAAACTTGTAACATACTCCCCCCCCCCAAATGCTCTCACTGGATTCAACCCTGGCAAAGTAGTGTTGCAAAGCTTATCCAGGTAAAACACTCTCTGTTATTCATATAATTCAATATAATCTTTAGGATTCTAAATTAAAATTATAGCTGTAAAAATAAACTTATGTTTTTGAGATGAAGGAGTCCATCATTCCCATAATATACACACTGGTTAGAATTTATAGACATTGCAGCATAACTGGATGTCATCAGGCTGGATTAGCATTGTTCAGCCTTTTATCAATTCATTACACATGTAATTAATTAAAGTGTTTAATTTGAACATTTAAAAAAATTCTAGTAGAATCCAAAGATGGTAGTTAATAAAGCGGATTTCCTGTAAAATTCTAAGAATGAAGACTATCAAAACATATGAATTAGGAAGAACCAAAGGATTTTTGTTTCAGAAATGTTTTCTGAACTTCTGCAATGAAGTGATGACATAATAAACACGAAGTTTATAATGAAATACATTAGCAAACTGAGTTAAAACCTTTAATCAGGACATACTGCCTGTTGAGGGAGTGTTCATGTTTTCATGAAATAGTTTTCGCAAAGGAACAGTATCTAACCAGAAAGCAGAGATTTGCTATCCTCCACCCCATCTTCTCATACTAACTATGATATTTTTTCTGTTCAGAGGGATACAACTGTAACGGAGTATTTGGCTTAGCTCACTCACAATTTTTACTTTCTAAGAACAATTATGAAGATCATTTGGGGATGGGGGGGGGAGGAGAAGGTTAAAGCAAATTAAACTTCCTATTTAAAGTAAATGAGCACAGTGCTCTATCATATTCCAAGTTTTGGTTGCATCGGGACGATGAATAAGCAACCATAGCGATCCTCCACTTTTCATGATTTTTGAAAATCGTGAAACATCCCATCATCTTTCCAGGGAAATTAGAAAACTTGCGTCCTAGTTTACGTCTTTCTGAGAGATGCTTATATAATTGGACAATCCTCCGCTGCCAGTGACTGTTCTGTATGTCTCCACATCAGCAATTGAGCATTTTAAAGACCCAGTGGAATACAACCCCTTGGTACCAGGAAAAAAAAAATGTTGCAGGCGGGGATTACACGCCGAAACTAGTTGCCATTTTCGAACGACAACGCATGCGCCAGTCGTGCAGTATACAACAGCATGGCGATCTTTCGGAGATCTCTTTTCAATACTAAAGAGCTAATGAAGTTGTTCAAACCACCCCTGCGACGTTTTGTTGGAGTCTCAATTGCAGGCTTTCCAGAAAGTTGTTCGCTTAATCCGAGTCACCGCTCTTATAGTAGTGCCGCCCCGTCCGGAGATCACCTATTATACACGGAAGACCATTTTGCTTTAAGAGCTTCTCTGAGAAAGGTACTTGTTTATTAGATCTTATGTGGCAGGAGACAGAGCCTGGAACTAGGTTTCTCCGAGGTCAGCGCGCCTTAAGATTGCTTGGTGGAAAAAAGTTTGGATCACTGTTGTGTTTATGTTACAAAGTTTGTCAAGTCTGAAATTACACAGATCTCCCGATTCACTCACTCGGAGTTTTATTATTGTTCATATAGATGAAGAGATTAAGATTTAAAAAGACCCAAAGTGCTACACCTTCTAGTGCTGTGTGGCAGTTCGTTTTATTCCCCGCTCCCCCTGCAGGAAATTTTGAAGTACAGAAATGATTTGTTGTGACACTGCTAAGGCTAGTTGAATCACAGTTTGTTTTAGTAATGCTTCATACGATTGTTAACAAATATTTATTATATTGTATACTTTACTATAAATTATGTTATTGTATACTGCAGGATAATATTAAATGAAACATCTCTGTTCTGAGTCGTCTTTTAAAATATTTGCAGAAATAAATAATAATCTACCTCAGTGTATAAGCATTTCTAATTCAGATTGAGCAAATGTCAGTGATGCTTCTGACTTTTTCATAGTTGTTAGACTTTTGGAAAAATTACTTTTAGCTCTAAGGGCTCATTCCCACAACCAAATTAAAGTGCAATCCATCCAAATTTGAGGTAGCAGAAAATGATAATCACCTAAAGTTTACTTTCCCCATTGATGTTTCCTATTTTGCCACAAGTATTCCTTACAGTAAAAGAGTTACATTCCATTTGACCTTTCAATTGCTTCTCCCTATAATTGTTTGCTGTTTGCAAGTTATTTTTAAATACTTTATGGCTTTGTTGCTCTTCTAAAAGTGGTAACAAAGCCAGCCTAGCAAAAGGGGATATGCACCAATGTATTCTGCAGCAGAGAAATGATAGGCCCTTCCTGTCTCTCTCTTCCTTTATCATTCAACTCCTCTTCCTTTACTGTTTAACTACCCTCTACCTCAGGGGTCGCCAACCTTTTGGACCTCAGGGACCACCAAACCCATAATTTTAGATCCCAGGGACCACTAACTGGTTGTGTCGGCATGGTCTAATTTGTGGGTGTGGCTTGGTAGTCATGTGACTGGCTGGTCATGACTTGTATGTAAATATTATAAATATTTATATAAATATTGAATTTTTTTTTATAAAAAAAGAGCAACTTTTACCCAAAATCAGGCAAAGCAGACAGGCAGACTGAGTTGCTCACAGAATCACAGATTCATTCAGAAATCTATATCTGCCATTGGCTAGCTCAGTCTGTCACATAAATTTTGCTAGCAAGCAAACTCACAAAATTAACTCACAACACACCATGTATGTAAATATTGAATTTATTTTATAAAAAAAGCAATTTTTACCCAAAATCAGGCAAAGCAGACAGATTGAGTTGCTCATAGAATCATTCAATCATCTATCTATCTGCCATCGGCTAGCTCAGTCTCTCAAATTTGCTTGCCGTGAGTCTGCACTGAATTTGCTTGCAAGCAAACCTTCAGTCCTAAGGGAGATTCAGCTGTACTGAGCTGAAGATCTAAAGACTAGCTAGAAAGCGAAAAATCCAATCATTTTCTGCTTCCTAGCTAATCTAAATCTCCTGGCACAGCAGAACAGATCATGGTCAGAAAAAGGAAAAATAGCAATTTTAGCAGGCAAGTTTACTGGGTAAGGAGTGAGTGGGCAGGGAGGGTTCCCGCAGGCTATGTGGGTGGTGCAGCCTTGTGTTTCTGTGCAGCCTGGATTAATTGCTTTGGGAGATTTCTCTGTGGCCCACCAAAAATTTTTCAAGGCCCACTGGTTGGCAACCGCTGCAGCCCACTGGTTGGCAACCGCTCCTCTACATCAGTGGCCTTCAATCTTTTGGACCTGGATCTGTGGAGAGAAGTTTTTCCATGGAATGGAGGGGGTGTAGTTTTGTGTGCTGCCTGCATCTTGAGAGTGGGGCTTCACTTGTTTGCGTAGATCGGTGGATGTCATGCCATGGACCGGTCCTGGTCCATGGACTGGGGGGTTGGGGACTCCTGACCTGCATCTCTGACCAGGGGTTGGACTAAAGAGAGGCCCCTTGATTGGAACTGATCTCCTGCTTCCTGGAAAAGACAGTGCTGAGGATCTGGAATAGAAGATATTGTAGTGACACCTATTTAAAGAGGCCCATAGATGTTAAACATTTAGTTACAATTTATTTTTTTAAGTAAACATTTTCATGAATTAAAATCAGACTGCTTTAGAAGAATTGGGGTAGCACAATGGCTCAGTGCTAAAGACGCTTGTCTTATCACCTGGAAAGCCAACAGCCTAGGTTTGAAAACCTGAGCGCCATGAGATGGGAGGAGTTCCCATTACTCACCTCAGTATTGCCAACCTAGCAGTTGGCAATAGCAGAAATCATACAAATGCATGTAGATAAATAGGTATTGCTTCAGTGGGAAGGTTATTGCATTCGGTATTTTCATGATAGCCATATAATGATGGAAGCATCTGTCTGACAATGAAGGCTCCCTCAGTGATGAGCACTCTCTCCTTGATTCAATCATTATTGGATAGGAAATAGGGAAACCTTTAAAACCTTACTGAGGGCTGGATTAGCATTGTGGTTGTCCTTGGGTAGGGGCAGAGAGGGCGTGGCTGAGGTGGTTGTGGCTGACTGGGTATGGCTTGGGGCAAGCTTGATATCGATCCTGTAGGGGGTACCTGTGGGCTGGATGGGGTTGGGGAAGAATGCAGGCATCTGGTAGAGCGATGGGCAGGGGATGGAATGGCTGCTGCCGGAAACTCTTGGCCACTGTGCACTTACCTCCTTTATGTGTGGGGATGATGGTTTCCAGCTAAAGCCTACCAGCCCTTCTGCTGGTGCACTTTCTGGATCCAGAGCCTACTCCCATCACCAAATTTACTGTCCAAGCAGCAGGTGTGGTGGCAGTATCAGCAGCAGGCAGAGAGGGGGCACGTGATGCGGACTGCAAAAAACATACAAGATTGTTGCTGCTATTAAATTGAGGATGCAGTGAATTAAAAAAAACAATTCTAGAAAACTGGATTTTCATATTGTGGTGAATCAGTACAAATTGTTTGATTTTGGCATAGTGTGTATTATTTTATTTTAGCTTATCCAATAAACCACACTTAAAATAAATCACAATATTTTATGCTAATATTGGGAACGATAAAATCTAATTACTAGATAACCATTTTATCTGTTCCAGATGCAGGTCACCCAACATATGTCTGAACTTTAACCATTTCTGTTTTAAAGTGTATATGTCATAATCAATATTTTTTAGGGATGGTGTTTTAGAATTTCTTGGGAGAGGAAGCAACAAAGGCTTGTTACAATGAATCAGAACTGCTTATCCTCTTTTGTTATATACCTTGAACATAGAGATATTTATGCATCTGCCTTGCTTTCATAAAATGATACACTGTAATCTAAGTGATACTACGTGCAGTTCTTCATTCTCAGGGCTGTGAAATCTCCGATTTTACGCGGAATTCTGATTTTTTCCCTCAAACACCAATCTACATTTTCCGCGTTTTTTTCCCCCCATCGGATCGAAATCCGAGAGTCGGAAATTCGCTCTTCAGAAAAGCGGAACACTTCAGTTCTCAGCTCAGGCATAATTGTCCCTAGAAAAGCACATAAACTTCGCACGTGAGCCGCGCTAACGTTAACTGAAGTTAGCTAGTATTCTTACGACGGAAAACCACGGAAATAAACCTTTTTTCAGTAGCTTTACATTCGCACATGCTGACAAACCACCGCTCATCGTAGCCAAGCAAGTAGTACCGCGTAACTGACTGCAAAGACAATTCATATGGCTGTACATAGAGTCTGTGCACGTGCGCGCGCTCGATCGTGCGCGTGCTGGACCCCGGCCTAAGGGACTTCGCGCTTCGCACTCGTGATGTGCGCTTCGCGCACATGCGCTTCGCGCACCTTATTCACTTCAGATTTTTTCAGACTTTTTTTTTAACCAGCTCTCACACCCCTGCATTCTACAATTCCAGTGAATAATAAAATAGGGTATTTAGAAATTGATGGAAATATTTCAATCAACAAAAGATTGCAGGAATCAAATGAAAAAAAAAATAATCTGTAGTTTCTTGGGATTGAATGGAGAAGTGAATGTTTGAGCCAGTGGGGAAATTTTGATATTTGAATGTATGTTGTAACCTCACTGGTGTGGCTCCTATACAGAGAACACTCTGAATAATAGTAGCTATTGGGGGGCCTTTTCCATTCACTAATGTATGTATCATGACGAGCATGGGAAATCTCAGGAAATCTTTTCACAGGAGCCATATTAGTAAAGTTAATCTACTGCACCTTCACTAAATTTCCAGGTTGTTTATTCTCTCCCACTCTAGTTTACTTAATCTTTTTTTTTTTTTTTACAAACTATGTTGTTGTAACATCAAATATAACGTTTGTTATGGAGGACCTATGAGGCATAGAAGGATGTTCCTGTAACAAAAGTTAACACTGCTACTTTTTTTTAATTTTTATTTTTATTTAGGAGATTTATATTTGCCGCCTATTCTCACCTGGAGACTCAAAGTGGCTTACAAATATATAAAACATCATATAAAAAATAATAAAACTAACAAAAGAATCATATATAATAAAATGAAATAACCCCCGGTGATAGCACATCATGTGAGTCATTTAATGGGCTCCATCCCGCTGTCGGTTCCCCAGGCCCGCTGGCAAAACCAGGCCTTCAGAGCCTTCCAGAAGAGAGTTAGAATGGGGGCCATTCTAATGTCTAAGGGAATGATATTCCAGAGAGAGAGAGTCACCATGGAGAAGTCCCTTCTTCTGGGTCTCACCAAGTGAATCTCCCTAGGGCAGGGGTGGGCATCTATGGCCCTTTTATGAATTATGGACTTCAACTCCCAGAATTCCTGAGCAAGCCATGCTAGCTCAGGAATTTTGGGAGTTGAAGTCCACAAGTCATAAAAGGGCTATAGTTGCCCACCTCTACCCTCGGGGATGGAACATTCCTTGTTTACCCACTCTGGTGGGTTGGGTAGATGTGAGCTCATAACCTGGTTCCCAAGCTATGAAGAGCTTTAAAGATCACAACCAGAACCTTGAATTGCTCATGGAAGCAAATCGGCAACCAATGCAGCTCCCACAGGACAGGTGATATATGTGCACATATCGAGATCTGCACAAAACCAAGTGGGCTGCAGGATTTTGCATCAACGGGAGCTAACAAATGTCCTTAAGGTCAGTCCCATGTAGAGCATGTTGCAGTAGTCAAGATGGGAAGTGACTAGGGCATGAGTGACTGTGAGTAGGGATTGTTGGTCCAGGAACAATCTTACGAGTATACTTATGCTTATGAGTAGGCCAGCTTTGGTTTATTTATTTTTAATAAATAATCTTAAAAGAAATAAAATTAAATGATACAACAAACGTGGCCTGCAAATAAACACTATCGCTCTTGGTGTCACTGGGGATACCAGAAGCAGAGAATGTTCCTTAAATGTAATTTTCTAAGCAAATAAATAACCTCCTCCTGTGAAAATAAAGCAATAATGAAACCCTTATCATAGTAAGGTAGGCATCTCCTTTGACAGAAGAGAAGGAGGGAAGGAGATGGAGGAGGGGGACAGGGAGAGGAAGAGAGAGAGGAGGAGGAAGAGCAGAGGAAGGACGAAGGAGAGGAGAAGGAGAAGGAGGTGGGATAATCCTGAATTTCCCAAGCTTTTTTTGGATGTCAACTTTGATAAATCTCAGAACCAGCAAAATTCTTGGAATACTTTGCACCATCTCTCCATGTATAGGTTTTGTTTCAATGAGGAACAAAACTTTAAATTTATTAGTGGCTTGGGTTTAGATTTGGATATGTGGCAGTAATTAAGAAAGCCACATTTTCATAAAATTCCTTTATCTTGATTTATTACATTGAAAGAGGATTAGATTAAAGAATCTTGGGAACTGATTATGTATGTTATTTCACCTCATACTTCAAACGCTTTTATTTCTGGCTAAGACTGCACACACACACCCCTTGATGTCTTTTCTTAATCTCCCTCGATTTAAAGGTTTAATCAGAAAGTGCTTGGGAAGTTTTCTGAGGATCTGGTGAGAACTGAAAGCAGTTTATTAAATTGCCCACCGGAATCAATGCACTTGATCAGGTTACAGTGGAGCAGCCTATTTCTTCTTGTAAATCCACTGAATCTCATTGGTTTACTGGGTTGCTCAGGAAGATGAACAGAGATGCCTTTCACATAGCTTAATGAATATCTATCTTGAGACTGCCTAGTCACTGGTAAGAATTCATGTTTGAGCCTACACAGTGGAAACATTTTGCCATTCCCATTGTATTTATTGGTTCTTTTTTAAAGTGCCTCATTCCCTTTTCCCTTTTGGGGAAAGATGGTATACACAAAAACAAACATGTGAAGAGGTGCAATAAAAAATTCCTACAGCACATGGAAAATAAAATTTCTCAGATTCAAATGGGGTTGAATCCTAGTGCCAGTGAAGATGACTGGGGTTCATTCTGTGGAGAGATATTTACATCAGTTTGAATCTATGATTCCTTATGAAATAGATAGGCTTTCTATAATTTCAGCTTATCCCCTTCTGACTTGGATCCCTTAACTTTCATGTTTTTTTAAGACTACCCTTCAGGAGTTGGCTGGAGGCTGGATCTGAGCAGTAATAAATGCTTTTTTTGCATAAATGGATGTTCCCATTACGTTTACACATGCTGAGCTGCAGTTCATCATCAGTAAGGTTCAGAATCCAATTATTTTGAATAATTTGCGACCTGACTCCAATTTTATATTCATCATGGCTCTGAAACTCTGATGAAAAGGGTCACCAACTCCTGGGCCGTGGCCCACTACTGGGCCATGGCCATTTACAACTGGGCTGTATGAACGGTGGACCATCGCATGCATGCAACTCGACTTCTGTGAGTGGCTGAATAATGCGTGTTCACATGCATGTGCAGCTCAATTTGAATAAGTCAAGCTGTGCATATGCATGCTGACTCAACGCTTGTGCAAATTGAGTTACATGTGTATGGCTCACTGCTCGCACAGCCCAGTCCCCTTCTACACCTCCCCCCCCACTGGGCTGCCAAGCCACAAAGGTTGGGGACCATTGCCCTACAAGAAATAGATTTTTGGAATGTGCTGAGATGAGTAGATTGACATTTGAAATTAGAGAGCAAGAGGATAAACAATTTTATGAAATTTGGGATCTTTTTTATCAATGGCTAGATGATAAAGTACGATAATAGAATATTTAGAATGCTAGACAGTAAGGAATATCTTTATTTTGCTATTTTGCTATTATTTTGTTATTTGACATTATATTTATGAAGGGTTTTTTAGGATTGATTTGATATGATTATATGATTTGTCATAGAATAAACTGGTTTCAAGTATTGTTAGCTCATAAAGCATGAATGATTAAAAATATAGTCAAAAACTTCTTTTTTTAGTGATATTAGAATATATAAGTTTGGATTGACAATATGAGTTGTTATGTAACATAATTGTAATTGAGACTACAGAATGAATGCACAAAAATGATGAACCAACTGACACACTGGATGTATGAGAGTTGATGTTTTTATGTTTTGTTTGTCTTGTTTGTTTGTAGAAAATTAATAAAATCTTTTTCAAAAAAAAAAAAAGAAATAGATTTCAGGCCAAAATAGAGCCCAAAAATTTCATTAGTTATGCTTGTTAAGCCTGGGTTCCCCAACCAGGGTTAAGGAGACAAGCTAAACAGAATGTGCAGCGTTAGTCAGATAGGCATACAGATAAATGTGTGAGATAAGTTTGTATGTTAGTTAACATACAGTAAAAATAACAGATACACTTGTGCTATCAAAATATAGTTTATTCCATTTAGAGTTTTATAACATAGTCAAAATAACAATCCATTAGTCATGTATCGTTTTAGTCAGTCCATTCAAGGATATTCAATTAGCAAAGTCGGTGTAGAATATCCAATGTCAGTTCACTTGCAATAAATCAGTCCTCTCACAGTTGATAAATCAACAGTCCTTTCTCTCTCCCGTTCCAGTAGGGTAAAAACGCAGTCTTCAGTCTATCCAGTAATTAGGGATCATCAAGCCAGGGAGAGCAAGCTGCCATGCCTTGCTTCTTTTATGGTGCTTTTACAACCACTCTCTTAATTACATTCTTACAGTTAAAGTTACAGACATTTTAACTAACAAACCATGATAACATATTTATTATTTTACCTAAACCAGCTAGGGTAAACAATGTTATCCCTAACATTCTCCCCTTTTAGGTAATAATAATACTATAACTATTTACATCTTTAAATCATATTTGTTACAACTCTCTTTAAACTTAATTAGTCTTTGAGCTTTTGTAAATTAGTCTGCAATGTTTTCTTCTGTCATGCAGTGTTCCAATTTAATTAGCTCATTCTTTTCAGATTCTCTAACATTTAAGTATTTTAAATCAGTATGCTTTGATCTAGTTTTTACAGCAATATTAGTAGCTAACTTTATGGCTGTTTGATTGTCCTCGTACACAATAATGGAATCTTTAACAGTTATACCCATGTCTAATAATAACTGTTTGTACAAAATTAAGTCAGTGCATAGTAATGACAAACATGAAAATTCCACTTCCATCGTGGACAAGCTGATATGCTGTTTTCTGATTGACCTCCACCCTATTAGTGTCTTACCAAATAATATAGCCATCCCAGATGTTGATTTTCTAGTGTTTATGTCAGTTGCAAAACTTGCATCTGCATAGGCACTAAGACTCAAATCACCCTTTGGCACTAAATACAATGCATGGTTCATTGTTCCTTTAAGATATCTTAAAATTCTTTTTAATGATTGCCAATGACATTGATGTAGATCTGAATTAAAACGAGCCAGCTGATTTACACTATAGCCTATATCTGGCCTAGACCAATTGCTTATATATGATAAGCTACCAATCAAAGATTGATATATAGACTTATCAAATTTGGGACTTTGATCATCAGTTTGGCAAACTTCCTGACTCATTGGAGTCTTTGCTGGCTTACAAAGTTCCATTTTATACGTTTTAATTAATTGGCAAATTTTTTTATCTTCTTGAGATATCTTAAATCCATTTTTTGTTTTGTTAATTGTCAATCCTAGATACTTTTTAATTTCACCTAAATGCTTTAATTTTATCTTTTTGGCTAATAATGATATTATCTCATTAGCTTCATTATTAGTCTTAGTTATCAAAGCAATATCATCTGTAAATAATAACAATAATGACACCGTTCCATTATTTTCTCTTTTAAACACACATGGATCTGCTAAACCAGATTTAAATCCTATATTGTTTAATTCTTTCACAATATATTGGTTCCACTCAAAACCAGATTGTTGCAACCCGTAAAGACTCTTTTTGAGTTTCCAACAATCATTACTATTTACTTTATTTTCTATTATAATAACTGGCTTTTTCAAATATATAGTGTGCTGCAATGGTGCATGCAAATAAGCAGTTTCTATATTTAAATGGTTAATGACATAGTTTTTCTTAGCTGCCCACACTAAAGCTGCTCTCAAAGATGTTGCTTTAAGACTTGGTGCGAAAACTCCATCGTAATCAGATGCAGTTTGATTAAATCCTTGAGCTACCAACTTAGCTTTATGGGAAACAGTCCCATCATTTCCAGTTTTTACTTTAAATATCCATTTGCACCCAATGGATTTTTTTTCTGGAGGTAATTTAGCATCTTCATATACTTTCATTACCTATGTTAGGGATAACATTGTTTACCCTAACTGGTTTAGGTAAAATAATAAATATGTAATCATAGTTTGTATGTTAAAATGTCTGCAACTTTAACTGTGGGATAGTAATTAAGGGAGTGGTTGTGAAAGCACTTTAAAAGAAGCAAGACTGCAGCTTGCTCTCTCTCTGGCTTTGATGATCCCTGATTACTGCTTGGAATCAAGACTGCATTGCTCGAACGGGAGAGAAAACAAAGGACTGATTTGTAAGTGAACTGACATAGGATATTCTACATGGACTTTGCTAACTGAATATCCTTGAATGGACTGACTAAATGATACATGACTATTGGACTGTTATTTTGACTATGCTATGAACTCATAATGGAATAAACTATATTTTTGATAGCACAAGCGTATCTGTTATTTTTACTGTATGTTAATAAACATACAAGCTTAGCTCACTCATTTATCTGTGTGCCTATCTGACTAACGCTGCACATTCTGTTTAGCTTGTCTCCCTAACCCTGGTTGGGGAAACCAGGCTTAACACTGGTTATGGGCCCAGAGGCTGCAAAGTCAGTTTAATTAGGATAAAACAGATTTATGTAAAAGTGAGAGTTTGTGTTGTTATACATTACAGTAAACAGACAGCTGTGTTTTATTAATTATATTTTTATATCCATATAAAGAAAACATGGCACAAGTCAATCTACAAAGTTTGTCTCTTATATCCAAGCTGGATGGAACAAACTATGTATCATGGTCTATGAAATGTAGTCTGCTTCTACGAAGAGAAGGTTTGTGGAACATAATTGAAAATCCACCAAACGTAGACGAATGGGATGCAGAGGATGATGAAGATAGACTAAAGATAGAAGAATTTATACATAAAAATCAACAAGCTATTTGCATAATTGGGTTAACCTTAACTGACCAACAGCTTGTTTATATCCACGGAGAGAAAACGGCTGTTGGGTGTTGGCAGAAGCTGAAGAGGATTTATGTTCGAGATAATGTTGGTGCTCACATAAATCTAACACGGAAGCTTTTCAGTACGCATCTCCAGACGAATGGTGATATGCTGAGTCATTTGAAAACTATGCAAAGCATTTTTCAAGAACTGCATGAGAAAGAGCTTATTTTCTCTGAACTACACCAAGTCTACATAATTCTATCTTCCCTTAACGAAAGTTATGACAACTACGTAACTTCCCTTGAAATTTTGCCAAAGGAAAGCTTAACTTTAACTGATATAACTGGCAGATTGATTGAAGAGGCCAGAAGAAGATTTGAAAGAGATCAGTTAAGGAGGCAGCAACCTCAAAAAGAAGATAATGAATCTCCTACTGCATATGCAATTAAAAAGTGTTTTAATTGTGGAGGAAGAGGACATTTGGCAAGATTTTGTAAAAAAGCAAAGCGCCAGAACGCTGGCCAGAATACTAAAAGTTATCAAAAGAAAAAGAAAAATTTAGAGTTAGCCATGTATAGTAACGAAGCTGTAAAAAATAATTTATGGGTGGTTGACAGTGGAGCATCCCACTGTATAACAAATGATAACAGAAATTTTATTAAAATATCCAAGAGTACACAGCAGATATCGTTAGCCAATGGCTGGAAACTGAAAGCTAAAGGTCAAGGTATAGCATATTGTTCTTTTATAAAAGAGAATGTAAAAATGTTATATGTACCACAACTTAAGTTTAATTTAATTTCAGTTAGAATTTTGGTTAAACTAGGATATGTAGTTACTTTTAAAGGAGATAACTGCATAATTGAAAAACAAGATAAGAAAATTACTGCATCTTTAAGAGGTGAATTATATGTGTTAAATGATGATGGTTTAAAAGTGGCTAACACAGTTTATGAAAATAAGAAACCCCATGATGAATGTATTCACTTGTTACATCGAAGGCTAGGGCATTTAAATTTTAAAATGCTTAAGAAAACTGTTGAATTATCTAAGGGAATAAGTTTGAAACCTTGTAATAAGTATTTGCAATGTAATGCCTGTAATCAAAGTAAGAGCAGGGTCACACCGGCTAATAGAGTTGATGGATTTACTACCAAAGAGCCTTTAGAAGTAGTATTTGCAGATTTAATAGGTCCGAAATAACCAAGTGTAGGAGGAGCTCGTTACATATTAAGCATAATGGACCACTATTCTAGATATGGGTTTTGCTATTTAATTAAGAGCAAAACTGAAACGTATCAAAATCTCTTTAATTGGATAAAATTTGCTGAAAGGAAAACTAAAAAGAAATTAGTAATTCTTATAACAGATAATGGTACGGAATTTACAAATAATAAATTCCAGAACAGACTAAGAATGTTAGGTATTCAACATAAAATGTCTGCACCATATAGGCCACAACATAATGCCTTTATAGAGAGAAGAGGCCAAACATTACAATCAATGACACGTACTATGATGTCTGATTCAGGATTACCTGACAATTTGTGGAGAGAAGCAATAATGTGTGGTAATCATATATTAAATAATGTTGTTAATTCAACAACAGGTGAATTACCATTCACACTGTGGCATGGTACAAAACCTGATTTAAGTTATATGCACACATTTGGAGCACCAGCATGGGTGCATATCCCTTCACAACTTAGACACAAAGGACAGCATAGAGCTAAAAGATTATATTTTGTAGGATATACATCTAATCATAGATCTTATAGATTTTGGGAACCAGGTACATCTAGAGTTTACACCAGTGCTAGTGCAAAATTCCTAGTACATGTAGGATGGAATAGATTAGAGCAAGATTTAAAAAACGAAGTAATTATTGAACCCTACAAAAGGCAGAAAGATCAGACTAGTTATAAGAAGAGTCCAATTAAAGAAGAAGTCCATGAAGAGCAAATAGGACCAGAACAAGAGGAAACAGTTGATCAGGAAGAGTTAGATAATCAAGAAGAGTTAATAAAGGAAAGTCCACCTGTAAGTCCTGTAATACCTAGATGTACTACACGTATAACTAAACCACCTGATAGGTATCAAGCAAGTATAGTTTGCCAAGTAACTAAAGTTCCAACTAGTGTAGATGAACTTAGGATGTATCCTGCTAAGGATCAGGAGAATTGGCAAAAGGCAATGGAAAAAGAATTAAATTCATTAAAGGTAATGAAAGTTTATGAAGATGCTAAATTACCTCCAGGAGAAAAATCCATTGGGTGCAAATGGATATTTAAAGTAAAAACTGGAAATGATGGGACTGTTACCCATAAGGCTAGGTTAGTAGCTCAAGGATTTTATCAAACTGCATCTGATTACGATGAAGTTTTTGCACCAAGTCTTAAAGCAACATCTTTAAGAGCAGCTTTAGTGTGGGCAGCTAAGAAAAACTATGTCATTAACCATTTAGATGTAGAAACTGCTTATTTGCATGCACCATTGCAGCACACTATATATTTGAAAAAGCCAGTAGGTATAATAAACAATAAAGTAAATAGTAATGATTGTTGGAAACTCAAAAAGAGTCTTTACGGGTTGAAAAAATCTGGGTTTGAGTGGAACCAATATATTGTGAAAGAGTTAAACAATATAGGTTTTAAATCTGGTTTAGCAGATCCATGTGTGTTTAAAAGAGAAAATAATGGAACGGTGTCATTATTGTTATTATTTACAGATGATATTGCTTTGATAACTAAGACTAATAATGAAGCTAATGAGATTATATCATTATTAGCCAAAAAGATAAAATTAAAGCATTTAGGTGAAATTAAAAAGTATCTAGGATTGACAATTAACAAAACAAAAAATGGTTTTAAGATATCTCAAGAAGATAAAATTTGCCAATTAATTAAAACGTTTAAAATGGAACTTTGTAAACCGACAAAGACTCCAATGAGTCAGGAAGTTTGCCAAACTGATGATCAAAGTCCCAAATTTGATAAGTCTATATATCAATCTTTGATTGGTAGCTTATCATATATAAGCAATTTGTCAAGGCCAGATATAGCTTATAGTGTTAATCAGCTGGCACGTTTTAATTCAGATCCACATCAATGTCATTGGCAATCATGAAAGAGAATTTTAAGATATCTTAAAGGAACAATGAGCCATGCATTGTATATAGAACCAAAGGGTGATTTGAGTCTTAGTGCCTATGCAGATGCAAGTTTTGCAACTGATATAAACACAAGAAAATCAACATCTGGGATGGCTATATTATTTGGTAAAACACTAATAGGGTGGCGGTCAATCAGACAACAGCATATCAGCTTGTCCACAATGGAAGCGGAATTTTCATGTCTGTCATTACTATGCACTGACTTAATTTTGTACAAACAGTTATTATTAGACATGGGTATAACTGTAAAAGATTCCATTATTGTGTACGAGGATAACCAAGCAGCTATACAGTTAGCTACTAGTATTGCTGTAAAAACTAGATCAAAGCATACTGATTTAAGATACTTAAATGTTAGAGAATCTGTAAAGAATGGGCTAATTAAATTGGAATACTGCATGACGGAAGAAAACATGGCAGACCAATTTACAAAAGTTCAAGGAGTAATTAAGTTTAAAGAGAGTTGTAACAAATATGATTTAAAGATCTAAATAGTTATATTTATTATTATTTCCTAAAAGGGGAGAATGTTAGGGATAACATTGTTTACCCTAACTGGTTTAGGTAAAATAATAAATATGTAATCATAGTTTGTATGTTAAAGTGTCTGCAACTTTAACTGTGGGATAGTAATTAAGGGAGTGGTTGTGAAAGCACTTTAAAAGAAGCAAGACTGCAGCTTGCTCTCTCTCTGGCTTTGATGATCCCTGATTACTGCTTGGAATCAAGACTGCATTGCTCAAACGGGAGAGAAAACAAAGGACTGATTTGTAAGTGAACTGACATAGGATATTCTACATGGACTTTGCTAACTGAATATCCTTGAATGGACTGACTAAATGATACATGACTATTGGACTGTTATTTTGACTATGCTATGAACTCATAATGGAATAAACTATATTTTTGATAGCACAAGCGTATCTGTTATTTTTACTGTATGTTAATAAACATACAAGCTTAGCTCACTCATTTATCTGTGTGCCTATCTGACTAACGCTGCACATTCTGTTTAGCTTGTCTCCCTAACCCTGGTTGGGGCAACCAGGCTTAACAACCTTTAATGAATTTAGTTCTTTTTCCATTGCCTTTTGCCAATTCTCCTGATCCTTAGCAGGATACATCCTAAGTTCATCTACACTAATTGGAACTTTAGTTACTTGGCAAACTATATTTGCTTGATACCTATCAGGTGGTCTAGTTACACGTGTAGTACGTCTAGATATTACAGGACTTACAGGTGGACTTTCATTTATTAACTCTTCCTGATCAACAGTTTCCTCTTGTTCTGGTCCTATTTGTTCTTCGTGGACTTCTTTAATTGGACTCTTCTTATAACTTGTCTGTTCTTTCTGCCTTTTGTAGGGTTCAGTAATTAAATCTTGCTCTAATCTATTCCATCCTACATGTTCTAGGAATTTTGCACTAGCACTGTTGTAAACTCTAGATGTACCTGGTTGCCAGAATCTATAAGATCTGTGATTAGATTCATATCCTACAAAAAATAATCTTTTAGCTCTATGCTGTCCTTTTTGTCTGAGTTGTGAAGGGATATGCACCCATGCTGGTGCTCCAAATATGTGCATGTAACTTAAATCAGGTTTCGTACCATACCACAGTGTGAATGGTAATTCACCTGTTGTTGAATTAACAACATTATTTAATATATGATTACCACACATTATTTAATATATTTCTCCCCACAAATTGTCAGGTAATCCTGAATCAGACAACATAGTACGTGCCATTGATTGTAGTGTTTGGCCTCGTCTCTCTATAAAGGCATTATGTTGTGGCCTATATGGTGCAGACTTTTTATGCTGAATACCTAACATTCTAAGTCTATTCTGGAATTTATTATTTGTAAATTCCGCACCCTTATCTGTTATAAGAGTTACTAATTTCTTTTTAGTTTTTCTTTCTGCAAATTTAATCGAATTAAAGAGATTTAGATATGTTTCAGTTTTGCTCTTCATTAAATAGCAAAACCCATATCTAGAATAGTGGTCCATTATACTTAATATGTAACGAGCTCCTCCTACACTTGGTTTTTTCGGACCTATTAAATCGGCAAATACTACCTCTAAAGGCTCTTTGGTAGTAAATCCATCAACTCTATTAGCCGGTATGACCTTGTTTTTGCTTTGATTACAAGCAAAACATTGCAAATACTTATTACAAGGTTTCAAACTTATTCCTTTAGATAATTGAACAGTTCTCTTAAGCATTTTAAAATTTAAATGCCCTAGCCTTCGGTGTAACAAATGAATACATTCATCATGAGGTTTCTTATTATCATAAACTGTGTTATCTACCTCTAAACCATTATCATTTAACACATATAATTCACCTCTTAAAGATGCAGTAATTTTCTTATCTTCTTTTTCAATTATGCAGTTATCTCCTTTAAAAGTAACTACATATCCTAGTTTAACCAAAATTCTAACTGAAATTAAATTAAACTTAATTTGTGGTACATATAACATTTTTACATTCTCTTTTATGAAAGAACAATATGCTATACCTTGACCTTTAGCTTTCAATTTCCAGCCATTGGTTAACGATATCTGTTGTGTACTCTGGGACATTTTAATAAAATTTTTGTTATCATTTGTTATACAGTGGGATGCTCCACTGTCAACCACCCATAAATTATTTTTTACAGCTCCGTTAATATACATGGCTAACTCTAAATTTTTATTTATCTTTTGATGACTTTTAGTATTCTGGCCAGCGTTCTGGCGCTTTGCTTTTTTACAAAATCTTGCCAAATGTCCTCTTCCTCCACAATTAAAACACTTTTTAATTGCGTATGCAGTAGGAGATTCAATATCTTCTTTTTGAGGTTGCTGCCTCCTTAACTGATCTCTTTCAAATCTTCTTCTGGCCTCTTCAATCAATCTGCCAGTTATATCAGTTAAAGTTAAACTTTCCTTAGGCAAAATTTCAAGGGAAGTGATGTAATTATCATAATTTTCGTCTAGTGAAGATAGAATTATGTAGACTTGGTGCAGTTCAGAGAAAATAAGTTCTTTCTTGTGCAGTTCTTGAAAAATGCTTTTTATAGTTTTCAAATGACTAAGCATATCACCATTCGTTTGGAGATGCGTCCTGAAAAGCTTCCATGTTAGATTTATGTGAGCACCAACGTTATCTTGGACATAAATCCTCTTCAGCTTCTGTCAACACCCAACAGCCATTTGTTCTCCGCGGATATGAACAAGTTGCTAGTCAGATAGTGTTAGTCCTATTATGCAAAGAGCTTGTTCATTCTTCAGTTTAAAGTCTTCTATCTTTTGTCTATCTTCCTCAATCTCTGGATCCCATTCCTCTACGTTTGGTGGATTTTCAATTATGTTCCACAGACCTTTTCTTCGTAGAAGTAGACTACATTTCATAGACCATGATACATAGTTTGTTCCATCCAGCTTGGATATAAGGGACAAACTTTGTAGATTGACTTGTGCCATGTTTTCTTTATATGGATATAAAAATATAATTAATAAAATACAGCTGTCTGTTTACTGTAACGTGTAACAACACAAACTCTCACTTTTTACATAAATCTGTTTTATCCTAGTTAAACTGACTTTGCAGCCTCTGGGCCTATAACCAGTGTTAAGCCTGGGTTCTCCAACCAGGGTTAAGGAGACAAGCTAAACAGAATGTGCAGCGTTAGTCAGATAGGCATACAGATAAATGTGTGAGATAAGTTTGTATGTTAGTTAACATACAGTAAAAATAACAGATACGCTTATGTTATCAAAAATATAGTTTATTCCATTTAAAGTTTTATAACATAGTCAAAATAACAATCCATTAGTCATGTATCGTTTTAGTCAGTCCATTCAAGGATATTCCATTAGCAAAGTCCGTGTAGAATATCCAATGTCAGTTCACTTACAATAAATCAGTCCTCTCACAGTTGATAAATCAACAGTCCTTTCTCTCTCCCGTTCCAGTAGGGTAAAAACGCAGTCTTCAGTCTATCCAGTAATTAGGGATCATCAAGCCAGAGAGAGCAAGCTGCCGTGCCTTGCTTCTTTTATGGTGCTTTTACAACCACTCCCTTAATTACATTCTTACAGTTAAAGTTACAGACACTTTAACTAACAAACCATGATAACATATTTATTATTTTACCTAACCCAGTTAGGGTAAACAATGTTATCCCTAACAATGCTGATGGATACATTATGCCCAATGGCGTTGCTAAGTGGCTTGGATAAACATTTGGACATTTTACATTATGATGTGATTTAAAGGACAAAATGGTTGGTTTAATCCTAATCTTGCCCTGGTTTAAAGGATAACCCTTGATGTGTCACAAAAGCTAACAGGTGTTGCACAACTAGGATGAAATGTACACTGCAGCAGCAACAGAAGAGAAGCATTTTGCTGACTCAAAGATTTCCCAGGAAGAAGCTGAAATTAAGAGACTGCGCAGTCCCAGGCTGCATGGAGGAAGAGAAAGAAGTTTACGGTAGCCACACCCTAGATTTCTCAAAATATATCTAGTAGGTTAAAAAGTTATAGTTTTAGTTTGGCAAAATTCTATCCATTAAGCAAATAAAGGGTTCAATTCAATTGTGTCTCATTGTCTCATCTCTGGGTATGGGCTTGAAAGCTGATTTATGATTTGGCAAAATATTCTAAGCAAACCATAATTAAACCAACTAGTTTAGCATGGTGTCTCAATTAGGTAGGGTCTGGGAGGTCCTCCAATGAGTTTCATAGTCCATTACAGAGCTGAATAATTTTTCCCCAATACTCTATTTTAACCATTTTACCTATTGAATGTTGTTTCAGTGGATTTTAAAGGAAGGGGCTTTAACACTCTAGCTTTTCAGTAGCATTTCCCCCCTTTTTATTTTAATGGGGTATTATTTTAATACAGATGATTTCGTAATTGAGTTCACCTGTTTCCCCATACCTTCAGTTATAGAAACACATCATGACATTAAGCATTAAACTGCTTATTGAATTCATTAATAGAAACATTAACACAATAATTGCACTTAGGATCATTGCCTGAGTTCATAAAACATAGAACATTTTAAAGTGAAAATGTTAATAATAGATCTTTTTAAATGGTTATTCGTATAAGTAATGAAATAATGAGTAAGATATTTTGTATTGTTGCCCCTGTTGTATGAAAGCTAATTTATGATTTGGCAAAATATTCTAAGCAAACCATAATTAACTAGTTTAGCATGGTGTCTCAATTAGGTAGTGTCTGGGAGGTTCTCCAATGAGTTTCATTGATCTTAATTTTAGTTTTTACAAGGCTTTTTACATTATTCTCAAAGAATTCCAGTAGGATATGTTCTTTGATAATTTTCTTCCACAGATTATTTTGTCATAAAAAGAAATTAACTTTCCAGACACAGAAGAACTCTGGTAGTAATATAACATAAATGAGCTCTTATTTTTTTCAAATAGTCAGATATATTAAAACATTCAGACACACTTAATGGTACAAAACCTTGTATTTTACAAATTCACTGGCCTCTTATTAAACAGTTGCTAAAGTGTTATTCTCAACTGTGATTAGTTCTTGAGATATTCTTTAATCAAAATTCCAATCATGCAGTCTTTAAATAAACTCTTGCAGATTGCTGCTGAGAATGCAAGGTTTGAACTGCAAGCATAAATATTGTTTATAATCGGAAGCATTAATAATAAAAGGTGAAATTTGTAAGAAAATGTTTTCATTTAAAAAAAAACACCTATTTCAATTCTAGCCAAAAATCTGACCACACATCAGGGACTAGTTTCAGATTATGTATTTTAAAACCTCAAAGGAGGAGTACTCCATATTTTTTGGGGACGGAGGTAATTTTACTGTGGTTTGGATAGGAGAATTATTCAAGTTTGTTATAATTTATGTCTTTTTATCTTATCTCCTCATTTCCATTTTCTTTACTTTTTGTACATTCTAGAGTTGTAATTCCAATATATCTGGAGACAGATATATAGTTCAGCTTGGAAAAAGCTGAGGTAGCTAACTAGAGATGCCTCTAAACATCAGATTCCAACATTGAATTCTTATCAGCTTTCTACATAGACACCTCCTGTTCAATGTGTTCAGATCATTACTTTATGTATTTTCCTGTCTGTGTTTCATATCACAGCCTGCCAGTGATGGGAAATACATTTTACAATGACACCAGGACATGGAACCATGTTGTTAGACTTAAGGAAAAAGGAAGTCAGACATTAATCTACTCTTTGTGTGTATAATCTTTTCTCTAAATCTCTCCTTAACAGATTGTTCCTTCCTTCTCCTATTATGCCCCTTTCATGCCTTCCCTGAAGTCAGCTCTCAGTTTGCTTACAGAGAGGGTCAAAAGAACTATGAAATATCTCCAAAACTGGATCCTAGCAGATAGCACAGAAGAATACCATAGTTCATAGTATTGTAAGCTCTCAGAAGTTTAACCGAGCCACGGAGATGCCAAAGAGTGAGACTCGAGATGAGACATGAAAAAAATAACAGATTTTTTATTCTTTTGCCAAAGCAAAAAATCTGAGTAAATACTATGTTCAAAACATACAGACAAAATGCATGTAAGGAATAGCCACACCTTGCGAAAGTGGCTCAGAATATTATATACATTTACACTGATAGAAACAAAATTTATCTAATCAGAGGCAAATGTTTGTTATTAATGTGGGCAATGTCTTGCCCATGCCCTCCCCTTCCTTATCCATGGAGCGTTCTTTGTCCATGCTGTGTCCATACTTTGTTATTTTACACAGTATCCCTTGTCCTTGCATGTTCGTCTTCCTGGGCAGCCCTACCCCTTATCTATGGAGCAGAATGTTCCTGGGAATTGTCTCCAAGGATTTGTTTAGCTCTGAAGCAAATTGCAGAGGCAAGAAACCAGATAGAAAAGGATACACTTCTCTTGCACAATGAATTCCTAACAAATAATTCCCATCTTTAGGAAAACAGTACAAGCAACTTCTTTTACAGAAGCAAAAGAACAAAGGTTAGATTGATTCATATCAATATGTCCTTTCAGTATTAAAAACTAACAGGAGGTTTAGAGAAATTAGTAGTATTCTATTTCCCAATCTGCCATACATCATCTAATCATGCAAACAAAACAGTTTTGTTATCATGTCCTAGATAAAACCTCTGAAATAGATTCTGAAAATCAGGCCAGCCAAATATATCTAGAGTTGCGAAGCTACTGCTTTCTTGATCTTTCTTACTCAGCAATGGAATATTTGTGATTGACCTATAATTAAACAAGATCTCTGGATCAAAGGAAGGACCTTATTTTCAGTATTGGTTTTATAACTTCCTCTTTGAAGCAGGCAGGAAAACATCCTTCCTTTTATTAATCATTAGTTACTTCTCAGGAGTGGACCTGTTCCAGTCTGGTTGATTTAGCCAATCAACAAGAATAGGAGTTCAGCAATCAGGTGATAATGTCCTTCAAAACAGACAGAAAAATTGAGCTACTGTTTACTGAGCAATTTCAACATGGACATTGAACTGTTGACTTGAGTAAAAGTGATTATTATGCAGTTAGAAACTAATGTTTTTCCTATATTGTCAGTTATACAAATACAGTTATAAATACTCCAAATGGAGATATGATTAAATGGAAATTCTGATTAGTGAGATGGAATTCCTACAGACTTACCTATGGATATCACTCTTGCTCACCTACAAGACCCTATCAACTGCATCATAAAGTAGCACAATAGACACAGCTAGGAGAACTTACCCTTTCCTTTAGTTTGTTTCCACAATATTTCAGCACTTTTACCCAGGATTAAACCATGGATAATAGACATTTTACTAACCGACAGTATAAATTATTCCTTGATTTTGGCCCAGCATCTTCTGAAATAAACTACTGCCTTTTTTTGCATCTTGTACAATTTTGTGTATTATTTAAAGATAAAATATTAAAGAAATTTTAACCTTCATGTCACTAAGTATCTATTTAGATTTGAATGAAGAAGTCAGAAAACTAAACATTATAGTTAAACTATATATAGGGTTAGTAACCAAATCTTCCATCCAATTAACTCAAGTTTAAACTGGTTTTGAGCCAGTTTAAGCCCATCAAACCTAATTGGAATTAGTAAACCAATTTCTGCATTAAAGCAGCATTCTACCCTAAGATTTTAGGTTCTGATTGTCTTATACTTACTGGAGATAATGGGAACTGTAGTTCAGCAGAGCTGGAGAGCTTCTGTCTAGGAAAGCATGGAATAAATTAATGCTCTAATAATAATATTTGCCTTATATAGTAGATGTAATTTCAGTCTGTAAACTTTTTCTATTTTCATCCTTCCCTCACTTTCCAAATACAGATTATTGACAAAGAAATCAATCCATTTGTGGACAAATGGGAAGAAGAGGCACAATTTCCAGCACACCAAGTTTTTAAATCACTTGGAGAGGCTGGATTTCTTGGAGTAGACAAGCCAACCGGTGAGAAAGAAACATACTTTAATAATTGCCTGTAATTTAGAAAACATGTTTAATATTTGGCTGAAGCATTTAGAGGCTGATCTTTCTAAATACATTCTAATTATAGCATTTTAAGTTGAATGAACTGGAATACAAAATCCAGCAAATACATTTTTTTCTAAAATCTAAAGCAGGTATTATGTGGAACATGTTTTGAATATGGTACTAGAACTTGTTTTTTACTTGAGCTGTCAAACTATAAATCTTCATAAACTTTTTTAATAAATAATTCTACTTGATGTTTTAATTAGCTGATTTAAATATATTTGCTTTTAACTTTAATTATCCCTCCATGTTCAATGTTCTGTGTTATGGAAGTGTGTTTTTAAAGTGATTAAGGACTATTTGTTATGAAACTTTGCAAAGTATGCAAGAAATAAAAGTCCTAAAGATATGCAAACTGAGAAGTCTTATAGCCTGAGAATTAAACTGCAGCAAAATATTAACATGACTGTTGCAAGCTACTCATGTCCATTTTCTGACTTTACTATATCATTTGCATAATAATATTTGTAGCCAAAGAGCATATTGAATCATTATTGGGCTGTTCTGGGGAGACTTCTCTTTGATCAAGTAATTTCTGCAAATCTTAAAGTATCCTAAGTTCCAAGCACAATACTGTCTTCCACTTAGGGATGGATAGAACTGGTTGTACTACAAAAGAATGGTGTGGTTAATAATACACAGGTTTAGTTGAACATATCCATTTGCTCAGTGGTTTTATTGTTGAGCAGATCTTGAAGCATTATAGGAAGTGCTATCATGTGAAATTGTTCTTTTTCTATTTAAAATCAACTAACTGGGGAAACCAGCTTTCTTAAGCATTTGTTTTCCTTAATAATAGCTTTGAATGTGTGGTCTAATACTGTGTTTCTCCAACAATACGGCCTCCATCAATAGGAAGGCCCAGCATGTTTTTTGGGCATAAAATCAAATTAAGCCCCTCCCCCAAATTTAGGCCTATCTTAAAATATGCAAAATAAGGGGGAAGGGCGGGAGACTTGCCTTTAGGAGCGCCCAGCGGGCAGGAATTCCTCGCCACCAGCCGCTCCTAATGGGCGATCATGGCAGCAGAATGGGCAGAAGAGAAAGCAACAGCGGCGGGTGCCAAAGGTGTCTGCAGCAAAGGTGGGAGTAGGGAGCTCTCTGCACTTCGCCATGATCACCCGTTAGGAGCGGCTGTTGGTGAGGATGCAAGGGGGGGAATTAAGTCACCCCCCGAAAAGATGGCCTAGCCGTTTTTTCGGGGGTCAAAAAAAAAAAAAGGCCTAGCCTTATTATGTGAGAAATATGGTAGTTTTTATGTGTAGTTGTGTTGTTGATGATTAAGTTTAATTATATTAGATACTCACTTTTTGTCTGACAAATATTCTGCGATTGCTGCTGTCTGAAATAGGAATTGTAGCTAAAATTCAGAAAAGAGCTAAATTTTGAGATTTTTGAATACCGTAGCTCATTGAAAATAGCCAGGTAGCCTAATTCTGGTCACTTAGAAGTTATGAAAATCACTGAAAAATGTAAGAAAATAAGACATGAAGCAGTTTTCAAATTTTATTTATTTATACATGTTTATAGTCAGTTTTAAGGAAGTTTAAGAAAGATGGTTTGGATGGAGAGCTGGATTCAGGTTTTTTATAATTTTGAATCTTTTGCCCCACTCCCATCCCTTTTAAAATCTCTTATTTAGAGGAGACAAATGATAAGTTAATTGGAGAGGAATGGATAGAATTATTGAATAAAGATATTACATAGTCTGAATTGAAGTCAGCAATGGAGAATCAAAGTAATAACAAATCTCCAGGACCAGATGGCATTCCGGCAGAACTATACAAAGCAATAATGGAACTAGTAGGACCACTGATACTGGAAGTGTTTAACGAGGTACTTCTGGCAGCCAAGATGCCGGACTCGTGGAGGGGGGCGCTGATTTCTCTAATCCCGAAGGAGGATGCAGATCATAGATATATTAACAACTATAGACCGATTTCACTTTTAAATGCCGACTATAAATTATTTACTTCTATCATAGCTAATAGAGTAACACAAGCTTTAAACCCACATATCCACGAAGGTCAAAATGGATTTCTTCCGTCCCGACAAATAAAGAAAATTTAAGAACCGTTATCGATGTCCTAGAATACTATGAAGTCCATCCAGAGAAACAATCTGCACTCATGTTTTTAGATGTTGAGAAAGCATTTGACAACTTAAATTGGCACTTTTTAATTCAAAAAATTTACAATATGAGTCTTGGCACCAAATTCGAAAACATTATAACAACAATTTACAATACACAACAGGCTAATATACTAATTAATGGTGAACAAACAAAGGTCCAATAAATATAGAAAAAAGTGTTAGACAGGGCTGCCCTCTCTCACCTCTTCTTTTCATATTTGCCCTAGAATCACTTTTAATACGGATTAGACAAAATTATGAAATTAAAGAGCGAGGGTCAAATCAGAAGAATATAAACTACAAGCGTTTGCTGACGATATGGTTTTCTTTTTGGAGGAACCTATGGAAAAAGGATATAATCTAATAAAAGAATTAGAACGATTTGGTGCAGTGGCAGGATTAAAAATTAATAGAAAAAAAACGAAATTAATGACCAAAAACTTAACAGAAAACCAGAAGGAAGAATTAGAAGCAATGATGGGGATACAGATAACAAAAAGGGTCAAATACTTAGGAATATGGTTAACACCACAAGGTAAATCACTCAAAGAGAACAATTATGATAAATTACTTCAACAAACAAAGAAAGATTTAGAATCCTGGAATAAGCTGCAGCTCTCCCTATTGGGCAGGATTGCCTCGATTAAAAGGAACATATTACCAAAATTTCTTTATTTATTCCAGACAATTCCAATTAAGTTGCCAATTTTTTTTTTCAAAGAATTAAATAAGATTACACTTAAATTTATTTGGCAGGGGAAAAAAGCCAGGATCAATGTAAAGGCCTTACAAGATGCGAAAAGTAGAGGGGGTCTAGCTCTTCCAAATTGGGAATTATATTATTCGGCAGCTATCTTATTATGGTTAAAAGACTGGGTGAACTTACTTAATAAAAGAATTTTAGCATTAGAAGGGCATGACCTCCAGAGAGGGTGCCTTCTTATGGGAAGTGGGGAAACCCAAGCAGTCTTATTTTCACAGCACCTTATTAGGGACTCATTATTAATTAATTGGAAAAAAATATGCAAAAAACACTATCTAAAAATTCCGATCTGGCTATCAACAATGGAGGCAATGGTACATCACAACAATTTGGACATAACAAAAATGATTAAATATAAAGATTTATTAGATCCACAAGGAAAATTAAAAACTCGACAAGAATTACAGGAACAGGGATTTAACATTGATCAATGGTTATATATTCAAATTCATAGCAGATACAAGCAAGACATTAAAGACTTCGGAATTTATAATAAACTGCAGTATTTAGATAAAATTTTATTAGGATCAAACAAAAAGAACATACCTAAATTCTATAAATATTTACTGGAAGTAGAATTAGAACAAGAGATAGTCAAAGGGAACATGATAGCCTGGAGCAGGAATGTTGGAAGAAGTATTACATAATCAGGATGGGAAAAGATTTGGAATAGAAATATCAAGATTACAAAATCGGCAGTGTATAAAGAAAATACATACAAAATGTTTTATATATGGCACTTGCCCCCTTCAGGGTTGGCGAAAATGAACCCTAACACGAGTCCAAAATGCTGGAAATGTAAAAGCATAGAAGGAACCTTTTTTCACATGTGGTGGTCTTGCAAGGAAACCCAGAAATATTGGCAAAAAATCAGAAAATGGTTGGAAGAGATAACCAAAGAACAAATCGAATACAAACCAGAGTTCTTCCTACTAGGGATCTCTGACAAACATCTATCCAAAAAGATGAAATATGTAGCAATTCATATTTTAACTGCGATCAGATTAGCGTTCGCTCAGTGTTGGAAATCACCTTATACACCTATAGAACAAATGGTTATCCAGAAAATATGTGATTGTGCAGAAATGGACAAATTAACTATAGCACTTAAAAATAAAGAGCCTTCAACATTCTACGACAATTGGAACTCTTGGTATAATTGGTTAATCCAGAGATAAACTACTTAAAAGACAATGGGTAATTTAAGCATAGATATCGATAAGATGTGCGTATTCAAATTAAATTAGGAGAATTGGATCTTGCAGACTGTCAAAAAGGATATTGTCTGTTTTTAAATGTATTCTTTTCATTTCTTTTTCTCTTTCTTTGTTTCTTCCTTTCTTTTATATCCTTCCTTCTCTTTTCTTTCCAGTTCGTAAGGCTGAGTGTTTTTTTCCTTTTTTGTGTATGTAGTGTCGATATGTTTTTAATTGTAAATTTAATAAAATTTATTTTTTAAAAAAATAAAATCTCTTCTCATGGACTGTTTACAGTATTTAAAAAAGCTTTACTTTAGGCTTTTTCATAAATTTCCTTTTTTTCTTATATCTAATGCTGTATTGATGCAGCATCTTTGAAAAGCAAATAGGCATTAATTGCATACTTCAAATCTATGCTTTGAATAGTCAAAAGCGAGAATTTTTATGAATGCATGTTATAGGACAAAATGGAACAAAAGCTTAGTAATAATGTATTTTGTCTCTTTTCTTCTGCCAAGAAAAATGTTCAAGTTTTATGTAACTTATTTTGAAACTATTCCAGATCTTACTGAGTTGCCATTATAGTATCGATTCACAGGGTGGTATATTTCAACATTTTATTCTTATATTCAAGTTTTGCACACTTAATAGATATCAGTTAACCTTAAAAGAAACTAAGCAGGGTCAGAAATAACTAGAAACTCTTAGGTCAAGCCCTTGAAAATGAACCATGACCAAGAAAACAAAATTCACATCAAGTTTCATTAATTATATTCAGTATATATATCTGCTAATACAAAGGATTGGAATAAAGAAACTTGGAAACTAAATACAAATAGTTCTCAGCTTATGACTGACTACAATTGAGCTCAAAATTTCCATGGTTAATGAGGCAGTTGTGAGTTCACTTCATTTTACAACACTTTTGCCATAGCTGTTAAGTGAATTGTAAGCCAGATGGGAAGGTTATAAATGATGATTCTATGACCTTGAGGTCATGCAACTATCCTAAATACATGCCAATTGCCTAGCACTGGAATTTGGATCATGTGACCATGGCGATGCTGCAGTGGTTCTAAGTGTGAAAACTGGCCATAAGTCACTTTTTTCAGAGACGTTGCCACTAAACAAGCTGCTTTAATTTTTGGATTTTGGTTGTCTACTCTAGCCCCATGCAAGAATGGCCAGTTCCTTGATAAATCTCATATACCTGTGACTACTTAATAATAGTAGAGAATACAGAACTAATCTTGGGATTCATGTTTTTCTCTCCAAATGTAAAATCAGGTGTATGCATCCTTTCAATTTGAGGAAAAAGAATATAAATTTGAGTGATTGTTGGATCAAAGATAACTTTTTATGAATACACATTGTAGAAAAGGACATAGCAATGTCCATGAACTTTGCATAAGGGCAGGTTTATAAAATGCTTTTTTGCACCATATGATTGATTGCAGTGCATTGTTTGGGTCGAACCAGTCCTCAGTAATTGCTCATTACTTACCTCTTTGCTTTTATTATTCAGAGACAGAGACAGAGACAGGATAACCAATGAACAGGTAGTCCTCAACTTACAACAGTTCATATAGTGTCTGTTCAAAGTTACTATGGCACTGAAAACAAGGACTTATACCCTTTTTCTAAGTTTCAATCTTTGCAGTATCCACATCATCATGCGATCAAAATTAAGATGCTTGGCAGCTGGTTCATATGTATGACTGTTGCCTTGTCCCAAGGCGAGGGTGATCACTTTTTGTGACCTGACAAGCAAAGTGAATGAAGAATCCAGATTCGCTTAACAACAGAGTTACTAACTTATTAACTGCAGTGGTTCACTTAGAAACTGGCAAGAAAAGTCATTAAATGGGACAAAACTCACTTAACACATGTCTATTATGCCCCCGTCAGAGTCTGACTCTGAGGGGAAGATGAATAACTGACATAGAATGGGAGAAAGGCTCCATTGGCTGTGGATGAAACTGGGGAAGGGCAAAGTCAGGCTGGGCAGAGCAGGGGAGGGGAGAGGTAGAACAAGGGAGAGAAGGTTCAGATGAAGACCAAGGCCACATCATCCTAGGGCATGCAGGGAAGAACAGAGAAGAGCAATGTGGGTTGGGTGGCTTATGAGGAAGGAATGGGCCCCAATTCCCTTTACAAGGCACCCTGGTTGTAAGTTGAGGATGACGTGATTTTTCTTTCAATGAGCTTCATTCATTGAAACTCCTTTGTGGAAATACCCAGTTTAATTTATAGTCGTCCAGATTAGGTTTAAATCTGGATTACTGGGCTGCATGGTAATAGCATTCTGTGAGAGTTAAAATCCAAATCCTAGGTTACCTGTATATTGATTCATATAGCTATTCAATGAATTGCTATGTTGATATCCTTTCTTTTCCTTTCTCTGCTTTTATTCATAGTCCATAGGCTAATTTTTTCTCCCTTAATAATTCTCAGCAGGAAAACATGCGAGAGTTTATCATAAAATCCTTTAGGATTTAGCATCTCACTTAAAAATCCATTAACCTTCTGTCACATTCTCATTTCTTCAAAACCTGTTCTATTATTTCTTGCTAGGAAAAGAAAAGTGGGGAAGAAATTTAAAAATTCCCAAATGCCCAGGAGTTTAATTCGCAGTTCAAAATCTTTTCCTTTTTATTTATTTTTTCATTGAACTTAGAATATGTTTTACTGGTAAAAATAAACTTTAGAATGCTGACGTGTTATGAATCAAATAACTTAGAATATACACTTTAAAAATATTTTTTCTTGAATTTGTCAGAAATAATATATAAAGGGTTGGGTTGAGTTTGGTTTGATGTGGTGTGGTTTTACCCAAAGATTTGAACCAATATATATGTAATACTGAAATGCAAGCTTTAGTTCATTTCCTTAGATATTGTTTTGTTTTACAGCCACAGTTTTATCATTCTGTGTAAATTGGCAGAACAAATTTTTACTAAGGGAAAGCCAAGGGAAGCAATTTACAGATATTATTGTCTGTTGCTTGTAGCTAGGTTTTCTCTGGTTTCAGTCAATAAACCAGAAGTCAATAAGAAGTCATAAGTTAATTTTAGACTCATGGTTCACAGATTTGAATACAAAGGCAGTTTTCACGAGACTTTGAGTTTCAATTGTAGGCGACACTGAAGGTAAATTGTAGGCATACGATGTATCTGCAGAACTTAATGTGCTCTTTAGGAATTGTCCATTTGCTCAGCGGGAAAAGTCTTGATCCAACCAGCTCTTGAATTCAGATGTTTGTTCTGGTTTAGTCCTTAATCTTATTTACTTCCACTCTTGGAGGTGAAAACATTCTGATATATCATTTTTTTAATTAAGTTTTTCTCCTATCTCCTCCTCCTCCTCCCCCTCCTCCTCCTCCTCCTCCTCCTCCTCCTCCTCCTCCTCCTCCTCCTCCTCCTCCTCCTCCCCCCTCTCTCTGCTTCTGAACTGCTATTTTTATTCCTCTTCTGCATCTTCAAGTATTTATTTTTTTAGGTAAAATGTTATTCATCAAGTTTTCAACGTTTTATTTATTCATGAGGTTATAATTGTCTCTTGGTGTGTGGACTATGATAGACAGTTTTCAAGGAAGTACTTGTGCATGGAAAGCAGCTTGAGATTCAACAGAGGTGCATTAGAAATGGCTCTTTCAAAGCAGCATTATTAACCTAACAATCAAGATAACTTTGTTCTAAATACTTTATAATTTTTTTTAAAAAATATGATTTTTCCACCAGTTTCCACCAAATTTAATTTTCCACCAATTTAACAGTTTGGGAGTCCCTCCCCAACACACATAAAATTACAGTGGTATTGAAAAGTATTTTGAACATTCAACCAACCAACAAAATAAATAAATAAGTAAGTAAGTACCGTATATACTCGAGTATAAGCCGAGTTTTTCAGCACATTTTTTGTGCTGAAAAAAACCCCCTCGGCTTATACTCGAGTCAGATTCCCCTCTGAAAAAAAAATGGTGTGGAGCTCCGAAGCTGGGCAGCCACTTCCCTGCTTCCGTGTTTCCTTTGCAACTTTTAAGCATGGGGGTAATCGGAAGCAGAAAAGTTCTTGCTTGAGGATATATTGTTTCTTTTTTAACTGTTTTTTTTGGGGGGAAGACCCACCGCCATGTGAGAATGCTCAGACAAGAAATCTATCCAATCGAAAATAAGTGTGTGTGTGTGTGTGTGGGGGGGATTTTAACAGAGGAAAGATGTAGGGAGAAGGCAAAAGCGACGGAAGATCCTTCAGGGGAAACTGAGGGGGAGATTCACCCTTGGTCCAGATGAGCCCCCTTCCCCTTTCTCTAGGCTGAGAAAACAACGCGAGCCGAGGTTGCTTCGGCTCCACTCAGCTTCATTTCCTCAGCTCCAGCTGCTTTCAGTCCACTCGGGAGGAGGGGGAGGAGGGGGTGGTGGCGGCTCGCGTTGTTTTCTGAGCTCTAGGCTGAGAAAACAACGCGAGCCGAGGTCGCTCCACTCAGCTTCATTTCCTCAGCTCCAGCTGCTTTCAATCCACTCGGGAGGAGGGGGAGGAGGAGGTGGTGATGGCGGCTCGCGTCGTTTTCTGATAGTGAGATCATTTCCCAAATTAATTGATTCACTAACCCAAAAGAAGAAGATGTTGATGACAGTGGGAGGCAGTAGTCACTCTCTCCCTTGCAAGAAAAAAGCAAGAGCCGTTCTTATGATCTCTCCCTCTCTCTCTCTCTCCCCATAATACAGTCAAGCCCTTTCCAGCACGCGGGATCCGCCCCCGCCGCTTTGCACCTTGCAAATGCAAAAACCTCAGGATTTTGCATTTGCAAGGTGCAAAGTGGCGAAGGCAGATCGCGCGTGCTGGAAAGGGCTTGACTGTATTACGGGGAGAGAGAGAGAGAGAGGGAGAGATCATAAGAATGGGTCTTGCTTTTTTCTTGCAAGGAAGAGAGTGACTCCTGCCTCCTACTGTCATCATCATCATCTTTTGGGTTAGTGAATCAATTAAACCTTTCATGATAGTGAGATCGTTTCCCAAATTTCCCTTAAATCAGGGAAGAAATCAGAAACAAACCTTTGGACTGAGAATAAGCTTGTTCCTATGATGCCATTTTTGTTCACTGCAGTGTGAAAAGTGTGAAAAAACACACTTCTTTTTCTTCATCTTCTTGTTCCCTATTTACTGGTCTCTTTCAAAGAGGAAATTGTGAACATCAAACTTATTCTCAACTGTCCTAGTGAAAGTTTTTATTGGTATCTATTTTTATTTTTGAAATTTACCAGTAGCTGCTGCATTTCCCACCCTTGGCTTATACTCGAATCAATAAGTTTTCCCAGTTTTTTGTGGTTAAATTAGGTGCCTCGGCTTATATTCGGGTCGACTTATACTTGAGTATATACGGTAAGTTTTTATTTCTGAGCAAAAATTCTGATGCAGTATTTGAACAATGACTATAAGAGGAGGGGTGAATATATAAAACAATGCTTTCCTAAGGCAACATACGTTAGTGTAAAATGTTTCTAAGTGCTGTTAGCCCAGTCTTCCATATTTTAATTTTTATTACTACCTTTTTGCTGTGTGCTTTATACAGATACCTAGTACAATCTACTTTTTCATTTATTTTCAGAAGTGTTTTTAATAAAATGTATTGCTTTTTTAATTCAAGTTTTATTATAATCTGGAATATATTTTAATATTAAATTAAGTATACTAAATATAAATTAGTATTTCAGAAGACTTTAGTAATTTTCTAGAAATATATTTATACATCTTTTCATAGAATTTGTGTGTCTTAAAATGATTCTGCCATATCTTCTCCATCAGTATAATTTATTCGGTAGTATAAAAACATTTTGAGTAAGACAAATGTTTGAATTAAATAATGCTTGTCAACAGCTTTTTCATTATGTGTATTTGCTTTCCCTCATAATCACAACATTCACTTCATGCAACAATGGGCAAACTTCTTAAAGTTGTTGTGAAACCTATATTTGTCTTTTCAGCCAGATTCTGTCTACCCCTGCATTTGAGTTAAACAGATGTTCAAAAAAGTTTTTCTTCAGCTTTTGGAAAAGGTGAAAATTGCATCGTGCCAAGTTTTAACTGTATGGCAGATGGAATAAGATGATGAGATCCAACTTTGTAATTGTCATTTGGCTAGCCTGAAAAGTGTGAGATCAGGATTTAGCACATTACAACAAATTTTTCCTTTTTTGTGCTTTTGAATTCTGCTTAATCATTGTTCCAAACTTTTGAATATTTTAATATAGCACTTTGAGTTGATAACAGTAGGATTCAGGGAAATCCATATGAATAGCAACTTCTGATTCCAAAAATCTGGGACAATATTCCTCTGAATGATCTGATTGTCTTTAATTTCTCAACCCTTCTCATGTGAAACTTAACATCTGCTATCATAGTTAGTTCATTTCTTGATTACTCAGATAAACTTTCCCTGCTTACCATTTTTATATTTATCAGCCTAGCCGTGCACAGTACTCACATCAACACAACCATAACCATAAACAACCTGCATTCAGGCTGAACACGAGAAATTTCAGTTGGAGGAACTCTTTTGACATGCAAAAATTCAACCACTACATGTTGCTTAAAGTGCTGGATGCACTCTATTCCATTCATCAACAGCAATACAATCCTTTCTCACAGTAACTTCATACCAACTGAAATGAAAGAACAGATGAATGTGACATAGTTTCTAGCATATCAGTACTGCAATCTGTTGGTGACATGAGATTGAAAATATTGTTTAATATTCACTTTACATACGGACATATACACACACTTGTGTACAAATTATGCAAACACACATGTATTAATTAAAATTTTATATATATTTAAAATTTGTATTTATAAGCTTAATTATATGAGCATTCATTAAGGTATTTGACTTACAACTGGTCACTTAGCCGCTGTTTGAAGTTAAGTACCCCGAAGGTACTAATGACCCAGTTGAGACAGGCACCCACAATCTCATAACTGCATTTTTGGGCCCTTGGCAACCAGCCCACATTTATGGCTGTTTTCAGCATTCTGTTGTCACTATAATGTTTTGCCATTTACTTTTGGTTACTATAATGTTTTGGCATTTACTTTTGGTTTTCAGCAAAAATGCCCTAGAGAGAACTTACTGCTAGGGACATATATCTAAAAAGCAGATTATAGATTCTTTTGCAATAAATATGTTTCAATGAACTTCTTATATTCTAGCTTGCCTTTTCTCTTTCCTTACATTTTACATTTATCTCTAATCTTTTCAATAAAAAGTCAGGGAGATTTGTTTGACTCAGCATCCACTGTTCCAAATAAAATGAAGTCAGTATATAAACATTGTTGTTGTTTTTTTAAAGAAAAACAGCCAATGTTTTTTCCTATTACCAGGAATTTTGTGTAATATAGACAAGCCAAGAGAAAGACAGGTGAACTCTGTAGTTTCTTTCAGATCTGGTCTTTCTAAGTATATGTTTGTTTTTCTGGGAGTTAAGAAATGAGTTCATCAAGTGCTTTAAAAAATAATAATATTTTTTAATGATCAAGAAGACCGTGGCATAAATATAGTGGGGATTAGAAGAAACACATTTTGTTAAAGGAAGGAACAAAAGTATCAGCCTGTCCTTCCTAACTTCCTTCCACAAATTAAAGAATGAACCCAATGTTATTTCCTCCTATTAGTTTTGTACATTGAATTCATTTCTGCTAGAGCCTATTTACTAAATTAAAGATATTTATTTTACAAGATTTTTTATTCTGTTTTGTAAGATTATTTATTTTGTCCATTTTTGTCCATCTCTATATAGACATGACACACATACTGTTTCTACTTCATTTTGTACGTGTTCTGTGTGTGTACCTGGTCTCGTGTCTGTCTGTCCTACAGTAGGCAACAAAATTTGTTTTATCTAATGTTATGCAAACAGAATGAATTAGTTTATAAGCAAGGACATGGGGGCTTTCTGATAGCTTCTGTTGTAATTTATATTTTCTTTTTTTATTGTCTTTATTCATCATTTTAAGGCTGCCTGATTACTCAACAGTTACAAATAAATATGCAAAGAAACAATTGTATAAAAAAGGATACAGCTGACCAGAATCTAGAACTAAACTAAAGTAACTAAAAGGGCTACACAACCAGGGGTGTTAGCAATGGGTTCTTTGTCAAGTTGTTAGCAATGGGTTCTTTGTCAAGTTGCTGGGTGGGCGTGGCCTAGTTGGCTTCCTGCACCACGGTGGGGGGGGCATTTTTGCCCTCCCTGGGCTCCGGAGGCTTTCCTGAGTAGGAGATACAGAAGCATAGCCAGCCGCATCAGGCTGAAGAACAGTTTCTACCCATGGTGTCAGGATTCTGGCAGTTACTCCAATTAAATCATGAGCTTCGAGACACACTCCCAAAACTAAAAAGGATTTATTTGAAGTTAACATTCTATGTCTGGCATTAACCTGGGCGTAGCTAACTCTGAGATACATAATTCACTGTCATAGAGATTGAAAAAAGACCAGAAAGCATGAACAGAAGAGATGATTCCACCAGGCTGTCAATCATTTGGAAGCCTGCACTCACAAACAAACAAAAATCTCCACACCACAAGCCAGGCAAACACCTGGGCACAAACAGATTCCCCCCGATACCTCCAGCTCAAACACACCCCAACCAGGCACCCAGATGAAACCCAGCTTCCTAACTAATGATAGCCGTCCATTTACCTGAAGCCAAGCTGCATTAAAGGCCTTCAATAAAGTAACACAATGTTGCTAGCCAATCAAGATACAAAAAGAGCCAAAAAATAGACAGAAGATATCAGAAACACCAATCAAGCAGAACACAGCAAACTCCAAGACCAATAAACACAGACCAAGACTCCCAACCAATCAGGAGGAAGAAAAAACCATTCTGGCACAGCAATAGGCTGCCCCCAAATTCAAATCTGAAACCACTGTAAAAGTCTGACTCACAGATGAACACTATACAGAAGCCTGAGGATGGTAGATGAGATTGATTTATTCTATATATATATATTTATGTTTTCTTAAGTTTTCGCGGGTACTTATATGTATGGCATTCAGCTTTGTTTGGGTATTTTCCCACGTCATTGTAGTTGTGCTTTTAAAGTTGTAGCAACGTTGTAGCAATGGCAGATGAGATTCTGCTGAAACATTGCTACAACTTTAAAAGCACAACTACTATGACGTGGGAAAATACCCGAACTAAGCTGAATGCCATACATGTAAGTACCCGCGAAAACTTAAGAAAACATATGTGTGTGTGTGTGTGTGTATGACATTCAGCTTTGTTTGGGTATTTTCCCACGTCAATATATATATAGAGAATAAATCAATAAATTTAAACGAATAAGAAGGGGGGGCGTAAAAGGGAGGAGGAGCAGTTTAACTTTGGGCGTAAAAGAATTTCCCAGGGCTCCCGGCCTTGTTGTAGGTTGACCCCTAGGCGCGCCAACCGCCTCATATTTGATCTTTATCTTCCTCAATTATCTAAAAATGGCAGAAGGCAATCCTTCCACAGGCCCTTCTTTGAAGGCCAAATCAAAAACCCACCATCTGTGCAGGCAGGCTAAGGATTCCAAAGCCTCCCAGAGGGACGCCTTAAGACGCCACGAGGCCCTGGAAAAAGAAATCGATAAACGACCAGGCAGGCAGGCTCAGTGCCTCCCATATTACCTCCTTCTACCTCTTCTCAACCCCCCCTCCTTTAGTCTGTTCCTCCATATCCAGGCGCAGCTCGCCCTCTCAAGGTCACCAGGCTCCTGGAACACCGGCCAGACGAACACCAGAGGTTACCTTCACGCCCACAGCCACCGGTCTATGCCAGGAGAAACCTCTCATTCAGGAGGTTCCGGAGCAACTGAGATCCTGGATGGAGTTGGCTATCTGCCAAGGAATTGCGGAAGGTCTCCAACAGGTGGCTAGGCCTGGTCTACATCCGCTGGCCACCGAACCCGAGTCTCATTCCGTAAGATCATTCCCTCTCATATTGGAACCGCCCCAGGATCAGGTACCCCATCAGGGGGAGGTTTCCCCCTCAGTAAGGGAGGAGGAGGCGGAGGCGGAAAGGGACCTAGATTTGTGCAGGGAGGAGGAGGAGGAGCAGTTTGACTTGGGGTCCTTACAATATAACAAACTCTCTTTTGACATAAAACCATCAGAGGCAGAGATGTCAGAGGACGTGGGGTCTCACCCCCGACCAACCCGCCTTTGTAGGGCTTTTCAAGCCCCAACTATTCAAATCCCTCCTGTTCAAAGCCAGGAATATCTCGGGTCTAACAAATCAGAACCCCTCTGACCCCTCTCCTCTGGCTCCAGAAGGCTCCAGATTCCATTTTTAAATAGCCTGTTGTGGAGGCCGAGGTCATCCCAAACCCCCCCCATCGTCCTTGGCCTGGTGTCCAAGCAGCTTGCCTCCTCGGCGGCCCCTCCCTGCCCCTTTGGCCCATGATAAAAAGTTTTTCAACTTAGACCCAGAGCTTTCCAACCTATTGGGCACGCTGGAGGTTGACAAATCCATCGTGGGCCTGGCCTCTTCCTCCACTCTCAGCAACCCCCTAGAAGCCCTGAGGCCGAAGGAGAAACGGTCGGAGCTGGCCTTACACTGAGCTCATCAGTCAGATGCGTGGGCAATCAGATCGGCCACGGCCGCCTCATTCTTCATCAGGTCATTCATTTGCTGGCTTCGCCAGCTTAAGCAACATGTCCCAGCCTCCAATGTCTGAGCCCATCAGGACATAGCCAAGATCACAGCCACGGCCGAGTTCTTGGCTGACGCTACCTTTCACTCTGTCAAATTTTCCACCCGTGCCATTTCCTTCCATGTCTCTGCCCGCCGTCTGCTCTGGCTCAAGCACTAGCAGGCAGACCTCAAGAATAAAGTGAAATTGGCCTCCGCTCCCCTCGTGGGAAACAAATTGTTTGGACCATCCCTGGATCCCCTTTTAGTAGAAGGAAGGAATTAGAAAAAATTCCTTCCATCCCTCATTCGCAAGTCAGAGGCCAGATTCCTGCAGCCCTTACGGAGAGTTCCCTTTCGTCCCTTTTTCCAATCCCCCTTCTCTCCCAGGTACCAAGGCTCAGGACAGCCCCAGGACAGGACCGACTCTTCTGATAGGCACAGAAGAGGCGGTAACTTCAAGAGGCCCTTTCATGGCTCCGGCAATAGGCCTTTCCGGTGCTCCAGATAAGCCATCAGATTTAATTCCCATTGGCAGGCATCTTAAAACCTTCGCCAACCAGTGGGACTCCTCCACTTCTGACACCTGGGTTAGGGACACCATCAGGTTTGGCCTTGCCCTCGAATTCCAAACTACCCCTCCCCCCCCCCAATTTTTTCATGCCATGTCCCCTCTTCAAGAACCACTCCAAGCGCAGCCTCATGGACTCAGCAATTCAGCACCTACTTGACATACAGGCCATCCAGCCTGTTCCTCTATCTCAAAGAGGACAGGGATTCTACTCCCACTTATTTGTGGTCCCCAAACACTCCAGGGGATGGAGAGCGATTTTGGATTTAAAGCGGCTTAACCGCCCTCTCGTATACCACAAATTCAAAATGAACACGATGCAATCCATCCTCCTGGGTGTTAGACAGGGAGACTGGTTGTCATCCATTGACCTCTCTGAGGCATACCTACACATCCCAATCTGACCATCTCATTCCAAATTTCTGTGCTTCTGCTACAATAACCTCCACTTTCAATACGTGGCTCTCCCATTTGGGTTGGCCTCTGCCCCCAGAACCTTTACCAAGGTCCTGGCTGCTCTAGCTGCCTACCTCAGATCCCTCCCGGTGCGACTCCACTGTTACCTGGATGACATCCTCATCCTATCCCCTTCCAGGGAACAAGCAGTGAGGGACACCCAAATCACCCTAACCTCTCTCCAGGCACATGGGTTCCTCATCAATTGGAAGAAAAGCCAATTATCCCCCTCCACCAGGATAACCCACCTGGGGACAGTAATAGACACTGTGAAAGGGAGGGTGTTCCTTTCTCCGGAGAGAATCCTCAGCATCCAACAATCAGTCAGACACATCAGACGCCTTAAGAGGGTTTCCCTTCTAAAACTAACCCAGTTACTAGGTAAAATGATATCTTGTATTTCCATTATTCCCTGGGCCCGTTTCCACTCCAGATCCCTCCAGTGGTTCCTGCCTGGATCAAGCAACTCAAAGCGGAAAGTCAAGGTCTCACCAAGGGTGCTCACCTCCCTCCTTTGGTGGAGCAAGGGGTCTATCAACAAGGGCTGCCCCCTCAAGGAGCCCCCAAGACTCACCGTTACCACAGACGCCAGTCTGTCCGGATGGGGCGCTCACCTACAGTCCCTTACAGCACAGGGCAGATGGTCAGTGACAGAGAAACTGTGCAACATAAACTGGTTGGAGCTTTGCACCATCCATCTGGCCCTCCGCAGTTTCCTCCCCCAGGTACGCGGCCGCCACATTCTCATCCTCACCAACAACATCACAGCCAAAGCTCGCATCAACAGGCAGGGGGGCACTCAGTCCTCAAGCCTAATGAGGGAGACTGAGCGCCTCTGTTGGTGGGCGGAGTCTCACCTCCTTTCCCTCAGGGCGGACCACATCTCGGGTAACTCCAACACCCAAGCAGACTGGTTGAGCAGGGCCACCATAGACCAGTCGGAGTGGCGTCTCCACCCATCTCTATTCAGGGAGGCGACATCCATATTCGGTCTGCCAGTAGTAGACCTGTTTGCCTCCCCCCTCAATACCCAACTTCCAAGGTTCGTTTCAAGATTTCCATCCTCAGGGGTGGAGGACCACAACGCCATTCGGTGTCCATGGCCCACTGGCCTCCTTTATGCCTTCCCTCCTCTGGCGCTGGTGCCCATAGTCCTTCAAAAGGTACTCCATGAGAAGGCGGAGCTGCTTCTTGTAGCTCCTTATTGGCCCCGTCGCTCTTGGTTCGCGGACCTCCGCAGCCTATCAGTAGCCCCTCCCTGGAGGATCCCAGCAGACAGAATCTCTCTGTCTCAAGGTCCCCTTCTCCAACCGAACCCTCAATGGCTTCAACTAGCCATCTGGAGGTTGAGCGGGAATGTTTGAAGAGGGAAAACCTCTCTAACAAGGTCATTGATACCATTTTAGCAGCCAGGCAACCCTCAACCACAAGGATTTACGAACCTGCGCCATTTTCTTTAAATGGTGTGTCAAACTTCTTATTGACCCAACGGCCCCCTCCATTGCTCAAGTGCTTGACTTGCTGAGGGTCTCAGCAAGGGACTATCCCCCAATACACTAAGATGTCAGGTAGCAGCCTTATCCACAGTCATCCACTGTAAAGAGGCCAGTTCCCTCTCACCATCCCCATATTCGTGCCTTCCTGAAAAGGGTCACAAATTTTCGTCCTCTATCCCTCCACCGGTACCCAACCTGGGACCTCAACAGGGTCCTTACTTCCCTCCCAAATCATCCTTTGAACCCTTAAGAGAGGTTTCTCTTCAGTTCCTATCCTTCAAAGTAGTTTTCCTGATAGCGATCACATCAGCTCGTAAGATATCAGAGATTGCTGCGCTGTCAGTTAGGAAAGACCTTTGCGTATTCCATCCCGACCGGGTGGTCCTCCGGCTTGACCTTTCCTTCTTGCCCAAGATTAATTTGGTTTTTCACAGGACCCAGGAACTTATCCTCCCCAATTTTTGCCCCAGGCCAACTCATGAAAGGGAGAGACTATGGCACACTCTGGACGTCAGACATGCCTTACGGATTTACATTAAATGCACTGGGCCCTGTTTATAGCCTTCCAACCAAAGTCACAAGGGCTCAAGTCCCTCCAACCACCATAGGCCGTTGGATAAGAGCGGCCATCGCCAAGGCGTACCAGTCTCAGGCCCTTCAGGTACCCAGGGGCATCACGGCTCACTCCACTAGGAGTGCAGCAACTTCAGCCACCTGGGCTATCCATGCTCCAATAATCGACATTTGCCGGGCAGCTACGTGGGCCTCCCCGTCACCCTTCATTAGACATTACAAGATTGACAGGTATGCCTCAGCTGAGGCTTCTTTCGATAGAAGGGTTCTTCAGAGGGTTCTCAGGGAACCCGAGGGGACTACAGACCAGACGGCGCCCCTCCTGTAGGACAGGCCCAGCTTTGGTATGTCCCAGTCTCTGGATGATCCGAGCAGCTCTAAGGAGAATGGGCGTTGGTTCTTACCTGACATGCCATTTCTCTTCGAGCTGCGAGGATCATCCAGCCCCTCCCTTTTCTTTCAACATCTGGTGGGGTCTTGTTTCGGCCAAGGAACCTTTAAGTCTAGTAAGATAAGAGCACGAATTCTGTTTCCTCTCACCTTCGCATAAACTGGGGAACGCTGTAATGGAGTCACGTGATGGAAGGAGAAGCGTTCCTCAGGAATTAAGCTCAGCCTACAACAGCAGAAACAGAAGCACCACCCACTCTCTGGATGATCCTTGCAGCTCGAAGAGAAATGGTGTGTCAAGTAAGAACCAACGCCCATTTCAGAGGGAAAGAGCTACAACTCAGTAAATACATCTGTGTCACTCAAAATCTCATGATTTTAAAACAGAAATGGGAATGATGGCCCCTTTATGATTTGTGGACTTCAACTCCCAGAACTGGCAGATTCAGGAATTCTGAGAATTGAAGTGTACAATTGTTCCCTACCTCTGGTTTAAAGGATCCAGAAGGCCCAGAAGGATCCAATATAATCTGATACCACTAACCACAGATAGCAATAGCACTTAGACTTATATACCGATTCACAGTGCTTTACAGCCGTCTGTGAGCGGTTTTCAGAGTCAGCATATTGCCCACAACAATCTGAATGCTCATTTTACTGACATCAGAAGAATAGAAGGCTGAGTCAATCTTGAGTTGGTCAGAATCAAACTGCTGAACTGCTGGAAGTCAACAGTCAGCAGAAGTAGCCTGCAATACTGCATTGTAACCACTGCACCACCACTAGTATGTATGTCTGTGTCACAAAGGGAAGCTTCAGTTGGATACTATCATTCTTTGAAACAATTCTAAAATAGCAACTAACACTTCTCCCTTCCCCCTGCCCCATTCTTGTGATGTGGTCATCTTTGAGAAACTGTGAATCCTTTTACTGCTTAGATCTATTCTGAGATATGTTGATTTTTGTCACTGGAAAGTTAACATTCAAGTTTTCTTGTTTTTGCCCTTGCAATCATTTTTGTGATATGCTGTATGCTGCTCTTTTTGCCTAAATCTAATTTAAATGCTTTCAACTGTAGTTATGTCAAGAATTGCTTTGAAGTTCTCTGTAGGGAAAATCTGCTATTGCAACCTTCAATTCAGTTCAGAATAGAACTGGAAGAGACCTTGGAGTTATTCTAGTCCAACCACCTATTTTAGAACCTTCTAATAAAATGCAAATAAACTATGGCCATTATTCCAATAGCAAATAATTGATTGATTTTCTACTTCAGGATTTTAAGGCAATAAAAAATAATATATGCTTATAAGTGTTTCCAGGTAGTGGCAAAGTGCTAGTTCATATTAAGTGTATCTATAAACATTTGCAAAGGCATTTATACTTTGCTGTACAAGTTTTATGCAAGATAGGAACAGAGTACAAAGCCTCTTCTTTTTGAAAATATTTACTCTGCAAGAAATATACAATATGATATAAAGAAGAGCTGTACTTGACATCATTTTTCAGATGTGTAGAAACTATAGATTGAAATAGAGATTTTATTGTGTCATTGCTAGCATTAATAAATAATTTTAAATAAAATATTAAATGAACAGTGCAAATAAATTATTTTAAAGATATTGTTGGTCAAGAGTGATTTATAAAACCATAAATCTTTCTAAATTGGAACACTATGGATATAATTTAAAAGAAATAAGCATGCTTTTAATTTTTTCATAAGCATTAATACAATTAGATTTGGTTTCTGTTTGATTGAGAACAGAATCTTCCTGCCCCCCAACAACCTTAAGCTAGTGATAATAGCCAACTTTACTCCCTATTCTGAGATATATAGCATCTTACAAACTGGCTCACTCAACACTGCATTAATATTATTACACATATATCTAATTTCATCCATTAGCATCTTTAAATTGCTTTCTTTATGTAGGAGAAATGCTGCATTTTGAATACTAGTTTTCTTTGAACTTCCAAATACAGACTTTTATGCCTATTTCATACATTTCTTGAAATAGTTTTTCTAGTGTTTTGATTAGAATGTGGGCAAACAAGACTCTAGATTTACTATACAACATACTTTCTGATGACATTTCCTAGTTGGGTGATGAAACATCTACAAGCAAACAATCAAGCTTAGAAAGCATCCAGGACTCAATAGCATTTATTTTCCTAGTTTCCAGTGGGCACTTTTAAGCTGTAGGGATACAGAAGAGGTAATTTAGTTTAGTTGGTAGCAAAATATGGTGAGATAATAAGTCTCTTGTCTCTTAAAAGATATAATACTAATTATACATGGGCTCTTCCAATTTTTCATTCCCTCATTTATTAAGCAAGCATAATAAATTATTTGCTGGAAATTATTAATTCGCTACATTTAGTGGTAGACATTAAAGTCCTGTTTCATTCTTCAAGCATCAGTTTGATTCATATATTCATATATGTCCTCTGCCATATCAACAAGTACCTTTTGGATCTAGATTTACTCTCCTGGAGTAGGTGAGAAAATATTTCTGTATTCATTAACCTAGGGCAGAAATTTAGGTAACTGATCAACCTGAAATAAAAATAACTTATTCTGTATATATAATGGATTGGAATAATAAACTCTTTTTGTTAATAAAGTTGTTTTATTAACTACTGTAAAATGATTGCAGAGAGAGAGATCCTGCAACCCATATTATTGTTCTGGGACTCTCAATCAAAGTCCCTAATAAGCATAGAATAAAAGCCTCATAGTCCAGTCAAAGTAACCTGTTTGCATCCTACAAGGACAGGAATTATAGTGAGGTAGTTGCCTTAGACAGTAGGATGGCATAGTGTGGGAAGTAGTGGCAGCATACCTAGCTATTCTCTTGTGCATCCTTTTTCCTTATATATTATTTAAACCAGGAGTGTCAAATACAAGGCCTGCAGGCTGGTTCTGGCCCATGATATGGTCAGATCTGGCCCATAGGCCTGCCCTGGAAAATGTAAGGGACCAGTCCGGGTGGCTTTGGCCCATCTACCCAATGCAAAGAGGAAATATCGGGCCAGTGTGGCTTTATTACATTATGCAAAGCAGCTATATAATGACTCTAGAATTTATAACTTTAAATCAGTTTGTAATGGTAATGTGTTTTTTTATTTTCAGAATATGGCGGCCTAAATTTGGATTTTTCCTACATCACTGCAGTGGCAGAAGAACTTGGATTCGTTCACTGTGGGGCTATTCCCATGGCTATTGGGGTACAGAGTAGTATGGCTACACCAGCTCTTGCAAGGTAAATTTGTGAAGAAAAGCTTGTTGGATCTTCTCTTTTTTTTCCCCATTGAATCACAGAATTAAAGGCCATTCAGGATACCAAGTCCAATTTCTTATCTAGTTTGTGAGTTTTTTAGGTAACACTAATGCAAGGTTCCAGAAGTTTCCTTGAGCCATTGAAATGCCAAAGAGTGAGACTCGAGACAAGGTGTGCAAAAATAACAGCTTTTTTATTCTTTGGCCAAAGCAAAAAGTCTGAGTGAATACTATGTCCAAAACATACAGACAAAATGTATGTAAGGAATAGCCATACATTGCGAGAGTGGCTCAGAGTATTATATACATTTTACACTGATAGAAACAAAGTTTATCCAATCAGAGACAAAGGTTCATTATTAATGTGGGCAATGTCTTGCCCATGCTTTCCCCTTCTTTATCCATGGAGCATTCTTTGTCCATGCTCTGTCCATACTTTATTATTTTACACAGTATCTGCGGTGTCCCTGACAACTGCAGTCTTCAATCTGGTCCGCATTCCTGGCGGGAGCACCGACTGCTCCCATTGGTTGATGCTGTTTGACAGCCGGCTATAAAAGGAGCTGTCAAACGTCATCAGCCGCTGCCGCCAGCTGGCTGCCAGCCCAGCCGGGCAGCCGCAGCAACCTGTTATGCTTTAAATAAAGCAATGTTAGCCTCTAGATCCGTGTCTGCCTCGTGTGTCTGCCTTCAACGGAACACTGGCGACGAGGGTGGAATGCACAAGTGAGAGGCAACTGGACTAAAACAACCGAGCAAGGTCACTGATGAAAAGAGCCATAGCCGCTGAGAGCTGAATGTCAGGAGCCGCAGACAATCTCTGCGCGGGCCAAGTTTAAAAAGCCTCCTCAGCTGAGGAGACAGGCACTGCCTAACAGGCACTGCTGAGAGCGCCCTTTGAGCACGAAGCTCAAAGCCTCCTTGACTGAGGGAACAGAAAGCCACCCGAAAGGCACCCCCACCGGCGCTACTGAGAACGCAAAAGTCTAAAGCCTCCCAAGCTGAGGAAACAGACCTCGCCCGAAAGGCACCCCTGCCGGCGCTACCGAGAGCGCAAAAGTCTAAAACCTCCCAAGCTGAGGAAACAGACGTCGCCCGAAAGGCACCTCCGCTGGCGCTACCGAGAGCGCAAAAGTCTAAAGTCTCCTTAGCTGAGGAAACAGACATCGCCCAAAAGGTACCCCCGCCGGCGCTACTGAGAGCGCAAGAATCTAAAGCCTCCTTAGCTGAGGAAACACGCCGCCCAAAAGGCACCTCCGCTGGCGCTACCAAGAGTGCAAAAGTCCAAAAGCCTCCCTAGCTGAGGAGCAGATGTCATTGACAGGCGTTTCTGAAAGCCGGGACGCAGTCGGTCTACTCGCAGCCGGTCTACTCATAGCCGGTCTACCCGCAGCCAATCTACTCGCGGCCGGTCTACCCGCAACCGATCTACTTGCAGCCGGTCTACCCGCAGTCGATCTACTCGCAGCTGATCTACTCGCAGCCAGTCTACCTGCAGCCGGTTTACCTGAGAGTCGGCCTACCCGCAGTTGGTCTACCCAGCCAGCACCAGTTTCCCTGCCGTACCCGGTCTACTTAGCCGCACCGAGTGTTCCCTGCCGGACCTGGCCTACCAAGTCTACTCAGCCACACCAAGGGTTCCCTGCCGGACCCGGCCTACCCGGCCTACCCAGTCTACTCAGCAATGCCGAGAGTTCCCTGCCGGACCTGGCCTATCCAGTCTACTCAGCCGCACCGAGGTTTTCCTGCCGTACTCGGTCTACTCAGCCGTACCGAGGTCTCCCTGCTGTACCCAGTCTACTCAGCAGTGCCGTGGTTTCCCTGCCTGACCCGGTCTACCGTTCCAGCCGACTCACGTGCCTAAGCAAGCCGGCTGACAGAACCTGCCCGGCCCGCCGATGGGCGCTCAGACAAAGGCACCTATGGGTCGAACTCTCGCTCCAGCAGTCTCCATCGCAACCCAGGAAGGCTGTTGGGGGGTCTCCAAGTGACTCTGGAGGAAGGGGTCTCTCTGCCCCCCCATTGCAAGTGACTCTGGAGGAAGGGGTCTCCCTACCCCCCCTTTTTTGCCCAACAGCCCCTTCTTCCTTCAGCTCCTGAGCCAGTGAACACTGCCAACATTCTTCTCCCCAGAGCTGCTTTGGGTAAGTACTTGGGGGGAGGGGTCCCTGTATTTTGGGGGTTGGTGGGTGTCAGGTGCTGAATAAGGAGGCACGCACCCACCATTAGGGTCCTGACGTGCACCCACCTTTAGGGTCCTGATGTGCACCCACCTTTAGGGTCCTTCCCACCTGGGCTTGTATTCCTTGGCAATGGCAGTGCACTCCCCAGGGGGGCGAAAAGCTGGATAGGTGGGAGGTTGGAGGAGGTTGGATTGTCCCATTCTAAGGGAGACGAGGGAGCACGACATGCCTGCTCCTCTTTCGGCCCTTAGGCCTGGACCTTCCCGTCCTAAGGGGGCCAAGGGAGCATGACGTGCCTGCTCCTCTTTTGGCCCTTAGGCCTTGACCTTTGTAGTCAACTCCCTAGCTCAGCGGTCCCCCACCTTCTGCCTTTACGGGAGCGGGAGGAAGAGGGGACCGAGTGGTGGGTGCATATGGCCGAGTGCTGTGTGCATCTCCCTTCACGCAAGCCATAGCTAAACTCGCATGCTGCTCACCCAAACGGAACTTGCCTGCCATGTCTGCAGCTCGGTTCTGAACAGGCGACTGCCCAGTACTGGCCCACAGCCCTTGGGGTTTTGGGACCCCCTGCTCTACCGCATGCTGAAGGTCACCAAGGCATGTTTACTCACCATCTTATCAGGGCCTCCTTCCCTTTTGTGCACAAAACAGCAGCTAATTCAACTTCCTTTTCTGTAACATGAATCCCCAGAAGGCAGGGCCGCGCATGCTCTTAGCTAGGGGAAAGGGGTGTGGTGTCCCTGACTAACTGCAGTCTTCAATCTGGTCCGCATTCCTGGCGGGAACACCGACTGCTCCCATTGGTTGATGCCATTTGACAGCCGGCTATAAAAGGAGCTGTCAAACGGCATCAGCCGCTGCCGCCAGCTGGCTGCCAGTCCAGCCGGGTAGCCACAGCAACCTGTTATGCTTCAAATAAAGCAATGTTAGCCTCTAGATCTGTGTCTGCCTCGTGTGTCCGCCTGCAACACAACAGTATCCCTTGTCCTTGTGTGTTCATGCTCCTGGGCAGCCCCCTCCCCTTATCTATGGAGCAAGATGTTCCTGGGAATTGTCTCCAAGGATTTGTCTAGCTCTGAAGCAAATCGCAGAGGTGAGAAACCAGATAGAAAAGGATACAATTCTCTTGCAGAATGAATTCCTAACAAATGATTCCCATCCTTACCAAAATAGTACAAGAAACTTCTTTTACAGATGCAAAGAGCAAAGGTTAGATTGATTCATGTCAAAATGTCCTTACCTATTAATTTCCATAATCTTTGAAAAAGACAACAGAAGTGAAACAGTTTGAAATCTAGCTTTGCGCAGCAGTGATTTTTTAAAAGACAAGTCTACAGACTAATTTCAATATTCCACATTTGATCTAAGGATTGAAGTGTAACAAAGTTGTAATTTTGGAGGTGGTGCTTCTGTGGATGTTTATTATTTACTTACTTACTTGTATATTTACTTACTTACTTACTTATGTTGCAATATACTGCTGAAGTGTCAATTGAGAAGAAGTAGCATTCTATCCAAGGGTGGGATTCTACTGGTTCAGACTGGTTCTATCGAACCAGTTGGAACAATTATTGGCAGTTCGGAGAACTGGCAAATCGTGCCCCTGGCTGGGCCCTCCCCTCCCCTCTCCACCCATCCCTCCCTTCCCAGTCAGTCCTTATTACACACGCACGATGTCAGCACATATCTGACATCGCTGACTGCATTCTCCCCTGCCCAGTCACTCCTTAAGGTATTTATTTTTTTCCCTCCTGACAATCAGCTGTTCTGACTATCAGCTTTTCTGGGTTCCCCTTCGCTGGCTTACTGCTTCGGGAAGAAGGCTTCCCTGAGGCCAGGAGACAATAAGTGCTGCACATCCCCCTGTGCTCCATTTTTGGCCTCAGGGAAGCCTCCTGGGAGCAAAAAATCCCCCCTCCTCCAGGAGGCTTCTCCAAGGCCCAGGAAGGCAAAAAAAAAAAAAAAAGGATCATGGGGGGATGTGAGAAGAAGAAGAAGCACCCACCCAGGCAAATGGCGACGCCCACCTAGCCACACCCACCGGTAGTAAAAATATTTGCATCCCACTCTGGTCCTATCTTAGGACAAGCAGATATAAGCACACACAGAGACAGTGATGGTTGCAAACTTTACTGATAAGTTATTGACATAAATGAACAAGTGGCAAAAGAAACCTGACTACAAACAAATCGCCTAAAGTTGAGCAAACTGTTGTTGTTGTTTTTTTTAAAAAAGAGCTCCTATCAAAAACCTGGGAAGAAAATACCTACCATCCATGTAGTGAAATGGAAAACACTGGAAATTTGTTTATAATAAGCATTTTTGGGAAACAGTAAGGATATAAGGAGAGATGTACTTCATCAGATGAAAAGCTTATGTAGCTGAACATTCTGTGTCCAGCAAGGTTATGATAATCCACAAATAAATCATGGGTGCAGTGATCCTTTACCAATAATGTATTCTATGAAAGATCATCTGAGAACCTATGCACTTTTCTACTTTGGAATGAAGACATGATTCAGTGAAAGAACAGATGCTGTGCATTCAAAAGCTCTCAGTTCCATCTTTAGCATTTCCAGATAGGATACTCAGATATTCATGCCTAGTAGCTGACACTGCTTCATTGCACAGGTTAATGAGCTTCTAACAGATTTGAACCTTTTTTATTATTATGTTTGGTCTGCTTGGTAAAAGTGATACTTTAAAAACTGTACTTATAAACCAATGGATTGCTGGGATGTTCCAAATTTAGCTGCTCTGCTCTATAATATTTTTCCATGGAAATGTAGCTATGGGCCATTTTTTTCTGGTTTTGGTTTTACTGTTTATTACACACATACACACACATATATGTTTTCAAGGTTACTGTTGCTGAGCCATGTGATCATATGGCATTGCATTTTATGACCATTATCACTCTGCTATAGAAATTCCAGTACCATGGTAACTTTAAGACTATTTGAGAGGGAGGGAGGAAGGGAGGTAGAGAGGGAGGAAGTAAGTAAGTAAAGTAAGTAAGTTTTGTCTAAACTGTGTAAGAAGTTGATTATGATAAAAATGTTCCATTTGCCAACTCCTGTAGGACAGCCCCTTAGCTAAATTAACTATACTCTGATATAGCTTATGTGAATCAGACCATTTCCTATTCAATAATCAATAATACTAATTTTTTTTTCTATTTTTGTTTTATGATTTTGGACACCATTTAGACTCATGTTTGAATTGGGTAGCTATATAAATAAATAATTTCTAAATATATAAATAATAGCCAAAAGTGCCAGTATTTTATTCACCATTAGATTTTTTTTAACCCAAGTGTGGCCATAGTAGCTTTTGTTGAGGTAATTCCCCGTTAGGAGAATGAGCGCATACAGGGAGATGTATTTGAGAGTAGTGTTTGAATAATACACATACAGCACACAGATACACTATACAGTAAATGTAGGTTTTATTTTCAAAAAAGGTTTAAGCAAAGTTCAAAATAGGCAGTGCAAAGTCATTCACAGGTTAAATCAGTCAGTTTTCAACCCAGGGATAATCCAATAACAAATTCCAGTGTCAAAAACAGTTCAGTATCAGACTTACATCAAATCCATGAATATTAGTCAATTAGAAGAAATGGAGGAAGGGCAATACTTTCCAACAAAAGGAAACAGAGATTCACTTTCTTCTGAGACTCAGACTAAAACAACCCCTGGTTTCTGGCTCCATCTTATGGCTGTTTGAGAAACCACACCCAATTGCATGCTCTTGCATTCCCTTAAAGAGCCAGTATTAAAATGTCTATCCTGGTTTATATATTTCTAACCAAAATACCTGTTAGGTGACTTATATTCCTAACAGTCTTTAATATTCTAACCATGCCAATCTGTGAGCTACAGAGATTTGGTTGATTTATTATGTGCCATCAAGTCGATGCCCAGTAATTTGTGTTTAGAATGGGAACTCTGGATTGATTTGTTCTATGATTTATTTGTTTGTTTTCTTGGCTGTCCATGATGTTTCTCAGGGCATCTTCTTCAACACTAAAGTTCAAGTGCATCAATACTCATTCTAAAAGTCTTCAAATTCTGCCAAGACCAAGCCCAAAGAGCACAGTAAGATCCAAATGAACCTAGATCTTTATATTTGATTACACTTAATAGACAGAATCTTACCAGACTAAAGCTATAACTTCCTTATGTAATAGATATATCCTGAGAGATACCCTCTCAGTGACTCTGGGCAGCTTACATGGATACAAATACAATATAAAACAACAAAAATCAAATTCCCCCTACTCCCATGGTGAGTTAAATTTCTGTTCAATTCCAATAGCTGTTTCATGCAAACTGTGTCATTAAGCATATACACAGTTTGCAACTCAAAGTTGCACACACAAAAGACTGTACACCATTTTAATTACAGAATCAAATACAGAAAATTGACTTTCAAGTCTAAATAAGTTGAAATCACTTCTTATTTCTCAACCTAGTATTAAGTGGAGTTTTTATCATACTGTTTACTCAGGCTTTGTACAGGTAGTCTTCAACTTATGACCACAATTAGGGCTGGATTTTGTTTGCTAAGCTGTGTGGTTGTAAAGTGAGTTATGTATTGCTTAGCAATGCAACCCCAGCAATCCCTGTTTCTGTCATTAAGTGAATTTTGTTGGTCATTGCCAAGGACCCACTGCAGCGAATCTAGGCTTAATCTATCACCACCCTCAACCTCAATAGGGTAAGGCAATTGGGTAAGGCCTCCTGCTTTCTCACCCACCTATCCTCCCTCCATTCCCCAGGAGTTGTTTGCAAAGGGATGTTTTGGTGTGTTCTCAGTCAGGGCTGTCTTAACATATGGGCCTGATGGTCACTTGCTAGTGGGCCCCATGAGCATAGGGGCCCCACACTAAACTGTGTATGTTAACTCTCCAATGCATCTTGTATCATATAAATAAAGCAACATATTTATTACATTTTACTGCATTTTTAAAATTAATCAGTGTTATTTTATTAAAAAATTTATTGGAAATGCCAATAAAATAAATATATGTTTAATTATATCAATCATTTACATTTTTATTCCTGTGAATAGTTGTCATAGGGGCCCCAGTACACTGCTTTGCCTGGGGTCCATAATGCTGTTAAGACAGCCCTGTTCTCAGTTGTTTATTTTCCCTTGTTTATTTTCTTTTCTGCAACACCTAGCCAGTCTGAGCCCACAAGTATGGGCTCAGGGGCTACTTTTTCTCTTTCCTTTCCTTTCCTTTCCTTTCCTTTCCTTTCCTTTCCTTTCCCTTTCCCTTTCCCTTTCCCTTTCCCTTTCCCTTTCCCTTTCCCTTTCCCTTTCCCTTTCCCTTTCCCTTTTCCCTTTCCCTTTCTCTTTCTTTCTTTCTTTCTTCTTCTTTCTTTCTTTCTTTCTTTCTTTCTTTCTTTCTTTCTTTCTTTCTTTCTTTCTTTCTTTCTTTCTTTCTTTCTTCCTCCCTCCCTCTCACCTGCCCGCCTGCCTCAGACCAGCAGCCAAGCTAGACCTGCCCTGTCAGCAGGGAGTAAGAGGACAGGAAGACCCTCTGAAGAAGCAGAGCACAGGAGGTCAAAAGGACATAGATGGGAAGGAGGAGATATCTTGGAGTTGCAGCATCCCTGTGGTTATAAGTCCATGTGGGATGCCAAGCACCTAAATTTTGATCACATGACTGCAGGAATGCTACAACAGCAAACCTTTGTTTAACACCATTATGACTTTGAATGGTCACTGAACAAATAGTCATAAATCAAGGACCTACCTGTATCATTGAAGTCTACCTGTTCATTTCTCAAAACAATGCTGGTTGTCTATTCTGTCTTAACCAGTTTTTTTAAAATTAAAGAACAATATAATTAAGAATTAGTTTTAAGGTTAAATGGTGTTGGTGGTAGAAACTAAAAAACAAACAAAACAACAACCAGAAACAAAAACAGAGTATTTGAAAAAAGGCACTTCCGGGTTAAGCACTCCTCACTGACGGACCAGGGATCGTGATTGTCTGCAGCTTTGGTCTGTGCTCTTTCATTGGAGAGTCCCAATCATCATGATTAGGGGCTGAAGCTGCCTCGGAGGGGCAGTGGAGTAAGGGAAAGCTGCCAGCTAGGTTGAGGGGAGCCGCATCTCCCCCCTGGGCTTAGCAATCCCCCCCTCCAAAGACAACTGAGCAGCCACCCTGAAGAGGAGGACTTAGCTGGATTAAGATTTGTGCAGGAGTGAAGAAAGAGATGGACAATGTAAGAATCAGAACAATTAGGCACAACAACTAAATAAAGGTACCCCGGAATAGATGTTATAAGAATCTTTAAGAAAGAAAAAGAAAGTGGCAGAATTATAAACGGAAGGGGGAAAAAAGAGAAAATAATTTTGACAGCTGAATCGGGCTTTGAACTGGGAAAGGAAGAATCCGGAACAAGATATTTGAATAAATTGAATTAAAATATATTGGCAACAAACAGGCATGAATTAAAGCTGGACTTAAGTGTATTAAAAAGAGGGGGAAAATATACAAATTGGAAACTTGATTGTTTTGGAATATTGAGGCTCAGAAAGTCCTGAACAATAAAATGGGGGGAGGGGGGGAAGGTGAGGACTTTGTATTATGGAGAGTGTCATCTTTTTTTTTTGGTAAAAGTTTTATTGATTTTAACGACAGACAAAAAACATATAAGACATAAAACATAACATAAAAAGATCATTCTTCATAAATTTACAGTGTATCGGTTGGTTTACCACTCCCTTTTGTGCATCCATTTCATAGTCATCAAAATAATTATATTACATAATAACTCACATTATCAATCATCAATAAAATATCCCAATATCATTATTAAACAATCATTTGACTATAATTTTACTAATTCATGCTTAAGCGAGATAACTATAATTAAGTTAAATTATTTTATAACAAATCATAGAATCATACCAAATCTATCTTAATAAAATATTCTTAAAAATTATCAAAACCAAGAAAAATTATATATTCATTATTTCCTAGATTTCTAAATATTCTATTATCATATTGTATTATCTAACCATTGATAAAAAAGATCCCAAATTTCATAAAATTGTTTATCTTCTTGTTCTCTAAGTCCAAATGTCAATCTACTCATTTCAGCACATTCCAATATTTTCTTAATAATTTCTTCCTCTATTGGTATTTTCTCACTCTTCCAATGTTTAGCAAATACAATCCTAGCTGCTGTTAATACATTTACAATCAAATACTTTAAATTTTTATTATATATATCAGGTACGATTCCCAATTAAAAAATATCTGGTTTCAAATCTATGTGTTTCTTTATCATTTTTTCCAGCCATATGCGAATTCTAGTCCAATATTTCCTGGCTTCCTCACAAGTCCACCACATATGGTAATATGAGCCAGGTATCTGATGACATTTCCAGCACTTTTCAGATTTATTCTTGAACATTCTTGCTATTCTTGTCGGGGAAAGTGCCACCTGTAAAACATCTTATACAAATTTTCTTTATATGCTGTTGACATTGTCATTTTATAATGTTGTGACCACAATTTTTGCCATTTCTCTAAGTCAATTCCATATCCAAAATTCTTGCCCCAAGCAATCATTGTTTCTTTAACTTGTTCTTCCTCTAATTTAATTTCCAACAAATAACTATATAGTTTTTTAATCACTTTTTCAGAACCTGTCAAAATCCTATCTAAATCAGTCAGTTTATCATAAAATCCTTCTATTTTAGAGTCTTTAAGATACCTTGCATGTATTTGCGCATATGAAAACCAATTCATCTTTATACCAGGGCTGTGAAATCTCCGATTTTACGCGGAATTCCGATTTTTTCCCTCAAACACCAATCTACATTTTCCGCGTTTTTTTTCTCAGCTCAGGCATACCGTATATACTCGAGTATAAGCCTAGTTTTTCAGCCCATTTTTTGTGCTGAAAAAACCGCCCTCGGCTTATACTCGAGTCAGCCGCTACGGCACCATGCCTGGCCTGCGCTGGCGTGGCTGCAACTGATCGCGCCTCCATGGCAGCATCGCCGCCGCGGCTGTCTACCCATTGAGGTACACATAGGCGACCCCAAGCGGCCTCTTCTTCCCCATTAACGGGCGCCCGGGACTCCCGCGAGCTCCTGTGTTGCGCGCTTCCAGCTTCGCAAAGAAACCGCCAGGCTCAGGCAGCCTCCCCCACCCCCTAGCCCAGCAGCGAAGAGCTGCTCCGGGGGCAGCGAGACAAAGTGCCTGGCTGCGCCGTGGCGGGAGCCCTCGGAGCAGCTCTTTGCTGCTAGGGGAGGGGGTGGGGGAGGCTGCCTGAGCCTGGCGACCCCAAGCGGCCTCTCCTTCCCCATTAACGGGTGCCCGGGGCCCCCGCAAGCTCCTGTGTTGCGCGCTTCCAGCTTCGCAAAGAAACTGCCAGGCTCAGGCAGCCTCCCCCACCCCCTAGCCTAGCAGCGAAGAGCTGCTCCGGGGGCAGCGAGACAAAGTGCCTGGCTGCGCCGTGGCGGGAGCCCCCGAAGCAGCTCTTCGCTGCTGGGGGGGAGGCTGCCTGAGCCTGGCGACCTCAAGCGGCCTCTTCTTCCCCATTAACGGGCGCCCGGGGCCCCTGCGAGCTCCTGTGTTGCGTGCTTCCAGCTTCGCAAAGAAACTGCCAGGCTCAGGCAGCCTCCCCCACCCCCTAGCCTAGCAGCGAAGAGCTGCTCCAGGGGCAGCGAGACAAAGTGCCTGGCTGCGCCGTGGCGGGAGCCCCCGAAGCAGCTCTTCGCTGCTGGGGGGGGAGGCTGCCTGAGCCTGGCGACCTCAAGCGGCCTCTTCTTCCCCATTAACGGGCGCCCGGGGCCCCCGCGAGCTCCTGTGGTGCGCGCTTCCAGCTTCGCAAAGAAACCGCCAGGCTCAGGCAGCCTCCCCCACCCCCTAGCCCAGCAGCGAAGAGCTGCTCCGGGGGCAGCGAGACAAAGTGCCTGGCTGCGCTGTGGCGGGAGCCCTCGGAGCAGCTCTTTGCTGCTAGGGGAGGGGGTGGGGGAGGCTGCCTGAGCCTGGCGACCTCAAGCGGCCTCTTCTTCCCCATTAACGGGCGCCCGGGGCCCCCACGAGCTCCTGTGTTGCGCGCTTCCAGCTTCACCAACAAACGGAGCTGCAAATCTGGTAATCGCTTGCGGAGCCTCGGCACGAACCCCCTTTCCCCGCACTCCCCCCCCGCACTCCTCTGGCGGCAGCAGGCGGAGAAAGCCCCACTTCCCCCTGGCTTTGATGGCACGCGTGAGTTGGCTTCCCACTCTTTTTTTTTTTTTAACTCTCTTCTTCCTCCTCCTCCTCTCCTTTCCCCTTGTTGTCTGGTCTTCCCTAAGGAAACTCGAGGGCTCACACTTCCAGGTGTTTCTCCCTGTCTTTCTCCCTGTCAATGATCTTTTCTTCCCTTCCCTTCTCTCAGCCCCAATTTAAAGAAAGAAAGAAAGAAGAGAGAGAGAGAAAATGGGGCCCTATACAAATAGTTTGCCCCAGACAGCACTTAACATAAAAGTAAAACAAACATTTTTTAAAAAAATTCTGATTCAGATTAAAAAATATATCCTGGCTTTTATTTGTAATCATCATGGATGTTTGGAGCCTACATTTCTGCATGATTGTTTGGCTATTTTGAATTTGATAGAATGGACTCATTGAATATCTTTATTTTTTAATCTATTTTATTTTTTGCCTGTTTCAGAAGTTTTATACATGGACAATTGAATTTGCAGATTTGAATTCACAAACACTTTTTGAACTGTTATACATGACTGTATAGAATTGGATTTCACTGCAAAGTTGAGAGTTGCCTGGTGTTTTTTTCAACCTGTTACCAGCAAATGCCAGTTGCCAGGCAGCAGATTATTTAGAAGTGTTTTTTACAGTGGTTGTCCCAGATGCAAAGATTCAAGCCTCAGGTTAGGTATGGAAAAAGTAAAGTGTTTATTCTCAAAAACAGCAGTTGAAATTGATGGAAATAGTCTCCAAAATAAGCCTAAGTTGCACCAGAGAGCATCTAGAACCCCAGAGCTTCCAGGGCCCTAGGCGGGCCCTGGACCCCGGCCTAAGGGACTTCACGCTTCGCGCTCATGATGTGCGCGAAGCGCACATGCACTTTGCGCACAAGCACTTCGCGCACCTTATTCACTTCAGATTTTTTCAGACTTTTTTTTTAACCAGCTCTCACACCCCTGTTATACCTTGTTCTTCTAAATTTTGCATCATTTTAAGTTCACCCTTTTCATCCAATATTTCCCCATAGCTAACTGTTTGTTCCTTCTTATAAGTTATAGGATACGAAAAAGCTTTAATAGTTGATAACCAAACTGGAATTTTCAAATAACATTGTTTCTTAATTTTCTCCCAATTCAACCATAACGATTCCCGTATATAATGCCTTCTAAAATAACCCTGTGATTTAGTTCCCTTATACCATAAAAAAGCATGCCAAACCAATAATAAATCATGACCTTCTAATGTCAACAATCTAGTCTTTCTTAATGTTATCCATTCTTTAACCCACATTAAGTTTGCAGCTTGATAATACAACTCCCAATTAGGAAGGCCAAATCCTCCTCTAATTCTAGCATCCTATAAAAGTTTTAATTTTATTCTCGCTTTCTTGCCTTGCCATATATACTTCAACACAATTTTATTTAATTCTTCGAAGTAATCCTTACTTAACCTAATTGGTTTTGTTTGGAATAAATATAAAATTCTGGGTAAAATATTCATCTTGATTGTTGAAATTCTACCTATCAATGACAATTGTAGGTTTTCCCATTTTTTCAGGTCAGATGCTATCTGCTGTTTAAGCTTAATATAATTATTCTCTTTCAGTGTAGTACATCTTGGCGTCAAATATATCCCCAAATATTTAACTTTGTTCGTAACTTGAATTTTCAATAAATCTGCCAGCTCTTCTCTTTGTCTTTTTTTTTTTTTTTGAAACAAGTTTTTATTAATTTTAAAGATAAAACAACACATCATTAACCATTAAATACATAAACACATAAAACCTCTTAATATTGTAAATCCTTACAAGTCAAACAAAACAATATTTTTATATAACATAATTCCGATTTATCCCATCCCCATATGGACACGCAAATATCTTTCATCAAATTTCTCATTATTTCTCTTTACTCCCATTCAATTTCATTTCTCTTCCATATTTATCCATTTTATAGTCATCATATTCTTTTCTTTCTGGCTTGTTTAAATTATTCTCATCTAACATTCCTCCAAGGTTTTATTGATTCTTTTTTCCTTTTTTTTAATAAAAAACAAATTTTGTTAGTTTTATCATAAGCATAATACACAAACATACAAACACAAAACATAGACAAAACTACAAGATCTTTTCTGAAGGTTGTCTGTTCCCGGGTTAAAACTCTTTACACAGACACAAATTCAAACATCATATTCAACCTAAATCTTCCATATCTTATTATCATTTTCTTTTTTATATATGTATATAAAAACTATTTTTATCAGTTATCTAAAAACAATACACACAAAATCAAGGCATAACAGCTTATAAATTCTTTTCTAAAAAAAATAATAATGATAGACCAATAAAACATAACATTTCCAGATTATAATATCAATATTTCATATAATATTAACTTCATATCTTGTCCCTACTTCTCTTTTCCATCCAAATTATTTATCAATTAAAATTTTATTGCCTTTTATCAATATACAAAATCAAAAAAAAAAAAAAGCATATATATCCTTCCATTATTACCATTTTCAACAACATTCTTTGTCTGTTCTATTTCCAAACATCCATTCATCTTTTTTCTTTTACTATACTTCTCCTGTACACCAATTGGAGTTACATCTATAACTCATTACCAAACTTAAAAATACTACATATAAATCTTTCTTGGGATTCTATTTAAAAAATTCTAAAATTACATAATAAATTTTTTATTCTAAATATACATACATATAAAAACACACTCTTGAATACCCTCCAGAATCCCTCTTTTAATCTAAATTAAATTCACCCATTGTCTCTAAATAAACTTTTTTTCTTTAAATCTTGCTTCCCCCCATTAAGGCTTCTCCTCCCCCCTTTTCTCTCTTGCTTATTCTTCTCCTTGCCCTTTCTACCTCTTTGCTTTTTCTCTTCGCTTTTCTTACTCCTTTTCCTTTGCTTTCTAACCTTGCCTCCATCTCTTCGCTCATTTTTCTCTCTTTTGGTTGTTTTTATAATTCTTAAAAACCCCTTTTTCTTATCCTTTTTCTCCTCCTCTCCGGAAGGAACCCATTGTTCATCAAAGATGGCTTCTTCTTCCTCTTCTTCCTTGTCCCAGTCCTTCTGCTGCGTAATCAACTTTTCAAAGGAACATAACGCCATTTCTAAGAATTGGAACAAAGCGCCCAAAGTATCTTCTTTTTTATATTTTTGATATTCAATCTCTAGTTCATCCACAGACAATGCCATTATGAAAAGGGAAACTTTTTCCAAAACAACCACAAGTATTTTTAATCCAAGACAATCAAAAGCAATTAAAAAAAAGAAAAAAAGAAAAAAGTTCCAAAAGTTAATACTTTTCTTCCTTCTTCTCTTTCTCTTTCAAAATTAATTTTTGATCAAAGAGGTCCAATTACCATATATCTTCTTTTGGGATCCACCAAGACATTCTAGACAGTCTCCTCCTTTTTCAGTTTCTGCTCCAATTTTTCTTTCTCCCTTCCCACTTGCAATAACAATTTTAAATAATCAAAAATCCATACCTCCAGCAGAGATTTTCCAATTTCTTAAATTTTTCAATGTCCAAAAATCCCTTTATCTCTTAGCTTAGCTTTCAAAGCAATCCACTTTCAGTGTCTAATACATCCAAATATTTTTGCTTTTTCCGTGGGATGGGAGAGTAAAAGAAAAGTTCCCTTTGACAGCTTCTCCGCCGCTTTCGATCTTCTTAGGGATACAATGTATCCTCCAGCAACAAGCAGCTCAATTCCAGGAGATTTAAAAGTTGTTACTTGACCCGGCTCAGACAGAACTTTCACTTTTCACACTTCCTCCAGCACAGTTCTTACCCGGTTGCTGGCTTCTTCGTGGCGGCCATTGCTGACCGCCGCTCCACCGCCTTGGGAAAAAGGGGTTTTCCCGGAGAAGGGGGGGTCTGCGATGCCCCCACCTCCCTAACCGGCTCCCCTCTATCTTCAGCTGTCCCTACAGGGCAGCCATAACCCCCTGACCCATCTGGATCGGGGGTACCTCGGCAGCTAGCCAGCAGGAATCGCGAGCTGTCGCGAATTCCTGCTGCCCCGAAGCCACGCAAACCGGAAGTCCCCTCTTCTCTTCTCTTTGTCTTAATAACATGTTCTTTGTCAGAATCTTTGTTTTGTCTTTATTTATTTTTAAACCAGCCATCTCACCATACATCTCTATCTTTTCCAATATTTGGGGAGAAGGCGGAGCTGGGGAGAAGGCGGAGCTTCATCGCCGCGATACAGCTGCGATTTCAGGGCTCCGAGATCACAGCTGATATCTTCGCCCCTAGTCGGTCCCAACGGACCTAAACCGTCTCATAGTGATGGTGATAGTAAAGGGCACGTTCTGTAGATTCCGGGGACATCGCAAGTCCCTGGTCGATCCAGAAGAAGCCCTTTTGCCAACGGCGGAGAGGCAGCCATTAGGCTGCTGAAGCTGGTACAGCTCCGGAAGAACGGGATAGAAAGAAGTGTATCGCCTGGTGAGGATTCTTTTTTTTAGCTTGGAACTTAAGAACACTCTAATATGAGAAGAAATCTGTAAACTTATTGACAGAATTTGACAGAATTTGATTTAGCAGCGTTTTTTTCTTAGTAATGTCAAAGTGAGGCTTGGCTTTTTATTTTTACTTTTTTTTTCTTTACTGAATTTCTATTGTGATCTAGTTAATCAGACTGGTTTTTTTTCTTTTATATTTTTATATTTACTTGCTTTCTCTTTGCCTTTCTGACTGTTTATATTTTTTAAAATAGAGGCCCCTTTTAATATTTTTTTTTAATATACATAAATATACATACATACTTTTTTTTTCTCTTTTTAGGCTTTTTTCACGGGGGAAGAAGGGGGAGTGGATTGAAGAAACTTTGTAACACTGCCAACTAGAGGCTTGAAAAATATTCTGTTTGAAGTTGAAAAACTTTTGTTTGAAAAACTTTTCTCAAGGCTACTGGAAATGATAAGATAGAGGGAAAGAGTACTGGAGGATGTTTATACAGGTGCTCTTTGGAACTTCTGTTATCAAATGAATATTTGAAGCTTGGCTTTGAAATTTGTGGAGAAGTCAAATAAGAGCCTTGGATAAATAAAAGGCAGTGTGTGTCCTTTTTTTTTTTTTTTTAACTCCTTATTAATTGTTTCATCCCTCCCCTCCAACCCCACACTATTTTGTAATATTGATATTTTTATTTTTTTATTTTTTATTATATCTCATTTTTATTTTTTATTTTTAAAGGGGAAAGCCTCAGAATATTCTTTTTTTTTTGCCTTTTTTCTTTTTTTCATGGGGATGTTTGCCTTTTGATTTCTATTTTTGACTTATTTTTATGGTTTTTTTTTCATTTTCTGTGGTTTTTCAATTGGATTAAGGTGGGAAGAATTTGAAGAACTCTCTTTTCTTTTTTTTCTTTTCCTTTTTCTTTGCTTATTATTTTTTGATCTTTTTTTCTCTTCATTTTTTAATTTTTACTTTTGAATTATATTTGCGTATTTTACAATTGGATTAAGGTCTTGAAGAACCTGAAGAATTTTTTCTTTCCTTCTAATTTTGGGCTTTTTACTTACTACTGGTTTTGTTTTTCGTTTTTTGTGGTGTTTTCCTTTTTTTAAATTGGATTATAATTGGCTACTTCACTAATTGGATTAAAAGACCCGGAAGACCCTGAGTTATCAAAATGAGTAAGAAAATTTTACCTTTGGGCATCTCAACTTCTGCTCCTGTCTCCCCGTCATCTGGAGGACGACTCTCAACAATGGTGAAGCAAGACAAAGCGCAAGTGGACTTAATGATGGTTATGCAAGGAATACAAGATCTTAAAATGAGTATGGAACAAAGAATGGAGAGTATTGATCAAAGAATTGGAAAGATGGATGAGAAACTTGAAAATTTTCAACAAATGATGGTGAAACATGATGAGAGAATCCAAAAAATAGAAGAGAAAGACAAGCAAAGAGATGATACAATTGGGAATATCGATAACAGATTAACAATGGTTGAACAAGAAAAAAGTGGGATGTTGAAGTGGGAGATGGACAGGTCAGAATTTTATCTTAGATTCCAAAATATTGAGGAAGAAAAAGGACAAAACTTGGCGGCAGTAATGATTGAAATTCTGGCTGGAGTCTTGGAAATAACAGAGGAAAAGATGATGGATGGAGTAGATGAGATATATCGAGTCTTCACAAGATATGCGATGAGGAACCAATTACCAAGAGAGGTCCATGTTAGATTCACTAAAAAAACTATTAAAAACCAAATATTACAAGTGGTAAGAGAGAAGGGATTGAAATATAAAGGCAAAGAGATTTTCTTTGTGTTTGACTGAACCTTGGGCTTTTGTAAACTGATCAGCAATATTTTCTTCAGTCATACAATATTCCAATCTTATTAAACCATTTTTTACAGATTGCCTTACATTCAGATATCTAAGATCTGTATGCTTAGATCTCGTTTTCATAGCAATATTTGTAGCCATCCGTATGGCTGCTTGATTGTCTCATAAACTACAATGGAATCATTAACAGTTATTCCCATATCCAATAACAACTGTTTATACAGAATTAAATCAGTACATAACAAAGATAGACATGAAAATTCTGCTTCCATAGTGGACATACTTATGTGTTGCTGTCTAATTGACCTCCAACCAATCAGTGCTTTTCCTAACAATATAGCCATACCTGAAGTTGATTTCCTAGTGTTTATGTCTGTTGCAAAACTTGCATCAGCTTATGCACTTAAAATCAGATCATCTTTTGGCTCCAAATACAATGCATAGTGCATTGTCCTTTTAAGATATCTTAAGATACGTTTTGTCGCTTGCCAGTGTCGTTCAGTGGGTTCAGTGTTGAATCGTGCCAATTGATTAATGCCATAGGCAATATCTGGCCTTGACCAATTACTAATATACGATAAACTACCAATTAACGATTGATAGATATTCTTATCGAATTTTGGACTTTGAGCATCATTGTGGCCAAATTCCAGACTCATTGTAGTTTTTGCTGGTTTACAAAGTTCCATCTTGTATGTTTTTAGTAAATGATAAATCTTATCCTCTTGACATATCTTATAGCCACCTTTGGTTTTATTTATGTTCATCCTAGATACTGTTTTATCTCTCCTAATTGCTTTAATTTTATCCTCTTATCTAATAATGATATTATTTCAGTAGCTTCATCATTAGTTTTTGTAATTAAGGCAATATCATCTGTAAACAACAATAATAATGACACTATTCCATTTGTTTGTTTCTTAAATACACATGGATCAGCTAAACCTGCTTTAAACCCTATATTGTTTAACTCCTTAACAATATATTGGTTCCATTCGTAACCAGATTCTTTTTAAGTTTCCAACAGTCATTATTCATTTTATCATCCTTAATTCCTTTCTTTAGGTATATAGTGTGCTGCAATAGTGCATGCAGATAAGCAGTTTCTACATCTAAGTGATTTATAATATAATTCTTCTTAGCTGCCCACACTAAAGCTGCTCTCAAAGTTGTTGCTTTTAGACTCAATGCAAATACTTCATCATAATCACATGCAGTTTGATTAAATCCTTGAGCTACCAACCTAGCCTTATGGGTAACAGTCCCATTTTTACCTGTTTTTAATTTAAATATCCATTTACAGCCAGTGGACTTTACACCTGGAGGTAATTTAACATTTTCATAAACTTCCATTTGTTTCAATGAATTTAATTCTTTCTCCAATGCTCTTTGCCAATTTTCTTGATCCTTTGCAGGATACATTCTCAGTTCTTCAACAGTAGTTGGAACTTTACTAACTTGGCAAACTACACTTGCTTGATACCTGTCAGGTGGTCTGGTTTCACGTGTTGAACGTCTAGGTATTACAGGGCTTACAGGTGGACTTTCATGTTCTACCTGTTCCTGATTATCTATTTCGTCCTGTTCTGGTATTTCTTCCTGTTCTGGTCCTATGTGCTCTTCCTGTACTTCCTCTTTAATTGTATTCTTCTTATTACTGATATGTTGTTTTGGTCTTTTGTAGGTTTCTTTTTTTTTTTAAACAAATTTTATTGATTTTACAGACAAACAAACCATCATTAACCATTAAATACATAAAACCTCTTTCCATTATTAATTTTACAAGTCAAGTAAAATATTATTTTATGCAACATAATTCTGTTTTACACCATTTCAATATAAACATATAGATATCTCTTAACAAATTTCTCATTATTTCTCTTTTCGTATTCAATTTCATTGTTATTATTATTATTTTCTATATTTATCCAATTTATAATCATCATCTTCATTCCTCTCTGACTTGATTACCATTATTCTCATCCAACATTCCTCCAAGCTTTTATTAATTCTCAAGCAAAATATAGACACACAAAACACAAAAATATAAAACTTCTTTTAAGAAAGTAGTTTGGCCCCAGATTACCTCTCTTTGTATGGACTTCAATTAAATTCGTGCTCATCTTGTATACCATTACCTATCTTATTTACCATTCTATATCTTCTATATAACTTCTCCCCACTTTTCGTTCTTCTTATTTCTATTTTATTTAATTCATTTTAATTTAAATCATTATATTTGTATTTTTTGTCCATTTTTTCCAGATTATCCATTTATCTCATTCCTTATAGTAAAAAAAAAAAGAATTTCTCCTGAAATCACTGGTCAGAGTATGATGCCTTTCTATCCTTCCCCTAAATTAATATTTAAAATAACACCTGAAACCCAATCTGATTCTACTTAGTACATTCTACCTACTGACCTTTAAAGAGAAAAAATAATAAATTCATAATAATTAATATAAATCAGACACAAATCAGAGAGAGAAAAGAATTGGAAAAATAAAAGGAAAGAGAGGTAATGAGGAACAGTAACAGGAAAGAAATATGGGAATTGTAAAATAATGGGAAAAATTGTTTATTTAGAATGCACAGGGATAATGGTTAATGAATTAAGAAAGGGGATTCACACTGATATAAGGAGTAATAAGAATGTATTTGCAATTACAAATTATCTAGAAAATAGGGGAATATGGACCATTGAGAGAAGGGAGGGGCACTGATATTTCTTAGTAGATGAATGTACGTTCTTATACTTATTGTTAGAAGAAAGGTTAATGTTTATTATATATATTGAAATAATTGAAATGAATTGTAAGAATGTTTAAAAATGAGATTAATATCACTGATCAGGACTAGCTAAATGGATTAATTGTTTCTTTTTGTCTATCTTTTTTGGTATTTTTTGGTATTTATTTATATAAAACTCTATGAAAGTAAAGGGGGAAAATATACTGGCGGAATCTGACTGAAAAGTATAATGTTATATAGTTCTTTTTTAGGGAATGATTATTATTATAACTAATTAAAATAAATGTTTATTGGGAATTAAGATGAAGGAATATCTAAACCACTGAAGTGACACTCTCAAATTAGTAAAAGGGGTGGGGAAATTTATGTTCTATCATGTGTGTAAAAGCTTGTATTAATGTAGAATCTATGGAAAGAATATGCGATGGAATTGCAAATCCAACAAAAGAATTAAAAGGTAATAAGTATGAAGATATGGGAATTATTAGTGATTTAAATGAGAAAAGAGTATATTGGAAAAGGTGACTGTTAAAAGAAACATTAATGTTTAAGAAATATATTTGAAATAAATTGAAATGAACTGAGATAGATGTTTAGAATGAAAGTCATGATCAGTAAACAGGAATAATTTATTTGTTCCTTTTCTTATGTAAAATTAAAAAATAGGAAGTTGAATGTAGAAAATGAATATGTGGTGAACCGGAATTATGTTGTCCACTAAAAAGAGCTTTTTTCCCCCTTTGTTTTGGAAAAATTGAATAAAACTTGTTTATAAAAAAAGAAAGAAATTTTGCAATGATGTTATCACTGGAAGATGCAATGCTAGGATATTTGGGAGTTCCATGCTGAAGAATAGGTAAATGCTCAGTTTCTAGAATAACTTCATGGTCAGTCATCTTTTTCTTGAAAGAAATGTGTTATATTTAGGATGAAAAATGTCATGTAAAACAAAGCCAGAACAAAAAGAGGAGCAAGCAAAGAATCACCCCAATTTTAAGCAGATAAGATCTATTTTCTACAGTATCTACTATACATAGAAAGAGGAAAACTGGGATTCAATTATGAACATTCTGTATAGGTACAATTTAAACTTTCTACAATCTGTCCCAAAGGTGTTTTTTCAGGAGGCAACTGGACTTTTTGATTTTTCTTTGGAGATATTTTGCTTCTCATCCAAGAAGCTTCTTCAGTCTCTTGAGGGGGGGAAAGGTGGTGGTGGGGGAAGCACCTTTGGTACAGCCATCACCTGGATGACAGAATCTCCATAGACTTTCCCCAATCTGTCTTCTTCAAAAGTGTTGGACCAAAAACATGGGTTTTTGTTTGTGGTGTCTTTGATTTGCTTATACAAAGAGCAGTAATAGAGAATTGTTCTCACCCTAAACATCTGATTATTGAATAGTTTCTTAGAAACTGTTGACATTTGATCATTTGTCTTGCTAACTTTTGCTGCCAAATGATACTTTAAAAAGGATGTAAAATACACTTGTAGTAGATCTTGCTTTCAGAAATTACACAAAAGGGCAATGGAAAAAGTGTTTGACTTTGTCATCATTGCAGATTTGGTTCAGATGAGCTGAAGAAAGAATTTCTTGCTCCAACAATAGCTGGAGACATTGTGGCTTGTCTAGGAGTAAGTGAATCTGAGGCAGGTTCAGATGCTGCAAGTAAGTATAAATCATCCATATAACATTTGTAACCTATTTACAAATGATTATTGACTATTGTACAAATTTATTAGGCTACTTATGTAGCACATTAAGCTCTAGAATAAGAATAAGTTCTTTATTCTTGAACAAGAATAAAACCATAATACAACTATTAAATTAGAAAAAGGAAGGGAGGGAGAGAGGGAGGGCAATATCAAGGTCTCAGTTAAAAACTCCTACCTATAAAATCATGCTAAGCTCCATTAATATCTTATCCCATGTAGATTTTGCTATTCTTCTAAATAATTCAAGAATACATAGATGACGTCCCTTCTCCTTCCCCACACCTTTCATTTTGTTTTGCAATAATAATCATTCTAATAATGGACAATATTTGTAGCTCAGGATTGAAATAGAAGTCCTTGTTGCTCTGTAAGTCTATTACGCAACAATTGCTAGAAGTGAAATTAAAGTACTTATTCAGAGGGTTAAAGAAAATGTTCTTAGATCTCCACTGATCAACAGCAACTAGGAGAAAATGCATTGTGAAAGCCCTGTTAAAACAAATGGAGGAAAAAGAATCATTGTTATTCTTACAGTTTGATTGAATTTGTGCGTTGTAATTAATTTTTCTCCTATGGAGTCCTTAGTGCTGTCTGAGGTTACAGATGTTTTGTTATTAGACAAGATACGGACAATTCAGTGAAGTTGTATCTAGTCTTGTAACAAAACATCTGCAAGGAAACAACCAAACTCAGAGAGCATCAAAGACTTCATAATTCAATCATAGTTCAAATACATATATTCTTTTCTATGGAAATTCCTCTCCTCTGCACTAGCTTAAATAATTAGGAAAATTACAATATGCTATTAAAATATTTTAATAAGGCCAAATTTACTTTCTCTTCCTATACATCCTCATCTTAGTAATTTATAGAGTGTATCATTTCCACCTTGACAACTATTCAAATCAAACATTTAAGATAACACTTTCCTCTTTCTTTATGGACCACAGTTCCCTTAAATATTTGTGGAACTTCAGAACTAATGTCTCTGTTTCTTTGTGAAGCAGTGAAAATCTAAGGTGGCTCAAATATAATGCTAATTGTCTGCATAAAACACAATGTTTAGTGAATGAAAATAGGGCAGTAGGGAGAAAGAAAGCATGGGATTGGATTAAAGGGTTTAAAAGAAGTTGGGTCAGGCAAAAGAACCATTAAATTGAATTGACCAATTTCCCTGTATTGATATCAGGTCATTTAAAATGTTTCTATGTTCATAAGATGCTCTGGATAAAAAAACTAAGATCGTACTGTGCATTAAAAATATTACATATTAAAAAAAGTAGAAATGCTTCTGGAAAACACTTATGTATAAGAAAAAATATTAAAAAGGGAGGGAGAGAGAGACTAGCATATATTAATGTTTAATAAATTAAACACAAGAATAAATTGCAGGTAGTCCTCAACTTACAACCACAACTGACCCCAAAATTTCTGTTTCTAAGGGAGACAATTGTTAAAAGAGTTTTGCCCCATTTTACAATCTTTGCCACAGTTGCTATCACTGCAATTGTTAAGTGAATCTGGCTTCCCCACTGACTTGGCTTCTTAGAAGGTCACAAAAAGTGATCATATAACCATCGTTGTCCCCTCTTGCCCTGACATTGCAACCATCATAAGTATCACTCAATTGCCAAGAGTCAGAATTTTGAAAATGTGACTCCGAGGATGCTACAATTTCTTTATTGTTGTTTCACAACTTTTAGAGAACAAGATTCTTTATTGATAATCTAAGGTTTCCGTGTGACTCCTATTTTTATAATATCCTGTCTAATTATCAAATCTATAAACTGTAAGCTCATCTTTTTCTGTTTTATGCAAAAAAAATCTATAAGGAGTTTCCAGTTAGCAATAAAGACCAATAGGTATTTTCAAGTGATTCAGAAGGGTATAAAAGATTACACTGCTTATTTTTATTTATCTACCAGCTTATTAACTTAATTAGTTAACATTCAGCCTAGCTTGGGTTTGGAACATTGTAGAAGAATCGGGTTCACTTTAAAGGTTAAATCCATAATTTCCAATATATATAAAATACATTGTGTTAAGACAGCAATTGAATTAGCGATGTTACAGATGAGCATTGCTGCCATAAAGCATGCAGTCATATGATTTCATTGCTTAGTGACAACAATCCCAGCATTCCTGGTTGCTGTCAACTAACATGGATTACCATGAGCTGTGGTGGTACAGTGGTTAGAATACAGTATTGCAGGCTCATTCTGCTGACTGCTGACAGCCAACAGTTTGAGTGTCACCAACTCAGGAAGTCTTCTATCCTTCTCAGGTGGATAAAATGAGAATCCAGATTGTCAGGGGCAATATGTTGACTCTGTAAACTGCATACAAGGCTGTAAAGGCTGTAATATATGTCTAATTGCTATTGCTAACTGGGAAGTGGCAGGAGTCACAGGAAGGAGTGCTGGGCGGCCTGCTGCAGTAAAGTGTGAAATGCAGACTTATGAGGGAGGCCCTGAGAAGCCTGGGGCAGGCTAATACGTAACATGGGGAAAACTGGGAGAGAGCTTGGGAGTTGAGACACAAGCTGCACACAAATGCAAGAAGGTGGGGAGTGGATGGCAGCAGGGTGTGAGAACTGATAGGGTGATTGGTGGGTGGTGCAGAGGGATCAAAGGAAGACTGGGAATGAGAGGGGAATCTTTAAAGGAACCTATGATCTTTCCGGCTAGCTTCCATTTTGACTTTGCTTGTGGAAATGGCAATCACATGGTCACAGGATGCTGCATCTGTGGTAAATGTGAGCCATTTCCAAGTGCCAGCCGTCAAGTGCCAGCCAGTTATCAAATGCATGTGGGAAGTCAGCAGAGATTGCAATCACATGACCAGAGAACACTGCAATTTCATAAGTGGGAGCCAATTGCCAAGCACTCCAATCTGAATTACAGGACCATTGTGGCATTATGACGACTGGAGTTATAAAGACCATTCATAAAGATTACTCATTTAGCACCATCATACAGTTGGACTCTTCACATTCCATATCATTTTTCCCCCTTGTGCACAGATATCAAGACCAAAGCTGTAAGAAAAGGTGATGATTATGTGATAAATGGTAGCAAAATGTGGATCACTTCTGGATTTCAGGCAGATTGGATGTGCCTCTTGGCAAACACAAAGGATGGACCACCCCACAAAAATAAATCTCTCCTATGTCTGCCAATGAAGTTGCCTGGTAACAAAGTTAAGATAAATTATTCTCAGAAAAAATGTATAACTTAATAAGTTAGCGGAGTGGAAGTTCATTTGAATCTCATAAATCATGTTGAGAAATACCTCTTCCAAATGATGACAACCTTTTTAAAGCAAAATAGTATTGACTGTTAGAATTTGAAGAATGTATATTGTGACTGTGCCTGTTTTAGACTAACACAAAATCTTCAAATAGCTGTCGGGCTTTCCAAATTAGAAACAGAATTCACAGTTTTTTGTTTTTTTGCTATCTTAAAAGTTGAAGCAACCAAGGAAATAAGTACTTAAAATTGAAAAAGCCTTCACAACAATTTGATATAATTGATAGTTATTTAATCAAACTTATGACAAACTTATGTGGTTTTTTTGGTGCATGCTACAAAATGATTGCATTACTATTTCTTTGTTAATTGAGATATCCATAATTAAGAGCAGGGTCAAAAAAGAAGAAGAAATTAGGAGGAACACTCCTGTTCCATGCATTTTGCACAATATCTCTCATTAGTTGTAGTCTGCTATAGGAACAGAAAATTAGAAACTGTTACTGATTATAAAATATTACTTGTAAAAATATCAGTGGAAACATACAAACAAAAACTGATTAAGGCTATCACTTACAATATTCCAAATGTCATATCATTGATTGATATTAGGGCATTTTGAAATTATAATCTCTGTTTTCATTACAATTTTTTAAAAGTATTTTTAATATGCTGGTTTTTCCCCCACTGTGGTTGGACACTGGATTAATATCTTCATCTAACTGTTTTTCATTACTCACAGATCTCTTTACATATCATGTTACTGCTAGCTCTGATCCCATCAGTTTGCATGAATAGTTAGGTTCCTTGGCATCAATGCTTATCACTTCATAGTATTTGCTCCTGTAGAATGGCAGCTACTATTTTGACATCCATTTTTCTAATCTGTAGAGATTATTATTGAGTTCTTTGCAATTTATTAAGGTTTTTACATCACTCTGAACAATTTGGTGTTTTCACCAACTTCACTATTCTACAAGTTACATTCAATTATTTTATAAAACATATATAAATATTTTAAAAGGCATCATTCCTCGGATAGAACCTGGGGGACTCTACTAATTATATCCTCCATTGTGAAAAATATCCATTTATTCTTCCGTGTTTTATAAATTTATATTATTTAGCCTGATGCTTACACACAAGACAACCTATCCTTTTATTCCATGGTTCTTAAACTCACTGAGAAATATTTGAAAGAATGAGTAATCAAATGTTTGGGTTTTTTTTTTTTTTTTTTTGAAAACCTTAGTAGATAATATCTACTGGCTCATGTTTATTACATGTTTATTAATACCCTAAAATATTCATGTAGATTACTTAAACATGGCCTTCCCTTTGTGATCATGTTGGATATTCTTCAGCAAGGACTATGTCTCAATGATTACTATCAATTTTTTTCCACACTAAGTACCCAGATGAATATCACTCAGAAATACCATTAATAATGAAGAAATTATGAAGTCAGTTTTCCCAATGTGTCTGGTGTACCGAACCTGGTGAAGGAAGAAAGGTTAAAAATACTACAGTCCCCTTTAAATGGAAAAGTTTTATAGCTGCTTGAAAGTCGATAAGTTGATAAATGGAGATATCACAAGAAGTGGTTCTCTGTGTTATTAAGTTCAATATTAGGGTAGTTGTTTCTAACTTGAGTCACCATGGAGAATAGGCGGAAATATAAATCTAATAAATCTAATAAATAATAATAATAAAAACAAGTGGGGTTCAACTACCATAGAAAGAACAAAAGCACAATTGAGAATATTCTTTAGCTGAAAAAGAACTAATGCTAGGTACCACTCAATCTTAATTGCGGTCTGTTAGTGGTTAAAAATATAAATGAAATTTTTGGATTAGTGAAGTTACTTAAAAACTATCAAAGGATTATATTATTAAAATGTTTCTAAGCTCACTGATGAGTAATTCTAAAGAAGTAATTCACTGATGAATAATTCTAAAGAAAGAAATAGAACTGAAAAGTTTTTCAAATAAATTGCACTGATTAAGCTATGAGTGATTTTTCTGATTTTCCAGTATAAAGACAATACTTTTATTGAATAATTTTTTTAGAAACAAAATGTGCTGTAGTACTGGGTCATGCCTTTTGTTTTAGTAAAGTCAGTAATTCTGATATATACCATTAGTCTATGTTATTCCAGTGCAGAAGAATGAGACACTTGTCAATGAAGAGTTGGTGAAGCTTGTTGGCTTCTTAATTTATTAGTGATTAAGATTTGATAAAACTGTTTGTACTAATTTACAAAAACAGGTAGAACAGAGACTGCCCATGTTACTGATATGGAACAGCATTCTTTATATATAATAGTGTATATCAGAGATCCCCAAACCCCAGTCCATGGACTGGCACCAGTCCATGGCATACCAGCAAACTGGTCTGCACAAACAAGCAAAGCCCATCCATGTTATATGCAGGCAGCTTGGAAAACCATGCCTCCTCCTGTCTGCAGAAAAACATTTCTCTACAGAACCGGTCCCAGAAAGGTTGAGGACCACTGGAATCCAGGAAATACCACTTAAACCTATTATTTATCAACTTTAAGAAGAACCATCCATCTCCCTCATAGAAGGACTCTGGGCAGTGTATAATAAAATATTAAAAACATAAAAACAATACAAAATGTAAAAGAGGCAATGAATGTTTTTAAAAAAATAATAACTAAAAGGTGGGGGCAGGGCTTTCAGGGCACTAATCAGCCCTGAAATCAGCCCTGGTTGTGTGCTCCTTTGCACACCCTGAGCAAGGCCACAGAGCCATGTTTTTAAAAATTCATGGAAGGCCAAGAGAGTGAGGTGCCCCCCTCACCTCAGGCAGAGAATGTTCCACGTTCCAGGAATAATGGCAGAGAAAGTTTTCATCTTGGACCCTGCTAGTTGGAATTCTTTGATTGGGAGAGTCTATACACACCTTCCATTCCTGATGGGTGGGACGGGCTGATGTAACAACATGAAGACAGCTCCATAGGTAACATGGCCCTGTGCCACATAGGGCTTTAAAAATCATTGCCAACATCTTGGACTGAGAAGCAAGCTAGTACCCAATGCAACTCATGCAACAGAGATATTACATGCACTATTCTTTGGGTGCTCCCAGCTGCATTGTATATTGGTGAAATTTTTGGATACTTTTCAAGAGGAGCCCTATGTAGAGCACATTGCAGTAGTCTAAACAGGAGATGACCAGGGCATGAATTACCTGCTGGAGAGCCTCCCTATACAGGAAAGGGTGTAACTGGCACACAATATGAAGTGGAGCAGAGGCCCTCTAGCTCACAACTTCTACCTATTCTTTGAGCAGTGGCCATGAAATGGACCTCTTACTTTCTATCAACACTAATTGAGACCAACCTCTGAAGGAGGAGGTGAACCAGCACAGAACCATACTTCCCTGAGTTGGCCCAAAAGACTATATTTATTTATTTTATTTTATTTATTTTATTATTTATTTTATTTTTATTATTTTTATTTTATGCCTATCTTATAACAGGATGACTGGGTGGTTTACAATATTAAAAGTGTAAAACTATATAAAACCTATACACAATACAAGTAAAATATTATAAAAATATAAATACTCAATAGTATTAAAAACCACGTGAGAGATGCACAACCTCCATACTGTTCCCACCAGGGAACATCCATGAAATATCAAGGCTGTTCCGGCCCAGTGTCTAGCCCTGAAACTCATCGAAAGGGTCCAGATAATCCAGTTTTTCCAGGAAGTTTGTCCAAGGATACTTGAAAAGCATTATTCAGGGATCCTCACTTGAATTTGTTTAAACTAAAAAAAAGTAAATAATCTTCACAAGCTGCAGATGATTCATTCAACTGTGTTCTCAATATGAAATGTGAAAAGCTTATGTTCCTGATAAGTGATGATTATAAGCCAAAGTGATCAAATTTATACAGTTATCACAATTCTCTGGTTTTAAGCAATTACTTTTTTCAACTTACCCTTATTTTTGGAAAGAAAATAAAATAAAATTGTGACTCGGAATGACATTATGACCCCCTGTCTTCAGGCTGCCTTCTTCAGTCTGGAAAATGACCGAAGTATTTTCAACTTTTAAAAAGAGCCTGTGGAGATCCAGGAAATTATAGGCCTGTGAGTTCAAAAACTACTATTCAGACAAAATTACCAAATATCTGAGACTTGGGCCTTGTTCAAGAATGTACAAGCTAGTCTTAAACTGCTTAGAAGACAATAAAATACATTGGAAGAAGTGGCATGATTCTAATAAAGAAGAATATTTGTAGCTCGGGGTTGAAATGAGGGGGTCCTTTGTGCTCTCTGAACTTGTTTGTTGTCTTGTAGGTGTTTCATTACCAAAATTAGGTAATATCATCAGATGACATTATTCTCCTGGGTAAAATATCCTCTGCCCCTCAGTTACTTATTCTTGATACATCAATCACTTGTCTATTTAGGGAAAGAAAACTAAGTTAATTTAGAGCACAGGTGTCAAACTTACAGTGTCACGTTGCCATCACATGACATTTCATGACATTTTCCCCCTTCACGGAGCATGGGTGGGCATGGCCTGCGCATGATGCATCCGGCCTGCGGGCCAATAGTTTGACACCCCTGATTTAGAGTGTTGTTTTGCTTTAAATTATTAGCTAAGCTTTTGACTTTTCAGAATACAGCATTTATCTGTGTTGTACTCCTCCTTTCTTTTTTCTTCAAATCTGTAAATTTGTAAATTCATTGATACAGATGGAACTTAGACTAGACAGTCAAAAGTCCCTGATTCTTTTAGGCATGCCCCCCCCAAAAAAAATTGGAATTCGAATCTTGTTCAAGTGACAACACTGTATGAAAAGTCTCTAAACACATACAGAAGCACCACAGTATATTATGAGAGTCTATTATTCCCTGTGTAAATAAAGGATACTATCAAATGACTTTCTTGACAAGCCAATAAACAAACTATTTTTTTTTGAAGGATTTTAAAAAATTATTCTTCAGGAAAAGAATAGGCTTATTCCATAGTAAAAAGAGCAACCATTCACATGTTTATTTACTTATCAAATACAGAGATTGCCCATTCGGTCTCAGAGTAGGTTCTTTATTTTTTGTCTTTCTCAAATCAGAAAGGATATTTTTTTCAGGCTTGTGACTAGAATATCTACTCACAATTTTTAGTATTCCAATTTTTTTTATGGACAATAATAGTTTCCACACACACATAAACGGAAGCATTAATTTTACTAACACTTGCATATTTTTAATGATAAATTTTAATGAGGTTATAAAAGGCCATAATTTTAATTGTCACTGAATGTCCCACATATGCAATTCATCTTACTCACTTGTATTAATCATTTCCCTTGATCTATAAACATTGGTTTTCAGGTATTCACCTTGCTAAGAAAATCGACAAGCTTGGTATGAGAGCATCTGACACAGCGGAAATCTTCTTTGAAAATGTCAGAATTCCCAGCAAATACCTCATTGGAGAAGAAGGAATGGGGTTTAAATACCAGATGTTGCAGTTCCAAGAAGAACGAATATGGGTAGTAGCCTCATGTAAGTAATAAGCCACACTGTCTAGCTACTAAGATGGGTTTTTCTTACAAAACAATGTGGAAAGTTGATTTTGGCAGTAAAATATAGCAACCCTCTCAATTATGAACATGGTTTCCAAATTCTTGTTCAAGATAATATTGTATGCATTTCCATAGCTGCAGATTCCTTCTATATACAAATCTGTGAAAAGCATTTGTTCCCATTCAATTTTCCAGAATTTTGGATATTTTTGCCACTAAATGTTACCAAAACTTTATATGGGTCACTCTGCTGTATAACAGTTCTGATGAAAAACACCAAACATTTATATTTTTTATAAACCAAGTTATCTATTTTTATTTGCTTTGGCAAATTGAGCAGCATACAACTTTAATTTAAAAAAATAATCAGTTAATACAACTAAAAAATAATAATTACAACAGTTGTTTGAATGCTTCATTGAACAATCAGGATTAATTTGGGCCAGCTCTTTCCTATATCCATTTCACTAAGTTTCTCCTTATCCCAGTGAACTGGCCCCGCAGAGAACATATGACAACTTCTATAATAAAGTCATTGATGTCTATCAGTCTGGATAATATTACAAGGCCATGTGGAACCTTTGGGGCTCCATTACTCTAAAGTTAGAAAAATAGTCCTGTAGTAGTGAAAGTCTGGAACAATAGACAAGCTTCTTGTGTCAGCGTTTTAAAAACAGCGAAACCACAAAAATTTACTCTAGCCAGATCAAGAAAGGCCCGATAATGTTATGAGATTCCTGGAAATTTTATCCTGTATTTGGGAATACTCTTGAGAGATAGCCACTGTTTGAAGTTGAAGCACCCAGATGACCTTCCAGAGCCTTTTCAGGTGCTATTATGTCTAATGAAAACCAAAGGCAGCGGTTGTGGCCAGGAGGGCCTTTGCGCAATTGGGGGTTGTGCACCAGTTACATCTTTTCTTAGACCAACAATCCCTACGTACAGTCACTCATGCCCTAGTCACTTCCCATCTTGACTATTGCAACGCACTTTACATGGGGCTGCCCTCGAAGAGCATCCAGAAACTCCAGTTGGTGCAAAATGCAGCAGCCTGCATGGTTTTGTGCAGACTCCGGGGTGCATACGTATCACCTCTCCTGCGAGAGTTGCATTGGCTGCTTATTTGTTTCCGGGTGCAATTCAAGGTGTTGGTTATCACTTTTAAAGCCATTCATGGCTTGGGACCAAATTATCTGAGGGACCGTCTCTTGCCGGTCATATCTACCCAACCACCAGAGCAGGGAGGCAGGCAATGCTGCGGATCCCATCCCCGAGGGAGATACACTTGGTGGGACCCAGAAGAATGGCCTTCTCTGTAGTGGCTCCCTCTGTTTGGAACATCATTCTCCCAGAGATTAGAACAGTCCCCTCTTCTTCTGGAAGATGCTGAAGACCTGGTTCTGCCTGCGGGCCTTGGGAATCCAGAGTGGGATGGAACCCATTAAATGGCTCATATGATCTGCTGTCACCGGGGCAGGGGGTGATTTTATTTTATTATATTATATTACTTTATTATTTTTATTGCTTTAAATGAGGTTTTATATTCTGTAAGCTGCCTTGAGTCGCCATGGGCGAATAGGCAGCAATATAAATTCAATAAATAAATAAAGAATTCCAGAATGGTTTTAATTAATCAAATAAATTAATTCCAAATCTCATATCAGTCATCAAAGAGGGCGTAAGTTCACAGTTTGGAGATGCTCTTCAGTCTCAGGATATAGGCTACTTGCTATCATACAAAACATGTGACACAATTCTACAGAATATCAAGCTGTATTTGTTGAAACAGAATCGCAGATGGGTTTTAAACCAAAGCAGTGTTGCCAAATAAACAAACAGATCTGTGAGAGATTGGATGAAGAACTAAATCTGGGTTTAGATACTCAAACTCAATTTCATTGAGGGCCACATCAGGGTTATTTGAACTTGGGAATGGGGTAGGCATGGCCAGCTTGACATTACTCATGTCGGGGGCTTCTGTGGTGGCCCAAGGGCTTTGCCAGCAAGCTCCATTTTCAGCTGTGACAGCCTCCTGCCTCCCTCTGCCACTGAAGACAGAGCTTGGAGGGGCCAATTACGGCCTCCCTGAGCTCCATTTTCACTAGCAGAGGATGGCATAACAGCTGAAAATGGAGCTGGGGGGGGGGCTGCACACAGCCCTCGTGAGCTCCATTTTCTCTGGCAGAGGCACCGTGGGCCGGTCCTTTGCTGTTTCTAGCATAGCCCCATGGGCCAGATCTAAGTACCACATGGCCTGTATCTGGGCCTTGAGTTTGACACCTTTCCTCTAGACCTAAAGGCTGAAATATTGTAGCAAGTCTTGATGCAAGCAGTTCAAGTTAGAAAAATGTCAAATTTTACTGAGCAAAGAAAGGAAAGAAACAGGTAAAATTCCTGTATAATTATTAGGAAGCATCACTGAAGTTCAACCACTTATTGAATTTTAAGGAGGTTGATGACCACACACATTGCATATTGTCCACGAAACAAACACAGAATTGCTATTACTCACTTTGATTCCCTTTAAGTAATAATAATATCCAAGGGAAACTCTTGATCATGTCCTATGGCAAAGATATGCAAAAATTCAGAAAAATCTGGAGGGAGAGAGGGAGGGGAAGGGTGACTTAATCTTCAATGGAAAGGAATTAAATACATTTACTTTCATCTTTTATTATGTTGCATATTTAGCACTGTCAGCTCTAGAAATCCTGATGAAAAAAACGATTGATTATACTTCTCAAAGGAAAACATTTGGCCAGCCAATACTTCATAATCAAATAGTGCATTTTCGCCTGGCTGAACTAGCTACGGAATTGGAACTCCTTCGTGCATTGCTATATGAGGCAGTAGGTAATTGCAATAAAAATTTATTTGCAATAATCTACCTATAAGCTACATTATTTTTTTAGATACATGGTTAACTTGACAGGAAAGTTTGTACTTTTATTTGAGGTCTCTACTTACGCGGAAATGATGTGACCAAACTTATATCCATGGCCAAGTTAAAGTGTGGTCGCCTATGTCGAGAGATTTCGGATAGTTGTCTCCAGTTCTGGGGAGGAATGGGGTATACTAATGAAGTGCTAGTGAGTAGAATCTACAGGTAAGAAGGATTAACCCTTTCGTCTATCTGGATGTAGTATGTATAAGTCTGTAATGTCACAAGCATTCAAATTATCAATCAGGTATTAATAGTTGATGCATTGTAATTGAAGTATGGTACTGGATACATGTCGTTAATGTTAAATTTTTAGAAAATATACATTTTATAATCCAGGAAACTTTATGAGCACTATGTATCCTATGGGATAATTACAGTACAGGTTTCTTCTAAAATTCCCCAAGCCTCATGTTTCAGCTCAAATGCACTCAAATGCACCCCCTCCCGCCCGCCCCCCCAAAAAACCCTTACAAATTCACAGGGAGAACAGCGAAGAAGTGATAGTAAACTTTTATTTCCATCATTGACCAACAACATTTATATTCAATGTAAAATTAAACCATTCTGTTATGCCAATAGCCGAACTTAAGTACAATAAGAAAGGTAAGTTGGAAATCCAGCCTTTTTAAAAACAGGAATTATTTCAAACAATGAACATATTTTCAATAAATGTATGTTTGTAATATACATATATACACATGCATGTGCATACATTCGCACACACACACACACACACACACACACACACACACACACACCCCTAAAATACTACATCCAGTTTTGGTCAGCACAGCAGAAAAAGATATTGATACTCTAGAAATGATCAGAGAAGAGCAACAAAGTGATAAGGGGTCGGGAGGCTAAATTATACAATGAAATGTTGAGAGAATTAGGTATGCCGAGGTGGAAAACCATTAAAGAGAGATCCAACCTAGAACTGAGGAGAGAACAGTGAGAACAATTAATAAGTGGAATGTCTTACCTGAAAGTTGTGGTTGTTCCATCACTAGAGATTTTCAAGAAGAGACTGGACAGCCATTTGTCCAGAATGGTATAGGGTCTCTTCTTGACCAGGAGGTTGGACTAGATGGCGTCCAAGATTCCTTATGTAGAATATAGAATAACAATCCTGTTATTCTATGTTCTATAAATATGAGATCTGAAATTCTTGCATAGCCCTATTTTATTCTGCATGATCACATTGAAAGCACCTTTTTTCAGAATGTAACATTTTATTCACTGATTAAAAAATACTCTAATCTATAATTCTATAGATTGAGTCCTTGGTTAATGACCACTCACTCAGCATCTTTTCAAAATTGCAGATCACTGAACAATTGGTACAGGTAGCACTCGACTTAACAGTTTGTTTAACAACCGTTCGAAGTTACAATGGCACTGAAATGACCATTTTTCTCACTTTATGACCATTGCAGTATCCCCATGAGCACGTATTTACACTTGGATGCTTGACACGTGGTTCATACTTATGACGGTTGCAATGTCCTGGGATCATGTGATCCCCTTTTGTGACCTTCTGACATACAAAGTCAATAGAGAAACCAAACCCACTTAACAACATGGTTACATGTTACTAATTTAACAACTACAATGATTCACTTAACATACAGGATCAGAAAAAGTTGTAAAATAGAGCAAAACTCACTTAACAAATTTCTCATAATTTGGGCTCAATTATGGTCATAGGGCTACCTGTACTTATGGACAATCCTTAGCATTCTAACTGTTGCAGCATCCCACAATCATGCGACCCAAGAGATCACAAATAGTGATCCTGCAATGTCCTCATTTAATGACCCTCAATGATTTGCTTAACAATGGCAACTAAGATTGCCAGAACCGCTGTCACTAAGCAGTGTGACCACATCATTCTTTACATTTGTGGTGCTTAATTATGGTAATTCCAGTCCCAATTGCTTGTAAACTAAGGACTACACATACTTGCAAATGGAGAGCATTCATTTCTAATTCAAAGAGGCATGCCAAAATGGAATTGAAGTAACTCCCCTCTCCCCCCACAAGGAATTAGCAAGCTTTTCTGAGATAGAGGACTGAGTGGGATTTTGGAAAAATTTTATGGAACACATTTTGTCTGATAAACACACAGAGAAAATGTGCATCAGAACAATTCTGTGGAAGCCCTAACCTTAACTCCCACCACAATCAAAGTCACAGGGATTAATGCAGAAGATTAAACCCTACTGTGATTCAAGATCATGGTCTCCATTTTCTGAACAGCAGCACTAGAGTAGGAATCTTGTTTTCCAACTGATGGCTGTTCATGCTTGACAACATACAAATGTTGACAAGATTTCCCTAGTAGGCTTTGGGTGCTATATATGCAGCCATACTTAGTTATACTTGCCAAGGATCCTTAGATTGATGACCCAAACTAAAATGTTGTACTAACAAATCTAATACATTTTAAGTGATGATGATGATTAGTATATTAAAAGTAATTCACAATTCACGTTGACTTAGTTAAACAAGTACATTAAATAATGTCAAGTTTAATATTAATTGTATTAAGTGAAAGGCGAAGCAGAACAAATTTCATTTTATTGATACTTTCGTTTGCCTTTTCTGTCATGGCAGAGATTTAAGATTGGTATCAATAGGAGGAGGTGCTGATGAAATCATGCTGTACATTATATGCAAATACATGGGTATCTTGCCCCAAATGTAAGTTTTGTGAATAACCATAGATTTTTTGCTACTGTTTTAATAATCTGTATTGGAGCTTTTTTTTTTTTAAATGTAGGTGGAATAAATATAGCCAAAGGAATGACCACATTTCTAATTTTCATGATTTTTTTTTTTGCATGTAAATTAAAATGTGCAAATTTGTATGATGTTTTTCAAGAACCACTGATAACTTAGTATTTGAATATGAAGCAAAAAAAAAGTGATTCTGATCTGATGTGGTTATACTCACACTTATCTTTCTCTGGCACTTGAAAGAAGCTGTATTTCTTTTCCTGATCACATGCATAGTGAGAACACCTAGGCCAGAACTGAATCCATTTTTCTGCTTTGAATGGGTGAATGCCTGCACGTTCATATCTAGAGCATTTTTGGGGGGTTTCTTTTAATTACTAAAAAATGAATCCATCCATCGTTTGCTTCTGAATGATGTAAGGTAGTGATGTAATATAAAAAAAATGTAATGATAGGACTAACTTAGAATTCTTATCTCACCTATTTTATAATCAACATCTTCAAATATTAACCAGAACTGTCATACCTACCAGTTTATATTATTATTCGATGCATCTCATAGTTGTTAAGATATGCATTAATATTGCATATAATAATGTATACCATATAATTATGTTAATCTAAATTATTTAAATGTATTGTTTGTTCAACTCTGTTGGTAACAATTGAATAATATATAGCATGCATTCTATATGTATGTATAATACACAATGTTTTAAAGTCACCATTACCTTTTCAAAAGATGTGGAAAAAATCTACCTGTAGTTGACTAGTTTAATTGAATATTGTGCCTGAAAAATTGTAGGTGCAAACTAAATGCAGGGAGATTAAAGATGGCAAGAAAGAAATGTTTATTTTCACGCCATACGCAGCTAATTTGGGGAATTCACTGCCAGCATGGTGATAACAGCAAGTAATATGGATAGCTTTCAAAGAGAACTGAATGGGTTCATTAAGAATCAAGCTATCAATGGTTGCTAACATTGAAGGTTTTTACTACCCCTTGGGTCATTGGCTATATACTCAATTAAAGGCTATTGGGAAGTAATTGTGAAAGGGAACCATTTTCCTCCAGCTGAATTTTATGAGATTAGCAAATTCAGATATAATATCAGTATGGTATCAGTAAACAGTAGCCTTGTAGTTACATATGGAAAAGCTATTTTAAATTGAAGCGTTAATCTGTATTCTCTTTTATAGGAAAAAGAATGAGCCCTAGGATTTTCAGAACTCTGTAACACAATTAAGATGAAAATGATCTTAACCTCAGTCAGCCAAATCGTATTCTTCAAATGGTTTAAAGCAGGGATGTTAAACAGTTTTCACTGGCAGAGGGTTGCAGGAGGCCGTCACAGTAAAAAATGGATCAGTGGGGGATGCACCCCTCCTGAACTCTGTTTTTGCTTGCAGAGTGCCACCAAAACAAACTACTAGCAAAAGTCACATTTGATCACAACGCGTTGAGAAATGTTTCCCCTTTTGCATTTGAGCATCCAAGAAGGGACAGAAAAGGAGAAAGGTAAAGAGGAAAGACAAAGAAAAGGAAGAAAAGATGGGAAGAGAACAAGAAAAGAAAAATAAGGAAAGAGGGGAAGAAAGAAAAAAGGAGAATGAAGAGGGAAGGAAAAAGAAGAAAAGGGAAAAAGGAAGGAAATAAGTTTTGTCTAAACTGTGTAAGGTAAAATAATAAAGGAGGGAGGGTCTGAGGGACATCCTGCCTTAGCACTTAGCCACCAGCAGTCCTGTTGCTCTTTTGCTGTCCCTTGTCTCCCCCTGACCTCTCCTGGTTGTCTCCTATCCTATCACTGAGAATGCTTTGCTTACAACGGCAAGTCTTTTTGCATGGAGTGGGCCTTCCTTTGACCCACACATTTTGCCCTCCTATATACATCATGAGAAAACTGGCCAAAGAGAGCAAGAACAGCAGCAGCAGCCTTGAAGAGGAGGTAAGTGTAGCCAGGTACCCCCTGGGGGAAGCAGAGCTGGGCATGGCTGGGTTGTGAGGTCTCAGTGCCCTGGGAGCTCAAGTGCTGGGCTGGGTGATTGCCCTCTGCTGCCTAGGGCTCTGGACAGCCTGAGCCACCATCCAGGGGTCCTCCTCATGGCCAGAGAGTGACGGTGAGGCACCTCTGAAGGACAAGGGTCTGGCCCTCTCTTTGGTCTTGCCTTCCTCTGCTGGATACAATGGATCCCCCCAGCCCACCACAGTGGCTTCCAACATTAGTGATGAGCTGGTCATGCCCCTGGCCACAACCCCTCTTCCCAAACACAACCCTTATGAGGTCTCAGTGAAAGCAAGTTTGTCACCCCTGGTTTAAAGTTTTAATGTTAACAATTTTAATTTTTAATTTTTCTTTTTATTATAGTAAGTTGCCTAAAGTAACCCCCAGCAAGATAAGCAGCAAATAAATTTAATAAAAAAATAATACTGAGAGGAAATGAGATGATATTGGAAAAAAGACATTCTTCTTGTACTTCTCTATATTATTCGATAAATATGTATATATATAAGCCTTACTGTTAATAAAATCAAAGATATTCCTCAGTATTTTGATTATATAATAAAATAGGATATAATTTTTATAATCAAAGAATTTATATATGATTAGAATAAACTATAATTATGAATTGTTCTATTATATTTAAAAAATCATTTCAACCGAACAATTTGCCAATATAAAATACATATACATGAAACATGATATCCTTGCTCATATAAGAGTGACACTATATTTTGCAATTGGAAAATGGATGGAAAATATCACAGCTGTTGAAATGACAAATTGTGTTGGTGAGTAGAATCCTCCCTTTAACACAGGGCTGCCAAACTCATGGCCTGCAGACCAGATATGTTATGCACTGGCCACATCCCCGCCTGATTTAGCGAAGGGGGAAAAAGTCCTGATATGTCACATGACACCGCCGTGATGACACAAGTTTGACATCCCTGCTTTAACACTTTTTAATGGGGACCTAGCTACATAGTGACTGGATTTGCATTATCAAACTTCTGAACATAAATGCTGAAGATTCCCAGTGGAGATTTAGACTTTAACTTAGTAAAAATTATTTACCAATCTTCTAAAAAAAACTTTCTATATGCAAAAGAAGCTTAAATTAACATGCAAGGTCATTTTGTTAATATGTCTTTGTAGGTCTATTAATTCTAGCAAGTTAATATGTTGAACACCGTGAGAAAAAATCCACTATTATGTCTTCCAGTTCAAAATCTCAACCTCTATGAACCTAGCAAAAATAGTATATTAATATTGAGAATTAAATAAAGATTGCTCCCAAATCAGATTTGACTACTGGCATGTCACCTATAAATCCACTGACTTTTCTTGGAAACGTTTCAGAAGTGGTTTTCCAGGGCCATCTTCCTAGGGCTGAAAGTTAGTGACTGGCTTAAAATCAACCAGCTGGCTACCATGTGTAAAGCAGACCTAAAATTCAGGTTTCCCCATTATTCCAACATCTTAACTACTGAATTTTAAAAGCTGTGGCAATGTAATGGTTAAAGTGCCCAAGCCAAGAATTCAGTCCTGTCCAGCTCAAGATTGACTCATCCTTTCATCCTTTCAAGGTTGGTAAAATGAGGACTCAGAATGGGGGTGGGGGAGGGGCAAGATGCTGATATTTGTAAACCTCTCAAGAGGTTTGTATATGGAGCGATGTATAAGTCTTAAGTACTGTTGCTATTGCTGCTGAATTACAAGCTAAAAGATTAATTGAAACCCCTGCTGTGAAGAAATCTTCATATGAGATAGGTATTCTTTATACTTTATAGAAATGGCTTGTTCATATTATGAAAAAATAAAGTTGTGATTTGATGTTAATGCCTTATTTTACTGCAACAGAGACAGTCTTAAGTCAGTTTCTTTTTCTTTTTCTTTTTCTTCTTACCCTTCCTCACTCTTCCCCTTCTTCCTCCCCACTGTTTTCCCATTTACTTTTGTATCTTTATTTTATTTTATAACTCAATAGAATGTTAAACCGAAAAAAAGAGATAGGTATTCCTTATAGATACAGTACACTTTTTTTTTTCAAAGAATAAATAATGAGGCTCTATTCTCCACCAAAATTTATCTCTCTTCCAGGAAGTTTATAAATGTCACCTATATTTTAAATGTCACATACTCTGCTATCAAATTAAACAGTGATATTGCTACTAGGGATATACCAATTTCTAATAAAACAGGCCATTTAGTTAATGGGGATTTAATATTTGGAGATTCTTTTCATCTTTTAATTAAAGGGAACTCTAACTCATACATTCTTTATTTAAAAAAAACTGTTTCACTATTACATTAGTAATTCATTTCATCTATTACATTAGATGAAACTTCAGAGATTATAATAGCAAGTTGTGCTACTGCTTTGCCTACCTAGAATATTGTAAACTGCCTACAGTAAGATAGTGTAGTAAAATTAAAACTGACAATTCCGGTCTATTAACCCTAAACATAGTAGTAATGCAATCCCAGCACAGACATGTGAGTAAAGTCTTTTCTTTTCCCTCACACAACTGTATCTCAAAACTATTATACAGTTTAAAGTAAATAGTTAACTCAAGCCAAATTCAGAACTTGGTTAAATACTTTACTAAAACAATAGCCCTTCAATTAACTCTGCATTGAAAAGAAGTGTTTTGGCTTTTTAAAATATTCAATACAAAATTACCAATATTATTTTTATTACTAGGAAAAAAAGCAACTGTTTTTATATAGTGTAATTTCTAAATAGGAAAATGCCTGTTTCAATAATGGAACTACTTAGTAAACTTCTGTTTTGTTTACAAAGAGTTCACTTTTGAACAAAATTCAGTTCAGGAAAGTCTACAAAATAAGGTAGTGGTTGTTTTTTTTTTTAAAAAGTGACACTGCTTCTGGCTTGATAAGCATTTAAGAATTACATAAGAGATTCAATGCATTTAATCCTAAATCCAGTTACAAAAATTATAAATTTTCTCAAAAGAAAGCTTTCAAGATGGTGTGAATAATCTCATAATAGAGATCTGCATCACCTCAATTTAATAATCCAATAAATCACAAAAAAGACAAACAATGAGAACAACATCATGTAGCATAACAGTTTTGTCTGGCTTCCTCTGGAGAGAATTTTCAGTCTGCCCATTGTTGCACCAAGGAATCCACTTGTTGAATCAAAATCATTGTCCTGTTGTTAAAAACATGCAGAATTATTTTACTGTTTGAACATTACCTATTAATTTTTAATTCATAAAGACAGAACTTTAGTTGTATTTTCTCTGCTTATGGATCAACAAAGCATATACAGTGGTTTTTCAACATTGAGAGCCTCGGTGGCACAGTGGTTAGAATGCAGTACTGCAGGCTAAATTTCACTGTTCACTCCAGCAGTTTGATCCTGACCAGCTAAAGATTGGCTCAAGACTCAGCCTTTTGTTCTTCAGAGGTTGGTAAAATGAAGCCCCAGATTGTTGGGGGCAATATGCTGACTTTGTAAACCTCTCAGAGGGCTGTAAAGCACTATAAAGGAGTATCTAAGTCTAAGTACTATTGCTATTAGCAACTTTTAAGATGGAAAGACTTCCAACTCTCTGAACTGACTTCAAGCCCCAGCTTCCCATGCATTAGAATATTTTTCCTCAACTTGGGCTCCCATCAGATGTATACACTTCCAACTCTCAGAATTACCTAATCATCTTGGATTTTGCTGAAGAGCATCTGTTCATGTATCCAAGCAGTACAGGTAGTCCTTGAGTTACAACCATTCATTTAGTGACCGTTTGAAGTTACAATGTCACTGAAAAAAGTGACATGACTTTTTTCACACTTAAAACCATTGTAGCATCCCCATTGTCACATGATCAAAATTTGGGCACCTGGCATGTATTTATGACAGTTGCACTGTCCAGGCTCATCAAAATAGCATCATTTCCCAGCTGGCGTCCGCCAAGCAAAATTAATGAGGGAAGTATGATTCACTTAACAACAACAGTGGTCTGCTTAATTGTGGTAAAACAAAACATAAAATGGAACATAACTCACTTAACTGTCTTGCTTAGCAATGAAAATTTTGGGCTCTATTATGGTCATGGGGGGGGACTATCTATACTCCAATTGTAGAAAGCTACGTCGGAGTTATAACCAGAATATTGAGTTCAAATTATCACTTGGCCATAATCCTCAAACTGAATTTATTTAGGCCTTTTAGTGATTTTTGGGTATAATGTTTATTAAATTGTGAAAATATTGCTTGAACCTTAAGAGAAAATAAGTTAAATAATTCCTTTGCTTCATTTTAAAATACTAAATTTAAACAGTTGCACTCTTTAGAGAGTGCAAAATGTTAAAGATACGTAATTATTTTCATTGTGTGGAAATTATTGTACTTCAGTGTCTAGTTTCTCTTCCCCAAAAAGGTGACAATGGATATCTTTGCCTTTTGAGAAAAAGTACCATGCATCTAACCTCATTTATTTTAATATCCTATACAACATTTGAGGTTTTTTGGGGGAAAAGGAATTTTTCTGCAATAATTTATAGAAATTTTTTTCTGTAGAAAAATGCAAAATTTCGCAACATTTATTATATTTATTATTTGATTTCTATAGTCACCCATCTCTGCGATTTGGAACAAAAATGTTTTAAAGTGTGACATTTTTGATGTTATGTATAGGGCTAAAAAAATCCAAACTTGTATATAAAATAAACCTACTGAAATAACAAACCTAAATGTCATTACAGTTAGTCCTTGAATTAACCACAATTGAGTTCAAAATGTCTGTTGTTTAGTGATACATTTGTTAAATGAGTTTTGCCCATTTTATGACCTTTCTTGCCATAGTTGTTAAGTGAATCACTGCAGTTGTTAAGTTAGTAACCTGGGTTATTAAGTGAATCCAGCTTTTCCATTAACTTTGCTTGTTAAAAGGTTACATGATCTTGGGACACAGCAACGGTCATAAGCATGAACAAGTTGCTAAGCATCTGGATTTTGATCACATGAACATGGGGAGTTTGCAAAGTTGTAACTTTGGAAAATAGTCATAAGTCCTATTTTTCAGTGCTGTTGTAACTTTGAACAGTTATTAAGTGAATTGTTGTAAGTTGAGGACTATCTGCATTCACTTATTTTATTGAATTTAGTGATGTAATCTAAGCATGATCAAAGGGATTAGTATGTTAGAATTTACTTGAGTGATTTTAAAACTAAACTGATACATCTAAAATAAACTGCTTAAGTAAATACATACCATTTCAGTTAATAATTTATTATGTTGTTTAACTTCTGTTCCAATTTCAATGGAAAGCTATGAGAAAAAATACATACGTAGTATATTACAATGCATAATAGTAAATAGTGAGATAACAGCTTCTTTAAGGTATTTTCCAGATGATCCTATAAGATCCCAGGTAGAAAATAGCATTGAGTAAGATAGCCTTATTTTTTTCATTTTCAAATACGAAATCTCTCCTTTCTGTTAATTCTTTTTCTTATGCAGCAGGGAAAAAAACATGATATTGCTACAGTTTGCTCTGCTATCCAAAGCCTTTAACTAAAAACATGTTGTATACTTTTAAATCTTTTTTAATTCATTTCTTTTCTGCTTATAACATGCTTACATAATTTATTTTTTTTTCCAGCTTTTTATGTTTCAGTATTTTATATGCTACACTTCAGATCACTCATGTTGAGCAAAAAACACATGGTAGATGAAATTACATAACATGATTAATAGGATACTAGCTAGTTTGGGTAGTAATTACTATACATCTCATTTATTTCCTATAGATCAAGTGAGTCACAGGGCTATTTAAGAATTGCTGCTCCAGAAAAGACATTTTCTTAGTCCTTCAAATGCTTTCATCTCACAGACTTTGATATGGATATACAAGTATGTATCTAATGGATATGTTACAACAAAATAGAGTTAAGAGCAGGGGAGAATGTTGTCAATACTTTAAAAGTATAGAATTGACAGAGAGCCTGTAGATGTAATAGCTCAGCCCCATGTTTGCAGCCCATTGATAATATGCTTTAAAATCAGATTGAATGCTAGCTATACAATTTTTCTCATTTGAAAAATCTATACCATTTGGCATTGAATCCCATAGAGTAGAGTAGAGTAGAGTAGAGTAGAGTAGAGTAGAGTAGAGTAGAGTAGAGTAGAGTAGAGTAGAGTAGAGTAGAGTAGAGTAGAGTAGAGTAGAGTAGAATAGAATAGAATAGAATAGAATGAGTTGGGCTCATGTAATTTAAATGAGCCACACACTACTTACAAGATATTATAACCAACTGTGTCATTTCATGCTTTACAAATAAAGAAGTCCTCCAGGTCTACCATTGTTTCCTGATCTTTTCCAGTTGTGCATCTTCCATCTTATGACAATCTGCGTTGTCTCCCCCCCCCCAAAAAAAAAAAACCCACAATCTTTCTGAGTTTGATCAGTAATGAAGTCATCAGATCATTCATAGGAAATGAACTGGCAGGACTCATCTGAAAATGATGTCAGAGTGAAGTTAGGCACCTGACAAAAAAAAATCATGTAATTTGGCTGCTGTTTAAAAGATACAAAATTATAAAAATAATACTTGGAATTATTAGGAAGGAATTATAAAATATGCAGTTGTTAATTGTTATACTTCATCAGTAAGCAAGACATCATATGATGCAACAGATGTTTGATAGCTTTTCCCATGGTTGTTAAGTGAATCAACATAGTTACTGAAACATGTGACTAGGACAACTCTTACTTTTTTTTAAAGGCTTTCTCTAGATAAATAAGAGTGTCTTCTAATTTTGGGGCTTTGTTTTGTCCCCAAGAGAATGTATTTCAAAACTCTCTTGTTATGTCACAAATGAATGCAATCATAAACCGTGGAATAAAGTCAGAATCAATAAAAATACACATAGGTAGAGTCTTCGGTGCTTTTCATCTTGGTTGTTTGCTTTGAAGCATTTCATTACCCATTAAATAACATCATCAGAATTAGTGGGATTTGCTCCCTGCTTATATTCAGTAGCTTGATTTGCCAAAATTGGTGGGGTGGATTTTTCTTCTTGATATAGTTCCTTGATTAAGGCATTATTTTCTGCTTGTTTTCCAGTGTTAATCCTGGATTATCTGGAGGTTGACTGCTGGAGAGGATTCATTCTGATCTTGTTTCCTTCTTAGCTTTTTTATTGCCTCTTTTAATCGTGTTTGTCTATACATTGTGAGATTAAGTTTTCATTATGTCTTCTGAGGGCTGGTTGGTGTTCAGAGATGCAATATGCTGGTCTTTAGCCTGTCTGTCTTACCTGCTGACAGGCAAGAGACTAGTAGAGGACATCCATAACAGGCAGGAAATTTTGTATATAACCAGGATGTAAACCCCACAGTCACACTCATTTATCATAATCATATTGATACATTATCTAGTTAGGTAATGTCTGCAAATAAACAACCAAGGTCAGTAAGCACCAAGGACCCATATTTCAAAGATAGCTTTAGATATTTTCTTCCATTGGAAAAATATAATCAGGATAGTCTGTTTCCAAGTCCTCCCTAGCAATCAGCTCAGACATCTGGAAAAAGAAATACGATGATAATGATTTTATTCTTATTCCTGCTTAAAATATCTATCTTGTCCCTTTAAATCAAACTGATGCTAAAATGTCTTGATATGTCTTCCTTACAACGTGTACAAGTCAAGTTGGAGTCAACATGTTTCTTTTTAAAGCAAACCTGATCTTTTTTTGCCACACTAAGGTCTAAACCATAAAGACATAGCAAATGAATTGGCAAATGATATGCCAACTTTACTTATAGGGACCAGACTAGACAACTGGGCTGGTTTAGTTCGATTTTCAGTTATAATTATTTATTTAACAAGAATAATTTAACTTTGTCTTATAAATTGACCGACTTACTAATATTTGCTATCATTCCCTTCGGAACACAATTCTTAGTCACACTGCTAAAAAAACAAAATCATCTGCCTGTTCCAGCTTGTAACTAATATGTTGATTAGCCAAAAGGGGCAGCTGAAACTCAAATCTTAGCATAGGTAGAATCTATTCTATGAACAAATGTACCATGTTTTCTGATGGGCAACATTGTGCCTCAATTCAATTAAACTGTTGCTATACACTGATAATCCAACCATTATGTACTCAAATCAGTTAAGATGCTGATAGTAAAATGACATACTTACAGATTTTATGGCAGTGACTTTTGAACGCAAACTTTCTGTTAACTTCTCATTTTCTTCCTCATATACACTATAGCCGCTATTGGTATAACCATAATTGCTGCCAGCAGCTCCTTCACCTGAAAAAAAAAATCAAATTAAAGCATCAGAAATTCAGATGGGAAAATATACACTGCTCAAAAAAAAATAAAGGGAACACAAAATTAAGACATCCTGGATCTGAATGAATGAAATATTTTTATTAAATACTTTGTTCATAGTTGAACGTGCTGACAACAAAATCACACAAAAATTATCAATGGAAATCAAATTTAGCAACCCATGGAGGTCTGGATTTGGAGTTACACTCAAAATTACAGTGGAAAAAAACACTACAGGCTGATCCAACTTTGATGTAATGTCTTTAAAACAAGTCAAAATGAGGCTCAGTAGTGTGTGTGGCCTCCAGGTGCCTGTATGACGTCCCTACAATGCCTGGGCATGCTCCTGATGAGGTGGTTGATGGTCTCCTGAGGGATCTCCTCCCACACTTGGACTAAAGCATCCCCCAACTGGACAGTCTGTGGTGCAACGTGGTGTTGGTGGATGGAGCGAGACATGATGTCCCAGATGTGCTCAATTGGATTCAGGTCTGGGGAACAGGCGGGCCAGTCCATAGCATCAATGCCTTCATCTTGCAGGAACTGCTGACACACTCCAGCCACATGAGGTCTAGCATTGTCTTGCATTAGGAGGAACCCAGGGCCAACTGCACCAGCATATGGTCTCACAAGAGGTCTGAGGATCTAATCTTGGTACCTAATGGCAGTCAGGCTACCTCTGGTGAGCACATGGAGGGCTGTGTGGCCCCCTAAAGAAATGCCACCCCACACCATTACTGATCCACTGCCAAACCAGTCATGCTGGAGGATGTTGCAGGCAGCAGAACGTTCTCCACGGCTCTCCAGATCCTGTCACGTCTGTCCCATGTGCTCAGTGTGAACCTGCTTTCATCTGTGAAGAGCACAGGGTGCCAGTGGTGAATTTGTCAATTTTGGGGTTCTCTGGCAAATGCCAAATGCCCTGCAGGGTGTTGGGCTGTAAGCACAACCCCCACTTGTGGACGTCGGCCCTTATACCACCCTCATGGAGTCTGTTTCTGACTGTTTGAGCAGCCACATGCACATTTGTGGCCTGCTAGAGGTCATTTTGCAGGGCTCTGGCAGTGCTCCTGTTCCTCCTTGCACAAAGGTGGAGGTAGCGGTCCTGATGCTGGGTTGTTGCCCTCCTACATCCTCCTCCACATCTCCTGATATACTGGCCTGTCTCCTGGTAGCGCCTCCATGCTCTGGACGCTACACTGACAAAGCAAGCCTTCTTGCCACAGCTCATTGGTGTGCCATCCTAGATGAGCTGCACTACCTGAGCCACTTGTGTGGGATGTAGACTCCGTCTCATGCTATCACTAGAGTGAAAGCACCGCCAGCATTCAAAAGTGACCAAACCATCAGCCAGAAAGTATAGGAACTGAGAAATGGTCTGTTGTCACCACCTGCAGAATCACTCCTTTATTGGGGATGTCTTGCTAACTGCCTATGCTTTCTACCTGTTGCCTATTCCATTTGCACAACAGCATGTGAAATTGGTTGTCAATCAGTGTTGCTGCCACCTAAGTGGACAGTATGATTTCACAGAAGTATGATTGACTTGGAGTTACATTGTGTTTTTTAAGCGTTCCCTTTATTTTTTTGAGCAGTATAGTTTCTAGAGGGAAAGAACAGTTTAGTTTTTTTTAAATCATCACCTGTTTTAAAAGAACAGGCAAGTAATGTCATCATACAACAGGAACAACCTAAATCTTTCATAATCTAAAAATGAACAGGGTCAAAATAATGAATAAAGAAAGAAGGAATATATACAAAGGTGATTAATTCATGTTACACTCAGGGCCTTTCAGTCTATAATCCAATCCAATGGGTTGCAAAGAGAATTCAGGATCCAAATCCATCATCTTAAAAAAAATCTTGAATTGGATAGTCCAATGTTTTTTTTATACTGTTAACATTTTTCCAAAGAAAATACATTAAGATCCATCTTTTTTCCCTTTCTTTGATTTTCTTAGTGGGGTGTACATATCTGGATCATCAATTAAATGGGATTTGTCTTTTCTTTCTCCTTGTACTTCATGCCAACACAAAATCAAAGACATCATCTTCCTCAACTGTTAAGTTCTACTCTTAAAACTGGTCTTAGAAATTGTCCCTTGCCCTTTTAGTAAGAATAGTTAGTCTTCAAGTCTAGCAATTAAAAACCTTCATAATTGGGTAATTTTGCTTGAGTGGTATCTTAACTGTTTGATAAAATTTTGCAAGGGAGAGCTCCTTTTAGACTCCTATTTAGCATCAGGGACCATTTCTCTGTGCCAACATCACTTTTGGAATATCCTGAGATTAGGTTAGAATGCAATGATAATATTTTGTATCACTTTAGTTCACAATTGGGGCTAAGATTCCAGTCCCAATTGTGATCACAATCCAAGCACTATCTGTATTATTTTTATAAATAACTGAAAGCATCAAATTATCTTCCTCCCGCTATATTTCCCATAACAACCCAGAGAAGTGGCTAAGAAAGTGTGACTGGCACAAAGGCAAACAACTATCTTTCATGTCTAAAGTGGGACCAAAATTCATGGTCTCCTGGTTTCTAGATGTAGTCTCCTTAACCATAAGATTAAATTGGCTCTCTGCCTCTTTGCAATTTTTACAAAGAAAAATTGAAGAATAAAACCAAGAAAATAATTAAATTGAAATGAATTGAAATGTAAATCTAAAGGTTATACAGTTACTGCAGGCTAACATCCATTCTTCAGGTACTTAGGAAGAACCATTAAGAGACAGCTTTTGGAAAAGGCTTGTTGAAATAATTGAATGTCTCTTCTAACAAGTTAATATTATAGGGACTTTTAGATTGTCCTTTAGTGTGTGTTGATGACGTAATATACTGTACTGTTCACATCTTTTTATTGTAAATTGGGAATGTAAGTTGTTTAAAGTCAGAAGCCAAACAAAACACTCAGTTAGAATATGCAATTGCTAAATAAGTTTTTGATCAGGGGTGGGATTCTACCAGTTCTCACCTATTCGCTAGAACCAGTTGTTAACTTTCTAAGCAGTTCAGAGAAGCTATTGTTGGAAGTAAATCTTTTGTTTTTTTCCACCCTTATTAGATTCTTGGGAGTATCCCTAGACTTACTTTCTCTGAAGGAGGTTTTCTTTTCTTTCCTGGTACTTTCTTAAAGGAGAAGGGTTGTTTTAAGCTTTTTACACTGCTGTTGGGAGGAAATACTCCCTTGGAAATACTTCCAGCCGCATGCAATGATCAGCATTTTGAAGAAATAATTGAATAATGAAGCAGAGCTGCTGGAAATAACCTTTTAATGACAAGGAACTAAGATGAGTGACATTCAGCAAGGCTTCTTGGCTAGCTAGAAACATTGACATTCAAACGTGAGTTTACATATCCTTTCTAAGTTTGGTCTAAAACTGGTGACCATTCAGTTACAATGGCACTGAAAAAATGACTTATGACCGTTTTTCACACTTACAACTGTTGCAGCATCACTGTCATGAAAGGCCAGGCGAGGAGAAGCACCTCTTGTGAGTGATGTCAAGTTGACCATGCCCACCCAGTCACATGACCACCAAGCCATACCCACCAACTAAGCCATGCCCACAGAACTGGTTATTAAAAAAATTGAATCCCACCCCTGCTAATAATGTACTGCCATTTAGTGATAACCTAAGAAATATACTATTTCATAATTTATTTACACACACATAAAGTCATTTGTCATTAAATTTATTTTAGAGAACTGCACTAACTCACAAAGATGTAATAATAACTGCACTATTAAACCCCACTTTGATTAAGTGGACACGATCCACAAAACTTGTGGATATAAATTTGTTATGTTTCTAAAAGGCTACAAAACTTTTTTTCATTCTCTCCCCTAATAGCTAATAGCTCCTTTGGAAACAAAAATAATAGGTCAACTTTTAGAACGAAAAATATAATTAGGCTGTTAGAAATGAAGATTATATTTTGTTGCAACTAAATCGTTACAAATGTTCCTTATAATTGTATCCCATTGTTTCTTCTTTGAAAAATATAATGGTTTTCCAAGCATACCAGTACTAAATTCACAAACAAAATTAAGCTTTTCCATCATTAGCAGGAATGTAATTTTTAACAACTGGCCTATAATAAGAAAATAGGCCAGGCCATTTGCTGAAATCAATTATTGTACAGTTAATTTTAATAAATTAACTGTATATATTCATATATTCAAAGACAACTCTTTAAGTTTAAAGTAGGAATTTTTGCAGCCAGAATCCTATCAACATCAATAGGTAATGATTATATCCCATTTCTCTGAAACTACAACATAAGGTTTTGATTGCTTAATTTTTTAAAAAAGATCTTGCATATCTATAAAATGACAAAATGAATTACAAACTATTTGCAAGATATGCAACTTTTTTTTAGATACAGGGCCATTTTAAAACATGTTGCACAAGGGTGGGACAAGTTGAAGTGGTTATGTTTAAATACATGCATGCATATAGCATCTCGTCCACACATAATTAATACATACATCCCTCTTACCCAACAGCCCACAGATATACCAAATTCATGATAAATTTGGCACCTTTTCATCAGAAAGGCAAAGCAGTGGAACCAGTCTTGAAATGTAGAACACTAATGGAGAGACTGAAGGCAAATGAACTTAAACAGGTCAGGAGACAAACCATTGTCAATGGGATTTAATTTTCCGAAATAAAGATATGCAATGTTTTATTCGTAATCCATGAAAAGCCCTCCTGACAGGTTTATAGGAAAAGGGCAAAAACTAATTTTGATTTTATTAATGCAACTAATGAATGCCATTCAGGTGCTCTTTCTAATAACCTGCAACATTAATAAAGTAATGATGAGCAGCAATTTGAGGATGGAACTGGAGGCTCCACACAAGACTTGGGAAGTCACATACCTAAGCAAATTTGTCTTAAAGAGCACGGCTATAGCTTATAGTGTTGATATACTGTATATTGTCATTGGAGGGCCAAGTGGCAACTTATGAAGTAGGTCACACTTTTCCAAAGTGAGACTATTTCAATGCCTATTGTTTAGAATACTAGCATATGGTAGGTTTGCCTTTTTACTTTTTCTTAAAATTTCAGTTACCAAGCCACTAAATTACTTAGCACAACTAAAAAATTAAGAATGTGCCAGTTTCTGAATAGTCTTCAAATTGGTGAAGATCACTTATACAGTTGGTAATAAATTGGACTATAGATAAAATCAGGATTAACTTCTTTTCTACTTGAGGCCCCCCCAACACACATAAATTATGAATTATAATCATTATAATCACATAAATTATAATCATCTCAGAAATTCTGTCTTTAAAACTAGAAGTGTGCCCTAGAACAAATCTACTCGTGGAATATTGCCATAAGATCTAATTTAAGGTCCTTCCGGTCTCACATGAATGCTGGAAATCTATGTTCTTATTTTTACACATATAATTGATAATTACTGGACCTATTGGATTTTATTGTTTATTCAATGCACAAGATGTGAATAAATTGCTCACCATTTGGATTGGGGTTGGAGACTGTCAACTACTTCTGAATTTTTTTTTTTAAAGTGGCATACACTATCTTTCTCTATTTTCTCCAAGTTTTTTAGGTAAAACATAAAAATATGATGAAGCTATTAATCAGTCGAAATGCACATATATCCAGAGTTAGCTGACTAAATGAGACACAGCTTATCCATATAAAATAGAAAACATTTTTGACAAGAATCAAAAAGAGTTCATAAATAGGAGAAAGTGAGTTATTATTAAGTAGAATATACTTTAATAGAATTCCATTGAATTACTTTGCAGATAATTAATTTATATTTTAAATTTCTCATTATTTTACAGAGCCCAAATGCTTTCAGAATACACCAGGTTCCTAGGAATTTCTTGAAAGCTGATTAAAATTTGCAAGCTATCTGCATAATGTATAGTGTTATCTTTGTCATAGTAAATGATATTTCTAGTCTTAAGTCTACAATTAGCATTCAATAAAAGATTTCTGACAAATTGTTATTCCTAGATGTCATAGGACAGGGAATGGGAGATTTTGATGACAGGGTTACAAACCTCTTTTAAAAGTTAATGCCATTTTTCATTCTCATTAACGCAGTGAAAACTGGGCTGAATATTAAGCATCCACAGGAGCTCAATATTAATGCCATAATATTCATTGTTGCCCCATGTTTTCATTACTCACACAGTCTTGAACCTCCTGATACAATTCCTTGGTTGTGTCTAATCTATCAGCCCATCCCTCTATAAAACTCCTCCCACATATTCTGGGAAAGAGACTGATAGATATCTTTGTAGCATATGTGGGAAGATATATAGAACAAACAAGTTAGTATTTTATCACTCTCATCAGTCAACAATTGGCTTCAACTTTATTCAGTAATACAGTGGTTTCTGTAGATACATGATGAAAGCACCCCATAAATACACCCTCAAAGTACAGCTGGCCTTTAAGAATCTGATATATGTGTCCATCCAATTATAATAGGATGACTGAATCAGTATACCTGATATTCCACCTGTCTTTATTAGAATTAGAATTTTTTATTGGCCAAGTGTGACCACAAGGAACATGTCTCTTGTGCATTAGCTCTCAGTGTACATACAACAATAGTGATAAGACTATTATCATAGTCATTGTATTCATTATAAAACATTAGATACAACTCTTAGTGATAGTTATGGATATTAAATAAGCAACATAAATTATACTAAGATACTAAGTAAATAATATAAATCGGAATATACAAGCAATAGTCATAAGGAGATAGGTAGAAGGGAAGATGAGAATAATGATGGTAATACTGCCTTTGACAATGTTGTGGGAATTAGTTATTTAGCAGAAAAATGGGAAAAAAACTGTTCTTGTGTCTAGTTGTTCTGCATCGTATCATTTTGAGGGTAGAAGTTGGAACACTTTATGTCCAGGATGCAAAGGATCTGTAGATATTCTTGCAGCACTCTTTCTGGCTCTTATTTGCTAGATTTATATACCGACTTTTGATGGAAGACCATCAAAAGGTGTGCAGAAAGTTCCTTCTATTTTTTTCACCAACCACAGCCCAGCAGAGTACACTTGAGTTGAGTGTAACTGGCCCAAAATCACCCAGTCTAAGCCTAACCTATAGGATGCCCCTATTGCCAGTCCCTCTCCTACACCCCACTTGCTCTTTGCATCTCTACCATCTGTTCTATATGGCTTAACTCCTGGTAGGAGACAACAGCCCCACAGATAAATCTATCTGTATTCACACCTGCAATTGAATGTTTTGAACTCTCTGGCACATTAAGTGTAAATCCCATTGCCCGGGGAGGGGGGAGAACTGAAGACCTCGATAGGTAGAAGGGTATTACCAGGCCTCTGCTATTCGCCTTGATAAATAAGAGGAAGACTAAAAGATACAAGGGAGGGGCCGGCTTGGATCTTTTCCCGAGGACGAGGGCCCGGACTAAACTGTGGCAAAGGCAAGGGATCTGTGAACCTCTGAACACGGGTTTCCTCCGCAGAGCCCAGCTGCTCCCCACCACAAACTTCTCGTTGTTGATCCCCACTTACCCAGCCCAGCCCTCCTCATCTTTATTAGTCACAGGAGAGGAGAGATCAGCCCTTCTCCTGAGACTCACGAGCACCGCGGAAAAGCGACGTTCAGACACTCAGCGGCAAGGAGAAAACCGGGCACCCTTCCAGGCATTCCCACTGAAACCCCGAAACGCCACGACAGCGTTAAGTTCCCGAAAAGGCTTCCGGGGAATGTAGTTTCGCTATGATTATTATTATTTTTTGCCCTCGCAGTTTCGCTATGATTATTATTATTTTTTGCCCTCGCAGTTTCACTATGATTATTATTTTTTTGTCCTCGCAGTTTCGCTATGATTATTATTTTTTGTCCTCGCAGTTTCGCTATGATTATTATTATTATTTTTTGCCCTCGCGAGGCCTTCTGGGTAACGTAGTTTCCCCGTAGTACTCCCGGAGATTTCGGGATAATGTAGTTTTATAAGCCTACTGACTTTCTGCGCATCAAGGGCTGGTTAGAAAGTTCGGGGATGAAGTCGAGAATCATAAATGCTTCTTCTTCTTTTTAAACGAGGATCAACGCTGTCACTTTTATATGTGGAAGAGAAAGCGGACAATCGGATAAAGGCAGATCCCAAGAGGGGAACCATCATTTTGTTTCCTTCCTTCTGCAGCTTTTTAGGCTAGACGATAGCTGGCAGCAGAAGGAAGGCTGAGAGCCCCCTTTCAGTGGCAGCCGCATCTTCGAGCCGGCCAGGACACCCAAAGAGAGTCAACAAAGCTGACAAAAGTGGCGCTGACGACCTTTTGTTTTATGGCTGGCTTGATGTTCCCTTTGGGCTTTTCCTGCTTGGGTGACACCACTGTCCTCGTGAAGTTCTCTTTCCACACATTCACCACAGGTTTAAAGATTATTTCCCCCAAAATAATTTGAACAGAAAAATAAACTGCTTGGAAACTCTGAATCATTCAAGTATACAACTTTTTTATTTTTTTATTTTTTTAATTTGTTTGTAAAACATACAAGCTAACAAGTGCTTCATTTATTTTTCTTTTCTTCATTGTCAAAATTATTACAGAACTCCTCTATCATTTTGTATATCTTTCTATTATCCCATATTACTGAATCTTACTACAGAAAAAAAAAAAGGATATCATTACAATAAAAATGAAAACACAGGAGCTTTTGCTTGAAAAAGTATAAAGATGAGTAATGTCTCCCATGATATATGTTTATTGCTTTTCTTTAGGCAGAAAGAAGTAACATAGTTCTTAAATTTTATAATATTGTGGATAAAATTTAATCAAGGACATTCTGAAAAATAATTGTAGAATTGGAACAGAATTTCTTGTGACTTTCTCTTGACTTAAATTTTGTCTCAATTTCAAAGGTGTGTCTTGGTAAAACATTACACAGAGAAAACTGTCGTGTCCGTCGCGGGAAAGGAGACTCGGAGCCAGTGACTCAGTTTCAGCTCTTTATTAGGTCCCGAGATCGGCTCAGGATTCAAAGGGAAAAACAGCGGCTTTTATTCTCTGGCTGCAGCGGCCGCGGCCAATGGCATCTGAATCTCCCACCAATTAGTTTCCACCAATCGCGGGGGCTTCGTTACGGGCCAATCAGTGCGGCTCGCTCGGCCAATGAGATCGCCGTGCGCTTTGGCCAATCACAGCGCGGAGCTTGCAAGTATGCTAATGACTGTACAGAACACCCCTCCCCTCTTGGTGCGGTCCTACGTAACATAGTCCCATAAGTAGGCGGGGCTTCGTACTTGCCTACTTGACCTGCGCAGGTTAGTTGTTGCTTGGCTCCCGGCCGGTTCGGTCGGGTTCTTTGTTGCTCTCTGCCTCATTGATGGAACCGCCTGGAAGGCCTCGCCAGGCCTTTCGTCGCAGCTCCCTCCCGGTCTACCTGGGCTGGTTGAGCTGCGGTTGTTGCCGCTCCCGCCTGGTCTTTCTGGGCTGGTCGAGCTGGCCTGGCTGCTTTTCCCTGGTGAGGCTTCGAGCTGACTGCTTGCCGGTGAGTATAGCTGGTTTCTTTCTATTGGTTTTTGGTTCCCGGGGTATTCCCTCCCCTCTTGGTTTGTGTTATGGGGGCTGTCTGTGTCTGTTTGTGTGTCGGTTGTGTTTCCTGTGGTTGTTCTCGATCTTATTTGATCGATGTGGCGTTTCCATGCTCATCCGTCGGTTGTTTGCAGCTGGTATGAGTGGGGACCTGTCAGCTGGGTTATAGTTGCCGGTACCCAAAGTGGATCTCCGGTAAGGTTCTTTGCATAGACTGCGTCACTGGGGAAAATGTTTGGTTTTTGCTTGAGGAGTTTGGGGGTTTTCCCGGGTTGTATGTGGGGTGCAGTCTGTCGAGTGGGGACCTTAATTTCCTCCCCATTAATAGTTCTGCCGGGCTTTTGTTGGTAGTCGTGTTCGGGGTTATGTGTTGTATAAGGAGCATTTTGTTTATTTTTTCTTGGATTTCCCCGTGTTCAATTTTTTGGATGGTTTTTTTTGTGAATTGAACCATCCGTTCCACTCTCCCGTTCGCCGCCAGATGTGCCAGTGCTGTCAGTGCGTGTCATATGCCCCGTTCTGCTAGGAATTTTTTGAATTCCAGTGAGGTAAATTGGGGCCCGTTATCCGACACGATGACATCTGGGAGGCCGTGGGTTGCGAACAGCTTGTTGAGTTCCTTGGTCACGGCCTCCGTGGTGGTGGTTTTCATGTTGCTTACCTCCAACCAATTGGAGTAAGCATCTATCGTGATAAGGAATATATGTCCTTTCGTGGGCCCGGCAAAATCTATGTGAATCCTGGACCATGGTCCTCTGGGGTTTTCCCATTCCAGGATTGGTGCTGCGGGAGGGCTCGGTCTGGTTTCTTGGCAACGTTTGCATGTTGCCACCCAAGTCTCGATTTGCTTATCCATCCCTGGCCACCAGGCTTAACTCCTACCAGGGCTTTTGTTCTAACTATGCCTGGGTGCCCCTCGTGTAACAACTCCAATACCTTCCCATGTAACTTTTCCAGAATAACAACTCTATCCGCCCAAAGTACACAACCTTTTTGTAATGAGAGTTCTGTTTGCCGGTTCCGGAATGTCCTGAATGATTCGTCATCGTCCTTTTCCAGCCACCCCTTTTCTACCCAATATAACACCCGCGCCCGAAGTTTGTCTTTATTAGTCTTGCGGGCAATCTCTGATGCGGTTATGGGTAGATCGGGCAGAGTCTCTATGCTGAGGGTGGCTGTCGTGGGTGGTGGGTCGATGTCTAGGTCAGGTAACAGCGTGCGGCTCAGGGCATCTGCGTGGATGATTGTCTTCCCTGGTCAGTGTGTGAGCCGCTAGCTGTAGGTGGCAAGGAATTCGGACCACCTTGTCATTCTAGGAGATAGAATGTTCGGGGTGGCCCTGTTCCCTGCCAGGATTCCCAGCAGCGGCTTGTGGTTGGTGATGATGGTGAACGTGCGGCTGTAGAGGTACTCGTGGAACCTCTTCACTGCGGCGACGATAGCCAGGGCCTCTTTGTCCAGTTGGCTGTAAATTCTCTCTGGTTTGGTGAGTGTCCTCAAAAAGAAGGCGATGCTTCTTTTCCGTCGGGGAGTGTGTGGCTGAGGACGGCGCTGACGCCGAAAGGTGAAGCATCACATGTGACGGCAAATGGTAGGTCTCATTGTATTGGATTAGGATGGCATCCGAGGTGAGCAGGTCCTTTATTTTGCTGAAGGCGGCTTCCTCACATTTCCCCCAAGTCCATTTGGCTGCCTTGTCCAAAAGCCTATGCAAAGGCTCTGCCACGGTCACCTTTTGTGGCAGGAAAACATTATAAAAATTAAGCAGTCCTAGAAATGCCTGCAGTTCCGTTTTATTCTGTGGTGTTGGGGCTTCTTTAATGGCTCTGATTTTTTTCGCAGTTGGGTGGATGCCGTGTTGGTCTAGGAAGTATCCTAGGAACTCGACCCGCTCTGTGTACAGCTGGCATTTTTCTTTTTTCACCTTTAGCCCGGCCTCTTTGAATTTGGTTAGTACCTCCCTTAGACGACCCTCTAGTTCTTGTTGGTTGGCCGCTGACACCAGTACGTTGTTGAAGTAGGGCACCAACCCCTTAATTCCTTGCAAGAGTCTCTCCATGAGGCTCTGGAAAATTCCCGGAGCCATGCTGACTCCAAACTGGAGTCTGTTACAGCGAAATGCTCCCCGGTGGGTGACTATGGTCTGTGCCTTGGTGGTTTCTGCGTCGACCGGCAACTGTTGATAGGCTTGCGCCAGGTTGAGCTTCGCAAAGACCTTGCCTCCCCCAGTGAGTGTAGAAGGTGCTGCACTACTGGGATAGGGTAGGTGCTTTGTTGTAAGGCACAATTTAGGGTGGCCTTATATTCCCTGCAGATTCTCACCGACCCATTGGGCTTGACTGGGGTGACTATGGGGGTCTCCCACCGGGTGTGATCGATTGGTTGTAGGACCCCTTGTTTGATGAGCTTGTCAATTTGCTCATCGATTTTTGGCCAGAGTGCAAAAGGTACCCGCCGTGGTTTTAGGTGTATTGGGGAAATGCTGGGGTCTAGGCTGAAGGAAATAAGGGGCCTTCGGTACTTGCCTAGGGTGCCGTCGAACACTTCCTGGAAGTCCCTTGCCAGTTGCTCTTCCCAGTCGGCATCTGTGACGTGGTCGACGCCCGTAACCTCGATCCCGAGTGGTGCGAACCACTGTAGTCCCAAAAGGCTGGGGCAGTCTCGGTCCACGATCGTCAGGGGAAGCTTTGCTGTGCGGTCCTTGAAGGTCACTTCGAACTGTCCAGTTCCGACTACCAGGATGCGGTTTCCCTGGTAGTCTCTGAGGATGAGTTTCTGGGTTTCCAACATCCTCTTGTGGATTTCCGGCACCAAACGCCTGATTTCTCACCAGGCAACAATGGAGAGGTAGGACCCGGAGTCCACCTCCATTTTGCATGGTTCGCCTTCGATGCCCACTTCCACGTATACTTTTCGGGCGTCTGTGGTTGATGAGTGGCCGATGACAACCATCTGGTGGGTTTCCTCTTTCTGCCGGTTTTCGCTGCTTCGTCGGTTCTGTCCGTCTCAGTTTCAGTGATTTTTGGCTTGGCAGTCTCTGGCCCTGGGGGGTGTGCCGTCTCATCTCAGGTTGCTGTGATCTCGCCAACAGGGGCTGTAGGCTTTTCTCAGTCGGCAGACTCGGGTGATGTGACCTTTTTTATCGCAGTGTCGGCAAATCGCCTCAAAAAACTGGCACTCCGATCAAGGATGGTCGCCTCCACACCTGGCACATGTGGTCCCCGACTTACGACTCCGCCGATTGCGCCGATCTCGTCCCGTCTGGAGCCGATGTATTTCTTCTTCCTCATCTGTGGTGTTGGAGGCGGAGTGGAAGTCGCCATGATGGGTGGTGGTTTCCTGGTAGCTTGCTTCTGGGTGGGCCTCGGTCACCCGGCCCGTCATGGTGGTCACGGTGCATTCCCCGGTGTCCAGTCTCCACATTCGATTCGCTGATTTCCGGGTTGCCTTGGCTGCGGTGGCTTCAGCGAGTGCGTCGGCGAGGGCCATGTCGCCTTTTGCCATCAGCCGGCTTTGTAGGACTGGGTCTCTGAGTCTGAGCACGGCACGGTCCCGCAAAGCCTCGTCCATGTCCGAGAACCCGCACATGCCCCCTAGGCTCCGTAGATCAGCCACAAAGTCGCTGATGCTCTCACCAGATCTCTGGTCCCGCTGGTAGAAATCATGCCGCCTGATGAGGGTGGGCACGGCGGGGGCATAGTGGTTTTGGAGCAACGGCTCGAGGTCGGCCCAGTCCATCTCCTTCACGTCCCCGGGTTTTGCGAGAGCTTTTGCCATCTTGAACACTGCAGGCCCGCAGTGTGTTAGACGGCTTTTTTCTTCTGCCCGGTTGCATCCTTCAAGTTGCTACTTTCAAGGAACATTAGGAATCGGTCTGTGTACAATTCCCAGTCCTCGGTAGCTGGGTTAAAGGGTGCGGGCGGTGCAATGCTGGCCATCTTGTCGGTCTCACTTCCTCAGGACACGTGCTTGAAGGGGTTTAGTCTCGGGATCCCACCTTCGTCGCCAGTGTCGTGTCCGTTGCGGGAAAGGAGACTCGGAGCCAGTGACTCAGTTTCAGCTCTTTATTAGATCCTGAGATCGGCTCGGGATTCAAAGGGAAGAACAGTGGCTTTTATTCTCTGGCCACGGCGGCCGCGGCCAATGGCACCACTTTGAATCTCCCGCGATTAGTTTCCACCAATCACAGGGGATTCGTTATGGGCCAATCAGTGCGGCTCGCTCGGCCAATGAGATCGCTGTGCGCTTTGGCCAATCACAGCGCAGCGCTTGCAAGTATGCTAATGACTGTACAGAACAAAAACAAGAGTAGTTTGTATTTGTTTTATCTGTTATATATGTATGCATTCATCAACTTTTTGCATCAATCAAATGTCAGGTTTGTTTCCTAAATTAATACATGTAAAATATATTGCTGATTGGAAGATTCTCCCTCGAGCCGCTCGGAGCATCCAGAGAGTGGGATGTGCTTCCGAGTCCTCTTCTTGCAGGCTGAGCTTTAGCTGAGGAAACGCTCCGCCCCCTCACGTGACTCCAAGTAGCGTTCCCCCAGTCTTTTGCTCAGCCTCGAAGTGGCAGGCTGTTATTGAAAGGAGCTCCTTGGCTGATTCAAACTGCGTGCATTAGTCTGGCTATTTCTTCAATTTCAGGTTGCATATTTCTTTTCCTTCCTCCTGTGCAAAGGGTTGGGACTTAGGGGAAGTCTCTCCTCACCCCTAGGGGCCAAGAGGGCGGGTTCGCAGCGCTTCACGTGACCCCCCCATTATTAGATCGCATCACTGCCTCCGCGCTGCCTTCTGGCACGCAACTTTCGCTGGATTCCCCCCCACCCTAAATGCCGACCGGGAGGGCTAGTCACTCCTTAAGAGCACCAGGTGTGCTGAACTAACTGGACAAGCCCTCCTTGCCGTCCCGAAGGCGCCCAACATAGCTCAGCTCGTGGCCGCCATCTTGGGGCCGCATCGTGGTCGGGCGCCATTGTTATTTCTGGCTGCTGCGGTGGAAGTAAAAGTCCAAGACCCCCTGGATCAAGAGTTAGTTACTTTTAGCATTCCTTCAGGCTCGCTTTCATTGTCTCTGTTGGCCTCCCACAGCCTCTATCGGAGTGAGGATGCAGCACCTCCCCCTCCGGCTTGTTGCTGGAGGCTTGCTGCCAGAGGCCTCTCTCCTTCTAGGCCTCAGGCGTTTATTTGGTAAATACGGCCTGTACTGTGGTACCTCTTTAGTTCCTTTCTTGCTGTTGTAAAAAAAAAAAAAGAGAGAGAGAGAGAAAAGAAATGAAAGAGAGAAAAATTTACAAACGAAATTATACGTTTTTATATGTATATACAGAGATAACCTTTACATGCAGATAGCATATAAAAAAATAAAAAAAAAAATAAAAATAAAAATAATAAATAAATAAATAAATAAAATAAAATAAAAATAAAGATCAGAGGATTACTCATCTGTACATATTATATATATATATATATATATATATATATATATATATATATATATATATATATATATATATATATTTATTCCTTACTACCGGTTACCACTGTACATATTAAATTCCAAAAGGGGGAGAGGGCCAGCTCAAACCTCACTCGGCCCCACTCAGGCCAATTCTAGGCGAGCCAACTGCCCTTACTATTATTACTATTATTATCACCAGGACAAGGAACCTTATGTTATTATAATTATCAAAATGGCAGAGGGCAATCTCTCTAAATGACCTTCCTTGAAGGCTAAGGCAAAGTCCCACTACTTGCGCAGGCATTTCAAGGAGCCTTCTAAGGCCTCCCAACGAGATGCCTGAAGGCGCCACGAGGCGTTGGAAAAGGAGTTTGATAGGAGATCAAGGGAGTCCTGCTCAGGGCCTCCAGTCCTTCCTTCTCCCTATCTAGGCGCAGCCCACTTCAGGGTCACTTGACCCCGGGACCACCGACCAGACAGACCCCTGAACCTACAGCCGCTGGTCTGCATCAGGAAGAACCCTCTACATCTGAGGTTCCAGCCCACATCAACGCTTGGACAGAATCGACTATCCGCCAGGGCATTGCGGAAGGCCTGCAGCACATGTCCACATCAGGCTTCTCTCCATGGGCTCCAGACCACGACTCTTTATCCATCAGATCCCTTCCACAGCCGGATCCCTCGGTTGGTCAGGTACTCCCTAAGAGGGACAGCCCTCCTCCCATAGGGGCCTAGGAGGAGGAGGAGGAAGGGGACTTTGGTGACTTCAGGGAAGAGGTACAGGACTCCCGGATGGGATCCTCCCATTATAGTGAGCCCTCCTTAGAGGCGAACCTCATGGAGGGGGAGATGTCGGAGGACGAGGGGGCTTCTCCCAACCAACCCATATTCGGGGGGCTGTTCAAGCCACGCTTGTTCAAATCCCTCCTCTTTAAAGCCAAGAATGTCTCTGGTCTTCCTCCCCAGTCTCCCTCTGACTTCCCCCCCACCTCAGAGAGACCAGACGACTCCATTTTCACACAACCAGTGATGGAAGCTGAGGTCATCCCAACCGAAGCAACTTGCTTCCATGGGAGCCCCCCCCTACACCCTCTATCCAAGACAAGAGATTCTTTAATCTCAATTCAGCAATGTTTACTCTTCTAAACATCCCGGAGGTTGATGACCCCATTGTGGGCCTTGCCTCCTCCTCTATACCCAGTGAGGCCTTAGAGGCCTTGAAACCTGAGCAAAAGCAGACGGAACTGGCGTTGTGCCGGGCCCATCTATCCGACGCTTGGGCCATTAAATTGGCTAGGGCCACTTCATTCTTCACAGGGTCCTCTATCCGCTGGCTCCGGCAGCTGAGAGAACGTCCCCACGTCAATGTGAGGGCGCACCAAGACATAGCAAAACTGGTGGCCGCAGCCGAGTTCTCAGCTGACGCCACTTACCAATCGGTAAGGTTCTCTTCCAAAGCGATAACATCACATGTCACGGCTCACCGCCTACTGCGGCTCAAGCACTGGCAGGCAGATGTAAAAATAAAGTCAAGCTGGCCACTGCTCCCATCAGGGAGACAAACTGTTCGGCCTGGCCTTGGAACCCCTGCTGGTTGAGGGCCGCAGCAAGAGGAAGTACCGGCCCTCCCTTTTTCGGAGGCCAGAGACAGAAGGCCCTCAGCCCTTTCAGAGGGGCTTCCCCCGCCCTTTCTACCAACTCCCCTTCCCGCCCAGATACCCGAGACCCCCTTCCTTCCGGTCTCAGGACCGCTCGGACTCAGGTGACAGAAACAAATGGGGCGGCAACCATAAGAGGCCCTTTAGGGGATCAGGGGGGAGGCCCTACCGCTGACCCAGATAGAATTTCTTCCTCCCTCCCCATCGGTGGCCGCCTTAGACACTTCGCTGCTCAATGGGAAAATCCACTCCCATGCACGGGTTAGGGACACTGTCAGGTTTGGTCTTGCCCTTGAGTTCTGGTCCGCCCCCCGCTGATTTCTTCAGGACATCCCCCACCTCAAGAGATCCCACCAAACGTGCACTAATGGATGCAACCATCCAACACCTGCTTGACATTCAGGCCATTTAACCCGTTCCACTGGTCCAGAGGGGATGAGGATTCTACTCCCACCTCTTTGTGGTGCCCAAGCATTTGGGGGGATGCAGAGCTATATTAGATTTAAAATGGCTGAACCGCCACCTTATCCAGCGCAAATTCAAAGTGCATACCTTGCAATCGATTCTCTTGGGTACCAGGTGGAGTGACTGGTTATCCCCCATAGATCCCTCAGAGGCATGCCTACACATTCCAATCTGGCCCTCTCACCACAAATCCCTTAGGTTCTGTTATAACAACCTTCACTATCAATACGTGGTCCTCACCTTTGGTCTGGCCTCGGCTCCCAGGACCTTCACCAAGGTCCTCGCGGCCCTGGAGGCTCACCTCAGGAGCATTCCCGTCCGCCGTCACTGCTATTTGGACGATATCCTTATTCTCTCCCCGTCCAAGACCCAGGCAGTCAGGGACACCAGAGCCACCCTCTCCGCTCTCCTGGCACATGGGTTCCTCTTCAATTGGCAAAAGAGTCAACTGGTCCCATCCACCCGAATCATCCACTTGGGAGCCATAATTGATTCGGTTACAGAAAAGGTCTTCCTCTCCTCGGAGAGGTTCCTTAGCATTTAAGCTCTGGTCAAACAGATTAGGCGATCAAGGAGGGTGGCGTTACTTGACCTTTGTAAATTATTGGGTAAGATGGTTTCATGCATCTCAATTATTCCTTCAGCCCGTTTACACAGCAGATCCCTCCAGTGGTCCCTGCTCCCATCCCAAAGATCCGGAAGAAGCAACTCGAAGTCCAGAGTCAAGGTGCCTCCGAGGGTCCTCACGTCCCTCCTCTGGTGGACCAATCCTGCCATCAACAGGGGCCACCTCCTCTCAGAACCTCAGTGGCTAACCCTCATCGCAGACGCCAGCCTATCAGGTTGGGGCGCTCACGTTAACTCGCTCTCGGCATAGGGCAAGTGGTTGCTGATCGAGCTAAGATGCAGCCTCAACTGGCTGGAGCTTCACGCCGTCCACCTGGCCCTGCTCAGATTCCTCCCCTTGGTACGCGGGCGTCACATCCTTATTCTCACGGACGACACTACGGCTAAAGCCCATATCAACAGGCAAGGAGGCACCCAGTCTATTCAGTTGATGAGGGAGGCCGAGCGCCTCTGCCATTGAGCAAAATCCAACCTCTTCACACTAAAAGCCAAACACATCTCCGGAATCTCCAACATCCAGGCGGATTGGTTGAGCAGGGCCACGGTGGACCAAGCAGAATGGTGCCTCCATCCATCCCTATTCAAGGAGGCGTCCAGAATATTCGGCCTCCCGAGGGTGGATCTCTTCGCCTCCCTGTCCAATGCACAGCTTCCACTGTTTTTCTCCAGGTACCCATCTCACGGGTCAGAGAACCACAACGCGCTAAGCTGCCCATGGCCCCCAGGGCTCCTATAAGCCTTCCCTCCGCTGCCGCTAGTTCCCAGAGTCATAAACAAACTCATTCACGAGAAGGCAGACCTGCTCCTGGTGGCTCCCTATTGGCCCAGGAGACCATGGTTCGCGGACCTCCGCAATCTTTCGGTAGCGCTCCCCTGGAGGATGCCCCCGGACAGGATCTCCCTCTCTCAGGGGCCCCTTCTGCATCTGGAGCCCCAATGCTCCACTTAGCTGTCTGGAGATTGAATGGATCCGTTTGACAAGAGAGAAATTCTCCAGTCAAGTAATCGACACTATTTTGGCCGCTAGGCGACCCTCCACCACTCGAATTTATGATGCCACTTGGAGGGGCTTTTCCAAGTGGTGTAGCGGGTTCCAAGTTGACCCCCTCTCTCCCCCTATTGCACAGGTCTTGGAATTCCTTCAAGAAGGCCTACGGAAAGGGCTTGCCCCCAACACCCTGAGACGGCAGGTCGCTGCCCTCTCAACCATTGTTTCTTCTGATAACTTCAGTTCTCTCTCTCATCACCCCCGGGTTAGAGCTTCCTCAGGGGCACCACCAACTTGTGCCCTCCGACTGTTCATAGGTTCCCCTCATGGGACCTCAACAAGGTCCTCGTTTCACTTACAAGGCACCCGTTTGAACCTCTGAGGGAGTCCTCCCTTCAATTTCTAACGTTTAAAGTAGTTTCTAGTGGCCATTACTTCTGCTCGTAGAGTCTCGGAAATAGCAGCATTGTCAATCAGAAACGATTTATATGTGTTCCATGCTGATCGGGTGGTCCTTCGCACCGACCCCACCTTCTTACCCAAGGTTAACTCACCCTTCCACAGGTCTCAGGAACTGGTCCTCCCAAACCTTTGCCCCAGACCCTCGAGGGACAGGGAAACCCTTTGGCACTCCCTGGATGTTAGAAGGGCCTTGCGCATATACATTAAGCGCACACAACCCCTGAGAAGATCAGAATCCCTCTTCCTCTCCTTTCAGCCCAGGACATTGCAGTTCAAAGTCTCTCCCTCAACCATCAGTCGCTGGATTGGGGCGACTATTGCCAGGTGCTACCTATCACAATCTCTGCCCGCTCCTGGGGGAATAACCGCTCATTCCGCCAGGAGTGCAGCTACTTCGGCGGCTTGGGCCATGCAAGCCCCAATTGCTGACATTTGTCGGGCAGCCACTTGGGCCTCTCCATCCCCATTCATCAGACATTACAAAATAGACTTATATGCCTCAGCAGAGGCCTCTTTTGGCCGACGAGTCCTACAGAGGGTCATCAGTGACCCGGAGGAGCTACCAGCTCAGACGGAGTCCCACCCGTAGGACAGCCAAGCTTTGGTAGGTCCCACTCTCTGGATGCTCCGAGCGGCTCAAGGGAGAATGGGCGTTGGTTCTTACCTGATATGCCCCTTCTCGGCGAGCCGCGAGGAGCATCCAGCCCCACCCTAACTCCTCCGTCTGGTGGGTACTCTAGTTTCAGCCAAGGAGCCAATACTTGATTAGAAGGATTTCTTAACCTTTCTTCTCATTATCGCAAAAAACTGGGGGAACGCTATTTGGAGTCACGTGAGGGGGCGGAGCGTTTCCTCAGCTAAAGCTCAGCCTGCAAGAAGAAGACTCGGAAGCACATCCCACTCTCTGGATGCTCCTCGCAGCTCGCCGAGAAGGGGCGTATCAGGTAAGAACCAACGCCCATTCTTAATATGTGAAAAATATTTGAAAAGCAATTTCCAAATATAATTAAGAATGAGGTTTGGGAGAACTTAGTAATATAATAACATACACATTGTGACTGTGAACTTGATGGAAATCTTATAATTGCCAACTATTTAGCTCATGAGCCAATTGCAGAAATTGCCAATTGCCAATTGTTCCTGCAGATCACTTATGAATAGCAGTTGTCTGAAGGAGAATAGGATGATCTCACAGTCTTTCCCTTTTCCAGAGAGATTTTGCCAACCGGAATTTACTTTCTGACTGCCAATCTTGCCATCTCTGTTCCTTCAGAGACATGTAGTCTACCATGAATCTTCACCAATAATAGTTTGTTTTTATCTATCTATCATTTAAATGAAAATATTATTAAAGGAATTGTAAAATTCTTAAACTTTGAGGAGCCAAGCTAGAAAAAACTGAACAATCCTCGAGTGTGTAGGAAGTTTAATTTTAGTGTCATGTATTATGTTAAGCCAGTTTGTTTAAATTATAGTTTTTTGAAAAGTGACATTGGTAAAATTCAGAAAGGTAAAGTTGTATAAATAGCCATCGATAAACAATAATCAGCCAGGATTATATAATATGCTAAGCCAAACACAGACAAACTCCAACAAGATGGTAGTCTTTGTCTTGTATAGTAAACACCATCTCTCTGAATGGTTATTGTACTTTTAAAAGAAATAATATTGGTATCATTCTTTTCTCTGATTTATTAAAGCAATTATTTAGGGTCAGTTGGGGATTTTAACATAAGAATAGTGGTTTCTACCAATCAGCTGATATCATGCATATGATTGTTGGAAGAAATTCTAAGTGCGAAGAAAGACACTGGAAACATGGAGACTGCTTGGAAAGATGGTTTAATGGTGAACAGCAGAACCACATGGGCTTTGAAGCCCTGGGTAAAATTGAGCACATGGGTGAGAGAGGGAGACAGATTTATACTCTCTGTTGGGCCTTGAACTTGCTTCGTGTTCCTGTGGCAAGAAATATATTCTCATTGTTGTCAGACTCCCATGAGGCCATGCAGGGGTGACTTTCTAGGTTGTCTTTGTTAATAAGCTTTAATGGATCTAGCCAAAATTAACTTTAAAAAATGTTTATGGTCAGAGTAATTCTTTTATTGTAGAAATGTAAACTTTCATTATGTCTATGTTCTCTCTTAGATACATCATTCTTCCAGGGGGGGAGACGAGAGAGAGGTTCAAAAACCAAAAGTAAGTACTTTTTATACCTGGTGGGAAGGGAATGTGCAGTGATGCATCATGGAACTTGTATGCTTAACATCAGGGACAGCAATATTAATGTTTTCTTATGTAATAAAGCAGTTTGACATTTTATCTTAACAATTCCCTGTCTAAGGTCGAACTGATTTATCATTGAGGGAACATTAACATAGATATTATCATACACCATTTATATAATTATACATGTTTATTTGTCAGGTATGAATGTTGTTTTGAGGGAAGAGGTTTCATCAAAATATCTGCAGTTTGTTGCTTAGTCTCACAATGTACAGCTTTTATTAATCCAATTTCTGACAACTGTCTCATGTGTACTTAAAACTGTACTTAATGTCAATGTGCCTTGATCTGTGGCCTATAGCATTGGCCTTGGATATACCTATTGCTGCTTTATTATCATCCTGAATGATTATGGGGTATGAAGGTTCTTTCCAAATGTCCACCAAATTAAGTTATTTGCGGCATTTGATAAACAAACAAATCCGGCTTCTGTAGTTAAGGTTGATACAAGTTTTTGTTTTCCGGTATACCAATGGATAGGACTATCATTCAGAAAAATAACATACCCTGAAGTACTTTTTCATGTTTTAACATCTCCCGATCAATCGGCATCTGTATAACATGAAAGTCTTGGTGTGCTCAATGTATTTGGATTAAGCGACAAAACTGCATCAGCGGTGTATTTCAAATATCTCAATAATCTTTTGATCACATTCCAGTGGTACATTTTTGGGTTATTTATGTGTCTTGAGAGCAAGTTGACTGATAGTGCTATGTCTGGTCTAGTCCAATTGGCTATATAAAGTAACAAACCAATTGTAGATCGATAAATTGTATTGTTCTTAAATACCTCATCATCATTAAACATGTTCTTTTAGGAAGTCAGTCTGCATGGGGGTATATGATGGTTTGGCATCAGACATTGCATTTCTTCAGTAATTCTAATATCTTTTCCTTTTGTGATAGTATGAAACCACTATGTGATTCAGTAATCTGAACTCCTAAATATTTATTGATTTTTCCCAAAGATTTCAATGAAAAATGTTTTTTGAAGTTTTTTGGCGAATTGATCACATTTAAATTTACTTTTACATATGTATAATATATCATCAACATAGACAAGTACATTTTCACATATACCTTGTTCCCTTTTAATAAATACATATTTGTCAGCTGATGTGGCGATGAAACCTATTAGTCTTAAAGTTTTGGAAAAACTATCGTACCATCTCTTACCCGATTGTCGCAAACCATAGAAACTTTTATTGAGTAGCCAGGTTTTTCCTTCATTACAGTCAATTCCTGGTGGTGCTCTGATATATAATTCCTAATCTAATGGTGCATGTAGGTATGCTGTTTGTACATCGAATTGATACATGTGTTCATTTAGAATTGAGGCAATGACTAATGTTGTCTTAACACTCTCTGCCCTCACTGTAGGTGAATAAGTGTCTATGTAATCATCTAAATCATGTAAATAAAGAGTTGAAGTTCACCGTTCCACAGGCTCGTCTCCATTCTTTCTCACCCATGCTTCAAACATAACACTGGCGACGAAGGTGGGATGTGGAGACGTCGGAGCTGACTGAGCTAAGAAGAAACACCGAGCATGTGACTGACAACGCAACACGACGGAAACATGTCCGGCGTCATCGTACCACCCGCTCCGTTTGACCCAGTGCAAGAGGACTGGGAGTCCTACATGGATCGTTTCCAAATGTTTTTGGAAACTAACAATTTAAAGGATGCCACAACCAGGAAGAAACAGGCAGTATTCCTGACGCATTGCGGACCAACCGTATTTAAGATGGCTAAAGTACTAGCCAAACCTGCAGAAGTAAAGGTGATGGACTGGGACGTCCTCGAACCCCTACGAAGACTCATTATGCACCAACTGTGCCACGCTCGTGAAATGGCACGAGTTCTATCAAAGAAACCAGCAAAAAGGAGAAAGCATCGCCGACTTAATAGCAGACCTCTGTAATCTGGGAGGTCTCTGCGGATTCGCCGATTTGGAAGAGGCGTTGAGAGATTGAATAGTTCTGGGATTAGATGCCTCAGGCGTGCAGAGCAAGCTGATGGTGAAAGGCAACATCAGCCTTGCCGATACCATCGCTGATGCTACTGCAGCAGAAGCAACCAGGAAGTCAGCTGCCCAATTACGCCACAACCGCGCTCCGGTACACCAACCGACAGGCGACATTTTACCCAAGTCAGAGGGACAGCTATCAACGGCCCACCACGAGGACCTCTCTTCATTGTCAGACAGCGACGAAGAGGTCCATCGACTGCGGTCCGACCGGGACTCCTACCCAAAGTCCCTACACCCATGCGCCGGCTGTGGAGCCAACCATGCCAGGTCTGAATGCAAATTCCGCGACGCGCTCTGCCATGAGTGCGGGAAGAGAGGCCACATCGGACGGGTCTGCGGAAGCTTCCAAAGACCTGGCCAGGCCTCAAAAGGGGCTAACTATCGCCAATTGACAGGAAACCATCCTGTAAGGTGAGAACCAGTAAACCACTCCTACAGAAACCGAATTTTGAATCACCCCACGAAGTGAGAAGAGGCTCACCAGATGATCATTATCGGTCACGCCTCTGCCTTGGATGCCAAGAAAATCCGAATTACAGTGGCCATCGAAAATCAGCCTTGCCAAATGGAAGTCGACTCGGGATCGTCTCTCTCGATGGTTTCCTGGAAGAACCTCAAGCAACTCATCTCCACTATCCAGCGCCAAGACCTCTGTTCCCAAAGACTTATTCTTAAGGACTATCAAGGGAATCGAATCCCTGTCATTGGATCCAACCGAGTCCGGGTCTCATTCAAGAATCGCACAGCTAACTGTGATCAACAAAGATCGGCCTAGCCTGCTAGGCCTCCAATGGTTCGCGCCACTTGGCATTGAAGTGGCAGGCATATACCGAGTTAGCGGCAGTGACTGGGAGGAGGACCTCGTCCATGAATTCAGGGATGTCTTCGCGGAAAAATTAGGCGATTACAAGGGGACCCCAATATCGTGCAGCCTTAATCCAAAGATAGCTCCCATTCGCCTTAAACCCCATCGAGTTCCGTTTGCCTTAAAGCCGAAAATCGACGAACAGCTCGATAAATTAATAGCTCAGGGGATGCTAGAGCCAACCGATCACTCTCCCTGGGAGACCCCAATCGTAACACCAATTAAGCCGGATGATTCAATTTGAATTTGTGGGGACTATCGGGCCACCCTGAACCATGCCCTACAGCAAAATGCATATCCGGTGCCAGTGGTGCAGCATCTCCTCCATTCTCTGGGGGGCAGAAAAGTCTTCACTAAACTAGACTTAGATCAGGCATATCAGCAACTACCTGTTTATGAAAAGACGGCACAGGCACAAACGATTGTGATGCACCGAGGTGCCTTTAAATGTACCCGGCTCCAATTCGGAGTCAGTTAGCTCCGGGAATTTTTCAGAGCCTTATGGAGAGGCTACTACAAGGGATTAAAGGCGTAGTCCCCTACTTTGATGATGTATTAATTGCTGCACCTACAAAAAAAATCTTACGGGATCGTTTAAAACTAGTTCTACAGAAATTCCAAGACATTGGTCTTAAAGTGAAAAAGAATAAGTGTAAACTGTGTCCAGATTGTGTTGAGTTTTTAGGGTATCTAATTGGCAGTCAGAGTATTCACCCTAAATTGAGAGCAATAAAAAACGCTCCCAGACCTCGGAACAAGGCCGATCTCCAGGCATTCCTAGGCCTTATCAACTTTTATAACGTATTTCTACCACATAAAGCAACTGTCGCTGAACCATTACATCGTTTACTAGACAAAAAAGCAATTTGGTTATGGGGTCATAAAGAAGAACAGGCGTTCTGTAATGTAAAAAAACTACTGACTTCTGATGCTGTACTCATGCAGTACAATGAGACTCTGCCATTAAATATCACATGTGATGCTTCGCCTTTTGGAGTGGGCGCCATTTTGAGCCATGTACTGCCTTATGGTAACAAAGCCCCTGTTGCATATTTTTCAAAGACGCTTTCAAAAACTGAGCGAAATTATAGCCAAATCGATAAAGAAGCCCTCACAATTGTATCTGCCATTAAAAGATTTTACGAGTTCGTGTATGGCCGGGCTTTTACTATCGTGACTGACCACAAACCGTTATTGGGGATAATAGCCGGAGATAAGCCGACTCCCTACATATTATCACCCAGGATGACTCGCTGGTCAGAATTATTGGCTGCTTATAATTATTGGCTGCAATACCGCCCGGGGAAAGCCATTCCCCATGCCGACGCATTGAGCCGAGCACCGCTTCCAGAGACTCTCGATGACCCCGCACCAACGGTAACCATGTTACAGATTGAGACACTCCACGCACCACCATTAACCGCCCGAGATATCATGAGAGAAACCAGACGAGACCCCACCTTAGCGCGAGTCCTAAGCTGGGTAGAACGCGGATGGCCATTGGACTAGTTATCAGATAACTTCACACCATTCAAGACTCGACAAACAGAGTTGTTCTCTCAAAAGGGCTGTATCATCTAGGGTGATAGAGTCGTTATCCCAGAACGACTCCAACAAGCAGTACTGAGAACCTTGCATGATGGCCACCCCGGTATCGTGCGAATGAAAGCCCTCGCATGAAGCTACGCATGATGGCCGGGCATCGACAAGCAAATCGAGAATTGGGTTAAAGTTTGTCATAGATGCCAGGAAGTGAGCAACGCCCCAGCAAAAGCAATCCCAACCGAATGGGAGACACCGTGGGGACCCTGGTCCCGTATTCACCTGGACTTTGCTGGGCCGACCAAAGGCCACACCTTTCTTCTAACCATCGAAGCCTACTCGAATTGGCTCAAGATTCACCGCATGACGAACACAACCACCGAAGCGGTCATCAAAAGATTGGAAAGACTGTTTGCAACCCACAGATTACCAGACGTTGTGGTGTCCGACAACGGGCCCCAATTTACCGCGCTGTCTTTCGAGCAATACCTGGTTGACCGTGGCATCCGACATGCGCTCACCTCGCCTGCACACCCTGCAACCAATGGCAGGGCTGAGCGCATGGTCCAATTTGTTAAGAAAACTTTGCAGAAATTTAGACTACGATAACATAGACGACAAAATCAACCGATTCCTTTTTCTACAACACCTCACACCTCACAGCGTCACCAACAAAACTCCCGCCGAACTGTTAATGGGACGAAAGCTCCGCTCCCACCTTGACCGGTTACACCCAGCTTATGAACCGGAAAAACCACTCGGATCCAGCGGCCGATATCGTACCTTCCAGGTAGGCGATTTGGTGTACGCTAAAAACCTATCGGGTGATCCGCTGTGGGTGGAGGCGACAGTAATCTGTGTAACTGGCCCTACCTTGTACAATGCCTTGACAATAGACTATGGAAATGCCATATCGATCAATTATGATCACGGCTCCAGTCGGGCATTTCTGAACTCCCTTATGACCAAACTGAGGGGGGGGGGAGATACAGAAGAAGATGAAATTCAACTAGAGGAAAACCCATTTGAAGGGAATGATAGTGGAATAGAGACACAGGAACTGGAACCAGAGTGGGAGTAGGTTCACCTCAGGGAGTTGCCGAAGATATTGGTCACAACAGAAACGCGAACTCTGAACCAGAGGCAACCCCTTCGCCAAACAATGATCTACCTCAGCGAGATTGCAGCCAAATGCAAAACGCACAGTGAAAATCAAGCAGACTAATAAAGCAACCGTCCTACCTTAAGGACTATGTAACTGCGCCCTGTAAACAGAAGCCAGGGGGAAGGGGTGTTGTGAATGCATAAAGGTTTAATAAAGTTATCTTGAGCTTGGAGTCAAGTGCAGGGTTCTGGCCCTGCACTTCTGATTGGCTGTTAATGGCAGGATCAGATTGGCCCGTTCAGGGGAATCTGATTGGCCATTAATGGAGCATTCGTATTGGTTAATGGAGCTAGCGCTCCTGGATTGTTATTGGTTAAATAGTTATTGGGTTGCCTATATAAAGAAGGCTATAGCGGCCATCCAGTTTGAGCTGTCACACCATGTAAATAAAGAGTTGAAGTTCACCGTCTCCATTCTTTCTCGCCCATGCTCCAAACATAACACTCTGCATAGTCTTTTTTCATTTTAGCTGTTCATTTGGTGGGAGTGCGTGTATGTCATAATTTTTGGGTGTAGTTATGGTGGTATCAATAGACATCACATAGTCCCTTAAGGTATTTGGAATTTTGCCCTTGTTAGATCTTAGTGATCTCCTGGGTATGTTTTCGGTTGGGATTTTTTTTTCGATGAGTCATCTGAACTGTACTCAACTATACCTTTGGTTTTGAGTATGTGGTGACCTTCCTTCCACTCCCTAACCTTAATGCTATTTCTGTTGGGTTTTGTTTTTGTAGTGTGTGTGTGAAATTTTGTTTGTTTCTGATCAGTTTTGAATGTGTCTTTGACAATTATTTTCTCATTTGAATGGATCTTACTCCAGTTTGTGTTTTCATGGAAATTTGCTGATCTCGATATGATTATCTTGTGATTACTATCCATGAATCTGTAAGCTTTGGTTTTTGGTTCATAACCAACAAATTTGAATTTTTTTGATACTTTATCTCCTTTTTGTCTGAATTGCTTGGGTATTTGTACATCGGCAGTTACCCCAAAAACATGGAGATGTGCTAGTATGGGCTTCTGATTATATATTATTTTGTATGGGGTTTTCTGTATCACACTTGACCATAAGGGTATAGTTAATTAAGGGTATAGTTTGAATATAAGACGGCCTCTCCCCAATATGAAAAGTTTAATCTGGCATCTTCTAATTTGCATCTAACCATAGTCTGTAATACTCCATTCCTGCGTTCTGCCACACCATTTTGAAAAGCAGAAAATGGTGAAGTTGTAAAATGTATTAAACCATGTTTATTAATCCAGTCACTGAATTCTTTGGAAAGAAATTCAGAACCACAGGCTGTCATGATCTGTTTGATTTTAATGTTATATTGGATTTCTACCCTCTTATAGAATTCTTTAAACTTGGTGAATGTTTCCCCCTTGTGTTTCAGGGTATATACGAAACCATATCTACTATGGTAATTGACAATTGTGAGAAAATATTTTTTATGGCCAATAGAGGGCTTCAAGGGGCGTACTAGATCCATGTGTACCAATTGAAAAATGTGTGTGGTGTTCCTTTTTTATTTTTTTGGTTGGGGTTTTTCTTTTGACTTTGAACAAATGGAACACTCTAAATAATTTTCACAATTGTTTACTTTGAGTCCCTCAGAACAATTCAACATCTTTTTAACAACAGGAAAACAAATATGCCCCAACTTTTTATGCAAAATATGGGCACAATTATGATGTAAAGGTTTACCAATTGAAATATGCTTTGAGTCATTCATTTTGATTACAACATTTTCAATACTTACATCGTTAATATCTGTGGGAATAAACTTTGACTTCAGTATTGGGTAATGATTAGTCTAAGACCTTATACATACATGTCTGCCTAAGGGTCACTGAGATAAAGCAAGGAAATTAAAAGCAAACACCAGAAACATTTAAGCAGCTCAGACGACTGTAAATAATTCTGTGTAATTATTTTAATCCACAATGTGAATGCTTACTATGTATGAAATTCTCAATAAAAGGGAGCACTAGAATTTGCTCTGGGCTCCCATCCCGAGTACACCAGCCTGTGTCTCATTCTTTCCATGGGAGACCACCACAAGTGGTGACCCCGACATGATCCACTGCAGGTGGTACGTATCCGGACCTCCGTGTTTCCTTGCCTGGAATAGGTAAAGTACGTACTTAACTATTGCTGGACAATAGGATTTTTTCAGGGAACACGGGGGGAAAACTCTCTCAGCCACAGGAACAGCATGTTAGTGAACTGCTGAAGTTAGTCAGGACAAACTTCTTTATCTTTAAACACTCCGGGGGGGAGCAAATAGTTCTTTCAAAAGATAATGTGAGAGAGCTGCTGCAAGAGATCTGGCGGCAATGTCCCTGGTATCCAGAGAAAGGCTCTTTAAAGTTAGACACATGGAGGAAAATTGGAACTATCCTTCATGAAGAGCCACGGGCAACAGCTGAAATTTTGATATATTGGAAGGTTGTTATGACTGCTTTAGACACCCAGCAACAACCTCTTTTAAAAACTTTAGTAGAACCCCCTCCTTATAAAGGAATTGTATTGCACCCGCCTACCCCAAAACTGGAGTGTGCTTTATCATTTCCAACAGCGCCTATGCCTGTGGATGATAAAATCCAACCCAAAATGGGAAAAGTTCAAGCAATGATGCATCAGGCTTTCAATGAGGGGAAATTAGAGCCTGATGAGATTCCCCAGATGAATTTGTTTCCAGTCAATAGGCAAGTGGTTGCTCAAGGCAATCTGCAGACTGAATGGGTTCCAATTCCTTTAGCAGTTCTTAGGGAAATTAAAAAAGCAGTTAAAGATTATGGTATTCAAAGTCCTTTTACAAAGGGGCTCCTGACAAGTTTGGCTACCTCATGCATGATTCCTAGTGACTGGAAAGATTTAATGAGAATGATACTGAGCTCTACTCAGGATGTGTTTTTTGACTCAGAATATCAAAGGGAAGCTATCACTAAGGGAAGGAATTCAGGGGGGCTGTATACGCCAGACCAAATCTATGGGGCAGGCTTGCTTGAATCCACTGCTGATCAAGCTGCTAATTTGCCTGATCACGTATTTCCAGTGGTTATGGCAGCTGCCCTTGGGGCGTTGTCCCACATCCAGGATGTGGGAACCCCAGCACGGTCTTTTTCTCAAATTAAGCAAACAGCATCTGAGTCTTATAATGATTTTGTGGAAAGGCTACAATTGGCTATTACCAGGCAAATCTCTAATGAGGAAGCTGGAAAAGAACTTTTGCTGAAATTGGCAGTTGAAAATGCAAACGCTGACTGCAAGCGTATCTTACAGCCCTTGGTGGCTAGAGGTGAGGTTACTCTGGCTGATCTGTTAAAGGCATGTGCAGTGGTGGGTTCTCAGGCTTACAACATGGAGACTTTGGCTATGGCATTGCAAAAAGGGATGAAACCTACAGGGAATTGTTTTAATTGTGGAAAGCCTGGCCATTTTAAAGCCCAGTGCCGTGCGCCTGGGGGGGGGGGGAATGGCATTTAACAAAAACAAAATTAAGGACATCTGTCCAAAATCGGTCTGTCCAAAATGCAAAAAAAGGTTTCATTGGGCAAATCAATGTCGTTCTGATCAGAACCAAAATCCGGGAAACTAAATTTGGGGCGTGCAGCTAGACCCGCTCCCAAGGCTGTCACAAAAGCATTGCCTGCAATTACTGGGAGTGCAGGTTTGGGTTTAAAAATGTTGAACTCAATTAATGTGACCTTTCCTAATCAAGTGTACATTGAGGACACTCATTTGCATGGGCCACTGCCAGAAAAAACAGTGGGATTAGTACTTCCCATGTCTTCTGCATCAGAAAAAGGGTTTTTTGTTATTCCAGGAGTTATTGATCAAGATTATAAAGGGGTTATAAAGATACAATTGTACACTGATACTCCTGCATCATTAATGGCCGGTGACTCTATTGCCCAGTTATTATTGCTTCCATACATCCTTATAAATCCTTTAATTGGGATCCCATGAACTGGTGGTTTTGGGTCCACTGAAATGGCAAGTTCTCCAGTTGCTGCAGAATTGCTAGCGCTGAAAAAAAATTTGACTACAGACCAACCAAAAATGACAATTGAAATTCAGGGAAAATCATTTTCTGGCCTTATAAATTCTGGAGCAGATGTCTCTGTGGCCAAAAGGAATGGCCAGATGAATGGGTGCTTGAAGACTCTCCGGCTGTTCGTGGAGTGGGTGGTATGCAGTTTGCAAGAAGTAGTATATGTTGGTTGAAGGCATTGCATAGAGAAACTGGTGAGACTGCAAGGATTCAACCTCTTGTGTTGCCCCTGCATATAAACTTGTGGGGTAGAGATTTACTGTCACAATTTCGCACAAAAATTGTTATTGGATAATGGGAAAATTACATGATCGATGCATTCCTGATACTCTGTTTGCTTTGGCAATTTTACAAACTCCAGCCTTGCCTACTGCAGCTTTATTTCAATTACATGAAGCGCAGGTTTATATCATTGAATGGTTGCATTTGCAGAATGCTCCCAGAAAAACAATTTCTACTATGTCTATGCTTTATAGTGAGTTAATCATCAAAGGCCGAAATCGCAGTATGCATTTATATGGCATAGATCTAGTTCAGTTATTTTTACCTATCTCCCTCACTCTGTGGGAAACTTGGTATAGTCAATCCATTGAATTGCAAATTGCTCTTGAAAATTGGCCAGGGAAGATTTCTTGCCACCCCCCCCACAGTGACCCTCGTTTCCAGTTGCTTCGAAACGTATCTGTAAATTTTAATTCAGTTATTGCTAAGCAGCCAGTTGGGGAATGACCGTTTATGCGGATGGTGGTAAGACCTACGCGCTTGTGCATGGAGACAGGAAGGGGTATGGAAAACAAAAATTACTCTTCCTCAGCAATCAGCACAAAGGGCTGAATTAGCTGCTGCTATTTTGGCCTTACAGGAATTTGCACAAAAACCGCTAAATCTTATTGTGGATTCTCTTTACGTTTATCAATTGATACTTAACATTGAATTTGCTTATCTTTCTCCATCTGTTGATGCTAATCTTATGAGTTTGTTTCTAGCTCTGCAAAGCTGTCTCCATTCTCACACACATTCTCCACATATCGCACACATTCGCAGCCACCAGCCACTTCCCGGGGAGCTGCAGGAAGGGAATGACGTGGCTGATGCAGCGGCCTCAGCCATGTCCTGTCTCTCACTTTCTCCTGTTACTCCATGGGACTCACATAGTTATTTTCATCAAAATGCCAAAGCTCTTTGTAAACAATTTGGTCTCACTGCTGCAGAAGCTGCAGCTATTATTCAACAATGTCCCAGTTGCAGTGCTCAATCCACTGCTCTTCCTCAAGGAGTAAATCCTCAGGGGACATCTGCTTGTCAACTGTGGCAGATGGATGTCACACAACACCCTCCCTTCAAACCATGGCACCATCTGCATGTCACCGTTGATACCTATTCAGGATTTATTATGGCAACAGCTCAACGAGGAGAGGCTATAAAACATGTAGTCAACCATTGCCTCCGTACCTTCACACATGTGGGGCCACCAATGGAGATCAAAACCGAAATGGCCCTGCTTACATTAGCACCGCCTTTGCGGAATTTTGTCATCGATGGTCAATTATACATAAATTTGGCATTCCCTACAATTCCACTGGTCAGGCCATTGTGCAATGAGCTCATCAGACACTAAAACAAGCACTCCTTCACACAAAAACAAAAACGGGGGAAGTGGATGGATATGGCTTGCCTTACATACAAAACATTCTTAATATTATCTTATATACTTTAAATTTTTTAAACAGGACAGGATCTCCTGCTGCTACGGCAGCCAGTAGGCATTTTGCTTCCTCCCCTTCTGCAGGTACACCAAGACCGAAAGTTCAGTATAAGAGATTACCAGATCCAACGTGGAAAGGACCTGTCCCGCTGATAACTTGGGCCAAGGATACGCTGCTGTTGAAGATGAGGGGACAGTTGTTTGGGTTCCTGGTCGCTGTGTACATCCTTATCATCAGCCAAAGGGGCAAGGGGATGGATTTGGGGGAATGGAAAAGAAACACGTTGATCCAGGACATGGGGAAGCTAGCAAACCTTCATAATAAAACTGATTGTTGGATATGTATGCACATGCCAACTCACAAAACATCAGGGCTTCCAATGGTTGCAGTACCTCTGGCCGAAGGTGACTGGTATAAGGGACAATGCTATGGTTGTTCAGGGATGTGGTCTAACAGTTGGACTACAAGTAACATAAATACATTGCATCTTGGAAGCCAAATCCAAGAGGTGGCGGGTATCTGCTGGACCCACAATGAGACAGTAGAGAATATGACTTACTTGGGAACATATCCATTTTGTAACAAAACAATTATTATTGGCAATGGAAGTCGGGTTTATCCGGATGACATAAAAACTAAAAATCTCACTTACTTTGTACATAATATTTCTAAATTTAATATCATATCTTTGATCAATGAAAATGGGTGTCCATTTATCCCTGCCACATATTGTCCCACCATGAGAGAAAACCAGCTGCCCAAATGTGCAAATGGGAAATACGCACCACCGCCCACTTATTTGGCTATGTTAATGGAATCCTTTGCACAATTAATCTATGCTGAACCAAATACGGTTGGTCAACTCCTGGGAGTAAATCTATGGTTGCTGTGTGGACGGATGGCCTATGATCACATGCCAGCATGATGGAAAGGAGTCTGCACCTTTGGGAAAATAATCCCATCTCATGTCATTTTAAAATCTTTGGGGACTGCTCATATCTGCAATGCGCATTCCGCAACGAAAGTAAACTCTGTTTTGAATCATGACTACTGGACACAGATATCAAGGGAGTTATTCCTCCTTTAGGAGTCATGATGAACTATAGAGCATCATTTAAACAATTGGACAGTTACTATGTTTAAAGACACCATTAAAACGCTAAAGCTGCTTGAAGAAGAGCAAGGAAAAATCCTTGACTTTGTCCTGCAAACCAGATATGCGGTGGATACTATTTTGGCTGCGCAAGGGGGAGTTTGCGCTGTGATTCATACACATTGTTGCATGTATATCTCTGATTATTCTCCAAACATTACAGCTACTATACAGCATGTGGAACAAACCCTGAATGAGAATCCATTACAATCAGAGGACGAGGGACTGGACGTGTGGTCTGCACTTTGGTCCTGGTTGCCAGATGGTTCATGGATTCGTCACCTAATTGTTGGAGTGATATTGCTTTTTATACTTTCTCTTTGTGTATGCTGTTGTATCCAATGTCTCCCTGGACTTTTAGGAATGTGTCGGGTGAAGCCTATGGAAGGAGAACTGTTGTTACAAATGGCGAAAAGCTACCGAGGCATCTGCGATCATCAAAAAACTAAAACAGGGGAGATGTGGGAATAAACTTTGACTTCAGTATTGGGTAATGATTAGTCTATGACCTTATACATACATATCTGCCTAAGGGTCACTGAGATAAAGCAAGGAAATTAAAAGCAAACACCAGAAACATTTAAGCAGCTCAGATGACTGTAAACAATTCTGTGTAATTATTTTAATCCACAATGTGAATGCTTACTATGTACAAAATTCTCAATAAAAGGGAGCACTAGAATTTGCTCTGGGCTCCCATCCCAAGTACACCAGCCTGTGTCTCATTCTTTCCATGGGAGACCACCACAAATATCATTATCACTTTGCTCTTCTATTTTCCCATCACTTGTGTCACTGTTGGCATTATCATCTTTTTCCCTCTCTTCCTTACCATTCTTAACACCATCATTTGATAAATTGGCTATGATTTGTGTGCTAGTATTTATTGTAGGTATAAAATAAGATAATCTACTGGTCACTATAACGCCCCTATCTCCTTGCCATCATTGGTAAGTTGGATGGTGCTGTCCTTAAATAACACTTTGATGTTGGTACCTTTGCTTAGTTTAATTACAGATAGGATGTTATATGGTATTTTAGGTATAAACAGAACTTCCTTGATTCTCCCAAGACCTGGGATGTGAACATCCCCCTTCCCAACCACCTGCACAAATTTTTGGTTGGCAACTTTAATGTTAAATGACACGTCATCTAAAGAGGTGAACAGCTCTCTATTGCAAGATGTATGTGCTGTTGCCCTGGAGTCAATTAACCAACACTGTTCCCTTATGTTTACGCCAAGATTCGGTTCTACATCTCTGATCCCATTCACAGAATCAGTGTCAGTCCTATTGTTCTCCTGACTGGATCTCCTGCTCCTTCTTGGGCTTGGTGATTTTCTACGTCTCGGGTTTACGTCTCTTTGGCTACTGGGGTGTCTACCTTGATATCTTTGTCCAGAGTTGGACCTTTCCCTCTGATAACTTGAATAGTATGGCAGGGATGCTTAATGGGTTCTCTGCTTTTAAAGGCCTTAGGACAATTCTTCTTAAAGTGATCTCTTGAACCACATGTATAACACCTTAGTAAAGCATTTAACTGTTCTACAAAGTTAACTCTTTTTACAACCCTGTGTTCCTTATGAAGCAAAGCTCGATCCTTTCTGAGATTATTCTCAGCCACCAGCCTTCCTGATAATGTTTCAAGTGAAATGTCGTCATAATTTAGATTATCCAATTGATTAAGAAAATAGTCACAGCTAGAGTCGAGGGAATTAATTATAATACTAATAAAACTTCCCTCTGTGATTGTCTCACCCCTTTGTAACAGATCAATCTCATGGCATTTAAGTTGATCAGATGTTCGCTCATGCTTATTCCTGGTCTCAATCTAGCAGAATGAAACTCTCTAGATATTCTGCTAGTGGTATTTCTATTTTTGCTTTAAAACAGGTTACATATCTTCTCCCAAATCTCAGAGATGGTGGACCCATTGGGTATGATGTGGTATATGGCTGGTTTGAGGGAACTCAGTATTAAGCAAAACGCCCGATGATGAAAACAATGCACCTCTATAGACCATGGTTTTTGAGGTGGGTTCAGTATGAGAAAAAGGGCGTTCTCTTTCATTAATGCAATCTGAAATTGCTGTGTCCAGTCCATTAGATTATTACCTGTTGCACATAGCTTGGGGAAACCATTAAGTAAGATGTTGTGACAGACTTGATTGGTGTTCAATTGTTGTTGATGTTCTAGAATGTGTGCATATTGGCAGAAGGGCATTGGTATGCACACTGTTAAGTTAGAAAAACTTACCATCCCTTTTTTTTTGCAAGGTGACTGGAGCTGACTGTACATGCATGATGCTCTGATTTTGTTCCATGTTCATTTTATGTTGGTTTCCTGTGGAGGATGTTCCCTGAAGAGCTGCTGCAGAAAGTGAAGGGTTGAAAAATTGCATTGGAGCTGTGGTTTTGTTCTTAATTCCTGACTGGGGAGCTGTAGCATCCTGAAGCTGTGCTGGGTTCAGAAAGGGGTTTCCTAGCGTTGGGAATCCCCCCTGGGAGGTTTGAGCTATTGGTGGTGCTAGTAAGTACCCTGGAGACACTAGGACTGCTGCTGAAGCCAGTGAGGCCGTCGGGAGTGAAGATGGAACTGTGAAATCTTTCTGGGTTGCTTGGAGATCAGAGATAACTGCTGGAGGTACATTGAGAGGGAACATGACTTCTGTGATCGCAGCCGCTTCTGGAGCTTTTTGAATGTTGATTGAAGGTGCTGGGAGACTGCCTGTGGTTGCTGGGTTGTGTGGAGATGATGTGGCTGCCGGGAGTTTGGTGTTCGTTGTCTGTGATTGTCTTGGAGTCAGGGGTGTGAATGCAGCCCTGAATGCTGCTGTGGGTGTTTCAATCGCTCTTGAAATTTCCTGTTCTGAGGGAGAGTTCTTGTTGATACTTTTATTTTGAGTGTTAGTCTTGGGTTCTCTCTTATCTGGTGTTGTTGGTCTTGTCAGGTGGAGAACTGACCAGCCATCTTCACAAACTATTTCGTTAGACTCGCGATCAATCTGCCTGTTTCTCCCTTCATTGTTCTTTTCAGGTTATCTTTTTCCTTTTTTCCTGCCTTCCATTTCAAAACTCCAGCAGTGATTGGTCATTGGTCAGCCATTTTTATTAGCTGTGGCTTTGAGCTGTGTGGGTCTGAAAATGGCATCTCAGCATATTTTTCTGCCTCCAGTAAGTTTAAACAAGATTGTTGTTAAGTTCTGCGCATGGGTGCAAGGAACAGAGACGAGGCAGTGAACAGTGAACTTCAACTCTTTATTAATCATGCTGAACAGAGCAAAATCCTCGGGCAGCAGCAGCCCTTTTATAGGGCAGGCTGCTGACTTATTAGCCAATGAGAAACATGGAAGTGTTAAACCCTTGAACCAATGAGAGTTGGCCCGTTAACAGCCAATCAGATTTCCCAGAAAGGACCAATCCGATATCGTTATTATCGGCCAATCAGAAGTGCAGGATTAGAACCCTGCATTTTTCTTAAGGTTGTTAAAACTTTATTAAACGCCTTTATTAGTTCATAACACCCCTTCCCCCTAGGTTCCGTTTGAGGGGTGCGGTGATGTAATCCCGAAGATATGCAGGTTGTTTTAACTGTCTATTAGATTTGCGCTGTCCCACCAGTTCCTGTCTGTAGTCCTGTTTTAGCGGGACATTTTTTGGTATATCTGGTACAGGCGGTTCCGCATCCTCACTGGACGACTCGGTGCCACTAATTCTATCATTGTTGTCCTCCGATCTCTGCGGGCTCGCCTCTGTTGAGGTATTCCTCTGTGGCGAGGCCAATCCTCTCCCTGATTCTTCTTCATGTATTGCGCCTAGTTGTTGATTTCCTTCGATTCCACTTTCCACCATCTTGAATTCGGTTTCTTTGACATCCCCTCCCCCCTCAGTTTGAGAGTCACAGGAATCACGGGAACTGGGTTGTAGCCTAGAGCGAAGCTGACCTATATGGTGTTTCCATATTTTTCTGTCCCATGTTTGCACACGGTACGATCTGGGCCCAGTGGTTTGAGTTATGGTTGCTTCGACCCATAATGGTTCGCCGGAAAGGTTTTTAGCGAAAACTAAGTCGCCTACCATGAATTCGTGGCATTTTCCACGAGATCCACAGGGTTTCTCTGGCTCGTAGGACGGATGGAGCTGGTCAAGGTGGGAACGGAGCTTGCGTCCCAACAACAGTTCAGCTGGAGTCTTGTTGGTGACGCTGTGTGGGGTGATGTGTTGGAGTAGGAGTATTCTGTTTGTCGTCAATGTCCCCATAGTCCATTTTGTGGAGAGTTTTTTTAACAAATTGGACCATGTGCTCGGCCCTGCCGTTAGCCACAGGGTGCGCCGCGAAGTTAGCGCATGGCAGATACCCTGGTCTGCTAAGTATTGTTCAAATGCCAGGGCAGTGAACTGGGGTCCATTGTCGGAGACCAAAATATCTGGTAGCCCATGCATTGCAAATAGTCTATTCAATTTTCGGATGATGGAATCAGTTGTAGTAGTGTTCATTTTGTGGATCTCGAGCCAGTTAGAATAGGCATCCACTGTTAGGAGGAACGTATGTCCCTTAGTAGGTCTCGCAAAGTCAACGTGGATGCGAGACCACCGCCCCTGGGGGGTTTCCCACTCCGTTGGAGTTGCTCTAGGTGGGGCACTGCTGACTTCTTGGCACTTTAGACAAGTCTTTACCCAGGCTTCATTCTGCTTGTTGATGCCCGGCCACCATGCGTAGCTTTGTGCGAGCGCTTTCATACGCACGATGCCGGGGTGACCGTCATGCAATGTTTTCAATACTGCTTGTTGTAACTGCTCTGGGATGACGACTCTGTCTACCCATAGGATGCAGTCTTTTTGCGAAAAAACTTTTGTTTGCCAGTTTCTGAAAGGGGTGAAGTCATCAGGGGTTTGTTCTACTGGCCATCCTCATTCGACCCAGCTGAGAACTCGCGCCAGGACAGGATCTCGTTTCGTTTTGATAGCGATGTCTCTGGTTGTTAGCAGTGGTGAATGTAGTGTTTCAATCTGGAGTGTCATAAGGGTTGGAGCTGGGTCGTTGATGGTTTCCGGAAGTGGGGCATGGCTCAATGCATCAGCGTGGGGAATGGCTTTCCCCGGGCGGTGTTGTAATTTATAGTTGTATGCAGTTAAGAATTCTGACCAGCGAGTCATTCTAGGTGACAATATATAGGGGGTTGGCTTGTCTCCTGCTATAATCCCGAGCAAAGGTTTGTGATCGGTAATAATAGTAAAAACTCGTCCATACACATATTCATGAAACCGTTTCACAGCAGATACAACAGCAAGAGCTTCTTTGTCAATTTGGCTATAGTTACATTCAGCCTTTGATAGGGTCTTTGAAAAATAGGCAATAGGGGCCTCACTACCATTTGGTAACTCATGACTCAAAATGGCTCCTACTCTAAATGGTGACGTGTCACATGTAATTGTTAAAGGCAAAGTCTCGTTATACTGCATTAAAACAGCATCTGGGGTAAGTAAGTTTTTCACTTGCCAGAAGGTGTGCTCCTCTCGGTGTCCCCAGACCCAGGTTGCTTTTTTGTCGAGAAGTCTATGTAGGGGCTCAGCTACGGTCGCTTTCTGGGGCAAGAAGATGTTGTAAAAGTTAATGAGCCCCAGGAAAGCTTGGAGGTCAGTCTTATTTCTGGGTCTTGGGGTGTTTTTGATTGCTTTTAGTTTGCTATTAGTGGGGTGAATGCCTTGCTTATCGGTTAGGTACCCCAGGAACTCTACTTTATCTGTACACAGTTGACATTTATTTTTTTTAACCTTTAGGCCGGAGTCTTTCAATTTCTGGAGAACCATTTTAAGATGCTTTTCTAGTACTTCTCTATTTGGGGCAGCAATTAAAACATCATCAAAATATGGCACAACCCCCTTGATCCCTTGCAAGAGTCTCTCCATCAGACTTTGAAAAATCCCTGGGGCTACACTCACTCCAAATTGGAGTCAGTTGCACTTAAAGGCGCCTCGGTGCATAATGATCGTCTGTGCCTCCGCGGTTTTTTTATCTATAGGCAGTTGTTGGTACGCCTGTATTAAATCCAATTTAGCGAAGATTTTTCCGCCCCCCAGGGAATGGATAAGGTGTTACACCACCGGCACCGGGTAAGCGTTCTGGTGAAGGGCGTGATTAAGGGTGGCCCGGTAATCCCCACAAATCCTTAACGATCCATCTGGTTTGATGGGTGTTACGATTGGGATTTCCCAACGGGCGTGGTCAGTTGGTTCTAAAACACCCTGGGCTATTAATTTATCGAGCTGCTCGTCAATCTTTAAGGGCAAAAGGTACCCGACGAGGCTTCAGGCGGATGGGGGCTACTTCAGGGTTAAGGTTAAATGATATCGGGGTCCCCTTGTACTCGCCTAGTTTGTCTGCAAAGATGTCCTGGAATTCCTGGACGAGGGCCTCCTCCCAGTCGTCGCTTCTGGTTTGGTGAATGCTGGCTACCTCGATCCCGAGTGGGGCGAACCATTGAAGGCCTAACAAACTAGACTGGTCGCGGTCGACAACGGTCAGTGGTAACGACGCAGTCCGATTTTTGAATGAGACTTGGATTTGTCTGGATCCAATGACCAGAATTCGGTTCCCCTGATAATCTTTGAGTATGATTCTTTGGGCTCTGAGGTCTTGACGCCAGACGGCAGGGATTAATTGTTTAAGGGTCTTCCAGGAAACCATTGAGACGGACGATCCTGAGTTGACTTCCATCACGCAAGGCTGGTTTTCGATGGCGACCTTCACTCGGATCTTCTTTGCATCTAACGATGAAGCGTGACCAATTGTAATGGTTTGGTGTGCCTCTTCCTGTCTCGTTGATGGTTCAATGTTGATGGTTGGTGGTTCAAATGTTGCCGACTCACAGGACGATTCCCTGTGGTCTGGCGGTAGTTGTTTTCCCTCTGAATTGGGCTGGATCCTTGCTTGCTTCTACAGACCTTCCCGATGTGGCCTCTTTTCCCACAGGAATGGCAGAGCGCATCGAGGAATTTGCAGTCTGATCACGGGTGGTTTGCCCCACAACCTGCGCATTGGTGCGGTAGTCTTCGATTCCGCTGGCTGTATTGGTCATGTTCAGACCGGAGCCGGTTGACCTCCTCCTCATCACTTTCTGATGGTGATTCGAGGTCCTCATGGTGGGTCGTTGTTGTGTGTCTCTCTAGGCGAGGTGAGGTATCGCTGGCGAGTTGACGGAGTGGTGCGTTGGTACGGCGCATGCGAGTGGCCAACTTCCTGGTTGCTTCTGCTGCAGTAGCGTCTTTGATGACATCAGCAAGATCGATGTCCCCCTTGGCCATGATCTTGCTCTGTGCTGTCTGGTCATCTAATCCCAGAACTATTCGGTCTCTCAGAGCTTCTTCGAGGTCTGCGAATCCACAGAGGCCTCCCAGGTTCCGGAGATCCGCGATGAAATCTGCAATGCTCTCTCCTTTCCGTTGGTCCCTCTGGTAAAACTCATGTCTTCGAATAAGCGTTGGTATGGCAGGTGCATAGTGGGCCCATAGAAGGGGCGCGAGGATGTCCCAGTCCATGGATTTCACCTCAGCTGGTTTTGCTAGTGCCTTAGCCATCTTAAAGACGGCTGGCCCGCAATGGGTCAGGAACACTGCTTGTTTTTTTTCCGTAGTGGCATCCTTCAAGTTGTTGGTCTCCAGAAACATCTGGAACCGGTCTATGTATGAGTCCCAGTTTTCTTGTGCTGGGTCGAATGGAGCGGGTGTTATGGCACCACCGGATATGGTTTCCGTTGTCGATGCGCCTTGAGATACGTGCTCTGTTTGGTGCTCTGTAAGTGTTCAGTCAGCTCTGATGTCTCCGCATCCCATCCTCATTGCCAGTGTTAAGTTCTGCGCATGGGTGCAAGGAACGGAGACGAGGCAGTGAACAGTGAACTTCAACTCTTTATTAATCATGCTGAACAGAGCAAAATCCTAGGACAGCAGCAGTTGACCTATTAGCCAATGAGAACATGGAAGTGTTAAACCCTTGAACCAATGAGAGTGGCTCGTTAACAGCCAATCAGATTTCCCAGAAAGGACCAATCCGATATCGCTATTATCGGCCAATCAGAAGTGCAGGATTAGAACCCTGCATTTTTCTTAAGGTTGTTAAAACTTTATTAAACGCCTTTATTAGTTCATAACAATTGTAAAGGACTTACCGGTTCCGTACTAGCAGTTTTATTTTCTTTCTCTGTTTGCCTTTCTTCAGTTCGAGGTTTGTCTGTATTTTGAAAGAGTTCTCTTAATTCTGAGATCAGGTTTTTGCTGCTTGTTGATATTTCAATGATTTTGAGTAGGGTTGATTTTAAATCTTCATTTTTGTCAGTTATTTTGTCTTTCTCCTGGGTTTCATTCCTGAGTGGCATGAATGGTGTAGATGCATTTAGTTGTGGGTCTTCATCCAAAGCAGTTCCTATTATTGCTCCCATTGGTGTCAATTAAGCTGCATGGTGAAAGCTCTCATATTAATTCTGGATTTTTCTGATTCTGACATGTTTTGTTCAAGTTAATTTGGCAACCATCCTCTGCTACCAATTTGTTAATAACCTTTAATGGATCTAGCCAAAATTAACTTTAAAAAATGTTTATGGTCAGAGTAATTCTTTTATTGTAGAAATGTAAACTTACATTATGTCTATGTTCTCTCTTAGATACATCATTCTTCCGGGGGGAGATGAGAGAGAGGTTCAAAAACCAAAAGTAAGTACTTTTTATACCTGGTGGGAAGGGAATGTGCAGTGATGCATCATGGAACTTGTATGCTTAACATGAGGGATGGCAATATCAATGTTTTCTTATGTAATAAAGCAGTTTGACATTTTAACTTAACAGTCTTGAGTCTAGGCTTGGTTGAATCTTGCTGGTTGTTGTAATCTTCCCAGGTGTCATGTGGTAGGATGGGTAGAGGGCTAATCCTATCATTTCCTAGGGCCATGTCTTGATCCCATTACCCTGGAGCTGAAGTGAGCTGCTTTGTCTTTAAAAATATATTTCTCCTTTTCTAATCCAGTGAAAAATAATATTCTGCCTTTTTAATATTTCCTAGAATATTTAATTCTTCTAGGAGAGGAGTGTGTGCTAACTTTCTACATGATATTATGGCATATATTGAACATTTATGTCTTCCATAGAATAAAGCACAGCAGTAAGTGTATGCATGTATTGTTCTTTTTCCAGATCCCAGAGTACCACAGCCTATATTTTTTCTAATTCTTCTCTCCTTGATAGATTTGCTTGGCATCATTACATACCAAGATACCAAGCTGTTATTGTGGCTTTTTACATCTTTGAATCTAAATTTGCAGTTGGCTTGGTTTTTGAATCAGGAATTGCTTTCCCCTGGCTTCCCTCCTTCCCTTAAAGATGGTTTCCTCTTAAGGATGATCCGTCACTTTAATATCTTACAGGGATTTTGTGAGCACAATCTGCTGCATCAGCTACATTAAAAAAAAGTGTTCACCCTTGTGAAAGAAGCACTTAGTGTTTCCAAGAGCAAATAAGGCAAGTTTGGCTCTTCAGCTATTCATTCAACACTTGACAGCCATATGAATAGACTCTAATAATTGCAAATGTGTAAATTGGTTGGCCATTGGAACCAGAATAACCTTTACATTTGAATGCCTGCTGGGCTGCTCTTCCCTTAGGTGAAATTGACCTTGTGGCAGTAAAATCTTTCAGATGTTGAAAGCTGTCCTTATATTAGTGGTATTGAAGTTTTCTACTACATTCGATAGGATTTCCTTTTTTTGGTGCACAATGGATGTGTCACTTTTTAAGGCATTCTAATTGTCCTCCATTTCAAACAAGAAAATGCACATGGGAAGCATGCACAGAATTACATGTATTTTTCAATGGTTTAAATTTTAAGCATCATTTGCAGATCTTGGCAAATCTGTTCCATGTTCTTTTTCAGAATGATCTGCAACTTCCCCAGAATTGAGCTTTTGCCCAGATTCTCATTTTGCTTTCTTCAGGCACTATATTTCAACTTGGCATATCTTATGTTTAAAAAGAAAAAAAAGAGAAGACAGCTTTTTTCCCCTCTCTCTTAAATCTGCCTTCAGAGGAACATTACAGATGGTCCCAAAGGACTTCTTTCTTGATGTGAACACCTAAAGCTTATGGCTGGATTCTCATCCTTCTTTGGTCCTAGCAAATCTTTTGCCACTTTTTCCCCATTTTTGGTTCCTAGGATTTGAGGGTTCCAGGAAACAATATGCTAAGACACTGAAATCACTGGAGAGAAAGGATAAAATTATAGCATTTTTCCTCCTGGGTGATTAGTGTACATAGTTACTTTCAAATCTGGAGGAAAACTGTTCAAGATTTTATTGCTATTACCTGGGAACTTGTGACTGAATTACAAAAGCAATGTGATGTTGAGAGGTGGTGGTGGATATTCTAAGGCCTAAACAAAGGTGAAGGTATATGTGATTTTGTAGGACTAGCTTGCCCATCAATATTAGTATCATATATTATTTATTTCAAAATGCACAAAAAAGGGTTTGCTTCAAAAGTACAGTGAAACAGATTAACAGAGTTGCAAAGGATCTTGTAGGTCTTCTAGTAGAATAGAATACCTTTATTGTCACTATCCACGTGTACAATTTGCATTATACGCATACACAGTGAGATTAAAGCGACTCGTCCTTCAGTGCAACATGCACACCAAAAAATATACATAAATCTCTAAAAAAAAATATAATAAAAAGAGTAAAAAGGATAAAAGAATAAAAGAATAAAAAGAATAAAAATACCCTACTGTGCCTATCTCAGTAGGAATTATTGCACATGCCAGCCAACACAATAACAATAGTAATCATATTGCACAAGATTTGTTCACAATTATTTACAGTGTGTTTGGCAGTATTTGAAGTCAGTGCATGTGTAAGTTCAGGGTAGTTATGGCTTTAGGAAAAAAACTGTTTTTAAGGCGATTTGTCCTTGACCAGATGCTCCTGTAACGCCTCCCTGAGGGCAACAGGTCAAACAGTCCATAACCAGGATGAGAGCTGTCTTTTATGATGTTCACAGCTCTACTAAGACAGCGGGAGGAATAAATGTCCGACAGGAAGGGAAGAGGGCAGCCGATGATCTTCTGAGCTGCTTTGACTACCCTCTGTAATCTCTTCCTGTCTGCCATGGTGCAGTTGCCATACCACACTGTAATGCAGTATGTCAACAGACTTTCAATGGACGCACGGTAGAAGGTAATCAGCAGGTTAGAGTCCAGGTTGTGCTTCCTGAGCACCCGCAGGAAATGGAGTCTCTGCTGGGCCTTCTTGATGACCGCCGTGATGTTTTCCGTCCAAGAGATTTTATCAGCAATGATGACACCCAGAAACCGGAAGGTGTGGATCCTCTCCACCTGCTCTCCGTCGATGTAGAGGGGAGCCAAATCGGTGTTATGCCTCCTGAAATCCACAATGAGTTCCTTAGTTTTCTTGGTGTTCAGAACTAAGTTGTTGTCCGAACACCAAGCTGTTAACATCAGGACCTCCTTCCTGTAAGCTGCCTCGTCTCCCTTTGAAATGAGTCCAACCACTGTGGTGTCATCAGCAAACTTCACAATGAGGTTGCTGTCATGCTGTGGACTACAGTCGTGGGTGTAGAGGCAGTACAGGAGTGGACTCAGCACACAGCCCTGTGGAGAGCCAGTGCTGAGTGTGCAAGTGGAAGAGAGGTGGGGGCCAAGCCTCACAGTCTGGGGCCGATCGCTTAGGAAGTCTTTTATCCAGGCACATATAAGGGAGGGCAGACCTAATGTGTCCAGTTTTTTAACCAGTATTCCTGGGATGATTGTATTAAAGGCAGAGCTGTAGTCCACAAAGAGCATCCGGACATAGCTCTGCTGCTGCTCCAGGTGGCTCAGCGCAGCGTGCAGGGCTATGGCTATAGCGTCCTCTGTAGACCGGTTTGTACGGTAGGCAAACTGGTAAGGGTCGAAATCCAGGGGAAGATGATTGATGATGTGCCGGAGCACCAGCCTCTCAAAGCACTTCATGACTACAGGAGTAAGCGCCACTGGACGATAGTCATTGAGGCTGGAGATGGGGGATTTCTTCGGCACAGGGATGATTATAGCAGATTTCAGACAAGATGGTATAACTGCCTGGGCCAAGGAGAGGTTAAAGATGTCTTTGAAGATGGAGGCGAGCTGGGGAGCACATGCCTTGAGCACCTTGCCAGGAACTCCGTCTGGACCGGCTGCCTTCCTGGGATTCACCGCACGGAGCACCCGTCTGACGTCATCCTCCGTCACAGAAAGTGTACTGGGTGGAGTAGTGGAGCTAGATATGGTTGAAGGTGGGAGTAGGGCTGGTACAGCTTTATGATGTTGAGGGACTTCAAAGCGAGCAAAGAAGTTGTTCAGCTCCTCTGCTAGCGCTGCACTCGGATGTTCTATTGTCGCATGACAGTAATGTCATGTATGCCCTTCCACACCTCCCGTGTGTTATGGCTGGACAGATGGAGCTCTATGCTCCTCCTGTGATCTATCTTGGCTTTTATGATCCCCTTCCTCAGGTCGGCACGAGCGACTGTATACAGGACTCTATCACCTGACCTGAAGGCTACGTCCCGGGCTTTAAGGAGTCTGCGGACTTGAGTGGTCATCCAGGGTTTCTGGTTTGGGAAAACCCGGATGTTTTTATCTACAGTCACATTTCCGATACAGAACTTGATATAGTCCAGCACCGTACTCGTGTACGTTTCCAGCTCCTGATGTTGAAACGTATTCCAGTCTGTCTGCTCAAAGCAGTCTTGTAGTCTGCTGAGTGCATCCTCAGGCCAGGTCGTAATAGTCTTTGTGATAGGCCTGCCCCTGCGTCTAAGGGGGGTATAGGCTGGGGGTAACAGGAGGGAGAGATGATCTGAAAGCCCAAGATGGGGGAGGGGTATGGCTCTGTATGCATGTTTGATGTTGGTATAAACATGATCCAGAGTATTTCCTCCCCTCGTGGCACACTTAACATGCTGGTAGAATTTCGGGAGTACAGTTTTCAGATTGGCCTGATTAAAATCTCCTGCAATGACGTGAACACCATCGGGATGAACCCGTTGCTGTTCGTTTATGGTGTTCAGCAGGAGAGAGAGTGCCTTATCCGTGTTTGCGCCAGGTGGAATATACACCGCCGTAACAATCACAACAGTTAGCTCTCTCGGTAGAAAAAAAGGCCGACATCTTACAGACATGTACTCGAGATCAGGGGAACAGTGATTATCTATAATTGTCCCGTTATTACACCAGTTCTCATGTACGTAAATACAGAGCCCCCCCCCTCTACTCTTACCAGAGTCCCTCGTTCTATCCCAGCGTAAAAAAGTACGACCTGCAAGCTGCATGCTAGCGTCAGGAATCCCGGGATGTAACCAAGTTTCGGTAATTACCATAACGCAGCAGTCTCGAACATAGCGATTACCAGCGAGTTGTAGGTTCAGATAGTCCGTTTTATGTACCAGGGATCTGGCGTTGGCAAGATACAGACTCGGAAGAGGTGGCTTGTATGGATGTTTCCTCAGCCTTAGCATAACACCAGACCTACAGCCTCGCCTCTGCTTCCTCTCCCTCCTCCGTCTGCGCCGCCTCCTAGTCCCGACAACAATCCACGGAGAGCCCGCTGGTCTCGCTATCTCGTCAGGGATGTTATGTAAACGATGAAAAGCACTCGAAACAGACGTCTGGTGTCGGTTTCCTATGCCTATGATGTCTAGTCGTGAGTATAATTGGATCGTAGAGCCAATAGTCCACAGATAAACAGAAAAGACGCATACAAGCAACAAAAAAGAGCACCGAACAGGAGAGCCATAAGCCGCTGCGTCCGTGCGCGCCGCCATATTATACTGGAAGTCCAACTCCCCACCCAAGCCCTACACCATTTCTGATGAATGGCAGTCCAATCTCTTCTTTAAAGCTTCCAACAATGAAGCTCCTACAATTTCCAAAGGCAAGCTGTTCCATTGGTTGATTGTTCTCAGTGTCAGAAAATTTCTCCTTATTTCTAGGTTGAATCTCTCCTTGGTCAGTTTTCATCCATTATTCCTTGTCTGGCCTTTGGTTGCTTTGAAAAATAGCAACCTTTCTGTGGCAGCTCCTCAAATATTGGAAGACCGCTATCATGTCTCTCCTGATCCTTCTCTTCACTAGACTAGCCAAGCCCAGTTCCTGCAAACATTCGTTGTATGTTTTAGCCTCCAGTCCCTTAATCATCGTGGTTGCTCGTCTCTGCACTTTTTCTAAAGTCTCAACGTCTTTTTTACAGTATGGTGACCAAAACTGGATGCAGTATTCTAGGTGTGGCCTTGCTAAGGTTTATAGAGTAGTATTAGTACATCACTTATTAGTACATCTTAATTGTATCCCTCTGTTAATGCAACTTTGATGCAACTACAAGGTTCTATGAATCATTCATTTTGGTTAGATCCAGAGGTGGTATTCAGCCAGATCTGACCAGTTCTGGAGAACCGGTAGTGGAAATTTTGAGTAGTTTGGAGAACTAGCAAATACCACCTCTGACTGGAGATTTTAAGTAACCTTCCCCTGCCATGCCCACCAAGCCACACCCATAGAAACATTAGTAAATTTTTTTGAATCCCACCATTGGTTAGATCTGATTTGAATCTACATAATATTGAGGTTTGGGTTATGTTTATCATTTACTCTAGAGTTGACTAACTGCTGGGGTTTTTATTTTCTTGATGGGATTAGATCAGTGTTTTTCAAGTTTGGAACTCTATAATGCATGGATTTCAGCTTCCAGAATCTCCCAACTGGATGGGGAATTCTGGGAATTGAAATCCATACTCTTAAAGTTCATGTTTGAGGAACACTGGGTTAAATTAAACATGCCATATCTGGTAGGTGTCATGGCCTGATAATGTCAGCATCACATAGTTTTGTTATTTACTTTGATGACATGACTGATTAAAGAAACAGATAAGCCCACATTATCAGTTAATATTCACTACTAGTAGTCTCAATGAAGTGAATATAAACTGAAGTTATAAATTGCAATTTCAGAGAAAAGGATTGATATGGAGCCATTACATTTATTTCTTTCCCCAGCTAAGATAGAATAACTCATTCAGGTATGAAGAACTGTATGAATTCCCTTATTCACAGTTTACCATTGCCTCTTTTTCTGGGCAAGTGAGAACACGTCCAAAGAAATCAGTAAGTTGTGGCATGCCAATACTTTATTCTCCAAGAATGCATGTAGAATCTAAGAATTATCTTTGTCGTAATTAAAAATGATGGAAATTGGCATACTCCTTTGCAGTAAGCCACCATCCCATTTAACCTGATTATTTTTCCAGACTAAGTTAACTTTAGAAAATTAAGCAAATGGTCAAAACATATTGGTTCTCTGCAGATTTGTACCAAATCAACAAAAATTTAATAAGCAAAAATATTCCACAGTGCTCCCATTCTTTACCCATTTTTTCCCTTTGGCATGACTCCATAAAACTCTATTGTTCTCATAATAGTAGTTGCCACCAGTCTTAAAAGTGCTTTTTTTCTTCAAAAGGTAACTGGAATGTTTTTTCCTACCAATCTTGGAATGGCATCAACTCTGACACTCAGACCTAATATTGTATTGTTATAATACCTTGTATGACAAATATAATGAATCCCATGAGTTCAGATCCTGGCATGGAGATACTGAAAGGAAGAAAGCTGGTTTTTCCCCCAGCACATGAATGTTATAGGCTCTGTAGCTATTTGGTAAAAGAATAGTAATCAACTGTCTGGTGATTATAGCATTTGAAGAGAAAGTTTTGTGTTCTAGGCATATTTTTCTAGCTGCATATCCTTGTTTAATTTAATTTTTAATTCCTTTAATTCAAGGAATTAAAATTGAAAGTAAAGATGTTCATGAGAGTTAAGACAAGTTAAGAACACAAGCAGTTAAATACATGAAAAAAAATTGCTCAGCTATGGATTCTCCAACCAAATGAAGAAAACCTTCATTCATTTAATGTTTAAAATTTCAGTTGCTATTATAAATATAAGAAATGAACGTAGAAGCAAGTAGAATTGGCAATCGAACATGTACCTGATTTAAACAGACAGATTCTACTTTTCCTATCTCAGTAATGAAGTGGAGGTTGAAATGGAATGGCATGAAGGGGGAAAAAAACCCTGTCTCTGTGTGTAGTTGTTTTGGCATGCAGTGCCCTGGAGTGGTGTTCTGAGTAGAGGAGTTGAAATAGTATGTCCAGTATGTGAAGGGTGTGTAAATATTTTATCAACCCTCCTTCTGACCCATGCAATGTACAGGTGATCAATGGAAGGCAGGGCTGGCTGCTATTGTTTTTTTCTGGAGTCCTAACTATCAGTTGAAATCTGTACCTGTCCAGTTTGTTGCTATACCAAACTAGACATAAATAGAAGTACAAATGACAGACTCAATAAATTCCTGTGTAGATTAACAGCTCCAGGGACAGGAATAACATTCTTTATTATGCCTTTTTAATGATTGTTCTCATGTTCGATGTCCATATATATAATATAATTAACATTTGTGACTATGTACACATAGAAGTGACAGAATGTGACAATGTGTCAGGCTGTGCTCTCTTTAGATCCCAAGAAAGAAATACTCAGACTCCATGGTGTAGAGCAAAGTTATCCTTTTACTGGAAAATAAAGTGGAAGCTACAAATCAATTCCGAAACTGAGAAATTGGCGGGTAGAACACACATACAAAGAAATAGAACTGCTCCCACCCCTCAAAGTTCAAATGATTCTTCCAATTAAAACTTCTGAATAAGCTCATGTGGTCATCTCCAGACGGTGATGAGGTCTCTTGTCAAATGGCCTTGTCACATTTTGATGAAAGTTCGCAGTTGCGCAAAAGAGGACAGAAGATAGCCAAGAAACAGAAAGTTAAAGAAAAGAATCCCCCCTCCCCTTGCTAGCCCAGCAAAGGAATGCAAAACACCTCCAGCCTTCTTCCCCTCCAGAGTCCCCCCTCCCACCGATGTCATGACAGTCGAAAGAAGTAATAGCAGAAACAGGAGAAAAGCAACAGTGGAATATATCTTCAGACTATCTTGAGGCTGACACAATGGGGAGTATTCTCAGGATCCTCTGGTTCATTATTTCCTGTTTCCACCCTTTCCCTACAGACATTCAACATTCTCTAACTGATATGCTTGCCTATAGTGCTACTAGAGGGAATATTGGGCCTTGGTAATTTTTCCATTAAATTTTCTTGTATTTAAAATTCAAAATTTACACATTGTACGTTTACTTAAAGAGACTGACACTTCCCTTTTGTTTCTTATTCATGCAATTTGTATGAATTGAGACAGTTGGTATAGCATGGTTTATGGCTAAGGATGTCGGGCAAATCCAGTCAGTTGTTCTTTTTTAATAAATCATGGTTAAGCAAAGTATGTATAAATAAAATCAATCTATCCACCATGGATATATGTGCTCTGAGATTCATAGGAAGATATATACAATCATTCCATGCCTACCAGCATTTTGCCTAACTCCTTTTCCCATAATGGAAACAATATCTTTATGTTCTCACTTCAGTGTTCTGTAACCTGATGGTTGCTCAATCTCAGGCAATTGTTGATCCATACAACAACCCCTGGTTAAAGGAATGTGTGGTTTAGCCCAATGCCTGATCCCAATACAAGTTATTACTATTTTCTCATATTAACCATTTTCTCATATTAACCTTCATATTCATTTTTGCAGAAGTGATGGTCACATCACATACAGATCAGAACAGAAGCTTTATAATACCTACAGTAAATATATCATTCTGTTGTTCCCAGACAGATGGCTCAATTTTATCCCAACTGTAGCTGCCGAGAACTTCTCAATTGCATTTCCATTCAAGGTAGTGTGTGCTTCAAAAATGAGATATGACTAAATGTTAGGGATACACACCCTAGCAGAACGTGCAATGGCAGTCTAGCAGGCAGGCAAATTATGTGAGATAAACGTTGTTGTAGTTTACACTCAGTAAGACAGATACACTGTGCCAGTTAAATAGTTTTTTATTCCAGCAAGAGTTATAGCATAGTCAAAACAATCCATATGTCATAAACTAGTTCAATCCATCCAGGGGTTAATCAGTTGCAAAGTCCAGTGTCGAAAATAGAGGTCAGTAAACTTACAAATAATCAGTCCAGCAATATATTTCTTTTGCAGTCAGAGATATGAAGAAAATCAAACCCCTTTTCTTCGTTTCAACAACAGCAGGGAAACACGCAGTTATCACCATCAATCCAACATTGTCAGCTCTCCAGTAAAAGCCAGCTAACAGTGAGCTCTCTTGCTCCCTCTTATGGCGATTTTACAACCGCACCCAAAATACAAGTTTTGCAGTTAAAGTGATACACACACTTATACTCACTAACATAGTTTATATATTATTTTTACCCAAACTAAGTTAGGTAACCAATGTTATCCCTAACAAATAATCACAGCTAAATCACTTTAAAACAATTTTCAACCATTACATGACAGTAGGATGCAGTGGTATTTCCTCCTGAATGATGGATCTGTGGGAATCAAGGCACATTATTACATTATTCAGTCTTGAACTGATCTGCAGTCCATTCTTATATGCACTTTTGGAAAATCCTCACAGTGTTCAGTGGGACGTATTCCATGTTCACCGCTAACCTCTGTTTCTCATTATGATGATACCAGAACAGATTGATGGAATAAACACATCACTGTGAAAGCTCTGCTCTTTCATACTTACATCACAATGCTTGTATTGATATGTGAGGGCTAGAATTCATGTCACAACTTTACAACATATGTTTTATCAATTGTCTACTCACCATTTCCCCTGCTGACTCCTATGAAATATAATGATGGAGGAAATATACATGAGCAAAGAATCATACCCAGTCAATTGTGACATAAAACTCATATAAACTGAGAATGGCAGCATAGTGAACAATTGTTTTGGCTTCAAAAAAATCCCCACAGTCATTTTTGTTTTTTATTTTTACTGTTTCACATTTCTTTTAACTGCTTGTAAACTTCCCAGAGTCATATATATGAGATGGTGCCATCAAGTCATTTTCAACTTCTAGTAATCACATAAATAAATTTTCTTCATGATGGTCAATACCCAATTTGCTCTTTCACATTTCTCAATGGGAAGGAAGGAAGGGACGGAGGGAGGAAGGAAGGAAGGAAGGAAGGACCATGCAGTGCTGTTTATATGCCCTTAAAGATAAATCCCCCTTATTTGTAAGTTGTTTGAGATAGTAAATTAGTCTTAAGGAATTGATTAATTGAATAAGCTTGACTATGCACATTTCATGACTATCGAAAGACAATTCAGGACAGTTATAGCTCTGAGGAGGAAAAACAAATTTTTTACTTCACCATCCGCCTGAAGGCATCACCGTTCAATATCACCGTCATCCAAGCCTATGCCCCAACAACAGAATACAGTGATGACGATGTGGAGGACTTCTACAACCTACTCCAAGCAACCATCGATGAAAAACCCAAAAAAGACATCTTAGTAGTGCAAGGTGACTGGAACGCAAAAATAGGAGAGAACACTCGAACAAATTGGCCGGGTACCTATGGAACAGCCTGCAACTCTGTCACAAACGAACGCGGTCTCCGGCTACTAGAATTTACTGCTACCATCAACCTGGTCATTGCGAACACTTTTGGTAATCACAAACCTTCAAGAATATGGACTTGGAACCACCCAGATGGCCACACACGAAACCAGATCGACTACATTCTGATCCAAAAGCGATTTCGCTCAGGAGTAAAAACTGCACTTACACGCAGCTTCCCGTGGGCAGATATAGGAAGTGACCATGCTTTAGTGCTGATGACTTTCAAACTGCGCCTGAAGAAGATCAACAAGCCCAAGTTCATACGACTACGTTTCAACCTCGAAAAACTGAAAGACCCGGCAGTAAGAGAAGAATTCCAAGCAATGATTGGAGGGAAGTTCGCTCCTCTGACGGTCCTAGATGATGACGTGGACCTCGAGACAACAGTCAGCTCTTTCAACATAGCAGTGAGACCGCTAATGAGGTCCTGGGGAAATACCAACGTCCCAAAAAACCGTGGGTCACAAGTGAACTCCTAGGTCTATGTAACAAAAGACGGGAACTAAAGAAAAAGAAAAGCGATCCAGATGGAGCTCAGAAGTACAGGGAAGCTAACAACAAAGTAAAAAAGGGGATGAAAAAGGCAAAGGAAAATTGAATAGAGGACCAGTGTAAAGACATCGAGGTAAACTTGAAGAGAAATAACACCAAGAAAGCATACCAAATGGTTAAAAGCCTCACCACACAGAAACAAGGGAGACCCTCGAGCATACAGAGCAAATCAGGCAAAACACTCACTGAGGAAAGAGAGGTGATGGACAGATGGACAGAATACTGCGCTGAACTGTACAACCATCAGCACAATGGAGACACTACAGTATTGCAGGGCCCACGGACAAGTCCAGATGATGCCTGCCATCCAATACTACGTGAGGAAGTCGAAGCAGCAATAAAGGCACTTAAACAAGGGAAGTCAGCGGGAATTGACAACATACCTGCAGAACTGATTCAGGAAGGAGGAGAGGCAGTGATCACCATCCTCACTGTCATCTGCAACAAGATCTGGACCACTGGAGTATGGCCAGTCCCCTGGACTCAATCATTAATCATAACCCTGCCCAAGAAGGGGAATCTTCAGTTGTGCCAGAATTATCGTACCATCAGCTTAATCAGCCACCCAAGCAAAGTCATGCTAAAAATCATTCTTAACAGACTGAAACCACAAGCAGAGACTATCATTGCAGAAGAACAAGCGGGTTTCAGAGCAGGACGGAGCACTATTGAGCAAATATTCAACCTGAGAGTGATCTGTGAGAAATATCTCCAACACCAACAGGACTTATATCACGTTTTCGTTGATTTCAAAAAGGCTTTTGACAGGGTGTGGCATGCAGCCTTGTGGTCTACCATGAGGAAATATAACATCAACGATAACCTTGTCAGAGTGATAGAACAACTTTATGAGAAAGCCACAAGCGCCGTCCTCCTGAACGGCAGCAAAGGTAACTGGTTCCGGACGAGTGTAGGAGTGCATCAAGGATGTTTGCTTTCCCCCACACTGTTTAATGTATTCCTCGAATGGATCATGGAAGATGCCTTGGAAGACCACGAAGGCACAGTTTCCATCGGTGGTAGAACCATCACCAACCTGCGATTCGCAGATGACATCGATGGCCTGGCAGGAAATGAGGATGAACTATTGAGCCTTGTCCAACACTTAGATAAAGCGGCTTCAGCGTACGGCATGGAGATCAATGCCGAGAAAACCAAGCTGATGACGAACAGTACCCAAGGTATCTCCTCAGACATCAGAGTCAGCGGAACACCCCTAGAGACAGTAAAAAATTTCAAATATCTTGGGTCCATCATTTCCGATGAAGGCTCAAAACCAGAAGTGATGGCAAGGATAGCACAAACAACAGCTGCGCTTTCGAAGCTCCAAACTATTTGGAAAGATAAGAACATCAGTCTGCGCTCAAGGATCCACCTAATGCGCTCCCTCGCAATATCAATCTTTTTATATGCCTGTGAAACCTGGACACTCAATGCGGATTTACAAAGAAGAATCCTTGCAACAGAAATGAGATGCTACCGAAAGATCCTTGGCATCCACTACACAGACCATGTGACAAATGAAGAGGTCCTAAATAAAATACAACAGGCAATAGGACCACACGACAACCTTCTTACTGTCGTCAAGAAATGGAAATTGAGATGGTACGGACACGTGTCTCGCTCTACTGGCCTCGCAAAGACCATCATGCAAGGGACGGTAAGAGGAAGCCGCAAACGGGGAAGACAACGAAGGAGATGGGAAGATGATATCCATGATTGGACAGGCTTGAACCTGGCAGCATCCCAGAGAGCAGTGGAGGACGGAGACGGATGGAGAAGCGTGGTGGTTAAATCTTTGCAGGCGCCCCAACGACCTCAAAAGAGGTCACGGGATAGGTGCTAGGTGCTAGTGTTGCTGTTCTTGACACAGTTCTATTTCATAGTCTTGGCACCTATGGCCAGTAAAACCAAGAATTCTTTTAGGATTCAGATGCAACTGAAGTTTATTTGTTATGAGATTTATAGTACAGAGAGAAGCACAATAGGAAGCACATGCCTGTTCTCCTGCCAGAGGATCTAGCCAGTACAGCGGAGCAGCAATTGAAGCCTCCAAAAGTCCAATTGTCTTTCATTGCCTTTTATAACTTAGTCCCCATTTTGTTCTAACCATAAGCTTGTCCCTGGGCCAAGTGCCAAGGTCATCCTTATTGGAGTGTGTCTAGATCTTTGTAGGTACACATATTAGGGAGCTCTGTAGCCAGTTACTAAGCAAAAGATTCATCTGCATAATTTTCTTTCATTTTTCTGCATTGGGAGAAATCTTAAGAAAAAAAGAGATGTGGGAAAAGCAGGAGGGGACTTTCAATCTTTCATCTGAGGTGAAACATCTGGCATCCCACTTGTATACTTTTGCCCAGTCTTCCAAACTCCAATTGCTAATAGCTATCTGATCTTCTGTTTTCTTTTCTGAATCTTTGGAAGAAATGCTAATTCAGTAGGTCCATCTAATTTTATTGACAGTTTCCAATAATTCTCTGACATGTTTGGGATATTGTTCCCAGTCTTATTCAGTGTCATTTCAAAAGGAGGAGTATAAATTATATCTTTGTTACTGGGTTATTTTTATAAATAAAAAATACAGAATTAAAATCATCTTTATTTGCTATGCAACATTAGCTTTTTCATATTAATTTTCTGCCATTTAACTCACCTCCATGTTTAGATTGCAATCCTGTGCATATTTACAAGCACAGTCTAACTTAGTAAGCATGCATAGGATGTTTCATACTCTGATGTACCATAAACTACCTGCTAGCATGTATAGCTCAGAAATCAAAAAATCTATCATATTTCCACTCTACCTTCTATCTAATTGCAATTGCTAAATCTTGATGGAATGTTTGGTTAGAGACAAGACAAACCATATCAAACTCTTAACAAATGCACAAATGCCCTCCCCCTTAAACTAGTGCAATGGGGCAAAATAACTTTGACCTCAATTGCTCTTTAATGGAGAGTTCTAGTCAATTACATCAGTATTGTTAGAAAAAGATTTGAAAACAGAATTATTTAGTGTAAATGAAAATTTTCTTTGAAGTTAGAAAAATTAAATGCATCACCTTTATTTTATCCTTATAACATTCTGCAATAAATGGTATATGAAGCATTTTCAACTTGATCACATTTTTCTTCTTAGCCACATTTCTTAAAAAGTATATTACAGTAATGCTACAGGATTTCTTTTGCAACATTATTCAGTGTATTAAAAGCTTGCTTAGACTCGTTTTATCTCGGAAGGTAGATGCACAGCACTGTCTTTAAGAAAAATGTCCAAGATCTAGCCAATCTGATATTTGCTGGCAGAATCAATACTAAATCCAAACTCATCTCAGTGAGGAATGTACACTTGAATTTCCAATTGTATTTAGTAGTTGGAATCAGTTAAAGGCTATCTTCAGCTAGCTTGATTTCCTGAGCAAATCAGCATTTCCTTGCCTTGACTTTCACCATTCCTGCTGATAGACTACAGCTTTGTGCTGATGTACCTCTCTATCAGTGGATTTTGGAGTCAGCTGGCAGATTTTAGAGTCTGCTGTCTCTTGGTGAGCAGAAATGATTTGGGCCTTATATGAAACTAAACATATGAAGAACAATTACAAGAACTGGGCATGACTTGTCTAGTGAAGAGAAGGACCAGGGAAGACATGATTGCAATCTTCTAATATTTGAGGAGCTGCCAGAGAGAGGAAGGGGTCAAGATATTTTTCAAAGCAACTGAAGGCCAGAAAAGGAATAATGGATGGAAAATGAACAAAGAGAGATTCAACTTGGGAATAATGAAAACGTTTCTAACGTTGAGAATAATCAACCAATGGAACACCTTTGGAAGTTGTGGAGGCTTTCAAGAAGAGACTGGACTGCCATTTGTCAGAATTGGTGTAGGGTCTCCTGCTTGGGCGGATGGTTGGACTAGATGTCCTACAAGGTCCCTTCCAACTCTGTTAATCTGGACCCCACTGGTTGATGTATCTTTAATTGAAATTGAACCATAAGAGAGACACAGGAACAGTCTATGAAGATGGGTGAGTGGCCAAAGTACACTCAGCTTGTTGGAATGGAAGATCTTATTATATCTTGATGTATTACTATTACCAAAAGAAGTCAAGGAATCCCAGAATTGCTGTACAAAGTAACTAAAATAATGGATAAGATGATCCTACTGATTGGGCAGTCACAGAACTCTGCTGCACTTATAACAGATTATCATCTTAAGTTCCTGTGAGTAGCTATAAATTACCTATCACTTGTTGGTCAAGAGTCAAAGTGCTTTTTGAATTAGTAAAACAAAAAGGTAGCAGGCTGTATTTATATATTATGTTTAGCTATATTTACTTTGCTGTGGTTTGGTGATAAATCACATTTGATTTGGTCCTTCAATTTACTAAGCCATCTGTCATGATTTATAAACCACATATATTAAGTTTCACAAAAGATGCTAAACCAAAAGCCAACATATTGCAGGAAGCCAATCTGGGTTAGATTACCATTTGCTTCCAAATCTGCAAATGAATGCAAATGAAATGCATCAAGAGAACAGAAATGGGTCCTGTTCTACTCTGCTTTAAGGCATTCTTTCACAGTCAGCCCTAATTTGGTAAAAATGAAAAGAACCCTATAAAGGAAGGATGATTGAAGAAGATACTTGAAGATACTCTTCTATTTGGATGGAGACTCTAAAGTGAGAAGATATGCAACCATAGTCATGTTGGTTGGGGAATTCTGGGGATAGATAGTGGTAATAATATGTACACATAGTCATAGTGATTTCTGTGCTAGTTAAATGTCTGCTGAATAGCATGACAAAGGGAAGCAGCGCTAGTTTTATTCAAAAGATGACCATCCTCATCAAATTGGAGATCCAGAAGAAGATTTAGAAGGCCAAACCCAAGATGTTAGAGACCTCCCCAAAAACCCACCTTCAGTTATTATTACTTAATAATTTTCTGTCCAGGTAGGACTCTACAGCCATCTGGATTAATGGAAGATCGACAGATGCAGTGCAACATATGATACCCAATCACTTGTCTCTTTTTCCTCTTTAAAAATTTTCTTGACACTAAGCTCTCTCCCTCCCCTATTTTGATAGAATTACCAAAAATACTTTTTCCAATCAGCTTTTTAAAAGCTAAAACCAAGATGTACGTAACACTCTTAATCAGTTTAGTGCATACAAAAAGGATAAACAGCAAGTAATTATAGTATTATCTTTCCATTAGGGGTGTTCCTTTTTCTTGGAAATGCAACTAACTAGTTATATCACATTTCTGAGAAAAGCTCTGCTTTGAGGCTCTATCATTAGTCTTAAATAATATAAAAATAAATTGTTAAATACCATAAAAATCATTTGCAAAACTAGGCTGAGTTTTGAGCAAAAACTCATTTTTTGTTTTTTAGCAGGTTTTGCATGGATTATTAGAAAAAGCGTTGTAAAAAATGTCTTTCTTTAAAATTAAAACCTCATCATTTCTGGATATTTAGAATTACTTTGTCAGATTTTCTTTTATGTTGTCATTTTATCTCCTCCTGACTCCATTATCTTTGATCAAACTTTTTTATGATGTTCAATAGAAAACATGATCTAGTTTTAGTAAATCTATGCAGGACTCCACATATTGTTGTATTTTATTTAGAGACCTTTCAAATATATCTCTAATACTTTGCTCCACCATCTTGTTTTCTTCTTTTAGTCAGAATCTTTTAGCCAGCCACCCTGAGAAGATCAAGCTACTCAAGGTAGCACAGATAGATTTTCCTCTCATTCGTCCAAGTAGGTCATTTAACCTCTGCAAGGTAGTTACATCTGTACCATATGAAAATCATAGTGTCTGAGGCATCATAACATTTTACTAATACAACTACACCTCTGTTGGCCCAACAAACATCACAGCCACCACCTGCGGGAACAATTAGATCTTCATAGCCTTCTGAAAGGCCAAGAGGATGAGCCTTCCAGATCTTAGGAAACCCGGATTCACAGACAGACATCACAATAGTGAAGGAATATTTCCTCAGTCTCATCAGTGACACTGTTCAATAGAGAAAATCTATCTTTTCAGATCTGGTGCAATGGGTAGAAACCTTTGAGTAGAGACAGTTCAACGAGAAATGTGGTCCTGAGCCATTCAGGGCTTTAAAACTGATAAGCAGTGTCTTAAACTGCCCCTGTAAACATACTGAGACTCATTCCACAAAGATAGCTGATAAATAATAGGGTATGCTCAGGGGTGGGATTCTACCAGTTCTGACCAGTTCTATAGAACCCCTTGTTAACTTTCTAAGCAGTTTGGAGAACCAGTTGTTAGAAGAAATCTCCTTTTGGTTTTTTCCACCCTTATTATATTCTTGGCAGTATGCCTAGATTTACTGTCTTTTCTTTCCTGGGACTTTCTTAAAGGGGAAGGGTTGTTTAAAGCTTTTTATGCTACTGTTGTGCTGTTGTGAGAAAGTACTCCCCTGGAAATACTTCCAGCCGGCATGCAATGATCAGCACTTTGAAGAAATAATTTAATAACAAAGCAGAGCTGCAGAAAGAAGCTAATGACAAGGAAACAAGATGAGTGACATTCAGCAAGGCTTCTTGGCTAGCTAGAAAGTTTGACATTTAAACATGAGTTTACATACTCTTTCTGAGTTTTGTTCTAAAACTGGTTTTTGGTGAAGTTTAATTCTGTCCTTGGTGACATTTAATTCTGTGTTTATTGATGGGATAATTTTTCCTATTCAGCTTTATTTGGAAGGAAAAAGGTTAATCTCTGTTCCTGAAAAGAAACTGGGTTGAGAAATCTGGCTAGTTCCTGTGTTATTTGTTCTGGTAATTGGCTTAACAAGCAACAGCTACTGTTGTGATTTAATTATTTGTATTGTGTTTGAATTGTGTTTGAATTTTTTCCTGTCTCATAGTTTCTTTTTCTATTTGGAGAGGGGGTCTTCCTTCACTGCTTTAGCATATCTGGCTCGAAATCCATGAGATGAAAAATACAACAACCGAATCGGTCATCAGGAAATTGGACAGATTATTTGCAACACACAGACTACCGGACGTTGTGGTATCCGACAATGTGCCCCAGTTTACCGCGCTTTCTTTTGAACAGTACCTGGCAGACCACGGTATTTGCCATGAGCTAACTTCACCGGCTCACCCTGCAGCTAATGGAAGGGCCGAGCGCATGGTACAATTCGTCAAAAGAACTCTACATAAATTGGACTCTGGCGATATCGAAGATAAGATTAACCGGATACTCCTTTTGCAGCACATCACTCCACACAGCGTCACCAACAAAACTCCCGCTGAGTTATTGATGGGACGGAAACTCCGCTCCCACCTGGACTGACTACACCCATCATACTAACCTGAAAAACCACACGGATCCAGCGGGAAATGCTGAAATTTCCAGGTAGGCGACTTGGTTTTCGCGAGAAACTTTTATGGTGACCCATTGTGGGTCGAGGCAACTGTAATCCAAGTAACCAGACCCAGATCATACCAAGTGAAATGTCGCGATGATAGAATATGGAAGCGCCATATTGATCAGCTGCGTTCAAGGCTGCACTTGGGGGTCTGCGATTCCAGTGATTTCCAAACTGAGGGGGGAGGAGACGCCGAGGAGGCTGAGTTTGAAATGGCGGAAGGCACAAGTGGAACAAACGACCGCTCAGACTCAACTTGTGAAGAAGGATCAGGGACAAGGGTTAACTTGCCTCAAAGAGATATCGAGGACATTAACGGGAACGGAAGTTTAGATACAGAATTAGAGGCACCCTGTTCACCAGATAACATCCTACCCCAACAAGACTCTAGACAAATATCAGGAGGACAGCGTAAATCAAAAAGACAATCAAAACAACCTGCCTACCTCAAAGACTACGTTACCGCACCCCTTAAATGGAACCCGGGGGGAAAGGGTGTTGTGAATTAATAAAATTGTTTGAATAAAGCTTGTTGAAACCTTAAAGCAAAGTGCAGGGTTCTGGCCTTGCACTTCTGATTGGCCGATAATAGCGATATCGGATTGGTCCGTTCAGGAGAATCTGATTGGCTATTAACGAGCCCTTCTCATTGGTTAAAAAGAGCTAGCGTTCCTGTGTTTTCATTGGCTAAATACCCAAGACCTTGCCTATATAAAGGGGACTGTTGAGACCATTTTCAGAGCTGCTGCACCATGTTAAATAAAGAGTTGAAGTTCACTGTTCATCAACTCGTCTCCGCTTCTTGCGCCATGCACAGAACATAACAGATGTGATATGCTTGGATGGTACTGTTTGACTATATAGAGCTCCATAAGAGCAGATTGCTTTATATTAATGTTTTCTTCAAATAGGGACAGCTGTTCCAAAGTGATTTTTATTCCAAGAAATACATTCAAGGCTTCAGTTTGTGCCCTTATGACTATTAAATCACTTTGCAATGAAAGTATTCATCAAGGTGATAGACAAAAGCAGAAACTCTTACCTTAAATGTGTAAGTATATAAATATCTCTTAGTTATCTGCCTCACATCAATAAATATAATTCACTGTGTTCAGATTTTTCTTCACGTAACAAATACTTTTGTCATGAACTGTGTGATAGCCCGGATCTCATATGGAACCTTCTTTTAAACATTGGAAGAGAGTGGAAAGAAAATCTAACCTTTCAATTATCATCTGATGGCAGCATTTCTCAATCTTAACATCTTTAAGATATGTGAATTTTCTCTCCCAGAATTTCCCACTGGAGAATTTAAGTCCACGCTTTTAAAGTTGCTATGATTGAGAAACGCTGTCAAAAAACTATATAGGATTGGAAATAGCTTGGAGAATATCTAACAAAATCTCCTACCAAGTGTAGAAATATATTACTGCACTGCAGCATACATAACAGATTGCTATCCAACTTCTATTTCTTCTTCTTCCATGTGTTGATCAAACTTTAAATTCTGCCAGAATGAAGCCATTTTCTTGGCTGTGTTGTTGGCTAAAAATAAGTCATTATTGATACATGTTTCTGGTAATAGCCAACATACCAACAGATGGGGGGGGAGCTCTGTGTCTTACCATATTCACACAGCATGCTGTTATCAAACAAGTCTCATTTCAACTCTCAACCTATTCAGAGTCCTTCAAGTAGTATAAAGGAGGTTGGATCTTTCAACCAGATCCTCTTTTAATATATCACAAAAGATCAATCTTGGGAACTTCTTTTTAAATACCTCTATAAAAGGAGAATCCACTACAGACACAACCACCCAGACAGTTCTTTCCATTGTTTAACAGCTTATACAGTTAGGAAATTTTTCTTCCCGAAATTTACTTCCTCTTAATTTAAAGCCATTTATTTTTATCTTCTGGGATGATTTGGAATGTTTATCTTCAGCTTCTATGTAACAGCTTTTTTTTAATGTTAAAGACAGCTATCATGTGTCCTTATAATCTTCTCTTCTCTAAATTTGACATGCCTAAGGACTCTTATTATTTTTCATACTTGAGGTTTTCCATCCATAAGGTGACCAACCATCCTCCTTTAGGGAGGACAGTCCTCCTTTTGTAAGTTTTGTTCTGTCTCGAAAAGTGTCCTCCTATATGTCCTCCTTTTTGTTATTTGAAGACTAATCTGTAAATCTCTGTATTTGATCGATGCTGATTCGATCCATTGTGTGTGATGTGACGTATTTGTATTTGACATGATGATTCGTCAAGGCTCGGTACAGTGCAGCGAGACGTGATTATGAGATGCATGTGCTAGACACAGGAGAATTGTTTTGAGAGATTGTGCCACATGTAAGAGGCTTTGTTTTCTTTCTTCATTTTATTTGTGTCCTGCTTTTCATTGTAAAAAAGTTGGTCACCTTACCATCCATGCTTTTATCTTGTTTTCTTTCTTTTTTTTTTGAAAAGAATTTTATTAATTTTCTACAAACAAGACAAACAAAACATTAAAACATCAACTCTCATATGTACATCCAGTGTGTCAGTTGGTTCATCAGTTTTGTGCATTCATTTTGTAGTCTCAATTACAATTATGTTACATAACAACTCATATTGTCAATCCAAACTTATATATCCTAATATCACTAAAAAAAAGAAATTTTTGACTATACTTTTCATCATTTATGCTTTATGAGATAACAAGCTTATTCTGTAACAAATCATATAATCATACCAAATCAATCCTAAAAAACCCTTTATAAATATAATGTCAAATAACAAAGGCAAGTAAAACAAAATAAAGATATTCCTTACTGTCTAGCATTCTAAATATTCTTTTATCGTATTTTATCATCTAGCCATTGATAAAAAAGATCCCTAATTTCATAAAAATGTTTCTCCTCTTGCTCTCTAATTTCAAATGTCAATCTACTCATCTCAGCACATTCCAATATTTTCTTAATAATTTCTTCCTGTAATGGTATTTTCTCATTCTTCCAATTTTTAGCAAATACAATCCTAGCCGCTGTTAATACATTTACAATCAGGTATTTCAAATCTTCACTATATGTATCAGGTAAAATTCCCAATAAGAAGATCTCTGGTTTCAAGTCTATGTGTTTCTTTGTCATTTTTTCCAACCACATGTGAATTTTAGTCCAATATTTTCTAGCGTCCTCACAAGTCCTCCACATATGGTAATACGAGCCAGGTATCTGATGACATTTTCAGCATTTTTCAGATTTGTTCTGAAACATTCTTGCTATTCTTGTCGGGGGAAAGTGCCACCTGTAAAACATCTTATACAAGTTTTCTTTATATGCTGTTGACATTGTCATTTTATAATTTTGAGACCACAATTTTTGCCATTTCTCTAAATCAATCCCATATCCAAAATTCTTCCCCCAAACACTCATAGTTTCTTTAACTTGTTCTTCCTCTAATTTAATTCCCAGAAAATAACCATATAATTTTTTAATCACCTTCTCATCAGTACCCATCAAGATCTTATCTAAATCAGTCTGTTTATCATAGAATCCCTCCGTTTTAGAATCTTCATCATACCTTGAATGTATTTGCGCATATGAAAACCAATTCATCCTTATACCTTGTTTCTCTAAGTTTTGAATCGATTTAAGTTCATCCTTTTCATCCAATAGTTCCCCATATCTAACGTTTGTTCCTTCTTATAAATTATAGGATAGGAAAATGCTTCAATAGTCGATAACCAAACTGGAATTTTCAAGTAACATTGTCTTTTTATCTTCTCCCAGTTTAACCACAAAGACTCCCGTATATAATGTCTTCTAAAATAACCCTGTGTTTTAGTTCCCTTATACCATAAAAAAGCATGCCAGCCCAACAGCAAATCATGCCCTTCTAGTGTCAACAATCTAGCCTTTCTTAATGTTATCCATTCTTTGACCCACATCAAACTTGCAGCTTGATAATACAATTCCCAATTAGGCAGGCCAAAACCTCCTCTAATTCTAGCGTCTTGCAAAAGCTTTAGCTTTATTCTCGCTTTTTTACCTTGCCATATAAACTTCAACATGATTTTATTTAAATCTTCAAAATAGTCTTTTCCAAGCCTAATTGGTATTGTTTGAAACAGAAATAGAATTCTAGGTAAAATATTCATCTTAAATGTTGAAATTCTCCCTATTAATGATGTTAAGTTTGGAGCATGGGCAAGAAAGAATGGAGATGAGCCTGTGGAACGGTGAACTTCAACTCTTTATTTACATGGTGTGACAGCTCAAACTGGATGGCCTCTATAGCCTTCCTTATATAGGCAACCCAATAACTATTTAACCAATAACAATCCGGGAGCGCTAGCTCCGTTAACCAATACGAATGCCCTGTTAATGGCCAATCAGATTCCCCTGAATGGGCCAATCCAATCCTGCCATTAACAGCCAATCACAAGTGCAGGGCCAGAACCCTGCACTTGACTCCAAGCTCAAGATAACTTTATTAAACCTTTATGGTTTAATAACACCCCTTCCCCCTGGCTTCTGTTTACAGGGCGCAGTTACATAGTCCTTAAGGTAGGATGGTTGCTTTATTAGTCTGCTTGATTTTCGCTGTGCGTTTTGCATTTGGCTGCAATCTCACTGAGGTAGATCGTTGTTTGGCGAAGGGGTTGCTTCTGGTTCAGAGTTCGCGTTTCCGTTGTCACCAATATCTTCGGCAACTCCCTGAGGTGAACCTACTCCCATCTCTGGTTCTAGTTCCTGTTTCTCTATTCCGCTGTCGTTCCTTTCAAACGGGTTTTCCTCTAGTTGGATTTCATCTTCTTCTGTATCTCCCTCCACTCAGTTTGGTCATAAGGGAGTTCAGAAATGCCCGACTGGAGCCGTGATCGTAATTGATTGATATGGCGTTTCCATAGTCTATTGTCAAGGCATTGTACAAGGTAGGATCTCGGGCCAGTTACACGGATTACTGTCGCCTCTACACACAGCGGATCGCCCGAATAGGTTTTTACCGTACACCAAATCGCCTACCTAGAAGGTACGGCATCGGCCGCTAGATCCGAGTGGTTTTTCCGGTTCATAAGCTGGGTGTAATCGGTTGAGGTGGGAGTGGAGCTTTCGTCCCATTAGCAGCTCGGCGGGAGTTTTGTGGGTGACGCTGTGAGGTGTGATGTGTTGTAGAAAAAGGATTCGGTTGATTTTGTTGTCTATGTTATCTTAGTCTAATTTCTGCAAAGTTTTCTTAACAAACTGGACCATGCGCTCAGCCCTGCCGTTGGTCGCAGGATGAGCAGGTAAGATGAGCACATGTCGGATGCCGCAGTCAGCCAGGTACTGCTCGAAAGACAGCGCGGTAAATTGGGGCCCGTTATCAGATACCAGAACGTCTGGTAATCCGTGGGTTGCAAACAGTCTTTCCAATCTTTTGATAACCGCTTCGGTGGTTGTGTTCGTCATGCGGTGAATCTCGAGCCAATTCGAGTAGGCGTCGATGGTTAGAAGAAAGGTGTGGCCTTTGGTTGGCCCAGCAAAGTCCAGGTGAATACGGGACCAGGGTCCCCGCAGTGTCTCCCAATCGGTTGGGATTGCTTTTGGTGGGGCGTTGCTCACTTCCTGGCATCTATGACAAGCTTTAACCCAATTCTCGATTTGCTTGTCGATGCCCGGCCACCATGCATAGCTTCGTGTGAGGGCTTTCATTCGCACGATACTGGGGTGGCCATCGTGCAAGGTTCTCAGAACTGCTTGTTGGAGTCGTTCTGGGATAACGACTCTATCACACCAGTTGATACAGCCCTTTTGAGAGAACAACTCTGTTTGTCAAGTCTTGAATGGTGTGAAGTCATCTGATAATTGGTCCAATGGCCATCCGCGTTCTACCCAGCTTAGGACTCGCGCTAAGGTGTGGTCTCATCTGCTTTCTCTCGCGATATCTCGGGCGGTTAATGGCGGTGCGTGGAGTGTCTCAATCTGTAACGTGGTTACCGTTGGTGCGGGGTCATCGAGAGTCTCTGGAAGCAGTGCTCGGCTCAATGTGTCGGCGTGGGGAATGGCTTTCCCCGGGTGGTATTGCAGCCGATAATTATAGGCAGCCAAGAATTCTGACCAGCGAGTCATCCTGGGGGATAATATGTAGGGAGTCGGCTTATCTCCGGCTATTATCCCCAATAACGGTTTGTGGTCAGTCACAATAGTAAAAGCCCGGCCATACACGTACTCGTGAAATCTTTTAACGGCAGATAGGATTGCGAGGGCTTCTTTATCGATTTGGCTATAATTTCGCTCAATTTTTGAAAGCGTTTTTGAAAAATATGCAACAGGGGCTTCGTTACCATAAGGCAGTACATGGCTCAAAATGGCGCCCACTCCGAAAGGCGAAGCATCACATGTGATATTTAACGGCAGAGTCTCATTGTACTGCATGAGTACAGCATCAGAAGTTAGTAGTTTTTTTACATTATGGAACGCCTGTTTTTCTTTATGACCCCATAACCAAATTGCTTTTTTGTCTAGTAAACGATGTAATGGTTCAGCGACAGTTGCTTTATGTGGTAGAAATATGTTATAAAAGTTGATAAGGCCTAGGAATGCCTGGAGATCGGCCTTGTTCCGAGGTCTGGGAGCGTTTTTTATTGCTCTCAATTTACTGTTGGTAGGGTGAATACCCTGACTGTCAATTAGATACCCTAAAAACTCGACACGATCTGTACACAGTTTACACTTATTCTTTTTCACTTTAAGACCGGCGTCTTGGAATTTCTGTAGAACTAGTTTTAAACGATCCCGTAAGATTTTTTTTGTAGGTGCAGCAATTAATATATCGTCAAAGTAGGGGACTACGCCTTTAATCCCTTGTAGTAGCCTCTCCATAAGGCTCTGAAAAAACCCCGGGGCTACACTGACTCCGAATTGGAGCCGGGTACATTTAAAGGCACCTCGGTGCATCACAATAGTTTGTGCCTGTGCCGTCTTTTCATCAACAGGTAGTTGCTGATATGCCTGATCTAAGTCTAGTTTAGCAAAGACTTATCTGCCCCCCAGGGAATGGAGGAGGTGCTGCACCACCGGCACCGGATATGCATTTTGCTGTAGGGCGTGGTTCAGGGTGGCCCGATAGTACCCACAAATTCGAATTGAACCATCTGGCTTAATTAGTGTTATGATTGGTGTCTCCCAGGGAGAGTGATCGGTTGGCTCTACACCCCCTGAGCTATTAATTTATCGAGCTGTTCGTCAATTTTCGGTTTTAAGGCAAACAGAACTCAATGGGGCTTAAGGCGAATGGGAGCTATCTTTGGATAAAGGCTGAACAATATTGGGGTCCCCTTGTACTCGCCTAATTTTTCCGTGAAGATGTCCCTGAATTCATGGATGAGGTCCTTCTCCCAGTCACTGCCGCTGACTCGGTTTATGCCTGCCACTTCAATGCCAAGTGGCACGAACCATTGGAGGCCTAGCAGACTAGGCCGATCTTTGTCGATCACAGTTAGCGGTTAGTACGCTGTGCAATTCTTGAATGAGACCCGGACTCGGTTGGATCCAATGACAGGGATTCGATTTCCTTGATAGTCCTTAAGAATAAATCTTTGGGAACGGAAGTCTTGGCGCTGGATAGTGGGGATGAGTTGCTTGAGGGTCTTCCAGGAGACCATTGAGAGGGACGATCCCGAGTCAACTTCCATTTGGCAAGGCTGATTTTCGATGGCCACTGTAATTCGATTTTCTTGGCATCCAAGGCAGAGGCATGACCGATAATGATAGTCTGGTGAGCTTCTTCTTGCTTCGTGGGGCAATTCAAAGCTCGATTTCTGTAGGAGTGGTTTACTGGTTCTCGCCTTACAGGACAGTTTCCTGTCGATTAGCGATAGTTAGCCCTTTCGAGGCCTGGCCGGGTCCTTGGAAGCTTCGGCAGACCCGTCCGATGTGGCCTCTCTTCCCGCACTCATGGCAGAGCACATTGCGGAATTTGCATTCGGACCTGGTATGGTTGGCTCCACAACCAGCGCATGGGTGTAGGGACTTCGGGTAGGGGTCCTGGTCGAACCGCAGTCGATGGACCTCTTTGTTCCTGGTTGCTTCTGCTGCAGTAGCATCAGCGATGGCATCGGCAAGGCTGATGTTGCCTTTCGCCATCAGCTTGCTCTGCACTCCTGATGCATCTAGTCCCAGAACTATTCAATCTCTCAACGCCTCTTCCAAATCGGTGAATCCGCAGAGGCCTCCCAGATTTCGGAGGTCTGCTATGAAGTCGGCGACGCTTTCTTCTTTTCGCTGGTTTCTTTGATAGAACTCGTGCCGTCTCACGAGCTTGGGCACAGTCGGTGCGTAATGAGCTCTTAGTAGGGATTCGAGGACGTCCCAGTCCATCGCCTTTACTTCTGCAGGTTTGGCTAGTGCTTTAGCCATCTTTAATACGGTTGGTCCACAATGCGTTAGGAATACCACCCGTTTCTTCCCGGTTGTGGCATCCTTTAAATTGTTAGTTTCCAAAAACATTTGGAAACGATCCATGTAGGACTCCCAGTCCTCTTGCACTGGGTCAAACGGAGCGGGTGATACGACGATGCCGGACATGGTTCCGTCGTTTTGTGTTTCAGTCACGTGCTCAGTGTTTCTTCTTAGTTCAGTCAGCTCCGACGTCTCCACATCCCACCTTCGTCGCCAGTGTTATGTTTGGAGCATGGGCGAGAAAGAATGGAGATGAGCCTGTGGAACGGTGAACTTCAACTCTTTATTTACATGGTGTGACAGCTCAAACTGGATGGCCGCTATAGCCTTCCTTATAAAGGTAACCCAATAACTATTTAACCAATAACAATCCGGGAGCGCTAGCTCTGTTAACCAATATGAATGCCCCGTTAATGGCCAATCAGATTCCCCTGAATGGGCCAATCTGATCCTGCCATTAACAGCCAATCAGAAGTGCAGGGCCAGAACCCTGCACTTGACTCCAAGCTCAAGATAACTTTATTAAACCTTTCTGCATTCACAACAAATGACAATTGCAAGTTTTTCATTTCTTCAAGTCTGTAGCTATCTGCTTAAGTTTAATATAATTATTCTCTTTTAATGTGCTGCATCTTGCTGTCAAATATATCCCCAGATACTTAACCTTATTCGTAACTTGGATTTTCAAAAGGTCTGCTAGTTCTTCTCTTTGTCTCAGTAACATGTTCTTTGTCAAAATCTTTGTTTTATCTTTATTTATTTTCAAACCAGCCACCTCACCATATGTCTCTATCTTTTCCAATAACTTTGGAGCTGTTTCTAGTGGATCTTCCAGAATAAAAGCTAAATCATCAGCAAAAGCTTGTAGTTTGAATTCTTCCTTTTTAATTTTCATTCCTTTTATGCTTTTATCATCCCTAATATTTCTATTCAACACTTCCAAAGTCAACACAAATAGCAAAGGAGATAGGGGACATCCTTGTCTTGTGCCTTTTCTTATATTAATTAAGTCTGTGAATTCTCCCTCCATCATTACCTTTGCTGTCTGTTTATTATATATGGCTTCTATTGCTTGAATAAATTTTCTGGCAAAACCCATCTGTTCCAATAGTAATAACATAAATCTCCAGTTCACGTTATCAAATGCCTTTTGAGCATCTAGGAATATCAAAGCCATTTGCTTTTCAGGATGAGCCTTGTAGTATTCCAAAGTATCCAAGATCACTCTCATATTGTCTCTGATTTGTCTCTTTGGCAGAAATCCATTTTGATCTGGATGGATAAAATTATTTAAATATTTTTTAAGTCTTTCTGCTAAAATTGAAGCAAAACTTTTATAGTCTGCATTCAATAATGAAATAGGTCTATAGTTCTTAATTTGCAGTGGGTCAGCCTCTTCTTTTGGAATAAGTGTAATATAAGCCTCTGACCATGTTTTGGGTATCATCTTCTTTGACATAATTTCATTCATAACTTCTAACAATGGGATGCTCAATAATTCTTGAAATGTTTTATAAAATTCTGCCGGAAGCCCATCTGGACCTGGTGCTTTCCCATTATTTTGTTTCTTAAGTGCTTCATTTAATTCCATCATTGTTACATTGCTTTCTAACATTTCTTCAGTCTCTTTAGGTATCTTCGGTAAGTTAGCATTCTGTAGATACTGTTTGACTTTTTCCTCATCAATATTCTCTTGTTTATATAGCTGCCCATAAATATCTCGAATAATTTCCTTTTTCTCCTTATTACCATAACAAACTTGGCCTTGATCATCTATTAGTTTCAATATTTTTCTTGATTCCTTCTCCTTTCTCAATTTATATGCTAGCCATCTGCCTGGTTTATTTGCATCTTCAAAGTAATTCTGTTTAGAATTTCTAATTTTCTGTGCCAATTCTTTTTTCTCTATTAATTCCATTTTATGTTTAATTACATCCAGTTTCAATTTAATATATTTTTTCTGTGGCATTTTCTGTAATTCTTTTTCAAGTCTTTTATACTCATCTTCCAAGGCCTTAGAAGCTTGCCTTTTCCTAATATTCTTTTTTCTTGTATAATCTATTATCAAACCTCTAGCATATGCCTTCATTGTATCTCAAACATTCTGCGTTGAAGTATCTTCTTTTTTATTTTCTCTAAAGAAAAAAGCCAGTTCCTTCTCCATCCATTGTATAAAATCTTTTTCCTTTAAGATAGTATTATTTAATGTCCATCTCGATCTTTTTTTTTGTCCCTTCCATTTAATTGTCATTGGGCTATGATCTGCCCAAGTACTTGTTTCGATATTTGTTTCTTGAATATTAGAAATCAATTCTGTTGAGATCCAAATCATATCTAATCTGGACCATGATAAATGTCAATTTGAATAAAAAGTATATTGTTTAGCTTTAACATTTCTTTCTCTCCAAATATTTTTTAAAGTTATTTCGTCTGTCATTTAAAAAAAGGATTTAGGGAGAGTCTTTCTATTTTGCTTTTTTGTTGTTGCTATATAGTCCAATTTATTGTCCACAATTCCATTAAAGTCTCCCATCATAATTATATTAACATAGTCTAGTCCAATTATTTTCATGTGTAGTTTTTTATAAAACTCTTCTTGTTTATCATTCGGTGCATAAATTGCAATCAAGAGTATTTTTATATTGTTGTCCATTATTTCCACCATTAATACTCTTCTGTCTTCATCCATGTATATCAGTTTTGCTGGGATAGCCTCTTTAATGTATAGAACCACTCCTCTTTTCTTACATTGAGTCAAAGAATATTTTCCCTAGTTTTGGCTGTACTAACAATTGTTTATGTTGTTTTTTAATATGAGCTTCTTGTAGACAAATTATATCAAATTTCAATTTTTCTAATTTATGAAAGGTTTTCCTTCTTTTAACAGGTGAATTGAGTCCATTTATATTCATTGTAATCAGTTTTTTTTCTTTCATGATTATGCTTTATATTTAGGTCTAACAGCTCTCGTGGATCTCACTTCACGCTGTTCTTTACTATCCACCTGTCCACCTACTGCACCTTTCTCTTTTTCAGTCTCCAGTTGTTCCTCTTGAAACTCAATTAATGAGACCTTTTTCTCTGCCTCCTCTTCTCTTCTTCCAAAAAATTCTGCATGGAAAAGTTCTGCTTTCTCAATTGAATCAATTCTATGTCTCTGCTCTTGCCACGTAAACATTAATCCTTCTGGAATCAGCCATCTATAATTCACTTCGTTTTCCAGTAGCATTTTGGTCAGAAATCGATATTCTCTTCTCATCTCTCTCACTCTTCTGGGTATTTGTTTTAAAACCACAATCTCTTTGTCTTTGTATTTCAATGTCTTCTCTCTTACCACTTATAGTATTTGTGTTTTAATGGATTTTTTAGTAAATCTAATATGGACTTCCTTTGGTAATTTATTTCTCATCGCATATCTTGTATAAACTCGATATACCTCATCTACTCCATCCATCATCTTTTCCTCTGTAATTGCCAAAGCATCCGCCAAAATTTCTATCATTATCGCAGCCAAGTTTTCTCCTTTTTCTTCTTCTATATTTTGAAATCTGAGATAAAATTCTGACCTTTCCAACTCCCACCTCAACACCCCACTTTTATCTTGTTCAACCACTGTTAATCTACTGTCAATATTTCCAATCTTCTCCTCTCTTTGTTTACCTTCTGCCTCAATTTTTTGGAATCTGTGCTCATACTTCACCATCATTTGTTTAATGTTTTCCACTTTTTCATTAGTCTTCTCTATTCTTTGTTCAATGTTTTCTATTCTTTGTTCAATGGTGTCTGATTTTGTCTTGAGATCTTGGATTCCTTGCATAATCATCTGTAAAGTTACTTTTTCTTGTTCTTTATCTTGCTTCAACATTGTCTGAATTAAACGTTGTCCTCCAGCTGGTGGGGAGGCAGAGGTAGAAGTAGAAACACCAGCTGATATTGGTTTCCTGCTCATTTTAATGCTTCCAAAGCTTCAAATTCTTTTTAACTTTTAATCCTACTGGTAGAGTAGCCAATTATAATCCAAAATGGAAAAATCCAATAGTAAAAGGCCGAAAACCAAAAAAGAAAAAAGCGAAAAAGAAGAAGAAAAATCTTCAGGTTCTTCTAGACCCTAATCCAATTATGAAGTAGTCCACCATAAAAAATGAAAAATAGAAAGAAAAAAACCCCAAAAATAATAATATTGATTTTAAAAAAAAGAACACAAATATTGAGAAATCTCAATAATCAAAAAGAAAAAACAGAGTGATCCAAAAACATGAATAGAAAAAGCAAAAGGATCCCAGTAAAAATAAGGAGAAAAAAAAGAAAAATAAAGAAAAAGCTCTGAGGTTTTCCCTTTGAAATAAAAAGCAAAAATAAGAATATTACTAGAATTGGAATTTACAAAGCGGTTGGTGAGTAGGGGTATCACAAGTAATATATATATATACACACTGCACTTTATTTAGTTGTCCAAGGCTCTTGTTATGACTCTCTTCTCCACCAGTTTCAAAGCCAAGCCTCAAGTGTTGAAATATTGATGAGTCCAGAACACCTGTAATAATATTTTGCTATGCTCTTCCTCTGTCATATCACATTAAAATGTCCTTGAGAAGGAGTCTTCTTACAGTTTTCTCCACTTCAAATAAAATATTTTCAAGCCTCTAGTTGGCAGTGTTACAAAGTTTCTTAATACTCTTCCCCCCTCCAGCCAGAAAAAAAGGATAATTTATTCAAAAAAAAAAAATAGCCAAAGGGAGCCTCTATTTTTAAAAAAAATTAAATAATCAAAAGCAGCATAAAAATATATGTAAGAGAAAATTCAATCCGGTTACCTACAAAGTCACACTAAAGTCCCCCCCAAAAAAATAAGAAAAAGAAAAAAAAATCCAAGCCTCAATTTGACATCACTTTAAAAAACATTGCTCATACAGTTTTTGTCATAAAAGAATCTCACAGGTTTCTTCTTTATTCAGGGTGCCCTTTCAAATCTCAGTGAATTTACAACAAAAAAGAAGTTTCTCACCCAGCCGACACACTTTCACTTCCAGCCACTTTCTTTCCGGAGCTGTCCCGACTTCAGCAGCTATGGAGGCTGCCTCTCCGCCTCCAGCAAAAGGGCTTCTCCCGGATCAAACCAGAGATTTTGCGATATCCCTGGGATCCTGGGACTTGCCCTTCATGATCACCATCTCTATAGGACGGTTTAGGTCCGTTGGGACCAACCAGGGGCCAAAATATCAGCTGCGATCTCAGAGCCCCGAGATCGCAGCTGTATCGCCGAAATGAAGCTCCGCCTTCTCCAATGAACACATATACTATCATGGGGGGAAAGGGGTATATAAATTCATTTTTGAGATGAATCAGGAAAAGCTTTCCTACACTACTATTAAATGCAAGTTCTTCCAGAGATCTAAAGGGATCTATAAGATGGACCTTTTCATATCGTGTAGCTGAAGCTGAAAAACCAAAGCAATTCTCCACTGAAGCAGCAAAAATTCAGCACTGATGCATTCTGCAGACCCTATCAGCCATGGAATTTTGAATGGTAAAAGTCAGAAAAGATCCTCTTCTATTGTGGCTCTCACACTTTGGAGCAGTATGCTCTGAATTTACCTTTTTGGTCTCCCAAAAGGCCTTGAAAAATGTAGCTTTGTCAAACAACCATGAGGCTCCAGTGAGAGTGTGGCATTTTTGAGGTAGACAATGGATTAGGTAACACCCCACACTCTCCCTGTATGCACTTTGCTCCCTCCCTCTCCTTCCTGGTCAGTTTTATTTTAATTGAATTTTCATTTAAGATCCATATTTATTGTTTTAATCTTTTATAGTGTATTTTAATGGTTTACCTGCCTGCCTATCTTTTAATGCACAGGTAAATAGTAAGCATAAGAACATTTTATCTAATAAATAAGTTTCCTCAATATCCCAGAGTATTATCCGATCAAGAATGATTTCTTCTATTATCACTTCAGAGCTCAATTTCAGAAACGTATTGTTTTTGAAGCCAGAGAAATTAAGCTGCTGCAATGGCTGATAAGCAAAACACATAAATTCTTCAGGAAGACTCCACTAGAGCAAGGATGTCAAACTCATGTTGTCACAGCGGCATCATATGATGTATCATAACTTTTTTCCCCTTCGCTAAACCAGGCGTAGGCGTGGCTAGTGCGTGATGCATCCAAACCAATGGACCGGAGTTTGAGAGCCCTGCACTAGAGCATATGAACATGTTGGGTGGGGAATCCTGGGAGTTGAAGCACATAGATCTTAAAGTTGCCAAGGCTGAAAAACATTGCACCAGAGTCATGGGCAGACAAATAAGATAGGAAGCTGCTGACCATTGCAGAGATAATTGACCACTATAAGATAGGGTATCTTGGTCACCTTCTAATTAAATAAATGTAAAAATACAATCCAACAGTTTTTCTGAAGTTCTTTTCTTCTTGGAAGAATTTCTACAGCAATTTATTTTTCCCCATTTTATTAGAGGTTCTGACCAGTTCTGGAGAACCGGTAGCGGAAATTTTGAGTAGTTCGGAGAACGGGCAAATCCCACCTCTGACTGGAGATTTTACAGTATCCTTCCCCTGCCATGCCCACCAAGCCACACCCACAGAACCGCTAGTAAAAACATTTGAATCCCACCACTGCTGTGTTAAAGAAAAATGTTAAAGAAAAATCAATAGGAAGATTATGTGAAATGTCTTCCTTTTCTCTGCCACTACTGATAACATTTTGATTTAACTTTATCAAATCATCTTTAAAAACATTTATGCAAGCAGCAAATGCAATATTTGGTGGCAGAAAGTTTCATAACCTCATTTTGCTCATGCTCTGAATAAACTGCTGATCAAATATTTTCCGTTTTCAAGATGCTGAAACCAGTTCAGTTTAAGTCCCAAACGATAATTTATGAACTTCAGGATCATGTTCAGGACTAGACTGATAAGAGTCAATCTGAAATAATAGCTCATCTTCACCTTTTTACTAAGCTTAACCTCATAAGAAATCCCCATATAGGGTTGTTTCTTTTAAAGACAATTCCCGAAGAGAACACTGTTAATTCTATTTCCCTGAAAATGCTTAAGAAGGCTGCTTACTGTAGTTTCATACTGTCCGTTCTGTGCTTATTTCTATATGAAGCTGAGAAAAGACAACACTCAGAATCATTCCCAGAAAAAAAGGTCAAAACTTCTTGTTGAGATCCTTATGTAGCTCTCTTGTCTATGTCTTCCTGTCTGTTTGAAAAAGAGCATTGAATTTCTAGATCATTATGATAATTTCTAACATATTCCTGTTTCTAGGAATTAGAGCTGTCACAAAGATCATGCATCACTGACCATTTATTCATATAAATATGCATTTTTATTCTGATGGCTTTTTAAATTTTTTCACTAAGTATGGTTATTTACATAGCTCCATATCAATGAGGAATTTATTCTAATTTTATTAATGGGGTTGTCCCAAAATGAGCTTAAAATGGATGTTTAAATGCAATTAAATTTGTTATCGGTATTTAACTAAAATGACTCAACATGACAAGTTGCTGCTCATTTCATCATTAAAACAACAACAAAGGAAATTGAGATGGGGAATTTGCAAATGATGCTTTGTTTTGCCAGCTTCCTTCTACAAATGTTATTAGTGAAAGCGTTCACATATTGAGAAGTTTTTGAAGATTATTGGTTGATGTAGGTTCTTTATGTTCTGGTCTTTATTCTGTCTTCCATAAAACAGAACATTTTTATGTCTTTTGTGATTTATTATTTTTATTGTTTTATTGGTTTTCTATTAGTAACACAATACTTAGGGTATTTGTTGGGAAAATAAGAGTAGGAAGGAGTATGGTATATCTTTGCCACCTTGAGTTACTTATAAAATAATCAAGATAGGATAAAAATAAAATAAAAACGGAGAAATGTGATGAAGGTAATAGCAATTAGCACTTAGACTTATATGCTGCTTTACAGCCCTCTCTAAGTGGTTTACATTTTACCCACTGTGAAAGAATGGAAGGCTGAGTCAACCTTGAGCCCAGTGGGATTTGAACAGCTGAAAGTCAGCAATAAAAGCACTCTAACCATTGCGCCAAGACTCTGATATAAAGTAAATACTCTCAATTTGAGTTTGATTCCGAGTTGTTGATGGACATAACTGAATTCTTTACTTGACATTATAACAGCTGCTTGCTATTACCTTCTTTGGAAGATTTTTTTCCTTGTCTTGTATTTCCTCAAAGCCTCTTATTGAATTATTAGCCAGGCCAAACTCTGCTTAGCTTTTTAATCTAGACAATATTGCCCAGATATTATTACCTATTCTTTGAATTTTGCATTCAGCACTTCAGAAGATCATATTTATGCTGAGACATTCTCCCCATGGAATTCTCCCAGGAAGGTGTTCTCATTAGAAGTATCGCAATATAAGATATTTCTACATTAATCCAGTAATTACCATGTTCTTTTCAAGAACAGAGAATTGAATAGGGAAAAAGTATGTAAGCTGATCGTGTAGAATGTGTTAAATATATTATTCTATTAATAGATCCAGGATTTATTAGGTATTAGCATACTTACCTCTGATTGGTTGGTCAATGACGGTGGAATGTTCGAATCAGCTGGCAATGGCTGAAGCTGCAAACAGCTCAGCTATAAAAGGAGCTGCCGCAGCTTCCATTAGTCAGTCTGCAATATAACCAAATAAATAAGTTACTTGACCGGAGTCTCCCGCATTTCTCTCATGATACAACACTGGCAACAAAGGTGGGATTCTGAATCAAATGGGACCAGCAAGCACATGGCAATGGACCAGACAAGAACCAAAATGGCCAGGACCAGCACGCCATCCACACCGTTTGATCCAACAACCGAGGACTGGGAATTGTACATCGACTGATTCCATATGTTCCTGGAAGGAGGCAACCTGATGAACATTTCAGAGCAAAGGAAGCGAGCTGTCTTCCTCACACATTGTGGCCCCACCATTTTCAAAATGGCCAAAGCTCTCTCGGTACCAACAATGTAAAAACGATGGCCTGGCCAGACTTAGAGGGAATCCTGAGGACTCACTACACTCCACACGTGTCCTGTCTCATCAAGAGACATGATTTCTACCGGAGAGACCAGAAGGATAGAGAGAGCATCAACAATTTCATTGCGAGCCTAAGGGACCTTGCCGGGGCTTGCGAATTTCTGAATGTGGATGAGGCAATGAGAGATCACATAGTCCTGGGACTCAGTGACCTGACACTACAGAGCCGACTCCTGACAAAACCCAAATAACACTAAAAGAGGCAATTGAAGAAGCATCAGCCATAGAAGCATCCCAGAAGTACACCGCAGCCATGAGGAAAATGAATAAGACACCACAACCCCTACAGAAAGAAGCCACAGCAGCCATTCACCATGAGGACCTTGAGTTCGAGTCAGGATCAGATGAGGAGGAGGAAGTGAACCAACTCTGATCAGAAAGGTGCCAAAAAAGCCGAGAATGAAAGAGAAAAGATTTCCAGTGTGCAGGATGCAAAGGAAACCACCCTCAATCAGAATTCCATTTCCGCGACGCTATATGCCAACAATGCAAGCAACAAGGCCACATTGCAAGGGCCTGCCGGGCATCCAAACCCAGCACCAGAAGACAAAGACAGAGCACACTTCCACGAAGCCGAGAAAGCCAACCTGAGAGCCAACCCAACCTGAATCAATTCAGCCGGAGCCAACAAAACAATGAGTCAACCACTACGAGAAGTGAAACGCATCAGACAGTGATGGTGGGCCATTCAAGCACAACAAATGCTAAGAAAGTCCACATCTAAGGCACTATAGAGGGAAAGGAATGCTGAATGGAAGTGGACTCAGGATCATACCTATCAATGGTATCCTGGGATACCATCAGAAGACTAAGCCCAAACATTACCAAAAACCAGCTGAGCCAACAACGACTAATCCTAAAAGATTATCAATGCAATAAGATTCCTGTCATAGGCATAGGGAAATTCTGAGTGACCTTCAAAAATTACTCTGGAATCCTACCCTTAATTGTGGTTGACAGGGACCAACTGCCTGCTAGGGCTCGAGTGGTTCAAGCCATTGGGGATTAAAGTCACTAGAATACACAGCACCACCGAAAGCGAGTGGGAAGTACTCAGGGTCTCCTATCTCATTTAACTTTCACCCAACCAACACCTATAGTCACACCTATCAAGCCAGATGGGATTGTGTGTATCTGTGCAGATTACAAGGCCATCCTGAACCACGCCCTACAACAGAGTGTGTACCCTGTCCCAGTGGTGCAACACCTTTTACATTCCCTGGGGCAGGGGAAGATCTTCGCAAAGCTTGATCTCACACAATCTTATCAACAATTACTGGTAGATGCTGAGACAGCAGAAGCTCAGACAATCGTAACACACCGAGGGGCTTTCAAATGTAAGCACCTGCAATTTGAGGTGAGCGTTGCCTGGGGTTATTCCAGAGCCTCATGGAATGCCTATTACAAGGGGTAAAGGGGGTGGTCCCTTATTTTGACAATGTCCTCATATTAGCAGAGGACAAGGAATAATTACAAAAACGCTTAAGGGAAGTCCTAAGCCAATTCAAAGAGGTGGGACTAAAAAAAGAAAAATGCCAACTGGCAGCTGACAAAGTAGAATTCCTGGGCTAATTAATAGACAGCAAAGGGATCCACCCCACAGACAGTAAAATCAAAGCAATCAAAGAAGCCCCCAGGCCAACAAACAAAACAGACTTGCAAGCCTTCCTTGATCTCATTAACTTTTACAATATATTTTTACCACAGAAGGCAACAGATTCCACAGACTCCTTGACAAGAAGGCATCCTAGGCCTGGGGGAAAAAGAAAGAAACAGAGTTCCAAGCAATAAAAAAGATAATCACACCAGACTGTTTACTAATCCAGTACAGCAAGACCTTACTCCTAATCCTAACCTGCGATGCATCACTTTTTGGGGTTGGCGCAATCATCAGTCACATACTTCTGGATGTCCACAAATCTTTACTGGGAATCATCGCAGGAGATAGAGCAACACCAAATATCCTGTCACCCAGAATGACATGATGGACAGAGTTCCTAGCCACCTACAATTACAATTTAATCTACAGACCCGGAAAAGACATCAACCATGCCGATGCACTCAGTTGATGCCCCCTACCAAACCTGGATGAGGACCCAGTGCCAGCCACATCCACGTTCCTGATTGAAACTATGGAGGAATGCCCGGTGACTGCAACAGACATCGCGAGAGCAACCTCTTAGGACAGAACCCTGGCACAAATACTGAACTGAGTAGTGAGGGGATAGCCCGAGACAGAAACAGCCAAAGAGACTAAATCATTGAGGTCCAGGCAAAAAGAACTATCCATACTGAAAGGGTGCAGACTGTGAGGGGACCAGGTGATAATTCCAGACAGCCTAAGGGATGACATAATGGGGATGTTCCATGCGGGACACCCAGGGATAGTAAAAATAAAATCCCTGGCAAGGAGCTTTGTATGGTGGCCAGGGAAGGACAAACCAATAGGGTTTGTTTGTCCATCCCTGCAAGGCCTGCCAGGGATCCAAGTCTTCACCACCCATAGCACCCACTCACGAGTGAGAAACCCCCAGGGGACCCTGGTTTAGGGTTCATATCGATTTCGCAGGACTAGTTAAGGGACACACATTTTTAATAATAATGGACCCTTATTCTAAATGGCTAGAAGTCAGCATAATGCAGTCCACCACAACAGAGGCAATTATTAGAAATTTGAGAAAACTATTTGCAACACACAACTTACTGGACATAATCATATCCAACAATGGGCCCCAGTTCATGGCCACCCAATTTGAAGGTTTCCTAGCACAGAATGGGATAAGGCATGCGTTAACAGCACCGGGCCACCCATCCATGAATGGACAAGTAGAATGCATGGTATGCTACACCAAGGAAACTCTCTAAAAGCTAGGGCCCAGGGACACACAAGCCAAAATAGACAAGCTGTTAAGTATACAGTACATAATGCCTTGCACAAAAATAAAAGCCCCACCAAATTACTCATGGGAAGGAAGCTAAGATCGTCCCTAGGCAGACTTCACTCCATATATAACCCAGACAAACCAATAAATTTGTTCAGCAAATGCTGTACATTTCAAACAAGGGGACCCAGTTTACACCCAAAATCTAATGGGCGAACCCCTATGGATACTCACAAAAGTGGCCCAAGTAACTGGGCCCCACTCTTACAGAGTGGATACAATAGATGGGCGGAGTTGGAGAATGCACATAGATCAACTCAAAGCCCAAGGGATGACGGGCGGCCAAGACATAAGCAGAGGGGAGGGGGGAGACCCCTCAATCAGGCAAAACACAATCAGAGAGGAGGGGGAGACCCCTCACAAACAAGAACAAACAAACACAGACCCTAACAACTAGCAAGACACAACCCCAACACTTAAGACTAGCACTGAATGAGACAAGCAGGCACATACCTGAATCCCAAGAGCAGGGCAGCATAGCCAGGCAGGAACAGGTCCATGCAGAAGTCAAAAGGGTGGCCTCTAGTGGAGACAAAATGGCTGCCACAACCAGAAGGTTCCAGGAGGTTCCAAGGGAAGAAACAGGAAAGACAGTAAATCCATCCGAACAGTTCGAAAACCAACCTGTGACTAAGCTGCACAGGTCCAGTCACACTCTCAAAAGCCCCGCCTACTTATGTGATTATATAAGTTAGTTAGACTCAGTATTGGGTGGGCTGAACCAGGAAGGGAGGGAAGTTAAGTATTATGATACTTACCTCTGATTGGTTGGTCAATGGTGGCGGAGAGTTTGAATCAGCCGGCAATGGCTGAAGCCGCGAACAGCTCAGCTATAAAAGGAGCTGCCGCAGCTTCCATTAATCAGTCTGCAATATAACCAAATAAAGAAGTTACTTGACCGGAGTCTCCCGCGTTTCTTTCACCTACGATACAACAGGATTAATTATTAATAATCATTTTTATTTGAGAAAAGTTTCTTAAATTCAAGTAAGCAAACTGTATCAGCATGCATTATGCATTAATCTAAGGAAAGTTATTATCTCCTTTACATTCTAGGAAATAAATAGGAATGGCAACTGTGGAATATTATTCAGTGTTTCAGCACAGTCAATCAGAAACCTAAGCTGCAGAAGAATGGTAACCAGAAGTGAAGCAAAGTCAACCCAAGGACAACACTGTGAATTTCAACTGAGTCCAATTTTTTTTACTGGGTTACATTTAATAGGTAGAATCTTGCTAGTCTAAAGCTATAATCTTCCAATCTTACAGATTTACCCTGGGAGATTTCAGGATATGGTTACTCCATCACCATGTCCACTTCAGGACTGTGCAGTTTCCTATTTTGGGCCTTTCTCTGTAATAGGCTGCTTTCTCCCTGAGAAGTCATAATGTGATTACCAAGAATTCCCTTCCCTCCCTCCTCCATACACAGACTCCTCTCTAGATGCACATTCTATCACAAGCAGCAACAATAATAGGAAAAATTGGAGGCAGGACAAATAGGTAAGAATATTTATATATTTCTGCCTGTAAATTCTAAGGGTTTATATAGATACCTGTTGCCATTTTGGAATATGATGTCTACGTTAACATTTTTTTATTTCTCCTGCTAGATTATCTTAGCTAGCATCAGTGTGGTTTGAAGTTTAATAAGTATTTTGTTACAATGTTATTAGCCACCAAAGATTATATATTTTGGATCCATGGTTCTATAATTTACATAAATAATTAAACAAACACCTGGCTGACTTGTTCTGAGCTTGGAAACTAACCAGATTTGGTTGGTGAAAACCCACTAGCTAAAGCTGGAGGTTAATGAGAGAAGTAGAAAAAAAAACAAAGCAAACTAAAAAAAACATTCTTCATTTTTTCGCCAAGGAAATGCATGAGTATCTCTACCCAACCACTAAGAGTTGAGGTTAACTTAAATGTGCCATTATGCTCTTTATTTCAGGATAATAGCAATAAAATTGCATATCTACAAGTCTCTTAAAATCAATTTTCCAAAACAATTACTTTCAGGCAGAGATCTAACTTTCTGTCAGAATTCTTCTTTTTCTCCTTTATTTTGGTAGATGCAGAGCCTGGCAATTTGCAACATAAACCTAAGGAATACTTAGATTTGTTTTAGAAATTATAAAGTCAGAATAGAGAGCAAATACTAAGGAGAAATTATGGAATCGAGCCATTTCAACACTTTGACTTCTTTTAGCAAATTGCAGAACACAAAGTATGTATTTTTGTGTATGTATTCACAATATGAAGAAACCCAGCTATATGAGTAACTACTCATACCTAATTAGATCAGAAGTCCATGCAGATCATTATGGCTCAGGAAATATGGTGGCACAGTGGTTAGAATGCAGTATTGTAGGCTGATTGCCAGACTGCCAGTTCCTTTCATCTTGATTGGCTCAAGGTTGATTCAGCCTTCTATCCTTCTAAAGTCAGTAAAATGAGGATCCAAATTGTTGGGAACAATATGCTGACTCTGTAAACCATTGAGAGAGGGCTGTAAAGCACTATGAAGCTGTATACAAGTCTAAGTGTTATTGTAGTTGACTGTCTAGGATTGCAAATAGGACTCCCTGGCAAACTACCTAGTACTGCGGGGACTGGACTGTTATTTTTTACCTGTGCAGTGAATTATATTGCTTCTTAGTGGACTTTCTGGAGTAACTTTTTCAGGAGGATGAATTCTGTTTCCATGCATCAAATTGCACTTTGCACATAAGGTTCTCCTCATTTCTGAGTCAGTCAGTCTATCTCTAAGGTCCTCTCCAGAGATATAGGGGTGTGTTTATAAAACTGGACTTCAAACTTCTGTCTTATGCTCAGTCTTGTTTTCTGTTGTGAAAACTACCTTACAACACCTTTCTATAAATTTTGGGATAAAAGCAATAGCACTTACATGTATATATCGCTTTACAGCCTTCTCTAAGCAGTTTACAGAGTCAGCATATTGCCCCCAACAATCTGAGTCCTCATTTTTCTGACCTTGGAAGGATAGAAGGCTGACTCAATCATCAGCTGGGGAGAGCCAAACTGCCAAACTGCTGGCAGCTGGTGATCATCAGAAGTAGCCTGCAATACTGCATTCTAACCACTGTGTCACCATGGCTCTTGTCTCCTTTGTGAATAATCCATGTGAATTACTAGTTATCTGAGTTTTAAAGTACTTGATTCCAGATTTCTAATATAAACTTCTTTCTTCTTCTTCTTGGAAAGATAAACCCATATAATCACAAAAATTGTATTATGTTATTTTAAGTGTATGACATTGGATTGGTGGCTGCAAGATGAAAAATGATGAGATGGAAAAGTCTGTCACCAATAAAGAGTGTCCTGGTTCCATGCAAGCAGATTCAATGGAACCTCCAGTCAGAACCATAATTCATTCCATAACTTTGGTCTCAACCTGATTTGGTCGTGACCAGAAGCGAGACTGACTGTGCATGTGCCTTAAAAAATGGTGCAGAAGGGAACATGAGAATTGAAATATTGAAATGGTGGGTAGTTTCTTCTTTTTTAGATTCAACTATCAATAGTAAAGATACTAGTTTTCAATTAGATTAGCATTTGGAGACCTTGGAAAAAGATATTCAGATGCCATGATGTGTCCATACACATAAAGAACAAAATCAGTGTTGTTTCAAAGATACAGTTTTGAAGTACAGAAAGATAAATTGGAATATCTACATTGTTAATATAGCCAATAATGCAGCTGTCTTGGAAAAGTGGTATGGTATGGTATTTATATCTCTTAAAAACAAAATTTTACATCTTAGACATTCTGAATTATGAGTGGAGGGATTCAAATTTTTTTACTACCTGTTCTGTGGGAGTGGCTTGGTGAGCATGGCAGGGGAAGGATACTGTAAAATCTCCAGTCAGAGGTGGGATTTGCCGGTTCTCTGAACTACTGAAAATTTCCGCTTCCAGTTCTCCAGAACTGGTCAGAACCTGCTGAAAACCACCTCTGAAGGGAAGGGTTGCAGTTTGTTTGAGTTATGAGTCAGAACAAGATATTACGACCATGCAATACTTCAGTTTTCATGTCCAAAACTGGAGCACATAAACTATAAATGTAGCATCTGCCATAACAGGTCCTTAAAACATCCATGTTGTTAAGTTTGAGCATGGGCGAGAAAGAATGGAGACAAGTTTCTGAATGGTGAACTTCAGCTCTTTATTTACATCGTGACTTGCTCATTTAACATCAGTAGAACCCGCCTTATATAGGCAAACCTTATAACGTTTAACCAAAAACAAACTAGGAACACTAGCTTGTATAACCAATAAGAACTCTCTGTTAAGGGCCAATCGGATTCCCCAGAATGGGCCAATCCGGTCTGGCCACTTAACAGCCAATCAGAAGTGCAGGGCCAGAACCCTGCACTTACTCCAAGCTCACACTTTATTAATTATATTGCATACACAATACCCCTTTCCCCTGGTTCCTTAGTTCAGGGTGCCGTTACATAGTCCCTTAAATAGGACAGTTGTCTTTTTAGTCTTTTTGATTTTCTTTGTATCGGTTGGTTGCAATCCCGCTGAGGTAGATCGTTGTCTGGCAGTGGGGCTGTCTCTGGTTCAGAGTTCACTTCTACGTCATTGCCCACATTTTCCACGATTCCCTGAGGTGCAAACGTTTCTCCCTCCGGCTCCGTTTCCTGAGTTTCTATTAATTCGTCGTTTCCTTCGAACGGGTTTCCTAGGGCTTCATCTTCTTCTGTACCTCCCCCCCCCCCAGTTTGGTCATAGGGGAGTTGCGGACTGGCCACTGCAAGCCGCAACCGTAATTGGTCGATATGCCATTTCCAAAGTTTATCGTCAAGGCATTGCACGAGGTAGGATCTAGGGCCGGATCTAGGATCTACTGTCGCTTCCACCCACAACAGGTCACCTGATAGGTTTTTTGCATAAACCAGGTCTCCTACCTGGAAGGTGCAACAGCGGCCGCTGGATCCTAGTGGTTTCTCTGGTTTATACACAGGGTGCAACCAGTCAAGGTGGGAGCGGAGCTTTCGTCCCATTAGCAGTTCAGCGGGAGTTTTGTTGGTGACGCTATGTGGGGTGATGTGTTGCAAGAAGAGGATTTGGTTGACCTTGTCGTCAATGTTGTTGTAGTCTACCTTTTGCAAGGTTTTCTTCACAAATTGAACCATGCATTCTGCTCGGCCATTGGTTGCAGGGTGCGCAGGCGAGGTGAGCGCATGGCGGATGCCGCGGTCAGCGAGGTACTGCTCGAACGCTAGTGCAGTAAATTGTGGGCCGTTATCGGATACCAGGACGTCTGGTAATCCGTGGGTTGCAAAGAGTCTGTTTAGAATCTTGATGACCGCCTCGGAGGTCGTAGTCATCATGCGATGAATCTCGAGCCAATTGGAGTAGGCATCGACAGTAAGCAGGAAGGTGTGGCCCTTGGTTGGCCCTGTGAAGTCCAGGTGAATTCGGGACCAGGGTCCACGTGGTGTCTCCCATTCAGTAGGTATGGCTTTTGGTGGGGCGTTGCTGGCTTCTTGGCATTTGGGACAAGCTTTAACCCATTGTTTGATTTGCTTGTCAATGCCCGGCCACCATGCGTAGCTTCGTGCAAGGGCTTTCATTCGCACGATGCTGGGGTGGCCATCGTGCAAAGTTCTCAGCAGCGCTTTTCAGAGCCGTTCTGGAATAACGACTCTATCGCCCCAGATGACACAGCCTTTCTGGGAGAAGAGTTCAGTCTGTCGAGTTTTGAATGGTGTGAAGTCATCTGATAACTGGTCCAATGGCCATCTGCGTTCTACCCAGCCTAGGACTTGTGCTAGGGTGTGGTCGCGTTTGGTTTCTCTCGCGATATCTCGAGCGGTCAGTGGCAGCGAGTTGAGTGCTTCAATTTGCAACGTGGTTACCGTTGGTGCCGGATCGTCGAGAGTCTCTGGAAGCGGTGCTCGGCTCAATGCGTCAGTGTGGGGAATGGCCTTCCCCGGGCGGTATTGCAACCAATAGTTATAAGCAGCTAAGAATTCTGACCATCGGGTCATCCTAGGGGATAATATGTAGGGAGTTGGCTTATCTCCGGCTATTATCCCCAATAAAGGCTTGTGGTCAGTCACAATAGTAAAAACCCTACCATACACATATTCGTGAAATCTTTTCACAGCTGAGACAATTGTGAGGGTTTCTTTATCAATTTGTCCATAGTTCCGCTCCATTTTTGACAGAGTCTTTGAAAAATATGCAACAGGGGCTTCGTTCCCATTAGGCAGTACGTGGCTCAAAATGGCGCCCACCCAAAAAGGCGATGCATCACAGGTTATAACTAATGGCAAAGTCTCGTTATACTGCATGAGTACAGAGTCAGAAGTGAGCAGTTTTTTAACATTTCGGAACGCCTGTTCTTCACGGTAACCCCATAACCAAATTGCTTTTTTATCTAACAATCGGTGTAACGGTTCAGCGACAGTTGCTTTGTGCGGTAAAAATACATTATAAAAATTGATGAGGCCTAGGAATGCCTGGAGATCAGCCTTGTTTCTTGGCCAGGGAGCATTTTTGATCTCTTTTAATTAATTTTGGTAGGGTGAATGCCCTGGCTATCAATCAGGTACCCTAAAAACTCAACACTGTCAGTACACACTTTACATTTGTTTTTTTTAATCTTAAGACCGGCCTCTTGGAATTTTTTTAGGACTAATTTTAACCGGTCCTGTAAGATTTTTTTTGTAGGGGCTGCAATTAATACATCGTCAAAATAGGGGACCACACCCTTAATCCCTTGCAATAACCTTTCCATAAGGCTCTGAAAAATCCCCGGGGCTACACTTACTCCAAATTGCAGCCAGGTACATTTAAAGGCACCTCGGTGCATCACAATAGTTTGGGCCTGTGCCATTTTTTCATCTACTGGTAATTGCTGATATGCCTGAGCTAAATCCAATTTAGCGAAAAATTTCCCACCCCCCAGGGAATGGAGGAGGTGCTGCACCACCGGAACTGGATATGCGTTCTGCTGCATGGCATGGTTCAAAGTGGCCCGGTAGTCCCCACAAATTCGGATTGACCCATCTGGCTTAATGGGTGTTACAATAGGGGTTTCCCATGGGGAGTGATTGATGGGCTCCAACACCCCCTGAGCTATCAGTTTGTCGAGTTGTTCATCAATTTTCAATTTTAAGGCAAACGGAACTCGACGGGGCTTTAGGCGAATGGGAGCTATTTTTGGATCTAAGCTGAATGAGATCGGGGTCCCCTTGTACTCGCCTAAGCTGTCCATGAAGACGTCCCTGAACTCAGAGATAAGGTCTTCCTCCCAGTCACAGCCACCGACTCGGTTTATGCTGGCCACTTCAATGCCGAATGGTGCGAACCATTGGAGGCCCAGTAGGCTAGGACTATCTCTATCGATGACCGTTAAAGGTAAGTATGCTGTGTGCTTCTTGAAAGAGACTCGGACTCGGCAGGACCCGACGACGGGGATTCGATTCCCCTGGTAGTCCTTGAGGATGAGGCGTTGGAAACGGAGATCTTGGCGTTGAATTGTGGGGATGAGTTGCTTGAGTGTCTTCCATGACACCATCGAGAGGGACGATCCCGAGTTGACCTCCATGTGGCAAGGCTGGTTCTCGATGGCTACCGTGACTCGGATTTTCTTAGTGTCCAAGGCTGAGGTGTGACCGATAGTAATAGTATGGTGAGCCTCTTCTCTCTGCAAAGCTCGATTTCTGTAGGAATGGTTTACTGGCTCTCGCCTTACAGGACGGTTTCCTGTCGATTGGCGATAGTTATCCCCTTTTGAGGCCTGGCTGGGTCCTGGCAAGCTGCAGCAGACCCGTCTGATGTGGCCTCGTTTCCCGCACTCATGGCAGAGTGCGTCGTGGAATCTGCATTCGGATCTGGCATGGTTGGCTCCACAGCCAGCACAAGGGTGTAAGGGCTTCGGCCGAGGGTCCCGGTCAGACCGCAGTTGATGGACCCCTTCTTCGTCACTGTCTGACGACGAAGAGAGGTCCTCGTGGTGCGTTGTGGCGAGCTGCCCTTCTGAGCTAGGTGAGATTTCACTGGCCGGTGGTGGTACCGGAGTGTGGTTTTGGCGTAGTTGTGCAGCCGACTTCTTGGTTGCTTCCGCTGCAGTAGCATTGGCAATGGCATCGGCAAGGCTGATGTTGCCTTTTGCCATCAGCTTGCTTTGGACGCCTGGTGCATCTAATCCCAGAACTATGCGATTTCTTAGTGCTTTTTCTAGATCGGTGAATCCGCAGAGGCCTCCCAAATTTCGGAGGTCTGCTATGAAGTCGGCTACGCTCTCTTCCTTTCGCTGGCTTCTTTATAAAACTCGTGGCATCTCACGAGTGTAGGCACGGTCGGGGCGTAGTGGTCTCGCAGGATAGGTTCCAGGTCATCCCAATCCATGGCCTTCACTTCTCGGGGTTTGGCTAGTGCCTTAGCCATCTTAAATACGGTTGGACCACAATGCGTCAGGAACACTGCCCGTTTCTTCCCAGCTGTGGCATCCTTTAAGTTGTTCGTCTCTAGGAACATTTGGAAACGATCCATGTAAGACTCCCAGTCTTCTTGTGATGGATCGAACGGAGCGGGTGGTACGATGCCGCCGGACATGGTTCTGTTGTTGGCGTCGTCTGTCACGTGCTCAGTGTTCTTCGAAGTTTTGTTGGTTCAGATGTCTCCACATCCCACCTTCGTCACCAGTGTTAAGTTTGAGCATGGGCGAGAAAGAATGGAGACAAGTTTCTGAACGGTGAACTTCAGCTCTTTATTTACATCGTGACTTGCTCATTTAACATCAGTAGAACCCGCCTTATATAGGCAAACCTTATAACGTTTAACCAATAACAAGCTAGGAACGCTAGTTTGTATAACCAATAAGAACTCTCTGTTAAGGGCCAATCGGATTCCCCGGAACGGGCCAATCCGGTCTGGCCACTTAACAGCCAATCAGAAGTGCAGGGCCAGAACCCTGCACTTACTCCAAGCTCACACTTTATTAATTATATTGCATACACAACACATGTACTTTCTCAAGATTGTGCAGCATCTGCAAATGGTAGTGCAATCCCAGAAAAAAGATACCACTGCTATAAATGGTTACAAATAGGTGCCTCTTTCACACTTTCAAACATGTCAAAATGCCTTTTGAAAATTTAATCAAAAACAATGCTGAGCTGTTACACCCTGTCTATGCAGTAAGTTACAGTGCTGACAGAAATGCAATTCACACTGATTTTTACTGGGAAGATAATAGTTTTGCTGGGAGGGAGTGAGCACAAATTTGAAAAATATATATTCAGATTTCCAATGTCTAATTATCTCAATATAAATTCAGTTATTTTATGAAAGGAAACAAAAGTAGCATTCATTTTTCACAGTGTTATTCTAGGGGTGCCTATAAATAATTATAACTCTTATTGTTTATATAGATTATATACATATTTTTACTCATACAAAACTACTAAATCTGTGAATAATAGTCATTTTGTGTTGGTATATTATTTTTTAAACTGAAGAATTCCATCATGGTAAAGTGAAAAGTTAAAGAGATTTGGCAAATGTCCCTAATATGTTTCCAAATAAACCCTTATTTGCAAACTAATTAAATCTGAACTGGATTGCCTGACAATTAAATGAATACATTATTATGGTAGGTCACCCAGTAAGCCAGGTATTTAGACTGGATTCGGCTTTTTAATCTAATTAGTGAGATCTTCCAGAGGACCTGAGATAGGCAAATGTTGTTCAGATAAAAATATTATTTTAGGATGAAAGCTGTTCTAAATAGGGTTGCCTTTTGCAAATCACTGGCATTGTTTTTGTCAATGTGCCAGCTTAAATAGTGATCCAGATGTTATGAAATTGTACCCAATAGTGACATATATCACTATTGGTGTTATCTTTGCTTTCTTTTGCCACAGTCATTCTATTTCCATTATTATTGTTGTTGTTGTTGTTAGTCTTTGGTGAGATTCACAGCCTTTGCGGCTGATTGGTAGCTCAACAGCTCAAGTCCTAACCAAGGACCTAGGAACTGTTAAGGTAGCATCGGAGGATATAAGCTGTTCCAAGTAGGGTGATTTTTTTAATAGAATCAGGGTATTCAAGTCTGATAAGTATCATCATCATCATCATCATCATCATCATCATCATCATCACCATCACCATTGTTGTCATCATCATTACTAATATTATCAGTCCAATTAACTCCACTGCAAGGTGTAGTCCTCTTCACTGAAAGAGAAGGACCATAACATTGGTCCACTACAAATTGGTAGTTAGATTATTTTCATCTTCACAATCTATGACTAAAAGCAAATAACCAGACTAAAATCATGCAGATGACTCATCCTAGGATGGACTAGAAACAGGTCATCTGTACCTTTAGGACATTGCCTATTACACCACATTTTCTAAATGGATATATAGCTTGCTCAAAAACTGCACTTAAAGATTATTCATCAATTTTAGTTCCTTTTTAGAATGGAATGAAGCATTGACTAGATTCTCTGTGTATTTGAAGAGAATTCAGTTTTTGGCTTTGTCACTGTGGAAAACTTATTATATCTGTAAATGACACAAAATTGGGTAAAAAAATGGCTAAGAGCCTCATGGAAACAATGTTCAAAATGAACTTGGTAATATACAGAAAAGCCTTAAAATTATATAGCAAAATTTAACAGATACATATGAGAGACATTGTGGGGAAAATACTTATGATAGTCAAAAATCAGATTCACTTTTTCAGACATATCCGTCTAGAAGTGGAGTTATTTGCCAGAGTAATCTTATCTGGGGAAAAGATAATGGAATAACAGTTGATTACAAATTAAATATGAGTCAGTGGTGTGATGTAGCTGCAGATGCATTTTTAAGTTTTATCAACAGAAGTATAGTTTGCAAATGACAATAAGCAATAATTCCACTCCTTTCTTTGTTTGCCTGATTTCACTTTGAGAATTGTGTATAACATAGAACTAGAATAGTTAAAAGGAAAGCAAAAGAATTAAAAGATGAAGAGAGTTTGAAGAAATTGAAAATCTTTAGCCTGAAGTACTGGTCTATTAGAGTAATTTGAGAAACAGAAAGAAGAGCCCAAGGGAAGTATGGTTAGATAAAACACTTTTGAGTAAGAGCCAGAAATGTAATTTGAGAAAGCATTTGAGACGTGAACCATCCTAGTTCTCTTGAAGATAAAGGGAGAGGGAATGTACATTCAGACTTGGAAATGATTCCCATCTGAAGTAATCATGTAGAGATTGGACAACCATCTGCCATGGGTACATTCATTTGGGTCTTGTGTTCAGGGCATGGGCATTCTGATTTATATGACCTTTTCAATGTCTATGATTACATGATTCCCTGAAAATGAGGCCTTAATAATGAGGAGGCAAGTTTCCAGTCAGTTTGATCAGATTTTCCAGGAAAGAAATTTACCAGGATGCACTCAAAGTCCTCCATCAGATTGTCAAGCTTAATCTCATCATGAAATCTGAATAAAACAAAGCATCTTGATCATGATCTTTACAACTTTGGATTCCTTCTCTCTACCTTTCTGTAGACATAATAATAGAACTGGAAGAAACCTTGAACAAGAGACCCTATACTACAGGGATGGGATCCGACTGGTATAACTATCAGTTCTGTCACTCTGCATCGCACGAGTCGCATGAGTCACATGAGTGCACTTTATGACCTGCTGAGCTGTCTGGGCTCTGAAAAGCTCTTTTTTCCTGCTTTTTCAACCACAGCTGTGTCATGCAAAGCAGCTGTGATTGAAAAAGCAGGAAATAAAGATCAGGTAAGAGGCTGGATGGCAGGTGGGCCAAAACAGCAGCAGATATAGAACTGGTCTTATGTCTGCTACTCTTCAGATCTACTGGTTCTATAGAAGTGGACAGAACCGGTTGAATCCCACCCCTGCTATACTATTCCAGACAAGTAATTGTCCAGTTTATTCTTAAAAGCTTCCAGCAATGGAGCATTCAGAACTTCTGAAGGAAAGACAATTTCTTTTACTTGTCCCCCAAAGCAGTCCAATAAATTGAGGTGATTTATGTTCATTTATTTAATAAATCAATTTCTTTCCTTCATATTAAAAGTTTTAAAACATTCTTAATGTTTGAAAACTTAAGGTAGCTCCAAACTGCATGTTATGTTCCATTGTAACGTGTTTCTCACAAAATAAGGCTGGGCCTTTTTTTTTTTTTGACCCCCGAAAAAATGGCTAGGTTGTCTTTTCTGGGGTGACTTAATTTCCTCCCCCACCTAGAGTGGTCCATATGCACATACCTCGCCACGAGGCAGCTTCTATCAGCCGACGAAAGCTCCCCGAAGGCAGAGTCTCCAACCGCTTCGGGGCGAGGCATGGCTGCCCATATCCCCTCACCATTAGGCAGTCTCTTTTGGGTAATGGAAGCTCACCAAGTGCAGTCAACAGCCACTTCAATCGGCCGGTAGAAGCAGCCTCGGGGCGTGCGCACACACACTCCCCTCACCACGAGGCCACTTCTATTGGCCTATGAAAGCTCCCTTGAAGGCAGAGTCTCCAGCCACTTTGGGGCATGGCATGGCTGCCCATGTCCCCTCACCTTTAGGCAGTCTCTTTTGGGTGATGGAAGCTCCCCAAATGCAGACAATAGCCACTTTGGTTGGCCGGTAAGAGCGGCCTCGGGGTGTGCACTCCCTTTGCTGCAAGGCCGTTTCTATTGGCCAATCAAAGTGGCTGTTGACTGCACTTGGAGAGCTTCCATCAACCGAAAGAGACTGCCTAAAGGTGAGGGGACATGGGCAGCCATGCTGAAGCAGAAAGTTACCAGAAAAGTATTCTTATAATTAGCAGAAGTTTCCTGGCTTATATCGCAAATATTATAGAAGTTGCTTAATATGATGTTGTGAAAACCAGAAAATTGCTGAATCTAAGTCTAAGAATAATGATCTATGAACTAGATATGTTCCTGTAAACAGCTAAATGGCAAGGGTGGCAAGGGTGGGTATGGAAAATAACAGATGGTATGAGATAAGTATTTATATGCTGAATTGTGCAAAATGGCTAATTAGACTTACTTCCCCCTTTTGTAGTACACTGGGACTGGGAGCTGCATAAAAGCAACCCCTCAGGAATAGCTGGGGGTTCAGAATTTGCCATGCTACTGTGGTTACTGTGGTTTCATTGGTGACTGTAAGTGTCCAGCACTGTGGGCCAGTAGAAAGTGAGTGACGTCCGCAGTTCCCCTCAGAGACCGTGTGCACCCGGCTCCCTGGGTCGGATGTGAGTGTGTGGAAAACCCTGGTGTTGCCAAGAGAGGAAGGACCCCATACCTTCTTCTAACCCCTCTTCCCAATTGTTTTGTCTGGTGACCTGGGTGGCTCATGGGAGATGGAGAGAGTGTGCCCCTAACGCCATTGGGGTGTATGCTAAAACACTTTAAGGAAGCATCTAGGTGTTAAGTCTGGAGCATGGGTGCGAATGATGGAGATGAGCCGGAAGAAACAGTGAACTTCAAACTCTTTATTTACATATTGTGACAGCTCAAACTGGAGGGCTGCTATAGTCTTCCTTATATAGGCAACTTATTAACTATTCAACCAATAGCAAACTTGGAGCGCTAGCTCCGCTAACCAATGGGAATGGCCTGTTAATGGCCAATCAGATGCTCCTGAACGGACCAATCCAATCCTGCCATTAACAGCCAATCAGAAGTGCAGGGCCAGAACCCTGCACTTGACTTCAAGCTCAAGATAACTTTATTGGTATTATTCATTCACAACACCCCTTTCCCCCGGCTTCTGCCCACAGGGTGTGGTTACATAGTCCTTAAGGTAGGACGGCTGTTTTGTTAGTCTTTTCGATTTTCGCAAAGTGCCTGGCGGTTGGCTGCACTTCTGCTGAGGTAGATCATTGTTTATCGGTAGGGGTGCCTCTGGTTCCGAGTTCGCGTTCCCATCGTCACCAATATCACTGGCCACTCCCTGAGGTGAACTCACTCTGGTCCCTGGTTCCTGTTCCTGCGTTTCAGTCCCATTATCGGTTTCTTCAAAAAGGTTTCCCTCTAATTGCAATTCGCTTTCCTCTGTATCTCCCCCCCCCTCAGTTTGGTCATAAGGGAGTTTGGAAGTGCGTGAAGGTAGCCGCGATCGTAGTTGATCTATGTGACACTTCCAAAGTCTGTCGTCAGGGCACTGAATGAGGTATGATCTTGGGCCGCTTATGTGGATTACGGTCGCTTCTACCCACAGAGGATCACCCGATAAGTTTTTAGCGAATACTAAATCACCTACCTAAAAGGTATGGCATCGGCCGCTGGATCCAAATGGTTTTTCCAGTTCGTAGGCTGGGTGTAACCGATCGAGGTGGGAGCGGAGCTTTCATCCTATTAGCAGCTCGGCGGGAGTTTTGTTGGTGACGCTGTGAGGTGTGATGTGCTGTAGGAAAAGGATCCGGTTGATTTTCTCGTCGATGTTGTCGTAGTCAATCTTTTGGAGAGTCTTTTTGATGAATTGTACCATGCGCTCAGCCCTACCATTGGCAGCAGAGTGTACAGGTGAAGTGAGTGAATGTTGGATACCGCGGTCAGCCAGGTACTGCTCAAAAGACAGCATGGTAAACTGGGGCCCGTTGTCGGATACCAGAACGTCTGGTAATCCATGGGTTGCAAACAGTCTTTCCAGTCTTTTGATGACCGTATCAGTGGTTGTGTTGCTCATTTGGTGAATCTCGAGCCAATTCGAGTAGGCGTCGACGATTAGTAAAAACGTGTGGCCTTTGGTCAGCCCGGCAAAGTCCAGATGGATGCGGGACCAGGGACCCCGCGGCATCTCCCATTCGGTTGGGGTTGCCTTTGGTGGAGCATTGCTTACTTCTTGGCATCTCTTGCAAGTTTTAACCCACGATTTGATTTGTCTGTCAATGCCTGGCCACCATGCGTAGCTTCTTGCAAGGCTCTTCATGCGCACGATGCCAGGGTGGCCATCGTGCAAGGTTCTTAGCAATGTCTGTTGGAGTCGTTCTGGGATAATGACTCTATCGCCCCAGATGATACAGCCCTTCTGGGAGAACAACTCTGTTTGACGACTTTTGAATGATGCGAAGTTGTCTGGTACTTGGTCCAATGGCCATCCGCGTTCCACCCATGTGAGGACTCGTGCTAAGATGGGGTCACATTTTGTTTCTCTCGCGATGTCACGGGCAGTTAATGGTGGCGTGTGAAGTGTCTCAATCTGCAACGCTGTCATCGTTGGTGCAGGATCGTTGATAGTTTCAGGGAACGGTGTACGACTCAGCGCGTCAACGTGGGGAATGGCTTTACCGGGACGATATTGTAGCCGATAATTGTAGGCAGCCAAGAATTCTGACCAGCGGGTCATTCTGGGAGAAAGTATGTAGGGAGTTGGCTTGTCCCCAGTGATGATCCCCAGCAATGGTTTGTGGTCAGTTACAATGGTGAAAACCCGGCCGTACACGTACTCATGAAATCTTTTAACAGCTGATACAATCACCAGGGCTTCTTTATCGATCTGGCTGTAATTTCGCTCGGTTTTCGAGAGTGTCTTTGAGAAGTAAGCAACAGGGGCTTCGTTACCGTTAGGTAACACATAGCTCAAAATGGTGCCCACTCCAAAAGGCGATGCATCACATGGCATGTTTATTGGCAAAGTCTCATTGTACTGCATTAGTACGGCGTCTGAAGTCAGTAGTTTTTTCACATTACGGAACGCCTGCTCTTCTTGGTGACCCCATACCCAAATCGATTTTTTATCTAATAGACGATGTAAAGGTTCAGCGACAGTCACCTTGTGCGGCAAGAATACTTTATAAAAATTGATGAGGCCTAAGAACACCTGGAGGTCGGTCTTGTTCTGGGGTCTGGGAGCATTTTTTATTGCTCTTAATTTGCTATTGGTAGGGTGAATACCCTGACTGTCAATTAAGTACCCTAAGAATTCAACACGATCGGTACACAGTTTGCACTTATTTCTTTTGACTTTCAAGCCTGCTTCCTGGAAATTTCGTAATACCAGTCTTAAAAGCTCCCGTAAGATTTTTGGAGTGGGGACGGCAATGAGCACATCGTCAAAATAGGGGACAACGCCCTTGATCCCTGCAATAGGGATCTCTCTCCATTAGGCTCTAAAAGATCTCCGGGGCCACACTGACTCCGAATTGAAGCCACGTACACTTAAAGACACCTCGGTGTGTTACGATAGTCTGTGCCTGTGCCGTTTTTTCGTCAACTGGCAGTTGCTGATAAGCCTGAGCTAAGTCTAGTTTAGCGAAGACTTTTCCGCCCCCCAGGGAATGGAGGAGGTGTTGTACCACCAGCACCGGATATGGATCCTGTTGCAGGGCGTGGTTTAGGGTGGCTCGGTAGTCCCCACAAATTCTAATGGAGCCCTCCGGCTTAATTGGTGTCACAATCGGCGTTTCCCATGGGGAGTGGTCAGTTGGCTTTAACACTCCCTGGGCAATAAACTTATCAAGTTGCTCATCAATTTTTGGCTTTAGAGCGAACGGAATTCGACGAGGCTTAAGGCGGATGGGAGCTATCTTTGGATTAAGGCTAAAGGATATCGGGGTCCCCTTGTACTTGCCTAGCTTTTCCTCGAAGACATCCCTGAATTCGTGGGCAAGGTCTTCCTCCCAGTCACTGCCGCCGATTCGGTTAATGCCTGCTACTTCAATGCCAGGTGGTGCGAACCATCGCAGGCCTAACAGACTAGGCCGGTCCTTATCGATCACCGTCAGGGGTAAGTGCGGTTCTTGAATGCAACCCGGACTGGACTGGATCCTGCGACTGGAATTCAGTTCCCCTGGTAGTCCTTTAACACGAGCCGTTGGAATTTAAGGTCTTGGCACCAGATAGTGGGGATGAGTTGCTTGAGGGTCTTCCATGAGACCATTGAAAGAGACGATCCCAAGTCAACTTCCATTTGGCAGAGTCAATTTTCAATGTTCACGTTGACCCGAATTTTCTTAGCGTCTAGTGAAGAGGCATGGCCAATAGTGAGTGTTTGGTGGGCCTCTTCCCATCTCACTAGACGATTCACGGGTCAGTTTCTGTAGGAGTGGTTTACTGGTTCTCGCCCTACAGGGCGATTCCCTGTTGATTGGTGGAGGTTGGTTCCTTTCGAGGTCTGGCTGGGTCCGAGGAGGCTTCTGCATACCCGTCCGATGTGGCCTCATTTCCCGCACTCGTGGCAGAGTGCGTCACGGAATTTGCAGTTGGAGCGGTAATGGTTGGCCCCGCAGCCAGCGCACAGTTGTTGGGACTTCGGGTAACGGTCCTGATCGGACCGCAGGCAATGGACCTCTTCTTTGTCGCTGTCTGACGACGAAGAGAGGTCCTCATGGTGGGCCGTCTGCAGCTGCCCTTCTGCGTTAGGTGAAACTTTGCTGGCTGCTAGGTGTGTTGGAGCGCGATTTCGGTGTAGTTGGGCAGCCGATTTCTTGGTCGCCTCCGCTGCTGTAGCTTCAGCTATGGCATCTTTAAGGGTGATGTCGCCCTTTGCCATTATTTTGCTCTTAGAGCGTCTAGCCTGAGGACTACTTGGTCTCTCAAGGCCTCTTCTAGGTCGGTGAAATCGCAAAGGCCTCCCAAGTTCTGGGGGTCTGCAACAAAATCAGCGACGCTTTCTCCTTTCCGCTGGTTTCTTTGATAGAACTCGTGTCGTCTTACGAGCGTTGGAATGGTTGGTGCATAGTGGGCCCTTAGTAGCGGTTCAAGGACGTCCCAGTCCATGACCTTCGCTTCCACCGGTTTCGCTAATGCCTTAGCCATTTTGAATACCGTCGGGCCACAGTGCATTAGGAATACCGCCCGTTTCTTCCCGGGTGTGGCATCCTTCAAATTATTCGTTTCCAAAAACATTTGAAAACGATCCATGTAGGACTGCCAGTCCTCTTGAGCTGGATCGAACAGAGCGGGTGGTACTACGCCGCCGGACATGTTTCCGCCATTGTGCGCTTCAGCCATGTGCTTAGTTGTCTTAGTTGGCTCTGATGTCATCCAATCCCATCCTCGTCACCAGTGTTAAGTCTGGAGCATAGGTGCGAATGATGGAGATGAGCCAGAAGAAACAGTGAACTTCAAACTCTTCATTTACATATTGTGACAGCTCACATTGGAGGGCTGCTATAGCCTTCCTTATATAGGCAACTTATTAACTATTCAACCAATAGCAAACCTGGAGCACTAGCTCCGCTAACCAATGGGAATGGCCTGTTAATGGCCAATCAGATGCTCCTGAACAGACCAATCTGATCCTGCCATTAACAGCCAATCAGAAGTGCAGGGCCAGAACCCTGCACTTGACTTCAAGCTCAAGATAACTTTATTGGTATTATTCATTCACAACACTAGGTAAGCCTATTTGTGAGCTAATGGAGGTGGCAGGGAAGGTTTTTGTAAACAGAGAAAAAGAGGAAGAGCAGAAGAAAGATCAAAAGTGCAGAGAAAAGCTGAATTAATGGTGGCAGCTATGATGTGGACCCCAAAAGATAGAGGAGGCAGCTGAGCAAGGGGCAACAGATCTGGGTTAGGCCATAACCAGTGTGCTATTTGTAAAAAGGAGGGACACTGAAAGGATGAGTGTCCAAAAAGGAACAAAGAAGAGAGGCTAGATGGAAGAAGAGGGAATTTCCGAAGAGGCCTTCGAGGACTCCCTAGAAGAAGCTGGGGAGGGTGAGGTTACAGGGAAGGATTTGAAAGAACCCCCCTGAACTGAAACCGACCAGGTTCATATCACCTTCCAGAACCTATGGTCCAGCTAAATGTAGGAGGCAAATCTATTACCTTCCTACTAGACACTGTAGCCACACAGTCAGTCCTAACCCAGCCCCTAACCCAGGCCTCCCCCCACACCATTAATATCCAGGGGGAAACAGGAAGTATTTTACAGTGCCCCTTTTTGGAGACCCTCGTGTGCACAACTAAAGGACAAACTATAACACATCCATTTGTGTATTTGCCAGACTGTCATAGCCCACTCGTGGGGAGGGATTTGTTGTGCAAACTTCGAGATCAGATCTCCTTTGAAGAGAATGTAACAATGACACTGGGATATAGGAAGATAAACATAACAATACCCAGAGAAGAAGAGTGGAGGCTCATGGTGGCCAGGGACAAGGGACAGGGAGATGAGGATGAATGGAAGCAATTCAATGTTCTACATTTGTGGTCTGAGGATAACCCCCCAGACTTTGCCAGTCACCACCTTCCAATCATAGTGGAAGAGCTATGTGGATGATCTGTTGGTTACTGGCCACACAAAAGATAATTGCTGGAAAAACACACATGAGTTGTTACTTCTATTGCAAGACCTGGGATATAAGGCCTCTAAGAAAAAAAGCACAGTTGGTTTTAGAAAAGGTCCGATATTTGGGCTATGACATAGAGCAGGGGAAGCATACCTTAGGTCATGAACGCAAAGAGGCTATATGTCAGCTCTCAACACCTAACAGGAAAGACTTGAGAGAGTTTTTAGGAGCTGCTGACTTTTGTCATATCTAGATCCCCAATTTCAGCCTGATTGCCAAGTCCCTCTATGAAGCTACCAAAGGACAGGATAAGGAGCCACTATAGTGGGGAACACAGGAAGCAACTCGTTTCCAATTGCTCAAGCAGGCACTGTTGCAAGCCCCCAGTTTAGGCCTCCCAGATTTGGATAAACCGTTTCAATTATTTGTAGATACTAAACAGAATGTAGCAGTGAGTGTCCTCACCCAGAAAATAGGAACATGTCATTGCCCTGTAGCTTATCTCTCGAAACAGCTGGATAATGTTGCAAAAGGATGGCCTGCGTGCCTTGAGGCTGTGGCTGGGACTGCTATCTTAACTCAGGAAGCAAGTAAACTGACTTTTGGTAGAGAGCTTGACACTTATATTCCCCATGCCCTTAAAGCAGTTCTGGAAATGAAGGGCCATCTATGGCTAACCAACCCTTGAATGCTGAAGTACCAAGGCTTAATCACTCATAACCCTATGATTAATATTATACAATCCACTGCATTAAATCCTGCTACATTATTGCCTGAACCAAACTCAGAAACCACTCACGATTGTATCCACACAATACAGGAAACATATGCCAGCCGCCCTGACATGATTGATGTACCCCTTCCTTCCCCGAATTACATCCTATATACGGATGACACCAGCTTCATACAGGAAGGCACTAGATGGGTAGGGTATGCAATGGTAACTTTGGATGGTGTTTGGAAAGCAGAGCCCTTCCCTTCAGGCACGAATGCTCAGTTAGCTGAATTGCATGCATTAATTAGAGCTTTGGAGCTGGCAAAAGGCGAATGTGTCAACATATATACAGACTCTAAATATGCTTCCTCATGGTTCAAGTCCATAGTGCCTTATATAAGGAAAGAGGACTTATCATGGCAGGAGGCAAAGACATTAAATATGGTCCCCAAATACTATGCCTCCTAGAAAGTGCATGGGCCCCACAGAAGGTTGCAGTCATACACTGCCAAGGACATCAAAAAATGGCCTCTGATATACAAAAAGGCAATGATGAAGCAGATAGAATGGCATGAAAGGCGGCTCAAAGGACTCCAACAATATAAGCACAACGCCTTACTGTATGGACACCACACAAACACCAACAACCACATTAATCCCAGGAAGACACAAACCAAATTGAAGCACTTGAAGCTCAACTGGAAGGAGACTGGCGGATCCTACCAGACAATAGGGTTGTGCCAGGGCATATGGCTTAGGACATAGTACAAGTACATAAGCAGTTGCACCTAAGAAAAACTGATTTAGCAAATGTTTTGCAAAGGGAAGTTTATATTAACAAAATACACAGCATTGCATAGCATTGTCTGTGTCAGGTGTGAAATTTGTGCAGCAAATAACCCTAGACAAGGGCCCCAACCATCACCAGGCCACCAACCAAGGGGTAGTTACCTGTTTGATTCTCGGATGATTGACTTCACAGACATGCCCCTCTCTGGACACTACAACGCACTGCTAGTCATCGTATGTACTTACACAGGATGGCCTGAGTGTATCCCTACCCACACAAAGAAGGCTACTGAAGTTGCCAGGGCACTACTCCATATCATAATCCCCAGATATGGCCTGCCTTCTAGAATTTCATCAGACAATGGTCCTGAGTTTATCTACAAGGCCACTCAGCAATTACCTAAGATATTGGGTATCACTTGGAAACTCCATTGTAGCTTCCATGTCCCCTCTGGAGGCAGGGTTGAGAGGGTTACTAGAACTATTAAGGAAAAATTGGCCAAAATATGTCAGGAAACCCACCTTAAATGGCCAGATGATTTAAGTTTGGCTCTGGTCGTGGTCAGGTGTGCTCCTCAATAAAGCATTTTACTTTCACCATTTGAGTTATTATATGGTCAGGTCCCCAATTTACTTCGTCCAAATATTCACAATACCATACAGATTTCTGATACAGTTAGAATGCAACAACTACAGGCTTTTAATATGATAGTCCAAAGATTACAACAGTATGTGTTAACCTGTAAACCCCATGTTTTAGTGACCTCCCCACATTACATACATCCAGGACAGGAGGTCTGGGTTAAAGATTGGAAAAGGGAAGTATTGAGCCCACAGTGGAAAGGGCCATATACTGTTGTTATGTATTCTCCCCTTGCTGTTAAGGTAGCTGAATTAAAACTGGTTTCACTGGTTTCGAGTTAAGTTGGCTGCACCTACCCAGTGAAAAGTGGAATCCCATCCGACTCATCCATTGAAGGTGACTCTCCGGAGAACTACATGGGATATCTCCAGATGCTGTCCCTCTACAAATGGGAGACGAAGAGAAACGGACCCTTCAGGTGTTACCCCAGAAGCTAACATCCGACACACTGGCCTCCCCTGGAAACTTCGATCGTAAGTCAAGCGTACCTAAGGATTGGAATTCTTTAGAAAGTGGGGGAATTAGTGGTGCCGGGAGATATTCTATATCCCCCATTACAATATGGAGGCTAACCAAAGGATGCAGGAGACTTATGCCCTCCATCTGGATTGTAACCATCCTGTTAGTAATAAGTGTTTTCCTTAACTCCATGTACTTATATGAGATGTTAGCTCAGAAGGGCAGTACAAACAAACAGTACTTATATGAGATGTTAGCTCAGAAGGGCAGTACAAACAAAGAAATACTCCTTGATAAGGATGCAGTTGATGAGTGGTATTCACCAGACCCCACTGACCTGGAGGAACCTCAGGATCTGGAGGAGGACCAGAATAAGGGAAGGGAATCCAGGCCATGTGACATGTGATTTAGGGTACTACCCACAGGCAGGCATTTTACCTATAGTGTAACCAGGTTTCCATAGTGGCACTAATTGGAATGATAGCAGCAGGATGTGTTATTCTACCATGTATTCTCCCCATCTTTGTGCGAGCAATCTCTAATAGTCTTTCTATGCTGGTAGAAAAGAAGGCTGCAGACAAGGCTATGTTTTTGTGGGAATATGAGAAATTAAACACAGTGGAAGATATCTCTCCCATCTATGAAACTCCACAGTAATCTAGGGATTTAAGTGCAGTTTCAAAGGGGAAGAATGAAGCACAATGGAAAGTTAGCAGAAAAGTATTCTTATAATTAGCAGAAATTTCTTAGCTTATATCGCAAATATTATAGAAGTTGCTTAATATGATGTTGTGAAAACCAGAAAATTGCTGAATCTAAGTCGAAGAATAATGACCTATGAACTAGATATGTTCCTGTAAACAGCTAAATGGCAAGGGTGGCAAGGGTGGGTATGGAAAATAACAGATGGTGTAAGATAAGTATTTATATGCTGAATTGTGCAAAATGGCTAATTAGACTTACTTCCCCCTTTTGTAGTATGCTGAGACTGGGAACTGCATAAAACTAACCCCTCAGGAATAGCTGGGGGTTCAGAATTTGCCATGCTAATGCTCTGAATCTTTTGCACAAATAAATCTGTATTCTCCTACCCTTCGTGGTCTTGTGTTCTGAAACAGTATCTGCTGCAAAAATGCCACGCCCCAAAGCAGCTGGGGAGTCTGCTTTCAAGGGAGCTTTCGTCTGCCAACTAGAAATGGCCTTGAAGTGAGGAGAGTGTGCGTGTGCACTCACCCCAAGGCCGCTTCTACCAGCCGATCGAAGTGGCTGGTGACTGCACTTGGGGAGCTTCCATCACCCGGAAGAGACTGCCTGAAGGTGAGGGGACACAGGCAGCCACGCCTTACTCTGAAGTGGCTGGGGACTCTGCCTTCAAGGGAGCTTTCGTCTGCTGACAGAGGCGGCCTTGTTAGGGATAACATTGGTTACCTAACTTGGTTTGGATAAAAAATAATATATAAACTATGTTAGTGAGTTTAAGTGTATGTATCACTTTAACTGTAAAACATGTATTTTGGGTGCGGTTTTAAATTCACCATAAGAGGGAGCAAGAGGGCTCACTGTTTGCTGGCTTTTACTGTAGTAGCTGACAATGTTGGATTGATGGTGATTACTGTGTGTTTCCCTGCTATTGCTGAGAGAAGAAAAGGGGTTTGATTTTCTTCATATCTCTGACTGCAAAAGAGATATATTGCTGGACTGATTATTTGTAAGTTTACTGACCTCTATTTTCAACACTGGACTTTGCAACTGATTAATCCCTGGATGGACTGAACTAGTGTATGACATATGGACTGTTTTGACTATGCTATAACTCTTGCTGGAATAAAAACTATTTAACTGGCACAGTGTATCTGTCTTACTGAGTGTAAACTACAACAACGTTTATCTCATATCATTTGCCTGCCTACTAGACTGCCATTGCACGTTCTGCTAGTGTGTGTATCCCTAACACTGGTTATGGGCCCAGGTGCACAGTCAGACTAACCAGGATATAACAGGCTTAGATTAAAGTGAGAGTTTGTGTAGTTACACAATACTGTAAACAGACAGCTGTGTTTTATTAATTATAGTTTTAATATCCAGATAAAGATGGCACAAGTCAATTTACAAAGTTTGTCTCTAATATCCAAACTGGATGGAACAAACTTTGTTTCATGGTCTATGAAATGTAGCCTACTTCTACGCAGAGAAGGTTTGTGGAGTATTATTCAAAACCCACAAGAAGTAGATGCATGGGATAAGGAGGATGAGAATGATGCCCAGAAAATACAAGAATATCAACTTAAGAATGAGCGAGCTCTCTGTATAATAGGAGTGACACTCTTTGATGAGAAGCTTGTACATATTCGTGGAGAAGAAACAGCTGCAAAATGTTGGGAGAATTTAAAGATTTATGTTCGAGACAGTGTAGGAGCACATATAAATCTTACACGGAAACTGTTCAGAACACATCTTCAAAAAAATGGAGATATGATGATTCATTTAAATATAATGAAGAGAATTTTTCAGGAACTGCATGAAAAAGAACTTATCTTTACAGAACTACACCAAGTTTATATAATTTTATCTTCTTTAGATATTAGCTATGATGACTTCGTAACTTCACTTGAGGTTCTGCCAAAAGATAACCTCACATTAACTGACATTACTGGCAGATTAATTGAGGAAGCCAGGAGAAGGCTTGAAAGGGATCAACTCAGAAGGGAACAACCACAATGTGAAGGAGAGAAAATATCTTCATCAGCGTATACAATTAGAAAATGTTTTAATTGTGGAGGAAAAGGACATTTGGCAAGATTCTGCAAGAAAGCAAAAAGCCAAAATGCCTGCCAGAAAGATAAAAGGCATCAAAAGGATAAAAAATGCATAGAGTTAGCCATGTATAGCAACAAAACTGTGAATAATAATTTATGGGTGGTTGACTTCCAGTTTGTCAAGCTTCGGCGGCGGCGGGGTTTTGCGATCCTGCGCGAACCCTAGCCATCTTGGTGCCTCCAATCCTGATGGGTCTGGAGGATAAGGCTGCCCCATAGAGGCAGCCGAAGACAGGGGGATCTGGGCAGGGTCTGGGGGTTCCACAGACCCCCTCCCCACCCGGCATAACCCCCTTTTCTCAAGGCGGTGTAGCGGCGGTCAGCAATGGCCGCCACAAAGAAGCTGGCAGCTGGACAAGATTGTGCTGGAGGAAGAAGGAGAAAGTTTTGAAGCGAAAGTTTTTGGGTTGAACCGGGAATATAAGATGCATTTAATATCCTGAAAACCTTGATTTTTGAACGATACTTTGTTTCCAGAAGAAATTTATAAGCGGCGAGTGAAAGTGATGAAAGAGAAAGTTTACTCTCCTTCCCTATGGAATCAACAAATGGACATTGAAAAGCCTGCTTTTTTATAGAAGGTAAAAATTTAAAGCTCTTTGTGACAAGTGGGGATGGAGAGGACAAAGGAGAAATTGATATTAAGATTTTGTTGGAGGAGATGCCTGGAAGACTTTGAGATTGGAAGTTAGTTGCAATAAGACTTTTAAATACAGATTGGGTTTTTTCTTCCCTTTCCAATTGATATTACCCCAGGAAGAAAAAGTGCAAATGGAAGAATCTTGTGCTCTGCTTGGACTGTTTGATGACTTTGGGAGTTTGGGGAATTGTTCTAAGTTTTGAAATATTTTGGTTGTCTTAAGAAGAAGAAGAGAAAAGAAGAAAAGGTTTATAATGGCTTTATCTGTTGATGAATTAAGAGAGGAATATGGAAAAATAAAGAACAAAGGCAAGGACACTTGGAGAGAAACTATTTGCTTTTTAGAAATGGCGCTTGCTACTTACCAGCAAATACAACAATTGAAGGAGGAAGCAGAGAAAGAAGAAGAAGGAGGAGGAGAAGCCATCTTTAATGAATCCAAAAAGTTGATTAAGAAAGGAAAGAGAAAGAGAGGAAGGAAAAAGGACTTAAGACTTAAAAAAACATCCAAGAAAGAGAAAAATAAGATGCAAAATTAATACAATGTTAGAAAGCAAAAGAAAAGAGAAATACAACAGAGAGGGGAAGCTAAAAAGGCAGAGATTTGGAGAAGGGGGGATAAAATGACCAGGGGGGATAAAAAAGGAAGAGAAAAGGGGGAAAAAAGCCACAAAGGTATGAAACAAGATGGGGAAAAGAATTTTTTTTTTTTCGGGATAAAGGGTAATGTAAAATTTTTCTTAAAAGGATTCTGCAAGGTACATAAGATAGTATTGTAGTATTTGTATTAGAAATAGAAAATTATAATTTAATAAGAATTAAGTAAAAATTAAAATATTAAATGTTTAACAATGATAGATTTTAAGATTTAATAAATTATTAAAAGGAATGTTTAAAATACTTAGTTTAAGTATAGAGCTTAATTGACTATGTTAGTATAAATTTATTATGGTAGCATTTGACTTTCAAATAGATAATTGGAATGTCTGATTTAATGTTTAATTATGTATTTAATTATTTTATAGATTTATTATTTTCTATTTCTTTTAAAAATTAGTAGGTAGAATGTACTAAGCAGAATCAGGTGGGGAAACAGGTGTTACCTTAAATGTTAATTTAGGGGAGCGATGGAAAGGCATCATACTTCGATCAATGATTTCAGGAGAAATCCTTTTTTTCTACTATAGGGAATGAGATAAATGGGTAATTGGAAAAGAATGGACAAAAGATACAAGTATAATGATGTAAATTAAGATGAAATAAATAAAATATAATTAAGAAGAATGGAAAGCGGGGAGAAGCTATAAAGAAGATATAAAATGGTAAATAAGATAGGAAATGGTATATAAGATGAGCATAAATTTAATTGAAGTCCATATAAAGAGAGGTAATCCGGGGCCAAGCTACTTTCTAAAAAGAAGTTTTAGGTTTTGTGTTTTGTGTATTTATGTTTGTTTGAGATTTAATAAAACCTTGGAGGAAAGCTAGATGAGGATAATTATAAACAAAACAGAGGGAAATATGAATTTGATGAGTATAAAATGGATAAATATAGAAAAGAACCGTAATTGAATAAGAGTAAAGAGAAATAATGAGAAATCTGCTAAAATATATTTAAGTGGAAATGGGATATATTATAATTATGTTGTATAAAATAAAATAATGTTTTATCCGTCTTGTAAAAATGTATAATGGAAAGGGTTTTTATGTTAGACAAACTGTTGTTATTGCTTTTAGACTAGCAAGCTTGTTGGTTCCACATATTATTGACAATACATTTTCTTACATAAGAGAATTTATAACTTTATATTGTTTACTGTTTAATTTCTTGAGTTATTTTGCACTCATTTTAAAATAATAATAATAGGAATGTATATGTCAGTAGAATTAATATGGTATATTTTGCTATATCTTATACACATAATTTGTATTTAGTGTGGGGACTTACAGTATTGATTAATGATGCTGGAAGCACAACCATTAGATGGTGCTTGGAGCAGTGTGCACCATAAATCTTGTTGATAAAAAGAAAGTTTTGAACAGAAAATAGCATAATCACTTCATAAGACACTGATTTAAAAGCAATATGTGCTCCAAACCATGTTCAATACATTAACACAGTGGCTGAGTTTTCACAGGGCAGCAGGGAACAATGAAAACTTATACGCCAATTAGCGAGAAACCTATAACAATGTAGCTATTTAATTCTCATTCACACAGTTTTTAGTCATACCAAGGATGTAACATGATTTACTTCTTTCAGGTACAGTCACAGTTTAAAATACATGATAATTTTTTCATAATTGACTGGGTGCCTCTGTCAGATAAGTCAAGCTATCCTCTAATACCTTGGCTTTTTTTTTGCTCGTCAATAAGCTATTAAAGTCAGAATTATCTGTCATTATCGAAGTCAGGATGGACCTGTGACCAAAGGTGCCTTTCCTCATCTGCAGCTTTTAAACCATTCTTGTTGGATGTTTAGTTTGTATGGCTTTGTCACCTCATGTTTGAACTATTTCAATTTATTGTGGCCTTTAAAACCATGATGGAATGCATTGTTCATGTTATATCAATACTTTGGGATTTGCAATGGTTATCAGTTCTGAATGCAGTTCGATATGTTGGTTATAACATGTAAAACCCTGTGCGGTTTTAGGATCTGAATGTTTGTGAGGCTACTTTCTTCATATAGAATTGCCTGTATTGGGTAGTGGGCAAGAAGCAAACCAGCATAGCTACAACAACATTTATTGACTCAAAACTGGAACTGCGGAACAGCAGGCAAATGCTTGTAATTTATACTCTAGGCCCACAGAGCCTTAACCAATCATAATACTTGAAAAAGCCCGCCCAAATGTTCTAAGTTTCCCTCCAAAACAGTTGGAGTTAACAGCTAGGGTAATTTAAAGTTTAGTTTCACTTTAGTAGGACTTAACGCAACTATATACAGTATTCAATATATTACAGCCTGTTCAGTGAGATCCAGTAAAGAAAGCATGCCACAACCCAATGAAGTGTTGTTGTAGGAGTGGAATTTTGAGAGCAAGTTTCTTCATCGTGTCCCCTCTTCTCTGGACAGCTAATCCTCATTCATAAAGGCAGACCATTTCTGCAATCATCCAGGACTTCAACCACAACAGTACATGAGCACACAATAGATACAAACTCAAGGTAAACCGCACCAAACTCGATTGCAAGAAATACATCTTCAGCAACAGAGTGGTCAATACCTGGAATACTCTACCTGACTCTGTGATTTCTTCACAAAACCCCAAAAACTTTAACCTCAGACTGTCTACTGTTGACCTCACCCCATTCCTAAGAAGTCTTTAAGGGGCATGCATAAGCACACCAACATACCTACCATCCCTGTCCTAATGTTCCCTTTTATTCTTACCCATTTCGTGTATTAATAATCATGTTTATACTTATATCTGTTATCTAATACATGCTCGATAAAATAAATAAAAAATAGAAGTTCAGTCTTTGGGAATGATTGAGATAACTGATGATGTGCCCATTGATTGAAGAGTATGAACTATAATATTGTTGTGTTTTGTATTTTTTTTCATTATTACTGTATTTTAGCTTATCTACTATAATGGAGGGAATATAAACACATTAGAAGTGGGTTTTTTTAGATTTAAATGGAATAGAAACTGTAGTAAATAAAATATATGATTTATTAGCATGGGGACACTCTTATTTTTTTGTTTTGGACCTTTGCTATTTTACTTTTAAGCTTCTTTAATTAACTGGACAACTGAGTATTTTAGCTGCATGGTAGATCTTTAGAAGCAAAAAAATATGGGATATAAATATTATAATACAAGAATTTAAAATTGTGCTTCAATAAATTATAATTAATGCATAATATTTTAGATAATTGGTAGAAAATAGCAGTTTATCTATACATTCAGTTTGGTCATGACAGAAAAGAGTTTTTTTTCCCCAATTTATCAGATATACTAATATTTCAGAAATAAAAAAGTATTCAAATGGGCATTTTTTCATATTACTTAAAACTATATTTATATTTGGTAAATATTTTAGCAACTATCAATAAATGAAGACTCAGTAGCATATATTTGGGATTGATTTGTTCTTTAGAAAGAAAAATACTCCAAGTATTTGTTAGGGCTACTTTAAATGTCCCTATTTTCTCTTACCCCATACTGGATGGATGGAGATAGATAGAGAAATACATAGGAAGTTTTCTTTCTTCAACATTTTCTGTTGCCCCTCTCTCCCTTCCCCCTGGACATGAATACTTGCACAGTTGTCAATAACATTTCTAATTGAGTGTTGCTGGGTATTTTGGCCAATTTGTTACCAGAAAAAAGCTGCTTTGTTCTTTAATTATTCCTTATTTTGTTGCTATGTTGCAGGAAATAGTAATGTGCCAAGAATTGTTTGTTCAGAAAATAACTATATCAGATTCATTCTATATTTAGAATTCTCTCTGGAATTTGACTTGAGAGTTACACTGAGTTCTATAAACAGAAAATCCAATGTATTCTGTTGCCCAAGGCAATTCTAGGCACTGTGGTTGATTGCCCTGGAACTTAAGTTTACTTAAAGAGATATTGTAATATTTTACACTGCACCTGATGGCAATGAAGTAGTTTAGAGAGACTTAGGGCATGTCTTAATATACCATAGGGCTTACTTTCATCATGACAGGTCTTAATATATGTTGCCTAAGATAGGTTTCCTATCTGTATCCTCAAGATGGTATAAAATATTAAATGTACACACATTTTTAAAAAGCCTAGTAAAAAAAAAATAAAGAACATAGATTAAAAACGAATATGCCCAGAGCCATAAATAAAGCAGTACAAGCATGAACTGGAACTACCAATGGAACAACTATGTTAAAAGCATGAGCTTCATTTGAACTAAATTTCCTCTTAAGAGAAAGAATTTTCTGAGGAATGGATTCTATGGCTGAAGACAGCATAACCAATAATGACTCTAATTATTATCCAGAATGCCTGTTTGCAGCTATCTCATTTGTTCTTGGAAGATCCAGTTCTGTTCTTATGCGCGAGTCATTTTCTTTCATAATTTTCTTGCACAAATGATATTGGAATCTCCATGAAGAAAGGTTCAAAATGAAAATAACCTTTCATGAAAGCTTCAGAGAATAAGTCATCAGACCCTGTCTTATCATACTTTAAGTATTTTAACTTTACTTTATAAATCTTAAACATAAAGCTGCAACTGAATGAAAAATGGGAGGAATGCATATGATGTCCTACCAGCATATTTTTCTAGAGAGTTCCTTGTGTCTTAATATCTTGGAGCCTAAATATATTTTGCCTGACTGATTGGTTCAGGCCAAGTCTAGGTCAATAACAAAGAATAAAGAAAGGGAAGTTGTGTAATACATTCAGGAAGGAAACACATGCAACTGAAAGCTTTTAACTAAAGAACAAATTATGTGCCCCAGAGCAAATCTGAACTTCAAAAATGGGTAACCTTTGCTTTCTTCAGAGTTCTGCTGGCTGAGCTGAAGTCAAAACTATTAAGGAGAATTGGTCTCAAGTGGCTCATAGATGTTCTTGGAAGTCTTGCTAAGAGGGAACATTTCACAGCTACTTGCCCAACACACCTGATGCAGTTTTGCCTGGGTGACTCTGGTTAGAGATGGAGAAGGGATCTCAAAATGATTTTCCCCCCACCCCAGAGGGCTGCTGAAGTACTGGAGATTTCTTAAATCCAATTTGTATTAAAGTTGCCTTTTTGAGTTTTCTGTTACATTCAGAGTGATCAGCGCTGATTAGATTTCTAATCCAACCAGCCTGTATGTTTTCCCCTTCTCTCTTTGGCATTCAGACCAAGTAAAAAATCACACCAACTTAGTCACTTGAACATAGTCCTCACAGTATGATAAGATATGTGATATTTCTATTTCAAGTAGAGATAATTCTACACTGATAAAAAAAATAAAGGGAACACTTAAACAACACAATGTAACTCCAAGTCAATCACACTTCTGTGAAAGTAAACTGTCCACTTAGGTAGCAACACTGATTGACAATCAGTTTCACATGCTGCTGTGCAAATGGAATAGACAACAGGTGGAAAGTATAGGCAGTTAGCAAGACATCCCCAATAAAGGAGTGGTTCTGCAGGTGGTGACCACAGACCATTTCTCAGTTCCTATGCCTTCCGGCTGATGGTTTGGTCACTTTTGAATGCTGGCGGTACTTTTACTCTAGTGGTAGCATGAGATGGAGTCTACAACTTACACAAGTGGCTCAGGTACTGCAGTTCACCCAGGGTGGCACATACGAGCTGTGGCAAGAAGGTTTGCTGTGTCTGTCAGCATAGTGTTCAGAGCATGGAGGCACTATCAGGAGACAGGTAAGTACATCAGGAGATGTGGAGGAGGCCGTAGCATCAGGACCGCTACTTCCGTCTTTGTGCAAGGAGGGATAGGAAGAGCACTGCCAGAGCCCTGCAAAATGACCTCCAGCGGGCCACAAATGTGCATGTGGCTGCTCAAACAGTCAGAAACAGAATCCATGAGGGTGGTATGAGGGCCTGACATCCACAGGTGGGGGTTGTGCTTACAGCCTAACACTATGCAGGACATTTGGCATTTGCCAGAGAACAGCAAGATTGACAAATTCTCCACTGGTGCCCTGTGCTCTTCACAGATGAAAACAAGTTCACACTGAGCACATGTGACAGACGTGACAGGGTCTGGAGATGCCGTGGAGAACATTCTGCTGCCTGCAACATCCTCAGCATGACCAGTTTGGCATTGGATCAGTAATGGCATGGTGTGGCATTTCTTTAGGGGGCCGCACAGCCATCCATGTGTTCACCAGAGGTAACCTGACTGCCATTAGGTACTGAGATGAGATTCTCAGACCCCTTGTGAGACCATATGCTGGTGCGTTTGGCCCTGGGTTCCTCGTAATGCAAGACAATGCTAGACCTCATGTGGCTGGAGTGTGTCAGCAGTTCCTGCAAGACGAAGCCATTGGTGCTATGGACTGGCCCACCCGTTCCCCAGACCTGAATCCAATTAAGCATGGGAGGGGGAGGCTTTTCTGAGCTCTAGGCTGAGAAAGCAACGCGAGCGGAGGTCGCTCCACTCAGTTTCATTTCCTCAGCTCCAGCTGCTTTCAGTCCACTCGGGAGGAGGGGGAGGAGGGGGAGAGAGAGAGAGAGAGAGATATCATAAGAACGGCTCTTGGTTTTTTCTTGCAAGGGAGAGAGTGACTCCTGCCTACCACTGTCATCATCATCATCATCTTTTGGGTTAGTGAATTAATCAAACCTTTCATGATAGTGAGATCGTTTCCCAAATTTCCCTTAAATCAGGGAAGAAATCAGAAACAAACCTTTGGGCTGAGAATAAGCTTGTTCCTATGATGCCAATTTTGTTCACTTCAGTGTGAAAAGTGTGAAAAAACACACTTCTTTTTCTTCATCTTCTTGTTCCCTATTTACTGGTCTCTTTCAAAGAGGAAATTGTGAACATCAAACTTATTCTCAACTGTCCTAGTGAAAGTTTTTATTGGCATCTATTTTTATTTTTGAAATTTACCAGTAGCTGCTGCATTTCCCACCCTCGACTTATACTCGAGTCAATAAGTTTTCCCAGTTTTTTGTGGTTAAATTAGGTGCCTCGGCTTATATTCGGGTCGACTTATACTCGAATATATACGGTAACTCCAAATCCAGACCTCCATGGGTTGCTAAATTTGATTTCCATTGATAATTTTTGTGTGATTTTGTTGTCAGCACATTCAACTATGTATTTAATAAGAATATCTCATTCATTCAGATCTAGGATGTTTTATTTTTGTCTTCCCTTTATTTTTTTGAGCAGTGTATATTTGTATCCACTCATAAATATTGAGATACTGTTGTGAACTGTTGGCCACCAGTCCCTCCATCAGCCAAATCAGAGGAGGAGGAACAATGAGAATCAGGGTCAGTATCAGGGCAACCTGGGAGCTCTGAGGGGAAGAGGGAATGAAGTTGGCAGAGAGACAGACAGACAGACAGACAGACAGAGATGGAGACGGAGCCTGGGCCATCCATCAGCCCTCAGATGGAGACTCAACAGCCCCCAGGTCTGGAGGTGGTTGATGTAGAAGAGGACAAACAGTGCCTGACATGTGGCTGTGCAGAAGTTAGAGACAAGAAGTGCAGTGGAAAGCCATGCACCAATCCTGGGAAAAAAGAGCCACTGCTACGAGTGAGGCCTCACCCTAGTTCTGGGGATAAAAGGCAGCAGGTAGAGATGAATAGGTGTGGCAGACAACTATTCATCTTCCGACTGGATGGACTTATTAGCCTGCAAGAGAAACTTTTTGCTGGGGCTGCCAGAATTCCTAATAATGGAATCTTTTGAGTTCACATCAGAGGATTTGTTGTGTTTGGGGAACTGGGTAGGACATATATATAGATCATATGCTGTTGTGCAATTCCTTGTTTTGTTGGTGACCTGTAAGTAAACACCCTAGTTTGTACTCACATTTCTACATACAAGGAAAGAAGTCACATTCCGGTCATTTCTGAATAAAAATATTTAATTTTACTTGTCTTTTTTTTATTACAGAAAATAGGTTGTGACCACAAATTGATAAATACAAAAGCCCAGTGCCAAGGATTATGTGTTATTTTGTTGTTCTGCAAATATTTAAATACAAGGCTTCTTACTGACAGAAAGGTCAGTGGCACCATTCTCCAACTCATCTCTTGATATCCATTTGTCCTTTGACTTTAAAACAGAACAGAAAGAACTGATAATGACTTCAAATTAAACAAAGTTTTATATCCTCACTGTGAATCCATACAGATGCTGTCAACAGCAGACTTTCTCAAATGCTGTCTATCATTGCTACTGGCACCACAAAGGTAGTCTGTCTCCCTCTCTCATTTTGCATTGTGAGCATGATAAATTACGCAATTCCAATTTTAACTGGACATGTCAACAGTGTGCCCTATTTTTAGGCATAGTCATCCCCACCCACCCCAGCCCTGTAATGTGTACAAATGCTGTCACAGCAAAGTGACAGTTCATGGCTCATAACTGCTAATAGTCATAAATTTAAGTTTGAAAAAAATAGATGGATGCACCAAAAAATCTTGGCACATTTTTTTGGAAGGGAATTATTTGGGATATGCATGACTTGAATACATGAAAAGTATAATACAGCCCAGTGATGGGATTCAAATTTTTTTACTACTGGTTCTGTGGGCATGGCAGGGGAAGGATACTGTAAAAACTCCAGTCAGAGGTGGTATTTGCCGGTTCTCTGAATTATTGAAAATTTCTGCTACTGGTTCTCCAGAACTGGTCAGAACCTGCTGAATACCACCTCTGATATAGCCATATGCACACTTTCTCATTAAACATAAGTAAATTTGGTGAAATAACTAGGCGAATTCATTGAACTCAAAGAACTGCACTTTTAATTCATTTTTGCTAGACACATATGAAAATGTTTGAAATTAACATGTCCTATAATATTTTTTTCTTAGATTGAATGAAGTAAAATATAAGTTTCCAGGTATGGCATTCCAAATTCCATCTTCCCTAATGAATATGGATCATGATCAGAGAAGATGGGATTTTTTGTCCATCAGCATCTCAAGGACCACAGAAATTCATTCTCCATAAGCTATGACAGCTCTGAAAGAACAAATATTTCCTGCTTCCATTCCATACAAAAATACACATACATATGCATACACACATAGAAAGTGTATTTAGTTCACGTGGTTTGATATTTAGGAAAACTGCAATATTAGTGTAAAGTGCTACCTGCTTGGCCATCAATATTTCATTATTTCTCTATATGAATTCCGAGCATGCAGAAAGGAAAGGTTTCAAAAAGTCAGTTCATAATCAGAGATTATCCAAGCAATACAAAGATTCTTATGCTAATCAGTGTTGGAAATGTGAAAAACATAAAGGGATATTTTACCATACATGGTGGACTTGCAAAAAAAAAAAAAAGGATGCAAGTAAACATGAGGATGCAAAGATTTTAAATATTAATAATCAGATGAAATCTGATTTTTTATTGGAACCCCTGGATATTTATTTTTGAAAGACTGGTTTTTTATTTGTTGAGATCATTCCTATATGTGCAGAGCCAGAAAACACTGAAATAATGAAGAGATTAGGAAGATGGCATAATTTGCGAAATGGCAAGACTGACCTATTTGATCAGAGATAAAACAATAACTATCCTTATAAAAGACTAAAACCCTCTTACGGACTTTTTTGCTGAAAATAGGAGCAAAAATTAGTGATTTATGGATCTGCTAATTAAAAAAACGGTTGGATATGGGAAAAAGAAATCCATGTAATGTAATCTTAGAGAGGGAGAAAGGATAATAAGTTTTTTATAACTATAATTAAGAAAATAGGAAGTTGCATATCTATATCTATATCTATATCTATATCTATATCTATATCTATATCTATATATCTATATCTATATCTATATCTATCTATCTATCTATCTATCTATCTATCTATCTATCTATCTATCTATCTATCTATGTCTGGCATTCAGCTTTGTTCGGGTATTTTCCCACGTCATAATAGTGGTGCTTTTAAAGTTGTAGCAACATTTCAGCAGAATCTCATCTGCCATCATCAGGCTTCTGTATGGTGTTTGTCTGTGAGTCAGACTTTTACAGTGGTTTCAGATTTAAATTTGGGGCAGCCTATTGCTGTGTCAGAATGGTTTTTTCTTCCTCCTGATTGGTTGAGAGTCTTGGTCTGTGTTTATTGGTCTTGGAGTGTGCTGTGTTCTGCTACTAATATCTTCTGTCTGTTTTTTTTGGGGGGGGGGCTCTTTTTGTATCTTGATTGGCTGGCAACATTGTGTTACTTTATTGGAGGCCTTTAGTGCAGCTTGGCTTCGGGTAAATGGATGGCTATCATTAGTTAGGAAGCTGGGTTTCATCTGGGTGCCTGGTTGGGGTGTGTTTGAGCTGGAGGTATCAGGGGGGATCTGTTTGTGCCCAGGTGTTTGCCTGGCTTGTGGTGTGGAGATTTTTTTGTTTGTGAGTGCAGGCTTCCAAATGATTGACAGCCTGGTGGAATCATCTCTTCTGTTCATGCTTTCTGGTCTTTTTTCAATCTCTATGGCTTCTCTGATGATTCTGTGACTGGGATTTTCTATGATGGCTAGGGTTTTGGTGCCATTGAAGTTGATGTTATGACCTGCGGCTTCCATGTGTTGGACAAGTGAGGAAGTGTGTTCCAGCTTTTTGACTGCATTTTTATGTTCATCCAGGCGGGTGCTTATTCTTCTATTGGTCTGTCCAATGTATGTGGCCGGGCATGATGCACAGGGGACTTCATATATGCCTTGGTTTTCCAGGTCAATTTTGTCTTTGGGGTTTCTGAGGATGGCTGCTATTTTTCTGTCTGTTTTGAAGGCAGTCTTGATGTGGTGTCTGTATAGAATCTTACTAATTTTGTCTGTAGTGCCTCTTATGTAGGGCAGGACAGCTGTTCCATGGGTCTGTTCATCTTCTGGGTCTCTATTATGTCTCAGTGTGCTTTTGTGGATCAAGTTGGTGATTTTGCTTTTGTGGAAGCCGTTAGCTGTCAATATTTTAGTCAGGGTGCATAATTCAGTCTTAATGTGTGTCTTGTCTGCCAGGCGTTTGGTTCTAGTAATTAGTGTTTTAGCCACGGAGTTTATCTGTGCTGGGTGGTGGTGGGATTGGGCGTTGAGGTAGCGGTTAGTGTGTGTTTTCTTCTGGTATATGGTGTGTCCTAGTGTGCCATCTGTTTTCTTGTAGATTAGTACATCTAGGAATGGTAGTTGTTTGTTTGTTTCTGTTTCCATGGTGAACTTGATTTTGGGGTGTGCGCTGTTTAGGTGTGTTAGGAAGTTGTTTAGGTTTTCTTGTCCATGGGGCCAAATCACGAATGTGTCATCGATATATCTTAACCATAGTTTGGGTTTGAGTATGGCATTAGCCAGGGCTCTGGATTCGAATTCTTCCATGAACAGGTTTGCAATGACAGGTGACAGTGGTGATCCCATGGGGGCTCCTTCAATTTGTTTGTATCTTTGTCCTTTGTATATGAAATATGTGTTGGTTAAGCAGTGTTCTGTTAGTTCCATGAGGTGTTTAGCTGGTTGGTATTTATTTTTGATGATTTCGAGGGTCTCTTTTATCGGGACTTGAGTGAATAGTGAAACCACATCAAAACTTACAAGCAGATCTTCTTGCTCCACGTGTAGATCTTTGATCATTTCCAAGAAGTGGTATGAGTTTTGTACATGAGAAGCTGCTGTTTCAGCATGGGGCTGTAGCTCTTTTGCTAGGTGTTTAGCCAGGTTTTGTAATGGTGCTCCTCTGGAGCTGACTATGGGTCTGAGAGGTATGCCTTCTTTGTGTATTTTTGGGAGGCCGTATAGTTTGGGGCATCTGGAAGATTTCTCTCTGGGTATGATCGTGTGTTGGATCTCTTTGCTTATGTGGCTGGTTATAATTTTCTTCTTGGTTAATTTTTCCAGATATGTGGTTGGGTCTGTGTTTATGGGTTTGTATGTGGAGTCTTGGAGTAGGTCTGTCAATTTAGTTTCATAGTCTTTTCTGTCCATTACTACAGTGGCATTCCCTTTATCTGCTGGGAGGATGATTATGCTGCTGTCTCTTTTCAGGGTTTGTAGCGCTTTAATTTCATTTTGCTGTAAGTTGCTTTTGGGTGGTTTGCTTGTGCATAGAATGTTGGTAACTTGCTTAAAACTTAAGAAAACAAATATATATATATATATATATATATATATATATATATATATATATATATATACACATACATACATACATGCTTTCTTAAGTTTTCGCGGGTACTTACATGTATGGCATTCAGCTTAGTTCGGGTATTTTCCCACGTCATAATAGTTGTGCTTTTAAAGTTGACACATCGATGACACATTTGTGATTTGGCCCCATGGAAAAGAAAACCTAAACAATTTCCTAACACACCTAAACAGCACACACCCCAAAATCAAGTTCACCATGGAAACGGAAAAAAACAAACAACTACCATTCCTAGAGGTACTAATCTACAAAAAAACAGATGGCACACTAGGACACACCATATACCAGAAGAAAACACACACCTCAACGCCCAATCCCACCACCACCCAGCACAGATAAACTCCGTGGCTAAAACACTAATTACTAGAAGCAAATGCCTGGCAGACAAGACACACATTAAGACTGAACTATGCAACCTGACTAAAGTACTGACAGCCAACAGCTTTCACAGAAGCAAAATCACCAGCTTGATCCACAAAAACACACTGAAACATAATAGAAACCCAGAAGATGAACAGATCTATGGAACAGCTGTCCTGCCCTACATAAGAGGTACTACAGACAAAATTAGTAAGATACTACACAGACATCACATCAAGACTGCCTTCAAAACAGATAGAAAAGTAGCAGCCATCCTTAGAAACCCCAAAGATAAAATTGACCTGGAAAACCAAGACATATACGAAGTCCCCTGTGCATCATGCCCGGCCACATACATTGGACAAACCAATGGAAGAATAAGTACCCACCTGGATGAACACAAAAATGCAGTCAAAAAGCTGGAACACACTTCCTCACTAGTCCAACACATGGAAGCCACAGGTCATAGCATCAACTTCAATGGCACCAAAATCCTAGCCACTATAGAAAACCTTAGCCACAGAATCATCAGAGAAGCCATAGAGATTGAAAAAAGACCAGAAAGCATGAACAGAAGAGATGATTCCACCAGGCTGTCAATCATTTGGAAGCTTGCACTCACAAACAAAAAAATCTCCACACCACAAGCCAGGCAAACACCTGGGCACAAACAGATCCCCCCTGATACCTCCAGCTCAAATACACCCCAACCAGGCACCCAGATGAAACCCAGCTTCCTAACTAATGATAGCCATCCATTTACCCGAAGACAAGCTGCACTAAAGGCCTCCAATAAAGTAACACAATGCTGCCAGCCAATCAAGATACAAAAAGAGCCAAAAAAAAGACAGAAGATATCAGAAACACCAATCAAGCAGAACACAGCAAACTCCAAGACCAATAAACACAGACCAAGACTCCCAACCAATCAGGAGGAAGAAAAAACCATTCTGACACAGCAATAGGCTGCCCCAAATTTAAATCTGAAACTACTGTAAAAGCCTGACTCACAGATGAATACTATACAGAAACCTGATGATGGCAGATGAGATTCTGCTGAAACGTTGCTACAACTTTAAAAGCACAACTATTATGATGTGGGAAAATACCCGAACTATATATATTTTCTTAAGTTTTCGCGGGTACTTATGTATGGCATTCAGCTTTGTTCGGGTATTTTCCCACGTCATAGTAGTGGTGCTTTTAAATGTATATATATATTATATATTATATATATATATATATATATATATATATATATATATATATATATATATATATATATATATGTATATATATATATACATATATATATATATATATATATGTGTGTGTGTATATATATATATATATATATATATATATATATATATATATATATATATATATATATATATATATATTCTGAGGTTCTCGCGGGTACTTTGAAACACAAACTCTAGAAAAATATGATCACAAACCCAAACTCTGGCTCAGATACGTAGATGACACCTTCATAATCTGGCCACACGGGAAAGAAAAACTGAACAACTTCCTCACACACCTCAACAGCCAACACCCCAAAATACAATTCACCATGGAAACAGAAGCTAACAACCAACTTCCCTTCCTAGATGTCTTGGTATACAAAAAATCCAATGGCTCCCTAGGACACACCATCTTCCAGAAGAAAACACATACAAACCGCTAGCTACACGCACTCTCACACCACCACCCAGCACAGATCAATTCCGTAGCTGAGACACTCATCTCCAGAACAAAATGCTTAGCCGATGAACAACACCTAGAGACCGAACTACACACTCTCACCGGTGTGCTGACAGCCAATGGATTCCAAAGAAAGAAGATCACCCACCTAATCCAAAAAGAAACCCCAGCCAAAATCCAAGACAAAGAACAAGAGAATGGCAAAGCCCTCCTCCCATATATAAAAGGCACTACGGACAAAATCAGCAAGATCCTCCAAAAACACAACATTAAGACAGCATTCTGCACAAACAGAAAGATATCCACCATCCTAAGAAACCCTAAGGACAGAATCGAGTTAGAAAATCAAGGAGTATACGAAATCCCTTGCACTGCCTGCCCCACCACATACATTGGACAGACTAACAGAAGAATAGGTGCACGCATTGAAGAACATAAGAACTCAATCAAAAAGGAAGAACCGACCTCTTCCCTGGTCCAACACCTCAAAGCCACAGGACATGAGATTGACTTTAAAAATACCAGAACTATCGCCAAAACCGAACACTTCAGCAGCAGAATCATCAGAGAAGCCATAGAGATAGAAAAACGCCCACACAGCATGAATAAACGAGATGATGCCTCCCGCCTACCAGCCATTTGGAAACCCGCCCTCATGAACAGACGCGTACCTAACATGAAGAGTGACACCAGACCCACACCCCTGATAGCCACACAAGATGCCACCACCACACTTCCACGTAGAAAGCAGACTCACACCCACACAGAAGATGAAACACAACCACGGACCAGAAGCTGCACTGCAGCTGCATCACTACCCACCTCAAACCGCTCTGAGCCATACACGAAGCGAACTGACCCCCACCATGAAGATGCAGCACGACCACGAACTCGAAGCCAAACAGCAAGATCACAGCTCACCAGCTCAAACCTTCCAGCAACTAAGACTAACCTGAGCACAATCAAGCCCCCACCTGAACAGAACACGCCTCCAGCCAATCAGAACACAGCCAACCCCCCAACCAATCAGAACATAGCCAAACCCCCAACCAATGAGAACACCCCCCCATCCAATCAGAACACAGCCAAGCCCCCAGCCAATCAAGTCACACCCCCACTAGCAGTTAAAAGGAAGTAGCAGCTGCAAACTCACATCACTCTGAGAAGCACAGAGCTGAAGACCAAGCCTGAAGATGATGAATGAGACTTCATCGAAACGTTGCCCAGATACTTCCAATCTTACGCGGGAGAAAACCCGCCATTTTTCTATTTCTATATCTATACACACACATGCGTTTATCTTTTATGTATGTTAAAATATGGAAATTAAAAAATTAGTAAGTGTACAAAATGGAAAAGGAATTCTTTATGACAATCAAATAATAACATTACGGTGCATTTGGTACTTAAATACATGTTGATGTAGTAGGGAAAGAGCACTCTTATCTTAGAGGTGAAGGTGATAAGTAGAAGAAGAAATTCAATATATATGGTAAAGATGTGACTAATTCTGTCTCAGGTTTTTGCTTCTTCTCTATCCTCACTGGAGCATTACCTTCTCCACTTTCTGGAAAAGCTAAGAACAAGAAAACACAATAAAATCTCTTCTCTTGTGGAAAAGACATACTGGTTTTCATTTCATTTCATTTCCTTTCCTTATTATGTTCCCAACTGGAAAGTTACATACCTGCAAATGTATAGGTTAGGCTAAGGTTCTTAGCAAACTCAAGATTAGAATCTTTTTCACAAATCTTCACATAGGAAATATCATAGTGGTGTCATTTCTTCCCACTCCTCCCAAAAATGCTTCTTCATATATATATTTGTAATAAATAAACCATGTAATAAACCATGTACAATGTGTCTACTACATTGAATGGGGGAATGAGGCATGAATACATACTGGTAGTCTTGTAAATAAATAATAATAATGTGTATTAGAAAGTTCTTTTTTTGCCACCTTAACTAGTTGCTGCTTCCGTTTCAAAGTCTACTAAGTATCTGAGAAGGAGAACTTCCATGCAGAAAATACTTCAGAAATATACAGTATGTACAAGGTCACTTCTTCATTACTATGTCTTTATTATACATGGAAAGCATCAGTGATTTTCTGCTTACAGTATACTGCACATTCTTGGACACTTCCACCAAAGACTTGGAAGTATCCAGCAGAAACGTATCACCTATGTGCTAATAATCAAAGCAATGCCTGAATAAAGATGCATCTGTTCAAGGAAGCGACTCATTAAAGTTATTGTGATTTTTAAACAGACATGTCTTTCTTAAAGCTTACATGTAAACCCCCCAAAAGGAGGAAGAAAAATCCTTTGCAAATTTTTGCAGAATTCCTTAATGCTTCATTTTCTCAAGCTTTTTAAATGGTTCAGTTCCCACAGGACTTATCAAGTGACCAACTCTAAAGCAAAGTACTTCACCATCTGCTGTGATAAAATTCTCTCTTTCAGTTTGCTCTAGGTGAGCTCCAGAGCATTGAGGGGAATTTCAATTCAACTTTGTAATAATAAAAAATTAATACATTCACACAACAGATGGAGGGTAAAATGAAACGACATAAATTTTAAACTTTAAACCTCCTCTCATATTAGTTAGATTACAGTGTGTGTTTTGAAAGAGACAAAGTCATCAAATCTGGGCAGTGAAAAATGTTGATAATTTCAATGTCATTTAACTTCATTCAAATTTGTTGGGTTTTCAAAAGACACTGCAAAATATACACAAATATATAAATCCTAATAAACTTTTTTAAAAGATGTAAAGCCATCACATGCTGAAGGGGAGATCCAGAAATTAACTGTAAAATCCATTACTATCTTCAAGGATAGCTTAGTGTGATGGACGTGCTATAAATTATGAATGAATTTTTTATCCCTACCAGAGAGATGAATAAATTCTCTAAAGATTAATTCAAATACAGAATCGGAATATTTTCAATTAGTATGTTATTTATTCTTGCACACTTTCTCAAGTTAGAGCTAGTTCATATGTGAAATATTGGTAAGAAATAGAGATCCATTTAGATGTGATTCTCTATTGAAAATGTTTTATTTTCATTTGAAGTGCTGATATGGCTTAGGAGTGTTGGCAATAAAGGCCAGGCCATTTAAACATCCATACTAGCAACAAAAAAAATGGGGATGGAAACAAAATGATGGGAGGAAGAGAAAATGATGAGACAATATTGTTCTCATCAAGCTTTAGAGAGGATCTATAAAGGTCAACCTGCTAGCGGAAACCATTTGTGGACATAAAAGATTGACCAAGGATTTTTGTACAAATTTTGCTAAGAGAAGTCAAATATAAAGCAAAATATGTATTATAGTGGTGTTTATATTTCCTGGAAATATAATGATCTCAAAACATTAACTCTGATGAACAGCCACTATTCAAACTGATACAGGATAAGATACACAATGTACTTTTTAAGTTTTTCTATTAATTCTATTTGTTTTATTTTTAGTTCAATTACTAATTTAGATTAGGTAGAGGTGGTTTGGTTTCCAGGCTGCATTTTATGCATCATTAGACTGCCCAGAGTTTTGTTGTTAAAATCAGGATAAAAACTATATAACAAAAAACCAATATATACATCTTTGGAGTAAAGGTCAGTTGGTTTTTTTCTGTTTAAATTCATTAAAGGATCCTGTTCCAGACTAAAGTTATATTCACCATGGTGAGATATATATCTCTGTCCATAATAGTCATATTGATATCAGTGACAAAATGCTTTGGAAATTGAAGTAGTTCAGAGATGAACTAAGTCTGAAATACCAGGAACCAACAACAATAGTATCAACAATATCTTCCCAGTGGTGGGACTCAAATAATTTAACAACTGGTTTGCCCAGGGTCAGGTTGGCTGTCATGGGAAGTGTGGCCCATCCCTGTCTTCCAGTTCCACCACATATTCAGGATGAGCCTCCGATGATGGCTAACCTGACCCTGGGTGAACTAGTTGTTAAATTACCCCCCGCAGGGAGAAACAGGAAATAGGGTGGTTGCACGAGGGTAGGAAGAGGAGCAGGGAGAAGAAAGAGGGAAAATAGCCTTCTCCTTCCCTTGCACCGGTGCTCCATTTCTCCATTGCAGCACAGTGCAGCATCCAGGATCCATCTTGATATTGGGGCAGAGGGATAATTTAACAACTGGCTTTCCTGAACCAGTATGAACCGGCTGAATCCTACCATTGGAGGGGCCTGCTTTAGGTCAGTGACAAAGTCTTCTGGTTGAAGCGATATCCCTCTAGAAATAATTTGCCAACTCAAAACTGACCATAGTCTCTTACAGTTTCAGTGAACCTGCTTTGCTATTAGAAAGCCAGAGGTGGTATTGAACTGGTTCTTACTGGTTCAGGAGAATTGTAACGGTGATTTGGTGTAGTCACTGAAACGGTAGTGACTTCTGTCTGGCCATGACCCCGACTCAGTCACCTGGTCACTACTTGCTCGCTTGTGCTGCCCACCTGACATTTGCTCGCTTGTCCCACCCACCTGCTGCTCATCCCGCCCAGTCACTCCTCCAGTACTATACAGCAAGCTGGGTCCTTGTAGCTTGCCTTTCTAACCTGCCTTTCCACATGGTGCTTGTGCCCCAACTGAGCAGCCTGATCTGCCTACTCACAGGTAAATCTGTGAGTCATATTAGCTCCTTCTCCACCATCCCTGGACCTTGCCAGCCCTTCCTCCACCATCCCTGGACCTTGCTGGGCCTCCCTCACCATCCCCGGGCCTTGCCGGGCCTCCCTCCACTGTCGCAGATTTTGCTGGGCCTCCGCCACTGTCCCTGATTCTTGCTGGGACTCCTTACTATCCCCAGACCTTGCTGGTCCTCCCCCACCATCCCCACCATCCCTGGGCTCAACTGGCAGGATCGAGAGGGCAGGCAGATGTCCTGGCACTGCACATGCTGTGTGCAATTTGTAGCAGCACTGGGACATGGCTCCTGGAGCAGCAGCGCTGCAACTGCTGACTTTCTTCCTTTTTTCCCCCAGGAGAAGGAAGAAAGCTCTGCATGTGCAGCACACTGCAGGCCACACCCAGCTCATGGGCCTTGAACTTGACACCTCTGACATAGATATATGTGGAGGATATACAAGTGGGGGGTTGCACAAATGGAAGACTTAATTGTGATCTTCTGTGCCAGATTCTTCATTGACTTTATCCCTGCAAGCTTTTCACAAAATCAGAAATTGGAAATCACTTTAATGCCTACATATTTTTGCCTACCCATGTTGTTCTGTTGAGCTGTTTAAGTAAATAAATACCTATGAGCCATGGTAGTGTAGTGGTTAGAGTGCAGTACTGCAGGCAATTTCCTCTGGCTGCTGGCTGCCTGCAATTGGGCAGTTCGAATCTCACCAGGCTCAAGGTTGACTCAGCCTTCCATCCTTCTGAGGTGGATAAAATGAAGACCCAGATTGTTGGGGGCAATATGCTGATTCTGTAAATTGCTTAGAGAAGGCTGTAAAGCAATGTAAAGTGATATATAACTCTAAGTGCTATTGCTATGAAACCATGATGCAACTAAAATGATGACCTACAAATCACAGGTTTTTTAGTTCAATTTTAAACATTCTCATAATAAATATTTTTAATTTGTCTGTTAACCTACATACTACCAGTTCTCTGTGCAAATCCTCTGTGAGTAATAAAGGTTAAGTGGGCAAAATTTCTTTGACTCTTTAATTAAGAAGTTAAAAGAGAGGGACAAAGAGATAGATGAACAAAGAAAGACTAACAGATAAAAAGCATACATGTACATTCAAGAATATTAACTTTTTATTGTTGTTACAATAAACACAATAAAACTATTAGCTCATTTGCTAGTGTATACAGGCACTTTTATTATCACTTGTATTTTTATTATTGGGGAATATATATATATATCTTGAACACAGCAAACTCCAAGACCAATAAACACAGACCAAGACTCTCAACCAATCAGGATGAAGAAAAAAACCATTCTGGCATAGCAATAGGCTGCCCCAAATTTAAATCTGAAACCACTGTAAAAGTCTAACTCACAGACGAACACTATACAGAAGCCTGATGATGGCAGATGAGATTCTGCTGAAATGTTGCTACAACTTTAAAAGCACCACTACTATGACGTGGGAAAATACCCGAACAAAGCTGAATGCCATACATACATACATACATACATACATACATACATACATACATACATACATATATATTGCAATGTTGCGATATTACTGGCTTAATCTAAACTTTATCCATTAATTATCTTAAATGTTTATAGTTCTAAATGCTTCCATTTTGTTAACTTTTTAAAAGCCCATTGATCAAAGCAAAAAGTTTCCAAACAGTTTTCCATTCAAACTTGGCTGAAAAATACACTCCTTTTTTTCACTGACAACTTCTGAAGCTGCCCCAAAGTTCATGGAGGAAAACACACTGCCAAAAGGCTGCAATTTCACTCCCAAATCACATTCAATCTGCTATCATATAGAATAAATTTACACAGAGAGAACATGATTTAACACTCTTTCAACTGTAATACAATAAATCAGTGTTTCTCAACCTTGGCAACTTTAAGTTGCATAAACTTCAGCTCTCAGAAATCTGAGGCTTGAACTCATCTTAAAGATGCCAAGGCTGAGAAATACTGGAGTAGATCACAAGACCACAAAAGGACATCCGCTGAATAATTCATATCCTCACTGGATGATCCATAATCCAAAATTATGCATTTTGTTCCCCAACCTCTGAGATACTTCTTTGCTTACTTTTGAGATAAATTCTGGCACCATGATCTTTCAGCTTGTTTTAGGTGGACTGATTCCAATTAGCTATATATGTCATGGAACCCTTGGGATCAATGCATTTAGCACAAATACAAATCACAAACCATTACAAAATATGAAACCTCTTGAATGTTGCAGAAATGGAGTAGTCTCTGGTCTAATCAAGATGCAGTGCTCTTCTATGGAGAGAAAGATAAGACAAACGCCCTAAATGCTTATGCTTTCATTGAGTGCCATCTACTGGGGTTCAAGTGGAAATAAGAACATCCCTTGCTTGCAAAACTCAGCATAGAACCAGAAGGTGTTACTAAAGAGGAACAAGAAATGTAGGCAATGCATTGATTGATTGATTGATTGTGTGCATCAAGTTGTTGTCAACTCTTGACAATAATATAGATAGTTTCTCCATGATGATCTATATCTAGCCTGGTTTTTCTTCATGGTATGGCCATTGCCATATTGAATTAGGCAATGCATAATCATAAAAATGGCTTAACTGCAGAGTCCTTAATGCTCTTTGAGCATGATTATGGGCTCACAAATATTTCAATCAGTGGTGGTATTCTACCGGTTCAGCCTGATACTGCTGAGCCGGTAGTGGTAATAAGCAGTGAAGACGGACCGGTTCTCTCCACCACTCTGCTGTTGGGCTCACCCGCCCACCTGGGCTCCCATACTCATCTTTATCCTCTGCTTTTAAAGTGCATCTACTTTGTGCCACACAGCAGAGTGCCGCACAGCAGCTCCTGAAGCAACCGGGAGAGTGCAGGCTTGCAGGAGGTGAGTTGGAATGTCTCTGTGCTTGTGCAAATGCCTCAAAGTGCATGTTTGGTGCACACACATGCATAAAGTGTATGCACACGTGCAAAGCACGCCCACCAAGCCACACCTACCGAACCAGTGGTAACACTTTTTGAATGCCACCACTGATTTCAATACCTGATTGGTAACATCATCAATGTTAGAGAGTGTGGGGTTTGCTCCCTGTAGCTTATACTTCTGGTGTTAGCAGAGTGTGGTTTTCTGCTTGGTAACTCCCTAATTTGGGTTTAATTTTTAATTTTTAATTTGGGTTTAATTTTTTATTTAGCATATGGCATATCATGCATATGCTATATGATGTTAAAATAAATGCATAATATACATGTGTATTAATATTTTATCTAGATTAGTAAAACACAAAATATAAATATATATCAAAAATATAAATGTTAAAAGATCTGTGTTCAAACACCAATGTCTAGACCATCTAACCATTGAAACACAGCGACATTTATCTTAAAAACAATTAGACACTGACTGGTATATGCCCTTAAGTTACAGCCATTCACAATATGATCTACAGTTTGGCATAGAACCCCATAGTCACACTGAGAGAGGAGGATATTATGCCCCATTTATAGATGGAGTCCCTGCAGAAGTAAGGTGCAAATTCTATTCAGGATTTTCTATTGCTGATGTTGTAATTCAAAGCTTGATGCCTTGTTTTGATGAATTATTCTGTTGTTGAAGTGTTGAGTTTTGGTGATCATTCTGGTATCTTTAGTCTTTTAAAGTCTTAAAGACTTTAAAAATACCAGAACTATCGCCAAAACTCAACATTTCAACAACAGAATAATCAGAGAAGCCATAGAGATAGAAAATCGCCCACACAGCATGAATAAATGAGATGATACCTCCCGCTTACCAGCCATTTGGAAACCCGCCCTCATTAACAAACAAGTACCTAACATGAAGAATGACACCAGACCCACACCCACGAAGGCCACATAAGATGCTGCCACCACACTTCCACGTAGAAAGCAGATTCACACCCACACAGATGATGAGACATGACCATGGACCAGAAGCCGTACCACAGCTACATCACTACCCGCTTCAAACCCCTCCGACCCATACAGGAAGCGAACTGACACCCAACATGAAGATGTGGCATGACCACGAATGCGAAGCCAAACAACAGGATCACAGCTCACCAGCTCAAATCCCCCGACAACTAAGACTAACCTGAACACAGCCAAGCCCCCACTTGAACAGAACACACCCCCAGCCAATCAGAACACAGCCAAGACCCCACCAAGTCAAGTCGCACTCCTACTGGCAGTAAAAAGAAAAAACAGCAGCAAGCTCACATTACTCTAAGAAGCACAAAGCTGAAGGCACAAGCCTGAAGATGATGAATGAGATTTCATCGAAATGTTGCCAAAATACTTCCAATTTTACATGGGAGAAAACTCGAATAACCAAAGATCCACATACAAATACCCATGAAAACCTTAGAAAACATATATATATATATCCTATCTATATACCTTATCAAGTCACACCCCCACTAGCAGTTAAAAGGAAGAAGCAGCTGCAAGCTCACATTACTCCGAGAAGCACAAAGCTGAAGACATGCCTGAAGATGATGAATGAGACTTCATCGAAACGTCGCCTAGATACTTCCAATTTTATGTGGGAGAAAACCTGAATAACCAAAGATCCATATATACATACCCCCCACACACACAAACACACATATACACTCATATATGTGTGTGAATGTGTGTGTCCTGTTTCTTTGAAAATATGACCTACCCTGAAAGTAAGTCTTAGCTTGCTTTTTACATGTGCACACAATATAAGCCCTACCCCCCAAAATAAGCCCTAATTAAGATCCCACCCACTCCAGAGTGCACTGGTAAAAATTAAGCTAGGATGGGGATGGGGGAGTGAAGCTGCTCTACTATTTACCTTTGGACAGTTGTAGCCAGGTCTCGCACTGCCTTGCTGACCTATTTGTTCTGCAGCTGGCAAGGCTGGCAAGGCTTTCCTGGAGGACTCTGTAGCTGATATCAAAGCTCCGGATCGAGCACTGGTATCAGCTGCAGAGGCCTTCAGGAAAGCATTTCTGGGTGCAGAAAAAGTTCCTCTGCCAGCGAAAAGGAGGCCTGGGTGATGTATGCAAGTGAGGTTAGTCAGTGAATGACATACCCTGAAAATAAGACCTCTTTTTATGCCCAAAAAATATAAGACAAGGTCTTATTTTGGGAGAAATAGTGTGTGTGTGTGTGTGTGTGTGTATTGAGACAGAGAAAGACAGAGAGAGAGTATACATGTATCATAGGAGAAACACATTCTCTAAATACAAGGAAATAGAGCAATCTTTATCTCTGTTCCTGCCATTTCTTGCATATTTGAACATTTTAAGCAATTTCCTCTTGCAATAGTTGATGAGAAAAACATGTACAGTTTGTGAACTAAAATATGAACCTGGAACACATATTTGCTATATCCTTGGAAGCAATTATCCCCAGTGATGTTATTAAGGGTAGACTTTGACTGAGACATTTGATCAATAACTGTGAAACAACCTCAAGCAAAATTGTTCCATTTGAAAATGCAGTCAAATAGATATTTTTCTCTCACATTTACAGGAGCAATAACAAATACATTTGCTGTACAAAATGGCAAAATAAATAAAAATAAGACTTTCAGAATTCTCCCACCCAACTGCCTGGTCTGAAAATATTATTTGGAATAAATCCTCCTGGAGTTCCTTGTTAAGATTTCCAAATGTTAGAGCCTATTTTTACATGTTTTTGTACTGTTAGAAATGAACAAAAGAAGTAAAAATTATTTATTAAGCAACCACTAGCAGTTGAATTAGCACTGAACTAAGTAAGCATAAAAAGCTCTACTTTTTAAATTAATTATTCTTTTCCCTTAATTTGAAGATTGTTTGATCTTACAGTTCTTTGGAAAAGAAACAAAGCCCATCCAAAATCATTAGGTAGGCATCTATTCAAGCATTCATGAATCATCTGTAGTTTATTTTTAAGCCAAATTGACTTTCTCTTTAACCAGTTTTCTCTAAAGAGCCAAGGACTTTTTCATTTGAAGAAAAATGAAATGCTTCTCAAATTCAGCAAAAAAATACTCACCAGATCTTATTATCAAAACCATTTATTTCATTTAGGCTTGTCAAAGGATCTAGTATAATTGTCTCTTAACTACTTTTCAGTCATTACAACCTTTTGGGCAACAAGATTTATATTACTGGTTAAGTTTCTTCCAGTCCTTAGCAAAATATGTTTTAAATACAAGTTTAAGGATTTAAAACACTTTTGGAATAAACGGCAAAGGTTGATTAGAATGCTGATTCTGGAAATTTAAAAATGGACGAATAAGATTTTGAAATCAAAATCTATGGAAAAATGCTTTTTATGGAAAAATGCTTTTGTTCTGGATTAACTTTTTAAAAACACATTATAAAATGAGATATTGAAGGCTGGAAACTAGACGAAACCAGGAGAACTGAATATTAAATTAAAAGAGAAGACACTCAAATTTTGTTAGAGAGGTTTTAATTTTAAAAAAATTAAAAGAAATAAAGTTCTAAGATATTTTTAGAGGGATTAAAGAGTGTTAAGAGTAAAAGGAATATAATGTTGGTTTATTTGATCATGACTTTTACTGACATAAGAACTTAAATGACGCTTTAAGGATTTGTTTATAGAAAAAGATGGGATACAGGGTTAGGATTAGGGTTAGATTTAAGAAGAATTTCTCTATGGCAAATGCTTTATCCATAATTTATTCAAAGTTGTTAGCAATTTAATCTTTTTAAAGAAATATAAACCCAACACAATAATAGTTGGCAATCTATTCATTTGTACTAGAGATATATCAATATTTGCATAATATACAAATGAAATATCCTGCATGTGGGAAATCTATCTACCTTCAAAAGTTAATAGAAATTAGTCTTAACCAGTTTCAAACTTCCTTGAATTTTGATTAACTAGATCATGAATCTTGGGAGTACTAATTAATTGGCTTGATTTTGGATGGTGAAATATAAATGTTGATCTTAGCTTTACAAACTTGAAATACAAAAAAAACCTGCGTTAGATATAATGGGAAATGATATATTCTCCTTTTAGGATGAATAACCTGCAGCAATAAGCTATTTACTTCTGCAGTGATTTGGTGCTGTCTCTAAGGCTTCCTGTCAGGTGCTATCACTTTTCAGCAGGAAAGGCAGTCACATGACATCTACATATAGTGTGAAGATGTTCACTATAGCAAAATTGCCTCTTAAAATAAAAAAAAGTTCTGCTTAACTGTGGCTTAAAACACAAACTGAAGTTTAAAAAAAAACAGCATACAGCTCATGTTTCGGCTATTGTTGCACAAACTTTTTAGTGTATTGACTATACACTATACACTACATTCATTGACTATCAATGAATTTCAGCTTCCCAAATCAGTTCTCCAACAGAAATCCAAATTCCTGTTCTTCTGGTTTGAGCTTCTTCGGCGACAGATAAAAATCTGTGATCGTGTGCGGTTTCAGTCTGGTCTGGAGCGCCCTGAGCCGGCTGGTTTCGGGGCTAAGCCACCCCATAGAGGTGGTGAAGAGGGGGGAGACTGCCAACAGAGTTGAGGAGAGCTGCATCTCTCCTCCTCAACTGGCCATTACTGCCTTTCCTGAAGGCGGTTGCAGCGGTGGTCAGAAATGGCTATCTCAAAGAAGAATTCAACCAGAAAAGAATGTGCAGGAGGAAGATAAGAAGTGAAAGTTTTGGCTGACCAGGTTAAATTGCAAAAGCAACAACTAAGGCATCCTGGAATTTAAACTAAAAAAAAGTAACATCGTTCCCAAAGAAGATTCAGAAGCAGCGAAGGAAAGTGAAAAGGGAAAGGTTCGGCTTTTTTTTCTTCTTCTCTCCCTTTCCCTATATTGACAACCAAGAGACTTAAATAAGAAATTGGAAAAAAAATCCGCTTTGATATCAACAGGCAATTAAGCTGAAAATAAAATAAAATGTCAAAGGGATAAAGATTTCTGGACATTAAAAAGTTTTTTATAAACGGAAGGAGAGAAAAAGAATAAAAGGGCAGGATCTGGAAAAAGAGAGGAGACTGCCTGTAATTAAAAGGAATCTACAGGAAAATTTTAACAAGACTTTTAAAAGATACATTTTAACTGAAACTTGGTAACTAAGTTGTAGAACCCCAGGAAGAGAAAGTGGAAAAAAGCAAAAAGAAACAGCTTGCATGTATTTGGATTATTTGGTGATCATTGGATTCTTGGTTATTGCATTTGAATGACTAAAATTAATCGGGTGGTTGTTTAAAAATTTATATACTGGCACTACTTCTGGCTGAATTGAAAAATGGAACTTAAAAAGAAGAAGATGCACAAAAAGGGAGAGGCTCTTTCGGCTTCGTTTTTCAATTCTTAGAAATGCAGATTTGGAACTATGAGAAACAACAAGAAACGTCTGCAAAACAAGAAGACTGGGACAAAGAAGAAGCCATGTTTAATGAACAAGTAATTCTATGTGGGGAAGAAAAAGGAAAGGGGGGAAAGAGAATGGAGAATTTAAGATTTAAAAAAACAACCAAAGAAAAGAAAAATAGTTTGAAAAATAAGTATAATATTGGAAAGCAACAGAAGAGGGGAATACAGAAGAGAGAAATAGAGGTAGAGAGACAAGGGGGTAAAAAGGGGAGAGAGAAGGAAGGAAGGAAGCAAAAGAAGTTTTAAAGGGCAGAAACAAGATATGGAGAAACAGGGCCTATTTAGAGATAATGGGTGAAAATTTAACTGAAAAAGGGATTCTGTAAAGGTACATAAAATTGTATTGTTATATTAGTATTAGAAATAATTTTAGAAAATTGGAAACAATGTATGATTAAAATGAGGGATAAAATTGCTATTGTAATCTTGTGAAATGTTTGTGATGAATGAAATAAGTCAAATAAAATAAATGAGAGAATTGAATTAGGAAGGGACAGGAACATTTTAATTAGTTAATGTTTTATAAAATATAAGTGAAGAGGGGGGGGAGTTAATTATGGAAAACTTATAACTGTTCCCATAGAAGTATGATATTTAATTGAAAAGTAATGTTAAAGAAGTTAAGATTTTAATGAATATTAATATTAATGATAGAATTGAATTGGAATGGAATGGAATGTGTTGTTTTAACTACATATATTTATAATCCTTTATTTTCTTTTTAAGAATATAGTGTATATTTTAAGAATGTACCAAGCAGAATCTGAATTGAAGTTATGTATTATATTGAATGTTAAACTTTAAGGCATATATATTGAAGCTTAAATAAGAGTTAAATGGATAAAATTAAAATATATAAAGGTGTCATACTCCAATCAGCAACTGCAAGAGAAACTTTGTTTAATGAGAATAGATAATATGAAATTGAAACAGGACAGACAAAAAGTATAAATATAAGGATTTGAACTGAGATAATTAAAATAAAATTAAGAAAATTAAAGGAGGGGAGACGCTATGTAGAAAATATAAAATAGTAATAAGATATGGAATTGAACATAAAAATGAGCATGAAATTGAATTTGTGTCTGTACGAAGAAATGTAACCCGGGGTCATGCTACTCTCAAAAAAGATGTTTTATTTGTATTTCTTTGTGAAAACTCAAATAAAATTTACAAAAAAAAAAAAAATCCAAATTCCTGAGTTTCTCTACATATTTCCCTTTAAAATTCCTCCATAACACATTTATTGCATATAAACAAATACGTTGCCCTTTCAAGTTATTCCTGGCAAATGCAAAGTTTTGGAACAAAAAAGCTGTCATTTCCTTATTCCTAAGGCTGAAAGTAAAGAATTGACCCAGTTAACTTTATGCTAAAATGGGAATAGAACTCACAATCTCCTGATTTCTTATCGACTGTACATATGGCTCTCATACTGCATATAACATTATGGAAAAATGGATTTATGATTAATAAAAATACAGTATTAATTATAACATCTACAATAGTCTTCTTAGAATTTGCAATGAAGACATAGAAATGGTGAGCAATTGGTCTTTTTTAGATTCAGCTGTCAACAGTAAAGGAAGTAACAGTCAAGAAATGGTACACAGACTGACACTTGGTAAGAATAAAATATTCAGATGCTGAAATGTGTTTATACCTACAGAGATCATAATCATGTAAGAAATGGTTTTCCTTCTGACACATTATGAAAATGAAAGTTAGACTTTGAAGAGGTAGGATAAAAGAATAGCCAGGAAAACAAACCAGTGGATTATTGATAAATCACCTCAGAGTTTTCATTCAGGCTTATAATCAGGCCCATTATCATATTGGGACAAATTATGCAAAGTCTCTTGGGAAGTCTGTAATGCTGGGAAAGTGTTGTGTATGCATAAAAATTAATAAAGTGTGAGCTTGGAGTAAGTGCAGGGTTCTGGCCCTGCACATCTGATTGGCTGTTAAGCGGCTGGACCGGATTGGCCCGTTCCGGGGAATCCAATTGGCCCTTAACAGAGAGTTCTTATTGGTTATAAAAGCTAGCGTTCCAAGCTTGTTATTGGTTAAACATTACAAGGTTTGCCTATATAAGGCGGGTTTTACTGATATTAAATGAGCAAGTCACGATGTAAATAAAGAGCTGAAGTTCACCGTTAAGAGGCTTGTCTCCATTCTTTCTCGCCCATGCTCAAAACTTAACTCTGGCGACGAAGGTGGGATATGGAGAAAGCTGAACCAATGAAACTTCGAAAAACACCGAGAACGTGACAGACGACGCCAACAACGGAACCATGTCTGGCGGCATTGTACCACCTGCTCCGTTCGATCCAACACAGGAAGACTGGGAGTCTTACATGGATCGTTTCCAAATGTTCCTAGAGATGAACAACTTAAAGGATGCCACAGCCAGGAAGAAATGGGCGGTGTTCCTAACGCATTGCGGTCCAACTGTACTTAAGATGGCTAAAGCATTAGCCAAACCCCGAGAAGTAAAGGCCATGGATTGGGATGACCTTGAAGCTATCCTACGGGACCACTACGCCCTGACCGTGCCTACACTCGTGAGATGCAACGAGTTTTATCAGAGAAGCTAGCGAAAGGGAGAAAGCGTGGCAGACTTCATAGCAGACCTCCGAAATTTGGGAGGCCTCTGCGGATTCACCGATCTAGAAGGAGCACTAAGAGATCGCATAGTTCTGGGATTAGATGCGCCAGGCGTCCAATGCAAGCTGATGGCAAAAGGCAACATCAGCCTTGCCGACGCCATCGCCGATGCTACCTCAGCGGAAGCAACCAAGAAGTCGGCTGCACAACTACGCCGAATCCACACTCTGGTACCACCAGCGACCAGCGAAATTTCACCTAGTTCAGAAGGGCAGTTCGTGACAACGCACCACGAGGGCCTCTCTTCGTCATCAGACAGCGACGAAGAAAGGGTCCCTCGACTGAGGTCTGACCGGGACCCTCACCCGAAGCCCTTACGCCCTTGTGCTGGCTGTGGAGCCAACCATGCCAGGTCCGAATGCAAATTCCGCGACATACTCTGTCATGAGTGCGGGAAATGAGGCCACATCAGACGGGTCTGTCACAGCTTGCCAAGACCCAGCCAGGCCTCAAAGGGGCTAACTATTGCCAATCGACAGGAAACCGTCCTGTAAGGCGAGAGCCAGTAAACCACTCCTACAGAAATCGAGCTTTGCAAAGAGAAGAGGCTCACCATACTATTACTATCGGTCACGCCTCAGCCTTGGACACTAAGAAAATCCGAGTCACGGTAGCCATCGAGAACCAGCCTTGCCACATGGAGGTTGACTCGGGATTGTCCCTCTCAATGGTGTCTTGAAAGACACTCAAGCAACTCATCCCCACAATTCAACGCCAAGATCTCCGTTTCCAACGCCTCATCCTCAAGGACTACCAGGGGAATCGAATCCCCATCGTCGGGTCCTGCCGAGTCCGAGTCTCTTTCAAGAAGCACACAGCATACTTACCTTTAACGGTCATCGATAGAGATAGGCCTAGCCTACTGGGCCTCCAATGGTTCGCGCCACTCGGCATTGAAGTGGCCGGCGTAAACCGAGTCGGTGGTTGTGACTGGGAGGAAGACCTTATTTCTGAGTTCAGGGACGTTTTAGCGGACAGCTTAGGCGAGTACAAGGGGACCCCGATCTCATTCAGCTTAGATCCAAAAATAGCTCCCATTCGCCTAAAGCCCTGTCGAGTTTTGTTTGCCTTAAAATCAAAAATCGACAAACAACTCGACAAACTGATAGCTCAGGGGGTGTTGGAGCCCATCAATCACTCCCCGTGGGAAACCCCTATTGTAACACCCATTAAGCCAGACGGGTCAATCCGAATTTGTGGGGACTACCGGGCCACTTTGAACCATGCCATGCAGCAGAACGCATATCCAGTTCTGGTGGTGCAGCAACTCCTCCATTCCCTGGGGGATGGAAAAGTTTTCGCTAAATTGGATTTAGCTCAGGCATATCAGCAATTACCAGTAGATGAAAAAACGGCACAGGCCCAAACTATTGTGACGCACCGAGGTGCCTTTAAATGTACCCAGATGCAATTCGGAGTAAGTGTAGCCCTGGGGATTTTTCAGAGCCTTATGGAAAGGTTATTGCAAGAGATTAAAGGCGTGGTCCCCTATTTTGACGATGTATTAATTGCAGCCCCTACAAAAAAAATCTTACAGGACCGGTTAAAATTAGTCCTAAAAAAATTCCAAGGGGCCGGTCTTAAGGTTAAAAAAAACAAATGTAAATTGTGTACTGACAGTGTTGAGTTTTTAGGGTACCTGATTGATAGCCAGGGCATTCACCCTACCAAAAGTAAATTAAAAGCGATCAAAAACGCTCCCAGGCCACGGAACAAGGCCAATCTCCAGGCGTTCCTAGGCCTCATCAATTTTTATAATGTATTTTTACCGCACAAAGCAACTGTCGCTGAACCGTTACACCGATTGTTAGATAAAAGAGCAAATTGGTTATGGGGTTACCGTGAAGAACAGGCCTTCCGAAATGTTAAAAAACTGCTCGCTTCTGACTCTGTACTCATGCAGTATAACGAGACTTTGCTGTTAGTTATAACCTGTGATGCATCGCCTTTCGGGGTGGGCGCCATTTTGAGCCTCATACTGCCTAATGGGAATGAAGCCCCTGTTGCATATTTTTGAAAGACTCTTTCAAAAACAGAGCAGAACTATGGACAAATTGATAAAGAAGCCCTCGCAATTGTCTCAGCTGTGAAAAGATTTCATGAATATGTGTATGGTAGGGTTTTTACTATTGTGACTGACCACAAGCCTTTGTTGGGGATAATAGCTGGAGATAAGCCGACTCCCTACATATTATCCCCTAGGATGACCCGATGGTCAGAATTCTTAGCTGCTTATAATTATCGGCTGCAATACCGCCTGGGGGAAGCCATTCCCCACACTGACGCATTGAGCCGAGCACTGCTTCCAGAGACTCTCGACGATCCCGCACCAACGGTAACCACGTTGCAAATTGAAGCTCTCAACTCGCCGCCACTGACCGCCCGAGATATCGCAAGAGAAACCAAATGCGACCACACCCTAGCACGAGTCCTAGGCTGGGTAGAACACGGATGGCCATTCGACCAGTTATCAGATGATTTCACACCATTCAAAACTCGACAGACTGAACTCTTCTCCCAGAAAGGCTGTGTCATCTGGGGCGATAGAGTCGTTATTCCAGAATGGCTCCGAAAAGCGCTGCTGAGAACTTTGCACGATGGCCACCCCGGCATCGTGCGAATGAAAGCCCTTACACAAAGCTACGCATGGTAACTGGGCATTGACAAGCAAATCGAACAGTGGGTTAAAGCTTGTCCCAAATGCCAAGAAGTCAGCAACGCCCCACCAAAAGCCATGCCTACTGAATGGGAGACACCACGTGGACCCTGGTCCCGAATTCACCTGGACTTTGCGGGGCCAACCAAAGGCCACACCTTCCTGCTTACCGTCGATGCCTACTCCAATTGGCTCGAAATTCATCACATGACGACTACGACCTCCGAGGCGGTCATCAAGATTCTAAACAGACTTTTTGCAACCCACGGATTAGCAGATGTCCTGGTATCCGATAAAGGCCCACAATTTACTGCACTAGCGTTCGAGCAGTACCTCGCTGACCGCGGCATCCGCCATGCGCTCACCTCGCCTGCGCACCCTGAGAGCAATGGCCGAGCAGGACGCATGGTTCAATTTGTGAAGGAAACCTTGCAAAAGGTAGACTACGACAACATTGATGACAAGGTCAAGCAAATCCTCTTTTTGCAACACATCACCCCACATAGCGCCACCAACAAAATTCCCGCTGAACTGCTAATGGGACGAAAGCTCCGTTCCCACCTTGACCGGTTGCACCCTGCACCCTGTGTATGAACCAGAGAAACCAGTAGGATCCAGCGGCCGCTGTCGCACCTTCCAGGTAGGAGACCTGGTTTATGCAAAAAACCTTTCGGGCGACCCGTTGTGAGTAGAAGCGACAGTAGTACATGTAACTGGCCCTAGATCCTACCTCGTGCAATGCCTTGATGATAAAGTTTGGAAACAGCATATCGACCAATTACGGTCACGGCTTGCAGTGTCCAATTCACAACTCCCCTATGACCAAACTGAAGGGGGGGAGGTACGGAAGAAGATGAAGCCCTAGGAAACCCGTTTGAAGGAAACGACGATTTAATTGAAACTCAGGAAGTGGAGCCGGAGGGAGAAATGTCTGCACCTCAGGGAATCGAGGAAAATGTGGGCAATGACGTAGAAGTGAACTCTGAACCAGAAACAGCCCCACTGCCAGACAATGATCTACCTCAGCGAGATTGCAACCAGCCGATACAATGAATATCAAAGAGACTTAAAAGACAACCATCCTATTTAAGGGACTATGTAACTGCGCGCTGAACTAAGGAACCAGGGGGAAGGGGTGTTGTGTATGCAATATAATTAATAAAGTGTGAGCTTGGAGTAAGTGCAGGGTTCTGGCCCTGCACTTCTGATTGGCTGTTAAGTGGCCGGACCGGATTGGCCCGTTCCGGGGAATCCGATTGGCCCTTAACAGAGAGTTCTTATTGGTTATAAAAGCTAGCGTTCCTAGCTTGTTATTGGTTAAACGTTACAAGGTTTGCGGGTTTTACTGATATTAAATGAGCAAGTCACAATGTAGATAAAGAGCTGAAGTTCACCGTTCAGAAACTTGTCTCTATTCTTTCTCGCCCATGCTCAAACTTAACACTCTTGGTCATGATAATACTCTTAAGAGATTTCTGCATAGTATTTGACACAAATGACCCAGCATTATGCTTACCAGATAAACCTAAATCCCAATTAACTATACTGTGACATGTGAATTGTAATCTACCATGGAATCTTGTGACAATTTGCAAAGTAAGAAAGATATTATTGCACATTTGATAATTCTGATTAATTAGATTATGATCTAGAAAAGCGAAGATGTTTTCAGGTAAACTGAAATATTTCTTGATATTTATCCTGCAAGAAATCAGCTACCTAGCCTTCATGAAATGTATGATCTATAAAGTTCATTATACTTAGGACTATCAACTGAAATGAAGAAACAATTACTATATTTAACAACAATGTTAAAGTAGTTAAATACAACCCTGATGCGGTCCTCAATGAAATTGAATTTGAAAGCCCTGAAGTTTGAGGTAAATTGGACTCCTCGATCAGAAACTACACGCTCAGGTACACCATGCAATCTGTAGACATGAATAATGAACAGTCTGGCCAATGACTTCGCCGAAGGGATCTTGGAGCAAGGGATGAAGTGGGCTTGTTTGGAGAACAAGTCAGTCACCACCCAAATGACTGTGTGTCCACTGCTCTCAGGTAGGTCTACTATAAAGTCCATGGAAATTTCCTTCCAAGGAGCAGTTGGCCTGGCCACATTTTGCAGAAGCCCTGGTGGTTTACCAGGAGGTCTTTTTGCTGAAGCGCAAACCAGACAGCTCACCACATAAGTCTCGATGTCCTTTTTCAATGAAGGCCAGTTTGGTGAACTGCTGTTTCACCAAATGTAGGGTCTTCACGAAACCAAAATGACCAGCCACTTTGGAATCATGAGTTTGTTGCAACACTTGACTTCTCAGGTTTTGAGGCACATACATTCATGCCTATCCAAGCTAGACCATCTCAAACGGTGCAGTTATTCACATTTGCCAAGAACCACTCATCCATTTTCAAAGCTTCCTTAAATCGTTCCATCAGGTCAGTGGACAGATCCCTCTCCTGGTTTCTCTTCTGTGCGTGGGTAACTACAGGGGCAGCCAGCTGTGTAGTGGACACGATTGGCCTGATCACTTCTTTACGGGTACTGTTGTATTGAGGCATTCTAGACAAAGCATCTGCCATAAAAAATTTCCCCCCTGGGATATATTTCAAGGAGAAATTGAATCGCTTGAAAAACTGAGCCCACCTAACTTGCTTAGGGAATAGCTTCTGAGGAGTTTTTAAAGCTTCCAGATTTTTATGGTCAGTCCATACTTCAAATGGGTGTTTCGCTCCTTCCAGAAAGTGCCTCCAAGCTAGTAAGGCCCAACGGACTGCAAACGCTTCCTTCTCCCAAACAGCCCATCTCCTTTCAGTGTCAGTCAATTTACGAGAGGTGTAAGCACATGGTTGTAGTGTCTCCTTCTCGTTTAATTGAAGTAAGACCGCCCCCACCGCCACATCACTCGCATCAGCTTGGATCATGAAAAGGGCATCCATGTCTGGGTGTTTCAGTACTGGTTCTGCAGCAAAAAGTCTTTTAAGCTTTTCAAATGCATCTCCAATTCAATGTTTGGCTGGGCTTTGGTGTCAATTCCCCCTTTGTTTTCAGGAGGTTGGTGATGGGCATGGTTATTTTAACAAAAGACGGGATTAATTGCCAATAAAAGTTGGCAAATCCAAGAAAACTTTGAAGCTGTTTACGGGTTCTCAGTGGGGCCCAGTCCAATACGGCTCGCACTTTCTCTGGGTCCATCTCAATGCCCTCGGGGGAGATACGATATCCCAAGTAGTCGATTTTTTCTTGATGGAACTCACACTTGGATAGTTTGGCGTACAATTTGGCGGCCCTCAGCTTGTGCAGCACAGAGTGTACCAGTTTCACATGTTCATCTCTAGTCTCCGTGTAGATAAGAATATCATCAAGGTATACCAGAACCCCTTTGTATAAATGTTCGTGAAGCACTTGATTGATCATTTGCATGAAAACAGCAGGCACCCCCTGTAGGCCGAAAGGGAGAACATTGAACTGGAAACAACCCATCGGGCAATTGAACACAGCCTTCCACTCGTCTCCCTCTTTAATCTGGATTCGGTAGCATGCCTCCCTCAAGTCGAACTTTGTGAAAATCTTCCCCTTTGCCAGATGGGCTAACATGTCCTTCATCAGAAGGAGTGGGTACACGTTCTCTACGGACACTGCTTTCAGGTTTCTATAGTCAACCACCAGACGTTTGGAGCCATCTTTCTTCTCGCGGAACATCACAGGGGCCTCTACTTGAGGTCTGGTGGGTTTGATGAAACCACATTTCAAGTTCTTGTCGATAAACGCTCTCAGTTCTTCCAGCTCCCGTGGTGTTATCGAATACAGCTTTGGTTTTGGAAGCGTCACCCCCAGTAGAAATTCAATACTACAATCAGTTGACCGATGAGGAGGGAGCTCGTCAGAGGCCTCTTCGCTAAACACCTCTCTTAGGTCCCAGCACTCCTTCAGGATTTTCTCCTCCCCCTCCATGCGTTTGGCACCTGCAGAAGCTGTCTCGGCCGAGCTCTGGAGCTTCGGATGGGATTTCTCCTCCCCTTCCGGGTAGGGTTGCTCCTTCCCTTCCGGTAGCCGATCGGTGCGGATACGTATCCACCCCTCTCTCCAGTTCACATGGGGTTTTCACTTCCAAAGCCAGGGTAGTCCTAATATTAGAGGCTGTTCCATCCCAGGGGCCACAATAAAACACAGGCTCTCGCAGTGGTTTCCCATGGTCATCTCTAGGGGTTCCATTATAAAACATGCGGGGCAACCTCCCACCACAGATCCATCCAGTTGGCAGAAAGATATGGGCGTTCTTAAAGTTCTCAGTCCGGTGTCCATACCCTTAACTACTTTCATGTTAATTACACACCTCGTGCACCCCAAGTCCAATAAGGCCAACATCTCTCCCTCGGTCCCAGAGGTGGGCTCCATTAACTTTATTGGGATGGTCATGGGCCCTTGGTTAGGACTTCTGGGACGTTATCTTCCAAGTCGGTCTCGCTCTCGTCAAGTGGGGTTGGAGGTCCCAGCTCCTCTCCCGCTGAAAGGGCGACCTCTACAACCTCTCTTGTCTTCAGCCTGGTCTCACAAGGATTGGTTGAGGGGTTTTCAGGCTTCCTCCCTGGGCCCCGCGCTTTCGGTGGGTCTGTCTTGACCCTCTGATGGCCCTCCTTCCCACAATGATGGCCCTCCTTCCCACAATGGAAGCAGGCTGTGATCTTGGCTCTTGCTGCCATCCCTCCCTTTTGAGGGGTGGAGGTCTCTCGGAGACATGGGGGGAGCGGTTTTCTCCAGGCGGGACCTCCTCTGCATCTGCTTTGGGTTAGATCAATATCCACCTCTTCCGCCAGCAAGTACCACGACTGCAAATCATGTGGATCCCTTCTGGAGATGCATGTGTGGTATATATCTTCATTTAAGCCATCTTTGTAGGCTTCTACCAGGGCCCCCTGGGACCAACCTCGGATGTGGTATGCCAGCTGCCTGAATTCTTGGGTGTAGTCTGCCACCAATCTCCCCCCTTGGACTAGGATCTTCATTCTGATTCTGGTCTTTCTCTCTGCCAGAGGGTCCTCAAACCTTCTCCTCAATGCATTCATGAAAACATAGAGGCTCCACAGTTGGGGGGAGTTATCATTGTACAAAGTCACCACCCAGTCTGCTGCCATCCCTTCCAGGGTTCTGGTAACACATCTCACTTTGGCTGCTTCAGAGGTGAACTCCCTTTCAAATTCTGCCATATAGCTCCCAACTTGTACCAGGAAAAACCCCATATCTCTGGGATTTCCTCTAAACTTCACATCTAGGGGGGACAGGTGGCGTCTTCCAGGAACCACACCTATTGCTGGGGCTCCCCAGCGGGTGGCTGCGCCGGCATAGGCTGGGCTAGGGGAGTGGGGGTAGCTCGACTTCCCCGGGCTGACCTCGCTCCCTCTTCCCCCTCATACCTTGGAGCCATGCCGGGCCTCTCAGAATTTCCCGGCATGATCCAGCCTGCATTCCCTCTCCTCCCCCTCTTGCCACAGCTGTTCCCTTGCACCTTTTCATCTTACAGTGATTCTGGGAGAAGGGGGGTCTTCAAGGTCTCTCCAACCAACCCCCAACGACCATCTGGGCATCTCAGCTGGGGTTTCTTCCAGAGTCAGGTCGGCCAGCAGGTCAGCAGCTGACATCTCTGGTAGCAGCATCGACTGCCCCCCCACAGCTCCCTGGTCATCTTCATCGCTGGCTGGAGACGACATGAGATGAAACCCCCTCGGAAAAAAAGTTGCTATTTTCTCTGGATGAGTTGATGTGGTAGTTTCAGAATAATGTCAGTCTGTGCTCCCTTTAGATCCCAAAAAAGAAATACTCAGACTCCATGGGGTAGAGCAAAGTTATCCTTTTACTGGAAAATAAAGTGGAAACTACAGATCCAATTCCAAAACTGAGAAATTGGTGGGTAGAGCACATATACAAAGGAATAGAATTGCTCCCACCCCCCAAAGTTCAAATGATTCTTTCAATTAAAATTTCTGAATATGATCATGTGGTCATCTCCAGGTGATGATGAGTCTTCTTGTCAGTTGACCTTGACATATTTTGATAAAAGTTCGCAGTTGCACAAAAGGGGACAGAGGCTAGCCAAGAAATGGAAAGTTAAAGAAAAGAATCCCCCCTCCCTTGCTAACCCAGCAAAGGAATGCAAAACACCTCCAGCCTTCTTCCCCTCCAAGATCCCCCCTCCCACCGTTGTCATGACAGCCGAAAGAAGTAAATTGGCATAGCAGCAGAGAAGCAACAATTAGAAGGCAAAATATACTTATTATGGAAGATATCTTGAAGCTGACAGCACAATAGCTCCTCTGAAACACCTACAATTATCTTTCATTCTGTACAGTTAGTTTTTGGCCAGGGAGAAGGGGGAAAACAAGAAAGTAATAAAATGAATGAAACATGTTCCATAATTAAAAAGGCCATAATCTAACAAGACAACTGTTGTACATTTACAAACAGCTGCTTCGATTTGGCAGTTCCCTTCTTACCTTGAAAATCAGCAGCTGAAAACTGCAAATAATAAGACAATACTTTCTCTCCACAAGAAAATGTAATTAGTAACTGATGATTGCTGTGGCTTAGGTTCTTTCAGAACATGCCTTCATACAGATACCAAAGGTTGCATCCATCCATTTTTTCCTCCTTAAGGGTTAACTGGGGTGCAATGTAGACTTGTGGTGCATCCTGGAGAACTTTGTCACATCTAAATAGTCTATACCAGAAATGTCAAACTCAAGGCCCACAGGCTGAATCTGGCCCATGGGGGGCTTCTATCTGACATGTGGGGCTACCCTGGAAACAACGAAGGACTGGCCCGTGGTGCCTTGGCCTGCCCAGGCTGAACATGTGCTGATCTACAATCTGGTGGGGGCTCGCAGAGTGCTGGAGGAGGCCATAGCAGCCAAAAACGGAGCATGGGAGGGCCGTGCATGTGTTTTCGTTGGCAGAGTACTAGCAAAACAAACTACTAGCAAAAGTGCCATTTGATCACAAGGCAAGAAGGCATCAAAAAACATTTCCTCTTTTGCATTTGAGCATCCAAGAAGGGATAAGAAAGGAGAAAGGGAAAGAGCAAAGAAAAAGAAGGAAAAATGGGAAGAGAGTAAGAAAGGAAAAAGAAGGGAAGAGGGGGAAGGAAGGAGAAAGAAAGGAAAATGGAGAGGGAAGAAAAAAGAAAAGAAGGAAGGAAGGAAGGTTATAATGAGAAAGAAGGAGGGTTTGTGGGAAGTCCTGCCTTAGCACTTGGCCACCAGCAATCCTGCTGCCCTTTTGCCACCCCCTTGACTCCTCCTCCTGACTTCTTCTGGTGGTCTCCATCCTATTGGTGAAGGTGTTTTGGTTACAAAGCTGGATCTCCTCACATGGAGATTCTGACCATCCCATACACACCTTAAGCAACCTGGTCAAGAAGAATGAGCACAGCAGTAGCAGCATTGAGGAGGAGGTAAGCATAGCCAGGCATCCTCCCTGGGAACTTGAGGACCAGGCTGGGAGTCCTCCGTGTGGCCTGAGAGGGATGGCAAGGCTTCTCTGGAGGACAAGGATTTGTCCCTCTCCCTGTTCTTGACTTCCTCCACTGGAGACAATGGATCTCCCCAGCCCTGCCCAGATCACCACAGGCACCCCCAACATGAGTAACATTGAGCCGGCCATGTCCCCTGCCCCCCCCCGAGGTCAAAGACAACCCTGATGAAATTGAGTTTGATACCCTGGTCTATACATTCTGGCTGCTGGACCTTACAAGATTTTCCCAGCAAGAAGCAGCAGTTGAAAATAAAAACAACAGTTGGTATCTTCCATCAATATATTCCAGTCTTCACCCCACCACTACATCATACTTGCCTTTGTGTATGAATACTTCAAGTACACCTTGTTTGTCCTAAAGTTTTGAGCATTTGTGCAGAGGCATTTGAGTCCTATATAGTTGACTCTGGGTATATTTCTTATAACTCCTACTTTACTTCTGAGTTTTATTTCCTTCCCATCACTCCCTACCTAGTTATTTGATTGGGGGATTTATTCTTGGGGTTAAGTCTTGAAGAACCTAATGATTGGTTATCTTCCCCTTCAATTTTAGTTTAAAGCCTTTTGATAAGTTGAGCCAGTTGTTTTCTGAATACATTCTTCCTGTATGATGTGCCATTCAATAAATAAATGAGATTGCTTAGCCCAACAATTTAAGTAGTACGGTTTTAGTTCATCAAGAAATAGTCTCATTTGGGATGTCACCTTTTTTTTCTGTGTAGAATTCTGTGTTAATTTGGTGCTTTAATTTTGTGAGAGAATGGAATTTAGCAGATATAGGTGTTTTTTTAAATTGTTCTATCTCTGTACACCTGAAAGAAAGGAAGCTATAGCCTCCAGAGGTTAAGTTCTATGTAGTAAAGACAGTGTTGCAGTCTTGAAAAATACATTTGTTGTCTATGTAGTTTGTAAATTCAACTAGGCACATAAACCCACATTTTAATCTAAAATTTACTTTGGGTAGTTAAAATATTTTATAAATATCTTTAAAACAAAAATAAAGGTGGTTTCCGGTTCCGCGTGGCTTTCGGGCAGCAGGAATTCGCGATCGTCCGTGATTCCTGCTGTGCTTGCCGCCGAGGTGCCCCCGATCCAAATGGATCCGGGGGATATGGCTGCCCTGTAGAGGCAGCTGAAGAGAGGGGGGAACCGGACAGGGGGTTGGGGGTGTCGCAGACCCCCTCCTCGTCCAGAAAAACCCCTTTTTCCTGAGGTGGTGGAGCGGCAGTCAGTAATGGCCGCCACGAAGAAGCCTGCAACCGGGTAAGATTGTGCTGAAGGAAGCAGGAAAAGTGAAAGTGCTGGCTGAGCCGGGCTAATCAACATCTCTCAAACTCTCTGGAAATGAATTGTTTGAATTGCTGGAGGATACATTGTATCCCTAAGAAGATCGGCAAGTGGCAGAGAAAGTTGTTAAAGGGAAACTTTTTTATTTCTACACTCTCCCACCCCATAGAAACAGCAGATGAAGATTTGAAATTTATTTGGGCATTGAAGGTGAATTATTTTGAAAGTTAAAGCCAAGGGACAAAAGACTCTTTGGACATTGGACTTAATAATTTAAGAAATTGGAAAACCCTTATTGGAGGTATGGATTTCTGATCATTTAAAAGTTGTTGTTGCAAGTGGGAAGGGAGAGGAAAAAAATTGGAGCAGAAGTTGAAAAAGGAGGAGATTGCCTAGAATTCTAAAGAAAGATATATGGTAATTGGACCTCTTTGATTAAACAGTAACCCCAGAAAGAGAAATAGAAGAAGGGGGAAAAAAGCATTAACTTTTGGAATCTTTTTTGAATTATTCTTGATTAAAAATACTTGGGTGGTTGTGGATGAATTAAAAATTGAATATCAAAAATATAAAAAGGAAGAACAAGATGGAAAAGATACTTTGGGCACTTTATTTCAATTTTTAGAAATGGTGTTATGCACATGAAAAGTTGACTACGCAGCAGAACGACTGGGTCAAAGAAGAAGAGGAAGAAGAAGCCATCTTTGATGAACAATGGGTTTTTTCCGGGGAGGAGGAGAAAAAGGATAAGAAAAAGGGGATTTTAAGAATTGAAAAAACAACCAAAAAAGAGAAAAATGAGCGGAAAGGTGGAGGCAAGGTTAGAAAGCAAAGGAAAGGGCGTAAGAAAAGGGAGGAGGAGAAACAAAGGGGTAAAAAGGGCAAGGAGAAGAATAAGCAAGAGAGAAAGGGGGGGAGGAGAAGCCTTAATGGTGGGAAGCAAGATCTAAAGGAAAAAAGTTTATTTAGAGACAATGGGTGAATCTAATTGAAAAAAAGGGGGGGATTCTGGAAGGTACATAAGATTGGGTCTTTATATGAGTAAAATGCTTAAGATATAAATGAGGATTAATATATACGATTAGTTTTTTTTTTAATGATATGGATAGTGCTTATATAGGATTTTCCTTAGTTATTGTTGGGTCTTTACCTTTTTTTATAAAATTTATTGTGTAATTTTAGAATGTACTAAACAGAATCCCAAGATAAAATTAAGTGTTATATGAAGTAATTTTAAGTTAAGACAATGAGTTAAAGGCGTCACTCCAATCAGTGTATAGGAGAAGTATATTAAAAGAAAAAAGATGAATGGATAGTTGGAAATAGAACAGACAAAGAATGATATTGAAAATGATACTAAGATATGGAAGGATATATAAAGTGAATATGATGTTTGAATTGTGTCTGTGTGAAGAGTTTCAACCTGGGATCAAGCAGCCTTCAGAAAAGATGTTTTAGGGTTGTTTTTTCTATGTTCTGTGTTTTGTATGTTTATGAAAGGCAATAAAATTTTAATAAGCAAGAAATATAATTTGGATAACTAGAATGAAAAGGAGAAGTCGGGATAGATATGAAGTTAAATAGATAATGTAAATATTGATATTACAATTTGGAATTATTTTGTATGTTCTATTGGCTTTCTTCTTTAATTATTATTATTATTTTTAGAAAAGAATTTTCAAATTGTTATGCCTGGATTATTTGTGTATTGTTTTTGTAAAATTAATAAAATTTGTTTTAAAACAAAAAACAAAAACAAAAATAAAGGTCAACAGTAAGTTTCTAGGTCTCAAAAAGGTTTCTACATTTCAAAAATATTTCTAAATCTCAAAATTAGCTAACTGTCCATTATTAGAACATCTTAGAACTCTGTTAAGATAAAGAAAAAAGAAAATGAGTTTTGTGCAATCTCATCTGAGATTTTACACAAAAGCAAAATGAGCACTGTTCCTTCATTTTATTCCTTAATTTGTCTAATAACTGGAAATCTTGTTTCATAGAATATAAATATTACTTCCTGAAGAACATAAGACTGCATATAAAAAGAGTAAAAAGAGTAAATGAACGTTTTACACTGCTAATCTTTGCCAATTATAGGGGGTGATGTTCATCTCCGTTTCAAGGCCATTGAGCCAGTGCCATCCAAAGACATTTCCATGGTCATGTGGCCAGCAGGATGTCACAGAGCATTGTTACCTTCCCATCAAACTGGTACCTACTTATCTATTCACATTTACCTGCTTTCAAACCGCTTGGTTGGCAATAGCTGAGGCGAGACGCTCACCCTATCACATGACATTTGGGTTTTGAATCTGGGCTGCCAGCTTTTCAGTTGACAAGCCCAGCTTTCTTAAGCACTGAGCCACTGTGCTGCCCTTAAAAGACTGCATGTAGCAGAGCAGAAAAAGAGAAAAATGTTCCAAGAGGATAGTATTATTATGCAGTCAATATACAACAACAGTTTTTGAGATGTATCCAAAGTGCAGCAGGTTATATTACCTTGCCAATGAATGCTGAATGTCATGACAAGCTGATTCTACCCCATTAAATTACTATGAATGTGCAACTTCTGGCTGTTATTTGATGCATGTTTTTATATAGGATTCATCTAGAGCATTCCCCAATCTGGTGTAATGCAGAAGATTTCAGCTACCAATAATTTCCCGCTAACAAGGCCAACTCTCATTCTTCCCAGGTGACAAAATCTAACATATTATCAATGTACTCATGGATCTGGAAAGCCACTTTTAAATCAAATTGTGTGTATAGGTATTGCTCAACTTACAACCATTTGTTTAGCAATTATTCAAAGTTACAGTGGCACTATGGACATCACACTTATGCTGATCACAGCAAATCCAGAGTCACATGATCAAAATTTGGGTGCTTGGCTTGTATATATCATACATGTATATATGATGGTTGTAGCTTCCTTGGGTCCTGGGGTCACCATTACAATCTTCTTAGCCAATTTTCAACAAGTAAAATCAAATGGGGGAAGTTAGATTCCCTTAACAATTACGTGACTTACTTAACAACTGCAATAACTCATTTAGTAACCGTTTTAGCAAAAAAGATCATAACATGGCTTAAGAACATGACTTAACAACTATTTTTGTTAGCAATGGAAATTTCTAATTGTGGTCATAGATCAAGGATCTGTACAAAAAGGGGGAAAAGTCACAATTTAAGTTTACTGTTCTATTGGTCATATTCTAGCTACCAAAAGAGTATAGATTGTGTGCCTTTATAGTAGAAATTGATTTCATATTCCCTTTCTTTAAATGAGAACTCTGGAATTAATAGGAAGTAAATGTGCCAGCTGGCCATAATATTATGAACTCCAATTATTTTGTATTAGTTGACAAGACATGATATTTTTTTCTGTTGAATTTAGTTTCCCTTTTTAACCCTGTCTCCCAATAGGATATGCTTTATCAATAAGTATTCAAGAAAAGTAAAATAAATGCAGTGTACTATGAAATAATTTTCTGAAAGCAATAAGAACAGTGCAGAGAATGTACTTCCATGCTGACATTTTATGGCAAAGAGAGGGATAAAAGGACAGTGTGATTTTAAGAAAGAACAGGAAGAGGGGAATGGATGCCCCACGTACATAGGCTTTTACAGGTTTGTGTAAACATAATCACAAGTTATTTATGCCTTGTGTATAGTCTTATTCTTTTACTGTCACTTATGAAACACTTACTGTGATGTTTTACAAAACAAGCAGAAAGCTTTTGTATTGTATTTGGGTTCCACTCTTTCTCTTGTGTATATTGATTTGTACAAATGGAGATCTTAGCCTACAGTTTCCAATAATGCTTCTTTTTTTTTACTCAGTGTAATGACTTAGATACTCCTAAGATCCTGGGCACTCTCTGGCCAAGAGACAGGACCTCCGATTCCTCTTCAGGGCTGATAAAGATATTTCAATGTCTGAGGCAGAGCTACACATGCAGTATTTTCCCTGGTCAAGATATATAATAGGTGGGCTCCAAAATTTTTAGGAAAGGGTTCTCTGCCCGGTTGCTGGGTGGGATTGCCCATGGTTCATCAGTATGGAACCCACATTACACATCTGATATTAACACAATTTAGAAAGTCCAGAAATATTTCACAAGAAGAGTTCTCCCCTCCTCTACTTGTTGCAGAATACCTTATGCCACCAGACTCAAAATTCTACATCTAGAAAACCTAGAACTATGCCGACTTTGGTCCGATCTAAGTATAGTATAGAAAATCATACATTCCAATGTCCTACCTGTCAATGAATACTTCAGCTTCAACCATAACTGTTGTGTATGCAATATAATTAATAAAGTGTGAGCTTGGAGTAAGTGCAGGGTTCTGGCCCTGCACTTCTGATTGGCGGCCGGACCGGATTGGCCCGTTCCGGGGAATCCGATTGGCCCTTAACAGAGAGTTCTTATTGGTTATAAAAGCTAGTGTTCCTAGCTTGTTATTGGTTAAACGTTACAAGGGTTGCCTATATAAGGCAGGTTTTACTGATATTAGTTGAGCAAGTCATGATGTAAATAAAGAGCTGAAATTCACCGTTCAGAAACTTGTCTCCATTCTTTCTCGCCCATGCTCAAACTTAACAATAACAACACAAGAGAACACAATAGATACAAACTCAAAGTTAATTGCACCAAACTTGATTGCAGGAAATACAACGTCAGCAACAGACTGGTCAATGTCTGGAATACTCTACCTAACTCTGTGGTTTCTTCCCCAAACCCCAAAAACTTTAACCTTAGACTGTCTACTGTTGACCTCACTCCTTTCCTAAGACATCTGTAGGGGTCGTGCATAAGCGCACCAACGTGCCTACCGTCCCTGTCCTATTGTTTCTTTTATTTTTTTTATTTTTTTATTTTTCTTATATGTATCCATGTATTCATAACTATGTTTTTACTTATACCTATTATCTTGTAAGCAATTGACAAACCAAATATAAATAAATAAAAGGTGGGTGTGGCCTAGGGGAGGGGCGTTTTTGCCCTTCTCAGGCTCCGGAATCTTTCCTTGAACCTCTGGGAGGGTGAAAGCAGCCTCTCTGGACTCTGGAGGCTCTCTGGAAGCTGGAAATGGTTCCATTTCTGGCCTTCCTGAACTTACAGGAGGCCTGTTTTTCACCATCCCCGAGCCTCCGCATCTGATCTGCACTTACCTGCCAGGGATGCCAGATTGCAGTTTGACTCTGCAGTCAAACTCAAGTCAAAATATGGCCAAAATCGGCGAAATTATTTTTTGCGTATGCGCAAGGGAAGAAGAGTGCCCGAGGACGCGCTTGTCCTCCTTTTGCTCATGATGACGCGCATGCGTGAGGGAAGGAGAGCTCGGGATGGGTGGGAAAGCCAAGGGGCGTGGCGCTGGAATGAGCCATAATAAGAATGGGTGTGGTGTTCATGGAGGAGGAGCCACCCCTGCTCAGGTCACAGGCAGGAAGGGGGCGTAGCTGGGTGCCAAGGTCCTGAAGGGATATGTGACAGGAGTTGAGAGGAAGCGGGCGTGTCGGAGAACTGAGAGGACGTGCTTGTCCTCCTTTTGCTCATGGTGACGTGCATGCGCGAGGGAAGGAGAGCGCCAGAGGACGTGCTTGTCCTCCTTTTGCTCATGGTGATGCGCATGTGCGAGGGAAGGAGAGATCTGGCCGATTTCATGGCCAAGCAACGTTCCTACAGCCAAATTTCCGGCCAGATAAATTTGGCCGGTGTTGTGAATGAATAAATGTTTAATAAAGTTATCTTGAGCTTGAAGTCAAGTGCAGGGTTCTGGCCCTGCACTTCTGATTGGCTGTTAATGGCAGCATCGGATTGGTCCGTTCAGGAGTATCTGATTGGCCATTAACAGGCCATTCCCATTGGTTAGTGGAGCTAGCGCTCCAAGTTTGCTATTGGTTGAATAGTTAATAAGTTTCCTATATAAGGAAGGCTATAGCAGCCCTCCAGTTGAGCTGTCACAATATGTAAATAAAGAGTTTGAAATTCACTGTTTCTACCGGCTCATCTCCATCATTCGCACCCATGCTCCAGACTTAACACTGGCGACGAAGGTGGGATTGGATGACATCAGAGCCAACTAAGACAACTAAGCACGTGGCTGAAGTGCACAACGGCAGAACCATATCCGGCGGCGTAGTACCACCCGCTCCGTTCGATCCAGCTCAAGAGGACTGGGAGTCCTACATGGATCGTTTTCAAATGTTTTTGGAAATGAATTATCTGAAGGATGCCACACCCGGGAAGAAACGGGCGGTATTTCTAATGCACTGCGGCCCGACGGTATTCAAAATGGCTAAGGCATTAGCGAAACCGGCGGAAGCAAAGGCCATGGACTGGGATGTCCTCGAACCACTACTAAGGGCCCACTATGCACCAACCATTCCAACGCTCGTAAGACGACACGAGTTCTATCAAAGAAACCAGCGGAAAAGAGAAAGTGTCGCCGATTTCGTTGCAGACCTCCGGAACTTGGGAGGCCTTTGCGATTTCACCGACCTAGAAGAGGCCTTGAGAGACCGAGTAGTCCTTGGGCTAGACGCTCTAAACGTACAGAGCAAAATAATGGCAAAGGGTGACATCACCCTTAAAGACGCCATAGCTGAAGCTACAGCAGCGGAGGCGACCAAGAAGTCGGCTGCCCAACTATGCCAAAATTGCACTCCAGCACACCCACCGGCTGGCGAAGTTTCACCTAATGCAGAAGGGCAGCTGCAGATGGCTCACCATGAGGACCTCTCTTCGTCGTCAGACAGTGACGAAGAAGAGGTCCATTGCCTGCGGTCCGATCGGGAATGATACCCAAAGTCCCAGCAACCGTGTGCTGGATGCGGGGCCAATCATTACCGCTCCGACTGCAAATTCCATGACGTGCTCTGCCACGAGTGCTGGAAACGAGGCCACATCGGACGAGTATGCAGAAGCCTCCTCAGACCCGGCCAGACCTCGAAAGGAACCAATCTCCGCCAATCAACAGGGAATTGCCCTGTAAGGCGAGAACCAGTAAACCACTCCTACAGAAACCGACCCGTGAATCGCCTAACGAGATGGGAAGAGGCCCACCAAACACTCACTATTGGCCATGCCTCTTCACTAGACGCTAAGAAAATTCGGGTCAACGTGAACATTGAAAATCGGCCTTGCCAAATGGAAGTTGACTCGGGATCGTCTCTTTCAATGGTCTCCTGGAAGACCCTCAAGCAACTCATCACCACTATCCGGCGCCAAGATCTTCAATTCCAATGGCTCGTGTTAAAGGACTACTAGGGGAACCGAATTCCAGTCGCAGGATCCAGTCAAGTCCGGGTTGCATTCAAGAACCACACGGCGTACTTACCCCTGACGGTGATCGATAAGGACCGGCCTAGTCTGTTAGGCCTGCAATGGTTCGCACCACTCGGCATTGAAGTGGCTGGCATTAACTGAATCAGTGGCAGTGACTGGGAGGAAGACCTCGCCCATGAATTCAGGGACGTCTTCGAGGAAAAGCTAGGCGAGTACAAGGGGACCCCGATATCCTTTAGCCTTAATCCAAAGATAGCTCCCATCTGCCTTAAGCCTCATCAAGTTCCATTCGCTCTAAAGCCAAAAATTGACGAGCAGCTTGATAAGTTGATTGCCCAGGGAGTATTAAGGCCAACTGACCACTCCCCATGGGAAACGCCGATTGTGACACCAATTAAGCCAGACGGCTCCATTAGAATTTGTGGGGACTACTGAGCCACCCTAAACCACGCCCTGCAACAGAACCCATATCCTGTACCAGTGGTACAACACCTCCTCCATTCCCTGGGGGGCAGAAAAGTCTTCGCTAAACTAGACTTAGCTCAGGCTTATCAGCAACTGCCGGTTGATGAAAAAATGGCACAGGCACAGACTATCGTAACACACCGAGGTGCCTTTAAGTGTACGCGGCTTCAATTCAGAGTCAGTGTAGCCCCGGGGATCTTTCAGAGCCTAATGGAGAGACTATTGCAGGGGATCAAGGGCATTGTTCCTTATTTTGACGATGTGCTCATTGCCGCCCCCACTCCAAAAATCTTACGGGAGCGTTTAAGACTGGTATTATGAAAATTCCAGGAAGCAGACTTGAAAGTCAAAAGAAATAAGTGCAAACTGTGTTCCGATCGTGTTGAATTTTTAGGGTACTTAATTGACAGTCAGGGTATTCACCCTACCAATAGCAAATTGAGAGCAATAAAAAACGCTCCCAGACCCCAAAACGAGACCGACCTCCAGGCGTTCTTAGGCCTCATCAATTTTTATAATGTATTCTTGCCGCACAAGGCGACTATCGCTGAACCTTTATATCATCTATTAGATAAAAAATAGATTTGGGTATGGGGTCACAAAGAGCAGGCATTCCGTAATGTGAAAAAACTACTGACTTCGGACGCCGTACTAATGCAGTACAATGAGACTTTGCCAATAAACATGCCATGTGATGCATCGCCTTTTGGAGTATGCGCCATTTTGAGCCATGTGTTACCTAACGGTAACGAAGCCCCTGTTGCTTACTTCTCAAAGACGCTCTCAAAAACTGAGCGAAATTACAGCCAGATCGATAAAGAAGCCCTGGCGATTGTATCAGCTGTTAAAAGATTTCATGAGTACGTGTATGGCCGGGTTTTCCCCATTGTAACTGACCACAAACCATTGCTGGGGATCATCGCTGGGGACAAGCCAACTCCCTACATACTTTCTCCCAGAATGACCCGCTGGTCAGAATTCTTGGCTGCCTACAATTTTTTTTTTAACAAGTTTTATTTTCAAAACAAACAATACATAAATAGACATAAACACAAAACATAAAAGCATAAAAAATCTCTTTTCTGAAAGTTGCTTAGTCCCGGGTTAAAACTCTTGATACAGACACAAATTCAAATTCATATTCATTTTACATACCATTTCATATCTTATTAACATTTTCAATTTTCTATATAACTTCTTCTCTCCTTTAAATTTTCTCAATTTTATTTTATTTTATTTTATTTATCTCCTCTCAATTCATATCATAATATTTATTATTCTTTGTCTGTTCTATTCCAGCCAACCATTTATTTTTCTTCTTTAAAAACAAAGTATTTCTCCTGTACACTATATGGAGTATGATGCCTTTATCTCTTTCCCCTATATTTATAATACTTAATATAAAACACATAACATACATTGGGATTCCATCTAGTACATTTTAAAATTATACTATATTATCAAAAATAATACAAATCTATTCATTAGTATTGATATTCATTCATATCTTAAACATTTAACTCATTGCTTATCAATTAAATCACATACTCTTATGGGAGCCCTATTTTCCATAATTATTCCCCCCCCCACATCACATATTATAGCTATATTTCATTAAAATGTTCCTCCTTCTTCTACTTCAAATCTCATTTCACGAAGATTTTGCTAATCATTAATATTAACAATCATTTATATCTTGAACATTTTATCCATTTCAATAAGATATCATACCTTTGTGGGAACACTTATGCTTTCCAAAGATTATTACCCTCCCCCCATCACAATCTTAAATCATGTTTCATTACAGTACTCCCTTTTGTTAACCAAAAATTTCACTAATTTATGTTAAATATTTTATCACATTTTAAGTTACATATTATTTCTAATTTTCTATGATTACTTCTAAATACAAGTATAAGAATGCAGTCTTATGTACCTTTCTAGAATCCCTTTTACAATAAAATTTATCCATTATCTCTAAAAAACTTTTGCTTCTTAACATCTTGCTCCCCATCATTAAGACTTCTCATCCCTTCCTTTCTCCCTTGCTTCTTCTTCTCCTTATCCTCTTTAACCCCTTATCTCTCCACTTGCCTTTTGTTCTGCTTTCCCCCTTTCTGGTGTTTCTTAACACAATATCCCCTTTCACCTTATTCTTCTCTTTTTGGGCTGTTTTTCCAGATCTCAAAGACCTTTTTTCCCTTTTCTCTTGCTTTTTCCGTTCTCCAGTCAAAGTCACTTGTTCATCAAAGATGGCTCCTTCTTCTTCTTCTTTGTCCCCATCATCCTCATTCTGCTTCACATAAATATAAACCGCCATTTCTAAGTATTGAAAAATAGTGCCAAGACCATCTTCCCCTTCTTGTTTTTCTCTTTCATATTTTTGATATATAAGTTTCAATTCATCCATAGATGATGCCATTGTGTAGAGAAAAAGTTTTCCCAAACAGCCACCCAGATGATTTAATCAAAAGTAATTTCCAAAGGTTCCAAAATCACCAAACAATCCAAACAGATTGTTTCTTTTAGATACTTTCTTCTTCTTCACTTTTTCTTTCTAGGGTTAAAGTAGTCACAAATCCTTTTCAAATATATATTTTTGGAAGTTTTTAAACTCTTTGCAATTCTAGGCAATCTTCTCCTTATTTTCAAATTGGGTCTTATTTTTTTCACTCTCCCTTCCCACTCACAACCAAAAGGTTTTTTCTTTCTTTCTTTTTTTTCCCCGCTGTCACTTTAGGAAGGAGAGTAGAACAAGGAAAAAAATTTCCCTTTTAGAGTATTCGCAGCTTATAACTCTCACAAGGAACAATATATACTTAGCAGCCTTCTAGGTTCCAAGTCACTTTCTCCCGTCTTGTCCCGGTTGGAAGCAGCTTTCACTTTTCTTCTAGCTTTCTCCCTCCTGCACCCGCTTACCCGGCTGCAGCTTTCTTCGTGGCGGCCATTGCTGACCGCCATTCCTCCGCCATGGGAGGGGGGTTTAGCCGTCAGGGGAGGGGGTTTGCGACACCCCCAAACCCTTTGCTGGATTCCCCCTGTCTTCAGCTGCCTCTACGGGGCAGCTATATCCCCCAAATCCAAATGGATCGGGGGAACCTTGGCAGTGAACGCAACAGGGATCGCGCGGTCGCAAATCCCTGCCACCGCCGAAAGCTTGCAAACCAGAAGTTCATTGGCTGCCTACAATTATCGGCTACAATATTGTCCCCGTAAAGCCATTCCCCACGCCGACGTGCTGAGCCGTACACTGCTCCCTGAAACTATCAACGATCCTGCACCAACGATGACAACGTTGCAGATCGAGACATTCCACATGCCGCCATTAACTGCCCGTGACATCGTGAGAGAAACAAAACGCAACCCCATCTTAGCACGTCCTAACATGGGTGGAACGCAGATGGCCATTGGACCAAGTACCAGATGACTTTGCTCCATTCAAAAGTCGTCAAACAGAGTTGTTCTCCCAGAAGGGCTATGTCATCTGGGGCGATAGAGTCGTTATCCCAGAATGACTCCAACAGACATTGCTAAGAACCTTACACGATGGCCACCCTGGCATCGTGCGCATGAAGGGCCTCGCACAAAGCTACGCATGGTGGCCAGGCATCGACAGACAAATCGAATCGTGGGTTAAAACTTGCAGGAGATGCCAAGAAGTAAGCAACGCTCCACCAAAGGCAACCCCAACCAAATGGGAGACGCCGCAGGGACCCGGTTCCGCATCCATCTGGACTTTGCCAGGCCAACCAAAGGCCACACATTTTTACTAACTGTCGACGCCTACTCGAATTGGCTCGGGATTCACCGAATGAGCAACACGACCACTGACGCAGTCATCAAAAGACTGGAAAGACTGTTTGCAACCCACGGATTACCAGACGTTCTGGTATACAACAACGGGCCCCAGTTTACCGCGCTGTCTTTTGAGCAGTACCTGGCTGACCGCGGGATCCGACATGCGCTCACTTCACCTGCACACCCTGCTGCCAATGGTAGGGCTGAGCGCATGGTAGAATTCATCAAAAAGACTCTCCAAAAGATTGACTACGACAACATCGACGAGAAAATCAACCGGATCCTTTTCCTACAGCACATCACAACTCACAGCGTCACCAACAAAACTCCCGCCGAGCTGCTAATGGGACGAAAGCTCCGCTCCCATCTCGATCAGTTACACCCAGCCTACGAACCGGAAAAACCACTCGGATCCAGCGGCCGATGCCGTACCTTCCAGGTAGGCGATTTAGTATTTGCTAAAAACTTATCGGGTGATCCGCTGTGGGTAGAAGCGACCGTAATCCGCGTAACCGGCCCAAGATCATACCTCGTTCAGTGCCCTGACGACAGACTTTGGAAGCGCCACATAGATCAACTATGATCGCAGTTACCGTCGCGCACTTCCAAACTCCCTTATGACCAAACTGAGAGGGGGGGAGATACAGAGGAAAGCGAATTGCAATTAGAGGGAAACCTTTTTGAAGAAACTGATAATGGGACTGAAACGCAGGAACAGGAACCAGGGATCGGAGTGAGTTCACCTCAGGAAGTGGCCAGTGATATTGGTGACGATGGTAACGCGAACTCGGAACCAGAGGTACCCCTACCGATAAACAACGATCTACCTCAGCAGAAGTGCAGCCAACCACCAGGCACTTTGTGAAAATCGAAAAGACTAACAAAACAGCCGTCCTACCTTAAGAACTATGCAACCGTGCCCCGTGGGCAGAAGCCGGGGGAAAGGGATGTTGTGAATGAATAAATGTTTAATAAAGTTCTCTTGAGCTTGAAGTCAAGTGCAGGGTTCTGGCCCTGCACTTCTGATTGGCTGTTAATGGCAGCATCGGATTGGCCATTAACAGACCATTCCCATTGGTTAACGGATCTAGCGCTCCAGGTTTGCTGTTGGTTGAATAGTTAATAAGTTGCCTGTATAAGGAAGGCTATAGCAGCCCTCCAGTTGAGCTATACAATATGTAAATAAAGAGTTTGAAGTTCACTGTTTCTACCGGCTCGTCTCCATCATTCGCACCCATGCTCCAGACTTAACAGGCGGAGACATCATTTTTTTCATGACCAGGCAGATAGAAGTACGACCAAATTTCTCGAATTTGGCCGGAAAAATGGCCAAATGGCAACCCTGTTACCTTCATCCAAAATGGGTCCCATGGGGACTCCTGGGAGGGTGGAGTGGGTGGGGCCAGCCAGCAGTGCAAATCCCCAGCATCCCATCCCTATATAATACCAGCAATTTTATTTTGACTAAGGAGACAGAAAATACTCCAAGTACCTTTTTTTATGCCAAAGTGCAAATTGCTCAGCCTAGTATTCAAACTATTGTAACAGTTTATTTTATTGGAAGAAAAGCGAATTGCAAAAGCATTCCTTTTTCTGTAATATTTTTGTAGATTTAGATCTAATTACTTTTCCACAGCTTCCCCTTCTATTTAGACAATCCTGAAAAATGTCAAAGAAATAATGACAGATTTTGGAAGGAATATTGTTGTGTACGTGAGGTCGTGTGTTGCAAAAAGTTTGCCGAGTTCTTTGGTCACAGCCTCCGTTGTGGTTGTTCTCATGTTGCTTACCTCCAGCCAGTTGGAGTAAGCATCTACGGTTATTAAGAAAGTGTGTCCTTTTGTGGGCCCGGCGAAATCTATGTGGATCCTGGACCACGGTCCCCTGGGGGTTTCCCACTCTAGGATGGGTGCTGCAGGTGGGCTTGGCCTAGTTTCCTGGCATTGTTGACCCTTGCTACCCAGGCCTTGATCTGTTTGTCCATCCCTGGCCACCAAGTGTAACTTCTGGCCAGGGCTTTTGTCCTAACGATGCCCGGGTGCCCCTCGTGTAACAGTTCCAATACCTTCCCTTGTAGTTTTTCCGGGATGACCACCCTATCCCCCCATAGTATGCAACCTTTTAGTAACGAGAGTTCCGTTTGCCAGTTCCGGAATGTCCTGACGGACTCGTCGTTGTCCCTTTCCGGCCACCCTTTCCCTACCCAATGCAAAACCCGCGCCAGACGTTTGTCTTTATTAGTTTCTCAGGCAATGTCTGATGCGGTTATAGGTAGTTGGGTAGAGTCTCTATGCTGAGGGTGGTCGTCATGGGTGCTGGGTCAGTGTCAGGTTTCGGTAACGGTGAGCGGCTTAAGGCGTCCGCATGGGAGATAGTCTTACCCGGTCTGTGTGTGAGTCCGTAGTTGTAGGCAGCCAGGAACTCGAACCACCTTGTCATCTGGGGAGACAGAATGTTCGGGGTGGCCCTGTTCCCTGCAAGGATTCCCAGCAGCGATTTGTGGTCGGTGATGATGGTAAATGTCCAGCCGTAGAAGTACTCGTGAAACCTTTTTACTGTGGCGACGATAGCCAAAGCCTCTTTGTCCAGCTGGCTGTAGTTCCGCTCCGGTTTGGTGAGGGTCCTTGAAAAGAATGCGATGGGTGCTTCTTTTCCATTGGGGAGAGTGTGGCTGAGGACAGCGCTGACGCCGAAGGGTGATGCGTCGCATGTGACGGCTAGTGGTAGGGTCTCGTTGTACTGGATGAGGACGGCATCCGAAGTGAGTAGGTCCTTTGTTTTTTTGAAGGCAGCTTCCTCACGTTTCCCCCAAGTCCAGGTCGCCGTCTTGTCCAAGAGCCTATGCAAAGGCTCCACCGCTGTCGCCTTTTGGGGCAGGAAGACATTATAAAAGTTAAGCAGCCCCAGAAATGCCTGCAGTTCTGTCTTTGAATTGGGTGTGGGGGCTTCTTTGATGGCTTTGATCTTTTTGTTGGTGGGGTGAATGCTGTGACGGTCTAGGAGATATCCTAGGAATTCAACCCACTCCGTGTATAATTGGCATTTTTCCCTCTTTACTTTGAGCCCGGTCTCTTTGAACTTGGTTAGCACCTCCCTTAGGTGACTCTCTAGTTCAGTCTGGTTGGTTGCCGACACTAGGACATCGTCGAAGTAGGGTACCACCCCCTTGATGCCTTGTAACAGCCTTTCCATTAGGCTTTGGAATATTCCAGGCGCCACGCTGACTCCGAATTGGAGTCGGTTGCATTTAAAGGCTCCCCGGTAGGTGACTATGGTTTGCGCTTCTGCTGTTTCCTCGTTGATCGGCAATTGTTGGTATGCCTGGGTGAGGTCGAGTTTAGCGAAAACCTTGCCCCCTCCCAGTGAATGTAGTAGGTGTTGCACTACTGGGACGGGGTAAGCGCTTTGCTGCAAGGCGCCATTTAGGGTAGCCTTATAGTCCCCACAGATTCTCACCGACCCATCAGGCTTAATCGGGGTGACTATGGGGGTCTCTCACTGGGCGTGGTCTATGGGTTGTAGGACACCTTGCTTGACAAGCTTGTCAATTTGCTCGTCAATCTTCGGTTTAAGCGCGAATGGTACCCGCCTTGGTTTTAGGCATTTTGGGGGGACGTTTGGGTCTAGGCTGAATGATATAGGGGGCCCTCAGTACTTGCCTAGGTTTCCGTCGAACACCTCTTGGAATTCCCGGGCTAGTTGTTGCTCCCAGTCATCGGCGATGTGGTCGATGCCCGTGACTGCAATGCCGAGCGGTGCGAACCATTGAAGTCCCAGTAGGCTTGGGTGGTCACGATCGACGATGGTCAAGGGAAGTCTTTCAGTGTGCCCTTTGTAGGTTATGTTGAACTGTCCGGTTCCGACTCCAGGGATGCGGTTTCCCTGGTAGTCTTTCACGATTAGTCTCTGGTTGTCTAGGCCTTTCCTCTGGATGGTAGGCACCAAGCGTTTTATTTCTTGCCATGCTACCATGGAGAGGTAGGACCCGGAGTCCACCTCCATTTTACATGGCTCGCCTTCAATGCCTACCTCCATGTAGACCTTCCGGGCGTCGTTGGTTGTGGCATGGCCGATGGTGACCGTCTGATGGGTCTCCTCTCTTCGCCGGGTCTCGCCGCCTCGTTGGGATCGTCGGTTCCGGTCCCATCGGTTGTCAGCGGGGCGATCTCTGGTCCGGGGTGGTGTGCTCTCACGTCTCCGTTCGCTCTGGTCCCATCGTGTAGGGCTGCGGTTCTTTTTGAGACGGCAGACGCGGGCGATGTGTCCCTTCTTGTTGCAATGCTGCAGATTGAGTCGAAGAACCGGCATTCGGACCTGGGGTGGTCACCTCCGCAACTGGCACAGGTGGTCCTCGACTTACGACCCCACCGGTTCCGCGGGTCACGGCCTGCCTGGAGATGGTGGATTTCCTCCTCCTCGTCGGAAGTGCCCGATGTGGAGTGGACGTCGCCCTGGTGGGTGGTCATCTCAGGTTGGGCCTCGGTCGACCTTGCAGGGTGGTTGTTCCCGCTGCGGTCCCCGGCGTTCGGTCTGCGCATGCGGTTGGCGGATTTTCGGGTAGCTTCGGCTGCTGTGGCTTCTGTGATGGTATCGGTGAGGGCGATGTTGCCCTTGGCCATCAGCCAACTCTGGAGGATGGGGTCCAAAAGGCCGAGCACGATTCGGTCTCGCAGGGCTTCGTCCATGTTGGCGAATTTGCACAGCCCCCCTAGGCGCCATAGTTCTGCGACGAAGTCACTGAAGCTCTCACCCGACTGTTGGTCCTGCCGATAGAATTCATGTCATCGGATGAGGATGGGCACGGCTGGAGTGTAGTGTTGGCTCGAGGTCGTCCCAGTCCATCGCGGTCACGTCGGCGGGTTTGGCTAGCGCTTTGGCCATCTTAAACACTGCGGGCCCACAGCGGGTTAGGAAAATGGCTCGCTTCTTCGGGCCGGTGGCGTCCTTCAGGTCGCTGCATTTGAGGAACATGCGGAATCTGTCTGAGTACGATTCCCAGTCCTCGCTGGCGGGGTTGAAAGGTGCGGGTGGCGCGATGTTTGCCATCTTGGAGTTTCGTCTGGTTTCCGTCGGACACGTGCTTCGGTTCAGGATCAGAATCCCACCTTCGTCACCAGTGTTGTGTCCGTTGGAATGATGCCAGGAGTCGATGACATGTGCATTAGCTCTTTATTGGGTACAGGAACCGAACTGAGGCTAAAGGCAAACTTCGCGGCTTTTTATTTCCATTGGCGGCGGCCACGGCCAATGGCACCGCTTTGAATCTCCCGCGATTCAAATGGACCAATCGTGGGAGATTCTCAGCGGGCCAATCGGCGCGGCTCGCCTAGCCAATCAGAGTGCCCCGTGCTTTGGCCAATCAAAGCGTGGGGATCTCAAGAATGCAAATGAGGGGACAGAACAAATATATTTTTCATTTTTAAAAAAATCAATTGTTTGATTACTACAGCTGATGAAACTGCAGAGACAATTCTGAATAATGAATTAAACAAGAAAAAACAAACTAGTATGTCTGTTTTTATTAAAACTTTTCTATATTGTGCCAGAAGAGATAGTAGAAATTACAACTTTCAAAAGCTGAGTTTATCATTTTATAACAAGATAAAATCAACAATTTGGCACATTACTAATTCTGTTTAAATATTTAGCTTTTCTTACTCAAAAATGAATTCACACTTTAAATTTAAAGTAAAAATAACTGAATTAGTTTGAACTATAAAATATAAACCATATCCATATTTTAATTGCTACATAAATCTCTTGATACACAACCACAAAATGTCAGTCAGAGTAAAGCACTGTCTTTCCTTCTAGCTCCTCTCTGCCAGTAAGCTTTTAGGATAAGAAGAAAATACTTGAGTATTGTGATATGTATCTCAGCTAAAAAGAGATAATGTAAAAAAGAAAATATAAAAAGAAAATCTATTGCATTTAATTTGGTAACAGTTTCATGAATTTATTTCCTCATTTTTTTTCTAACCAGCATTAGATGAAAAAGTACATCTGGGTTCTCTATTTAATGAAATATTTCTATTTGTTTTTTCTCCAAAAGGCTATAAAGGCAAATATATTTTTAAAATCAGCCTCAGAGAAATTAAAGGGAGTAAAATACAACCGTATTTCAAATAATTCAGGAACATGTTGATTCAGGTATAAAATATATGTATTGTTTTGGTACTGAAACTGCCCAAAGCTAGATAAGAATTAGGCCTCAGAATGTTCAACAGCCACTCTCTTTTTGTAGAACACAATTTCTTGACTAGCATGGTCTTATATAAAACCAGCAATAGTTTACTGTACATAAAGCAGTTGTTCCTAGGCAAGGAAATTGTATTTTTTATTTTTATTTATTTGAATTGCCGTTAAGATGAATAAAATTCTGTTTGGGATTTGTCTTCATGAGGTTGATTTATGATTTACATAAATCATATTAAAGATTCTCAGTACTTGATTGTAGAAATCCTAGGTATTTCAAGAGATTTATGGTGGATTATATATTCCTTGCACGATGTATTAATTTAGATATGTCATTCGGGACTAGAGAATATAATTCAAGGTTTACCAAGAAAATAATACCATATCTGTTTATGCTGGTGAAATTGCACCATAAAAAAACCTATGGAACAAATTAATTCTGTGTTATCTGCATGTGGTATATAATTTTTGAATAAACTACAAAACTATACAATTTGAACACACTTTTATTAACAGATGGTGGTGCTGTCCCTTCCATATGACATTGGGAGTGGGGGGAGAGATTTTGTTTTGGAGGAATATGTTCCAATGTTATCAAAGAATCTAAATGACAACCTCCCTAAAACCTTTGAAAAATAGTTAAAACAGAGTTCTGCATAAATGTATCTGACAAGGAGTAAAAGGTAATTGAAAGGCAATTTGGTTCAGTGGTTAAGTATCAGGTTAGTAACTAGAAGTTCTAATCCCACAGTAGTATAAAGCCAACTGGGTGACCTTGGGCCAATCATTGTCTCTCAGCCCTAGGAAGGAGGCAATGGCAAACTACTTCTGAAAAACCTTGTCTCAAAAAATCCCTGGAGAAACTAATGCAGCAGTTGGTAGGAGTCAACACTGACTCAAAGGCACAGGAAAAATTAAAAAAAGGAAATTGCTAGTTGGATTCTGGGTCCAGGGTAAGTGCTTTATATTATTATAAATTTTAACTTTTTTTAAAAGAATCCCTGCAAATAAATGGATATAATGGATCTAATTAGCCAATGATGGGTAGACAAACATTCTCCCCTCCCCCCAACCTTTTTCATTTACATCAGGGGTGTCAAACTCAAGTCCATGGGGTGGATCCGGCCTATAGGATGTTTAGATCTGGCCCGTGGGGCCATCCTGGAAACAGTGAAGGACTGGCCGGTGGTCCTCTGCCAGCCTTCCTGGGCTCTGTTTTCAATGGCAGAAGGCTGCGGGACATTGAACTGGCCATGTCTACCCTGACCACACCCACTCCAGCCATGCCCCTGAAGTCAAATACAACCCTGATGTGGCCCTCAATGAAATCGAGTTTGACAACCCTGATTTACATCATTGATTGCGAGATCCTGGTGAAGGAAATAATTGTAGGCAATATCTCCATATCATCATTACTTCATTGGCTACTTTTTTTGAAGTCAAATGAAACTGGAGAATAACTCAGGGTTTTGGGAGAGTAATTGCAGCCAGAAGGAAAACCATTGTAATACAGAGGCTACTACATGCTATTCCTCTTCTTTGTCTCCTCCTGATCTTTTTATATTAATCTTTGATACAGTCCTCTTTACCCCATTTTCCTTCCCAATATTTATTTCTCAAGAAAAAAAAATCCATTGAGAAAAAGTAGATCATATAATATATTTAGAGGGTCTTACTCTTGGCCTTCCTCTCACAATGGAAAATATTTTCCCAGTGACAGTTTTTGTTTAGGATTCACTAAGCAGTGAGAGGCGATGGCTCAGGGGCTAAGACGCTGAGCTTGTTGATCAGAAAGATTGGCAATTCAGTGGTTTATTTCCTAGCACCATGTAACGGAGCTCCCCTTACTTGTCCCAGCTTCTACCAGCCTAGCAGTTTGAAAGCATGTAAAAATGCAAGTAGAAAAATAGGGGCCACTTTGGTGGGAAGATAACAATGTTCCATGTGCCTTCGGCGTTTAGCCACATGACCACGGAGACGTCTTCGGACAGTGCTGGCTCTTCAGCTTTGTAACAGAGGTGAGCACCACCTCCTAATGCCAGAAATGACTAGCATGCATCTGTGAAGAGAATCTTTACCTAAGCAAATCCAGAATCCAACACTGTCAGAAATATGAATCTCTGTGGTCTGTCTCAGAAATTGGTTTCTCCTTTCCCCATTTTCCTGCAAGCATGTAATCTTTTCTCTTTGTTTCTTATTGCCAAGTGAATCTATATATCATAAACTGCCAAAGTTCTCCTCCTAGCATATGTTTATATGTATGTCAACATTACATCTTGAAGTCTCTCAAGTTCTTTGTTGAAGGAAGAACATTTTATAGTTCTAAGCTTCTAAATTTTTCTACCAGGAAAAAGTCCTCATATTTTTCAACCTTATTCTCGCCTTGCCAAAAAGCTTTATGGTGTACTTAAACTCCATACTTTCCTTTGTCTATTTTCCCCATTGCCAGATAAAGTGTATTAAAGTGAATCACCTCTTGAAATCCCACTTGTCCCCCACAATTCTTTGAACTCATTATCTGTTTTGATAGCACTTTGGCAACAGTAGTGTCAGTTCTTCAGATTTGCCAGAGTTTTGATTCTACATGAAAGGAGTCTGAAGGGGGAGGGGGGCTGGAACAATATCTTGATCATGATATCTGAAATTCCTTTTGACTTGTGGAGGCTGACAAATGGTGTCTAGGGATGACTTGTGCCAGTTGTGGGTTGGATTGATTTTCTCCAGCTGACTGCAGAAGGAGACATGTGAAATGAATTCAGGAGATTGTCCATGCCTGAGTTTGGAATCCAACATTCTAGAAAAAAAACACCATGAAAGGCTTTTGCTGTATCTGCCTATTTTGGACAATTGCTGATCAATCTCAATATTTCCTTTTGGGAAATGGTAATGGGTCAAAAGTAGACTGTCCTTAAACAATACATTTACCATTATGAAACAACTTAGGCCTTTTCCATGTCCTTAGGAAGGTGACTAAAATTGCAAAATGCAGTCTAACATCTGGCTGACAGTATGACTATTGTAACCTAATAAAGGAAAGTCATGATAAAAATTCATCAGTGAAGAGAAATAATGTTTACCATTGTTATGACATGCAACCATACTTTACTCAGGATTTTTTGTCACATCTTTTCCTTATTAGTAACCTGTATTAGTAAAAACAAACAATAGTAAAAACAAATTGCCAGAATGTCGGTACTCAAAGGCAATTATAATGGCTGCTTCTAAACCATCTGTCTTTGCCATACAAGGTAATATTATCAAGGAAGCATAATATAATTTAATTTATTTAAGCAGAGAATGGTCATCTCTTCATTTATGTCGTGTCTTGTCAGATTGCAAAAATGATAATCATATATGTTGATATAGATTTTTTGTTTAATAAGATAAAAATGCTTCACCTGTTCCTACTCTGAAATTTAAATGCTGCTAAAAAAAATGAATACCTATTAATAATTATTTCCTTGAAATAAATATTGTAGTTTTTGTGATACAGTGAATAGAATGGTTAGAGTGGAAATGTTTAGAGTGGTTTGGATTGTTTTTTTGACTCAAAGTTAATTAGATATATGAATTACAATTTCCCAAATTCTCACTGTTGATTGAGCTGATGTAAGCACTGTTGATCAACTAGAAGTTGAAGTCCAGTTTGTCATTTCACTGAGACTTTCCAACAGCACATTTGTGCAGATAGTCACACTGTAGGAACAGTACATGTGTGTATATATGTATGCATACATACTCGTGTACATACACTTCTTTTAATTTCTAAACAAATGAAGTACACTTTCAAATTAAAAGTATAATTAAATCATCTTATATCTATGCACCCTAGCAAAGTGTGCAGGAATAGCAATCAAAAACCTGCGAAAAGAAGGCTTAGCTATTACATTATATTGGATGAAGAAAGAGTCAGAACTGCTTATGGCAGGTGACAGCTGCAGTAGTGACCTTTTGGAAATCATTTCAGGAGTCCAAATGAACAGCACATACTTGCTAATTTAGATTAGCAAGCATTTTTGGTTTTAAGAGTGACATTCAGTGTCAAGATTGATGAAATGTTATTTATTAGTTGAGACAGCCACTTTCACATTATATTTCTAGCCCAATGATTCTCAACCTTGGAAAGATTAATCTTAAAGTTGCTAAGGTTGAGAAACATTGATGTAATCTATACGCAGCACACCAGTAGTGGGATTCAATTTTTTTTATTACCAGTTCTGTCGGCATGGCTTGGTGGGCATGGCAGGGGAAGGATACTGTAAAATCTCCAGTCAGAGGTGGGATTTGGCGGTTCTCCGAACTACTCAAAATTTCTGCTACTGGTTGTCCAGAACTGATTAGAACCTGCTGAATACCACCTCTGGCTGCTTGTTCTTCCCAGTCCCAAATCTTTTTCATTCTACATGCATCTTTGTTAACTAATCCACATTTGAAACAACCCAAAATAGTTCTGTGAATGAAAAACTATACAAGACTAGTTGTAGGCCATTGCTGTCATTCTTGTGCTAATTTTCCACTCGAGGGTTGTTCCCCTCTCCCTTTTGTTTTTAATCACACAGATTAAAATAAAATAAAACATTATCTGAGATAATCTGAAGTTATAGATACTTTATTCTTCCATATTGATCTGTACTTTCATTGGCACTTCCGTCTACAGGGCTGCATTCATTGGTTGTCCCTACAGTGGGATAGATGCCATCTGCCAGCATTTCCTCTTCCTGGATTCATGGAATACAAATAGTTCAGCAGAACACAAGAAAAAAAGGTATACAAGATAAATGAACCCAGAACATATACTATAGCTGTATATATTGAATGTATAATAATAACGATTTCAAGCTTCTTGTCTATTATAAAAATTTTATCAAGGCTCCATTCGATTAACCAATACATTATAATCCAATAATAATAGCAGAATAATATATTATTAATTAATTAATAGGCAATTGATAAGGGATAAGGAATACTTGCCAATGATTACTTACTACTGTTTATTATGAACTATCAATCTTAATATCAAATGTAATAGAAAGAAATATGTTTATTGTTCTATTTATATTCTTTTTATTCTTACATATCTATATGTTTGTTTGTGTTTTAATCTTTTGTAAATAAAGTCTATTTTAAAACTATAAAAAAAACAAATAGTTAAGCATCAATAAATGAATTGAGACATATTTGATAAAGATAAAATGCTCTGTCCTACACATTGGTAAAAAAAATAAATCAATACACCAAATACACCAAATACAAACTAGGTGGATATGACCTCACTGATTATTCTCACACTGTTAAGGACCTTGGAGTACTCATATCAAATGACCTAAGCACCAGATGTCACTGTAACAGCGTTGCCAAAAAGGCACTAAGAGTTGTAAATCTAATCTTAAGAAGCTTCTCCTCCAGAAATATCGAATTGCTAACTAGAACATACAAAAGTTTTGCTAGACCAATTGTAACTCTGTGCTCCCTTCAAAATCCAAGAAAGAAATATTCAGACTCCATGGGTTAGAGCAAAGTTATCCTTTTACTGGAAAATAAAGTGGAAGCTACAGATTTAATTCTGAAACTGAGAAATTGGCGCGCAGATCACATATACAAAGGAGTGGAATTGTTCCCACCCCCCAAAGTCCAAATAACTCTTCCAATTAAAAGTTCTGAATATGATCATGTGGCCATCTCCAGGTGGTGATGAGGCTTCTGTCCGTTGACCCTGACATATTTTGATAAAGTTCGCAGTTGCGCAAAGGGGATAGAAGCTAGCCAAGAAATGGAAAGTTAAAGACAGGAATTCCCCTCCCCTTTCTACCCACAGCAAAGGAATGCAAAACACCTCCAGCTCTCTTCCCCTCCAAGTTCCCCCCTCCCTCCGTTGCTAATGATAGCCGAAAGAAAGAGTATGGCATAGCAGCAGAGAAGATGCAATAGTTAGGATGCAGAATATATATATTGTGGAAGATATCTTGAGGCTGACATTCGGATCCCCTAGAAGAAGGACATTAGTCCCTGTAAGAGAAAATAGCATAAACGTATGTTAACATTTGCATACACTTCTATGGTTTATCAGGGTATTTGGCATAAAAGTTCTTGAGCAGTTCAGGAGCCCTAATGTCTTTGTCATTTACCCATTCAGCATAGGATGGAGGAAAATGTTTCCAAGCTACAAGATATTGGATACGACCCCTCCATTTCCTAGAGTCTAAAATTTCTTTAATCTCAAAATGTTGTTCACCCTCAATCAACAACGATATGGGGGATCAGTCTGGGTCGGTCTCAATGTACAGGTATGTTCGGGTTTTAGCAAGCTGATGTGAAAAACCGGATGAATATGATGAAGAGTCTTTGGTAAAGTCAACTGAACAGTCACAGGATTTACAATCCGCTCAATAGGGAAAGGGCCCACATACTTAGGACCCAACTTCTTCGATTTCTGGGTAGTCTGCAAATATTTAGTCGAGAGGAACACTTTGTCACCCACTTGATACGACCTCTGCGGGGCTCTCTTTCTGTCAGCAAATTTCTTATGAGACTGGTGCGCCTCGTCCAAAGCTTTATGAGCAACCGGCCAATTAAGTTGAAGTTGAGATATCCAGTCGCCCAACGACCGGACATTGGGTCTTTCACGAGGAAGTTCAGGTATGGGCACAAAATCTTGCCCCGTTGCCACTTTGAAAGGAGTAAACCCTGTACTGCTGTGGACAGAGCTATTATATGCCACCTCTGCAAAAGGCAGTAGATCCGCCCAGTTGTCCTGCTGATAGTTTATGTAACACCTGAGATATTGCTCTAGCACCCTATTAGTCCTCTTGCAGGCCCCATTAGTTTGGGGATGATGGGTGGAGCTTAAGCTCTGGGTGGAGGCTATTAACTTCAAAAATTCCCTCCAAAAGTTCGAGGTAAATTGGACCCCTCGGTCAGAAACTACACACTCAGCAGCACTGTGCAACTTGTAGACATGTATAATGAACATTCTGGCCAATGACTTCACCGAGGGAATCTTGGAGCAAGGTATGAAGTGGCTTGTTTGGAGAACAAATCGGTCACCACCCAGATGACTGTGTGCCCAGCGCTCTCGGGTAGGTCTACTATAAAGTCCATGGAAATTTTCCTCCAAGGAGCAATTGGCCTAGCCACATCTTGCAAACTGGACAGCTCGCTACATAATCTCAATGTCTTTTTTCAACAAGGCCATCAGAACTGCCGTTTCACCAGGTGTAGGGTCTTGACAAAACCAAAGTGACCAGTTGCCTTGGAGTCATGAGTTTGTTGTAATACTTGGCTCCTCAAGGTTCGTGGTACATACAACTTCGCACCTACCCAGGCTAAACCATCTAGAACGGTGCAGTTATTCACATTTGCCCAGAACCACTCATCCGTTTTCAAGGCCTCCTTAAATCGTTCCATCAGGTCAGTGGACAGATCCCTCTCCTGTTTCCTCTTTTGCACTCTGGTAACTACTGGGGCAGCCAGCTGTGTAGTTGACATGATTGGCCTTATCACTTCCTTATGGATACTGTTGTATTGAGGCATTCTAGACAAAGCATCTGCCATAAAATTTTTTCCTCCTGGGAGAGGAAATTGAATCGCTTGAAATACTGAGCCCGCCTAATTTGCTTAGGGGATAACTTCCGAGGGGTTTTTAAGGCTTCCAGACTCTTATGGTCAGTCCATACCTCAAATGGGTGCTTTGCTCATTCCAGAAAATGCCTCCAAGTTAGTAGGACCCAACGGACTGCAAAAGCTTCCTTCTCCCAAACAGCCCATCTCCTTTCAGTGTCAGTCAATTTACGGGAGGTGTAGGCGCATGGTTGTAGTGTCCCCTTCTTGTTTAATTGAAGTAAGACTGCCTCAACAGCCACATCACTCAGCCACTGCATCAGCTTGGATCACGAAAGGGGCATCCATATCCGGGTGTTTCAACACTGGTTCTGCAGCAAACAGTCTTTTTAGCTTTTCAAAAGCGGCTTGGCACTCCATGGACCAGTTCAACGGTTGGCTGGGCTTTGGCTTTGCTTCCCCTTTTGTCTTTAGGAGATTGCTGATGGGCATGGCTATTTTAGCAAAAGGTGGGATGAATTGCCAATAAAAGTTAGCAAATCCAAGGAAACTTTGAAGCTGTTTTCGGGTTCTCAGTCGGGCGCAGTCCAATACAGCTCACACTTTCTCTGGGTCCATCTCAATGCCCTCGGGTGAGATACGATATCCCAGGTAGTTGATTTTTTCTTGATGGAACTCGCATTTGGACAGTTTGGCATACAATTTGGCAGCCCGCAGTTTGTGCAGCATGGAGCATACCAGTTTCACATGTTCGTCTCTAGTCTCCGTGTAGATAAGGATATCATCAAGGTAGACCAGAACCCCCTTGTATAAATGTTCATGGAGCACTTGATTGATCATTTGCATGAAAACGGCTGGTGCCCCCTGTAGGCCGAAAGGGAGAACATTGAACTGGAAACAACCCATCGGGCAATTGAACGCAGTCTTCCACTCGTCTCCCTCTTTAATTTGGATTCGGTAGTACAGCTCCCTCAAGTCCAACTTTGTGAAAATCTTCCCTTTGGCCAGGTGAGCTAACATGTCCTTCATCAGAGGGAGGGGGTACACGTTCTCCACGGACACTGCGTTTAGGTTTCGATAGTCCACCACCAAGCGTTTGGAGCCATCTTTCTTCTCACGGAACAGCACAGGGGCCTCCACTTGAGGTCTGGCGGGTTTGATGAAACCACATTTCAAGTTCTTGTCGATAAACGCTCTCAGTTCTTCCAGCTCCCGTGGTGTTATCGAATACAGCTTCGGTTTTGGAAGCGTCACCCCCGGTAGAAATTCAATGCTACAATCAGTTGACCAATGAGGAGGGAGCTCGTCAGAGGCCTCTTCGATAAACACCTTTCTTAGGTCCCAGTACTTTTTCGGGATTTTCTCCTCCCCCTCCATGCGTTTGGCACCTGTGGAAGCTGTCTCGGCTGAGCTCTGGAGCTTCGGATGGGATTTCTCCTCCCCTTCCAAGTAGGGTTGCTCCTCCCCTTCCAGTGGCCGATCAGTGCGGATATGTATCCACCCCTCTCTCCAGTTCACATGGGGATTCCACTTCTGAAGCCAGGGAAATCCCAATTTTAGAGGCTGTTCCATCCCAGGGGCCACAATAAAACACAGGGTCTCGTGGTGGGTTCCCATGGTCATCTCTAAGGGCTCCATTATAAAACATGCGGGGCAACCTCCCACCTAGATCCATCCAGTTGGCAGAAGGATATGGGCGTTCTTAAAGTTCTCAGTCCGATGCCAATACCTTGACTACCTTCATGTTAATTAAGCGCCTCATGCACCTCTAATCCAATAAAGCCAACATCTCCCCCTTGGTCCCTGAGGTGGGCACCCTTAGCTTTATTGGTATGGTCATGGGCCCTTGGTTAGGCCTTACCGGGACGTCATCTTCCGAGTCGGTCTCGCTCTCATCGAGGGGAGTCGGAGGTCCTAGCTCCTCTCCCGCCGGAGGGGCGACCTCTACAACCTCCCTTATCTTTAGCCCGGTTTCACAAGGCTTGGTTGGGGGGTTTTCAGACTTCCTCCCTGGGCCCCGCACTCCCTTTGGATCCAGCTTGACCCGGCAATCTGCCATCCAGTGGCCCTCCTTCCCACAATGAAAATAGGCCGTGGGTTTGGCTCTTGCCATTGCCCCTCCCTTTTGGGGGTTGGAGGTCTCTCAGAGACATGGGGGAAGCGGTTTGCTCCAGACAGGTCCCCCTTTATGTCTACTTCGAGTCAGATCTATGTCCACTTCTTCCGCTAGCAAGTACCATGACTGCAAATCATGTGGATCCCTTCTGGAGATGCACATATGATATATATCTTCATTTAAGCCATCTTTGTAGGCTTCTACCAGTCCCCCCTGGGACCAGCCTTGGATGCGGTATGCCAGCTGTCTGAATTCTTGGGTGTAGTCAGCAAATGATCTTCCCCCTTGAATTAGGGTCTTCATTCTGATCCTGGCCCTTCTCTCCGCCAGAGGGTCCTCAAACCTCCTCCTCAATGCAGTCATGAAAACATGGAGGCTCCGCAGTTGAGGGGAGTTATCATTGTACAAAGTCACCACCCAGTCTGCTGCCATCCCTTCCAGGGTTCTGGTAACACATCTCACTTTGGCTGCCTCAGAGGTGAACTCCCTTTTAAATTCTGCCATATAGCTCCCGACTTGTACCAGGAAAAACCCCAAATTCTTGGGACTTCCTCCAAACTTCACATCTAACGGGGGCAGGTGGCATCTTCCAGGAATCACACCTATTTCTGGGGCTCCCCGGGTGGCAGCGGGTAGCTGTGCTGGCGTAAGCTGTGCTGGGAGGGGGAAGCTCGACTTCCTCAGGCTGAACTCGCTCCCCCTTCCTCCTCATACCTTGGAGCCATGCCGGGCTTCTCAGAAACATCCATAAGGAATTTCCCGGCATGATCCAGCCTGCATTCCATCTCCTCCCTCTCTTGCCACAGCCGTTCCCTCGCACCTCTTCGACTTACAGTGATCCCAGGAGGGGGGGTCTTCAGGGTCTCCAACCAACCTCCAATGACCATCTGGGCATCTCAGCTGGGGTTTCTTCCAGAGTAAGGTCAGCCAGCAGGTCAGCAGCCGACATCTCTGGTAGCAGCATCAGCTGCCCCCCAACAGCTCCCTGGTCATCTTCATCGCTGGCTGGAGACAACATGAGATGAAACCCCCTCAGAAGAAAAGTTGATATTTTCTCCGGGTGGGTTGATGGGGAGTTTTGGAATAATATCACTCTGTGCTCCCTTCAAAATCCAAGAAAGAAATACTCAGACTCCATGGGTTAGAGCAAAGTTATCCTTTTATTGGAAAATAAAGTGGAAGCTACAGATTTAATTCTGAAACTGAGAAATTGGCACGCAGATCACATATACAAAGGACTGGAATTGTTCCCACCCCCCAAAGTTCAAATAACTCTTCCAATTAAAAGTTCTGAATATGATCGTGTGGCCATCTTCAGGTGGTGATGAGGTCTCTGTCCGTTGACCTTGACATATTTTGATAAAGTTCACAGTTGCACAAAGGGGATAGAAGCTAGCCAAGAAATGGAAAGTTAAAGACAGGAATTCCCCTCCCCTTGCTAACCACAGCAAAGGAATGCAAAACACCTCCAGCTCTCTTCCCCTCCAAGTTCCCCTCTCCCTCCATTGCTAATGACAGCCAAAAGAAAGAGTATGGCATAGCAGCAGAGAAGATGCAATAGTTAGGATGCGGAATATATATATTGTGGAAGATATCTTGGGGCTGACACCAATACTCGAATACAGCTCATCAGTCTGGAATCCACACTGTATGTTGGACGTTAATACAATTGACCAAGTCCAGAAGTATTTCACAAGAAGAGTACTATACTCTTCTGCTCACAACAGAATACCCTATATCACCAGGCTTGAGATATTGGGCTTGGACAACCTTGGACTATGCCGCCTACAGTTAAACTTAAGCGTAGCACACAAATTATCTGCTACAATGTCTTACCACTCAATGACTACTTCAGCTTTAACCACAACAATACAAGAACACTCAACAGATACAAACTCAATGTAAACTGCTTCAAACTTGATTGCAGAAAGTACAACTTCAGCAACAAAGTGGTCAATGCTTGGAATGCATTACCTAACTCTGTTGTTACATCCTCTAACCCCACTCCTTTAACCTCAAAATATCCACTATTGACCTCACCCCATTCCTAAGAGGTCTGTAAGGGGTGTGCATAAGTGCACCATTGTGCCTACCGTCCCTGTCCTATTGTCTCCATTTATTCATACCTCTTCTTACTCATGTTTATATTTATACCTATTATCTTGTAAGCAATTGATAAATCAAATAAATAAAAAATAAATAAAACAAAAAAATAGAGGTTTATGGGAGAATAAGCGCACCAACGTGCCTACTGTCCCTGTCCTATTGTTTCTTTTATTTTTCTTATATGTACCCGTTTCATGTATTCATAGCTAGATATATAATACCTATTATCTTGTAAGCAATTGACAAATCAAATAAATAAACAAAAATAAAATAAAGAACACTCTGCAATCCCAATGCTTCAGCAAAAGACTGTTCAAGATGAACACAGAAAGAATTAAATGTACCAGTAAGTTCTAGCTCAAGCATGAAATTGCTAACAGAAATTAAATAACATTAATTCAGTATAAGACTGAATCATGTTCACATTTCTTTTTGCCCACCACAATATGAGCCTCTCTTATGTAGAACTCCTATCATGTTCAGGGTTCTCTTCCAGCAATCCTAGGAAGATTATATTATCCCAAATTCCTGGTATTTTAGATGTTCTTTGCACATTTGAATTATGAACAGAAATATAATAGAACTTTTATATATCTTCTGTATTTTCTAGTCTTCTGCCTCTTAGTAGAACTAGGGAAAACATTCCATTCTGCATTTGATGCAACATTATGGTATAATACTAGAACAGATTGTGGGTACCCAACAGTGGTGGGATTCAAATGTTTTTACTACCGGTTCTGTGGGCATGGCTTGGTGAGCACAGCAGGGGAAGGATACTGTAAAATCTCCAATCAGAGGTGATATTTACTGGTTCTCTGAACTACTCAAAATTTCCACTACTGGTTCTCCAGAACTGGTCAGAAACTGCTGAATACTACCCTTGGTACCCAATGATTTTTTTTATTAAAAGACTTGCTATAATAGATATTAGAGCTCAACCTCATATATTTTTAATCAGAAATAAGCCTCACAGTAGTTAATGAATTTACTCCCATATAAGTAAGAAAAGTATTTAAGTCTATCACAGCTTGAATGACTTTGTGACATTTGTCTTTTTTTAATTTTCATATACTACAAGCCTCATAGAATAACCTTTTCATTTCTTGAAGAAGTCTGAGATATATAATAAACTGCTGGTAGAAGGGTATCTTTTATAGAGGGGGGTGTCAAACTTGATTTCATTGAGGGCCGCATCAGAATTGCTTGAACTCAGGGGGGCGGAAGTGTGTGGCCGGGGCCATGGCCAGCTCCAAGTCACTTGTGTTGAGGGTATCTCTGGTGGCCCGAGTGCTCTGCCAATGAAAATGGAGCTCATGAGAACCACAAGCTCCATTTTTTTTTTTTTTGGCATGAGGCTGCAGGAGTCCATTGCAGCTTAAAACAGAGCTCATGAGGTCTGCGTTCGGTTCTCCTAAACTCCATTTTCACTGGCAGAGGCACCAGGGGCCAATCCTTCACTGTTTCCAGGGTGGTCCCATGGACCAAATCTAAGTACCCTGCAGGCTGGATTCAGCTCCTAGGCCTTGAGTTTGACAACCCTGTTTTATAGCATCTTAAGGGCTGATAAAATTTTTTTCCCATTTTCAAGGTATGGTCTATCATTGAAACTAGCAAATTTAGAGCCTTTCTATGTGAATGTTTTTATTGGTACCTGTAGAGCAGAGCTTCTCAAAATCTTTAGTTCATCAACTCCTTCATAAAGTTCCAGATTTTTATCAACCCCTTCCCCTGAATTTATTACATGAAAATAATATAATAAATAATATTTTAATTAGCAGTACTCCTAATATGACTTTTTAAATATGCTTGTATAACATGTTTATTGTTTTCATTTTTTTTATGTACACCATTCAAACTCACTTCTTTTGAGATATGTGGCCACATAAATTTGGTAAATAAATAAAATAAATAATAAGATTGATTTCCTCCTTTAATAGTCCCATTGACCCTGGAGGTTAATATTGATCACTTTGGGGAAACCTGTTGCAGAGGGTGTGGAGATAACTTTAACTAAAGTATGTAGGAGACTGTTGAGATAATTCCCCGTCAGGAGAATGAGTTCATACAGGGAGTCGTATTTGAGAGAAGTGTTTGAATAATACACACAGAGCACACAGATACACTGTACAGTAAATGTAGGTTTTTACTTCCAGAATGGTTGAAGCAAAGTCCAAAATAAGCAATCCAAAATCATTCACAGGTAAAATCAGTCAGTTTTCAATCCAGTGATAATCCAAATATCAAAGTCCAGTGTCAAAAAACAGTTAAGTAACAGACTTAGATTAAATCCAGTAATATCAGTCAATTAGGAAAAATGGAGAAACGGCAATATATTCCAACAGAAGGCAACAGAGACTTAGATACACTCTCTTCTGAGATTAAGACTAAGATAGCCCAGGTTTCTGGCTCCATCCTATGGCTGTTTGAGAAACCACACCCAATTGCAGTTTTTGCAATCTCTTAAAGACATAATACTAAAATGTTTATCCTGGTTTATATATTTCTAACCCAAATGCCTGTTAGGTGACTTATATTCCTAACAGAGACATTAAGAGAGGTCTGTCCTAGAAAAGAAGAACAACATGATGCAGAAATATAATTAAACAGGAAGAGGAAATAAGACTGAGCAGTAAGCCAGTAGCATCACCAGCACTGGACAAAGCCTCTTATTCTACCTTGAGTCATGCAGAACCAATAATTCAGTTATGTTATGTTTTTCAAGGAACAGAAAAAGGTCTCTGCCACCTGCATAAATTGAATAATATTCTTGCAGTAGTAACAATGTAAGTAATCAGGGAGAATAAGTTATTTGCAAAGGAAAATATTTTGAAAGAGATGCAACCACATATTTGGCCTATTCCAGCACAATTTAAGGAATATTAAGCTGATATAGTGTAACAACCTGGCTTGAAGAACTGGGAGATCCAGGTTCAAGTCTCTACTCACCACTAGAGCTCCTTGGGTGACTTGGGATCACATTTTCCTCAGCCAATATAAGTTTCCCTTAAATTCCCAGGGAAAAGATAGGATTAAAAGGCACTAAATAAATAATAATGAAAAAGTATTGTCTGTACATAGTCTACAGTGACACTCAGAGATGGAAACACAAAGCTAAATAACTTTTTTTCTAGTTCAAACACCCATCAACCAACCTGTGGCCTACTGAAAGAGAAGCAAACCTAACTGGACAAATATTTCAATGATTTATTGGAAGAAATATCATTCTGGGTTCAGTTCCAAGTGGGGAAAAAGACACTGGAAACATGGAGGCTATTTAGAAGGTTTAATGGTGACAGGATCACATGGCCTGGAACTCCAGAGTGAAAAGGAAAGATGATCACATGCTTCCTTCAGGTGAAGGAAGAGATCAAGAAAGGGCTAAGATGCTGAGAGTGCCCGGGTTTTATAACCTTTGTTGGGATTTGAATTGAATCTTGTATTCTGATTGGTTGTCAGACTTCCATGCAGGGGCAACTCTGTAGGCTGTCCTGAGTTCCAGGCTTGGTTGAGCCTTGCTGGATGATGATGCACTGAAAAGGGCTTTTGGCAATTGCTATAGCTTTACCTGGAGATCTTTGTAATGTAAAGTATCCTGGCCCAGGCCTTAATGGCCCACCCATTAACAAAGGTGGAGGTGAGCTTCTGCTTCTAAGGTGAGTTTCTGTTTCTGAGTTTCTACTCTTCTTAGAGGAAATATTCTGCCTTTTTAATATTTCCTAGGATATTTTATTTTTCTAGGAGAGGGTGGGTGCTAACTTCCTACAGATTTAAGTAGAAAGAAACAATAACTGAGTCAGATTAATATATTGTGGTAAAAACAGAACCCACAAGGAAAGAAACCAAATCCACAAAATTTGCCTTTGAGGTTGAAGCAGTGTTAGAATCAAACACCATTTCCAAGAACATTCAGTCCCAGTATTGTGGTCAGGGCACTCTGCATAGCCAAGCTGTTCGCTTCTTCAGAGCAGAATTAGGCACTGGAAATAGGAAAACATAAGGCTCATAAAATAATTCCAAAAGGAGTTACTCACAGAAAAACATAAAAAGTAAATGATATATTGATCCAGATTGAGCCTAGGGTCACTAGATAGTGAGATAAACAGCAATTAAATTAAAGTTACAAATAATAAATAAATAGGCTTGGGGGTGGGAGAAATGGCCATTTTTATTGTGGATGGGACAACATATCCTGTATTTTCCTTTCCTTTCCTGTCTTTATTATGTTTCCAGCTGGGAAGTCTTACAGCATTTTTAAAGCACAGAAATCAAGATTTGTACATAAATATAGTTCGAATTTGGGCCCCGGTACGACTTCCTAAAAATGAATTTAAAGTAATATTACATTGTAATAATAATGTTATATTGTATTTATAAGAATGACATTTTAAAATTGTTTAAATCTCCTTTGCTACAGTTTATATTTCTTGAAAGCACTATGATTTTCTTTTTAATCTCTGGGCACATTTTGGAGATCAAAGGTTTCCAGATTGTAAAATGATTCACTCATTCATTTTTCCTAAATACCCACACGTGAGATCAGATCTCATCGGAGAAAAGAGCCCCAGAAAGAATCTAAACATAGCAATCTAGGAATGCTTCTTTAGACGAACAAATTAATAAATGAACCTTTATTATCAACTTCTGTAGAAATACACAAAAGAGCATCATATTAAACCATCATTTTTCTTGGATATCAGGTCTTTCATTCTGTAGGATAAAAGTATCTGATGTCTTCTGTAGGAGAAAAAAGGCACTTGATTTTAAATTCTTCTTCATTGCATTATTTGTTTGCAATATGAAAATAAAATGTCTAGAGTTTTCAGACTAGGATGACAAACATTTCTAACAATAAAATTAGATTTCCTGAAGTCTTCTGATCAAAATTCTCCAAATGTTCCTCGGTTTCAGGAGAGAAAAAGCAGGTTGAGAGAATTTAGCATGGTTCTTTCAATTCTTTCCAACCAACAGATATTCATCCACTGGATGAGTGTGAAAGACAGGAGTTCCCAATCTTTTTGCCCAAAAGCCCTCTTGGTCTTCAACTCCTAGCCCTGCATACTCCTTGGAGTAACATCCCAGTAGTTGCTGCTGCCACCATTCTTGTCTTTCATGCAGAAAGGGTTTACCTGGCATTCTCCCCAATCCCAATCCCAATGCCAAGCAGTGGCATCAGAAAAATATTTTTTCTTTCTCTCTTATTTTATTGTGAAGGTGACCAGGTGAACTGCTGCTTTTTAGTCCCACTCCACAGTAAAGGGAGAGAAGGGGGGCTAACAGGTTTTGGCACCTGAAAGATTACCTTCATCTCTTAATTCCAGGGGATTGATGTTGAACTGAAGAGGAAGATGACATTTCTGGCACTGGTGCTGGGAGAACTGGCAATGAAAAGCTCTTCCCAGACTTCTTTCAGCATCATCACCTCCAACTTCTTCTGACACTCACAGCAAGAAAAGACAGGAGAATCCTTTCCCTCTCACCAACACTTTATTATGTTTTTCCGTTTATACATAATACCATTACTAATTGAACAGTATTGTGACAATATACAATATATACATTTATGCATCCTATCCAATTTTTCAATACACACTACTTCCATACCTTCATAATTATTATATACATTATTTACGTTTTCTATTCTTATGTACATTGTCAATCCATATATACAGGGGTAGGATTCTACAGGTCCTCGCCTATTCACTAGAACCGGTTGTTAACTTTCTAAGCAGTTCAGAGAACCGGTTGTTGGAAGAAATCTCCTTTTGTTTTTTTTCCACCCTTCTTGCATTCTTGGCAGTATGCCTAGACTTACTGTCTCCAAAGGAGGGTTTTTCTTTGCTGGTAAAGGGGAAGAATTGTTTTAAGCTTTTCACACTGCTGTTGGGAAGAAATACTCCCCTGTTGGAGTTAGCACTTTGAAGAAATAATTGAATAATGAAGCAGAGCTGACAGAAAGAAGCTTGTAATGACAAAGAATCAAGATGATTCATTCAGCAAGGCTTCTTGGCTAGCTAGAAAGATTGACATTCGAACATGAGTTTACATACTTTTTTTAGTTTTGGTCTAAAACTGGTGACCATTCAAAGTTACAATGGCACTGAAAAAAGTGACTTATGACCATTTTTCACACTTACGACCGTTGCAGCATTCCCACTATCATGAGAGATCAGGTGAGAAGCGTCCCTTGATGTGAGTGATGTTGACTTGGCCACGCCCACCCAGTCACATGACCAACAAGCCACACCTACCAACTAAGCCATGCCCACAGAACCGGATGTTTAAAAAAATGAATCCCACCCCTGTATATATACCATGTTTCCCATATTGCATTGTATTCCATGTCAGTTTTCCCTTTTAGTTCCATAGTTAATTCGTCTATTTCCATACACTCAAAGATTTTTTAAATTATTAAACCTTCAGGAGGTATGGCATTTTTCTTCCAGTATTGGGCATAGGAAATTCTAGCTGCTGTTACTAGATGTAATATAAGATATTTTATCTTCCAAGACAGGAGAATCCTATCCTTTGGTGTCACAGGAGCAATCACAAGGGTGAGACCAGAAAGTCAAGGCAGTAGCTGTAATGACACAGTTAAAACCCTATAATGCCTCTTAAATACCAGCTCAACCTTCTTGTATCTCCTTCCTTTGCAGCTATCTGTCCTTGCTATTTTTTCTCTCTTCACTCCTTCTGGCTGGTATTAAAAATGAGGAGGAGGAGAAGGGGGAACTCAGCTTCTTCTCTCTCCCTTCTCTTGTCACAGCCCTGGGTATCTAACTCTGAGTGATATTGGGATATTTCCGACCCTATTTCTCTTTTCCTTCTGCTTGTATTTCTTGTGCAGAGAAAAATCTGTTTTGTTTTGTTGCCAAGGTAAGTAAGGGAACAAACATGCTTAGCATATTTTTACATCCATCCTTTTAGTGGTAAAGTAGGCTTTGATGCTATAATGAAGAAAATCCTGAAGGATTACTATTTCAATACTGAAGGTGTTAGATCGGGTAGATCGGTCCACATAGAGACGCGAGACCAAAAGTGAACATTTAGCTCTTTATTGAGTATACAGTTCTATACAAGACCTGCGCTTCATGGCAGCCCTTCATATAGGAGCTGTCCGCAGCGTGGTGGCCAATGACAGCACTTTGAATCTCCCCGATCGGCTCGGCCAATCGTGGTTGATTCTAAGTGCGCCAATCAAGGCCGTTTAGTTATCCAATCAGGTTGCGGCCTGTGTGGGCCAATCAGGTTTCAGGATTTGGAGTATGTTAATACAGAACAGAAGGTTACTTTTTGAAATATTTATTTCAAAGAAAAACTTTTTTTAAAAAAGTTTTATTTAAGTTTTCACAAAACATATAAATATAAATAAAATATCTTTTTTTCAGAACAGTGTGACCCCAGGTTATCACTTCTCCATACAGACATAAACTCAATACATATTTATCTTATACATTCTAATCCATATCTTATAACTATTTTTGCAATTTTTTCAATAGCTTTTCCCTTTCTTTACTTCCTGTAGCCTTATTTTAAATTATCTCATTCCTTTCTTAATTCAATTACACATTTTTTCTAATTTTTAAAATCTTTCTAATCAATGTTTCTATACTTTTGTCTGTCCTGTTTACAATTTCACATTATCTTTTCTCATATAACAAATTTTTCTCTGTAATTACTAGACTGGAGTGTAACACCTTTGTATCTTTTTTCAAATCTTGTTTAAAAATGTAAGTTACATCTTTACAGTTATAACATTCATTTTTTAACCTCTATTTTATAACACATACCTATTTTCAATCAAATTAGTTCATTCCCTTAAACATGCATACTAAATTCTTAAAAGAAATATCTATATCTATATCTATATCTATATCTATATCTATATCTATATCTATATCTATATCTATATCTATCTATCTATCTATCTATCTATCTATCTATCTATCTATCTATCTATCTATCTAGTATTCAGCTTTGTTCAGGTATTTTCCCACGTCATTATAGTTGTGTTTTTAAAGTTATAGCAACGTTTCGGCAGAATCTCATCTGCCATCTCATCAGCCTGAATACCATACATAACCTGAATACCATACTATACAAAGCTGAATACCATACACATAAATACGCGCGAAAACTTAAGAAAACAAATATATATATCTGTGTATATATGTATAACAATAGTAAATGAAATAATTATTCTATTAAAGTACAGCTCTGCCATTAATATTAATATTAATAACAATCTTTTAATTTCTATTTCTTTTAACAAACATTACCTAGTAATATCAGTTGTCTTTCACTTTAATCATCTATATTTCATATTTTACTTATTACTGTCTTTAAATAAAAAGCAAAACAATAGTTATTAACAGTAGTCAATAAAATTATTATTCTTATTCAAATTCATCTTGTCAACTGATAAAAATCTTCCATGTTTCTTTTAGATTTTTTAACTTTCTTTTTAAATCATTGAGAGCCTTATTCTCTTCACAAACAAATATTCCATTACACATCAATACAATTTTTTCTATTACTTTAATCATCTAAACATATTTTCTAACCCTACCCTAACCCTAATATAACAATGTTATCCCATGCATCCTTGTAGAATCCTCTCCTTAAGTTAAATTTTAACCATTGTCTCTGTGTCTTTTAAATAGGTTTTATACTTTTAATTCTTGTACACTTTTCCTTTACCTTTATAGCTTGTTTCTGTCCTTTGTAGCTTCTTTTCCTTTCCCTCTTCCCTCTCTTCTTGTCCCTCCCCTTTTTATTCCTTTTCTGTCTGATTTTCCCTTCTGTGATCCTCCCTTCTGCTTCTTCCTGATATTATGATTGCTTTTCAAATTACTCTTTTTTTTTTAGTTGTTGCTTCAATGCTTAAGTTTTTAGCTCCCTTTCCCCCCTTTCCCTTTTTTACCCTGCTTAAAGTTGCTTGGTCATTAAAGATGGCTTCTTCTTTATCCCAGCCTTCTTGTTCTGCCAGCATTTCTTGTTGTTTTTCAAAATCTCCATTTCTAAAAATTGAAATATGAAGCCAAAAGATCCTCTTCCCTCTTGTGCTTCTTCTTTTTGTTCTTTAAGTCTCATTTTTAACTCTTCAAGGAGTGATGCCATTTTAAAAAAAATTTAAACAACTCCCCAATTGATTTTATTTTGTTCATTAGGATCCACCATCCAAAATTCTAGGAATCATCCAATAATCCAAAACTGTTTCTTGATTCTTTTCTCACTTTCTCTTTCCAGGGGCTTTGTTATCTGTAACAAAGTTTCAGCTACAATGTATCTTTTCCAAGCCTTGTTAAAATTCCGCTGTCAATTTTTTTAAGTTCCAGGTGGTCTCCTCCATTTTCCAGATTCCACCCTCTTGTTTCCTTTTTCCCTCCTCTGCTTTCTTTCATTTTTTAAAGAAAATTTTTAAATTATCCAAGAATCTTTATCCCTTTGACACTTTATTTTCAGCTAGAAATAGCCTATTAATGTCAAAGTGGATTAGTATCAATTTCTTATTCGAATCTCTTCTTCTTAACGTTCCAAGTCAATTAAAACCATCAATAAGAGAGGAAAAAAAGCCAATTCCATTTCCTTTCCCCTTTTTCACTTAAGATCTCTTTTAGGAATAGTATTAGTCTTTAAAATTCAGGTTCCAGGTATCTTAAATAGATGTTCTCCATTCAACCTGGTCAGTCAAACTTTCTCCTTTAAACTTCCTCCTGCACAATCTTGTCTGGTCAGGTTCTTCTTTGAGGTGGCCATTTCGGACCACCGCTGCAACCACCTTTGGAAAAGGGAGTAATAGCCAGCCAAGGAGGAGAGCTGCAGCTCTCCTCAACCCCACTGACAGCTCCCCCTTCACCACCTCTATGGGGTAGCTTCAGCCCTGAATCCGGGTGGCTTAGGGTGCTCCAGCGGCAAGCATGGATCAAAACCACACATGATCGCAGATTTTGGGTCCATCGCTGAAGAAGCCTGAACCAGAAGTCCTCCAAGAAAATCTTGTTATGTTTGTTGGGCTTGGTTCTAGTAGTCCATCTATCTGTCTTGCTTTTGGTCTTTCCTTTCTTCTGCCTTTTTCAAATATTTCAAATATAATCATTTTTCTAGATTCTCATCCACTTTTATCACATGCCCCAAATGTTCTGCTTGCTAGTAATTACCTGAATGCAGTAGTCACACTTTATTTGGTCCAAAAAGGCTGACTGATTGACAGATTAAGACAATAGAAATAAAAAAATTATTGCTATATTGGGAATCAAGACTGTAATCTTAAGCAAATGCCAGAGGCAAATCTCATTGACCTCTATAAAAAATTGAAAATATAAGGCAGGAAAGAGGGGGAAAGCTCCCTTTATTATTGACATTGTTCCACAATACTCTGTGCCTTTGGGAAGACTATTTTTGTTTTGTTTTTTAGTTCTAACTGATATTATACATTTTTTTCTGACTTTAAAGACCATTATGTCATTTTAAGATGGAGAACTCTTGGTGAACTTTTTGATTTAAAGTTCTGGGTTGTTGTTTTTCACTTGGTGCTTCTGATAGCAAATAGTCCAAAGAGTTTTGTCTTTGAGTGAACGGAAAGTGGAAAGTAGTCTAAATTATCTCTGTCATCATCATCAAAGAACTATATCAACAACAGCAGCAATCTAGGCTGTTTACAGATCTTGTTTTAATCAAGTGGCCTCAAAACCAGGGAGTTTATCAAGCACTGATTGGCTTTCTGAGCTATTTGTGCCAGAGTTGAGATTTTCTGCTACAGTTGTCCCTTTTAGAAGTTGGATGGATTCAGTTTTCTAGCATTTCAGGACATACTGTTTCATCTTACTTGTTTTAGCTGCCATATCCATTTATTTCAATTGTTGATTTTGATCTGATGTGTGTGTGTACCCAAACAAAGCTGAATACCATACATATAGATACTCGCAAAAACGTAAGAAAATATTATATATATATATATATGTGTGTATGGATCTTTTATTCAGGTTTTCTCCTGTGTAAGATTGGAAGTATCTAGGCAACATTTCGATGAAGTCTCATCTTCAGGCTTGGTCTTCAGCTCTGTGCTTCTCAGAGTGATGTGAGCTTGCAGCTGCTTCTTCCTTTTTTAACTCTAAAAAAAAAAGGAAGAAGCAGCTGCAAGCTCACATCACTCTGAGAAGCACAGAGCTGAAGACCAAGCCTGAAGATGATGAATGAGACTTCATCGATATATATATATATATCACAAACACCATACACCATATATATATATATATATATATATATATATATATATATATATATATATATATATATATGTTTTCTGAGGTTCTCGCGGGTACTTGTATGTGGATCTTTGGTTATTCGGGTTTTCTCCCGCGTAAGATTGGAAGTATCTGGGCAACGTTTCGATGAAGTCTCATTCATCATCTTCAGGCTTGGTCCTCAGCTCTGTGCTTCTCAGAGTGATGTGAGCTTGCAGCTGCTTCCCCCTTCTAACTGCTCCTGGGGGTGTGACTTGATTGGCTGGGGGCTTGGCTGTGTTCTGACTGGATGGGGGGGTGTTCTCATTGGTTGGGGGTTTGGCTGTGTTCTGATTGGTTGGGGGGTTGGCTGTGTTCTGATTGGCTGGAGGCATGTTCTGTTCAGGTGGGGGCTTGATTGTGCAGAGGTTAGTCTTAGTTGCAGCCAACCCCCCAACCAATCAGAACACAGCCAAACCCCCAACCAATGAGAACACCCCCCCATCCAGTCAGAACACAGCCAAGCCCCCAGCCAATCAAGTCACACCCCCAGGAGCAGTTAGAAGGGGGAAGCAGCTGCAAGCTCACATCACTCTGAGAAGCACAGAGCTGAGGACCAAGCCTGAAGATGATGAATGAGACTTCATCGAAACGTTGCCCAGATACTTCCAATCTTACGCGGGAGAAAACCCGAATAACCAAAGATCCATATATATATATATATATATATGTATATATATATATATATATATATATATATATATATATATATATATATATATATATATATATATATATATATATATATATATATATATATATGTCTGGCATTCAGCTTTGTTCGGGTATTTTCCCACGTGGTGCTTTTAAAGTTGTAGCAACGTTTCAGCAGAATCTCATCTGCCATCATCAGGCTTCTGTATGGTGTTTGTGAGTCAGACTTTTACAGTGGTTTCAGATTTAAATTTGGGGCAGCCTATTGCTGTGTCAGAATGGTTTTTTCTTCCTCCTGATTGGTTGAGAGTCTTGGTCTGTGTTTATTGGTCTTGGAGTTTGCTGTGTTCTGCTACTAGTATCTTCTGTCTGTTTTTTTTGGGGGGGGGCTCTTTTTGTATCTTGATTGGCTGGCAACATTGTGTTACTTTATTGGAGGCCTTTAGTGCAGCTTGGCTTTGGGTAAATGGACGGCTATCATTCATTAGGAAGCTGGGTTTCATCTGGGTGCCTGGTTGGGGTGTGTTTGAGCTGGAGGTATCAGGGGGGATCTGTTTGTGCCCAGGTGTTTGCCTGGCTTGTGGTGTGGAGATTTTTTTGTTTGTGAGTGCAGGCTTCCAAATGATTGACAGCCTGGTGGAATCATCTCTTCTGTTCATGCTTTCTGGTCTTTTTTCAATCTCTATGGCTTCTCTGATGATTCTGTGGCTGGGATTTTCTATGGTGGCTAGGGTTTTGGTGCCATTGAAGTTGATGTTATGACCTGTGGCTTCCATGTGTTGGACAAGTGAGGAAGTGTGTTCCAGCTTTTTGACTGCATTTTTGTGTTCATCTAGGCGGGTGCTTATTCTTCTATTGGTCTGTCCAATGTATGTGGCCGAGCATGATGCACAGGGGACTTCATATATGCCTTGGTTTTCCAGGTCAATTTTGTCTTTGGGGTTCCTGAGGATGGCTGCTATTTTTCTGTCTGTTTTGAAGGCAGTCTTGATGTGGTGTCTGTATAGAATCTTACTAATTTTGTCTGTAGTGCCTCTTATGTAGGGCAGGACAGCTGTTCCATGGGTCTGTTCATCTTCTGGGGCTCTATTATGTCTCAGTGTGTTTTTGTGGATCAAGTTGGTGATTTTGCTTTTGTGGAAGCCGTTGGCTGTCAATATTTTAGTCAGGGTGCATAGTTCAGTCTTAATGTGTGTCTTGTCTGCCAGGCGTTTGGTTCTAGTAATTAGTGTTTTAGCCACAGAGTTTATCTGTGCTGGGTGGTGGTGGGATTGGGCATTGAGGTAGCGGTTGGTGTGTGTTTTCTTCTGGTATATGGTGTGTCCTAGTGTGCCATCTGTTTTCTTGTAGATTAGTACATCTAGGAATGGTAGTTGTTTGTTTGTTTCTGTTTCCATGGTGAACTTGATTTTGGGGTGTGCGCTGTTTAGGTGTGTTAGGAAGTTGTTTAGGTTTTCTTGTCCATGGGGCCAAATCACAAATGTGTCATCAATATATCTTAACCATAGTTTGGGTTTGAGTATGGCATTAGCCAGGGCTCTGGATTCGAATTCTTCCATGAACAGGTTTGCAATGACAGGTGACAGTGGTGATCCCATGGGGGCTCCTTCAATTTGTTTGTATCTTTGTCCTTTGTATATGAAATATGTGTTGGTTAAGCAGTGTTCTGTTAGTTCCATGAGGTGTTTAGCTGGTTGGTATTTATTTTTGATGATTTCGAGGGTCTCTTTTATCGGGACTTGAGTGAATAGTGAAACCACGTCAAAACTTACAAGCAGATCTTCTTGCTCCACGTGTAGATCTTTAATCATTTCCAAGAAGTGGTATGCGTTTTGTACATGAGAAGCTGCTGTTTCAGCATGGGGCTGTAGCTCTTTTGCTAGGTGTTTAGCCAGGTTTTGTAGTGGTGCTCCTCTGGAGCTGACTATGGGTCTGAGAGGTATGCCTTCTTTGTGTATTTTTGGGAGGCCGTATAGTTTGGGGCATCTGGAAGATTTCTCTCTGGGTATGATCGTGTGTTGGATCTCTTTGCTTATGTGGCTGGTTATAATTTTCTTCTTGGTTAATTTTTCCAGATATGTGGTTGGGTCTGTGTTTATGGGTTTGTATGTGGAGTCTTGGAGTAGGTCTGTCAACTTAGTTTCATAGTCTTTTCTGTCCATTACTACAGTGGCATTCCCTTTATCTGCTGGGAGGATGATTATGCTGCTGTCTCTTTTCAGGGTTTGTAGCGCTTTAATTTCATTTTGCTGTAAGTTGCTTTTGGGTGGTTTGCTTGTGCATAGAATGTTGGTAACTTGGTGTCTTATTTTATCAGCTTCATCTGTATTTAATTTAGTTAGGCTGGATTCTACTGCACATATGATGGATTCTGTGGGGATTTTTTGGGGTGCTATAGCATAATTGAATCCTTTGGTTAGGACTTCTATATCAGTTAAACAAAGATTTTCTAGCACTACATCTGGAATTGAGCAGCAAAATCCACCCTCTACTTTGGGACAAGCTTACAGCTTGGAGAGCTGAAATTGAAACCACTTACAAAAATGACAAACTCTTGAAGAAACTAAAGAAATTAGAACATGACAAGAAAGCCCCCAACAACTCACAACAACACCTGAAACAATTATTATATAATGTTTCCAACAGAGAACTCACCAAAACAGAAACAGATGTCCTAAACAAAGGATTCAATTATGCTATAGCACCCAAAAAAATCCCCACAGAATCCATCATATGTGCGGTAGCCTAACTAAATTAACTAAATTAAATACAGATGAAGCTGATAGAATAAGACATCAAGTTACTAACATCCTATGCACGAGCAAACCACCCAAAAGCAACTTGCACAAAGAAGAACTAAAAGTGCTGCAAGCCCTAAAAAAGAATAGCAGCATTATCATACTTCCAGCAGACAAAGGGAATGCTATAGTAGTAATGAATAGAAAAGACTACAAAACAAAATTGGCACACCTACTCCAAGACTCCACATACAAACCCATAAACATGGACCCAACCACATATCTGGAAAAATTAACCAAGAAGAAAATTATAACCAGCCACATGAGCAAAGTGATCCAACAGACGATCATCCCAAGAGAAAAATCTTCCAGATGCCCCAAACTATACGGCTTCCCAAAAATACACAAAGAAGGCATACCTCTCAGACCCATAGTAAGCTCCAGAGGAGCACCACTACAAAACCTAGCTAAACACTTAGCAAAACAGCTACAGCCCCATGCTGAAACAGCAGCTTCACATGTATAAACCTCATACCACTTCTTGGAAATGATCAAAGATCTACACATGGAACCAGAAGATCTGCTTGTAAGTTTTGATGTGATTTCACTATTCACTCAAGTCCCGATAAAAGAAACTCTTGAAATCATCAAAAATATATACCAACCAGCTAAACACCTCATGGAACTAACAGAACACTGCTTAACCAACACATATTTCATATACAAAGGACAAAGATACAAGCAAATTGAAGGAGCCCCTATGGGATCACCACTGTCACCCATCATTGCAAACCTGTTCATGGAAGAATTTGAATCCAGAGCCCTAGCTAATGCCACCCATAAATCCAAACTATGGTTAAGATACATCAATGAAACATTTGTGATTTGGCCCCATGGAAAAGAAAACCTTAACAATTTCCTAACATACCTAAACAGCACACACCCCAAAATCAAGTTCACCATGGAAACAGAAACAAACAAACAACTACCATTCCTAGATGTTGTCAGGCTGTGCTCCCTTTAGATCCCAAGAAAGAAATACTCAGACTCCATGGTGTAGAGCAAAGTTATCCTTTTACTGGAAAATAAAGCGGAAGCTACAAATCAATTCCGAAACTGAGAAATTAGCGGGTAGAATCCACATACAAAGAATTAGGTTTGTTCCCACCCCCCAAAGTTCAAATTATTCTTCCAATTAAAACTTCTGAATAAGCTCATGTGGTCATCTCCAGATGGTGATGAAGTGTCTTGTCAAATGACCTTGACATATTTTAATTAAAGTTTGCAGTTGCGCAAAAGAGGATAGAAGATAGCCAAGAAACGGAAAATTAAAGAAAAGAATCCCCCCTCCCCTTTCTAGCCCAGCAAGGTATGCAAACACCTCCAGTCTTCTTCCCTAGCAAAATCCCCCCTTCCACCGTTGTCATGACAGCCCAGAGAAATAATGAAATAATAGCAGAAAAGCAACAGAGGAAGGTATCTTGAGGGCTGACATTTAGACCCCCTAGAAAAAGGACATAAGTCCCTAAAAGAAAACAATATAATTACATGTTAACATTGTTATACATTTTCATGGTTTATCAGGATATTTGGCATAAAACTTCTTTAATAGTTCAGGAGCTCTAAGGTCCTTTTCATTTACCCACTCAGAATGGGACAGAGAAAAATGTTTCCAAGCTACCAGGTATTGGGTACGACCTCTCCATTTTCTAGAGTCTAGAATTTCTTTAATTTCAAAATGCTGTTCACCCTCAATTAACAATGGTATGGGGGGATCAGGCTGGGTCAATCTTAAGGTACAGGTACGTTCTGGTTTCAACAAACTAATGTGGAAAACTGGATGAATACGACGAAGAGTCTTTGGTAAAGTCAGTTGAACAGTCACAGGATTTATAATCCTCTCAATGGGGAAAGGTCCTACATACTTAGGACCCAACTTCTTCGATTTTTTGGGTAGTCTGCAAATACTTGGTCGAGAGAAATACTTTATCGCCCACTTGATATGACATCTGCGGTGCTCGCTTTCTGTCAGCAAATATCTTATGAGATTGGTGCGCCTCGTCCAAAGCTTTGCGGACGACCGGCCAATTAAGTTGAAGCTGAGATATCCAATCACTCAGTGACTGGACAGTTGGGTTTTCACCAGGCAGTTCAGGTATGGGTACAAAATCTTGCCCCGTTGCTATTTCGAAAGGAGTAAACCCCGTACTACTGTGAACAGAGTTATTATATGCCACCTCCGCAAAAGGTAGTAGATCCACCCAGTTGTCTTGCTGATAATTTATGTAACATCGGAGGTATTGTTCTAGCACCCCGTTAGTTCTCTCGCAGGCTCCATTAGTTTGGGGATGGTGGACGGAGATTAACCTTTGGGTGGAGCCTATTAATTTCAAAAATTCCCTCCAGAAATTCGAGGTAAATTGGACTCCCTGATCAGAAATTACACGCTCAGGTACACCATGCAATCTGTAGACATGAAGAATTAACAGTCTGGCCAACGACCTCGCTGAAGGGATCTTTGAGCAAGGGATGAAATGGGCTTGTTTGGAGAACAAATCAGTCACCACCCAAATGACTGTGTGTCCACTGCTCTCAGGTAGATCTACTATAAAGTCCATGGAAATTTCCTTCCAAGGAGCAGTTGGGCTGGCCACATTTTGCAGCAGTCCTGGTGGCTTACCAGGAGGTCTTTTTGCTGAGGCATAAATCGGACAACTCGCCACATAAGTCTCAATGTCCTTTTTCAACGAAGGCCACCAAAACTGCCATTTCACCAAATGTAAGGTCTTCACAAACCCAAAATGACCAGCCACTTTGGAATCATGAGTTTGTTGCAATACGTGGCTTCTCAGGTTTTGAGGTACATACAATTTCGCCCCCATCCAGGCTAGGCCATCTCGAACAGTGCAGTTATTCGCATTTGCGAGAAACCACTCATCCGTTTTCAAAGCCTGCTTAAACTGTTCCATCAGATCAGTGGATGGATTCTTCTCTTGGTTTCTTTTTTGAGCGCGGGTAATTACAGGGGCAGCCAGTTGTGTAGTGGACATGATTGGCCTTATCACTTCTTTACAGATACTGTTGTATTGAGGCATTCTAGACAAAGCATCTGCCATAAAAAATTTTCCCCCTGGTATATATTTCAAGGAGAAATTGAACCACTTGAAAAACTGAGCCCACCTAACTTGTTTAGGGGATAACTTCCGAGGGGTTTTTAAAGCTTCTAGATTCTTATGGTCAGTCCACACTTCAAATGGGTGTTTCGCTCCTTCCAAAAAATGCCTCCAAGCTAGTAAAGCCCAACGGACTGCAAACGCTTCCTTCTCGCAAACGGCCCATCTCCTTTCAGTCTCAGTGAATTTACGAGAAGTGTAAGTGCATGGTTGTAGTGTCCCCTTCTCGTTTAATTGGAGTAAGACTGCCCCCACTGCTACATCGCTTGCATCAGCTTGGATCACGAAAGGGGCGCCCATGTCTGGGTGTTTCAGTATTGGTTCTGCAGCAAAAAGTCTCTTAAGTTTTTCAAATGCAGCTTGGCACTCCATGGTCCAATTCAATGGTTGACTGGGCTTTGGTTTCAATTCCCCTTTTGTTTTCAGGAGGTTGGTGATGGGCATGGCTATTTTTGCAAAAGACGGGATGAATTGCTGATAAAAGTTGGCAAATCCTAGAAAACTTTGAAGCTGTTTACGAGTTTTCGGTGGGGCCCAGTCCAAAACGGCTCGCACCTTTTCTGGGTCCATTTCAATACCCTCGGGGGAGATATGATATCCCAAGTAGTCAATTTTTTCTTGATGGAACTCACATTTGGATAGTTTGGCATACAATTTGGCGGCCCTCAGCTTGTGCAACACAGAGCGTACCAGTTTCACATGTTCATTTCTAGTCTCCGTGTAGATAAGAATATCATCAAGGTATACCAGAACCCCTTTGTATAAATGTTCGTGAAGCACTTGATGGATCAGTTGCATGAAAACAGCAGGCGCCCCCTGTAAGCTGAAAGGGAGAACATTGAACTGGAAACAACCCATTGGGCAGTTGAACGCAGTCTTCCACTCGTCTCCCTCCTTTATCCGGATTCGGTAGTATGCCTCCCTCAAGTCCAGCTTTGTGGAACTCTTCCCCTTTGCCAGGTGGGCTAACATGTCCTTCATCAGAGGGAGGGGGTACATGTTCTCTATGGATACTGCGTTCAGGTTTCTATAGTCCACTACCAGACATTTGGAGCCATCTTTCTTCTCGTGGAACATCACAGGGGCTGCCACTTGAGGTCTGGCAGGCATGATGAAACCTCGTTGCAAGTTCTTGTCAATAAATGCCCTCAATTCCTCCAACTCCCCCGGTGTCATCGGATACATTTTCGGTTTTGGGAGCGTCACCCGCAGTAGGAATTCAATGCTACAATTGGTTGACCGATGTGGGGGGAGCTCGTCGGAAGCCTCTTCACTAAACACCTCTCTTAAGTCCCAATACTCCTTCGGGATTTTCTCCTCCCCTTCCACGTGTTCGGCACCTGTAGAAGCTATCTCGGCGGGTACCTGGGACTTCGGATGGGATTTCTCCTCCCCTTCCGGATAGGGTTGCTCCTCCCCTTCCGGTGGCCGATTGGTGCGGATGCGTATCCACCCCTCTCTCCAGTTCACATGGGGATTCCACTTCCGAAGCCATGGTAGTCCCAATATTAGAGGCTGTTCCATCCCAGGGACCACAATAAAACACAGGGTCTCATGGTGGTTTCCCATGGTCATCTCTAGGGGTTCTGGTATAAAACGTGCGGGGCAACCTCCTGCCACCGATCCATCCAGTTGGCAGAAAGATATGGGCGTTTTTAAAGTTCTCAGTCCGATGCCCATCCCCTTAACCACTTTCATGTTAATTACACACCTCGTGCACCCCGAGTCCAGTAAGGCCAACATCACTCTCTCAGTCCCAGAGGTGGGCCGCCTTAACTTTATTGGGATGGTCATGGGCCCTTGGTTAGGACTTACCAGGACGTCATCTTCTGAATCTGTCTCATTCTCGTCGAGTGGGGTTGGAGGTCCCAGCTCCTCACCCGCCGAAAGGGTGACCTCTACAACCTCTCTTGTCTTCAGCCCGGTCTCGCAAGGCTTGGTTGAGGGGTTTTTAGGCTTCCTCCCGGGGTCCCGCACTTTTGGTGGGTTGGTCTTTACCCGGTAATCCGCCATCCGGTGGCCCTCCTTCCCACAACGGAAACATGCCGTGGTCTTGGCTCTTGCCACCACCCCTCCCGGTTGGGGGGTTGAGGTCTCTTGGAGACGTGGGGGGAGCGGTTTTCTCCAGGCGGGACCTCCCCTGCGTCTGCTTCGGGCTAGATCAATGTCCACCTCTTCCGCCAGCAAGTACCACGACTTTAAATCACGTGGATCCCTTCTGGAGATGCACATGTGGTTTTCATCTTCATTTAAGCCATCTTTGTAGGCTTCCACCAGGGCCTCCTGGGACCAACCTCAGATGTGGTATGCCAGCTGCCTGAATTCTTGGGTGTAGTCTGCCACCGATCTCCCCCCTTGGACTAGGATCTTCATTCTGATTCTGGTCTTTCTCTCTGCCAGAGGGTCCTCAAACCTTCTCCTCAGTGCAGTCATGAAGACATCGAGGGTTTGCAGTTGGGGGGAGTTATCATTGTACAAAGTCACCACCCAGTCTGCTGCCATCCCTTCCAGGGTTCTGGTAACACATCTCACTTTGGCTGCTTCAGAGGTGAACTCCCGCTCAAATTCTGCCATATAACTCCCAACTTGTACCAGGAAAAATCCCAAATCTCTGGGATTTCCTCCAAACTTCACATCTAGGGGAGGCAGGTGGTGTCTTCCAGGAACCACCCCTATTGCTGGGGCTCCCCGGGTGGCAGCGGGCAGCTGCGCTGGTGTAGGCTGGGCAAGGGGGGTAGGGATAGCTTGACTTCCCTGGGCTGATCTCGCTCCCTCTTTCCCCTCATACCTTTGAGCCATGCCGGGCTTCTCAGAAACATCCATAAGGAATTTCCCGGCTTGATCCAGTCTGCATTCCATCTCCTCCCCCTCCTGCCACAGCCGTTCCCTCGCACCTTTTCGTCTTACAGTGATTCTGGGAGGAGGGGGGTCTTCAGAGTCTCTCCAACCAACCCCCAATGACCATCTGGGCATCTCGGCTGGGGTTTCTTCCAGAGTCAAGTCGACCAGCAGGTCAGTCACCGACATCTCCGGAAGCAGCATCGGCTGCCCCCCCACAGCTCCCTGATTCTCTTCATCGCTGGTTGGAGACGACATGAGATGAAACCCCCTCGGAAGAAAAGTTGCTGTTTTCTCCGGGTGGGTTGATGTGGGAGTTTCGGAATAATGTCAGGCTGTGCTCCCTTTAGATCCCAAGAAAGAAATACTCAGACTCCATGTTGTAGAGCAAAGTTATCCTTTTACTGGAAAATAAAGTGGAAGCTACAAATCAATTCCGAAACTGAGAAATTGGCGGGTAGAATCCACATACAAAGAATTAGATTTGTTCCCACCCCCCAAAGTTCAAATTATTCTTCCAATTAAAACTTCTGAATAAGCTCATGTGGTCATCTCCAGATGGTGATGAAGTGTCTTGTCAAATGACCTTGACATATTTTGATTAAAGTTCGCAGTTGCGCAAAAGAGGACAGAAGATAGCCAAGAAATGGAAAGTTAAAGAAAAGAATCCCCCCTCCCCTTTCTAGCCCAGCAAGGTATGCAAACACCTCCAGTCTTCTTCCCTAGCAAAATCCCCCCTCCCACCGTTGTCATGACAGCCCAGAGAAATAATGAAATAATAGCAGAAAAGCAACAGAGGAAGGTATCTTGAGGGCTGACAGATGTACTAATCTACAAAAAAACAGATGGCACACTAGGACACACCATATACCAGAAGAAAACACACACCAACCACTACCTCAATGCCCAATCCCACCACCACCCAGCACAGATAAACTCCATGGCCAAAACACTGATTGCTAGAACCAAACGCCTGGCAGACAAGACACACATAGGACTGAGCTATGCACCCTGACTAAAATATTGACAGCCAACGGCTTCCACAAAAGCAAAATCACTGGCTTGATCCACAAAAACACACTGAGACATAATGTAGACTTAGAAGATGAACAGACCTATGGAACAACTATCCATAAGAGGTACTACAGACAAAATCAGTAAGATACTACACAGGCATCACATCAAGACTGCCTTCAAAACAGACAGAAAAATAGCAGCCATCCTTAGAAACCCCAAAGATAAAATTGACCTGGAAAACCAAGGCATATACGAAGTCCCCTGTGCATCATGCCCGGCCACATACATTGGACAGACCAATAGAAGAATAAGTACCCGCCTGGATGAACACAAAAATGCAGTCAAAAAGCTGGAACACTTCCTCACTAGTCCAACACATGAAAGCCACAGGTTATAGCATCAACTTCAATGGCACCAAAACCCTAGCCACTATAGAAAACCCCAGCCACAGAATTATCAGAGAAGCCATAGAGATTGAAAAAAGACCTGAAAGCATGAATAGAAGAGATGATTCCACCAGACTGTCAATTATTTGGAAGCCTGCACTCACAAACAAAAAAATATCCACACCACTAGCTAGGCAAACACCTGGGCACAAACAGATCCCTCCTGATACCTCCAGCTCAAACACACCCCAACCAGGCACCCAGATGAAACCTAGCTTCCTAACAAATGATAACTGTCCATTACAAGCTGCACTAAAAGCCTCCAATACAGGAACACAATGTTGCCAGCCACTCAAGACACACAAAAAGCCACAAAACAGACAGAAGATATTACAAACACCAATCAAGTAGAACACAGCAAACTTCAAGACCAATAAACACAGACCAAGACTCCCAACCAATCAGGATGAAGAAAAAAAAACCATTCTGGCACAGCAGTAGGCTAGCCCCAAATTTAAAACTGAAACAACTGTAAAAGTCTGACTCACAGACGAACACAATACAGAGCCTGATGATGGCAGATGAGATTCTGCCAAAACGTTGCTATAACTTTAAAAGCACAACTATAATGACGTTGGAAAATACCTGAACAAAGCTAAATAACATATATATATGTATTTGGTTTGTGAACAGTAATAATCATTTCAAAATTACAGTATTTTTCCACTTATTTCCTTAAAATAACTTTGTAAGAATAAATGCCATGTTGCCCAAAATAACCAAGTACTGAATACTGTTTTCTTGTTCAACTGTGAAACATAAGCAAGACTAAAATAAAAAGGCACTGACAAATGCTGTTACAAACACACATAACCATTTACAAGATTGTGATGGTAGTGTGTGTGTGTGGACCTTCCTCATTTGTCCCTAACTGTGGAACAAATGTGTCCTGGTAAATTGCCATATTCTCATCCTTCTTCTCATTCCCAGCTCTTCACCGAATATATAGGCCATTCTCCAATTTTAAACTAAACTCTGTAATCTTCTGCTATAATTGTTTTGCAACAACTATGATCTAATGTGCTTTGGTTTTACATTACAATGATACAGTCAGGAGCTATTCCTTGTTATTGTGTAACTAGACATGGATACTGACTGATCCTCAGATGGTTGATCTATGCCAGGGAGGAATGCAGCGCTTGTCCATTCTACCTAGATCTGCCACTCTTATGTGTGTTATAGGTAATCTCCTGCCTTTTATTTCTTCGAGAAAGGACTTGATTTTATCATGTTGGGTGAAGGTTTTATTTACTCTATTTTGATTTTGGAAGCACTAGGTACCACAGCTGTTATTATGTGCCGGCCAATCATAAGTGTAAGTTCTCCATCATGATCTCTTGGCTCCTGCCAATCACAGTCAGGAGAGGGTGCACTATCAGACTGTCATTCACCTGCCCCACTGGTTGAGGGTGAAGTTCATTTTACCTCCTCTTTTACCCATTATACTTTCCACAGATTTCTTATCTGTCTACTGGTCATTTCTGACAGTTGACCAACATTCAGAAATAATAGACTGATTAGTTCTCATAACAGCAACACAGTATTTTATATTGAATTATCCTGGCTCCCACTCAACTCCATCCTCCACAAGAAAAAGTCCTTTGTATTCAGCCCCAGTAAATTAGTTTCCTACAGTTGCTAAGATACTAGGGAACAGTGGACCATCCACCGTACATCTCACCTGTCATTAAAATAAGCCTGCTACCATGCCGCATTATTTAAACATTAAGCTTCATACGCTATAAGAAAGAATAAGTGAATATGTAAAACATGTATTTCACTCTATGGGTCCCTAATGGTTTAAAACCATTAGTGTATGAGAAAGAAAATGATGTGTTTTCTAAGTCTCATATCTTATACATGGCTTGATGCGACATGAAATGAGAAAGAACATTCCCCTTGTAAATTCTCTACCTCTGAGGATATAAACTTTTTTTAAAAAAAATGTGTATCATAATGACATAATAGAATTAGGTCAAAATATTTTTTTTCTATTCTATGTCAGTAGAAACACAGGGAGATATGGTTTAATTTAGCCACTTTTTCTCCTCTGACATTGCTCTCTCAGTATAATATTTGTATCATCTGTTCCTGTCTGTATTTCAATTAGCATCTATAAAACATTATCTTTGTACCAAGTACCCAGTGCTAGAGACTTAAGCTATAAGAAGTATTAATATGGAAACAAACCAGATCATAATATAAGTATAATATGATTTTTACTGAAACCTTTAAGAAAGAATGTAGAGCTACCAGAATTCAATAGAAACTAAGATAGAAAAACTAAAAAGAAAGAAACTGAAGAAAAACCAAAGAAGTGCAGAAAAAGAAAAAAGTTCAAGAAAAGTAAAAAAGGAAAGAAAATATAAAGAAGTGTTTCTGATGTTATTCATAGTAGTTAAAAAATCAAATATATATTTGACACATTTATCTAAAGTGACATCATCTTACTTCACTTTCTATAATCTATCCTGTCCACACATTAAAATCATAAATCATTAACACATTTGTTTTTCATGTTTTTATGCAAAATGTCCACAGGACTCTTCCAGTCATCAGTAAATATAGATGATCAAAGAGGTTAATCTATCCATTTCAGGAAAAAAAAAAAAGATCAACTTCACCAACCATTCTTCCATAGTGGGTAGTGTTAAATCTTTCTGTTCTGTACGGACATTAACATACTTGGAAGTGCCGTGCTATGATTGGCCAAAGCGCATGGCGATCTCATTGGCTAAGCAGGCCGCGCTGATTGGCCTGTAACGAATCTCCCGCGATTGGTGGAAACTAATCGCGGGAGATTCAAAGCGGTGCCATTGGCCGCGGCCGCTGCGGCTAGAGAATAAAATCCGCGGCTGTTCCCTTTAAATCCCGAGCTGATCCAGGAACTTAATAAAGAGCTGAAACTAAGTCACTGGCTCCGAGTCTCCTTTCCCGCGACGGACACAACACTGGCGACGAAGGTGGGATCCTGAAATTAACCCCATCAAGCACGTGTCCTGAGGAAATAGGACCAACAAGATGGCCAGCATCGCACCACTCGCACCCTTCAACCCCGCTACCGAGGACTGGGAATCATACACAGACCGATTCCTGATGTTCCTTGAAAGTAGCAACTTGAAGGATGCAACCGGGCAGAAGAAAAGAGCCGTCTTCCTAACACACTGCAGGCCCGCAGTGTTCAAGATGGCTAAAGCCCTTGCGAAACCTGGGGACGTGAAGGAGATGGTCTGGGCCGACCTCGAGCCATTGCTCCGAAACCACTATGCCCCCGCTGTGCCCACCCTCATCAGGCAGCACGATTTCTACCGGTGGGACCAGAGATCGGGTGAGAGCATCAGTGACTTTGTGGCTGATCTGCGGAGCCTAGGGGTTCTCGGACATGGACGAGGCTTTGCGGGACCGTGTCGTGCTCGGACTCAGAGACCCAGTCCTACAAAGCCGGCTAATGGCAAAAGGCGACATTGCCCTTGCCGACGCCCTCGCTGAAGCCACCGCAGCCGAGGCAACCCAGAAATCGGCGAATCGAATGTGGAGACCGGACACCAGGGAACGCACAGCAACCACCGAGACAGGATGGGCGACCGAGGCTCACCCAGAAGCAAGCCACCGAGAGACCACCGCCCACCATGGTGTCTTCCACTCCGCCTCTGACACCACAGACGAGGAAGAGGAAATACATCAGCTCCAGTCGAGACGAGATTGGCACGATCGGCGAAGTCGCAAGTCGGGGACCACTTGTGCCGGGTGCAGAGGCGACCACCCTCAATCGGAGTGCCAGTTTTTCAATGCGATTTGCCGGCACTGCGATAAGAAAGGTCACATCGCCCGAGTCTACAGCCCCCATTGGCGAGACGAGATGGCACCCCCCCCAGGGCCAGAGACCGCCAAGCCGAGAATCGCTGGAACTGAGATGGACAGAACTGACGAAGCGGCAAAAACCGGCAGAAAGAGGAAACCCACCAGACAGTCGTCATCAGCCACTCATCCACCACAGACGCCCGGAAGTTGTACGTAGAAGTGGGCATCAAAGGCGAACCATGCAAAATGGAGGTGGACTCCATGGTTGCCTGGTGAGAAATCAAACAGTTGGTGCCGGAAATCCACAAGAGGAGGATGTAAACCCAGAAACTCATCCTCAGAGACTACCAGGGGAACCGCATTCCAGTAGTCAGAACCGGACACTTCAAGGTAATCTTCAAGGGCCACTCAGCAAAGCTTCCCCTGACAATTGTGGACCGGGACCACCCCAGCCTTTTGGGACTACAGTGGTTTGCACCACTCGGGATCGAGGTTATGGGCGTCGACCACATTGCAGATGCCGACTGGGAGGAGCAACTGACATGGGACTTCCGGGAAGTGTTCGATGGCACCCTAGGCAAGTACCGAGGGCCCCCTATTTCCTTCAGCCTAGACCCCAGCATTCCCCCAATACGCCTAAAACCATGGCGGGTACCTTTTGCACTCCGGCCCAAAATCGACGAGCAAATTGACAAGCTCGTCAAACAAGGGGTCCTACAACCAATCGATCACACCCGGTGGGAGACCCCCATAGTCACCCCAGTCAAGCCCGATGGATCAGTGAGAATCTGCGGGGACTATAAGGCCACCCTAAATTGCGCCTTACAACAAAGCGCCTACTCCGTCCCAGTAGTGCAGCACCTTCTACACTCACTGGGGGGGGGCAAGGTTTTTGCGAAGCTCAACCTGGCGCAAGCCTATCAACAGTTGCCAGTTGACACAGAAACCGCCGAGGCGCAGACCATAGTCACCCACCGGGGAGCATTTCACTGTAACAGACTCCAGTTTGGAGTCAGCGTGGCTCCAGGAATTTTCCAGAGCCTCATGGAGAGACTCTTGCAAGGAATTAAGGGGGTGGTGCCCTACTTCGACGATGTACTAGTGTCAGCGGCCAACCAACAAGAACTAGAGGGTCGTCTAAGGGAGGTACTAACCAAATTCAAAGAGGCCGGGCTAAAGGTGAAAAAAGAGAAATGCCAGCTGTACACAGAGTGGGTCGAATTCCTGGGATACCTCCTAGACCGACACAGCATCCACGCAACCGCAGGAAAAAATCAGAGCCATTACAGAAGCCCCAACACCATGGAATAAAACAGAACTGCAGGCATTTCTGGGACTGCTTAATTTTTATAATGTTTTCCTGCCCCAAAAGGCGACCGCGGTGGAGCCTTTGCATAGGCTTTTGGACAAGGCGGCCACATGGACTTGGGGGAAACATGAGGAAGCCGCCTTCACCAAAACCAAGGACCTGCTCACCTTGGATGCTGTCCTAATCCAATACAACGAGACCCTACCACTTGCCGTCACATGCGATGCCTCACCTTTCGGCGTCGGCGCCGTCCTCAGCCACATGCTCCCCGATGGAAAAGAAGCACCCATTGCCTTCTTTTCAAGGACACTTACCAAACCGGAAAGAAACTATAGTCAACTGGACAAGAGACCCTGGCTATCGTCGCTGCAGTAAAGAGGTTCCACGAGTACCTCTATGGCTGCAAATTTACCATCATTACTGATCACAAGCCACTGCTGGGAATCCTGGCAGGGAACAGGGCCACCCCAAACATTCTATCTCCTAGAATGACAAGGTGGTCCAAATTCCTTGCCGCCTCCAGCTACCGGCTCACACACCGACCCAGTAAGACAATCACCCACGCAGACACCCTGAACCGCACACTGTTACCTGACCTAGACACTGACCCAGCAGCCACGACAGCCACCCTCAGCATAGAGACTCTGCCCGATCTACCCATAACCGCATCAGACATTGCCCGCGAAACAAATAAAGACAAACGTCTGGCGCGGGTGTTACATTGGGTAGAAAAGGGGTGGCCGGAAAGAGACGATGATGAATCATTCAGGACATTCCGGAACCGGCAAACAGAACTCTCATTACAAAAAGGTTGTGTACTGTGGGGGGATAGAGTTGTTATTCCGGAAAGGTTACAAGGGAAGGTATTGGAATTGTTACATGAAGGGCACCCGGGCATAGTTAGAACAAAAGCCCTGGCCGGGAGTTACTCCTGGTGGCCAGAGATGGACAAGCAAATCGAGACCTGGGTGGCAAAATGCAAACGCTGCCAAGAAACCAGACCGAGTCCCCCCGCAGCACCAATCCTGGAATGGGAAAACCCCAGGGGCCCATGGTCCAGGATCCACATAGATTTTGCTGGGCCCACAAAAGGACACATATTCCTTATCACGGTAGATGCTTACTCCAACTGGTTGGAGGTAAGCAACATGAAAACCACCACCATGGAAGCTGTGACCAAGGAACTCAGCAAGCTGTTCACAACCCACGGCCTCCCAGATGTCATCGTGTCAGACAACAGGCCCCAATTTACCTCGCTGGAATTCGAAAAATTCCTAGTGGAACGGGGCATATGACACGCACTGACAGCACCGGCACATCTGGCAGCGAACGGGAGAGCGGAACGGATGGTTCAATTCACAAAAAAAACCATCCAAAAAATTGAACATGGGGAAATCCAAGAAAAAATAAACAAAATGCTCTTTATACAACATATAACCCCAAATACAACTAGCAACAAAAGCCCGGCAGAACTATTAATGGGGAGGAAATTAAGGTTCCCACTCGACAGACTGCACCCCGCATACAATCCAGAAAAAAACCCCAAACTCCTCAAGCAAAAACCGAACATTCTCCCCAGGTGACGCAGTCTACGCAAAGAACCTTACTGGAGACCCATTCTGGGTACCGGCAACCATAACCCAACTGACAGGTCCCCACTCGTACCGCCTCCAAACAAGCAATGGACGAGCATGGAAACGCCACATCGATCAAATAAGATCGAGGACAGCCACAGGAAATACAACTGACATGCAAACAGACATAGACAGGCCCCACAACACATACCAAGAGGGGAGGGAATACCCTGGGAACCAGGAAACAATAGAAAGAAACCAGCCATACTCACCGGAAAACAGCCAGCTCGAAGCCTCACCGGGGAGAAGCAGCCAGGCCAGCTCAACCAGCCCAGAAAGACCAGGCGGGAGCGGCAACAACCGCAGCTCAACCAGCCCGGGTAGACTGGGAGGGAGCTGCGACGAAAGGCCCGGCGACCCTTTCCAGGTGGTTCCATCAACGAGGCAGAGAGCAACACAGAACCCGACCGAACCGGCCGGGAGCCAAGCAATAACTAACCTGCGCAGGTCAAGTAGGCAAGTACGAAGCCCCGCCTACTTACGGGACTACGTTACATAGGACCATACTAAGAGGGGAGGGGTGTTCTGTACAGACATTAACATACTTGGAAGCGCCGCGCTATGATTGGTCAAAGCGCATGGCGATCTCATTGGCTAAGCAGGCCGCGCTGATTGGCCCATAACGAATCTCCCACAATTGGTGGAAACTAATCGTGGCAGATTCAAACCGGTGCCATTGGCCGCGGCCGCCACGGCTAGAGAATAAAAGCTGCAGCTGTTCCCTTTAAACCCCGAGCCGATCTAGGAACTTAATAAAGAGCTGAAACTAAGTCACTGGCTCCGAGTCTCCTTTCCCGCGATGGACACGACACTTTCCATTTCTGTACATCTGGTAATCTCATCTGTGACCATGTATAGATAGTCTTTGACTTACAATCAGAATTAAAACCAGAATTTCTATTGCTAAGCAAGGCATCACAGTCTAAGTGAATCACAGTCACATTTAGGACCTTTCTGCCATTTGATTAAGTTAATCACTGTTGTTATTGAGTGAATCATGCAATTCAGTGGTGGGATTCAATTTTTTTTACTACCAGTTCTGTGGGCATGGCTTGGTGGACATGGCAGGGGAAGGATACTGTAAAATTTCCATTTCCTTCCCACCCCACCAACCTGCTTTCCAGCTCTGTTCTCCTATGCAGGGCAACAAAAGAAGACCCAGCCAATCAGCTGGGACTCGGGAGGCAGAAAATAGATGGGGGCGGGGCCAGTCAGAGGTTGTATTTGCCGGTTCTCTGAACTACTTAAAATTTCCCCTACCGGTTCTCCAAAACTGGTCAGAACTTGCTGAATACCATCTTTGATGTGGATGTTAACTGAATCTGGCTTCCCCCATGGACTTTGCTTAGCAGAAGCCAGCAGGGAAAGGTTTAGGTGATGAACACATGACCCCAGGATGTTGCCACCATTGTAAATATATCCCAGTTACAAAGTGCCTGAATTTTGAACAGTGTAGGGATGCTGCAAGAGTCGTAGGTACAAGAATAAGTTAATGGTATTGTAACTTTGGACAGTCATGAAACAAACAGTTATAAGTTGAGGGCTACCTGTATCATCTTCCAGGTTTTTTCCTAATAGTTTATCCATTAATCCTAACCCCCTTATGTCCAATCCAAACAGCAATATAAATGATAGGCAACAGCCCAATCAAGATTGGTATCATGGTCACAATAGTCTGGGACTATTTTTTATGCTATGACTTCAAGATGGGTCTTTTATTCAAAATTAAGGTGGGGAAAAAGGTCTAAGCATTAGCCACATCTGTAAAATACTGCATAATTCCACTTATTTGTCTCCTGTTTGGATACCAACAGAGTTGACTAGAAGATGCAAGACTGAGAAAGCTTTTCTTAGTTTTAAGGTCTTAAATTCCATGAGGTAAATAATTTTGTTATACTAGATGTAATTGGAAGATCTCAAAAGTCAAAGGTTAATATTTCTATATTCTGAATCAATCTTCTGATTCATTAGATATCCCAATTAATATTACATGCAATTCTCTGTAGATGCTTTATCTGAATAGTTTGGATGCTATGCGAGCTATAGGGATAAATGAAAATACACAACATACAATTTTCTTCACTTTCTTCTCCCCAGATATTTTACCAAGCCACAATTAACCAAATCTTCATGCAACACACACTTGTTGCCTGTAGAATCTTAATACCTTCTGCCTTTTTAATTTACAATGTCGCTGGCTTCATTATTTGACTATTTATTATGTTGCTCCATTTTCTTAAAGATGTTTTGGTACTGATACTTGGCTATGAAAAGTGCAAGAGGATATATGGGCAGCTGATTTTCAAGTCTCTTGACCTTGCTCTTGTATTTCTTTTGTCTATGTTATCCACTTTCCCCATTTTACATCTTGAAATTATCCTTTACATATTATTTTTATTTAACACATCAAAGGTCTGGTTTTGCCTTCAAATGATATTTGGCTCTCACATAGTCAGCCCTGGAAAATCTCATTCACCTACCAGCAGCAATTTGAAAAGAAGCATTGTCTGAGTCAACCCTGAATTGATTCCAACTGGAGATTTGAAACTCAAAGAGGCCGTGATTCAGCTCAAATCTGCTATTAAACTACAAACAGATTAAATTTTAGCCACTTCAAAATTCAATCTGAATGTAAGCCAACAATTTGTCAAGCAGAGAACTTAATTGTGCTGCACCAATGCAGACATTGCTCTACACCAATTAAAGACTTTCAAAAATAAAATTTAAAAATATACTCTCTTTTTTCAGTTTGCTTTACCAGCTAGAGTCACAAGTTTCGTATGACCCTGTAGTAACAATTACTAACCTCTACTATATTATTATTCAACTATTATACTATAGTGTTACTAGCTGTGTTTTCTTCTTACAGATCCTGTGGTACCTCTTTTTTGTTTTGTTTTTTCCCCTTCTCTGTTAATGGCCAGAATGTAAAGAATTTGCATCTTTCTGCATTGTGCTTTGATTTGCTGTGCCTCTGTGCTTCTGTTTCCTCTGGATCATGCATTCCCTTTGAGGAAAAACACCTTATTTTATTCAGCTGCTTTTCCACATTTGCTGGTGGCTACAGAGCTTCCAAAATGTGCCTCTTCTCCAATCTTCTCCCATCTGTTCTCACACTGGATTTAAGGTTTCAGCTTTATTGGCAAATCTGCTGTGATGTCTATGGAGATTGGAACATAGATTAAAATTGGAAGTTCTAGTCCTGCTCAAGCAGGATTATCAGTCATCCAGGTCAGGATCGTCCCAAAGGTGCTTTTTCAAAAGGAAACCGGACTTTGTTTTTCCTAATCACATCATACTGTGATGCTGCTGCAGAAAAAGTTCATATGGAAGGAGGAGAATGCAGCACAGTTGTCTTCGATTTTTCTAAGCTATCTGCTCTTCCACATTATGACAATAAAATAAATCCTCTGGACAATTTAAGTGGAAAGGTCAATCAAGCTCCCTCTGATCATTGAGTTTTGTGGGTTGCCAAGAAGGTTAATGTGGCTGGTTGAAAAAACCTGGCTCCTCTCTTGACCCTCATCTCTGGATTCAAAGGAGTTCTAAGGTACAATGCCTCGTCATGAACAAAACTAAGTTGTGTGAACGTTATATCAAGCAATTATGCCATATTATCAGAAGCAGGCTGGCACAGTGAGATACATAGCAGAGCATGAGTGGGTCATAGAAAAATGGCTGGTATAGAAAAAAACAGTATTTGCAGACTTCTTGGCCCTCTTTTTTTTAAAAAATAGTACATGTTTAGCCGAGTGCTTATGTTCATGTGGCACCCATTCTTCACACATTGTTGGGAAATTTGCATATGCCCCAATTGTATAATATTTAAGCATAAGATATGACCTAAAAGACTTCATTGAATGGTAAGCTCCTGAGAGTTGAGTTAAAGCAAGATTTATAAAACACAGAAAAATAATAAATAATACGCAGAAAAGGTAAATTAGGGAAAAGAGGAGAAAATGCAGTACAGCTAAGTTGTGGCTTTGAATATTACTGGTAGCAACTTCAGAAGGAGCAGAAGTGCCATTCATTCTGCAAAATAGTTTGGAAAATGATGTAGCACTTTATGATTCTACTCTGGTGGGTGATTGGGCTAAAGCTTCTATCCTACACACAACTCTCTGGAAAATTTATAGACATGACTCACAACTGCATAACAATAGTCATAAGTCAAGAACTATCTGTGTAATAACATTTGGCAGACGGCAGTTCTACATTTGGTTCCAAAGAACAGTGCATACCTAGTCTATTTCATTTTGGATTTTTATAGTCCCATATTACATTCCAGTTATAACCAAAATCATTCTTAAAGTACAACACTGCAACTTTTCACCATGCAATCCATTCTTACTTCTTACCCCCATAATGGGGGTATATCCTAAATGGAGCATCATTCACCCAGGATGCCCAGCAATGTCTCATATTCTTTTTCTCTGTACATAACAAGCCACTCTGATCTCTCTATTGTTTTTATTTTTTGACCAGTGGGTCAGGTCAAGAGATAAGTTATTCATTCTAGTATAAAAACATATTTATTTAAATATAGAACTGCCATGCAGCCTTAGCAGTAGACTGTGGCAATCTAAGGCCATTTCATTTATGATGAATATTAGCTTAGTAAACAAAGATACATCTTCTGAAATATAAAAAAAACATTTTATTTTATGGGGGAGGGGCTTTCTTTCACCACTGGGAGACGAATGGCTACAACCAAGTTCAGTGATGCCATCTACTGGTACATTGATCTCGGGAAATTAATTCTGCATCTTTTTGCAACTAGGAAAAACATTGGGAATGAATGCAACTTAAATCATGTTTAGACTAATAAATTGGAATTCTGGAATGGAGACTTCAATATTTTAAGAGCTTTTTCTCAATAGTGGCCCAAAACGATAACCTCAAGTGCTTGCTGAGTTTTAAAACAGAAATTCAATTTTCTCAAATTATACTTTTATTTGTTGTTAATTTTTAAAATTGTAACTTCTTTTATGGAACCCATGGGTTCAAAATTATAGTGGCACTGAAATAAATGACTTACAACCAGTTCTCATGCTTACAACCATCACAGCACCCCGACAGTCACGTGATCAAAATTCAGGTATTTCACCGCCATCATTTTCCGTCTTCCAGTCAATCTCTAACATGCAAAGTCAATGGAGGAAGCCCCATTCACTTAACAACTGTATGATTCAGTTACCTGCAATGATTCACTTGACAATTATGTCAAAAAATAGTTGTAAAACCAGGCACAACCACCTTGCTTAGCTAAAAAAATTCTGGTCCCAAACTGTAGTCATAAGCTGAGGTTTAAATAAGTTTAAATAGAACATGTGTATAAATTTTTGAAACAAGTATTATTTTCACTTTTGGGGCTTCTGCATACCTAACTAATAAATCAAGTAACAATTTGGACTTTTTAAATCTGCTATCCATAAAACTACTTCAGAACTGGACCATTTTCCCCCCACAGGTGCTAAAATGGCAAGTTAAAACTTTTTCTTATTTTTTTTTCCTGCATGGTGTCCTTTGGCAGAGACTGTCAAACACTGGTGCCTCATTGTAAATTACATTTTTATTGTGGTAATTTTGATGTGTGATATATGTACAGCTTCTGAGTTAGCTTCACATTCCTGTAATTCCAGAATTGACTTTTGGCTCAATTCTAGTGATTTTGAAAGTCAAAAGCTGCAAAGTGGAAAAGCTAAGAGTCTTAATAGAACCACAGAAGTTTTGCCTTTCTCTTGCTTCCCAGTTTCCGGGCTGCACCGGTGCTAGCTTGTAAAAATTAGAAATTTGAAAGTTGTGTAGTTCATCCCTCATAGAAAATAATTTTGTTTTCCTTCTCAATATTATAGCTAGTTTTCCAACTTCTTATGTAGGATGGGAAATTGAGTGGCATGGTGGGTTACAGGTGAAGACCCTCACCTCACACTTGGGAGGCTGAGACTCCAATCCTAGGCAGCAATAAATGTTTCTCTATTAGGCCACAAAGAGAAAAAATCTGTTGTGAACTCCACGAAGGCATCTGGAAGGGCAACTGGCCAGTAAATGTTCAGCTCCATTCAGTCACCCCAACAAAAGGGATTACAGGGTCGTTTTAAAAAAAAAAAGTAGGATATGAAAGTCAAAGCAGTGGCAGTGTGAAAATATCCCTAAGTTCATGAAGCAAAATGCTGCTCATCTTTCTTTAATGTGACCTCTGTGGGAAGCATAAACTTACTTCTGAGAATATAGTTCTGAGAATATGAGCCACAGTGGCACAGTGGTTAGAGTATAGTATTGCAGGATACTTCTGCTGACTGCCGGCAACCTGCAATTTGGCAGATCGAATCTCACCAGGCTCAAGGTTGACTCAGACTTTCATCCTTCCGAGATGGGTAAAATGAGAACCCAAATTGTTGGGGGCAATATGCTGACTCTGTAAACCCTCAGAGAGGGCTGTAAAGCACTATAAAGCGGTATTTAAGTCTAAGTGCTATTGCTATAGTTCCATTGCATTATATGTGCTTCTCAACCTCTGCTAAGTTTAAGTTGGATGGACTTTAATTCTCAGAATTGCATTGAGAAACACTGGTACAAATCTTGTTTACTAATAAGTCCCTGAGCTTTGAGCTTAAGTCCAATTTTTGCAGAACAAAATGAAAATTTTCACAGCATTTCAATGAAACAAGAGAGCAAGTAGATCTAAAGCACTTAGTATCAAAACAAAAACATGGCATTGGTGTCAATCCTCCATTTCCCATAAGGCTTATCTCTAGCTCAATGGATATTTCCAGAATAAATAATTCAAAGGATCCTGTTAAATATGTTAAATATGCATGATTGAATAATAATACAAGTTCTATGGTCACTTTGGAAATCCTGTGAAGCAAGAAAATATGATTTGTTGCTGAAAACAGAAAGAACTCCAAGTCTTTTTTAAATTAAAAACTTAAATCACTGAAATCAACCTATTGCAGTTCCCTTTGGAACATAATATCTGAAAAAGGAAGGTGTTTAATTGGGACTTTGAACAATGTAACTGCACAACACATACAATTACCTTGTCTGGGTTTCTGAGACATGAATGATTTAAAAAAATCCTAAAGGCACATATACAGTGAATTTTAAGCAACAACTAGCATCTCCAGTTCCCACCAACAATAAACTCTCTCTCCTCAGGATTGAAGTTGTGGATGGATAATTAATTTGTCATCTGAGGGATCTTTACTTTACATTGTGCTATCATTTAATAATTTAGTTCCAATCAAATGTTTTATTTAAGATCCACTTGAGCACAGAGACATTCCTTTAACTCTTAAATAAAAGAAAGAAAGAAATTCTGCAGGTAGATGAACCCACTGACAAGACACCATGAATTTGGGGGGACAAAAGCTTGACGAGATATTATGCTGACAAAAGCTAAGAAACAACGTGTTTTTTCCCAGTTATTGTTAAGATAGCTCTTTCCTTCCTTCCTTCCTTCCTTCCTTCCTTCCTTCCTTCCTTCCTTCCTTCCTCTTTCTTTCCCTTATCCCTCCCTCTTCCTCCCTCCCTCCCTCCCTCTTTCTCTCCTTCTCTCCTTCCCTCCCTCCTTCCCTTCCTTTCCAGATAGATCACAAGAATTTTTGTGGCAGAATTACTGCCAATTAATTTTACATTCTGGCTCGAAAATATTCTGGATGGGTGAGCCATGGGGTGGTGGTGTTGCTCAGAAAGCATTTTTGTAAGTAACACATTTTATTTAAAGATATACTTTTGCTAGATGCAGCTTATCTCATCAGATCCTGATATCAGCGGGAGGAGAAAAAGGAAACGGAATAATCAGATGTCTTTAACAAGCATTGCCAGATAAAGACATCTTCCCCTCTCTCCCCATTTAAAGCCTATATCAATCTAGCCACTCCATGTGATGAAGTGATTTGCAGCTTTGGGCTTTGTACCATTATGGTGCCTGTGGCTGATAACTAATATAATGTAATTTCATACAGGTTTTTTAAAGTCATGGTATGTGATGTCAGGACTTGAGGTAGTCATGACAGGAAACCAAAACCATGAATATTAATACTACCATTATTGTAAGTTTATAGTAATAGAATCTTGCAAGTCTGAAAATCCTTTCCACCTCCCATGCTTTTATTGTCCAGAGAACTAAAGAACTGAGATGCGTAGTTCACTCCCATGCCTCCCTTGGTCTATGATTTTGTTTATCAGACTGTTGTTTAGCCGTAACTCTTCCTCCTGTCTCCCAAGGTTGTTCTCACAGTCCATTATATGTAGCCAGTTTGTCTAAATGGTTTAAAGCACCAGGCTAGAAACCAGAGTTTCTAATCCTGCCTTAGGTACAAAGCCAGCTTGGTGACCTTTGGACAGTCATTCTACCTCAGATCTAGGAAAAAGGTTATGGCAACCCCCCCCCCCCAAAAAAAAAAAAAACCTCACCAAGAAAACTGGAGGGATCTATCCAAACAGTTGCAGGAGTCAAATGTGACTCAAATGTGCATACACAAACAAGTATGTAGGCTCTATCAAATATATAGGCTATTTTGTTTTCTGATATTGGCTGAAATCAAATATAGTGAAAAAGAAGAAAAAGAAAAACACCATACTTTCAGCTTCTATGGATCAGTCTGCCTTGATGAGTTCAGCCTTCTTCTACTAAAGCTGTGTGGTAGAAAGGTTTTGACAGAAACCTTTTTGCTTCTGTCTTGGTAAGATTTGCTATCATGGGCAACCCTGGAAAAACTGGGTGAGATTTAATATGTAAAGATTCAGCAGAAGAACAGTAGTTTGGTTGGGCTGACAGAGTCATCTCTTCAATGACATATTAGGGGCTGCACTTCTAAGGGAGCAATACTAACTCCAAACATTTATAGAGAACAAGGGCAAAATTAACATTAAATATTATAATAGTTATAAATTTAATTCACCCATGTAGTTAGCTGGGATGTTTTAACTATTATGTTTTAAATATCTGGGCTACAAAATTTTGGATAACTGAGGTAACAGCAAAAAGGTAAAGATAACCCTAACATATTGCTGCCATCTAGTGATAACTCTTTCATATGCACACACATTTACACATGGAATTCACAGTCAATTACATCTCAATTTGTTGCCATGTATAAATAAAATAAGATGTGAGAATTATGCGAAGTATACAAACATCCTGGGTAGGGTGCAATGGCCCCAGAGAAACAAATCAATTTAAAACTTTAGTTTCTGATTGTGGTTTATTTCCAGAGATCATACTAAAGATGAATGCTTATTCTGGGTTTGGAAATGAAAATAAATCAGTTACTTAAAAATGGAAGTGAAATTTTTTTAATAATCTTCTTGAACTGCTCCAGAGTGGAGGAAAAAGTCAAACAAAGTAACCCAGTCTTCATTGATATGATGAAGTCAAATTTCTGTGTGAACCAAACCATTAATGTTTCCTAATTCTGAGTGATATTCAGGTGTGATTTAGATAGATTTACCCAAGAAGAATATAGGTGTTCAACCTAGCAATATGAGAAAGAAGATGAAGACACTGCATTCAAATTGGAGCTTCTTGGAAACATTACCAAGGAATATCTAGTTACTTTGAGTTTACATCTCCAAGGTCAGATGAACTGAATCAAGAATTTTAAAATAATTTGCTGATCATTTGACTTAATCTTTATACTCTATTGAGAAAGCCTAAAAACCAGGTAAAGTGTTAGACTACTGGAATAGTACAAACAATCAGAAAAGGATAAATAGGATGATTAATTTGAGTACTTACAGTCTGACAACAATACATAAGAAGAAAAATTAATCTGTAAGCACTTTAGAAACAATGCCATAATTATTAGCAACAATTGCTAGATGAGTATTTTCCAGATTTTGTGATCTGATAGTGGATTACTAAAAAGGCATAAATGTATCTTGATTTCAATTAATTCTTCAGGCATTCTGAATAGCAGACCAGTGGTTGAATTAGATGGCAGGAGAATGAAATTGTTACATATTTGCCCAGAAATCATACTTAGCAAATGCTCATCAACTGCTCCTCATTAAATTAGAATAAAGCATTGAACATGGTGACATAGGGAACTTCATACTTTTTAGTCTTTTTTTAAGACTGAAATGTGAAGGTGGAGGGAGTACTAATTGTATTATAAATAGCACAAAATTGAGTGAATTGCTAATTGCTAGAAAACAAAATATTTTAAGTGCTGATATTAGAGAAATAGACTATAAATAATAGATAAAATATATATAATAGATAAAATTTTATACACACATACACATAAATATATACAATTTTCATCAAAATTATGTAGATACCCATCTCACAAAGAGTAATCCACTTTTCACAAAATGTTACTCTGAGTAATGAACAACAATTAATTAAAACAACGCATATATAAAATGATATTAAAAACATAAAACAGTCATTATTAAAATATAAAATGATGAAGCAATAAAAAGATGTTCAATTGTGATATATTTTCTACCACTAGAGTGAGCTAATCTTCCACTTGTATAATATACGACTAACATTTAGAGGCATTTCAATCAACTTTCATAATTCTGGTTTTTATCTGCAACTCTCTATTATTAGTAAATCAAATGAGGACAGCTTAGTTAGCCCTCTTCTTTGAATTTGTTCATCATTTCCTCATCTTGTTTACCTTTTCTGTCTGATTTATGGATATTCTCAGTCCTCTAGGTCAGGGGGCTCCAACCTTGGCAACTTTAAGCCTGGCAGATTTCAACTTTCAGTTTTGCTGGTTGGTGAATTCTGGGAATTGAAGTCCACCAGGCTTAAAGTTGCCAAGGTTGGAGCCCCCTGATCTAGATCATGGTTGTCCCAAGTGTGTTTTTCAAGAGGCAACTGGGCTTTCTGGTTTCCTTTGAACACGTTTCACTTCTCATCCAAGAAGCTCTGTCTGATTGTTGCTCATGTTGCCCTAAAATATGTTTGAAGAAATTTGCTGGTCAACTGTACATAATTTGTACAGAGGTATACAGCAAATCAAGTAGGCTTGCATCATATATGTAGGAGGCGCAATTCTGAAAACTTTGTTAGTTTTTGAATAGCAGTATGCCTATGCAAGGACTCTACAACATTTCCTTCTTGAAAATGAAAAGAAAGTAGGGTCTCTTGGTCAGAGGAGATTCTATGAACTGCAAAAAAAGAAATCAGGGATGTTGTATTAAATTGGAAATATAGGTTGTCTTGATCGATCCAAAAGAAACATTGCTATTTTTCCTTGTTTCTTAGTATTGCTTTCTTTATTTCATCAATTTTTGGTGAACAGCTAGTGACAATGACAAAAAATATGGAACTTGGGCATAAGACTGAATGCTCAGAGCTGGAGCCTTGTTGGTAAATGCTATCAGCTGTTTCCAAACAATCTAACATTTGAAGTTGCTAATCTAGATGTAGGGCCTATTGCTTAGCATCTTAAATCCGTGGAATAGAAACCATGTTAAATTCTCTTTTCACAAAGAACAATTATGATGACAATTTTTAAAAAGACCAAAAAAAAAAAAAAAAAAAAGCAGAGGCACACAATCTAAAACTAGTTACTACACTGCTGAGTACAATCTAAAACTAGATTCTGTAGTTGTTGAAAGACAAAAAAAATATCATTAGTATTTTTCAGGGAGGTGTTTTTGCTAATTTCACTGAATGAATGAACACTAGATCCAAACAAAGTGAAAAATATTACACCATGAAAAGTTGGAGAAGGAGAGGAAGGACTTTGCTTGCCATCAATGATATCAGGACTCTAGCCAATAAGCGATTGAAACACTAAATCAGCTACAAATCATGAAGGCATCCAAACCCCCCCCCCCCCCCCACACACACACAAAAGCAGCATCTTTACTGGAAATAATAAATTACGGTACCTTCTCTTGGGCATGAAATCTAGCAATGTGGCTGGAGAAAATGTAAAACTAATAAAGCACTAATGATGGGAAATATGTTTTGATTAAAATGAAATTTAAAAATGAAATGAAAATGAAAATATGGAAAGTCAAAAAGAAACATCATGTTCTACATGCATTCTACTACCCATAAATTAATACGCTACCAATGGTGTTATTGTACAAATAAACTAAATCAGGATGTGTCTCTTTTTTTTACAATTGCATTAAAATGAACTTGCACTAGAATGGAATCTGCCCTGAAAGCATGAATAATGTTACGTTTCCCAAATGCAAGGGAGACAACTGGATTTTACCACCACCAAGAGTATTGTACAGAGATTAAAGTAATGATCTGAAGCATATTACAGCAAACTGCTTAGTTCTCAAACTCTCAGATTTTAAAGTAAATTCCACTGACATTTTCAGACTTGCATCTAATAATGCAGTGTATAATCACAGGAAATTACTTTGAAATTAAGTAACATTGGAGACTTCTCTTTTTCTAGGTCTGCAATATTCTAGGGTTCCAGTCATTTGTATATTTCTTCTTCCTTACTTGAGACTAAATGTACTTAAAAGCTAAAAAGTGAAGGACAATGCAAAAGCAGGTGAACTGAAAACACATTCAGGTCTCTTCCTATTGAATATTGTAAGAAACAAATATCATAATAAGATCTCTTTTGTTTCTTCATTTTAATTCTCTTGAGTAATAAACTATGTTTCCCACTGGAACTGATTGTTGCAGTGGTATAGAAGATAATTAATAATTAATTCATATTTGCTTCAAGCTTTTCATTTCCCCCCCACTTTTTCCCTTTAGGAAAGGAACTGTGTAGGGCAGAAGAGTTTTTAAAATATTCAGTGATATGAAAACTATAAAATCTTTTTTAAAATACTAAAAACTAGGCTCCTTCCCTATTTCCATTGCATTGCCATTTCTTTTCATGTCAACCTCTGTAATTAACCTAACAATGCAGATTAATGTTAATTAGGAACAATTCTGGAGACTTTCTAGCCATTATTGTGGTATTCCTTGGCTTTCTCCAAAGCAAGTGGTATAATTAAATATCTTACATTTATTTCATTATCAGTTCTTCCATTAAAATAAATAGGATTCTAAGTCCTTTTTGTATACTTTGCTACTGTTATAAGTATGAACATGGACATGGACAAAGGAAGTAAATACAAATAAATGGGTACAGTAAGACAGGGATGGTAGGCAGGTTGGTGTGCTTATTCACCTATTCTCCCTGCCTGAAGTACAGTCTACCCCCAATTATTTTTAAAGAAACAAGCATTTTAAGACCTCTGGGTATCTGCATTCCTAACTCAGCTATTTTTCTCTTAAGAAAAAAAATATGATTCCTATTTCCGGATACTATTCTTTTTTTCTTAAATATAAAATGGTAAGAAAGAACCAACTCTCTAATCATTTTGATGATCCAATATGGAGGAAGGAAGGAGGCAATAGTCTGCGATGTGTTCTTAGACTATACTTGTAAATGTTTTGAACCCAATACCATACTTTGAGTTCCCGGATCAGCCTCAGCTATGGGCAGAAATTTCAATCAAATCTTGGAACTGACATAGAAGAATTTCCTTTCTCAGAGGAAAGCAAATATTTGTGTGGGTGGGTGGGGGTATAGATATGCCTACATTGGTTGCAAACAATTTTTATTTATTTATATGTCTCCTGCATTTATTATTTTTACAAATAACTCAAGGTAGCAAACATAGCCAACACACCTTTCTCTTCCTCCTTTCCCCTCAACAATAACCCTATGAGTTAAATTCAGCTGGGAGAATGACTGGCATAAGGTCACCCAGCTGACTTTCATGGCTTAAGGCAGGACTAGAACTCACAGCCTTTCAAGGCTAGTGCCTTAATCACAAGATTAAATTGGTTCTAGACTAAATTGAAATTGAAATTGCTTCAGGGGCACACTAGGACTAACGTAGTTCTAACCTAACATTTAAATCACTACATCCCACTGTATACATCATAAGGAACACATTGAAGAAAAGCAGGATGTAACCATAGTTAGCAACAATCACCATAAAGGAGAGTTTCTTTGTTATATTCCTTCTTAAGAGCCTTTGAATTTCTCAGTTGTGGGATTCTCATCTTAGACATGAATAAAGGAATGGAACTTTTTTGGAAACAAGTGTGTAAACTTTCAACAAGAACTGAATTATAATTCCCAGAATATTTCATCCTAGACATGCCAATGGGAGTTGTAATTCATCAGTAACTTGATAGGCCACAAATTTCCTATTTAGTCTGCCTGTAGAACACTGTTTTTTTTTTTTTCTTATCCTAATTATTTGTGTAATCTTTTTATTAAAAATCATGCATACATCCAAAAAAAAATCAAGCTTGTCTTTTAGTTATGGACTATAATATATTAATTATCTTTTAATGAATGTCATTTGCTCCACTAGAGGTTTTTAAGAAGAGATCAGGTAGCCATTTGTCTGAAATGGTATAGGATTTCTTGCTGTAGCAGAGGATTGGACTAGATAGAAAATCTCCAAGGTCCTTTCCAATTCTATTACTCCGTTGTTATTTTTTTCAGTTTAATAGTCTATCAGCAGGTTTTATTACAAGATTTCTTGACTGTTGTACCAGTAATAGCAAAAAAACACCATACTATAGGTCAATGGTGGGATTCAAAAAATTTTACTACCAGTTCGGTGGGCATGATTTGGTGGGCATGGCATGGCTTGGTGGGCGTGGCAGGGAAGGATACTATCTCCATTCCCTCCCCACTTCTAGGGGAAGGATACTGCAAAATCCTATTCCCTCCCCACCCCACTAACCTGCTTTCCAGCTCTGTTCTCCTGTGCAGAGCAACAAAAGAAGACCCAGCCGGTCAGCAGGGATTCAGGAGGCAGAAAATAGATGAGGGCAGGGCCAGTCAGAGGTGGTATTTGCCGGTTCTCCAAAGTACTCAAAATTTCCGCTAGCATTTCTCCAGACCTGGTCAGAATCTGCTGAATACCATCTCTGCTATAGGTCAATTTCATCTTAACATTACCATAAGTGATCTGCTTTTTCAAGCCTAATTAAGTTCTCTGTATGCTTGTTGCCTTGCAAGCAGATGAGCCAAAGAAAAAGTTCTTTCCTGGACTCTTCTGCTCTTTACAATGTGCTGAGAATACATCTGCATATATTTCCTATTGTTCTCAAGATGGATCTGCTTTGTTTTGCTAAATCAGGGGTCTCAACTCTGGAATTCCTCAGTTGCTGGCTGAGGAGTTCTGGGAGTTGAAGACAACAAGTTTTAAAGTTGCCAACTTTGGAGACCCCTGAGTTAGATGACTTAATTTTCTAAACTGAAGCTATGAAGCCTGTTTGGTTTTGGAATAAAGCAATCAAGTTCTTAACTTACTGCTTGATTCAAGTTGTTACTTCACATATTCTGCTATAGGCAGGACTGTCAAAGATTCCAGGCTGGAGAGTTTCTATACCAGAGGTTTCCAAACTTGGCAACTTTGAGACTTGTGGACTTCAACTCCCAGAATTGCCCAGCCAGCTGGTTGGGGAATTCTGGGAGTTGAAGTCCACAAGTTGCCATGTTTGGAGATCCCTGTTCTAGACTAGCCTAAAGTCTATGTAATTTAGCAAAATTATTCCAGTCAGTTTAGATTTTTTAATGACCAAACATCAGATTTCTGTAGTTCATTTGGCAGAATTGTAGATTGATACTAGGGAGGTCAACAGGGATTAATAGATTTGGGGGAGGAAAAACAGATCTTCAAATTATAGCTCCTGTTTTCTCCCTTGAAATTCCTTTTGAATAAATAGAGAGAGTATCATATTCCAAATACCATGTATCTTTTTATTGAAAGTACAGCATGAAGATCACTAGGGGGTTCCTGTGAATAAGTTTTTGCTTTTTAGAAGCATTTTCTTCTGGATAACAATGACAACATACAATTAGAGAATTTCTGAAGACACAAGAAAGGGGGAGAGAACTCCACTTGCAATGGAAAGTGGCCACCCAGAGCCACATTAAGAACAGCAGAAGCAATGAGAAGGGCTGTTCTTAGATTTTCAGACCAGAAACTGACGTGGCATTGTTACCAGTGCAGCATTCTCTAGCCAAATAGTTTTAAAAACAACTGGCTTAGGGCTACCACTGAAGTAGGATACACCCTATAATACTGAGTGGTTTTATTTACCAATATGAGGTTACATGATGAAAAAGAGAGTTAAAAATATAACAAACAGCCTTAGAGTTAGCCAGTGTGGTGCAGTTGCTGAAGGCGTCAGAGGACCAGGATTCAGAAATTTTAGGTTCAACCTAACTATAAAACACACTAAGAAATTGGTCTAATCCTTTTTTTTTTAAATCTGCCTTCCAGTCTTTCCCCAATTGGGTTGTTGTGGGGATAAAAATGGGTAGGAGGAATATTGTGCTACCTTAGAGAAAAGAGGCTGCAAATTAAATTAATAAGATGAAACAAATGCATTCACTAATGAGAGTAGAGGAAGATGAAATTTCCTTACACTATGAGGAATGATTTCAAAGTGAAGCACATACTTACTTTTGTCAATTGGGTGATTTTCAGATGAATTGGAGTCAGACTGTAACACTATTAGGTCGAATCCAAGGCATCTGAAGGGTACCAAGATAAGAACAGCTGGTACAAAGAGACAACAAATTCAATGGGTCCCTATCCTGGAAGTATCCGTGATCTTCAGCACATCATTCTTTGGCTGCCAATACATTTCTTTCCAGAGCTTGTTTGTTTATTAAAATATGTACAAATGAAACAGATCTTGTCCAGAAACCGGTAGTGTTAATTGCATTCTGTCACATTTCCATGAAGTCCTCAAGCATACACTGATCGGAACACAGAGGTCAGGAATACCTATGTGTTGTTGTCTGCATGTCCACACAATCGCAAAGAACAGTGCTGATTTTTTTTAATGAAAAAGTGAGAGATCCCATCCAATAAGAAATCATTTCTTTTAGTCTTGATCCATACATTGCAAATTGATGTGCCTAAAACAAATAAGCAGTATCTGCAGTTATGTCCTGATAATAATATTTTTTTTTAAAAAGGCTCTGGGCTAGTTTGAGTCATGTTGACTAAACTCTTTGAGCTTCCAGAACTGATTTAATAATTATATATTATCCCTTACTGTATAAATTTCCTACTATTGTAATGCTATTTATCCTTTCAATGACCAGCAAAGTTTCAAAAAGTGTCACATGAAGGAAAGTTGAATTGGACACCTATAGAAATGGAATAAATCAAATAAAAGTCAAATGGATGAGACAAAATGCTAGCATAAAATTATAAAATACTGTAAAAGAAAGCATGTGATCTACACTTTTATAATGTGTGTTAATTATATGTGCAAGTGTAAATCCTCAATATTACAAGAGAGAGAAGAGTAGATCACTTAAAACAAGATAGCATGTGTGTTGTTAAACTTAAAGTGATGAATAAAATAGAAATGGTTATTACTGTAACCAGTTATGCCTTATTTGTATCAAAGCAACACAGAATTTTCCCAAAGCACAAGTGATTAAAGGATTTAGAATTTTATAAGAAATGGTTCACATTGAAATTCTCTTTTCTTCCCTGAAATTTACATTATTAGGAATTACTATTAGGAACAGACCAGATATTCCCATAAAATTTACAAGTAATAATACATACAAAATCGTTTCATGCTCCTTGTCACCACATAGGCAGATATGCTTGGTTAATGGGATTTTGGAGTAACTACTTAGCAGCAAGGTAAGATGTTATGCCTGGCTTTGAAAAAAATGTTATCCTTTTTTTAAAAAATAAAGTTTTATTTGGGTTTTCACACATACAAAATACAAGTAAAACATTTTTTTGAAAATAGCATGGTCCCGGGTTGAACTTCTTTATACAGACACAAAATTCAATTTCATGCTCCTTTTTGTGTTCTATTCCATATCTTATACTATTCTACATTTTCTATACAGTTTTTCCCCTCTTTTACTTTTCTCAATTTTATTTTGATTATCTCATCTCAATTCAAATCATTATATTTATACTTTTGTCTGTTCTGTTTCAATTTCATATTATCTTTTCTCATTAAACAAATTTTCTCCTGTAGTTACTAATTGGAGTATGACACTTTTATATCTTTTAATTACATCCATTCAACTCTTATTTAAACTTCAATATATACCTTAAGGTTATGACTTTCAATATAATACATAATACATAACTTCCAATCGAATTCTGCTTGGTACATTCTTATAATACACTATATTCTTTAAAAAAAAGATTATAAATATATGTAATTATAAACCCTCATTCCATTCCAATTCAGTTCTATCATTAATAATCATTAAAATCTTAACATTTTTAACATTTCTTTTCAATTAAATATCATACTTCCTTAAAAACACATATAATCTCCATAATTAATTTTTCCCTTATTTCTCTTCACGTATGTTTTGTAAATCATTAAATATTCATTTTGTTACATTTATTTATTGACAAGCATTCCACTGAATTACAATAGCTATTTTATCAAAATTTTAATCATACATTGTTTCATATTTTCTAAAATTATTTCCGTTTCTAATATAACAATACTATCTTATGTACCTTTGCAGAATCCCTTTTTCCATTAAATTTTCACCCACTATCTCTAAATAGGCCCTGTTTCTCTATATTTTGTTTCTGTCCTTTATAACTTCTTTTCCTTTCTTTCTTCCCTCTCATCTTCTCCCTCCCCTTTTTACCCCCTTGTCTCTCTACTTCTAATTCTCTCTTCTGCATTTCCCTCCTCTGTTGCTTTCTGATTTTATACTTATTTTTCACTCTATTTTTGGGGGGGAGTTGTTTTTCCCAATCTTAAACTTTCCATTCTCTTTCTTCTTTATCCTTACTGTGGGGGGAGTTAGAAATTGTAGGTATCTTGCTGGTCCTCAAATACTTTATTGATCCAATTTCTGCCATTTGCTACTGAAGTCTCAAACAAGCAGATTTACACATTTACACATTATTGGATTTTGCCTGTACTACAGGAATCTTGCCTTCCCTTTGCTTGCCTTCCCTTAAGTTCCATAGAACTTAGGGGGAAATCAGTTCTAGATCTCTTGAAGATGCACAACAATTCAAGACAATTGAAGATGCACAACAATTGAAGATGTGCAATAATTTCCCACTTGAGTACTCCTTCTCTGCCTGGCTGAGTATTTCCCCAAAGCTATTAACTTCAGCCTAAATCTCTGTAATAAGAAAATGACCTTGGGAGACAGAGTAAAGAGCAAGAGATACAGACATGTCAATGGTTGGATAAAAAAACAATTTAGACTGCAGCAGAAACTGAGCAGGAGAAGGAGATAACAAAAGGCTCCTTCTAATTTCTTTAGTTTTAAAGAAAATGGGAGAAGAAATATAGTTTCAGACTTGCAATATTTTGTTAATGTAACCTTACAATAAGATAGAATTACTTCATCTGACTATGCTGCCTATCGGGTTTACCTTACAAATCTGACAAACGTCTTTTATAACTCTGCATTATCTATCAATATCAGTACTAGGCCCCAAGGGGCTTACTCACCACTGGAGGTGGCTGACAGGGTAAGGAGCTCTCATCGCCATCCTATTTGTCTTTTGGCTCTGGTAGGCATGGTTTTAGTTTTTAATATTATTTCAATGTCAATTCATTTTAATCTTTTAACTATTTTTCAGTTGTTTTTATAACTTGTAAGCCATCTCATCCAGTAGGGGAAATGGACAGCATATAAAATGAATGAATGAATGAATGAATATTGTACATGTGCCAGGTCAATCATATAGCAAACTATGTATGTGAAGTGATGGTGACATGATCTGTAATTCACAAAAAAAATTATGTGAATTGTGTGAATCAGTGTGTGTATGAATAATTGTAACTTTTTAAATGGAATAAATCTCATATTGGCTTGAAGGACAGAATGAAACTGTTGTGTAGGCACTGGAAGAAGGCTCGCGAGTCAGTGACTAGTTTTCAGCTCTTTATTGGTCCCGAGATTGACTCAGTTCGGCTAGGGTATGCGACGGCTTATATAGAACTTCCCAGCCAAGCCGCGGCCAATGACATCGCTTTGAATCTCCTGCAATCGGTTTCCTCCAATCACAGGGGATTTGCAGTGGGCCAATCCATGCTGCTTGCTCGGCCAATCAGGTAGCTGTGCGTCTTAGCCAATCAGAACGGTTGTCTACAGGAATGCTAATGAACAATACAGAATACCCCTCCCCTCTTGGTATGGTCCTACATGACATAGTCCTGTAAGTAGGCGGAGCTCTGCACTTGTCTACTGGACCTGCGCAGGTTAGTTGGTGTCTGGTCTTCGAGCAGTTCGGTCGGGTTCTGTGTCGCTCCTTGCCTCATCGGTGGAACCGCCTGGAAGAGTGAGCCAGGCCTTTCGCCGTAGTTCCCTCCCAGTCTACCTGGGTCGGTTGAACTGCTGGTTTTGTCGCTCCTGCCTGGCCACTCCGGGCTGGTGGAGCTGGCTTGGCTGTTTCTTCCAGGCAAGGCTTCGAGTTGTTCATCTGTTCCTGCTTCGGTTGGTAAGTATTCTTAGTTTCTTTTTTGTGGGGTTTGGTTATTTTGGTTTCTGGGGTTTTTTCCCTCCCCTCTTGGCTGGTATTGGGGCTTCCCCTCCCTTCTGTGGTTTCTTTTTCCGTGCGTGCCTGCATGTCGGTTGTATTTCCCGTGTTGATTCTCGATCTTAATTGATCGAGGTGTTTTTTCCATGCTCGTCCGTCGGTTGTCTGTAGCCGGTTCGAGTGGGGACCTGTCACTTGGGTTATGGTTGCTGGTACCCAGAGTGGGTCCCCTGTGAGGTTTTTTGCATATACTGCGTCGCCCGGTATGAACGTTCAGTGTTTACTTGATGAGTTGGGAGGTTTTTCTGGGTTGTATGTGGGGTGCAGTCTGTCAAGTGGGGACCTTAATTTTCTTCCCATTAATAGTTCTGCCGGGCTTTTGTTGGTTGTCGTGTTTGGAGTTATGTGCTGTATGAATAGCATTTTATTTATTTTCTCTTGTATTTCTCCGGTTTCTATTTTTTGGATTGTTTTTTTTGTAAATTGGATCATTCGTTCCACCCTCCCATTCACCGCCGGATGTACTGGCGCTGTCAGTGCATGTCATATTCCCCTTTCCACTAGGAATTTTTCAAATTCCAGCGAGGTAAATTGGGGCCCATTATCTGATACAATGACGTCTGGGAGGCCGTGGGTTGTGAATAGTCTGTTGAGTTCTTTGGTAATGGCCTCCGTGGTGGTAGTTCTCATGTTGCTTACCTCCAGCCAATTGGAGTAAGCATCTACCGTAATGAGGACGGTGTGCCCCTTCGTAGGTCCGGCGAAGTCTATATGAATCCTGGACCATGGTCCCCTGGGGGTTTCCCATTCTCGGATTGGGGCAGGGGGGGGCTTGGTCTGGATGCTTGGCATGGCCTGCATGCTGCCACCCAAGCCTCGATTTGTCTGCCCATCCCTGGCCACCAGGCGTAACTCCTGGCCAAGGCTTTTGTCCTGATGATGCCCAGGTGCCCCTCATATAATAATTCCAGTACTTTTTTTTGTAATTTTTCTGGGATGATAACCCTATCCCCCCATAGTAAACAACTCTTTTGTAAGGATAGTTCTGTTTGCCAGTTCCGAAATGTCCTAAATTTCTCGTCGTCATCTTTTTCCGGCCACCCTTTCTCTACCCAATGTAAAACTCGCGCCAGACGTTTGTCTTTATTGGTTTCGCAGGCAATGTCTGATGCGGTTATGGGTAGATTGGGTAGGGTCTCTATGCTAAGGGTGGATGTTGTTGGTGCTGGGTCGGTGTCCAGGTTGGGCAATGGCGTGCGGCTCAGGGCATCTGTGTGGGTAATTGTTTTCCCGGGTCGGTGGGTTAGCTGGTAGGCGGTGAGGAATTCGGACCACCTTGTCATTCTTGGGGATAGAATGTTCAGGGTGGCCCTGTTCCCTGACAGGATTCCCAGCAACGGCTTGTGGTCGGTGATGATGGTAAATGTCCTTCCATAGAAGTACTCATGGAACCTCTTTACTGCGGTGACGATTGCCAGAGCCTCTTTGTCCATCTGGCTGTAATTTCTTTCCGGTTTCGAGAGGGTTCTTGAAAAGAAGGCGATGGGTGTTTATTTTCCATTGGGGAGGGTGTGGCTGAGGATGGCTCCAACACCAAAAGGTGATGCATTGCATGTGACCGCTAATGGTAGTGTCTCGTTGTACTGGATGAGGACGGCATCTGAAGTGAGTAGGTCCTTGGTTCTGTTGAATGCGGCTTCCTCACGTTTCCCCCAATTCCAGGTTGTTGCCTTTTCCAGGAGTCTATGCAATGGCTCCGCTGTGGTCACTTCCTGGGGCAGGAAGACATTATAGAAGTTAAGCAGTCCTAGAAATGCCTGCAGCTCTGTTTTATTTCATGGCCTGGGGGCTTCCTTGATGGCTCTGATTTTTTTTTCGGTTGGGTGAATTCCATGCTGGTCTAGGAGGTACCCTAGGAATTCGACCCTCTTGGTGTGTAATTGGCATTTTTCTTTTTTGACTTTTAGCCCCGCGTCTCTGAATTTTTGTAGCACCTCCCTCAGGTGACCTTCCAGTTGTTTTTGGTTGGCCGCGGACACCAGCACATCATCAAAATAGGGCACCACCCCCTTGATTCCTTGGAGGAGCCTCTCCATGAGGCTCTGGAAAATTCCAGGTGCCACGCTGACTCCGAACTGGAGTCTCTTACAGCAAAAAGGCCCCCGGTGGGTTACTATGGTCTGCGCCTCAGCGGTTTCCGCGTTGACCAGCAACTGTTGGTAGGCTTGTGCAAGGTCGAGCTTGCGAAAACCTTTCCTCCCCCCAGTGAGTGCAGAAGGTGCTGCACTACTGGGACGGGGTACGTGCTTTGTTGTAAAGCGCAGTTTAGGGTGGTCTTATAGTCCCCACAGATTCTCACTGACCTATCGGGCTTGACTGGGGTAACTATGGGGGTCTCCCACCGGGCGTGATCGGTTGGCTCTAGGACTCCCTGTTTGATGAGCTTGTCTATTTGCTCATCGATCTTGGGTCTGAGTGCAAAAGATACTCGTCGCGGTTTGAGGCGAATTGGGGGAACGCTGGGGTCTGGACTGAAGGAAATAGGGGGCCCTTGGTACTTGCCTAGGGTGCCGTCGAACACTTCCTGGAAGTCCCTCACGAGTTGTTCCTCCCAGTCTACCTCTGCGATGTGGTCAATGCCGGTTACCTCAATCCCGAGCGGCACGAACCACTGTAGTCCCAAAAGGCTGGGTCGGTCTCTGTCCACAATAGTCAGGGGAAGCCTTGCTGTGCGCCCCTTGAATGTGATTTTGAAATGTCCAGTTCCGACTATGGGGATGCAGTTCCCTTGGTAGTCCTTTAGAATTAGCTTCTGGCTTTCCAGGCCCCTTTTTTGGATGGTGGGTACCAGGCGCTTGATTTCCCACCACGCAACCATGGAGAGATAGGACCCGGAGTCCACCTCCATCTTGCATGGCTTTCCCTTGATTCCCACTTCCATGTGTATCTTGCGGGCATCCCAGCTAGATGAATGGCCGATGATGACCGTCTGGTGGGTCTCCTCTTTCTGTCGGCTCTCGCCGTTCTGTTGGCCTCGTCCGTCCCGGTTCCAATGGTCCTCAGCTTGGCGGTCCCTCGTTCTGGGGAGGGTGCCATCTAGTCGTCGGCCGCTGCCGTCTCGTCGTCGGGGGCTATAGGTTCTTTTGAGTTGGCAGACTCGGGCGATGTGGCCTCTCTTGTCGCATTGATGGCAGATCGCATCAAAAAATCGGCATTCTGCTCGAGGATGGTCACCCCCGCACCCGGCGCATTGCAGCCCCGACTTACGACTCCGCCATTTGTGCCAGTCTCGTTCTGTTTGGAGCCAGTGGATGTCTTCCTCCTCATCCGTACTGTCAGAGGGGGAGTCGAGGTTGCCATGGTGGGTGGTGGTGGTTGCTCGCCAGCTTGCTTCTGGTTGCATCTCGGCTGCTGTGGTCATCTCGGTGGTTGTGGCTCGGTCCCCTGCGTCTGGTCTCCGCATTCGGGCCGCTGATTTCTGGGTTGCCTCAGCTGCGGTCACTTCCGCAAGGGCATCGGTGAGGAAGATGTCACCCTTTGCCATCAGTTGGCTTTGTAGGACAGGGTCCCTGAGTCCGAGGATGACTCGATCTCGTAACGCTTCATCCATATCTGTGAAGCTGCACATGCCCCCTAGATTCCACAGGTCAGTGACAAAATCACTGATGATCTCACCCTCTCACTGGTCACGCTGGTAAAAATCATGCCGTCTAATGAGGGTGGGTACAGCGGGGGCATAGTGGCTTCGCAACAGAGGCTCGAGGTCGGCCCAGTCCATCGCCTTTATATCTTCGGCTTTCGCCATCTTAAACACTGCGGGCCCGCAGTGTGTCAGGAAGACAGCCCTTTTTTTCTGCCCATTTACGTCCTTGAGGTTGCTACTCTCTAAGAACATCAGGAACCGGTCAATGTACGATTCCCAATCTTCATTAGCCTGGTTAAAGGGTGTGGGCAGCACGATACTGGCCATCTCGTTGGTTTGCTCGTCTCAGTGCCACGTGTTCAGTGGGTATCAGTTCCGCAATCCCATCCTCGTCGCCAGTGTTGTGTAGACGCCAGAAGAAGGCTCGGGAGTCAGTGACTAGTTTTCAGCTCTTTATTGGTCCCGAGTTCGATTGGGTTCAGCTAGGGTATGCGGTGGCTTATATAGAACTTCCCGGCTAATGACACCACTTTGAATCTTCCGCAATCGGTTTCCTCCAATCGCGGGGGATTCGCAGCGGGCCAATCCATGCCGCTTGCTCGGCCAATCGGGTAGCCGTGCGTCTTAGCCAATCAGAACGGTTTTCTACAAGAATGCTAATGAACAATACAGAACAGAAACATTTAATTTAGACATTAATTTTTGTGGAGCCAGAATTTTTAGAACCAATTTTCACTGAAATATATTTGGATTTCCATGTAGGTTTTCATTACCGTGTTTCTCAAACAATACGGCCTCCACCAACAGGAAGCCCCACCATGTTTTATTGGCATAAAATCAAATTAAATCCCTCCCCAAATTAAGCCCCATATTAAACATGCGAAAAGGGGGGAAAAGTGGGGGGGGCTTGCCATTAGGAAGTACTTTTGTTGCATGCTGCCTGCGTTGGTGGGGCACTTCATATTGGGAGACCTTCCACCGTTGCTTTCCCTTCTCCCTTGCTGCCCCTTCTCCCTCCCTGCCGCAGCGTTTAGAGCAACTCCGTGGCGTTTGGCACAGCCATGCGCCAGTCAGGGCTCCTCCCTGCAACCGGAGCCCTGAGGAGACACTTGGCTTCAGGCGCTCCCGTCTTCCCTTTGCATTTGAAGGTAAAGCGAATTATTTTACAAAGCCTCCCCTGCCCAGACTCTTCCGTTCCTCCCCGACTTCCCTACACTGTGCGCCTCTGACGCGCCGGTCCCTTCAGCCCAGCAAGCTTTTCCACCTCAAAGAAAGGCCAGGTGGGCGGCTGCGGAGCAGCAGTAGGTCTGAGCCGCTCGCAGCAGAAACAGCTACCACCCTTAGCATGACGCAGAGAGAACAAGTGAGGTTAGCGCCCGCCAGCCCATCCTTCCCACCTCCGCAGCTCAGTTTCCCCTACTGGTGGGTCCTCCTTTCGTGTGGAGGGCTGCGGGGGAAGGCGCTTGCCCTGCGAGGTCAACGTCTTTGCTGCAAAGGAGAGGGCTGCATCCGGTTCCTTCTGCTTGCTGAGAGGTGAGGAAGGCACGGCTTGCCCGGCCAGATCTGGGAATGAAGGGCAGGAGTAGGCATGCACACACCCGTGGCTCACTTTCCCAGCTCTACCCAGGCCTTACGGTTCTGGCGTGGCCCTGGCAGGATGAGCGGACGGTCCGGTGGAGTGGTGCTCGCTGCCTGCCAGGGCCAAGAGGGCTGGGCAGAGTTGGGAAAATGTGTGTGCGTGCCTCCTCCTGCCCCTCGTTCCCAAATCTCGCCAGGTGAGCCGCGGCTTCCTCACCTCTCAGGAAGCAGGAGGAAGCAGCTGCAGCTCTCTCCTCCGCAGTGCAGACGTTGACCTCATGGGGAGAGAGAGGGAGAGATCCTCTCGGGTGAGCGCCTTCCCCCGCAGCCCTCCGCACAAAAGGAGGACCCGCCAGTAGGGGAAACTGAGCCACAGAGGTGGGAAGGATGGGCTGGTGGGCGCTAAACTCACTTGTTCTCCCCGCGTCGGGCTAAGGGTGGTGGCTGTTTGTCCTGCGAGCGGCTCGAACCTGCTGCTGCTCCTCCGCAGCCACCCGCCTGGCCTTTCTTTGAGGTGGAAAAGCTCGCTGGGCTGAAGGGACCGGCGCATCAGAGGCACGCAGTGTAGGGAGGTTGGGGAGGAACGGAAGAGGCCCCGGGAAATTAGCCTCCCCACGTGGGGTTGGGCTGCCCTCTTGGGCAGGGGAGGCTTTGTAAAATAATTTGCTTTTCCTTTGAAAGCAAAGGGAAAACGGCAGCGCCTGAAGCCAAGTGTCTCCTCAGGACTCCGGTTGCAAGGAGGAGCCCTGACTGGCTCCACGTGGCTGCGCCAAACACCACGGCAGCAAGGGAGAAGGGAAAGCAACAGTGGCCCAAACCCAAAGGTCTCCTGAATATCCAAGCTGTCGCCGCCCGCCCACCCACCCAAGGATGCAAGTGGGGGGGAATTAAGTCACCCCCGAAAAGACGTCCTAGCTGTTTTTTCGGGGGTCAAAAAAAAAAAGGCCCGGCCTTATTATGTGAGAAACACAGTAGCTGCAGAAGTTGTTCTCCTTTAAAGAGGAAAGATATAAAATAGGAGCTGGTGCTATTGTTAGGATTCCTCTTTTGTTCTTCAGCATTTTGCATGGCTCAAGGAAATGACACTTTGGGGTGAAGAACAGTTTTGGGTGAGAACTCCAAATGATCACATGGTCATCTTCTCCCATCAGCTAGGGTGGGGAAACTGCAGCTTAAAATGCAGTTTTAATGCAGTCCTGAACCTAATTTTATTATGAAATCCACAGAAAGGGAGAAACCACAGAAAACTGTACCATGCTAAATATTATCCACATTTGCTTTGGTTCACCCACTTGTGATTTGTTACACCTACAATTGTTATTTATCTCTGGCCACTATTATCGTATAGCTACAAGCTATACAAACCTAGGATGCTTCATCACAAAGATAAACATCCCTTTCCAAAATGTTGTTTAGCTCCTATGGGTTATTATAAACCCAAATGGCAGGTATCCTCATCATAATATATATATTCATTTTTTCTATGAACATATTATTTGTCTCTGTAAAAAGATCAGTGCAGTGTTATAGTTAGTATGCTTGATATTGTTATTTTAAACTTACCTCTCTGCATTAAATTCAAAGACAGTGTTTTAATTAAAAACTTCTGCACTTTTTAACATCTGGCTTCTCTTGAAAGCTCCCAGATTATGGCCTGTTAAATCTATATGGCGAGTCCTAAAGTGGGGGGAGAGAAAGAGAAAGGGGAGAAGAGGGAAAGAAGGGAGGGGAGGAGGAATGGGAGGAGTGAATAGAGTGAAGGAGGCAAATGAAAAACATGGTTAGGAATTAGGGGAAGAAGTTTTTGGAACAATATAGCAATGAAAGCCCCTTGAGGGGGAAAAGCAATGCACAAGGAAGAGAATGGTCTGAGCGCTGTGTAGAAATGCAAATTGTATTCAAAGTGTCACTATGTGGTTTCAGATTCAAAGAGGATGTTTCTTTCAGTATGGAAAGCTTTTCAACAAGTTTCCAATATTTCCTTGTCTTAAAAGGGATGTGAACTAAGGCAGCGAGGATGTCTGTCCCTTGGGATATTCCCCCTCCCCTTTCAATCTAGTCTACGTGGCTGTGCTTCAGAAACACAAACGCACCAAAACCTCTTTAGCCCAGAAGAAACATTCACAAAAAGTTGCTAGTTCTGTAAAACATTTGTGCACTGCACAAATGTTCTTGAAACTTCAACTCATACCACTGTAATATTTGCTTTCTCCTTTATTTTGTTTGAATGTATTTTTAAGAGTCTTCTTAAGAGCTGGTGATGCAGCTTGGAGCTTTGGAAAGTGTCTACCAGTTAAGGCAGACTGAAGCTTGAGGGACTGCAGATTTTTCTATGCAATAGTTGATAGACTTAAATGACTTCATCAGCTAAAGTATGTAACGAATCTCCCCTCCCCCCCCATTGGCCTCTTAACAGTCTTCCTTTTCTTCCTCTTGTCCTCCCAGATTCTTTGTCTGTTTGGTCTATTATTTTGTTCTTGCTCCCTTTCCTAGTCTCTTGCTTTTTTGCCCTTTGCATGGCACAGTTTCTTCTCTTTCATTGCCACTGTAAAAGACTCTGCCATTGATTCTTCTGTGTGAAATCAGAAGTAGAGCTATAGTTATGCACCAATGTAGCACACATACAGAGAATAATGTTACATTTGGTATGTGAAATCTGTCTAATAGCAGCAAGTTTCATTAAATATATAGAGCCTAATAGAAAAAAATATATAGAATGAAAGAATCCTAAATTGGACTTTTGTTTTAAATACATTCCAATCCCCACAGCCCTTAAGCCACAATGTAGGGAAGCCTCAATGCAATTTGTTCATGGTGGGAAAGCTAAGAATTAAGCTGAACTGAATTTTTATTAGCTGTCAAAAATGTTCCAGAGCTTTAAGCCACAATCCCTATTTTGGTAGGAATTTTACTGAAGGGTTTTTCTGAAATTAAACTTCAAGCTGCCTTTGCTTCACCTAACAGATTTACTATCAAAATATTTGGCATTTGTAAACCTTGCTTCCATAGAAAGTAAGTTCTTAAAAATAGAAGCATTTTTCCATTAAGAATCAGTTGCTACAAAAATTGATTCTATACATAAATGAGGATTTTTCATGAGGACTTTAGGAGTAAAGGAATTGATATGGCTAATTTTATCTCACCCTTGTCCTTGTTTGCAGATGATTACACATGTCGAGAACATATGTGCATTCTGATTTGTGATAATTGCAGAATGAGCTGAGTAAATATTTGGGATGCATCTTCCTATATATTTAAGATTTAAAACTAGTTGCTAAAATGGGACTCAATCATGAAAACCATTTTCAATATTTGAAGGGTTGCCACATAAAAGAGGGCAAAGATCTATTCTCCAAAGTATCTGAGGACAGGACAAGTAGTAAAGGGTGAAAAATTATCAAAGAAAGTTCCAACCTTAAATTAAGGAGTGACAGTGAGAACATTTATTCAATGAAACAGCTTGCCTGCAAAAGTTGTGGTGCTCCATTACTGGAGATTTTCAAGAAAAGATTAGACAGCTATTTGCTAGAATGCTATAGACTCTCCTATTTAAGCAGGAGCTTCAACAAGAAGACCTCAAAAGTCCCTTCCAACTTTGCTATTCTGTGCCCTAATTGCTGCCTCAACTTCTCCTTCTTTGAAAATCCATCTTTCTACACCAAAAGCAAAGGAGGCCATAATGCATTTTTCAGGAATTGCTATGCAGCCACATTTCCTGAACATTATACTACCTAGAGATGAAACATACAATACTGTTTTTTTTCTAAGCAAGTTTCTCCTATGACTCAGAGGGAGTCTATGTGGCACATATTTTTCTTTCTTCCCCCCCCACCATCATTTGCCAGAGAAATCCTTTTCTAGTCTGTCTCTTGCTACATTTCTTCCCCTCCCCCTTGTGGTTAAGAAATTGTAGATGAAATACAGAACGTTTTAATATAAGCAGCAGCACTTTTAGCAACTAATAAAAGGTGGCTTATAGTAAAAAAAAATAGCTAAAATTCATATAGTGTTACCAGATAAAGGTTTGATGTGATCTAGAAAGGCTTTTCTTCTGCACCAATGTCCTAAGGAGGTATTGGAAACCACAGATCTGAAAATCGTGTTTTTTATAACAAATTCCCAAATTGTCTCCAGTTCCATCTGCTGGAGATGGATAAAGTCTTCATGCACAGAATAATGGGCGCTTTTTGGCTCTTGTTTTGTAAATGGAGGGCCATATCTTTTAGCAGAACCTGATATATAAGCGAAGCTCTATGCTTGGAATGAAAGTCATAATAACCAGGGGAAAAAATGTATGCAAAGCAAACCAGTCCAATCCAGAGGCTGACAATCTGTTGCTCAGAAGAAATCTGTGGCTATTCACATCTATTTCTAGCCCTAAAACTTGCAGGGACCTAAGGTACCCAATTCACTCCTTTTAAAAAATCCCGTCCCTTCAAAAATTATCCATTTTTTCCCATAAGGCAGCTTAAAATTGAAGGCTTGTTACATTTTTCTGTTTAATTCCCCCCCAAAAGGTAAACATGGATTGGAATATTCAGTTTCCTTCATTCTGGTGCATGAAAATGTCCAAAAAAGTTTAGCCAGCATTAATTAAGCTGTAACAACTGTACCTCAAGGATACGGAGTAAGAAAGATCTTTCCCTTTTTAATTCGTTGTTTTAGCTGGAGATACCATTAACTGAACTTGGATCTTTGACTAAAAAGAATTTGCTCCATCTACTGAACTGCAATCTTGTCTTTTAATCTTCCTGCACATAAGTCTTCTGGATTCATCATGGGAAGACTACAGAAAAGGAAGAATTCCCAGAAGATAACTCGACTCTTTTTAATAGACTTGGTTTCATTGAGGATATTTTCTGGGCAGCGTGGATTTTTAGACAAACTGAGAAGAAATGTGAAGACTAAATGTGAAAACATATGTGACCCCCTACACCCCAGAATGATATAAAGAAGAAGAGAAATGATAGGCTGGTAATCCAAACACACACTCAGCATATGGCTTAGTAAAGACTACAATTTAAACATACAGTAACTTTATGGTTGTGGTAATTACTATTCATAGTATTGTAGACCTGGTAACAGTGGCCTGGCTTCAAATTGGAACTTTAATTATATCATTTTGAAGAGCTTTATTTAGAATTCAGAATTTGAAAAATAGTTGTTCATTATAAATGTCTGTATTTCAGTCAGCCACATCACTTCCTTCAAATGTGATGCCATTTTCAAATTTTACTTAGCTTTACATATATCTAATGATTATCCAGATATGACAGTGTATTAATAAACATGCATTATATATGAGTAAATTGAAATATAAGCATACACTAAAATACTTGAATTTAAACTTGTACTTGGAGTAGTGCAGAAGAAAAGTAAATAACCTGGAAAGAAATGGTTACAGTTTTAAGTTGCATTTTAATTTTGTCCCGATTTTGCTTACCGTTCCCTTTCCAGTTTTCCTCACAGTAAAACCCTGTGCAGTATATTGGGTTGATAGAGAGTATTCAATAGGTAAGTGGGTTCTCCCAACTCCTAATCTATCATTTGTTTAAAGTTTTATCCAAATCCCCTATCAGGGATTTTCTATTAATCCTTCACTAATAAGCTAATAAATGAGAAAAGTAAATCATGGTCATTTTTCCAAAACATTTTAGAAGACACTTTGGAAATTTATGATAGCTACAACCAGTGATGGTAAACTTTTTGAAACAGAAGGCATAAAGCATGTCACGGATATTTTCATAAAAACCAGGTGAGTTATGTCCAACTGCTGCTTCTACCCTGTTTCTCCAACAATATGGCCTCCCCCAATAGGAAGTCCCAGCATGTTTTATAGGCATGAAATGAAATTAAGCCCCTCCCCCAAATTAAGGCCTATATTAAAACATGCGAAATGGTGGGGAATGGTGGTGGGGAGCTTGCCGTTAGGAAGTACTTTTGTTGCACACCCGGATATGGTGCTGCCTGCGTTGACCCCGATATGGAGTGCCCCACCAATGCCAAGGTTAACATCCAAGCCATTGCTGCCCGCCTGCCCAAAGATGCAGGGGGGGGGATGAAGTCACCCCCAAAAAGACGGCCTAGCCATTTTTTCAGGGTTCAAAAAAAAATAAGACCCGATCTTATTATATGAGAAACACGGTACCTTCCTACCAGCATAGCTCATTTTTCTCCTTTTTTCCTTGGTAATTTGACATTCTTCCAAGCAAGCACTGGATTGTAGCTACAGTATATATAAGTTTTATGAGAAGGTGACTCAGTGCCTCCTCACATGCAATATTTTGGTATATCAAGGTAATATTCAATGGTTGTGCCTTCTTTTTCATGCTAAATTATCATATACAAAATTCTTACATATCATTAAATACCTATTAATATAATCATTAAATACTCATAATATCAAGAACTAAACAGATTTATGCCCAAAGGGCTTGCTGATCTATTTGAGCAATTGCTCATAAATTTGCCTTAAATATTCCTGTACATTTGCATATAAGCTGCCTTGGACACTAAATATATGGAGGTTTAGTTTATAGTAAGAATGCAGAAGTATAATAAGAGGTCCTTGCATTATAATTAACAACAATAATAATTGAGACAAATGGAAGGTTAAGTACGCTTGGTTATTCTCTTTCCTGTGGATATACAGAATTCCCTTTGAGTGCACAAAATGAAAAAATCAGCAGTATATTTACGATGAATCCCAGAAGTCCATTTCTATACAATGTAATATTTATGCCTACTGCAGTGCAGTCGCCTAAAAAGTAAATGCAATTTAAAATTGAATTAACAGTTTCCAAATCACATAAATAAATATTTCATTTATTCCACCTAACCTCAATAGGAATTTTGTGTCCAGGTTTTGTTGTTCTTTAAAAGTTATGTAGATTAGGTAGACAAAATTCCAGAGCTTACTGAGGTTAGGTAAAATAAATAAAATACTGATAGCATTGTAAGAGAAACGAAGGAGGGAAGGAAGAGGAGAGAGAAAGAAAGAAAAAGAAAGAAAGAAAGAAAGAAAGAAAGAAAGAAAGAAAGAAAGAAAGAAAGAAAGAAAGAAAGAAAGAAAGAAAGAAAGAAAGAGAAATGTTGAGACAGGAAAAAGAGAGAGTTCTACTTTCATGGAACTATATTGAGCATCACTGCTTTGTCAACTTACTTTTTGTGGTTCTGGACAAATGAAACAGAGCTGTGTATTGCACTGTCTAATAACATGTTTCAAAATAATGGCTAGTTTTATAGAAAGTATGCTTTTCCTTCAAACCATAATTAAAGGAATTGTATGAACTTGGAAATGGAAGCTTAGTTACAAATGGTAGGGTAGAAATTGGAAGAGGAAGTTAAAGAACCAAAACTGGCAGATTGTATTCTAAAGACTACACCTTTGTGTTGCAACCTAAGGAATGAGCATGTTTCTAGAATGCATAGACCTGTCAAAGAACAGGCTTACTTAAAAATAAACAACAATGCCGAGAAGTAAAGAATGAAGCTCAAAGATTATGATAAGAGTTAATTTCAAAGGTTAATGCATGTTTATACTGAATGTAGTAAGCTGAATGAAGATATGTTTTAATTGCTAGAATGCAGGCAACAGTATATTGGCCTGCAAGATAATTTCTAATTTAGAGATCCTAGCTTGCATGCAGTAGTGTGCTCTTTGATTAAAGTTACCTGCTATGGGGATGCTATGGAGAGGATTCTTCGAAACCATCCCATCCTTCAAAGTGGCATTAACCATCAAATAGATCACATACCATTTACTAAAAAACTTGAACCAGCCAGGAGAAATATTTGTCCGGATACTGATAGCCAAGCTCACGGTTTACTGTTCAATTCAAACTCCTCCAAATAATTAAGCTCATATGTGTCTCTGTCAATAGATCTGCCCAACCTGTTTCTCACTCTGAGAAAAGTTAGAGTTAATTAATAGAATAGGGATGAATTAAATAGACATGAATTGCTGAATGTTTTGAATGAAAATGAAGGTGAAGATTGTTTGCTAAATGCAATTAAGAATGGCATATGATAGAAATGAAGCATGTGTGAAAATAAAGAAATACGAACAAATGGTTCAAAATGAGAAGGGGACACAAGAAATATAAAATCCCCCTTGTAGTTTAATGTATTATATTCATACTTTTATATATATTGTGAGGTTAGTTGTGGCTGTTAATAAATTTCTTTTTATTTATCCAGATAATGTCATGTTATTGACGAAGACCAATGATCTGTGGAAAAATAATAGATAGTTGATCTGAGACTTTTATATGCTTAGGACTGTTTTCCTGAACTCTTCTCATAATTATGTTTTAAGCCAGGAGTTCATAAGGATCGTGTGGCTGTCATTGTGGAAGACATAGCCAACTCTGTTAAGTTTGGAGCATGGGTGAGAAAGAATGGAGACAAGCCTCTGGAACGGTGAACTTCAACTCTTTATTTACATAGTGACTTCTCAACTCAATGGCAGTTATAACCCTCCTTATATAGGCAAACCCAATAACTATTAACCAATAACAATCGAGGAGCGCTAGCTCCCTTAACCAATAGGAACTCTCTGTTAATGGCCAATCGGATTCCCCGGAACGGGCCAATCCGATCCTGCCGTTAACAGCCAATCAGAAGTGCAGGGCCAGAACCCTGCACTTTACTCCAAGCTCAAGTTCTCTTTATTAAACCTTGTGCATTCACAACACCCCTGCCCCCTGGCTTCTGTTTGCAGGGCGCAGTTACATAGTCCTTTAGGTAGGACGGTTGCTTTATTAGTCTTTTTGATTTTCACTGTGTCATTTGGCTGCAATCACGCTGAGGTAGATCATTGTTTGGCAACGGGGTCGCCTCTGGTTCAGAGTTCATTTCTTCGTCGTTGCCATTATTCTCGGTAATTCCCTGAGGTGCATCTGTTTCCCTCTCTGGTTCCACTTCCTGTGTCTCTATTACACCGTCGTTCCCTTCGAATGGGTTTTCTTCTACTTGGGATTCATCTTCTTCCGTATCTCCCCCCCCCCTCAGTTTGGTCATAAGGGAGTTCAGGCATGCCCAACGGGAGCCGCGATTGTAATTGATTGATATGGCGTTTCCATAGTCTATCGTCAAGGCATTGTACAAGGTAGGATCTTGGGCCGGTTACACGAACTACTGTCGCCTCCACCCACAGCGGATTGCCCGATAGGTTTTTAGTGTATATCAAATCGCCTACCTGGAAGGCACGACAGCGGCCACTGGATCCTAGTGGTTTTTCCGGTTCATAAGCTGGGTGTAACCAGTCGAGGTGGGAGCGGAGTTTTCGTCCCATTAGCAGTTCGGTGGGAGTTTTGTTGATGACGCTATGAGGTGTGATGTGTTGCAGAAAAAGGATTCGATTGATCTTGTTGTCAGTGTTATCGTAGTCTACCTTCTGTAAGGTTTTCTTAACGAATTGGACCATGCGCTCTGCTTTGCCATTGGTCGCAGGGTGCGCAGGCGAGGTGAGCGCATGTCAGATGCCGCGGTCAGCCAGGTACTGCTCAAACGACAGCACTGTAAATTGGGGCCCGTTGTCGGATACCAGGACGTCTGGTAATCCATGCAAATAGTCTTTCCAAGTTTTTGATAACCACTTCAGTGGTTGTGTTCGTCATGCGGTGAATCTCGAGCCAATTCGAGTAGGCGTCGACAGTTAGCAGAAAGGTGTGGCCTTTGGTTGGCCCCGCAAAGTCCAAGTGAATATGGGACCAGGGTCCCCATGGTGTCTCCCATTCAGTAGGGATGGCTTTAGGTGGGGCATTGCTCACTTCCTGGCATTTATGACAAGCTTTAACTCAATTTTCAATTTGCTTGTCAATGCCCGGCCACCATGCGTAGCTTTGTGCGAGGGCTTTCATTCACACGATACCGGGGTGGCCATCTTGCAAGGTTCTCAGTAGCGCTTTTTGGAGTCGTTCTGGGATAACGACTCTATCGCCCCAGATGACACAGCCCTTTTGGGAGAACAACTCCGTTTGTCGAGTCTTGAATGGTGTGAAGTCATCTGATAATTGGTCCAATGGCCATTCACGTTCTACCCAGTCCAGAACTCATGCTAAGGTGGGGTCACGTTTAGTTTCTCTCGCGATATCTCGGGCCATTAATGGCGGCGAGCTGAGTGTTTCAATTTGCAACGTGGTTATTGTTGGTGCAGGATCGTCGAGAGTCTCTGGAAGCGGTGCTCGGCTCAATGCGCCGGTGTGGGGAATGGCTTTCCCCGGGCGGTATTGCAGCCAATAATTATAAGCAGCCAAGAATTCTGACCATCGAGTCATCCTGGGGGATAATATGTAGGGAGTCGGCTTATCTCCAGCTATTATCCCCAATAACGGTTTGTGGTCAGTCACGATAGTAAAAGCCCGGCCATACACGTACTCGTGGAATCTTTTAACGGCCAATACAATTGCGAGGGCTTCTTTATTGATTTGGCCATAATTTTGCTCAGTTTTTGAAAGTGTCTTTGAAAAATATGCAACAGGGGCTTCGTTACCATTAGGCAGTACATGGCTCAGAATGGCGCCCACTCCGAAAGGCGAAGCATCACATGTGATATTTAACGGCAAAGTCTCATTGTATTGCATGAGTACAGAGTCAGAAGTCAGTAGTTTTTTCACATTACGGAACGCCTGTTCTTCTCTATGACCCCATAACCAGTTTGCTTTCTTGTCTAACAACCGGTGTAACGGTTCAGCGACCGTTGCTTTATGCGGTAGAAATACATTATAAAAGTTGATGAGGCCTAGGAACGCCTGGAGATCGGCCTTGTTCCAAGGCCTAGGAGCGTTTTTTATTGCTCTTAGTTTACTGTCGGTAGGGTGAATACCCTGACTGTCAATTAGGTACCCTAAAAACTCAACACTATCAGTACACAATTTACACTTATTCTTTTTTACCTTAAGACCGGCGTCTTGAAATTTTTGTAGGACTAATTTTAAACGATCCCGTAAGATTTTTTTTGTAGGTGCAGCAATTAATACATCATCAAAATAGGGGACCATGCCTTTAATCCCTTGTAGTAGCCTCTCCATCAGGCTCTGAAAAATCCCCGGGGCTACACTGACTCCGAATTGGAGCCGGGTGCATTTGAAGGCACCTCAGTGTGTCACAATCGTTTGTGACTGTGTCATCTTTTCATCAACAGGTAGTTGCTGATATGCCTGAGCTAAGTCTAATTTAGCGTAGACTTTTCCGCCCCCCAGGGAGTGGAGGAGATGCTCTACCACCGGCACAGGATATGCATTCTGCTGTAGGGCGTGGTTCAGGGTGGCCCAGTAGTCCCCACAAATTCGGATCGATCCATCTGGCTTAATGGGTGTTATGATTGGGGTTTCCCAGGGGGAGTGATCGGTGGGTTCTAGCACCCCCTGAGCTATTAGTTTGTCGAGTTGTTCGTCAATTTTCAGCTTTAAGGCAAACGGAACTCGACGAGGCTTAAGGCGGATGGGAGCTATCTTTGGATCAAGCCTGAATGAAATTGGGGTCCCCTTGTACTCGCCTAAACTTTCCGCTAAGACGTCCTTGAACTCATGGATGAGGTCCTCCTCCCAGTCACTTCCGCTGATTCAGTTTATGCCTGCCACTTCAATGCCAAGTGCATGAACCATTGGAGACCTAGCAGACTAGGCCGATCTTTGTCGATCACAGTTAGCGGTAAGTACGCTGTGTGCTTGTTGAAGGAGACCTGGACTCGGCAGGAACCAACGACAGGGATTCGATTCCCTTGATAGTCCTTAAGAATGAGTTTTTGGAAACGGAGGTCTTGGCGCTGAATCGTGGGGATGAGTTTATTGAGGGTCTTCCAGGACACCATCGAGAGAGACAATCCCGAGTCGACTTCCATGTGGCAAGGCTGGTTCTCGATGGCTACTGTGATTCGGATTTTCTTGGCATCCAAGGCAGAGGCATGACCGATAGTGATAGTATGGTGAGCCTCTTCTCTCTGCAAAGCTCGGTTTCTGTAGGAGTGGCTTACTGGTTCTCGCCTTACAGGACGGTTTCCTGTCGATTGGCGATAGTTAGCCCCTTTTGAGGCCTGGCCGGGTCCTTGTGAACTTCGGCGGACCCGTCCGATGTGGCCTCTCTTCCCGCACTCATGGCAGAGCACATCACGGAATTTGCATTCGGACCTGGCATGGTTGGCTCCACAGCCAGCGCAAGGGCGTAGGGACTTCGGGTGGTGGTCCCAGTCGGACCGCAGTCGATGGACCTCTTCTTCGTCACTGTCTGACGATGAAGAGAGTCCTCGTGGTGTGTCGTTGAAAGCTGCCCTTCTGACTTGGATAAAATTTCGCTTGTCGGTTGGTGTACCGGAGCGCGGTTGCGGCGTAATTGTGCAGCCGACTGGTTGCTTCTGCTGCAGTAGCATCAGCGATGGCATCGGCAAGGCTGATGTCGTCTTTCGCCATCAGCTTGCTCTGCACGCCTGGTGCATCTAATCCCAGAACTATTCGATCTCTCAGTGCCTCTTCCAAATCAGCGAATCCGCAGAGGCCTCCCAGGTTTCGGAGGTCTGCTATGAAGTCGGCAACGCTTTCTCCTTTTCGCTGGTTTCTCTGATAGAACTCGTGCTGTCTCATGAGCGTAGGCACGGTCGGTGCGTAGTGATCTCTTAGTAGAGGTTCGAGGTCGTCCCAATCCATTGCCTTCACTTCTCAAGGTTTTGCTAGTGCTTTAGCCATCTTAAATAAGGTTGGACCGCAATGCGTTAGGAACACCGCCCTTTTCTTCCCGGCTGTGGCATCCTTTAAGTTGTTAGTTTCTAAGAACATTTGGAAGTGATCCATGTAAGACTCCCAGTCTTCCTGCACTGGATCGAACGGAGCGGGTGGTACGATGACGCCGGACATGGTTCCGTTGTGTAGCGTCGTCAGCCACGTGCTCAGTGTTTCTTCTTAGTTCCGTCGGTTCAGATGTCTCCATATCCCATCCTCGTCACCAGTGTTAAGCTTGGAGCATGGGTGAGAAAGAATGGAGACAAGCCTCTGGAACGGTGAACTTCAACTCTTTATTTACATAGTGACTTCTCAACTCAATGACAGTTATAACCCTCCTTATATAGGCAACCCCAATAACTATTAACCAATAACAATCGAGGAGCGCTAGCTCCCTTAACCAATAGGAACTCTCTGTTAATGGCCAATCGGATTCCCCGGAACAGGCCAATCCGATCCTGCCGTTAACAGCCAATCAGAAGTGCAGGGCCAGAACCCTGTACTTTACTCCAAGCTCAAGTTCTCTTTATTAAACCTTATGCATTCACAACAAACTCTACATTGTTGCCCAGGGATGCCCAAGTGTAGGATTCCTATGCTCTTCAGGTAGGTTTCTTTCTTGTCTACTCCTCCTTATGAGTGTCACAACATTCTCTGCTTTACAGTTGAACCAAAATGATTCAATCTATCCCATAAAACCTGGTAAGTCCTCAGTAGGACTCAACACTGAAAGTGTGCTTCCATTAATGGGGAAATCTCTCTGCTTCATAATGGAACTGTGGTATTCCAAAGCAAACAAGGTGACATATGTGGAACAGCGCCCACTGATAGCACATTGGGGAAATCCTAGAGGCTTTCCATATGCAACTCCATTATAGGCTGCATTAACAGAGGGATAGAATCAAGATCACGTGAAGTGTTAATACCATTTTATAATGCCTTGGTGAGACCACACTTGGAATACTGCATTCAGTTTTGGTCACCACGATATAAAAAAAAAATGATGAGACTTTATAAATATTGCAGAGAAGAGCAACAAAGATGATTAGGGGTTTGGAGGATACAAAATGCAAATAACAATTGCAGGAAATCGGTATGTCTAGTCTAGTGAAAATAAGGACTAGTGTTCCAATATTTGAGGGGCTGCCACAGAGAGAAAGAGGTCAAGCTATTTTCTAAAGCACCTGTAGACCAGACAAGGGACAATGGATGGAAACTGAACAAGGAGAGATTTAACCTGAAAATAAGGAGAAACTTTCTGACAGTGAGAACAATCAACCAATGGAAGAGCTTGTCCTTGGAAGTTGTGGGAGCACCATCACTTGAGACCTTCAAGAAGAGATTGGACTGCCATTTGTCAGAAATGGTGTAGGGTCTCCCGCTTGGGCGGGGATTGGACTAGTTGACCTACAAGGTCCCTTCCAAGTCTGATTATCTGTTAAACCTATCTTCAATTGCAAATGTCAAATTGTTCTGTGTGCCTAATTTGGTTGCCCTGCTGGCTGAAAAAAAAGGTTCACATTAACCTGCCTATCCTAAGGGGATGAGGATACCATTGAAGAAACTTGCTTTCATTAAAGGTCATAGAGACAAGATTGGCTTTTTTGGATCACAACAGATGCACAAATTTGCCAGATGTGACCAAGCAGAAACAACTAGTTAAAAAGGCAAAAGTGGCAAGATGATGAGAGAGACAAAGCCTCACTAAATATAAGCAGAAAAGTATTTCAGACATTTTGATACTGACAAATGAAATAATTATATCTTATTATAAAAATGGATGATGATGAGGAAGAGAAATGTGATGAAAGTTTGAAGAGGCCTTAGACCAAACACACATGCCCTCTACTTCAAAATAAAAGACAGAATACAATAGATTAGAAATAATTAATGTCACTATGCAGAGTATATGATATAGTGTTGGTCTACATGCCATTGCTGCCATTATCAGAGCCACCTTCATAGATGCTGGCTTAATCACCAAAGAAGACAAGAGACTTGTAGTTGACCACAGTAAAGTCAAGAGAGGCCAGGAAAAAATATGAAGTCGCTAGATCAACAATTTGATTACTTTTGTAAGAAGGGTGAGATAGAATGCATCTTTGGCAGCTGTATAGTTGTAATTAAAGTTATGTTGAAAGAAAACAATTCAAACCCCTCCAGTATCATAAAAGAAGAACATTATTCTATGTGCAGTGAATCAGGTGGAAGAGATATTTATCATTTCATGCCAGAGAAAGGCTCAAAATTAGGAAAACCTGCTCAAGTGATTGCAGATAATCTGGTGTATTTAATGAAGAAGAAAGACATTGAGAAAAGCTTGTAAGGCCATTGGAGGAGATTCTACGAATGTTAACAGAGCTTGATATTGATCCTTCATTCACCTGAGTTTCAACTGATGAGCCTCTCATTTCACTGACCAACAGTGTTGTAAAGGATCTCTCTTCTGATCTACAAGTATATGGATATAGGACCACACAGGCAATAAGTACAGGAGAACTTCCCACAGATCTGGCTCTTCTGGAAATTGGCTCTATAAGCCATTCACGCTGGTTGACAATTGCAAATTGGCTTTGTCAAATATGAGTTTCAAAACATGGCTTTAAAGGCAAAACTTTCCCAAACTGACGAATGATAGTGGAATACATTGTTGGTATGTACTACCCTTGCTGATTCAACATCAAAGTAAAACATTCCTGGATTGAAGGCCTGCATCATATGTTGTTCCAGCTACAGCAAATCAGATTGAAAAAGAAAATTGAGTTGATGCTGTTTTGCCAATCATTCAGTCCTCAGCATGGTATACTTTCAATAAAATGATAATCCAGACACTCTTGTGTTCAGATAACATTCAAGAGAGGAGAGCTGGTGTGCAAAAGATCATTGACTTGAGGGGTGACGATGATGATGTGCTGGAAGATTTTTCTCTATGTGCAAGAAAAAGACCTTTAATAAGCATCAGAGCAACCATTCTGCTGGAGCTGATTGACTGGTCTGAAGATGTATATGAGCCACCTTTGATATGCAAACTGACTACAGCAGAAATAAAGAAGTTTGTTCAATGCAAGTACCACAGTGGCTTTGTCATGCCCAATCAATAGAGACATGTATGAAACAGTTTACAGAGGCAGCAAGCAGAATGTATACACATGAGAAATGTGAGGGTTATATCAGAGGCCAAGAAGCAAGTTGGCAGCTGATGTCGAAGAATGAATCAAAACAAGATTGATGAAACTCTCTTAAATATTTTTGTAACTCAGATAATCACTTTCTGGTGTTAGTTTATGATTGCATGGATTATTTTTTGCTTAGATAGATAAGATTCATGCAGATTTTTTTTTTTTTAATTATAGCACAAGGTGTAATTTTGAGAAGATAAAGTTAACAATATTTTGGTTACAAGAGATTTTTGTGGATTATATAATCAGATGTGGATGTAACATACCAAGCTAAACATTGTGCAATTGCAAAAATAACAGCAGATTTGAATTCTTGATGTAAAATATGTATTTTTAGAACACCTCACTGAAAAAAATAGCAAAAATTATTTCCCCCCCATTAAATGACATGCATATCCTTGTATGCATTCTATTAAATGAAATGCATATAGAGATATCTTTATCTAATTATTATATGTAAGTGAGAATTTATTATGTCAGGAGAAGAATAAAAGAATGTGGGAGAAAAAGAATGCAATGGGAATGGGGTACTTAACAATAATAGGGTGAAACAAGAAGAAAAATGATCAGGAATAAATGGACAATCAATGAATATAGAATAGAATAGAATAGAATAGAATAGAATAGAATAGAATTTTATTGGCCAAGTGTGGTTGGACACACAAGGAATTTGTCTTTGGTGCTTATGCTCTCAGTGTACATAAAGAAAAAATAAAATAAATTCATCAAGAAGCATAAGATACAAAGTTAGTGATAGTCATAGGTTACTAATATGCAATCAAATCATACTAGGAAACAAATAAAACAATATAAATAGTAAAGATACAAGCAACATGGTTATAGTCATGTGGGAAGAAATAGGTAGTAGGAAGGATGAGAAGACTAATAGTAGTGCAGACTTTGTAAATAGTTGGGCAGTATTGAGAAATTATTTGTTTAGCAGAGTGATGGCATTCGGGGAAAAACTGCTCTTGTATCCCATTGTTCTGATGCGCAGTGCCCTATAGCATTGTTTTGAGGGTAGAAGTTGAAACAATTTATGTCCAGGATGTGAGGGGTTTGTAGATATTTTCACAGCCCTCTTTTTGATTCATGCAGTATACAGGTTCTCAATGGAAGGCAGGTTGGTAGCTATTGTTTTTTTTCTGCAGTCCTAATTATCCTTTGAAGTCTGTGTCTGTCTTGTTTGGTTGCAGAGCCAAACCAGACAGTTACAGAGGTGCAGATGACAGACTCAATAATTCCTCTGTAGAACTGAATCAGAAGCTGTTTGGGCAGTTTGAGCTTTCTGAGTTGAACGAACATTCTTTGTTGTGCTTTTTTGGTGATGTTTTTGATGTTAGGTGTCCAATTTAAGTCTTGAGATGTGGACTGAAAATAAAAGTGACTGATCCATTTGAAAGAATTATGCTGAAATAGTTTGATGAAATACAGAAACTTTTAAAACTGAATCACAAAACAAATCTATAAAGAGTTGACTGAGTTAAGTGGAAAGAGAAGATCAAGAAAGTCATGGCTGGATGGAGTTACGGAGATCTTCAAAAAAAGGGAGTTGAGAAGATTACAGAATAAAAGATAATATATGAATCAGAGTATGGATATGGCAAAGCAAGGATGGTTTATAAGGATAGAAAGGTATGGAGAGCTATAAAGATGTGAACCAGTTCTAGCTTTGCTTCTTTTCCTTTTCCCTACTGGGTGTTTTTGAATTTTTGGCCTACTATTTCTCATTGCTTTCTGCAATCTGCAAAAAAGAATACTAAATGTTATTAATCCATTATATATCTATATTAAACTGAATGTAAATAATTCATGGTACTTGCCATTTTATCTTGCAGCATATAATCCAATATTTTAACTGTAAATTTTATGAAGACACCCTGTATTTAATCACATGTGCTTAAACATATTAATATTAATATTTAGGGAAGATAAATAATTTGGAGATGAATCTAAATAATTGAAGTTGATTAAAAAAAAATCAAAATGAATTCAGTAGAAGATAAATCAATGTACATGAAATTATGTCTAAATTGATTACTCCAAACTGGCAATAACTATCAATAAAAGGATTTGGAGGCCACAGTAGATATCAACGAAAACATCATCTCAAGATATGGCACTGTCAAAAAATATTAGATATTATTTTATAAAATATTAACCAGAAAATTAAATTCAAAACTACCAAGTTTATAGTACCTTTATACAAATCTACTGTACAACCATATTTAGAATATTATGTACAGTTGTGCCCGAAAAAGCAATACTATAGCACTTGATCAGATCCTAGAGCAACTTTTCATTTAGAAAAAAGATTCTGGCATGGGAAAAGTTAATAGATTTTTTTTTCATCCAAGATTAATAATTGGGAGGGACTTTATAGAATCCATGATTAACTTGTAGATTTTACTTCCATCGAATAGTGTGGGTGGAAGGTAGTCCTTTAGCAATTGCTTTGGATAGTGATTGCCCAGTTATGATAATGATGAAAATGTAACTGTGTGACCAATGTCCACTTTTATAATTTTTGCAGTGCCTCTCCTTCTCAATCACACTATCACCATTTTAATCAATTAGTACATGTTATGCTATGTCAGACCTTTTCTTCTCCCCATTCCCAGAGCGGAGAGATTGCCTAAGGAAGCAATTTCTTCCTGAGCTGTTTTTCTCCCCAACACAATTAACAACCCCAACTCTGTGAATGTAACTAGCAGATTATAATGCTTGGCCAACTGCAGCTACTGCCTTAAATTTACAAGATCCTAATCGATTTTGAGAACCAGATTGGTATAGAGGTTAAGGCATCAGGCTAAAAACTGGGAGATGGTTAGTTTTAATCTCACGTCAGACACAAAGCCAATAGGATGATCTTGGGCTAGTCACTTTCTCTCAACTCTGGGATGAAGGCAATGGCAAACCACCTCTGAAAAACATTGCCAAGAAAACTGCAGCTACTTATCCAGAGAATTGGATACAATTGAAGTGGGGGAATCAGTTTCACATGTAAGACTTTTGCTTGCTTTCCAAGTGCCTTGTTTTGAGCATGCTAGGGAAGCAGCCTCCTTAGTGCATTCCTTTCAAGATATATATCTGCTTATTGTTTTGAAATCTTTTCCTACCTGTGTGCCTGCTTGTTGTCATTAAATCCTTTCCTTTTCAATAAATGTAACTAGAAATATTTAATCTCTTTTTACAAATTATCCCAATGTCAGGGTGAGTGTTCTAAAGGAAAAAGGAACTGTAAGATTTTTTTTTTTCACCAGGTTTCTTCATATAACTAGTTATGGAAATTTCCCCCACTACTTGGGGCCACCCAATTGTTTATTTATTTATTTGATTTGTTAATCGCTTACAAGATAATAGGTATAAGGATAAACATAGTTATGAATACAAGAAATGAGTACATATAAGAAAATAAAAGAAACAATAGGATAGGGACAGTAGGCACGTTGGTACACTTATGCACGCCCCCTACAGACCTCTTAGGAAAGGGGTGAGGTCAATAGGCAGTCTAAGGTTTAAGTTTGTGGGGTTTGGGGAATAAACCACAGAGTCAGGTAGAGTATTCCAGACATTGACCACTCTGTTGCTGAAGTCGTATTTCCTGCAATCAAGTTTGGTGCGGTTAACCTTGAGTTTGTATCTTGATGTGCTCTTGTATTGTTATGGTTGAAGCTGAAGTATTCATTGACAGGTAGGACATTGCAATGTATGATTATATATACTATACTTAGATCAGACCAAAGGCAGCGTAGTTCTAGGTTTTCTAGGTCTAGAATTTCGAGTCTGGTGGCATAAGGTATTCTGCAACGAGTAGAGGAACGGAGAACTATTCTTGTGAAATATTTCTAGACTTTCTCAACTGTGTTAATATCAGATACGTAATGTGGGTTCCAGACTAATGAGCTATATTTGAGTATTGTTCTGGCAAATGTTTTGTATGCCCTAGTCAGTTGTGTGATATTACCAGAGAAAAAGCTATGTAGGATTAGGTTAACAACTGTTAATGCCTGTTTGGGACTGTGTATTTTTGATTCAAGGGATGTGGTGCCTCAGTGGCTAAGACACTGAACTTGTCGCTCAGAAGGTCAGCAGTCCAAATCCCTCGTGCACCACATAATGGAGTGAGCTCCTATTACTTGTCCCAGCTTCTGCCAATCTAGCAGTTCAAAAGAACATAAAAAATCTAAGTAGAAAAATAGGGACCATTTTAGTGAGAAGGTAACAATGCTCTATGCACCTTTGGCATCATGCCAGCCCCATGATCATGGAGACGTCTTCAGACAGCACTGGCTCTTTGGCTTAGAAATGGAGATGAGCACCACCCCTAGAGCCAGAACAACTAACACGCATGTGCGGGGGAACCTTTACTTTTTACCTTTTACTTTTGATTCTGTAAAGCAAAGAAAAGCTGAAGTAAAAATACTGATGTGATTCTTCACTTAGCAACCACTTCATTTGATGACTGAGTTGACAAACCCAATTACAGTTGCTAAACAAGCACTACATGTTAAGTGTGGAGCATGGGTGCGAAGAATGGAGACGAGCCGGTAGATTAGTGAACTTCAAAACTCTTTATTAACATGGCATGACAGCTCAAAACTGCTCAAAGGCTGCTATAGCCTTCCTTATATAGGCAACTTATTTTACTATTCAACCAATGAAAACCTGGGAGTGCTAGCTCCGTTGACCAATGAGAACGGCTCTTTAATGGCCAATCAGACTCTCCTGAATGGACCAATCTGATCTCGCCATTTAACAGTCAATCAGAAGTGCAGGGCCAGAACCCTGCACTTGACTTCAAGCTCTAGATAACTTTATTACACATTTATTCATTCACAATACCCCTTCCCCCTGGGTTCCGTTTACGGGGTGCGGTCACGTAGTGCTTGAGGTAAGATGGTTGTTTTGTTAGTCTTTTTGATTTTCATTGTGCACCCGGTATTTGGCTGCACTCTTGTTGAGGCAGGGCGTTGTTTGGTGAAAGGGGTGCCTCTGATTCTGAGTTTGCGTTTTCGTTGTCACCTATATCTTCGGTATCACCCTGAGGTGAACTCACTCCCATCCCTGATTCCTGTTCTCATGTTTCCGTTCCGCTATCGTTCCCTTCAAAAAGGTTTTCTGCTAATTGAAGTTCATCTTCCTCTGTATCTCCCCCCCCCCTGCTCATTTTGGTTATTAGGGGACTCGGAGATCCCTGACTGCAGCCTTGATCATAGTTGATCGATATGGCGCTTCCATAGTCTATCATCACGGCATTGTACAAGGTATGATCTCGGGCCGGTTACATGGATCACAGTCGCTTCTATCCACAACGGATCGCCCAATAAATTTTTAGCGATCACCAAGTCGCCTACCTGGAAGGTACGGCATCAGCCGCTGGATTCGAGTGGTTTCTCCGGTTCGTACACTGGGTGTAACCAGTCGAGGTGGGAGCGGAGCTTTCGTCCCATTAGCAGCTCGGCGGGAGTTTTGTTGGTGATGCTGTGCGGAGTGATATGCTGTAAAAAGAGGATTTGGTTTATCTTTTCTTTGATGTTGTCATAGTCCACTTTCTGTAGCATTTTCTTGACGAATTGTACCATGCGCTCGGCCCTTCCGTTGGCCGCAGGATGTGCAGGTGAAGTCAGCGCATGTCGAATACTGCGGTCCGCCAGGTACTGTTCAAAGGACAGCGCGGTAAATTGGGGTCCGTTGTTGGACACCAGAATGTCTGGTAATCCGTGGGTTGCAAACAGTCTTTCTAGTTTCTTAATGACCGCTTCGGTTGTTGTGTTCCTCATTTGGTGGATTTTGAGCCAGTTCGAGTAGGCGTCCAGGGTTAACAAGAAGGTGTGGCCTTTGGTCGGCCCAGCAAAATCCAGATGGATATGGGACCAGGGTCCCCGTGGTGTTTCCCATTCGGTTGGGATTGCCTTTGGTGGGGCGTTGCTTACTTCCTGGCATCTACGACAAGCTTTGACTCAAGTCTCGATTTGCTTGTTGATGCCTGGCCACCACGTGTAGCTTCATGCGAGGGCCTTCATGCGCACGATGCCAGGGTGGCCATCGTGCAAGGTTCTCAGTACTGCTTGTTGGAGTCGTTCTGGGATAATGACTCTATCTCCCCAGATGATGCAGCCCTTTTGAGAAAACAACTCTGTTTGTCGACTTTTGAATGGTGTGAAGTCATCTGGTACTTGGTCCAATGGCCATCCACGTTCCACCCAAGTGAGGACTCGTGCTAAGGCGGGGTTGTGTTTTGTTTCTCTCGCGATATCATGTGCGGTTAATGGTGGTGTACGAAGTGTCTCGATCTGCAATGTTGTCACTGTTGGCGCGGGGTCGTCAATAGTCTCTGGAAGCGGTGCTTGGCTCAATGCGTCAGCATGGGGAATGGCTTTCCCAGGGCAGTATTGCAGCCGATAATTATAAGCAGCCAAGAATTCTGACCAGCGAGTTATTCTGGGAGATAATATATAGGGGGTTGGCTTATCTCCCGCTATTATTCCCAGCAAAGGTTTGTGGTCAGTCACTATAGTAAAAGCCCAGCCGTACACGTACTCATGAAATCTTTTGACAGCAGACACAATTGCAAGGGTTTCTTTATCAATCTGGCTAAAATTTCGCTCAGGTTTCGAAAGCGTCTTTGAAAAATAGGCAACAGGGGCTTCGCTACCGTTAGGGAATACATGGCTCAAAATGGCGCCCACTCCGAAAGGCGATGCATCACACGCGATAGTTAACAGCAAGGTCTCATTGTATTGCATTAGAACAGTGTCAGAAGTCAGTAGTTTTTTCACATTACGAAGCGCCTGCTCTTCTCTATGACCCCATACCTAAAGTGCTTTTTTGTCCAGTAAATAATGTAAAGGTTCAGCGATAGTCGCCTTGTGCTGCAGGAATACATTATAAAAATTGATAAGGCCTAGAAACGCCTGGAGGTCGGCCTTATTCCGGGGTCTGGGAGTGTTTTTTTGTTGCTCTCAATTTGCTATTGGAAGGGTGAATGCCCTGACTGTCAATTAAATACCCTAAAAATTCGACACGATCGGTACACAGCTTACACTTATTTTTCTTCACTCTAAGACCTGTGTCTTTGAATTTCTGGAGAACCAATCTTAAACGATCCCGTAAAATTTTTGAAGTAGGGGCAGCAATTAACACATCGTCAAAGTAGGGGACAATGCCTTTAATCCCTTGTAATAGTCTTTCCATCAGGCTCTGAAAGATCCCCGGGGCTACACTCACTCCAAATTGGAACCGTGTACATTTAAAGGTACCTCGGTGCATCACGATCGTCTGTGCCTGTGCCGTTTTTTCATCAACCGGCAGTTGTTGATATGCCTGAGCTAAATCTAGTTTAGCGAAGACTTTTCCGCCCCCCAGGGAATGGAGGAGGTGTTGCACCACCGGCACCGAATATGCGTTTTGCTGCAGGGCGTAATTCAGGCCCGGTAGTCCCCACAAATTCTAATCGAACCATCCGGCTTAACGGGTGTCACAATTGGGGTTTCCCAGGGAGAGTGATCGGTTGGCTCTAAAACTCCCTGGGCTATTAACTTATCAAGCTGTTTGTCGATTTTTTTTTTAGGGCAAATGGAACTCGACGAGGCTTAAGGCGGATGGGAGCTATTTTTGGATTAAGGTTAAATGAGATCGGGGTCCCCTTGTACTCGCCTAGCTTTTCTGCGAAGACGTCCCTCAATTCATGGATGAGGTCCTCCTCCCAGTCACTGCCGCTGATTCAGTTAATGCCTGCCACTTCAATGCCGAATGGCGCGAACCATTGGAGGCCTAACAGGCTAGGCCGGTCCTTGTCGTACTTACGGTCAGGGGTAAGTACGCTGTGCGGTTTTTGAACGAGACCCGGACTCGACTGGATCCTATGACTGGAATCCTATTCCCCTGATAGTCTTTAAGTATGAGTCTTTGGGAACGAAGGTCTTGGCGCCGGATAGTAGGGATGAGTTGCTTGAGGGTCTTCCAGGAAACCATCGAGAGAGACGATCCCGAGTCGACTTCCATTTGGCAGGGCTGATTTTCGATGCCACCTTAATTCAGATTTTCTTGGCATCCAATGAAGAGGCGTGACCGATAGTGATAGTTTGGTGAGCCTTTTCTCACTTCGTTGGGTGATTTATGGTTCGGTTTCTGTAGGAGTGGTTTACTGGTTCTCGCCTTACAGGACGGTTTCCTGTCGATTGGCGATAGTTAGCCCCCTTTGAGGTCTGGCTGAGTCCTAGGAGGCTTCTACAGACCCATCTGATATGACCTCGTTTCCCGCACTCATGGCAGAGTGCGTCGTGGAATTTGCACTCGGACCGGGAATGGTTGGCCCCACAGCCAGCACATGGGTGTTGGGACTTCGGGTAATGGTCCCGATCGGACCGCAGTTGATGGACCTCTTGTTCGTCCCTGTCTGACGACGAAGAGAGGTCCTCGTGGTGGGCCGTCAAAAGCTGTCCTTCTAACTTAGGTGAAACATCGCAGGTCGGTTGGTGTACCGGAACGCGGTTGTGGCGCAGTTAGGCAGCCGACTTCCTGGTTGCTTCTGCTGCAGTAGCATCAGCGATGGCATCGGCAAGGCTAATGTCACCTTTTGCCATCAGCTTGCTCTGCACATTTAGCGCATCTAATCCCAGAACTATTCGGTCTCTCAAAGCCTCTTCCAGGTCGGCAAACCCGCAGAGGCCTCCCAAGTTTCAGAGGCCCGCAACAAAATCAGCAACGCTCTCTCCTTTCCGCTGGTTTCTTTGGTAGAACTCATGCTGCCTTACAAGCGTTGGTATGGTCGGTGCATAGTGGGCCCTCAGTAGGGGTTCGAGGACGTCCCAGTCCATAGCCTTCACTTCAGCCGGTTTTGCTAGTGCATTGGCCATCTTGAATACGGTCGGCCCGCAATGCGTTAGGAATACTACCCGTTTCTTCCCGGTTGTGGCATCCTTCAAATTATTAGTTTCCAAGAACATTTGGAAACGATCCATGTAGGACTCCCAGTCTTCTTGCGCTGGGTCAAATGGAGCGGGTGGTATGACGCCGCCGGACATGGTTCCGCCGTTGTGCGTTTTCAGCCATGTGCTCAGTTATCTTTTCCGTTATTCAGTCAGCTCTGACATCTCCACATCCCACCCTCATCGCCAGTGTTAAGTGTGGAGCATGGGTGCAAAGAATGGAGACCAGCTGGTAGATTAGTGAACTTCAAAACTCTTTATTAACATGGCGTGACAGCTCAAAACTGGATGGCTGCTATAGCCTTCCTTATATAGGCAACTTATTTAACTATTCAACCAATGAAAACCTGGGAGCGTTAGCTCCGTTGACCAATGAGAACGGCTCATTAATGGTGTCGTATCCGCAATTAAGACTCGTAGTCAGTGACTTTCAATTCAAGCTCTTTATTAACACTGGTGGAACCGAACCGCAAAAGACAAAAAGCTTGCGGCTTTTATATCTTTTGCTTCGGCGGCCGCGGCCAATGGCAGCGATTCAAGTCTCCCGCTCTTGGCTTTAACCAATCGCGGGAGACTTCAATCGGGCCAATCAGGCGCGGCTCGCCTGGCCAATCAGAAATCCCCGCGCCTTAGCCAATCAAGGCACGGGGATTTCGAGTAGTCCATTTGCATACATGACAAATGGCCAATCAGAATCTTCTGAACGGACCAATCTGATCTCGCCATTTAACAGCCAATCAGAAGTGCAGGGCCAGAACCCTGCACTTGACTTCAAGCTCTAGATAACTTTATTACACATTTATTCATTCACAACACTACATATGTTGGGTATTTTTAAACAGGGACAAGGCATGGTTGGATAGATATTCAACTGAATAACAATAGCAATAGCACTTAGGCTTATATGCTACTTCACAGTGCTTTACAGCCCTCTCTAAGTGGTTTACAGAGTCAGCATATTGCCCCCAACAATTTGGGTCCTCATTTTACCCACCTTGAAAGGATGGAAAGCTGAATCAACCTCGAGCCTGGTGATATTCCATCTGTCAAATTGCAGGCAGTTGGCAGTTAGCAGAAGTAGACTGCAGTACTGCACTCTAACCACTGTGTTCCTATGGCTCATCAATGGTGGTTCTAAATATATTATATGAATCAAATGTACTATGTTTCTCTAAATCAATTTTAAGCGAACATGAACAGGAAATAACACAGTGTGTGGTTGTTGTTTTTTTGTTTTTGTTTTGCGTATGTGCTTTGATATCTAGACTCGGCCTTCAGTGAGTTTAAACAAGGCTAACTGGGATTGATTCTCAAAAATTAGTAGTTTATAACAAGTCCTCATATAGGTTGTTAACTTTACTCTTATTTAAAAATATCTTCGCAAAAGGAAAAAAAGAATATTCAATTCTTCTAGTTTATTTAGCTAATGTTATATGCCATCATTTTATATTCTAAAGTAAATAGAATGTTCAACTGTAGCACTGCTCTTTTTCTTTGGCAAGGAACAAAATACTTTAGCTGCCATCTAAATGAGGCAATCTAATCTAATAGGGCAATCTATACATTATTTTTCAGAACTGATCATTGTGTTTTAGATAAACATGCTGAGGATCACATAGGAGATAATGCCTGCAGTAGGATTTACACGGGCTATTTAACATAGGTTTTCTTGTACTTTGTCTTATTTCCCTTTCTCTCTCTTTTAAATGTATTATTAATAATCAGCCACAAACATATAGAAAAAAGAATGTAAATGTCGTGTCCGCAAAAAGACGCTCAGAGTCGGTGACTATCATTCAAGCTCTTTATTAAACAGTTGTGAACCGAACCAGCGAAAAGGAAAAAGCCCATGGCTTTTATCCTTTTCGCTGCGGCGGCCGCGGCCAATGGCAGCGATTCAAGTCTCCCGCTCTTGGAGTGAGCCAATCGCGGGAGACTTCAATCGGGCCAATCAGCGCGGCTCGCCTGGCCAATCAGAAATCCCCGCGCCTTAGCCAATCAAGGCGCGGGGATTTCGAGTATGCAAATTCAGGACAGAACACCCCTCCCCTCTTGGTATAGTCCATCACGTTGCGTAGTCACGCAGGTAGGCGGGGCTCCGTCTAGCCCTAGTTGACCTGCGCAACTCAGTTGCAAGCTGGATCTCGGCCGGAGCGGTCATCTTTTTGGCTGCTCCTCCTTCTGTGTGAACCGGCTGGATGATCGGGCCGGTTCGTTCTCCGTGGCTCCCGCCTGGGCCTACCGGGTCGGTTGAGCTACGGGTTTCGCCGCTCCCGCTTGGTTTCTCCGAGTCGGTTGAGCTGGCCAGGTGGTTCTTCTCCGGTGGGGACTCGCGATGGCTGCGTTCCGGTGAGTACTTTTGGATTATTTTTTCCTGTGCTTGTTCATTCGGGTATTCCCTCCCCCCTTGGTTCGTGTCTTGGGGGTTGAGGTCTGTTGCCGTTCGCGACCTGAGCTGGTCGATGTGTCGTTTCCAGGCTCGCCCATCGGTGGTTTGGAGCCGGTACGACCGTGGACCTGTGATTTGAGTGATGACGGCTGGGATCCATAGGGGGTCCCCCGTCAGGTTTTTCGCGTAAACTAAGTCACCGGGGGCAAATGTCCGGTATTTGGAACTGGAGTCTGGGGGTCGCTCCGGGTTGTATGTTGGGTGTAACCTGTCGAGTGGGGACCTCAGCTTCCTGCCCATTAGTAATTCGGCTGGGCTTTTGTTGGTAGTGGTGTTCGGGGTGATGTGTTGTATGAAGAGGAGTTTATTGATTTTGTCGCTGATCTCCCCGTGGTCCATCTTCTGGAGGGTTTTTTTCGTAAACTGTACCATCCGTTCCGCCCTACCGTTCACCGCCGGATGCGCCGGTGCTGTTAATGCGTGGCGGATGCCCCTCTCCGCCAAGAACCTCTCAAAATCGAGGGAAGTAAACTGGGGCCCGTTGTCTGAGACGACGACGTCTGGGAGGCCGTGCGTGGAAAACAGTTTACACAGTTCTTTGATGACGGCCTCCTTGGTAGTGGATTTCATGTCGCTTACCTCCAACCAATTGGAGTAAGCGTCAACTGTGATCAGAAAAGTATGCCCATTCGTTGGACCCGCAAAGTCTAAATGGATTCTGGACCAGGGCCCCCTTGGTGTTTCCCAGTCCCGGATGGGTGCTGCGGGTGGGCTGGGTCTGGTCTCCTGGCAACGTTGGCATTTGGCGACCCATGCCTCTATCTGTTTGTCCATCCCTGGCCACCAAGCGTAACTCCTGGCCAGGGCTTTAGTCCTGACGATGCCAGGATGACCTTCATGTAGCATCTCTAAGACCCTCCCTTGCAATCTGTCCGGGATGACCACCCTGTCACCCCACAAAATACATCCTTTTAGCAGTGAGAGTTCAGTCTGGCGGTTTCTGAATGTTTTAATGGATTCGTCATTGTCCCTTTCAGGCCAACCTTTTTCTAGCCAGTGTAGGATTCGCGCCAGACGCCTATCCTTAATAGTTTCCCTGGCAATGTCCGACGCGGTAATGGGTAGGTTCTCGATGCTAAGGGTGTTTGTTGTTGGTGCTGGGTCAGGATCAGAGTCTGGTAAAGGCGAACGGCTTAAGGCGTCCGCGTGCGAAATTTTCTTACATGGCTTGTGTAACAGTTCGTAGCTGTAGGCTGCCAGGAACTCGGACCACCTTGTCATCCGGGGTGATAAAATGTTCGGGGTGGCTCGGTTTCCAGCGAGGATGCCCAGCAATGGCTTATGATCTGTCACAATGGTGAACGGGCGGCCATACAGGTATTCGTGGAATCGCTTAACGGCGGCAACTATAGCCAAAGCTTCTTTGTCCAGCTGGCTATAGTTCCGCTCCGGTTTAGTCAGAGTCCTGGACAAAAAAGCGATGGGTGCTTCTCTTTTGTCGGGGAGGGTATGGCTGAGGACAGCGCCGATGCCGAAAGGTGATGCGTCGCAAGTGACAACTAAGGGCAAGGTTTCGCTGAATTGAATCAGGACGGCGTCGGAGGTGAGGAGGTCTTTGGTTTTTCGAAAGGCGGCTTGCTCTCGTCTCCCCCAAGTCCAGGTTGCTGCCTTATCCAGGAGTCTATGCAAAGGCTCCGCCGCCGTAGCCTTTTGGGGTAGGAAAACATTATAAAAATTCAGCAACCCTAAGAACGCTTGTAGTTCCGTTTTAGACTTTGGGGTGGGGGCTTCTTTGATGGCTTTCACTTTTTTAATTGTAGGGTGAATGCCATGCCGGTCTAGAAGGTAGCCCAAGAATTCCACTTGCTCTGTGCATAGTTGGCATTTTTCTCGTTTAACTTTAAGTCCCGTCACTTTAAATTTTGTTAAGACCTGTCTGAGTCGGTTTTCTAATTCGGCTTCGTTTGGCGCCGCCACTAATACGTCATCAAAATAGGGCACCACCCCCTTGATGCCCTGTAGCAAACGTTCCATCAGGCTCTGAAAGATGCCTGGTGCCACGCTGACTCCGAATTGGAGTCGGTTACACTTGAAGGCCCCCCGATGGGTCACGATGGTCTGGGCTTCCGCCGTTTTCTCATCTACTGGCAACTGCTGATATGCCTGGGCGAGATCGAGCTTGGCAAAGACCTTGCCCCCTCCCAGTGAGTGCAGCAGATGTTGCACGATTGGGACTGGGTAGGCGCTTTGTTGCAATGCACCATTTAGAGTGGCCTTATAGTCCCCGCAAATTCTCACGGACCCGTCTGGCTTGACTGGGGTCACTATAGGGGTCTCCCATCGGGCATGGTCTATCGGCTGCAACACCCCCTGTTTGACGAGCTTGTCGATCTGCTCGTCAATTTTAGGCTTCAGGGCGAATGGTACCCTCCTAGGTTTTAGCCGCTTGGGGGGAACCCTTGGGTCTAGGTCAAATGAGATAAGGGGCCCCTGGTACTTGCCCAAGCTTCCATCGAAGACCTCCCGGAACTCCTGGGCTAGCCGCTGTTCCCAACCGTCGTCGGCGACGTGGTTGACTCCTGTCAGCGCGATGTCAAGCGGGGCGAACCATTGTAAACCCAGTAGGCTTGAGCGGTCGCGATCGACGATAGTGAGTGGCAGTTGTTCGGTGCGGCCCTTGTAGGTTACATTAAAGCTCTTGGTGCCCACTACCGGGACGCGATTCCCTTGGTAGTCTTTTATAATGATTTTCTGGGCATGAATGTTCCTCTTATGGAGGGTGGGCACTAGCCGTTTAATCTCGCGCCATGCAATCATGGAGAGGTAGGACCCAGAGTCCACTTCCATCTTGCATGGTTGGCCTTCAATATGGACTTCTACGTGTACCTTTCTGGCGCCGTCGGAGATGGCGTGGCCGATGGTCACCGTCTGGTGAGTCTCTTCCTTTCGCCGACCGTCGCCGCCTCTTGAAGATCGTTGGGCACGGTCCCACCGACCGTCCGGTTGGCGCTCTCTGGTCCTGGGCGGGGGGCTTTCCTTCTTCCGGTCGTGTTGTTCCCATTTGGGCGGGCTGTGGGTCTTCTTTTGGCGGCAAACTCGAGCGATGTGACCCCGTCGTTCACAATGCCTACAGATAGAGTCAAAAAATCAGCATTCTGACCTGGGGTGGTCGCCGCCGCACCCGGCACAGTTGGTCCTCGACCTACGACCTCTTCGATTCCGTTGGTCGCCGCATCCCGTCTGCACGCGATGTATGTCCTCCTCGTCTTCCGACGTGCTGGAGGTTGACTGGAATTCTCCGTAGTGTGCGGTTGATTCGCTTCTAGGGTCGGCCGACCTTGCCGGGTTGTTGTTTCCGCCCTTCGCGTCAGATCTTCGCATGCTGTCAGCAGACGTGCGGGTTGCTTCTGCGGCTGCAGCTGCGGTGAGGGCATCTGCTAGGCTGATGTCGCCCTTGGCCATAAGCCGGCTCTGGAGTGTAGGGTCCCATAGGCCGAGTACGAATCGGTCTCTTATGAGGCTGTTCAGACCTTCAAACTCGCAGAGTCCTCCTAGGCGCTGCAGCTCGGCGACGAAGTCGCTCAATTTTTCGTCTGGTTTCTGATTTCGGCGGTAAAACTCGTTGCGCCGTATCAGGATGGGGACCTCGGGGGCTTAATGGCGCCGCAGTATAGGTTCGAGGACGTCCCAGTCCATGGCGGTTGCGTCTGCCGGCTTGGCCAATGCTTTGGCCATCTGGAAGACCTCTGGTCCGCAGTGAGTAAGGAAGACGGCGCGTTTTAGCGGGCCCGGGGCATCCTTCATTCCGGCGCATTCAAGGTACATACGGAACCGGTCTGAGTACGATTCCCAGTCCTCGGTGGCGGGGTTGAAGGGGGCGGGCGGTGCGATCTTCGCCATCTCTGCGCTGGAACTGGCTCTTGTTGGACACGGGGTTCGGTTCAGGGTCAGGATCCCACCTTCGTCGCCAGTGTCGTGTCCGCAAAAAGACGCTCAGAGTCGGTGACTATCATTCAAGCTCTTTATTAAACAGTTGTGAACCGAACCAGCGAAAAGGAAAAAGCCCGCGGCTTTTATCCTTTTCGCTGCGGCGGCCACGGCCAATGGCAGCAATTCAAGTCTCCCGCTCTTGGAGTGAGCCAATCACGGGAGACTTCAATCGGGCCAATCAGCGCGGCTCGCCTGGCCAATCAGAAATCCCCGCGCCTTAGCCAATCAAGGCACGGGGATTTCGAGTATGCAAATTCAGGACAGAACAGTAAAAGTCTATATAAAATTCAGTATTGGCTGGGACTGGACTAAAATAAGGCCTCGGTAGGCCTCAGATACTTTTGGACACTAGTTAAGCTTAAAAAAATTATATGGGGACTTGTTATAAGCTGCACTCAGGAGCTGCACTCAGGATTCTATTAGTTCGGCCTGGTTAGAACTGCTTATTATGATTCCAGGTAGTTCGGAGAACCAGTACATTGAGCTTCTGGCTGGCCCCACCCCTCTCCACCCACTTTTCCATTCCCTGCCCAGTCCCTATCGCACATACACAATATTGTGTGCATGCAGTCTGCTTCTGCCCACCCACCAGGGCAGACATTGCCACCTGCCTTTCTCTGTGGCAGAGCAAAAAGCTTGCAAGTTCCCCTCCCTTCGGGAAATGGCTCCTGGGCAGCAGAGAAGCAGCCTGGTTGAATCCTGTTTCTCTCTGCTGCCCAGGAGCCATTTCCCGAAGGAAGGGGAACTTGCAAGCTTTTCGCTCTGCCAGTAGAGGTAAGAAAAGCAGCCTAGAGCCAACACAAGCCTCTCCGCTCATCTGCCTGCTCACAGGTAAACCTGCAAGTCGCCCTTCCCACACTGCCCCCAGGCCTCTCCAAGCCTCCCCTAGCCATCTCTAGGACTCCCTGGGCCTCAATCAGCTTACCTACCTACCCCTCCATCCCGGTGCTCGGCTGGCTGGCTTTCCCACTGGCATGGCCCCATCCCGCTGGTGCCACTAGCTTGGGCTTATCTACCTGCCCCCTCATCCCAGGCTCTCCCAGCTCTCCCTTCCACATGGTGGCTGTTGCACAGCAAATGATGGCGGCAGTGCTTCGACCAGTATGGCGGTGGACGCGGCTGCCTCCCATAAGTAGTGCTGCCGCCATCTCTGCCCACTTCTCCCAGGACAAAACAAAAGGAAGCAGGTGGAGATGGTGATAAGCTGCTTATGGGAGGCAGCCAGGTCTGCCGCCACCATACATAGAGGTGCTATGAGAGGACAGAGCGGAGGGATGCACAAAGCCCCACTTCAGCAGCAGCAGCCCCCTCGCTTTCTTCCTTTTTCCTACTCCAAATTGCTTTTCATTTGTCCCATTCCTTTGCTGCACTCCTTTCACCCCCTCCCATTGCTTGCCTTTCTTTTCCGTTGCTCTCCTTCCCCCCCCCCACTGCCCCCCTTTTGGCTTTTGCTGCCACTGCCAAAGCCACCAAAGCAAACTCCCCACCACTGGTGCAGTTCTGGGATGTGCTGCCTTTGCTGCTTGCCTTCCCTGCAAGAGCCCCATTGATAGCCCTCTCTGTGATATCTTTCTCTCGAATTTATTTTGCAAAATCCAAAGGCAACAATAACAGGATAAATCATCCCTTTTGCACCTGGAGTTCTTTAATGCAGTGGTCACCAACCACAAGAAAATTTTGATGGTCCACAGAGAAATGTTACCCTCAGAGCACCCCCCCCCAAAAGCAATTAATCCAGGCTGTGCAGGAACACAAGGTTGCACCACCCACATGGCCTGCGGGAACCCTCCCTGCCCACTCCTTACCTGGCAAACTTGCCTGCTAAGTTGCTGTTTTTCCTCTCCCCCCCCCCCCAACCATCAGTTCTTCTGCTGTGCTGGGAGATTTAGATTAGCTAGAAAGCAGAAAATCCTTGGATTTCTTGCTTTCCAGTTAATCTTTAAATCTTCAGCTCTGCTTTTAAGCAGAGCCCAATCTTCCTTAGGACTGAAGCAATGCAGACTCAGGTAGATGATGGCAGAAACACAGATCTCTTGAATGAATCTGTGATTCTGTGAGCAACTCAATCTGCCTACCTGCTTTACCTGATTTTGGATAAAACTTGCTCTTTTTTTATTAAAAATTCAATATTTACATACGGTGTGTTGTGAGTTAATTTTGTGAATTTGCTTGCTAGCAAATTTTATGGGTTTGCTTCAAGCAAATTTTATGTGACAGACTCAGGTAGACAATGGCAGAAACATAGATCTCTAAGTGAGTCTGTGATTCTGTGAGCAACTCAATCTGCCTGCCTGCTTTGCCTGATTTTGGGTAAAAGTTGCTCTTTTTTATAAAAAATACAATATTTATATAAATATTTATAATATTTACATATATGGTGTGTTGTGAGTTAATTTTGTGAATTTGCTTGCTCGCAAATTTTATGGGTTTGCTATACCCAGTCAGTCATATGACTATCAAGCCACACCCACAAATTAGGCCATGCCCACAGAACCAATTATTAAGAAATTTGAATCTCACCCCTGGCTGTACTTTTGTAAGATAAATCTATAGAAAAGTAATTGCATGGCATAAATACATGTAAGATTGTTTTGATGGAGGGAGGCAAAGGAGAAAAGCAGGTAATCCCTCAAAAGGCTACAAATGTATATTTAACAACCTAGAATCTTTCATAATGTGTTAGACTACAATTCCCATAATGCCCAGCCTGCTATGTCTCAGGAAAAACAGCAAGGTAGAATAAATTAGCAATTATTTTCTTACTTGCCTATTCTTAAGGCATATATTCCTTCTCTCTCTCTCTTTTAGCAATTTTTGATTGGCTGATACTTTTCTTTTTTAGAAGGAGAAATTCCATCTTGTTTTAATCATTGTCCATGGCTAGTTTTCCTTGCTGATTGCCAATTGCATTCCTTTTAGAATGCTGTTTTGGCTTGGATTCTAGGCAAATTTTGGAACTGAATTTTTTTTTTAAGTGGTACTTTATGCCTTCTTATTTATTTCCCCTAACAAAAAACAGGCATAGTCTTAGTTATATAAGTATGTGATGAGCTGGAGAAATATAATGGCTGCCATTTCCTTTTTTATTTTTGCTTTACTGTATTTATTTAATTAAAAAGAACAGAGAAAAAATAAAAAAGAGTAAAAAAACAAGAAAGGAGGAAAATGTACAATAAGTGAAACATGGAATGTATATACAAAGAAAGGTGTATGTGCAATAAATTTCATATAACAATAAAAGATGTACATCTATAAGCAACTTGTTTTTAAGTTGCAAGTAAATAATAGGTCTCCCATCTACTACATAATTGGAGCCATACTTTTGCCTTTCAAATATTGCAGAACCAAATTCCTGGTGAATAATAAGATGGCAATTGTTGGCTAGGAAGGATTTGACAGGTGGCAATAGTGGTAAAAGCGGACTTTTGCTAAACTATGCGCTATGTACCAGTTATGCCCCTTCCTGGATAAGGCGACCCTTCTCTCGATCACTGACACCCTGGTCATCTCCCACTTGGATGATTGCAATGTACTTTACATGGGATTACCCTAGAATATTATCCAGAACTGTACAGAATCTGATGAACAATTTTGAGGACCCCCGAAGATGATACATGCAACACTTCTGATGTATGAGCTGCATTGGGTGCCAGTTTGTTTCTGGATCCAATTCAAGATGTTGGTTATGATCTTTAAAATGTAGGCTGAGGTTACCTTCAGAACTGCTGTCTGCCTATTACAGAAGCCCATCCCACATAGTTAGCAGACAAAGCTATGGTATGGTATGGTAAGGACCTCATTAGTTCAAGAATTTCAGCTGACAAGACTACAAGAAGAAAGCCTTTTTTGGTGGCATCTCCACCTTTTGGAATATTCTTTTACCAGAAGTGAGTTACATCCCATTCTTTTCACCTGAAAGAGCTCAAAGACTCAAATTGTTTGTGCTGATTTGCATCAACTCATAAAAAGTACATAATCTTACAGTTGATTAATATCTTCAAAGCCTTCCCTTCCCTGCCTTTTCAACTTTAATTATTCTATAGCACTTAGACTAATATTCTGCTTCACAGTGCTTTACAGCCCTCTCTAAGCAGTTTACAGAGTCAGCATATTGCCCCCAACAATCTGGGTCCTCATTTTACTAACCTCGGAAGGATGGAAGGATGGATCAATTTGCTCAGAATCAAACTCCTGGAGTGAACAGTGAGTTAGGCTGCAGTTCTGCGTTCTAACCACTATGCCACCACAGCTTAATTATTCTATCCTTATTTTAACTGCCTCATTTTGTTAAGATATAATATTTTCATATAGTTTTATGTCTCTGGGTTTATAATCATAAGTATTCAGTGTCACTCTGTAAGGAAGATAAGGTCTCTAAATTTGATAAATAAAATATAAAGTTATAAATTGTCATTTTCATTTTCCAACTGTCAATTTCTATGTAGCTTATTGCATTCAAAAATATTAAAATTTATTTCAAAGTCAAATTCATATGTTCTTATTTATTGTTGGACCCTAATAATAATAGGATATTGCTTATGCAGAATTCTTATAAATAGCCCAGATACGTAACATACAGTTATTACATAGAAAATATATCCTATTTGTTACTAACTGTGTAAAGATTCACTCTAAATGACAAAGTCTCCTCCTCACAGCTGAACTGTAGCTGAACCTGTTCTTCTGGTACAGTCCAATATACGGACAAATATATCAGAATATACTTTGATGTATCACTGCTAGTCTCTATTCTGCCACACTAACAATACCTGATAATGATATTACCTGTCAGGGACATAAGATGTGCCAAATGCTTTTTTTTATATGGAAAAATTGGTTGGGAAGTAAGTAAATTTTGACAGATGTCTAGACTGTCATCTGTAGATTTAGCCATCAAGAAAAAGAGTACTATGTTTTAGTACAGGCAATTTATATGGCTCCTTTGAGAGGAACACAGTGTTCTGCACTGATGTAGAATGACTCTGGAAGACAGCGCAAAAGTTTTTGCACCACCTTAAAGTGCAGCGTAAGTTATGGGTACAAGCTTATCCTACCCCTAGGACAGGGATGGCAAACTCAAGGCCTGCAGGCCAAATCCAGCCCATGGGGTACTTCGAGCTGGCTCGTGGGGTCACCCTGGAAACAGTGAGGGACCAGCCCACAGTGTCTCTGCCAATGAAAATGGAGCTCAGGAGAGCCATGCGGGGTCTTTCCAAGTTCCATTTTCACTGGCAGAGGGTTGCAGGAGGCCATCCTGGCTGAAAATAGAGCTCATGGGCCCGTTTTTGCTGGCCGAATGTTCCAGCTGCCACAGGTACCCCAAAGCAAGTGATGTCAAGCTGGTCATGCCCATCCTGGCCCCACCCACTCCAGCCCCCCAAAGTCAAACACAACCCTGATGCGACCCTCAATTAAATCGAGTTTGACACCTCTGCCCTAGGAGTTACCTAATTGCAATGCTATGAAAATAATTGGTAAAGTGTGTTGAATTCTATTCATGCTAAAATGGTTTGTAGCATTCTAAAAGGAGGAAGCACAACAGAGATGAGATAAAGATATCATCAGTTCGAGAGGACAGGGCATAATAAATAAATAATTCCTGGGAGATATTTGTGCTGTAATTAGCTGAAGTGGAGAAAAGGTCCCAAGATACTGAGATGATGTTTTCTACCATGCATTTGATATTTCACCTAGAATTTCTTTTTGCCTTGATAGTTATTTATTATATTTATATTTCAATTTTCTTCTTGGAAAGCTATCATACAAATATAAGCAACATACATAGCACACTCCCTTCCAATTTTATTTCCATAACAATGGTTCTATGAGGTTGAGACATACTGATTATTCTGTAGTCATTTTCAACAGAAATCAAAATTAGACACAGTCTGAAAGCACCATATAAAACTAACAAACTTTATTATAAGACATAAACTCTCGTGCAAACTGCAAAGAAAGATATATAGAAACATGTATACACTAAACATTAAAATTTGAAATGGAGTAGGAATAGGAATAGGAATAGGAATAGGAATAGGAATAGGAATAGGAATAGGAATAGGAATAGGAATAGGAATAGGAATAGGAATAGGAATAGGAATAGAATAGAATATTTATTGGCCAAGTATGATTGGACACACAAGAAATTTGTCTCCGGTGCAGAAGCTCTCTGTATATATACAAATAACAAAGTAACATAATCAAACAAATAGGAGAATCAGTAGAAAAGTTGAGGATAATAGAACACAGCCAAACTACATAGGTAAATATACCTAGACATAAGACAGTACTTTGAGAATTAGATGTTCAGCAGAGTGGTGGCACGAGGGAAAAATGTCTTTATGTCTAATTATTTTCACATACAGTGCCATATAATGGTGTCATGAGAGGAGAAATTGAACAGGTTTTGCCCAGGATGTGACAGATATGTAGATATTTTCTCAGCCCTCTATCTGAGTTGTGCAATGGAAGGCAGGCTGACTACAATTTTTTTTCTGCAGTCTTAATTGTCCATTGAAGTTGGTATCTGTCCTGTTTGGTTATTGTACCAAACTAGACAGTTACAGAAGTACAAATTACAAATTCAATAACTCTTCTGTAGAACTGTATCAATAACACCTGGAGCAGTCTGAACTTTCTGAATTGACATAGGAATAACATTCTTTATTGTGTCTTTTAATGATGGTTCCAATGTCAGGAGTCCATTTCAAATCCTTCAAGGTCTTGAAACCTGAAGATCTCTACTGTTTGTTGTGTATGTACCATAGTTAATAAAGTATGAGCTTAAGGTAAAGTGCAGGGTTCTGGCCCTGCACTTCTGATTGGCTGTTAGGCGGCCAGATCGGATTGGTTAGTTCTGAGGAATCCGATAGGCCCTTAACAAAGAATTCTTATTGGTTAAAAAAGCTAGCGTTCATAGCTCGTTATTGGACAATTCTCACAAGGGTTGCCTATATAAGGCAGAGATCACTGTTGTTGCTTTGAGAAGTCATTATGCAAATAAAGAGCTGAATGTTCACTATTCAGAGGCTGTCTCCATTTACTCCGACCCATGTTCAGTACATAACACTGGCAACGAGGATGGGATGTGGAGATGTCTGAACCGAAGAAGCCAGGAAGCAATACCGAGCACATGATAGATGACGCCAACAACGGAACCATGTCCGGTGGCATCGTACCACCCGCTCCGTTCGATCCGAACCAAGAGGATTGGGAATCCTACATGGATCGCTTCCAAATGTTTCTCGAAACGAATAAGTTGAAGGACGCCACACCAGCAAAGAAAAGGGCGCTGTTCCTGATGCATTGCGGCCCAGCCGTATTTAAGATGGCTAAAGCACTCGCCAAACCTCGAGAAGTGAAGGCCATGAGCTGGGACGACCTCGAACCCATCCTGAGAGACCATTACGCGCCAACCGTGCCTACGCTCGTGAGACGCCACGAGTTTTATCAGAGGAACCAACGAAAAGGGGAAAGCGTGGCCGATTTTGTGGCGGACATCTGAAATTTAGGGGGCCTCTGCGAGTTCGCCGATTTAGAAGAGGCACTAAGAGATCGAATAGTTCTGGGACTAGATGCACTAGGCCTGCAAAGCAAGCTGATGGCGAAAGGTGACATCAGCCTTGCCAAAACCATCGCTGAAGCCACGGCGGCAGAGGCGACCAAAAAGTTGGCTGCACAACTACGGCGAAGCCGCACTCCGGTACCACCACCGACAAGCGACATTTTATCCAAGCCTGAAGGACAGCTCACGACAACGCACCATGAGGACCTCTCTTCGTCGTCAGACAGCGATGAAGAAGGGGTCCATCAACTGCGGTCCGACCGGGACGCTCGCCCGAAGCCCTTACTTCCTTGCACTGGCTGTGGAGCCAACCATGCCAGGGCCGAATGCAAATTCCGCGACGCACTCTGCCATGAGTGCGGGAAATGAGGCCACATCGGCCAGGTCTGCTGCAGTTTACCAGGACTCAGCCAGGCCTCAAAAGGGGCCAACTATCGCCAATCGACAGGAAACCGTCCTGTAAGGTGAGAGCCAGTAAACCACTCCTACAGAAATCGAGTTTTGCAAAGAGAAGAGGCTCACCATACTATCACTATCGGTCACGCCTCAGCTTTGGACACTAAGAAAATCTGGGTCATGGTAGCCATTGAGAACCAGCCTTGCCACATGGAGGTCGACTTGGGATCGTCCCTCTCGATGGTGTCTTGGAAGACACTCAAGCAACTCATCCCCACAATTCAAAGCCAAGACCTCCAATTTCAACGCCTCATCCTGAAGGACTACCAAGGAAATCGAATCCCCGTTGTCGGGTCCTGCTGAGTCTGAGTCTCCTTCAAGAAGCATACAGCGTACTTACCTCTAGCGGTCATCGATAGAGATAGGCCTAGCCTACTAGGCCTCCAATGGTTCGCGCCACTCGGCATTGAAGTGGCCGGCGTGAACCGAGTTGGTGGTTGTGAGTGGGAGAAAGACCTTATCTCTGAGTTCAGCGACGTCTTCACGGACAGCTTGGGCGAGTATAAGGGGACCCCGATCTCATTCAGTCTAGATCCAAAAGTAGCTCCCATTCGCTTGAAGCCCCGTCGAGTTCCGTTCGCTCTTAAAGCAAAAATCGACGAACAACTCGACAAGTTAATTGCTCAAAGGGTGTTGAAGCCCATCAATCACTCTCCATGGGAAACCCCTATTGTAACACCCATTAAGCCAGACGGGTCAATCCGAATTTGTGGGGACTACTGGGCCACTTTGAACCACGCCCTACAGCAGAATGCGTATCCAGTTCCGATGGTGCAGCACCTCCTCCATTCCTTGGGTGGCGGTAAGGTTTTTGCTAAATTAGATTTAGCCCAAGCTTATCAACAATTACCAGTGGATGAAAAAACAGCTCAAGCCCAAACAATTGTAATGCACAGGGGTGCCTTTAAATGTACCCGATTGCAATTCGGAATTAGTGTAGCCCCGGGGATCTTCCAGAGCCTTATGGAAAGGTTATTACAAGGAATCAAGGGCGTGGTCCCTTATTTTGATGATGTATTAATTGCAGCCCCTACCCAAAAAATCTTACAGGACCGTTTGAAATGCATTCTAAAAAAATTCCAAGAAGCCGGACTTAAGTGTCAATTGTACACTGACAATGTTGAGTTTCTAGGGTACCGGATTGATAGCCAGGGCATTCATCCTACCAAGAGTAAATTAAAAGCGATCAAAAATGCTCCCAGGTCATGCAACAAGGCCGATCTCCAGGTGTTCTTAGGCCTCATTAATTTCCATAATGTATTTTTACCGCACAAGGCAGCTGTCGCTGAACTGTTACACCGATTATTAGATAAGAAAGCTTTGTGGGTATGGGGTTACCGGGAAGAGCAAGCGTTCCGGAATGTTAAAAAACTGCTCAAATCTGACTCTGTACTTATGCAGTATAACGAGACTTTGCCGTTAGTTATAACCTGCGATGCATCACCTTTCGGGGTGGGCGCCATTTTGAGCCATGTACTGCCTAATGGGAACGAAGCCCCTGTTGCATACTTTTCGAAGACTCTTTCACAAGCAGAATGGAACTATGGACAAATTGATAAAGAAGCCCTCGCAATCGTTTCAGCTGTAAAAAAATTTCATGAATATGTGTATGGAAGGACATTTACCATTATAACTGACCACAAACCGTTGCTAGGGATAATAGCCAGGGACAAGCCAACCCCCTACATATTATCCCCTAGAATGACCCGATGGTCAGAATTCCTAGCTGCTTATAATTATCGGCTGCAATATTGCCCGGGAAAAGCCATTCCCCACGCCGATGCATTAAGCCGAGCACTGCTTCCAGAGACTCTCGACGATCCGGCACCAACAGCAACCATGTTGCAGATTGAAACACTCAACTCACCGCCTATGACCGCCCGAGACATCGCGAGAGAAACCAAATGAGACCACACCCTAGCTCAAGTCCTAGGCTGGGTAGAACGTGGATGGCCATTGGACCAAGTACCAGATGACTTCGCACCATTCAAATCTCGACAGACTGAACTTTTTTCCCAAAAGGCTGTATCATCTGGGGCGATAGAGTCGTTGTCCCAGAATGACTCCAGAAGACGCTGCTGCGAATTCTGCACGAGGGCCACCCCGGCATCGTGCAAATGAAGGCGCTTGCACGAAGCTACGCATGGTGGCCGGGCATGGACTGGCAAATCAAGCAGTGGGTTAAAGCGTGTTCCAATTGCCAACAAGTCAGCAACGCCCCACCAAAAGCCATGCCTACTGAATGGGAGACGCCACGTGGACCCTGGTCCAGAATCCACCTGGATTTCGTGGGGCCAACCAAGGGCTATACCTTCCTGCTGACAGTCGACGCATACTCCAATTGGTTAGAAATTCATCATATGACGACTACGACCTCCGAGGCGGTGATCAAGATTCTAAACAGACTCTTTGCAACCCATGGATTGCCAGATGTCCTGGTGTCCGATAACAGGCCACAGTTTACGGCACTAATGTTTGAGCAGTACCTCACTGACCGCGGCATCCGCCATGCGCTCACCTCGCCTGCGCACCCTGCGACCAATGGCTGAGCTGAACGCATGGTCCAATTTGTTAAAAAGACTTTGCAAAAAGTGGACTATGACAATATCGATGACAAAGTCAACCAAATTCTCTTTTTGCAGCACTTAACTCCACATAGCGTCACCGGCAGGACTCCCGCCGAACTACTGATGGGATGAAGACTCCGCTCCCACCTCGACTGTTTGCACCCTGCTTACAAACCAGAAAAGCCAATAGGATCCAGCAGCCGCTGTCGCACCTTCCAGGTAGGAGACCTCGTTTACGCACAAAACTTATCAGGCGACCCGTTATGGATAGAGGCGACAGTCATACGAGTGACCGGCCCTAAATCCTACGTAGTGAAATGCTGTGACAATAAACTGTGGAAACGGCATATCGACCAATTACGGTCACTACTCACAACGGCCAGTCAACAACTCCCCCATGACCAAACCGAGGTGGGGGGGAGGTACGGAAGAAGAGGAAGTTCCAGGGAATCTGCTCGAAGGGAGCGACGAACTAAGTGATACTCAGGAAATGGAGCAGGAAGGAGAAACGGTTGCACCGCAAGAAATTGCAGCTGAGCAAGAAGCAGAACTACTGCCAAACAACAATCTACCTCAATAGGATTGCAACCAACCAATCCAACGAAAATCCAAAAGAGTTAAAAGACAACCGTCCTTTCTAAAGGAATATATCACTACACCGTAATTAAGAAGCCAGGGGGAAGGGGTGTTGTGTATGTGCCATAGTTAATAAAGTATGAGCTTAAGGTTAAGTGCAGGGTTCTGGCCCTGCACTTCTGATTGGCTGTTCGGCAGCCAGATCGGATTGGTTAGTTCTGAGGAATCCGATTGGCCCTTAACAGAGAATTCTTATTGGTTAAAAGAGCTAGCGTTCATAGCTCGTTATTAGACAATTCTCACAAGGGTTGCCTATATAAGGCAGAGTTCACTGTTGTTGTTTTGAGAAGTCACTATGCAAATAAAGAGCTGAATGTTCACTATTCAGAGGCTGTCTCCATTTACTCCGACCCATGTTCAGTACATAACATTGTTGATATTGTGTTGTCTAATATAGAACGAGGTGGTAGAATAGAAGGGGTCTTTATAAAAATCCACTTTTATCTCTACAGTTTTAAGTGTGTTCAGCTCCAGATTGTCCCAGCTATATCACAGGCCCAGTTGTTCAACCTCCTATCTGTATACAGACACATCACTGTCTCGTATGAAACTAAGAAAAAATAGTATATATCCTCATGCACAGGAACAGAAATATATTTTCTTATCTTCTTAAAGGAAAATATATATATATATTTAAGCTACTTAAGTAGGCCACCACTAAAGGAAACTTGAGGTGCTACAGCAACAGTTAGTTAGAATGACTAATTTATTATTTTCTTTACTCTATAGAGGGCTCCCTCCTTCCATTTTTAAGCAAATTTGGGCAGTTAAACCCAGTATAAAGAAGCTGATTAAATCCAGATGAAAGGACATATGACTACAAGGCATTCCAGCAAGGGAAACTGGAAGATTCCATAATCAGCTCAAAGACAGAGAGAGAAAGAGAGGCAAGTTCACACAATATTGTTGAAGTAAAAAGTCTTAACTAAAATCCATGGTGAACAGGCAGCAATGCAAATCTAATAAATAAATAAAAATAAGTAAATAAATAAAAATAAGCCTATAGCCATTCATGTAAATTGCTAAGATCTTTTTTATTAAATGCAAATCATTTATCTTCTGTTCTTTGAACCTACATTTTATAGATACAGATTCATGCAGGTGTAATTTTAAACACAAGAATGCTTTACTTTAACACAATTGATTCTTCCATTTCCTTGTAGTAGCCCAGGAAACAGATTCTTCCTCCAGCAACTCCACCTATTCCATGATGGGGATTTTTCTTTCTGCTTTATGAAGAAAAAAAATGGACTTCTCATTTCAGAATGTATATAAGGAATGCTAAGAATGCATTTCTTATGAACCCTCAAATATTACTGAGTATGAATATCAGAAAATGTGGAAGGCAGTATATGATTATTGCACAATGAAATATTATGCTATTGTGTTCGGGTTCAGGTAATCAAACACCTCTTAGTAACCTGAAGACTTTCCTTAATTATCTGCATGTACATGAATATGTACCAAGAATATTTTCCCTTGGGTATGTTGGGTATATAAAGTATCTGTACATGTATATACAAGCAAAGATTAGAGATATGTGGTATAGTGGTTAAAGTATTAGACTAAGACCAAACACCTCTTTGAAACTTCTAAGAGAAATGATGCCCCACTTCCCTTCTGCCCTAAACCTTTATTTTGTCCCAGCAATCATGGCTTCTGTTGTTTGCAAGATAAATTGACTGTTTGAGACAGACTAATCCAGCTTCAATTCTTCAAGACAACATGAAGTATTTCTGCAAAGCAAAGCAATTAATTCAGATAGAATGTCAACAATCTAGTCTGCCTATCTGATATATATCACATTTAGGAAAAACTCCATTATGCGCAACAATATAAAATGGGAATGTTACTTGTACACTCTTCAAATACTGCAGTTTTGTGATCACACATTTCAACACATATGAAGGGTAGTAGATTTGGAAATGTTTAAGACTACAAATTAAAAAAAAATACTAATTCAGTTTAAAGTCACCTTAAGAAGAAAAAGGAGAACATGGTTATAATACCCCCTTTAGAAAAGTTTATTACTTTCAGTTAAGAATTGTATTTGGGAAATATATAAAGCTTCAATCATCCCTAATTAAAATTAAAGCAGTGCAATGATATCCTTAACTTCATGGAGCCAATCCCCAGGTGAGTGGGGCCAAGTCGGTGGTATCCTGTTGATGAAAAAGCATTCTATGCTTCCAACGTTTATTATTTTAACAGTTTGCCCTACTTTTCTATTTTCAAATGGCCTTATAAAACCTTCATATAAGTTTCATCCAATTTTTTTTCAGTCTGAATGGTAAAAATTTATCTTTCTTTTCTCTCTCTCTTTAAAACAAGATTGTCCTAAAAACTGTAGAAAAGGTTGCTTCTGGCTTCCACAAAAGATTGGTTCTTGTGTTAAAGTTCCTAATATACAGCCTTATTTCTACTGCTCTGACACATCACAAAGCAAAAGCAGTCAGTCATATCTGGCAACTGTGAATATGAAATTCCTTTTATGTTAGTGTGAGCAATGCCTCCAAGCTTTTGACTCCCCCATCCATCTCAAGCTACATATGTTTTCCAGATGAAAACAGCACCAGAGCAATGAGAAGCAGCTTAGCCTTTAAATGCTAGAATATATGCTATGTTTCATTTACAGTAAAGAAAAAGCTGAAGCTTTTCCTCCTTTTTAATTCTAATTTTTTTAAAGTATTTAGTCCTTTTGGACATTTTTTTTCAGGCTTTTTTGGAGAATGACTGGGTAGACAGGTTTAGTTAGGAAACAGTTAGATCCTGCCCTGAAACACTTTTATAGAGAAAGAGCAGCCATCAAATCTTACCTTCAAATAAGTCTCCTTAGACATGAAAATTCTGCATTTGTTAAATAACACTCGCATTAATTGTCCTTTCTTGTAGAATCCTGACAATTCAATTCAGGTTTTAATTGAATTAACCATAAAAGGATAAACAAAAATTCAGCTCTAGAGGTAAGAGTCTGTTTCTTGAACATTTGGCCTCTCAGATTCCATGTTGCATTTGAACACCAGAATCTCAAGCTTCTTGTCAAATTCAGAAATAAGGGGGGGAAACAGCTCTAGAACCAGCATTTTCTCAACAGGGAATCAAGAAAAAAATTGGCAAAACTTCTGCCTATGTGTAAAATACTTTTTGGAACATAGACTGATTTGATAGGATAAAAACCACCAAAAATCCTGCTGTTTTTTAAAAAAACCTAAATATTTCGTAAGATTATAGTTACTGTGTGTTACATCAAAAAGGAAACATAAAAATTATTTGGGGTGGGGTAAAGTAGATCTGCAGTAAAATTAAAGCCCTAGGAGATAGCCTGGTTGGAAAAGGGGGGGAGGAGGAGGAGGAGGAGGAAAGGCAGGAGGAGGAGGAGGAGGAATGTCCCACTGATTTCAATTAGATCAAAGTGTTCTGTATTTTCAAAGTTCAGAGATTAGTATGACTCTTAATCTACCCAAATACAAAAATAAAGTAGACACAGGTATAAAGACACATTAGCTTTGGCAGCATAAATATATTCTTACAGAAAACATATTAAAGGGGAAAATTTCCACCTACTGCGCAGTCTACAGTCTACAGCAATCTTGTTGCTACAGAAAGCCGCTTTTTTATTGTGAGAGAGACCCAAAGCTGGATAGATGGCAATTAATGGAGTATTACATGATTGACCAATTGATGTAATGAATATGAGCTCCTTGCAGTGTGCTTTATTTCCAGTCCTACAATTTGTAATTCTGTTAACTCTGTGAATAAGGCAAAGCTAAACAAAAGCAAAATATTGAGTTGTCATGCTTTAAAATGCTGTTCCAGTCTATTGCCACGTCTGTAGAGAATTAGTTGAGCAAAAGAAAAGGCGGAGGTAGTAGGAATACCTTCTGCTCAACAAGCCTCTGAAGAAGGAGCCAGGACTTGGAATTCCAAATGCCACATCAGCAAAACTTGGAATCTTTGCAATGTGGAGATTTTGAAAGAATGCAGGATGACAGGCTGAATTGTTGCAGCATAAAAATCCATTTACATTTCTTCATCATTTTGGTCTGGAAGGCACAACAACTTAGTATTCAACATACTTATTGTATAAAAAGAATAAAACATATATATTTTAGAGGAAACTATCAAGAATGAAAAGGAGGTGACTCTGAAATGAAATTTATAAGGACCATATTACTAATTATACTTGAGGGGTACAATCAGCTTCAAAAGAATAATATTCTTTGAAATTGTTGGCATCAGTTTTCCATTTTGAAATATTAAAATTGCCTAATGTTGATTATATAAAGCATGTATTTTATCTGTCATGTGTTTTCTGTTAAGTCTGGAGCATGGGTGCGAATAATGGAGACGAGCCGGTAGAAACAGTGAACTTCAAACTCTTTATTTACATGGTGTGACAGCTCAGCTCAATGGCTGCTATAGCCTTCCTTATATAGGTAATTTATTAACTATTCAACCAATAGTAATCCAGGAGCGCTAGCTCCGTTAACCAATGAGAATGGCCTGTTAATGGCCAATCAGATGCTCCTGAACGGACCAATCCAATCCTGCCATTAACAGCCAATTAGAAGTGCAGGGCCAAAACCCTGCACTTGACTTCAAGCTCAAGATAACTTTATTTAACATTATTCATTCACAACACCCCTTTCCCCCAGCTTCTGCTTACAGTGTGCATAGTCCTTGAGGTAGGATGGTTGTTTTATCAGTCTTTTTGATTTTCGCAAAGTGCCTGGCAATTGATTGCACTTTTGCTGAGGTAGATCGTTGTTTAACGACAGGGGTGCCTCTGGTTCAGAGTTCGCGTTTCCGTCTTCACCAATATCTTCGGCCACTCCCTGAGGTGAACTCACTCCCATCCCTGGTTCCTGTTCCTACATTTCAGTTCCGTTGTCAGTCCCTTCGAAAAGATTTTCCTCTAGTTGAAATTCGTCTTCCTCTGTATCTCCCCCCCCCTCAGTTTGGTTATAAGGGAGTTCGGAATTGCCTGACTGCAGCCGTGATCGTAGTTGATCTATGTGGCACTTCCAAAGTCTATCGTCTAACTCTGGAGCTCCTCATCACCAGTCGGCTCCACAATTGATAGGGCTTTCAGTTAGGACAGGTAGAGGAAAAAGCATGCTGTGCTAGGAGGAGACTCTATGAGGGGGAACCGGACTTCCGTTCAGCACCAGAATTGAATGGGGGGCTTCCAGTTAGGACCTTTGTGGTTCTTTCAATGTTTAAGGTTGCTGACCCCTGGCTTAAAGCATTCTGCATTTATTGCAAATTCTTTAGGATTGTTTGAATACAGCTTATACTTCTAATTCAACATTGGCAAAAAACAAACAAAAGAAAAACAAAAAACCCAAAACATCTAAATGGTATCTTATTAGGTCAGAATTATGGCTTTTTTGCTCTTCATTCTTACATTCTCAGTAGACCCAAATCAATTTTTTAGATTAATTAAACACCCAGCAATTTGTCTAATTCCAGTAAAAGCATTAATTTCAGAGCATAATTTTAAATGCAAATATATTTTAAAACTAGAGTTAGACTATTTTGATAGATGTTTCCTATAAATATTTATTTGCTAATTTTTCTATGATGTACAATAACATTAAAAATTCAACAAGAATGAATGCTTTCTTTATACAGTGTATACATTAACAACTGCTTCTTCTGAAATCAAGTTAGGCAGATTAAATCAAGTAATTTTCCTAAGCATCTTCACAGCTAACTTTTCTTAATCATTTGAAATGTATAGCCATGGATTCTGGATTTGAATTGGTGGAGAATTTGTCTATAAATATCCATTTAAGAAATTAAGGACCAACATTTTTCCATGTATGATCAGCATCTTGACCTTTATCAAGCGAGAAATAGGAAAATAGAGAGGAACTTTCAAAATGTCAGAGAACTTTCATCTAGGGCAGGGTTGTCAAACTTTTGGCCCGCAGGCCGAATACATCACATACTGGCCATGCCTATGCATGGTTTAGCAAAGAGGGAAAAAGTCCCGATACATCATGTGAAGCTTCCATGATGACATGAGTTTGACACCCTAATCTAGAGAGCCTTCTTTATATCCATGCAAGATTTCATCTCTCTTTCATACTTATAAGGAAGTTTTAACCAAGGAAAAGTAGACTGGATAACTTCAGATTTGGGTCTAATTATTTCTAGACACTAACAATTCTTGAACAATTTCAGCATAGTATGGTGGCGGTAATTGAATAAGACAAAAACCTGTGGTTTCCAATCATTACTGGATTACCATTTCTAGCCTCATGTATCATTTGCTCTACTTCCTATATTTGAATTTTAGTTCAGAACATTGAAGGACTATAGTTTAAATGAAAGGCACAAATTCTCTTAGTAGAAAATAATTAGCTGTTCTGTATTCTTTTAACTCTTATCTTTTGATCTGCATCGATTTTTTGCCTCTCAATCTCTTAATTTAATTTAATTTAATTACCTCTTAATCTATATAATTTTGTTGCCTTCCTACTTGCGCACTTTTTTTTCTTCCTGCTCTCTGTCTGACCACTTATTTTTGCTGGAATCTATCACCCTGGTCCTCTTCAATTCTTCCATTCCCTTCATTTCTCTGATGTGTATGTAGAAACATCTTTCATCAATGCAATATTATACTGTGAAGATGCTCCTATCATAATGAATTTTTGATATTATGGAAGAGTTGGAATTATAGGAGTTTCTCTATCTAGTTAAGATAGATGTGTTAGACCACAACGCCAAGAATTCTCAGTTGTAAGTTATCAGTTATGGCTACTTTCATTTCTAAATGGGAAAGGCAGGTCCAAATGCTACATCTGAGGAAATGTTATTTTGTTACATAAATATTTGACTTTTTAGTAAACATCCCAAGGACCCTTGGCAGGAACCTTGGTTGTAAATGACTACCTACTTTGAAAAGCATACAGTGTAAACATCTTATTCAGTTTGGAAATATTTTTTTTGGAAGGCTAGAAATTGTGTGGTATTTATTTATCTTCAGGTACTTAAATATTATCAGGCCTCAAATGAAACATCCATAAAATTCTACATGGCCAGGTGGTAGGATATGGCTATGGACAAATCATCTTCAACATAGCCTAACATTTTTAAAATTAATGTTCTATACATGTTATTAAGAACTAACTAAAGTATACTGTAACAGTTAATGTTGGCAATCAATGCTTATTAAAAAATAGGCCATATGATATTTAATAGAATTTAGGAATATAGGAAAGTATGCTGCTTTCCTTTGTGCAACCATTTTCAATATATGAACTGAGCTATTGTCTGATGTTTTTAACTTTAAGTTACTTCATTCAGTTTCAGACTGCACTGCCTGGCAGAATTAGAACTAAGAACCTCTATTCCTAAAGCTAGGAATAAATATAGACTTTATTAGAATCTGTGAAATCCTTGAAGCACAGAAGGAATCACAAAGTGATTAATTGTCAGATAATATTGTACAGGATAGCTGTTTTGTATTGGCTAGGCCTATGAAGACTATACCTGACTTCTCAGACTGAAGGTTAATTGGAGGTAAGAGTACAGTCTTTTAGCTATCATCCCTCTGAATGGGATGATTGATGAAGAAGATTACAATGGTGTGTGTGTGTGTGTGTGTGTGTGTGTAAGAGAGAGAAAGGAGAGGGGGGGATTCCATAATGTCCTATTCTAGACCTCTTAGTAAGTTAATTTCTCAGGTGTGGTGAAGGATAATATCTCATATACATTTGAAGTTGGTTTCTGTATATGATACTGTATTTGTCTCAAAATGTCATGGATCAATCTTGGAAACATTCTGTCTAGGCTTAATAGCAATAGCATTTATACACTACTTCACAGTGTCAGGGGTTTCTGGTTCAATGTGTGAGGATGTGTGTTTGTGTTTATTTTCATGGTCATGGTCATGATGTGCACTAAAGATGGTGTTTGATTTTGTTGCATGAGGTGCAATGACAATAAACTAAACTAAACTAAACTAAACTAAACTAAACTAAACTAAACTAAACTAAACTAAACTAAACTAAACTAAACTAAACTAAACTAAACTAAACTAAACTAAACTAAGTGTTTTAAAGAGTTAGCACATTGCCCACAATAATTACGAAGTCATTAATTGTCAGATAACACTATAGGGTAGCTAGATCCACATTTTACCAACCTCAGAAGGATGGCAAGTCAAGCTTGATCCAGTGAAACTCCAACTGCCAACATGTGTTGTACATTACCTATACCTAATATAATTCTCATTCAAAAGCTTATAGGGAAGGAAAGAAAATGATGGGAAATTGAAATCAGGATGCAGAAGATATATTAACCACTTTCTTTTAAATTTTCTAGTTCAATAGGGAATGGTTAGCAGGTGAAGGTAATAAGGCCATACAAAGTACTTGCTTCCCTGGTAGTCACAGTTAGAATGACATCAAGAAGCTCAAGTTTCAAGTGCCACAGCTAAAAATGCAGTGAAATCTACAGTGGCTCCATTCTAAACATTGTAGATCAGGGGTGTCAAACTCAAGGCTCCAGGCCAGATCCAGCCCACAGGGTGCTTAGATCTGGCCCATAGGGCTGTCTTGGAAGAGAAAAGGACCAGCCTGCTGTGCATCAGTCAGCAAAACTAGAGCTTGGAAGGGTTGCCCATGGCTCCCCTGAGCTCAGTTTTTACTGGTAGAGGGCTAGCAAAACAAACTAAAAACAAAACAAAAGGAGAAACAGAATAGAATAGAATTCTTTATTGGCCAAGTGTGATTGAACACACATTGAATTTGTCTTGGTGCAAATGCTCTCATTGTACATAAAAGAAAAGATACATTCCTCAAGAGTCAAGAATCATAAGGTACAATGCTTAATAATAATATAGGGTACAATAAGCAATCAAATCATACTAGGAAACAGTAAATAAAAATTGTTAGGATACAAACAACAAAGTTATAGTCATATAGTCATAAGTGGGAGGAGATGTGTGAAAGGAAGGATGGGAGGATTAATAGTAATGCAGACTTAGTAAATAGTTTGACAGTGTTGAAGGAATTATTTGTTTAGCAAAGTGATGGCGTTTAGGGAAAAAAACTGTTTTTGTGTCTAGTTGTTCTGGTGTGCAGTGCTCTATAGTGTCATTTTGAGGGTAGGAGTTGAAACAGTTTATGTCCAGGATGTGGGAGGTCTGTAAATTTTTGCATTTGAGCATGTAAGAAGGGACAAAAAAGGAGAAAGGGAAAGAGGAAAGACAAAGAAAAAGATGGGAAGATGGTCACCACAAGTGCTAATGACATGAGTGATGTCAAGCTGACCACGCCCACAATGACCATGCCCACCATGACCCCACTCACGGTCAAATATAACCCTGATGTGGCCCACAATGAAATTGAGTTTGAAACCCCATTGTAGATCAAGCCTAATGGAGAAACACCGAGTTTATGAATATTAATCTGGTCATATTAACACGTTCAATTACAGTTCAAGAAGAAGAATGACAAGAGGAGGGCTATCAAGATGGTGAAAGCTTTAGAAATGAATGACATTTTTGATACTTGGAAACTGGTACCATCTCTGTTATTTTATCAACTTTTCTATGTGGTATATGTATTGCAAATAGATTCAACAGCTGAAACTACAGCTAAATGATCGATACATATAGTTTATAGAAAAGATTATTATTAAGATATGCATGGCATCTGAAAGTCTGTCACATAGTAGAGGAAACAAATGGTATTACTTGTTCTTTTCATTTCTCTAAGGTAATGTAACTGGATACAATATGAAGAAGATACAGGACAGCTCAATTTCTCCCTCCCTGGTTACTTCCCCATATTGGGAATATAATCTGGAAGAGAGTACTCAATATTGCCATTCTTTTATTGGACAATCCACTTTGATTGGCAGTTCCATCACCCTGTCATCGACCCTCATTAGCTATTTTTGAAGTAGGACACAGATATCACCAAGGGTAGAAGGTAGAGAAGATTAAATATATTTTTTTAAAAACCTGAATCAAGGGGCTGAAATGAAGGAATAGTTCAAACATAAATGTTTTAAATTAAGACTACGTTGAAATAAACATTGGTACCAGATAAGGCCCACAACTGAAAAGAAACACAGACTTTTAGAATCTTCCTGGTTCAGGCAGAGGGCCACCATATCCATGTTATGGACTCCAGGGATGTTTGCTATCAGTTTCGAATTGAAAAATAGTGGTTACCACAGTACCCTTGTTTAAATCCTTCCTGGAAAAATGAAGTAGCTGAGGCCAGTTGCTCCTTTCTTATTTATACATAAATGGTACAGTTTTCTATTTACATGTTGATTATGCCTTGAATCTTCTCCATCTTTTTAAATAAAAGTAAAACTTGGCCAACTTTGAACATTCTTAAAATTTAAGAAACCCTCTTCTTGATATTTTAATGGCATGTTGTTGTTGTTTCACGTGTTTTTTCCCATGTTTCTGTTCCTTTCTTGGGTACGCTATTTTCTTGTAGCTGAGAAATAGTAAATTAAGTGATTTTCACAGATGAAAGCTGAAACACACTTCCCAGCTGTGAGGGGAAAAGAAGACAGGCTGTGATGTGATCATTCTTTCCATACGGTTTTGTTTATAAGTTACAGCTTTTCTTTCGGACTACAACATTCATCTGGCAGCTTTTTCTGAGTAAATGAAAAAAAGGGCCCTGTTCAAATTCCAATTGGATCATGTGACAAGTACTTATATGGCTGAGCAGCCATATTTGAAGAGAAAGAGGCTGAACTGAAAGAAGAATGTTGTTTCTATATATTAACACACTGCAATTCCTTCAAAATATATACGAATATGTACAAAATATATTTTTAATTGTTAAAGCACCCATATTGTTTTCTAAACTCACATAACTATTTCACAAGTTCTTTTAGAATATTTATCTATATCTATCAGCTGTTTTAGATACAATTGAGAAGGGCTTCTAAAAGTAGTTTTGAGACTAGAAAAAAAATGCAAAACCTTTAATGATTTTAAAATTGTTACTTAGTGTATGGCTTATCATACATGGACTAGCAATTTATAAACATTTCATCTAGATTAATACAACATAATAAAATATTAATGTTTAAAAGATCTTTGTTCAAATACCAATGTCTAGGCCTTCTAACCATTGAAACGCAGCATTGTTTATATATATAAAAAAAACAAATACTGGACCAGTATATTACAGCCAGTCGCCATGAGATCTATAGTTTGATACAGAACTCCGAAAGGAGGATATTAGGCCTCATTTATACAGGGAATCCTTGCAGATCCTATGTGAGGTATAAATCCTATTCAGGATTGTTCATTGCTAACTTGGTAGTTCAAAGCCAAGCACCATTTTGTGGGGTCATATTTATGTCTTCCTATGGCTGGGCATTCAACAATCCATTTGGCTTTCCATTGGGACTGATACTAAATTTGTTGGGTAGATGTGCCATTGGGGGCTTCCTGGATTTGAGTCTTCTAGATTATAAATGAAGAAGATCGGCATGCACCAGTAAGACTGACTTATTCATAAGTTTTCTGTATTCTCTCACTAGCATATCTTGCATTCGCAAAGCTGGCTAAGAAGAAGAAGCCAGCAAGTCAAAATGCTCTTAATACATTCAGTTTATAATCCTCATAGTATCAGTGAGATTGGTGAGATTACAGTATGTCAACTATTAAGCCATATAAGGGCACGGTATTCTACTGCAGAGTAGACCAACCCTAATGCTGATGCCCTGTGAATGGCAACTGAAGCTCCCCATTTAGTTTCGCATAATTTCTGAAGTATGTTATTCCTAGTATTGATTTTTGCTGCCACATTCTATAGGTATATCATGTAGGGGAGAGTTTTAAATTATAGTTTAAAATTAATAATGCTACATTGCACGTTTCAAAGTACTTCACCTGAGGAAGTTATACAATTTTACTATATAGCAATAGCATTAGATTTATATACCATCCCATAGTACTTTTCAGCACACTTTGAGCAATTTACAATGTAAATATTAATTGCATATTGCCCCAAAAATCTGGGCACCCATTTTACCGATCTCAGAAGAATCAACCTTGAGCCCTATCAGGATGAAACTCTAGACTGTGGGCAGAGTTTGCCTGCAGTGCTGCACTTTAACCACTGTGCCACCAGTAGTTAAATATCCCAAATTATATTTCAATTACATCCATAATCCTTGGGACTATAGAAGGAAAAGTGTGTTCTTTTTAACTACTCAGAACAACTATAGTATGATGGCAATGTAGTCTTGACACTATCAATTCTAGAAGAAATCCAGCTCAGACACAATATGAAAAACAGTACGCTGAAATATTACTGCATATTAAACATGTTAAGTGTGGGCTCGTGTTTCCCAGCTTAATATCCTTCAGATATGGCAGGATTACAATTCCAAGATTTTGCAGCCAGTGGTGACCATTTGGGCAAAAGGCATGATCAGAACAAGACAGGGATGGAATCAATAAATTAAACACAGCTAGAATTCACATACAAGTAGCTTTGTTTAATGTCATTTAAGGACAATTTTAATAGTTAAAAAGTTAAAAAGTTAAGTAGGTATCTAATGCTTGGCAGTATGAGGCAGTAAACTTACTTCTTGATAAGTGGACTAGTGCGTTACCACTGAAGTAAAGCTTCTTCCCAATCCTCAACGTATGTGACTATAACCTAATATTTAGTTTAGCTTCCAGGCAGCTTGACAAAATGAGAGGGCCTTGAAAGCAGATCTCCACAGAGACTTATCATCATGAACATTCAGAGTTACATGTACATTGTCATTTTCTGACTCTGAAAATGTGTCAGCCAGTTAGCTACATTAGTTATTTTCTCAGTTGTTTCTTTCATTTGCTTTCAGTATTGATGTAATGTGATAATAGCCCATTGGTGAATTATTGTTATTATTATTGTTGTTGTTATTCCTCTAGTAATTGGCTATGCCAGTTGACTCTGCCAATTACTAGAGGTATATTTTAATTCTGATTCCCACCTACCCTCCAAACCACTGGTTTGCACCCAACTCTCCTCTGCGGTATTATCTTAAATCTTTTGTTGATGAACAGAATATTATACTTCACAAAATTAAAAAGATTTACAAGTCTCGAAACTTTCCTATGACCAGAGAAGGATGGAACTATGAGTATGGTCTGTCACCTCAAAGACCACACCAGGTTCAGTGTTATATATTGAGGGTGACACTGCAAAAGTGGCCTGGGCAATTGCTGTTTAGAAGTGACTTGGAAACCGAAGGGACATAATGTTCTTTAGCTTCCCCAAAGTGGGAAGGAAAGAGGAAAAGAGCTAATAATATTTTTACAATGCTCTCTTGGAGGAGGTAGGAGTTTCTTAGGTTTGTCAAAAGAATGCTGGTGGGGTTGTACATTTACACTACTGGGTTTATCTATATAAACCAATGAACCTGATATGCAATGTTTGTTTTAATGCTGTAATATGTAGGCATAACTTTTCTTTAATTAAAACAATGTAGCTAATACTTGGAGTACTATATCCCTGCCTGTTGTATATTTGTGCAAGGATAAATGATTTGCATTCTCAGACTTACATACATGCCCTCAAAATATTTTTCAGCCCCTCAACCCCCTCCATTCAAGTGCCAAGGATATCCTAAGGTCTCATAAAAAAACTCAAGATGTCAGTGATGAAGCCATGCCTTGTTTGATGTTTAAAAAGGAACTGCACAATAACAGTAGCAGCAACAGTTAACTTCTTTAAGCCATTATGGATGCCCATCTTTCCTGATACGCTGGCAAAAAAGGACAAACAAAACTATAACGTAGACTCTTTAAATCATTTTTGAACAAAATATTAAATAACCACATAAAAAGCCACAGCAAAATCCAAAATAATGCCATCCTGTAAGGATGATGTGGTTCCATTCATTTGTATTATTTACTCAATCCTGGGCCTTCTTCCTTCCTACTGCCAAAGCAGGTTCCCCTAACTAATTCCAATGAAAAAATGGGATTAACTACATGTAGTAACTATGACAATGAGATCTTATTAATATGTGCAGATATATGTGTGTGTTTGTGTGTGTATGTGTATATACAATGAGAGAGATGGAGAGAGAGAGAGAGAAAGTAAGGGCTGTAATTTAAAAGCTAAAAAATGCAGACATAAAGTATTAAATATATCCCTTACAAAGGCAGATGATTCCATTTGCTTTAAGGAGCATTGATCTCCATGTGTCCAATGAAATCTTCTCAAAGTATTTGTTCAGATTCCCTCACCCCACCCCTCGTGTATTCTCCAGACAAAGTTTCTTGATTTGGAAAGCTGGAAAAGAAAACACAGCCTCTGCTTATTGGCTCTTGCTTTGCTCTGCTCGCTAAGTATCTTGCTTAGGTTGGCTTGGTATTCTGTTTTTCCTGGAAACGTCATTTTGGTTTTGGTCAGTTTTCCAAAACCACAGTGCACTGAAAATAAATTCCTGTTCCACGCTGTCAGTTCGTTAAAGACTTCCCATTCTAGAGATCTTCAATTCTTCAGGCTTTTGGAGCTCCACCTGTATTTCTGCTGGATTAAATTTGTTTGTTAGATTTAAAGGTAGCTCTTGGTGGGACCTTTTGGAGTATAAACATTTACAATCACTTTTCAGTGCTCTAATACAGATGGTATTTGGCAAGAGAAGAGAAAACAGTAAACAATTGAATGGCAAAAATGTAGCTGTAAATTTAACAAAGGAAGAAAACATGAAAGACAAGAAAAACTTTTTTTCAAAACTTGGGAACTTCTATGTCAGGAAATATGTTGCTCTACTCTTGAGCATAGTTTAGACATGTTAGATATATGTATATGTGGCTAAAGTATAGCCACTAACATCTGTTTCTGTTTTAAGCTGTAATTCCCTCTGACATCTATTCAAATCTCAGCAGTCTTCCAGCAATGCATTTTCAGATATTCTAAAGAACCAGATCTCTTTAATGCCTTGAGCTATTCCAAGGTTAGTTCCAAATTCACAATACTAAAGTCTAACCAAAGCACCAAAATGCCATTATTTTGCCCAAACTTCAAACCAAAAGGTTATTTTTCTGTTTCATGTGGTTTTGAATGTTTTACTACAGAAATTTGAAATAAGTATTTACTCCTTTTAAAAAAATTCAGATCACAAAATTATGATGTGATTGTACTCCCTATCAAGTGTTATTTGTTTAAATAAATTTATTTTGTTTTATCATAAAAAGTAAAATCCAAAAGAGAAGAACAAATGAACAAACAAAACACGCATCCAGTATTAACAACAAAAAAGAAAAATAATGGTGTACAAAAAAAAAAAGAAAGAAAGAGAAAAGATAACTCTCTACCATCCAAGCAAGGAAAAATTGCCAAGTATATGACTTGGATTAAATATTTGTAAAATGCCAATAGAAAATAATAAATAGAATAATTATGCAGAAACAACAGTTTTACAATTTGCTTTAAATAAAAATATTTAATTTTTAAATTATGTTATCATCTTGGCCATTTTTTATAGGTTGAATGGGTTGGTAGATAACTTTATTATGGAGTACTCTCCTTCTTCTCTTATCTATTGTTCTATGTAGAATGAAAAATGAAGATTTTTGAGCTTCCATTATTCTCAATTATAGCTCACAAGAAAATGTTCTTACCAAAGTTGTTTTGCTCTAAACTCATGCATGGCACTACTTTACACTTGTCTTGAATATATATTAAATGTATGTGCCAAAGTGTGATGACATGAGTATTTTTCTAAGTATGTATGTGTCCATACCTAAGCATATTCAAATTTTAAGTCAGTTGCACGCATAATTAAGTTATCAATTAGGAATGTTCTCATAGTAGCAGATTCCAGTAACAAAAGGAAACAAGGAGAAGAAATAGAAAGTTTAAGTAATTTCTAATTCCTATTCTTTACATAATTCATACCATAATTTTTAGGCTCTTTTTGTGAGTAAGATGCCCACATTTCCTTTCATATTACAGAAAATGCATAATTACATCCATATTGTTCCAAAAAGTAATTCAAATTATGCATTTATGGACAAAGTGAAAATATATTTTAATCCTTAAACTTTGAATTTAGTTGGCCTTAGAGCTCAAATCAAAGAGGATATATATTTAATGAATACATTAAAAACAGTATAATGTAATTCCACTATATTCTTTCACATAGTACATTAAACTTTTCTTTGGCAGATATCCTTCAAAGGTTTTATAGAAGGCTAACATGTTGTCAGATTGACTGGAAATTTTAGAAGACACTATTCTCAATACACCCTTTAGGGCAGAGGTCTTCAAACTTGGCAACTTCAAGACTTGTGGACTTCAACTCCCAGAATTCTCCAGCCAGCATAGCTTCTGGGAGTTGAAATCCACAAGTTTTAAAGTTTCCAAGTTTGGGGACTCCTGCTTTATGGTCTCCACTGGACAAAAGCCAATTTGAATGAAACCAGAAAATAATGACATGATACCCTACTATCTTTTAAAAGATGTTTTAAAGATTTAATTGAAGTTCTGGCACAGATGTGCAAGATACTTAGGTATTTTTCCTGCATTGATTTGTCTATCTAAATTATTTGCAATGTAAGATAAAACCTCAGCTGTAACACAGTACTTTGGATTTGTAATGGCTGCATTTAGCCAATTGAACAAGGAAGAGAAGGAGGAGGGAGCTGTTTGGCAGCAGCTTGATTTCAGCATCCATGGGAGTCTAAAAAATCCTTTAGGTTTATTTTCATAAGAGGGAAAATATCAGTACAATAGAATGGAAACATCACAGAGGTTCTCCATCTGAGGGACAGAATGAAAAACTCCTGTGTGATTTATACCACATGTATTTGAAACTAATCTGCAAGTCTGCACCCTTCTTTATTGTTGTGAATGAATAAATGTTAAATAAAGTTATCTTGAGCTTGAAGTCAAGTGCAGGGTTCTGGCCCTGCACTTCTGATTGGCTATTAATGGCAGGATCGAATTGGTCCGTTCAGGAGAATCTGATTGGCCATTAACAGGCCATTTTCATTGGTTAACGGAACTAGCGCTCCCGGATTGCTATTGGTTGAATAGTTAATAGGTTGCCTATATAAGGAAGGCTATAGCAGCCATCCAGTTCGAGCTGTCACACCATGCAAATAAAGAGTTTGAAGTTCACTGTTTCTACCGGCTCGTCTCCATTATTCGCACCCATGCTCCAGACATAACACTGGCGACGAAGGTGGGATATGGAGGCGTCAGAACTGATTAAACAACGAAGAAGACAACCAAGCATGTGGCTGAAACGCAAAACGGCGGAACCATGTCCGGCGGTGTAGTACCACCCGCTCCGTTCGACCCAGTGCAAGAGGACTGGGAGTCCTACATGGACCGTTTCCAAATGTTATTGGAAACGAATAATCTGAAGGATGCCACAACTGGGAAGAAACAGGCAGTATTTCTGACGCATTGCGGGCCGACCGTATTCAAGATGGCCAAGGCACTAGCAAAACCGGCTGAAGTGAAGGCCATGGACTGGGATGTCCTCGAACCGTTACTAAGGGCCCACTATGCACCGACCGTTCCAACGCTCGTAAGATGGCACGAGTTCTACCAAAGAAACCAGCGGAAAGGAGAAAGCGTTGCCAATTTCATTGCAGACCTCCGAAATTTGGGAGGCCTCTGCGATTTTGCCAACCTAGAAGAGGCTTTGAGAGACCGAGTAATTCTAGGATTAGATGCTCTAAATGTGCAGAGCAAAATAATGGCTAAGAGCGACATTAGCCTTGCCGATGCCATTGCTGAGGCTACGGCAGTGGAAGCGATCAAGAAGTCAGCTGCACAACTATGCCGAAATTGCGCGCTGATGCACCAACCAGCCGGCAAACTTTCACCTAAGTGGGAAGGACAGCTTTCGATGGCCCACCATGAGGACCTCTCTTCGTCGTCAGACAGCGATGAAGAAGAGGTCCATCGACTGCGGTCCGATTGGGAACGATACCCGAAGTCCCAGCAACTGGCTGCAGGGCCAACCATTACTGCTCTGATTGCAAATTCCACAACGCGCTCTGCCACGAGTGCGGGAAATGAGGCTATATCGGACGGGTCTGCAGAAGTCTCCTCGGACCCAGCCAGTCCTTGAAGAGGGCCAATTTTTGCCAATCGACAGGAAACCGTCCTGTAAGGCAAGAACCAGCAAACCACTCCTACAGAAACCGACCCGTGAATCGCCTAACGAGGCAAGAAGAGGCTCACCAAACAATCACTATCGGCCATGCCTCTTCATTGGATGCCAAGAAAATTCGAGTTAAAGTGGACATCGAAAATCAGCCTTGTCAAATGGAAGTTGACTCGGGATTGTCTCTTTCAATGGTCTCCTGGAAGACCCTCAAGCAACTTATCCCTACTATTCGGCGCCAAGACCTTCAATTCCAAAGGCTCGTGCTAAAAACTACCGGGGAACCAGATTCCAATCGTAGGATCCAGTTGAGTCCGGGTTTCATTCAAGAACCACACAGCGTACTTACCCCTGACGGTGATCGACAAGGACTGGCCTAGCCTGTTAGGCCTGCAATGGTTCGCACCACTCGACATTGAAGTGGCAGGCATTAACCAAATCGGCGGCAGTGAGTGGGAGGAGGACCTCGCCCACGAATTCAAGGACGTCTTCACAGAACAGCTAGGTGAGTACAAGGGGACCCTGATATCCTATAGCCTTAATCCAAAAATAGCTCCCATCCACCTTAAGTCTTGTCGAGTTCCTTTCGCCCTAAAGCCGAAAATCGACAAACAGCTTGATAAGTTGATAGCCCAGGGAGTGTTAAAGCCAACCGATCACTCTCCCTGGTAAACCCCAATCGTGACACCAATTAAGCCAGACGGCTCAATTAGAATTTGTGGGGACTACCGAGCCACCCTAAACCACGCCCTGCAACAAAATCCATATCCTGTGCCGGTGGTGCAACACCTCCTCCATTCCCTGGGGGGCAGAAAAAGTCTTCGCTAAATTAGACTTAGCTCAGGCTTATCAGCAACGGTTGATGAAAAAGCGGCACAGGCACAGACAATTGTAATGCACCGAGGTGCTTTTAAGTGTACGTGGCTCCAATTTGGAGTCAGTGTAGCCCCGGGGATCTTTCAGAGCCTAATGGAGAGACTCTTGCAGGGGATCAAAGGCGTTGTCCCCTACTTTAACGATGTGCTAATTGCTGTCCCCACTCCAAAAATTTTACAGGATCATTTAAGGCTGGTTCTACAAAAATTTCAAGAAGCAGGCCTTAAGGTGAAGAAAAATAAGTGCAAGCTGTGTACAGATCGTGTTGAATTCTTAGGGTACTTAATTGACAGTCAGGGTATTCACTCTACTGATAGCAAATTGAGAGCAATAAAAAACGCTCGCAGACCCTGGAACAAGGCTGACCTCCAGGCGTTTTTAGGCCTCATCAATTTCTATAACGTATTCTTGCCACACAAGGTGACTGTTGCTGAACCTTTACATCGCCTACTAGACAAAAAAGCAAATTGGGTATGGGGTCATAGAGAAGAGCAGGCGTTCCGTAATGTAAAATAGCTACTGACTTCTGACTCTGTACTAATGCAGTACAATGAAACCTTACTGTTAAATATCACATGTGATGCATCGCCTTTCGGAGTGGGCGCCATTTTGAGCCATGTATTGCCTTACGGTAGCGAAGCCCCTGTTGCTTATTTTTCAAAAACACTCTCGAAAACCGAGCGAAATTATAGCCAGATTGATAAAGAAGCCCTGGCAATTGTATCAGCTGTTAAAAGATTCCATGAGTACGTGTATGGCCGGGCTTTTACTATAGTGACTGACCACAAACCTTTGCTGGGGATAATCGCTGGGGATAAGCCAACCCCCTATATACTATCTCCCAGGATGACCCGCTGGTCAGAATTCTTGGCTGCCTATAATTATCAGCTACAATACCGCCCCGGTAAAGCTATTCCCCATGCCGACGTGTTGAGCCGTGCACCGCTTCCAGAAACCATCAATGATCCTGCACCAATGATGACAACGTTGCAGATAGAGACACTTCATACACCGCCATTAACTGCCTGTGATATCGCGAGAGAAACAAAACGCGACCCCATCTTAGCACGAGTCCTCACGTGGGTAGAATGCGGATGGCCAGTGGACCAAGTACCAGACGACTTCGCACCATTCAAAAGTTGTCAAACAGAGTTGTTTTCTCAAAAGGGCTGTATCGTCTGGGGTGATAGAGTCGTTATCCCAGAACGACTCCGACAGGCACTACTAAGAACCTTGCACGATGGCCACCCTGGCATCGTGCGCATGAAGGCCTTCGCACAAAGCTATGTGTGGTGGCCAGGCATCGACAGACAAATTGAATCGTGGGTCAAAACTTGCCAGAGATGCCAAGAAGTAAGCAACGCTCCACCAAAGGCAACCCCAGCCGAATGGGAGACACCGCGGGGACCATGGTCCCGTATCCATCAGATTTTGCCGGGCCGACCAAAGGACACACATTCTTGTTAACCGTAGATGCCTACTCGAATTGGCTCGAGATCCACTGTATGAGGAACACGACCACCGAAGCGGTCATCAAAAGACTGGAAAGACTGTTTGCAACCCACAGATTACCAGACATTCTTGTATCTGACAACGGGCCCCAATTTACCATGCTGTCCTTTGAGCAGTACCTGGCTGACCGTGGTATCCAACATGCGCTCACTTCGTCTGCGCACCCTGTGGCCAACGGTAGGGCTGAGCGCATGGTACAATTCCTCAAGAAAATGCTACAAAAAAATAGACTACGACAACATCGACGAGAAAATCAACCGAATACTTTTTCTGCAGCACATCACACCTCACAGCATCACCAACAAAACTCCCGCCGAGCTGCTAATGGGACGGAAGCTCCGCTCCCACCTTGACCGGTTACACCTAGCTTACAAACCGGAAAAACCACTCGGATCCAGCGGCCGATACCGTACCTTCCAGGTAGGCAATTTAGTATTCGCTAAAAACTTATCGGGTGATCCGCTGTAGGTAGAAGCGATGGTAATCCGTGTAACCGGCCCAAGATCATACCTTGTACAGTGCCCTGACGATAGACTTTGGAAGCACCATATCGATCAACTGCGATCACGGCTGCAGTTCAGGCAATTCCGAACTCCCTTATAACCAAACTGAGGGGGGAGGGAGATACAGAGGAAGACGAAATTCAACTAGAGAAAAATCTTTTTGAAGGGAAGGATAGCAGAACAGAAACGCGGGAACAGGAACCAGGGATGAGAGTGAGTTCACCTCAGGGAATTGCCGAAGATATTACTGACAATGAAAACGCAAACTCTGAACCAGAGGCACCCCTTTTGACAAACAACGCTCTACCTCAACAAGAGTGCAGCCAAATGCCAGGCGCACAGCGAAAATCAAAAAGACTAATAAAACAACCGTCCTACCTCAAGGACTATGTGACCGCGCCCCGTAAACAGAAGCCAGGGGGAAGGGGTGTTGTGAATGAATAAATGTTAAATAAAGTTATCTTGAGCTTGAAGTCAAGTGCAGGGTTCTGGCCCTGCACTTCTGATTGGCTGTTAATGGCAGGATCGGATTGTCCGTTCAGGAGAATCTGATTGGCCATTAATAGGCCATTCTCATTGGTTAACGGAGCTAGCGCTCCTGGATTGCTATTGGTTGAATAGTTAATAAGTTGCCTATATAAGGAAGGCTATAGCAGCCATCCAGTTCGAGCTGTCACACCATGTAAATAAAGAGTTTGAAATTCACTGTTTCTATCGGCTCGTCTCCATTATTCGCACCAATGCTCCAGACATAACATTTATAAAGTTCTATCAATGCTGGAAATATTTTATTCTTAGTCTTGAGGAAGAGATTGAACCAATGATCCTTTGAATTCATAAATACATACTCCAGCCTCAGAACAATACTTGGTAGCTAAGTAAGAAAATTGAACAAATAGGATGGTTTTTCTTTCTTTCTTTCTTTCTTTCTTTCTTTCTTTCTTTCTTTCTTTCTTTCTTTCTTTCTTTCTTTCTTTCTTTCTTTTTTGTGGGGAGATTTTGTGACAGCAGCAATGGTGCCACATAGCTAACTGCCTGGTAAGAAGCCAAGCCAAATTCTGCAAGCACCTCCCAAAGCAGACGTGGCTAAGTTGAATGATTCCAGAGTGAGAACATATGCTTAGAGATGAAAAGAAACCATCAGTAACTTTGCCACACACTCTTTCACTCTGGCACACTCTGCTGTACATATTAGTCTCAGTAAAATATCTATTTTTGTCTCAGTAGAAGAGAATATCTGTAGGTCAGGACCGAATAGTGGAGCCCTCGGTGCTCTATAAACTTGGTTATTTATTTGCAAATGTTTCATTACCAGACTAGGCAACATCTTTAGTACTAGAAGGGAGTGGAATTTGCTCTTTTTTTATATACTTGCCCCATCCTGTCAGTGTTTGGGGGGGGGGCTATTTTCTACCTGGTAGTTCCTTGATTAGCTATTGTTTATAATTTGATTGCTGAATTGGTAGGACTATCAACAACACAAGTGACATACAAATAGAAAGCAAACCACACTCTCATCCAACACTGAACATCTATTTTTCTCTATCAGAAATAGAGATATTGATAGGCTAAAATATAAGCTCTTCCTTGATTAATCCTTAGCTAAACATAAATCTTGATGCAATAAGATAAAATTTATCCTCTGGAATAAAATCGCACACAATATTAAATAAAAATTTAATAAATTGTTTTAGGATTTAACATCATGTTGGAGCCAGCCAACCAATCCCAGGAAAAAACAGGGACGTTTTAAAGAATTGCAGATAGGTGTGCAATTTTAACTCTGATGTGTTCCAAATGACTTTTTAAGAGGAAATCTGACTAGCTGAGTTGTTCATTTTCATTTTCAGCCTGAATGTCAGGTTCAAACAGTCAACCTCATAGATGAAAAGTTTAAATTAGCTTCTTTACTGTTCTATTGCTTATTTCACACGAATCTTTTCAGACTGCCAATTTGCCCCTTGAAAAGACTAGATGAGGTTCAATGGCATTCAAAGGGGACCGATCAGACCTTGCCCTGTTGTGCTTATGTAACGATTCCAGAATAATCCCCCCCACTTGATCCTTCCTCTAGACTGGGAAAGTCTTTCTCCAACATCATCATTTTTCACCTATTGTAATTCCATTTGCAGCTGAATGTTTGTAGCTTTAGAAATGCCAGATTTAACATTTTTAAAAATGATGTTCTCCATAAGTACATTATTCCCCAATTCCTCCAATTTTTGCAAATCCAGTGAACTCAAAGAGAACACCATGACCTCATTTGATATTAACCTCTTTCCTGCTTTCCCTCCAACTGAGCAACAAGACAGTGTATAAATTTTATCCAAACAGTCTTTGTTTCATGAATTGGTCAATTTGTTTCATAAATAGGATAGAAAAATCTTCAAGACCAGGATGCTGAATCATTTTTGGGGAGAAAATAGCAGGTTTGGGGCTAGAATCTTAGGTGAGACAAATATTTCCATCCATGAGGAAACTAACTTTAGGTAAAATCTACAAAGACTCAACAATAATAAAATAAAATAAAATACCAGCTTTGCAGAAGTTTAAAATAAATGAAACCAGAGTTAGAAATATATTTTCTCAGCTCCAAAATGGACTATAGCAGAAGAGCATTCAGGTTTAGGACCAATCCTTAAATCATACAAAATATTCAAATACAGGTAGTCCTTGACTTACAACAGTCCATTTAGTGATGGTTCAAAGTTACAACAGCGCTGAAGGAAGCGACTTGTGACCATTTCTCACACTTTCAACCATTGCAGCATCCCCATGGCCATGTGAAGAAAATTCAGATGCTTGGCAACTGATTCATATTTACAACAGTTGCAGTATCTTGGGGTCATGCAAACTCCTTTTGTGACCTTCTGACCACCTCCTGTGGTCATAAGCCAAGGACTATCTGTACTGGGTCCAAATATCAGGTGGATAATTGTTTGCTTTAAAACAATTTATTGAATAAAATACAATTAAATGGTTTCACATGTTATACTAAATCTTAAACTGTGGATTACAAGCTATTCAGCACGAGAAGCCAAAACTGAACAAAGTAAATTTAGTTTGCTTCATGAAACAGTCTATAGGGTTTAGAATGCTACTGAATAGGAACCAACACCATTGTGCTTATTTCTATTGCTATTTCTCTGAGTATGTGTGTATTTATTGTAATGTTTTTATATTATTACCATCTACACACACACACACACACATACACACACACACACACACACACACTTTTTATACCTGAGATTTTTCAAAAGGCAATTAGATTGTAATATTGTATAGTTAGGTAGTCCTCAACTTACAACCATTCATTGAGTAACATCATTGGAAAAACTGACTTATGACCAGTCCCTGCACTTACGACTATTCCATAATCATATAACCAAAACTTGGGCATTTGTATTTATGATAGGGTGTCATGTGATCATGATTTGCTACCTTCCCAGCTGATTTCTGGGCAAAGTAAATGAAGGAAATCAGGTTCACTTAGCAAAAAGCAGTGATTCATTTAACAATCTTGGCAAAAAAAGTCAGGTGTGAATCACTTAATAGCCACCTTGCTTAACAACAGGAGTCGGATTCTACCGGTTCTGTCCACTTCTGTAGAACCGGTTGCTCTGAAAAGCAGCAAACAGAGAGCATACATAGAACCTGTTTTGGCCCACCTGCCTGCCCGGGCTCTTACCTGACCTTTATTTCCTACTTTTTCAACCGCAGCTGCTTTGTGCGACACAGCTGCAGTTGAAAAAGCAGGAAAAAAGGGCTTTTCCAACTGCTGCATACTTGCATGCAGCACTGCTCAGCTTCCGGGCAGCTCAGCAGGTCATAAATTGCACTTGCACGACTCACACATGTGCACGCGATGCAGAGCAACAGAACTGGTAGTTATACTGATCGGATACCATCCCTGCTTAACAATGTAGTTAAAAGAGAGATATTCAGAATACAGAGATTGACACAAAAATAAGATATTGAAATGGTGAATAATCAAAGAATGAAAGATTATAATTTAACAAAATATGTGTATCAATATTAAGATTGTCAATCGCATTATATATGAAGAATATTGTAAAAAATTCTGGTCATAAATTAAGAACTACCTATATATATTCTAACTATATTGCTGTTTAGAGTACACACAATATTACCAAATAATTAAGTTTTGAAAAGTTGTCAACTGAGACTAGAATCCCTAATCATTGTGAAATATGTCAAAACAGGCATTTGCCTTTCTGAGCTTCTTTCTTTTTCTTTTTCAGGTTTTAATGTTACATTTTATTTGAAGCAAAAATAATTATAGTCAGCCAAATATTTTTTTCCTCTTCTGAATTCTTTCACAAAGATTGTTTCTTCTCTTTTAAATACCATTTTCTAGATGAATAAAAGTCAGTATGGAAAATCAGTTTTATTAGAAATTTCCTCAAGATAACATTATTGATACTGTACATTGGTTTTCATTGAATTCTAGCGTGTAATCAAAGAAATGTCATTTACCCAAGGTGAATGATAGAATTCATGCAGAATTTATTTTTTTGGTCACTTCTTTATTTTTAGTTTGTGATGTGAATTAGTTAATGCACAATTTTTCTGTCATTTGACTGCCTTCATAATATATACTATAGGCCATGAACTTGTCAGAGGCGTAATAATAAATTAAATGAAAAATCATTCAAGTATTAAAAAGGAATTAAATATTCCAGATTTACACAAATAAAAAGCAGGAAAAGAGAATAGTCATTTATTAACTAAGAGCAGCTAGAAGAAGTATGCTGGCTGTGAAATTCTGGGAGCTGAAACCCACAAATCTTAAAGTTAAAGGGTTTAGAAACACTGGGCTATTTGAGTTAACATTTCCCTGAATTAAGTTCATAAAACAAACATAGAAAATTGGGATTTTCACAACCAAAGTCCGACCTTTAATGACCACCTGCTAGATCTCAAATATTAAAAAATTATAGAACAACCAAAGTGAATGGATCTAGCAATAGCAACAGCATTTAGACTTATATATTGTTTCACAGTGCTTTACAGCCCTCTTTAAGCAGTTTACAGAGTCAGCATGTGGTCCCCAACAATCTGAGTCCTGATTTTATTGGCTTTGGAAGGACAGAAGGTTGAGTCAACCTTGAGCTGATGAGAATCGAACTGCAAGCAGCAGAATTAGCCTGCAGTACTGCACATCCTAACCACTGCACCACCACGGCTCTTGTTTGTAGCTTGCTTACTTTATCTGGTGCTCAGATGATAAAAGTAGCAAAGTCACATGACCACATCATTTATCAATGGCAATCTCAGCAGTACCACTTATTAAATTAGTGGGTTGTTAAGTACTACATGGAGGAAATCTCATTTAAGAGTTGCAGGGTGAGTTAGGTCCTGGAAGTCCTGGCACAAGCCACATGTGAGTTGGGGACTAAGCTGAAGGAAGCCAGGGAAAAAGGGGCGGTGAATGCATGTGTATGAAGACAGGAAGGCTAGGGCAAGCATATTCTGGATCTTTTTAATGTGCACAACTCTGAGGCTGCAAGAAGGCCCCGACATGGCACAGCACAAAGCCCACCCAAGCCAGATCATTGAAACCACTATGAGAGATCTGGGGAAGAAAGCCTTGTGTGATCAGCAGCAGACTCACAAAAGGCCTGGTTGCAGGGGTGGGTTTCTACCAGTTTGCACCTATTCGCTAAAACCGGTTGTTAACATTCTAAGCAGTTTGAAGAACTGGTTGTTAGAAGAAAATACTGGCCTAATCCTGTAAGGAAGGCAGGAAGGAAACATTCTGGTGTTGCTTACAGAAACTGCCCCTCCGTTAAACCTTATTATATTCTTGGTAGGACTGGACTTCCTGTCTCAGGAACTTCTCTGGAGTTGTTTTTCCTTCCTTTGCTGGTACTTTGCTTGTGTGGAGTGGCCATTCAAAGTTACAATGGCACTGAAAAAAGTGACATATGACCATTTTTCACACTTATGACTGTTGCAGCATCTCCACAGTCATGAGAGGTCAGGCAAGGAGATGCGTGCCTCAATGTGAGTGATATTGAGTTGGCCATGCCTAGCCAATAACATGACCACCAAGCCACATCCACCCAGTCACATGACCACCAAGTCACACCCACCAACTAAACCACGCCCACAAAACTGGTTGTTAAAAAATTGGAATCCCACCCTTGCCTGGTTGGGTACAGAAAAAAAAATGTTGAAGGTCAGGGGTCAAAGGCCCCAGAGAGGAGGGGCCCCAAAAGGACATAGATAGGTATGTGGGGTAAACTGAAGTGCCCTTGTAGTCATAAGTGTGGGCGAGCTTCCGATTACTTAAATTTTGATTATGTGATTGTAGGGCCCTGCATAACTTTGGAGACTGATCTTTACATGGGTGTGCTTCAAAAATTTTAGCAAATGGTTCTCTGCTCAGTTGCTGGGTGGGTGTGGCACCACGGGGGGAGATTTTGCCCTCCCCAGGCTCCGGAGGCTTCTGTTGAGCTTCCGGGAGGGTGAATACTAGAAGCTAGAAGGCTCTCTAGAAGCTGGAAATGGGACCATTTCCTGATGTCCTGAATTTCCAGGAGGGCCATTTTTCACCCTCCCTGAGCCTCCATGCATGCCCTGCACTTATCTGCATCCAAAATGTGTGCAGTCTTCAGAGAAGGGAGGGGAGGGGAGGGATGGGCGGGGCCAGCCAGGAGTGGGATTTGGGAGTTCTCCAAACTACACAGAATCTTAGCTAGGGGCTCTCCCAAACCCCTGAGAGTCCCTAGCAGCTCACCCCTGGAATTTTAGTCCCTTTGTTCAGCACCACTTAAACTTTGAACAGTCACTGAACTAATGCTCCTAAGCTGAATACTGCCAGAGGTTAGAGACATGGGACTAATTATAGACTAAAAAATTAAACTTTTTATAACTTATGACACCTATATATGTTCATTTTGGATCACGCTCCTCCGCAATAGCCTGCCCCAACTGATACCCTCTAGATATGTTGAGTAGAGGTTCCATCATTCACAGTAGATACAGAAGCACGGTGAGAATTTTTGTCAGGGCAAATTCAATGGTATGTCAGGTTACATATAATTTCATTGCATGATCATCAAACTGTCATGAACCAAACCTATGATAAGCATTATTCTTTAGAAATTGGTGTTTTGTTTCTGTATTTGTTTTGAATTCATCTATTGAACCAAAATTAAAGCTACATTAGATTTACATAAGGATGTTAACTTGTAAATGCTGTGCATCTTGTTCTGTTATTTGCATGTTTATCTGGTAGCAAATCTTGTGATTTAAAACATTTAGGACTTAACCTGTATGATTGTACAGTGCATTTTAACTTACATTAGTGGAAGCAATCTGATTTTTATTGCCAGCAACTGTGAGGGAGCAGGGAAATATGAGAGTCAGGAAGTGCAACCAATAAAAATTCAGCTGGGACAGCACAGTCTTAAAAAATATCTGGAATATGACAAATTCCATGACTTCAGAGTTGGGAGCTATGAAACCAGCTGCAGAAAGGGTTTCTTCCCCCATCAGCACAAAGAAAAAAAATGGAGTCACTGGCAAGCTGAAACATTCACTCCATGCTGCAGTTCTTCACTTATTTCCCCTTCAGGCTCCTCTTCCTTAGAAAATCCAAATCTATGCACTTTTAAACAAGTCAAGTTACGCTTGAAATTTTACTCTATATAAACCTAAAAAGTACCCAATTCAATTCCTATAGAGAACCCTGTAGCGAAAGTAATTTGCTTCTTTTTTTAAAAAAAGGACATTTTCTTCCTCATTCCTATACCTTGCCCATAGTACAATATATTTTATATGTAAATGTAAATGCATAACTCACGTGAAGCAGTGTTTCTCAACCTTGGCAACTTTAAGATGCCATTTTTGGAATGGGTCCAGAGTATCTGAGGAACTGGCTCACCCCAATGGGACTAACCCGCCTTACTCATTTCAGCAGAAAATAACCAGTTTGGATCTCATTGGCCAAAATATTTTGGCTGGTAGGGTCTAGGAAAAGGGCCTTTTCTGCTGTGGTCCCTGCCCTCTGGAATATTCTCCTGTTGCACATAAGGCTTGCCTCACATTCCTGCCTTCCATAAGAGTCTAAAAACTTGGCTCTATTGCTTGGCTGGGACCCCAACAGTATCCTGCTACATTGAGGGTGGCTGACTATGTGGAGAAGATCCAATCCCTAGGCCACCCATCATCTTTGTTTTTAATTAGAGATAGGATTATAATGTCATAATTCCAAACCATTGTAAGCGGCAACAGGAATTCTGGAGTTGCAGTCCAGAATTCTACTCTTATAGTATCAGCTTGAAACATCCTATAATTGTGCCAAGTATCTGAAGCATTGTATGATCAGACTTGGAGACTCTCAGTCATCCAGGTCATGGTTGTCCAAAAGGTACTTTTTCAAGAGGCATCTAGACTTTCTGTTTTTTCTTTTAAGACATTTTGCTTCTCATCCAGCACCTTTGGGACACTCACTGACAATTGTAAATTATATTCAATTGCTCTGTAAAGTCCTAACTTTTTACAGGTGTTAGTAACAAGCTACATGTAGTCCTTGACTTACAACAGTTCATTTAGTGACTGTTTGAAGTCACCATGGCACTGAAAAAGTGGCTATTGACCATTTTCACACTTCTGACCCTTTGCAGCATCCCTATGGTTATGTGGTCAACATTGAGATGCTTGGCAACTGAAATATTTATGTCCAGGCTCACAGGATCACCTGCTATGACCTTTTGACAATGGGGAAGCCAAATTCATTTAACAGCCATGTTACTAACTTAATTGCAGTGATTCATTTAACAACAGTGGGCAAGAAAGGTCATACTGTGGGGCAAAACTCACTTAACTGTTTTGCTTGGCAACAGAAATTTTAGGATGAATTATGGTCATAAGTCAAGGACTACCTGCATCCATAATAATTGCAGGTCTCATCCTGGTATCTAAGTGAATGACTTGAAATGAGGGAAAATATAATAATATGAAGGATTGTCATTTATATTTGCCATGCATTGTATGAGTGTGTTCATGGCCCTTTCAATTTCTTTTACTTATGAGAAGGGGGGGACATTATTTTCTGAGACTCGCTAGTTCAAATGATGAGATCCAGAATACTGATCAGATGTGACTGTTTTTTAAAAGAAACCACCCAAGAGGCAAACCTCCTTTCCCCACATCGAACAATCTATTGCATAGAAATAGTATCTGAACTTCAGATTAACCTCTAATCAACCTAAGCTAAGTTATATCAGCAACCACTGTAATGGCTGATAACATATAAGTGGAGAAATTGGTAATTATTTACATATTAGAGAAAAACAAAATCCTCCTCCTCCTCCTAGTGCAGGGGTGTCAAACTCAAGGCCCAGGATCCAGCCTGCAGAGTGCTTAGATCTAGACCACAGGGCCATCCTGGACACAGCAAAGGATAGGCCCCAAATGCCTCTACCAGCAAAAACGGACCTTGGATCCAAGCTCCGTTTTCGTTGGCAGGGGATTTCAGGAGGCTGTTGCAGCCTAAAATGGAGCTTGGGAGCCCATTTTTGCTGGCAGATTGCTCAGGCCACCACAGGTGCTCCCAAGATGAGTGATGTTAAGCTGGCCATGCCCACCTTGGCCATGCTCATCCTGGGCCCCCAAAGTCAAACATAGGTGCCTAATGCGGCCCTCAATGAAATTGAGTTTGACACCCGTGTCCTAGTGTTTTCCCACAGGAGCGGGGTCCACCTTTCAGATCAAAGAACATATTTTCACCTGATCAAATTCAGCAACCAGCTGGATGACTTTCATGTCTGCATTAATGGTATCCTGCTACCTTTCAACTTTCACACGGGCATTTCTTCAATGATAAAATGGTAGATTGTGCAAGCAAGAGTGTGGGATGTGCCTGTAGAACATGGTCACATCCCTGTAGAGGTTTTTCCTTGCATTTTCTCTGTTAATAATGCAACACCGATCTGTTGTCAAACTATATCATTTGCTGATATGGTCAAAAAGGGTAATACTTAATGACTAATGATGTATGCCCATCTCTATGCACGTAAAGGGCCTTGGCACTTTTGATGGTTGGCCAGCATTCTTTCCATACAGTACTAGTGGGCAGACATTATTTTATAACTTTCAATTTTAGGCAAATTGGCATATGCCAATCACATGGCACTCCAGTGATTAGTCATGTTGCATTCACTTTAGACATGTTGCAGTCATCCCTCTATATCTTATCTCGTTAACGCCACCATCATTTGCAGATGGGATTCTAAATAATGCAATGAGTTTTCCTTCACAAACTTAGTAATAGCTATTAAATGTACTGTAAATACAAAATCTGAAACCTACCAACCTACCAAAAGTAAAGAGGAAGAGCAGTGAAACTATACCATAACACAACTAATGTGAAACTGTGGCAGGTTATCAACTATCAAAACATCAGTTCAATACCTGTCCTGTTTTTGTATCTTCTGAGTTCGTTTCATCATTGCTTATGAACAGAACTAATCTCTTCTCCCTCAATTTAATATCTTTCAGTCTTTCATATCTGAAACTATCAGGATGAAAGCTATTTGTTATTTCAAAGTGTGCCTGTGATAAAGTCATCGTACCAAAGTAAACCTTCCAGCTCCTTCCTGTTCGTTTTTTTCTGTTAGTCCTTATTCATAGGCTTCTTAAACATGATTGTTTCAAATCCACATAGTGCGAAGAGTAATTTGTGTAGGGACTGTGGTCAGTAAAAGATAATAATCTGCATTATTTATTAATTATATTGAGATTTATTAATTATATTGAGATGTTCTTAAATGGCAAATAAAGAGAGGTTGTTGAGATTGTACCTTATTAGAGATACTGACTTGGTTAATTGCAAATGACATGTACTCATTTTCTTTAGATCTATTCATCAACAAGTCTAATTTATGCTTTTCTCTTTCTAATTATCCATAAAATTATTTCAGGATCGTTCTTTCTCTGACTTAAATTAATTGTCAAACTTTTTCAAGTGGCAGAAAACACCAGGAAGTTTATTTAAATTTTACTTATTCAATGATAAGATCAAGTATCACAATATAAGTATTACTTGTATTTTGCTTTTTGGATGGTTTGTTTACATTTATTTGCAAAAATACAGAGTAATTATAGCAGAAACTCCAAAGCCAACATTCATTATTTTATCATTAAACCTTCAAGGGAAGATCTAAACAGAATGCAACCATTCCTCTGGGTCTGCTAATGTAATTCATCATCTGAAGATAACCAATGTGCAGTGTTCCTTTGTTTTTCAAGATTTTCCTTCAAAAACTAATAAATTAACAAAAAAAATTGTTTTTTAAATGAAGACATTATTCCTAAGTGCAATGACATTAATTGGTTTATTGAAATGTCATATCATATCTGCAAGATGATTTTTTTTTCAAGATATAACAATTTCAAGGAAATATATTCCTCTTAAACAGTCGTGGAAATATATTCCTCTTAAACAGTCGTGCAAGAATTAGGAGATTACTGAGTGCACATAACAGAGCATCATATGACTGTCTAGGAAGCAAATTAAATGTAATTTAATCTCAGAAGCCCCTGAAGGTTCCCTTCCTACAAACTAATAAATTACTGCATTCTGGAACTGTCTTAATAATATTTTTATTATTGCTCTGTGAATACAGCTTCATAATGGAATTAAGGACAATGGGGATTTTCATAAACAATTTAAATATTTATTATTTTCAATGTTTAAACACATCCAGAAAATACATTTTACATAGAGGCTATATATATATATACACACAATAACACGACATACTATCACTAAATTCCTATAAATATGATAAAACAGAATAAGAGTTGGAAGGGACCTTGGAGGTCTTCTAGTCCAACCCCCTACTTAAGCAGGAAACATTATACCATTTCATACAGCTGGTTGTCCAATCTCTTCTTAAAAACGTCCAGTGTTGCAGCACCCACAATTTCTGGAGGCAAGTGGTTTCATTGATTAATTCTTCTAACTGTCAGAAAATTTCTTCTTAGTTCTAGGTTGATTTTCTGCTTGGATAATTTCCATCCATTGCTTCTTGTCTTGCCTGCTTTGGAAAATAGATTGATTTTCCCTTCTTTGTGGCAACCTGTTAGGTATTGGAACACTGTCATGATGTCACCCCCTAGTGTTTCCCTCCTCTATTAAACTGGACATGCCCTTCTTTTCATTAAACTAGACATACTCAATTCCCATAACTGTTCTTCATATGTTTTAGCCTCTAGTCCCCTAAACATCTTTGTTGCTCTTTTCTGCACTCTTTCTGGAATCTCAACATCTTTTTTATATTGTGATGGCCAAAACTGGATGCAATATTTCAGGTGTAGTTTACCAAGGCATTATAAAGCAGCATTAACACTTCACGTGATCTTGTTTCTAGCCTTCTATTAATACAATCTAGTACTGTGTTGGCTTTTTTGGCAGCTGCAGTATACTTCTGTCTCATATTTATATGATTGTCCACTAGGACTTCAAGATCCTTTTTGCAGTTACTACCATACTTTTGAGCCAGGTACCACCTACAGAATTCTATAATTGTGCATTTGGTTTTTCTTGCCTAAATGTGGAACTTTACTTTTCTCACCACTGAATTTTATTTTGTTAGATAGGGCTAGTTTATAATATTGCTAAATATCTTCACCTGTCTATAATGACAAGAAGACCTTTCCATAAGGCACTCTATTCTTTATTGATACTTAACTCAGATTATAAATTGTTGCTGTTCATTAAGCAAGGTTTCATCCACATTCTTTTGTTTACTTCTCTCCCTCCCAATAAAAAGTAAAGGAATTTCAGTCTGCAAGCTCCTTTATTCCTTCCATCTCCTACTTTGGTGTGTGTGTCTGGGGGTGGGGGGTGAGAGTGAAGGGGAAAAGTAGCATAAGAAGACCTTATGAAAGATTTTAAGAAAGAAGGTTAGTCAAGAGAGGGAGACATTGTGTTAGAAGTAGATCAGCCAACCCAAGCTTCCATCCTGACACATGCCAATGCAACTGACTTTCCAAGAAGGGGTAAATAGGAAGACACGCCCCATCAAATGGAAGCAAGCTTGGCAAGGAGGTGCGACCACGTCAGCCACCGCACAAGGCATGGGAGGGGGAGGGCAATGGAAAATTGGGGTATCAGAGATTGTAATGACAGCAAGACAATGTTAGGAAGCTGTGGAGAAATAAGACGGTTGATTTACATGTGATGTTTAAAATGCTATCTTGAACGCAAGATCCCTTGGAATCAAATGAGTTCAGAAGTTAGTGGAAAGTTAGTTGAAGCCCTCTCTATGGGGGTGGGGGGGAGGGAACAGACACAAGTCTTGTAAAGACAAAAGTATAGCAGGACATAGAACAGCTATGAAATGAAACCAGACTAAGAAAACAAAAATCTCCCTTAACCTTAACTGCAAGAGGGTTATTTCTAGATGTCACATTTCACTACTTGTGAAATTTTAAAATTATCAGTCAACTTGAGTAGATGGTTTGTGAAGTTAAAGGAGATCACAACTCTGTTTCAAAGTCTTATATACTGTCTAATGAGAAAATTACAATTTGATTGTGGGGATGAGAAACCAATCAAAATACTCTCAGAAAAGGGAGGAGGAGGCAGAGGGGCTCTGCTAAAATAACTACAACCATAGAAAGCAGAGAAGGTCAAGAAATGAAGTATTATGTGTATATGGATATGGATACCTATATATAAATCCCGAGACTAGATTATTTGAAAACTGGTGTCCTCAACTTGGCCTATGGATGCCATGGGTTGTTTGTTGTTGTTAAACATAAAAAAGGAAAAAAAAATCTGTTTCGAAGAAGAAAGCCCGATGAGGACGAAGATATATTGTTTATATGAGTCATGAACAAACACCCTGATATGAAAACACTGCAAGAGGCAAGAGAAGGTTAGCTGGACAAAATAATGGTAATACAAAATATTGCGGGAACAACAGCAAGCACCACTTCATAGCTGGAACATATAGCCATGTGGGCGTCCAGAAAGTGCCAAATATCCAACTCTCCTTGCCTGCCTGCCTTTGGGCTGAAATCCCAAACTGGCTTGTCTCAAAGTTGCTCCCTTCTAGCGACCCTGAAGGATGGGACTGGGTTGGTGAGGGATTCCAGAGAAAGGCTCGGATTGGCTAAGGGAATCACCCTACAAGAAGCAGAGGGGGGGGGGATAGTAAGGAGGGAAGAAAAGGGGAACAAAGGGAAATAAGCGCTTTTTGCCTTGTCAAAACCATTGAGCTTCCTCCTGGTTACCTCAGTTGATGGTAGAACCTGGACAGCTCCTCTTTTGAACGCGGCAGAGAGCTCCACAGTAACCTTCAATTTCCCCAAAGGGCCGGAGATGATAAGTGCAGGGAGGGGAAGAAGAAGGGAGAGAAAGAGAGAGGGGGGGAGGGGGGGAAGAGAGAGAGAGATCCAAAATCCAGACAGCCACATTCTCTTTTGTGAAGCTTCAAAATGTCCACGTCCTCAAAAAGAATGGAACCAATTTAACATTCCCACCTCCTACCCAACCCCTTTCCTCCAAGCAGCCGACCTCCCCTTCCCCCCCTCTGCCTCCCCCGCCCATCAGAGAGGCGTGCTCACTCTCCTCACGCCTCCTCCTCCCATCTCCGTCTCTAGATCCCAAAGTAAGGATGGGTGGGGGTGGGTGGGGGAAATGTCACGTGATGACCACGGCTCCTCGTAGCCCACCCTCATCCACTAGCCAGTTTTGCTAATCTCCCATTGGCTGAGACGCGTTCCACAGCTTTGCCGGAGCACAGAAACTCCTGCCATATAAATAGGGCCACCGAGGGCTTTATTATTTTAGCATCCCGGGCAGCAGGTTTCTGCTAAGTTTGGAGTTACGCGCCCCACGACTGTATGCCTGCGTCCCTTAGGTAAAAGCTCACCATCGACACCCAGGGACTCAGAAACACAAGGAGTCTGCATGTCTAGCAATTAGACATGCTCAGCTTTGTGGATACACGGATTTTGTTGCTGCTTGCAGTAACTTCATGCCTAGCAACCAGTCAATGTAAGTGCCTTTGGGTCTTATTTGCAATAGGGTGGGAGCGGGGAAATTGAAGAAAAGAAGACTGACTTGGGGTTGGACTACTGAAAAAACTATTCCGAATAGTTCTGGCCATATCCCACCGTTTTTGTTTTTGTTTTTTAAAAACACCATTTGCCCTGGTAAAGCGCCATTCGAACAGGCTGCTCTAATATAAGTAGTTGAGATATCTTATGTCTATGGAGATTCTCACTCATCCAGGTCATACTGGTCCCAAAGGTGCTTTTTTTAAAAAGAGGCAATTGGACTTTCTGGTTTTTCTTTGAAGACGTTCGCTTTTCATCCAAGAAGCTTCTTCAGCTGAAGAAGAAGCTTTTTTGGATGAGAAGGAAACTTGTTGAAACCAAAACTAGAAAGTCCAGTTGCTTCTTGAAAAAGCACCTTTGGGATAGCTTAATTGTCACTTTACCATGATTAAAATTGACAAAACGCCTTTTTGCTTCGGACGGACGCAATGAACAGTTTAAATTGGTTTCAAACGTATTGAAATTTTCCTCCTGCTTTTCTTGGCTTAGATCAAGAGATCCTGGCCAAAAGCCAAGACTACCCCTCCTCCTCTGGTTTAGGAAACAGAGTTGGAACATAAACGGAGCCCAAATCCGAAGTAGGAATAAAAAGAAACGACTTGCGTTTAGATTAACTTGGACAAAAAGAACTCCTAGAGTATCTTTAGAGAAATATTAACCTGATTGTTCATCTTCATTATGCCATGTAAGGAGTTTAGAAAACAAGAGGTGACCAAACGTTTAAGAACAGTTCGCCTTCTAGGGCGTTGTACATAATCTTTACTGAAGTTGCTGAAGATGTTCTAAGCGCTCCCTCTAGGGGAAAAAGGGGGCAGGGCAGGTAAGAGTGTAAGCATCCCTGAGCTTGTAAAGAATTTAATTAAGAAAATTTTGTTGGATGTAATGTTCTTTCAGGATATTTTTTTTCTTGAAAAGAAAGCAAATTCTTTTAATAAAAAGCCACCAAGTAAAAGTGTTTCCTGGTGTTCTTATCAGGAACCAAATTTATATGGGGACAGATATTCCAGTTATTACATTTTATTAATATCAGAGATTGCTTTTATTGTAAGATTTTAAATGTTTTATAAATAATTCTACAAAATAATATTAATAAGTAGTGTCTGATTGAGGAAAGACAATAAAATTTGATACTAGCAATTATTTCCAGATTAATTTCAGCAAGTCAATATATACTTCTTTATTTTGGTACAGTAAAATTAACATTAATTTACTAAGGTTCCCAACTAAACTAGAATAGATTTAAATTGGGGTTGCCATATTCAAATGAAATTTTAACAATGTATAACTTCTGTCTTCTATGGGCCCCATTTATAGTACTGTAGACAAACATTAGAATTACTGCATAATTCCAAACTTGTCAGAGCAGTCAGTTTAGGTATGCCTTTAAATTCATGCAAAATGTTATGTTCCTGATGCTCACTAACACATCCATTCTCCAATTTTTGTAAAACAACAACAACAACAACAACCCAACAACTTTATTTTGAATAATGCAGATCCTAGCTTCTCTGTACATAACTGGCCTTAGTTGATTTAGTTAATTCTTAAGATTAGCTGAGAATATCTGGATTATAAGCGACACTAGAAAATTAGAAAACAAAATAGCTTGGAGAAAAAATGGCCAACTACTTCCCTACTGTTGCCAAGAGATTTATATGGAAGCAGACTCAAGCAGCTTTAGTTTATTTTGGAAGAGCAGACTGCCATGTCTTCAAGAAGATAATTAGATCTGGTGAAATCAACTGGCAGTAAGAGATTCTGCAAACTCTACAGTATTGAATAAATTATTCAAGATTGAATTCAGAAGTATTTTTTTTGTTTTTTGAAAATGCAACATTAACAGTTTCCTTCAGTTTTATAGTCTGTATGATGTCCTCTAGTGGCAAGGAGAAAAAGTGACTTTTTCCAACCAATTAGTCTTTCCACCATTTAGTTCTCCTTTGCTTCAGGTTTCACTTCCAAGCATCAGCTTTTCAAAAACAAGATGTAACTTTGTTCAGACACCAGACTTAAACTCTAATTACAATTTATCCTTTCACCAAAGTAATTATATATATATACTTGAGATAATAAGAATTTGCTAAATTAGTTACTTCCGCTATGAAGCAATAATCTGATTCAAATCACTCATCAACTTTAAGCACAATACTGTAGTAATGTGCCAGCATCACTATTAGATTTTATAATAACAACAATTACACACTTGAGGAGGGAGAAGAATAATAGGTTTTTCTTTCGTGAAGTTATCTGTAATATAGAATTAGGCTGTCATCCTAAATACACTTAGAAGGTAATTTTACAAACATTTCTCTGGAACTACATAGTACTGAACTCAGTGGACTTCCTTCAGTGAATGACCTGCCAAAAAAGGCCCACTGAGTACAATTCAGCTTATTTCTGAGTAAGTAAGATGCCTGAACATTTTTTGAAACTAGCTATCTAGTATTAATTCTGTTTGAGTAACTAAGCAGAATTACTTTGAGTAAACATGACAGGTTCATGATGCATCAATGCATATGTATTGATATAGGTTTGATACATAGCACTGCTAGATCTCAAGGGATCTCTGTCAGAGAAACTTCTCATTTTTTTTCTCAGTAATTCAGGTTTACCTATATCACCTAGTAACCAGAGACAAATATGTGGAAAAATAAATTGTTAACAATGAAGTATATCAAAAGTAGTTTCTTGTGGTTCCAATTTTTGTGCTAAGCTGATATATTTACCTATTTAATTATAAAACAAAAGCCCAAACAAAGGAGCAAAAACAAATAACAATGAAGTTTTAACAATATGGGATCTATGTAGAAATCTTGTGCAAATTTAAATGGACTTTGTTATTGAAACAACTGGCATGTCCTTGATGCCACATCACAATTTACATCTGGAAAGGTAATTTGGACAAAAGCCAAAACCAGTTGGCTTTGGGAATTCTGGCCTTCATAGGCCTGGAAAATGTGGTGTGAAGTTGTTTCCCAATTTTAGAAAGAGTATTTAGAAAAAAAATAATTTGAGAATGTTTGCTAAATCTTAGTTCCCAAAAGTTACTATTCTGCAATCATTTTCAATTTGTGAAAGGGTGTGAAATAATACTCTGAGCAGAAAAGGAGTTTTCCATGTTTAACAAAATCAGTTCAATGTTATGCAAATAAAGATCTTAAGTTTGAATTATTTCACATACATATTACTTAATGAATTTTCTCTATCAATGTAATTCTAGCACCCAGGAAAAAAGGTCATGTAATCAAATTCTGATTGACCAAAAAATATTGGTTTTCCAATAGGATTTCTATAAAAGTTTAGATGCATCTTTCTACTTCAATCTCTGGAGATTTATTTATTTATTATTTATAATAGAGTTTATATATGTCCAAGTTTTATAGTATAAGAAAACTCAGAACACACCTGAGTTTATGAGTTTCTATGGAATTTCAAACATAATTTTTGGTGTTATAATACATTTTATTAAACATATCAGTTGAATCAAAATCCTTTGTCAGCAATAAACTGCAAAAATGAATTCTAAATAAGCTTTTTTTTAAAAAAACAATACATGAGATATTTGTATTTCCTACAATCAAACAGGTAACAGTGTAAAATGCAGCACATCAAATGCAAAACATTTAGCAAATTAATATTAATTATCTGTTTCTTCTTGGTTTTTTTTCAGATGTAAATGAGGTCAGTATAATTATTTTAAAATATAATAGAAACACCAGACAATCTCTTTTTGGAGGGGGAGCATGGCCATTTACTAAGTACTGTTTTCAAAACGTGCATGAGTAAGCTAATTACTAGGTTTCACCCACCCCCAATTTCCTAGTGGGCTGTCCTTAAAATTAAAAAAAAAAGTACTTTCATAGGTGAATGCAAGAGTCACATTGCATGCATAGCAGTTTCTGATATTCCTTGCTGGGTTTTGGTCTAAGATTTTAAAGCATGAATGAATTCAGGTATGCTTTTTAATAATATCTAACCATGACACTAATTTAATTTTTCTCTTTTCACATTTGAAATTGGTTCGGTTTATTTGTATATAATAATGATTAATTTTAGTATCTAGAATGGAATATTAATCATTTAATACTTTCCTTAAATTCATTTTTTTCTTTCTTTCTAGGCAACGGAAGTACGGAGGGTAAGCAATTTTAGGAACTTCTTATATAAGAATTATAGATTAGATTAAAGGGCAACTGATGCAGAAAAGTAGAATTGGTATAAATAAGCCTTTTTAAAGTACAACATTAGACTGGAAGCAGTTTAAAATCAATCCAAACACAGAATCAGAATTTGGAAGAAAATATGTTTAATTTTAAATGGATATATTTATATGGATATACTTGAAAATTATTTGTTTTCAGAAGTTGTGAATTCCCCATCACTGGAACCTTTCAAGAAGACATTAGATAGCCATTTGTCTGAAATGGTATTGGGACTCCTGCTCGTGCAGTGGGTTGGATTAGATGACCTTCAAGTCATCTAATCACTTCCAATTCTGTTATTCTATTAGGCTACTATTGAGATTCATATTTAGTCTCATCTGGTTTCTTTCAAACAATTGTTAATAAAAACACTCTTCATTGAAACTATGCTCCAGCATGAAGAGTGGGATGTATTAGTGTCCAAGAATAAGTGGAGCATGGCTAGAATTACAAGCCTATAATTTAATGGTATTATTAATCATTTAAAATACCAATTTGATTTAATGATTTAAAAATATTTCTAAAGAATATATTCAACTGCTTTGAAGACTAAATATGCAATAAATGAATACCATGTCTAATGATTAGCACTTCCTATTAAAAAAAGTAGAGTTTTGCTCATATGTACATCTCCATTCATTTTTTACAAAACTTTATAAATAATCTATTAGTTTGTTAATATGATTCTTGAATAAAGTTCTCTTAATAGATTGAGAATTATTTAATAATACTAAGGGAGTAGCTTTTTAATCTATTACATGTTTAATATCAGATAGTTATAAATAATACCGTATTATTCTGTAAATAATTATTCATTTCTAATTAAGATTCTTTATTTATGTTTTTTCAGGGTCCAAGAGGAGATAGAGGGCCACGAGGAGAAAGGGTAAAGATTGTATTCCTTTGACTGTATGACGTCTGAATCATTTTGATTCAAATATGAAAAAGCTTAATCATCCGCCCTGTGGAAATCCCTAAAATGACAGTTTTAATACTGCATCTGATTCACAGTTTTCTAAAACTGAATCTTAATCATGTATGTATGTAAATGTACCCACATATACACACATGCATGTTAAATATCTTGCCAGTTTGAAATCACAGAATTGGATCAGTGCTATGCAATGAGGCTTCATTCGTCTTCATGAGGATTTTTAATGGCACTAAAATAAAAATCTTGGTCTACCTAAAACACCTGTCCTGGTCACCTGTCTTTTATGTGCTTCAGCTAAGCCCTTCCCATTAACTCTTTGTTACACGGATGTATTTGTATGACTGTGTGTATGTTTCCTTATATAAGTCACTTAAATGCAGTTGTTCTGTGTAGAATGGAATAAATTTATTTCGGAAAGCAGGTATAATTTAAGGAAGCACATAGAGACCTGAGAGGAATGTTCAATGTTGGGAACAGCAAATGTCTTAATTTTATAGTTTGAAAAGTCAATGACACAACTTTATTATTCACAAATCCTACATCAATATCAGGATTTTTCAAAACAGTTTTTACCAAAACTGCACTTGCAAATTATATTTACCTTTGGGGAAGATTTCTGCTTGTTGTAATTTAATTAATTAATGGAGGTTCAGAGGGTGTCCCACAAAAACAAAAACACAAAAGAAACAGATACATTTCAATACAAAAATTATTCAAACTATTGCTACAGAATTCACATGTTACAGTGGCAAAATCTTGCTTTAGTTTAAAATGTATTATAAACAGAAAATAAATATGATCTGGATTAATTAATGGCATCCCCTTTATGACAGAAAAACTTTTAACAGCAGCTTCTGCTTTCATTGTCAATAATACTATGATAATATTATCAATTGTGGTTCGCAACTAATTAAGTTTAAAGCAGTTGCCCTTTTTTCCTTGAGATTCTGTGGTTTTAATGTAGCTACAGTATCATTAACATAGATACCATAGTAGATTGTAGCTCATCTCGGTGATTTATATCTTATGCTTGACCCCCACACACATGATACATTCTGATGTTTTTGACTTCTATAGCCATCATCCAGTAAAATAGGAGTTTTATTCCTAACATACTTGGCTAATGATTGATATACAGAATAGAACTTCATATTGGAAAACAGTAAATTAAGAGAGCAGCTCTTTGTCACATATTAAATCACACATATTTTAATCTATACCACTGTATGTATGGGTGTGTGAGTGTGTGTTTGTGTGTGTGTTGTGCATGGCTTTCCACTATGGTATGATACTGGTGTATATCCAATATCATATAGGTGCATTATTTGCTACATGCAGTGTTAAACATGACTATGATGCAACATAGGAAGATAATATGTGTAGGCTTTCTAGACCAATCACTCTCAATCCAGTGCCTTTCATATGTATTAAGAGTGCAGTTCCCATAATTCCAAAATTAGCACAGAATTATAGCTATTAGTTAAGAGTCACTTAATATACTAATATATGTATTCAAGCTATACAATCTACTAAACAATTGCCCCAAAGGAATTTGACAATAACTCTTCTCCCTCCAAGTTTAAGAATAGGTGTTACCAAACTTTTTCATGCTGGAACATGCACTTAGCTAAATGGGTCACATCAGCATAAATTTAGTGATGATCATGGGCTATGGAAGTGTCTTAGCTTAACATTCTGTCAGGGTTCCTCCCCCCCCCCCCCCCATGAGTTTCTTTCTTTAAATACTAACAATAAAAGTAGACATATATCCCAAGTCTTCCAGACATCATGATTCTGTCTGAGCCGGAAGTTATCTCTGGGTTAAACCAACAGTCTGATGGAAAGTCTTTCAAATCAGTCCCACCCTATGCAGTGCAGATACTGCAAAGCTGCAGCATAAATTACTAAGGATCTGAAAACACCATAGTATTATTTTGTAAGTCATTTTTAGACTATCAGATAATACAAATATATTTGTTAAATTCTACTTTAAGTCATGATTAGTTTTAAGCGACTTTTATATACATTCAGCCTCTCCTTTTGGAATAAAAGTTGGGCATTGTTCATAGATATGCAGAAGTCTATTAAGTTGTATAAATGTGATATTTTTAAGCATCATATTAATGCACACATTTATTACTAAATAATGATGTAATTATTAGTTAGCCAAATTTTCAGTGGGTTAAGATATAATCTCCATTTATTGTGGCAAACAGACACAGCTTAACATCATGAAAGTGAATTCAATATTTGATTAAATGTTTTAATAGAGTTTTGTTAAACTAATAAGTCTGAATAATATTAATCAGCTAATAGAATACACATATCTATTTTTATTAGCTGTGAACTTTATCAATAGAAAGTACAATTTATACAAGTAGTCCTCAACTTACAAGAGTTCCCTTAGTGATTGTTCAATGTTTCCATGGCACTGAAAAAAAGTGACATATGACCCTTTTTCACACATGACCATTGTAGCCTCCCACGGTCACATGAACAAAATTCAGATGGTTGGTGACTGGTTCATGATGATGGCATGTGATCTCCTTTTGTGACCTTCTGAAAAGCGAAGTCAATGGAGAAGCCAGATTCACTTAACAACTGTGTTACTAACTTAACAACTGCAATGATTCTCTTAACAACTGTGGCAAGAATGGTCATAAAATGGGGAAAAATTAACTTAACAAATGTCTCACTTAGCAAAAGAAATTTTGGAATTGCTTGTGGTCATAAGTCAAAGATCACCTGTACCATTATTTTTGCTGTTGTAGATGAAATATCTATGACTTTTTGGGAGCAGGCCAATTTGCTCAAATTTTTAAATGGTAAATTATCTTCCTCTTAAGTGACACTTAGGAATGAATGCACCTAAACTGCAGGATCAAAAGCATATATAGATTTGGCTCATTTACTTACATCATGATAGTTAAAGATTATTAGAATGTTTATTATGAGATGTTCATGTGTTATCTTCATAATTATTCAAGTTATAATAGCCACCAAATTAGCTCAAATTACATAGTTCAAATTACTAGAGAGTTTGCTTTTTGTCCTGTTGCCTGAGAATTGTGGGAAATGTTAAAAAAAACATAGCTGAAAAAGATTGATATCAAAACCTTCCCAAGATAGTGGGAATATTTCTTTTTTGTTATGCCCTGCCATAAGCAACCCTAAGTTTGAGACACCCATCTATATATAACTTTAAGTCATATCAAATACCTATATGAAATTATCCATGTATTAAAAATTCTAGGGATTCAATCAAACAGTTACACCCATTTACTTGGGAGGCAGTACCATTGATCACAGTATGACACTACTAAAAAATTATGCCTGGGATTGCATCCCTAATCTTCCGGTTTCCTTGAAGTATAATGTATCATGAAGTTTGGATATTTGTACAAAATTTACAAAAATTACATAATTACAAAAATTACAAAGCTAAGGGACAGACTTTTTGTGCTGAGCAAGATAGCATGAAAACCCTAGGTGGTTTTTCTTTTTCCAGTTTTGCTTTGTTACTGATTACTGTAATTTATTTTTCCCCTAGGGTCCAGCAGGTCCACCAGGCATAGATGGTGAAGATGGTCCACCAGGTCCTCCAGGGCCCCCTGGACCTCCTGGCCTTGGTGGAGTAAGGCTTCCAATTTTTTACTTTACTGACAATGCATCTAATGTCTAAGAATAAATATTTATATAATATCAAAGAAGTCACAAAATACTTCTTTTGTGATTTCTTTTAAAAGTATACATTGAAATGCATCTTTTCACATGTATATGTGCTTCAGGTAACTTAGAAAAATTTAAAGAACAACCAATATAACTTCTCCAACCTTGAACTAAGGTGACATTTCCTGACAGTTTAGAACAATTAATCAGTGGGACAATTTGCCTTCAGAAGTTGTAAATACTCCAACACTGGAAGTTTTTAAGAAGAGATTGGACAACTGTTTGTCTGAACTGATATAGAATTTCCTACTTAAGAAGTAATTGGACTAGAAGATCTCCAAGGTCGCTTCCAATTCTGTCTATTTTCAGTCTTCAGTTTTCCTTCACTCTACCCATTTAAGAGCCATTTAATAAGCTGGGATTTCAAAATCCCAGAAAGTAATATTGAATATGTATGATGATGCTCACAGTAATCAGAAACATATTACCATTTAGTAGGATGAGGATATCAACCCTTTTCCCATGTAATTACATTTAATATACATTAAAATAAGTTTAAACAACTTGAGGTACAATTAATGCCTGTTCAGTGTTTCCAACATAGCTCTTCTTAGTCATATTGATATTCTTATTCATTTACAGAACTTTGCTGCTCAATATGACATGTCCAAATCAGCTGATATGGGCCCTGGACCTATGGTAAGCAATTTTTTTTCATTTCACACATATCCAAATTGTATCAGTGGGCACTTCCAACAAAGCAAAATGAAATCTGCAACAAGGTTTCTCAATATTGCATTTCAGCTATGTGGTGCAACCCAACATAAATTATATTACTTTGTATAATTGTGGTATTCAACAGCTGAATTTATAGAAATCTAGAATTTTACAGAATTTATAGAAATCTATCTAGAAATACTGTGAAACCATGCATATAATGTTTCTGCTCGCTCAATGTGAGTCAGTGAATTTTACAGGTAATAGATGCTCTTTGCATCCCTTCATTAAGAGATTCCTATCTTCATAAGTGTTTCAAATATTGAAGTATTTTTGATACTGATTTCTAATACTTTAATGCATTTCTCTTCTTACATGTCACAAACACATGAAGTTATGAGAAAATAGCAGTCCTTAATAATCTCAGAAAAATAATACTTGCTTGTGAGATACAGGATCTAGACAAAAGATTCCCAGAGCATTATATGGCAGGAATAGCTTCAAAATTCAATGGAATTGGGTAGTTTGTTCCAGTTTGCAAAGAATATCCACCTAGAATCAGCCTAAGTGACTTTTCAATGTACATATTTTGCTTCTTCCAGATTAGGAAAGGGTATTATATCAAAGGACCCCCTAAACCAGGAAGTCAGCATTATCTTCAAAATATGCAATTCAGAATAAGTCAATGTTTAGTATCAAGGCTTAGTATCATGTCCTGTACTTAATGCTATCTGTGCTTATTTGACCAAGTAGACATATGTAGTGATTGGGTTGTGATAAGTAAGTTTTTGAGCAATGATCTTATGGTTACCAGTTGTCTCCAACTTTTTTCATACTTGGTAGTTTATTTACAGGTATTTTCTGTTTCCTTTCATATAGATGTGTTTAGAGAAATGTCCTAATCTATTGGATCTTCAAATTAACCTTCTAAATTAGCCAGCCAAGTTATCTTACCAAAATATGATGTGACATACATTCAGTGGTGATGTCATTTGTTGCAGACATATTCTATAGTGTGTAGTAATACCATAAGTTGGAATTGGAAATACAGACACAGTATATTTCCACAACTAAGTGGTCTTCATATACATTAGGACTCTCAAAAACCCCACATAAAGTCTCAACTCATTTAGAAGGCAAAGGACATGGAAATCTGCATTAGTTTAAAAACTTCAGCCATCCTACATATTTTGGAATGAGATTGCCAGAAGATATCTGTTTCTTATTGCATTAACATATTGTTCCGATGGAAGAAATCCTTAATGGTTTTTTGGTTGCTTTCCTGCAGATGTTTCATTACAAAACTAGGTAATATAATCAAGCTCAGAGAACACCAAAAACTCCACAACTCTTGTTCGATTTAAAGGACAGGCCTGAACTATATATTCCATTGTATGGCCTTTTATATAGTAAAAATGTATCAGTAGATATGATCTCTGTCTTGGATGACAGTGAAGATAGAGATAATATATTTAGCTTTTTAAAAGTTTTTATTACCTATTCCAATATATTTAGAATCAGTTTTATCTAGCAATTAAGCACCAAACTAGGGGCCAGAAAATATGAGTTTTGGTCTTCTTTTATGCCTGAAAGCCAGCTAAGGAGACTTTGGGGCCGCCACTTTCTCTCAGACCCACTCCTCACAGTGTTGTGGTGAGAAAAATAAAATGAAGAAGTATTTGATGTGTTCACCACCTTGAATTATTTATTACAATAATAATAAAGGCAAAATAAAAAACCTCAAAGAAATAAATATTGTCACAAATGATGTAATATAATATCAGTTCCATCTTTAGAACAAGAGGCACAGTAGGAAGTATTGCCCTCTGGGGAAAAAGGAAGAGAATATTAATATCAGTTTACTTAAGCTTCCCTTTTGCAAACATGCAAACTTTAAATACATAAATACACTTGAGAAATTTCACAAAAACAAAAAATAATTATTCATGCTTTCCTCCCTTCAGTTATCTGTGGGCACTAAAATTAGCATTTTTAGGGAACTGAAACACTGGAAATTGTCATGGCAAGGACTATGTGAAAAACATTCTAATGTTATCTCACTTCTGAGTGAGATCTCTGAGCAGCTTCTCTGTTTCCTGGCATCTCACTCCACACTGTTTGGAGATCCCACTCCAATGTCACAGAGACATTTTGAGAGTAAAACAAGGAAGAAGAAAAGGTAGGTAGGTAGGTAGGAAGGAAGGAAGGAAGGAAGGAAGGAAGGAAGGAAGGAAGGAAGGTGGGCTGAGAACGTTACTCTTTTAATTCATGTTTAGATCCAAGCCACATTGTAGTCATTAGGAAATATAACCAAGGTTCCTGGATCAGAGAAACTAATATTCAGAAAGCCTTCATCATATATATGATAAATGAAAGTGGCTACTGTCTTAAACTAAAAGGGCAGAATGAGAAACGAGTAGGCTGCACCCATTATTACATAAGCAGAACAGCTTTTATTCATGCCATAGAAACTTATTTTCCAATTCTCAACTGTAGAGAAGATTCAAAAAGTCCATGGGGCATTGCAGAAAAGGAGGCATTTTGATCTATCAGCAGCATCTGTTAGTCTAGTTGAAGAGTCCTCTCCTATTATAGTGAAATCTCAATATTGTCAAACCCCAATGATGAAAATCACCAGGTGCTCCAAGCAGTAAGATTAGGAGACCATTCTGTCTTTTTGTTTATACAACTAAAATCTTAAAGGATGCAGATCAGCCAGAAAAGAAAAAGGGGAAGGGAAAAAGGAGTATTATTGGTGTGGTTTTTTTGGTAAAATAAATTTTAAAAAGACTTGGGCTAGTTACAAAAATATTATTTAGGCCAAACAGCCATTAAAGTCTTCTAGATAGAGATGAAATGTTCTGAATAAAATGCAATATTTTCATCAGTTTACTGAATTATATGTGTGCAATTACAAGACATCTCCTGGGGCTGCTGTTACATTTCATTTTTATACGCTTTTTTCATATTTGACAAGCTGATACCATGCTTGACAAGAACCATTAGAAAACAGAACTCAGTTGCTGTTATTTGCATTTCTAGCATAGCGAGATCCACTGGGTTCCACACATATCTAATCCAGCTCAAAATGTACAATTTCTGAAATCAAAAACTATGCCTCCAATTAAAAAATATTCATTCTTCAAAAGTAGTAAGGTCAGCTGTCACAGCAACAACAACAGAGGATTATGCAAAAATACCACAATAGAAAAAAATATTTTCTTTTAAGCAAAGCCAGGCTAAAATGTAAATGTTAATTCTCCTCCAATCAAAAATAGTGTAATGCTTAAATTCAAATTAGATAGACCAATGTAGGAATTAAACATATGTTTATCAATACTGTATTAACAGTCTTTTACATAGAAAGAATAAGACAATATTTGCTTTTTTAATGGCTGAATGATTACAATAAACAAAGCCTTCAGTTATGTTGGATCTCAAATCCAATAATCCCCCGATATCACCTTCATTGTTATTTTTAATGCCATTAATACTATTTCTTCATACTTCAGCCTAGACAGATTATTACTGTATATTTCATGAGAGATTATCCAGTGTTTATATTAACTTGATCTTTTGAAACACCCTTCTTTTCAGGGATTAATGGGACCTAGAGGCCCACCTGGAACCAATGGACCCCCTGTAAGTATATTCTGATCACGCCAACTGACAGGAAAGGAGTTTCATAAGCTAGGATTGTTAAAAGCATGAGTTGCCAATATGAATGACTCTGTTACCTTGAGGGTGACCAGAGTGTTCCACATTGGCAAATTCCATATTATAATCCTCAACTGATGATCAAATATAACATGACTTTGAATTTTTTTTAATTTTCTGCCATGGTAGAAAAGCTATCCTTCCTTGTTTGATTATTCTGTTTTGCCTACTTCCCCATTTAAGCTTTAATATTTAATAATTGCTGGCTTTGCACTATTTACTCAGCCATAGTGTAGTTTATCTTGGTATAAATTTAACCACTGGGTTTGTAAACTAGTGTTATGCTTACCAAAAGCTTGATTAAAACAAATCATGGCTTAATACAATGTGAGACCTAGTCACAATTTTTTTGACTATGACATTCTCGGCATTTCAATTAAATTATAAGGATAATTTGGAATGTTCCTTCTGTCCAAACAGATTAGTAGCATTCTCCTTTATTATTGGTTTTTCTGTGTCACATATTTCTTCCTCTGGGAAGTGGGAGCAGGGCAATCTCAGCCATTCAAGTATTGCTTCAAACCTTAAGCATATACATTTAATCAATAGTAATCATCTGATTTCAATAACTCTGCATGGTCACAGCTTGACCATTAGAGGTTTTCCAAAATTCATCATTGTATCATTGAACCCTGTGTTTACTGGTTGAAATCTATTCAAACTATTCTCCAGGCACCTTTATTATAAAAAGGTGTGTACTTTGCTTTTTCTCACAAATATTGAATAACATACCTTCTTTCTATTCTAGGGGTCTCCTGGCTTCCAAGGACCTCCAGGTGAACCCGGTGAACCTGGTCAAACAGTAAGTAAAATAGTGTCCTACTGTAAGAGTGGTTCTAATTATTAAATAACTGTTTCATTTCATCCTTTTGACAGTATGCATAACTCTACTGCTGATTGTTTTGCAGGAATGTATAGATTTATTTTTTTCAAATTAAATTGTGTAAGATGTTCTGGGGAAAATGAAATCTTGCTAGAAAGGAAGCTAGGATAATTGCATTGTATTGTCTTGTATTAATTGAAGAATGGTTTTAAATGAAGAATATTGAAAATTTAACTATGTAATGAGCTGTGCTCTTGTGAAATCTATAAACCATCTTAGGGAGAAAGGATTCAGAATTATGATTTTGATTTAGTTAAGTCACCATTCAAATGCAGAATGAAAGGAGTGACATCTCTTAATTTCCATTATCTTTTTCAAAATTATTTTTTATCACTAGGGACCTCAAGGTTCTCGTGGTCCAATGGGTCCTCCTGGAAAATCTGGTGAAGATGTAAGTATTCATAGACACAAGCCATGGCTTTCACTAGCCGTATTTTATAATATATTATAGTATTATGGAAAATATGCAGAATAATCTCATGACACAAACAAAATCAATGGAAATTTTGCATATATATCTAGGAAGTAACTTTGAAGAAATAAAATTTATGCCTCTTAAAACTTAGAAACAAATAACAAAAGTTGTTCGGACCAATTCATGGAACTCATGGGGATCAATGGCACTGAAAGCCATCTTCTGGGAGATGAGTGACTACTTTGGGTATTTGGTTGGTGATTTGTGGGAATGAACTGCTGGAATAGATGGACCATGTTCTGCTTATGTTCTTAAATGCAGGTTTTATTAATTTGCACATTAAAATGTCAATTTTTGTCTCTTTCTTAGGGCCATTCTGGAAAACCTGGAAGATCTGGAGAGAGAGGTGTTTCTGGACCTCAGGTGAATATTGTATTTGGGAGTGAAATATTTTTTAATTATTTTAGTAAACTAAATCCATCATTGCATATCATGACAGAAATTTTAGAACAATTTTCTCCAAAGGCAGTTTATTTGATGGCTTTCAATTACGCTCAACTCTAACTTTCAGAATTCCCATTCAGAATGGCTTAATGTCTACACTTATGGGGGGGGGGGGCATTAAGAGAGCCAAAGTCCATCAGGAAGCAATATCTCAATATTCCAAGTCTGTAATCATAATTAACTCCTAAAAGCCTCTTTACGAAGAAGAGAGGCAACAGCTCAGTGGGAGAGCACATTCTTTGAATCTACTAAGTCTTGCTTCCTTTCCTGTTGTTTCCACATTAAAGTTTCAATCTCCAGGTAAAGGAATAAAATCCCACCTTCTTCAGATGGTATTGGATGAAATAAAAAAATAGTTCCACTTGGATCTGCACACACAATACTCACACTTGGATGGGCCAGTGACTATTTCAATAAAACAGATAAATGATTTGTTATGTTGGCAGGAGATGAAACTTGGCCCACTCGCTGTCCATCTGCCACTTCCTCTGTGTGGCTAGAATTACAGTTCTTACTGCAATGATGATAATCAAAGCACATACATTGGATCTAGTAATATTGCATGTAGAGCAAATCAATATAGTTGGAGACCTCACTAATATTTCTGGAGAATTTCTAAATTACAGGCATAGTTATTTAAATTCTAAACGCTCAGAAAGTTTCTGACTTGTTGAACTCAGCCTCTCACACAATTTATAGAAACAGAAAATAGAAAGACCGAATCAGCATTCTAACCCACACTCTTATATTTGCATTGTTAACCCCATAAAAGCACAGGCATTTTTCAACCTCATTTGAAAAGATACTCGATTTGTAAAGTTGTCCCAGGATACTTAAGATCTTATGCTACATGTTCAGTTTCCTAATTGGTCTCTTTATATCTGTTTTACATGTTGTGTAAATGTGTTATTTATACAAATTAAGCCTATTCTCCTGTGTTATTTTCAAGGGTGCTCGTGGCTTTCCTGGAACTCCTGGTCTGCCTGGATTCAAAGGAATAAGGGTGAGTGTCTTATAGAGATGTGAGAGAACCTAATAAAATGGTGGCACCTTAGAAGATAATATATATAACTGTTTTTCAGAGGTGGAAGTAACTCCTAAAATTTTAGGGCACATTTATAGAAGATATTATCATCATGAACTGCCATTAAGAAATTAGAATTGGAGAATCATCAAATATACAGAAAATAATATATTTACTGTAACCATGAAGTACAGCCTTTCTTATTAATAAGAGAATTAGAATTTATCCTATTCCCTGCATGTGCCAGTTGCAATAGCATCCATAACAGATCAGAACTGTCCATAACCATTGGTTATGTACCATTCTTAGCTACACTAGCAGGAGAATGTTTAAAGCAAGGTTCTTCAAACTTGGCAAGTTTAAAACTTGTGGACTTCAGCTCCCAGAATTCCTGAGCTAACATGAACTGGAGGAAGAATTCTGGGAGTTGAAGTCCACAAGTCTTAAAGCTGTCAAGTTTGAAGACCCCTGGTTTAAAGCACTAGTTTCCTAATAATGTCAGCAAAGAGTTCAGTGAGACATCAGCAATCCATTCTGATCAGCTACCTTGGAGAGGGAGAAATACAAGAAATGATAGTGCTCAGGCTTTCTATCAAATTCCATTCGTACATCCAGGAGTGAGGGAAGAAAGGGATGAATAGAGGGAATGTGAAATTATAAATTTGAAGGGAGCTGTCATCTAAAGAATGTGTGAAGCTTCCCTCTTTGAATGTGTATCAGGTTGACTCACCCTTCCATCCTCCTGAGAATATTGTTCCATAATTTTTATTTATATTACATAAAAGTAAATGTTTCTCCACAACAGGGACACAATGGTTTGGATGGTCGCAAAGGAGAACCTGGTTCTGCCGGTAACAAGGTAATATAATTACTATAAATTGTTTCTGAGAATATGTACTGGAGATCTGTAAGGTCAAGGTAAATGCACAAAGAGACACAGAAAAAGATAGAGATTTTAGCACAAATCCTGTTTTTTTTTAAAAATAACAGTGGTCAAAAGTTCTATGGTTCCAGAAAGCACATCTATATAAAATTATAGTGAGAATGAACAACATACATACATACATACATACATACATACATACATACAAACATACATACATATAATGTATACACACATATACACACATGCGCATGTGCGCGTGCACACACACACACACACACACACATGGTATTGCAATCATGTATTTACTTTCTTTAGAATAAAGCCAAATGAATTCTCTGAATAAATCAATGCAGAATGAGAATTAGATACTAAGAAACAAAAAAAAGCAAGAACAAAGCTGCTTTTTGGGAGTTATTATAAACAGGTTACCACTTGATCTTGACATTAAGAGGCAAAAATCTTGCAAGGAGAGAGGCAGAGAATAAAATATTTTGGATCTCTTTTATGACAAGTAATCATATTCATTCATTGATTCAGTTCCTTCTCCAGTTTGTTTAGGAAACAGAGTGAGGGTGGAAATATAAATATAATATTGATCCCAGGATTAACTATTGACCTGGGATATCAGACTTAATTATACAACATACCATGTTTGTCTATACATTACTTTTAGAGTATATCTTGGTTTTTCCCTAAATTATATCACAGCCTTTGTGAACACACTTTTTTTCAAGTTACAACAAATATTCTTTTGACTGAAAGCTTAAAAAGTTCAGCAGATCAAAATAAAGCCCCTCTAATAAATTAGAGGATTTGTATTATGTGATATAATTTTGGGGAACATTAGCGATGGCTAGGTGTAGATCCATCTTATATTATATATTTTGTTTTTCCATTGAAATGAATAAGAGAATCCTAGTTGTAGGGAAGTTCTAGCAAGCTCTCATGCTTGTAAAATACACCTTTATCAGTTCAATATCCATCAGACAGAAAGACTGGATAACAATATTAACTAAACTGTGTCAAGAGCTAATCTATTAAATACAGCTGTGATATTTAACTTTCAGCCAGTAAAACATTCAAATCAAATGTCCCATTTATATGAATGTTACTGAATTGGAACTTAGTTCACTCCTATTGCTAGGAGAATCTAGGTTGACTAGTTTGTCTGGACAACAGCCAGTATTTATTGTGACCTTTTTATAGGGTTTGAAAATGTATAATTAACTATCTTAATAAAAAGTTTTGTTTGATATTAATATTATTAAGTGTTATTATTAAGTGCACAATCAACCAGACGATTAAGAGTGGATTTGACATTATTATCCACCTATTGAGTCATTCCCAAGAAACTGAGATAGTGATTGATGATGATGATCAGCCTAAATTTTCTAGCACTTTTTCAAATATATCCATAGTAATCTAATACAAATTTTCATGAGGTGTATTTGCTCTTTACAGGGTGAACCTGGTGCCCCTGGTGAAAATGGTACCCCAGGACAATCTGTGAGTGCTTTCTCTTTTATAACTTGCACATGATCAAATTTATCGAATATTTTAAAGCATCATTTATTAATCTCAATTGTCTTTTCCCCAGTAATGATGCCCAAGAAAATTAAACAAACTTCATGATGCTATTCTTATGTATACACTATGCCTTTTTAAATAATTTGCATATACTTTGTTTTCAGGGAGCTCGTGGTCTTCCTGGTGAAAGAGGAAGAATTGGTGGTCCTGGTCCTGTTGTAAGTTATTTTCTTCTTGTATAACAGGGTGTTTATTTTCTTTGTATGCATAATTATTTTATTTTATGCCAGGAATTTAAAATTTATATTTATTTTCTTTAGGGTGCTCGTGGCAGTGATGGAAGCTCTGGGCCTGTTGGTCCTGCTGTAAGTGCAATTATCTTCTATCCAACGTTCTTACTTTGAATGATGCAATTAGTGAACTGTCACTGGGTCTATCTCTGTAATCCATTTCACCTCTTCTCCCCCTCTTCCTTTATTTAGTGCATAACAGGCAGTTTTCAAAGCAATTTTCAACTATTTCCAAATATGTATCAAGGATTTTTATTTTTATATATTTATTGTGGCATAAAACAATGAAAATCACATTTAAAAGGTGATAAAACGGCATTTTGAATTAATGATTAACACAGTTAAAGACAGGTATTACTTATTGGCATTTTGGAAATGAAATATTATCAAGTCTTATTCTTAGGGAATTTCTATAGACTGTTTAGCTAAATTTGCATGTTTCCTTCCTGGATAAGTTGAGAAACAATTCCAACCATACCTTCATATTTGTAAAGAGTATCTTAATTTTTAAACAGGTGCATTATATTTTAAAGCAAACTCCTAACACACTACTAGTTTTGCATAACTTTCCCAACATGGTTTTTAGTTTAGTATATTTGATCTGTTATCCATAACCAGACAACCCATCTAAGTTGTTATAAGGTCCCCCCAAACAAACCTCAGCTAAAAGCAGGTTCTGTTAGGAATTCACAATATATTGTAGTGAATCTTGAGAGAGAATCTGGTTTCTTGATATTCCATGATATTGTAATCCATGATATTTCAGCAGGCAGAAAGCTCTAGTTTTCCACAAATTCTTCCAAAACCCTCAAAGGGCTGACAATTTCAGCTTCTCCTGGCTGGCAGTGCCACCCCATCACTGCTGCACCTGCTGAAAAAATATTTTCAAATGATTTTAGAAGACATTTCTTCTCTTACAATTTTTGCCAGTCATATTTTTCCTTCTTAAGTCATTGCTAGTAAATTATTATTTCAGTAAAAAAATATTACAGTGGCATAAAGTGTATTTTAGCCACTCCATTAAATGTACCAGACTTAATTCCTGTTTTTTTATACTTTAGATAGGTTCTTGTAGATATCTAACCATTTGCTTTTGTCTTTTATCTTGCAGGGTCCTATTGGTGCTGCTGGGCCTTCTGGGTTCCCTGGTGCTCCTGGAGCCAAGGTATAGACATGCTCCAGAATGAGAAAATATATAAAAAAGCCTTGTTCTCTAGATCCTCAGATACTAAGTAGAGCATCAAAACAAACAACTTCCAAACAAAAGACATCTAACAGCCTTATAGTTTCAAAGAATATAGAGAATTTCCAGCTACTAACTTATATTATTTCTCAACTATTAGTCTCACATTTTTTGAAGAAAAAAGTTTTTATGAGTGTATCTGCATTTTTAAAAGATCTTTAAAAGTTTCTTTGGAGATTATATGATTGACTACTGGGTTGCTTCTGTATGTAAAGCAACCTTGTCAGTCATTGTAACAACATGGTAGCCATTTCAAACATTTAGGTTAATCAACTCTCCAAATCTGATAACTGATTTGTTAGAGCGATTCCCCACTACTCTAGTAATGTATCCTTCAAAATTAAAATTGCAGATAAGGTGGAATGATATGACGTAATTGTTTTTCACAATTCCATATTTTCTTCCCATTTCATAAAATAAGAGTTGCACAAAATTCTCTTTGCTTTTCTACCAGTCATCATTACATTGTGGTAAAATTATTTACCTCTGTATTTTAATAAAGGCCTTTTTTGAAATGCAATAGTTTCTATGATACAAATATAAATTTAAGGATATCAGTATGTTTTTAATATTTATTGGTTTTTAATTTCTCAAACATACTATACTTGAGACAGGAATGTCTTATGCATCTTCTTTTTCTTGTGCCATATTTGTTATCAGATACTGGCGATCATGTTGGTGATCTTATTTTTATCAACAATCATGTGCATGCCATTTTTTTCTAAACTAAATATTAAAATGACTGTAGTAATTAATTTTTCATCTCATTGATAAGTACAATGTGATATTGCCACTGATAGATTGATAGATTGAAAGCACTTAAATTTCATCTACTCCCTTAACAATTTTACTAATGCTTTACAAAAGCTCCATCAGGGAAAAAGAAAGAAAGAAAGAAAAAGAAAAAAATTGTATATAGTCACATTAAAAGATCTGAGAAATAAATATCTTTTAAGCTGTCTTTTAAACTATAACAAGAATGCATCATTTCTAGCAAATGCTTTTAGAATAGGAAAGCTCCATCAGGGAAAAAGAAATGTTACTGATGTTGAACAAATTCATGATGAAATCTGCAAACAGTGCCCCATTGAAAACACTGAGCATGGGACAGACTGTGAAGCAATAGATTTATGCAGAATTGAGCATTTGCATCAAATTGAGCAGCTTGAATTGGATTTTAAAGTCAAGAGTAGAGCTATGGCCAAAACTTTAAATTGAGTTATCACACATTTGCACTAAAACTAACCACACCTGTCTAATTGGATTTTAAAGTCAAGAGTAGAGCTATGGCCAAAACTTTAAATTGAGTTATCACAAATTTGCACTAAAACTGTCTAACATTGCTCACTGTCTTTGAAAACTGATTATTCCCAATCTGTTCCTGACAGGGTGAAATCGGTTCTGCTGGAAATGTTGGCCCAAGTGGACCTGCTGGTCCCCGTGGTGATATTGGACTCCCTGGTGCTGCTGGACCTGTTGGCCCTGCTGTAAGTTACACAGAATCTCTGCCATTGATATTATACATGTGGCTGGGGAATTCTGGGAAGTCCACACGCCTTAAAGTTGCTGAGGTTGAGAAACACTATTTTAGAGCAACTGCTTCCAACTTGATATTCTGCTTCAAGAATATTATTACAGAATTCTCAGGCAGTATGAATCCTGGGAGTAGCTTTAGTTGAATAAATTGCACCCAACAATCATGAAATTACTACAATGTACTTTTGTAAAAACCAATTAATTACATATATTTTGCTCTCTTTTTTAGGGTAACCCTGGTGCCAACGGGCTTGCTGGTGCTAAAGGTGCTGCTGTACGTATGCTTGTGTTGAGTGTATTTCCTCACAGGGAAGATTGCTCTTGGGGTTGCAGAGACACTCCTAGCATTGTAATGTGGTTTCCTTTTTTTTTTTTCCCCTTTTCTTTTTTTGTACAGGGTCTTCCTGGTGTGGCTGGTGCTCCCGGCCTGCCTGGTCCTCGTGGTATACCTGGCCCATCAGGTCCCTCTGGCGCAGCTGGTGCAAGAGGACTTGCTGTAAGTTCTCTTAAATGCACTTAAATCATTTTGTAATTGCTGCTTTTTCAAAAGCCTGAAGTGCCCAGTTTTAATAATGAATGTTTTAATTAGTTATTAGAAGTCTATCTACTCTCTAAGTCTGCACTCATCTTCCAGATAAAAACTATTTAAATGGTGCACAATTGACAGATTTTTCAATATTCTTAATATTCTGCATCTAGATTTAATACAGCCGCATCTCTTAAAAAGTTTGGAAATACAGGATTTATTAAATCTAGAGTTCAAGCTGTTCTGCACTATTCTTCCCAACTATTTTATGAAGGAAGCCTTGTGATTGTTTCTCCATGTTTGATTAGCTACTGTAATCAAGTTTACAACTGGCCACTTGATTATGCACAATTATGGCATATAGTAGTGATGGCTAATCTTTTCGTCGTCATGTGCCAAAATTGGGAGGGTGCACGTGAATGTGCATGCACATATGCCTGCACCCATAATGCAATGCATGCATGACCCCCGTATGCACCCCGTGCCTCTGCTGGCTGGCAGAAGGCATGTGCACAGTGGACCTGATCCGGGGCGACAGCTTGCATGCCAGTAGAGAGGGCTCTGTGCCACTTCCGGCATGCATGCTGTAAGTTTGCCATCACAGATATATAGTGAAAACTGCCTCCAAGTTATTGTGGCTTAATCCCGTCCTAAATCCATGATGTATAAGCATTCTATTTTCCACCAAGATTTCTCCACCATTTAACATTTTAAGTCCATATTGTAAGCTTATATAGTTATCATTAAATTGTGAGAGTTTAAAGGAATCCCAGGCATGTTGTTCACTCCCAGCTGAAGTCATATTCAGCGCATCCTCATTAAATTATCTGTCATGCTATAAAAACAACATTTCTTTTTTTTTCTTCCCCAACTCATCTCTTTCTTTTGATCTCTGAATGAGTACATTTTCTAAGCCAGGACTGAAATTACCCTAAATCAAAGTATAATGAAATAGAAGTTTGCTAAAATGATTAGGAAAAAGCAGAGAATATTTGTTTAAAGATGTTTGCTTTGCCACCACCACCTTAAAAGTCAAGCAGTAATCCAAACTAGAATCAACTTGATTGATATGGACGAGCATCTTAGTACATGATTTTTAAACTCAGCTTTTTCTGTTACAGTTCTTCTTGAAAAAATATGTACTTAGAAAAGAAACTAAAATACTCTTCTCGGATATCTTTTGTTTGATTCTAGGGTGAACCTGGTCCCCCTGGATCCAAGGGAGAGACTGGTAGCAAGGGTGAGCCTGTGAGTACTAAACCAATACGAAATGTATTTAATTTTCAGAATGGCTTTTCATCCAAGGGAACTGAGTTAATAAGCTAGTGACTTTCCTGCTCTCTTTACCACCCACAGGGTGTTGCTGGCCCAGCTGGCCCAGCTGGCCCATCTGGTGAGGAAGGCAAAAAAGGCTCCAATGGTGAATCTGGCTCATCTGGTCTACCAGGACCTGCAGGTTTAAGAGTAAGTCTCTTGCATGCCATCCATAAAAATAATGCTCTAAAAACATTTGGAAAATCAACAGGAAAACATTCTATAGTGCAAATTCTTCACAAAAGCATATTCATTCTCCTTGCAATTACAAAGCTAAATAGGTGATTGGAAAAACCTCCCAAAATTATATAGCGGTGTAAGATATTACGAGAATGTGTCAGACATTCCTGGAAAGTTCACTTCCCCATCTGATAATGCAGGTCAGAGGATGACCTCTATTTCATCTTACTGTGATTGTAACAATGAAATGAGGAAAGACTTCCACTTTGAACTGCTGGTTCCAACTTAAAGGTACCCAACAGACCAAAGCTTTTTCCTTTATATGTAAAATATGTTTTTACAAGTTCATGTAATTGCTGGATTTGGTCTAACAAGACACAGATTTTAATATGTTTAGGACCAGATTTCTAATTGAAAGGTCCCAGATACTAAGGAGGAAAAACAGACAATAAAATAAGAGAATTGGGGATAATATATGCTACGTGTTAAACTTTTGTGAATGCCATAGTATATTTATTTTTATCTTTTGATAGTTTAACAGTTTAACAGATGTGCATAATCTCCAAACTTTCACAACTTTAGAAATGAATTATGATATGATCTGCTTCTTTCCCAACATATAATTTGTTGGTCTCCTGAACTGATTCTGAGAAAAGAAGCAATTTCTACGCACACCTAATGAGTGAAAAGAAGTAATAGATATACATTCATGCCTAATGCAACCTATTTGTGCTAATGCTGAAATCATATATTTCATACCACAGGAAAGTTCTGGTTCTTTAAATTTTGTTGTGTTATATAATCCATAAAGCTACTAAAAGCTGAGTCTTCAAAAGACTCACTTTTTAGTTTCAGTCCTGTTTGCTAAGTTAAAATTAAATGATAAAGTGCAGGAGAACTAGCATGTTGGATTTTTCATAATGTCTCTCTTTCCTCTGCACAAAGAGACAGTCCTTTGTGCATTCCAATGTACATGCTAATGCCTTATGTATTTACCGAAACCCTTTTCCAGTTCTGGTCACAAGTTGTGATTTCTTTTATAGGGTGTTCCTGGATCTCGTGGTCTCCCAGGATCTGATGGCAGAGCTGGTGGTTTAGTAAGTTTTTTTTACAATCAGTTTTATAATTTAGACAAATAAATTCCCCTCTACCCTATCCCATAAAACCAGCCAGTGGATTGCTGCCATTATGTCCTAATGCAAGCTTCTTCCTTTGTAGGGCCCAGCTGGCAGTCGTGGTGCTACTGGTCCTGCTGGTGCTAAAGGTCCCAGTGGAGACTCAGGTCGTCCTGGTGAGCCTGGGCTCATGGGTGCAAGAGTAAGTAAAGGACCTTGTGAAATCAATGAATAGTAAATTCAGCTGCATTCCGAATTTATATGGACGTTTTTGTTTTCCCAATGACAGTTTTAAAAACAAAGCATTTTAAAGAAAATGTTTATCAGATATAGTAAAGGGATATTCTATGCATTCATGACTTTATCTGCCTCCCCTACCAGTGCTGTTAGCAGGTTGTTCCTCCTCATGTTTTAGACATTGCAGGCTCCTATTTAGTATGTTGCCCTCCTATGCTCTTTTCCCCAGTAGAAAGTCATGCTGAACTGAATAATGGCTAGTGTTGTCACTTTTAAATATATTTGCCCAATTTTGGCAAATAAATCTAAGTAAATTCAGTAGGGCATCTTTAGATTTTCTAGTTTTTGATAAACAGAGTACACTGCATTATACTATATTTATGCCCATATTTAAACATGCGTGCAGAGTGAAGTTAAGTTTCCTATTTCAGTTTTAAGTAACCCAAAAGACACATTAAAGCTAAATACTGTATCTCTGTATATTTAGGGCCTCCCGGGACAGTCTGGAAGCCCAGGTCCAGCTGGAAAAGAAGGTCCTTCTGTAAGTATTCCCCTCCCTTTTTTGTTCTGCAAGGATTGAGCAGTAGATACATAGATATTTTAAATGCATTTTCTGGATAGCATTTTTATTTTATATTGACATTTTTTTACTAAGCTTTAATATTTGAATCCTATTTTTCTGAGATAATTTTTTAAAAATATGGACTGTTCAAAGATTAATAACTAAGCTATGGACTGGAATTGCATTTTTATGTATATTGTATCTAACCAATAGCTGTATAGCCAAAGCTATTAATTAAATGTATTTTTTCTAGTTATGTAGATCCACATAATCATGAAGGGAGGGAGTTATTTGATTTTTTTTTTTGAGGGGGGTACCAAACAGTGCTATAAAGACAGCCATGTAGAAAAAGAATGAACTCTGAAATGTCATCGTGGCCAATTGAAAGTGTCTTGCTCTCAATGGGTACACAATACTCAAACAGTGATACTGTATACTACAATGCAAGGTATGAACTTTTCTTCCTGCAGGGTCCAGTTGGACCTGATGGTCGCCCTGGCCCAACCGGCCCAGCTGGTCCACGAGGTGAAACTGGAAATATCGGATTCCCAGGACCAAAAGGTCCAAATGTAAGTACTATTCAAAATAATATTATGATGTTGACAAATAACACAATGGCAGTTTACATTGCTATCCATAGAACCAATTTTATGGCACTCCACTGAATGACACCTCATCTGTGCACACCAGAAGTATACTACTCTAGCACTAACACTTTTGTCTTACTTAACACCACTTTGCTGATCCAAGAATACTTTGGATTTAGCTGGCTGACCCATTTATGGAATCCTCTACTTTCCTTTGTCATTTTAATTCTCTACCAAGGAAAAGGCTTTGCCTCACTATGAGAAATTTATTTTTGGCTTAGTGCTTAATTGTAAACCACTTATTGTTTTAACTGATGGTGGATTTCAATTATATTTTCTTTTTCTTTTTTTCATTTCGGAGTGTATATATCTGTGTGTGTGTGATGGTTTAATTTTTTACCAATGCTTGAATAAGGAATGGTGTGGGTGTGACATTTATTTGTATTCATTTTTTCTATGGTTGTAGCAAATGTCACCTAAATCTTGCTTGGGTATGAATAATGTTATTGAACTGCAAGAAAATGACAAATATGTTTAGTTAAATGCATCCTGAATCTAATGAAAAGATATCTAGTCAAAACTACAGAATAAATTGCTTAGGAAAACTATGGAATTGTTACTTTTTGATGTGTTTGAAGCAACTTCTTCCTTAGATAAATATAAGAGCTGGTTAGAGAAGTAATGATTTGTCATTTCTCTTTCAAATCTACACTTATGTGATTTCAAGTCTACACTTATGTAATTTTCATTTTATCTATTTTTTAATTGGGAGGAAGTTCCCCAGACAATGTGTCTGTAAGTGTAGCTCAGGATGTTTTATTCAAGTGGATGTGGAGAACTCATCACTTTGGCAATTGTTTTCTTGCCAGTGAAAGTATATGCAGGCTTCAGCCTGGATTGCTGCTTGTTCTTTTATCAGAATTCCTAATTTATTCATTCCTTCTTAGTCTGAGAAAGGATGAGCCAATAGATAGCAGTCGTAAACAGCAGAAGCAGCAAATTCAAGATGTCCATCATGATACATGTTCTGCTAGTGCAGGCATCTCAAGAAATGCTCAGTTGTGCCAACTATAGACGCTGTACAGAAATGTAGAAAACTGGAGCCACTGAAAGTATTATGGCAGGGTAGCTGTTATTCATTTTAATGCAGTAACTTATTTAAATGTGTTTCATTTTATCAGGGTGAACCTGGCAAACCTGGTGACAGAGGCAGTGTAGGTCTGACTGGTCCACAGGTAAGTGAGAATAATTTATACTCTACTTTATACCTTATCTTTAATAAAGGAAACATGATTTGTCAATAGTTAAGAGTCTGCAATAATTGAATATTTTATAAAACAGAAAAAGACTGCTGCATTTATAAGTTCTCTGGCAGTAATCATAAGGTATCATTTTGAATGATGGTTACATGAAATGGAAAAAGATACTGTACTGATGCTCCTAGACATCATTCAGGTATCTGGACAATCAGTTTTAGCTTATTGTAAGAAATTAAACATTATCTTCTGCCTCCAAGACAGTATTTTTAAGGGAGAAATCTACACAAACAGATTATATTTTAAGCCACACTAACCTTTTATAGCAGTGGCCCCCAACCTTTTGGGTACCAGGGATCGATTGCATGGAAAAAGGTTTTTCCATGGAAAAAGGGGTATGTCATTTCATGTGCTGCCTGCATCCTGTGGACGGGACTTTGCTTGTTTGCATGGCACATCTAGCATGTCCTGGCCCAGTGCTGGTCCCTTAACCAGGGATTGGGGACCCCTGTTTAATTGTACAATACTGAAAGTTTCTATATCATATCTACTAGTGAGAGTTCCATATTCATTAAAAGTAATGTTTTCCTCATGTTGAAATCAGTTCTTGGTAATTTCAACAAAAATCATGGAAATAATTAAATAAATAAACAAACACTGTATATTTTAGAATATGATTGTCCATACTATGAACAACTGAGATTTTGTGGTTCTAGGGTCCTCCTGGTCCTGATGGAAACAGTGGAGCTCAAGGTGCACCTGGTCTCAATGTAAGTACAAGATTAATCCAAGTTAACCTTTGATGCTTCTTTGCCAATGGTTTATTTCCCATTGTTTCAATTTTAATTATTTATTTTAGGGCAATGCAGGTCCAAAAGGTGACACTGGTCCAGCTGGTGCTCCTGGCTTCCAAGTAAGTACGGTTATCTTTTATCCAGTCTTGCCTTTTCTTGAATGGAATAAAGGCTCTTTGAATGCTGTTCAATATCCCAACAAACCTTAATGACTGAAATAGAGTCAAATCATTTTATCCTACCAAGGAAATTCAAATGCTTTACTGAAGCTATGTTTCTAGTTAGATGATATCTTGCAAAGTGCACTTACTAAAAATAGGCATGCATAGAATTCAAAACACTAAGCTTCAGTGGCTCAAAAATAATTCAGATTATAAGAATTGAAGACACTGTTTTTGATTGATAATAGATACACATGTTTGCTGTGTAGGACTCCATTTCAGAAGAGGCATTTTGCAATAAACAGGAATGTGAAGTCAACCCCAGTTCATTAAAGAAATTAGATTTGCTTGGACAGTCGCAGAGAGTCGCTGTGTTCACATCACTAGGCATTTTGAAGCATTTCTTTCAAATCAGATCTGAAGTATTATATTGCTTTATTCACCATATGCAGGCTTAGTGGATGGGGCCAAGACGTGGAAGGACTTGGAAAGGGAAATCAGTTGCAGAGAAACTGAGATTCACGTATAGTGATTACTTTCATGTAGAAAGTGGTTTTACAAGGGAACTTTTGGTTTCCAATTCAAAACTTAAGAATGAATAAGATTGAATAGAGTAGTGGTGACCCAACCATTGAATCTTGAGTACCCATTTATCTGACACCCCTCAAATTATCACATTTTCCAGAGCTTCCAGCTATAGGAGAATTAAGATTTGGGCACCAGGAATTGGTTCCATGGAGAGTGGTTTTTCTGTGGACCGGAGATGGTATGGTTTAGCATTCTACCCAGGGGCAGATTAAGGCTAACTGGTGCCCTAAGCACTGACAAATCTTGGTGCCCCTCTCCTTTGTACATACTCTACAAACAAAGCCATATTCTCAACTTTGTGTTGCCCTTTGGATCTGGCGCTATAAGCACATGCTTAGTCTGCTTAATGATTAATAAACTACTGGTGCTTCCTGAATTCTACAGATGGAGCTTGCTTGTTGCATGGCCCAGTTTCTGGTATGTTGCGGTTATGTTGCAGACCAGTGCTGGTCCATGGACCAAGGTTTGGGGAACTCTGGAATACAGTACAGTAATAGGGACAGATGAAGATATTTATTTTATAGCATGACTTGCACTTTCTCTTATTTACAGCACATAAACAAATTACAGGGGATTGTTTTTCCTTCATCTGTTACTTTATTTTCTTTAGGGTCTTCCTGGTCCCTCTGGTTCAGTTGGTGAAGCTGGCAAACCAGGTGAAAGGGTAAGGAGTAAAATAATTCAGATTATTCCTCATGGTTCAATTAAGAACATTCTACTTTGATTTAACAAAGTTTTTTTTTTTAACATGCAGTGGATAAACTGCAGATTGTGTTCAGTAATTTGGTCTTTCCAAGTTGTCATCCTTCTAAGGGTCTTCCATCATCTCCAGATCTTGGAGCCATCTTCAGATCTTGGAGCCATTATTTTTATAAAAAAATATTGAGATTGAGGGAGTGATAATGTTTCTTGGGAAGACATACTTCTTAAGGTGTCTGAATCCTAGCAGTGAGTTTTCTATTTCTCTGCTATAATCAAAGTACACTAAAACCAGTGAAAATAAAATGTTTAGCAGATAAATATTTCTTCAGCATTTATTTGAAATTCCCCTTTTTCATATGAAGCAGATTTCATACACCTGCCTACCCATCTTCTGGCAAATTGGAGGAGCAAACTTACTGACTCTTTTTGTCTTGTGAAACAAAAAACAAAATACAGCCATTTAAAAAAGTGGGGGTGTTAGTTATTTTGTATTTTTAGACAGCCTTCAACAAGTGACATATACATTGGACACAAGTCTTTCTTTACCTCCAGAGTTTCCCTTTCTTTTAATCTCACAATTAAGAGTAAAGTCTCCTTTTATTCCTTGAAACCAGCTTGAACCTGGTGATTTTACTGATCTGTCCATGTAATTTTCATGATAACAATACAAAACTGGTTTGCCACATTGCAGCGTCTTAGAATCCTTTCCCATTTCTTAATGTGGGGATTTCCTGCCAGAAAATCCAAGTAATAATCACAACCAGCACTATTTAACTGTTGAGATCATCCAAGATTTACTTAAGTATTGCAATATCCTTGAGTGAATCTCACAGCAACCCTGAGCAGTCAGTCTGACCTAGCATCATTCAAAACCTTAAAGAAAATTTGAATCTCGAGCACCCGTTCACTTGAGAGACCTCAAACTATCACATCTTCCATAACTTCCAACTATAGGAGAATTAAGATTCCCAGAATTCCCAGAATTCCCAATTAACATGGCATTTGGCCATACTAAGTGACGATCCTGGTGATTGTGATCCTAATGCACCTAGAAGACACCAGATTAGAGAATACTGCTCCATATGCCATAAATAAATGTCATATTCTGCCACAAATGTCATATTCTGTCACACAAATGTCATATTCTGCCATAAAGTCTAACAGCATTTGAGAAAAAAAAGAATATTGTTCTCTTTTTGCAGTACTAAGCAGCTTTTTAGTGGCCAAGGGATGGATTTAAATTATTCACAAGTTATTCTGAACGGTACAGTGCATTTTAGTGAATTGTAACAAACAATCTGGCAGAAAGGTATCATCTGGTTTTACTCCTTTTAGTGAGCGGATTTCTTTCTTTGGTTCAGAATATCTATTGCCTTTTATCTTTTTGGATGAAACTATATTTAGATCTCAGAATGTCATATGAATTCTGAGGCTGTGGTAAAAAAATCCTTTTAAAGAATGTGTAAATAAATCTTTCTTTTGTGCCTAGGGTGCTCATGGTGACTTTGGTCTTCCTGGTCCTGCTGGCTCAAGAGTAAGTATATACTTTTCTGCATTTTAGTATTTTTCCCCTGCTGTATTTGAAATACAGTAGAATATAGTATTAGGTAGTACTATTGTAGTAAAATTTGAATGGTCACATTGGAAAAATCAAGGCATGAATTGACTAGGAGATAAATCTAGATACCTTCTAATCTATAAGCAAAACTGGTAGTGAATCTAATGGAATTTTATTTTTAATTGAAGTCTCTCAAGAATTCTGAAAAAATATTTGGAAGAACTTCTGGAAATATGTCTTAATTATATGTCTTAATCTGAATAAATAAATAGCCTTATTAATAAATAGGCTTATTAAAGTGCCCCCTGCCAATCTCTGGGTTAAGCTCAATAGACCAAAGATGGACACAGTTAAACCTAAACTAAGGGTCTCCAACCGTGGCAACTTTAAAGTCTGGTGGACTTCAGCTCCCAGAATTCCCCAGCCAGCAAAACTGGCTGGGGAATTCTGGGAGTTGAAGTCCACCAGGCTTAAAGTTACCAAGGTTGGAGACCCCTGATCTAAACTATCTTAAGTTGCTGTGACATCTGTATGAACCAACAAGTGTACAATTTTCCACACCTTTCCAGTTTCTGCATTAATGAGATTGAGGCTCCCAGATTGCCATTTACTTTATACTAATCTGCTTCCTTCAGGGTGAACGTGGTGCACCAGGTGAAAGCGGTGCTGCTGGTCCTGCAGGCCCTCTGGGAAGCCGTGGCCCATCAGGTCCACCAGGTGCTGATGGTAATAAGGTAAGGCAGAAGGAAGAGTTGCTATTTTTCTTAAATCCAGGAGAGGGCAGTGTGAAGGTCTTGTGGGAAGAATCCAGTGGGATGCAGACAGCGAGAACATCTACATTATTTCTAAAGCACCAAATCTTCATTGTGAAAATGACAGATTTTAGTATATCTTCTGTAAAATTTTGCAATGTGCAGAATATGCAGCTGGGAAACATCAGACAATTAGATAGTGAAACAATATGGCTTTCAACTCTTTTTTAGCATGGGCTTTATTACTTTCACTTAAAAACAGAACTTTAAAATGTTATATGTGTAACATTGAAACTTTCTTTTGTGATAAAAACTTTGGGCACATGCTTTCAAAAATTCACTTCGTTTTTGTTTAAATAACATCTTGTTATGTAACGGTGATAGCTGTCCTTTGATAAAAAGGGACTTGGAAGTCATTTGCACCAGCTTATCTATAAAAAAGGTGTCATCTTGGAATGACAGTTTCCTCTGTGGGGTATTGAGGAGGAAGAAAGGGGAAACAAAACATGTCCCTAGCTTTGCAGGAAGAGGACATTTTAACTGACAGTCTATTACACTTTGTTCTAAACATTGCTGCTTTGCTGAATTTGAGCAGGGGAAACAAGACCCGCCTGCCCCTACTATGAAAGGAAATAATATTGCATTTTTCTGTAATCTATTTTTTTCATCTATTCTGGATTAAACCCCTCTGGAATGTGTAACAATATGAAATGAATCCAATTGATCAGAGATCTACTTATATATGTTTAGCATAAATACATAGTTAAGATATTTTCATCCAATTCTAATTGCTTGAAGAATGCTGGATAAAAATGTCCTTCAAGATGATGATGATGATGATGATGATGATGATGATGATGATGATGCCCAATAAATTCATTACAGCTTATGGACCATAATCTATTATGTCAGTCCAATATAAGTTTGTAAAAACATTGGTTTTTTTGTAAACTTTCCAGTCTAGGATGAGACATTGATTGGATTAGAGTCTTCAGCTAGCTTCTGGCTCCTGGTCTAGCATCTTACCCATTGCATCTCTCTTTAAATGCCTTAACACTGATTTTCTTGCAAAAGTAACAAATGAGAGTAGCAGGAGAAACCTTGCCAGGTTTTCTTTTGAACCCTTAAACCTTTTCCTTTCTTGTTTCACTAGGGTGAACCTGGATCTGTTGGTGCACTTGGTAGTGCGGGCCCATCTGGTTCCGGTGGAGTTCATGGTGAGAGAGGTGCTGCTGGTAGCCCAGGTGGCAAAGGTGAAAAGGTAAAAGAAAGTTATCCCATGATTAAGAATACATAATTTACCATCAGTTTTCCATAGGGAAAAGGCAACACTAGTGCACATACTTGCTATCAGAATATCCCCAACATGACCAGAAATGGCAATGGCACTTAGACTTATATACTGCTTGACAGTGCTTTACAGCCCTCTCTAAGTGGTTTAAAGAGTCAGAATATTGCCCCAAACAATCTGTCTCCTCATTTCCTGAGCTCAGAAGGATGGAAGCCTGAGTCAACTCTGAGTCGATGAGGATCAAACTGCTGTCAGTTGGCAGTCAGCAGAATTAGCCTGCAGTACTGCGTTCTATCCACTGTGCCAGAAATGAATCCATTCTAAAAGTCTAGTCTATTGTTATATTGGAGGGGGGAGAGACTTGATCAAAAAGCACTAATAATCTTGCTCCAAAGCACTTTGTGATGCCAGGAGAATAAGAAGTGGGGGAAGCTGAATTGGGGGGTGTCTCCAGAATCTGGGCTCCAAAGACATTTTTGCTCAATTTCTGAAGAAACTTTCAACTTCTATAATGCTCTACCAGTGTGAGCAATGTGTTTAGAAAATACCTGGGTTGTTTTTTTATAGTTCTGAGGGTTGGCTCACATGTGAAACTATGCAGTCAATATGTTATATTAAGAAAGATTAATTGATTAATTAAATTAAGAAAGGTTTCAGACAAATGTTGAGAAAAAGTTGAGAGGAGAACATAAAAATACCTTCTAAGACCTAGGAAGAGGATTTGGGACATAGTTAGCATTAAGAAGAGGCAAATGAGGTATAGAAAATATTATACGATCTTCAAATATCAGGAAGGATCTCACACAGAAGAAAGCCTATTAGTCAAGATTGAAGTTAAGGGAAAGACAGGGGTGGGTTTCTACCGGTTCTGTCCACTTCTGTAGAACCGGTAGCTCTGAAGAGCAGCAGGCATAGAATCAGTTCTATGTCTGCTGATGTTTTTGCCCAACTGCCCACCTGGGCTCTTACCTGATCTTTATTTCCTGATTTTTCAACTTCAGCTGTCAAACGAGGCAGAGTTGCAGTTAAAAAAGCAGGAAAAGAGGGCTGTTTCAAAGGCTGCTTCTCTGCATGCAGCCTGCTGGTGACAATTTACAGGCATAGCTCCCAGCATGCAGGGAAGCTCGTAAATCCAGAACCGTTAGTTAACCCTGTCGTATCCCACCCCTGAGGAAAGCAGATTCCGAATGACTGATGCAAAACAATACCTAACAATAATAGCAGTTCAGCAATGAAACTAAGTCCATCTTTTAGTGCATATATTCAAATTAAGGCTAGGTAACCATTTATCAGAAATGTTTTAATTTAACTTTTACATTAAACAGGGGATAGAGTACATGGTTTAAACCAGTGTTTCTGAACTTTAGCAATTTTTAAGATGTGTCTTAAACTCCCAGCAACTTGGCCGGAGCATTTTGAAAGTTGAAATCCACACAAACTAAAGTTAAAACGTTGAGAAACATTAATTTAAATTATTATTTCCAACTCTTTGTTTCCATATGCCTGTCAGAAAACACATCATTGGTAGAGTTAAACCCCTTAATATCTTAATAATTGGGAATTTCAAAATGATAAAAAAAAAACCTTAAAAAACCCCCTGTCCATTGTGTTTTTGAGAATATTTGAAATATTAAAGTGTCTTTAAAAGTTTTACAGTTATTTTGAAACTACATTTCTGATGAGAAATGAGAGCAATTGTTCCATCAGTAATTCAATGAATTGGCTGAAATAGCTAATCAAGACAAAATTTAAAAAGTAGAAATAATCATGATCGAAAGAAACTGTGACAATTTCAATCAGTATCTACATTTATCATTGGGATTATGTAGGATTATGTAGGGGTGAAACTGTTCCTCAGCACTTCTTTGGAAATCATTATCATATTATAAAGCATCTGACATTATCTAGGCATAATCACAATCTGTGCTTTATTTCAGGGTCCATCTGGCTTCAGAGGAGATCTTGGAGCATCAGGAAGAGATGGTGGACGGGTAAGCGTGCGTCTTTAATTTATTTCTGAGGAACTGTGCAATTCTTCTAGCAACTACAACATGAAAGCCAGCTAGCATTTTAAAATTGCATGAGATTGGCCTTATCCTTAAGGGATCTTACCCTAAAATCAGTAGCAAAAAACATAAAAATTGTTTAGAATTTACATTAGATTGCACTTACTTTAATACAGTATGATTATATTTTATTTACAGAAACTATGAAATTAAACTTATTTAAAATTACCTGGAAAGTTAGGAATATTTGAGGGGGGGGGGCGTGTTAGTAGAATTGAAAAAAATTAAATTCTTTTTTTTTTGTAGTGTTTTATATTAAACTACCCTTTAAGTCCTTATTGAGAACTTACCAGTTTAGTGACTGTTCAAAGTTACAATGACACTAAAAAAGTGACTTATGACCAGCCCTCATATTTATGACCATTATAGCATCCCCACAGTCACAGGATCAAAATTCAGGTGCTTGGCCAACAGCATGCTGTGTATACAACTGCTGCAACTTCCTGGGATCATGTAATTGCCATTTCTGATCTTCCCAGCTGACAAGCAAAATCAGTGGGGGGAATCGGATTCATTTAACAACTACATGATTAACTTAGCAACTGCAGCGATTCACTTAATGACTATGGCAAAAAGAATTGGACATGACTCATTTAACAACCACCTTGCTTAGCGTTGGAAATCTGGTCTGAATTATGGTCACAATTCAAGGATTACTTGTACACTAAACTCGACACAAAGTACACTGAGATCAAATTATTCTGTTTGGTTTTCAGGGAGCCCCTGGCGCTATTGGTGCCCCAGGACCTGCTGGTGCTACTGGCGAAAGAGTAAGTCTTATTTATTTATTTATAATTTATTTATTATTAAATTTATGTGCCACCCATCTAGTCCAGATACTTTTTTGATATTTCCTAGGCATGTTCCCAGAAAATAGGCAGAATAGAAATATGGAACATACAGCTAAATAAGTCATCCTTAATTACCGTTCAGAAACAGTAGGTCTCTGCTCACTGTTTTAACATATTAAAACGGTGAATTGGAACAAAAAATAAAGGAATTGCCCATTCAAGATAAGGGTGGGGGTTGGAATTAATCATGGCTAAGCCTCACTGAAATTTCCTGGAGATTTCATTCATTTTACTTAGCAGATTTTAATATTTAATTTCAGGTCAGTCCACAAAAAATTTACATATCAAATAAAAAGAAAAGATAAGTAGAAATTCCACAAGTGAAAAAAAAAAAAATTTAACCTGATATTTTGGAAGGTATATTTCTAACTAATAAACTAAAGTACAATATTTGTAGCTCAAGGTTAAAGCAAGAGGTTCCTTGGTGCTCCTGACTGTTTTCTTGAAGACATTTCATTACCCAAACTGGTAACATCAGTGCTGGCACCAGGGACCCCTGATATATTTCTATGTGTGCAGCGTATTGAAACAATCCTTTCTTCAAAGCTGCACTTCCCAACCTCAACAACTTTAAAGGTCTCTGGGCATCAACTCCCAGGATGCCCCAGCCAGCCTTCTCCCAGGATTCTGGGAGTTGAAGCCTATCCATCTTAAAGGGGTTGAAGCTGACAGACATTATTCTGCAGCCTAGCGACAGCTGATCTTCTGTTTCTACTAGGGTGAAGGTGGTTCTGCTGGACCCGCTGGACTTGCTGGAGCTCGTGGATCCCCTGTAAGTAGTAAAATAATATATATATATATTAACATTTTTTGCAATCTTTGAAGTAGAAGAGCAGCAAAAGAAAGGTGTCCTTAACTTCCTTTATTTTGCTCCTTATTGTAGGGTGAGCGTGGTGAAGCCGGGCCTGCTGGCCCTCCTGGATTTGCTGGTCCTTCTGTAAGTATAAAGTTTGCTTTTCTCCAGTTTTCTACCTTCAACTGTTTAATTAAATATATCAACTTTAAATATCTCAACTTTGAATTTTAATATTTGTTTGTTTGTTTCCATCAGGGTGCAGCTGGTCAGACAGGCGTTAAAGGAGAAAGAGGACAGAGAGGTCCTAAGGGTGATTCAGGTCCCCAAGGTGCTATTGGTGCTGTCGGTAGCGCTGGTCCTGCTGTAAGTAAATGAAATATTTACTTTTTGTCTATATGACATAATCTTGATATTTTATATTCATGTTCTTAAATCCATTGCTGAGATGCCAAATAGCACAGTTGTTAAGTAGTCTCCAATCCACAAATCGAAATTAATTTATTTGTGGGATTCAAGAATTTCTCCCAAAGAATATCTATATATTAGTGACTAAAAATAGAGATTTCCTAGCATGGAGGACATTCATATTCATATTCATATTCATATTCATATTCTCTCTCTCCCTCCTTCCCTCTCCCTCCCTCTCCCTCTCTTTCTCTCTCTGTGTGTGTATATACATGTGTGTGTTTGTGTGTATATATTTGAATCTTGTGATAGTATTAACAATCTGATTAGAATTCCCTCTCTCTCCCTCTCTCTCTGTCCTTCCCTCCCTCCCTCTCTCCTCCTCTATCTCTCTCATTGTTCCTATTGTCTTTCTCAACAAAATTGTTGTATTTTCTTAAGCCTGAAGACCTTTGTGAAATAGGTCCAAATAAATCAGTCACATAGCTACCATTGATTTTAAAAGAAAACAGGGTCATCTGGAGCAGGGGTCTCCAACCTTGGCAACTTTAAGACATATGAATTTCAACTCTCAGAATTTGCTGGCTGAGGAATTCTGGGAGTTGAAGTCCACAAGTCTTAAAGTTGCCACGGTTGGAAACCCCTGATCTGGAATACTTCATGAGTCTTATAGTACATTGCTTTCTTCCTACATACAGGGCCCTGTTGGTCAAGCTGGTCAAGCTGGAGCCCGTGGTGATGGTGGTCCACCTGTAAGTCCAGAAACGTATCTTATGTATCCATTTTATTCATATGGTTATTGATTACTATGAAACCTAATTTTTCTCTTGCTTTTTTACACAGGGTCCCAATGGTTTTCCTGGGAATGCTGGCAGACCTGGACCTCCTGGCCCTGCTGTAAGTAATTCCTACAAAAATCCCTTTGTAATTTCATACAAAGTAAGCTTTTGCTTGCTCTGTCCTGACCAGTGTTTCTCAGCCTTAAAATCTTTGAGTGAGCTTAAACTCCCAGAAATCCCCAGCCAACACTGTGCAGATGTCACTTTATTTCATTGAGGTTCCTTAGAACTTTTATCAAGCCTTTATAATATGAGGAGATTATCCATTATTTTTGATCCATTACTAGCAGTTATTGTACCTAAATAGGTTGGAGCCATTTTATATATCAACAGGCAGAGCAGAACCATACTGAAATTAAAGTCTCAGTATTGCTTGTGAGGAAACCACAAAAGCAGAATGAAAAAAAGATCTAAATCTGGAGGATTTCGTTGCCATTTTACTGTTGTGCTGATTTAATAATTTCAGCCCCCAAATCACAGGAAACTGCTATCAGTTTTCACCCATCTCAATTGATAGAATTATTAGAGTCAAAAAAAAGGGGGGGGGAGGGCGTGAATTGCTTATAACCCTAGGGATGTAGATTCCCTATGCCTGATGTAAAGTATGTTTTGCCCTATTTTTTCAAAATCAGAAATATCTGAAGTTGGACAAATCACAACCCTAATCATTCAAATAATTGTAATGAGCAAAGTATTCATATAGCCTGTGTGTACTACTGTCCAGGCTCAAACACTAAAGTCCTTTGAAATGTCGCTATGATGTAGTGTTATAACACAAGACAGATTCCCTTAAATAATCATGAACACCTGGCATTTATGTTGATTTGCTTGAGACTTGACAACCTTACATATAATATTTTTTCTCTTATTTCCCATTTCCCATTAAGTCCAGCAGGAGTGGTCCATAATGAGAAATGCTTGGAGTTGTAGTTTAGACAGACAGATGGATAGGATATCTATGAAATATAACAGGCCACATAACTGTCAATCTAGATGACTAAAATTCTACCCCGGAAAACAGCAAATCCTATTTTATAGTGATGTCCAGTTTCCTTTTGATCAGTGGTGTCAAACTTGCAGCCCACCAGATGCATCACACGCTGGCCACGGCCACCCTGGTTTAGCAAAGGAAAAAAGTCACAATACATCACATGACGACAATGTGACACCACGAGTTTGACACCCTTGCTTTATATACTCGTTTGATTCTGTGCAGTTTCTTAAAGTAGTATGTTTGTTGAGACCCCATTGGTGTCTTCGTTCACTCTTTATATGGATTAATGATTTACTATCTTTTGACTGGTAAAGCTAAGATACAGCTATGTAATTACATTATGATTTTATTCCTAGGGTATCACTGGTCCATCTGGTCCCCCTGGTCCTGCTGGCAAAGAGGGAATTCGAGGCCCACGTGGTGATACTGGCCCATTAGGTCGTACTGGTGAAACTGGCATTACTGGACCCCCTGGTTTCAGTGGAGAGAAAGGCCCATCAGGAGAAGCTGGTGCTGCTGTAAGTTCTCCAGAACACTTTTCAATATTTGTTAGATTTATATCCTTCTGCTTTGAGCCTTTTTCCTCTTTCCTGATAATTCGTTCTTTAGATATATTCTTGTGTTTCGTGAGAACATACAACTGCTCATTCTAAACAAATAGGCATGTTTGCATTATAGAAACTTTTTCTCCCTATGAGCAAACACCTGAGTATCTTCTGACTTGGCATCCCATGTAATGAATTTGACCACTAGAAGGCATCATACTAACCAATGCCATCCTATTGGGATGTGGGAACCAGAAGTCATTACATAGTATTCAAATGCTGTTCTGGAAACTGAACTCCCACACTGTCCCGGTTTAGATAGCCATATTTATTTTTTTATCTATTTTACTTTTATATTTTTTAAAAAATCCTTTATTATCTTAAAAAAATAACTAATATATTCAAAAACAAAGTAGTGAACATACCAAATGCTCCTTTCGCCTTCTATTTTCTCAAAGTTACCTAGCTTTCATGCCTAAGATAAGACTCCCCTCCCCCATTCTTATATAGTATAGCAATATATATTTATTTGTAAGCTGACTTTATTATTTTTAAAATAACTCAAGGCAGCAAACATATACAACATACTTCCTCCTCCTATTTTTTTCCACAACAATAATCCTATGAGGTGGGCTGGGCTGAGAGAGAGTGACAGGCCTGAAGTAATTCAGCTGGCTTTAACTAGCCACATTAGCCTTAGGAACAATTCAGATGAACACTCAGCTGCTAAAAGAAGTCATATGTAAAAGCTGTCAAACATACAGACGAGCTTTTCTGTTAAGCTCTCAGATATTATGTTATTAGTAAAATAATGCAAAAGTTTCTGTGGCTCTGTTTTCTACTGCTTTACCTGTGTAAATATTTTTCTTTGTATGTAATATTTTTACATACAATATTTTACAAATACTTCTCTTTCTATGTAATATTTATCTATATTTAATATTTCTAAACCAAGGGATCTCCCTCAAGGGAGAAGCCACTAAGCCATGATATTTTGTCATTCCATCATTTATTTGAATATGTCTATATGTTTATTTAAATATGTTTATTTAAATCCACGGAGCATGGATTTAAAAAAAACTAGCTGGCCATTATCATTTAGGAAGGCTGCTAGTGTTTTCCACACTTCTTCAAACAACCTATTTCCAGAGTTCCAAATTACGAACTTAGTTTTAATAATGGTAGCAATTCCTTTTCTGAACACTGTAAATAAGGTCAATGATCTCAAGAGTGAGAATATAAGAATTTTTCCTTAATCCACAATGGTTGCCAATTGCATCATCCACAGACAGGCTTCACCACTCAGCAAGTAATGTTTCTTGCAGTGCCACCTTATTCCACTGGAATTGCAGAAAATAATTGGTTCAGGAAATGCGGACCATATCATTTTATAATATTTCTCCCAGTGAAGTTTGCAAAATAAATTTAAAAGGAAATAAGGATGTTTAAAATAGCAGGTTCTGCCTCAATGCATAATTTTCCTTCTAATATATGATAGTCATGATTTGGATTGACATACTAACCGTAGCACAAAATAAGGGCTGCTAATCGTAATTTGTGCCTTATTCTGCTGAAGGTGGTCTATCAGCCAAAAAGTTTTATTTTTCATAAAACTGGGCACAATATTGTGTTTGTCTTGTAAAAGAAGAACAATTATGAATGCACATATTAATAAATCAATCTGTCCTATTTCTTCATGCACATACTTTCATAAGTTCACATAGAAAATGGTTTTTTAAGGCAATACAGAAAGTTTGTTTGTTTTTCATGATGGCTGCATGCTAAAACGGACTCTAGTATTGAGACCAAAGAGAAAAAAGAATTTTTTTGCCCAAACAAAATGTGATAATCTGTTATACGTTCTGAAAATGCTTTTTTTCTTTCTTTCCTGTTCTCCTTTTCTTCAGGGTGCTCCTGGCTCCTCAGGTCCCCAAGGTATCCTTGGAGCACCTGGTATCCTTGGTCTTCCTGGCTCAAGAGGAGAACGTGGCCTTCCAGGCTTGTCTGGAGGACTTGTGAGTACCATCTTTACCAAATTTTCAAATAAGAGACATAACAGAATAACTGTCAGGATTCCAGAACATCCCAAATCCAATTAAAAACTCCAAGACAGGCATTTTCTCAAAGTTTCCTTTTATTAGAGTAGGTATCCTGGCACATCTGGGAAAACCCAAATCTGAAAGTTCCAGGTTTTCCTCCAATAAGTAAAAATTACAAATCCACCCCCTACACCCATCATTCCATCACATGTCCCAATCACTATCCGTTCTAACTGGAGACATCCCTTCAAGCACTCCTCAACCAGGTGCAGGAATAACATGACCTTGACTCTAAAGAAGAATACTATTATGTCTTACCACATACACTCCATGAAATCCCCCCTCCCAACTTCCCAAGCTCATGAATGTGGCAGCATGGAAGCTTCTGGTGCTAATATGGCTCCCAAAGTTGATAGTAACAGTGTTGGAAGGGACCTTAGAGGTCTTCTTATCCAATACTCTGCAAATTTGATTGGATTAAATAGCAATTTCTAAAATCAACTGCATGTCATATTGACAGCTGACATGGCAACCCTAGCAAGTACACTGAAGCACGAATTGGTTTATGGACAGCATTAGTGGCAAAGACAGACCTAGGCAAGAGAAGGAGTTGTTATAGATTTATACAAATTAGCATATACAAGTGACAGGGAAGAGCAGCAAGGTACTTGGGTATAAATGGACACAGCATATCATTAATCTAATGAACCAATGAGGCAATTAAATAGATGGATAAAGCATAACTATGAGGTAATGGAATTATAAAAACAGTGCTGGAGTTGAAAGAGCAAATGTTATGTAACTTTTTAAACATTTACTGTTATGGAGGATTTTAAATTGTCCCTGGTTCTATATTTGCCTTCTGGTATCTTTTCCCAAGTAGAAACCATCTTGTTATGTTTCCTATCTGTCTACTGGGAGGACTGATATGTATCGGAAGCATATGTTTTGTGATATAAGACTTCAGTGCCAGGATAAGGTTCTAGTAATAGCTTCTCGTTGATTGTGAAGGGGAAATAAGATTTGGGAAATTAAATTAAATTCATCAAATTAAAAGATTCTGTCTTGTCTGAAGGACATTATGCTTTGATGTTGATGGTTCAAGTTCTTGTTTATGCTGCTATAGTTAGAATCAATAAAGAGCTGCTTTTGTAGATTGTGTCCTTCGTGTTATTTTTTGTACTATTGTGATATATTGAGTACAGTGAAGTATTTCACAAGGATTAGTACCATTAACTAAATATTTAATACCAATTAATCCAATAACCAGCAGATATAAAATGTACATAACATTTTGAAAGTTCATGTATAATAACTAAAACTAAAATATATTCCAAATATAATTGTTTTCCTAGGGTGACCATGGAGCTGTTGGCATTTCTGGTCCCTCAGGTGCCCGTGGCCCATCTGGTCCCATTGGTTCCTCTGGTGTAAATGGTGCTCCTGGTGAAGCTGGACGTGATGTAAGAAATTCTTTTTGATCATAACTTTGGAGGAAAATTAAAGTAAAATATCTAAATATGCAGGCAGCATGTAATGTAGCAGCCAGTTTTTGTGTGATACAGCTCGTTCTCCCATATTGTCAGTTTTTAAAAGATTTATTTTCAGTTCAGTTATATGAATTGGGGTAAACAAATGAGATTGAAGTTGTAAAGCATTTTTAGATTTTGTATTAAAAAAATGATTGACAGACATGGAATTGATTTAACAAAATAATGTATTTTAAATCAAAGCAGCAGAAAATTCCAGACACATACCAGTGCTTTTCAAATGAAACCATTAAGATTCAAAAATTCTAATTACCTTAACTATGATCCTTCTTAACACTTCTGCAACCCTTAAAAGAAGTGACTATTAAGAAAACACATGAAGGATTGAAGCACATACCTTCCGTTATATAAAGGTTTTCTAATGGTACCCTTCATGTTGGTTGAACCAAAATTTATAATCCCTTAATACAGGTAGTCCTCAATTTACAGCAATTCATTTAGTGACCATTCAAAGTTACAACCTCACTGGAGAAAGTGACATGATTGTTTCCTACACTTATGACCATTGTGGTATCTCCATGGTCATACAATTAAAATTCATACACCTGGCAATTGACTTATATTTATGATCATTGCAGTATCCTTGGGATCATGTGATCCCCTTTTGAATGAATGAATGAATGAATGAATGCTTTATTAGCCAAGTGTGATTAGACACACAAGGAATTTGTGACCTTCTGACAAGCAAAGCCAATGGGAAAACCAGATTCACTTAACAGCCATATTACTAACTTAACAGTTGTTGTGATTCACTTAACAAATGTAGCAAGAACGGTCATAAAATGGGATAAAATTCACAATTAATGTCTCACTTAGCAACAGAAATCTGGGGCTCAATTGTGGTTGTAAGCTAAGAACTACCTGTATGATGGTTGAAGACTATGCAAATTTCTTTTTCTAAAATATCATATTGCTGAAACATAGTTACTAAAAAACAAGTTACAGGATTCAGAAGATTCTTGTACGATTTCAATCCTTTATGGCCAATGTTCAAGTTAGAAATTTGGAACAAAAAGGGAAAACTGTTTTACTGGAAGCAGAGACTATCAGTACAATCATTAATATAATTTTTAAAATGTGTCACTAAGAAGACATTTTTCTTTCCTAGGGAAATCCAGGTAACGATGGTCCTCCTGGCCGTGATGGTTCCCCTGGTTACAAGGTAATTGTGGCTTTCCTCTGTAAGCAAAAGATGCTTCTTGCAAGCTAACTTTAGCTTGTACATCTAAATCCATCCATTTTCTTGTTTGTTCTTATTAGGGTGAACGTGGTGCTCCTGGCAACACTGGTCCTGCTGGTAGTCTTGGTGCTCCTGGTCCTCATGGCTCTGTTGGTCCTGTTGGCAAATTTGGAAATCGTGGTGAACGTGTATGTAACTTTAAACCACTATTAAAACATCAAAATACTTTTAATTGTGTCAGATATATCAAGACCCTGTGCTAAACCCTTGAAGAAGACGGCACACCTTTTAAGATTTTGCCAAGCCAGAAAAACTAGCAAACTCAAGGAACAAGAGCCACTTGGATTCCCCAAAAATATGTTTTATTGGTAGAAAGATAGTGTAACAAAATCTCAAACACCTGTTGAAGCTATTCTCCTGCTCAGTAAATAAGGAACAATTGTTCTAAAGCAGGAGGTTCCAACCTTGGCAATTTAGAGACTTGTGGACTTCCAACTCCCAGAATTCTATGAATTGAAGTTCACAAGTCTTAAAGTTGCCAGGTTAGAGAATCCTGCCTTGAAGTTTCTTTGCACTTTAGTACATAGTTCCCCTGAACATAGTGGTCCCTGTCTCTTGCTTAGCTACAACCCTGTCAGAACTTTCTTGAGTTGGGTTTGTTACTAGGATTAATACTTTTTTTGAATCTTGATGCTCCAATTCATAAGGAACTCCTGAAGTTCCATCAATTTATAGGGAAAGAGATAAATTTTGGCAGTGGTTTGTTCTCCAAGCAATTTAGTTTCTGAACGTTTCATTACCAGACTAAGTAACATCATCAGCTGGATTTTCTTATCCTATTCATTGTTGAGGTATTCCCCATCAGGGAAACGTAGTGAGAGTGGTATTGAATAACACACAACCAATACAGAGATACACTAAATAGTAAAATGTAGGTTTTACTTCCAGTAAACGGGTAAACGAAGTCCAGCAAACAGTCCAAAGCATACATGGGTAAAGCAGGTACTATTCAATACAATCAGTCCAGGGATCATCCAAAAATGAAGTCCAGTATCATAAACAAAGTTCAGTAAACGGAGTTTGCTAACAGTTTGCAAGACTCACAGTAATCCAAGCAGAACTACGTTCAGGGAAAAGGCAAAAGGGAAATGCAAGAAGAGAGCAAACCAGCTCCATCTTATGGCCGTTGGAGGAACAACAGGCTCCATCTTTCTGGCTCCATCTTATGGCCATTGGAGGAACATCAGGCAATCACAATTACAGCATTCTCTTAAAGATACAACAGTATTAAATGACTATCCTGGTTTATATATTGCCAACTCAACTGTTAGGTGACTATCATTCCTAACATTCATCTTTGGCTTATTATGTCCTGTAAAAAGAGAGATAAAAGAGGTAAATTGATAAAAATGATGATGACGATACTTGGATTTCATCCATTTTCTATCCTATAGTCATATCTTCTCATCATACTTCCAATGAAAGGCATGTTATCATTTGTTGTCTTACTTAACTGAAATATATAAAATTATTACATTCACTTTTAAGGTAGTTATATGATATTTGCTATGGCCCATAAGCAACATCTCCACTGTGTTATCATTTCAGGGTCCTGCTGGAGTTACTGGCCCTAGCGGTCCTGCTGGTTCAAGAGGTCCTGCTGTGAGTATAGTTTTAATTATTGGATAGTTGTTGTCTTTTTTTAAAAAAAAACTGTATGAATGTCAAGTATTTTTAAGAAGACACTCTGTTTTGGACTAGGAATGAAGGCATATGTTTTAAAAATAATTCAGAGGGATGCCTAACTGATCAAGAAATGACTGAGTGACTAGGAAATGTGGATATCTAGGCAGGGATAGTCCAAGCCATTTCACTGTCTAGGTCAGAAAACTCAATTGTAATGGCAGAAGTCATTTGGGTTGGTAGTTGCAATATGACAGTGTCCTCAGGTAGTTTAGAGATTATACATCACATCTTTCCAACAAAAAAAGAGATGTGACAGCAAGAAAAATAGCTGGTAAGCTGCCACAGCTCCTTTTTAGAATCTCTTACTGTGATTACCTCACTTGGATTAAGGTGTAGAGAAAACCCAGAAGAGGGAAGAATAGTGGTTACTCCCTATAGGTGAAAAGAGTTAGGATTATAAAGGCATAAGAGTATCCTTGGAGACTTAACATAATACTCCTTTATCATACTGCAGTTTCATACAGCAATGAGACTTTGCTGATACTTAGGCGGATGCTAAGATAAAGACAGAAACAAAGATCAAGCTTAAATTTTTTAAATGCAAGTCCAGATACAGATAACCAGGGATACAACTCAAAATAGAACAGCATCTATGCAAAATAAATGTATAGAAAAACAATTCCCAAGCCAAGAACTTGATTTCTTTGTTGGTGTAGAACATCTTTCACCAAGCTCCTATTTCCAAGGTAGGTTGGCTCCCAATTTGTATCCTCCATCTGGAAATGGGAAATGTAGTCCAATACTTGTAGATCACACCAAATTGAGGAAGAGTAATGGAATTATTAATAGTAGTTTGAACCAAGATATAAATAAAACAAGAAAAAAGGAAAATTAAAACTGGTGCAAACTAATGTCTGTGGAAATTTGCAAATTGAAAGAATCTACATGCATTTTAGTTCTTGGTTAATGGGATTGTACTTGAACAAAGGTGGTATTTCTGAAACTTCTTCCAAGGTTTCCAGAGTAGAAAAATTCCATTTGTAACTTTTCTCTCTTTATTACTCTGTTTATTAGGGCTCTCAAGGTGCACGTGGTGAGAAAGGTGTTGGTGGTGACAAGGGTGCCAGAGGCATGCCAGGTTTCAAAGGACATAATGGACTTCAGGGATTGCCTGGTATCGCTGTAAGTACAGCTATGTGAACTATGGCCTAAACAGAAACAGATCCACTCTTTAAAGGAGATATAGGTGCTCTGATAAGGAGAATATGCATTCTCCTTCTCAGCTTCCATTTTCCCATCCTGGATCCTTCAGGCAAATGGTCACCATTTTAAATGTCCACTGAAATGCTTAGTAATTTTGTTGTGTCTTCTTTTTTGCTTTGCGTGAGAGCTTTAGTTCATTTCTGCACATTTTTTTCCTCTTCCTAAGCCAACATAAACTTTCCTGTTCGAGCTTGCCATTTCATTATGATAATGATACACAGGTTTGTGTTCACATATTTACAACCACATACAAGAATATTGAATATCAGGATATATCAGGAATGTCAAGGTGACTCATGGCTCAGTATAGTGACTTAAAATTAGCATCTTAAGCTCCGGATCATTGGATCCATAAAGATCAACAGATTTATCTAATATTCTTTGATTTCCTAGGATTTTAGTGATGTATAGAGTCATAGGTGCTTTCAACTCAGTCAAGCCAACTAAGAAACAAACCAGTCTATTAGAAATCCTGCTCCTGCCATCTTTTCATGATGAGGAAGGGAGAAGCTATATATGTTCAGTGGTATTCGTAACTCACTGCCAAATTTCCCAGTCAAAGCAATTCTTGGTCAAAATGATTCCTCCATTGTAATTTTCCCTCAATTTCTGGAATCTATCAGTTATGGAAGGGACAAAAAGATAGCAGGAAATTATAATTTCAATAATTTTGCATCTTGTCTCCTATTAACAGGGTCATCATGGAGAACAAGGTTCCTCTGGTGTTACTGGTCCCGCTGGCCCAAGGGTAAGTTCATATGAAATGTTCTTTGTGTGGGGCGTTGAAATGTCCATTTAGATGACCAGGTGTGTTATCTCACAGTTTTGTTGTTTACTTGCATCAGAAGCATACTGAGTGCTGGGTTTGTTCTTTGTTCCTGTTTTAGGGTCCTTCCGGTCCTTCTGGCCCTGCTGGGAAAGATGGTCGCAATGGTCTGCCTGGACCTGTTGGCCCTGCTGGTGTGCGAGGATCTCATGGTAGCCAAGGACCATCTGTAAGTCTAAGTCTGAAGGATTGTTAGTGTAACAAAAATTATTTTTAAAAAATGAACAGCAGAATAACTTTGGAATAACCTGCATGGTTATTCCAAAGTTAAAGTTTACTTCATTAATTAAACTTGACTCCCAGATAAATGTATATAAATTTGCAATCTCATTCTTCTATATATGTCACTGGGACTAGGTTCCTTTAGCTGTGCTGGATTCCTTAATATATAAGTGACTAGCATTTTAGTATGCTTCAGTTCCCAGAAAAGAGAGAATTAAGAGAGAATTTTAAGAACTGTGACCCCAAAACATCTGGAGAATACCAAGAAAGGGAAGATTGCTTTATTCCATTGTCATAAAGGTTGATTTCTAAATATGCTTAATTGAAGCATGACAACAATGCTAATGATATAAATAGATAGATAAATAGCTGGCATTCCACGTATTTAAATCAGAATTTTAAATTAAGTCACATAATGCAGCTTCCACTGTAGACATTCTTCCAATTTCTTCAAGTTGCCAAATAAAGAATTTTGTACATTCATCGGACTATTCTCCAGTTTAGTTAACACTGATCATTTCTGAACTTAGGCATGTATAGATGTATTATTATAATTATTACTCATTCAATGTATACATCTTTCTATCCAAAGCTTACAGTTCTGATTATATTTAAGCTGGTCAGATAGTCTTGGGATAGGACCTTATGCATGACCATGATGAATTGAGTTTAAACAAGCTGATTTTATTTCTTCCAACTGTTATGTTTTAGGGTCCACCAGGACCACCTGGTCTTCCTGGCCCACCTGGCCCCAATGGTGGTGGTTATGAAATTGGCTACGACATGGAATATTATCGTGCAGATCAGCCATCTCTGAGACCCAAGGACTACGAAGTTGATGCCACTCTGAAAACCCTGAACAATCAGATTGAGACCCTCTTGACTCCAGAAGGCTCTAAGAAGAATCCAGCTCGCACTTGCCGTGACTTAAAACTGAGTCATCCTGATTGGAACAATGGTATGTTAGTGCCAAATAATCAATATAAAAATAACTGGTTGTATTATTAATGTTTACAGTCATCACACAAATGATGTAACTTGCATACTCACAAAAGACATCATGATAGTCTTAGTTATTAAACTATTTGAATCATGATGTAATGATGCATGTTATTCAGACATTATCACTGGTAGTATGCTACCGGTTTGGCCCGGTTCAGTCGAACCAATAGTAAAAAAAGCCAAAGATTAGCTGAGAGGAGGAAAAAATCCTGACAATCAACTCAGAGGAAAAATAAAAGAAAAGCGCAGTATTGCCCCTCCCAGCCGCCCCTGCACTTTTCTCTTCTTTAGCCTCTCAGCTGATTGGCACTGCAAGTCTCAGCTGGTGTGGAGAAAGCTGTGGGCCAGCGTTAGGCAAAGCACACCCACCAAGCCACACCCACCAAACCATGCCCACTGAATCGGTGATAAAATAATTTGAATCCCACCACTGGGTCACATTATCATAGTTTAGTATAGATACCAGTGGAATCAATAATGCAACTGGACATTCATTCAAAGCAATAAACCTCTGCATATAATATTTTCAATGGAAATCTGTTTGTGCCATTTAACCATACCATCTCTGGTATATGAATAACATGTTATGTTATGGATGACAGTTTCCCATTTCATAACAAGAACAAAACAACCACCAATTCACTCACTGAATGTGCATAAAAAGTAGACATTTGGATAATTGAGTTTTTCCATCAAATGTTTTCCATTCAAATGTCTCTCATGAACGTGGTGCTTTCCAATGTCAACTTGTGTCTGGGTTCCAGAGATTTCATTGGTAAACGCATTTATTTAATTCACCCAGAATAAGGTTTTTTAATGCAGTATTTCCATATTTGTTATTTTTAAAATAATGGCTTTCTACTAAAATTTATAAAGTAGTTGTTTCTCCATAGTCTATCTATGTAGTTAGCCTGGATCTCCATAGTATCTCAAATGGCACTTTATAAACCTTTCAGATTATTATATTAGAAAAAAAGATCAAAATACCGTATTACAAAATTGAACAACACATTATATTCAAGAAAATGCTAACCAACAGATCTATATTTTCAAGTTCCCTCCTTATTTTTAGACATTGGTATTAATTAAATATAAAGTTGTAATCAGAGACAGATAACTAAGTGAATATTACCTTACAGTAGGATTTTTTTTTTTTTTTGCTTTATTTGTATCCATGGTTTTCCAATAGTTGAAGCATATATGGGTCTCTGATAGGTGCCTAAATCCTTTTCTGTTTTTGTAATAGGTTTCTACTGGATTGATCCTAATCAAGGCTGCACAATGGATGCTATTAATGCATATTGTGATTTCTCCACTGGTGAGAGTTGTATCTCTGCTAATCCTGGAAACTTCCCAGCCAAGAACTGGTACATTGGCAAGCAACCTGATGAGAGGAAACTTGTTTGGTTTGGAGAAACTATCAATGGTGGTACTCAGGTAGGGTTCATTCTGTATGTCTTCTAATATATATGAAATCATATATTGGAGGAAATTTTTAACCTATACTTTGTAGTCTTTATAATAGCTTAATTTACATATACTATGTAACTCATCTACTCTAGTTTGTTGTCTTGCAGCTCAATTTCCCCCCATTAAAAACCTGTAGTTTACAAACAGCATGTTTCTGTTGATATTGCTTTCTCATGAAGGTTACTGTCATACTGGCTACATAAGCAACAAAACTTTCATAATCAAATACACACACATGTACATACAGAAAATAAATTACCCAAAATAAATTATTATAATTACCTTAAGCAGACCCGTATCTTCCCTGTGCCAGACTTTATGCCAATAGCATGCTGTTGGGGAATTTTGAGTCATAATCTAACAAGTATAAAGTGCCAGATTAAGGAAAACACATCTGCCTCTCAAATCTTGTTTAAAGTTGTCCAAACTAGTTATCAGAACTGTATGTCCCGACTGAATCCATTAAACTCAGTTACATGTTTTGTGATGAGGTATTGCTTTTACATCAATAAAAAAATAGATTCAGGAAAGATCACTAAATTCTGGAAGAAGATAGTTTCTCTTCATGTGCCATTCATATTACTCATAAATGCATGGATTATCTCTTTGGAATGATTAGTAAAGTTATAACAAATAATCTATTTCTGGATATGATCAAATTGAGTTAATTGGAATGCAGTTTCTCTCTAGGAAGCAGTTAATTACTTCCTGGACTAACCATCAGTTGTGATTATTTCTGGTTCTACAATGAAAATTAATTCTTTCCCCCCTCCCCCAATTAACTTTCACATAACCATCCATTCCATTTAAGCACAGAGTATGTGATAAGTTTATTTGATTTTATTTTTTTCCAGTTTGAATATAATGCAGAAGGTATGTCTACCAAGGACATGGCTACCCAACTTGCTTTCCTGAGGCTACTGGCTAACCATGCTTCCCAGAACATTACTTACCATTGCAAGAACAGCATTGCTTATATGGATGAGGAAACAGGCAATCTTAAGAAGGCTGTGGTGCTACAGGGCTCCAATGATGTTGAATTCCGAGCTGAAGGCAATGGCCGGTTTACTTTCACTGTTATCGAAGATGGCTGCTCTGTAAGTTCTATGTTACTTCCTGCTTGTAAATGTCTTTGATTATAATTTTATTCAGGGACTTGATAGAAAAGTAGGCCTTAAATTCAACTTTTAATCACTGAAGACCACTTTGGTTCTGCCACTCCTTTTGAGAACGCAGCTCCAGAATGTCAAGAATAACTGGTTTAGCCCTCAAAACACTGGAAATGGGAAGGTCATCAGGGAGTGACAAAAGCCCAGGACTATGGGGGGAACAGTGAGAAGGGACATGATTGGGCTAGAGGTTGAGGTCTCCAGAAGAGTGAGTTAATAGAAACACAATTCAGTGCAAGGGATTATGTCACAGAAGCCTTTGCTGATTTCTAATAACAGCAGATTGATGGGTGCCTTAATAATGTTTTTAATGATTCACTATCATTATCTTGCAGAGAAAGACTAATGAATGGGGCAAAACAGTGATTGAATACAGAACAAACAAGCCTTCTCGTTTGCCCTTCCTTGACATTGCACCTTTGGACATTGGTGGTGCTGACCAAGAATTCCGTTTGGACGTTGGCCCCGTCTGTTTCAAATGAATGAACTAAAACTAACTTAAAAACAAAACAAAAAAAATTCTCTCTTTGCCATTTCTTTTTTATACTGAAAGCTGACTCCTTCCATTCTTCTGTTCATCTACTTGCTTAAACTTTTGGCGAAAATGAAGGAAAAGGATTTTTTTGGGAACGTTGTACAATGCAATTTAATACAGCCCCAAAAGGAATCAGAAGTTTTACAAGATTTTTGTCACCAAGATTTTTGTGGAAAATGTCAGCCTTTGTGTAAAAAAAAAAAACCAAAAATATAAAAAAAAACCAAATAAAAAAATTCCTGAAAGTTTGCACCATTTGTGGCCTTTGAATATCTTCCACAGAGGAAGTTTAAAACCACAACTTCCAAAGGTTTGAACTACCTCATACACTTTTAAGCCAAGTGTGATCCACATCCTTATACATATGTTCTGAGGTGCTTTTGAACCCATTCATAGTAGAAAGGTGCTGATTCAATATCACAGAGTATATTACAATACTTGAAATTTAATGGTGCTAGTCATTTGGGGAAAATAAAACAAAACAAAACAACCAATCCCTGCCTTTCTGTATTAAGTTGTATTGTTTATTTGCAATCTGTCTGAGAATAAATTCAGAATGCCCCATCTTACCATCAGATTAAGCATGTGGATCATATCTTCCCACACCCCATCTTCATCTTCTTCTTCTTCAACATCAAATGTCCATGTTTTTAACTCTCATTTCTTTCTCTACAATGGGCCAAAAAGGAATCATCATTTCTCAACAACAAAAATTGTACCTATTTTGTATATGTGAGATGTTTAAATAAATTGTGAAAAAATTGAAATAAAGCATGTCCAGTGTTCCAAAAGAAACCACTGATGAGTAAAGTTCCTTGCTTTAGTATATCTATTGATATTCTGCATTTAATATTTACTTTTTAACTCTTCTTGTTGCCTATTAAAACTTTAAAAGGTAGTAAGATTTGCCTATGTTCCCAGTGTGTATGAGTGTATTTCCCACTATATTTTCAGTTTTCTCTGTAGCAAAAACTACAGGAAAATAAATCTTTCCTATTTAAATCCATCCAAACATAGATGAATGAAACAAAATATTTTTACTTTAACAAAGGATTTTAAAAATTTTTTATCAGAGATTCACAACATTGGAATACATTTTAGAACTCATATGCTGTAAACATTATTTATTTATTTATTTACTTATTAAACTGATTTATATGACCACCCAACTAAGTTGGGTTATTCTAGCTAACTTACCGTATTAAAATCCAATGCAAAAACCATAAAGTTTCTTGCATTAAAAGTTTCCTGCCCATGGAAAGCTAACATAGTAATATGTTTGTAATATTATAATCTTAATATGTTAACTTCCTAGGTAAAAAGAACTGTTAAAAACACCCATAACACTGAAGTGAAATAGTATAAGGACATTTATACCATATCATTTTTCATGTATTAATGCATGTATTAATTCAACCTAATTTCAAAATAAGAGTAGATTAATTCTCAGATGCATTATTTCATTATTAGGTTTAATGAGAGAACTATCTTGCAAATGAATCAATCTTGGAACATTATAACACAATCATACCTTTACTAATCCTGACAAAGCTAAACAAGAACAGACTGGGTAGGAGACCAAGAGACTATTCCAAAACTAGACTATATATTAGACTGAAAAATAAAAGCAAAATCTTTTCTGGCATAATGGGCATCCATTTCCATAGTCCCAGAAGAAAACAGTATTATTCTAGTCCCCAGGAGTTAAACTCATTCATCTTGCAAATGAATCAATCTTGGAACATTACAACACAATCACACCTTTACAAATCCTAACAAAGCTAAGCAAGGACAGACTGGATAGGAGACCAAGGGACTATTCTGAAACTAGACTGTAATGTACATCCATTTCCATAGTCCCAGAAGAAAATAATATCCTTATAGTCCCCAGGAGTTAAACTCAATGTTTGGAATGCAGGGTCAGCATACTTATATTAAATAAGTTTATGTTGTATTCAAAAGTTCATGCACATCAGCAAGCTGTCAATTTTATCTAATTTCATATAGATTAGCAATAGCACTTGGACTATATATCACTCCATAGTTCTTTACAGCATTCTCTGAGTGGTTACAATGTCAGCATATTGCCTCCAACAATCTGGTCCTCATTTTACCAACCTCAGAAGAATTGAAAGTTGAGTTAACCTTGAACCAGTCAGGATCAAATTCCTGGACAGAGTTAGCTTGCACTGCTGCATTGTAACCACTGCGTTCACTGTGTTTCTTAATTCTCATATACCTACAAATAAATGAAATTGAAGAAAAATAGTTTGGCATGCAACATACTATCAGCTCTTGAGCAGGTTCAATTAAAATACACACACTTTTTAAAAACATTAAAATACATACACTTTTTTTAAAACAACCATCTTGAAGTAATCCATGTGTCTAGAAGAGATGTCATTAAATACATTATCATAATGGCTTGACTGCATATTACAATGTGGAAAATGCACAATCTCTATGGAAAACACAGCATGCAATCAATGGATAGAGAACAGATCTCTCCCGAACCATTGTTTTCTGCTTGGAAAAGTAGCAGAGAAATAATACATTTAGAAAAAAATAAAGAGCAGTTTACTTTTTCTTCAAGACTTTTCATAGAAAGCAGCATCAGGGTTGTGTTTGACCTGGGGGGGAGGGGCATGGCCAACTCAACATCACTCATGTCAGGGACATCTCACTGTACTCATTATTTACACACGATTGTGTATCGTCTGACCCATCCACTGTGTTCATTAAAGTTTGCAGATGATATTACCATATTGGGTCTCATTGCAGGTGGAGATGAAACAGTGTACAGGGGGGAGGTTCAAAAATTAGCTGCGTGATGCCTAGAAAACAACCTGCACCTGATCATCAGCAAGACAAAGGAGATGGTGTTAGACTTCCAGAAGAGAGAAGAACCCATCCCACTTTACATCGAGGGGGGCTGTGTGTAGAGTTTTTCCTACTTTAAATTCCTGGGAGTCTACCTCAGTGAAGATCTTACCTGGAAAATCAACACAACTCAGGTGTCCAGAAAGGCCCAACAGAGATTCCATTTCCTTAGGGTCTTGTGAAAGATTAAAGTGGAACAATGACTGATGACCCCCTTTTACCAGTCCACAACAGAAAGCGTCCTCACATACGGTGTGGTATGCTGGCTTTGTTAGGGATACACCCTAGCAGAATCTTCACAGCAGTCAGGCAGTCAGGGAAATGTGTGAGATAAACGTTTTTGTAGCTTACACTCAGTAAAACAGATACACTGTGCTAGTTAAATAGTTTTATTCCAGTAAGAGTTTTAGCATAGTCTAACAGTCCATATATCATTCACTAGTTCAGTCCGTCCGGGGATTATTCAGTTGCAAAGTCCAGTATCGAAAAAGAGGTCAGTAAACTTACAAATATCAGTCCAGTAATATATCTCTTTGCAGTAGAGATATGAAGAAGTCAAACCTCCTTTCTTCCTTCAGCAACAGTAGGGAACACGCAGTTAGCAAACCATCAATCCATCATAGTCAGCAATCCAGTAAGCCAGCAATCAATCGAGTTCTCTTGTTCCCTCTTATGGCAATTTCACAACTGCACCCAAAATTACATGCTTTGCAGTTTAAAGTGACACACACTTAAATTCACTACCATAGTTTATATATATTATTTTACCCAAACTACGTTAGGTAACCTTGTTATTCCTAACACACTCCCCTTTTGGGTAATATAATTATATATATATATATATATATATATATATATATATATATATATATATATATATATATATATATATATATATATATATATATATGTTTTCTGAGGTTCTCGCGGGTATTTGTATGTGGATCTTTGGTTATTCGGGTTTTCTCCCGCGTAAGATTGGAAGTATCTAGGCAACGTTTCGATGTAGTCTCATTCATCATCTTCAGGCTTGGTCTTCAGCTCTGTGCTTCTCAGAGTGATGTGAGCTTGCAGCTGCTTCTTCCTTTTAACTGCTAGTGGGGGTGTGACTTGATTGGGTGGGGGCTTGGCTGTGTTCTGATTGGGTGGGGGTGTGTTCTCATTGATTGGGGGTTTGGCTGTGTTCTGATTGGTTGGGGGGTTGGCTGTGTTCTGATTGGCTGGAGGCGTGTTCTGATTGGCTGGAGGCGTACAGAACACGCCTCCAGCCAATCAGAACACAGCCAACCCCCCAACCAATCAGAACACAGCCAAACCCAATCAGAACACAGCCAAGCCCTCACCCAATCAAGTCACACCCCCACTAGCAGTTAAAAGGAAGAAGCAGCTGCAAGCTCACATCACTCTGAGAAGCACATAGCTGAAGACCAAGCCTGAAGATGATGAATGAGACTTCATCGAAACGTTGCCTAGATACTTCCAATCTTACGTGGGAGAAAACCCGAATAACCAAAGATCCATATATATATATATATATATATATATATATATATATATATATATATATATATATATATATCGTATAATTGTGAAGGTTTGCATCCCGAGATATAAGTTCAGAAGAAAAGGAGATTGCTCTTCGGGAAAAAGTTTTTATTTTTGTTCAGAATTTTCGGATTTGTTATCTCAAGTCCATCTTCAGTGAACAGTTAGTTGGAGATGTGTCAGGGAAGGAGCTTTGGTCGTTGTTTCTGTCGTTGGTGTCAGCGTTCTATAGATTGGCAGCGCGGGCATCAATCGCGTGATTGGCTTGTCAGTTGTTTTGGGTGCGAGCTGGGTTGTTTTTTGATGTTGTTCATCCAATTATCACATAAACTTTGATAGTTGGGGTCAATGTCTTTGTGGCGATTAATGCAATTGGTGCCAGTATGCCATGCTTCAATAAATTCGCGTGCATAACGTGTTTTGCCTGTGCCAATTATTTTGGTTGCATCCCAGTTGAAGCAATGATTGTGCTCTATACTGTGTGTTGCTATTTGAGATAGTGGGTCTCTTCTTTTAACTGCTAATGTGTGTTCATGTATTCTTTCGTGGAGTTGTTTTCCAGTTTGGCCAATGTATTTTTGGGGGCATGTTTTGCATGGTATTTCATATATAACGTTTTTCATTGAGGTGATTGGTAATTTGTCTTTACCTGATATGAGTGTTTTTCTTAATGAAGTTGTTGGTTTATGTGCTATATTGATGTTAAATGGTTGTAAGTGTCTTGATATGATTTCTGATACACCATGTATATATGGAAGTGAGTACCATTTAGGTGGGTTTTGTGGGTTTTTGTTGTTTGTGTCTGTTTGTTTATGTGGTTTGTGTCTTAGGCAGTTTTTGATGAAGCTTTTTGGGTATCCATTGGTTATGAAGAGGTTGTATAGAAAGTTTAGTTCTTCTTTTCGTGTTTTTTTATCTTGGCAATAAGTGTAGGCTCGTTTGAAGAGTGTTGAGATGCAGCTTCTTTTGTGTGTGGTAGGGTGGTTGCTTCTGTAGTGGAGTATAATGTCAGCATTTGTTTTCTTTCTGTATACGCTTGTTTGTAATTTGCCATTTTCAAGAAGTTTTAAGTTGACATCTAGAAATGATAGTTGAGTATTATTCATTTCTTCTCGTGTAAATTGTATATCTGGGTGTATTGAGTTGATTGCTTTGTGTAGTTGTTCTAATTCAGTGCGTTTGACAATGACAAATGTGTCATCCACATATCGAAGCCATAGTTTTGGTTTGAGATTTGTAAAAACGGATTTTTCTAGATCTTGTAACACTATTTCAGCTATGAAACCTGAAATAGGAGAGCCCATTGGTGTGCCTTTTTTCTGGAGGTAGAATTTATTGTTAAATTGACAGTAGTTGGTTAGGCAAAGGGTGATTAGCTCCATTACTCTGTCAGTGGGGATATTGATGGGTTTTTCTTCTAATTGTTGTTTAATTATATTTTTGGCATGTTCAAGAGGGATCGATGGAAAAAGTGATATAACATCAAAGGATACCATGCATTCATCTGGTTTTATTTGTATTTCTTTGATTCGTTCAAGAAAGGTGTATGCATTTGTAATACTGTGTTCTGAGTTTGCAATTAAATGTTTGAGGTGTTGGAGAAGCCATTTGGCTAAGTTGTAAGTGGGGGTTCCGATGAGTGAAATTACCATGCGAAGTGGAATGTTCGGTTTGTGTATTTTTGGAAGTCCATATGCTCTGGCAATGGAGGGGCTGGTTATTAGGATGAATTTGCTGTCTTCATTTGAAATGAATTTTTCTTTAGAGAGTCGTTTGATTGTTGAAATTATTGTATTGTTTTGTTTCTTTGTGGGATCATTTTGTAATTCTGTGTATGTTGTGGTGTCTTCTAATAATGTAGTTGCTTTGGTGATATAGTCATCTTTATTCATGATGACTGTAGCTCCTCCTTTGTCTGCAGGGAGGATGACTATAGATTTATCTTTTCGTAAGGATTGTAATCCAAGGTTTTCTTTTTTTGTTAAAATGTGATCTGGGTTCTTTGATCTTAGTAAACCTGTAACTGTGTTTCCGCTACACGTCAACAGCTATGGTTTCTACACCGATGCAGACAAAGGAGGAGCTACAGTCATCATGAATAAAGATGACTATATCACCAAAGCAACTACATTATTAGAAGACACCACAACATACACAGAATTACAAAATGATCCCACAAAGAAACAAAACAATACAATAATTTCAACAATCAAACGACTCTCTAAAGAAAAATTCATTTCAAATGAAGACAGCAAATTCATCCTAATAACCAGCCCCTCCATTGCCAGAGCATATGGACTTCCAAAAATACACAAACCGAACATTCCACTTCGCATGGTAATTTCACTCATCGGAACCCCCACTTACAACTTAGCCAAATGGCTTCTCCAACACCTCAAACATTTAATTGCAAACTCAGAACACAGTATTACAAATGCATACACCTTTCTTGAACGAATCAAAGAAATACAAATAAAACCAGATGAATGCATGGTATCCTTTGATGTTATATCACTTTTTCCATCGATCCCTCTTGAACATGCCAAAAATATAATTAAACAACAATTAGAAGAAAAACCCATCAATATCCCCACTGACAGAGTAATGGAGCTAATCACCCTTTGCCTAACCAACTACTGTCAATTTAACAATAAATTCTACCTCCAGAAAAAAGGCACACCAATGGGCTCTCCTATTTCAGGTTTCATAGCTGAAATAGTGTTACAAGATCTAGAAAAATCCGTTTTTACAAATCTCAAACCAAAACTATGGCTTCGATATGTGGATGACACATTTGTCATTGTCAAACGCACTGAATTAGAACAACTACACAAAGCAATCAACTCAATACACCCAGATATACAATTTACACGAGAAGAAATGAATAATACTCAACTATCATTTCTAGATGTCAACTTAAAACTTCTTGAAAATGGCAAATTACAAACAAGCGTATACAGAAAGAAAACAAATGCTGACATTATACTCCACTACAGAAGCAACCACCCTACCACACACAAAAGAAGCTGCATCTCAACACTCTTCAAACGAGCCTACACTTATTGCCAAGATAAAAAAACACGAAAAGAAGAACTAAACTTTCTATACAACCTCTTCATAACCAATGGATACCCAAAAAGCTTCATCAAAAACTGCCTAAGACACAAACCACATAAACAAACAGACACAAACAACAAAAACCCACAAAACCCACCTAAATGGTACTCACTTCCATATATACATGGTGTATCAGAAATCATATCAAGACACTTACAACCATTTAACATCAATATAGCACATAAACCAACAACTTCATTAAGAAAAACACTCATATCAGGTAAAGACAAATTACCAATCACCTCAATGAAAAACGTTATATATGAAATACCATGCAAAACATGCCCCCAAAAATACATTGGCCAAACTGGAAAACAACTCCACGAAAGAATACATGAACACACATTAGCAGTTAAAAGAAGAGACCCACTATCTCAAATAGCAACACACAGTATAGAGCACAATCATTGCTTCAACTGGGATGCAACCAAAATAATTGGCACAGGCAAAACACGTTATGCACGCGAATTTATTGAAGCATGGCATACTGGCACCAATTGCATTAATCGCCACAAAGACATTGACCCCAACTATCAAAGTTTACGTGATAATTGGATGAACAACATCAAAAAACAACCCAGCTCGCACCCAAAACAACTGACAAGCCAATCACGCGATTGATGCCCGCGCTGCCAATCTATAGAACGCTGACACCAACGACAGAAACAACGACCAAAGCTCCTTCCCTGACACATCTCCAACTAACTGTTCACTGAAGACGGACTTGAGATAACAAATCCGAAAATTCTGAACAAAAATAAAAACTTTTTCCCGAAGAGCAATCTCCTTTTCTTCTGAATATATATATATATATATATATATATATATATATATATATATATATATATATATATATATAGATCTGGCATTCAGCTTTGTTCGGGTATTTTCCCACGTGGTGCTTTTAAAGTTGTAGCAACGTTTCAGCAGAATCTCATCTGCCATCATCAGGCTTCTGTATGGTGTTTCACCATACAGAAGGCTGATGATGGCAGATGAGATTCTGCTGAAACGTTGCTACAACTTTAAAAGCACCACGTGGGAAAATACCCGAACAAAGCTGAATGCCAGACATGTAAGTATATATATATATATATATATATATATATATATATATATATATATATATATATATATATATATATACAAGTTTCTTTGTGTTTGACTGAACCTTGGGCTTTTGTAAACTGATCAGCAATATTTTCTTCAGTCATACAATATTCCAATCTTATTAAACCATTTTTTACAGATTGCCTTACATTCAGATATCTAAGATCTGTATGCTTAGATCTCGTTTTCACAGCAATATTTGTAGCCAACCGTATGGCTGCTTGATTGTCCTCATAAACTACAATAGAATCATTAACAGTTATTCCCATATCCAATAACAACTGTTTATACAGAATTAAATCAGTACATAATAAAGATAGACATGAAAATTCTGCTTTCATTGTGGACATACTTATGTGTTGCTGTCTAATTGACCTCCAACCAATCAGTGCTTTTCCTAACAGTATAGCCGTACCTGAAGTTGATTTCCTAGTGTTTATGTCTGTTGCAAAACTTGCATCAGCATATGCACTTAAAATCAGATCATCTTTTGGCTCCAAATATAATGCATAGTGCATTGTCCTTTTAAAATATCTTAAGATACGCTTTGTCGCTTGCCAGTGTCGTTCAATAGGTTCAGCGTTGAATCTTGCCAATTGATTAATGCTATAGGCAATATCTGGCCTTGACCAATTACTAATGTATGATAAACTACCAATTAGCGATTGATAAATAGTCTTATTGAATTTTGGACTTTGAGCATCAGTGTGGCCAAATTCCTGACTCATTGGAGTTTTTGCCAGTTTGCAAAGTTCCATCTTGTATGTTTTTAGTAATTGATAAATCTTATCCTCTTGAGATATCTTATAGCCACCTTTGGTTTTATTTATTGTTAATCCTAGATACTGTTTTATCTCTCCTAATTGCTTTAATTTTATCCTCTTACCTAATAATATTATTTCAGTAGCTTCATTATTAATTTTTGTAATTAAGGCAATATCATCTGTCAACAACAATAATAATACTATTCCATTTTTCTCTCTCTTAAATACACACGGATCAGCGAAACCTGCTTTAAACCCTGTATTGTTTAATTCTTTAACAATATATTGGTTCCATTCGTAACCAGATTGTTTTAATCCATAGAGACTCTTTTTAAGTTTCCAACAGTCATTATTTGTTTTATCATTCTTAATTCCTACAGGTTTCTTTAGGTATATAGTGTGCTGCAATGGTGCATGCAGATAGGCAGTTTCTACATCTAAGTGATTTATGATATAATTCTTCTTAGCTGCCCACACTAAAGCTGCTCTCAAGGTTGTTGCTTTTAGACTCGGTGCAAATACTTCATCATAATCACATGCAGTTTAATTAAATACTTGAGCTATCAACCTAGCCTTATGGGTAACAGTCCCATTTTTACCTGTTTTTAATTTAAATATCCATTTACAGCCAATGGACTTTTCACCTGGAGGTAATTTAATATTTTCATAAACTTTCATTTGTTTCAATGAATTTAGTTCCTTCTCCATCGCTCTATGCCAATTTTCTTGATCCTTTGCAGGATACATTCAAAGTTCTTCAACAGTAGTTGGAACTTTACTAACTTGGCAAACTACACTTGCTTGGTACCTGTCAAGTGGTCTGGTTTCACGTGTTGAACGCCTAGGTATTACAGCGCTTACAGGTGGACTTTCATGTACTATCTGTTCCTGGTTATCTATTTCTTCCTGTTCACCTATTTCTTCCTATTCTGGTCCTATGTGCTCTTCCTGTACTTCCTCTTTAATTGTACTCTTCTTATTACTGATATGTTGTTAATCTGTATGATTTGTGATTGGATTCATAACCTACAAAGAATAACTTTTTAGCCCTATGCTGCCCCTTATGTCTCAGTTGTGTAGGAATATGTTCCCATGCTGGTGCTCTAAATGTGTGCATGTAGCTTAGGTCAGGTTTTTTTTACCATGCCACCGTGTGAATTCACCTGTTGTTGAGTTAACAACATTATTCAATATATGATTACCACACATTATTGCTTCTCCCCACAAAGTTTCAGGTAATCCTGAATCTGACAACATGGTACGAGCCATTGCCTGTATTGTTTGGCCTCGTCTTTCTATAAAGGCATTATGTTGTGGCCTATATGGTGCAGACTTTTTATGTTCAACACCTGCCATCTTCAGTCTATTTTGGAATTTATTATTTATAAATTCCGTACCATTATCAGTTACAAGAGTTACTAGTTTCCTTTTAGTTTTTCTTTCTGCAAACTTCAACCAATTAAAGAAATTCTGATATGTTTCCGTTTTACTCTTCATTAAATAACAGAAACCATATCTAGAATAATGATCCATTATACTTAATATATAATGAGCACCTCCCACACTTGGTTTTTTAGGACCTATAATATCAGCAAATACAACCTCTAGAGGCTCTTTAGTTTTAAATCCATTTATTCTATTTGCTGGTATTACCTTGCTTTTTTCTTGACTGCAAGCATTGCAGTGCAAATACTTACTGCAAGGCTTCAGTTTTATACCTTTAGACAGTTCAACTGTTTTCTTGAGCATTTGAAAATTTATATGCCCTAAACGTCTGTGTAACAAATGTATGCATTCATCACGAGGTTTAACATCATTATACACTGTGTTAGCTACTTCTAACTGATTATCATTTAACACATACAATTCACCTTTTAAAGTTGCAGTCACTTTTTTACTTTCCTTTTCTATTATGCAGTTTTCTCCTCTAAAGGTAACTACATAACCTAGTTTAATCAAAACTCTAACCGAAAGCAAATTAAACTTAAGTTGTGGTACATATAACATTTTTACATTTTCTTTTATGCAAGAACAATGTGCAATACATTCACCTTTTGCTTTCATTTTCCAGCCATTAGCTAACGATATCTGTTGTGAACTCGTGGACATCTTAAAAAATCTTTTCTTATCTTTCATTATGCAGTGCGATGCTCCACTATCTACAACTCATAAATTATTATTCACAGTTTTGTTGCTATACATGGCTAACTCTAAGCATTTTTTATCCTTTTGATGCTTTTTAGCATTCTGGCTGGCATTGTGGCGTTTTCCTTTTTTGCAGAATCTAGCCAAATGTCCTTTTCCTCCACAATTAAAACATTTTCTAATTGTATAAGCTGTCAAAGATTCTTTATCTTCTTGTGGTTGTTCCCTTCTGAGTTGATCCCTTTCAAACCTTCCCCTGGCTTCTTCAATTAATCTGCCAGTAATGTCAGTTAATGTGAAGTTATCTTTTCGCAGTACTTCCAGTGAAGTTACATAGTCGTCATAGCTCTCATCTAACAAAGACAAAATTATATAAACCTGATGTAGTTCTGTGAAGATAAATTCTTTTTCATGCAGTTCCTGAAAAATTCTCTTCATTGTGTTTATATGAGTCAACATGTCTCCATTCTTTTGAAGATGTGTTCTGAACAGTTTCCATGTAAGATTTATATGTGCTCCTGCACTGTCTCGAACATAAATCTTCTTTAAATTCTCCCAATATTCCGCAGCTGTTTCTTCTCCATGAATATGAACAAGCTGCTGGTCACAGAGTGTCAGTCCTATTATACAGAGAGCTTGCTCATTCTTCAGTTTATATTCTTGTATTTTCTGGGCATCATCCTCATCCTCCGGATCCCAAGCATCTACCTCTGGTGGTTTTGAATTATACTCCACAAACCTTCTCTGCATAGAAGTAGGCTGCATTTCATAGACCATGAAACATAGTTTGTTCCATCCAGTTTGGATATTAGAGACAAACTTGGTAAATTGACTTGTGCCATCTTTTTCTGGATATTAAACTATAATTAATAAAACACAGCTGTCTGTTTACAGTCAGTGTAACTACAGTAACTCTTATTTTATATAAGCCTGTTATATCCTGGTTAGTCTGACTGTGCAGCTGGGCCCATAATCAGTGTTAGGGATACACCCTAGCAGAATCTGCACGACAGTCAGGCAGGCAGGCAAATATATGAGATAAACGTTTTTGTAGCTTACACTCAGTAAAACAGATACACTGTGCTAGTTAAATAGTTTTATTCCAGTAAGAGTTTTAGCATAGTCAAACAGTCCATATATCATTCACTAGTTCAGTTGCAAAGTCTAGTGTCGAAAAAGAGGTCAGTAAACTTACAAATATCAGTCCAGTAATATATCTCTTTGCAATAGAGATATGAAGGAGTCAAACCTCCTTTCTTCCTTCAGCAACATTAGGGAACATGCAGTTAACAAAGCATCAATCTATCGTAGTCAGCAATCCAGTAAGCCAGCAATCAATCAAGTTCTCTTGCTCCCTCTTATGGCGGTTTCACAACCGCACCCAAAATTACATGCTTTGCAGTTTAAAGTGACACACACTTAAATTCACTATCATAGTTTATATATTATTTTACCCAAACTACGTTAGGTAACCTTGTTATTCCTAACAGGCTTGATAGCCATGGATAGAAAGACATTACAGAAGGTAGTGAGCACAGCACAAAACATTGTGGGCTGTTCCCTGATACCACTAGATGACATCGCTAGGGCTCGCAGCCTTAAAAGAATGAGGAAAATTCTCAGGGACAACTCACATCCTGGTCAGCACTTCTTCACTCTCCTACCATCGGGTAGGAGATATAGAAGCATAGCCAGCTGCACCAACAGGCTGAAGAAGAGTTTCTACCCATGGGCTGTCAGACTTCTGAATGGAAAATAACTTCATGTCAACATAGTATGATAGACTTGTGGAGCCGGTGCATTGTGCAATAAGGTCACATAGTGTAATAAGATTGGGACTGGGTTAGGGAATTCTGTCCTTCTGTGAGTTGTGTTGGGGAGGGGGCAATCTCATTGTACACATGTTGTACTCTGACAATAAAGGTAATAATAATAACCTGTGGCAGCCTGAGCAATCTGCCAGTGAAAATGGAACTCAGGCACTTGCATGTTCTGTTTTCAGCTGTGATGGCCTCTTGCAACCCTCTCAGGAGAGCCACCTGCGGCCCTCCAGAGCTCCATTTTTGCTGACAGATGCACTGCAGGCCAGTCCTTTGCTGTTTCCAGGGCAACCCTGTGAACCAGATCTAAACATCCTGCAAATTAGATCTGGCCCCCAGGCGTTGAGTTTGACACCCCTGCTTTAGATCCTTTAACTATTATAATACAATGTTAAAGATACTGACATCTGAAAAAAAAACAAATACATTATTTTTATAATTAGATATTGACTTTAAATAAGATATTATGAACAGATAGGGTATATCTTTCCATTTCTGGTTTTCAGACCCAAACATTATTTATTTAGTCAAACACTTAATCCAGAAACAAAGGGAGAATAAAATAGAATTAGCCCATAAAAATCAGGTTAACAAAATTCCCAAACTTGCAGGCATACAAAAAGAGAAGGCAGGGAGAGAAAAAAGAAATTGAATCCCTAAAAGGAAGGCATTGAGCATAATAGCAAGTGGGTTGGGGGGGAGAGAAAAGGGGAGGATTAATGGAATAGATTTGCATGGAGTTCTAGAAATATTCTCCACAAAAAATGAACTCTCTATTCTCAATTTTCAACAGTGCAGTTTTAGAAATCATTGAGGGCCTGATGACAACACACAAATGGCATGTAATTGCGATCTCCTTTTTGCAATCCCAGAGTTCTTCCTAAATGCATGCCATGGAACAACATGACTTTTTTTTAACTGTAAAAGATAAAAAAAAAAAAAATCTATTGAGCCTTCAATAAGCTAAGTGCTTCTTTTTTATCCTTCAAAAATATTCTTAGAAATTGAAAAAAAAGGAGAAAAATTATAAAACCACCTCCCCCCAGGGACATTAACCCATCAATACTATGATTCTAATAACATTTTTAAAAAAAATTTTTGGGAAATTGGTAACTGAAGAGCCTGTCTCTCACCTATCTGTCTGTCTATCTTATTATCTTCTGCCTGCCTGCCTGCAGCATCTGGCTGATCTTGCTAGGTTCAAAACCTAGGCTCAATTAGTAGTCGGATAAAAGAGATTGTCAGGAAATTCCAGGGCTATAAACTAGAGGGGTGGGGGAATAATATTAAAAAAAGAATGGAAATCCATTTCCATGTTACATTTAGAACAAGAATCTTCAAACCTGGAAAGTTTAAGATTGTGGACTTCAATTCCCAGAATTCCTGAGCTACCATGACTGGAGGAAGAATTCTGGGAGTTGAAGTCCACAAGTCTTAAAGCTGTCAAGTTTGAAGCCCCCCTGATTTAGGACAAGATGTTTGCTCAGCCTGAAGATAACTATCTTTTAACCTTGCAAGAGTATTTATAAATACTCCCTTGAAGATCAACTAAGTAAACCACATGACTATAGCATGGTATTTATTTAATTCCTCTGCACAGTTCCAATGTTGGGGAAATGGCATGAATCAAACAAACTATTAAAGGAGGGGAAGGGGAAGGGGACTAAACATCCTTAGACCTAATGCATGGATCCAGAGTGCCACCTGTTGTCTCAGAAAGAAATTGCAGAACCACAGAAAATTCGGGATTATACCTTTATATACAGTACTATACATATAACTCTAAATGTTTGGACACTCATTTTGGACTTCATTGGTTAAAAATATTCTAAAAAATTATCTGGGTATCAAGTCACTACATGAGCAATAACTTTATTTTTAGTAATTCAGTAATTCATACACAATGTTCTCTTATGTATAAATCAGGATTCCAAGGGAATGACAAATAAAATAGAAGAAAAAGGTTTCTTATACAAAGTTGTTCTACATATGCAAACCCCCAATCCAAGGAACACCACTTCTACAGATCACAGGCTGTAACTTCTGTATTCCAAATAACTAGAGGACTGCAGAAGACAGTTGTCCAATGGGTGAGATGGCATTAACAGAAGAGGCAGTATTGGATGGGGTTTTTTTTGCCTGCTTGTTTTTAACTGTTTGAGGTTGGATATATTAGGTTAGAAAAAGAGTGAATTCGCCTACCCTTGCAACAAAATTGTGTCATTGAAATTGCACCACTTTATCATGGTGTATCAACTGATTTTAAATCATTCAGTGGATCAGAGATAATGATGAGAATGGGAGTAGTCTGTGTTTTAATGCTCGCAATCCAAAAGAGAGAAAAGAGAGACCAAAAAATAGCAGGTCTGTGTCAAATGCAGGCAAAACACCTGTTAGTTGCTTTACTGCACAGAGATGCTGCACTAACCTATTAATTATGGCTTGCAAGTCCTGCTGGCTGTGCTCACACAACTGACTAAATTGTGTGAGTGCTAATCGTCTTATATCTATATCACTTTTGGAACTAAACATATTATTATTTGTTAATAATTTTACGTAAGATTTCCTGGCAGTAATCCGAACCAGGAACTAAAGTATTGAGTGATTTGTATGCTCCACATTTTATACTAAAGAAAGGTTTTGGTTATAAATGTCTAAAAAGAAATACAAGTAACATAAAATAAGAAAGGATTGGAGTTCTGCTTGGGATTTCTGATTTTTACAATTGGATATATTACGATCCAATGTTAAATACAGTTCATAAAAGCCTTCGATATAAGATCCAGAAGGTTGTTGTTGTTTTTTAAATTCAATTGTTCCAATTCTCAGAGACTGCCTAGACCAATGATCACCAGCTGGTGGGCCGCAGCCCACTGGTGGGCGTGAGAAAATTTTGGTGGGCTGCAGCGTGCTGAAAACCAGATGGCTGGTGGGGAGATGGGGTAATCCTGCAGTCTCCCTAGCAAACCCGTGTCATGACTGCTGCTTCCTGCCTCAGCCCATCGAGGAGGCTAAGCAGCAGTGGGAAGAATGCAGACCTCCTGAGCTTCAGGACGGCTGCCTGTGATGCCCTAGGGTGAAGATGTTGCGAGGGGGAGGCTCAACTCCCTCTTCTTATTTGCCAGAAGCGCTCACACGCCCAGCAGGAAGGAGAAGCCTTGTCAGGTGCCAGAGGGGCAGTGAGCACTGTGTGTGTGAGCACTTCTGGTGAGGAGGAAGAGAAGCTCTGGAGGGGAAGGGGTTGAGCCTCCCCCTCACAACATCTTCACCTGAGGGCATGGCTGGCAGCCACTCGACCTCCTCCATATGTGGAGGCAGGAGGTAACACCAGTTTCGAGGTTCCTTTCCCCCCACCTCCACCCCCTCACAGGCCAGTGTATACCCGGGAAGGGCTCCGATGCCGCTATCTCCCACGCTTATGATTCCATCCGCCACCCATATCATCTCTGTTGTTCCACCTCCCTGCCAACCATCTGGTCTTCAGCACATGGCTCATCGGCCTCCAGACATCAGATTCTCACCATGCAGCACCAGGGAGAGGGAGAGAGAAACAGAAAAAGGGAGAGAGAGGGTGGAGGGAGAGAAAGAGAGAGAGAAAGGGGGAGAAAGGGAGAAAGAGGGGGGGAGAGAGATGAGACAGAGAGGGAGGGAGGGAAAGGGAGACAGAGAAAGAGAGAAAAAGGGAGAAAGAGAGGTGGGTGGGAGGGAAAGAGAGAGAGAAAGAGAAAGAGGGAGAAAGGGAGAGGAAGAGAGAGAGGGATGGAGAGAGAGAGAGAAAAAATGAGAGATCCCGTTGTTTTGTTTTCTGTGGGAAACGGGTCCAAATGACTCTTTGAGTAATTAAGATTGCAGAAACAGGCAGCCAAGCTAAATGCCTGAAGGACTCCATCCTGTCAGTGGGTGTCCAGGCCCTTCAGCTAGCTGCATGCCCGATTCATATTAATGGTCTGCAGGATTTACAATTGTGAGTTTGGTGGTCCCTGAGGTCCAAAAGGTTGGAGACCCCTAGCCTAGACAACACCCTGCAATTCTATTGGGAAGATTTTTCAGAAGTGCCACCAGATAAAGATTGAATACAGTAATTATCACATTAAAAAAGAGGAAAACCTTCTATGCATCAATTCCACCCGCGCTTTCTACAATTTTGTAAACAACAAACTAAAAGAATCAAGGTCCATCCCACCCCTGAAAGGACCTAATGGTAAAGACTGCAATGACGATATTATTAAAGCCAACCTCTTTAACACATTCTTTGACTCAATATTTGTAAACAGCAATGGATCATGCCCAGTATTTCCTAACCGAACCACAAAAAACTACAATGATCTAATACATATCGATTTTACAGAAGACAATGTTGAAAAAGCACTACATAATCTAAAACGATCTCTATCTATTGGAGTGGACAGAATATGTGCCTACTTCTTTAAAAAGCTATCCACTGCCATAGCAGAACCTCTAAGTCTTTGAAAAATCTTTGAATCTTTGAAAAATCTTTCAGGACCAGCTCCTTGCCAAAACTATGTCACAAGCCACGGTCACCCCCATCTTCAAAAAGGGAGACCCCAGCCTAGTTGAAAATTACAGACCAATCTCTTTATGCTACATCACCTGTAAAGTCATGGAATCAATTATTAACTAATCCATTATCCTCCACTTATAGACAAACAACCTACTCTCTAATAAATAATTTAGTTTTAGAAAAAAGCCTATCCTGTAATCTGTAATTTTTATACTGCAAAAAAAAAATGGACTACACAACTTGATCAGGCTAAAGCAATAGACGCAATCTATATAGACTTCTGTAAAGTCTTTGATTCAGTGGTACATGAAAAACTACTCCTAAAACTAAAATCTTATGGTATCTCTGGACAACTGCATAACTGGGTAGAAGCATTCCTGTCAAACAGGCAACAAATGGTCAAAATTGGGAGTATCCTATCAAGTTCTGTACCTGTCAACAGTGGTGTTCCCCAAGGCAGTGTTCTAGGACCAACTCTCTTCATACTCTACATAAATGACCTCTGTGATCATATTAAGAGCAACTGCGTTCTCTTCGCTGATGATGTAAAGCTATTCAACACCACAGATAATTCTGCTACCCTTCAAAAACATCTTGACAATGTATCAGAAGGATCAAACAAATGGCAATTTCAAATCTCAACAAATAAATGCTCTGTCCTACATATTGGCAAAAAAATGAGAAAATAAAATACAAGCTGAATAGTCAAGACCTTGTTGATGATCCAAACTCTGTCAAGGACCTTGGAGTATTCATCTCTAATGATCTAAGTGCTAGAGCCCACTGCAACTACATAGCCAAAAAGGCAGAGTTGTTAACCTAATCCTATGTAGCCTTTTCTCTGGTAATATCACACTACTAACTAGAACATATAAAACATTTGCTAGATCAATACTTGAATACAGCTCATTAGTCTGGAACCCACATTACGTATCTGATATTAACACAGTTGAGAAAGTCCAGAAATATTTCACAAGAAGAGTTTTCCACTCTTCTACTCATTGCAGAATACCTTATGTCACCAGACTTGAAATTCTAGACCTAGAAAATCTAGAACTACGCCGCCTTCGGTCTGATATAAATATAGTATATAAAACCATACATTGCAATGTCCTACCTATCAATGAATACTTCAGCTTCAACCATAACAACACAAGAGCAAACAATAGATACAAACTCAAAGTTAACTGCACCAAACTTGATTGCAGGAAATATGACTTCAGCAACAGAGTGATCAATGTCTGGAATACTCTACCTGGCTCTGTAGTTTCTTCCTCAAACCCCAAAACCTTTAACCTTAGACTGTCTACCATTGACCTCACCCCTTTCCTAAGAGGTCTGTAGGGGGCATGCATAAGCGCCCCAACGTGCTTACCATCCCTGTCCTATTGTTTTTTATTTTTCTTATATGTATCCATTTCATGTATCCATAACTATGTTTATACTTATACTTATTATCTTGTAAGCGATTGACAAATAAATAAATAAAGAAAAGAAAAGAAAGTGGTTAGCAGTTTCTTCCTTCCTAGGAATAAGAGGAAGTGAGTGGCTCAAGATTATGCAGTTGGTTTGTGCCTACTGTGGGATTACAGTTTACAATCTACCAGTTTACAATCTACCAGTTTACAATCTACCAGTTTCTAGCCTGATGCCTTAACCACTACCAAAGTGGCTTTCTATAAAGTTAATACTTCCTTTTTGAAGTAACTTTAGGAGAAAAACATTTAATTGATGAATGCAAGCTAACTTTATTAATTATATAAATTTAGATAAAGTAGATATAGTTTTTTTTTTTTTCCTGCCCTCACTTATTGTTTTGGAGTGTTTCTTGTACACGGTTCAGAAATGTTGACCTCTATCTAGAAAATTTTTGCAATTCTGACTTTATGCTAAATTTTTGTTTTTCTCCCTTTCCATTGGACCATTATATCGCTATACAATTTTATACTTCAGAGTACCATAAAACAATAAAAACAGTAATGACTTCTCTGTTGCAGTACACAAAATTATCCATTGCTATGTCCTACCCGTCAATGCCTACTTCAACCACAACACACGAGCACGTAATAGATACAAACTCAAGGTGAACCGCACCAAACTCGATTGCAGGAATGCCTGGAATACTCTACCTCAAGGGTCGCCAATCTTTTGGACTTCAGGGACTACCAAATTCATAATTTAAATCCCGTGGACTCGAGATCCTGGGAAAACTTCCAAAAATGTCTGCAGGAAAATTCCCCACTCCGTTTTCCTACTGATCAATCATTCTTTATTTGGGATATCGTCTCCAGCTCTGTTCTCATGGGGAGGGGGGGAGAGAGAGAGAGAGAGAGAGAATAAATTTGAATCCGAGGCAGGGCAGATACAGGAAGGGTCTCAGAACGGACCCTTCCTAGTTTTCGGGGGAGTAAAAGTTAGAAGGGATACTTTCACATTTGCAAGATGTGGTTAGTTGAACTAACCTTACATAAAGATAAGGGGAGGACTCAAGGGGACGCTTTTTTCCTGGATACCTAGTGGGGTTAATAAGTAGCTGCTCCCTGACCGCCTCCTCGTGCATCAAGCCATCGCCGCATTTCTCCCGCGAAGTGCTGCCCTTGCTGTTTAAACAGGTGGGGAAAAACAATAAGTGGCTACTACAATATCTTCATTCACCATGAGCCAGAATGCCATAAAAGGATGGCAAAGGCGGCTAAGGGGAAGGTGGAGGTTTATTCCTTAAGTCTCGCCCTGCCCTCGCAGATGTCCCGCGTTGGACCGCACAGTGACGGCACCTGCGCATCTTCCTCCGTAACGGAGAGGAGCACAGGTGATCAACGGCATCACAGCAGTCAGCATTTCTCAACCTTTGACATATGGACTTCAATTCTCAAGATTCCCCAGCCAAGCGTCCCATGGCTGGCTGGGAAATTCTGGGAGTTGAAGTCCGCATCTCTTCAAATTGTTACGCTTTGACGAAGGAGGCCGTCGGCCGGGGAGACTGCAAACCCGGTGCACGTGTTCCCTGGCTGTCGAGTTGAAAAGGCGACGAGTAGGAGGAGAAAACCGGGAGGGGTTTGCGCCGCCGAAAGGGGCGGCGGGATGCTGAGCGGGAGCGACCCAAACGGGCGGTAGTGACGCCTACTCAGCTGCGGCAGGGCCGTTCATCTCTCTTCGCCTTCGAACTGCTTTCCCTTTCCCTCCTGGGAGCCCAGCGCTGCCCGTGTGCGCCCTCCCGCCCGCTTCTTCGCGCACTGTTGTCATGGAGGAGCCAAGATGGCGGTCCTGGCCTACAGCTTGGGAAAGCGGGAAATCAACCACTACTTCAGCGTGAGGAGCGCTAAAGCGCTGGCGTTGGCCGCTGTTCTCCTGCTCACCGCCTGCTACGCCGTCTCCCGTCGGTATCAAGGTGAGTGAAGGGGGGCGGAACGACCATGACCGCAGACGGGGACTGACTAAGGAGGGGAACATCGCCGCGAAAGGTACGCGCGCAGTCCGCGGATTGCCGCTTGGCTCCATCGGGAGGAGTGTGTTACAGGTTTCCACGGATCCGAAGGGATGGTCGGTTGGGAGCGGGGCTTTTGAGCTCCTGAGCCGGCTTGGTTGCGGTCCCCCACCCACCCACCTTTTCCTTCCAGGGAACATAGAAAACCGGCCAGAAGGCGGCTAGCAACTGCCCCGGCGAACATCCTGCTCCCTGTAGCCTCTTTTCCCCAGGTTGGAACGGAGATGCGATAATATTTCTATGCTTGGTTTCCTCCCCTAACAGACAAGTGTCTTTTCACCTGTTCAAATAAAGCAGCCCCACTTAAGCCAAAGCGCTTCTCAAGCAGGAGGTGTAACGGATCCAGAGTTATCTAAAGAAATTCCCTGCCCTGAGGGGTAGGTCTAATTAGCGCTGCTCATCATAAACAATAGTAGGAAACGGGATTGACGGTATAAATGATGCATTTTGACAGCCTTGCAGGATCCTGGAAGATAAGAATGCATGATTTAAATCCTCTTCCTCCTTTGTTTTATAGTGCCAGTGCAATTGGTTCAGTAAATACATCCGTTTAGGCTTGCCATTCCAAACAACTGGCAACTGATGACAAAATAAAGACCAGAAAAATAGCAGGATTGCATTGGCAACCCGCCTGCATTTAAAACAGTTGCAGTGTTATATGGTTATGTGATCACAATTTGCAGCCTTCCCAGTCAGCTTTTGTTAGAGTAAATGAGAAAGGCAGCAGAAGATTGCAAGCTGATGTTATTTTATATCTCAATCATCACTGCTACTGCCATCATTAAGTGGGGAGGTTACAGGATATCTTTTGCTTAGCAATTGCTTTGCTTATTTATGGAGTTGTCAAACAAAGTTGGTAAGTGTGGAGTACTTTTATAGTCCCCAAGAGGTACTTTGATTAAATTTCTTTGAGGTTGCCACAATATGTTGTTAGTCTTAATAACATTTTAGCAGGTTTCCAGAATTCCAGAATTGTATATTTTTGATTCAATCAACTTTTTTCATTTCAGAAAAATTAGGGAGAAGAATTGCTGTTGAGTGCTTTTTAACTGGTTATGATTTGATGGTATTTTAATGTTTAAATAGATGCACAATAAACTAAATGTCTGGTTATAGTAGTAATTGATTATAACATTATAGATATAGTAATTAACCTTTATAGTTGCATTGTTACCTTATATCTTGATAATGTTGAATATTTTCAACATATATTATAATTCAGGTTTCTCATTTCACATTCTGTATTTGATAATAGCTGTACTGACATATTAAAGTTTTTCTTATTCATTTCTGAATAGTAGCATTTTGAATTTGTGACCATACATCTTTTTTTAATGTAAAAATCAATTGCTGGCAAAAAAGAGAATCAACTTGTATTTCCTGCGTACATAATAGAGCAGAACCAGCATCTGAATTTGAATCCTGCATATGTATCTATGCTATGAACATTGTTTCATCCAAGTCTTCATGAAATAAATAATTGTCCAGGATTGTTGGTTACATACATTCATAGGTTCCTGAAGACCTTTGCCTACCTTTTCTTTTAACTTAATGAACAAATATTGGTTAGTAAAGGTACAAAATAAATTGCAGTTTTGAATCATTTTCAGATTGATACATGTGAAAACTGTAGCTTAAAGCCTAATGTCTGTAGCATTATTTAAAACCCAAATAAGGGATTTCAATACCAAGTTATTTACATGCCACAGTACAATTCACTCTGCCTCAGTGCTCCATCCATCATAACTCAGAATCATTATTCTCAGAATTATTAAGTGTATTTCTATTCACCAAAAACTTGCTCATTCTTCTATAATAAATAAATACTTTGGAATGGCTTTTGCTCTATTTCCCTTTTGGATCTCTGCTTTCAAATATTATATCTGGATAGTCTAGCCTTGGTTATCCACTTTTTGCATCATTGAGTAGATAAGAAATGTCTGATATCACTCCCAAAGTTCTATGTTAAGTAGTTCAATCTGTAAATCCTAAATAAAATTAAAATTTACCACCTATTATTCCAGGATTTTAATTCAATTAGAAGGAACTAATTAATTGTTATACAGTGGACCTTAATTATGTCCCACTATTATCTATTAAAAATACTGGGATTGGTTGCATTTGTATTAGAGCTGAGAAGGCGAAGAGAAAAATAAGCTCGCTCTTCTTCCCTATTCTGTTTCTGTTTTTTCTCTCTTGTTTTTTACTCACAGTGATATGGTTACATACTGTACAGTATGTAACCATATCTGTTAACCAGTATTTGTTTTTAGGATTTTTTTTTCAGTTCTAGCAATAAGTAAACTGTAAAAGATTAAAATTTAGTGAATCATAGTGTTCTGAAAATGGTATGAACTACAATTACATTCAGTAAATTTGGTGTGCTGGACTATAGCATTCTGTGTCAAATAGTAAATTTTCCATTTGGGAAACTTTAAATCTGCATACTGACAAAATAGAACTCTGTACTTCATGGTACTCTGAGTATACTTTAGTGTCTTCCAAATTAGTGGATTGCAATCAATCATGTGTTGTCTCTAGATTAGTGCCATCGATTTGAATGACATGCTTCAGGTGGCTTTGCTACAATAAAGAGTGGTAACTTCATATTTACTTTCTCTGTATTACTGAAAAGTAGGAAGGTACTGAATTTCTTATCTGAAGCTAAAAAGAAGAGTTGATGTGAATCATGCATGTCCATGCCTGATCTGAAACAACTTTTTGGCCTTTGATCAATACATCCATACTAAAAATATTATATGAAAGCAAAAATTATTATGGTGAATGACAGAGTTCATTATCTGTAAATCTACCTACTTGACAATTATGGTATTTGGAAGACTGAATTGAAACATGAGAAGAATAAATATTGATAGAGGGAGGGAAAATAGTTACATTGTATGTCTGAAACTAAGAAAGGCTAGAAATGAGGGAATGTTGGAAGAACTGTTTGTAAGATTTGAATGGTAATGATAGTGAAATGTTAAAAAGGAATTCACATATCAGCTTTAGCATCCAAGAAAAAAATGAAAATGAAATCATAAATATTTGGTGAATGTTGGCAATCAGACTGCATATGTTAATGGTATAACTGGAAAAACATTTGGGCAACTTACTTAACTTATTCTGGGCTTGCCCTTCTGCTTATCATTTGTAAGAATGTCATTGGTTGTGGTTGTTTTTGTACAGACAAAAACTAATAATAGTGAGTCAAAAATTAAAGGGCATTAGTATAATATGCTTGGAAAGGTGCTTGACAGAATCTGATTGAAAGGAAATAAATACAAAATTTGAAAAATGCAAGGAAGTTTTATGCAGGAGTGAAGATCATATTTTTCTACAGGGGTGAAGATGAATATTTTCATATTCAGCAGCTGAAAGTTACATTTTAATGCATCTCTAATCCAAACACATATTCCCGAGCTCATGTGGCAAGTGCTGAGATTTTATTTCATCAAGATTCACAATCAGATGTTTAATGAATACATAATGAGTTTGAAAACTTACAGTTGCTGCTACAGATCCATACCATTGACTGGTACTTCCTTTCTGGATGTGGAGACTTAGTCGCAGATTTCTTCTTTTGATGAAATAATCTGATTTCAAAGTTGCACATCTGATTTCTTATTTTTAGCTTTTATTTTAAAATACTTTCTAAACGTTTTAGATTAGAATGTGGTATATTTATTTGGTGCATTTTAACCCATTCTTTAAGTGAAAAATATTCTTAGGTGACTTAACAAAACAGATAAAGACAACTTATTTTGACCCTTATGCTCACAGTATGAAAAATACCACACGGAACAAGGTTTGAGGAGAAAGGAAGAAAAAAAAAATCAAAGCCAGACATTTTCAAAAAAGGAATTGAGAGATAATTTGGGTACTAAATTTATATAACAAAAACATTTAATCTAGTTAGAGAAGTCTGTGAGAAACCTTGGAGAGAAGTTCTTAGCCATTAAAAAATTGAAGGTTTTCAGTGAAATAATATGTACAAGATAAGCAGGATAATTCTGATGCATGTTGCCCTTCCCTTCAGCAGCTTCCAATGTGGCTTGCCAATCTGCCTGCCCCAATTTCCCAGCTCCCTCTCTTCCATTTTCTTATGCCACATCAAGGTGCCAAGTTTCTGTCTAGAACAAAACATCCCTGTGTTGTTCTATGTTCAGGACAGAACAGCCATGTTTTGTTCTGTACATGGAATGGACCAAAACTTTGTAAAGTTTGGGCATTTTCAGTTTGGGCACAGACTATTTGAAATCCGCTGTTTTGCACATAGAATAATTCATGAACAGAGAACTTTGCATATCCCTAGGGGAGCAATAATAAGCAAGTTAAGAATATTTTTATACTACATCTAATTGCTTTTCTTTCTGTATTGGCAATGTACCAAACTCAAAAAAAGAAAACTTCTGGGCTTGTAGTATTAGATTCCATTTTCACCAAGGGGATTTTCCATAACTACTTATTCTTAAAGTGATAGCAATCTTAATAATTGCCAATTTGCCAATTTGTTACATTTACTTGTTTAAAAGATGTGGCCACACATCTTAGAATGCAACTCTAATGGATGCAGTTAAGAAACCAAAAGGATTTAGGTAGCTCTCCTTGTAATTTCTTCCTCGCACTGTTACTTTTTCTTCATTACCAAAGGAGAAAATGTATTTGTATTTTTAAATGCAAAATAAATAGAAAAACTACATATAGTTTATAAATTATACTACATATAACTACATATAAATATAAAAACTACTATATAGTTAGGAGAGAGAAAGAGTGCAGATAGTTTCCAAGTTACAACCATTGGAACTGGAATTTCTGTCATTAAAGTTGCAGTTATAAATTGAGTGGGGCCCAATTTTTTAACAGTTTGGGTGGCAATTAAGTGAACCCTTATGGTCACTAAGCAAATCACATGGTTATAAGTGAATCCAGCTTCACCAATTGCTTGTGCAATTATCTAGAAGCAGCCAACCAGGTGATATAGTACTTGTTCAGCTTCTTACAGAATTTATTGGTTTGTCATACAATCAGTTAAATATTTAGACTGAATTGGGTATTTTTATCTGCCTATCTGTTTCTGATATATTTCTTTTTTTTCCTCTTAAGGTAATGATACTTGTGAATATCTTCTCTCTACTGGAAGATTCCTTGGGGACAAAACATGGCAACCTTATAGCTGTATGATGCATAGATATAAACAGAGGTAAAATATTGTTGTAATATTTGTATTTAAAGCAAGACACAAACTAAATTTAATTTATATTTAATTAAAAATCAAACATATTTACGTAGAATATTTGCCATGATTAATTTGCTAATTATGGGTTTAATATCTTACATCTTCTACAAACTAAAAATATCTATTCGATAACATTTGAGGTTGTATGTGGATTTCAGAGACCAGTCATTGTGCAGGGTGCCAAGATGTCTGACTGCATGGGCAGTATTTATTACATTTATAGGGTTTTTACAAGAAAACAAAGGCAACATAGATACGGCATCTGGATTGGAGAATAGATGACACATGGGTGAAAGCTCCCAACCACATTTGGTACAATCTCCTAACCAATCCTTAAGATTAGTGGTGATGTTAGTAAAATGAGGTCACATACGTCTGGAAAGTTAAGGACTTCTCCATGCTGCAGCGAGAGCCCAGGTTGGGTAGACTCCTTATGATGTCATTAAGCTGAGTCTGTACTTGTATATAAAACCCCAGCCCCCAGGAGAATCCCCAGCTTTGACTCAGTTTCTTTAAAGTCACAAGCTGTGTCTCTGAAAGCATTAGCATTTTATTTAGTGATTTTCTACAGAAGCTACCCTTGCTTCAATCAGCTCTCGGGGATCTGGGCAGCTGCAACTTCAGGAGAGCGGGGCTTCGTTCTTCTGCAACGTTGGGATAAACATTTTCCCAAGCGCTGCTAGGCAGGCAGGGAAGCGTCTGAGACCTTTCCCATAGCTGCAGTTTGTCTGATCATAAAACTGATCGGCAAACTGATAACAGAGCCAGCCAGCTGATCGCATGGTAGGCATCTCTTCCTTCTCTGGTTGATCTGATCGCTCGGGGCTTGCAATAGCCTAAGGAGCGAAATTCACTTCTCAGAGCCATCAACGAGCAGCGGCCATCTTTGAGTGCAGTCTCTTCAGACACGAGGTGAGCGGCCTCCAAAGACCCAATTCCATCCTCTGCCATACTTAAGCACTTTTGAGAGCCATTCTCTCAACGCTTGAGCCTTGCTTATTTAAAATGGATCAGAACAGTGCTCATGCAGAGTTTTCCCCCCCTCCAGTGGAACAGGCTCTCCAACCCACTAAAAGGAAAAGACACAGACAATGTACTGCTCAGAGGGAAGTGGCTGGAAAAATCAGAGCTAAGGCTCTAGCCCCTAAGAAGACAACTCAGGCTGAGTTGAAGGCAGAGAAACATAGACATGCGGCTCTAGAGAGACAGTTTAACAAGACTAATCAACAAATGAGAGGGCAACTGCAACAGGTTTCCCAGCCACCGAACATCAGGGTTTCCAGAGGAACCCCCCCAGGGGAGGGGAAGTTGTTCATAGAGCCTTTGGACACCTCCCCCCGGTCCGGTCCCCTGAGGCCTTTGAGGAACAACCTCAGGATTTTAGCAGGTCTGGGCCATATTTCCAGCAAACTTCTGGGCCCTATGCCTCCTTTCTTCCCTCTAGAGTTCAGGCCTCCCAGATCAGGCCAGAAGCCACCTTCATGCCCACTGCAGCTGGCCTTCGGCCTTCCACTACCTTTGATAACAGGCCCAGGGAGATCCAAGATGTTGTTTCTTTAGCCATTAGGCAGGGATTGGCTGAAGATTTTCAACAGATTCTTCGGCCCCTGGAGAGGGTTCAGGCCCTTCTCCCTTCTCAGTCTATGGTTTCCTTACCTCTGCAATGAGATTTCCACAGACCTCAAGACCTCAGGGTCCATTCTTTACAGACAGAATGGAGGAGTATGAAGGGGAAGAGGGTGCCTCCCCATCTGAACACAGTTGCTCCTCTTGTTCAGAGTGCGAAGAGGGCGAAATCTGTGATCACAATCTTTCAGAGGAAGAAGACTCATCCAGATCAGCCCTCCTCTGCATTAGTTTTTAAACCAGCCCTCTTTAAATCCCTACTTAGCAAGGCCCTGGTTACTGCCAAGCTGTCACCTGAGGAAACAGCACCTGAACCACAAGGGGAACCCTCCGGGCAAGGAAATTCACTCTTCTCCAAGCCAGTAGTACACATGGAGGTTTTGCCTTCTTCCCTTTTGTTTTTCGACATGGTCAAGGACATGGTCATGCTTCCCCTTCGGCAGGTCCTCGTCCATCATCTTTGGACAAGCGGTTCTACAATGTTAGCACATCCCTAGCCGACGCCCTTGCAGTGGCCTCAGTAGACACTCCAGTTGTGGCATCATTCTCCTCTTCTGGCACTCCCACTGAGCCAGAGGATGTCCTTAAACCAGAGGACAAGCGTTCCAAACAAACCCTCAAGCGCAATCACCAAGCAGTTGCGTGGCCTGTTCGGGCTTCGACTGCTGTATCATTTTTTACAAGGGCATCTTTACGAGGGCTGCACCAACTGCAGATCGATTGCCTGCCTCTGACCTCAGGTCTCATCAGGACCTTAACAAAATTATAGCAGCGGCGGAATTCACTACGGATGCCACCCTCAATTCCACCAAATTTGCATCAAGGGCCATGACATCTTCGATGGCAGCAGGAAGACTTCTGTGGCTCTGAAACTGACAGGTGGAGTCACGCCGCAAATGGAAGCTGGCTTCTGCTCCCTGCACAGGAGACAAGCTTTTTGGCGAGGCTCTAAAGCCGTATCTCATCAAGACCAGAGATAAACAAAATCCTTTCCTCCTCAGGGAAAAAAGCTGACTATCGCCCAGCTCCTTATCGGCCACCTGTCTTTTGGGTGGAGTCCACCTCCCGCTTTCCTCAGCCACAGAGGGTGTATTCTCAGCGCCAAGACCAACATCAAGAACCACCTGGCAGACAACAACCTTCTGCTGATAAACGGCCCTTTTTGGGGGGAGGGGTCATGCCTTCCGTCGCTCTAAGTAATACCTTGTTCTCCCCACCCAACGGAGGTCGCTTAGCCTTCTTTGCCTCCAAATGGGAGGAGTCAACGACGGATGCCTGGGTGCTCAACACTGTTAGGTCAGGGTTACAATTGGAAATTCTACAATTGGAAATTTTTTTGATTTGTCCCATTTGACGGGACACTTCAAAGAGAGCCCTTATGAATTTGGCCATTCAACACCTACTCGACATAAGGGCTATTCAACCAGTTCCCACCTTACAACGGGCACGTGGATTTTACTCTCATCTTTTTGTTGTTCCCAAAGCCTCGGAGGGTGGGGGTGGCGAGCCATCCTTGACCTAAAATTTCTCAATAAATTTATCAAAGACACTGCATTCTATCTTAGAGAGCATTCAGCAGGGCGACCTCCTCTCTTCCATTGATCTCACGGAGGCTTACCTCCACATCCCCATCTGGCCTCATCATTGCCAGTTTCTCCGTTACAAGAATGCCCACTTCCAGTATCAAGCCCTTCCCTTCAGCCTCTCATCATTTCCAATGGTCTTCACAAAGATTCTAGCAGCATTGGTGGATTCACTCCGTTCTGTTCCAGTGAGGATCCAATGCTACTTTGACAACATGTTGATACTCCATCCACTCGGCCCATCAGGACTTTCAAATTACCCTGTCTTGCCTCCAAAGCCATGGGTTTTCCATCAATACCAAGAAGAGCTATCTCTCACCCACGACCAAACTGTCATCTTTGTGCCAGGTTTTCCTGTCTCCAGATCGTAGAAAAAGCCTTGCAGGGATCATAAGCCAGATTCAACAACAACAGGTTGTTCCACTGTTGCTGCTGTACAAACTACTGGGGAAGATGGTCTCCTGTATTGGCATTATCCCATGGGCACGGCTTCACTCCCGATCGCTCCAATGGTTCCTGCGCCCCTTTCAACGAGCAGGAACCAGCCACTCGTCAATCAAAGTCCTGCTCTCTCAACAGGCCTGGTGGTCCCTCAACTGGTGGCTCTCCCCATCCCTCTGGAAGGGGCTCCAATTCCAGGAACCAGACAGGCTGGTAATCACCACAGATGCCAGTCTTCTGGGTTGGGGCTCCCATATGGAGGGTCAGATAGCTCAAGGGATTTGGTCCAGATCAGACAGCATCCATCCCATAAATTGATTAGAGCTTAGAGCTATCTCTCTGGCTCTCAAGCTTTTCAGAGCCTCAATGACCGGCTCCAATGTTCTCGTGTTGATGGACAATATGGCTGCAAAGGCACATGTCAACAGATGGGGGAACAAGATTCAAGGCACTTATGAGGGAGGCAGAAGGTTTGGGGTTATGAGCAGAGAAACACCTGCTGTCGATCTCAGCAGATCACATTTCCGGAGTTGACAATTTCCAAGCCGACTGGCTGAGCAGGAGTTTAGTCGACCAGGCAGAATGGTCCATTCCTCTGTCCCTATTCAGGGATCTTTCCCTCAGATTCGGAACTCCAGAGATGGATCTCTTCTCCACTCCTCAAAATGCCAAAGTCAACAGATTCTTCACCAGGTTTCCTTACCAGAAAGCGGAGGGGACCAATGCTCTTCGTTGCAAATGGCCCACAGGTCTCCTCTACACCTTTCTCCCTCTTCCCATCATTCTGGTGGTCATATGGAAGCTGTTGGCAAAATGAGTGGAGCTAATTTTTGGTACCCTATTGGCCAAGGAGGCCCTGGTTTACAGACCTGGTCAACCTGTCTCTTCCCCTTGAGGATCCCAGCCCATCCTATTTCCCTGCACCAAGGGGCCCTGATCCATCCAGAGCCCCAGTGGCTGAAACTGACCGTGTGATGGTTGAGCGGCAGCAGCTAAGGGAGGCTAATCTCCCAGAGGGGGTTATCCTTACCATCCAGGCATCTCGCAAACCTTCTACGAGGCACCTCTATGATGCCACCTGGAGGATTTTCTCCCAATGGTGCCTCAAGGAGGGTCTCTCTCCTTCCTCAGCCCAGTTGGCAGATTCCTTCAGGGTGACTTGGAGAAAGGTTTAGCCCCAATACCTTATGTCGCCAGGTAGCAGCTCTCTCCTCAGTTCTTTCATGGGGTTTGCTTCTTTCCTTGTCCCATCACAGGAGATTTTTGAAAGGGGCTTCCCAACTACACCCTCCTGTGGTGCACAGGTATCCTTCAGGGGACCTTCACTTGGTTCTTAATGCCCTTACAAAGCCCCCCTTTGAACCCCTTAGAACAGTGCCTCTCCAATTCCTAACTCTAAAGGTAGTTTTCCTCGTTTCTATCACCTCAGCCAGAAGGGTGTCAGAACTGGCCGCCCTTTCTATCAGGCAGGATCTTTGCATCTTTCACAATGATAGGGTTGATTATCATTATAAAATTATCAATTTTCAAATCTGAGGCCAAATTGTTGAAAATATTAAGCTTGTGCTGCATGGTTCATGACCCATGAAACAAATTAAAACAATATAGCGTTTGTAGAATAAGCTTCCTCAACGCTTGCATCTTGTGGTTGATTGAGATAGCTGAAGAAGTAACAATTGTTTTTGCTAAATTACATAATTGTTTTTGCTAAATTACATGCAACAGAGTTAGTGTTAAGGTGAGTGAGAGCAACAATTGCTGACACGCCCACTATAGACAAAGCTGGCACTACGTATTCTGCTTTATTAAGTAAGGTTGTTTCAGAGTCACAAGTGCTATCTCGCATGACCATACATCGAGAACGATTCAGTTGATGAATTTGTTGTTTAGAAAGCAAAACAGAAATCAGCCAGCTGAGGCAGCATTGTGCTTCACTAATATTAGCAGGAATATAATTAAAAGTTTATTGACCACATGTAAAAATCCATCCTTGCGGTAGCCAAACATGGGCAAAGTGAAAGAAAATCTCTTCAAAGCTGTGCAGTTCAAAGTAGGTGAGCTAATGCGATGACAGTGAGGTTTTTTACTTGAAGATGTACAATTAACTACTTTTGCGCAAGTTATATTTATAAGGACTGCTACCATTGGGGTGTGTCAAGCAATTGCATCAAGGGGTGGATAATAAGCAGCAAATCCCCAGTTAGATATAGTCTTATAGTTAAAGTTCCTATGTAATTTTCCATATCATAAGTTTCAGATAAGCAAAGGACATTATTCTGTGTGATGCACTTCGTTTTTCAAGTGTTTGTGTGAAATGACAGCCCACTGATGCCAAAGGACAGCTTTAAACAATCAAACATAAGCAAATGAGCACAGACTGGACACTGTGCCATCTATAAAGTCAAATTCCTGGGACTGGATCCGGGGATTGGTGTAGACATCCTTGGCTGGGCGGACAAAACAATCTGGAATCCACAAAGGTCTTGTAGGAGCAAACACAACAACACAGCCCTGCCCCCTCACCCCCAAGTAATTAAATTTTGAATAGAAACATTCAATTAATTTAAGGTAAATTCAATTAATGTAAATGGAAACATTAAATTGCATTCAATTGAGTTAACATCTGGAAGATTAAAAGAAGTTAACACACATAATGAGAGTCAGAGATTAAATCAAAAGGATGTTGAGAAAAATTTTTGAAAGTTAAAATAGCAGGACACTTTCCAGATATCATCATGAGGATCCTTGTAAAGGAAGAAGTCATTAAGTAAGCAAGCCAAAGTTTTTTAGGCAACTAATATGCAATGTAGTCTACGTAATCAGGTAAAGCACATTGAAGAAATAAGTTATTTTGAAAATAAAATTGAAAATTAGATTTACATAACTCCACCATTTATACCTTACTGCACTTTATCAAAAATTACAAAGAAAAAGTTATTTGTAAAGTTCATTGTAAACCTTTCATGATTTTACCTGTTGTGCTGGCAATAGCCATGCATTCTTCACATTCTTGTTGTAAATCCTCCAGATGGAGTCAAATTTTATTGTCAGTTCTTTGCTTTAATCAAAATATGGATTAAGAGCATGTACAGAGTGCAGCTAATTTTAAATTTTGATTCCCCTTGCTGAAACTGGGAATTGAACCATCTTCAAAGATAATGGTTCCAGGCCAACTGCCAACCTGGGAACTGAGCCACCTTTACAGATAATGTTCCAGGCAATTTGCCAATCTCAGCCTATCTATCTGAGGCTCCTTTGTGTGAAAATCGCTAAAAAAATCAGGAAGTGAAGCTATGTAAGCTATAAAAAAGTTATTTTCTAGCCTCATCTTTGTCAAGGCAAAAACTTAAAGCAGAGGGAAAAAAATTGTTAAAGTGATCAAAAGCCTCGTCCCCCCCCCCACCTCCTGCCTCCGCTTTTACAACAACCAGCGAGGACAAGAAGAGGGGGGGAAATCACACACAAATAACTTTTATTATCGGTAAAGCACACACAACTACATACACAAATAATACTGTCTTTCCAGTAAATCACATACATTTCTCCATGGGATTTTTATAATGTCCAGACCATTCTCATATCCTTACACGCTATTTCAATCTTGGATGGGGGTCAACGCACAAAACATTTATACCAATTTTTACCATCAACACACTGTTATGAGAGAGTCTCATCCTCCAGGTCTGGAAATGATTGCATACAGGCACATTCTCACACACAACACCTCTAGACCTGGGGAGGTTTTGTTCCTTTAAATCTTCACATTTTCTTTTTTTGGACAACCTATAGTTTGTTCTCAGAGCACTGGGATAACTCAAGGAGTGGTTCCAATCACAAAGCAGATTGTGGGCCCGAGCCACTGCCTATCTGCTTCCCATAGCTCTGAGTCCAATCCAAAAAAACCAATTTAATTCTCTGGCTGCCAAGTATGTTACAATTAATTTATTTTGAGCTGCAGCAGTTCCAATTAGGACTATACACAGGTAAAATACATATTTCTTCAATACAATCCTATTCAATTCTGTATACAATTATTTTACATTATTATACATATACAGCTAAGCTCTATTCTGCATGCAATTATTATACATTATACATACACATCTAAGAAGTTTTAATGGAAATCACATCCTGAAAAGAATAGTAAACATTTTCTTCTTCTCTTAATTTTTTTCTTTGAACAGCCCCATTGTATTATATGAAGGGGCTTCTTAACACAGATCTGTGTCTTGTTCCATGCTTCTGAACAGCAGAGCTAACTGTAGACCATTGAACTCATAGGGCATGCCTTCTACATTCAATTCTGCCACCCAGTGCATCAGAAGAGAGCACTTGCCTGCATTCTAGTTACATCCATTGTTCTATCTCTTTAAACATGAAATAATTAAAAAGGATTAACACAAACATTTTAAACAAATTTATGTGTCTCTGTCCTGGGTTTCTAGCTTGAATCTTCCCCTTTTTCTAATTGTTCCTCTAATACTTTCCTTATGGAGGTGTACAATGGCCTTGAAAAATCAAAAAAATTAGCCTGCTTAGAAAGAGCTGAAAGTCCAATTGGAGAAAATTTCGGAGTGACAATTTTTACTTGATCATAATCAGGAGGGGGGCTTATAGTCAATTATTATTTTGCTGAGTCATCAGAGCCCAATTATTGTTTTACTGAGACATCAGAGCCAGATGTTTCCACTGCATGACAGCATTGATACCATTGATGTAATATTTGTACTAGAGCCTTGGGTATCCTGAAGCTTCTATTCTATTGCGCTCAGAATACCATTTCCCTATTTCTCAACCAGCTTTCTTATGTTCCCCTCAGCCGCTGTAACGCCTGATTTGTGTAACAGGAATCTTAGTTCCTGTACATGTTTATGCTGTTGCTGAGATAGATTGCAACCCATACTTAGCATTGATGGGTCCCAAAGGACCTGGGGTCCCATAGGACGAAGTGCGCACCTTAGGGGTCTATTCCAGAGATGGTAAGCATGTTGGCTGTTGCCTATCCGGAGGGTTGTGGCCCGCCCTGCAGGGTTGATGTCCCTTTTCGGGCACCATATGTAGATTTCAAAGACTAGTCATTAAGCAGGGTGCCAAGATGTCTGACTGCATGGGCAGTGTTTATTACATTTATAGGGCTTTTACAAGAAGACAAAGGCAACATAGATACAGCATCTGGATTGGAGAATAGATGACACATGGGTGAAAGCTCCCAACCAGATTGGTACAACCTCCCAACCAATCCTTAAGACTAATAAAATGAGGTCATCTGTAGGTCATCTGTTAGTAAAATGAGGTCATCTGTATGTCTGAAAAGTTAGGGACTTTCCACCTTTACCAAAATATAGGAATAGCCAAGAGGCCCACATAGGGTTTCTAGATGGCAGTTTGCTGCTTGGCATCTAGCAGCATCTATAGGACCTCAGTAGCTACCACAGTTGGATATTGCTGTTAAGTTTTTTAGAGGCTATCTGAGACTATTGTGCGCTTACGTTTTTTTATCTTGACTTTGTATGGTTATTATTATTGTTGTTAACAAGGTTTTTTGCATACTGGGTTGGTAATTGTGAATATAGCTGTTCAGATTGTTCAAATATTTTGATATATTTCATTTTATAAGCCCTTCTGGAATAAATAGGATTTGCCCACCGGTATATTCTATTAAATTCATTTTTATTCTCATACTTGAAACTAATTAATATTGATGTTTATTTTTACAGTGAAGCAAAATCATGCCTCAAAAACAAATACATTGCATTTATAGGCGATTCTAGGATTCGTCAGCTATTCTACTCATTTGTAAAACTCATAAACCCTCAAATTAAGGAGGAAGGAAACAAGGTATAACTTTTTGTTCTCATTGTTTTTATAGCTGTGGAGCCATAAATGTTTTCAGAACCATTATCACTGTGCCATTCATTTACTACTATGCAGGATGTCCCTAATTCATAGCATGTGTTCATGTCACAAGATCCTTAATAAAAACTTCAATTTTTTAAATTAAAAAAACTAATAAAACTTGCAAGTATTTTAAACAATCAGGAAAAAGAGAAAAGGGAAAGTTGTAGAAACATTCTTAAAAGAGAATTCTAACTTTTGTGCATCTTCTGACACATATTTTATAATAAGTATTATATGACAAGTAAGAATGTACTCTATGCTATCCTTGAATATTTTTCTGTGTTTTGCACCCACGTATATATTAACATGAACTAGAGGAGATAATTCTCAGTATATCTCCTGCTTTGGTCCAGGATCAGATGGGCCATTAAAAGTACAGTTATGTTGGGCAGCTATTTCTGTACAGTCTTTGACATTGTAATCATCATCTCGATATTGTAGATATTATATTGTTAAAGGAGAAATAGTGTCAGGACGTCATTGAGATTCCTGGAGAAAAGGCTTTATGAGTCCTTTCAATCAGATGAATATATCTGACATAATTTGTGTATATACCAATTATTGGGGTTGAAATATTACTAGGTGAGAAAATTGAACAGAAAGCTATATATTCTAAGAGTTTAAATGTTGTAACATTTCTTTAGAAAAGTTATTTCCTTGTCTTAAGTATAAAAATTTGCTAAAGTGCATACATACTTAATACCCATTTGTTTCATTTCTTTCTCTCATAATTCCTAGCTTTAATAGGGTTCAGGCATTATTTAATTAATTCATTAAAACTTGGAATTCCCTGCAAACTAGGTGTTCTTTGGATTACAAATGTGATTTTTTAAAACTGGATTTTATAATTATGGTAGCTTTAGAAAATGAAATAAGTAGTTGATAGCTTAATAGATTAAAAATAGATGACTGATAGAAAAGAATATCTTGCTCCATGTTCCTTTGCCTTTGTTGTGGTCTGTCTTAGAAGGAAGGAAATGGATGAACCCAGGAATTCAAAATGGCCTGATTAAGATTTAACTCCATCACTACTGCCACATCTTAATCTCCATGGAACAAATTGTCCATGAATATGGTGTACTTTCTTGAAATATTTGTAATGCACCTTCAGTAGCTAGACATTTTATTAAGCAAGGGCCAGATTTTGTATTTGACTTTTACTTTTTTAAAAAGCTGTAGGAACGGCTTTTGAAACCACAGTGAGGGAAGAATGTTTTTAAGAAATTCCCCAGATGCTGTTTCTATTGGCTTAGAAACCCATTGATAGAAAAAGCAACTTACTTTCTGATGTAAATAGTGGTTTCAGAGGAGAATGGTTTTAATCAAGATTGTGAAGTGAGAAAAAAGGGTTTTAAAAAACCCTTGCTTGCACCATAGTTTTATCACTGATTCATTTTTTATATGTAATATATTTGTATATTCTTACCATCTTCTGACTAAAGATTAAAAATGATAATTAACATAACACACCAAATTAATGTTGGATATGAAGCTTGTAAGCCTTCAGATGTTGCTGAATAACAATCCCCAGAGTATTTCAACGTTGATATGCTGACTGGACTGCTATAGTACCATTAGGCTTGCTGCTAACTTAAATGGTGCTTGTAGTCAGCATGTAAATGAACAAGTTTATGAAAAATGTTACATGTGCGCATTTTATTTTGACAGCATGAAAACATTCCTTTTGAAGACAAATCATCTTCACTTAAAGTGGTAAGTATTACTGGTTTTCTAATTATAATAAAGAGAAAGAGTTAGTCTTGCTGGAAATAGTAGTTGAAAATTATATATACATGCCCAGCAGTGGAAGGAGTATTTAGCTAACTTTCAACAAGCAACTTTTATCTTCCAGACAATTGTGGAAGGAAATGCTTTGAAAGTTTGGGGCAACTGACTGCCCCCCAAAATAGACAATAACCATTAGAATAAAAATGATCATATTTTTAATAGTTTCAATCAATTATAGATGTCGTAGACATAGTAACTGCTAGGAATTGTTCCAATTTTTGGAATTAGTTACAGCAAGGTGTCAAACTCATGGTGTCATGGCAGTGTCACATGATGTATTGGGACTTTTTCCCCCTTCACTAAACCGGGCATGGGTGTAGTCAGCATGTGACATATCTGGCCTGCAGGCTGGGAGTTTAACAGCCCTGCATTACAGTGTAATTCAGGCAATTATATTTGAGAGAAAATATTTCTATTTAAACCATTGATTGGTCCTTCCTCAAATCTATGGCAAAATGCAATAAATAAGAGGTTTCAAGATTTTTATACTCATGCAAGTATGCCCTTTTCTCTTCAGGATTTCCTGTGGTATCCAGAAGTCAATGGTTCTATGAAGCAGTGTATCAAGGCTTGGATTGAAGTGAGTTGTATAGATTATCTTTATTATTATTAAATTATTATGATAATCCCAACAAATGAATGGATTCTAGAATTCGTAGTCCTGAAGATAATTTTAGTAAACATGATTCTGATCATGTGTATTTTACAAATGTTCTTTCTAATTAAATCAGTCAGTGATAATGATTTGTGTTGGAATTAACTTGTCTTTTATTATGTCATAGGGTTCTTCATCCAAACCTCATATACTTGTAGTAGGAGCTGCTACGGTAAGCTCTTTGTATACTAGTCATTGCAGTAACCAAATAAAATTATGACAGTCTCTGATTTCAGCTGTTTCAGATTTCATATAAACTATGATATTGTTTTTTCTTTTTTTCACTCTATTATTTCAGGTTACCCATATAATTAGGTTATTGGCTACCCAATCATTATCAATATAGTATACGACTTACATTGCATAAGTTGCCAACCTGAGCAGCTTATTTCTTTTTCTCACTGCTACCGTTCCTACAGCTAATGGAGTGTAATGTAATTATTAACTGATAACTGGAATCAGAATTTTTTTTTACTAATGCTATGCCCTTATAGACTGCTAATACATGTATTCAAACTCATTTCAGGTAGTTCTCAGTTGAGGGCTACACAGATAGTCCTTGACTTATGCCCACAGTTGGAACCGGAAATCTGGTTATAAATCATTGCAGTTATAAGTTGAGACACCCACACTACCAGTCCCATTTTCCCAATATTTTTTTCTAGCAGTTGTAATCACTGCAATCATTAAGCAAATCACATGGTCATTAAACATATGAGTGTTTTTGACTGGAAATTGGCAAAAACCTCACAGTCATGGCCATGGGATGCTGCAACTGATCATAAAAGCAAGCTTGTTGCCAACCATCCAAAGTGTGGTCAGATAACCATGGGGGAAGCTGTAATCACCGTACAGGCCATAAAGTATCTGTTAAGTACTTGGACATGGGTCGGAGTAAATGGAGACAGCCTCTGAATAGTGACTTTCAGCTCTTTATTAGCATAGTGACTTCTCCAAACAACAACAGTGAACTCTGCCTTATATAGGCAACCTTTGTAAGAATTGTCCAATAGTGAGCTATGAACGCTAGCTCTTTTAACCAATAAGAATCCTCTGTTAAGGGCCAATTGGATTCCTCAGAGCTAACCAATCCGATCTGGCCGCCTAACAGCCAATCAGAAGTGCAGGGCCAGAACCCTGCACTTTACCTCAAACTCATACTTTATTAACTATGGTACATACACAACACCCCTTCCCCCTGGCTTCTTAATTACGGTGTAGTTATATAGTCCTTTAAATAGGACGGTTGTCTTTTAAGTCTTTCGGATTTTCGTTGGACTGGTTGGTTTCAATCCTGTTGAGGTAGATTGTTGTTTGGCAGTGGATCTGCTTCTTGCTCAGGTGCAATTTCTTGTGGTGCAAACGATTCTCCTTCCTGCTCCATTTCCTGAGTATCACTTAGTTCGTCGCTCCCTTCGAGCAGGTTCCCTGGAACGTCATCTTCTTCTGTACCTCCCCCCCCCCTCGGTTTGATCATGGGGAAGTTGTTGACTGGCCGTTGTGAGTCGTGACCGTAATTGGTCGATATGCCGTTTTCACAGTCTATTGTCACAGCATTTCACTATGTAGGATTTGGGGCCGGTCACTCGTACTACTGTTGCCTCTATCCATAACGGATCGCCCGATAAGTTTCGTGCGTAAACGAGGTCTCCTACCTGGAAGGTACGACAGCGGCCACTGGATCCTATTGGCTTTTCTGGTTCGTAAGCAGGGTGCAACCGGTTGAGGTGGGAGCGGAGTCTTCGTCCCATCAGTAGTTCGGCGGGAGTTCTGCCGGTGACCCTATGTGGAGTTATGTGTTGCAAAAAGAGAATTTGGTTGACCTTGTCATCGATATTGTCATAGTCCACTTTTTGCAAAGTCTTTTTAACAAATTGGACCATGCGTTCCGCTCGGCCATTGGTCGCAGGGTGCGCAGGCGAGGTGAGCGCATGGCGGATGCTGCGGTCAGCGAGGTACTGCTCGAACATTAGTGCTGTAAACTGTGGCCCGTTATCGGACACCAGGACGTCAGGCAATCCGTGGGTTGCAAAGAGTCTGTTTAGGATCTTGATCACTGCCTCGGAAGTTGTAGCCGTCATACGATGAATTTCTAACCAATTGGAGTATGCGTCGACTGTCAGCAGGAAGGTATAGCCCTTGGTTGGCCCCGCGAAATCCAGGTGGATTCTGGACCAGGGTTCACGTGGCGTCTCCCATTCAGTAGGCATGGCTTTTGGTGGGGTGTTGCTGACTTGTTGGCAATTGGCACACGCTTTGACCCACTGCTTGATTTGCCGGTCCATGCCCGGCCACCATGCGTAGCTTCGTGCAAGCGCTTTCATCCGCATGATGCCGGGGTGGCCCTCGTGCAGAATTCATAGCAGCGTCTTCCGGAGTCGTTCTGGGACAATGACTCTATCGCTCCAGATGATACAGCCTTTTTGGGAAAAAAGTTCAGTCTGTCGAGATTTAAATGGTGCGAAGTTATCTGGTACTTGGTCCAATGGCCATCCGCGTTCTACCCAGCCTAGGACTCGAGCTAGGGTGTGGTCTCGTTTGGTTTCTCTCGCGATGTCTCGGGCGGTCATAGGCGGCGAGTTGAGTGTTTCGATCTGCAACGTAGTTGCCGTTGGTGCCGGATCGTTGAGAGTCTTTGGAAGCGGTGCTTGGCTTAATGCATCGGCGTGGGGAATGGCTTTCCTTGGGCGATATTGCAGCCGATAATTATAAGCAGCTAGGAATTCTGACCATCGGGTCATTCTAGGGGATAATATGTAGGGGGTTGGCTTGTCCCCGGCTATTATCCCTAGCAACGGTTTGTAGTCAGTTATAATGGTAAATGTCCTTCCATACACATATTCATGAAATTTCTTTACAGCTGAAACGATTGCGAGAGCTTCTTTATCAATTTGTCCATAGTTCCGCTCTGCTTGTGAAAGAGTCTTCGAAAAGTATGCAACAGGGGCTTCGTTCCCATTAGGCAGTACATGGCTCAAAATGGCGCCCACCCCGAAAGGCGATGCATCACAGGTTATAACTAACAGCAAAGTCTCGTTATACTGCATAAGTACAGAGTCAGATGTGAGCAGTTTTTTAACATTCCGGAACGCTTGCTCTTCCCGGTAACCCCATACCCACAATGCTTTCTTATCTAATAATCGGTGTAACGGTTCAGCGACAGTTGCTTTATGCGGTAAAAACACATTATAGAAAATAATGAGGCCTAAGAACGCCTGGAGATCGGCCTTGTTGCATGGTCTGGGAGCGTTTTTGATCGCTTTTAATTTACTCTCGGTAGGATGAATGCCCTGGCTATCAATTCGGTATCCTAGAAACTCAACATTGTCAGTATATAAGTGACATTTATTTTTTTTCACCTTAAGTCCAGCCTCTTGGAATTTTTTAAGAACGCATTTCAAACGATCCTGCAAGATTTTTTTGGTTGGGGCTGCAATTAATACGTCATCAAAATAAGGAACCACGCCCTTGATTCCCTGTAATAACCTTTCCATGAGGCTCTGGAAGATCCCCGGGGCTACACTAACTCCAAATTGCAATCGGGTACATTTAAAGGCACCTCTGTGCGTTACAATTGTTTGGGCTTGGGCCGTTTTTTCATCCACTGGTAGTTGTTGATAAGCTTGAGCTAAATCTAATTTAGCGAAAACCTTTCCGCCCCCCAAGGAATGGAGGAGGTGCTGCACCATCGGAACTGGATACGCATTCTGCTGTAGGGCGTGGTTTAAAGTGGCCCGGTAGTCCCCACAAATTCGGATTGACCCGTCTGGCTTAAGGGTGTTACAATAGGGGTTTCCCATGGAGAGTGATCGATGGGCTTCAACACCCCTTGAGCAATTAGCTTGTCGAGTTGTTCGTCGATCTTTGCTTTAAGAGCGAATGGAACTCGACGGGGCTTCAAGCGAATGGGGGCTACCTTTTGATCTAGACTAAATGAGATCTGGGTCCCCTTATACTCGCCTAAGCTGTCTGTGAAGACGTTGCTGAACTCAGAGAAAAGGTCTTCCTCCCACTCACAACCACCGACTCGGTTCACGCCGGCCACTTCAATGCCGAGTGGTGCGAACCATTGGAGGCCTAATAGACTAGGCCTATCTCTATCGATGATCGTTAGAGGTAAGTACGCTGTATGCTTCTTGAAGGAGACTCGGACTCGGCAGGACTCGACAACGGGGATTCGATTTCCTTGGTAGTCCTTGAGGATGAGGCATTGAAATTGGAGGTCTTGGCGTTGAATTGTGGGGATGATTTCCTTGAGTGTCTTCCAAGACACCATCGAGAGGGACGATCCCGAGTCGACCTCCATGTGGCAAGGCTGGTTCTCGATGGCTACCGTGACTCGGATTTTCTTAGTGTCCAAAACTGAGGCATGACCTATAGTGATAGTATGGTGAGCCTCTTCTTTTTGCAAAGCTCGATTTCTGTAGGAGTGGTTTACTGGCTCTCGCCTTACAGGACGGTTTCCTGTCAATTGGCGATAGTTGGCCCCTTTTGAGGCCTGGCTGGATCCTGGTAAGCTGCGGCAGACCCGGCCGATGTGGCCTCGTTTCCCGCACTCATGGCAGAGTGCGTCGCGGAATTTGCATTCGGCCCTGGCATGGTTGGCTCCACAGCCAAGGGTGTAAGGGCTTCGGGCGAGGGTCCCTGTCGGACCGCAGTCGATGGACCCCTTCTTTGTCGCTGTCTGACGACGAAGAGAGGTCCTCGTGGTGCGTTGTTGAGAGCTGCCCTTCTGAGTTGGGTAAGATTTCGCTGGTCGGTGGTGTTACCGGAGTGCGGCTTCGCCGTAGTTGTGCAGCCAACTTTTTAGTCGCCTCCACAGCCGTGGCTTCGACGATGGCGTCAGCAAGGCTGATGTCGCCTTTCGCCATAAGCTTGCTTTGCACGCCTAGCGCATCTAATCCCAGAATTACTTGATCTCTTAGTGCCTCTTCTAAATCAGCGAACCCGCAGAGACCCCCTAAATTTCGGAGGTCCGCCATGAAATCGGCCACGCTCTCCCCTTTTCGTTGGTTTCTCTGATAAAACTCGTGGCGTCTCACGAGTGTAGGCACGGTTGGCACGTAATGGTCTCTCAGGATGGGTTCGAGGTCATCCCAGCTCATGGCTTTCACTTCTCGAGGTTTGGCGAGTGCTTTAGCCATCTTAAATACAGCTGGGCCGCAATGCGTCTGGAACAGTGCCCGCTTCTTTGTTGGTGTGGCGTCCTTCAAGTTATTCGTCTCGAGAAACATTTGGAAGCGATCCATGTAGGATTCCTAATCCTCTTGGTTCAGATCGAACAGAGCGGGTGGTACGATGCCGCCGGACATGGTTCTGTTGTTGGCGTCGTCTTATCACGTGCTCGGTATCGCTTCCTGGCTTCTTCGGTTCAGACGTCTCCACATCCCACCTTCGTCGCCAGTGTTAAGTACTTGGACATGGGTCGGAGTAAATGGAGACGGCCTCTGAATAGTGACTTTCAGCTCTTTATTAGCATAGTGACTTCTCCAAACAACAACAGTGAACTCTGCCTTGTATAGGCAACCCTTGTAAGAATTGTCCAATAGTGAGCTATGAACGCTAGCTCTTTTAACCAATAAGAATCCTCTGTTAAGGGCCAATCGGATTCCTCAGAACTAACCAATCCGATCTGGCCGCCTAACAGCAAATCAGAAGTGCAGGGCCAGAACCCTGCACTTTACCTCAAGCTCATACTTTATTAACTATGGTACATACACAACAGTATCCATTACCAAGCTGTCGTAATTCTGAAAGGTAGTAAAATGATCAATTGTAAGTCAAACACTAACTGGAACTGGCAATTCCATTGTTAAGCAGTATGGTCATGCACTGACTAATGATGACAGTTCTGGTTGCAATCATTAAGCAAATCACAGTTATTTAATGTAATAGCATGTGACCACAATTTACAACTTCCTGCTGTCTTCACCATTTGCTTGTCAAAAGCCAGTGCTGAAAATCTCAAATGGTGTTCACATTACCATAGAACACTGCAATGGCTACAACTTCAAGAACCAATCATAAATATCCTTTTTTCAGTGCTATGGTAACTTGAACAGTAGCTAAATGAATGCTCATTAAATGAAGATTACCTACATATAAAAATAGAACTTCTAATAAGGATGCCTATTCTCCAGTCTCTCTCTCTCTCTCTCTCTCCCCCCTCCCTCCCTCCCCCCCCTCATATACACACATATATATGAATATTGTGATAGTAGTATCAATCTGATTTGAATTACCAGTGGTATTAATATTTTTAAAATGTTTTATTTTTAGAAATGTCTCAAAGCTGTTTAATAGTTTGCAGTTTCTATATAATATTCTGTGTATGTATTTGCTTCAACTATTTTTTTGATTTATTTGTTATAAAATATCTCAATGTTTTGCTTATAAGATTTCTGAAATATCAGTTTTAATTCATTTTCCTTTATCATCTTTTTCAGTGGTCTATAAAAATTCATAATGGCAGCAATGAAGCACTCACACAATACAGGATCAACATCACTTCAATTGCACCCCTTCTGGAAAAGCTGGCAAGGAATAGTGATGTCTATTGGGTCTTGCAAGGTAAAATTTAAACAGTATTGCATTTTGATGTATCCAAAATGCTTGTAATTTTTATTTAGCACCAGAATGCCAGATTTTTCTCTAGGAATAGCTGCTGAAGTTTGTCTCATATTGTGGATTATTACTGCTACATTATTAAATTTCTATGAAATCATATTTTGCACTAGAAATAATTCTTAACATGATATCTGAGCAAATACTGAAGAAAATATTATTAACTTCCTTTGGAACAGATGATATGCTCTAAGTTGCATTAGAGATGCAACTGTAATTTTCTCTTTTGATTTCCCAAAATGCAAATTTAAATAACAGCTTACAATTTTTCTGATCACCTATGAGGGGAAAAAATTATATGTCAGCTAAAAAATAGGGTTTATTGTTAGACTCTTTGCTATGTGAAATCCCAGAATAACTATCGGGGTAAAGGTCTTCAGTAAAAAAAAATTAAGAAAGCCTTCCCCAAAGTGGACTGTTCAATAGCAGAAATCAGTTATCTATAGAAGTGGGACTTCATTTGGTTGGAAAAAATTCAAGAATAGGTCATATCTACAATCATTTTTCAAGTATAATTTAGTTTGGATAGGTGAATTAAGCAGCAAGCTTTATGTATTTTGTAAATCCTTTTGTGACATATTATTCTAGTTGGAGATGGCATTGTCAGAGTTATTCTCGAATTTATTCCTATATACTGGAAACAAAGATCATTTGAAGCACAGATAATAGTCTTTTTTTCAGCAGTTTTCTAATTAAAATTATAGGAATTCAGTAAGATTTTTTTTTGCTTCCTTGTGTGAAGGAATATTTTAATATTAATTTATCCCATCTATGTCATTTGTCATCAGACACACTAGTTATTTGAACTGTTATTAAATGGCAATTTGTTTCACTGAAATTTGGTGACAATCAAATATGCCTTTCTTGCTAAAAAGGTATAGACTAGTGATTTTTTACTCCCTTGGAACTGAATATTTATTTATTTGTTGCTTTGGTTATAAAGTAGTAACTCAGATATATTTTTCAATTCAGATCCAGTTTATGAAGATATGTTGAGCGAAAGCAGGAAAATGATCACTAATGAGAAAATAGATGCTTACAATGAAGCAGCGGTCAGTATTCTGAACAGCAGCTCAAAAAATTCAAAAGCTAAAGTAAAAGTTTTTAGTGCATCTAGACTAATAGCAGAAGAAACTATAATTCAGTCATCAGACGGCTTACATCTTCCTGAATCAAGCAGAGAAACAGTGAGTAATCTCTCTGAAACACAGCCATTAGAAGTGATAATGACAAAAAAATAATTCTAGACTTAAAATAATATGACTAATTGAATGAATTTGATTACTATTTTAATAGGTATTGAAAAACTGTTGCAAAACCATTTTCAATTATATACAGTGGAAATCTTTTGCAAAGGCAACAATTAATACCCTATAAATTTTGTAAGATATAATATAGCAAATTGAATTAAATTTCTTCACGTACTTAATGATTTTTCTTTCCCTGCATAAATCATTCCTAGTTAATTCAGATCATTTGATTGAACGCTTATATTCTCCACTGAGCTGAAGGGAGAATCCAGGATGGGTAGTCTCTAGTCTCATAGCTCTGCAGACCAAGTTGAAAAACTGAGGACACACCTCCTGGCAACGGTCTCCAGTTCTTCACTTGGTCTCAGCGTGTTCAGACCACCCTTTAAGGGTGTAGAAGAATCACCCCCTGAATTGAGTTTTTTTTCTCTTCGAAAAGCTTAGAGCAGGTTTGACAGCTAGCTGGCTTGCTGGTTAGCACTTTTGTTTTTCGGGGGTATTTTAACTGCCTTTTTTCTGTTTAAAAAAAATTCTTTGCTGGTGGACTGGTTTTTGGAATTGTGATTGTAAATTTGATTGGAGGTGCCCCTGAGAGCCCGTGTGGCCCAGGCTGTGGGGAAGTGAGTCAGTGTCTTATTCAACTCACTTTCTCCTGGTCCATTCTTACTGATCTGCGGTAGCCGTGAAAACCGCAAGGCACTTCTGCCCCTTTTCGGCATCGGTGGCCATTTCAGACGTTTCGGGACAATTCTGCAGTTTGTCTCCAGGATTGTCCCTTGGGGGAATACTAGTCATTTGGATTGAATCCTGACCCCCTATCCAGTCACCAGAGCACCGTGGCAGCTGTGAGATGCTTGAGACTGCCAGATTGATTGCAGTGCAGCCAGCACTGGCTTGCAAGCCTCTGATCTGTCAGGGCTTGCAGCAATTTTAAAGAGTCAGCCATTGTTTTTTTTTTTCCTTTTTGCTTTGACTCTTGCCTTAAATTGCGGAGCTGTGCTGAGCTCACCACTTCTGGGTCTCGCTAGCCTCCTGAAGTGGTGGACAGCTGCTGTGACCAAAGCAGGCAGCTTTAGATCCAATAAATTTTGTTTTTATTTTTCTTTGCCCCTTTTTTCCTTTTCTCTCTCCCTGTCAGTGACAGTTATTTTGGACGGGCTCAAAATGACCACCAGGGGAGCTGGCCAAGAATTATAAGCTCCTCAGCAGAGTAGGAGAGAGCTGCAAGGGGATCGACTAACTCCAGGTCTGCTGGGCTGGAGGCAGCAGCTAGGATCAAAGCTAGGAGCCTAGCCCCTAAAACACCCTCCAGGGCAGAGGATAGGCAGGCCAGGCATAGACAAAAAGCCCTAGATAAGGAGTTTGATAAGGCGGTGAGAGACTCCAAGATGGCTGAAAACAGGACCATCTCTCCTCTGCTCCCACAAGATGGCAGGCAGCAAAACCAATGGGCAGATAGACAATATCTGACTGCCTGATCTACTAGTGGCTCAAGTATTGCAGGGTTGATTTGTAGGGAAACCTCCAAATCAAGGCAAAAGCCACTCATAATAATTCTGAGCCACCACAAGGGTTTTTGATTGCTGTACCTAGAAGCCAAGCTTCCAGCAGAACCAAACTTGTGCCTGAAAATAAAAAAAAGCCACTTTACCCCTGGGTTGTGGCCTGAGGAGACCCACAGGCAAGAGATGCCATCCTTCATGAAAGCCTGGATCTCCCAAACAATTAGTCAAGAATTTCAGGCTTACGTCAACCAGCTGCACCAGCTACCTGGTTTAGGCACCAACCTCAGGGGCAGGCTTCTGCAGAACAGCTGATCTACTTCAGAAATCGTTCTGCATCCCCTTCGGAAAGAAGCCAGTCTTATGCTTCCGAGAGGGACCTCTTTCCAGAGAGGGCTTTTCGGATGGGGAGTGGGAGGTAGTAGGTCCCCCGTCCTTTAAGGACCTTTTCCAGCTTGCTCTTCAAGACTCTGCTGGTTAAGGCTAAGAGCACAGCTCATCTTAAAAAAAGGGACAAGATCACCCGGGATCTTCCCCCAGAGGAGGAGGATCAGGAAGATTACTTATTCACTGAGAAAGCATCTGTAGTGGACGCTGTACCTGTGCTGCAGACATTTATGAATGTGATTAAAAAACAGTGGGAGTCCCTGGGGGGAGGGATACACTCACCCCAGTGGGTCTGAGTCTATCTTATTTAATGGGTGGCTGCAGCAGCTGCAGGGTAGAATCCCACCTGAGGACCTCAAGGTGCATCAGGACTTAAATAAGATAATAGCCTCAGCTCAATCGACAGCTAATGCCACCCTCAAGTCAGCCAAAATTTCTTCCAGAGCCATGGCCTCATCTGTAACAGCACATAGGCTCATCTGGTTAAGAAATTGGCAGATGGATGCCAGAAACAAATGGAAGCTGGTGTTTGCTCCCTTCAAGGGAGACAGGCTTTTTGGGAAGGCCCTGAATCCCTTTTTTTAAGGAAACCAGGGACAAGTGAAAGATCCTGCCCTCCCAGGAGAGGCGTTTTGATTTCAGGTCTCCACCCAACTACAGAAAGCCCTCCTTTAAACAGGGGGAAGCTGGGGCAACCTTTCCCCATCAAAGTAGGCCCTTCATCCAAAGATCCTCATTTCAGGCTGATAGACCAGCCTTTGCCGCCAGAGGGCATCAGAGGCAAGATGACAGAAGGTCTTTTTGGGGTTCCAACAGACCTTTTAGATTCAACAAGTGACATCCAAGCCTCCTCTCCCACATGGGCCATCTTGGACTGTTCTGGCTGAGGTGGGAACAGATCACGACGGACGCTTGGATCCTGACAACTTTATGGTCAGGTCTCTCTTGGGAGTTCCTCCCCCCCACAGTGCCTTTGTGTGCTGCCCTGTCTCAAGGGACCCCTCAAAGAGGGATCTCATGGAATCGGCAATCTATCATCTGCTGGACGTTTGGGCCATCCAGCCGGTTCCTGGAGATCAAGAGAGACAGGGGTTCTATTCAATTTGGCTTGTGATTCCAAAGGCCTCGGGGGGGGTAGGGGGTGGCAAGCAATGCTAAACTTGAAAGGGCTCAACAGGCATCTAATTTACTGAAGATTCAAGGTGCGCTCTCTCCCTCTATCCTACAGGGCCTGCAGGAGGAAGATTTTTTTTTTTTTAAAAAAAGCTTTGGTAGACCTGACAGAGGCCTACCTCCATGTGCCCATAGACCCCAAACACTGTCAGTTCATGAGGTTTTGCCAAAGCGGCCACCATTTTCAATACAAGGCTCTCCCGTTCAACTTGTCATCAGCCCCATGGACTTTTACCAAGCTCCTAGTGGCCATAGCGGCATACCTCAGATCCTTACCCATAAGGATCCAATACTATTTGGATATCATCCTGAGAGCATCCTCTTCCAGACCCCAGGCGGAGGAGGATATGATGTCGACAATCAGGATCTTGGAGAGCATTGGTTCTTGATAAACCTGGACAAATGCCACCTAGTACCATCGACAAATGCCACCTAGTACCGTCTCTTGCATTTGGGGGTTATCATAGACAGTAACTGGCCAGGTCTTTCTCTCACAGGAGCATCGAGACAGTATAAGGAACGTTACATCACAGATCCTGTCTGCCAGAGAGGCACCTATCATCTTGCTGTCTCAACTTCTTGGCAAGATGATATTGTGCATCAGGATCATCCCTGGGCCTGCTTCCATGCCTGAACCCTGCAGTAGTTCCTGCTCCCCTACCCAAAGGCAAGCAGGGGCAACTCACCAAGGAGAGTTTGTGTCCCCTTGCTGGTTCTTCATTCTCTCCATTGGTGACAGTCCTGAATCATGGATCAGGGTTGCTTCTACAGGGAGCCCCAGAGGATTCCCATCACCACTGATGCCAGTCTGTATGGTTGGGGGCCCCACCTGGAAGTCCAGGTTAGGTGGTCATGGGAGGAGCTCGCCCTCAACATAAATTGGCTAGAGCTTGGGACTGCCTGCTTAACTCTCAAGGATCTAAGGCAGGAGGGGATGGGGAGACAGGTTCTTCTCCTCACAGACAATGTGGCCACCAAGGCCCACATAATCCGGCAGGGGGCACTCGCTCCAAATCTCTAATGTAGGAGGTGACTTGATTGTGCAGGTGGGCAGAGAGACACCTGTTGTCCCTGCGAGCAGAAAACATCTCCAGAGTTTCCAATGTGCAAGCAGACTGGTTGAGCAGGGCCACAGTTGACAAGTCGGAATGGCAACTGCATCCCAGTCTGCTCCAGGAGATGACGGAACAGTTCAGCCATCCGATTCTGGATCCCTTTGCATCTCTGGAGAAATCGCAGCTTCTGAGGTTCTTTGCACAGTTCCCAGCACTGGGAGCAGAAGGGGTCAACACTCTCCAGTGCAGATGGCCTTCCCCCCTTACCCTGATTCCGAGGACAATCAGAAAGATACTGACAGAGAGGATGGAGATTCTGTTGGTAGCCCTTTACTGGCCCAGGTGCCCATGGTTCGCTGACCTGGTGGGCCTGTCGATCGCCAGACCTGCACAGGATCTTCCTCAGCCAGGGCCCGATCGAGCACCCAGATCCAGCCTGGTTTCGGTTGATTATCTGGTGCTTGAGCAGGTGCTCCTGAAACAGGAGAAGTTTTCCAGAGGGTCATTCAGACCATCCAGGTGGCCAGAAGACCTTCCACGACCAGGATATATGACCCATCGTGGAGGATTTTCTGCGGCTGGTGTGCCAGTCACCTATTGGAACCTATTGCTGTGTCTGTGACAAATGTGTTAGAGTTCCTGCAGGACAGGTTGGACAGAGGTCTCGCCCCCAGTACCTTGAAGAGACAGGTGGCTGCCTTGGCCTCGGTTTTTTCGGTCAAGGACTCAACCACGCTGGCCCAACACCCCAGGGTGAAAGCCTTCCTTAGGGGAGCCACTAATTTGAAGCCAACGGTGGTCCACCGTTACCCCACCTGGGATTTGCCTAGGGTCCTGCAGGCACTGACTTCTCCCCCATATGAACCCTTGCATGAAATCACGTGCAAGGTTACATTCTTAATGGCCATTATTTCGGCCATGCATATCTCGGAGTTGACGGCCTTATCCATCAGAAAGGACCTGTGCGTTTTCCATGCAGACAGGGTGGTTCTGTGGTTGGGTCCTACCTTTCTGTCCAGGGTGAACTCCTTATTCCATCACTCACAGGAGTTGATTTTGCCTGACTTCTGTCCAGGGCCTACCCATGCATTGGAGAGAAAATGGCACACCTTGGACGTTAGGAGGACCCTCCATATATACATCAAAAGGACCTCCTCTTTTAGGAGGACTGAAGCCCTGTTTGTTTCCTTTCAGCTGTCAACTTTGGGTCGCAGGGTGACACTATCTGCTGTGGGTTGCTGGCTTAGAGCCTGTATTGCGAAGGCCTATGAGTTACTGGTTCTTCCTGTGCTGAGAATCACTGCACACTCAACCAGGACTGCAGCAGCCACTGCAGCCTGGGCAATGCAAGCTTTGGTTCTGGACTTTTGTAGAGCTGCGACTTAGTCATCTGTGACCCCATTCATAAGACATTATAAAATTGACTCCTTTGCCTCAGCAGAGGCGTCCTTTGGAAGATAAGTCCTGCAGGGCATTCATGTAGAAGTGGGGACCTCCAACCAATCCAGTTCCCTCCCATAAGACAGCCATCAGCCAGCTTTGGTATGTCCCATCCTGGATTCTCCTTTCGGCTCAGTGGAGAAGGGGCGTTGGTCCTACCTGAACGCTTCTTCTCAGGGAGCCGAAGGGAGAATCCAGTCCCACCCTGTATTCTGTCTGGTCAGAGTAGGAAGGAAATGTTTTCTTCTTGCAATATCAAATAGCCTATCTGTTAGAGGATGAGGAGCAGCTGGATTCGCTTCGACTTCGTTCAGAACTGGGGACCGTTATCAAGGGGTGTGTCCTCAGTTTTTCAACTCGGTCTGCAGAGCTATGAGATTAGAGACTACCCATCCTGAATTCTCCCTTCGGCTCCCCGAGAAGAAGCGTTCAGGTAGGAGCAACGCCCCTTCTCTCAAGTATGCAACAGTTAAACTGACCTGAAAAAATTGATTCAAATTCAGTTTTGCCATTAATTCATTTAACTAGTACTGTAAAACTTGCAAGGTGTTAACTTTAAAGCACACTTGTAATGTAACAAAGAAATTATTCTGTATTTTATGGTTGTTCTATGGATTGTTAAAATCCAGAAAATTCTTATATTGTCTAGGAATTCCCAGTTTTAAAAAGCATTGAGATATGCCAACTGTTCTATAATGTAATGTAATCAAAGGGATTTTATCATGGATTTCCAGCATCCAACTTGCTGATAAGATAAAGAGTTAAGTATTTTGTTATGCCATACTGTATTATTATTTTCACTGCTGAAAAATTAACTTTTTCAAAATTAATTTTATGTAAATAAAGGTATTGTATTTGGTTTAATAAAAAGCACTTTAAAATTTAACAAAAATAAACAAAATTCCATATGACCAAGTTATTCTTTCAATTTTTGTTTTTCAATAGAGTGCAATGATTCTAATGAACAACCACTGCAACAAGATTGTTAAACCTATTGATGGCTCATGCTGCCAACCTCAGCCTCCTGTGACTTTGATACAAAAGCTAGCTTTTTGCTTTTTGACTTCATCTGTAATTGGATATTTGGTTCTTGTTCTCATTCGTCGTAACAATAACCAGAAGAACAAGCTGTGCACTGATATGGAGAGTGGAGAAGAAAAAAAACCTGCCACTAATTCTCCAACAATTTCTACTCTAGAGACACTTTTCCAGTCCTTGTGCAAACTTGGCTTAATTATGGGCTACTTCTACCTGTGTGATAGAGCAAACCTATTTATGAAAGAGAACAAGTTTTATACTCATTCTTCCTTTTTTATACCAATAATTTATATCTTGGTGTTAGGAGTATTTTACACAGAAAATACTAAAGAGGTATCTGTTTCTTTTGTGCTAAAATTACGAACTTAGATTAATGAAAACAAGCAGTAATGGAAAACAGTAGTAACCTTTGTATTACTTCGTTATTACTGCTTTTAGATATTATAATCTTCAATTAAATGGGAAATACAAATTGAGAGTTTAGCCCCATATGTTTTATTGGAAACCAGTCTCATTGGATTCAGGGACTTGAATCAGCATTATAAACTAAAGTGATTATGTTGTAAAACCACTAAAATAAAATTGCACTTTATGAACATACATACATACATACATACATGTGTGTGTGTGTGTGTGTGTGTGTTTTCTGAGGTTCTCGCAGGTATTTGTATGTGGATCTTTGATTCTTGGGTTTTCTCCCACGTAAGATTGGAAGTGATTGACAGCCTGCTGGAATCATCTCTTCTGTTCATGCTTTCTGGTCTTTTTTCAATCTCTATGGCTTCAGCCGCAGAATCATCAGAGAAGCCATAGAGATTGAAAAAAGACCAGAAAGCATGAACAGAAGAGATGATTCCACCAGGCTGTCAATCATTTGGAAGCCTGCACTCACAAACAAAAAAATCTCCACACCACAAGCCAGGCAAACACCTGGGCACAAACAGATCCCCCCAAATACCTCCAGCTCAAACACACCCCAACCAGGCACCCAGATGAAACCCAGCTTCCTAACTAATGATAGCCATCCATTTACCCGAAGCCAAGCTGCACTACAGGCCTTCAATAAAGTAACACAATGCTGACAGCCAATCAAGATACAAAAAGAGCCAAAAAAAAGACAGAAGATATCAGAAACACCAATCAAGCAGAACACAGCAAACTCCAAGACCAATAAACACAGACCAAGACTCCCAACCAATCAGGAGGAAGAAAAAACCATTCTGGCACAGCAATAGGCTGCCCCAAATTTAAATCTGAAACCACTGTAAAAGTCTGACTCACAGATGAACACTATACAGAAGCCTGATGATGGCAGATGAGATTCTGCTGAAACGTTGCTACAACTTTAAAAGCACAACTATTATGACGTGGGAAAATACCCGAACTAAGCTGAATGCCATACATATACATATACATACACGCGCACACACACACACACACACACACACACATATATGGCATTCAGCTTAGTTCGGGTATTTTCCCACGTCATAGTAGTTGTGCTTTTAAAGTTGTAGCAATGTTTCAGCAGAATCTCATCTGCCATCATCAGGCTTCTGTATAGTGGGAAAATACCCGAACAAAGCTGAATGCCATACATGTAAGTGCCCGCGAAAACTTAAGAAAACACACACACACACACACATATAATTTTCATAGATTTTCACGGGTACAGATATGTAGGTCTAAGTGTATTCTGATCTTTTCCCATGTAAGATTAAGAGTATCTTGGCAACATTTCACCGAGGTCCCACCCATCCTGAGGCTAGTGCTTTTGGCTTCGTGCCAGTGCAAGTAGTGTGTGTTCGGAGCTGCAGTCTCTATAAATACTGGTGGGGGGGCTGGTGTGCTGGGCTGGTTGGCTGCACTGCTGCCTCTTGATTGGTTGATGGAGTTGATATTGATTTAATGGGCTGTGTGATGACCTTATGAGTTTTGTTATGGAGATATCCTGGATCTTGTGGAGATTACAGCACAAGATACAGGATATCTTCACAATAAAACTCACAAGGCCATCACATAGCCCATTATACCAACATCAACTCCATCAACCAATCAAGAGGCAGCAGTGCAACCAACCAGCCCAGAACACCAGCCCCCCCCCACTAGTATTTATAGAGAGACGGCAGCTCCCAATACACACTGCTTGCACTGGCACGAAGCCGAAAGCACCAGCCTGAAGATGGCGAGTAGGACCTCGCCGAAACGTCACCAAGATACTGTTAATCTTACACGGGAAAATATATATTTTTGTATGTATGTGTGTATGATGTATGTATGTATATGTGTGTGTGTGTATTCATTCTCACGTTTTCGCGGGTACTTACATGTATGGCATTCAGCTTTGTTCGGGTATTTTCCTACATCATTGTAGTTGTGCTTTTAAAGTTGTAGCAACCTTTCGGCAGAATCTCATCTGCCAGAAACAGACAGAAGATATTAGAAGCAGAACACAGCAAACTCCAAGACCAATAAACACAGACCAAGACTCAACCAATCAGGATGAAGAAAAATCCATTCTGGCACAGCAATAGGCTGCCCCAAATTTAAATCTGAAACCACTGTAAAAGTCTAACTCACAGATGAACACTATACAGAAGCCTGATGATGGCAGATGAGATTCTGCTGAAACGTTGCTACAACTTTAAAAGCACCACTACTATGACGTGGGAAAATACCCGAACAAAGCTGAATGCCATATATATATATTTCTTTTATATATATATATTTCTTATATATATATTATTTAATCCTATTTTTATTCTTTTTACCCAAAATTATTGACAATGTTGTTTTAGTGGACAACATTTAGTCAGCCAGAGAGCTCTTAATAAGCAAGGTGGTTCCTAAAATGCCTGTGTCCATTCTTCCCCTAAAAGTACTTCATACAGTTTTGCATCACAAATCACTTTCTGCTGTGTTTAAAAAGCTAACTGGCAAGGAGTATATGAAGTTTGTTAGCTGAAATGAAAATGAAAAGGTTTGATGGCCTTGCAGCTTATTCATAGCATTCTGTGCAGTCCTTTGTCTTGCAGTCCCTGTCAAATATTTCAGCATGCATACTTATGGTTAATTGCTGTTGTAATTATTAGCATGATAATTGCAGATGTATTTACTTATAATAATATTATGGTTTACTTAATTGTTCTTTTTTCATTTACTTTGCACAGACTAAAGTGTTAAATAGGGAGCAAACTGATGAATGGAAAGGATGGATGCAGCTTGTCATTTTGATCTACCATATCTCTGGAGCAAGCACAGTAAGAATTTTTTTTAATATAATTATTTTTCAGGAAAATAGACTTTTGGACTACAATATTAAATTTAAAATAATCTTTTAAAACATTTGTTTCATTGGGATGGTTAAAGTTTGTTTTGAAAGATATACCTTTGTCTCAATTTTCTTATTTTCTTGTAGTATGAAGTGATGTAATATGAATAAAAATATCAATTAATCAGAATGACTGGATAATTTGAAAATAACATATTTTTATTTATTTTGTTACTATCCTTATTATCCTTCCTTCATCTCATCTTTATGGTTCTCAAATTGGAGTACATTCACTTATGGAAGAGGGATTTGATTTTCTATTGGGGAGATTTGAAAACAGTCCTGAAATAGGTGATAATTTTATCTCTGCATAAGATAATATTAGCAAACAATACTAATTGATGCAAATGAAATGTAATATCATTTATCCCCTCACTAGTGTGACATCTCTTTATGAGAGCTGTTTTAATTATGGCTCTTTGTGTTTGGTTTTAAGAGTCACTATTTTGGTCTTCTAATGGAGTAGTTGGAACAATGCCCAATCTACATATCTAAACCATTTTATTATTTTATTTATTATAAATGCTTCTATGTTATTTCCATTATCTGACTAAATCCTACATGCATACATGTAAAAGGATCAGTCTCTTACATCATGAAATCAATGAATGGTTAATTGGGGATGTATTGAAAAGACCTGTAACACAAAATAAGTAGGGAATAGAGCTTTAACATCTAGTTATATATATTTACTGAAGCAAAACTAAAATCAAATGGATTTCATAAATCATTATTTTTAAATTGGAATTTAATTGATTACTTGGGTTTTTTTTAATGCTCCCATGTTTTTGTTTATAGTTCTTGCCAGTGTACATGCATATCCGTGTTTTGGTTGCTGCATATCTATTCCAAACAGGCTATGGACATTTCTCATACTTTTGGATCAAAGGAGATTTTGGCATTTGTAGAGTGTGTCAGGTAAGAAGCTTATGTATGACATTCAAGATTGACTACAATCATAAAATTGGGTGAAGTTCTATATTTGGTACATTCTTGTAACATCCATTGAAGCTGTGCAAAGAATCATGTTTTTGTCTCTGAACCAATTATCCCTCTGTTGTAGCAAATTTTCAGGCATACATTCAAATTCATCATTTGTGCTAATTTGTAAATAGTGGATCTATTCTTACCAAAGTTAAAGCTTACAGGAAAAGGTTTATTCTATCTTAGAATGCCTAGACTTTTGTATCCATTGGAGGAACCTCTCTACATAGCTGTGCCTTTTAGAAGAGGACTTTTCTTCAATTTTATATTGAGATAAGAAATTATGAAAATGGAAAGACTTTTTTCTCAGCCTAATTAAGCAACTATTTTATAAAACTGGTAACTCTTTCAGAAAGACTTACCTCCTTCCCAAGCACTATAAAGCTTAGAAAAAAAAGACTCTAGTTTCTAACTGAAGTTCAGATAAACATATTGGTTCCTACTAGAATTCTTGAATCACTATTATTTTCAATCAAATAAATTTTTTTATGAAGTGTTTGGCATTAAATAATAAAAACAATAACAGCAGCAATACTACATATGCATCTGGACCAAAAAAAGATGGAAACGGGGGGAAAAAAATCAAAGAAAGAAATTAGTTTACCAAGATGCTACTGGAAACAAGAAGATGGCAAAATTGGCAGAACCACACAATGATCTCAAAGAAGGGGATCCTCTGGAGCCATAGATTGGGAACTGGCTCAAACTACTGGGGACCATGAGCTATGTTTAAGATTGATGCTAGTATCGGAAGTGGGGAGGTTTCCCTCCCAAGTAAGGGCTTGCCAACTACAGGAAGCCTACAACATGACAACTTTATAGAGAAAGCTGGCAGTGGACTAGATGAGATAGGCAAGATGTGGACCATTATGATGTGTGAATTGCATCAAGCTACTTTTTTCAATCTTTAAGGATAGTGATAGAGAGGATTAAAATTGAGAACCAAGCAGACCAATGATAGTGATTGTCTCTCCTTCCCAACAAGAAAAGCCATGGAAAAACTACTTTCTGCGTCCATGGTCACAAGAAGAAAACATTGCACCAAAAGTGTTAGTCATCTTGTAATGGCCCACTATATATCCCATCATACTTTCAATCCCTTAAGAGCTGTTTACAACCAAAATGCAAGTCAATACTTTTATTTAAAAGCAAACCATATTAGATTACAGATAATTTCACAGTAAGATCTTTATTTTAACATCCAATTTATTTCTAATTTCATTGGGCACAGATTTTTTTAAATCTTGCAAATTCCTTGTGAGTGCAATTTGTATGTTCTTGACTGCAAAATGGATAAGCTGGGGAACTTGGAAATTGCTCTGTGGGTGTAAGTCAAAGTACAAAACTACCATTGCAATTTGAGATTATATTCCAATGTAGACATTTCATTTATTAAAATTGAAGTGAACTTTTCAGATGATACACCTTTAATAGCAAGATTTCTGTTTTTGTTTACCATCCACAAAATATCAGGCACTGTAATTGTAGATAACAAAACTGATATGATCAATGTGTTTCTAAATCTCTAATCATTAGCTGGCTTTACTAATTAATGTAATGTGTTCCCCTCTCAAAGTAGAATATGCCTTTTTTGTGTGATAGGGTGATTTTCAGTAGGAGAGAACAGAGAGCTTGTTATCTCTGAATTGTCTTATTTTGCTCTACAATCCTTCTCCAAAATAAGTGAACTGTATATTAATTTTTGTTCCATTATTTTACTATTCAAGTGCTATTAGTTAATAGTTTTAATGTTAAAGTCCATGCATAGCAATAGGAATTGTGGGGAATACTGTTAGCACTGGCAGTATAACTAATCTTAAATTTCTATGTTGAACTGGAATTCTGCAAATCTGTTTAGACCAGGAGTCTCCAACCTTGACCACTTTAAGACTTGTAGACTTCAACTCCCAGAATTCCTCAGCCAGCTAAGCAAAGCAAAGGTGGCTGAGGAATTCTGGCAGTTGAAGTCCACAAGTCTTAAAAGTTGCCAAGGTTGGACCCCTGCTTTAGACTATCTGACTGGCTCTATCACAGTAAAAAGGAGATATCTTGCCTAGATCTGAACATCTATAGTTTAAATTTATATTCCAAAATAAACACAGATTTTCTTGTTGCCTAAACAAGAAAATGTTCTATTAGAGACTTTTAGGGTTTTTTAAATTGAATTTTAACTCAACTTTTTTAGAGCATGAGTTACAAAATTGTTTCTCATATAAATTGTAATAGAAGTAATCTAAACTACAAATATACTTAAAATAGTCTGCCACTTCTGGTGAAATTACAATCAGATTAAGATTATATTAAAATATACAAACAAATGTCTGTACTATTTCATTGCCAAATACTTAGGTATTTTTCTCAATATTAACAGGTTTTGTTTCGACTGAACTTCCTGGTTGTGGTGCTATGCATTGTAATGGATCGATCTTACCAGTTCTATTACTTCGTTCCTTTAGTCACTTTCTGGTTTTTAATCATATATGTTACATTAGCTCTGTGGCCTCAAATTATCCTGAAGAAAGCTAATGGTAAATATTTCATTTTACACACCAAAAAAAACTGTTAACATAGCTAACAATGACCAACTAATACTCATTTTTTCTACCAGCATTTGAATATCTTAAAATTGCTCTATTCATTTCCCCATCTTTGCTAAGTAGGAATTTACTAAAAGTTATGTATGTGGCTCTTTTTGTGCACAAAACAATTGTTTTCAAGTGGCCCAAACAAAAAAGTGTACAATAAATGGAGTAAAATGAGCTTCTTTTCTTAGATATGATTACTATAGACAGAAATGTTCAAGTCTGTAGAAAATTCCAGTTAAAAGGTTTCATTGGAGATGGTATGATCAGATGTTGGTGATGGTTGTGATGGCTGAAGGGAATGTCTGGAGGGAAAGATTGGGGGCTCTGACATAGAGATGATGCACTAGAAAGGAGAAAGCATTCACACAGTACTCTCTTACAGCTCAGTATATGGTTGTCCAAATCCTACCAAGTAGTCATTCAGTGTACTGACCTATTCACGGAATTTACACAATGTGTTTACTGTATTAAAAATAATACAGAATTTTTAGAATTTTCTAAAAATGAATAACAATTTCTCTTCTTTGTTGCTTTTCTACAGGTAGTTTCTTCTGGCATTCTAGCTTGCTGTTAAAATTAGGATTCCTGTTTGTCTGCATTTATTTTTTAGCATACTCTGAGGTTTGTATTGTACTTTAAGTGTGGTAGAATACAAATTCAAGCTAGAATTAACACTTAAGAGAAAGCATTCACAATGTTGGAACAGGCAAGGTAAAAATCTAATGTGTCTGAAAAGAACAGGGTATTTTCATTGAAAACAATTAACATGCTTTTAGATCTGTGATAATGCATTAATTGTTTTCTGATAAATTGGGTGTTGAAATGCCTGACAGTCCAAAGACAATGCATCTGTTTTCAAAATGCACATTAGTCTATGCTCTTTAATTATAGAGAGAGGGCGTTAGTTATTTAAAAGCTTTTATGTTTTTATTTTTCTGCATTTACTATTAGTAAACATGGTGGTAGAATATTAGGAACAAAAAATATTCTAAAGAGAAGTCAAGGAAAAGAATACTTGGATGTTTTATTAAGGATATGTGTGTTCGTGTATACATACAAGCAAACAAACAAAGCACATTCTGAAACAAACTACAAGAATTGCCAAACCACCACAAACAAAAGCATATCATGGAACTTATGGTCTTGTGAATCGTACTGAATTTTTCAATATTTCTGGATAAATGTGACTCAAAATGATCTATTCTTTATATGCCCTATATAAGCAAGTATAATTTTGACCCATTTATTTAATTGAGTTCTCTATCTAGTTTTAGGACTTGTCAGGAAAAGAGATATTTATCCAAAAATTTTTTTTAGAAAGGTTCACAAATGTTTAAAATTGTGTATAGTTTATTTGACATATTTTTTTAAAAAAATCAAAGTTTTTGTAATAAAAATTGACACTTATGGAAACACAGCTGAAGAATGAGTTGTTTATATTTTTCATGTTTGAGACGCATGCTTATATGTTGCGTTGTTATATATAATAATTTACTTATGCATGCATACATTGCTATTTACCAAATGCTATACTATTTGTAGATATGTGCAATAGGAATTTTATATACAGATATGGATGTCCATGGAGACATATTACAAATAGTTCTCTTACAGTAGTTCATTTAGTGATTGTTCAGAATTATAACGATGCTGAAAAAATGACATGACTTTTTTGACTCACGACTAATGTAGTATCCCGATGGTTACATGATCAAAATTCAAATACTTGGAAACTGATTCATATTTATGACAGTTATAGTATCTCAAGATAATGTGATCAACTTTACACACTTTCTGACAAGCTAAATCAATGGGAGAGCTAAATTCACTCAACAATGGTGTTACTAATTTAACAACTGCAGTGATTCACTTAACAACTGTAGCAAGAAAGGTCATAAAATGGGGCAAAATTCACAACAAGTGTCTCACTTAGCAACAGAAATTTTGGGCTCAGTTGAAGTCATAAGTCAAGGATTACCTGTAATATAAATCTATACACAGATGGATGTCTGTTGAGAGCAGGGAATATACATGATGAAACTGGTATGATTACATCACTGCAAGTATATCCTTTTGATGACATGGTTTGCAAATGTTGCTGGCTATATAGCAATAGTACTTAGATTTATATACCGCTTTATAGTGCTTTACAGCCCTCTCTAAGCGGTTTAGAGAGTCAATATATTGCCCCCAACAATCTGGGTCCTCATTTTACCCACCTCAGAAGGATGAAAGGCTAAGTCAACCTTGAGCCTTGATGGGATTTGAATTGCCAAATTGTAGGCAGCTGACTGCAGAAATAGCTTGCAATACTGCACTCTAACCACTGCGCCACAGAGGCTCCTGTATATAAATAAATATACTATAAATGTATATATATAAATATAAAAAAATATACTATGTTTCCTATTTTTTAGCATTCAACTTTATAATTAGCCTTTTTATTAATCATCCTGAAGATTTTTAGTACAGTAAATATACCCTTGAATAGGCAAAGATCTGCAGGCTATTGAGGACATGGGGAATTCAGCCTTATAAAAATGCACACTCTATGATTAATCTTAAAATACTATTTCCTTTTCAAAGAAGCAATTATTGTACTAATAATTACTATGTAATTATATTAAGACTTGGGAAGTGAATGAATTAATATATTTGCCCATTATATTGAAACATGAAATTATTTCATTTTGCAAATATTTAGGAATAAAAGGTGTTAAGGAATAAAACAGTTTTTTCTCTAGCATAAGATCTTAATGGAGTATAATGCTTCATGAATGTAATGTTTTGCTAAAGAAAATGTTAACATATGCCAGATGGAGTCTGATGTGAAATAACTTTTTCCTATTATTAAATAATCAGATTAACTATATTTTCAGGATGTTTTCCTTTTATATATAGTGGATATAAAATGTCTGCACATCCCTGTTAAAATGCAAGATTTATGAGATGTAAAAAAATAAGTGAAGCACAGTGATTGCAGTGCTTTTCTTCAGCTGGAGCTGACTTTAGTCAAGGTGGACAGAATTATACCCAGTTCCAAATATTAATTAATTTTGTCCAAATCTTCAGGCTTCAGCTAAAATGCTAAAGACGAAGAGGGATTTCATCTTTCAACATGGTGATTCAAAGTATACCTCCAGATTAAGGAAGGAATGGCTTCACTAGATGAAGATCAAAGTTTTGGAGTTGTCTGGGCAGAACCCAGACCTGGAACCAATTGAAAATATATGGAGTGACCTGAAGACGGCTATGCCCAAGAGATGCCCTCTCAGTCTGACAGATTTGGAGCACTTTTGCAAGGAAGTGTAGCCAAAGATCAAAATGTGCCATGGTGATAGGCTCTTACCCCAAAATGCTGTCATAAAATCAAAAGTTGAATGCTGTCATAAAATCAAAAGTTTCAACAAAGTATTAGTTTAAGAGTGTGCACACTTATGCAACCAGGTTATTTTATGTTTTTATTATCTTTCAAACTAAAAAGATTTAAATCCAATATTTTTTAATTGAATTGTGCAGCTTCTATGTTATATTAAAGGTGAGGAAAATATGAAGCGATTTATCTTCATCTTATTTTTTTACATCCTGAAAATCTGAATAGATGTGTGGATTTTTTATCAACTGCATGATGAACTATGGAATTTTGTATTTTCGTCCAAATATATTTCTACTTCCAGAAATTGAGTATTTTTATCACAGGACCTAGTACTCTAACATAGCTGTTCTGTACATATGTTTGTTTCTTACAGGATCTGTTTGAAAAGGTTTTTTCTATATGGCCATTGTCCATGTTTTTTGAACTAAATGGGAGCATCTATGAATGGTGGTTTAGATGGAAATTAGATCGATACGTATGTATTTTTTAAATTTTTCATAAGTATTTTTATGTGATCTGACTATAGCTGTGCTCTCATTGCTGAAAATTACGTTTGAATTATAATTTCAGCTTCAAAGCAAAATAAAATTTTAAAAAGGGAACAGAAATTTAATGTTCCAACTATAATGCTAAATTAATATTTGCTAAATGCTGAGATAAAGCAATATTCTTTTCTCTTACAGGTTGTTTTCCATGGAATGTTGTTTGCTTTTATTTATCTAACTTTTCAGAAACGACAGGTTCTCTCAGAAGGAAAGGGAGAGCCACTCTTTCCTACCAAAGTTTCAAATATTTTCTTATTTATTTCAGTAGTGTTTTTTCTGGTAAGTTTTTAAACTGCAATGGCTAAATACAGTTTTTATTAAATTAGACACTTAAGTGACATGTGATCAAGAATAGACATCTAGTCTGAAAATGGACGAGTGTTTTAAATTTGAATGATTACATGGATGTTTATCTTATGGGTGAATGCAATATCTGTTTTCATAAATAGTTGCTTTATTTGGCTCATAACTTTGCTTTATATTTGTAGACATATTCCATCTGGGCAAGTAGCTGTAAGAATAAAACTGAATGCAATGAAATGCATCCTTCTGTTTCAGTTGTGCAGGTAATTATATTATCTGCCATGTCGATGATTAAATTGACACATAGCTAATAAAGTATAAAGTATTATATTTTGTAAAGCAATTTTGAACTGGTATTTCTAAAGAGAGCAGAGTCAAATTAATTACCACAATAATTAAGCATTTTGTTGATCAGTGAAGCAGGAGTTCCTAACCCTCAGGCTGCCCATTGGGAATCAGGCCATTCAAATGGCGGGCGAGCACACAAAACTTTATTTGTGCATTCACAGGAGCTAGGTTGCATGTGTAAAACCTGCCTCCACCACCACCGCTGCTGTGGAGCCAGAAAGGTTGGGTACTACTTCAGTGGAGTATACAGCTGTTGTACATTTTATAACAGACATTCCTGGTTAATTTTACTTTCATTAGACATAAATTATGGATTCTACCACTTAAATATTTCTAATCAGAGATGTGAAAAATTGGGTATTTTAGCAGTGGAAAATTCAGTGTTTTCTCATGAAATTTTATATTTATTCCTAAGAGTATGTCAGTATGAGCATTTCTGACATTCTTCATATTGCCCTGCAAAATAATCTTTTGGAATACCATCTGTGATGAATGTACTTTTGGAAAAGCACAAATCGCATCCATTCCAGGGGCTAAATTAAATATTTTGGGAGTAAAATGAAAAAGTGCATATCCCTGCGTTCAGTCTCCTCACAACTGTACAGAAAAATATTTTGGATTTAAGACTTTTTTTTTCTTTCAAATTAAGCCTGGTAGACATTGGAATAGGATTCTTCAGCATCTCTAGTAAATCTTTGTTCCAAATTTCTTTTTTGTATCATATGAAAGCCTCAACAAACTATTGTATGCACTCTACTATTGCATAATAACCATGCATATACATATAGACACTTGCAATCCTTTAATATTTAGCAATATATGCGACCCTTGGAGCAGGAATGCTCACTGTGTTCTGAATTCACTATGGCCTAAACTTAGGTCAGCAATTTGTTGTAACTCAACTTATGACTTAATAGATCTTCATTTTTGAGGAAGTATTTGTAGTTATTCAAGTGTAGGTTGTCATTTTTTATATGATAAAATTTAGCTTTTTGGTTATTCCTTGATAATTTTCATGTTAACAGAATTTGAATTTCTTATACCATAGGTCAGTGGTGGCTAGCCTTTTTGGGCTCCCGTGCCGATAATTGCGTGCACGCTTGTCTGCTCATGCTTGCGTGCCATCACCCAGAAGGCAATTCGCGCAGGGACCCTCCCCCCATGTTTCCTGCACACACAACCCATGCAATCCGCACTGCGTGCTGCTGCATATGCATGCACGATCTCCCACACACATGCCACGTGCTTCTGTGCAATCAGCTGGCAGGCGGTGCGCACGCATGCACAGTAGACCTTTTCTGGGCAAGAGCTCGCTTGCCAGCAGTAATAGCTCTGTGTGTCACTTCCAGCACGCGTGCCATAGCTTTGCCACCATGGCCATAGGTTGTGTAACCTAAATGCATAGCAAAAGCAGACTATATTTTTATATGGTACTTGGTTTTTGTCTTTCAGATTTTAGCTTTCATCCTAATTAGGAATATACCTGGCTATGCTCGTTCAGTATACAGTTCATTTTTTGCATGGTTTGGCAGAATTTCTCTTGAGGCAAGTAGCATCACAGTTCTAGTTTTAAAACTGAAATTTCTAAAGTGAGTGTAATAAGAATTCATTAATATAGCATCATATAGCAAGCATATGAGTCCTCCAAAATCTTTAAAATTCTGTATTTTTTGCTATATAAGACGCTCCAGAACAAAAGACGCACCTAGTTTTTGGGGAGGAAACAAGAAAAAATCTGCCTCTGCCACTCAGCCCCAGCATGTGGCTTGTCAGGGCTCTGCTCCATTCCACCACCACTGGTCAGCTAAGTGACAGTTGGATCTCCGCCTTCCATGTTCCAGCCAATCAGCGGGCTGTCCAACCAGAAATGGCACTATTGCTACCTCTTCTGTGTCTGATGCCTACTCCAGGGAACACTGGAGCCTTCGCCAGTGTTACCCAGCTATCGCCACCACTGCCTATCAACCTCCCAGAATACTGCCGATCAGCTCTTCCAAATGTCAGGGATCGCTGCTGCCTGTTGGCCCCGCCGCCTATTGATCCCTGCTGCCTGGAACAGTTGATCGGTATTATGGGAAGCTGATCCAACTGCCGATAGGCAGCAGCAATAGCCAGGAGGAGGCAGCAGACAGGCACAGAGGCCAAAAAGGGGTGTGCGGAAGTTGAAAATGGGGCATGAGGCCGAAAATGGCCAAAGGCTGGGGCTGATGAATGGGTGAGGCTTCAACAATATTCATTCCATAAGACACAGAGACATTTTCACCCACTTTGGGGAGACAAAAAGTAAATCTTATGGAGCAAAAAATATGTTACTACTCATGGATTGTAATTTTTAATGTGATGCAAAATGAAGTAAAGTTAGAGTTAAATGAAAATTATGTTTTACCTCGCCTCTCATCCCATAGTTTTGACCCCTGATATTTTTTTTGTAAAAATGAAGCCTTGTGACCCACATGGACAATTACACAAATATGGACAGTTTTGAAAAGAGTGTCTTGTAGCAGTTTAACATGAGTACCACTAGGAAACTTATATTAAAATCTACTCTTAGGCATCCAAGCCTCCCGAATGACTTGGCTGATGTTTCATTCTGTCATTGCAACAAACGTCACCACATGATTTATATGGGAAAAATAGAAGAAAACGTTATTGGGTTGCCTTGATACAACTAATATATAGCAAAAGCAATAGCACTTATATTGCTTCACAGTGCTTCACAGTGCTTCACAGCTCTCTCTAAGTGATTTAGAGTCAGCATATTGGCCCCAATAGTCTGGGTCCTCATTTTACCAACCTTGGAAAGATGGAAGGCTGAGTCAACCTTGAGATGATCAATATCGAACTTCTGGCAATCAGCAGAGTTAGCCTGTAATACTGCACTCTTAAGTACTGCACCACCATGCAGTGGTAAAATTAATTGTGATTTTTACCCATTTGTACAAAAGAATTCAGATTTGATATTCATTGTGGATAAAGAAAGCAACTTGGATTCCCACTTGAATAAAAGTCACCAACCCTTACTAGAGGGAGTTTGCTTTTTCATCAGTTGGTGGGATAGAGATGGTGCATTACTGTTGTAGACATAATCTGTTTCCACTAAGCTTAGAATATGTGGTAACAGTCCATGTGTTCAAATGTCTTACGGTATCACATAGTTCTAATTATTGTTATATTTTCTTTCCAGCTCTTCATCTGTCAGTATCACATCTGGCTAGCAGCAGATACAAAGGGAATCTTGGTCCTTATTCCAGGAACCCCCATGCTCAATATTATTGTCAGCACTTTTATATTTGTCTGTGTGGCTCATGAAATTTCCCAGATTACAAATGATCTTGCACAGATTGTTGTTCCAAAAGATAATGTAATGCTGCTGAAAAGGTTAATATGGGCATGTATGTTTTTCTCCGGATTTCTCTTTTTATCATCTTTTCAAAAACAGTGAAGATGTTAACTTCCACAAAATCCTTCAGTCATTGCTTTAGCTTCATTTTATACCTCCTGAATCAAATGATAATCAGCAGGAATTACATACTCCCTCAATTTTGCTCCTGTTCCTGAGGAGCACAAGAAAAAGAAACATAAGAAATACACTAAACATGTATATGTTGCCTAAGGATAACAGCCGTTCAAGAAAATAGGAGTGCATTATATACAGCTGTACAGGGAGGAAAAAATGATTTTTCTGCTGGATGATTATTCTGTTTACAAACCTTTCTAAAATTAATGTAACAATCGAGCAAAATCAGCTCAGCTAGAGGCGTTTAAGACTTTTTCTGGAAGCATTTCTTAAAACGATTAATAATTATTTACATCCACTGCATGGAAAAGCAAAACTGCTTATGCTGCAACAAATTACATAACCCACCTCTTGATAGCATTTTGAATTCCTGGAACCACATAGAGAAATCATTGAAGACTATTAGGCTTCAACAGTACTGCATAGCATCTGGGAACAAAATGTCTGTGGTGATTTATTTTAAATTTCTGGGTACATGTATTATTTCTGGGGAACTTCTCAAGAACTGAGGGATAAAAAGACACTGAAATATAATCTTAATGTTTACAAACTGCATTTCAGTTCAGTAGATCTTCAGCAATTTCTCTGAGTTTAATAATTGACATTTACTTTGAATATTTTGAGCAGTCTTATTTTTCTTTCACTATTTATTTTTAATCAGTATTTTCAAGTCTCTTTAATTTCAAATGTTAATTGGAAATTTAATATTTCCTCTGATTTTCTTCTTAATTCTCCTTTCTGGTATACCATTGAATTAGTTTTTCTTCTTTTCGTGAAAATAATTTTATTGGAACCAGAGAAGTTTTTATCTGACACACTTCTGCAAAGAAGTTGGGCATTTGTGATTGCTCTGTGATTTCTGTAAGAATTACTTTTTGGCTTGGGAGAAAGTTTTTTTTTTTCCAGAATTTGCACGGACTGCATGAGAAGGACAAAAAAATTACCTCCTCAAATATAGGAATTTCAAAGCTATTTTACCAATCACTGTCTTAAAAGGGCTATAAAGTGGTTGCAGTTTCTTTTTGAAATTGATCATGCACAATCCCATGCAAAATAGGTAGTTCAGGAATAATATTACAAAGTTTTAAAATATAAAATGCTTATGGTTTGCATATGCCCTTCAAATTCCATTAATAATTAGTTACATTCTCAGTAGTATTTCTGTTCCTATTCACAAGCATGCTGTACAGATATTAAATATACAGTAATTGAATTTGGAGGAAATTTGACTTAATCTGAAAAATTTAAGTGGAACATGCCAATTCTAATATTTTAATTCTGGCAATTTGGAGTGTATTCCTCCGCAATTTGTAGTCAAAATATAAGTATTATCCAGTATACTAACATTTGTATAGAATATGTAGATTCTAAGATGCATATTGACATTAAAATTTCATTCATAATTTTTAAAACCTATACCCCATTGGCTTTCTATCAATATCAGTTTCAGCACTAAGTTTGGGAACCGGAGACTTGTGGTGAAATAGTGTGTGTAATCTACATAATTTATTTTGCATTGAAAACTAAAAAGCATTTTGAGGTGCTTGGGAAAAGTTGCTGAACAAAGAAATGTCTATCTTTTTGGGGGAAGTGGGGGGGGGGGTAAAATGACACCTTGGGAGGTATGTTTATGGTATGTTAATTGGGGACTTAGCTTTGATATCAGTTGCAACATGTCCCTAATATGTCTGCATGTTGCATCCAGTTTTAGCACTTGAAGAATGAATAGACAGTATTGTTTTCTATGCATATGTACAATTATAGGGCTTTTTATTTATTAATGTGTTTTGATGTATGGAATTAGAAACTCATAATTCCTATTGTAATAGATTATACTAAACAATGGGAAAGAAGAAGAAATCCCACTAAATAATAATGGGAAAAATAGGTTTCAAACTGTTAAATGTTTGTTACATTAGCTTCTTGTCTAAGTCCTGTGTTCATTTATTTCATAAGGTGTGAAAAGTTCTGTTTTACCATTAATTATTTGCATTTTTTCCCTTCAGTTTTGTTTAGCATGGATAGGCTTGCAAGTCAGGAGTTGAATGTACAAATAAGATCCAGTGAGAAGTTTTGTTAAGATGGAAGTGTTTTGTTGTTATAATCTGAGTATATAGATATTTTATTTATCTGTTGTACAGGTTTGGTTAAAGATTATTTTTTAAGTTTGAAATATTGCACTTGTCTGCTATATATTTTTTAAAGAATATATTTCAAAGTTATGTGAAAAAAATGAAGTAATTTAAGGTTTAAATAAATGTGGTGTGCTTATTTTTGTACTAAAGGAGCATCAATTAAGTAAAGGAGTGTTATGTGTATGTGTGTCTTTTTTTAAAAAAAAAATCTTTCTGAAGTCTTTTAAACATCTCTGGCTTATCTGGCATAAAATACATGAAAACACTACATTACTTGTGAAATTCTTATATAAAATATTGAAAAAATATTGTTATAAATAGATCCTTTCATAAAAGGCTCCAGTAAAAATATAGGACCTAATAGTTATTTTGCTGTGTATCATTTAAAATTACTGTCTCAGATTTGTGGAAAAGGAAAATGACCTTGAATTACAGTCCCTTCATAGAAAAATTAGGTAGAGAAAAAAAAAAACCTGTTTTGATACAATGTTTCAATTATCCTGTTTTTCCTCGTAGCTATAGGAGTAAGAATGGTGATTGTGCAAAGTGTTATACAAACACAAATTGTGCAAAACTTTGTTGCTTAAATTTGGTTGAAAAATAAAATGGCTATTTAAAAGTTTTATGTAATTAAACTACATTCCTACAGCAACTTGGAAAAATAGCTCTGCTTTCACCCACTGATAACTTTTTTAGAATCTAAACCTTTCTTTAACAAAGAATAAAGGATTTTTCACATTCTTCAACAAATCTTCAGGCAACTTTTGCCCAGATCATAAGACAGAGTGAATAGTAGTTTTATCATCACAAATTTTATGATGTCTCAATTGGTCAGTTTTGTGTGGTTGTTAACAATAAAATAATCCGTAGTAAAATCCGTCACAGGATGATGGCTAAAATGGCTGCCAAGTCAGTATGTTGAGGTCAATTGCCTGGTTAAAGGAATAGGAATCTTCAGGTATTCTGGGATGCCAAGATCTTGAAAACTGACTCTGCCAGTTTCCCCAGGGGATTGCAATGGGGGACTATCATGTGGAATGTGATTGATAGATTAACAGACCCCACCAATGCCCTTTGCTCATCCTACTCCCTCCATTACAGTTACAGTTGATAATTTGAATTTTTATAGTGCTTTATTATATTCATGTTTTTTGTATTATTTTTTTAACATTGTAAAAATGTTAAAAAATCCAGAACATATTGCAGTGAGATGTGTCACAAACAAATTTAATAATTAAATAAAATAAAATAAATAACAGTGTATATATCAGTTGTAGATCTTCATTTCTTGATCCATCTTTTGTAAATCAGCAGGGGTATTATATTTTCCTTCATTTTATTATTTGCGTCTCCTATTTGCAAATTTGAACAACAGTTTTTCATCACTGCATTCTCAAGGAATGGTGAGTTCTCTCACCATTCACCAGTAATTTTTGGAATAATAATTCAACTATTCCAGAATCCTTTACTCAGCAGATCAGATTTGTTTAGCAATTAGATGCCTATTCAGTTAATATTGGAAATTGCAACAATTGAATATGAAAGAATATCTCTAAAATTTGATGAAGAAACTACATGACAGTAAGGCAAGTTCTGTGCATTATGCAAAAAGATTTCGTAAGATGTCATGAGGTTTAAAAGTGGGACTTCATTGTTTTGTGTTGATGAGAAAATAGGTGCTCAGAGGCAGCACCATCAGTATCTTATTGGACAAAATTTGTTCAATAGTCAGAATCTTGGTTCAATTTATTTAGAATATGCAACAGAAGACTAATATTTTTTCATTTGGGGAGAGGTCATTAGGAATTAGAAATACTTAGCAAATTGCAATTTAAAAACTTTATTAAAACTAAATGTAGCTGGAATAATGAAAAATAATGCTAAATGCATTTTCATTCTAAAAATACAGTATGGAATAATTGTACAGAAGAAATCAAGATTAGTGCTAAGAATAGAATATATTCTTAATTAGCAATATCTAGTATTGGTAACTTTCTGATTTAACATTTCCATATACGAAACATGGAGAAAAAGAATTATGCTAGTTAAAAACGTCCTGCAAAATGACTGCATTAAATTAAAATGCAACATGCTTTAACTTCACTTTTTAGTTTTCTAACAAAACAAAACCTTACTGGACATTGTTAACATAGTATAAAAGAACAATACTTTAACAATTATCTAGTTGAAATAATAGCTGAGTACTGTATAAATATTTTAATTAACTAATACGAAAATTAGTATTTTACAAATTTGTTGAAAATATCCAGTATAAAAAGATACAGTACATGTAACAATATGGAAATAATATTATTTGACATCAGAATATTCTCTTAGGCATGCATTAGAAACATTCATGTGTCAATAGAGCAAATAAGGAAATGAAATCTTGTATTGGAGTTTGATTTAATTACAAATTAATTGCTTCTGTAAATTTTCTTTCCTCAGGGATACCATTTACCTGGAAATGACAATTCATAAGTGTATTAGATTTCAGAAGTTAATATAGTTTTAAATTATAGGATAATTGTGATGAATCTAGCCCAGATTTAAAAGATACTGATATATTGAACTTGTTCTGCATAAAGGTAAAACAGTGACAAAATAAACTGGAGGACAGAATTTGTAGTTCTTCAGGTGTTCTTGAACTATGACTCCCAGCACCTCTTATTACAGGTCATGCTGCCTGCAATTGCTGGAAACTGGATTAGCAATAAAGGAGAACTTAAGATTCTTCTTTTACCATTGTTTTTCACCAGATAGAAAAAAAGCAATACTAATGTAATACTTGCCTCCAATCTTTGAAATGTTGTCATGCGAAATTCTCCTTTAATCCCCGAAAGCAGCAATAAAAGTAACAAGCAAATTGAATACAGATCTCCCACTTAAATGAATTCCTGTCATAATTTTCCAGAGAGATGGCCTTAAAAGTTTTTTTACAGCAAAAACTAGTGTGTTGTGGCACCTTGAAAACTGATGAACACTTTACAGTAGCATAGATTTTTAGGCTTATCTCTTATATATCGGCTATATGAAGTATCCAACACTGACAGCTACCAAGCACATAGGCTGCATGAAATGGATTATACTGCATAAAAGCTTAGCATAAATTACTTTTTAAAATGCTGCTCTCAATTTCTTTTAAATGAACCTTCTATCTAGTTTTTTCCATTTATGAAGCATGTGCAAAATGGAAAAAAATTCCTTTACTTAAGAAACACAGCTGGATTCAGGTAGCTTTCCCAGACTGAAATTGGGATTTTTCTTTCACACGTAGGATGAAATAGAGCTGTTTTGTTCCAGGGAAAGAGCCAATAGAAATCCCATAATAGCTCATAAGATGTGGGGAGGGAAAAAAGGGAAAGCAGTCAGAAGATCAAGAAAGAAGGAGCGAGCTGATGCCATATTGGGATATTCTGTACAGCTGAAAGGAGTGAGGGTACTGTGGGATGGAGGTTGGTGAGACATTGGCAGCCTCAGACAAGAAAGAACAAGAGTTGATGAATGGAATATGACAACTGGGACATGCAAAGACAAAAGATGAGGTGATTTGCACAAATATTAGACCCATCTGGATTTTATTTTGTCCAAATACTTGAAAAATCTGGGTTTTGGCTTTGCCAAGTCATACCTGACCTGAAATGGTTTAGACGAACCTCCAGATTCAAAATAAAACATTTTCCTTGTGGTCTGCATAGCTCAAAGTTTACTTTATTTGCCTGTTTGCCTGCCTGCAATTTTTAGACAGAAATTAGAAACAACCCACAATTCTATCTATGCCAACATAACTGCATTTAAATGCATTTTGATAATTAACAGTAGTGCAAATCTCTCCATCTCTTCTCACTCTGCTCTGTGAACGATGGTCCAAGAACTATGCAATTAAAGAAAAAAAGATTGCAATACAGTAATAAGGATCTGCAAAATCTCCTGCATAATGTATTCACGCAATTAATAGCCCATTTTGGATTCTGTGTTGGTTAACTGAAACATGTACTTCTGTTGCAGACAGAATCCAGGGCAGGACTGGTTGAATCTGGATGCAGTCCAAAACGTTATAGTAGTCTTTAACAACTTTTTAGTGTTCTCTTCTGTTCCAGTTATATAGTTAGATTTGCTGTCTGTCTTTTGGGTGTTAAACTGTTATATCTTGAATGCTTCAGTTTGGACTAACAGAAGAGGAGGGAATAGTTTTGTCTCTATCCCTGGTTTAAGTTGGATGGTGAATGAGGTGATCTGGCTGGAGCTTTGGTTAATATCAACAGGCATTACAGAGTGCATGGTATAGCAAGGGAGTCATTCTGGATTTAACCATCCTTAAACAGATGGTGACTAAAGGGTGAGCAACAAAAGAAGAAATTGCTACAAGGGATCTTGACTAGACTAGTCTGGGGTTTCTTTTCAAAAGGATGATGCTCTTGACAGCAGCAGACCACTGGTCCAGGCTGAAGAAAAAAGTGGATTGTTTTTTCTATCATACTTTGCTTTGGTTTCCCAGAATATATGCTACTGCTGTTTCTTGTATAGATTCATACATGAAAATTGGACTCCAAGTTAGGGAATTAATGTCCTATGGTTTTCAAATGATAAGCTGATGTAATGTTGAAATTGAATTAAAGGTGTGTGTTCATGCATATGTACTACTGTTCACAGGCAAGACATGAAAATACAAAAAGTACCAGTACTGATTGTTTTGGTTAACCTGCAACTTAGGTGATTCAATGTACGTGCATTTTAGTTCCTCTTGGGGTTGTATTTCTAGAGTCTTTGAATATATATTTCCCCTTTAAAGATATTTTGGAAGTTCCACAATCAACAAAAGGATATTCACAGCTAAACTCAACAAGATATCATCCATGTTGAGTTTTGCTATTACTGTTATTATTGTAGCTGTGAACTACAATAACCTAGATGGCTCCTAGAACTGGTTATTCAACAGATTAGTAGAAAACATGAGACTTGTTCTGAATCCCATTATTTTCTAGAAATAGAGCATCCAGACCATTTTTGTGTTTCGTTTAACCAAATTAGGAAGAAACAACTCTTTCCAAATTTTGTTTAATCTGAACTACAGTTAGTCTGATATCAGATTGTCAGAACTTCTGGAACATAGTATTTTGTATGACTCCATAAAATTTCCATTTTGTATAAATTTCATTCCTTTATAATCTAGCTCATTTATTTTTATTTAATAAATAAATAAAAATTACCTTCTGTTTGCTGCTGAGGAATCTGAGTCTGATGAGGCAGGTTCCTATAAATAATAATTTTAAAAACTTTTAATATACTATTATGTTTGTAAACAAGAAATGTCATTATTCTGCCTTGTTATGTAATTTAGAATCCATAAAAATAAGAATGCAAAAATACTGCATTTATTTTTACTGTAAAGTAGCAGGTTATATTCATACATACACGGTGGAAAATAAATGATGTTATGTGTTGTGTGTAAAAGGACATTAGAGACATATTTCAGAAAATAATCTAATACGACTGTAATTAACCCTTCAAACAGAAAAGATTATACTGTACAATTGTTTGCTAATTGGGATTTATAAAAATGACATTTTGAGTCATTTTGCCTATCATACCTATTATTACAAAGTAAAAATAAAGTTTTTTCAACATCTTATGCTCTTGTGATCATTCTACTATCCTTCGTATTTCTTTCGGTCTATTATTTGCATAACATTTTTTTCTTTATCAACACATTATCAACTGCCAAGATATATGTCAAATAATTCTATATCTTATTAAATACATCTAATTCCTTAAAGATAAATTTCTCCAAAATTTATTAGTTTTAATGAGACCAGAAGAGCTCTTCGTTGATTTCCAACAAACAGAAGTAGTAAAATACTATCACCGATCTTCCATTAAAATTAGGAGTAATCTCCCTCTACATCAGACCTGTCAAAGTGACAGCCCGCAGGCCAGATGTGTCATGCACAAGCCACACCCATCCTGGCTCCGCAAAGGCAATAAATATTGTGATATGTCATGATATGACCAGTGACCCAATCGAATTTGACATCCATGCTCTAGATATTCAAGATATGGATCTTTCTAGTTGTAGGCAGTAAGTAACCTTAATTTTTAAAAATACCTATAGCTATCTGTTGAAAAAGACTTCTGAAAATCCCCTAGGCAGTCAAAAAAACATACAAATGGGTCAACAAACAATTCACCCTAATTTCTCATTCAAAGCACAAATGACCAGGGTCAATTTATGCTTCAGATTACGTGAAGACCTAGCACTCTGCAGAAGGATGCTGCAAAGGTGGAAGAAAAGAGAAGAAAAAGATGATAAGCTGTAACTTGAATTGTCTTAGTTATAATAGCATTGAATGCACGATTGGAAATCTTGCACGACTCTGCTAGGGACAGTTCATGGAGAAAAATTTATTTGATTCTTAGGAATTTACACCAACTTAATGACACATAATAAATCATATAGGCTTAGTAACTTTAATTTTAAGAATAAGAATTTATTTAATAATTTTAAGAAACTTTTTGTTTCTGAACTTATTTCATCAACAAATGAAACATTGCTAAAAAAATTACCAGATGGAATTTAATATCACAAAATGGTGCATATTTATATTTAATATTGCCTCTATTGCCTCTTAAAACTTTAGATGTATAAATGCCAAAAATGACCTCCTCAAGCTGGTTCTTATTACATGAAGCACACAATGGACAATTCTGGATATATCTTTCAAGGAGTAACTTATAACATTTTAATGAGCATAATTAGAGCTTCTTTTCCCAGAATATCTTTCCATTGAATCAAATCTCATTTTCCATCTTGTGCTCATTTTGATCATTGTTCCCCGTTATTGACATGCATGATTGTTGTGCAACCTGGTGATGCTGCCTCAAATCAAGTCAAAGAATAAATCACATTAACTAGTCAGACATCAAATATCATAGATATATGATAGCATATCTGATAGCATATTGATAGCAGGTACAATGTATCTGAATATGATATGAAAATCTAAGATACTACAGGTCAATATTAGGAAAACTGGAATATCTGTTCTTTTATCCTTTTTCTCATCCCTGGAAGTATCTCTGAGAGACATATTCAGTTTTTCTTCAGCTATAAACACTGTCTTAAGATAGGAGTCATGAGCCTCTGGCCTATAGGCCACAGAGGGGCCACCATCTGAAGTCATCTATTCTATGGTACCAAAAAGTAACATACTAATTCAGCCCATTACACAGGGAGACTGCTTTTTGCTCTTTGGGGAGCCATTCACCATTTGCTTCAGCCGAGGCAGAGCAATAATAGCCCCAGAAATGATAACAATGGCATGGTCTCTGGTCCCATATGGAGAAAGATACCAAGCGCTTTCTTAAAGGGATGAAATTAGACAACCAAATGTTATTTGAGGTCTTATAAACTGAGTAACAATGTTCAATCATTTTCTTTTTAAAAACTGTGTAAATTAGTGTTTCAGAAACATACAACGAAAAATAAATTACAAGAATGTGTTCTATATGCAAAGCATTCTACAAGAGGTTTCCCCATCTTCCGCACATTCTAGAAGAGCTGGGAATAAAATTCAGCATCCTCAGATAACATTCTGAGAATGTAGTTTTAACACCTGTAGGACCACAAACTAGGACTTTGTCTTATAAAACTACATTGTAATAATAGTTTTGTAGTTAGCAGATGTCTATCAAAATTCAGTTAAAATATCTTATTTCAAGCAATCTGTGTTGATACTTACTGTTGTGTTTGCATCAGCGGCATGCTAGTATTGTCATAATTGTCTGGGGGAACAGGTGGTACAATCTCACCAGTGACTGGGTGAAAAACAGGAAGTGTTGAGAGTGGCCATGCTATCTCTCTGTTTTTTGCCATCTCCCGAAGTTCTTTTGTGGATTTCTGAATTGCACTGTGATGGACCAGCTGAATACTAGATAAAAAGGAAACATTTTTTTAAAATAGACCTTATCATAAGAAGTGCTGCAAAAAAACCCCTCAAATTATTGTCAAATAAATTCAAAAGATATGATCCATATTAAAAAAAATTACTGAATTTTATTTTGGGAGGCAAAGAAATTTTACACGCACATATACACAAAACACACAGGAGAGAGAGAAAGGGAGGAAATCATGACATTTATACCTATTTCCTCATCAAAACAAAGAAAAATACCACAGGCAAGGCAAAAATTCAGTGGCAATTTCCAACTTCCTGTTGGCTTCTTCACTGAGCTTCCTTGTGGGAACTTGCTAGTTGACATTGGAAATCTTTGTTCCTTTCCTCTCTCCCATCTTTCTCCCTATTCCTTCTTTTCTTTTCCCCTTTTTTCCTTCTCTCCCTATATTTTTTCTTCTCTGCAGGCAGGTAAGGAGTTGCCTGAGAAAGGACCAAGGGAGTGTGCAGGTGGGTAGCATGGTGCAACCAAAGAGGAACTGTTCAAGGATGCACAATTTCTTCATTGATTTTCTTCCTACAAGCTTCCCACAAGCAAAGTATCTGCTAGGGAAGGTGGCAAGGAGTGTTGACGATCATACCAGTTCCTTCTGGTTCCTCATGGACTTATGGGAAACTGCCAGGGAACAATGAAAATGAGGCTCACATGACTGCAATTGACAGTGAGTAAGATAGCCCGAATAGCAGCAGTGCAGCAGCACTGATGCAACAACCAAATACCTGAATTTTATTCCTTTGGGAGGAATAGGTCTTGTATTCTGTAAGTTAGCCCATTTGAAGTAACCTTGTTGGAAAAGTTTTTCCCGATGATGCTGTGTTTTGGGGAGGATTACAAACTATCCAATAGACACTATTGTTTTAATAGTATATAGATATAAACATATACCCACTGTGAAAGATAATCCTCATTTAGCAATCATCCTTCATGTCATTGAGTGAAACAGATAAATGAAACTGTGCTCCTTTGTTTTATAGACCTGCGAAGGTTGCAAATGCAAAGATTGATTGTAGAGTTAATTTTTCATCATTGTCATAACTTGGAACAGTTGCTAACTAGGATAGTCACTAAATAAGGACTACCTTATACCAAAATAATATTCAGTAATTTTTTGATATGCCTCAAACAATATAGATAATAGAGATAGATAGATACATGATAAGATAGATAGATAGATAGATAGATAGATAGATAGATAGATAGATAGATAGAGGTTTAATTATGGTTAACATCTCCCTCTTCCAGAACCAGCTGAAATTTGTCTCAGGGAAGAAATTTCCACTGATACCAAAAGCAGCCTTTCTTAGTGTCAAAACACTGAAAAATTAATGGAATGAAGAGCTGCCATAAACATATGTGGCTGTTATTTAGAACAGTGAACCTATTAAAATTCAGTCCTACAATTTACAATGTTTCAAGTTTGATTTTACTTTTAATTATGCGAAAAACTTTATAGCTTCAATATAATCTACATGTTTGTTTAGCCTATTTGTTCTATAGGACTAACATTATAAAACTCATACATTACTGAATTAAAATTTCCATCATCCACAGCCAGCATTGCTAATATTAAGAAGTACTGGAAGATGTATTTAGCAATACTGAGAAGGCAACAAATTTTTGTTTTAGATGAATGAGCAATCCGTATCTTTTCAGACGTGTCTGTAATACAACTCCCAGCTTGGACTATTTTGCTTGAGTTCCAGGAATTCATAATTTGGCAATATTATGAGAGATAGAATGTCCTCCTTCTGCTATTAAGTATTAGAAATCTATTCCACTGAAAGAAGTCTGTATAATCAAGCTCATATATTACTTTCAGTTTTATAATTATTCAGATCCTTATTCAGAAAAGGAACATTCTGAATGTAAGGTACTCCTTTCACAAATCAGAATTTTAATCTTTTAATTATCTTATGAATATTTATCAAAAGGAATTACTTTACAGATAGGATAGAATTATAATCCCAGAATTCTCAATTAGCAAGAGGAAGCTTACTAGGAATTTTGGAATTATAGTTCAGCAGATCTATAAGGCACCAGATTGTTGAATTACTGAACTACTTTTAGATATGGATTTAGTCCTTTCAAAATCCCCAAATACAAATTTTGGTTTTACTACACCTGACCTTAGCCAAAAGGCTGAGGAGTGATTTTGGTTTTAATCTATTTTATTATTAATTTTATCTCTTTTTATTTTGCCCTACTCAACTCCTTATAAGTGTATATTTTTCAAAAGCAGCTAACTTGGCAATGAAGGACAAGATAATGAGGATGAAAATGGTATACATGTACATGAAGCATGAGAAGCTCCTAGCAAATACTTAAAAGATGGGAGAAAATAACAGGAAAGAAGAAGACACTTACTCTGGTGTTTGCATGTTTCTCTTTTCCCTAAAAATAAAACAAAAGTTATGAATTAAATAATAGCATTGATATTTGGAATATTAAATCTAAATGCTGATGGAAACAGGGAATGATATGGAAATGCTGGCTTTTATTAAAACAGAATCGTGATTCAAAAAAGCCATAAAAGAGCCAGAAATTGACATGGCTCTCAAAGGGCTGTTCCAGCAGCCACAAGCCAAGTGTCCTGATACAGAAATAGTGGCCCTTCACAGAACACTTCAGCTAGGTCTGATCTGTGAGCTTCTGGCTACATACAAGAAGCTTGAATCATAACTTGGGCTTCATGCCCTTCAGAAGTATTTGCCACAACTTTATGAAAAGGCATGAGCAAAGGTATTGAAAGAAATGAAAAAAAGGAATAACACAGATATAAACACATGTACATACAAGACAAATGATGGACTCACAAGGTCCCCAGACATGTGCATGTAAAATGGAAGAGGACTATGTTTGTTTCCTTATGACTGTAATAAAAAATGAATTTGATGATATGTTGCTTGCTGCTTTTTAGTAATGCTTTCTTTGGCTTTTATTGTCCTAAAATTCAGTTCACAATCTCAAGAAAGTTTATTTTAATTATTAGAAAGACATTTTTTCCTACTTTTAATTCCAAATGAGACTAGTCAACTTTCTTTTTTTAAGAAGGATACCTTGTTTTACGGTTTCTTAACAAATTAAGATTGCTAGCTTGAAAGATAATGGTAGAAATTTCATTTTAGTGCATGTTTTAGAAAATATGAAACACTGTTTTTATGAACTGAATTAGCCTAACAATCTTTTTTCATGTATAGAACTTTACAAAAATGCAGTCACATATTAATGCTTCAAAGTACTCACACTCCTTCCCGCCGGCAGCACATAATATAAGCAAGTATTAGAAAAAGCACCAGGGCAACTGCAGAGGGAACTGCCAAAGTAATGAGGAAGTCTGAATAATAATCTCTGCTTTTCAGATTCTTAGAAGGTGGCTTATATTCACCACCATCTGGTAATATGCCTTCTCCACGGATCACTTCTTGATAAGTAGAAATTTGCTGTGTTTTATCAACCTGATACCAAAAGTACAAAAAGCATTTTAGACTTCTTTAGAAAAGAAGTCAACAGCTTAACAAATATATACATTTGCTTATTACAAAATCTTAATTTCTTAATTTTTTGTTGCGGCCAAAGTAAGATACTGTAATCTACCCAATTACTTTTAATATACAACATAAGGCCTGTTAAAAATATCATAGGAAATCAGTTTTCATGAGGCTCAAAGACCAGATGTTTGTACAAGAAAATTAATCAAGATAGAAATACTCTACAGAATTCACAGTTTGATCCAACAGCATAAAAAATAATTTCACTGGAGACCAAACTACAAAAATATTTGGAAGTCCTTGCATGAAACATAAACCCACAAGATATCAGGGCAAATTTTCTTCTGTTTTCTTTTCCTTGTGGCTCAGATAGCAGAAGTAAACAAGATTTGGTTCCAATATATTTAGATTTATTCTATTTCTTAGATTTATACCCTGTTTGTTTTTGTTCAGGAGCAATAGACAACAAAGATAGAGCCCATTCCACTTATTTTTCTCCATGTCAACCCTGTGAATTAAGACAGGCTGACAAAGAATGACTGGCCCCAAGATGGACTTGCATCTAATATTTCTAATGCCAGCACATCACGTTCATCTATGCACTACGCTGATTACTATGTTTAGATTTCTGGACTGTCGTAGCCTGATTCATCCTTACATTTAAGTTACAGTGTAGTTTGTTTTTATCTTGATATACAAATAAGGATATAATGACTTGTTGAATGCATTCTGATTTATAAATAATCTTGATATTATGTGTGGTCACTCCCTATGCATGAGCCAGGAACTGTAATTTAAAAGCATGCTAGTCAATTGTTAGATAATCTATTGCAACAACAAACCTATCCCAAACTTACAAATACAATGACTTTGTTAAACTTTGCCTATACTGCATGAAACAATTGCCCATTGACTGAGGGATAGAATCAAGATCACATGAAACATTAGTACCAATTTATAATGCCTTGGTAAGACCATACTTGGAATATTGCATTCAATTTTGGCTACCACAATATAAGAAAATGCTGAAACTCTAAAAAGAGGGCAAAGAAGAACAAGAAAGTTGATTGGGAGACTGGAGGCTAATATATATGGAGAACTGTTGCAGGAATTGGGTATGTCTAGTTTAATGAAAAGAAGAACTAGGAGTGACACGATATCAGTCTTCCAATATCAAAGGAGAAGATAATCTAATCTCTAAAGTGCCTGAAGGCAAAATAAGAAACAATTTGACAGAAACTGACCAAGGTGAGATTCATCCTAGAAAAAAAGGAGTAACTGACAGTCAGAACAATTAATCAGTGAAGTTTGCCTTCTATCACTGCAGCTTTTAAGAACAGATTGGACAATCACTTGTCTGAAATGGTATAGGGTCTCCAGCTAGACAAGTCGATTGGATTATGGTGTTCACAGTTGGATTCTGGTGTTCACAGAACAATCTGTCACTGAATGTCCATAAAACCAAAGAACTGATTATAGACTTCAGGAGACATGCCCTGAAGACCACGCCCCACTCATCATCAATGGAGAACGAGTGGAAACTGTCCCTACGATCAGATTCCTTGGCATCCATATTTCAGCTGATATCTCCTGGTCCCCTAACACCAAAGCCATAGTGAAGAAGGCTCAGCAGCGGCTGCACTTCCTGCGGGTTCTCAGGAAGAACAATCTGGCTAAGAAGCTGTTGCTGGCTTTCTATAAAGCCTCTGTGGACAACACTCTGACATATTGTCTGGATGTATGGTATGCAGGCTCCACAGTTAAGGACAGGAAAACTGTACAGAAGCTGATAAACACAGCTCAAAGGATCATTGGTTGCCCTCTGCCCTCCCTGGAAGACTTAGCCAGGTCCCACTGACAAAGCAGAATCAAGGCCATTACAGAAGACCCCTCACACCCTGGCAATTATCTTTTTGACCTGCTGCCATCTGGACTGCATTTTAGGTCAATAAAATCCCACACCACTAGACTAACAAATAGTTTCTTTCCCTGGGCCATCCGAACCGCAAATAAACACGAAGTCACTACCTCATTAAGATGTGAAAAGATGTGAAATCTCAATACCCCATTCGGATGTATAACATATTACAGTACAATCCATCTCTTGTGTATTATACTCAGCTAAGTGTTACAGTCAGTATTGAATGTATATTTTGTGTATATTTGTAGATATTGTATTCTCAAATTGAAAATGGAGACGTGGGTACTCTATCTTTCTTATCTTCATTTTTAAGTGCTTTGGTTTTATTGTATTGCAAACAGTTGCTGGGAGGCATCCACAGTTTTGTTGTACTTGTACAATGACAATAAAGTTCTTCTAATTCTAATTAGAAAACCTCCAAGATCCTTCCAACTTGTATTCTATTATTCTGATTTGGTTCAGAAAAACAGATGGATATAAAGGCAGAAATGCTAAGCTTCCTTTCCCGACATCCCCTGAAAACATAGAACATCTTCAATATCCTTTGAAGATCCGATCATTTCACCAAATCTGTAATTCTTGAGGATCCAAGCACTTCCTAGAAAGATGAGCTTAGCCTTGCAAAATAAGGAGACTGTTAAAAAAGCTCTTGCAGACTCTCAACACTGTTTTATTGAAGCCCGATGTAGCTGATGAAAGAATGTTCCAGTAATGCTGACAAAAGCATAGGCTTTCTCTAGAAATATGCGCAGTAGCATGTTTGCCTGCTCAAATTGAATATTTACCTGCTGACTTTTACATCCTGGAATATGGTAAGCTGAAAAGCTAGAAATAAGGATCCATCATTTCTGGCCTGCATTTCCAATTATGTCACAGTTATTTCCCCTATCCCCGCCCGGAAACATGACCTATTAAATGAATGGGTGGGTGAAGAGCTGAAGTCTCTCAAGAGAGGCTTTGCAGGGGTTTAGGTATTATAATCTCTATAGATTCAAATAACTGGTTTGCAGCCATTAAAATGGTATGTAATAGCAGCACTGTTTTGATTTAAAAGGTTTTAATTCCTTTTGATCAATATGTATATTTCATCCCTGAACACACAATCACAGGTGAAGTATGAATAGGATATACAGGCAGGTGTGGGATCCGACAGGGTTAACTACCAGTCCAGTCATTTACGAGGTTCGGTGATTTATGATGTGCGTCCCTGCACACTGCAAGTGGGTGCCTGTAAATCGTCATCAGCATGCTGCGTGCAGAGAAGCAGCCTTTCAAAAAGCCCTTTTTTCCTGCTTTTTTAACTGCAGCTGTGCCTTGCACGGCAGCTGAAGTTGAAAAAAATCAGGAATTAAAGGTCAGGTAAGAGCCCGGGTGGGCAGGTGGGCAAAAACATCAGTCGACATAGAACCGGTTCTATGTCTGCTGCTCTTCAGAGCTACCAGTTCTACAGAGGTGGACAGAACCAGTAGAAACCCACTCCTGTATACAGGTAGTCCTCAACCTAACAATCATTCATTGGTGACAATTCAAAGTTGCACTGGTGGTAAAAAAAGTGACTTTTGACTGACTTATGACTTATGACTGTTGCAGCATTCCCACGGACATATAATCAAAATTGGGCACCTGGCAACCAGCACGTATTTACAAGAGTTGCAGAGTCACAAAGTCATGTGATCACCATTTGTAACTTCCCCAGACAGTTTCTGACAAGCAAGTCAGTGGGTGAAGCCGGATTCACTTAATGACTACATGATTCACTGAAAAACTGCTGTGGTTTGTTTAACAATCCTGGCAAAAAGGTCATAAAATCATGCACAACTTATTGAATAACTTGTTTAGGGGGAAAAAAATCTTTGCGATCATAAGCCGAGAACTATTTATAATAAAGCCTTACATTGACCAGGTTCAAACTTTTATCCAAAATTCTTGAATGTAGCTGGTTGAGTATTTGCAAAGAAGTCAACAAGGAAGCTTGTAAAGCTTTAAACCAGGGGTCTCAAACACAATTTACCTGGGGGCCGCTGGAGGCAGAGGCTGGGTGAGGCTGGGCTGCATAAGGGATTCCACAAAAAACGTTGTTAAAAAAATATCCTCAAATGTCATCAACAGTTAATGATTTCTCCAATACATGAACTGTCCTGAACACATGAATGGAACATTGAATGAAGATCATGAACAGAACATGGCTTCTCCAGCTTACTCCTTGCTGCCAGAGACTTGACAATGCTTCCTCTCACATATCTGAGCCACATTTGGCTTGAGAGAGGAGGCACTTGAGACCCTCAGTATGGCTTGAAGATGATCACCAGTAAGTCTGGACCTGTACTTGGACTTGTTAAAGTTCAGGGTGGAGAAGAAGCCACAACGAGGAACGGCGGGAGGGACTTCCTTCAGAGGTCCATTCCCCCCACAGGCTGCACTAATATTATACTTTCATATCACGGTGGGGGCCACAGGATATCGTCCTGCGGGCCGCAATTGGCCCATGGGCCTTGAGTTTGAGGCCCCTGCTTTAAACAAATTAGGAAAGAGAAAAACTCCAGAAAGCAATGGCAAGCGTCTTCCATATTGCTGCTAAGAAAACTGAATGCCAATGAAGTTATTGGAATGAGTCTCAATTTATGAATGTCTACATATTTAACTTTTAAAACCTGTTGTACCAACACTGTATTTTGTATCTTTTTTTTTACCAATAGGAAAATATATCACAAATGCTGCTAAAAGCATTACTAGCTGTACTTTTCTTATTCTACAATAAGTAAAGGCTTTTCTTTGAACAATAACACTTAGTTGTAAATAAGTGTAAGGACATAAATAGCTGTTTTATGTCAACTCAGACCATCAGCCTATTCTTCCTGGCTGTCATCAAAAGAAGCTGGGTGATCCTGACCAACAATATCATATCTGTACTGGAGATGCAACAAAGGAATCTTGCTTTTAAAAAAAAAGAAGAAGAAAGTTACTCACTATACATCCATGTGTCTATGTACAATCATTTTTCTCTGACTGCTTTCAAGTACTGTGTATCAAAGCCATTTATTATCCAAATTTTACTTCTACTGGGAAACTGGTTAAAAGCAAAGATGCAAATAATGAAACAGTATGCTAAATGAAAGCCAGTTTGGTGTAATGGTTAAGGCATCAGGCTAGAAATCAGGAGACTGAATTCTAGTCCTGCCTTGGATAATAGGCCGGCTGGGTGACCCTGATCCAGTCACTTTCTCTCAGCCTAGAAAAGAAGCAATGAAAAATTACTTATGAAAAATCTTCCCAAGAGAGGGACTTGTTCAGGCAATCTTCAAGAATCAGATATGACAATTGAAAATAAAAAGTTTATTTGAAAAAAAAAAGAATTGGGCATGACCGAACATTAAAATGAAGAATAACCATAGAATTAACAAGCACAATAATTTTTTCTTCACTAAGTCATCAGTCACAAAATGGCATACTGGGGACAAGCATCATAAATTTTCCAAGCAGGGAAATGGCAGAGCGTTAAGACTGCAAGTAACAGAAATTATGTCCATCCCATGAATTTAATCACATAATATTTTAAACATTGAGCAGCCATGTTTTTTAAAATATCTCCATTCAATAACTCACCAAAGAAATTTTACACCAGTCTATGTGAAACTGAGTACGAAACTTTTTATCACAAGTTATTATAGGTTCCATTTCTTGACTGCATCTCAGCTGATTTTGTGGGTTTTCTACTTCCCGTAAGCAGGAGGAGAATGTAACATCTGCACCAACCATAACATAGACACTGGGGGAAAGAAGTGGAAACAGTTTTAGGATAGTCATTGACAATTTTTAAATTAACCATTTGTTAATCCTTTCTGTGAATGAAAATGGGTTCCAGTCTTAGCATTTTGACCACTGTTGTCTAATTCATATTTGCTCTCTTTTATTATTTCCTTCCTATTAAAATATGGGTGTGATTTTATTTAGATAAAAGATAGAACTAACATTATTCCATTCTTGGCCCTAGTGGAATTCTAATTTTCTCCTACATCTGCTGTTTTCTCAAATTTCTATAGATCTACTCTAGCCTCTTACTATGCTGTCTTCTATCTCCCTGATAGAATTTTTAACACAAGAGGAAAAAAAATGGGCTTTACAATCTGCCTAGGTAGATAAAAGAAATATGTTTTTGTTGTTTTATCCTATTGTAATTTCATATATGAAGTTCAAGATAGATTTCATAGGGATTTCCTTACATCACTGTAACACAGATTGGGCTTTAAGAGAGTAGTTCAAAACTAACCAGCGTACTTCCAAGGCGACAAATGGCCTGAACTTCTTTTTTCTAGTCTTAAGTCTAGCATCATAATTTAGTATTTTCAGTATTTATTTGATTTGTCAATCGCTTACAAGATACAGGAATAAGAATAAATATAGTTTTGAATACATGAGATAGATACTTATAAAAAAATAAAAGAAACAATAAGCCAGGGACAATAGGCACAATTAGTGCACTAATGCACGCCCCCTACAGGCCTCTTCGGAAGGGGGTGAGATCAATAGTAGACAGTCTAAGGTTAAAGTTTTGGGGGTTTGGGGAAGAAATCACAGAGTCAGGTAGAGTATTCCAGACATTGACCACTCTATTGCTGAAGTCATATTTTCTGCAGTCAAGTTTGGTGTGGTTAACCTTGAGTTTGTATCTATTGTGTGCTTTTGTATTGTTATGACTGAAGCTGAAGTATTCATTTACAGTTAGGACATTGCAATGTATGATTTTATATACTATATTTAGATCGGACTGGAGGCGGCGTAGTTCTAGGTTTTCTAACAGACAGATTTAACAGATAATCAGAGTTGGAAGGGACCTTGTAGTCATTTAGTCCAACCCTCCACCCAAGCGGGAGACCCTACACCATTTCTGACAAATGGCAGTCCAATCTCTTCTTGAAAGTCTCAAGTGATGGCGCTCCCAAAACTTCTAAGGGCAAACTATTCCATTGGTTGATTGTTCTCACTGTCAGAAAATTTCTCCTTATTTCCAGGTTAAATATCTCCTTGTTCAGTTTCCATCCATTATTCCTTGTCTGACCTATAGGCGCTTTAGAAAATAGCTTGACCCCTTCCTCCCTGTGGCAGCCTCTCAAATATTGGAAGACTGCTATCATGTCTCGCCTGGTCCTTCTCTTTACTAGATTAGCCAAGCCCAGTTCCTACAACCGTTCGTATGTTTTAGCTCCAGTCCCCTAATCATCCTGGTTGCTCTTCTCTGTACTTTTTCTAGATTCTCAAAAAAAAAATTATGAGAACTTCAGGTTTGAGCTTCTTCGGTGACAGACCGAAACCTCGTCTCTGCGAGGCTTCAATCCGTGCTTGCCGCTGGAGCGCCCCGAGCCAGCTGGTTTTGGGGCTAAGCCATCCTGTAGAGGTGAAGAAGGGGGAGACTGCCTGCAGGGTTGAGGAGAGCCACATCTCTCTTCCCCAGCTGGCAATTACTCCCTTTCCCAAAGGCGGTTGTAGCGGTGGTCAGAAATGGCTACCACAAAGAAGAACTCGACCGGAAAAGAATGTGCAGGAGGAAGATAAGAAGAGAAAGTTTTGGTTGACTGGGTCAAACAGCAAAAGCAACAAATAAGATACCCTGGAATTGAAACTATTAAAAAAAAACAATAACATTGTTCCCTAAGAAGATTTTTAAGCTGCGAAGGAGAGAGAAAAGGGAAAAGATTTGTTGTTGTTTTTCTTCTTTTCCTATACTGACAGCTAAGAGACTTAAGCAAGAAATCGGAAAAAAAATCAACTTTGACATTAATAGGCATTTAATGCTGAAAATAAAAAGTCAAAGGGATAATAAAGATTTCTGGATAATCAAAAGCTTTTGAAAACAGGAAAAGGAGAGAAAAAGAATAAAAGGGCAGGATCTGGAAGGGAGGAGACTGCCTGGAATTAAAAAGAACTTACAGCAAAATCTCAACAAGACTTCCAAAAGATACATTTTAACTGAAATATCGCAACAAAAACCCCAGGAGGAGAAAGTGGAAAAAGAAACAAGAAGAAATAACTTGGGCCTATTTGGATTACTTGATGATTTCTGGATTTTTGGTTATTGTATTTGAATGACTAAAATCAACTGGGTGGTTGTTTAAAACTGTTTAAAATAGCTCCACTTTTAGAAGAACTGAAAATGGAACTTAAAAAGTACAAAGAAGATACACAAGAAGGGAGAGGTTCTTTTGGCTTCATATTTCAGTTTTTAGAAATGGAGATTTGGAATTATGAGAAACAAGAAGAAATGCCTGCAGAACAAGAAGATTGCGACAAAGAAGAAGCCATCTTTAATGAACAAGTAATCTTAGGTGGGGGGGGAGGAAAGAGGGGAAAGAGAATGGAAAGTTTAAAATTGGGAAAAACAACTCTACAAAAAGAGTGAAAAATAAGTATAAAATCAGAAAGCAACAGAAGAGGGAAATGCAGAAGAGAGAATTAGAAGTAGAGAGACAACGGGGTAAAAATGGGAGGGAGAAGATGAGAGGGAAGAAAGAAAGAAAAAGAAGTTATAAAGGACAGAAACAAATAGAGAAACAGAGCCTATTTAGAGATAATGGGTGAAAATTTAATGGAAAAAGAGATTCTGCAAAGGTACATAAGATAGTATTGTTATATTAGAAACAGAAATAATTTTAGAAAACATGAAACAATGTATGATTAAAATGTTTGATAAAATAGCTATTGTAATTCAGTGGAATGCCTGTCAATAAATAAATGTAACAAAATGAATATTTAATTATTTACAAAACATACGTGAAGAGAAATAAGGGAAAAATTAATTATGGAGATTATATGTGTTTTTAAGGAAGTATGATATTCAATTGAAAAGAAGTGTTAAAGATGTTAAGATTTTAATGATTATTAATGATAGAACTGAATTGGAATGGAATTAGGGTTTATAATTACATATATTTATAATATATTTTTTTAAGAATATAATGTGTATTATAAGAATGTACCAAGCAGAATTCGATTGGAAGTTATATATTATGTATTATATTGAAGGTAATAACCTTAAGGTATATATTGAAGTTTAAATAATGGTTGAATGGATGTAATTAAAAGATATAAAGGTGTCATACTCCAATTAGTAACTACAGGAGAAAATTTGTTTAATGAAAAAAGATAATATGAAATTGAAACAGAACAGACAAAAGTATAAATATAATGATTTGAATTGAGATGAGATAATCAAAATAAAATTGAGAAAATTAAAAGAGAGTAAAAACTTAATAGAAAATATAGAATAGTATAAGATATGGGATAAAAAGGAGCATGAGATTGAGTTTTGTGTCTGTATAAAGAAGTTCAACCCGGGACCAAGCATGAAATTGAGTTTTGTGTCTGTATAAAGAAGTTCAACCCGGGACCAAGCATGAAATTGAGTTTTGTGTCTGTATAAAGAAGTTCAACCCGGGACCATGCTATTTTCAAAAAAGATGTTTTACTTGTATTTTGTATGTGTGAAAACCCAAATAAAACTTTATTAAAACAACTTAGGATTGTATTAGCTTTTTTGCCTGCTGCTGCACACTGCTGGCTCATATTTAGCTGGCTGTCCACTAAGACTCCAAGATCCCTCTCACATTTACTGCTATTGAGGCTGGTTTCACCCAGTCCATATCTTTTGGTATTTCTTGCCTAAGTGTAGGACTTTACTTTTCTCTACACTAAATTTCATTTTGTTACATATGGCCCAGTGTTCTGGATTGTCAAGATCCATCTAGATCTTGAGCCTATCTTCTTGAGCAAGGGTGGGCAAACTACAGCCCACGGGCCACATCCAGCCTGTTGGTCTGTCCAATCCGGCCCACCCCTGAAAAAAAAACGCTGGGCATGTCATATTACCCTGTGCCGCGTGGCCCCCAAAGCTGCAAAACAGTGCGGAGCACTCTAGGGGTAGGAAAGAAAAGAAGAACTTTGCAAAGGCCTCAGCTGGGAGTTCGAAATTACCTTCGAGTGTGACCTCTCCGAAGGTGAGTCCCTGCCAATCCCCCCTTTTTTTCCGGGGCTTCCAGGTTTAAACTTTGCAAAGGCAAAATTTGCAGGCGGGAGCGTCTTCCCGCCGAGGAGCGGGAAGGATTCTGCCCGGCGGGCAGGCGGGCTGCTTGGAGCCACCTAAAGTTAGGCCGCTGCTGGTGGAGCCTTGCCCTGCCTTGGTGCCCCGTTTCCCGGCTCGGCGGTCCTGTTTGGGCGGCATTCTAAAAATCCTCCTCCTTGCGTACACGCCCGATGAGCCGCTCATCACGACGGTGACTCCCAGCACCCGAACAACTTCCCAGCAACTTGTGGCTTCCTTTTTCCTCGCGGGCACTCATGCCTGCCCCCAAGCCGCGCGGCGGAGGGGAAACCCGAGCACCGCCAGGTCGCCTCCTCTAAGCAGCCCACCCGCCCACTGGGCGGAACCCTTCCCGCTCCTTGGCAGGAAGACACTCCCGCCTGCAAACTTTGCCTTTGCAATGTTTAAGCCTGGAAGCCCGAGCAACGTCCCAGCAACTTGCAGCTTCCATTTTCCTCGCGGGCGCTCACGCCTGGCCCCAAGCCATGTGGCGGAGGGGAAGCCCAGTGGGTGGGTGGGCTGCTTGGAGGAAGCGACCCGGCGGCGCTCCGGGCTTCCCCTCCGCCGCTTGGCTCAGGGCCAAGCGCGAGTGCCTGCGAGTTAAAAGGAAGCCGAAAGTTGCTTGGAAGTTGCTCGGGTTTCCGGGGCTTCCAGGCTTAAACTTTGCAAAGGCAAAGTTTGCAGGCGGGAGCGTCTTCCCGCCAAGGAGCGGGAAGGGTTCCGCCCAGCGGGCGGGCGGGCTGTTTGAAGGAGGTGACCCAGCGGCGCTCTGGGTTTCCCCTCCACCGTGCCGTTTGGGGCCAGGCACGAGTGCCCAAGAGGAAAAAGCAAGCCGCAAGTTGCTGGGAAGTTGCTCGGGTGCTGGGAGCCGCTGTCATGGTGAGCGGCTCGTCAGGCACGTACGTAAGGAGGAGGGCTTTCAAAGTGCCACCCGAGCAGGACCGCCGAGTTGGGAAATGGGGCACCAAGGCAGGGCAAGGCTCCACCAGCAGCGGCCTAGCTTTAGGTGGGCTTGGATGCCCCTGAGCATAGTTTGCTGTTTGTTCTCTCCTGGGACTTGTGTTTGGAAAGTGTGGAAAATAGTAGCAGGAGCAGCCGCGGTGTTACTTTTTCTTATATATTTTATATATATATATATATATATATATATATATATATATATATATATATATATATATATATATATATATATATATGGATCTTTGGTTATTCGGGTTTTCTCCCGCGTAAGATTGGAAGTATCTAGGCAATGTTTCGATGAAGTCTCATTCATCATTTTCAGGCTTGGTCTTCAGCTCTGTGCTTCTCAGAGTGATGTGAGATCCACATACAAATACCCATGAGAACCTCAGAAAATAAATAAATATATGAAGTCCCCTGTGCATCATGCCCGGCCACATACATTGGACAGACCAATAGAAGAATAAGCACCCGCCTAGATGAACACAAAAATGCAGTCAAAAAGCTGGAACACACTTCCTCACTTGTCCAACACATGGAAGCCACAGGTCATAACATCAACTTCAATGGCACCAAAACCCTAGCCACCATAGAAAATCCCAGCCACAGAATCATCAGAGAAGCCGTAGAGATTGAAAAAAGACCAGAAAGCATGAACAGAAGAGATGATTCCACCAGGCTGTCAATCATTTGGAAGCCTGCACTCACAAACAAAAAAATCTCCACACCACAAGCCAGGCAAACACCTGGGCACAAACAGATCCCCCCTGATACCTCCAGCTCAAACACACCCCAACCAGGCACCCAGATGAAACCCAGCTTCCTAACGAATGATAGCCGTCCATTTACCCGAAGCCAAGCTGCACTAAAGGCCTCCAATAAAGTAACACAATGTTGCCAGCCAATCAAGATACAAAAAGAGCCCCCCCCCAAAAAAAACAGACAGAAGATACTAGTAGCAGAACACAGCAAACTCCAAGACCAATAAACACAGACCAAGACTCTCAACCAATCAGGAGGAAGAAAAAACCATTCTGACACAGCAATAGGCTGCCCCAAATTTAAATCTGAAACCACTGTAAAAGTCTGACTCACAAACACCATACAGAAGCCTGATGATGGCAGATGAGATTCTGCTGAAACGTTGCTACAACTTTAAAAGCACCACGTGGGAAAATATCCGAACAAAGCTGAATGCCAGACATGTAAGTACCCCCGAAAACTTAAGAAAACAAATATATATATATATATATATAAACACACATATATATATATACACACATATACATATATATATATATACACATATACATACACACACACACACACACACACATATATATATATATATATATATATGCACATATACATATATAAATATACTCATACACCTACACATATGTGTATGTATGTATGGCATTCAGCTTAGTTCGGGTATTTTCCCACGTCATAATAGTTGTGCTTTTAAAGTTGTAGCAACGTTTCAGCAGAATCTCATCTGCCATCATCAGGCTTCTGTATAGTGTTCATCTGTGAGTCAGACTTTTACAGTGGTTTCAGATTTAAATTTGGGGCAGCCTATTGCTGTGCCAGAATGGTTTTTTCTTCCTCCTGATTGGTTGGGAGTCTTGGTCTGTGTTTATTGGTCTTGGAGTTTGCTGTGTTCTGCTTGATTGGTGTTTCTGATATGTTCTGTCTTTTTTGGGGGGCTCTTTTTGTATCTTGATTGGCTGGCAGCATTGTATTACTTTATTGAAGGCCTTTAGTGCAGCTTGGCTTCGGGTAAATGGACAGCTATCATTAGTTAAGAAGCTGGGTTTCAACTGGGTGCCTGGTTGGGGTGTGTTTGAGCTGGAGGTATCAGGGGGGATCTGTTTGTGCCCAGGTGTTTGCCTGGCTTGTGGTGTGGAGATTTTTTTATTTGTGAGTGCAGGCTTCCAAATGATTGACAGCCTGGTGGAATCATCTCTTCTGTTCATGCTTTCTGGTCTTTTTTCAATCTCTATGGCGCCACAGAATCATCAGAGAAGCCTGTGAGGAAGTGTGTTCCAGCTTTTTGACTGCATTTTTGTGTTCATCCAGGCGGGTGCTTATTCTTCTATTGGTCTGTCCAATGTATGTGGCTGGGCATGATGCACAGGGGACTTCATATATGCCTTGGTTTTCCAGGTCAATTTTGTCTTTGGGGTTCCTGAGGATGGCTGCTATTTTTCTGTCTGTTTTGAAGGCATGACAAGAAGAACATGACAAGAAAAACCCCAACAACTCACAACAACACCTGAAACAATTAGTGTACAATGTTTCCAACAGAGAACTCACCAAAACAGAAACAGAAGTCCTGACCCAAGGATTCAATTATGCTATAGCACCCCAAAAAATCCCCCACAGAATCCATCATATGTGCAGTAGAATCCAGCCTAACTAAATTAAATACAGATGAAGCTGATAAAATAAGACACCAAGTTACCAACATTCTATGCACAAGCAAACCACCCAAAAGCAACTTACAGCAAAATGAAATTAAAGCGCTACAAACCCTGAAAAGAGACAGCAGCATAATCATCCTCCCAGCAGATAAAGGAATGCCACTGTAGTAATGGACAGAAAAGACTATGAAACTAAATTGACAGACCTACTCCAAGACTCCACATACAAACCCATAAACACAGACCCAACCACATATCTGGAAAAAAAAAAATTAACCAAGAAGAAAATTATAACCAGCCACATGAGCAAAGAGATCCAACACACGATCATACCCAGAGAGAAATCTTCCAGATGCCCCAAACTATATGGCCTCCCAAAAATACACAAAAAAGGCATATCTCTCAGACCCATAGTCAGCTCCAGAGGAGCACCACTACAAAACCTAGCTAAACACCTAGCAAAAGAGCTACAGCCCCATGCTGAAACAGCAGCTTCTCATGTACAAAACTCATACCACTTCTTGGAAATGATCAAAGATCTACACGTGGAGCAAGAAGATCTGCTTGTAAGTTTTGACATGGTTTCACTATTCACTCAAGTCCCGATAAAAGAGACCCTCGAAATCATCAAAAATAAATATCAACCAGCTAAACACCTCATGGAACTAACAGAACACTGCTTAACCAACACATATTTCATATACAAAGGACAAAGATACAAATATATTGAAGGAGCCCCCATGGGATTACCACTGTCACCTGTCATTGCAAACCTGTTCATGGAAGAATTTGAATCCAGAGCCCTGGCCAATGCCATCCTCAAACCCAAACTATGGTTAAGATATATCAATGACACATTCGTGATTTGGCCCCATGGACAAGAAAACCTAAACAATTTCCTAACACACCTAAACAGCACACACCCCAAAATCAAGTTCACCATGGAAACAGAAACAAACAAACAACTACCATTCCTAGATGTACTAATCTACAAAAAAACAGATGGCACACTAGGACACACCATATACCAGAAGAAAACACACACCAACCGCTACCTCAACGCCCAATCCCACCACCACCCAGCACAGATAAACTCTGTGGCTAAAACACTAATTACTAGAACCAAAAGCCTGGCAGACAATACACACATTAAGACTGAACTATACACCCTGACCAAAATATTGACAGCCAATGGCTTCCACAAAAGCAAAATCACCAACTTGATCCACAAAAACACACTGAGACATAATAGAGACCCAGATGATGAACAGACCTATGGAACAGCTGTCCTGCCCTACATAAGAGGCACTACAGACAAAATGAGTAAGATTCTATACAGACACCACATCAAGACTGCCTTCAAAACAGACAGAAAAATAGCAGCCATCCTCAGGAACCCCAAAGACAAAATTGACCTGGAAAACCAAGGCATATATGAAGTCCCCTGTGCATCATGCCCGGCCACATACATCGGACAGACCAATAGAAGAATAAGCACCCGCCTGGATGAACACAAAAATGCAGTCAAAAAGCTGGAACACACTTCCTCACTAGTCCAACACATGGAAGCCACAGGTCATAGCATCAACTTCAATGGCACCAAAACCCTAGCCACTATAGAAAATCCCAGCCACAGAATCATCAGATTCTGATGATCAGATAGAGATTGAAAAAAAAGACCAGAAAGCATGAACAGAAGAGATGATTCCACCAGGCTGTCAATCATTTGGAAGCCTGCACTCACAAACAAACAAAAAATCTCCACACCACAAGCCAGGCAAACACCTGGGCACAAACAGATCCCCCCTGATACCTCCAGCTCAAACACACCCCAACCAGGCACCCAGATGAAACCCAGCTTCCTAACGAATGATAGCCGTCCATTTACCCGAAGCCAAGCTGCACTAAAGGCCTCCAATAAAGTAACACAATGTTGCCAGCCAATCAAGATACAAAAAGAGCCCCCCCCCCCAAAAAAACAGACAGAAGATACTAGTAGCAGAACACAGCAAACTCCAAGACCAATAAACACAGACCAAGACTCTCAACCAATCAGGATGAAGAAAAAACCATTCTGTCACAGCAATAGGCTGCCCAAAATTTAAATCTGAAACCACTGTAAAAGTCTGACTCACAGACAAACACTATACAGAAGCCTGATGATGACAGATGAGATTCTGCTGAAACGTTTTGCTACAACTTTAAAAGCACCATTATGACGTGGGAAAATACCCGAACAAAGCTGAATGCCAGACATGTAAGTACCCGCGAAAACTTAAGAAAATATATATATATATATATATATATATATATATATATATATATATATATATATATATATATCTATATCTATATCTATATCTATATCTATATCTATATCTATATCTATATCTATATCTATATCTATATCTATCTATCTATCTATCTATCTATCTATCTATCTATCTATCTATCTATCTATCTATCTATTCTGAGGTTCTCGCGGGTATTTGTATGTGGATCTTTGGTTATTCGGGTTTTCTCCCACATAAGATTGCAAGTATCTAGGCAACGTTTCGATAAAGTCTCATTCATCATCTTCAGGCTTGGTCTTCAGCTCTGTGCTTCTCAGAGTGATGTGAGTTTGCAGCTGCTTCTTCCTTTTAACTGCTAGTGGGGGTGTGACTTGATTGGGTGGGGGCTTGGCTGTGTTCTGATTGGTTGGGGGTTTGGCTGTGTTCTGATTGGTTGGAGGCGTGTTCTGTTCATATATATATCACTATATATATATCACTCTGAGAAGCACAGAGCTGAAGACCAAGCCTGAAGATGATGAATGAGACTTCATCTAAACGTTGCCTAGATACTTCCAATATTATGCGGGAGAAAACCCGAATAACCAAAGATCCATATATATATATGTGTGTGTGTGTGTGTGTATGTGTGTGTGTGCGTGTGTGTTTTCTTAAGTTTTCGCGTTTTCTTAAGTTTTTACATGTATGGCATTCAGCTTTGTTTGGATATTTTCCCATATATATAATATTCTTATATATAATTTGCTGCATTTTATAATGGGCCCTTTATAATAGCCTTTTATAAAATTGGTTCGGCCCTCAAACGCAGATCTGATTTTCCATGTGGCCCCCGACAGAAATTAATTGCCCACTCCTGTTCTTGAGTGATAGCTATTCCTGACAGCTTAGTATCATCTGCAAATTTGCTAAGTTCCCCTTCTTTTCCCTCCCTCGTTTTCTCGGTCTAGAGTTTCAAGTCTGGTGGCATAAGGTATTCTGCAATGAGTAGAGGAGTGGAGAACTCTTCTTGTGAAATATTTCTGGATTTTCTCTACTGTGTTAATATCAGATACGTAATGTGGGTTCCAGACTAATGAGCTGTATTCAAGTATAGGTCTAGCAAATGTTTTGTATGCTTTAGTTAGTGTGATATTACCAGAGAAGAAGAATTATATTAATAACTCTTAATGCCTTTGTAGTTAAAGTGGGCTCTAGCACTTAGATCATTTGAGATGAGTACTCCAAGGTCCCTGACAAAGTCATAATATGATTTGTGTTATTGAATGACCATTTTTCTCTACCAATTAGTGGTAGGAATTTTTGCCTGTCCAATCTATTTCAGCCAGCATGGCTCATGCTGATAGATAACAAGAGTTGCAATTTAACAACAAGAACAAGAGGTATCTAGGAGTCCTAGAGGACAATCACTTAATACTAGCCAGCAGTGTGCTGCAGCCGCCGCCAATGCAGTTCTAGGCTGCATTAATAAAGGGATAGAATCAAGATCATGGAAAGTGTTTTTGCAACTCTATAATGACTTGGTAAGATCACACTTGGAATATTGCATCCAGTTTTGTAAGCCACCATGTAAAAACATGGTGACACTCTCGAAAGAGTACAGAGAAAAGCAACATAGACGATTAGGGGACTGCAGGCTAAAACATATATAGAATGGTCGCTGGACTTGGATGTCTAGCTTAATGAAAAGAAAGACTAGGGGTGACATGACAACAGTGTTCTAATGTCTAAGGGATTGTCACAAAGAACAGTGAGTCAAACTATTCTCCAAAACCTGAATGCAGGACAAAGAAGCAATGGATGGAAACTAATCAAGGAAAAACAACCTAGAACTAAGGAAAAATTTCCTGACAGAACAATTAATCAGTGGAATGACTTGCCTCCAGAAGTTGTGGATGCTTCAACAGTGGAAGTTTTTAAGAAGAGATTGGACAACACTTTGTCTGAAATGGTAGGAGGTTTCCTGCCTGAGTAGGGGATTGGACTAGAACAGGGGTCCCCAACCCCCAGGCTGTGTCCCACTACTGGACCATGGCCTATTCTCAACCAGGCTGGCACACATGCGTGCACATGCAACTCAACTCCCATGGGTGGCAGGTCAGTGCACACATGCATGCATGCACAGCTCACCTTGCAGTCATGATGCATGTACATACGTGTCCATATTGACCCACCACTTGCACGAGTCAAGCTGTGTACACATGTTCACGCCAGCCTACTGGTCACACTGTTCTAATCACCTCTCCCCACACCAGCTAGGCCACCAAGCCGCAAAGATGGGGACCACTGAACTAAAGACTTCCAAGGTGCCTTCCGACTCTGTTATTCTATTATTCTGTTAACTTCTGGAAGGGTCCAGCTCTGTTTCCATTCAAATTTATTTTTAAAAAATATGAACAAAATGTATAACTCAATTGGCCCAACAACTAGAAATGCATACACACCCCATAATCTAGATATGCAAGGAAAAAATATTGTAGAGATGTGTTATATAAATTTATCAGGGGAAATATTTACAATGTGAATGAAACTGCAAGAGCCTTGTATAACAGCCTAGCTAAGTTGTTGCATAACAGGGCTGTCAAACTCCCAATCTATGGGCCGGATGCATCACATGCTGGCCAGGGCTTTACACTTCATGTTCCTGCTGTCTATCCACAGGGCTGCAAGTGAGCTTTATGTGTCTGAATGGTCAAACCTCTGGCAACTCCAAATCTCAACCAACAAATGCTCTGTACTACTACATTGATAAAAAAAAATCTGTACACCAAATGCAAGCTAGGCGGATATGACCTCGTTGATGATCCTCACTCTATCAAGGACCTTGGAGTTCTCATATCAAATGACCTAAGCACCAGAGCTCACTGTAACAGCATTGCCAAAAAGGCATTAAAAGTTGTAAATCTAATCTTACGAAGCTTCTCCTCCAAAAATATCGAATTGCTAACTAAAGCATACAAAACTTTTGCCAGACCAATACTTGAATACAGCTCATCAGTCGGGAATCTGCACTGCATATTGGACATTAATACAATCAAGCAAGTCCAGAAGTATTTCACGAGAAGAGTACTACACTCCTCTGCTCGCAACAGAATACCCTATATCACCAAGCTTGAGATATTGGGCTTGGATAACCTTGAACTACACCACCTACGGTTAGACTTAAGCATAGCACACAAAATTATCTGCTACAATGTCCTACCAATCAATGATTACTTCATCTTCAACCACAGCAATTCAAGAGCACACAACAGATACAAACTCAATGTAAACTGCTTCAAACTTGATTGCAGAAAGTACAACTTCAGCAACAGAGTGGTCAATGCCTGGAATGAACTACCTGACTATTGTTACATCCTCTAACCCCCACTCCTTTAACCTCAAACTAACTACTATTGACCTCACCCCATTCCTCAGAGGTCTGTAAGGGGCGTGCATAAGTGCACCGTTGTGCCTACTGTCCCTGTCCTATTGTCCCCATTTATTCATACCTATTTTATATTAATATATATTTTATATTAATATATATTACATATGAAGAGCCTCTGTGGTGCAGTGGTTAGAGTGCAGTACTGCAAGCTACTTCTGCAGCCAGCTGCCTACAATTTGGCAGTTCAAATCCAACCAGGTTCAAGGTTGACTCAGCCTTTCATCCTTCCGAGATGAATAAAATGAGGACCCAAATTGTTGGGGGCAATATGCTGACTCTGTAAACCGCTTAGAGAGGGCTGTAAAGCACTATAAAGTGGTATATAAATCTAAGTGCTTATTGCTTATTTCCTATATTCTTACTCATGTTTACACTTATATCTATTATCTTGTAAGTGATTGACAAATCAAATAAATAAATAAATAAAGTGAGAAATATACTACAAGGGTGATTACAACTTAAGGATAAACATTAACATTCATTATAAATGGTAGATTCTAATAATCTATAATAGTGATTCTCAATGTCAAACACTTTTAAGATGAGTAGACTTTAAATCCCAGAATTCCACCAGCCACAATTCAAGTCCACAGATCTTACACTAGCTAAGGTTGAGAAACATAATTTACTTAATGAATAATAAATTAAATAATGAACAGTTTAAGAAGGCAGGACTATTGATCTCTGAAGCTATTCCTCTTCCCACCCTTTCCCATTAAGAAGTTGCAAAAATAAATTATATTAGGCATTGTTTTACTTTTTTCACTCTTGGCAAGCAGATAGGTCTTTTTGAACCTAATGAACTCCCATACTATAGATTGGAGGTAGAACTCTGGATAGGAATTCAAATTGAGGAGAATTAGTAATATTCGTCTTGATGAGAGTAGTTAAAAACCACCTGAAGTGTCCATTCCACTTTGGAGTCAGGTATAATGCCAAGGCAAAACATCATCCAATTAAAACTAAAATCATCAGGTCTTTTCTTCCTGCAGCTTTAAGTTTTAAAGAATAATTCCTTCTAGCAGAGAAAGATGGATTAGACCAGGAGTCTCCAAACTTGGCAACTTTAAGACTTGTGGACATGCTAAAAAATATCGGTCTAAAATCTACACGTGGTTGGAAAAAATGACAAAAAAGCATATAGACTTGAAACCAGAGATATTTTTATTGGGAATTTTACCTGAAATATATAGTAAAGAATTGAAATACCTGATTGTAAATGTATTAACGGTGGCTAGGATTGTATTTGGCAAAAACTGGAAAAATACCATTACAGGAGGAAATCATTAAGAAAATATTGTAATGTGCTGAAATGAGTAGATTGACATTTGAAATCAGAGAACAAGATGATAAACAATTTTATAAAATTTGGGATCTATTCTATCAATGGTTAGACAATAAAACATGGCAATGAAATATGTAGATTCTTAGAAAATAATAAATATATAAAGATGTATTCTTTTCTTATTATATCTACAAAATGATTGTAACATAAATTTGAGATGATAATATGAACTGTCATAAAACAAATTAAGTAAAATATGGATTATTACTTAAAACATGAATGAATAAAAGTATAGACAAATGATTAACAATGATATTAATGTATTTAATATTTGATTGAAAATATGAGAATATATACAATGTAATTGTAATTGAAGACTACAAAATGGAAGCACAAAACAATTTGTAAATCAACCGACACACTGTATGTATATATATGGAAGATGGCTTGATGTTTTTATGCTTTGTTTGTCTATATTTATCTTAAAAACCAATAAAAAATTTAAAAAAAACTTGTGGACTTCAACTCCCAGAATTGCCAGCCAGCATGACTATTTGAGGAATTCTGGGAGTTGAAGTCCACAAATCTTAAAGTTGTCAAGTTTGGAGACCCCTGGATTAAATTCACAAAACAGGAATTAATTATTCATTAGTCCAGATACCATTACTGCTTTTTACTGAATTGTTTTTTAAAAATAGATACTAAACAACTTAATAAATAATTGCTACTGCAGAAATATAACTTCTTACCCTTCTTTCATGTCATTAATAGGAAGGGGCACTCTGCCTCCCCTATCAAGAGCAGATGTGATGTTTATGGCATTCAGGCGGTCAGGCTGCCATACGTTTTTCACGGCTCCAAGGAAGTCTCCAAGAACCTCACTGGCCAACATTTCCTCTACATTCATGTTTTTAATAAAGAATTCTGCTTGATATGGCAAAAGAAGATCTAGTTGCCAAAAAAAAAAAGTAATTGTGCCTTAGACCCTTTTTAAATTTACTAAAAGAGATGGACTAGTAAATCATAAACACAGGTAATCCTCAAATTACAACCACAACTGAGCCCAAAATTTGTGTTGTTAAGCAACACAGTTAAGTGAGTTTGTCCCATTTTACGATCTTTCTTGCCACAGTTGTTAAATAAATGACTGCTGCCTTTGCCTGTCAGAAAGTTGCAAAATATGACCCAGGGATACTGCAATCATCATAAATATGTATCAGTTGCCAAGTGTCCAAATTTTGATCATGACCATGGGGACGCTGCAATGGTCATAAGTGTGAAAAATGGTTATGTCACTTTTTTCAGCACCATATTAACTTCAAATGATAACTAAATGAACTGTTGTAATTTAAGGATACATGTATAGTAGTACGATGTCTTTTTATTTGCATGAATAAATGTAAACATGCTAAGAAGGTCTTAGTCTTTTAAGTGTGGTTATAAGAGCCAGAGTGCTACATCCCATGGATTGATTATTTGTGCTGGAACCTCTCGTGCACTGCTTTTGAACCAATACTGAAAGGTCACTACATCATTCTCATTTAGTTTATTTATTTAGCATATGGCAACATGTTAGCCAGGTGTCACCAAGGTGGCTGGCTGCTTCTGTGAAAGGAAATTTTTGGGCGGTGTTATCTACCTGTGGAACACCTGAATGCCAGTAGGCAGTTGGGGAGGCTCCTTTTTTGTCCCTCCATAGTTTATTCACTCATAGGAACCGAGCTGCTGAGCTACCAACCTCAACAGTGCACAAGCCCAGTGACTTACCACATGAGCCACCACGGCCCCCTCTCATTTAATAATAGGCCATGACTCACATAATTTGGATTTAACCAATCATAGCATATTCAGCTTTGGCAAGAGTCAGTCACTCCTCAGTCCAATCTACCACATGGGTTTGGGGTTGTGGGGAAAATAGGTGGAGGAAATAGTACTAGGCATGTTCACCACCTTGAGTTATTTTTAAAAATAATGGAGGGGTATAAATGCATAAAAATAGTGTGCAAATGCAAACTGATACTATATCAGAGAAATGATTATATGATTTGACAAGACAAGGTATCAAATATCTTTTTCCCATTACTGTTGCCTTTAATTATTTAGTAAAGCTTAACCGATTCATATTATTTATCAACTGAATCACCCAAAATGCTGAGATAATTCTTGAAGACATACCTTCTGCTGACATTATATTAATAATTAAATTATGTCTTGCTGTCTCAAAGGTACGTCTGTTATAAGCAGTAATCTAATAATGGGAAAAAAGTAAAATGGTAACTAATTATTACATTTTTAAAGGATAATATGATAAACAATAATAATGGTTCTCTTAAATTTGCCACAAATAAGGTTTTTGTTTAATCTTTTACTGAAAAACAGAAAATCACAGAACAAGTTATGTCAGGGATAATATCATTTACTCGCCTTTCAGTTATAATGTGACTAAAGAAATTTTGAGAACTATGAAATATTCCAGTACTGATGGCTGTTTCTATCAAAATGCATTTTTTTAAAAAAATAAACATTCTGCAAAGTAAGTACCTCAATTATAGTTGGCTTGCCCATGTTTTCTACAGTTGGTGACCCATAGAGCACACCATCACTATATGGTGTTCTTTGGATGTAGCGCAACCAGCCAGGTCTATCAGGGTAACCCATTAGGTTTGTATTAAATGTTATGGGATCATTATTTATCTCACCTGGATAAATAGAGACAATCATATTAACATACAATTTAATCATTTATACACCATATTTTTATGTTCATTCTCATAGTAAATTACTACTATTTAGATCCTCAATAATTTAGATCCTATGTTCATTATGGTAATAAACCCCAAAAAGTATAGCTATAGTTCTTTATAGTTTTGGCCAACAATAAGGAACTATTTGAAAACAAAATGAAAAATGGAATATTTAGCAACCACCATTAACTCCTAATACTGCATAAATACCAGTATAAATACTAAATTTGACCTAATTAAGTGGGAATTGCAGCTTAGATGATGTTGTTTTAATTAACTGTGAAGGCTTTGCTGTATCCCTCTACAGGAACAAATATTAAGGTTAATATTTGGTTAAGAAAGTATGTTTGTTAATTTTACCATAATAGTCTGATGTGATTTCATTGAAACAATAATAATAATAATAATAATAATATGTATCCATGTATCACAATAGATAGTTTTTATAAAATGAAAATTGGAAAAGAGGTGATAGCCATGAAAAATTGCAGGCTTTTTAATGCTACAATCATTCATGACACATGTAAGTTAGTGTAAAGGCCAAAAGATTCATGATATTAACTGTGTCAGTTGTAAATCTAATCAGAAAGAGACAGCAAGAGAGATGATATTTTCACATCAAATTAACAGTGCCTCGAGCACATTAAATATTTTCACACCTCCATTCTTCTCTCTCTCTCTTATAGCCAATAGCTTTTGAGCTAACACTTTTGTAGAGAATGTGATGAATATGTGATCTTCATAAAGACAAGTTAAAATGGAAATTGTATTTATATGCCTTTACAATTGTAAACATTTCTTACCATGCTTTGAATAAGGAGGAAACTCTCCCTTAAAATATTCTCTCTCCAAAACATGAACAAAGAGAACTCCAGCAGAAGGATAAACATTTCGTTCAGAGTGCACCTTAGAGAGAATTGTGTACACTGGAAAGCAGGAGAATAGAACACATGAAAAAAAATAGATCCATGGAAAATACCGTGTTTCTCCAACAATGCGGCCTCCACCAATAGGAAGCCCCACCATGTTTCTTTGGCATAAAATCAAATTAAGCCCCTCTCCCCAAATTTAGGCCTATTTTAAGACATGCAAAATAAGGGGGAAGGGCGGGGAACTTGCCGCTAGGAGTGCCCCTGGGCAGCAATTCCTCGCCACCAGCCACTCCTAATGGGTGATCATGGCGAAGCGCGGAGCTCCCTCCTCCCACCTTTGCTGCAGACACCTTTGGCACCCGCTGCTGTTGCTTTCCCTTCTGCCCATTCCGCCAAGTTTGGAGCTGCTGCTTCCGTGTTTGGAGTGCCGCCACCATTTGGGGCTCCAAACAGCGGCAGTGCTCCAAACGCGGAAGCGGCAGCTCCAAACATGACGGCGGCCGATCTTTTTATTTTGGTCCACGTGAAGCTCAGAGCGAGCAAGAGAGGGAGACTGCAATGCCTCCATGCAAAATGGCAACCTAGTGGATCACAATCTGGCTGGAAGCCCGAATCGGTGGGAAACGATGGCGATCTTTTTGGAGCGAGAGGAAAGGGAGAGAAGAGTTGTGAGGCGTAATTTGCAGGAGGAAATGGGTGTATCTCACGGCAGGGAGCAACCGGCTTCGCCTTTGGAGCACTGCCACTGTTTGGAGCTCCAAATGGCGGCGGAAGCTCCAAATGCGGAAGCTCCAAACATGACGGTGGGTGATCTTTTTATTTTGGTCTGCACGAAGTTCAGAGCGAGCATGAGAGGGATACTGCGATGCCTTGCTAAAGAGCCAGAAAGCAGCAAGGGCGCCAGGTGGAAAGGACAGGGTTGCGATCACACGGAGATGCCCAAAGCGCGGAGCGCACATAACTAAAGGCGGCACACGCAGTTGGCTTGGGGACTACAAGGCAGCATCTGCGCCTCTTCCCGGGCGCGTCTTTAGGCTGCTTCCGGAGTTACGGGATGCTCTCTGTTGCCTATCAGCCCTTCTTCCTTGGGCTCCCTGCTGTGGGATACACCCACTTCCTCCTGCAAATTATGCCTTGCAACTCTTCTCTCCCTTTCCTCTCGCTCCAAAAAGATCGCCATCGTTTCCCACTGATTCGGGCTTCCAGCCACATTGTGATCCACTAGTGAGGTTGCCATCTCGGATGGAGGCATTGCAGTCTCCCTCTCTTGCTCGCTCTGAACGTCACACGGACCAAAATAAAAAGATCATCCACCGTAATGTTTGGAGCTGCCGCTTCCGCGTTTGGAGCACTGCCACTGTTTGGAGCCCCAAATGGCGGCGGCACTCCAAACACAGAAGCGGTAGCTCCAAACTTGGCGGAATGGGCAGAAGGGAAAGCAACAGCGGCGGGTGCCAAAGGTGTCTGCAGCAAAGGTGGGAGTAGGGAGCTCTCTGCGCTTTGCCATGATCACCCACCCGTGAGGAGCGGCTGGTGGTGAGGATGCAAGGGTGGGAATTAAGTCACCCCCGAAAAGACGTCCTAGCTGTTTTTTCAGGGGTCAAAAAAAAATAACACCCGGCCTTATTATATGAGAAACACGGTAGTGATATATGCTTATTAAAACAAACTGAAATGCAATACAAACCACAAAATATTTGTTGCCGTTTTTTAAATATCTTCACAGCTCTTCTTCAAGTATGACCCCTGATACTGAACAATTTAGAATTTTAATCTTTAATTTTATAAAATCCAAGAAGCAATTTACAGATCTTTGTATGTAGCAAAACATGTCATTCAAAACAGCTACATCTTTTGACTAGTTTGATAAAAACAAGAAAAGCATTTTCATGGTACTGTATTTCTCAATTCATGTAGTCATTATAAAATGATTATTATTGCAATCAACTTTATTTCCAAATATGCTTGTTACTGGACTCTTAGTATGTTAAAAGTAAATAACACAGAGAAGTGGAACAAAAGGAGGGCTCTGTTTGAAAGAACTTTCAGAAAGCCTGTAATTTATGGCTAAATGCATTGTTTAGTCCTGATAACAAAAGCAACTTGCATTCCTTCATGAGTTCCAGCTCATCAAAAGCATATCTCAACTTCAGAGGAAATGGTTGGGGGCACAGTTCTGATCACTACCACTTAAAAAGGCATATATATCCCACTGTTTTTAAGCCTGCATTATAATGTATGAATAATAAGCGTTAAGTGCACTAAATCTATGGTTATATTTTATTAAAACTCTGTAAAATTTCATAAATTTCATATATCTATGAGAACTTTACATGCAGGTTTTATTTCTTCTCTTTTCAGTATTATTTTTCTTGGTTTTTTTAAAATAATCTAAATAGTCTAAATAATAATCTAAATAAATAATAATAATCTATATCTGCCTATCTCAGGTTCTTGGGAAGGACTAAGTAAATAGTGAAAAATGACAAAGCCAGTCTGAATATCTGGCTGACTGTGTAAAGAACACATTAATAATCTGTATAAAATAAAAAAATAAATGCAGTTTTTTAAAAGAAACTGTGAGGAAAAGTCTAATGGAAAAACATTCTTTAACTTTTTCTCTCATTGAAATGTCTTATCAATCAATCTAAAACCATTCATGTAATAAATATTCCAGTGAAGTATTTCTCAGTAATTCAACATAAATAATGTGTAATTATTAAATTAAATTCTGATTTTTGCCCACATCATGACTATAGTATCAACTGCATCAGCATTTCATAAACTTCTTTTATCATTTGTTTACCTCTATTATATTAAGACTGAGTTTATATTTTAGAACTGCTACTTCATAAAGGAGGACAAAATTTTAGTTGGCTTCTAAAAGTTCAACAATAAAAGTTACTAACAAGTGGTAGTAAAAAAGCTAGTACAATTAGGTTATTACATTCAACAAACCTGGAAGATAATACCTATTTTCTATTCACTGTGTCTTAAGATATATGTAGATAACCTTCCCCCCCATTACCCACCCCTTCAAGTGAATGAAGGATACACAGAACGTGTAATGTCTAAAATAATTGAAACACATAATTCATTAGATGCAATATTTATGACTTTTTCTGAGGTGGACAATAAGTTGTTATTTAGTCTTTCATACATATAACAAAACTACTTCTTGTGGTTCGCCGGCAGCAGGTGCGGACAGCTGAGGCCTCAGAGAGCGGGGCCTTGGATTAGGGGCCTGCTTTTGATACAAGGATGGGGCCAGGACTATCAGAGAGTGGAATGCTGCCTTTGGAGATTATGGAGGCTGGCATCAGTGATGCAGAGGACTCCGAGGGACCCTGTGCCCAGTGCGCATGCACGCAGGGCTGCTCGAAGGAAAGAGTAGCTGCAGTAGCATGGGCAACTTGGGAGTAAGGTTACAAGATAATGGCCCCTCCCTTAAGAGATAAAAGCCAGCCTGAGAGACCAGGATTCTTTGCAGGAAGCAAAGAAGTTCTTGCACTTTAAGCCTTGTGGACATTCGGACTATTCTGGTTTGTGTTTGAAGACTTTTTGTTTTGAATAGTTCTTGGCTACTTAATCTAGTGTTCTTGGCAGCCTTGCACAACCTTGGCAAGGCTTGTTTTATCAGAGGCAATTAGTTTTCATAGCCTTTTAGTTGTGAATGAATGGAATTCGCAGAGAACCATTAAAAGGTTTTGTTTTTACCTCTGTTTATTTTCTTGAAACAAGGTTTGGGTCAGAACACTACTTTCAATTTCAACTCCACTGAGAGTGAAGAATAATTCTAATGACCAAGGTCATCCTGACAACTTAGGATACCTAGACATCTTTGGTAAAGCAAAACCCATTTTAAATGCAAAACTTTTCAATTAATCAACCAATATAAGCAATCCTCAACTTACAACCCTAACTGAGCCCAGAATTTTGATCGTAAGTTATGCTAATCATTAAGCAAATTATCTCAGGACTGTGCCCGATTTTACATTGGTCATAAAATAAATGCTGTAGTCATAAAGTGAATGCTATAGTCATTAAGGGAAACTCTGTCATTAAGCAAACCCATTGTCTGCAATGGGCTTTTCTTTGCCAGAAATCAAAAGTAAACTCTGGTTTTTTATTTATTTTTTAAAAAAACCAAAAATTGTAGCCACAATGTTACAATGGATGTTGCAAACGGCCATAAAAGCAGCCCAGTTGCTATGCACTCAAATTGCAATCATGTAACCATAGAAGGGGCAGGATCATAATTTTTGGGCCTGTCACAAATTTACACGGTCATTAAGCAGCTGATTATAAATCTAAGGGTCCTTTAATGCCCTGCATGAGTTGTCAAGCACATGAATGTTTAGGTATAACCCATACCTATTGGAAACAAAGTTGGTGTTTTCATATGTTGCTTGGGTTAGGAGCAAACCTGACATGTTTCTTCATTCTTTCTTAAGCCAAAGACTACAGATAAGAAACATACAAGTCATAACAGAAATCTGATAACTTGTAGAAGCTTTTACAGATAGTCCATTGGATGTTCAGAATGAAATTACCTAAGGAGTGAACACTGCAGGTTGGCTACACCAAATCCACATCTTCCACATGAGCCTTAGATATGCAAAAAATCTTTAATTAGTGATTTCTTCTATCCCAAGTATATGCTCTGGAATATCATCAGTTGGCTGATGGGAACAATTGTCTCTTGTGGGAGGAGAGATCTAGAGAAGCTGAAACATAGGAGGGTTCTGTGTAATTCTGCAAGCACATTAAGGTCATGCTGCAGGATCTACTCATTGCACCCCACTATACAATGTGTTCTACAGTACAAATTCTTGCTTTATTCCACAGAGTTCTTTTTACAAGAACCCTGTAATCCCTGATTTCGGGGTGGAGTTAGGGCGACTGAATGGAACTGAGTATTTACTGGCCAAATGCCCGCCTTAACAACTACATAGAGTTTGTGGCAGATATTTTCTCTTTGCACCCTGATAAAGAAATATCTCTCCCTGCCTAGGATTGAACTGTCAACCTTCCAAGTAGGAGGCAAACGTCTCCACCTTTAGACACACACACCCCGCACCACTCTTATTCCAGAGTTCATATCCTAAACTAACTCAAGAAACTCTTAACTCTTATTTCAATTGGGTCACTCCACACATGCCAATAAAACAAACCATCTTGCTGCATTCCAGTTTTTGGGGATGGTCTGTTTTCCTACTACAATACAGGAAATGTTGCCTTGTCATAGGAAGTTGCCTTATTTTATTTTATAAGTTACACCATTACTGTATCTAATTCATTAACTGAGCCAATATGTAGTTATTCTACAGAAACATTTCTTTCCCAAACCATACTTCAATCTAGCTATTCTCAGAGTAGTGCACTAGTCTTCTAATTTTCTTTTCATTTTTTAAAAAATTATGTAACATAACTAACTATCACAAAAAATTCAAACCAAAGCCTAAAATGATAGGAACATTTTTCCCTAATTGACATTTAAAATGCATTAAGTCAAGATCTATAAATGGGAATAATATGAATAAGCAACATTTTAAACAAATTATCTCACTCACCAGTTTACTCATGTGGTTAAGGAAATGCCAGTAAGGAGGAATGCACAATATTTTTACATGGAGCTATTATTTGAATGAGGAAAAGCACAAAATGTTTAACTGAAAATTTAGTAGCAAACAAAAAAAAATTAGAATGAGGAAAACAACATTTAGAAGATTAGATGTTTATATATTTGTAGCACACATTGTCAGTAAAATACGACAGAAGTGATTTATCACACAGAATATTGCAGAAAATAGAAACATCCCATTTAAATACCTAAACTCACCATTTTTCTCAGTAGCCTTAATGCTACTGCTAATATATTTGATGATGTACTTTGTCTTCCCTTTAATCATTCCATCTACGCCAGCAGCAGGGTGTAAGAAAAAAGCTTTCCAAAGTAAAACAAATGCAAGATAAATAAATTAATACTGGGTCAACTGTTCTTCAGTGGTCAAAGGCCATAAATCAGAAAATATTTCATTTGGCAGATTCTTATCTTTGGCTTTTTAAAAGAGAAACAAGAGAGATTTCTTAGTTCATACATAATACTAAACAAGCCATGGATGGAATTGCTTCAATTGACTAACTTAAAGGAGGAGGGAAATGAAAGTTATTGGAAATACTGACATATTGCTAAGTTATTATAGCGAAGCAAGAATTCCTAATAATACAGCATAGTCTAATGTTCAGACACAATGTTTCAGTTCTGTACATGGTAAGGAAGAGGCGTTGGTCCTACCTGAATGCGTCTTCTCTGATTGCTGCGAGAGAGTCCAAGCAAGGGTTAACTCCTTCTCCAAGCTTGAAGGACTGAGTCTGTCAAAGCTGTTAAGACCTGCCTCCATTGCTAGGAAATCCAGCTTCGGCTAAGTCAATGAAACAGACTCTACATGTCTGTTTACCTTGGAAAAACAAGAAAACAACCAAGGACAAGGCAAGAGAAAAAAAACATCAACAATTTCCCCCCTTTGCAAGACCGGATGGTCCACAGGGTGGAACTGGACTCTCTCCAGCACTCCGAGAAGATGTGTTCAAGTAGGACTAATGCCTCTTCTCCATAGTGCTGCTGTAAGAGTCCAGGCAAAGGACGTACCAAAAAGTAGAGTCCTATGGGAGGCAACCATCCGGTCCTGTGATCCCTGCTCTGAAAGTACTTGCTGTAACACACGTCTGCCGAAATCAGTGTCAGTTTAAGTAAAAGAGTTCAATCTATAATGCTTTATAAAAGGAGAGAGATCAAATGGCCGCTCTGCAGACCTCTTCTGGCAAAGTATGCGTGGCCCAGGCCGCCATTGTGGCAGCACTCCTGGTAGAGTATGCTAGGAAAGAGCCTTAGATTCATAGGCTCTGGCTATACAGGACTAATCCATCTACCCACGGTAGATAGAGAGATCTTGTTCCCCCAAGTTGATGGTTGGAATGAGACAAAGAGTGACTCTGACTTCCTGAAGGAAGCAGTCCACTTAATATATATTTGGAGAACTCTTCTCACATCCAGAGTATGCCATGTCCTTTCCAACCTATGTTTCAGATTAGGACAAAAGTCCGGCAACACAACCTCCTGTGCCCTGTGGAACCAGTTTATTTTAGGTAGAAATGTCGGATCCAGTCGAAGGACCACCTTGTTAGGGTGAAAAATACTAGGTCCTTTCAGACTGACAGAGCAGACAGTTCTGAAATACATCTTGCCAAGGTGACAGCCACTAGGAAGGAAACTTTGAAAGAAAGAAAACTCAAACTGGCAGACCTGAGAGGCTCGAAAGGTGCCTCTGTCAAGGATAAGGTAACAAGGATAACAAAGCTTTAGCCAGGTCTCAGGTGGGATACCTGTAAACTACAGCTGGACCCAGCTCCTATGATAAATCTGCGCACCATGGAAACCCATGTCAGGGAGTCTATCTTACCACACAACAGAACCGAAGATAGACTCCCTGGCACCTGACGACAGATGGTGTTTACTGCCAGACTTTTGTCTAGTCCATCCTGGAGGAACTCCAGGACTTGGGCTATGGTAGCCAACAAAGGGTCAATTCCCAACCCAGATGACCAGTAAGAAAAAGCCCTTCAGGTGGCATTGTAGATGAGGTTTGTTGAAGGTTGTCTGAGGCCTGAATAGTTTGGATGACCCTGGAGGAGATATGGACTTCCCTCAAGGATCTCCACTCAATCTCCATATGGTCAACTGTAGCCACTGGGGGTCCGGTGGACCAGAACCCCCAGGGAAAAAGAGATGCTGCTGGATGAATCTTCCAGGGCCGGGCCACCAACAAACCCACGAGATCCGCAAACCAGGACCTCCTTGGTCAATGTGGAGCTACAAACAACACCTGAGCCCATTCCTCCAACAATTTCTCTAACACCTTGGGGATAAGTGGCAGGGGTGGGAAGGTATACAACAGGCCCAGAGGCCACTGGCACCTGAGAGCGTTGATTCCTTCTTCCCTTAGGGCAGGGAAGAACTTTGACAGTTGAGCATTTTCCGGAATGGCGAATAAGTCTGTGACCGGCAGGCCAAACTGGTCCACCATCTCCTGAACTAGAGATGGATGGAGCCACTATCTGAGTGGTCCATCTTTGTCCTGCTCAACCAGTCAGCTTGAACATTATACACTCCCAAGATGTGATATGCCTTTATGAACAGCAGATGTCGTTCTGCCCAGAGGCCTCTCTCATGAGAGATCTTGAGTGCCCCGTCGATTTATGTGGGCTTTGGCTGCAATGTTGTCTGTGAGGATAAGGATATGAGCCCCTTCTACACTGTTCCAGAATTGTCTGAGTGACAGGAACACAGCTCTCTAGCCAGTTGATGTTCCGTCCTCTGACCTTGAGCCATTTCCGAAAAGAGGTGAGCACCCCAACTGAATAAGCTGGCATCTGTTGTTATGGTCAGGCGATAAGGCTCCCGGAACAAACATCCCCTGCTGATTGCCGGGGATAACCACCAAATCAGAGACCTGATCACCTGGGGGGCAGTGATCCTGACTAAGTAATGGCTCCTGCCTGCCTTCTGATATGGCAGGAGGAACCACTACAGTCCTGGAATAGGTCTGAGCCCAGGTAACTATGTTGAGGCACGACACCATCTTCCCCAGAAGCCTTGACAAGAGGTCATCATTCTCTCCATCCTTATCTGTTTTGCCATCGCCTGTAGGTTCATCAGGCAGTCCTGGGAAAGGAAAACCCTGCAAGAAAGGGTGTCTATTACTGCCCCCAGATGCAACAGCTGGTTAGATAGGACAAACTGGCTTTTTTTTTTTTTTATGTTTATGGAGAAGCCATGGGCCTGCAGGACCTGAATGGTGAGTTGCAGATCCTCCCTGGCCTGTGGTTCCAATGATGACTGGACTAAAATATGTCATTCAAATAACACTGCAATCTCACTGGGAGAGATAAAAGGTTGCCAGGATTGCCAAAATCTTGAAGACCCTTGGAGCTGATGAGAGACTGAAAGGAAGGGCTTTGTACTGCCCTTGTAATAAAATAGAGGAACCGACAGTGAGGGGTCCAAATGGGGATGTGAAGGTAGGCTTCCATCAAATCAGTAGAGGTGAGGAAGTCGCCCTCTTAAACACTCTGAAGGATGGAACACAGTGACTGCATCTTGAACTTTCTGTATGCCACAAAGATGTTGAGACGTTTGAGATCCAGAATGTTGAAGCCATAGCATGCACCAGGCCGCTCCAGAGGACGGCACCGCCTTTGAAGCAAAGTGAGTCGCATTCAGAGTGGCATCTGCTGAAAACTGAGCAGCTGCCACCGTGTTTATGTCCTGATGGACATGGACATCTCCGGGCAGAATCCTCTCCTGGTGAAGAATGAAGCTGCTGTGGACGCTCTCACTGTCCAAGCAGCTGCCTAATATGAACACTGAAGAATCTGTTTGGTCTTTTTGTTTTTAGTCTTAAGTGCCTCCTCTGGCTGGTAAGGTGCAGGCGGAGGCCAGCGCAACCACAGGTGCACCTACAGTAGGCAGTTGAAGTGCCGAATCCATATCAGTGCTTACACTGTAAAATTTTCAGTCGTTGTTACTAAGGGAGGGACCTGATATTGGAGCAAAGCACTGTTTACATATGACGTCCAGGAGAGAGACACATGGAGCAGAAATCTACTGAACTGTCTCTGTGCTGGAAGAAGATTCCGTGCAGACAGCATTATAGGCCTTAGGTAACAGGGATTTGAATAATGTGGGGCAGAAAAGGCTTCTGAAGGCAAGTAATTCTGGTTTAAGGCCCTCATCCTCAGAAAGGTCCTGATCTCGTACTTCACCTTCTTCTGAAACTGAGGACCCACTGTGCTCCAATCGTCCCCTTGCATGTTGTTTTTGTAGGCCTTGTAGGTCAAAACTGACTTCTGATAATCTTCCATCTTCGTCCAGAGTAGATGGAAGGGTTTTTGCAAATTCCTGCCTGATGGTTTGGGACATAAGCTGTCTGATGGCAGGGGAAATATCTTCCCACTCTGCGTGAAGGCCTGCAGCAGTAAGAGTATATGAGGCCTCAGCAACAGGCCTTTTTCTAGGGATAGATTGTTGTCAAATACCACCAATTGCCATTGCTATTGCTATGGTCCCAGAGACAGATTTGCTCCATTCCCGAGTAGATAGAAGGGCCTGCTCCCTTGCATCACCTGGAGACAGATTCTGGCAACTACGCCTCTCTCCTGCATGGCGACGAGGGTAGAATGGGGCCAGAGCCCATCAAACCCATTTCAGCGGCAGCTCTATCTGATTTTTAGAAATTGCCTGCCGAATTTGAGAAAAAAATGAAGTCCTATTAAAATGTTATCTTTGAAAAGCTGCGAGAGCTGAAGCCAGACACATCTAGTCCAAGCAAGGGACTGAATAAAAACTGGGTTTCCTAGCAACGGAGGCAGGTCTTAACAGCTTTGACAGACTCAATCCTTCAAGCTTGGAGGAGTTAACCCTTGCCTGGCTCTTGCAGGAGTTAACCCTTGCCTGGAGAATAAGAGGAAAATTCATAGAGAAGTGCTTGCTGAGCTTGCTTGTTTTCTTGTGGATGTTTCAAACTAGCACTGATGATGTTACTAGTTTGGGTGATGAAACGTCTGCAAGAAAACAAGCAATCTCAGAGAGCACTACAGATCCCTCATGTCAACCCTGAGTTACAAATAGTCTCCTTTATTGATACATTCATAAATGCTGATATTTTTTAAGAAGTGTTACTAAATCTGTTTTAAGATACTAATAACTACTGAATATTTTTGTTTCCAAAGAAATGTAAAGATAACCATTTAACCATTTAAAAAATACGCTAAGAACAGATCATTTAAAGATGTCATAAATTTAAATTCTTCTCCAATTTATCTCAAAAATGGAGTCTGAGCTATTACTGTTAACCTAACATTAATACGGTTCCTTAAAATTCACACGTATTTCTTAAACATTGGTTTCACCCATAACATTTTGTCTTGAGATCTTGTTTTCTTGAAACATTGACTTTAAAACATGTTTTTGATGTTTTAAATAAATTACATAAAATCTGCAGCATTCAGAGTAAAGTCATAAAACCATTTTAAAAACAAACATTGGGTAGCTCATCTGCAGTTGGTTCTACAAGTAGCTTTGGATACAGTAGCTTGAAATTTTGATTGAAATTTTCTACAACCCAGTAGCCAAAAAAACCATACCTCCAGAAGGACAAGCTCCCGGATGTAGCTATTTGTTTATTTGTTTATTTATTTGTTTGTTTGTTTGTTATTTAGTCAAGCATGCATTTGATAATATTTATAAGTATAAACATGATGAAATAGATATGAATAAAAGGGAACATTAAGACAGGGACGGTAGGCACATTGGTGCACTTATGTATGCCCCTTACAGACTTGTAAGGTCCTTAAATCCCTGTAACTTTCCCTTCAGCTTCCATGAAAACCATGTTGATAGAATAGGAGATTAGAAATACCTATCATAGTAGAGATATGGAGGAGAGGAAGACAGAGGGCATAGCAGCCTGTGTATCTTCAGAAAAGTGTCTGTATACCACACATACTGCTGAATAACAAGCTTATTTCAGGTAGATGAAGAGATGATGCCCAAATTATCCCTAATCTAATCAAACCATCTTTTAAAATAATTTAATCTCTGGCTCAAACATAGAGACACTGAATTAATGTGAAACATTAGGACCCTATAGCTGTCTGGCAGAATTTGCTAAAACACACGCAGATCAGAGAACTAAGCATCTTATACATTGGGGATCTCTGAAAAATAAATCTATTGATAAAATATATCCAGTGTTGCTTGCTGTTAGCATCTTGATTACTACAGACAGCCTCCGTGACAAAACAATAAAGTAACAAGGAATATTCATTAGCTATTTAATGAGTAATTTCACAGTTAGTTTAAACAGCAAGCTGTCCCAAAGGGATGACTAATAATTAAAGTACCAGTGAAACAAGTTAATGAAAAAAGTCTATTTCTAAATTATACAATTTTAAAACTTAAAACTGCATCCCAAGTGCACACTGCTGAAAGAGAAACTATGAGGTCACGTGCAACTTGCCCACATCTGAAAGTGTTTTGCCCAGTGAGTAAGAAAACTGTAGAAATAGGAAAGTTAACATTAGCCTCTCCATCACAGGGTAATTAAGGCTGAATAAAGAATAACAACAAAGTTGGAAGAGACATTGGAAGTCTTCTAGTCCCTCCTCAAGCAAGAGACCCTAGATTATTCCAGACAAATGGCCGTCCAACCTCTTCTTTAAAATCTCCAGTGATAGATATGGAACTTGTTACAAAGTTGGAGTGGTTTATGACAAAAAGGGGGGGGGAGCTTTGAAAAGAAACTCTGTCTAAACAGGAGTCAACGCATACTCCAAAAAATGGTTGTATATTCTTGTTATGAAGCATAATCATGGATATTTCAAGGACTCCATCGAGGGAAGAAAAATCCCAGTCTAATCAGGAGAAATTTTGTGGATAAGAGATCAAGGAAAGCATAGAACTGCTATTATCTTAGACATAATGAGATCAAGTGAGAAAAGTAAGTAAGACCTTTCTTCATAGGGTAGTGTGCAATGAAAAAAAGTGTAAAAGATTTGAAAAATATCATGTTTTAAGTGTGAGTAGCACTTCTCAAACTGATAAAAGAGGTGCCAATTATTAAAGTAAACAGATGTAAACTGTGTCTTGTTTACATAGGGGCCCAGCCCTTTTCATGAAAAGAATAAGAGGAAATATACAAGAGTTTTTCTGCCTCAAATTTTCCTATATATAGGTGTCTCATTCTATAGAGCAAAATAAAAATCCCCTTTTATGACTATGTAGTCCTTATTCAGGGTAGAGTTGGGGCGATTGGATGGAGCTGAACATCTACTGGCAGAATACTTACTGAAATTCTTGTAACCTTTCGTTTTCTCCTATAAAAATACTAACTAGAGGTGTAGTTTCTATTCAGAAATGTGTAGGGTCTCCTGTTTGGGCAGGGGTTGGACTAGATGACCTATAAGGTCCCTTCCAACTCTGTTAATCTGTAATCTATTTGTTGGTATTACTACTTCTAGTCCATATTGCAAGGAAGGCAATAAAATTCTATTCCACCAACCCCACCTGTTCAGAGACTATCAATTGTCTGTTATTGTTTAACTTATTTTACATATAATAAAAGAATAATTTCTTGCTAGTTGGGCCTTGACTCTGGAAGGAAGGTTGATAGCTATTAGCAAAAGACATTAGTAACAATCTGTGGGTGGACCATTCATTTATATGCATATGTCTATTAAAATTCATCACAGTTCTAGAAGTTGTTGATTATGACTGAGGACAAGTACATTATTCAGCTGTGTAATAAGCAAAGGAAGATAATAATTTTCTTATGTCAAATCATTCCTTTAAATTCAGTAGGATATTAAAACAGACTTTCAGAATTATTACTCAAGTTCATTAATACATAGCACTTTTGACCTTTACACCTTTTTATAATTAATTGGTAAATTAAATTTGCTGACCATCTAGAATAGATCTCCAAACTTGACAACTTTGAGACTTGTGGACTTCAACTCCGAAAATTTCCCAGCCAGCACAGCTGGCTGAGGAATTCTGAAAGTTGAAGTCCATAAAGTTGCCAAGTTTGGAGATCCCTGATCTAGAATCAAGACATAATTTTAACAAGTTGGTCTAGGATACTATATATTTTTATCACAATGACTGAAAAAATGCAAGGACATACAATTGTAGAAACACTAATAGGGTTGATATCCCTATCGACCCTATAAAAGAAGAGCTGATCTCCATGCAGTGATAGACACATTGTACACACAAGCACATATTTTGATATACTCAGACAATACACAGGAGTGGCCATAATTCAGATGGCAAAACCTCAGCAAATGAAAATATCAAAAAATTCCCACAATCTCTGTTAGAGAAAACAAGAAAGGAGCAAGAAATAATAAAACAAAGAAATTAAAGATATGTGATATAAAAGAAAATATAGCTAAATTTATCATTACCTTTGCGTTATTTCATATATTTTGTTCTTTAAACTTCCTGCTTCTCCTTTCCTGCTTCTCTTCCCTTGCCATCTCATCAATTCATTCAACTACAATTGACTCAATTTTTCCCTTCTCTTTCACCCATTCATCTTCCCTTTATATATTTCTTTTGCAATTCCATTCTCATGTATCATGTCCTATGGACCCAGATGCGTTCCTGAAGGAGCTGGGGGTTATAACTACAGATCTACTGTGCAGTCCAACTGACCTGGAATAGGAAGGTGAGTGAGGCTCTGGATAGGATTGTACCCATGTGACCTCTCCCTGCCCGTAGATCTCATTGTTCCCCGTGGTATACAGAGGAACTGAGACGGATAAAACGCATGAGGAGACGTACTAAGGCCTACTTCATAGCAATTTGTGTGGTCAAGTGTAAATATAGTACTTCTCCACACTAACTGCATCTGTAGATAATTGCCCAGCGACCCTGTTTAGGGTGAGCTGCCTCCTCCTGCGGAAGGAGGAGATTGAGGTCCACCTGAAGGATCATGCTGAGGAATCTGCAGATTTTCTGGAGCAAGGGTCGCCAATCTTTTGGACCTCAGGGACCACCAAACTCATAATTTTAAATCCCACAGACCAGAGACTCTAAGAAAGTATGCAGGAAAATTCCCCACCCTGTTTTCCTACCTATCAATCATTTTTTATTTGGGATCGCAGGATACCATCTCCAGCTCCGTTCTCAGGGGGAGAGAAAGAGAGGATAAACTTTTGGCTTCATGCAAGGAAAGCAGCAGAAGCAGCAGAAATCTTTCTCTCCCCCAAACTCTGCCAGATATGAGTCTTTGTGAGACTTGTCGCGCTGGCGCAGCCTCTTGGAGCAGGATGCCTTGAAGACTCATTTCTGGCGGAGTTTGGGAGAGAAAGATTTTTGCTGCTTTCCTTGCATGCAGCCAAAAGCAGAAGAAGCGGAAAGAAGCAGCCCAGTGGCCAGGCCAGGCTCATGGGCCAAGTTCCTCCACTCTGCCCTTTCCCCCCTCTCCTCACTACCTCGTGTTGTTTGCAATGCAAGTGACGCGAGCTTTGTGTTCCCGCAGGCCACGTGGGCAACACAGCCTTGTGTTCCCATGCAGCTTGGATTAATTGCTTTGGAGGATGCTTTGAGGATGACATTTCTCTGCTGACCAACAAAATTTTCTTGTGGACCACCAATGGTCCCCAGCCCACTGGATGGCGACCACTGTTCTGGAAGACAAAATCACTTGACTTTGTTTCCAGTTAGATGCTGCCGTGGTTGCTAGCCTAGTGGAAGCCCCTGAAGCAGGTTCTTGCCCTGTTATCTGGAAACAGTTTGATCCTGTTGTTCCCAAGGAAATGGACAGGATCCTAGGGAGTATGCACGCAAGCACCTGTGTTTTAGACCCATGACCCTCCTGACTTGTGAAAGCTTCCCAGGAGGTGACAGAGGGGTGGACTCTGGCAGTCATTTATGCTTCCCTACAGTTTACAGGCAGCAATATGGCATCATCTGCAGACAAATATATATATATATCCAAGACCAACATATGTATGTACCCGAAGCCTTATACAATTACCTATAAATATATTCAACAAACAAAAAGGTATCTTACCCCTTTCTTAGTGCTTAATAGTATTCAACAATTTTCATCTTGGTGCAAAATGGTCCATTATTTGTGACTCTTCATTTTGCCATATATTTTATTTAAATCACTAAAGCTTGTCATAATGATACATTTCCATACTTGCTGAAGAGCAAATAATGTTTTTCAACCATTGCACAACATAATAATTGTTAGGGATAACATTGTTTACCCAACTGGTTTAGGTAAAATAATAAATATGTTATTGTGGTTTATAAGTTAAAGTGTCTGCAACTTTAAATATAGGAATGTAATTAAGGGAGTGGTTGTAAAAAGCACCATAAAAGAAGCAAGGAACCACAGCTTGCTCTCTCTGGCTTGATGATCCCTAATTACTAGATGAAGACTGCGTTTTTCCCAACTGGAAAAGGGAGAGACAAAGGACTGATTTGTAAGTGAACTGACATAGGATATTCTACACAGACTTTGCTAACTGAATATCCTTGAATGGACTGACTAAAATGATACATGACAAATGGACTGTTATTTTTGACTATGCAATAAATCTAAATGGAATAAACTATATTTTTGATAGCACAAGCGTATCTGTTATTTTTACTGTATGTTAACAAACATACAAACATATCTCACTCATTTATCTGTGTGCCTATCTGACTAACGCTGCACATTCTGTTTAGCTTGTCTCCTTAACCCTGGTTGGGGAACCCAGGCTTAACACTGGTTATGGGCTCAGAGGCTGCAAAGTCAGTTTAACTAGGATAAAACAGATTTATGTAAAAAGTGAGAGTTTGTGTTGTTATACATTACAGTAAACAGACAGCTGTGTTTTATTAATTATAGTTTTATATCCATATAAAGAAAACATGGCACAAGTCAATCTACAAAGTTTGTCCCTTATATCCAAGCTGGATGGAACAAACTATGTATCATGGTCTATAAAATGTAGTCTACTTCTACGAAAAGAAGGTCTGTGGAACATAATTGAAAACCCACCAAATGTAGAGGAATGGGATCCAGAGATTGAGGAAGATAGACTAAAGATAGAAGAATTTAAGCATAAAAATGAACAAGCTATTTGCATAATAGGACTAACACTAACTGACCAGCAACTTGTTCATATCCACGGAGAGCAAACGGCTGTTGGGTGTTGGCAGAAGCTGAAGAGGATTTATGTCCGAGATAACGTTGGTGCTCACATAAATCTTACACGAAAGCTTTTCAGGACGCATCTCCAGACGAATGGTGATATGCTGAATCATTTGGAAACTATGAAAAGCATTTTTCAAGAACTGCACGAGAAAGAATTTATTTTCTCTGAACTACATCAAGTCTATATAATTCTATCTTCACTAGAAGAAAGTTATGACAACTACGTCTCTTCCCTTGAAATTTTGCCTAAGGAAAGTTTAACTTTAACTGATATAACTGGCAGATTGATTGAAGAGGCAAGAAGACTTGAAAGAGATCAGTTAAGGAGGGAGCAAACTCAAAAAGAAGATAATGAATCTCCTACTGCATACGCAATTAAAAAGTGTTTTAATTGTGGAGGAAGAGGACATTTGGCAAGATTTTGAAAAAAAGCAAAGCGCCAGAACGCTGGCCAGAATACTAAAAGTCATCAAAAGATAAATAAAAATTTAGAGTTAGCCATGTATATTAACGGAGCTGTAAAAAATAATTTATGGGTGGTTGACAGTGGAGCATCCCACTGTATAACAAATGATAACAAAAATTTTATTAAAATGTCCCAGAGTACACAGCAGATATCGTTAGCCAATGGCTGGAAACTGAAAGCTAAAGGTCAAGGTATAGCATATTGTTCTTTCATAAAAGAGAATGTAAAAATGTTATATGTACCACAACTTAAGTTTAATTTAATTTCAGTTAGAATTTTGGTTAAACTAGGATATGTAGTTACCTTTAAAGGAGATAACTGCATAATTGAAAAAGAAGATAAGAAAATTACTGCATCTTTAAGAGGTGAATTATATGTGTTAAATGATAATGGTTTAGAGGTGGCTAACACAGTTTATGATAATAAGAAACCTCATGATGAATGTATTCACTTGTTACACCGAAGGCTAGGGCATTTAAATTTTAAAATGCTTAAGAAAACTGTTGAATTATCTAAGGGAATAATTTTGAAACCTTGTAATAAGTATTTGCAATGTAATGCTTGTAATCAAAGCAAAGCCAAGGTCAAACCGGTTAATAGAGTTGATGGATTTACTACCAAAAAGCCTTTAGAGATAGTATTTGCAGATTTAATAGGTCCGAAAAAATCAAGTGTAGGAGGAGCTCGATACATATTAAGTATAATGGACCACTATTCTAGATATGGGTTCTGCTATTTAATGAAGAGCAAAACTGAAACGCATCTAAATCTCTTTAATTGGATAAAATTTGCAGAAAGGAAAACTAAAAAGAAATTAGTAACTCTTATAACAGATAATGGTGCGGAATTTACAAATAATAAATTCCAGAATAGACTTAAGATGTTAGGTATTCAACATAAAAAGTCTGCACCATATAAGCCACAACATAATGCCTTTATAGAGAGAAGAGGCCAAACACTCCAATCAATGGCACGTACTGTTGTCTGATTCAGGATTACCTGACAATTTATGGGGAGAAGCAATAATGTGTGGTAATCATATATTAAATAATGTTGTTAATTCAACAACAGGTGAATTACCATTCACACTGTGGCATGGTACAAAACCTGATTTAAGTTACATGCACACATTTGGAGCACCAGCATGGGTGCATATCCCCTCACAACTCAGACAAAAAGGACAGCATACAGCTAAAAGATTATTTTTTGTAGGATATAAATCTAATCATAGATCTTATAGATTCTGGGAACCAGGTACATCTAGAGTTTACACCAGTGCTAGTGCTAAATTCCTAGAACACGTAGGATGGAATAGATTAAAGCAAGATTTAAATAATGAAGTAATTATTGAACCCTACAAAAGGCAAAAAGATCAGACTAGTTTTAAGAAGAGTCCAATTAAAGAAGAAGTCTACGAAAAACAAATAGGACCAGAACAAGAGGAAACAGTTGATCAGGAAGAGTTAGATAATCAAGAAGAGTTAGTAAATGAAAGTCCACCTGTAAGTCCTGTAATACCTAGACGTACTACACGTGTAACTAGACCACCTGATAGGTATCAAGCAAGCATAGTTTGCCAAGTAACTAAAGTTCCAACTAGTGTAAATGAACTTAAGATGTATCCTGCTAAGGATCAGGAGAATTGGCAAAAGGCAATGGAAAAAGAACTAAATTCATTAAAGGTAATGAAAGTATATGAAGATGCCAAATTACCTCCAGGAGAAAAATCCATTGGGTGCAAATGGATATTTAAAATAAAAACTGGAAATGATGAGACTGTTACCCATAAGGCTAGGTTGGTAGCTCAAGGATTTAATCAAACTGCATCTGATTACGATGAAGTTTTCGCACTAAGTCTTTTTTTTTTTTTTTAAACAAATTTTATTAATTTTACAGAGAACACAAACAAAACTAAAAGATCTTTTCTGAAGGTTGTCTGATCCCGGGTTGAAACTCTTCACACAGACACAAATTCAAACATCATATTCACTTTATATATCCTTCCATATTATCATTTTCTTTTATATATATATATATAAACCATTTTTATCAATTTTATATAAACAATGCACAAGGCATAACAGCTTATAAGTTCTTTTCTAAGAAAAAATAATAAAAGAAGAAAACCAATAGAACATAACAATTCCAAATTATAGTATCAATACTTTGTCTATTTAACTTCATATCTTATCCCAACTTCTCCTTTTCATCCAAATTATTTCTTATTAATAAAAATTTTTTTTGCCTTTTTTCAATATACAACATCCAAAAAAAAAAAGCATAACAAAACCTTTATATATCCTTTCATATCTTATTATCATTTTCAATAATATTCTTTGTCTGTTCTATTTCCAACTATCCATTCATCTTTTTTCTTTTATTATATTTCTCCTGTACACCAATTGGAGTAAAGTCTATAACTCATTACCCTAACTTAAAAGTACTTCATATAACAATTTTTCTTGGGATTCTGTTTAAAAGATTCTAAAATTACACAATGAATCTTATACTCTAAATACACATATAAAAAACACAATCTTATGTACCCTCCAGAATCCCTCTTTTATCCTAAATTAAATTCACCCATTGTCTCTGAATAAACTTTTTTTCTTTAGATCTTGCTTCCCCCCATTGAGGCTTCTCCTCCCCCCCTTTCTCTCTTGCTTATTCTTCTCCTTGCCCTTTTTACCCCTTTGTCTTTCCTCCTCCCTTTTCTTACTCCCTTTCCTTTGCTTTCTAACCTTGCCTCCACCTTTCCGCTCATTTTTCTCTTCTTTGGTTGTTTTTATAATTCTTAAAATCCCCTTTTTCTTATCCTTTTTCTCCTCCTCCCCGGAAAGAACCCATTGTTCATCAAAGATGGCTTCTTCTTCCTCTTCTTCTTTGTCCCAGTCCTTCTGCTGCGCAGTCAACTTTTCATAAGTACATAACGCCATTTCTAAGAATTGAAACAAAGTGCCCAAAGTATCTTCTTTTTTATATTTTTGATATTCAGTCTTTAGTTCATCCACAAGCGATGCCATTATGAAAAAAGAAACTTTTCCCAAAACAACCACAAATATTTTTAATCAAGAATAATTCAAAAAAAAAAATTCCAAAAATTAATACTTTTCTTCCTTCTTCTCTTTCTCTTTCTGGGGTTAATGTTTAATCAAAGAGGTCCAATTACCATATACCTTTCTTTGGGATTCTAGGCAATCTCCTCCTTTTTCAGCTTCTGCTCCAATTTTTTTCCCTCTCCCTTCCCACTTGCAATATCAATTTTAAATAATCAGAAATCCATACCTCCAACAAGGGTTTTCCAATTTCTTAAGTTTTTCAATGTCCAAAAACCTTTTTGTCCCTTAGCTTCAACTCTCAAAACAATTCACTTTCAATGTCCAATATGTCCAAACATATCTGCTGTTTCCATGGGGTGGGAGAGTGAAGAAAAAAAAAAAAGTTCCCTTCAGCAGCTTCTCCGCCGCTTTCGATCTTCTTAGGGATACAATGTATCCTCCAGCAACTCAAACAGCTCAGTTCCAACCAATTTGAAAGATGTTACTTGACCCGGCTCAGACAGCACTTTCACTCTTCTTACTTCCTCCAGCGCAATCTTATCCGGTTGCTGGCTTCTTCGTGGCGGCCATTGCTGACCGCCGCTCCACCGCCTTGGGAAAAAGGGGTTTTTCCGGAGGAGGAGGGGGTCTGCGACACCCCCAACCCCCTGTCCGACTCCCCTCTCTCTTCAGCTGTCCCTACAGGGCAGCCATATCCCCCTGACCCATCTGGATCGGGGGTACCTCGGCAGCTAGCACAGCAGGAATCGCGAGCTGTCGCGAATTCCTGCTGCCCCGAAGCCACACGAAACCGGAAACCCTTTTCGCACTAAGTCTTAAAGCAACATCTTTGAGAGCAGCTTTAGTGTGGGCAGCTAAGAAAAACTACCGTATATACTCGAGTATAAGTCGACCCGAATATAAGCCGAGGCACCTAATTTAACCACAAAAAACTGGGAAAACTTATTGACTCGAGTATAAGTCGAGGGTGGGAAATGCAGCAGCTACTGGTAAATTTCAAAAATAAAAATAGAAGCCAATAAAAACTTTCACTAGGACAGTTGAGAATAAATTTGATGTTCACAATTTCCTCTTTGAAAGAGACCAGTAAATAGGGAACAAGAAGATGAAGAAAAAGAAGTGTGTTTTTTCACACTTTTCACACTGCAGTGAAAAAAAATGGCATCATAGGAACAGGCTTATTCTCAGCCCAAAGGTTTGTTTCTGATTTCTTCCCTGATTTAAGGGAAATTTGGGAAACGATCTCACTATCATGAAAGGTTTGATTGATTCACTAACCCAAAAGATGATGATGATGACAGTGGTAGGCAGGAGTCACTCTCTCCCTTGCAAGAAAAAACCAAGAGCCGTTCTTATGATATCTCTCTCTCTCTCCCCCCCCCAATAAAGTCAAGCCCTGTCCAGCACGTGCGTGCGATCTGCCCCCGCCCCTTTGCACCTTGCAAATGCAAAACCCCAGGGTTTTTGCATTTGCAAGGTGCAAAGCGGCGGGGGCGGATCGCGCGCGTGTGCTGGAAAGGGTTTTACTGTATTACGGGGAGAAAGAGAGAGGGAGAGATCATAAGAACGGCTCTTGCTTTTTTCTTGCAAGGGAGAGAGTGACTCCTGCCTACCACTGTCATCAACATCTTCTTTTGGGTTAGTGAATCAATTAATTTGGGAAATGATCTCACTATCAGAAAACAACGCGAGCTGCCACCACCTCCTCTTCCTCCCCCTCCTCCCGAGTGGACTGAAAGCAGCTGGAGCTGAGGAAATGAAGCTGAGTGGAGCAACCTTGGCTCATGTTGCTTTCTCAGCCTAGAGCTCAGAAAACAACGCGAGCTGCCTCCACCTCCTCTTCCCCCTCCTCCCCCTCCTCCCGAGTGGACTGAAAGCAGCTGGAGCTGAGGAAATGAAGCTGAGTGGAGCCGAAGCAACCTCGGCTCGCGTTGTTTTCTCAGCCTTGAGAAAGGGGATGGGGGCTCATCTGGACCAAGGGTGAGTCTCCCCCTCAGTTTCCCCTGAAGGATCTTCCGTCGCTTTTGCCTTCTCCCTACATCTTCCCTCCGTTAAAATCCCCCCACACACACACACACACACTTATTTTCGGTCAGATAGATTTCGTGTCTGAGCATTCTCACATGGCGGTGGATCTTCCCCCCAAAAAAAAACAGTTAAAAAAAGAAAAAACAATATATCCTCAAGCAAGAACTTTTCTGCTTCCGATTACCCCCATGCTTAAAAGTTGCAAAGGAAACACGGAAGCAGGGAAGCGGCTGCCCAGCTTCGGAGCTCCACACCATTTTTTTTTTCAGAGGGGAATCTGACTCAAGTATAAGCCGAGGGGGTTATTTTCAGCACAAAAAATGTGCTGAAAAACTCGGCTTATACTCGAGTATACACGGTATGTCATTAACCATTTAGATGTAGAAACTGCTTATTTGCATGCACCATTGCAGCACACTATATATTTGAAAAAGCCAGTTATTTTAAACGACAATAAAGTAAATAGTAATGATTGTTGGAAAGTAAAAATAAGTCTTTATGGATTGAAACAATCTAGCTATCAATGGAACCAATATATTGTGAAAGAGTTAAACAATATAGGTTTTAAATCTGGTTTAGCAGATCCATGTGTGTTTAAAAGAGAAAATAATGGAACGGTGTCATTATTGTTATTATTTACAGATGATATTGCTTTGATAACTAAGACTAATAATGAAGCTAATGAGATTATATCATTATTAGCCAAAAAGATAAAATTAAAGCATTTAGGTGAAATTAAAAGGTATCTAGGATTGACAATTAACAAAACAAAAAATGGATTTAAGATATCTCAAGAAGATAAAATTTGCCAATTAATTAAAACGTATAAAATGGAACTTTGTAAACCAGCAAAGACTCCAATGAGTCAGGAAGTTTGCCAAACTGATGATCAAAGTCCCAAATTTGATAAGTCCATATATCAATCTTTGATTGGCAGCTTATCATATATAAGCAATTGGTCAAGGCCAGATATAGCTTAGTGTTAATCAGCTGGCTCGTTTTAATTCAGATCCACATCAATGTCATTGGAAATCATTAAAGAGAATTTTAAGATATCTTAAAGGAACAATGAACCATGCATTGTATATAGAACCAAAGGGTGATTTGAGTCTTAGTGCCTATGCAGATGCAAGTTTTGCAACTGACATAAACACTAGAAAATCAACATCTGGGATGGCTATATTATTTGGTAAGACACTAATAGGGTGGAGGTCAATCAGACAACAGCATATTAGCTTGTCCACGATGGAAGTGGAATTTTCATGTCTGTCATTACTATGCACTGACTTAATTTTGTACAAACAGTTATTATTAGACATGGGTATAACTGTTAAAGATTCCATTATTGTGCACGACGACAACCAGGCAGCCATAAAGTTAGCTACTAATATTGCTGTAAAAACTAGATCAAAGCATACTGATTTAAGATACTTAAATGTTAGAGAATCTGTAAAGAATGGGCTAATTAAATTGGAATACTGCATGACAGAAGAAAACATTGCAGACCAATTTACAAAAGCTCAAGGAGTAATTAAGTTTAAAGAAAGTTGTAACAAATATGATTTAAAGATGTAAATAGTTATAGTATTATTATTATTTCCTAAAAGGGGAGAATGTTAGGGATAACATTGTTTACCCTAACTGATTTAGGTAAAATAATAAATATGTTATCATGGTTTATAAGTTAAAGTGTCTGCAACTTTAAATATAGGAATGTAATTAAGGGAGTGGTTGTAAAAAGCACCATAAAAGAAGCAAGGAACCACAGCTTGCTCTCTCTGGCTTGATGATCCCTAATTACTGGATGAAGACTGTGTTTTTCCCTACTGGAAAAGGGAGAGAGAAAGGACTGATTTGTAAGTGAACTGACATAGGATATTCTACACGGACTTTGCTAACTGAATATCCTTGAATGGACTGACTAAAATGATACATGACTAATGGACTGTTATTTTTGACTTTGCTATAAATCTAAATGGAATAAACTATATTTCTGATAGCACAAGCGTATCTGTTATTTTTACTGTATGTTATCAAACATACAAACATATCTCACTCATTTATCTGTGTGCCTATCTGACTAACGCTGCACATTCTGTTTAGCTTGTCTCCTTAACCCTGGTTGGGGAACCCAGGCTTAACAATAATTATCAACTTTTGCTCATTGTCATGTCTTTCAATCAGAATTTCTCTAGACATTTTCCAAGATACTCTGATCCACGTGTAGCTTTTGCCTTCATTGTTTTTGATACTCCTTATGTCAAAAAGTCAAAAAATGTCTATCACTCCCACACTCGACCTGGACAAAAAAGTCTCTCCAGATCTCCTCTCCTCTCCTGCCACCATCTGCCCTTCCATCCATAGCTCCTTTCCAGACCTGTGGTTTTGTGGGTCCTCTGGAGCTTTAGAAAATTGCATGAGAATGCTCACACAATTTTTGGACACCCAGAAACTTTGCAAGAGCGAGATTTTCTCGCATAAGTTCCATAAAGTCTGGAGGTGTACCATGTCACCCCAAATGGCAAGGTATGTGTCATTGGTTTGCTATCATTGGTGCAGGAGAATAATAATGGATTGTTTCTACAGCCAAGTATGGAAGCAGTCTTTACATATATGTTAAAATTGCATCCATGCCATAAGCAATCACATGCCAATTTTAACTATTTGCCAGTTTATTTATTAATGATTCAAATGTATCGCCTGCCTAACTCCAGTAGACTCTGTTGTCATGCAAAACTTTAAAAAACCAAAACCATAAAAATAGAAGCAACATTAAAACAACAGGAAATCCATACTAAAATACTCAGCTAACAAATCACATACAAACACGTAGAAACATTCACATAAATATTGGCCATTAAACAATGACATGTATCAATCCCAGGTCTGGGAAGAAAGCCTGGTTTTCAAGTTATCCTATATGATGTGTTTTAATTTATACTTTATTTATATCTTTATTTACATTTACTTGTAAAGCACAACACAAGAAAAACAACCCATTCCTTCTAAGGCAGTGTTTATGAAAGTCTTTACAACACTGTACAAAGGGACATAGCTTAAAATAATATCCATATCTCTTCTGCATTAATAACTAAAATAAAAATGAACTGATATACCTTTCTGATAGATTTCATATATTTTTCCTCAAACACTACTAAGCGCCAGGACAAGATAGTTCCTGAAGTTAATGCACTGTACTAAATCATCTAAAGTGCAATTGCCCATACATTCAATTCTCAAGTACATTTGAAGACCATAGAAAGAACTAACTGAAGAATCCCCATCAAGGATAAAAGCAGTTGTATATTGCCTCCCAGTGGCTAATATGATGTGTTGCATTATCATTATTTTCTAATGTTCTGTTATGGATACTTTTTCATTTATTTTTCTTGTATGTTGATTTCTTTGATAATATGCCACTACATTCCCATACTAATCACTCAGCTACATTGTGATTACAGAAGTTATGCAAAAATATGTATTTTTGTAGAAGAATTAATGAAGTATATATTTTGTGCCCCTGACTAAAAGGATGCATGGATGTGTATGTATGCAATATGCATGTGTAAAACAAGCAAAGAAAAAACCATTTAGGCATTATATGGGGAAAGAATATGACTTTGTGGAAGGAAAATATGAGATAGGAGAGAAAGATGAGAGACGTTTCTAAGTGTATTTTGTGAAATTCTTTTGAGTGTTTATGCAATAAAATTTATGATTTATCAATCCTAAAATAAGCAGCTATTCTGTGACTGTAATAATGTTCACAAAACTTTCTAAAATTTGAATGAGTCCTAAAAGAGATTGGAAACATTACCAGAATTACAGGTACCTAACTTAGGATATCCCTTCCGTTTGAATTTATTGGCTAATATGTGCACACCCTGCTTATAAAAGTGTTATTAAATACAATCAACCCCGATTTTAAGGCCAGGCCTGAAATTAGTTTTAGCTTATGACCAAGAGCACAAGGTATTTCCAATCTCCTATGATCATATAAAAGGGTGTTGTAAAAAATGAACGTTCTGATGAATGAGCATGATTGTTTAAAAATTGTTTGCAATTCTTTGTGCATACCAGTGGTGTGATTCAAATTATTTCACTACCGGTTCTGTGGGCGTGGCTTGGTGGGCATGGCAGGGGAAGGATCCTGTAAAATCTCCAGTCAGAGGTGGTATTTGCTGGTTCTCCGAACTACTCAAAATTTCTGCTATTGGTTGTCCAGAACTGGTCAGAACCTGCTGAATACCATCTCTGGTGCATACTATTCAAATGCAAAGGCCTGGGGATAGAAATGTTTACAGCTAAATATCCATTTGCATGCAACCAAATTAGTGTCAGAATCTTACAAAAATATGAAATGTTAAGCAAACATCATTGCTGAATGAGATAAAGGAAAAATGTTTATATCACTATCCTACAACTTTAAATCCCTGTAATTTACTTCATTTATTTTACTTAATTTATTTATCTAGGATCATATACTCATGTTAAAACACCTGTATATACTTCAGTAAGAAAATATAAAAATTTGCTCTCCAAATTCTAAGTTCTATTTTTAATAAAATGACTTATATACATATCTTCTTTTACCCAGTTTTTTTTAATTGTTAACGCTCTCATTCATAAATTTCAATAACTCAGTCTTTTCATCTTTGTTGTGATTTGTAATTACAGAATAAGGAATAATTATTAAAGTATTTGGTTAGTTTTCTTAAAGAGTTTGTGGATTTTAGTATCAAAAGTTCAAAGCTATTTCTCCTCAGTTTTGCAGGAACTGATCTTCCTATTTTATGTATATTCCTACAAGATTTAAAAACTGAAAGCTTGTTGAAAAACAGAGGTAATACATAAAGTTCTCATCAAACAATCTTGTTAATCTAGCAAAGGGATATTTAATGGCTTGTACATAGCATACATAAAAAGTTTTATGAACTTTTTTCAGATCATCAGTGCATGGGACAACTAGAATAAAGACCTGGTATAATATTATGTGAGATGGGGTGAAGAGATGCTGCCTAGGGCAAAGTCACATAAGGACAGAATAGCTACCATTGGATAGTGGGCAGAGCAAGTGCCATAAAAGGGACTCTCATTAGCTTCTCAGGCTGTAAAGGAGGGAGAAGGACAATTGTACTTTCATACTTGCAAGATTCTGTTAATGTACCTTTACGATAACATAGAATTAACTTATCTGGTTGTGTTTCCTATCTGGTCTATTTGGCAAGACAAACCGCCAGCTGAGTGGCTCTTTGTAATTCTTCTTTGGACGAAGAAAGAATTTGAGATTGCCCACTAGCGCTCCAGACACTTGCTTCTTGCAAGGAGACCACGACATACCAGTCTTGAATACATTTAGCGCTATGAGGGACAAGAAAGTAGCCATCTTGCTCAAACCATGGTCACCTTTAAAAGTTTGCATACTTTCTTTTCTATCACTTTTGAAAATTGTTTGTTAACTGCTTTTCAGCTTTTAAAAATCTTTGGAGATAAGATCAGATGAGATTCCTTCAATAGTTAGTAAAAGAAATTTTAAACAAAATTTTAAGGACTTTTTTTTTAATAAATAGCAAAAGGAGAGTCAGAACTTTGTTTTTGGCAAAGTTACAAATGGACTCCGGCTTCAGATAGATTTGAAATAAGATTTTGGAATTAAATATAACGATCATCTCCACAAGAAAATGCTTTTATTTTGAATTCTTTTAGGAAAAAAAATTGATAGAATAGGACTTTGAATAGGATGCTAGAAGAAAGTAGAAGGAACCAAAGATTGCAATTAAAAGAGAAGAACATTAGATTCAACTTATAGATACAGCATAAAGCAAAATATTTTAACGTTGGTCATATTGAAGAATATTTTTAAAAATGGACTCAAAAGTTAATCTTAAAAGTGTCTGTCATAGTAGATAGACTGTATGTAAAATGTTATAGAAGAACACATTTTGCCTTCGAAGACTGAGACTGATCTGAAAATGAATTTAAAAATGACATGCTACAAGAATGATATGGATAATGATACTACATTACATTACATTACATTACTACATTACATTACCCTTTGTTTTAATAATTAAAAGAGATACACAAGTAACAATCCAGGAAAAAAATCTGGATCATTTTCCTATATTCAAATTTACAAAAGTAGCTTGTGTAAAGCTTTGAAAAAATCTCTGAGAAGGGAGAAAGAAAAAATGAAAATAAATCAAATTCTACAACATTATTTGAGCGAACTAAAAATCAAGACTGTTAAAAGTAAAAAGGAATATAAAATTAGTTTATTTGATTAAAATAGATATGTTATCTCTACTGACCTTTAATGAACTTTTGCTGACATCAAGACTGAAATGAAGGATTTTAAAGTATTATTTACAAATATGCTAAGGAGAGACTATTTGTCATCTTTTAAGAAGAGGTGTTAAGTTACTAAAATTATTTATACCTGTTTAAGGGGAAAAGTAAATTGTTTATTCATTTCTTTTTCTTTACTATGTTTTTTTCTTTTCTTTTTCCATTTCTTTCTTCTTTTGTTTCTGAATCTTTGTTATTTTATTCTTTTATTTTTAGTTTGTATTAATTTACTATTGTAATTTCACTTTTCAATAGCTTTTCACAATTAAAAAATAAGACATGTGGTCCCTGAGAATGACATCATTCAAAGATATAGTGCATGCCTCATATATCAATTACTTATGGTAGAAAAAACACCCCTAGAGAGTTGTAGTTTAGCCAGAATTGAATCATGGACCCCCTGAAGAAACGGGCCAATCTCAAAGGTATATATATCCAATTTATATTTTTCTTTTACTTTAATAGTTAATAAGGTAATCCTCGACTTACGGCCACAACTGAGCTCAAAATGTATAAATTGAGAATTTGTTCAATGAGTTTTGCCCCATTTTGTGAGCATTTTTTGCCACAGTTGTTAAGTGAATCACTGAAGTTGCTAAATCTGGTTTGCCCATTGACTTTGCTTCTCAGAAGGTTGCGAAAAGTTAACACATGAACTTGGGACATGGGTCAGGATTACAGTCAACGATCATAAATATGAACCCGTTGCCAAGCCTCTGAATTTTGATCACATGATCATAGGGATGCTGCAAAGGTTATAACTGTGAAAACCAGTTATTAGTCACTTTTTTTCAGTGCCACTGTAATTTTGAACAGTGACTAAATGAACTGTTGTAAAGTCAAGGACTACCTGTACTATGTATCCTTAGCTCTCTTATCATAACATTTAAGCAGTTACTTAATCATAAATACAGTTGCCCTCACATATCAGAATGTGAACAATTAACCAAATGGGGAGATACAAAAACACAACTAAATTCTATATTTGAGGTTGTTGTTATTCTGAATTTACCCGTCCAAGAATTTTTTTTTTTTTAATGGAGATCTTGTCCTATGTCTTCATTTTCTGAGACAAGTATTTACATATGTTTTCCTTTTTTGGTTAGCAGAATATTTTCATCTCCATTTGCTGGTATTGCTCAGCTTTTATCTACATAACCAAGAATGGAAAAATGTGCCTGTTATTCCAAACTCAGAAATGACAGAAAGCTTTGCTAATGATTTGTCTGATCTGCAAAAGAGCAAAGTATCCTCTATCTTTCAGCTTTTACAGAACACAATCAGAATTCACACAGCTTAGAACTAAATGGAGGAGAAAAGGTGGGGATAATACCCCTGCCTACATGTTGTTATTGTTTTTTTAAAAAAGTAAATTTCTCTGTATTTTCTTTGAAATGCAAGATTTAAAAAATTATTGGAGCTTCTGCATATATTTTAAACACACCGTGTGTTATCATCCAACAGAATAGAACAGAATAGAATAGAATAGAATTCTTTATTGGCCAAATGTGGTTGGACACACAAGGAATTTGTCTTGGTGCAAATACTCAGTATATATAAAAGAAAAGATACATTCGTCAGTTGATCAAAATCAGTTGATCCTTAAATATATTTCTCTATAGGGTAATCTGCTCCTGACGTTGTTTTTTCATGATCGTAAAAAAACACTAGTAATACATCTTTTAAAATATTTTTCTGTAACATGCCCTATTATGAAAGGGGGATGGGAATGGCATCTGGCCAAGGGAAGGCAATGCCTTTTACAGGCAACTATCCCAACTGCTTCCTCCTTTTGTGGCCGCATTTTTTTTTTTAACCCTCCCGGGGCAGCTACTTTAGGAAGGGCGTGTCTTTTCGTACAGGAGAAACAGGGAGCCGCTGCAGAGAGGGCAGCGGCAGAAGGCTGGCATCAGGGCAGAGATGAGCAGGGAGGGGGACTCCGCTTGGCAAGGGTCGGGCATGAGCAGCAACGGTGTGGGAGGCCGTGACCGAAGGAGGATGTGCCATCGAAGCGGGAAGGACTGGGCCCAAGCGGGGGCTCGGCAGGAACCAACCTGTCAGCAAGAGAGTAAGAGCCGCTCCGCTGGGTTTGCTCTGGGAGTGGAACCAGAATCCTGCTCCGCGGTGCGGCATTGCTTCTTGCTGCTGAAGCTGATGCGGTCCTCTCGCTGCTGCTGCTGCTGCTGCTGCTCCTCCCTCCGCCGGCGCCCGCCTTCTCCGGTTTCCCGCCTGACATAACCATCTCAGCAGCAGCGGCAGCAGTAGCAGCAGCAACAGCAGCAGGAGCATCGCTCCCTCCTCCTTCTATAGAAACGATCGCCAAGGCAGAAGCCAGCTAGGCCTGCAAAAGGGGGTCGGTCTATGCATAGCCAGGCCCGCCTTCTTTCGCCCAGGGAAGTTGGTTTATGTCTGGCAGGCTTGGTACTTTATGTCTGGCAGGCTTGGTACTGACTTGCTTTTGCTCCAGACTCCTGGAACTGAGATTGCTAAAGCGCGCATCTGGCTGAACAGGAGAGACAGAGACAAATAATGCATTTTGGCGCTCTCCAAGCTTGGCCTAAGGCCAAACAGAGGGCCTCCATACACAAACATCCTTATGTGTTGGGGCAAACATGACCTTCTGAGGGTTTTTTCCCCCCCTGCAGAAGCACCCATTGGTATGTCTTTGGTACCCTGCCCCATTCCACTAGCTGTGGGTGGAACCAAAAATATGAAATAAGTATTTCCGAAAGAGAGTTTCTTGAGATGGAATAACAAATGCCAGAGGCACTTATGCAAAAATCTATAATATCCCAAAGCGGGTAGGTTGTTTATACCCATTCTCAAAGCAATATTTTTGCATCTAATGATGCAATCCAGAAGTCTGCAATTTCTCAGGATTGGAGATGACTGTAATATAATAAATGCTCAAGAAATTCAAGGCAATTTTAATTATACTTAGTAGCTTCTTCTGTATGGTATTGTTCTGACATTTTCTGTGTTTACTTCCATATGCTTGCTCATACTGTAATTTGGAGGCATGCTTCCCCACCCATAAAGGTCACATTAACTCTACAAGACTAACACTTGATAGATATGCCTTCCATGAATTTATCCAATTCCCCCACTTTAAAGCCACCCAAGTTAATGGCCTTCATGCACCTTTTTGTAGTGGCTTCCACAAATTGAGTATTGTGGGAGAAAATATCTTCTTCTGTTAGTAGTCTGCTAGTACTCCTAGTTTTCTAAACCTGTTTTATTAAACTTAGAAATTATTGTCTGATTTCAAGCCCATAGAGCAAGGGTCTTCAAAATTGGCAAGTTCTCCCTTGAGCTGTTCAGAGAATCCAGTAGTGGGAGGTGCTTCAGTCCAGCGTTGCCAGATTCAAAATGTAAAATTATCGTACCCGAGACTCAAAATTATCGTTTTTTTGAGAAAATTATCGTACATATAGCAAACTCTATATCTCACAGGAAGTACCAACTGTAGGCATATATCCATGTGGAAAATGCCCGAACTGAAGGCATGAAGCCACAAGATACGACCCCGCAAAACTTACGATCAGCAATAAACTACCTCAATGGGCCTGATGCGCGCGACGACTAGCTGACTCGACTCGTACTCGTACTTGTACGTAGCTCGTGAACGAGCGTGTATCACGTATGCACAAACTACACGCGCGTACGCACACACACGTGATCTAGACTCATGAAGTTGCATGAACCCACGAAAAGTACAGTATGGTAAAATACTAGCTCTTAAGGTAAAATACTAGCTCTTAAATTGCCAAACTGTAAAATTATCGTACATTTGACCTTTTTGGGAATTATTGATCATACATCGTACAGAGGGGCAAATTATCGTACAAATACGATAATTATCGTACGTCTGGCAACACTGCTTCAGTCTCTGCATGTCTAGGCTAGGCTGAATTTCTGGAAAGCTCCTCCTCCTCCACAGGACTCCTCCCCAGCGTTCCCCAGTTTTGGCTCAGCCTCATGAGGGGTAGGTAGTGCTTGTGATTCTTCCTTGGCCGAAACAAGAAAATTCATTTTTACTTGCAGGCTTGAAAATTGACCAGTTTGTCTTTAGGACTCTTTAGCCTCCTAATCGCATTACGATCTCTCAACTTTGGCTCTTTAACATCAGGCAGTCAGAGATTGTTCGCATTATAGGGAAGCGCTGATTCGCACCCCGAAGCGGAAGGAAGCTTCGGCGTTGCTCCGCGCCCCCTCCTCACAACTTTCTTTCCACCCCTGCCATTCCAATAGATAGCGGCAGTTTATTACATCTGAACAGTGGCGTGAGCATTTTTGCTCACAACAGAGTCGTATCGCTCTCCTTCTCCCCTCTGAACACTGCCTGGGGATGGAAGATTTAAACACTTAGTTCCCTCCACCCTTCCCCGCTGTTTAGCCTTATAGGAGAAGCCCTGGGAGGCTACTCCTCCACATGGTGGGAGTTTGCTGCTGGGGAGCATGCCAAAAGGTTAATGGCTGGAGACTTTTTTTTTTTTTTTACAAAGACCTCGTGGCCATGTTGACTGTATTTCATTTCATGCTGTGTGAGGTACTTTCTTTCCCAAGCAGAGGTTTCTCTTTAGGAACACTTGGGATCATTACACCCTCATCTTGTTTTTACTACATTCAAGGCTATCTGTACATTTAAATTGTTGGCTTAACCCTCACAGCCCAATCAACCCAGTGGCACAACAGCAAGCACCTAGGCCTGTGTCCGCCTGTGCAGGGAAACTGTTGAAGGCCTCTACATTCATCAGCTTGGGCCTTTAGGCGTTCTCAATTTGGCTGTTTGGATTTTCAATAATTTTAGCTTTGTGCTATTTATTTGATATTCATATATATATATATATATATATATATATATATATATATATATATATATATATATATATATTAGTGATATAATCATCATCATCATCATCTATTTGGTATAACAGTTTAATATCAATAAAATATTACTGAGATACAACTCATTATAGATAGGTATTTAAAAAGGGGGGGAATAAAACATCATCAGGGCAACCGGTCTGTTCTTAGATCAGGCCCCTGGGCATGCCAACCGCCTTCACAGTATTACATTGAATAACAAGCATACTGCAATTCCTTCAATCGAAATGGCAGGCAGTAGTAGCTCTCAGACCTCAAACTTGAAGGTCAAAGCCAAATCTCAGCACAAATCTAAGCAGACTAAAAGGAATTCTAAAGCTTCAGAAAAGGATGTCAACAGGCGCTGTAAAGCATTAGAAAAGCAGATAGATAAGTGCACATGGGAGGTGCATAGGGCCTCACAGGACTTTCCACTCCCCAGTCCAGGTCTGTCTACCTCTTCCCACCCTCCTCCCGATCTCTCCCTCATCCAGGCACAGCTTTGCTCTCCAGAGCCAACAGGTCTAGTTACCTGGAACACCGACCACACGAAGGGCTCCTGAAGCTACATTCACTCCAATGGCTGCCGGTCTTTGACAGGATGACATTCTTTCAGAGGAAGTTCCAGAGAGGATGAAGGCCTCGATGGAGCTGGCAATCCTCTAGGGAATCGCAGCAGGTCTTCAATACGCAGTTCTGACCAGGGAACATCCTGTAACCACTGATTATGATTCCCAATCGCTGAGGTCGTTGACCAGGTCGGAGCAACACTATACCCAGGTACATTTACAAGGGGAAGTGCCCCTCCAAGGGCCGATGGAGGAGGAAGAAGAGGAGGAGGAAGAAGAAGTGGATCAAATTGATCAAATGGAACAGATTGAATCAGGATCAATACATGACAGTGAGCTCCTGTCAGAAGCGGACCCCTTAGAAAGGGGGATGTCTGAGGATGAGGGCCTTGTTCCTGATCAAGCTCTATTTACAGGCTTATTCTGCCTACAACTTTTCAGATCACTCTTGTTTAAGGCAAAAAACATTGTGTGCCTGAACAAGTCGACCCTTTCTACCACTCCAACTCCTTCAGAAGCGGGACCAGAAGATCTAATTTTCAATCAACCAGTAGTCGAGGCATGTTTTCGGACCTGGTACAGAAACAGTGGACGTCTGCAGTGGCGTACCCGGCCCCCACTGGATATGACAGGAAATATTTCAACTTGGCCTCTGATTTCTCAAAATTGTTGAATATTCCTGAGGTAGGCAAACCTACAGTGGGATTAGCATCCTCCTCCATTCCCAGTGAAGCACTGGAGGAATTAAAGCCAGAAGAAAAACAAGCTGAGCTAGCCCTACACAGGGTCCATCTGATGTGTGGGCCATCAGAGCAGCCACAGCCGCCTCCTTTACCCATTCTTCTCTCAGATGGCTCCGCCTCTTACGGGAGCATGTCCCTAATTCCAACATTAGAGCGCACCAAGATATTGCTAAACTTATAGCAGCCGCTGAATTTTCAGCTGATGCAACTTACCATGCGGTCAAGTTTTCAGCCAGGGCTATTACTTCACATGTCACAGCGCAACGCTTACTATGGTTAAAACATTGGCAAGCACACATTAAGCACATACAAGCTGGCTTCATGTCCTATTGCGGGAGACAGATTGTTTGGACCTGCCCTCGACCTGCTAATAATCTAAACCTGAAACAAAAAGAAAATTCTTCCTTCCCTTTTTCGGAAGTCAGATTCTAGAAACCCTCAGTCCTTTTGGAGGGGATGCTTTCGGCCCTTTTATCAGGGACCCTTCTCACCCAGATACCAGAGACCCCCATCATTCAGACCAGGGCAGCATCCAGACAGGTCCGACTTCGGGGATAGGAGCAGAAGGGGTGGCCAATCCAAGAGATCCTTTCAAGGAGCAGGAAACAGGCCTTTCCAGTGTCCAAGATAACTCCCTGGACCCAGCTCCCATTGGCGGATGCCTTAAATTATTCGCGGACCAATGGGACTCCTCAACATCTGATTGCTGGGTCAGAGACATGATCAGATTTGGCCTTGCACTGGAGTTTCAATCCACTGCCTCAGATTTTTTCATGTCATGTCCTCTTTCCAGAGATCCGGTTATACGTAATCTCATGGAAACAGTTATCCAACATCTACTGGACGTATGAGCCATCTAACCAGTAGCTACCAACCAATGAGGGCGAGGTTTCTATTCACATTTTTTTTGTTGTTCCCAAAAGTTTGGGAGGTGGAGAGCAATATTAGATCTGAAATGTCTCAACCGTTTCTTTGTATATCACAAGTTTAAAACGCACACCCTGCAATCTATCTTACTCAGCATCAGAAAAGGTGACATCCTTATGTCTATAGATCTGATGGAGGCATACCTACATACTACTATTCAGCCTTCCCACTATAAATTTTTGAGATTCTGTTATAATAACCACCATTTCGAATATGTGGCCCTTCCTTTCAGACTAGCTTCAGCCCCCAGGACCTTCACAAAGGTACCTGCAGCTCTAGCTGCTCATCTCTGTGATATCCCTGTACGACTCCAGTGCTACCTTGATGACATCTTAATTTTGTCATCTTCCAATCATCAAGCAGTCAGAGATTACTCAGAACACATTACAATCCCTACAACACGGGTTCTCAATAAATTGGAAAAAGAGTCATTTAACACCATCGACTCGGTTAATCCATCTGGGGGCAGTCATAGATACAGCAGAAGGCAAAATTTTCCTGTCAACAGATAGACAAAACAGCATTCAGCAATTAGTTAAGGAGATCAGGGATCTTAAGAGGGTGTCCCTAGCTGAACTATTAAAATTGTTAGGCAAGATGATCTCATGTATATCTATCATTCCTTAGGCCCGGCTCCACACTAGATCCCTCCAGTGGTTCCTGCTCCCATACCAGCGCTCCGGCTGAAGCAACTCCAAATACAAGGTCAAGGTACCATCAAAGGTCCTCATATGTCTCCACTGGTGGATCAGACCAGTCATCAACAGAGGTTGCCTCTTCAAAGAGCCCCACAGGCTTATCATCACCACCGATGCCAGTCTGTTTGAATGGGGAGCTCACTTTCAATTGCTCATAGCCCAAGGCTGCTGGTCTGCCATAGAACAGTCGTGCAGCATAAACTGGCTGGAGCTTCGAGCAGTACACCTGGTTCTCTGCAGCTTCCTTCCACAGGTACGCAATCAACACATACTAATATTGACTGACAACTTAACAGCCAAAGCTCACATAAATAAATGGGGGCATCCAATCGAAACACCTCATGCGGGAAGTGGAGCGCTTGTGTTGTTGGGTGGAGAGCAACCTACTTTCCATCAGAGCAGAAGACATTTCGGGCCTGTCAAATACACAGGTAGACTGGCTAAGCAGGGCCATGATCGAACAATCGATCTGTTCCAAGAGTCGGTCAGGAGATTCGGGTAGCTGGTGGTAGACTTGTTTGCTTCCCCCCTCAACTCTCAATTCATTTCCAGGTACCCCTCATAAGGAGTGGAGAACTTCAACGTGCTCCACTACCATTGGCCCCAGGGTCTTCTGTATGCATTCCCACCACTTCCTCTGATCCCCAAGGTCATCCAGAAGCTGCTGGATGAGAGGGCGGAGCTGCTGCTAGTAGCTCCTTACTGGCCCAGACAGCTGTGATTTGCAGACCTCCGCAGTCTATCCTTATCAACACCATGGAGAATTCCACCAGACAGAGTTTTGCTAACCTAGGGACCCCTTCAACATCCAGACCCTCAATGGTTGCACCTGACCATCTGGAGGTTGAGCAAAGACATCTGAAGAGTGAAAAGTTTTCCAACAGAGTTATCACCACCATCCAAGCTGCCAGAAGCCCCTCAACAACCTGCATTTACAATGCCATGTGGTCCAGTTTCTGCAAATGTTGTACTAAGCCTCAAACTGATCCCATCTATCCACCAGTGGCTCAAATCCTAGAGTTTTTACAAGAAGGGCTTGACAAGGGATTATCACCTAATAGGTTGAAAAGGCAGGTGGCGGCCTTGGCATTGGTTGTCACTTGTGAGGGTCTACTGTCTCTTTCTCATCACCCACGCATATGGAGTTTCCTTCAAGGACCCAAAAATTTACACCTGCCAGTGGTTCACTGTTATCTCACTTAGGACCTTAACAAGGTCCTCATTGCACTCTCTAAGTACCCTTTCGAACCCTTGAAATTGTCAAGTCTCCAATTTCTGACATATAAAGTAGTTTTCCTTGTAGCAATCACTTCAGCTTGTCGTATTTTGGAACTGGCAGCTTTGTCGATCAGAAAAGACCTTTGTGTCTTCCATTCTGACTGGGTGGTCCTTCGTCCTGATCCTATGTTTATACCCAAAATTAATTCGGATTTTCACAGGGCACAAGAACTGATACTTCCTAACTTTTGTTCCAGGCCATCTCAAAGGTTGGAACTGCAATGGCATCAGCTTGATGTGAGGCGAGCATTGCAAATATATATTCACCGCACAGTGACTTTTGGAAAAACTGAAGCTTTATTTATGTCGTTTCAGCGAAACACTCAGGGATGAAAGGTCTCATCTTCCACAATAGGCCGTTGACTATGGGCTGCGATAGCGAAAGCATATCAGATTCAATCACTACAGGTCCCCAGGGCCATAACAACAACAAGGAGTGCCGCAACATTAGCAGCATGGGCCACGCAGGCACCAATAACTGAAATTTGTCGAGCTGCAACCTGGGCCTTTCCATTGCCTTCATTAGGCATTATAAAATAGATGTGTTTGCATCTGCTGAGGCCTCCTTTGGCAGAAGAGTTCTGCAACGGGTCTACAGGGACCAGGAGGGGATTCCAAGCCAGATGAAGTCCCTCCCATAGGACAGGCCAAGCTTTGGTATGTCCCACTATTGGACGCCTTGAACAGCTCATAGGAGAAAGGGCGTTAATACTTACCTGATATACTCGTTCCCTTTGAGCTGTGAAGAGCATCCAGCCCCACCCTTTTTCCATCTGGTGGGGTCCTGTTTCAGTGAGGGTGTTTATTCCCTTGTCTTTGCCAAAACTGGGGAACGCTGGGGAGGAGTCCTGTGGAGGAGGAGGAGCGTTTCAGAAATTAAGCCCAGCCTAGATGTGCAGAGACTGAAGCACCTCCCACTACTGGATGCTCTCCACAGCTCAAAGAGAACGGGCATATCAGGTAAGTACCAATGCCCTTTTAAGACTTGTGGACTTCAACTCCCAGAATTCCTGAGCTAACATGACTGGTGGAGGAATTCTGGGAGTTGAAGTCCACAAGTCTTAAAGCTGTCAAGTTTGAAGACCCCTGCCATAGAGGAAAGACACCTGGTCTGTTAGCCTTACAGCAGAATCGCCACTTAACAATTTATAGAATCTTCTAGTTATCCAATCATTTTTGTTGTGGAAAAATAACAATGATATACTTTTTTTATACATCACAAACTCTGAGACATGGTAGAATATATTAAGTCATTTAATATACAGATATCCTATCACCATGATGGCGAACCTATGACACGCGTGCCGGAAGTGGCATGCAGAGCCATTATTGCCGGCATGCGAGCCCTCGTCCAGAACAATTCATTGCACATGTGCATGCACCACTTGCCCAACAGCTGATTGTTGGGTATCTGGTGCCATGTGCAGGGGGCAGGGGGCACAGGAGACACATGTCCATGCGCAGAGACATGCGGTGTGCATGGGGGACGCATGCACAGAGATGCATGGCACAGGCACAGGGGTCATGCATGCATGCGCAGGGCTCATGCGCCCTCCTGCACACATTGCCTTCTGGGTACTGGCACACAAGCATGTATGCACAAGCGTGCACACGATTTTCATCACAGAAGCCCAAAAATGTTAGCCTATCTGTTTATCAACTATCACTGTCTTATCACCTATTTATTGCTTAGATTTCTTCTTTCCCTCTGTTAATAGTTTAAAGAAAAAGTGCCCAACTAGAGCTAAATAAAAGTAAAGGTACAACAATCTAGTTTTACAAGCATTTAGTAATTATAGTTAGTAGATTTGGGAAAAAAATAGAAATATTAGTTACCGAAATAAATTTTATTTCAAATGTTAAAAAAAGAGAAAGATGTAATGTGTTCTTTCATGTAAGGAAATTTGGCAAAGAATGTAATATAGATTCAAGAGATGCTGAATATATATTTTTCTGCCTGGATAAAGGTGATTTATTTATATCAAACTTTACTAATCTATTCTGCCATATTAGTCCAATTAAAATAATTATATTTGTAAATTATTTTGTGCTATATTACTGCAATACTGATAAGAAAGTTCATCCCATAGTATTCTCTTGTTTTTAATGCACATATAATCACATGCATATTATAAAATTTGCAGTATAACTCTATAATATACAGGTAATCCTTGACTTACAACCATTCCTTTAGTGACCATTCAAAGTTACAACAACGCTGAAAAAAGTGACTTTTTCACACCACCCTTGCAGCATCTCATGGTCACATGATCAGAATTTGGACACTTGGCAGCTGACTCATATTTATGACAGTTACAGTGTCCCAGGTCATATGATCACCTTTTGTAACCTTCTGACAAGATCAGTGGAGAAACCAAATTCATTTAACATCCATTATTTAGTTAACTGCAGTGATTCACTTGAAAACTGTGGCAAGAAAGGTCATAAAATTCACAACAATTATCTTGCTTAGCAACACAAATTTGAGGCTCAATTGTGGTCGTAAGTTGAGGACTACCTGCATACTGTTTCTGAATCTTTCCATGGAAACAGTGACATTCCTGGGGTTGTGACTACAGTACAGTCAATTGTTAACTAACTTTCCATGGTAACTTGGCTATGTACTCTGCTGCCAAACAATGAAAACATTTATATTCTGTTGTTCAGAGAAATGGGAGAGTTCTGTAACTTTCTCCTTGAAGATATGAATGGCTAATTAAGAAAATTATTAATATGTTGAACATACATGTTGCAAATCATGTTACTGATTCCTATTCTTATGCAGCTGGGTGATCCTATGCTTTCCAGCAGATTTAACAGAACTCTGTCAGAAAAATTTACTATTCTCAATAAACAAAACAGCTTTGATAGCATTTTTAAGACTTGACTTTTTTTGTTCAGCAATAACAGCTGACTTTCAAATTCTCCTCAGACATTGAAAGTCATAAAGTCATGCCTTTAATATGACTGCTTCATAAGTAGTTTTATTTCAATTGGTATAACAGTGATAAGTTGATTTATGAAATAAAATTCATGTAAATATTGCTTTTAGTCATCCTATTTATTGGCATTATTTTATCAAGGAAATTTTCCAAAACAAAACCTTCACCATAATCTTTTCAGATTAGACTATACTTATCTTTAGCAATAAATATAGATTTACAGCAACGGATCTAAAAATTTAGCATTATCTGGCATTATAACATTACTCAAAACATGCTTTAATTCTGCTTTTTATTGTAATGAATATATATGAACACACAATCCTTGCATAAAAGACAAAACAGAATGGTGATAACAAGAATAATTACAGGCTTCAATAGGTATACCAGTTCTAAAATTTATCACATGTTCAAAAAGAGAAAGTAGCACATATCTAAAAACTGAAGCAATGAAATACCTCATTGAAACTTTATTCAAAGAAGTGTGCAAGTAATTTCAAACGATTTGAACATTTTTAAGCCATGCATCTTTATGATGATTTATGATAAAGATCTTATAACTATAAGACACAAGTATTTACGAACCATCTCTGTATGGTTTCATAAACAAATCCATGCCATTAAGTGTAATGGAAAGAAAATCTTGATAGAAATGTGGTTATAAAACAAGAGGATAGACAGTTGTTAAATTAGTTTTGCCCCATTTTATCACCTTTGTTGCCACAGTGGTAAGTGAATCATTGTAGTTGTTAAAGTAGTAACATGGCTGGTAAGTGAATTTGACTTCTCCATTGATTTTGCCTAAGGTACATAAGGTGATCACATAACCTGGGACATTGCAATTGTCATAAATACAGGGAGTCTTCAACTTACAACAGTTCATTTAGTGACCATTCAAAGTTACAACCACATTCCAAAAAGTGACATGATTAAAATACAAGTAGTCCTTGTCTTGAGTCCAAAATTTCTGCTTGTTAAGTCTGGAACATGGGTGCGAATAATGGAGACGAGCCGGTAGAAACAGTGAACTTCAAACTCTTTATTTACATGGTGTGACAGCTCAAACTGGATGGCTGCTATAGCCTTCCTTATATAGGCAACTTATTAACTATTCAGCCAATAGCAATCTGGGAGCGCTAGCTCCGTTAACCAATGAGAATGGCCTGTTAATGGCCAATCAGATTCTCCTGAATGGACCAATCCGATCTTGCCATTAACAGCCAATTAGAAGTGCAGGGCCAGAACCCTGCACTTGACTTCAAGCTCAAGATAACTTTATTTAACATTTATTCATTCACAACACCCCTTTCCCCCGGCTTCTGCTTATGGGGCGCAGTCACATAGTCCTTGAGGTAGGACGGTTGTTTTATTAGTCTTTTTGATTTTCGCTGTGCGCCTGGCATTTGGCTGCACTCTTGTTGAGGTAGATCATTGTTTGGCGAAAGGGGTGCCTCTGGTTCAGAGTTCGCGTTTCTGTTGTCACCAATATCTTCGGTAACTCCCTAAGGGGAACTCACTCCCATCCCTGGTTTCTGTTCCCGCGTTTCAGCTCCGCTATCGTTCCCTTCGAAAAGATTTTCCTCTAGTTGAAATTCGTCTTCCACTGTACCTCCCCCCCCTCAGTTTGGTTATAAGGGAGTTCGGAATTGTGTGACTGTAGCCGCGATCGTAGTTGATCGATATGGCGCTTCCAAAGTCAAGGCACTGTACAAGGTATGATCTTGGGCCGGTTACGCGGATTACCGTCGCTTCTACCCACAGCAGATCACCCAATAAGTTTTTAGCGAATACTAAATCGCCTACCTGGAAGGTACGGCATCGGCCGCTGGATCCGAGTGGTTTTTCCGGTTCGTAGGCTGGGTGTAATCGATCGAGGTGGGAGCGGAGCTTCTGTCCCATTAGCAGCTCGGCGGGAGTTTTGTTGGTGACGCTGTGAGGTGTGATGTGCTGTAGGAAAAGGATTCAGTTGATTTTCTCGTCGATGTTGTCGTAGTCTATCTTTTGTAGCGTTTTCTTGACAAATTGTACCATGCGCTCAGCCCTACCTGGGTGCGCAGGCAAAGTGAGTGCATATCGGATATTGCGGTCAGCCAGGTACTGTTCAAAAGACAGCGCGGTAAATTGGGGCCCGTTGTCGGATACCAGAATGTCTGGTAATCTGTGGGTTGCAAACAGTCTTTCCAGTCTTTTGATGATCGCTTCGGTGGTCATGTTCCTCATTCGGTGAATCTTGAGCCAATTCGAGTAGGCATCGACGGTTAACAAGAATGTGTGGCCTTTGGTCGGCCCAGCAAAATCTAGATGGATACGGGACCAGGGTCCCCGCAGTGTCTCCCATTTGGTTGGGGTTGCCTTTGGTGGAGTGTTGCTTACTTCTTGGCATCTCTGGCAAGTTTTGACCCACGATTCGATTTGTCTGTCAATCCCTGGCCACCATGCATAGCTACGTGCGAGGCCCTTCATGCGCATGATGCCAGGGTGGCCATCGTGCAAGGTTCTTAGTAGTGCCTTTTGGAGTCGTTCTGGGATAACGACTCTATCGCCCCAGATGATACAGCCCTTTTGCGAGAACAACTCTGTTTGACAACTTTTGAATGGTGCAAAGTCATCTGGTACTTGGTCCAATGGCCATCCGCGTTCCACCCATGTGAGGACTCGTGTTAAGATGGGGTCACGTTTTGTTTCTCTCGCGATATCACGGGCAGTTAATAGCGGCATATGAAGTGTCTCGATCTGCAACGTTGTCATCGTTGGTGCGGGATCGTTGATGGTTTCTGGGAGTGGTGCGTGGCTCAAAGCGTTGGCGTGGGGAATGGCTTTACCGGGGCGGTATTGTGGCTGATAATTGTAGGCAGCCAAGAATTCTGACCATCGGGTCATCCTGGGAGAAAGTATATAGGGAGTGGGCTTATCCCCAGCGATTATCCCCAGCAATGGCTTGTGGTCAGTCACTATGGTAAAAACCCGGCCGTACACGTACTCATGGAATCTTTTAACAGCCAATACAATTGCCAGGGCTTCTTTATCGATCTGGCTATAATTTTGCTCAGTTTTCGAGAGTGTTTTTGAAAAATAAGCAACAGGGGCTTCGCTACCGTTAGGCAATACATGGCTCAAAATGGCGCCCACTCCGAAAGGCGATGCATCACATGTGATATTTAACGGTAAGGTTTCATTGTACTGTATTAGTACAGCATCAGAAGTCAGTAGTTTTTTCACATTATGGAACGCCTGCTCTTCTCTATGACTCCATACCCAATTGGCTTTTTTATCTAGTAAGCGATGTAAAGGTTCAGCAACAGTCACCTTGTGCGGCAAGAATACGTTATAGAAATTGATGAGGCCTAAAAACGCCTGGAGGTCGGCCTTGTTCCGGGGTCTGGGAGCGTTTTTTATTGCTCTCAATTTGCTATCGATAGGGTGAATACCCTGATTGTCAATTAAGTACCCTAAGAATTCAACACGATCTGTACTTATTTTTGCACTTATTTTTCTTCACTTTCAGGTCTGCTTCTTGGAATTTTTGTAAAATCAGTCTTAAATGGTCCCGTAAGATTTTTGGAGTGGGGGCAGCAATGATCACGTCGTCAAAGTAGGGGACAACACCTTTGATCCCCTGCAAAAGTCTCTCCATTAGGCTCTGAAAGATCCCCGGGGCTACACTGACTCCAAATTGGAGCCGCGTACACTTAAAGGCACCCCAGTGCGTTACAATAGTCTGTGCCTGTGCCGTTTTTTCATCAACCGGTAGTTGCTGATAAGCCTGAGCTAAGTCTAGTTTAGCGAAGACTTTTCCACCCCCCAGGGAATGGAGGAGGTGTTGCACCACCCACACCAGATATGGATTTTGTTGCAGGGCATGGTTTAGGGTGGCTCGGTAGTCCCCACAAATTCTAATGGAGCCGTCCGGCTTAATTGGTGTCACAATTGAGGTTTCCCATGGGGAGTGATCGGTTGGCTTTAACACTCCTTGGGCTATCAACTTATCAAGCTGTTCGTCGATTTTCGCCTTTAGTGCGAACAGAACTCGACGAGGCTTAAGGCGGATGGGAGCTATTTTTGGATTAAGGCTAAAGGACATCAGGGTCCCCTTGTACTCGCCTAGCTTTTCCGCGAAGACGTCCTTGAATTCGTGGGCGAGGTTCTCCTCCCAGTCGCTGATTCGGTTAATGCCTGCCACTTCAATGCCGAGTGATGTGAACCATTGTAGGCCTAGCAGGCTAGGCCGGTCCTTGTTGATCACCGTCAAAGGTAAGTATGCTGTGCAGTTCTTGAATGAAACCTGGACTCTACTGGATCCTACGACTGGAATCTGGTTCCCCTGGTAGTCTTTTAGCACGAGCCTTTGGAATTGAAGGTCTTGGTGCCGGATAGTAGGGATGAGTTGCTTGAGGGTCTTCCAGGAGACCATTGAAAGAGACGATCCCGAGTCAACTTCCATTTGGCAAGGCTGATTTTCAATGTCCACTTTAACTCGAATTTTCTTAGCATCCAATGAAGAGGCATGGCCCATAGTGATTGTTTGGTGAGCCTCTTCTAGCCTCATTAGGCGATTCACGGGTTGGTTTCTGTAGGAGTGGTTTGCTGGTTCTCGCCTTACAGGATGGTTTCCTGTCAATTGGCGAAAATTGGCCCCCTTCAAGGTCTGGCTGGGTCCGAGGAGACTTCTGCAGACCCGTCCAATATGGCCTCATTTTCCGCACTCGTGGCAGAGCGCATCGCGGAATTTGCAATCAGAACAGTAATGGTTGGCCCTGCAGCCAGCGCACGGTTGCTGGGACTTCGGGTAACGGTCCCGATCAGACCACAGTCGATGGACCTCTTCTTCGTCGCTATCTGATGATGAAGAGAGGTCCTCATGGTGGGCCATCGAGAGCTGTCCTTCCGACTTAGGTGAAAGTTCGCTGGCTGGTTGGTGTGTCCGAGCGCGATTTTGGCATCGTTGAGCAGCCGACTTTTTGGTCACTTCCGCTGCCGTAGCCTCAGCGATGGCATTGGCAAGGCTAATGTCGCCCTTAGCCATTATTTTGCTCTGCACGTTTATAGCATCTAATCCTAGGACTACTCGGTCTCTCAAAGCCTCTTCTAGGTCAGCAAAATCACAGAGACCTCCCAAGTTTCGGAGGTCCAAACGAAATCAGCAACGCTTTCTCCTTTACGCTGGTTCCTTTGGTAGAACTCATGCCATCTTACGAGCGTTGGAATGGTCAGTGCGTAGTGGGCCCTTAATAGCGGTTCAAGGACATCCCAGTCCATGGCCTTCACTTCAGCTGGTTTTGCTAGCGCCTTGGCCATCTTGAATACGGTCGGCCCGCAGTGCGTCAGGAATACCGCCCGTTTCTTCCTGGTTGTGGCATCTTTTAGATTATTTGTTTCCAAGAACATTTGGAAATGGTCCATGTAGGACTCCCAGTCCTCTTGCACTGGGTCGAACGGAGCGGGTGGTACTACGCGCTGGACATGGTTCCACCGTTGTGCGTTTCAGCCACATGCTTGGTTGTCTTCGTTGTTGTTTTAGTTGGCTCTGCCGTCATCCAATCCCACCTTCGTCGCCAGTGTTAAGTCTGGAGAATGGGTGCGAATAATGGAGACGAGCCAGTAGAAACAGTGAACTTCAAACTCTTTATTTACATGGTGTGACAGCTCAAACTGGATGGCTGCTATAGCTTTCCTTATATAGGCAACTTATTAACTATTCAGCCAATAGCAATCCGGGAGCGCTAGCTCCGTTAACCAATGAGGATGGCCTGTTAATGGCCAATCAGATTCTCCTGAACGGACCAATCCTATCTTGCCATTAACAGCCAATTAGAAGTGCAGGGCCAGAACCCTGCACTTGACTTCAAGCTCAAGATAACTTTATTTAACATTTATTCATTCACAACACTGCTGCTAAAGTGAGACATTTGTTAAGTGAACTTTGCCCCATTTTACAACTTTTCTTGCCCCATTTGTTAAGTGAATCACTGCAGTTGTTATATTAGTGATATGGTTGTTAAGTGAACTGGGTTTTCACATTGACTTTGCTTGTCAGAAGGTTGCAAAAGAGGATCAAATGACCAACACCCCCAGGACACTGCAACTGTCATAAATGTGAATTTATGCATTCAAGCATCCACCATGTGAATGCTGCAATAGTTATAGTGTGAAAAATGGTTGTAAGTTACTTTTTTCAGTGCAGTTATAATTTTGAACAGTCACTAAATGAACTATTTTAAGTCGAGGACTGACTACCTGTAAAACAATACATCCTGTCTCAGATAAAATTTTAGGATCCTTAACTTTCTGTTTGTTGCTTTCATAGTATTTTCCATTTTTTTCCATATTAGAAAATATTACAAATGCTTTTTCCTTATTTTTACATCTATTCCTTTGTGGATTTTTTTAACTCATAATTTGTGACAATATTCTCCAATAACATTTCTTCTGGAGCCCTCTATAGACCAAAAGGAATAATGAATACTGAAACTTCAATTATAATGAAGTTAATCACAGTATAATATGAAAAGCTATCTGTAAAACCATTACCAGTATACAGAACTCTACAGCTTCTAGAAATCTATAAATTGACATGGCTCTTTAGCAATCAATGGCTTTTATTTTAAAATGAGATGCATAGGGCTTCTTTTTAATGAAAAAAATGTAAAAAAATAAAATACTAGTTTTATGTAACCAAATAATAACAACATACACAATACAAACAACATAAAAAATAACAATAAAATGATATGCAGGAAATGCTGCATTTTTATATAGTAGAAGGGGAGAATTACACCAGCAAAGAATATAAACCTCTAGAATGGTCTCTCTTGCTTATAACCTCAAAAGAAGAGTCAAATTGGGATAATCCGTAACATGGTGAAATTGGATAGGACTCTGCAGGCATGAGAACTTTTGAAGTTCTTATAAAAGAACTCCAAAAACAATTCCAGAAGAAAGCAAAGATAACTATTTCTGGATTCTTTTGCAGAAAAGCGTATTAACAAATTGGAAGCATTTAGACAAGTTTAAATGTCAGCGAGGAAATTCCCCATGTTGAAAGGCACCCTTTTTATTAATTAAAGACTTAAATATGATGTGGCCATACCAAAGTCATTCAGAAAAAGAAGTTTAATGTTTTACAAGGACACCTAACTGAAATATGGAATGTGGAAAGCAATGAATTCAACATTGTTAAGATAGAAATGAAGAATACTAAATGATATATTTTTGCTCCAGGTCTGGAGGTGACCGACGAGGAAGAGGTGGAATAGCTGGGTCCAGTGTGTGGATGCACAGAAGGCAGAGGAGAGGACAGCAGTGGAAATCTATGCTCCGATCCTTGGGACGGAAGAGCCACCGTTGCTAGCAAAGCCCCACCCTGGCTCTGGGGATAAAAGGCAGGTGGCAGAGATGGATAGGCATGGGAGACAACTATTCATCTCCCTGCAGGACAGACCTGTTAGCCTGCTGTATGAGAGAGAGAGATTTTTGCCAGGGCAGTTGGCAGTCCTAATAAAGGGAACATTTGTTTAACTACAGAGAGTTTGTCCTGTTTGGGAGCTGGGTCAGAACAAGACCTTTGTACTAAAGTTAAATGAATCACTGTAGTTATTAAATGAATCACATGGTCATTAAAGGAATCTGAGTTCCCCATTCACTTTGCTTGTTGGAAATCAGCTGAAAAGATTGCAAATGGTGATCACCTGAACCAAGAAGGCTGAAACTGCTGTAAATATAACTGCTGGTTACCAAATGCCCGAATTTTGATCATGTTCCTTGGAGAAACTGGGCAGTTGTAAGCATGAGGGTGGGTTGTAAATCATCTTTTGTCAGTGCTGTGGTAACTTTGAAAGATCACTAAATGAATGGTTGTAAGTCAAGAACTACCCATAGAAGTCAGCTTTTGAATGCCATAACATACTTTGAAATACAGTAGCATATTGTTCAGAACATAGGAACACGCAAATAAATGAAATGGCAATAATACACCAAAAGGACATAGGTAACTATGTCGTTGACTAGAGCCTCACAGCCAACAAGATCATATGCATTAGAATTAATGGATAATCAGTGAATATCAATACCATATAAGTATATATAGCTATTATAATTGCAACGAAGGAAGGCATTAAGGAGTTCTATGGCAAATTAAATTAAACTTTCAATGTAGTCTCTATAACATAATGGTACTATTAAAAGTTTAAGTTAGAGCAGGGCTGTCAAACTTGCAGCCTGTAATTTGAATGCGTAATGTTCTGGCCATGTCCACACCTGGTTTAGCAAAGAGGGAAAGTCGCAATATGTCATGTGAGAACACCGTGATGATGCAAATTTGACGCCTCTGAGTTAGAGAATGGAAAAACCTGAATTTATAGGAAAATCTGAATTAGACAAATACAAAAACTAATAGAATGTTCCTAAGATAATTATTTTTTCATTGTAAGAACACCTACATGCAATGCTTTTTAAAAAATTGTGACAGGCTATAAATGTACTAAATAAATAAATAACTCCAAATTCCACATCTGTCTGACACCAGATGGACAAAACTGGAATCAAATGTATTATGCAATAGGAAGCAAGTGATGGAAAAGTGCAACAATCCCGGTGCAAACTATAAACATATCACAAATTACTGGAATCAAATATATGCTAAACTTCAAAAAAATAAAAAGTAGGCATACAGCAATATTTCATTTACACTCACATTATAAGATCAATATAAGGAACAGATTTGATACACTTAATCTATGCAGAAGGAATCTGAAGAGATAGACTGCCAAATATTTCCAAAATTTCAAAAGAGAAAGATTTAAGTGGCTTTCAGAACAAGCTATCAAGATAGCTAAGGACAGATCATAAATGCTCAGAAGAACAAGTAAGTAAACCTATGGCAAATTAAATTAAACTTTCAATGTCTTCTCTATAACATAATGGTACTATTATTAGATGATTGGAAAGTTTAAGTTAGAGCAGGGCTGTCAAACTTGCAGCCTGTAATTTGAATGCATAATGTGCTGGCCATGTCCACACCTGGTTTAGCAAAGAGGGAAAGTCGCAATATGTCATGTGAGAACACTGTGATGATGCAAATTTGACGCCTCTGAGTTAGAGGAATGGAAAAACCTGAATTTATAGGAAAAGATAGCTAAGATCATAAATGTTCAGAAGAACAAGTAAGTAAACCTACCTTTATTGATTAGTTAATTGAGCATAAGAAAACAATAGGTTTCAGCCACAATGTTATAATAAAATTAGATGTATACATACTGTTTTGTATTTTAGTACACATTTTATCTGTCTGTATTCTATTTTATCTTTCTCTTACTTTATTTAATTTTGTTTTATTGTATCTAATGATCAGCTGTCAATTGAACAACCCTAATCCTAAACTTAATAGTTATAATGACTACATATGCTTTGTGTCTTAAAGGAAATAAGATCATCTTTTGTTATGGTCTCAGTGTGCACAGCGTCTTCTATTTTTGATACTCCATGAGGCTTTGAGCATATGAAAACCAAACAGAAACTTTTAGCGTCAAGCAATAAATGACAAATCAAATATGTCAACTAATAGAAGTAAATAACAACAAAAAGAAAAATGAGAGATGTTTTTAAGAAGGTCAGAGAAATCAAACAAAATATTTCAGCCTGTATTAACTAATAGAAGCAAAGGAGACAAAAGATTGTAAAATGACGTGTTTTTGTAGAAAGAAATATTAGGTGGGATTTATTGAGTGTACTGCACTAGAAAAAAAAGTAAATTGAAATAAAGTAGCTGTTAGAAGGAAAGTACCATGATAGTTTATAAAGATGCAAGGGAATAAAAGTTTGTGTGATGCTGTTGCCGTATAAGAATTGCTGTGTGAGAGTCATCATTCTGGCATCATCAAGCACCAATTGTAAATGAGATAATAATTAAAATGTTTAAAGATGTAAAAGAAAAAGCAGTGAAAGGGCTAACAATTATTTGTCAAAAATATAGAAGACTACCATATGAGGACTAAAGATTAGAAGTGATTAATATATAAACAGAAATGTGCTAAAACTTCAGCATTGCATAAATTCCTCATGCAAACGAAGTTTTGATTATCAACTGATAAAGAAGAATAGAGCCATACATGAGAAATACCAGATGAACAGTCAGATTTTTTAAAAAATGCTTAAGGACAGATAGCTGTCCTGTCAGATAGCTCACATTAAATGAATGATAGTGCAACACAATATAAAGAGTTTTATCCCTTTTTTTATTGACTACAGCAAGACCTTTGATTGTGTAAATTACTCCAAAATATGGAATGTACAATATTTTAGACTAACGCACATACAGTATCAGCACATCTGATTCTTCTTTGGTGAAACCTTTAAGCAAACAAGCTAATGTAAGAAACTGAGTGGTTCAGAGTAGAGAAACAAATGAAACAACAAACTACAGATAATCCTCATCTTATGACCATAATTGAGCCCAAAATTTCTGTTGCTAACAATGTTTTGTCCATTTTACGATCTTTCTTGCCACATTTGTTAACTGAAATGTTGCAGTTATTAAGTTAGTAACATGGTTGTTAAGTGAATCTGGCTTCCTCGTTAACATTGCTTGTCAGAAGGTTGCAAAAGGGGATCACATGACCCTGGGATGATGCAACTGTCATAAATACGAGTCAGTAGCCAAGCATCTGAATTTTGATAACCTGACCATGGGGATGCTGCAACAATCATGTGTGGAAATGGTCATAAGTCACTTTTTTCTGTACCATTGTAACTTTGAATTGTCACTAAATGAACAGTTACAAGTCAAAGATTGCCTGTACTGTATATTGTCCAGATATCTGATTACCTTGATTCAGTGGTGGGATTCAATTTTTTTTACTACCGGTTCTTTGGGCGTGGCTTGGTGGGCATGGCAGGGGAAGGATACTGTAAAATCTCCAGTCAGAGCGGGATTTGCTGTTTCTCCAAACTACTCAAAATTTCCGTTACCGGTTCTCCAGAACTGATCAGAATCTGCTGAATACCACCCATGCCTTGATTATTATAAGGTAATCAGATATTTGGACAACATACAGTAATATATTGTAATAATCCAATTTCCTTCCTTTTTTTGCCTCCTATAATTTCCTTGGGAGAAGGAAGCATCAATACAAGCTTTATGAAAGCCTAATTATTTTGCTATTCCCATTCCTTCCTGTTCAGATATTGATTTTCCTCATTTGCACCCATAGAATTTTTTTTTAAGAAAAATCTCTATTCATCAATTGAAACCTAACTTTTCTGCACAGAATAAACAGTGTTGAGGACAAACGTCTACATGTTGGATGGAAAACACATTTGGCTCCTGAGCTAGATGTTTCTTTCCCTTTGGGGGATGATGAATATAAAGTCCAATATAGTTTAGGCTTAATAGGTTTAAAATTTGGGAATTAGTTGAGGTACTTGATAAAGGAAATATAGAAATGAGTTCTTGTGGTTAGCAATTTCACTGTAGTATTTTACTTCATAATGTTTCTTTTCTATGGGCATCTTAAAACCCCTGTTGTCATGTATGTCTAGACAATTGATAACTAGATATCACAGACTTTTTTTTAAAACAGTAGGTAGTAAGAACATATAAATTGTTCTCTCAGCCTTCTGCCAACTTCAGTCTCATCAAAATTGTTGACATTTTGTTTCTACAAATGACACTAGATACCGTTTCCATGGAAACTGAAGATTCGGCACAAGCATTCTCAAAACAGGCAGATATGAATATGTTTATTTTTTATTTTACTAATCAAACATTGAATATCACCTTATTAGAAAGCCTTAGAAGATAGCAAGATTCCTTCCCCGCCTTCCACATCCTAGATCCTAATTTGTGAAGTGGTATAATATGGTAGATTTAAACATCAAAGGTTTATACATTAGATACCTTTCATTGAGGAAGCTATTCCTAATCCTATAAGACCCTCCTACCCAAAAGGGACTGTGCTGTCCAGACAGTATATAGTTAATGGGAATTGGCATAGTTAGTTAGGAATTGGGAGCTGTCCCCTTAAGGGAATGCATCATAGTAATTGTAGCTACGGTATCCTGGGAAATGTAGTCCATGTCATGTGGCCACATCTCTAGTCCTGATTGGTCACTGAATTGACCCTTGGTGGGTTGGGGGAGGTTCCTTCACTCTTGCCTTAACCCAGCATCATGCTGCTGCTTCACTCCCTTGCTCCTCTATTATTGGAATGAAAGGAGAACTATCCTTTTACACCAGAAAGTCAGCTATGCAAAGAGTTGGACATTGAGATGAATCTTGACATAACTGTAAGTTATATTGAGGATGCCTGATGAACCAATAAAAAGACTTTGTATGGATGCTTTGTGGAGTTATCTATCTGCCTTTATACATTCAGTCAAAAATTATAGAGGACAGAATAGTAAAATGGTAGTTATATCTTCAAATTCCCATTAACTATATACTGTCTGGACAGCACAGGAACAGTTGAGCAAAACTCCCAACAACATGCATCAGGGATGACCCACATTGACCCAAAGTATCTTCTTTTAATATTCCAACGGGCTGCATTTGAACTGCAATACATCTTCAGATAGTTAACAGTCTCCTCCATGCCATGGCCCAGGGAGTCATAAATCAATCTTGGGTGGGTGGGTTTTAGGATTTCTGATAAATGGCAGTTCAATTTCTTCTTGAAAGTCCCCAGTGATGAAGCTCCTGCAACTTCTGAAGGAAAAATGTTCTGTTGGTTGATTGCTCTCACTGTCAGAAAATTTCTCCTTCTAGGCTGAATCTCTCCTTGATCAACTTCCATCCATTATTCCTTGTCTGGCCTTCAGGTGCTTTGAGAAAACAGGTTGACCCCCTCCTCTCTGTGGCAGCCCCTCAGATATTGGGACACTGCTATTATGTTTCCCCTAGTCCTTCTCTTTTTATACTAGCCACACCAAATACTTGCTACATTCATCGTATGTTTTAGCCTCCAGTCCCCTAATCATCTTGGTTGTTCTTCTCAGCGCTTTACAGAAAAAAGGGTGCATTGCCCTTTTTATTCTTTGTTTTTTGGGCTCAGCAAAGATGGAAAGGGTTTTCTCCAAAGGTTCAGTAGGCTCAGGGGTCCCTTTTATTGGGGGTTCCCCCTCTGGGGTCCATCTGTCATGGGGAAGGCTCTCCCCCCCACCTGGAGACTCTATGAATTTCCTATTCTTGGCACAAATTTAGAGGCCTGCAGCCTAAGAGTCCCTGAACAAATATTCATGTCAGATGAGGATGATGTGGCCTCAATAGACTCAGATGGCCACCACTAGTCCATACAGCATCCTTCTGGGTGAATTCAGTACACTGGCAGCCCAATTAGCTTCTCACATATCAAATAAAGCTGGGAAACCTACCAGTTAGCTAATTTATGCTTTCTGGGAATGCCTACATTTTTCAGCTGCATTCAGTTACCAGGTTGCAAGTCCCAAACCTTTATTTTCAGACCATATTTTTTCTTATTTCGTTGGCCTCAGCTGCCTGAAGCACCTTGAGGCTTTTCATACAAAGTCTTCAGGTTCCTTCTCAGTTGGTCCATATAGCCCCAGTGGGAGATAAGTGATGTCTGGTCAGGGCCAGGTCTAAGGAGATATCAAATCCTAAATCCACCAGCAATTGGGATTCCTTCCCAAATATCAACTGATATCAGAAGTGTCCAGTAGAATAATTTTTCCGTACTATTGTACACATGCACAACTGCAGAAATATATTGAGTCCAAAGCCAACATAGCCCTAGGCTGCATAAACAGAAGGATAGAATCAAGATCTCATGAAGTGTTAATACTATTTTATAATGTCTTGGTAAGGCCACATTTGGAATACTGCATTCAATTTTGGTTGCCATGATGCAAAAAAGATGTTGAAACTCTAGAAAGAGTACAGAGAAGATCAACAAAGATGATTAGGAGACTGGAGGCTACAACATATGAAGAATGATTGCAGGAACTGGGTATGTCTGGTTTAATGAAAAGAACTAAGGGTGACATGATACCAGTGTTCCAATATCTCAGGGGTTGCCACAAAGAAGAGGGAGTCAAGCTCCAAAGCACCTGAGGGCAGGACAAGAAGTAATGGGTGGAAACTAATCAAGGAGAGAAGCAACTTAGAACCAAGGTGAAATTTCCTGGCAGTTAGAACAATTAACCAGTGGAACAACTTGTCTCCAGAAGTTGTGAATGCTCCAACACTGGAAGTTTTTCAAAAGATGTTGGATAACCATTTGTCTGAAGTGGTGTAGGGTTTCCTGCCTAAGCAGGGGGTTGGACTATAAGACCTCCAAGGTCCCTTCTAACTCTGTTATTCTATTCTACTCTACTCTACTTTCAGGCTCCTGCCAGAGTCTGAATCCAAAGAGGAAGACAAACAGCTGATAGGGAGTAGGAGTCTGGCTGGGCAAAATGGGGAAGAGATAGAACAAGGGAGAGGGAATTCAGAGGAAGACCCAGCCCCCCCTTTTCATCCTAGGGCATGCAGAGAGAAACAGAAAAGAGAGCAATGTGGGTTGCATGGCTTAAGAGGAGGAAAGGGTCCTGATTCCCTTCATTAGCCACACCTGGAATGAGAATTTAAAAGAAATGCATGCTGAATGCAGTAGCTGCTGGGAGCAAACATGAATTTATCTGGTGTTGACTTTAGTTATCTGTGTTCCTGGCATCTTCCCAACAATGTTGAGTTATTGCCATGCCTTCATGTCGGGAATTCTTGCTCCTACCCTGCCAAACTAATTACTGTACCTCATTTTGCCTTGATTGGACTCATAATTACAGTTTTTGGTGACCATGTTTTGGACTTGATTCTCTGTAGCCAAAGGTTGTTCCTGGGAGAGTTTTCCTCCAGCCAGAAAGTAACCAGGACATTGGGGGCAAAGTTGGAGATAATAAAGGGACTCCTACTGATTAGCTGACTGTGTTGCCTTTGTGCCATGCTCAGGGTCATCATATTAATATTGCTTCTTTTTCACAATCATTGTCTCTAACAGATCAATCATGGTGCAGTTAAACTTCTCAACCCCTTATGGATAATAGGGAGTGGCTCATGATTTCTGAACACCCAGCAGATCAAACCATTGCTTGATATGTTTTGCTCTCAAACTCTGCATCTTGATCAGATTGTATTCACTGGAAGAACCCACAAAAAACATCTTCATCAGGACTCTCGCTACAGTAGCAGATCCTTAGTTGGAAAAGCCTGGTCATAATGGGTGAAATGATTACTACCACATTTCCATATTGACTTGTACCTGGTCCCAAACACAGAAAGTCAATACGCATTAACTCCATAGGCCCTTGATTATCTGGGTGTCCCACTGGAGTAGCCCTAGAGGGGTGGGATACAGCCAGTGGTGGGATTCAAAATTTTTTTTACTACTGGTTCTGTGGGCATGGCTTGGTGGACCTGGCTTGGTGGACATGACAGGGAAAGGATACTGTAAAATCTCCATTCCCATCCCACTCCAGAGGAAGGTTACTGCAAAATCCCCATTCCCTCCCCACCCCAGCTCTTGTGCAGGGTAACAAAAGAAGACCTAGCTGATCAGCTGGGACTCAGGAGGCAGAGAAAAGATGGGGGCAGAGCCAGTCAGAGGTGGTATTTGCCAGTTCTCTAAACTACTCAAAATTTCCCCTAGTGGTTCTCCAGAACTGGTCAGAACCTGCTGAATATCACCTCTAGATACAACCTTTCATTAGATACAGTGTAGACAGGATCAATAATAACCCTCAACTTCATTCCTCACGCAAGGCCAGTAAGCTAATCTCTTTCCAGCTTAAAAGTTCTCTCCGCTTCCAAATGCCCATGCTCATTATGTAGAGTGACCAGCAGATTCTCCCTATGTTTTTTGGGGAGAAACCATTGTCACTTTACTACCTGCCCATCCTCTGCTGTGACTCTCTTGCTGCCACTTATTAGCCTGCTCACCAGGTCCGTTGGACCTATCTCGCCACCTCTCGCCTAGCCGCTCACTTGCATGGCTCCGCTGCACCTCTTACTGCTTGTTGTCTGCTGACCTGCTCATCTGGCTCACTGCAGCTCTCTTGCTAGCATTCATCTACTGGCCTGCTCACCTGATTCCGCTGAGCTTCACTCACCACACTTGCCTAGCTGCTTGCTTGCACAGCTCCACTGCACCTCTCTCATTGTCGCTCGTCTGCTGGCCATTTCAAAATAGTGCCAGCATATCTCATCGAAGGTATTCCAGGCAATATGTTTCCTGATGTGAAGGACAAGATGATTCTTTCTCTTCCATTTAGTAAACAACTGGTAAGTAGATCGCTAACAGATTGGTCCAATACCAACTACAGGACAGAATTCCACATTATACTTGAGGCCTTGTTCAGGAGGTCACTGTAGGCTACATTCTAATACAGGGATGTCAAACTCAATTTCCTTGAGAGCCACACCAGCGCTATGGTTGACCTCAGAGGGCAAGGTGGGTGTGGCCAACTGGGTGGGCATGGCTGACTAGGTGATGCCACTTCCAAACTGCTGGCATGTTTCCTTTATGCCTTGGGTAGACTGTGCTGAAGCTACATTGGCCCAATGTTTCCTCTTCACATTGGGTAGACTAAGCTGAAGCATTGCGGGATGGCACCTTTTGTTTTCTCTGGGCCTGATCCAACCACATCATGGGCCAGATCTGGCCTGTGGGGCTTGTGTTTGACACCCCTGTTCTAATGGAAAGCATATTAGTGAGAAGTGGCAGATAATTTTCCCTGGATCCATCAGCATCTATCTCATTATGAGATAGAATCAGGGCTATCCTTGCCTTCTCAAAAACACACATGTGTACAGTCCAGTTCCTCAGTTACTAATAACTCCATCCTGGTTTCAACTTTCTCCGCCAAAGCAGGAAATATGTACTTTGTTGTGGCTTTTGGCCACAATATTTAAATCAGTCTACTTTTTTTTCATAAAGTTAAGATTTCAGCAAAGTTGCACAACTAACAAACTTGAACTATTAATGCCTAATAATAAATAAAACAATGAACACACCTTTAAGCTATGTAACCAAACAATCCTGTGTTCATTTTATCAATTGCTTAGTTTATCTTTGATAGCAGATACAGTATAAGGTAATGATGTTACTATGAAAAAAACCCTCACACACATACAAACAATTGCTCTATCAGATATTATCTATCTGCCTACCTACCTACCTATATCCAACCATCTATACAGTTATCTATCTTTTCTATTTTTATTTATATTGTTATTAAATTTATTACAGCTGCCTACTCCAAAAGATGCTGGATGACTATTTAAAATTGTGTGTGTGTGTATATTTTATTCTGTTTTATCTCAGAAACACCTAGTTATCAATAATATAAAAGAAAATTGGTTAATTCGTATGGAATATTCTCCTTCTCCTCTGTTTAAGTTGTACCATAATGTCTCCTCCCCAACTGGTTTTGCCTAATGGCAGTGTTCACAGCTGCTTTAACATGCAACTACATGGCATCAAATTTTCTTTGTCCCTTTCATGAATAATTAGAATTATCCAGCTGAATCCAGACTAATAGCAATCCACAGAAGAGAAAGTTTTATGTTAGATGATCCATTTTGTTCAAAGTCTTGCTGGTTCACTGAAGCCATGTTACTGGATGATTATCTTTCTTCTCTTCTCTTCTCTTCTGCCTCTTGTTATTCTTGAACATTTTCTCTCCCACAGAAAGATGTGTGGAGATATGGTTCATTACACATAACACATTGGATATCTACTAAATATTTCCCTCCTTTGATCCTTTTAAATGTAAATGACTAGGTTTGAGGCTATATGGGATTCAATTCTGGGTTATTAACCATTTTCTAATTGCAGTTAAATCCATTATAGACGCTAGTTTATGCCTTTCATTAAGGTAATACATCATCCTTCTTGTGATTGAAGTGATTTCTTTAACTTCCATTGTTTAAAAATATAGGAATTGGTCAGGAATAATTAATTTAAATATTATTAAATGTTCATAACTTATAAAGAGATTACATAATAGTTACAAGAGATGCTCTGTGACGGAAATGGTGATTTTTAAATTTGACAAACAAACAAAATAAAAAACACTTTTCCTTCTCTTTCTTCCCTAGTCACAAGACAATTAGGTCCAGCCCTGAAAAAGAGGACAAAGATGAAATGGTTGCTCCATCCTGAAAAAGTATAAGGTGTGAAAAAGAGACTCAGAAAAATCCTGCCTTTGACCTTGTTCTTAAAAGAGGCAGTGACGCTTGTGAACAGGCTACCAAAATTTTATAAATATATTTACAAAATGAACTAGTATTCTGTATCATCTATGCATCTCAAAGGCTAACATATAGTAATGCAAATAATGTAAGTAACATTGAACATGGAGTTTGTTTCATAGTGACTTAATGGACTTGTCTAACTAGTTACAACGTTGCAGAAAAATATTATTATGTTCCTCTTTTGGAATGTAGCTCAAGTGTTTTGATGATCTCCCATTCAAATGTTTTGGGAATCAAAAGTTCATTCTTGGTTGCTGTTGTTACCTATAGAAACATAGAGACAATGAAAATATTTTAAAGAATCTGGAAGCATTGTTTTAGTCTGATACTCATTATTAATATTTTATGATATGTGAGGATCATAGGAAGCAGAGAGTTATGAGAAATAATGGGAAAGATTGATTTCAATAACAATTTAACTGTTTCTTCAAAAAACAGAATTGCATCTATCAGTCCTTTTAATCTTGTTTAATTCAATCTGAGTTGGTGTGCAGTTCCTTTAGAGAAATAAAGCAGAGACAACAGTTGCAAAATGTTTTTTCACTCTGGAAAACAGAATGCATGAAGAGGAAGCTCAGATAAATCCACAGAAATATGTTAAACAGAGTGCATTTATTCCATCTGTATAGGTAGCCTTCAGGTTATGACCACCATGGAACCAAAATTTCTGTTGTTAAGTAAGACAGTTGTTAAGTGAGTTTTGCCCCATTTTATAATCTTTCTTGCCACAGTTGTTAAGTGAATCATTGCAGTTGTAAGTAACATGGTTGTTAATGGATGACTTTGCTTATCAGGTCACTAAAGGTGATCACATGACCTTGGACACTGCAACCATCATAAATGGTTGCAAGCCCTTAATCAAAGCATAGCCAACCTCAAGGCTCAACTTATGAGTCTCAAAAAGTTAAGCAGGGATGGCTCTGCTTAAAACCTGGATGGGTAATTACTATGTAATTTCAGGATGTTGGTTATACTGGAAGACTGAAAAAATAGGTTGAAAAAAGTCATTAGCAAAGCATTTCCATATAGGTGTCAAGAAAACTGCAAGGATACATCCAAGAGATGCCTAGTGGTCAAACTCAATTTATCTTCTAAGACTGCCAGAATGCCCTACTCAGTGGAAGCTTTATTACTAACTTCAGAATAGGTTTGTACAATATATGTAGTCTTCCACTTACAACAGTTCATTTACTGACCATTTGAAGGCATTGAAAAAAGTGACTTATGACCATTTTTCACACTTATGACCGTTGCATGCCCATGGTCACGTTATTTATTTACATTTATTTACATTTGGATGGTTGATAACTGATTCACATTTATGATGGTTGCAGTGTTCCAGGTCATGTAATCTCCTTTTGCAACCTACTGACAAGCAAAGTCAATGGGGAAACCAGATTCACTTAACAACTAGGTTACTAATTTAACAACTACAGTGATTCACTGCAGGAAAGTCATAAAATGGGACAAAATTCACTTAACAAATTTCTCACTTAGCATCTTAATTTTTGGACTCAATTGTAGTTGTATGTTAACTTCCTATATATCCAAGATTGTCCTATAATTACCTAGAGTGAGGCAGATACCTCAGCTGGCAAGTGAGGAATTATATAGTTAATATAATTGTTCTTCAAACATTTGACACTTCCTCTTTTTATCTTGTTAAAAATTATACTAACAACTTTTGGAGACTCTATTGGATGCCTGAGATTCGAGAACATTTGATGATGTACTTCTGTATATGCCCTCAGGTGTTGTCTTGCCATCACGAAAATGAGATTCAATTGTCAGTCTAGTCAACTGTAAAATTGGGAAGGGTGGAAAAATATCATTTGACCCTTTGTCTGATGATGCAGCAAAATCTTATAAGTATGTCCTGATGCATTTGCAGACAAAGAACAAGGTCATGCAGTTGTGGTAAAGTGGTGGCATTTCACTGATCAGATGGGATGTAAAGTACTTCAAAATTTGAGCTATTACAAGTTTTTCTGTAGGTGCTCTAACATTGCTGTGTATAAAGTGTTAATAAATGCAGGTGGCATTTGTTTCATGATCTCTTTACAATATGGAAATAATTGCTTGTGACTTTGGATGCTAATAACAGTCCTTGCAAATTCCTAGGGACATTCTCTTAACCCTTCAGCATTAGTGTTAAAAACTTTAATGTTAAACCTTACTAACCTTGTCTGAAAGTTAAAGCCTGTATGATTTTGAATCTCCTTATGCAGCTGTGTAGAACTGTAGATTTTTTCCCCCTTAGGAAGGCATGAAAGAAATTCTTTCCTTCTTGAACTCTGCAAAGCAGAAGAACTTTTAAAAGGGTAATGGAGGGAGGGAGGGAGGGAGAGAGAGAGGAAGGAAGGAAGGAAGGAAGGAAGGAAGGAAGGAAGGAAGGAAGGAAGGAAGGAAGGAAGGAAGGAAGGAAGATATCCTCATTTCATTGTCTTCTATGCCACAAACTATACATTACTTTTTTTTTTAAATAACCAACCACTTGGTCAGCTTCCCCTGGGCCCTCTATACCTATTTTTCAACCTGTATTTAATCTCGGCAGCTATGCAATAAACTACCAATTTTAGGCTTTCTTCCAAAGTTGATAAAGAGTTACTCCTTGAGAAATTAATGTTTGAGGGTACATTAACTTTCATTTCTTCAGGCTGGGAGATAAACAAAACAAAAGATCCTCAATCCTTTGTACACTCAGAACATGTTCAGGCAGCTTTATTTTGAGGAATCAGTTTGCTGTTTCCATTAATCTAATCATTACAGTACACCAGGACTCAGCAACACATAGGCTCCAATAATCCCTACAAAACAGCTGCCATCGCACCTACATTACATTATAATTAAAACATGCTAAATAATTTACAAGCAACAATTAATTGTAAAAATTTAAAAATTACCCGTTACTAGATCCCTAAATATTTAGTTTGGTATAGTAGTTAAAGCATCAGGCTAGAAACTGGAAGATCATGAGTTCTAATCCCACCTTAGGCAGAAAGCCAGTTGGGTGATCTTGGGCCATACACTTTCTCTCAGCTCCCTAGGAAGGAGGCAGTGGCAATCCACTTCTGCAGTCCTGCAAAGAAAAATGTCAGGAATTTATTTGTCCATGAGATCTCTGAGAATCAAACACAATTAAACTGAAGAAGAAAGGATAGAAAGATGGGGTTGGTTCTATATCTGTAAGGACCCTTCCTGTTTGCTTATATGTACATTAGGTAATACCCATTCTAAGACAACTCACAGTACTATAATCAAAATAGCAGTTTGTGAGTTCTTAGGCATGAAGCCAGTGAAGTGATCTTGGATTGGTCACTTTCTCTCAGTCCTAGGAAGGATTAATGACAAAGCAGTTCTTAAAAACCTTGCTAAGAAAATTGCAGGACTTGTCTAGGCAGACTCTGAGAAGCGGACACAACTGAATTGAAGAACAAAAACAGTTGGATGCAAACTTTGTGTCCATTATGTTAGAAGGATCAACATTAATTTCCATTTTGAGCATTCAGGAAAGCTAGGAAGCTATCAGAAATACTTGACATGATATTTACCTACCTATTTTACAACAAAATAAGTTACTTGTTATGAGAGAAGGCAGCTGACTTCACGGCGAAGCAGTGTAGACAAGTGGCAGCTCCTGCTGATTTCTTCAAGCCTGGAGGCTCTACCGAACCAAACATCACCATGGAGGGATGATGAAGGTAGAGGGGATGCTTTGGTGGTCATGAGGAAAGCACAGTCTCCTCGAATGACCTGAAGAAATCCCTTAATCTGGACAGAAAAGAGAACTGCCGTAATGGCTAAACCAAAGCCAGGAATCCAGCTGGGAAATGAAGGAGGGAAAGATCTTGTAACAGTGTGCTCAGTCTGGGTAAGAATTATTCTAATTTCTGCAGTGGAATTTTTCCTAAAATAACCCATTTGGAAAATGGAAAGTAACTCAACAAAGAAAATTAGTGGTGATTAACAACCTGGAGCAGTGGTTCTTTTTCAGTCCACTGTCCCATTGGTACTACAAACTCATCCTCAGTGCCCCTACCCAGGGGTGGAATTCAAATTTCTTAACAACTGGTTCTATGGGCATAGCCTAATTTGTGGCCATGGCTTGGTGGTCATGTGACTGGCTGGCTGGGCATGGCTTGCTGGCTGGGCATGGCTTGGTGGTCACATGACCGAATAGGCATGGTTTGGTGGTCATGTAACGGTGGGTGTGGCCAGGTAGCCATGTGACTGGCAAACTAAATATAAGTGGTCCTCGCTTAATGGCCAGTTGCTTAGTAAATGTTCCAATTTATGACTAACTCCCCAGAGCTACTTGATCTGTTTTTGGAGTTTTGACAGCCATGCACACACACACACACACACACACACACACACACCCTTCTAACCTTGCTGGAGCAGGTGGTTGGACTAGAGATCTCATTCACTTTCTCATCCCTTCCTCCTTCCCTTTCTTTTTTTCTCTTTCTTTTTGTCCCTTCCTTCCATCCCCCCTCTTTCTTTGTCTATCGTTTTTCTTCCTTTCTCTCTCCCTTTTTCTTTCCCCTTTCTCTTCATTTTCTTTCTTGTCTCTTCCTTCTCTCTTTCTCTTTCTCTGTCTCTCCCTCCCTCCCTCCATATCCCATTCACTTTCTCCTCCCTCCCTCTTTCTCTCTCTCATTCCCTCTCTTTCTCTCTGTTTCCTCTTTCTTTCTCTCTCTCTCCCTCCCTCCATATCCCATTCATTTTCTCCTCCCTCCCTCCCTCTTTCTCTTATTCCCTTTCTCTTTCTCTCTTTCCCTCTCTCTCTTTCTTTTCCCTCTCTCTCTATTCCTTCCTTAACCTATCTACCTATTTTCTGCCCAAGCAGGTGTGGCCTAATCCAGGGGTCACCAACCTTTTGGATCTTAGGAACACCAAACTTAAATCCCATGGACCACTAATTTGAATTTTGACTGACGGTGGCGCATGAAACTTTGGCCTGGCTCTCAAGAGATGAGAGTGACTCTGGCTACTTCTCTCCACTAACAGGCAAAATTGTCTCTCTCTCTAAGTATCAACAGTGAGGTGTCACATAAAATGGTTCATTCTGTATTGTTGAATTTTTATGGCTTATTGCCTCAGGTATTAAATACCTGATTAGGAGGGGGAAACATTTACTGTTTTGCATTTCTTGATTATCAGAAGCCACTCTCCAACCAGTATAATAAATGGAACTATTTTGCCATTATATTACAATTTCTCTTTCTCTCAACAACCTCTTCAATGCAACTATTATATTTATCAGCCTGCAATGGCCAGTAACATAAAATACAAGAAGCCTTGCCAAAAGGCTCCGATTTTGTGACAGGGACCCACGCCACAAATACATGAAACTCTTGATTCCTCCACCGTCCATGGGGGGGGGGGAGGGAAACATGGCAACACAAGGAACCAGGAATCTCCCTTCAGACAAAGGAGTGGCCAGTTGGATGTGGTTTTATACCTGATGCCCTGAAGGACTCTGGAAGCTGGGCTTGTGTGCTCCCGATAGACACGTAACAGGGGGAAGAGGGTACGTCTTCGGGTGGGACTGCAAACAGGATACCCAGGAGCTGACAGGGTTTATGAGAAGGGAAAAAGCAGCAGTGGTGGCAGAGGGAAGGTTTTCTTTCCCCTTTGTGGAAGCTCTTTTGGGTGCTGCCTCTTGCCTTCCAGTGCTGCCTCCAGCGTCGATTAGAAATTCAGCACTTCTGAATGGAGTGCTTCTCTGGCTGCCATGCTTTGGTAACTGGTGCAGGAAAAGGTAGCATCCTCAGGGCTGTGCCACTGGAGCAATGCTGGGGATGAGCCACCTTCCCTCACACACCCCACCCTCCACCCCATGTTAGTGAGGTGCAACAACATTGTGTTCTCCTTTGCGCAGGAGTTTGGCCAAGCTATCTGCAAAATCATCACTCTTGAGGAACGCTTGACAGTTTGCAGATATCTTGGCCGCCTGTTAGCGGAGAGAAGTGGCCAGAGTCACTCTCATCTTTTGAGAGCCTGGCCAAAGTCTCCCACGCCTTCAGCAAAGCTACCTGCATGCTTCACAAAGCTACCTGCAAAATCCCACCCCTGAATTGCGCCCTGCGAGGGGCCCACTGCCAGCACCCCCCTGCTGCCTCTTAGTGCCCCCCCGCCAGCCCCTTGCCTCTTAGCACCCCAAGACACCCCCCCCCCAGGAGATGGTACCACCCACTTTGGGAACCACTGACCTAGAGTGACAGTCAGATTTGGTAAAGAAAGAAAAGAGATTGTAGCTAGAAGCCACTTTAAAAGTAAAGGACAGATTGGATTGGTTAGTTCTGTGAAAACTAAAATTGTCTCAGATTTCTCAACTATATTCTTACTACCTCCTCAACTTGAAGAACTTTGGGAAATTATTGGAAAACCATCTTATTTAGAGACATTTTGATTGCAATAAAAGTGGAGAGGGGAAAAAAGTAACAGTGAACCTGCTGGTCAAAGAAGGTAATATAAAGCTGAAAAAAGTGGATAAAGAGAAAGTGGTTACAAATTGGGTGGATTGGCTGGATACATAAACATCTGCAACTGATTATACTCTGTACTTGAAGACAGATTGTGAAGACATTTGTAAGAACCTTGAGGTTAAACTGGTTATACCTTATACTGGACAGTGTGTGAGTCTTGGAGTCTTGAAACAAAGAGGGAGCTGTCAGGGGATTAATTAATGGAAGGAAAGTCTGAACTGCTCTAATTTTGGCTATCTTATTGAGTATAATGGGAGAGTGAGATTCTGACTGATTACTGAGTTAAATTTTAAATTAACTAAAGTAAGGCAAGGGGAAACAAATGTCCTATTAAAAGAAATATTATTGACCATTCAAGGTATGCAGGAAATGGTGACAAGGAACCATAGGGAGAAAAAAGAAAAGATACATCATATGATTAAGAGACCAGAAAACTATGACCAAAAGACATTAAACAACAAACAGGAAGTCCAGGAAATATAAATAAAATAGAAAGAACAGAGGAATGGACAAGGGAAGGATACAAGAGAAAAAAGAGAAGATAGTTAAACCTGAAATAGGAATGGTGAACTATACTGTGAGAAACCAGAGTTAAAAGGGGATACACAGAAAGATACTTATGAAGTGAGGAAAAGACCATTGAAAGGTATATGGAAGGTCCAAAAGAGAGAAGAAGCAACAGAGATAGGAGAAATACTGAGACTGAATATGAATAAGATAAGAAGATACAAGATTATATTGGAGGCATATGGGAGACATGCCAAGAAGTCAAACAAGAATTGAGATATGAAAACAGAGAAGAGATGAGGGATAAATATTGTTTAACACAGAATATTGTTTAACACAGAAGCTATACTGTCAAGAATTAGTACTAAGATAGAAATTAGAAATGGGGAGAAGATCACCTTTTTGATTCGGGAACTATTCTATAGTAGCAATAATGGCAAAATTTAGAAATATGATATGTAAAGATAGATGCCTAATGAATAGAGAATAACTAAGATAAGTAAACATTAGGATTATTTGGCAGTTAATTGGCTATAATTGTGATGTCAACTTGATGTTTATAGTTGTTTGATAGTATTAATGGACTACAGATAAAAACAAAGGAAACTCCATAGAGCATGACAGAAAATGAAAACATAAGATTCAGCCTGTAATATCAAAAATAACAAAATCCCTTCTGAGTATATGTCTTTATTGGCTGTGAAAACTTACAGAAAAAAAAAAAATTTCTAATGATATTTTTTTTGTTTTTTGGAAACTAAGCTTTTAAAGTTTTTTCTAAAATGGTTTGCAACAAAATAAACGAACCAAAATATTTAAATAAGTACAGGTAGTCCTCGGCCTACAACAGTTCATTTAATGACTGTTCAAAGTTACAATGGCATTAAAAAAAGTGACTTATGACCATTTTTCATTCCATTGTATCATCCCCAGGGTCACATGATCAACATTCAGACACTTGTCAACTAACTCACTGTGTCAGCTGGTGCTCCATTCAAAATCGAAGAAAGAAATACTTAAACTCCTTTAATCAGAGAAAAGATATCTTTTACTGGAAATCAAGTGGTAGCAACAAAAGAATTCTGAATCGGAGAAAATGGGCGCGTAAATCTCATATACAAAGTAATGGCAACGTTCCCACCACCAATAGTTCAATTGGCTCATCCAATTAAAAGTTGTGTATATCATCATGTGGGCATCTCCAGGTGGTGATGAGGCTTCTGTTCGTGGACCTTGACATAGTTTGATAAAGAGTTGCAGCTGCTCATAGCATAGAATAGAAACCTAAGCAAGAATGTACCCCCCTCCCCAGTTTATACAGTTCTGGTTTGTAACACCTCCAGCTCACTTCCCATAACCATTCTCCCCCTCCTCCCCCCGTTACTTATGACAGCCGAAAGATGCAAAGCAAAGGGAGAAAATCTTGAAGGCTGACACACTGTTTATTGCAATACTCAGGGTCATGAGATTACCAGGTTCATTTAATAACCATGTTACTAACTTAACAACTGCAGTGATTCACTCAACAAATGTGGCAAGAAAAGTCATAAAATGGGACAAAGTGCACTTAACAAATGTCTCACTTAGCAATATAAATTTTGGGTTCAATTGTGGTCGTAAGTTGAGGATTACTTGTATGATAGAGCATAAAAAAACCTCTAGATTAAATTAGAATTCCTGAAATAAATTTTGGCAAAAATATCCACAAGAATAACACTACTGTTATGATAACGGAGCATACAAAACCCCTCTCTTCCTTAACTGAGAATTCCACAAAGAAATATCCAGATCTATAGCCCCTTTCAAAACAGAATCCTACAGGTTGTAATGGCACAATTGCTATTGTAATACATGAATTTACCAGCTTCAGAAAAGATGCAGGTAAATGCAGATGAGGAATCTGCAGACAAGTGCCACGAAATTCTTTAAAAGCATTTGACAAAAAACAAAACCTTTGAATAGTCATCTATGAAATTGTGTGTGGAGAAGCTAAGTTGGCATAGTATCATGAATGTTTAATGCTTGGCACACTCTAAATAGAAAGCTAGCTAAGTTTCAGCTAACAGGAATGCAAGGTTGGTCACCAGGGCAAAGTGTGTCAGACTGCAGTCTGCATCTATTTGTTGTGATTTAGCCTCTAATGGAATTTACTTCAGCCTCTATATCAGGGAAATATAACTTTCAGTGAACAGGGCTTTTTAAAATGAGATGTTACAAAGATAAAATCAAATGCGTAGGAATATGCAAATTAAAAGGCAAATGCAATTTTCAAGAACATTAATAATACAACAGAATGGTAGAATAGGGACCACAAGCATTATTTACTCAAGGACAGAACCAACTCAGAAACAAAGAGAAATGTTCTGACAGTTGGAACAATTAATCAACAATACATCTTGCCTTCAGAAGTTGCAGGTTCCTGTTTGAGCAGAGGGTTGGACTAGAATGTTCAAGGTCCTTTCAACTCTGTTATTCTATTTATTCCACCCCTTAACAATATGCAGGAAAACCAATTAAATCACCCATAATCAATGGCTGTTCAGTCTCTTTTTTTAAAAACCCGCAGTTGAGAAACACATAACGTCTGCAAGCAGCTGTTCCACTCCTTTATAAATCTTACCAACATGAAATTTATATTTCAACAAAACTTAGATAGCTGCAATTTACATCCAGTATTTTTGATTCTAATTTCTGTTATGGTGAAAAATTGTCCTTAGGCATCTTCCTACAGCATACTTTTATGCACCTGAAAGACAAATCAGCATTCTCTGGGGTCAGTCAGTTAACTCTGACCTTCCCAAAACAGAAGGAAGAACATAAGATCAATGGCACTGATAAAATTATCAGTAATCAAGAGAAAGATTTCTTTATGTACAATTTGCAAAAAAAACCCTTGAAAATAGTGTTTATAGGGAAGCTATTAGCTATTCCCACTGTATTTTTTAAATTGCTCTATTTTGTGCTACCATTTCAGCTTACAGTACACATTGAAGATTGTGGTTATGCATGTAATCACTATTGCATCACTATACAATAATGGCAGTCATTTCTCTCTGATCAACCCACTTCACAGGATTGTTGTTGGGAATAATAGGAGAAAGGAGTACTATGTGTTTGTTGCCTTGAGTTACTTATAAAGTAATAAAGGCGGGCTTTAAAAACAATCTATTAAATAAATAATTTGTGTCAATTGTTATTTTGTGGCGCAACTGTAACTATAGCATATATGTGTTGGAATAGGCAACTGTGGCCTCCCAGCAAACATACCTGTAAGAAAACCATGCTTTCAATATTACCCTTGGCTGTCATGTATTTTGCTGCAGAAAACACCAGTTTTTCACAGTAGGGAAATTTAGCAGTGAAGGTGACTATTGTTCATAGTTACTGGTATTATTATAATGTTGAATAGCAGCATGGAAAGGGGATGAAAATATAGCATATTCTACATTATTATAAAATATTCTTCCCCGTTTATTGTATCCTGATTTTCCTTTCCATTTTCAGTTGCTACAAGGCATCTTTCTTTTGAGCAGACAAATCATAGTTGAATGTCAAAGCACAGAAAATTTCAGTACAGAAGAACCTCTGATCACGAACATTTCCGACCATGACCAAATTAGGTTCTGACCAAAATATTCACTTTTTTTTTCACGGCCAATTTCCCCTTCTGAGCCAATGTTTTTTTTTTTGTATGTGCCAAATTTCCAAAATTAGGTTTGGGTCACGACCAAATCGGATATTGAAGTTATGGAATGAATTATGATCATGACCAGAGGTTCTATTGTATTCAGTCTCTTGTATTTTTGACTACATCTGAACTAGACCTTTGAAATTATGTAATAATAATAATAATCATAATCATAATCATAATCATAATAAAGCATGCTCTGGCAGATTATGTGAAAGAGAGTGTTGAACCAGCTTTGATGGAATTAAAAACAGGAAGCTGCTCAATGTGCAGCAAACCAAGAATCAATACAGGAAAACAGTGATGCAAACTCAGGCTGACAGCTGGTGTAACAAAACACTGCATGGACAGTTCCTTGAAAAGATCCAAGGAAAAGTAGATAAGGAAAAGACTTGGTTATGGCTGACCAATGGAACACTGAAGAAAGAAAAAGAAGGTCTGATTTTTGCAGCCCAAGAATAAGCCATCAGAATGAATGCAATCAAAGCCAAAATAGAAAAATATGCTGATGACCCCAAATGCAGACTCTGCAAAGAAGCAGATGAAACCATTGATCACATACTGAGCTGTTGCAAGAAAATTGCTCAGACTGACTACAAACAACATCACAACACACTCGCTCAGATGGTCCACTGGAACTTGTGTTATAACTACCACCTGCCTGTAGCAATGAACTGATGGGATCATAAGCCTGAAAAAATGGTCAAGAAGCTTGCAAAACTACTGTGGGACTTCTGAATACAGACTGACAAAGTTTTGGAATGCAATATCCCAGACATCACAATTGTGGAGAAGAAAAAAGTGAGGATCATCAACATTGCCATACCTGGTGACAGCAGAATCAACATGAAACAACTTGAAAAAAATCACCAGATATCAGGACTTGAGAATCGAACTGCAGAGACTCTGGCATAAACCAATGCAGGTGGTTTCAGTGGTACTCAGCACACTGAGTGCTGTGCCTAAAGACCTAGGCAAGCACTTGAAAACAATTGGCGCTGACAAAATCACCATTGGTCAGCTGCAGAAGGCCATCTTACTGGGTTCTGCCTGCATAATTTGCCAATACATCATGCAGTCGTAAACACTTAGGAAGTGTTTGACTAGTGATTTGTGATATGAAATCCAGCATAGTTATCTCGTTTACTGTGTACACTGTCATTTTTGTGTCAATAATAATAATGATAATAATAATACCTAGGATGCTGGCAGCAACCCTAAGTATCAACCATCAGAACCAGTCAATCACATTTGGGATACATTTTTAAATGTTCAGTTGACTGAGTTTCATGTTTAATGAATAAAAGAAGCAATACTAATAATAATAATAAACTTCAGCCAAGTACTTTTGAAGAATTCGCAAGATTTTAAAGTCCAAATTGAGTGGTGGAAACATCATAAAAGCAATAAATATCTGGGCTATACCTGTGATTCGATACTCTGCAGAAATAATTGACTGGATCCAGATGGAGCTGGACAATTTGGACAGAAAAACAAGGAAGCTTATGACTATGAATGATGCTTTGCATCCTAAAAGTGATGTTGATCCATTATATCTACTGAGAGCAGAGGGTAGTTAAGGTCTCCTATAAGTAAAGCAGACTGTAGAAGGACATGACTTGAATTATTACATCCAGAAAAGTGAAGAATCAGTGATTAAGGAAGTACATAAAGGAGACCTTTTGAGCACAACCAAGTCAAAAGCTGAATACAAAAATGAAGTAATTGAGAAGCAAATTGAAAATTGGAAAAGCAAAGCTATGCATGGCCAATAACTGAAAAGTATTGAAGGCAAAGCTGACCAAAAGCTTACTTGGAATTGGCTAAAATCAGGAATACTGAAAAAAGAAACTGAAAGCTTTATTTTGGCTGCTCAAAAACAAGCCTTAGCCACAAATTGCATGAAGGCAAAGATTCAGCATGTCACCACCAACAGCGAATGCCACCTCTATAATGAGAAAGATGAAACAGTTGACCATTTAATCAGTGGATGCAGCAAAATTTCACAAACAGATTATTTAGAATGCCATAACCGAGTTGCTAAAATCATTCACTGGAAACTATGCCAAAAGTTTGGATTTGAGTATAATAACAACTACTGGGAATATCAAGTTGAGAAGGTTCTGGAGAATGAAAAAGTCAAGATTTTGTGGGACTTCAGAATTCAGACGGACAGCATTTGGCCCATAACACCCCTGACATAACAATAGTTGAAAAGAAAAGGGTTTGGTTTATTGACTTGCAATACCTGGTGATGAATGAACTGTAGACACGCAGCAAGAAAAAAATCACAAAGTATTGGGACTTACAAATTGAGGATGAGCAACTTTGGAAAAAGAAATCATATGTTATTCCAATTGTAATTGGAACCCTGGGAACAATACCTAAAAGGCTGCCTCGCTATTTAGAAATCCTGAATTTATCAGACTTGAATAACCTGATTCAGGGTGGGATTTTACCAGTTTGACCTATTCAGAACCGGTTGTTAACATTCTAAACAGTCCAGTTGTTAGAAGAAATTACTGGCCTAATCCTGTAAGGAAGGCAGGAAGGAAACATTCTGGTGTTACTTACAGAAACTGCCTCTCCGTTAACCCTTATTACATTCTTGGCAGGACTAGACTTCCTGTCTCTGGAACATCTCTGGAGTTTTTCCCCCCTCTTTTGCTGGTACTTTGCTTGTGTGGAGTGACCATTCAAAGTTACAATGGCACTGAAAAAAGTGACTTATGACCATTTTTCATACTTACGACTTTTGTACCATCCCCACAGTCATGAGAGGCCTGGTGAAGAGATGCATGCCTCAATGTTAGTGATATTGAGTTGGCCATGCCCAGCCAATAACATGACCACCAAGCCATGTCCATCCAGTCACATGACCACCAAGCCACACCCACCAACTAAGCCAAATCCACAGAACCAGTTGTTAAAAAATTTAACCACTACCACAATAATAATAATAATAACAACAACAACTACTACTACTACTACTACTAGTACAACTACAACAACTACAAATAGAAATAGAATGGTTGTGGCAAAGGCAAGCAAGGGTAGTACCAATATTAATTGGCACTTTGGGTCCAGTCCCAAAACAACTGAAACACCACTTGAACATCATTGACATTGACAAATTCTCCATCAATCAATTGCAGAAAGTGGCTTGTCTTGGAACAGCTTCCATACTGTGTCAATATCTGTAATGTCAACATCCAGATATGCCAATCCCAGTACCTTAGTAAGGAGTTAATAGGTAGACAAAAATGCCAACCCAGGCTGAACATCTGCTTGATTGTGTGATTAACCATCATCATCATTATCTTCCAGTAAGGCATTACCTTGATGTGGTTGTGGGGCTTGTGTGCTCTGTGGAAGATGAGAGCCGTGCCAGAGGTTCAACCATACTGGACAAGTCTCATCAGAGGAGTCAGACAAAGAGTGCCTCTCTTATAAAAATATATGATGAGATGTAAATTTTGGAAAACCATACCAGCTCAGATGTCACCCAGGTTAATAAGGTCCACGTTGGAATTCCTGGATATCAAGTGAAAAATGGACTCAGGACTGTTGGCTAAGCAACCAGGACCAGCAGTGGCAGAACCACTAGAAGAAAGGTGTTTACCCATCTGTCACAAATATACAGTGATTGAAAACAAAGAAATAGTAATCTGTTATTACAGAGCAAGCCCAACAAGAAGAGGATATTTGAAAAGAATGCACCAGTTCTGGAAAGAACAACATCCAGAATCAGAAATAACAGAACAGAGGCTAGCAGATCAATATCAATTTACAATAAAGTATTCATAGAAACAGAATTGGAAGAACCGCAAAGGTTCACCTATGGCAGAGAAATCAAAGCCTTGCCAGAAGTAATTCAGAATGTAGAGGCAAACCAAGAAAAATTGGTAGTAGAAGAATTCAACAGAGATTGTTTTCATTTAGAAATCAGGCATCCACTCCTCTGCCACAGGAAGAACAAACCCCTGTAATGAAAGAAGTAAAAGAACTGAAACAAAGAATAACTAGCATCTAGAAGAGCACAAAAACTCAGAATAAGCCTGCCTGCATTGAAGTTTGTTCAAAAGAAACAGCTAGCACAAGCATTAAAAGATGCAAATATTGCAATATCAAGCATAACCACCAACTCACTGCACGAAACAAGTCAATTAATATACAGCACAGCTGTAGTTATAACTGAATATCTGGGATGCAAAATCAACAGAAAAGAAAAAAAACAAACTCTGCACCACACAAATAGAAGATTAGATTGGAAAATAAGATTAGTTGAGATCAGATTCAAGTAAGATAGAACAGATTAAAGAAAAGAAGCTGAAGAAAAAAAAAACCAAAGAATACCTAATCAAGAAATATCACAAAGAAACAAGGAAGATCAAGGAAGCACTGGAAATAATAAAGCAGCAAATAACAGCAATAGCCAAGAAGATTAGCAGATACGAACTTCAAATTGCAAATTATAGGCAGAATCTCCAATTTCAATCCAATCAGAAATGTTTCTATCAATCCATCAATGGAGAAACTGCAGTGAACCAGTGAACTTTGGATTATTTGGATCATCATGTTGATATCCAAACTCTGTCAAGGACCTTGGAGTACTCATCTCAAATGACCTAACTGCTAAAGCCCACTGTAACTACATAGCCAAAAAGGCATTAAGAGTTGTTAACCTAATCCTACGTAGCTTTTTCTCTGGTAATATCACACTACTAACTAGAGCATACAAAACATTTGCTAGATCAATACTTGAATACAGCTCATCAGTCTGGAACCCACATTACGTATCTGATATTAACACAGTTGAGAAAGTCCAGAAATATTTCACAAGAAGAGTTCTCTGCTCCTCGACTCATTGCAGAATATCTTGTGCCACCAGACTTGAAATTCTAGACCTAGAAAATCTAGAACTATGCCACCTTCAGTCCGATCTAAGTATAGTATATAAAATCATACATTGCAATGTCCTACCTGTCAATGAATACTTCAGCTTCAACCATAACAATACAAGAGCACACAATAGCTACAAACTCATGGTTAACCGCACCAAACTTGATTGCAGAAAATACAACTTCAGCAACAGAGTGGTCAATGTCTGGAATACTCTATCGGACTTTGTGGTTTATTCCCCAAACCCCAAAAACTTTAACCTTAGACTGTCTACTATTGACCTCACCCCTTTCCTAAGAGGTCTGTAGGGGGTGTGCATAAGCGCACCAAAGTGCCTACTGTCCCTGGCCTATTATTTCTTTTATTTTCTTATATGTTTCTCATAACATAAATTATACTTATACCTATTATCTTGTAAGCAATTGACAAATCAAATAAATAAATAAATAATCTCACAAGGAAGAAACAGTGCAGTCTGGATGCAGATATAGGATAATCCAAAGAAATACAATAAGGATGCATCATGGTTAAAAGAAGTGGATAAGAATAAAAAAGAAGTTGAAATGAAAGAAATAGTAATAACAGCAGAAATGGTAGAGAAAAGAGCAAAGAAGATCAAGAATTGGTCAGCACCAGGTGAAGATGAACTGCATAGTTTTTGGTTGAAACATCTAACTGGTTTATTCCCACTCATTATTAAGCAGTTTAACGACATACTACAAGAAGATGAAATTGAAGAGTGGCTAACTTCTAAAACTTACCTGATAATGAAAGATCCAGCACAAGGGGCAGCACCAGGCAATTATAGGCCAATTACCTGCTTACCAACAACTTTCAAATTGTTAACAGATGTGGTAGTTGATGCAGTCCAACAGCATCTAGTTGAAAACAATATCTTTCCACTGAGCAGAAACGAAACTGCTCCAATGACAGAGGAACAAAAGATCAACTTCAAATTGACAAAATGATTTTGGAAAACTGCAGGAGAAGGAAGGCCAATCTGAATGTAGCATGATTGACTACAAAAAGGTATTTGACTCTCTGCCACATGACTGGGTAATCAAGTGCCTAGAAATAACAGGAGTCAATAGAAACATCAGAAGCTTTGTGCAAAGATCGATGGCACAATGGAAGACCAATTGCAGGTCAATGATGAGAGACTTCAAGGAGATGCACTGTCACCATTACTATTTGTCATTGTATTGTTTCCTCTGTCAACAATACTCAGGCCAAGACTATCAAAAATCAAAAACACCTGACAGACTATCCCACCTCCTTTATATGGATGATCTGAAGCTGTATGGAAAAACACCATCTGAAATAGAATCGCTGCTCAACACTTCGTATATATAGCCTATATATATATATAGCCAAGATATTGCAATGGGGTTTGGATTGGGCAAATGTTCCATACCCCTTATCAAACAAGAAAAAAATAGTCAAAACTGAAAGAATCAAGATACCCCATGAAAATACCATTAAGAATCTGGATGAAGATGATTATTACAAATACCTGGGTATCTTTCAAGCTGACAATATCAAGCACACTGAAATCAAGAAAAAAAATAGAGGTCAATACATCAAGAGAATGAAAAAGATCTTAAAGTCCAAACTCAATGGAGGAAATACCATCAAGGCAATCAACAGCTGGGTAGTTTCAGTCATTAGATACACAGCTGGAATAGTGAATTGGACTCAAACAGAATTAAAAGCAATGGATAGCAAGACTTCAAAAATAATGACAATGTATCATGCCCTTCATCCTTGCAGCGACACTGGCAGACTTTATCTTCCAAGGCAAACAACTGAGCATGGAATGTTACAAGTATTAAGTTATAAGGTATTATAAAATACTAAATACAAAAGCAAATAAGAGGACTGTCGTGTCCTCGAAAATGATGCCAGGAGTCAGTGACTTCAAATCATGCTCTTTTATTAAAGTAGGAACCGAACTGGCTCTTTGCAAAAGGTTCGCGGCTTTTATTCTTTCAGCTGCGGCGGCCACGGCCAATGGCACCACTTTGAATCTCCCGCGATTCGAATGGACCAATCGCGGGAGATTCTTAGTGAGCCAATTGGCGCGGCTCACCTGACCAATCAGAGTGCCCCGCGCTTTGGCCAATCAAAGCGTGGGGATCTCAAGAATGCTAATTAGGGACAGAACACCCCTCCCCTCTTGGTTCAGTCCTTACGTCGCATAGTCATGTAGGTAGGCGGGGCTCCGTCTGAGCCTACTGGACCTGCGCAGCTCAGTCGTAGGTTGGATCCCGGCCGGTTCGGTCGGGATCTCTGTTGCTCCTGATGCCGTCGTGGGAACCGGCTGGTCGGTCGGGCCGGGCCGCTCTCCGTAGCTCCCTCCTGGGCCTCCCGGGTTGGTTGAGCTGCGGGTTTCGCCGCTCCCGCTCAGTCTTCCCGGGTCGGTTGAGCTGGCCTGGCTGTCTCTTCCTGGCGAGGGGTCGTGATGGCTGCTTTCCGGTAAGTATGGCTGGTTTATTCTCTTTTGGTTTTAGTCCCCTGGGTATTCCCTCCCACCTTGGTTTGTGTTGTGGGGGTTGGTTTCGCCTGTTTGTGCGTCGGTGGTCTCTTGGTTGGTAGTCCTCGACCTTAATTGGTCGATGTGCCGTTTCCATGCTCATCCGTCTGCTGTTTGTAGCCGGTACGAGTGTGGGCCTGTTATTTGTGTGATGACGGCCGGTATCCATAGTGGGTCTCCCATCAGGTTTCTTGCGTATACGGGGTCGCCTGGTGCGAAAGTTCGGTGTTTGCTGTTTGAGTCTGGAGGCTTCTCCGGGTTATACGTGGGGTGTAGCCTGTCGAGTGGGGACCTTAATTTCCTCCCCATTAATAGTTCGGCTGGGCTCTTATTCGTTGTGGTATTTGGGGTTATATGTTGGGTGAAGAGTAGTTTGTTTATTTTCTCCTGGATCTCCCCGTGGTCTATTTTCCGGATGGTTTTCTTAGTGAATTGCACCATCCGTTCCGCCCTACCATTCACCGCCGGGTGCGCCGGTGCTGTCAGCACGTGGCGGATGCCCCTTTCCGCTAGGAATTTTTCGAATTCCAGTGAGGTGAATTGGGGCCCGTTGTCGGAAACAACGACGTCTGGGAGGCCGTGCGTTGCAAAGAGTTTGCAGAGTTCCTTGATCACGGCCTCCGTGGTTGTTGTTTTCATGTTGCTTACCTCCAGCCAGTTGGAGTAAGCGTCTACTGTTATAAGGAAGGTGTGTCCTTTTGTGGGCCCGGCGAAGTCTATATGGATCCTAGACCAAGGTCCCCTTGGGGTTTCCCACTCTAGGACGGGTGCTGTGGGTGGGCTTGGCCTAGTTTCCTGGCATCGTTGGCACCTTGCTATCCAGGTCTCAATTTGTTTGTCCATCCCTGGCCACCAAGCGTAACTTCTGGCCAGGGCTTTAGTCCTAACGATGCCAGGGTGCCCCTCGTGTAGTAGTTCCAGAACCTTCCCTTGTAGCTTTTCTGGAATGACCACCCTATCCCCCCATAGTATGCACCCTTTTAATAACGAGAGTTCCGTTTGCCGGTTTCAGAATGTTTTGACGGACCCGTCGTTGTCCCTTTCCGGCCACCCTTTCTCTACCCAATGCAACACCCGCACCAGACGTTTGTCTTTATTAGTCTCTTGGGCAATGTCTGACGCAGTTATGGGCAGGTTGGGTAGAGTTTCTATGCTGAGGGTGGTCGTCGTGGGTGCTGGGTCGGTGTCAGGTTCCGGTAGCGGCGAGCGGCTTAAGGCGTCTGCATGGGAGATCGTCTTACCCGGTTTGTGTATGAGTCCGTAGTTGTAGGCTGCCAGGAACTCGGACCACCTTGTCATTCGGGGAGACAGAATGTTCGGGGTGGCCCGGTTTCCTGCAAGGATTCCCAGCAGCGGCTTGTGGTCGGTTATGATGGTGAATGTCCGGCCATAGAGGTACTCGTGGAATCTTTTTACGGCGGCAACGATAGCCAGAGCCTCTTTGTCCAGCTGGCTATAATTCCGCTCTGGTTTGGTGAGGGTCCTTGAAAAGAACGCGATGGGTGCTTCTTTTCCGTCAGGGAGGGTATGGCTGAGGACAGCGCCGACGCCAAAAGGTGATGCGTCACATGTGACGGCCAGAGGTAGGGTCTCGTTATACTGTATAAGGACGGCGTCCGAAGTGAGGAGGTCCTTTGTTCTTTGGAAGGCGGCTTGCTCGCGTTTCCCCCAAGTCCAGGTCACCGCCTTGACCAGGAGCCTATGCAAGGGCTCCGCCACCGTCGCCTTTTGGGGCAGGAAAACATTGTAAAAGTTAAGTAGTCCCTGTAGTAGTAATGCCTGTAGTTCCGTCTTCGACTTGGGTGTGGGGGCTTCTATGGCACCACTTTGAATCTCCTGCGATTTGAATGGACCAATCGCGGGAGATTCTTAGCGAGCCAATCGGCGCGGCTCGCCTGACCAATCATTTCTATAAAGATCTATCAGTCTAATCTGTAAAACCCAAAATCAAAGTTTCATTCTTTTCCACATCAAGCACAAACTTCAGAAGCAGTTTCCATGTGGAAGCGAAAGTACTTATATTCTTTTCTTTAAACAAAGTAGTCATTTTTGCCATTTCAGCGAATCCTAACTAACCCTAATCCAAAACAACTATTTGTATAAAAAGAGAGGAAATCCCATACTCATTAACAAACTTATATGTTACCTAATCAGGTAATAAAAAGCCTGCAAGCAAACAACCAAACTAAGAGAGCATCAAGGACTCCACAGTTTGATCCTGAATTACATACCATATTTTTCCTATTGGCTCCCCACCATTGCCAGATACCTCCAAGGCAGAGAGGGAGAGATCTGTCTGCACAGCCTTCCTAAAGCCTAAGTACTCCTAGATCCTTGACAGAATGAGAGTCTATGAGATTATTTCCTCCTACCTTGTATTTGGTGTTGCCAATGTGTAGTACAGAACATTTGTTATTTGAAATTTGGAGTTGCCAATTGCACGACCATTCTATGCCAGTTCTGATAGAATGGGTAGGTGTAAGTGGGGAGAGATAGACCTTCAAAGAACATGGCTTTATAGGTTTATAGGGTTTACAAGTCCTATGAATTGAACCTGGCAACTAATGCAGATTGTGGAGCAGAAGTGTAGCAAGCGCCTGTAGGCCAGATAAGGAATAATGGATGGAAACTAAACAAGGAGAGATTTAACCTGGAAACAAGGAGAAACTTTGTGACAGTGAGAACAATCAAACAATGGAACAGCTTGTCCTCAGAAGCTGTGGGAGCGCCATCACTTGAGACTTTCAAGAAGAGATTGGACTGCCATTTGTCAGAAATGGTGTAAGGTCTCCCACTTGGGAGGGAGGTTGGACTAGATGACCTACAAGGTCCCTTCCAACTCTGATTATCTGTATCTGTAAATGCTGTTGGAGTTGCTTACCCAATTGACAGCTCTGTTTTAAGATGCTCTTCGAGGGCAGCCTCATGTAGATTCTGGAAAGCCTGTCAAGAGTTTTTCTCTGCTCCATCTTTCACTGAGCAAAATAAAGTCAAGAATAATTTGGGTTTCTTTTTTACACTTTTGGCTTTCCCAGGAGTGAGTTATTTTCTCCCCTTAATTATTTTTATTTGTTTTATTAATTTATCTAATTTACATATAGCTGCCCATCTTACCAAAAGGGAAACTGAGGTAAATTACAAAGATAAAAATAAAGCAATAATAAGTGCTAAAAAAGGAACTTGGCCAATCAATATGGAAAGAAAAATGAACACACCAATTTTACTGTTTCTTGGATTTTCAATCTTACAATAATTTGATGAACAGTGACAAACCTCTATCTTCATTTTATGTTTATATAATTTGAAAATCTTTGTTATTAAAGAAAACTTTTGTAATTAAAACTTTTTGAAGAAATGTTGTAAGATCCCCACTCACTCTTTAACAGTAGTTCACCAAATATTGATTTGATTGTTCATTTTTGAAAAGTGTTGATTATGCAGACTTTTATAGCTTGGGGGCAATAAATCCTATGGTGGTAAACATTTTCTCATGCTGCTTCTGGCCTACTTTTTCCTTAAGAAACAACTTTTTGTTAAGAAATTAAAGTGATGTCTGAAATAATTTTAACTTATTTTAATTAAGCTTTTACTTTTAGAATTCTGAATATGTAATGAGCTCATAAAATATATTAAAAATAAAACAGGCAAATTAGGGATGGCTTTCATAGATGATCTTTTTCTGTGTTGAAAAGAAAGGAAGCTAGAATATAAATGATAGTTTATTTTATGTAGTGAGTGTCTCACAACTTTATGACACAATTATCTTAGATTAACAAAAATTCTTGGTCTAAATTAATTCAAACCACAAACTAACCCTAAGGCTGTTCATGAAATTTATAAGGCTAAATGTGTGGTTTGCTAATTCATGGTATTTTGTGAATATAACACGGGAATAAAACAAAGTTTACAGCCTCACAAAAAAAGAGGAATAATTTGTTCCTTTTTAAACCAAGACGAATTGATAACTCAGTTTAAAAGTTTGCAAAGAAGTACCATTATGCAGAATTGTGCTTACAGTGTTCCTATACAAGAATGATCAAACTCATGGTTTGAATTTAGATCGCCAGATTAAATCTATGTTTGGAGGTGAAGTTTGCTCTCCTTCAGCTGTTACTTTGCAGATCATTCACAAGTGATGGAAAGGAACAGCAAAGTTGTTTCATTTCACACATTTCACTCTAGCCATATATATTGGCTAGAAAGTTGCAATGTATGTTGAAATATAATTACGATTTGCTTGTTACATTTTAATTTAATGTTTACTTCAGTTAAAAAAAAAAAGTGGACATACTCTATTAATAACTGAGAATGTTGCAATAGATGACCCGAATAAGCACAAGTCATATAGAGAATTTTTAAAATTCTAATAATTTCCGGCATTCAGACACACTGCGTATTAATATCAGGGAATTATATGCCTACATTGCATATGTAATATACTAGAAATATTGTATGTATTCAGAAACACTACGTGCCAAGAACTGGGGCTTATATTTATGCACTGTATTTCATAGGTATATTGGATATATTATACGCAATATTAGCGTTCAAAAATACTACGTGCCCATAGCGATGGAAATATGTCTCAATAGCTGGGGATTTCAACCAGAGGGAGCCTCCATCTTACGTTTGCAGATGGGTTTTCCTTGGGTAGCGGGTGACAAGTCGCTGCGAGAAACTGGAGAAGTCCAGCACAGGGGACACTTCCAGGAACCCTTACGCGGTCTCTTACTGTTTTCAAATTTATTTCTCGGCACCTCCGCTCAAAGCCAACGCTTCGCAGTTAGTCTTGATTGCAAGAGCGCGCCGGTCTCCGCAGCAGCGTTCAGAATGAATGCACGTGCGTGGGACTGATTGAGGGGGCGGGGTAAATCGTAGCCAGAAGATACTAAAGAGGCCACGCTGTAGTGTCCGAGTGTTTCAGCTGTAGTCGTTCGTTTGTTCGTTCCCGCTAGCTTCGGCAAGGCCCATTGGTATCGCTGGGTTTTTGTAGCCTCGGCGGTAGCAGCAGGAGCAGCGTGGTTTCTGTGCCTTGCCTCCTCTCCCGCGGAGCAAACCATTGCAACGCGTTAGAAGGTTAAACACCTGTCAGGCGTTCTCGGCTCAAGTGGACGAGAGTAGCCCGGACTCCTCGGGGGTTTGTCAGGTCGCTTTCCCAGAGCCTCCTCCTGCCGGCCCATCTTCCTTGACTGATCGAGCGGAGAGAACGAAGACTACAGTCCAGAGCGGGAACTATCTCCCCTATCAGCAGTGTGTCTCTACTGGTGTTGCGGAGTCGTGTCGGACAAAAAGCTGGGTATGTGGCAGCGATCGTAACTGTGGTGCTGTGCGCGGGGGGTGTTAGCGATGGTAATTAAAACAGGACGGCGGCTTGAGCCACGGCAACAGCCCTAGAATAGAAGGCAAAAACGCCCACACTCCGGGTAGGGCGGCATGCAGCGAGCTATGGTAATTTTTTTGACGCCCAAAGTGAGCGTAGGGTGCCTACTGCGCGAACCGCTTTTGTTTCGGCACTCCGCATCCCCTTGCTCCCCCAAAAGCAGACGGGATACGCGGTGACTCTAGAGCCACGCCAGCTTGCTCTTTTTCCCTTGCGTGGTATCCTGCATTGCTTATCCAGAGGTACCGGTGCTCCATCCCCTGTTACAAGGTGCCGCTCCGTTCGGCGTTTTCCGCCACGGGAGTTCAGCCTTTTACCTCACTTTCCTCACGCGGAAGGGGTGGGCAGAGCGCGAGAACCGAAGAAGAGAAAATGTGCATTCCCCCCCCCCTCTTATTGCCACATGGTTTCTAGCGAGCTCCTAATTCCCCACCCTTCGCCCCACGCAAGACTTCCTCCTTAGCGGTTTTCTTGCGCAAGCGGCGCCGAAAGGGCATGGTGATTTCCCCCCCCCCCCGCTGCCTTGAGACCAAGCGGTATTCTCCGCCTCCTCCTCATTATTGCAGGCAGCCCTTCACCCTGTGGGTTTCTCTCTCCTTCCTTCTCTCTCTCTCTCTCTACCTGGCGTCCCTCCTTTTAAATAGCGTCCCTTCACGAACTGGAACGAAAGAAGGCCGTGCGGGAGCAGGGAACAAGCCTTGTTCCCAGAAGGTGGTTCAGGGACACGAGCAGCGGCAGCCACATCCAAACCTTGCCGGTGGAGCAAAAGGCGGACTCGTCAATTCTGGATGCAATATGGGCGCGAGTTCTTTCTCAAGCTCCAGGAGCTCTGAAAGGCTTACCCACTTCTGAGGGAGCGCCAGGCAAGCGATGTATCTGTGCACCTTCTCTAGGGGGTGCTCGCAGATGTTGACGAAGTTGTAACCTGGGAGAAGGCAGAAACGGCACTAAGGAAAGATTTTGCTCTCTTTATTATTGGTCATGTGTTGATGCTGCGTTTAACTAAAGCTGGAAGCAATCAATCATTTCCTCCTTTTTGTCCATCCACCATGGCAAAGGCTGCCAACTGGTTCCCTGTTAGGAGGGATGATTGTCAATGTTTGCAAAATGCAGCTGACCTCCTAATATTGAGACCCAAGTTGGGAAATTGAGATTGTTCTGCTTCTCATTCTTAAAATTCTTCATGCCACTTCTGTGTACCTTTCCCAGTTCTTTGTCATGCTGACAAGACTAACAGGGGAACAGGCAAGTCTTTTCATACCAAATTATTTTTCTTTGCTGATTCTTGTATTTGATTCTTACTCAGATTTATTGAAGCCAGTGTTTAATTTGTGCATTTGCTGATGCATTGATTGGCATTCTAAAAACTGGTATTATTGCCTTAGTGTTGGTATTTCAAAGGATCCTGTCACTGATGAGTCTTTTTCATCATTTCTGTAAGACAAAAATGAAGGTACAATATCTGATTATGTGTCACCATTTGGTGAAACTGTAGTACAGGAATATTGCAGCAAAATACATTGTATATGGTGTTCAGTGAACTTTGTAATTTTCCCCCCAGACATTTATCAAACTAGGTAACATTAGTGCTAGGAAGGAATGGGGTTTGTTCTTATTTTTGTATTATAGTGCTTTGCCCTGTCAGTGGGCAGGAATGTTCTTGGTGTTTTATTTAGTTTTGTTACTTAATAGTAGCTTGTTTGAATTGGTTTCTTGATTTAATCAGAATAGAGGTGGAAGGGACCTGGGAGGTTTTCTAGTCCAACCCGCTACTAAAGCTATACTATTTCAGACAAGTAACTGTCCAATCTTTTCTTTAAAACCTCCAGTGATGAAGTACAACTTCTGGTTTTTAAGAAAAGATTTATTTAGGATCAATAAGTAAATTATAATTAAATAAACAAGTACCATATTGGTTGTTGATGCCTAATGTGGATTGTTGGTCTAATGTTAATCTTGGCGATAATCTCTGCTCATATGAATGTTAATTGCTACTGAGCAGGCGTTCTGGTCTCTGCTTCCTTTTTTCCTTTTTTATTGCCTCTTTTGAGTGGTGTATAGATGTTTATATCTATGTGCCTCTTGATGATCAGGTTATCTGAATTCAGGCTTCCAGGAATTCTCTGGCGTTCTTTGGACTTGGCTAATTGAAACTATGGTTGAATCTGTCCATATGTTTTGAAATGTTTAGCATTTCTTCTGACTGCTATTTGGTGTCCATGGATGGCCTCTGCTAATCTTCTCCCTGTTTGTCTCTTATAGTGGCTGTTAACAATCCTTACATTGTACGTTGTATGTTTTCTTCTTCTGGGCCTCCTGAGACTTTTGGTTTATTTAAGATGTTTTGGAGGGCTTTAGTTGGTTTGTGATGCCATGTGGTTGTAATGGTTTATTGATGGTTTCTGAAATATTTCTGATGAATGGCCAAATTTTCTTTTAACAGCTTCTGTTGGTTGAGCTATGGTAGCTTAAGCAGTCAGGCACTTTTGATAAAATTGTATGGATATCCATTTTGTTGGAAGATGTTGTGTATGCACACACACATACATACGTGTTTCCCTTTTCCAATGTTCAGGGTTTCTGCAGTACATTTGTCTCCTTCAAGTAGTATTTTTACATAACTTCTCTTGTAGAAGGTTGGATTGTTATTTTGGTAGTGGAGCGCTTGGTGTGTATAGGTGGTTATTTGATAAATTTGTACTTCTAATTTGCCTTCACTGGCTAGGCTGATGAGAATATCTAGGAAGGAGAGCATGGATTTTTTTTTCCAGCTACTTCGTCTGTAAATTTTCTTTTGAAAATGTTGATAATCTTGCATGTTTTCTCTAGTTGGCCCTTTTTTTATGACTAAGATGTTTATTTGACTTACAACAGTTTGTTTAGTGACTATTCAATGTTACAAAGGGACTGAAAAAAATTTACTTATGACTGTTTTTCACACAACATTGCAGCATTCCCACAGTCATGGGACTAAAATGCAGACGCTTGGCACTGACACATAGTTATGATAGCTATAATGTTTGGGGGTGGTGATGTGATTAGCTTTTGCTATTTCTGGCAAGCAAAATCAATGTGGAACTTAAATTCATTCTGCAATGATTCACTTGGCAACTTTGGCAAGAGCAGTCATAAAATGGAGTAAAATTCACTTAACTGTCTCACTTAGCAACAGAAATTTTGGGCTCAATTGTCATAGATTGCTTGTATGTGAGACAGTTGTTAAATGAATTGCTGCAGTTAAGTTAGTAAGTTAAGTGAATCTGGTTTCTCCATTGACTTTGCTTATCAGAAGGTCACAAAAGGGGAATCTCACATGACTTGGGACACATCAACAGTCATAAGTATAAAAAAACAGTCATAATTTTGCAAGATCGAATCTGGGTTGGTCACTGGGACCAGAGATTGACTCTTCCAAGCATTCTGGCTTATCCTGGAGCCCCTCTTCAGGGAGCTTCTATTGGAATATGTGCTTTGGGCAATTCTGTGAGTCATGTTCATGTGGTGCCTTCCAATTGGCTGATTGGTGTATTGAGAGTTGGGTATTGGCTGCTTCCTTGTGTTGCCAACCTCTCACCTTCTAAGTACTTGATTAGCTGGTGGTAGATCAGCACTCCTGTTAACTGACAAGGGGCCAGTTTCTCAGGCTTCAGTCATTTCCCTGGGTATCTTTGTACCTGCATGGCCAATGATCTTAATAGCTGGAAAATTAAATGTGTGTCCTTCCTTCTTTCATTCAATGTGAGTCTTCCAAAGAGTCTCACCTGACCCTATCTGACTGCTCGTTTATGCTCTTGCAATCTGGTGGTTAGCTTCCTCTCACTTTGTCCTATATAATCCCAGGAACAATCCATGAAGGAGATCCGGTATATTACATTGGAAGTATCTGTCACCTCCCAGTGATCTTCATAATGCATAATTCATCCTTGCATGGCAGCCTCTGGGATGCATGTGATGCCCACTTCAGATGTGAGAAACTGTGTTCTAGCATTTCCAAAATGTTTTAGGCATGGCAGAGTGTGCTATATAATTAGTCTTTCTGTCTCTCCTTTGCATTTTGCGCAGGCATCTTGTAATAAATCCTTGTGGGTACCCATTCTGCTTGAATTGTTCATGTAGGTACTTCTCTCCAGTTGTTGGATACTACAGTGGGTTCTGAGCTGTGTCAGAATATGGCAAGGTGAGAAAAATAGCCAGGGAAATGATTGAAGGCTGGGAAATGGGCCCCTTGTCAGTTAACAGCAATGCTAATCACTACCAGCTAATCAAGTACTTAGGAGGGGATTGGCCTGGCAGCTCAATGAAACAACAGTCAATTGCCAGTCATCAAGATACTAATCAGCCAACACCACATAAATATGACTCACTAAATAGTCCAAAGCACATATTCCAGTAGAGAGAGGTTCCCTAAAGATGGGCTCCAGCATGAGTCCAAAAGCTCGGAAAACTCCAATGACTGACCCAAATTCCATCTTGCATCATTATCCTTGGACAAATATATTTGCCTTCATTCATAAATCACTTTTTTCAATGTTGTAACATCAAATTGTCACTAAACAAACTTATAAGTTGTACTGGAGCCATACATTAGTTCTATATGTGGGAATGCTGTAGATTTCGGGTGTTCCATTATTGGGGTCAGGCAACAATTCCTGATTCTGGGTAATGCAGTCTTGGTGTGTTATATAGGGTGTATTGTGTTCTAGTGTTATGATTTTTTTTTTTGCTAGTTCTGGAAATACAGATATGAAGAATGCTGTGAAATGAAATAAGACCATGATTTCATCTTTGTCCATGGTTGGATCTTTGATTGGTTGGAGATAATGTATTGGGGAGTTGATGGAGTTTATATTTCCCTTTGTGAAGCATCCAAGTTTATTTGTTAATTCTTTAGCAGTGTTATAGATTGTGGTTACTGGTAATGATACAGTTAGCCAAAGAGGTATGCCTTTGGAGCGTCCGTAAAAGCACATGTTCACTGTTTTTCATCCATCATGTTTTTTCTTTAATGATCACTGTTTTTCATCCAGCATTATTGTTCTTTAGTGATTTTGCTTTTCTTGGTAAGGTCACTGAATTACTTTGATCTGGTTGTCTAGTTTCTTTGTTGAATTGGTGTTTACTAGGGTGTAAGTTTCTTTGTCTTCCAATAATTCTTTGGCTTTTTATATGTGTTGGAATTTGTCCATAATAACTATGGTTTGGCCTTTGTCCATTGGTAGGATGATAGCAGATTGGTCCTTCTTTATATTTTTGAATGCTGCTTGTCCTCTGCTTTGAATTATTTTTTTTCATCTCCTTTTGATCTGTAGTATGATAGTTTTATGTTTTAATGAGTCTCTCTGGAAAATTCTGTGGTTCTAAATGCTTCTTCTAGGGCTAGAAAGAATTCTAGATGATTAGTATCATCTGTGTTGAACTTGGGGCCTTTCTGTAGAAAATTTGTGTTCTGCAGTAGATAGTAGGCAGCTGACATGTTGACCACATATTCAGGTTCCATTGCTTCTTTGGTTCTGGGATTTAGTTTCAATAGTTTGGTTTGTAGCTCAGTTTTCCTTTTTCTGGCATGTCTCTGGGAACTGTTCTCGATGGTTATTGTTAGTCTTTCAGTGTGCTCTGGTGTTGATGGTACATTGTAATTGCTCCCTGAGATTTTCCATGGTATACTGACATTTATTCAATCTGAGGTGGATATCTATGAGCATGAGCTGTATAATGTTTAATGCAGTTTCTTTGGTTATTTTCCATCCAGTTGTGCATTTTATTGGAAGTTTATATCTGAAACTGGTAAGTAAGGCATGCTATCATAGGCATCGACACAGGAAAAAATAGTTGTTCCTTAGTGGAAGTGTGCATGGATGCAAATTTCTCCCATTTGCATGCTGTCTGAAGTGTTTGAGGCCCATATGTAATACCGATAGAAGAAAATATTTGTAGTTGAACACTCTCTCTCTCTCTCTGATTATGCTATTTATATAATTCAAAATAACAAGATGCCATATAAAATAGGGAAACAATACATGTGATAAAATATGTAACATAAATATATATGAACTCATAACACCAACATACATGAACTTGTAATCGTTGGAGTTTTCTCAAAGATTTATTCCATGATGTTATAAGATATACCTATTCACAGGATATCAAATGACTAACAGAAAAAAGAGGATTTTTAAACTTAATCTTCCATAGAATCTCTGTTCCTTAAACTTAAGTATGGGACATAGTAATTATTCATTTGTGAGAGAAATACACCTAAATTGTTTTGGTCTTAATTTGAATGTTCAAGCTCGATCAATAGAGTTCAAAAGAGACTGAGCCTTGACTTAATCTTGTTTTAAAATAAGCCCTGAATGTATAATATTTATCACTGTCATTAAAGCTTAAAAAGTATCTATTTTCTTTGAATTTTACCTTTCCTCCAAGAACCTAATTATCAGTGGGATATTCAGAATGAATATCTGCCAAGCTTACTTCATAAGGTACAGCAATTTGTAATGTTTCACTTTATTGCCAAGATTGTTACAAAATAAATATATAAACCACATAAATGGAAGCTGCAAACCCAAGTACAAGTCAAAATCCTATTTTTTGTATTGCAGGTTACACCAACTTTTTCTGTGAAACATCACCTGCCATCTCCCATCTGGTTCCACTCCCCCCCTCCCATTACTACAATCCATATCTGGAAGATTATCTGCTACCTAAGAGTATGACTCTGACAGAATCTCTTTTCTATTAAATGCATCCTCAATTCTAACCAGACCTAGTTAGGTAGCTGTTTTATATGTTGGTGTAACTTTCTGAAGTTAGTGTAACTTTCTGAAATTCATAAACATGAAGCCAGCGGGTTCAGGGGAAAAATCAACCAACCGAAGTGCCTCTCCTCACAGGAATACTTATAGAGCTCAGTTCCAAGCCCTGAGAAGGAACTTTGATGAAGAACAAGGAGCAGTAGGAGAAACTCAGCAAACCAGGGGAAGGCAATATGGATCCAATGTCAACAGAATTAAAAATTTATTCATGCAAATGGGCTCAGAGCCTAGTGAGAATGCTGAGAGAACAGCAAAAGTGAAAGGTAGAAGTAGTCTACTATCCCCTGAAGGACGGAACAAACCTATAGCAATTGTGGAGAAAGCAGATGGATCAGTTGTACCGTTAGAAGCTTCTGTTTCAGAAAGGATTAGTAGATTTGCTGCTATGCACGATGAGTCTTCCAAACTTACTGAAAACAGGAAGGAGTTTAAAAGAAATGAAACACAGCCTTCCAAATACTGTTCCCCAAAGAAGGAGAAAACGGTCTCTGTTGATGAACAGCAAGCTGAATTGTGTTTTTCTAAGTCAAGCAAAGAAACTGCCCAAGAAGCTGCAATGGACAGTTCTAGTTCAAAAACAGAGGCTGTTTTTCCAACTGTGACTGAACTTAGTGCAGTGTTTGAAGACATTGACTCACAAAAAGATGTAGTTGTTTCAGAAAAAGAAAGCAGTGAAGAGTTTACTGTAACTGGCCACTATCCTCTAAACTTGTCTGCAGTCAACAAAGATTTGTCTCCCACAGTTGGAAGTCTTGATAGCTTTAGCCCATTAAAAGAAACTAGTGTTTGGCCCTCAACACAGAATACTAGTTCAGTAACTCTTGAGAATTCTCTACAAACCCCTACTTCAGTTAATGAAAAGTCAGAAAGCACTTTGTCTGTTTCAGAAACAAGCGAAACACAAATTAAAAGTGCCTCTTCTGGGCCCTCTGAAGCACTTGAACAAGAGATAGTAGTGGATAGTTTTGACAAACAGGATATGGGTGAGACTAAGGCAGAAACAGAATCTAATGCATCCTCTTTGCAAAAAATGGTATTGGAGGGAGCTCAGAATTTAGAAATGCCAGGAAACCCTGTCCTTATCGAGGACAGTTCTTTCCATGTAGCTTCATTTTTAGTTGAAGAAAGAAGTGAAAGCGAAATGCAAAAAGAACAAGAGGATTTTCGGAGCTCTCATGGATCTGGGGACACTGATAGCAAGGCCCACAAGATAGTATCAATATATAATTTTGATTGGGAGGCTGGAACTGAAGAGGATGACCAAGAAGATAGTGATGATAACACCTTTATTATCCATGACAAAGAATCTTTTGAAATTAGTGGATTATCAGACGAAGAAGAAATCCTACCAACCAGAAAAATTAAATTTAGTACTGCTCCAATTAAGGTAGGTTTCACTAGCATTTCTCTTGTATATGCATGCATATTTTTTTATTCCAAGTTGGTTTTTCATGGTTATTGTTTTCCTAATGAATATTGATAATGGGAGATTTTGCCCAATTCCATTGAGTAATGGATAATTTGATTAGAAAGTGATTTAAATTAAACAAGTTCTGTGCTTGATGCCCTTTGTTAAATGTTAATTTAGGAAACATTTAAGCCAATGTCACATAATGTTTACCTATTCTGCAATTTATTCAGGTTAAGTTTATGTCTGTTAAGCCAATTTCTCTATGTAATTATTTTTTGTTATTAGCCTTCTAATAGGGAATGAGGAGGCTGAATTATTAGGATAAAATATTAATATGTATAAGGAAAACCAACATTCAAAAGTGTAGAGAACTCAATCTAATCTATTGTGGGTGTAGTAATCACTTATCTATTAAGAAATAATTGAAACACGTTTGACAACATGGTTAAAAGTTTATGAGAGCTGATGAAAAAGATAAGCAGGTATAAAAGTGACTTAGGACCAGTTTGCACATTAAGAACCATTGCCGCATCCCCGTGGTCATATGATCAAAATTTAAGTGCTGGATAACTAGCATGTACTTATGACATTCGCACTGTCATGGTGTCAGGTGATCACCCTTTATAACTTTCCCAGGTGGCTTCCAACAAATAAACTCAATGGAAGAAGTTAAATTCACTTGACTGCATGGTTCACTTAATAACTACAGTAGTTCACTCATCTGTGGCAAAAAGGTCATAAAATGGGGCATAATTCTGTTTAGCAACAGAAATTTTACACTTGCAATTGTATGTTGAGAACTATGAGTAGTTATTCAAAAAACTGCTAAACTATCATTTGAAAGAAAATTGATGTTAAATATTTTTAGAGTCTTAATTCCCTATATTTAACAACTGTATATATTGTAAAAATAGCTTGCAATTCAGCCTAATATAATATTTAAAAAGATAAATATAAAGGGAAAGAAAAAGTTGCATGTGTAGAATACATTGAAGAATAACACTGAAGAATAACAATTTTTTTTTTTTGCTTAGAATTGGTACTTATACCATATTTTCTTATTTCCCTTTCTAACTTGGACTCGCATTTGCTAGTTTACTTCTGAAATTATCAGGATGACACATTTATTTTTAATTTTAAAACGTAAATACTGGCAGTCCTACAAAACTGGTTTTTGTCTTATTAAAACTATAACCCATTATTACTCAGGTATACCTTACTATTTAGACCAAGAGTTTTCAAATTTGTCAACTTTTAAAATATATGGACTTCAGTTCCATATATCTGTCTAGCAAGCATGCTATACTACTAGAATATTTGTTTTCAGTGAATCCGATAATTTAGAAATCTTAAGTTTGGAACCATTAATCAGGTGTCTAGATGCAAACTGATTTTATGATGGCTGAAATTTTGACATCAACATTTATTATGCTTATACCCCTTCTCCATAAATATATAATAAATGATTTGCAATTTTTCTCACGAACCACTTATATAAAACTGTCAGTCTACCCACTGCACAAGAAACTCTGCACGTGTTTACTATGTACATGCACTTCATTTTTGGGTTTGTTTATCTGGAGGCAAATAGTCCTTAGGATACATTCTTTATTGGAGGAATCTTCAAGCTTGACAGCTTTAAGACTTGTGGACTTCAACTGCCAGAATTCCTTAGCTCAGGGATTCTAGAGTTGAAGTCCACAAATCTTAAACTTGCCTAATTTGAAGACTCTTGCCTTATTGAATGAAGTTTTTGAAAATATGTTGCTTGGAGAGATGAGAATTAGAATAGATTTAAGTATCGGTGATCCTTATTCACAACCACTTGTTTATTTACCATTTCAATTTACAATGGGTATAAATGATTTATGACAGGTCTTCAATATTCTGGCTTTTACTGCCTCCACAGACATACTTGTAATCCTGGCACTTAGCAACTAGCCTTGGTTTCTGACAATAGCAGTATCCTGCGGTCACTTGATCATTATTTGGGACCACTGCTGGCTTTCCACAAGCAGAATTATTACTGGGAAAGTCATCAGGAAGATGCAGTTGTGTAATCCTCCCTTAATGACCCACAAGTTATTCAATTAATGATCATAACTGGGGACTTTGTGCAAAGAATTCTTTATTGGCCAAGTGTGATTGGACACAAGGAATTTGTCTTGGTGCAAAAGATCTCTGTATACATAAAAGAAAAGATACATTCATCAAGAGTCAAGAATCATAAGGTACAACACTTAATAATAGTCATAGGGTACAATAAGCAATCAAATCATACCTGGAAACAGTCTATATAAATAGTAAGGATACAGGCGCCAAAGTTACAATCCTACAATCACAAGTGGGAGGGGATGGGTGATAAGGAGTGATGAGAAGATTAATAGTAATAGTAGTGCAGACTTTGTAAATAGTTGGACAGTGTTGAGGGAATTATTTGTTTAGCAGAGTGATTGCGTTTGAGGAAAAACTGTTCTGGTGTCTAATTGTTCTGGTGTGTAACAATTATATAGTGTCTATAGTGTCATTTTGAGGGAAGGAGTTGAAACAGTTTATGTCTGGGATGTGAGGGGTCTCTAAATATTTTCACAACCCTCTTTTTGATTCATGCAGTATACAGGTCCTCAATTGAAGGCAGTGTTGTAACTATGTATCATTCATGTGTTTGCAACTATGTATCATTGCAACTATGTATCATTCAAGCATTTGCAACATTGTATCATTCACGTGTAATCATTAACTTCTGTCTCTTCAGTGACCTTTGCAAGGCACGTACAAGAGACAAGGAGATAGACGTTTGTTAATAAGCTTATCCACTTTGTAAATAATCTGTCCGGTATGCAGCTTTGTAAACATGCACATCCTGATGAGATTACCATGTTTGACTTGAGCTTTTTGATTAAATCATTTTCTTGTAAAAAAGCACAATAAAAGAGCGTGTGCCAAGACATTTGGGGTGCGCTCAACAAGAGGAAACTTCGCTTCCTGTCATTTCTCTTCCCTTCGCTCCCTTTCATGAGCCGCCCATCAGATGCGGGATGGCAGATACCGCAGTCTGGTGACCCCGACGTGATTCCCTAAGGGGGATACGCAGCGACGCGCCCATATCTTATCAGCTCGATGGGAGCTGTGCATTGCCTGAAGCGAATTGCACGTCATTGGATCTGAAACACGGTCTCGACTTTTCGTAAGTATGGGTGGAAACTTTTCTCAACAGCAGACGCAGCATCTGAAGTCATTGAGGGAGTTAGTCGCTTCTTCTTCTAAATACTCTGCTAATTTAAAGGGCTCTCCTGTAAAAAAGAAACCTATTGCTACATTATTGGCTTATGTGTGGCAACATTGTCCTAATTATTCAGAGGAAGGGTCCTTAAAAATTTCCAATTGGCAAAAAATTGGTGAACATCTCCATAGTCCTCCTCGTGCACCTATTGGCATTTTGGTCACTTGGAGGAAAATTATGGAGGCTTTAAAAGTCCATTATAAAATAGAAGCAGGGAGTGTGTTTGAATCTCCCCCGCCAAGTTATGATAACTTTTCAATTTTCCCTAACTCAGGCAGAAGCTGCTGCCATTATTCAACAATGCCCCACATGTAGTAAGCAAGGACATTCCATTCCCATAGGAGTAAATCCTAGAGGATTAAAAGCTTGTGAAATTTGGCAAATGGATGTAACTCAGTATTCACCTTTTGCCCCTTGGAAATATTTGCACGTTTCCATCGATACATATTCAGGGTTTATTCTGGCTACTCCTCAAAGGGGAGAAACTGTAAAACATGTCATCAATCATTCAATTCGTACCTTTGCCTCGCTGGGACGTCCAAAAGAAATCAAAACAGACAATGGACCTGCCTATACAAGTTCTGCTTTCCAGGACTTTTGTAACAGATGGGATGTAACCCACAAGTTTGGGATTCCCTACAACAGCCAGGGGCAGGCTATTGTGGAACGAGCGAACTTATCTCTGAAATGTGCTCTTGATCGATATTCGTTGCGGGAAAAAACCCCGAATCTCCCAGCATTGCAAAATTCTCTTAATATTTGTCTTTACACTTTAAACTTTCTTAATCTGACTGGCATTCCTCCCACTTCTGCTGCTTCTCGTCATTTTTCCTCCCCCTCCCCCCCGCCTAACAGACCTCTGGTATATTATCTCAGATTGCCAGATCCTGCCTGGCAGGGTACCGCTGAGCTTCTCACTTGGGGACGAGGCTACGCTGCGATCTTACTGCCAGACAAAACCACTTGCTGGATCCCTGGTCGGGCAGTAAGACCCTATCATGGGAATTCCTCTGCTACATCTGTATCTTAAAACTCTTCCTGATATTCTTGCCTATATCTTCTTTGCAATTTCTACCTTACTTCAACAAAACCTATGCTTCCTGTCAAAAGACTATTCGTGTTAAAATCATTTCATTAACAGAAGGCTATTATACTTGTTCCATGTGGGTACGTCATGAAAATGCTACCCGTAGTTTTCACTCTGTCACTTCTGTTTTATTTAAAGAACACTCTACCACTCGCTCTTTTGTTCCTTCTTTAGTCTTCCTATGGAAAGGAACCTTAAAATCTTTTCCTCTATTCAATCTAAAACATAGGGGGACCTAGATGTCCTTCTATTGTATTATGGGTTTCCCCACCCCAACTAACATCCTTGATGAATTACCAAATTAATCTTTGTCATTATTGTAATTATTATCCTTTTTCTACTAATTGAATTCCCTCCTCATCTCGTAAATGTTCTACAACTAACTTGTCCATAGCCCTCTCTCCTGCTTGTGATGTTTTTATATACCCGAACTCTGATCCTGTCAACAAACGACGCTTCAAAAGAACTGTCCATGACGATCCGCAGAAGCCTCATAGAAGAGATAATATTGCTTGGACTATAACTGACTTTCAAGGCGTTCGTTTAAGTTCTACAACCAATTTTTCTTGCATAGAAGACTTCTACCCACCACTTCAATTCGATTTGGCAGACGCACCCACACAACCAGAGGATATTCTGCAATCTACACCACTGCAGGAGGAACTTTAACATCACGCCTGAAAGGAATGTATTTTATCCCTGGCAATAATTTTGTTTGGACTTGTTCCACCAGTCTCATGGCATGTATCCACGGGGATGAAATTGTTAAATCCAAATCATTTTGCATTCAAGTATGGCTTGTGTGTATAACTCTGATGATTTTATATCCCTACAGGTACCCATGGAACACCCCCTCTTGCAAAATCGTAAAGATTTAGATCTGTTATTTTTTAAAACAAAGGGGATTGTGTGCTATGCTTAAAGAAGAATGTTGTCTTTATGCTGATAGCAGGGGGGGGGGTTCGTTTTCTATTTTGCCATGGCTAACAACCTTTTTAACTGCATTGGCAGGATCGTTAATAATCACTATATTGATATGTATTATAGGACCTTGTTGTTTTAATAGAATATTGCAATTTTTTAAAAATTAATTATCCTCTGCTGATGTTAATGTGCTGTTGCAAGCTCATGTTATATCCTCAACACCGGACGAAAAAATGTCATTGCTGAGTTACCGCTCCTTGGACAACCCTGAAGCTGACGGGTCGCACTCTTGCCTAGATGACGGGGACGGCGAACATTTCAGAAAAATGGTTCCTGTCTTCTTGGACGAGGAAGAAGACTCGTCATAAATAATAAAAACAGAGGAGATGTTATAACTATGTATCATTCATGTGTTTGCAACTATGTATCATTGCAACTATGTATCATTCAAGCATTTGCAACATTGTATCATTCACGTGTAATCATTAACTTCTGTCTCTTCAGTGACCTTTGCAAGGCACGTACAAGAGACAAGGAGATAGACGTTTGTTAATAAGCTTATCCACTTTGTAAATAATCTGTCCGGTATGCAGCTTTGTAAACATGCACATCCTGATGAGATTACCATGTTTGACTTGAGCTTTTTGATTAAATCATTTTCTTGTAAAAAAGCACAATAAAAGAGCGTGTGCCAAGACATTTGGGGCGCGCTCATCAAGAGGAAACTTCGCTTCCTGTCATTTCTCTTCCCTTCGTTCCCTTTCATGAGCCGCCCATCAGATGCGGGATGGCAGATACCTCAAGGCAGGTTGGTAATAATTGTTTTTTCTGCAGTCCTAATTATCCCCTGAAGTCTGTGTCTGTCCTGTTGGGTTGCAGAACCAAACCAGACAGTTATAGAGGTGCAGATGACAGACTCAATAATTACTCTGTAGAACTGTATCAGCAACTCCTTGGGCAGTTTGAGCTTTCTGAGTTGGTGCAGAAAGAACATTCTTTGTTGTAATGATGTTTTTGATGTTAGGTGTCCATTTTAGGTCATGTGATATAGTAGAACCTAGAAATTTGAAGGAAATTTGAAGTGCTATTGCTAAGCAACATGCTGTATGATGTTGCATTTTATAACCATATCACTTAATAAAGGAAATTCCAGTTCCAATTTCCAGTCATTCAGCAAGCACCACCTATAGAGTTCAAAAAGGCTTTATGAGTATGTAATAAACATTTAATGCTTCAAGGATGTTGACTATTCATAAACTGTTTGAATATTAAAACTGCATAGAAAGATTAAAAATTGGGTAACCTGTATTTGCAGTATCTCTTAGTTGAAGAATTGTATATTTGTATATCTAAGTGAGTTTGCTTTGAAGTAGAATGCTATAGTTAAGCTGCAGGAGATAAAGTTATCTTTAGACTGACAAAGATTGAGTGGAAGCAGCATGTGTAAATAATACAGAGGAGGTTTAAAATATGAAAAGAGAACTTCATTGTCAGATGATATCTGGCACTGATATCCCCAGCTAAAATCACGGACTAGTGTTGGAAAAGTAAAACCAGTCTGATGTTTTAAAAAAGAAAATCCTCTTGTGTTTTCCAAGAATCATAACTCTGGGAGATTCATCTGTGAGGAGGAATACTTACATTAATCAAGTGTAAGTATCATTACATTAAAAGAGGCAGAATAAATATTTTATGGAAATAAGTTATTTAGGATATGAGTGAAGATAGCTAAACAATTACTACCAACCTCCCTTCCATCGAGGACCTGTATACTGTTTGAGTCAAAAAGAGGGCTGTGAAAATATTTACAGACCCTTGACATTCCAGACATAAACTGTTTCAACTCCTTCCCTCAAAACGACGCTATAGAGTAAGGGGTCACCAACCTTTTGGACCTCAGGGACCACCAAACTCATTATTTTAAATCCTGCTGACCACTAATGTGAATTTTGACTGATGTGGCTTGCTGACGGTGGGAGGGAGAGGGAGAGGAAAAAAAGAGATATCTGATTTAACGTAGGAGGGCTAGTGATGTTCTCTCTCTCCCCTCCTTCCCTCCCTCTCTCTTTCTCTGTCTCACACACAGAGAGATGCCTCACCCTCCCACCCTTTCCAAGGCAGCCACATTCCAAGCCTGCTTTTGAGTTCTCAGGCTTCATGAAAGGAAAGCAGCAGAAGCAGCAGAAGTCTTTCTTTCTCTCCCCCAAACTCTGCCAGAAATGAGTCTTTACCAGTACAGTCTCTTGGAGCAGGATGCCTTGCAGGATCCCAAAGACTCATTTGTGGAGGACTTTGAGGGAGAGAAAGAAAGACTTTTGCTGCTTTCCTTGCATGCAGCCAAAAGCAGAAGAAGAAAGAAGTAGAAAAAGCAACCTTGTGGCCAGGCAAGTTCCCCCTCCACCCTTTCCCCTTTCTCCTCATTACCTTGTGTTGTTCCTAATGCAAGCGATGCAAGTCTTGTGTTCCCATGGGCCATGTGGACAGCGCAGACTTGTGTTCCCCTGCAGCCTGGATTAATTGCTATGGAGGGGTGCTCTGGGGGTGACATTTCTCTGCAGACCACCAAAATTTTCTCACGGGGCACCAGTGGGTTGTCTGATCACTGCTATAGAGCACTGCATACCAGAACAACTAGATACAAGGACAGTTCTTTCCCAAACACCATCACTCTGCTAAACAAATAATTCCTTCAACATTGTCCAACTATTTATAAAGTCTGCATTACTATTACTATTAACCTTCTCATCACTCCTTATAAACCATCCCCTCCCACTTGTGACTGTATGACTGTAACTTTTTCACTTGTATCCTTATGATCTATATTGACTGTTTCCTAGTATGATTTGATTGCTTATTGTACCCTATGATTACTATTAAGTGTTGTATCTGATGATTCTTGACCCTTGATGAATGTATCTTTTCTATATACTGAGAGTCTTTGCACCAAGACAAATTCCTTGTGTGTCCAATTGCACTTGGCCAATAAAGAATTCTATTCTATTCTATTTTATTCTATATTCTATATTCTATATTCTATATTCTATATTCTATATTCTATATTCTATATTCTGTTCTGTTCTGTTCTGTTCTGTTCTGTTCTCTACTCTACTCTACTCTACTCTACTCTACTCTACTCTACTCTACTCTACTCTACTCTACTCCTCAGCCTCCAGAGACTGAATGTACTTAAAAACAGTGAAATGATTTGGATTGAAAATGAAAGAAAGGAATGCTGAAAAAAAGTTTCTTAAGGGTTTGTGTAAGGACAATAATATGTCACAATTGAATGCTATAAATGTTAGTATCCACTTAAAATAATTAAAAGGAAATTATAAATGGTGTGAGAATTCTGAAAAGTGATAAAGCTGCAAATGTAAATGGAGCAAAGTTAAATATGATTTGGAGAGGCTGCAGGGTTTGTTTTTAATGTGTGTTCAAAGGCTGCATCTGTGCCCAGAATTGGTATCTGGCTGTTATTTCCCCATATAAAGGGAAAATAGCAAAAGGACATGCAAAATCTACAGGATAGTTAGATTAAGTATGCCTGGGAATATCTTTGGCAGAATTCTGATTGAATGGGCATGAGAAGCGAAAATAAGATTTTCAATGCAGCTTGATGCCATGAAGGAGCTTAATCTATTTCTTTCCCTATTCAACAGCACTGTAAATATAGAAATGAATGAGAAACAGCTTAAAAAGTATTTGAGAAAATGAATATATTGTTTCTTTTCAACCTTGTTCATTAATACTGAAAAATCATATGGTAATATGATAAATATACATCTATTTCCCTACGTCCCTTGCTCTGTTTTTTTTTTAAAGTTTAATACATTAGTTTGACTCTCCCCCACATTAATATCATTTTTTAAAAAATTAGGCATTAGCTTCTTAAATATTAGGAAACAAAACTGCTTCTAATTTTAGCAAGCAGAAGAGCCAATATAATTCTTTTAAATTGTTTAAAGACATTTAATATTTTATATTTATTTAGAATAGAATAGAATACTTTATTGTCCAAGTGTGATTGGACACACAAGGAATTTGTCTTGGTGTAAATGCTCTCACTATACATAAAGAAATGGTACATTCATTAAGAATCAAGAATCATAACGTACAACACTTAACGATTGTCATAGGATACAATCAACAATCAAATCATACTAGGAAACAGTCAATATAAATCGTAAAGATACAAGCAACAAAGTTACAGTCCTACAATCACAAGTGGGAGGGGATGGGTGATAAGGAATGATGAGAAGATTAACAGTAACAGTAGTGTACACTTTGTAAATAGTTGAACAGTGTTGAGGGAATTCTTTGTTTAGCAGAGTGATGGCTTTTGGGAAAAAACTGTTCTTATGTCTAGTTGTTCTGGTGTGCAGTGCTCTATAGCATCGTTTTGAGGGAAGGAGTTGAAACAGTTCATGTCCGGGATGTGAGGGGTCTGTAAATATTTTCACAGCCCTCTTTTTGAATCATGCAGTATACAGTCCTTGGTTGAAGGCAAGTGGGTAGTAATTGTTTTTTTCTGCAGTCCTAATTATCCTCTGAAGTCTGTGTCTGTCCTGTTGGGTTGCAGAACCAAACCAGACAGTTATAGAGGTGCAGATGATAGATTCAATAATTCCTCTGTAGAACTGAATCAGCAGCTCCTTGGACAGTTTGAGCTTTCTGAGTTGGCGCAGAAAGAATATTCTTTGTTGAGCTTTTTTGATGGCATTTTTGATGTTAGGGAAAGGAAAAACCTGCTTCTAGCAATCCCTATGCAACGATTGGTAGTCATGCTAAACTATTGTAAACTAATAGTAAGCCTAATGAAAGCCGTATTAAAAATATTCACAGCATTGTTTTGAAACACAGCATTGAGAAAATAGTTACTTTCCCCTTTTTTCTATGATCTGAGAAGTTGCAGAAATGTTCTCTTAGGGAGGTGATCTTCCAAATTCTTCTGAGCAACAAATTTAAGTATCTCTTTCCAGGGATTGTTCTGGCCAGCAGTTCTTGGGAGTTGAACTTGCCATCATATGGAGACAATCTCTGTTGCAATATAATTAAAATTGCAATTCTATATATCCATATAGTATGGATATCTTCTTGAACACAGTGGGACATTACTTCTGAGTTAATTGGCACATACACCTATATGTTTTCAACATGAAGTTCCAATATGAGGTTCTATCCTAATTAAACAGCATGGCTCTATGAAAATTCAATTTGTTTTAGTTAAACCACTCTTTTGAATTAAATCCTGAAAACAAATCGTCTAATTGAGCCAATGTTTCAGATTGATTTGGGTGCCTCTTAATGAGTTTATTTTTACATGTGTGTAGCCACGTTTTCCTGAATGATCTATTTAAGCTGATTCCCATTATCTCATTATTCTGATTGAATTCACATTTTCATTAGATTTTGAGTAACTGGCACCTTTCCTGTAATTCACTGTAATTCAGTGTAGAGATTTAGTCTGAGGTACCTCTTGCTAGATTTAGCTTTCAATGTACAATGTGCTCTGATTTTGAGTGGGCTATACCAACTTCTTAAAAATTCAGCACTTCTATTGAAATATATTGAAAACATACTTGAAAATGCTGTTTATTATTAGAGACACAATCTGCATAAATATGCATTAGCTCAAGAATGCCTAAATTACAGAAATGCATCATTTGAAATATTTAAATTTTGTGTTGGAACTTTTCTCACATTCCTTTAAAGAATTATTTGTTTCTAAAATATCTTCAAATTACTAGATATATTTTAATTGTTAAAATACTTAAATGCATTATACATTCTGTTTCCAATGATTATTTCTAATCATTAATCGTTCAAATGAATGTCAATCATTTCAGTTATACCAGTGAAGAAATATAGATAGTCCTTGATTAACAGCTATAACTTTGATCCTTTTGTTTCTCTGTTTATGGAAGATATATCTCTGAAATGATGATCCAGGGTTAGCACAGGTTATCTAGTCATATATAGAAACTGAGCCATGATGTTTTTCCCCCAACTATTTATCCATCAATCTAAGATGAAAATTTCTGGTTTTGGTTATATGTTAATCTTTAAAATTCTTTGAATTAGGGCATTTGAACCTCAAATCATCTAGCTTTTCTGCATATCCACAGGCATAATAAAATATCTCTTAATATTGTCCATATTTCCAACATAAATTTGATTATCGCTTACACATTTTAGATAAATTTTCTGGAGCCACATGTATTAATAATGATGTATTGTTGGTATTTAATAATTTTAATTTATAACACGTAAATTTCTCATTATTCCATTAATATGTCCAAAGTTCTTAACTCGTTTTATCATACAGTCCTTTACTTACTCTTGTTCAGTTTCAAATTTTAATAACATATCTTTTAGTAATTATATGTTCATCATTTATACAGGTACTTGACTTGCAACAGTTCATTTAGTAACCATTCAAAGTTACAACAGCACTGAAAAAAGTGACTTAGAACTGTTTTCCACACTTACGACCACTGCAGCATCCCCCATAGTCACGTGATAAAAATTCAGACACTTGGCAATTGACTCATATTTATAAGATGGGTGCAGTGTCCCTGGGTCATGGGATCCCCTTTTGTGACCTTCTGACAAGGAGAGTCTGTGGGAAAGCCTGATTCACTTAACAGCTGTGTTACTAACTTAATAACTGCAGTGATTCACTTAGCACCTGTGGCAAGAAAAATAATAAAACGGGGCATTGTCTTGCTTAACAACAGAAATTTTTGGGTCAGTTTTAGTTGTAAGTCGAGGACTACCTGTACATAATTCAATTTCAAATGCTGCCTTTTGCTGCTCAGTTCCAAATGTCAGCAGACGAATATCATATTATTTACCCTAAACATTTCTTTTAACTGTGCATAAGAAAACCATTAAAATACTAAATCCTCTGCAGCCAAATCCCTCTGTGGTATGCCAAAAGGAATTTTTTACCCTAAAAGTTTCCATAGCAAATAACCTGTACTGTAACATGAAGGCAAAACTACTACTACTAATAAAAGCTCATTAGGTAACCTAATTTCACCTTGCTGCCAATAGGAGTATAACCTTAACTTTACCTTACTGCCAATGGAAATGTTACTAAATCAAATTCATTTTAACAATTAGAAGGAGGGGAGGGTTGAATAATTTGATTAATAAATTTGTTAATACTTAAAACTCCCTCCCCATCCACATTTTGCAAGAAATCATGTTTGGAAATACTTGAAAGCTGCTTTCTTTTAAATACTTGCAGTTTTCCTTAAGTGATTGCCTTATTTGTTCTCTGTCTTACTAAAATTGACATGACATAAATTATATTATTTTAAGAATGATGTAATATTACAAATTGCTTTAAAATTACTTCAGAAAGTAGTGCAATAGATTTCAAATAATTAGGTATTATACTAATATATATTCTATTTCAAAGGTCTCCAAACTTGGCAACTGTAAGATTTGTGGACTTAACTCCCAGAATTCCCTCGCTAGCTAGCTGGAGAATTCTGGGAGTTGAAGACTACAAGTCTTTTTTTTTTTTTTTGTAAAAATTTTATTGATTTTAACAACAGACAAAAAACATATAAGACATAAAACATGACATAAAAAAAATAAAATAAATAAAAATAAAATTACAGCATTCTTCATAAATTTAGTGTATCGGTTGGTTTACCACTCCCTTTTGTGCATCCATTTCATAGTCATCAAAATAATTATATTACATAATAACTCACATTATCAATCATCAATAAAATATCCCAATATCATTATTGAACAATCATTTGACTATAATTTTACTAATTCATACTTAAGCGAGATAACTATAATTAAGTTAAATTATGTTATGACAAATCATGAAATCATATCAAATCTATCATAATAAAATATTCTTAAAAATTATCAAAACCAAGAAAAATTATATATTCATTATTTCCTAAATTTCTAAATATTCTATTATCATATTGTATTATCTAACCATTGATAAAAAAGATCCCAAACTTCATAAAATTGTTTATCTTCTTCTTCTCTAATTTCAAATGTCAATCTACTCATTTCAGCACATTCCAATATTTTCTTAATAATTTCTTCCTCTATTGGTTTTTTCTCACTCTTCCAATGTTTAGCAAATACAATCCTAGCTGCTGTTAATACATTTACAATCAGATATTTTAAATTTTTATTATATATATCAGGTATGATTCCAAATAAAAAAATATCTGTTTCAAATCTATGTGTTTCTTTATCATTTTTTCCAGCCATATGCGAATTCTAGTCCAATATTTCCTGGCCTCCTCACAAGTCCACCACATATGGTAATATGAGCCAGGTATCTGATGATATTTCCAGCACTTTTCAGATTTATTCTTGAACATTCTTGCTATTCTTGTCAGGGGAAAGTGCCACCTGTAAAACATCTTATACAAATTTTCTTTATATGCTGTTGACATTGTCATTTTATAATTTTGTGACCACAGTTTTTGCCATTTCTCTAAATCAATCCCATATCCAAAATTCTTGCCCCAAGCAATCATTGTTTCTTTAACTTGTTCTTCCTCTAATTTAATTTCCAACAAATAACTATATAATTTTTTAATCACTTTTTCATCAGTACCTGTCAAAATCCTATCTAAGTCAGTCAATTTATCATAAAATCCTTCTATTTTAGAATCTTTAAGATACCTTGCATGTATTTGCACATATGAAAACCAATTCATCTTTATACCTTGTTCTTCTAAATTTTGCATCGTTTTAAGTTCACCCTTTTCATCCAATATTTCCCCATATCTAACTGTTTGTTCCTTCTTATAAGTTATAGGATACGAAAAAGCTTCAATAGTTGATAACCAAACTGGAATTTTCAAATAACATTGCTTCTTAGTTTTCTCCCAATACAACCATAACGATTCCCGTATATAATGCCTTCTGAAATAACCCTGTGATTTAGTTCCCTTATACCATAAAAAAGCATGCCAACCTAATTATAACAATCTAGTCTCTCTTAACGTTATCCATTCTTTAACCCACATTAAGTTTGCAGCTTGATAATACAACTCCCAATTAGGAAGGCCAAATCCTCCTCTAATTCTAGCATCCTGTAAAAGTTTTAATTTTATTCTCGCTTTCTTGCCTTGCCATATATACTTCAACACAATTTTATTTAGTTCTTCGAAGTAATCCTTACTTAACCTAATTGGTATTGTTTGAAACAAATATAAAATTCTGGGTAAAATATTCATCTTGATTGTTGAAATTCTACCTATCAATGACAATTGTAGGTTTTCCCATTTTTTCAGGTCGGATGCTATCTGCTGTTTAAGCTTAATATAATTATTCTCTTTCAATGTAGTACATTTTGACGTCAAATATATCCCCAAATATTTAACTTTGTTCGTAACTTGAATTTTCAATAAATCTGCCAACTCTTCTCTTTGGCTTAATAACATGTTCTTTGTCAAAATCTTTGTTTTGTCTTTATTTATTTTTAAACCAGCCATCTCACCATACGTCTCTATCTTTTCCAATAGTTTTAAAGCTGTCTCTAAAGGGTCTTCCAAAATAAAGACCAAGTCATCCGCAAAGGCTTGCAATTTGAATTCCTCCTTTTTGACTTTCATTCCTTTTATGTTTATATCCTCTCTAATATTTCTATTTAAGACTTCCAAGGTCAATACAAATAACAAAGGAGATAATGGGCATCCTTGTCTTGTACCTTTTTTAATATTAATAGAGTCTGTGAATTCTCCATCTATCATTACTTTTGCCGTTTGCTTATAATATACGGCTTCTATTGCTTGGATAAATTTTCTAGCAAAGCCCATCTGTTCCAATAGTAATAACATAAATCTCCAGTTCACATTATCAAATGCCTTTTGGGCATCTAAGAATATCAAAGCCATTTGTTTTTCCAAGTGCGCCTCATAATATTCCAATGTGTCCAGGATTACCCTCATATTGTCTTTAATCTGTCTCTTTGGTAAAAATCCATTCTGATCAGAATGAATAAAGTTATTTAGGTATTTTTTAAGCCTTTCTGCCAAGATTGAAGCAAAGATTTTATAGTCTGCATTCAATAAAGAAATAGGTCTATAGTTCTTAATTTGTAATGGGTCAACCCCTTCTTTTGGAATAAGTGTAATATAAGCTTCTGACCATGTTTCAGGTATTTTCTTACTTATCATAACTTCATTCATGACTTCTAACAGTGGAATGCTCAACAATTCTTGTAGTGTTTTATAAAATTCTGCCGGGAAACCATCTGGTCCTGGTGCTTTTCCATTGTTCTGTCTGTTAAGTGCTTCAGTTAATTCCATCATTGTTATAGCACTTTCTAACATTTTCCGAGTTTCATCAGGTATCTTAGGTAGGTTAGCATTTTGTAAATACTGTTTAATTTTTTCCTCATCAAGATCCTCTTGTTTATATAATTGTCCATAAAAATCTCGAATGATTGCCTTTTTCTCCTTATTACCATAACAAATTTGACCATGATCATCTATTAGTCTTAAAGTCTTAAAGTTGCCAAGTTTGGGGAGCCCTGTTCTATTTAGAAATCTATGTATATAACTAATAGTGCACAAACATTTTTGAATGTAGATTTTTCTTTTTTTAAGAATATAAGCTAAGAAACTGAATCCCTTGCTTCATATTTCTTAAAGAATTGCAATTTAATATTTTAACTAAAGTGGGGAAGTCCCCTCTTACTTGATAACAGTATTCAGTGCAGGGAAATTTTTCTAATAGTATTCTTAAAAGGATGAAGAATAGCTTTTGATAGTCTTCACTCATTTTGTTTACGGTTACAATGTTGGCAAAGAAAAGTAACTGCAACTAATGTGTAGATTTGCAATATTCACAGCATCTCTCTGTCACTTGTTCATCATTTAGTCAGTATGCATTGCTGTGCAGTTGTGGTCACAAGATATTCCAATTAGTAGCCACTTAACTGTTGAATTGCATTCAGTAAAACAGGACTCCCTGTACTTTATTGAAATAGGTTACAATAACAGAGTTTTTTCAAGTAATGTCCTCCCTCCTTATACGCCAGTGAATCAGGCAGGTGTGTTGCTTCCGAATATTATGTGACTTGCCAGAACTTAAAGAATGCTTCAGCCCTCTTTGCCTAATTAGTGCTTATTTTACATTTTTGTTAAACTCATCTCTCTTATCATCTATACTATTTCCTCTGTTATTTTCAGTTTCCCTTCCCATTTGCAGAGAAATCTTCAGGTGGAAGCCATAGGAACAAACTTCTGATTCAGGGTTTTCTTTCTTTGCCTAAGCAAGTCCTATAACACAGCTATACATTCCTCCCCTACCCCTTTCTGCTGCTCTGTGTATCCTATTCTTCTAGTCTTGTAGCCCAGTAATAGATAGAACCAGAAAATCTTCCCATGTTGTGCACCAATCTGGTCTGTGAAATGTCCTGGGATGTACAAGCATCTTATAGAGATGATAGTTCACATATAGTTGGGTTTTCCTAGGGATAGCAGATGAAACTGTTACAGGGCCTGTCTGTCTGCTGCATTTTCTCATCATTGTTCTGATTCTAGGTAGCCTTCCAATATATCAGGTACTTCAAATATTTCCCTTATGCGTGGAGTCCAGAATAGCCTCCATTTCATACTCTTCTTATTCATCCCAACAGCATAAATAGAGTTGTGTTAATTTGTAGGTTGAAGCCAGTTATATTGCAACAATAGTCCAGCTTTTAGCCTCTCTCAATCTTTATCATTAACTTTTTGAGAGTCCAGATAAGTAATTCTTGTGCCATAGTATCATCTATGAAATTAGCAGATCCTGAGTCTACACTAGCAGAGTATTGTGTTTTCCTATTTGAGCAAAAGAGTAACAGGAACAATAATGTGTGCCTGCCTACTGTTAGTTACTGGTGATCCATACAATTCATTCAGATAAATTGAAATTATGACTATGCTGAAAAAAGGGACTTATCACACATGCCTCAAGCCATGTCTATTGCAATGTCCCTGTGATTGCGTGCTGAGCATTTGGCAACCCATTCTCACTAACGGGGAATTTTCTTCACATCCATGCACAAAAGGGGAACTCCAGTGCTGGGCTGAAGAGGAAGGGGAAAAATGCTTTAGATCTTTATGATCTGAGCTTTTTCCTCCCAGTCCTTTATTGGACTTGTAGTGGTGAGTAAATTCTGGCACTGGAACTGGAAGAAAAAAAACTTTGATCACAAAAATCTGAGCTTGTTTCGTCCAGCCCTGGAGCTTGAAAAATGGAAGGAAATAAATTCTGGTGCTGTGCTGGACGAAAAAAAAAAGCTCAGTTCACAAAGTGAAAAGACACTATAATTTTTTCAATTTTATTTTTTTGTCTCATCTCTTTCATCTGCTGTCTATTTATCAGACAATATTAAAGCATTTTTTTCAAATTTTCTGAAGTGTCCTGTTTCACCAATACAATAACAGCCTGTTAAGAAATTCTTCTGTAAGTTGGTCAGTCAGGGCAATATATTTCTCACATATCTGGGTAATAATCTCTTTGTATATTTTTCTTAACGTCACATCCATTGCTCCTTGCATTGGACTTTTGCTATTTTTGCCCATATCTTTTCACTTCTTCCTTCCTGCCTTCATACTAGACCGAAAATATCTATTCCAATAAAACTGCGTACTGTTCATTTCCAAGAATATTTTAAACAGCTAATAACAATTTTATTTGGGAATTGTGCCTAATTACTAAGTCTTGGCCTATTTATTTTCCATTCTTTTCTGGTATTTCTGGAATGCTTTCATTATTTATTCTTAGTAAATATAAAATAAGAATGGGCAACTTACCTTCTTCCAAATATTGTTGAAATACAACCCAAAACAATTGTAGCTAGTGAAGTTAACGTGGAAGGATTTTGGGAGACTGAGCAGCTTTCTATTGCTGTTTTAAATTATTCTATAATATTTAATTAAAAATATTTAAATGTTCTCTTTGTAAGGTTTTGTTTTGAAAGAGAAGCTCAAAAATGGCAGTCACAAATTAAAGTAGATTCTTGCTAAATGAGACCAACAACCTAGATGTGAACTTCTAACTTTCTTTTCCTAGATATTTTGATTTAGTTGTCAGATCACGTCACATCAGATGAGAAACCCCAAAGATACTGACTCAGAACATTAGTCAGGAAATCATATGTAAATCTATATATAGAAACATGAGCCATCACTTCTCTACATTAATGCAACTGAGTAGAAATACTGAGTAGAAATACTCAGTTTCAATATATATAACATAATATATTGGAAAAACAAATTGGATGCAATTTATAAATTAGAACTAAACCAAAGACTGATAAAAAAAATTCATTAGATATCCTACATGTTGTTTTTAGGGATCTCTGAATCCCTTTTCAAATTTTATTTTTTTTAAAGTACAGCTTGAATACTGCAAACTTGGAGCAGAGTATATGGGACAATTTGAACCAAGGCCATCAAACCTTATAGAAAACAGAGTGGCTGACATTCAGATAGTGTGAGATAATATAAAGAAACTTCATCTTCTGATTAGTTACTATGGTAATCTTTTGGTACATAACACGGGACCTATATGACTTGTGTAAGGCTTTGATGGTGAGTTTAACCACTGGGTTGTTTAGTATTTTCTATTACAATTCAGAGCACTGGTTATCACAAATTTGTGTAAGACTACCTATCCCATCCAGGTTCTGCCTTCCCAATCTAACGATATAGAGAATGCCCAATGAATGTCTGCATCTATTGAGAGCCATGATGGCACAGTGATTAGGATGCAGTAATTCTAATTCTGCTGACTGCCAGCCATTCGATCTCACTGGCTCAAGGTTGACTTAGTCTTCTAACCTTCTGAGATTGGTAAAATGAGAATCCAGATTGTAAGGGGCAATATGCTGACCTGTAAACCACTTAGGGAGATCTGTAAAGCACTGTGAAGCAGTTCATAAGTCTAAATGCCATTGCTATTTAGAAGTGTAACAGGAGGTCCAAAGTAGCTTTTCTTTGTGGGAACTTCTCTCTTGTAGAACAGCTTGCTTGCACTTGGACTGTTTAGTTAGAGAAAAAAAATCTAATTTACAGCAAATTAGTTTGGAATCCTAATCTCAAACAAACAGTAACCATATGTACTTCTCTGGCTAACTGGCTTATTCCAGAAGCAACAGAATTTGGTACTTGCTTCCAAGGCCAAAAGGGAGGTTATGAAGTACAGAGATGCAAAAGATGCTATCACTTAGTTACTCTAGAGAGGAATGAATTATTTTTATTGTAAAATATATGCTGTTTCATTCTTCCTCACCAGTGCCAATAAGAAGAAACCCTGTTTACACATGCTACATTTCTATGACTTTTTTATATCTATTTTATTTGCTCGGTGTTGAAGGTTGTGTGCCTATAAACTGTAGGAGCTTCTGACAGGAATAAAGAAAGTAAACAGAGATTACGGATAGGGGAAAAGTTGTAATTAGAGCAGAAAACCAGCACCTGCCAATTACGAGCCTCGATTTTATATTGATAAAACAGTCTCAAGGTCCAGATCTTTTCCCTTTTACTACTTCTTTGTCCTAATGAACTAAAAGCCAGTCATGCCTTAGTAAGAGGAGTATCTATTGTCATTGCAATGGACATGCCTAAATCTTATCTTGTTCTTCTGGCTTTCCAGCTGTCTTCCACTTTATTTTTCCCCCTTCTGTCCCTCATCCCATGGATATGATAGGTTCCCTTCTCCTTTGAAGGATGAGAAAGTCCCAGAAATCTCCCTTTCCTTTCATCACTGTTTCAGCTGGAATCAACGACTTTTTCATCCTCTCTGAAAAGCAAATGGCATGGATTTGCAATAGACATTCCTGTTCTTGGGGAAGAGATTTATAGCTTTCATTTGAAGGACAATTGTAATTAGGAGGGGGTTTGTACATTTACCTTTGCGTGCCCTTGGTTTGCCAAGTGTCAGTGCAGTGATCAAGTGGCCAGGCAATTTTGGAACCACAATAAACATAGTAAATCAAGGGAAATTTGAATTTTGTTACTAGGTCAAGCAAACAATTAAAAGCAAAACATAAAAAACATATCAAACAAGATGATACTTAAATCTTAAATTAAGGAACTTCTAGCAGCTGCGAGGAGTTCCTTAATACCCCAAGATTGTAGCCCAGTTTCTGCTGTACCCAGGGCTAAAATCTTCCGCTAAGCAATAACTCCCAGGTTTGTTCGTTTGTTTTTTAATCAAAACCTGGCACCATAACTTTTGGGCCCTGCTATGGTCAATATAAGACCCAACTTTAACTATTACTCTTCAATGGGAATCAAAAGTGAAACATTCACAGCAGGAAAAGTTTTAAAAGTAATTAAGATTCTTCCCCTTCTCCTTTTTTATTCAGCAATTAAGAGTAAAACCAAGTAGATTAGCTCAGAATGAGTTCTAAACTTCTAGATTTTTTTTTAATATAAAGGAAAAATAAAAATTATGTGACTAAACTCCTTGAAAAACAATGGTTTTCCATATTGCCACAGAGGCTGTTGCTCACAGAATTCTAATCACTTACCACTTAGATTACTGTAATATGCTGCATGTAAGACTGTCCAGAAGAACATCCAGAAGGTACTTTGATGCAGCCTGAGCAAATATAGGTGTAATCCAATATATTCATCTGGCCCTGCTGCTTTAGAGCTGCATTGATTATCAGATGTTTCCATATGTAATTCAAAGTGCTTTAAGATCCTAAATGAGTCTAGACCAGGGGTGGGCAAACTACAGCCCGCGGGCCACATCCGGCCCATTGGTCTGTCCAATCTGGCCCGCCCCTGAAAAAAAATCTCTGGGCGTGTCGTATTGCCCTGCGCCGCGTGGACCCCAAAGCTGCAAAATAGTGCGGAGCGCTCTCGGGGTAGGAAAGAAAAAAAGAACTTTGCAAAGGCCTTGGCTGGGAGTTCGAAATCACCTTCAAGTGCGACCTCTCCGAAGGTGAGTCCCCGCTGATCCCCCTTTTTTTTCCGGGGCTTCCAGGCTTAAACTTTGCAAAGGCAAAGTTTGCAGGCGGGAGCATCGTCCCGCCGAGGAGTGGGAAGGATTCCGCCCGGCGGGAGGGCGGACTGCTTGGAGCCACCTAAAGCTAGGCCGCTGCTGGTGGAGCCTTGCCCTGCCTTGGTGGCCCGTTTCCTGGCTTGGCGGTCCTGCTGGGGTGGCACTTTAAAAGCCTGCTCCCAGCACCCGAGCAACTTCCCAGCAACTTGCGGCTTCCTTTTTCCTTGCAGGCGCTTGCGCCTGGCCCTGACCCATGCGGTGGAGGTGAAACCCGGATCGCCGCTGGGTCGCCTCCTCCAATCAGCCCGCCTGCCAGCCGGGCGGAACCCTTCCCCCTCCTCAGCGGCAAGACGCTCCCACCTGCAAACTTTGCCTGTGCAAAGTTTAAGCCTGGAAGCCCCGGAAACCTAAGCAACTTCCCAGCAACTTGCGGCTTCCATTTTCCTCATGGGCACTTGCGCCTGGCCCCGAGCCGCACAGTGGAGGGGAAGCCCGGCGGGAGGATGGGCTGCTTGGAGGAGGCAATATATATATATATTCTTATATATAATTTGCTGCATTTTATAATGCGCCCTTTATAATGGCCTTTTATGAAATTGGTTCGGCCCTCAAACACAGATCTGATTTTCCATGTGGCCCCCAACAGAAATTAACTGCCCACCCCTGATCTAGACCCTACATGGCTCTAGATCTGGTTATGTGAGGAACCACCTTTTTCTATATCCATCCGCCATCATGCATGCATGCATACATACATACATATATACACACACACACATACATACCAAATCCTTTCTGTTCACAACTGGTGATTACATCAAAAATATTTAAAATATTAAAATTCCTTATGATTACTCTCTTACATGAAATCATATTCTAAGTTGGCCTTATTGTGTGACATGGAATATATAGGGAAGCCAATCTTCGTTGTATTTCAGTGTTATATAAACCTACATTCACTTGTTGAAGTGTTTTATAGACCCTTTTCCTCTTAAGGCTATCAAAATAACCTGCTTTAAAATTTATTTCTTCATGAGTAAATAGCATCAGGATGAGACATTTCATTTTATTTATTTTGCAGAACTACTGAAATAAAATAAATGTGTATAGTTCTGAGGCAAGAAATTTCAAAGATTAGTACCTAATTTGTCCAGAAAATAAGAAGCTTTGTAGCAGCCAGTATTTTTGAAAAGGAGCTTGTTCCTGTACACTCAACAGATCAGATTATCATGTGACAATTATATTAGGCTTTTGTAGAAAGAAAACACTTGTTTAGAAGCTTGCAAACAATAAGCATCCAGAAAATATCACTTTTCTTTATTGGGGATACTGAATTGAAATTGCTAGGCTTGGAACATTCCTTATGCAAGTAGAGATGCAAACATTATTTTTAGAACTGTGCAGACTGTACAGATAGTCCTCAACTTATAACCATTCATTTAGTGATCAGTTCAAAGGAACATCAACATTGAAAATAGTGATACTTGGCCACTGGCATGTATTTACGACAGTTGTACTCTCCTGGTGTCATGTGATCACCACTTCTAATCTTCCCAGACAAAAGCAGAGCCAATGGGGCAAGCCAGATTAACTAAATGAGCAGTGATTCACTTAACAATAGCAAAAAGTCATAAAATGAAGCACAACTCATAAAAATGCTTCACTTAGCAACATAAATTTTGGGCTCAATTGACGTAAGTTGAGGACTACCGGTACTTCAAAAATGTTTAATAAGAAGTAGTTTAGAGCAGGGGTTATCAACCTTTTGGACCTCAGGGACCACCAAACTCATAATTTTAAATCCCACGTATCAGACTCTGGGAAAATCCCAAAAAAAGTCTGCAGAAAAATTCCTCACTCCATTTTCCTACTGATAGATGATTCTTTATTTGGGATCACAGAATACCATCTCCAGTTCTGTTCTTAGTGGGAATGAAAGAGAGAGAGAGACTTTTGGCTTCATGCAAGGAAAGCAGTAGAAGCAGCAGAAGTCTTATTTTCTCTTCCCCAAACTCTGCCAGAAATGAGTCTTTACCAGTGCAGCCTCTTGGAGCAGGATGCCTTGCAGGATCCCAAAGACTCATTTGTGGAGGACTTTGAGGGAGAGAAAGAAAGACTTTTGCTGCTTTCCTTGCATGCAGCCAAAAGCAGAAGAAGAAAGAAGTAGAAGAAGCAACCTTGTGGCCAGGCAAGGCACGTAGAGTGAGTGGGCCAAGTTTTCCCCTTCCACCCTTTACCCTCTCCCTTCACTACCTTTTGTTGTTCGCAATGCAAGCAATACAAGCCTTGTGTTCCCACGCAGCCTTGATTAATTGCTTTTGGGGGGGGTGCTTTGGGGTGACATTTCTCTATGGACCACCAAAATTTTCTCACGGACCACAGTGTCCCCAACCCACTGGTTGGCAACCACTGGTTTAGATCAGTGGTCACCAATCGGTGGGCCAGGGCTCACTGGTGGTCCGTGAGAAAATTTTGGTGATCCGCAGAGAAATGTCAACCCCAGAGCAATTAATCCAGGCTGCGGGGGAACACAAGGCTGCGCTGTCCACATGGCCCATGGGAACACAAGACTTGCATCGCTTGCATTAGGAACAACACGACGTAGTGAGGAGAAAGGGAAAAGGGCGGAGGGGGGGAACTTGCCGGGCCACAAGGTTGCTTCTTCTACTTCTTTCTTCTTCTGCTTTTGGCTGCACGCAAGGAAAGCAGCAAAAGTCTTTCTTTCTTTCCCCCAAAGTCCTCCACAAATGAGTCTTTGGGATCCTGCAAGGCATCCTGCTCCAAGAGGCTGCACTGGTAAAGACTCATTTCTGGCAGAGTTTGGGGGAGAGAAAGAAAGACTTCTGCTGCTTTCCTTGCATGAAGCTGAGAACAGAGCTCAAAAGCACGCTAGGAATGTGGCTGCCTTGGAGGGGGTGGGGGTATGCGTCTGTGTGTCTGTGTGTGTGAGAGAGAGAGAGGGAGGGAGGGAGGGGTAGAGAGAGAGAGAGAATATCAGTAGCCCTCCTAGGTTAGATCAGATATATGTGTGTGTGTGTGTGTGTGTGTGTACACTGCTCAAAAAAAAATAAAGGAAACAACACAGTGTAACTCCAAGTCAATTACACTTCTGTTAAATCAAACTGTCCACTTAGGTAGTAACACTGATTGACAATCAATTTCATATGCTATTGTGCAAATGGAATAGACAATAAAGGAGTGGTTCTGCAGGTGGTGACAACAGACCGTTTCTCAGTTCCTTTGCTTTTTGGCTGATGGTTTGGTCACTTTTGAATGCTGGTGGTGCTGTCACTCTAGTGATAGCATGAGACGGAGTCTACAACCCACACAAGTGGCTCAGGTAGTGCAGCTCATCCAGGATGGCACATCAATGCAAGCTGTGGAAAGAAGGTTTGCTGTGTTTGTCAGTGTAGTGTCCAGAGCATGGAGGCGCTACCAGGAGACAGGCCAGTACATCAGGAGACGTGGAGGAGGCTGTAGGAGGGCAACAACCCAGCATCTGGACCGCTACCTCTGCCTTTGTGCAAGGAGGGATAGGAGAAGCACTGCCAGAGCCCTGCAAAATGTCTTCCAGTGGGCCACAAATGTGCAAGTGGCTTCTCAAACAGTCAGAAACAGACTCCATGAGGGTGGTATGTGTTACGTTTGGAGCATGGGCGAGAAAGAATGGAGACAAGCCTTTGGAAGGTGAACTTCAACTCTTTATTTACATAGTGACTTCTCAACTCAATGGCAGTTATAACCCTCCTTATATAGGCAAACCCAATAACTATTAACCAATAACAATTGAGGAGCGCTAGCTCCCTTAACCAATAGCAACTCTCTGTTAATGGCCAATCGGATTCCCCGGAATGGGCCAATCTAATCCTGCTGTTAACAGCCATTCAGAAGTGCAGGGCCAGAACCCTGCACTTTACTCCAAGCTCAAGTTCTCTTTATTAAACCTTATGCATTCACAACACCCCTGCCCCCTGGCTTCTGTTTGCAGGGCACAGTTACATAGTCCTTTAGGTAGGACAGTTGCTTTATTAGTCTTTTTGATTTTTGCTGTGTCATTTGGCTGCAATCTCGCTGAGGTAGATTGTTGTTTGGCAATGGGGTCGCCTCTGGTTCAGAATTCATTTCTTCGTTGTTGCCATTATTTTCGATAATTCCCTGAGGTGCATCTGTTTCCCTCTCTGTTTCCACTTCCTGTGTCTCTATTACGCTGTCGTTCCCTTCGAACGGGTTTTCTCCTACTTGGAATTCATCTTCTTCCGTATCTCCCCCCCCTCAGTTTGGTCATATGGGAATTCAGGAATGCCTGACGGGAGCCACGATCGTAATTGATCGATATGGCGTTTCCATAGTCTATCGTCAAGGCATTGTACAAGGTAGGATCTCGGGCCAGTTACACGAACTACTGTCGCCTCCACCCACAGCGGATCGCCCAATAGGTTTTTAGCGTATACCAAATTGCCTACCTGGAAGGCACGACAGCGGCCACTGGATCCTAGTGGTTTTTCCAGTTCATAAGCTGGGTGTAACCGGTTGAGGTGGGAGCGGAGTTTTTGTCCCATTAGCAGTTCGGCTGGAGTTTTGTTGGTGATGCTATGAGGTGTGATGTGTTGTAGAAAAAGGATTCGATTGATCTTGTCATCAATGTTATCGTAGTCTACCTTCTGCAAAGTTTTCTTAACGAATTGGACCATGCGCTCTGCTTTGCCATTGGTCGCAGGGTGCGCAGGTGAGGTGAGCGCATGTTGGATGCCGCGGTTAGCCAGGTACTGCTCAAACGACAGTGCTGTAAATTGGGGCCCGTTGTCGGATACCAGGACGTCTGGTAATCCGTGGGTTGCAAATAGTCTTTACAAGTTTTTGATAACCGCTTCAGTGGTTGTGTTCGTCATGCGATGAATCTCGAGCCAATTCGAGTAGGCGTCGACGGTTAGCAGAAAGGTGTGACCTTTGGTCGGCCCCGCAAAGTTCAAGTGGATGCGGGACCAAGGTCCTCATGGTGTCTCCTATTCAGTAGGCATGGCTTTAGGTGGGGCGTTGCTCACTTCCTGGCATTTATGACAAGCCTTAACCCAATTTTCGATTTGCTTGTCGATGCCCGGCCACCATGCATAGCTTCGTGCGAGGGCTTTCATTCACACGATACCGGAGTGGCCATCGTGCAAGGTTCTCAGCAGCGCTTTTTAGAGTCATTCTGGGATAACGACTCTATCGCCCCAGATGACACAGCCTTTTTGGGAGAACAACTCCGTTTGTCGAGTCTTGAATGGTGTGAAGTCATCTGATAATTGGTCCAATGGCCATCCACGTTCTACCCAGCTTAGTACTCGCGATAAGGTGGGGTCACGTTTGGTTTCTCTCGCGATATCTCGGGCAGTTAATGGCGGCAAGTTGAGCGTTTCAATTTTAAACGTGGTTACCGTTGGTGCAGGATCGTCGAGAGTCTCTGAAAGCGGTGCTCAGCTCAATGCGTCGGCGTGGGGAATGGCTTTCCCGGGCAGTACTGCAGCCGGTAATTATAAGCAGCCAAGAATTCTGACCAGCAAGTCATCCTAGGGGATAATATGTAAGGAGTTGGCTTATCTCCGGCTGTTATCCCCAATAACGGTTGTGGTCAGTCACGATAGTAAAAGCCCGGCCATACATGTACTCGTGGAATCTTTTAATGGCCGACACAATTGCGAGGGCTTCTTTATCGATTTGGCCATAATTTCGCTCAGTTTTTGAAAGTGTCTTTGAAAAATATGCAACAGGGGCTTCGTTACCATTAGGCAGTACATGGCTCAGAATGGCGCCCACTCCGAAAGGTGAAGCATCACATGTTATATTTAACGGCAAAGTCTCGTTGTACTGCATGAGTACAGAGTCAGAAGTCAGTAGTTTTTTCATGTTACGGAATGCCTGTTCTTCTCTATGACCCCATGACCAGTTTGCTTTCTTATCTAACAATCGGTGTAACAGTTCAGCGACCGTTGCTTTATGCGGCAAAAATACATTATAAAAGTTGATGAGGCCTAGGAATGCCTGGAGATCAGCCTTGTTCTGAGGTCTGGGAGCATTTTTTATTGCTCTTAGTTTACTTTCGGTAGGGTGAATACCCTGACTGTCAATTAGGTACCCTAAAAACTCAACACTATCTGTGCACAATTTACACTTGTTTCTTTTTACCTTAAGACCAGTGTCTTGGAATTTTTTAAGGACTAATTTTAAATGGTCCTGTAAGATTTTTTTTTGTAGGTACAGCAATTAATATATCGTCAAAATAGGGGACCACGCCTTTAATTCCTTGTAGTAACCTCTCCATCAGGCTCTGAAAAATCCCCGGGGCTACACTAACTCCGAATTGGAGCTGGGTACATTTAAAGGCACCTCGGTGCATCACAATCATTTGTGACTGTGCTGTTTTTTCATCAATAGGTAGTTGCTGATATGCCTAAGTCTAATTTGGCGAAGACTTTTCCGCCCCCAGGGAGTGGAGAAGGTGCTGTACCACTGGCACCGGATATGCATTCTGCTGAAGGGCGTGGTTCAGGGTGGCCCAGTAGTCCCCACAAATTCGGATCGACCTGTCTGGATTAATGGGTGTTACGATTGGGGTTTCCCAGGGGGAGTGATCGGTAGGTTCTAGCACCCCCTGAGCTATTAGTTTGTCGAGTTGTTCGTCGATTTTCGGCTTTAAGGCAAACGGAACTTGACGGGGCTTAAGGCGGATGGGAGCTATCTTCGGGTCAAGGCTGAACGAAATTGGGGTCCCCTTGTACTCGCCTAAGCTTTCAGCGAAGACGTCCTTGAACTCATGGATGAGGTCTTCCTCCCAGTCGCTTTCGCTGATTCGGTTTTTTCCTGCCACTTCAATGCCAAGTGGCGCAAACCATTGGAGACCTAGCAGACTAGGCCAGTCTTTGTCGATCACAGTTAGCGGTAAGTACGCTGTGTGCTTCTTGAAGGAGACCTGGACTCGGCAGGAACCAACGACGGGGATTCGATTCCCTTGATAGTCCTTAAGAATAAGTTTTTGGAAACTGAGGTCTTGGCGCTGGATCATGGGGATGAGTTGCTTGAGGGTCTTCCAGGACACCATCAAGAGGGATGATCCTGAGTCGACTTCCATGTGGCAAGGCTGGTTCTTGATGGCTACTGTAATTCGGATCTGTTTGGCATCCAAGGCAGAGGCGTGACCGATAGTGATAGTATGGTGAGCCTCTTCTCGCTGTAAAGCTCGGTTTCTGTAGGAGTGGCTTACTGGTTCACGCCTTACAGGACGGTTTCCTGTCGATTGGTGATAGTTAGCCCCTTTTGAGGCCTGGCCGGGTCCTTGTAAACTTCGGCAGACCCGTCCGATGTGGTCTCTCTTCCCGCACTCATGGCAGAGCGCGTCGCGGAATTTGCATTTGGACCTGGCATGGTTGGCTCCACAGCCAGTGCAAGGGCGTAAGGGCTTCGGGTGGTGGTCCCGGTCGGACTGCAGTCAACGGACCTCTTCTTCGTCGCTGTCTGACGACAAAGAAAGATCCTCGTGGTGCGTCGTCGATAGCTGCCCTTCTGACCTGGGTAAGATGTTGGTTGGTGTACCGGAGCGCGGTTGCGGCATAATTGTGCAGCCGACTTCCTGGTTGCTTCTGCTGCAGTAGTATCGGCGATGGCATTGGCAAGGCTGATGTCGCCTTTTGCCATCAGCTTGCTTTGCACGCCTGGCGCATCTAATCCCAGAACTATGCGATCTCTCAGTGCCTCTTCCAAATCGGCGAATCCGCAGAGGCCTCCCAGATTTCAGAGGTCTGCTATGAAGTCGGCGACGCTTTCTCTTTTTCGCTGGCTTCTCTAATAGAACTCGTGCCGTCTCACAAGCGTAGGCACGGTCGGTGTGTAATGATCTCTAAGAAGGGGCTCGAGGTCGTCCCAATCCATAGTCTTCACTTCTCTTGGTTTTGCTAGCGCTTTAGCCATCTTAAATAGGGTTGGACCGCAATGCGTTAGGAACACCGCCCGTTTCTTCCCAGGTGTGGCATCCTTTAAGTTGTTAGTTTCTAAGAACATTTGGAAATGATCCATGTAGGACTCCCAGTCCTCCTGCAATGGATCGAACGGAGCGGGTGGTACAACAACGCCAGACATGGTTCCATTGTGTAGCACTGTCAGTCACGTGCTTGGTGTTCTTCTTAGTTCCGTCGGTTCAGACGTCTCCATATCCCACCCTCGTCGCCAGTGTTACGTTTGGAGCACGGGCGAGAAAGAATGGAGACAAGCCTTTGGAAGGTGAACTTCAGCTCTTTATTTACATAGTGACTTCTCAACTCAATGGCAGTTATAACCCTTCTTATATAGGCAAACCCAATAACTATTAACCAATAACAATCGAGGAGCACTAGCTCCCTTAACCAATAGGAACTCTCTGTTAATGGCCAATCGGATTCCCTGGAACAGGCCAATCCGATCTTGCCGTTAACAGCCAATCAGAAGTGCAGGGCCAGAACCCTCCACTTTACTCCAAGCTCAAGTTATCTTTATTAAACCTTATGCATTCACAACAGTATGAGGGTTCAACGTCCACAGGTGGGGGTTGTGTTTACAGCCCAACACTATACAGGATGTTTGGCATTTGCCAGAGAACACCAAGATTGGCAAATTCGCCACTGGCACCCTGTGCTCTTTACAGATGAAAGCAGGTTCACACTGAGCACATGTGACAGATGTGACAGAGTCTGGAGATGCCGTGGAGAACGTTCTGCTGCCTGTAACATCCTCCAGCATGACCGGTTTGGCATTGGGTCAGTAATGGTGTTCAGTGGCATTTCTATAGGGGGCCGCACAGCCCTCCATGTGCTTGCCAGAGGTAGCCTGACTGCTACCAGGTACCGAGATGAGATCCTCAGATCCCTTGTGAAACCATATGCTGGTGCGGTTGGCCCTGGGTTCCTCCTAATGCATGACAATGCTAGACCTCATGTTGTTGGAATGTGTCAGCAGTTCTTGCAAGATGAAGGCATTGATGCTATGGACTGGCCCGCCCGTTGCCCAGGCCTGAATCCAATTGAGCACATCTGGGACATCAGTCTCACTCCATCCACCAGTGCCACATTGCACCACAGACTGTCCAGGAGTTGGGGGATGCTTTAGTCTAGGTGTGGAAGGAGATCCCTCAGGAGACCATCTGCCACCTCATCAGGAGCATGCCCAGGCATTGTAGGCACATGGAGGCCACACACACTACTAAGCTTCATTTTGACTTGTTTTAAGGACATTACATCAAAGTTGGATCAACTGTAGTGCTTTTTTCCACTTTAATTTTGAGTGTAACTCCAAATCCAGACCTCCATGGGTTGCTAAATTTGATTTCCATTGATAATTTTTTGTGATTTTGCTGTCAGCACATTCAACTATGTAATGAACAAAATATTTAATAAGAATATTTCATTCATTCAAATCTAGGATGTCTTATTTTTGTATTCCCTTTATTTTTTTGAGCAGTGTATATATGTATATATCTCCTCTCCCTCTCCCTCCCACCAATGTCAGCAAGCCAGGTCAGTCAGAATTCACATTAGTATCTGCGGGATTTAAAATAATGAGTTTGGTGGTCCTTGAGGTCCAAAAGGTTGCTGACTCCTGTTTTAGATCAGTCCCCCTGCTATTGTGAAAGCTGGCTGCTCTTCGAGGCTTCTGGTTCTAGAAGAAAAGAAATTTTAAAGTTTTAAAGAAGCTACACATTAACACATTTTAAAGTAGGGACCCTTGCTCTTCCAATTTATTAAAGTCTTTAAGAAACTGGGCTGCTTCAGTGGAAGAGTTGGAAGAGTTTTGCTTATATGTGGATTTACATTTCATTTACATTTACATTACATGAATTTCATTCATTTATATTTCCAAAAGTGTGAAGAGCCCAAATAATTAAGATTGCATTTGAAATAAACTGAGGCTTAATTTTTTAAATAGAATAGAATAACACAGTTGGAAGGGACCTTGGAGATCTTCTAGTCCATTCCCCTGCTGCCACACACTGCTGCCTCATATTTAAGTGATTGTTCTGTCGAACATCAAGGTCCCTCTCACAGTTACTACCATTGAGCGAGGTACCACCTATATTGTACTGTGCATTTGGTTTTTGTTGCCTAAATGTAGAACCTTACTTTTTTCACCGTAGAATTTCATTTTGTTAGATAGTGCCCAATGTTCAAGTCTGTCAAGATCCTTCTGAACCTTAACCTTATATTCTGAGTGTTGGTTATTCCTGACAGCTTGGTGTCATCTGCAAATTTAATGTGTTTTCCATCTAGCCCCTTGTCCAAATCATTGATGAAGATGTTGAAGAGTACTGGGCTGTTGTGTTTGTTTCTTGCATGGTAAGCTAGATGAATGAATTTAGGCTTTCCATGTTGGTAAAATTTAGAACCAACTTCCCAGGTAATGGAAAAAGAAGCAAAACAATATTATGTATGGCAGTTACAACTTCCAAATAGTGCAACAAGAAATATAAATGAGAAAGCTTATTTTCCAAATTGTGAATAAGCATTCTCAAGTTGCATCAATAGTGGTTGGAAATAATGGATATTGGGATCTGTTCTTAATAATCTTGTTAAACAGTAAATTTACATTCTTGTTTAGCTTGGGCTGCTCAGTATATTCTTTATTCCATTTTTATATCTATAACATATCAAAATAAACTTTAAAAATATTTTAAAGGAATAGAAGCTCTATGTACTAGCAAAATAAAACCTTTGTTCCTTGAAATCAGTGTTTTTGGAAAAATAAAGTGAGTGTACAGCTTGACAAGTGGTTTGTTGAAGTAGACAGCAGAGAAATAAAGAATAGTCAAATTCTTCTTTTTAAACATTTAGCTCTTAAAACATATTTTCATAGTTTTCTTTTAAATACTCCCACATTTAATTTATTCTTACCTAGTTACTAAGAGTTGGCAAATCTGACTGTCTAGCTGCAATAAAATGATACAATTTCTGAAAAATGAATGTTCTTTAAAAAAAAAAAAAGTTAATCCCTCTGCTCTTCTAGTATCTATTTTATAATTCTGTTAATGAATATACTAAAATAAACAAGTTTCTTTTTTATTGCAATAGATATAAGCAATAAAACTTTTCCATATCCTACCCATCTTGTCTGGGGGAAAAAAGAAAGTGAACTAGGAAAACTGTATATGGATTTAAACTTAACTGGATAATAAACACTAATTTATATTAGGAAGAGTATCATTTTAACTACTCTGCATAGTTAGATTGCAATTAAGAAAAGATACTCTGAATTAGAAACAGTACTATATAAAATTTTTGCTATGTAGAATATAAACCTTTGCATTTATTAGTTATTAAGCAGTAAGCTTAATGGCATATAGAACAAGTGGGTAAACATTTATAATAAAATTAAAATTGTTCAAGATTGTGGATGTTAATAACAGTGTTGAAGTAATGGCAAATCTGGGTTTTTGAAACGGTTCCAACACTCTTTCATTATCTGCTATCTTCTACATAGCCCTATAGCCTAGTTTGATGTCATAAGCATCTGGGCAATTTGACTCCTAATATAGCAAAACTAATTGTCTGAGGCCAAAAAATATCAAAGTTCTGATGCAACTGCAAGAACACCGATAGCAGTAGTACGGAATATATCATTGTATTAAGTCTGGTCTTTTATTCTTTCAGTCAACACCCTGATAACCAGCTGTGAACAAAAGGAAATTGTTTATTTCATGAAAGAAAAACATTCTCTGCAAGCACAATTGTTGTTAAAAATGTCAGAATTGTTGGAGTCATGTCTTTGGGTTTATCAGGCTTTCTAGGACAACCTGCATATGCAGGTGGGAGATGAAGTCTTTACACGTTATTCCTCTGTTTCTCAGTTGTCCTATTAAATGAGTCTCTTTATTCAACCTCAGTTGTGTTGCTGTCATGGAGGGTATTTAATATTTTAATTTTTTAAAGAGGTTTTTATGCTAAATACAAATGCTGCACTAATCACTAAGGAAATATAATTGTCAGTTTTGTTTTCCGATTTCTGAGTTTTTCAGTACTTGGTATGTAACAGGAAAGACTAGTATGCTATTTATTTTTAATCTATCTCTTAGAAATAAATTCTGATGTTCAGTGAATCTTTTGTTTAGGGCTTACATAGGACTGAACTGAAATTGTTCTTATATTAGTACCTGTTTTTACAGGTAGCCTATGCTTAATAACAATAATTGGAATGGGCAACTCTGTCTCTTAGTAATATACTAGTAAAACATAATGTCACAGATTGCTGATTTCCTAGGGTGGTTGCAGCAGTTCAGGTTGCTGTCATTAAATTAATCCTGCACATTCGTTAGGGGTGATGTTAGGTGTTCATCCTTTGCAACCTCCTGCTGGCTTTCCCATTGATTTTGCTTGTTGGAAGTTGGCAATGAAATTGCAAATAGCAATCATGTGACCTAAGGACACCACACGCATTAAAATTGCAAGTCAGTTACATTGATTGCAATTGTGTCCACAGAAATACAAGTCCTCATTCAGCGCCATTCTAAGTTAGAATGGTTACTGAGGCAGAGGGAATTAAATAAGGACTGCCTGAATTAGCTGTGGGCTAACAGCTTAGAAGGGAAAACTGTTATGTTCTGCGCATGGGTGCAAGGAGCCGAGACGAGGCAGTGAACAGTGAACTTCAACTCTTTATTAAGCATACTGAACAGAGCCATCACCTAGGGCAGCAGCAGCCCTTTTATAGGGTTGGCTGCTGTCCTATTACCAATGAAAACATGGAAGTGTTAAACCCTTGAACCAATGAAAGTTGGGCCATTAACAGCCAATCAGATGTCCCAGAAAGGACCAATCCAATGTCGCTATTATCGGCCAATCAGAAGTGCAGGATTAGAACCCTGCTTTTTACTTAAGGTTATTAAAATTTTATTAAATGCCTTTATTAGTTCATAACAAAAACATTTAACCATTAAAACATATAAGCCGTTAAATCCTAGATCAGAAAGGATGATAAAGGGGTTTCCGGTTTCGTGTGGCTTCGGGGCAGCAGGAATTCGCGACAGCTCGCGATTCCTGCTGTGCTAGCCGCCGAGGTACCCCCGATCCAGATGGGTCAGGGGGATATGGCTGCCCTGTAGGGACAGCTGAAGAGAGAGGGGAGTCGGACAGGGGGTTGGGGGTGTCGCAGACCCCCTCCTCCTCCGGAAAAACCCCTTTTTCCCAAGGCGGTGGAGCGGCGGTCAGCAATGGCCGCCACGAAGAAGCCAGCAACCGGGTAAGATTGCGCTGGAGGAAGTAAGAAGAGTGAAAGTGCTGTCTGAGCCGGGTCAAGTAACATCTTTCAAATTGGTTGGAACTGAGCTGTTTGAATTGCTGGAGGATACATTGTATCCCTAAGAAGATCGAAAGCGGCGGAGAAGCTGTTAAAGGGAACTTTTTTTTTCTTCACTCTCCCATCCCATGGAAACAGCAGATATGTTTGGACATATTGGACATTGAAAGTGAATTGTTTTGAGAGTTGAAGCTAAGGGACAAAAGGGTTTTTGGACATTGAAAAACTTAAGAAATTGGAAAACCCTTGTTGGAGGTATGGATTTCTGATTATTTAAAATTGATATTGCAAGTGGGAAGGGAGAGGAAAAAAAATTGGAGCAGAAGCTGAAAAAGGAGGAGATTGCCTAGAATCCCAAAGAAAGGTATATGGTAATTGGACCTCTTTGATTAAACATTAACCCCAGAAAGAGAAAGAGAAGAAGGAAGAAAAGTATTAATTTTTGGAATTTTTTTTGAATTATTCTTGATTAAAAATATTTGTGGTTGTTTTGGGAAAAGTTTCTTTTTTAATAATGGCATCGCTTGTGGATGAACTAGAGACTGAATATCAAAAATATAAAAAAAGATACTTTGGGCACTTTGTTTCAATTCTTAGAAATGGCGTTATGTACTTATGAAAAGTTGACTACGCAGCAGAAGGACTGGGACAAAGAAGAAGAGGAAGAAAAAACCATCTTTGATGAACAATGGGTTCTTTCCGGGGAGGAGGAGAAAAAGGATAAGAAAAAGGGGATTTAAAGAATTATAAAAACAACCAAAGAAGAGAAAAATGAGCGGAAAGGTGGAGGCAAGGTTAGAAAGGAAAGGAAAGGGATTAAGAAAAGGGAGGAGGAAAGACAAAGGGGTAAAAAGGGCAAGGAGAAGAATAAGCAAGAGAGAAAGGGGGGGAGGAGAAGCCTCAATGGGGGGAAGCAAGATCTAAAGAAAAAAAGTTTATTCAGAGACAATGGGTGAATTTAATTTAGGATAAAAGAGGGATTCTGGAGGGTACATAAGATTGTGTTTTTTATATGTGTATTTAGAGTATAAAATTCATTGTGTAATTTTAGAATCTATTAAACAGAATCCCAAGAAAAATTGTTATATGAAGTACTTTTAAGTTAGGGTAATGAGTTATAGACGTTACTCCAATTGGTGTATAGGAGAAGTATAATAAAAGAAAAAAGATGAATGGATAGTTGGAAATAGAACAGACAAAGAATATTATTGAAAATGGTAATAAGATATGAAAGGATATATAAAGGTTTTGTTATGTTTTTTTTTTTTTTTTTGGATGTTGTATATTGAAAAAAGGCAAAAAAAATTTTAATTAATAAGACATAATTTGGATGAAAAGGAGAAGTTGGGATAAGATATGAAGTTAAATAGACAAAGTATTGATACTATAATTTGGGATTGTTATGTTCTATTGGTTTTCTTCTTTTATTATTTTTTCTTAGAAAAGTACTTATAAGCTGTTATGCCTTGTGCATTGTTTATATAAAATTGATAAAAATGGTTTATATATATAATATAAAAAAGAAAATGATAATAAGATATGGAAGGATATATAAAGTGAATATGATGTTTGAACTTGTGTCTGTGTGAAGAGTTTCAACCCGGGATCAGACAACCTTCAGAAAAGATCTTTTAGTTTTGTTTATGTTTTATTGTGTTCTCTGTAAAATTAATAAAATTTGTTTAAAAAAAAAAGAAAGGATGATAAAGGCTGCTTCTTCAGGCTGAGACTTAGCTGCATTAGGAGGTAGGTGCCTCAATAAATAGATAAGAACCCTTTCCCAATTTATATTACTTTTATTTTCTAGATAACTATACTATAACCAGGAAAGGCCTGCAACAAAACAATAATAATTTGTTTATATTATTTCAATTTTTGCATCATTTTTATATCTTAGTCATATCAGAATTACTTTTAAAAATCATTTTTAGTCTAGATGCTGACCTGTCTTTGAGACTAGAAGTGTTATTCTAGGGCTAAGAGACCCTAGTGGCATTTTAAACATACCAAGTGAATATTAAGGAATTATAAGATGCCATATATTTTGTTCCATAGTTAATTTTTCTTTTAATCTTGTAAGCATTTTTCATTTAACTTTGTAAGATTATCAAAAGGAAGAAACCTATTATTCTTTTAACAGAGTTTAGACATTTCTGTTTTTAACACAGGAAAGCAAAGCATTATTTTCCCATAAATATAGTTGGAAGGTCTATTAGAAGTCATTTAGTTGAATAATTTGCTCCATACAGGATCCACTAGAATAGTGTTTTTCAAACTTGGCAAGCTTAAGACTTCTGGGACTCAGGGAACTTCTCCCTCACCAGAATGCCCCAAAAGTCCTTTTTCAAGAGGCAACTGACTGTGTATTTTGGGCTATCCTATGCATACTATTGTTTCTCTTCCTTTCCATGGGCATCTACATTAGTTTTATTTTTTTAAGGCTTGTATTGAAATGGATTTGGGAGCAATAATTAATTCTTAGTTACCCCTCAGTGAGAGTGTGCTCAACCAATTAAAGGAATTTGAGTCCTTCTAGCTAGACATTATGGGAGCTGAACCCAATCTCTGATTAAGGTAGTAAGTAGGAAAAAGACGTTCTTACAGTTCCTATAGTGAAGGGAAGAGTAATGCTGAGTAAGAGACTGCTCTTTTAAGAAGTTTCAGTTCCAAATCATTAAAAGGACCATTTCATTTACTTAAAAAGAAAAGTTCCAATTGTTGACTTTTCACTAAAAGATCCCTATCAGCTGGCAGTTATAGAAATGTGTTTTAGGTTGGCTTTAGAATAATACGTGCTGATGAAATGTAGTTATTTATACTTTGATGCAGTTGACCTACACACTGTTAAATATTTGTATTTAAATATTTTGTAAGATAATAGCCTTAAATATTTGTCTTAAAACACACACACACACACACACACACACACAAAATCAGGAAAATTACCTGTGTACCATATTTATTTTGTTCTTAGTTACCTTAGAACTGTTCCTTCAGTTTTTTTTTCACTTCTCTTTCTACCTTCCTTTCTACTCTGTGTTCCTTTTTCTGAATAATTTTAAAATGCTTTTCTCTCTGAATAAATTTATAATAAAGTTTGCTTAGTAATGCTGTAGTGTTGTAACAAAGACATTTTTACAAAAAAGGTTAATCCAGTTGTCGTTGCGTTTGCTGCTTGTGAAGACATGGTTTTATTGCTTGTAACAAAGAATTGTTGGAACTATAATAGTAGATTAGATAAGGATCAGATTTAGGGTAAAATGTAGAAATTCCTTTAATTATATACTGTTAAATAGTTCATTTGGAATCTAAGCCAGTTTGGAGAGTACAAATCTTGTCATGCTGTCTGGGAAATTTTGCAACAGGGAAGAAGAATCAAGAGAGAAGATGAATATATCTTAGGAAGCAGCACTGATTGACAATCAGTTTCACATGCTATTGTGCAAATGGAATAGACAACAGGTGGAAAGCATAGGCAGTTAGCAAGACATCCCCAATAAAGGAGTGGTTCTGTAGGTGGTGACCACAGACTATTTCTCAGTTCCTATGCTTTCTGGCTGATGGTTTGGTCACTTTTGAATGCTGGCGGTACTTTCACTCTAGTGGTAGCATGAGACGGAGTCTACAAACCACACAAGTGGTTTAGGTAGTGCAGCTTATCCAGAATGGCACATCAATGTGAGCTGTGGAAAGAAGGTTTGCTGTGTCTGTCAGCGTAGTATCCAGAGCATGGAAGCGCTACCAGGAGACAGGCAAGTACATCAGGAGACGTGGAGGAGGATGTAGGAGGGCAACAACCAAGCATCAGGACTGCTACCTCTGCCTTTGTGCAAGGAGGGACAGGAGAAGCACTGCCGGAGTCCTGCAAAATGACCACCAGAGGGCTACAAATGTGCATGTGGCTGCTCAAACGGTCAGAAACAGACTCCATGAGGGTGGTATGAGGGCCCAATGTCCACAGGTGGGGGTTATGCTTACAGCCCAACACCGTGCAGGATATTTGGCATTTGCCAGAGAACACTAAGATTGGCAAATTCGCCACTGGCACCCTGTACTCTTCACAGATGAAAGCAGGTTCACAGTGAGCACATGTGACAGATGTGACAGGGTCTGTAGATGTCATGGAGAACGTTCTACTGCCTGTAACATCCTCCGGCATACCGGTTTGGCAGTGGGTCAGTAATGGTGTGGGGTGGCATTTCTTTAGGGGGCCGCACAGCCCTCCATGTGCTCACTAGAGGTAGCCTGACTGCCATTAGGTACTGAGATGAGATCCTCAGATCCCTTGTGAAACCATATGCTGGTGCGGTTGGCCCTGGGTTCCTCCTAATGCAAGACAATGCTAGACCTCATGTGGCTGGAGTGTGTCAACAGTTCCTGCAAGACAAAGGGATTGATGCTATGGACTGGCCCGCCCATTCCCCAGACCTGAATCCAATTGAGCACATCTGGGACATCATGTCTCGCTCTATCCACCAACATTGCACCACAGACTGTCCAGGAGTTGGGGGATGCTTTAGTCCAAGTGTGGGAGGAGATCCCTCATGAGACCATCCGCCACCTCATCAGGAGCATGCCCAGGCATTGTAGAGAGGTCATACAGGCATGTGGAGGCCACACACACTACTGAGCCTCATTTTGACTTGTTTTAAAGACATTACATCAAAGTTGGATCAGCCTGAAGTGTTTTTTTCCACTTTAATTTTGAGTGTAACTCCAAATCCAGACCTCCATGGGTTGCTAAATTTGATTTCCATTGATAATTTTTGTGTGATTTTGTTGTCAGCACATTCAACTATGTAATGAACAAAGTATTTAATAAGTATATTTCATTCATTCAGATCTAGGATGTCTTATTTTTGTGTTCCCTTTATTTTTTTGAGCAGTGTACACACACATATACACACACACACACAAATCTGAATAGCAGGGCTGCCAACCTTGAGTGATAGTTCGGAGTGAGACACTGCGAGGGAGCGGAGCGACCGAGGGGGGGGGATGGTGTGGAAGGGGGTGTCCCCCCTTCCACGGTAGGGAGCTTTGACAATTTTACATTTTAAATGGTGCAATCTGATGCATACTTTAGTCATGATTTGGACATATACATACATACATACATGCAAGCAGCACCAATGTACTTGAACCGGATTTGTAAGATATTAATAATGCAGTTCACTGACCATGAATAATTGAAGTTCCTGACTTGTAACTGCAGTATTCTACCTCAACTGACTTTATTAGCTTAGTGATGTACTATAGACCACTATAGGATGAATTCAATGTGCAACAAAAAGACAAAAACCCGAAACAACTACAGAGATAATGCAAATACATCAATGGGTATTCTTCTTTCTGTATCAAATACCATACTACATGCCAATATCAAATGCTATAGTCTCAGTCTTTAATTATATACTAACTTGTTGACTGAAATAGGGGTTCATAATTTCAGACATGTATAAACTAAACATTTAATCAAATAATGAGTGCTTCATATAAATATACATATTGTTAACTGTAAAACTCATCTACTGTATTCTGAAGCTTGAGCACAGTGAGGAAACAGTATATTATTTATTGGGTAAGTTTAGATTCTGAACTTAATGGTCTTACTGCTCTTTGGATGGTAAATTGTGTTAAGATTAGAATATGTTCTAGTTGAGTCAGGGCTATCCCAATTTGGGGCTGAGAAGCCTACTGGCATCAAAAAAAGTCCTTATTGAGTCCTTATCTAAGGGTTTGAAAATATGATAATAATGTAGTACAGTCCTGTCGATCTGGTGCATGGAGACCTAGGATTTAAACTCAAAGGAGAAAGAGGAAAAAGTGATTCCTTCATCCACTGCCAGAGATGTAATCCTGTCAGTCCTCCAACCTTTCTATTAAGTATTTTGCAAAAAAGCTGCCCAGCCCCTTTATAGATCAGCCTGGCGCGCTTCTCGCCTTGCTGGTTTGGGAAGACTCTTTTGGATCAGCTAAAAGAGAGCATAAGGCGTGTAAAGGGGTGGTAATAATAATTATAATAATAATAAAATTTAAAATAATAATAATTTTATTCAGAGTTGTGTTGGATCTCTTTTTTGGGGGGGGGGGGGTGTTGTCCCATTCTTTCTTGGTGTTCTTTCTGTCCTTTTTGCTTTTTTAAATGGTCTTTCTCCCCTGGGCCAGAAATCCAGCCAGAGAAAATAAAGAAACATCACCAAAGATTTAAACACCAAAGGGTTAAATGGAAGCCACTCCGTTGGCTTTGCTTACCATTGTTATTACTGGCCGAGGCTGTAAAGAGGCTTTGCCAGCCCCCTCGTGTCCTTCTTTGGAAAGCCTAGGGCAGCTGGCTTGTCCCAGAGGACATTGCAGAGAGGGAGAGGGTGGGGCAAAGTGGCTGCGAGCGCCCCGGGCGGCGAAGAAGCCTCCTGCTCTTCGCTTTCCTGAAGCGAAAATGATCGGCATCGTGACAGTTACAGGACGCCGGCAGAAGGATTAAGGCGGGAAAAGAGGCGCGGTGGGGTGGCTGGGCAGGGCGGGGTGGCTGGGCGGGGCGGCGCTGGGAGCTCATCCTTCTCCTAAGCTAAGGGGAATATTCGGAATATAATCAGAGAATGTAGGGATATTTTTGTACATTCCATGATTTTGGGGGTTTAGCGTGAGATTTTGTTTATCAGAGTGAGACAGTCAAAATTGATTGAATTGCGTGAGTCTCACGCTGATTGCGTGAGAGTTGGCAGCCCTGGAATAGTATAAGATGGTCTATGATACATATTTAATTCTCTTATTGCCTTCCCAATATCTATTAGCCTGTATCACATATTTAAAGGAAATTTATTTTACTTTCAATTGAAGTCTATGCTCTTAAAGAAATAAACATGAATGCAAATTAAGAATTAAGATATTTTACTATAATGCATAAACTGTAGGATTTATTAACTCTTACGAATTCTAATATGGTAGAATAATACTTCTGGCTAAATAAACCTTTGCTCTTTTTTGTGTGAAAGAAGCAATAAAATAAAATGTTTTGATCTAGTTGACATTTCAAAACAATAATTATGGTTTACAATTAGTTAATTGCTATGGCTTATGAAGAGTAAACCACTGGTTTATAATTGACGAAACATCAAACATTCTTAATGGTGATATTTCACCTTCTTGCCTTTGGTTTTTTTTTTAATGCTTGTTTTGCAAGTCTTCTGAAAATATCATTGTGGAAGGAATCCCTTGTTTTCATAAATTAGGGGCATGAAATCATAGCCAACATAATGACTATTTCTGTAGGTCATCCATAATTATATGTGTAGGCCTTCTTTCTTCTTTTGTTCTGCATTTTTACATTTTGCCTTTAATGAATCACACTTTCTAAGAAGGTGTTTTCTTTATTACCTTAGTCTAACAAGCTCTGTATATGTATTTGTTGTCTTATCTCCAGAAATACATGCATATGCTCTGAATCACCCACCCATTTTTTTAACTTTAGGAATTATACAGAAAATGTTGACTCATTGGGGAAGAAATGTGGGTGAATGAACCACAATGTGCTAGTTAGTCTGAAGGGGATATATATAGTGCCACAGTGAAAAAGCTAGTCTAAATCTTGTACAGAAATATTTTTGAAGAGGACTAATCTGTTAAGTGCATGTTTCTTACAAGTCAAATAGCACATTGTTGGACAGAATATTAAGCATATATCTGAATATAAATTTTCTCTCAATTTTCGATGTAAGACTAATTAGGCAGCAATCTACAAATTCTGGCCATCATATCCAACCTCTTTGTCTTGGAATTATGGGAACTTTGATGTGCCTGAAGGAAAATAAAGTTGAGGAAAGAGTTTAAAGATTTATGCACTATGTTGTGTACAGGTAGTCCTTGACCTACAACCACAATTTAGCCCAAAATTTCCATCCCCAAGCAAGGTAGTTGTTCAGTGAGTTGGGTCTTATTTTTCAGGATCCAGATGTGCTCCCCAGGCCTTGAGTTTGACACCCCTATCTATAATGACAGCATGATAGAGCAGTTATTCAGCATTTACTTTGTAGATTGACTTGTGATTATTTTTCCTGAAAATAATGAAGTAGGGAAATCCTCAGTTATGTATAACTATTGGATATTTCCCAGGTTTTTTTTCCTTAATATTATCTCTTTGATATAGTATGTGATTTAAAAAAACACTTAAACCTTGCACTTTTTTTTAGGCAGCTTACATTCTCATGCACTTCTGTGACCATCTATTTGCTGTCTAATCTTTTTTCCCCTGCATTGTATTGTATTTACAGCTGATGGAGCTATACCAGCTAGGCACCTATCCTAGATAAACTACTTTTGGCGTATATAATTTCCTTTTTTGCCCTGCTTGTTGCCTTTAGAGCCACTATGTAGCTAGATTAAGGTTAAAATAGAAACCATTTTGATTTTTGAAGCACTGATTTCTATTGAAATTTACAAATTAAAAAAATAAGGTTTTGCATCTTGTTAGATTATTACTCATTGCACTAATCAGAAAAAGAGCAAGATTAAGAAACTGTAATTAGGAGAAAGAAAATGCTTCTAAGTTCTGCAGGTGCAATTAGAACTAAATCTAAATCTGTATAAATTAACTATTATTGGTGTGGCATTTGGAGATTTCTTACAGATTTCCTGAAGAAACTTACTGTGCCATTTTGATTACACTACAAAAATCTTTTCTTTAATCATGTTTATTTATTTATTGGCCTTTATGTTTGCAAATTTCCGTATACATATAAACATAGCATAATATAGAGGTTCATGAAAGTTCATAGACTTTCACAATCTTTTGTTTTAGCTAAATTTGAGAGTTTGCTGGAAAAATACAATCCTTGCTGGGTGATGAATTGTTTGCCCTTTAGGTAGGTAGAGAAAAAATGCTTTTGTTTGAAATCAATATAAATGTTTATTAGCTTGAAAAGAATTGGTCTAATCATGCCGCTAAAGATCAGCTCAGGCCTACATATTGTCACACTTAAGTCTTTGCTTAAATTGATTTTTAAATTGTTATTTGAAACTACTGTTGTGTATGCAATAAGATTAATAAAGTGTGAGCTTGGAGTAAGTGCAGGGTTCTGGCCCTGCACTTCTGATTGGATGTTAAGCGGCCGGACCGGATTGGCCCGTTCCGGGGAATCCGATTGGCCCTTAACAGAGAGTTCTTATTGGTTATAAGAGCTAGCGTTCCTAGCTTGTTATTGGTAAAACGTTACAGGGTTTGCGTATATAAGGCGGGTTTTACTGCTGTTGAATCGAAGAAGTCACAATGTAAATAAAGAGCTGAAGTTCACTGTTCAGAGGCTTGTCTCCATTCTTTCTTGCCCATGCTCAAAACATAACACTGGCGACGAAGGTGGGATTTGGAGATATCTGAACCAACGAAATTTCGAAGAACACCGAGCACGTGACAGACGACACCAACAAAGGAACCATGTCTGGCAGCATCGTACCACCCACTCCGTTCAATCCAATACAAGAGGACTGGGAGTCCTACATGGATCGCTTCCAAATGTTCTTAGAAACCAACAACTTAAAGGACGCCACACCAGGAAAGAAACGGGCGGTGTTCCTAACGCATTGCGGTCCAACCGTATTTAAGATGGCTAAAGCACTAGCCAAACCCCAAGAAGTGAAGGCTATGGATTGGGATGACCTCGAACCTATCCTGTGAGACCACTACGCCCCGACCATGCCTATGCTCGTGAGACGCCACGAGTTTTATCAAAGAAGCCAGCAAAAGGGAGAAAGCGTGGCCGACTTCATAGCAGACCTCTGAAATTTGGGAGGCCTCTGCAGATTCACTGATCTAGAAGAAGCACTAAGAGATCGCATAGTTCTGGGATTAGATGCACCAGGCGTCCAAAGCAAGCTGATGGCAAAAGGCGACATCAGCCTTGCTGACGCCATTGCCGATGCTACTGCAGCAGAAGCAACCAGGAAGTCGGCTGCACAACTACGCTGAAACCGCACTCCGGTACCACCACCGGCCAGCAAAATCTCACCTAGTTCAGAAGGGCAGCTCGCGACAACGCACCATGAGGACCTCTCTTCGTCGTCAGACAGCGACGAAGAAGGGGTCCATCGACTGCGGTCCGACCAGGAACCTCACCCGAAGCCCTTACGCCCTTGCGCCGGCTGTGGAGCCAACCATGCCAGGTCCAAATGCAAATTCCGCGACGCACTCTGCCATGAGTGCGGGAAATGAGGCCACATCGGATGGGTCTGCCGCAGCTTGCCAGGACCCAGAAAGGCCTCAAAAGGGGCTAACTATCACCAATCGATAGGAAACCATCCTGTAAGGCGAGAGCCAGTAAACCACTCCTACAGAAATCGAGCTTTGCAGAGAGAAGAGGCTCACCATACTATCACTATCAGTCACGCCTCAGTCTTGGACACTAAGAAAATCCAAGTCACGGTAGCCATCGAGAACCAGCCTTGCCACATGGAGGTCGACTCGGAATCGTCCCTCTCGATGGTGTCTTGGAAGACACTCAAGCAACTCATCCCCACAATTCAACGCCAAGATCTCCGTTTCCAACGCCTCATCCTCAAGGACTACCAGGGGAATCGAATCCCCGTTGTTGGGTCCTGCCGAGTCCGAGTCTCCTTCAAGAAGCACACAGCGTACTTACCTTTAACGGTCATCGATAGAGATAGGCCTAGCCTACTGGGCCTCCAATGGTTCGCGCCACTCGGCATTGAAGTGGCCGGCATAAACTGAGTCGGTGGCTGTGACTGGGAGGAAGACCTTATCTCTGAGTTCAGGGACGTCTTCGCGGACAGTTTAGGCGAGTACAAGGGGACCCCGATCTCATTCAGCCTAGATCCAAAAATAGCTCCCATTCGCCTAAAGCCCCGTCGAGTTCCGTTTGCCTTAAAATCGAAAATCGACGAACAACTCGACAAACTGATAGCTCAGGGGGTGTTGGAGCCCATCGATCACTCCCCTTGGGAAACCCCTATTGTAACACCCATTAAGCCGGACGGGTCAATCCGAATTTGTGGGGACTACCGGGCCACCTTGAACCACGCCCTGCAGCAGAATGCGTATCCAGTTCCGGTGGTGCAGCACCTCCTCCATTCCCTGGGGGGGCGGGAAAGTTTTCACTAAATTGGATTTAGCTCAGGCATATCATCAATTACCAGTAGATGAAAAAACGGCACAGGCCCAAACTATTGTGACGCACCGAGGTACCTTTAAATGTACCCAGCTGCAATTCAGAGTTAGTGTAGCCCCGGGGATCTTTCAGAGCCTTATGGAAAGGTTATTGCAAGGAATTAAAGGCGTGGTCCCCTATTTTGACGATGTATTAATTGCAGCCCCTACAAAAAAAATCTTACAGGACTGGTTAAAATTAGTCCTTAAAAAATTCCAAGAGGCTGGTCTTAAGGTTAAAAAAAACAAATGTAAATTGTGCACTGACAGTGTTGAGTTTTTAGGGTATCTGATTGATAGCCAGGGCATTCACCCTACCGAAAGTAAATTAAAAGCGATCAAAAACGCTCCCAGGCCATGAAACAAGGCCGATCTCCAGGCGTTCCTAGGCCTCATCAATTTTTATAATGTATTTTTACCGCACAAAGCAACTGTCGCTGAACCGTTACACCAATTGTTAGATAAAAAAGCAAATTGGTTATGGGGTTACCGTGAAGGACAGGCGTTCCAAAATGTTAAAAAACTGCTCACTTCTGACTCTGTACTCATGCAGTATAACGAGACTTTGCCGTTAGTTATAACCTGTGATGCATCGCCTTTCGGGGTGGGCGCCATTTTGAGCCACGTACTGCCTAATGGGAATGAAGCCCCTGTTGCATATTTTTCAAAGACTCTTTCAAAAACGGAGTGGAACTATGGACAAATTGATAAAGAAGCCCTCGCAATTGTCTCAGCTGTGAAAAGATTTCACGAATAAGTGTATGGCAGGGTTTTTACTATTGTGACTGACCACAAACCTTTGTTAGGGATAATAGCCGGAGTTAAGCCAACTCCCTACATATTATCCCCTAGGATGACCCGATGGTCAGAATTCCTAGCTGCTTATAACTATCGGCTGCAATACCGCCTGGGGAAAGCCATTCCCCACGCCGACGCATTGAGCTGAGCACCGCTTCCAGAGACTCTCGACGATCCGGCACCAACGGTAACCACATTGCAAATCAAGGCACTCAACTCACCGCCACTGACCGCCCGAGATATTGCGAGAGAAACCAAACGCAACCACACCCTAGCACGAGTCCTAGGCTGGGTAGAACGTGGATGGCCATTGGACCAGTTATCAGATGACTTCACACCATTCAAGTCTCGACAGACCGAGCTTTTCTATCAGAAAGGCTGTGTCATCTGGGGCGATAGAGTCATTATCCCAGAACGACTCCGAAAAGCGCTGCTGAGAACTTTGCACGATGGCCACCCCGGCATCGTGTGAATGAAAGCCCTTGCGCGAAGCTATGCATGGTGGCTGGGCATTGAGAAGCAAATCAAACAGTGGGTTAAAGCTTGTCCCAAATGCCAAGAAGTCAGCAACGCCCCACCAAAAGCCATGCCTACTGAATGGGAGACACCACATGGACCCTGGTCCTGAATTCACCTGGACTTCACGGGGCCAACCTGCTTACCGTCAACGCCTACTCGAATTGGCTCGAAATTCATCGCATGACGATTGCGACCTCCGAGGCGGTTATCAAGATTTTAAACAGACTCTTTGCAACCCACGGATTATCAGACATCCTGGTATCCGATAATGGACCACAATTTACTGCACTAGCGTTCGAGCAGTACCTCACTGACTGCGGCATCCGCCATGCGCTCATCTCGCCTGCGCACCCTGCGACCAATGGTCGAGCAGAACACATGGTCCAATTTGTGAAGAAAACCTTGTAAAAGGTAGACTACGACAACATTGACGACAAGGTTAATCAAATCCTCTTCTTGCAACACATCACCCCACATAGCATCACCAACAAAACTCCTGCTGAACTGCTAATGGGACAAAAGCTCCGCTCCCACCTCGACCGGTTGCACCCGGCTTATGAACCAGAGAAACCATTAGGATCCAGCAGCCGCTGTCGCACCTTCCAGGTAGGAGACCTGGTTTATGCAAAAAACCTATCGGGCGACCCGTTGTGGGTGGAAGCGACAGTAGTACGTGTAACCGGCCCCAGATCCTACTTTGTGCAATGCTTTGACGATAAACTTTGGAAACGGCATATCGACCAATTATGATCGTGGCTTTCAGCAGCCAGTCCGCAACTCCCCTATGACCAAACTGAGGGGGGGGAGGTACGGAAGAAGATGAATTCCTAGGAAACCCGTTCGAAGGAAACGACGGTTTAATAGAAACTCAGGAAGCGGAGCCGGAGGGAGAAACATTTGCACCTCAGGGAATTGCAGAAAATGTGGGCAATGATGTAGAAGTAAACTCTGAACCAGAGGCAGCCCCACTGCCAAACAATGATCTACCTCAGCATGATTGCAACTAGCCGATAAAATGAAAATCAAAGAGACTAAAAAGACAACCGTCCTACCTAAGGGACTATGTAACTGTGCCCTGAAATAAGAAGCCAGGGGGAAGGGGTGTTATGTATGCAATAAGATTGATAAAGTGTGAGCTTGGAGTAAGTGCAGGGTTCTGGCCCTGCACTTCTGATTGGCTGTTAAGCGGCCAGACTGGATTGGCCCATTCCGGGGAATCCAATTGGCCCTTAACAGAGAATTCTTATTGGTTATAAGAGCTAGCATTCCTAGCTCATTATTGGTTAAATGTTGCAGGGTTTGCCTATATAAGGCGGGTTTTACTGCTGTTGAATCGAAGAAGTCACAATGTAAATAAAGAGCTGAAGTTCACCGTTCAGAGGCTTGTCTCCATTCTTTCTCACCCATGCTCAAAACATAACAACTACCACATCAACAACAAACATTAAATTACATATAATGTAAGGAAAAGGTTGTTATATTCATAGTTATAATATAGATAGAATTGGAGAATAATTCACTCCTTCCAACTCCTTAGGGAGTTGGAGGTGCGTCATATTTTCACCTAATCTTACTAACTTATTTATGCATTTGAAATAGAGTAGACTTGCTGTAATATAAATTGCAGGTCGGTACATAAATATACTTTAGGTCACATTTCATCTAGGTGATCACCAGAAAACAACTTGGTGACTCATCATTAGCATCACTGATGTTCCATCAGTGATTTTCTCTACAGGGTTTTTGTTACATTGAAAAATCAAGCTAGAGTCCTGGCCAGTAGATACGAGAGAGGAAATTGGTGTTCGATGGTCAAGGCATGGAAAAGGTTAGTAAACAGACAAAAGAGAATTTGCTGTACGTGATTTGGGGATGTAGAGAAGAGGGAGAAGACAAACTGGATGATTGCTAATTTGGCTAGTGTAGCCTCTATTGTTATGAACTAAGCAAACTCGTTAGCTTGCGATTCTAAATAGTTTTGCTTTCACAGCAGGCTCGTAAACCTGCACTTCTGATTGGCCGCTAATAGCGGATCGTGATTGGTCGTTGTTGGCTGATCTGATTGATTGTTAGAGGGTCGCCACTGATTGGATGCTTTCTAGCGCGGCAAACTCAAATCATGGGATGTTTTGACAGCAGCCAGCTCTATAAAAGGAGCTGCTGCTGCCCTAGCTTTTCGCTCTGTTCTGAAGTCACTAATAAAGAGTTGGAGTCACTATTCAATGCCTCGTCTCCATTACTTGCACCCACGCTTCCAGATCTAACACTGGCAATGAGGGTGGGATTCGGAGATGAGAGAGCTGAATGCTAACAGAACATGTGGCTGAGAGTGCACCAATCATGGCAGAATGACTAGCGGCACCATACCACCCGCTCCATTTGACCCAGCTAATGAAGACTTGGACTCATATATGGACAGGTTTCAGATGTTCCTGGAGACCAACAACCTGAAGAATGCAACGCCTGGCAAGAAACGAGTGGTGTTCCTGACCCATTGCAGGCCCGCCATTTTTAAAATGGCAAAGGTATTTGCAAAACCAGCTGAAGTCAAGACGATGGACTGGGACAACCTCGCCCCAATCCTCCGGGCCCATTATGCCCCAGCGGTGCCAACACTCATCAGGAGACACGAGTTTTACCAGAGGGACCAACAGGAAAGTGAAAGTGTTGGAGACTTCATCGCAGACCTCAGAAACCTGGGGCAACTCTGTGGCTTCGCAAACCTCGAAGAAGCCATGAGAGATCGAATTGTTCTGGGTCTAAAAGACCACATAACCCAGAGCAAAATCATGGCAAAGGGGGACATTGCCCTCGCGGATGTCATCACCGATGCTATTGCAGCAGAAGCAACCAGGAAATTGGCAGCTCGAATGCGCCGAGTGAACGCACCACACTGCCAACTCGCCAGTGACCATACGCCCCTTTCCGAAAGGCACGCAACAACCACGCACCATGAAAATCTCAAATCCTCCTCAGAAAGCGAGGAAGACGAGGTCAACAGACTCAGGTCAGACCACAATCAGCGAGATCAACGGGCTCGTAAGCCCTCGTATCAGCCCTGGATGCGGGGGAACCACCGACAATCGGACTGCAAATTCCTAGACGCCCTCTGTTGTTCCTGTGGAAAGAGGGGCCACTTTGCAAAAGTCTGTAGAGGCAAGCGAGGGTCCAGCCCAACCCGCAGAGAAAATAACTTCCAACAGACAACAGGCACCCCACCAGTAAATCGGGACCGCCCAAGCAACCAATGAAACCACTACTGCAGAAATCAAGCACCAGCCACTTCTATCAGATGAGAAGAGGCACACCAAACCATCACTATCAGCCACGCTTCATCCCTTGATGCAAGAAAGATCTGAATAAAAGTCACCATTGAGAAGCGTCCATGCGTTATGGAAGTCGACTCTGGGTCATCCCTATCAATGGTCTCCTGGAAAACCCTCAAACAGCTGATCCCTGACATCCGTCGCCAGGATCTCAGCCCTCAAAGAATCATATTGAAGGATTACCAAGGAAATAGGATCCCAGTCGTCGGTTCCAGCCACATCCACGTCTCCTTCAAAGACCACGCCGCAACTCTACTACTTACAGTCATCGATAAAGGTTGACCCAGCTTATTAGGCTTGCAGTGGTTCGCGCCACTAGGAATCGAACTGGCAGGCATCAACCAAACCAAACGATTACTGGGAAGCAGCTCTCGTCCAAGAATTCCAGGAAGTGTTCACCGAGAAGCTAGGCAAGTACAAGGGATCCCCCATATCATTTAACCTCTGCCCATTCGCCTTAATCCCTGTCGAGTACCTTTTGCACTTAAACCAAAATTGATGAACAATTGGACAAATTAATAGCTTAAGGCGTGTTGGAACCGATCGACCACGCCCGATGGGAGACCCCAATTGTAACCCCCATAAAGCCTGATGGATCTCTGAGAATTTGTGGGGATTACAAGGCCACCTAAATAACATACTTCAGCAGAGCGCTTATCCTGTGCCTGTGGTCCAACACCTATTTCACTCCTTTGGGGGCGGGAAAATATTCGCAAAATTGGACCTAGCCCAGGCATACCAGCAGCTGCCTGTAGATGCAGAGACTGCAGAAATCCAAACTATAGTTACACACAGAGGGGCATTCAAGTGTAACAGACTCCAGTTCAGAGTGAGTGTAGCACCTGGCATCTTCCAAAGTCTGATGGAGAGATTGCTACAAGGCATACAAGGGGTCATGCCATATTTCGATGTCTTGATAGCTGCCCCCACTAGAAGTCTACTAGAAAAGCGGCTAAGAATGGTCCTCCAAAAATTTAAAGACGCTGGCCTGAAGGTCAAGAAGGACAAGTGCCAACTGTGTATGGAGAGAGTTGAATTCCTTGGTTACCTTCTTGACAAACAGGGAATTCACCCTACTGAGAAAAAATTGGCTGCAATAAAGAACACCCCAAGACCTAGAAACAAAACAGATCTTCAAGCCTTCCTGGGACTTATTAACTTTTATAACATCTTCCTACCCCAGAAGGTGACTGTTGCTGAATCCCTGCATAGGCTCCTCAATAAGAAGGCTTCCTGGGTCTGGGGACATCAAGAAGAGTGAGCTTTTCAGCAAGTAAAGGACCTTTTAACATCTGATGCTGTATTGATACAATATAATGAGACTTTACCCTTAAATGTCACCTGTGACGCCTCACCGTTTGGAGTAGGAGCCATCCTGAGCCATGTCCTACCAAACAGCACTGAAGCACCCATTGCATTTTTTTTCCAGAACTTTATCTAAAACTGAAAGAAACTATAGCCAACTAGATAAAGAGGCTCTCGCTATTGTGGCTGCAATCAAACGATTCCATGAGTACGTATATGGAAGGTCCTTTTCTATAATCACCGATCACAAACCATTACTGGGCATCTTGGCGGGGGATAAACCAACTCCCCATATCCTATCGCCAAGAATGACACGCTGGTCAGAGTTTTTAGCTGCATACAACTACCAACTGCTACGCCGTCCGGGGAAAGCCATTCCCCACGCTGACACCCTGAGCCGTTCTCTGCTACCCAAAGCCCTAGATGACCCAGCTCCAACCCTAGCTGTACTACAAATTGAGACACTCCCTTCACCACCGCTGACTGCACAAGATATCGCATCCAAAACAAGGAAAGACCCTTGTTTGGCATGAGTCCTCAGCTGGGTAGAAAGAGGTTGGCCTGACAATGAACTCAATGACACCTTCAAGCCTTTCATACACAGACAGACAGAACTTTCCCCCCAAAAGGGATGTGTGTTATGGGGAGACAGAGTCGTCATCCCAGAAAGACTACAGCATAAAGTCCAAAAACTATTGTATGATGGACATCTGGGCATCGTGCGGATGAAGGCACTAGCACGGAGCTACGCTTGGTGGCCAGGTATAGATAAACAAATAGAAACCTGGGTAGCCACCTGCAACAAGTGCCAGGAAACATGCTCCGCCCCACCAAAAGCACCACCAACCGAATGGAAAGCACCCCGAGGTCCCTGGTCCCGTATCCACATCGATTTTGCGGGACCCACAAAAGGACATACATTTCTCATAACAGTGGATGCCTATTCCAACTGGCTGGAGGTCCACAAAATGAAGAACACCACCACAGAGGCAGTCGTTAAAAAACTAAACAGACTATTTGCCACACATGGCTTGTCAGACGTCTTAGTTTCAGACAATGGCCCACAGTTCACCGCCTTGGCATTTGAATAGTACCTAGAAGACCGGGGATACGCCATGCTTTAACATCGCTGGCTCACCCTGCGGCCAATGATAGGGCTGAACGAATGGTTCAGTTCATAAAGAAAACCTTACACAAGATGGAACAAGGGAACATGCACGACAAGATAACCAGGATGCTTCTCCTCCAACATATTACTCCAAGCAGCATCACACACAAAACTCCAGCCGAACTCCTAATGGGCCGGAAACTTCAGTCACATCTTGACTGTCTACACCCTGTCTACACGCTGGAAAAGCCTCTGGGTTCCAGTAGCAAGTATCACACATTCAAGGTAGGCGACCCATTTTTTGCAAAAAACCTTACCAGTGACCCATTGTGGGTCCCCGCTACTATAACCCAACTTACGGGTCCCCGTTCCTACCATTTACAAACTGCTGATGGGAGACTGTGGAAGCGCCACAATGACCAGCTACGCTCCCGGCTGGCTTCTACCCCCTTCACAAGCCCTGAACTCCAAACCAGGGGGGGAACGGAAATCGAGGGGGCCGAAAACAAACTAGCATCCGACCCAGTACTCGAAAACCAGCAATCAGCGCAACCAAACCTGAATTATTCATCTTCCGAAAAAGAGCCAGGGCAGATGGCCATCTCTCCACGAAGCAGCATGGCAGCATCAGCAACCCCAGAGAATCCAGATGACAGCCTTGATGAAAGTAGAGATGACAACACCAAGTCACCCATCAGAGCAGCCAGCTCACCATCACCGCCGAGTTCAATCAACAGCCCACCGGAACCAGAGTCCGGACAAAGACTGGTGGAGGAACGAAGATCAGGTAGACAGGTGAGACGACCTGCCTACCTGCGAGAATACATCACCCCACCCTTGAGACGGAACCTAGGGGGGAGGGGTGTTACAAACTAAGCGAACTCATTAGCTTGCAATTCTAAATAGTTTTGCTTTCACAGCAGGCTCGTAAACCTGCACTTCTGATTGGCTGCTAATAGTGGATTGTGATTGGTCGTTGTCGGCTGATCTTATTGGCTGTTAGAGGGTTGCCGCTGATTGGACGCTTTCCAGCGCAGCAAACTCAAATCATGGGATGTTGTGACAGCAGCCAGCTCTATAAAAGGAGCTGCTGCTGCCCTAGCTTTTAGCTCTGTTCTGAAGTCACTAATAAAGAGTTGGAGTCACTATTCGATGCCTTGTCTCCATTATTTGCACCCACGCTTCCAGATCTAACATCTATTGTCTTCCTGTTCACAATCTTTTGAACTAAAGCAAGAAACATTTAGAAGAAAAGACACCATTCCCCACAGGAAACTATCCCCAGGTTTTGGGAATAGTTGTTCCTAAAAGGAGATACGATTTTGTATTCCTATGTATGATCATTACAGTTGAGAGCTCAGAAAACTCTTGAGAGCTAGCAAGAGATTAAAAAAATGAATTAAAGTTATAATTCCTCACTCTATAATTTCCCTTCTTGGTTAAAGACTTTTCATGCCAAAGATTGGATTGAAAGGGGTTTCTAAACATTCAAAATGTAAACATGTATGGAATAATCAGTAGCCACTTGCTTTTTGTGCCTTACCTAGAAAAAAAATGTATTCATCCTCAGGATCTTAATTTTTGTATAAAGTTCTTTAGGACTGGATTATAAATCTGGGAATATCTTTGGGAATAAATCCAGCAAAAACTGTGTGCAATCATTGTTTTGTTATTCCAAGTAAATGAAATAGCAAACGCAAAGTCAATAGAAGCTAAAAAACCCTGCATTTAAAACAAGATTGTCCTAATCTTCCTCCTTTTCAGGATTATGTTGGTGCTCTTTTGGAGATAACCATAAAACAGTACAGCATACTCATCTGTTTCCTTGACAACAAGACTTGCCAAAGGCAGTGCAGGATTTTCTCCTCCTATCTTCTTAACCTTTACAAACTAGTTGATGATTTCCGATCTTTATTTTAAATGACTAAGATGTGTATCAAGTTAAAAGTATACAATTAATTGAAAAATTAAAGTAATAGTTTACAACATTTCAGTGTATTGATATATTATTGAAAAATGTAATTAATATTTAAAACATTTTTTCATCCTGGAACACAAATATCAGAGTCCCAGTTAGCATGTAGATGAAATAAACATAATAAACTTTTTTCAACTCATCAATTTTGCAAAAAGAAAAGATAATTTTTAATTTTTTTACTTGGATGCATGCAATAAAATTAGCACTTTAATTATTTGTGCTGATTTTATTAAGATTTTTTAACACCAGCTTCTTTTTCCTTTTATTTTTTCTATTAAACAAAATACAAGAAATTTATTTGTTACAAGAGAAGTATGGCCTTGCTATGATTAAATAAAGAAAACTTTATTGTTGTCAAGTACATAATAAAATTCAACAGAATAAAATGGGATTATATTCTTAATTCTGTTATGCAACTAAAACACTTAATTTATAAAATAATTGTCAAATTAATTCAAACAAAACAGAAAATTGTAATTATTTTAATAGTTATACTGTTAAAAGAAATATATTTTCTATTTAAGTGCTATTACAATTGTTGGATGCTTAATTTAAGTATACTTTCTATTTCTTAGGAAAGCCACAAGTTCAAGAATTCCAGCATTCTTGTAGTGTCTGATATTCCCAATTTGGCCTAATTTGAAGGGGTAGCAATAATGAAGATAGTCATGCTAAGAAACTCTGACCGGTTTCTGAGTATTACTTGGAACTTCCGTGCTTTTCTACTTCAAAGACACTTATTTTATACTTTGCCATTTCCAGAATTTGAACTCCATATGGAAGAATGATAGATTCGATCCATTAATGAAATACCTTAACTTTATAAATATATTAAGATGATTCAGTTTTTACTGATCATTTTTTTTCATTAGAGGGGGTTTTCAATAGTAGAAACTGAATCTTGGATGAATTCGCATTCATTTCATGGAAATAGTCATTTTTGCTTAGTTTAATGGGAGGAGGCTTTTTGTAGGCATTTGAATTTAACTGACTTTGACTATAATCTCTTTTTAGGTTTTCAGTACCTACTCTGATGAAGAATACAACCGGAGAAATGAAACAGTTGATCCAATATCTTCATCAGCTGAATATGAATTAGAAAAACGTGTGGAAAAATTGGATCTTTTCCCAGTAGACATTGAAAAAGGTATATATTCTGGAATTGCCATAGGGCAGGAGTTGAATGGTTTAATATATTAAGTGCTACTTAGATGTGCCCTTTAAAAAAATTGGCATTTGGATATAAAAATTAGCTGTATATTGCTCCTTGAATCTATAATAAGTAATCCATAATATAATTTATTGACATAATTTCATGAGTTTTTCATTTTTGTGAGAGAGTAAATTCATATGAATTTTAATCCTGTGCTCACAGCCCTTAAAACTCATTGGCTTCAGTGTAATTTTTAAAGAAGCTTAACTAAATGCCTTGAGATACAAGCTGAGAAAAAGAATTTAATGTATATACTGTTTACATATTTTAAATAAAGAGATGGGATATTTGATTAGTATGCACCCCCCAAAATATAAATTATTAAATGATGATAAGTTAACCACTGAGACATTAGTGAATCTTCGTTTGTAAAAATGTCAGGCCTTAAGCCCCATGTTTGAATTCCAATTTCTAGGAAGGAAATCAAAAGAACTAAGGTAAGTGCTTTCCACTTTCTGGAAGATAAACAATTTAAAAATGACTGTGCATTAGGAACTTCTCCCTAAATGTATCTACTTGTTCCACTATGTTGTATGGAGTGAGTGTACTACAGGACACTCTCTATAAATAATTTCATCTAGTAAGACTTAGAAGGAATGTCTTCTCCAGAATTGCCCTTGCCCTGTAAAATAGCTGTCTCCTGAAGATCAAGTAAGGCTCTCATTCTTTTGACCTTTCTGAAAAGCCTTGGTGTGTAAGTCTTCCCCAAAGTATTGGGCCAAAATAAGGTTGTAACTGTCAGAGCAAGGAATAAAAAATAGTACAAGGGATTACTCCAGAACAGTTTCTTCATTGTTATTCTCCTATAGATGAGAATCTTGCCAGGCTAAAGCATACATTTGCATAGATATATCCTATGAAAGGTTGGGGGTGTTCACTCTGGCTGTTTTCCTTCATATCAAAGATTCCATGCTGAGCTGTCTCTTTGCTTCTTGGAAAGGTCTTCTCCTTACTTTGTACTACATTTCATCACAATAAGTTCAGATGTAGGCAGATCTTGTTTTGCATTACTAGGAATTACTTTGGTGTTGGTTCAGTGGTTTTATTTTATGCTTTATTGTGCCATTGTGCGCCACCCAGGGTTTAGTTTAGTTAGTTTATTGTCATTGCACCTCGTACAATGAAATCAAATACCATCTTTAGTGCACATCATGATCATGAAAATAAACAGGAACACACATCCTTCACACTCCACATTGAATTGAAAAACCCTGACACCACACCAACATTGTACTATACAGTAGAATTCAACAGGTGGCCATGTAAGTCTACTTCAGGGGTCTTCAAACTTGACATCTTTAAGACTTGTGGACTTCAACTTCCAGAATTCCTCTTCCAGTCATGTTAGCTCATGAATTCTAGGAGTTGGAGTCCACAAGTCCTAAAGTTGCCAAGTTTGAAGATCCTTGGTCTACTTTTTTGCCTACATGTATAGATTACCAAAGTTCAAAGTTGGTATTGAAAGGGGCAATTAAATGTTTTAAAATGAAGCAGGGAAAGTGTCACCTCTCAGACTATTCCAGTTAAAAACCTTCTGTGAAGTTCCATTTCCAAGAAGTGTGAACATTTATCATCAGAAAAAAGGCAGAGTGTCTCCACAGCAGTTACAATGCCACTTTTTAATATTTACTTCAATAAATTAAAAACATATGGAGTGATTGATTATTGACAGACAGACCAGATGAAGATATACTATCTGGGGCTTCTAGAGGAAAGGTACAGTATAAATCTAATAAATATATAACAAATCAGTTACCTTGGCACCACAACACTGTCTGTCATCCTAGTAACAGTCATTTTCCACTGTGCTCCATTTTTCCATTCTTTTTCCTTCTTCATTTCTTTTATAAGACATATATGCCAACCTTTAATTTTTTTCTATTTTTAAGGGAATAATTTCTCCTATCTCATTTATTGTGCTGCAAACCATTTTTGTAAATTATCTGCAGATCTTTAAAAAATACTTTCAATTCTAATATGGTCCTATTATTAAATATATGTATATGTAAGATTATATTAGACAATATTGCCAGAAGATTTTTGCTAAGTCTATAATGCTGGGAAAAGTGGAAAGAAACACAACACAGATGAGTGGATTCAACTACAGCAGCGGTGGGTATGCTTTTGGAAGAGCTGAAGGACCAAACTGAGACAACTCATTTTAGAGAAAATATCAGCATAGTGATTAAGTATTAACACTAACTTGATGGCACATCTTTCTTTCTTTCTTTCTTTTTTTCTTTCTTTCTTTCTTTCTTTCTTTCTTTCTTTCTTTCTTTCTTTCTTTCTTTCTTTCTTTCTTTCTTTTTATCTATCTATCTGTCTATTTATCATTCATTCATTCATTCATTTCCAAAGATATCAGTGGTCATATAGTGAGGAAGATTCTCGAATGCTTGCAAATGATTACTGGGATCTTTGAGTTTGCAGAAAAAGAGTCTTAATGATATAGTTGTTTTTGTGTAACCAAAAAATACCTGTACCAGTTTCTACAAAATGAACGTATATTTTGCAATGAGCTAACTTTTCTGAAACAATTCTCATAATGTACAGATATAAATTGGGGTAGTTGGTGGCTGAAACTTGTATTAGAATCTTGGATTTTATTGCAAAGGTTTATAGTGTTAAACCAAAAAGTGAGAAATGAAGTAAGTTTGAAAAATTCACGGGTGGAAGACCATCCATTGAATCACTATTGTATCTGTATAAGTATAACCTAGCACTGAAGAAGTTTTTTTTTTTTCTGGTCTACCCAACTAAGGGAGGGAACATACTGCTTCCACTCTCACCTTTCAGTCCCAATCTAGGAACCTTCGCAGGCAATCCCTTTCGCGACAAAGTATTTTTGTATTGAATGTATATTTTACCGACACTGATGATGTTACCTAGTTTTGTAATGAAACATCTGCAAGAAAACCACCAAGCTCAGAAAGCACCAGGGACTCCACAATTCAATCCTGAGCTGCAAATATTTATGTATATTTATATGTGCTTTTGTGCACAAAATTTGAAATCAATTAGAAAGTATAGGATTATTCCTATGCACTAATTCCTAATTAGCTTCATTCAATTTGTTTTTCAGATGAGCAAGGATTTGGTATTACTATTATTGGAATGGGAATTGGAATTGGAATAGAAACAGGTTTTGAGAAGCTAGGTATATTTGTAAAAACCATTACAGAAGATGGGCCTGCAGAAAAAGATGGCAGGTAAATATGAATGATCATTGTTTGATGTATCACTGAAAATTAAAGTGTATTGTGGTGTACACTTCTAAAAATTACAAAATTAATAGAGCCTATAAATAATAAGTGTGTGTTTTTCATTGAAAGTGAGTATTTATAAATTCTGTAGTTTTATTAGTGATTTAATCAAACATCACATTTGGTTTTATTTTGATCTTTCATGCTGAAAATTAAATCATATTGAAGGTTAAACATCTAAAAATTTAACATATTTGAGTGTCTTAACTTTCATTACATTTTTTTTTTAAACTTACATCAACATGACATCAACCAGCCAACATTAGTGAGAAGGCAATTCTTTGAAGAGTTGTTATTTTAATGTCACAGAAAATCTACTTTTGAATATACAGTAAACTTGAAATAAGCAATGAGAACCATTGAGGAAAATACTTATTTCTCTATCAAGCATTTAGTTCTTATTATCCTGAAGTTACTGTACATTTGTAGGCAAACTGAAACTATGATTAGTTATTTCTAATTGAATCCATGGGATAAAATTTGGAGATCAAAAAATGAATCATATAAACAGAGAGAAATTCAAGATAAAATAAAGAATGAACATTGATGGAACACAAGTTAATTATAAAAAATATAAGGGAAACTTATTATCAAACACAAAATAGTGTACTGATGCTATATTCAGAGTATCAAAGTTTGGATATAAACAAATCACAAAGAATTAATTAAAAAGTCTAAAAATGTAGAAAGGATAACATGCCAAGACTTAGAATATCATTTGGAAAACTATTCAGACAGTTGATATCAGTTACCAACAATTTTTCCCATTGAGTAAGAACACAAAGCTCTTATATTACATACAAGAATTTATACAAAGATTCAGTTTGGACATTCAACTTGAAGCCAAGTTGATCAAATATTTGAAATGATTTGCTTTCCAAAGATCAGTGGTTTGGATTAAGTTTGAAAAAAAAATCAACATGCCAACTATTAATATTAATTTCATTCATTCATGAATTGAATTCATATAGACAAATACAAAGTTAACTGCAGAAAAAAAGAAACTATGATCATCAGAGATTCTGATGCATCTGTTCATTATTAGAATAGCACAGGTAATCAGTTAAACATAAATTGAAGAGACAGAAAAAATATTTTGTATCCTAGTTGTGATCTTTATTATATGGTTTTAATTCTATATCTGGAACAAGAAGGGCTCTAGGGACAATATGAGTAAATCGAAACCATAATGAGTTATAGGTTAATATCTTTGGGTCCATCTGGTGAGGACCATGAGGTATGGAAGGCTGTGATTTTTGAATATAAGAGGAGTAAATGTTAAAGAATAGATATAACAAGTGAAATGAAAGAAAAATAAGAAATATTGTTTATGGAGCTAAGAGAATAATTTACTGGATTTTAAAGGATAAGGAAATTGCTAGGCTATTCTTTCCAACTAAGCAAGTAAATATGTGGCAAAAAATGATGATACCTCATAGTGTCTTACTAATCTGAGAGATCAACTAACAATATATTTAGCAACCATTAGGCAAATGAAAATTCAAGTGCTGACTGTCCACCTTCTCAGAAGAATTTGACACCCCAATAGACTGGACTCATGGGAGCAACAAACCCAGACTATAACAGCTTTGAAATGCTTTTATATATCTTTTATATATTTAGTATGTTTCCAAATGAAATATTATATTTAGTAAATGCAGTTACAAGGAATAAAAGTAGTGTCCAGTTTACCAGCTCTGCAACACTCCTATGGGTAGACTTTGGAAAGGGTAAGTAGATTGCAGTTTTTCTTCCAACTATGAATTGTTACTGTACTTGCAAATAGCATGAAATGCCATTCGGGTATTTGGAGAAGTCTTCATGTCACCCATATCCAGGCCTCATTCTCTATTTTGAAAATGGCCTGTACTGGATAGAAAAGTATAGTTCAGTGGTTATAAGCTCTCTATTAATGGCTCAAAATGCTATCTCTACATGTACTTGTATATGCATCTTTAAAGGGAATCTTCACTGGATTGACACAGTGAAATGGATTGTGTTGTGGGTGAATATTTTATATGGAACAGTACTATACCTATTAGGATGATGGCCTTTTGGGAGTTGCTTCCAGTGTGGAATGAGAGTCTAATGCTCTCCAAAGTGGGGAGAGCTGCTGCAGCCTTTGAAAATCAGTTGGAAGTTGATTTCTGCTTGCCTTTTATCTCCCCAGATCAAAGAGAGATCTAGAGATCCACATGGGCTCTGGACAGTAGTTCCTTCTAACTAACTGCAGAAATGGAAAAGTTTCTGCAGCCACATTGAAAGTTGAGCTGCGAGGAGCTGAGATTTTAAGTTCTAACACTCCCCATCTCTTAGCCACTTAAATAAATAATCAATTACAACTGAAGAGATAATCCTTTTTGCAGGAACAACTCTTGATACAAAAGGTTTCAGTGGATAAGGAAATACTATTTTTGCTCCAGTTTTATTTTTATTTTGAAGAAAATGCTTTGATACAATTTGTTAGTAAGCTAAATAGAAAATCCATGCATCAGAATTTCTGTTAATTATCTTTATAACAACTATAGTAGTACTATTATATATTCAAAAGCGGTAAGGTTCAACACTGCTGATTAATGAAGATAGAGATGGCTAAGTTAACCTCTTTGTTTAGGGAAAAACACAACCTACATTGCTCAAAAAAATAAAGGGAACACTTAAACAACACAATGTAACTCCAAGTCAATCACACTTCTGTGAAATCAAACTGTCCACTTATATAGCAACACTGATTGACAATCAATTTCACATGCTGTTGTGCAAATGGAATAGACAACAGGTGGAAAGCATAGGCAGTTAGCAAGACATCCCCAATAAAGGAATGGTTCTGCAGGTGGTGACCACAGACCACTTCTCAGTTCCTATGCTTTCTGGCTGATGGTTTGGTCACTTTTGAATTCACTTTTGAATTCTAGTGGTGCTTTCACTCTCATGGTATCATGAGATGGAGTCTACAACCCACACAAGTGGCTCAGATAGTGCAGTTCATTCAGGATAGCACATCAATGCGAGCTGTGGCAAGAAGGTTTGCTGTGTCTGCCAGTGTAGTGTCCAGAGCATGGAAGCGCTACCAGGAAACAGGCCAGTACATCAGGAGACATGGTGGAGGCTGTAGGAGGGCAACAATCCAGCATCAGCACCGCTACCTCTGCCTTTGTGCAAGGAGGGACAGGAGGAGCACTGCTGGAGTCCTGCAAAATGACCACCAGAGGGCTACAAATGTGCATGTGGCTGCTCAAACGGTCAGAAACAGACTCCATGAGGGTGGTATGAGGGCCCGACATCCACAGGTGGGGGTTGTGCTTACAGCCCAACACCGTGCAGGATGTTTGGCATTTGCCAGAGAACACCAAAATTGGCAAATTCACCACTGGCGCCCTGTGCTCTTCATAGATGAAAGCAGGTTCACACTGACCACATGTGATAGACGTGACAGGGTCTATAGACGCCGTGGAGAATGTTCTGCTGCCTGCAACATCCTCCAGCATGACCGGTTTGGCATTGGGTCAGTAATGGTGTTCAGTGGCATTTCTTTAGGAGGCCGCACAGCCCTCCATGTGCTCACTAGAGGTAGCCTGACTGCCATTAGGTACCGAGATGAGATCCTCAGATCCCTTGTGTGACCATATGCTGGTGTGGTTGGCCCTGGGTTCCTCCTAATGCATGACAATGCTAGACCTCATGTGGCTGGAGTTTGTCAGCAGTTCTGGCAAGACCAAGGCATTGATGCTATGGACTGGCCCGCCCATTCCTCAGACCTGAATCCAATTGAGCACATCTAGAACATCATGTCTCACTCCATCCACCAACACCACATTGCACCACAGACTGTCCAGGAGTTGGGGGATGCTTTAGTCCAGGTGTGGGAGGAAATTCCTCAGGAGACCATCTGCCACCTCATCAGGAGCATGCCCAGGCATTGTAGGGAGGTCATGCAGGCACATGGAGGCCACACACACTACTGGGCCTCATTTTGACTTGTTTTAAGGACATTACATCAAAGTTGGATCAGCCTGTAGTGTTTTTTTCCACTTTAATTTTGAGTGTAACTCCAAATACAGACTTCCATGGGTTGCTAAATTTGATTTCCATTGATAATTTTTGTGTGATTTTGTTGTCAGCACGTTCAACTATGTAATGAACAAAGTATTGAATAAGAATATTTCATTCATTCAGATCTAAGATGTCTTATTTTTGTGTTCCCTTTATTTTTTTGAGCAGTGTATATTTATGATTGAATGAAAACTCCTTATAGACTTTTTCTATGAAATAGGAAAAAAATCACCTACGATTTGTGGTTTTGATGATAAAAAATGAATGATATAAAAAAGGATTTTTGGAATCATCAAACAAGAAATAATTTTGTAAATATACTTAAATTTGATGCAAAAGAAACAGGAACTATTTTTTTCTTTTAGCACTTTTACTTTTCTTTTTCTTTTTTACTGCTGTATTTATTAGTTTGTTAGTTTTTAGTTGTTTTGTAAAACTTGAATAAATAGAAAAAAAATGTAGTTCAAACTTCAGAGTAATGGCTTAACTCAAAAATTAATTTTTTAGTGTTGTAGACCTGATTTTTTTTTAGTGTTGTAGACCTGATTTTATAATTTTTACATGGAATATTTAAACTATTCAACTGATTCTCTAAATATATTTCCTTTTCTGATGAGAGAAAAGTAGCTTCTTATTTATAGATATTTATGAAAATCCTGTTATATGAAGGAGGCTGTGTCAATCCTTTCTACTTATTTCAAAAAATGAGTCATAAATGAGAGGGAGTCAGTGGCAAGCAAAAAATGCAGCATTGAAAAGTCTCTGAAATTTAATACTTAAAGTCACAAGAACAGGCAACTTTTTCACTTAGCCAATTTGGCATTTTTGGAACATATTGGGATGTTGTCACACAGTGGCTATCACGAAGGAGTTGCATGTTCGTAGAATAATTGTTAAGGAGAGGGAAAAAATACATATTCTTCCTCAATAGTTCTCTAGAAGATACATCCTAATGTCCCACCTATTGTTATGATCTTGATGGTGAAATAATTGTCATGTAAAGGGGACCAAAAGAAGTTACTCAGGATACAAATAATCCTGGCCCCAGCCAGTCTAGAGAGGTAACATTAGACCCCAATTCTTGTGACACAGTGGTAATTCAGACTTTGAACCAGAGTTTTAGCTACCCATACAAAAGGAATAATGACATATTTGCAGAATTAAGAGATGGGGAAAGGTGGATTGCTTAGTTACAAAGAGAAGGACCTGGTCAAGCAGTTATATTTGGGAATAGCCTAATGCTGCAAATCAGAATTAATAATAGCCTTTAGTTTTCAAGAATAGCCTAAGAGCTCTAGGTTTCACCTTTGTGTCATCCCAAATTTGAACAAAACTCTTCAACCGTTTCATCTTACATCCCTTATTGTAGGCTTTTCTGAAGTTTTTCTGGGGATATCAATCTCTAATTCAATCTCGAGTCTAACAATTAAGAGAATGAATGTACATAAAATTGGAGAAAAGTGGGAATCTAGAGCAGGGCTGTCAAACTCATGGCCCTCCGGTCAGATGCGTAATGTGCTAGCCACGCCCATGCCCAGTTTAGCAAAGGGTGAAAAAGTCTGATATGTCATGTGATCATGCAAGTTTGACACCTCTGGTCCAGAGGTTCAGTCAAACTGCTCCAAGCCAGCCCCAGTTTAGGCGCTACCAAAACCATAAATATTTTATTTGGTCTGAGTTTCAGATAAAACAAAATCTAGATTGGTATATACAGACATGGCAACATCATTTTATCTGCTATCTCTACAGCTTCTAGAAGGCGGCTTGTTTTTTCCCCTAGAAAATTCATATGAAATCACAATCATAAAAAAATTCTTGGTGGCTCATAAACCCCAAAAGACATAGGTCACTGAAGTGTCAGCCTCTTGGCCTTTTTAGTGCTTTCTTTTCCCACTCGGTTATTAACAGTTACAACGGTTATTAATGTCTCAATTTTATATGAAAAAAACAAAATAGCAATGAATCAACTAGAAGGTGTTCAGATATCTCCACCTGCCATACCATCTGGGTTTTATGTGTGTACATTGAGTTGCATTTAGCAGAAAAGTTTACTGGGTATGAATAAAATGTTTGTTTCAAGAGCCAAGTTTTATGAGATACTGGCTGTGTTATAATTTGATTCTATTTAAATGCAAACATAAAAAAAAAACAGAAGGCAATTGAATGATGAAAAATTGTTGAGCCTTAGTACTGTGCAATGTTTTACTTCTTTTTCCCCACTTGTGCTTTTATTCCAGTGAGTATACATTTTTCGTTGTTTATTGTTATTGGTTCAAAATTTACACAGCTGTACTTAAAAACTTGTCACGGTACCTAATGTTGAATTGTTTATCTTGATTTAAATAAAGAATTAGTGCAAAAACATTTGACCTAAGTTTCAAAAGAGGTTTCAGCAGTAGATTCAGCAGTGGCCAACCTTTCCTTTCATTTATCTTTCATTATGCAAATTATGAAAATGTTATGCATTTCTTTACATGTCTGTTATTTTTATTTTTTCTTAAGGATCCAGTTAAATGACCAAATCATAGAAGTAGACGGAATCAATATGGTTGGTGTCTCACAAGATTTTGCTTCAACAGTTCTTAGACGTTCCAAAGGAAGAGTCAGGTAACATTTTCTAGGAAATCATGGAAAAGAAGTGTTAAATTTAATGCAACTGTGTCACTGTGCAATAACACAAATAGCATAATCCAAATAAATGGAGTGAAAACAATTAACATTTTCAAAATGCCCTTTGCCTTAATATATCTATATTTAATGTAAGTATATTAAATATTATTCTACTGGTTGTTACCTCACAGTATGAAACAGATGGTCCTTGCTTAATAACCACTCATTAAGCACTGTTTAAACTTATGGCAGTAAGGTAGACCATCACACCGTCTTTCTGCCCATCACAGCCTCCCTGCAGTAATATGACCACAATCCAGACATTCGGCAACTGGCTTGAAATTATGATTTGCACTTTCTTATATTGCGAAGATGGATAATGCGTATTGTCTTTCTCACTTAGTCATCTGTGTGAATTTTTAATTCCCCTGCAGTGTTCGTTTCTAAGCATTTGACTTTCCTTGGTTAGAAGAGTAAGGATTTCTATTACTTTTTAAAATTTTCCTTTAAAAAAATTAGACATATATATAGTCCTTGATTTATGACCACAATTGAGCCCAAAATTTCCATTGCTAAGCGAGATAGTTGTCAAGTTGCCCCATTTTACAATCTTCCTCATCACAGTTGTTAAGCAAATCATTACATATATTAAATTAGTAATCTGATTATAAAGTGAATCTGGTTTCCCCATTGACTTTGTTTGTCAGAAGATTGCAGAAGGTTACCATTACTCTTTATTTCACAACATCATAGGTTTGTGTGACATGTTTATTATTAGAGGCGCAGTGGTTAGAATGCAGTACTGCAGGCTACTTCTGTTGATCACTGGCTGCCAGCAGTTTAGCAGTTGGATCCTGACCAGCTCAAGGTTGGCTCAGCCTTCCATCCTTCTGAGGTGGGTAAAATGAGGACCCAGATTGTTGGGGGCAATAGGCCTGACTCTGTAAACTGCTTAGAGAAGACTATAAAAGCACTATGAAACATTATATAAGTCTGACCATTTGAAGTTATAACAGATACTCAACGTTACTTACGATCTAGTTTTGAAGTTTCCATGTTGCTGCCCCCCCATCTGCAGTCACGTGACAACATTTGGGGGCTCTGCAACCAGCTCACAAATGTTATGGTCATTTGTGGCAGTCACCCTGACTACAATTTATGATGGTTTTGCTGAAAACTGGCGAAAACCATCCCCCATATTTCATAGTGAAAAATGGCTTTCCTTTACGACCTTGTTTAATGATTGCCACACAAAAATAATGATAAAATTGGTCCTCGTAACATGATGACCTGCTAAATGACATAATTGCCAGGCTCAGTTATGGTCATAACTGGAGGATTACGTTTACTGTGTAAAAACAGTTTTCTAATATTGATGGGCATGCAAACAACCTCAGGATTAGAAAGGTAAGTGAAAACCACGTACTCTTTTGTTCATGTTTTGGGATGTATCTTTATGTGCAGCTTCTTGCATGGTCCTTTAGCCCTATGTGCCATTTTGAATGTTGTTTTTCAAAGTGTTGTTTCAAAAGTTTCTCCTTTACTGCATAGAACAGTCAGATACAATTATCCAGTTAAAAGGGCTTTGACCTCTTAATACAGTCACTATTCTTTTCAAAAAAAGTCCATAGTCCTAAACCATTAAGGAAAAAAAAATACACAAATTGATATATGCTCACTAAAGGTACTTAAATTTGCAGATAGTAGTGGCATCTCTGCTACTTTAGAGAATCTAATTTGTAAATTTATTCTGCATCAAGAATGTAAATGATTTCCTATTCCTCATTTAAAACAAATTCAGTATAACTCAGTAGCAAACAACAATGCAGTGTAAAATATCTTCTTTAAACAAAAGGTTTGGGCTTTGATTATGCCGTATTTGATAAAGTGAATATTAGTCCACAAATGTTTAAAGCATATTAGTTGTAAGATGTTCCACTATTGTTTTCTATACGTGGATATTTAGTAACCAAGAGAAGAGGGGAGAAATTATCCTTGTTCATTTATGTTCTCCTCAGGTTTATAATAGGCAGAGAAAAAGCAGGACAAGTAAGTGAAGTGGGTAAATTGATTAAACAGACCATAGAGTATCACCAGCGCCAGAGAGGCCACCATTATGCACATTATGAAGCAGATGATGATGACGACGAGGTATCCTGTTCATTCCTTCCTTATTTATTTATATTTTATTCTTTCTACTTTAACATTTTTGGTAGTTGCAACTGGAAATAATACCTTCTTCCAAAGTTGACTATTTTACTATTTTCTGATTCTTTTTTGAAGTCAAAAATTGAGAATCCAGGATTAATTATTTTTAAAAGCTTCTACCTTTTACTCTAGTGACCATTGTAAAAAAGAAGAGGTAGAGATCCCCAATCTTGAAGCATATAAATGAATAATTAACACTTAGGTAATAAAGTTATTGTGAAGTAATATTAAAAATTGCTTTACTTCTCATCCAGAACTGTTCTAGAAGGCTCCACATTCCTTACATATTTTCTGATTTTATTTGCAGTTAAAATTGTTTAGATTTACTTGTCTGGCGATTTTTTTTTTTAACAGTAAAACCAATTTACTTAAAGTATTTTAAAATTTGTTTAAAACAAATTGTTAATAAAAATGAATTGAATTCCAAGACAGAGGAATATGCTACTGATGAAGATGAAGACTTTGGGGCAGCATATCCAAGAAGCCAAAAAACTGTTCACTTCATTGAATGTCCTGAAAATAATGACATGCTTTCTCCAGAAGAAATAGAGAGATTGGCTGAGAAATTTAGAGAGGTAAGCTAGAGAATTAGAAGTAGATAGAAATGATAAAAGCTTGTATTCGGGAATCTATGAAATGCATCATCTAGTAGTGCTGCATTTCATAGATTCTTCCAGGTTTTGCTGCTTCTTTAGGACATGTCTGTTTAAACAATTGCACTAATATTTTTAGAGAATTAATAGAAATAGAATTTAAATAGAAAATTTAAATCTGGTCTGGCGAAGAAACTGAATATGACATATATATTAAATCTTTAAGAAGAAATGACTTCTCTAGGCATATCCTAATCTTATATTTAGAGAGGCTAGCTAGCAAGACCTTTTCTTTAATTAGGTTGCATAGACTGAGTTATTTTTCAGATTAGATATTTTAATTTATCTTCTTCTGCAACGCAGTGTTCCCACTGCAAGTGCAACATGTTATGTTTGGAGCATGGGTGAGAAAGAATGGAGACAAGCCTCTGAACGGTAAACTTCAGCTCTTTATTTACATAGTGACTTCTGAGCTCTATAGCAGTTTTAACCCGCCTTATAAAGGCAAACCCCGTAACTATTAGCCAATAACCAATGAGGAGCGCTAGCTCCCATAACCAATAGGAACTCTCTGTTAAGGGCCAATCGGATTCCCTGGAGCGGGCCAATCCGATCCGGCCGTTTAACAGCCAATCAGAAGTGCAGGGCCAGAACCCTGCACTTTACTCCAAGCTCACACTTTATTAAAACTTTATACATTCACAACACCCCTTCCCCCTGGCTTCTGTTTGCAGGGTGCAGTTACATAGTCCTTTAGGTAGGACGGTTGTTTTATTAGTCTCTTTGATTTTTGCTGTGTCATTTGGCTGCAATCACGCTGAGGTAGATCGGTGTTTGGTAGTGGGGCTGTTTCTGATTCAGCGTTCATTTCCCCGTCGTTGCCCATGTTCTCTGTAATGCACCTGAGGTGCAACTGTTTCCCTCTCTGGTTCCACTTCCTGAGTCTCTATTATACCGTCGTTCCCTTCGAACAGGTTTTCTTCTCCTTAGAATTCATCTTCTTCCGTATCTCCCCCCCCCTCAGTCTGGTCATAGGGGACTGCCCGCCAGAAGCCGCAATCGTAATTGATCGATATGGCGTTTCCATAGTCTATCGTCAAGGCATTGTACAAGGTAGGATCTTGGGCCGGTTACACGAACTACTGTCGCCTCCACCTACAATGGGTTGCCCGATAGGTTTTTAGCGTATACCAAATCTCCTACCTGGAAGGCACGACAGCGGCCGCTAGATCCTAGTGGTTTTTCCGGTTCATAAGCTGGGTGTAACCGGACGTGCGGGATGTGCGGGATCTCTGGTCGAGAGTCTCTGGAAGCGGTGCTCGGCTAATGCGTCGGCATGGGGAATGGCTTTCCCCGGGCGGTATTGCAGCCGACAGTTATAAGCAGCTAAGAATTCTGACCATCGGGTCATCCTAGGGGATAATATGTAGGGAGTCGGCTTATCTCCGGCTATTATCCCCAATAATGGTTTGTGGTCAGTCACGATAGTAAAAGCCCGGCCATACACGTACTCGTGGAATCTTTTAATGGCTGACACAATTGCGAGGGCTTCTTTATCGATTTGGCCATAATTTCGCTCAGTTTTTGGAAGTGTCTTTGAAAAATATGCAACAGGGGCTTCGTTCCCATTAGGCAGTACATGGCTCAAAATGGCGCTCACTCCGAAAGGTGAAGCATCACATGTTATATTTAACGGCAAAGTCTCATTATACTGCATGAGTACAGAGTCAGAAGTGAGCAGTTTTTTCACGTTGCGGAACGCCTGTTCTTCTCGGTGACCCCATAACCAATTTGCTTTCTTATCTAATAACCGGTGTAACGGTTCAGCGACCATTGCTTTATGCGGTAAAAATACATTATAAAAGTTGATGAGACCTAGGAACGCCTGGAGATCGGCCTTGTTTCATGGCCTGGGAGCATTTTTTATCAACCTTAGTTTACTTTCAGTAGGGTGAATACCCTGGCTATCAATCAGGTACCCTAAAAACTCAACACTGTCAGTACACAGTTTACATTTGTTTTTTTTAACCTTAAGACCGGCCTCTTGGAATTTTTTAAGGACTAATTTTAACCGGTCCTGTAAGATTTTTTTTGTAGGGGCTGCAATTAATACATCGTCAAAATAGGGGACCACGCCCTTAATCCCTTGTAATAACCTCTCCATAAGGCTCTGAAAAATCCCCGGGGCTACACTAACTCCGAATTGAAGCTGGGTACATTTAAAGGCACCTCGGTGCGTCACAATTGTTTGTGTCTGTGCCATCTTTTCATCAACAGGTAGTTGCTGATATGCCTGAGCTAAGTCTAATTTAGCGAAGACTTTTCCGCCCCCCAGGGAGTGGAGGAGATGCTGCACCACCGGCACTGGATATGCATTCTGCTGTAGGGCATGGTTCAAAGTGGCCCGGTAGCCCCCACAAATTCGGATCGACCCGTCTGGCTTAATGGGTTACAATTGGGGTTTCCCAGGGGGAGTGATCGATGGGCTCTAACACCCCCTGAGCTATCAGTTTGTTGAGTTTTTCGTTGATTTTCGACTTTAAGGCAAACGGAACTCAACGGGGCTTAAGTCGGATGGGAGCTATCTTTGGGTCTAGACTGAATGAAATCGGGGTCCCCTTGTACTCGCCTAAGGTGTCCGCGAAGACATCCCTGAACTCATGGATGAGGTCTTCCTCCCAGTCACTTCTGCTGACTCGGTTTATGCCGGCCACTTCAATGCTGAGTGGCACGAACCATTGGAGGCCTAGTAGGCTAGGCCTGTCTCTATCGATCACAGTTAGTGGTAAGTACGCTGTGTGCTTCTTGAAGGAGATTCGGACTCGGCAGGAACCAACGACGGGGATTCAATTCCCTTGGTAGTCCTTGAGGATGAGTCTTTGGGAGCAGAGATCTTGGCATTGAATCTTGGGGATGAGTAGCTTAAGGGTCTTCCAGGACACCCTCGAGAGGGACAATCCCGAGTCGACTTCCATGTGGCAAGGCTGGTTCTCGATGGCTACTGTGACTCATATTTTCTTGGTGTCTAAAGCTGAGGCGTGACCGATAGTGATAGTATGGTGAGCCTCTTCTCTCTGCAAAACTCGATTTCTGTAGGAGTGGTTTACTGGCTCCCACCGTACAGGACAGTTTCCTGTCGATTGGCAATAGTTAGTCCCTTTTGAGGCCTGGCCGCGTCCTGGTAAGCTTCAGCAGACCCATCCAATGTGGCCTCGCTTCCCGCACTCATGGCAGAGCTCGTTGCAGAATTTGCATTCGGACCTGGCATGGTTGGCCCCACAGCCAGCGCAAGGTTGTAAAGGCTTCAGGTGGTGGTCCCGGTCGGACCGCAGTCGATGGACCCCTTCTTCGTCGCTGTATGACAAGGGTGCATCATTGCAAGCTGCCCTTCTGACCTGGGTAAGATGTCGCTTGTTGGTAGTGGTACCAGAGCACGGTTTCGGTGTAGTTATGCAGTCGACTTCCTGGTTGCTTCTGCCGATGTCACCTTTCGCCATCAGCTTGCTTTGAATGCCTGGTGCATCTAGTCCCAGAACTATGCGATCTCTTAGTGCTTCTTCTTAATCGGCGAATCCGCAGAGGCCTCCCAAATTTCAGAGGTCTGCTATGAAGTCGGCCACGCTTTCTCCCTTTCGCTGGCTCCTTTGATAAAACTCGTGCCGTCTCACGAGTGTAGACACGGTCGGTGCGTAGTGATCTTGTAGGAGAGGTTTGAGGTCGTCCCAATCCATTGCCTTCACTTCTCGGGGTTTTGCTAGTGCTTTAGCCATCTTAAATACGGTTGGACCGCAATGCATTAGGAACACCGCCCGTTTCTTTCCTGGTGTAGCGTCCTTTAAGTTGTTGGTTTCTAAGAACATTTGGAAGCGATCCATGTAGGACTCCCAGTCCTCCTGTACTGGATCGAATGGAGCGGGTGATACGACGATGCCGGACATGGTTCCGTTGTATAGCGTCGTCTGTCACTTGCTCGGTGTTCTTCGAAGTTTCATTGGTTCAGATGTCTCCACATCCCATCCTCGTTGCCAGTGTTATGTTTGGAGCATGGGCGAGAAAGAATGGAGACAAGCCTCTGAACGGTGAACTTCAGCTCTTTATTTACATAGTGACTTCTGAGCTCTATAGCAGTTTTAACCCACCCATAACGAATAGGAACTCTCTGTTAAGGGCCAATCGGATTCCCCGGAGCGGGCCAATCCAATCCGGCCATTTAACAGCCAATCAGAAGTGCAGGGCCAGAACCCTGCACTTTACTCCAAGCTCACACTTTATTAAAACTTTATATATTCACAACACAACAAACCTGAGATAGACAGACATATCTCACAAGATGCATGCATGCACAAATATATGTATATAAGAATAATGGCATTTGCAGCTGACTTGTTTGCTTTGTGGTTTTGCATTTTCAGTTGCAGATCCAGTATGCAGTTACAGGAAGACAGGTTAAGCAGCTAAAAAGAAAGGTAAGGATGGTTACCACCATCAAACGACAATATTCCTACTTTCAGATGGATTAAAGGGGAGGCAAAGAAAAATTCTTTTCAGAAAGAAATGACAAGAAAAAGTAATAGCCTTAGCTGATTTAGGGGAAATTGTGTTATCGAAACAAGAAGGCCAAATTAAGCCCCAAAATGTCTAAGTGGACATTTATTGAGTTTTGCTCTGTTTTATTATCTTTTTTTTGCCATAGCTAGAGAATGAATCACAGCTGTTGTTAAGTTAGTAACACAGTTGTTAAGACAATCTGGCTGCCCCATTGATTTTGCTTGCCAGAAGGTGGCAAAATGTGACTCTGGGACACTGCAACCGTACTGAGTAAGTTGCCAAGCATCTGAATTGACTATGGGGATGCTGTAATTGTTGTACGTGCCATAAGTCACTTTTTCCATTGAGTTTGTAACTTCAACTGGTCACTAAATGAACTGTTGTAAGTCGAGGACTACCTGTATTCAAACCTCTGTGAGCTGCAGATATTATTATTACTGCAATATTACTAATTACTGCATCCACATGCTACATTTTTATTTCTTTCCCTATCACAAAATCATTAACACTCTGAAAGGAAATTATAAAGCATTTGTTTATTTTTGTATTTAAAAAAACATATGTATGTTTTTAAATATATTATTTTGTCATTTAACAAGAGACTTTTAAATCACTTTAATAATCCATGTTACTTCTAAACTGTTTTAGGAGACTTTAATTTTTCCTGCTTTGATCAAATATTACATTTTAGAATCAAACCCATGTCAATTTATCTATCTTGATGAACATCCAGATATCTTTATGTTATTATCTTTGATTTTATATTTAAATTCAGAATGAAACCACAATGTTTATAGCATTTGAATTGTGCCCAATAATTTTTGGAGCTCTAATTTTAAATGTATTCACACATCTCTTATAATTCTGTAATTTCTTTAGAAGCAAATGCTAGACATGAAATTACTGTTAAAAATAAATTGTTCCTTAATGTGAAAGAACATAGAATTGGAACAACATCATACATAACATACAAAATGCTTTGAACCTAGTATTAATGTAGTAAATGTAGGTAGTCCTGAACTTAAGACCACAATTGAGGCCCACATTTCTGTTGTTAAGTGAGACATTTTTAAAGTGAGTTTTGCTCTATTTTATGACATTTCTTGCCACAGTTGTTAAGTGAATCACAGCAGTTGATAAGTTAGTAGCCTAGTTGTTAAGTGAATCTGGGTTCCCCATTGACTTTGCTTCTCAAAAGGTTGCAAAAGGTGAACATGTGACCTTGTAACATTGCAATGATCATAAATATGAACCAGTTGCCAAGGATCTGAATTTTGATCACATCATCATGGGGATGCTGCAAAGATGGTAACTTTGAAAAATAGTCATGCCACATTTTTCAGTATCGTTGTAACTTTAAATGGTCACTAAACATTGAGGACTACCTGAACATCAAATTTAATTTCCTTAATCACTGTTATCAATAGTTTTCATAAAGGTTTCTTTAAGCACTTACATGCTATATTTTAACTACAGGCATTTACGTAGTGCATGGGTAAATAGGCATAAAGTAGTACTGTTAACATGGTATCAGCAAACATCATCAAGCATTTATTTCTAAAAGTTTTGGAACTATAACTTTAAAAATTTTTTCAGTTGCAATGGTCAGTGGGAATCTGAGAGTTTTAATATCAATAAACTGGAGGCCAACAGATTGCTGAAGATTTATTTGTTTGTTTTGTTTGTTTGTTTATTTATTTATTTGGTTTCATAAACCTGTTTCATTCCAAATATTTTGGAACTGTAATTGTCAACTAAAGTCTGCAGAACTAAAAAAAATATGAGGGAGAACTGTTCTAATTATTGTTATTCTAAACAATAGTAGACATATTCCCAACCTTCTTTTCAAGTCAATTAACCTGCATAAATCTGTAACTTAATTTACTCCAGTTGGAGATTGCTGAAAATGAGAAACTAAGATGGCAGGTGGAAAGGACCTTACTTCAGCAGAGCATTAAGGAAAACAAGGAAAGGATGGCGAAAATTGAGTCTTATTGGGTTGAAGCACAGACTCTGTGTCATAATGTAAATGACCACTTGAAAGATTCACAGGACCAATATCAGGCCTTGGAGAAGAAATATAACAAAGCTAAGAAAGTGATTAAGGATTTTCAACAAAGGTAAGCAATATCCTTGTGCTTAGTCAGGAACCAGACTGTATAAAGAGAAGCAGAGAACAATATAACTGTAAAGCTTGATTGAGAGAATGACTAATTCAGATCTTGGCTCAGCTATGAATTATATGGTTGATGTTGGGCAGCCTTAGCCCTCTGCCTAATTTTCAGATGGTTTGTGAATGTAATATGAGGTTATACCATATATGTGGCACCTTAAGTGTTATGGATTAAGCCAACGCAGCGATACAACCCTCAACAGCTTCGTCTTACAGCAGGCTTGTAATCCTGCAATTCTCATTGGCCCGTGGATAGTGAGTCGTGATTGGTCAGGTTTGGCCAATCTGATTGGCTGTTTACGGGAACCCCTGATTGGACACTTGTGAAAGTGATAGACTCAGTTCATTGGTTGTTTTGACGGCAGCAAGCTCTATAAAAGAGCTACTGCTGCCCAGATATTTTGCTCCGTTCTTTCTTGTTAATAAAGAGTTGAAGTCATCATCCGATGTCTCATCTCCGTTCCTTACGCCCATGCCCAGGACTTAACATTAAGCTTCTAGAAAAAAGGCTGAATATTAATTGTTCTGTGAGACATTTCACCTGATAACATTTGTAAGGTTATAGGTAAGAGATTTTAAAATGAAGAACAGATTGGGATATAAACATCCAAATTTGATTGATCAAACAGTGCCTGTATGCTTAAAGCCTTCTATATGACAATATGACCATTTAAGCTAAATTTGCAAATTTATACAATATACCAAACAGGTTGACATATAGCTTTTGAAATATTTAAACATATTCTAAATGATTAACACTAACTGAAAATTTAATGCATTTATATCACAGCTTTCCTGTGGAGCAACTTACGATATACTTTTAATAAGATTGATTTTCCTTCGTTGTTTTCTGATAGTGGTAATTAACCATTTTTCATAAAGGATAATCTGAAATGCTGTTTCAGTGCACTCAGTAAACAAACAAATACCTTTCCACCTTTTATCATTCCGTAGTTATTATAAGATTAGTATTAAACTTCTTTTATCAGCAGAAATTCTCTGAGAAACTACAAACTAAAGTACACTGCTTCAGCAAATTGATTCAGTATTTATCACCATTCAAAGATTGCTCTAACCAGTAAACATGTTTTTCCCTAAAGAGAACTTGAGTATATCCAGTACCATGATGATATCAAGCAAAAAATTGAAGATCTGGAAAAAGATCACTTTTTTGAAGTTCAACATTTCCAAACTCGGGTAAAAAACTTTGTGACTTTTATTTATTTTGGAAGCATTATTAATTTGTTATAATTTAGATACAAAGGGCAGATTATACATATTTTAAATAAATGACAACATTGTAGTACTATAAGGCATGGAGATTATCCCTGCATTAAAACAGGGACTTAAAGCAACCCCCATGAACTGAAGTATTGATAGATGTTTTATTTATTTGCCTCAAGAAAGCGAAATGTCACAAATCCTTTCCTAACAGTTGCATATATTTCTTTCAGGTTAGAGGACTTGAAGCAGAAGTGGTGAGGTTGCTGAGGCAAAATGAGTCTCAGATAAACAACAATAACAGCATTTTTGAACCACAGTCTTCTGTTGAAGAATCTTCAAAAGAAGATACAACAGAAAAGCTTGATGGAATGGAAATATCTGGCCTGGCTACCTTAGATCAAGGTTTGTCTGAATCTGAATCAGATGAGGGTCTTGTTACTACTGTGTGATGCAATCTTGGAATAATTATTTTCAGAATGTAATAAATGTTTTGCTGAACATGTCAAATAATGTTATATAAAAATACCTGTAAGGTGTATAACTGCATTTTTTTTGTTTGATTTATATCTGATTTGTTTTCCCTTTTATGTTAATGAACAAACTAACAAAGAGTTTGCAGACTCTTATATGTTTTACATTTGTTTTACATTTATTTTTGTTCCAAGGTGGAAAATGCAGTGACATGTATTTGTAAAAATAAACCAAAGATTTGTGCAACAATATAGACACCTGTGTGTTTATGTGTGCAGAGCAGGGGTGGACATCTCTATTTGGGCAAGGAATCGTACATGACATGAATTTCTCTTTCGATTATGTTGAAAATTCTGGGTTGTAAACTGGCTAGAGTTTGGTTCAAGATCAGCGACTATATAAATGTTTTAAATAAATAAAAAACATTTCTCATATAATAGTCAGCTGCAAAAGAGCAAAGGGAGCCTTTAGTAGCATTGTTTATATAGTCATTCCAGTGTAGAAACAGATGGAAGAGAGGTATGGCTGCATTTAATTTATAGCAACAAACCCAAGTATAGGTGCATTTAATTTAAAAAATGGTGGAGTCAGACTCTAGAAAATAAGAAAATAAGATACCACTGATTTTCAGTGTAATTTTGGCAGATCCAGAATTACAGATTAACAGAGTTGGAAGGGACCTTATAGTCCAACCCCCCCCCCCAAAAGCAGGAAACCCTATGCCATTTCTGACAAATGGCAGTCCAATCTCTTCTTGAAAGTCTCAAGTGATGGAGCTCCTATAGAATTAAATCTATAATCTAAAGATTTATCTGTATTCCCATACATACATGAACTTTAGGTTGTATAAACGCTATCCCATTTATATAATTAATACTTGTAGTGAAAGCACCTTTTTCATTTACATAAACCAAATTTTTCTAGAGTAAAATAGCTATTTGGTAATGTGTTTCAGATAGAATATAGGTTTTCTGACTGTCATTGTCTATATTAGCTTTTTTTAAATCTCTTTTTAGAAGATATTTATATTTTAAAGATAGGGTATAACAGGATATTGGCTAATAGGTCTCCTGTGCATGTTTGCAGAAGGAACTTTAAAGCGGATTGATCCTGATAAGGTGTTTGGTAAGTTTTTTTCTAGAGCACATGAGCTAATGTTCAGTGTAGAAGTATGTCCATTATGACAGCTGATGTAATACGTCTCTTGTCTGCTAGAGCTTTTCACTAGTGTTATAAATGTGTAATGGATGCTTAATTATGGGATCATATCCTTATCCCATAATACTCATAAGTAGTGTGGCAAAAGAAATAATGTGAAAACATATGTAGTTGTAGATCCATTCCATTTGGCTGTTGCACATTTATATATGTACTTCATAGCCTGTACAACCTCGTGAACTCATGTTTTGTTATACCCACTCATATGCTGGTTAAATATATGTATGCAGACATGACTTCTGACTTCTTGCTATTTCCTGATCAAAAAGTTGGTTTCCATTTCGGAAATCAACATTGTAGAAAGATGACACTGCTATGCTAACCAGTGTTTTGTAATAAAACATCCTGCTCTTTATGTGATTAAATATTGTGAAGAGTCATTATCAAATGCATAGGATCAGACTCTTGATACATTAACTCTTGATACATTAACCATATACAGAATGTTACAACTACACATCACCAAAAGTATGAAATGCTTTTTAGGAAAGAACTGCACACAATCAAGAGTCTTTTTTCAACCTTGCCTAACTCTGTGGGGCTTCCTGAGTCATACCATGATATAACTAAGGTAAAAGGCAGTTATTGCAAGAACAACTTCTTTAAATATATAAAAATTCAAACTATATAATTCATCTTTTGTCCAGAAGGAATACATTTTATAAAGTTTTCTATTAGAATTGCCAATTGGCACTTTTTCCATGTAGATAAAAATATTGTCCTCTAATCTGTCTAAGATTAGAAACAAAATAAGATGTTCATTAAAAGAAGTTTTGATTTTTACTTCAGAGAAAAAGGAATTGTTTAATGCTAAATAGCATGTCAATATCTTGGAAAGTATAGGATATAGAGTTTCTATTGATCATTTGTTACATAGAGGATTCTTTTAAATTTGAGTCTATAATCATTCATTCAGCTTTGTCAGACCTAAGTAAATAATTAAGTAAGGTATAGAAGAAGGCTTCAGTCAAATCATTTACTTTTTAATTGCATTGATATCACTTTTCAACGCTTCTACATACCTGCCCTGTTCAGTAAATCAGAATAAGTTTAGATTTAATTTCATCTTCCATTAAACTTGACAGTTTATAACATAGGTTTTGAGCTAGCAAATTCATATTTCATTGGTTAAATGATGTACAGAAGTCTTTCTTTTGCTTTTCAATATTATGAGCAAACAAAGTGAAAATGCTTCTTGGCAAGACATTTCTTCAAAAATATAATAGTGATAGGGCACTAAGAAAGTGTCTTATTGTATATAGCTAAAAATAAAGATACAATCGATTCAAGCTTAAGTCTTGATAACTCTATCCAAATAGTTTTCTTGGCAGCCTTATTCAAGTGGTTTTCATTGCCTTTTTATCAATAGGCCTTGACTTTCTAAGTGGTTCCCCATCCAAGTACTAAGTAGGACATAACCTACTTAGCCTCTGAGGGCCATAAAGCTCATATTAGTACTTATGCCTTACCTTAGATATAAATGTTAGCATGAATTACAGTACAACAATATACCCATGCCACTAAAGCCTAAAGATGGACAATTCAATTATGTTCCTATTATTGCTTTGATTCATAAATTTAAAAAAAATCTTTTGTATTGGAAATAAAGAATATGATAAATCGTATGATAAGACAAGATTAAAACTCGTCTTGTTGATGTAAAGTCTTTCCTAAGTGCAACTATATTTTCCATTATAGCATTGTTGGGGGAAATATGCTGACTCTGTAAACCGCTTTGAGAGAGTTGTAGAGCACTATAAAGCGGTATATGAGTCTAAGTGCTATTGCTATTGTAACAAATACTTTCATTATGATTTTTGGTAATTTCCCCCACTTTTACAGCACCAGTTGGGGAAGACTATTGTACTCATATTATATATACATATAAGTGTACATGTACACATACACATACACACACACATATGGTATTGTGAAACATTTATGGTTATGTTGATTGGGTGTATTTTGTATCAAGGCTTGCTTTGTGCTTGTGTAGTTGATACCTATGAAAAGCACTGAGTAAATAAGTTAATAAGACAAAACCCAGCACACTTTACCTCTAGTTAATCCACTGAGTTTCTGCTCTACTTTTGCGTGTTAATAGTCTTCTCACACTCTATATTGGTTGCTGTCAAGTATGCTTGGGATCTAATCCTCCACCCCATATTTAAAGAGATTCAATCCATGGCTTTTCTGCACAGAATGAAAGAAGGAGATATTTTATCAGATATCAAAACTTTCAGCCAGCCCTGGTTGAAGTGAGATGCATTTTGTGACAAATCTTAAGAAGAAGGTGTGAGGAGAAGAAAAATATTTCTCTTCAACTTATACAGTAGTTGCATCAGAGTAAGATGCAAGCAACGAAAACAGCTCCAATGTTAGGTCAATGTTTGTTTTTAGATTCATCAGCTCACAAGAATTTTTCTAGACTGTTTGTCTTTCCTTGAGAAGCGCTTGTTATAGTCCTAAGTATTTGGTCTTCCATTCACTTCCTTCCCCTTTGGAGTCCAAGTTGCAATATTTCTTTTTCTTTTTTTTTTTAACAAACTTTATAAAGTTTTCACATTAAAAACAAAAATCTCTTTTTGGTGGACAACGTATTTCCAGGTCATCATCTTTACATACAAATATGACAGAAATTATACAATAATATATCCATACTTTATTCTATTATTACTTTTTCCATTCCAAATTTTCAGTAGGGAGAGAAACAAACACATTAATTCTAGCCTCTTTCCTTAATTTCAATCAATTTTGTTTCATTTCAATTATTTCAAATTAATCCTTTAGTATTTGTTTTTAAACATAAACAATATGTATTTACCTAATACATACTAATAAGGTTTAATTCTAAATTCTTTCTGCTAAGTTCTGTGCATGGGTGCAAGGATGGAGACGAGCCAGTGAAACAGTGAACTTCAAACTCTTTATTTACATGTGAAAACAGCTCAGTTCAATGGCCACGATGGGCCCCTTTATATAGGCAACTCTTAACTTATTTAACCAATGAAAACACAGGGAGCGCTAGCTCCATTAACCAATGGGAGAGGCTCATTAATAGCCAATCAGATTCTCCTGAACAGACCAATCCGATGTCGCTATTATCAGCCAATCAGAAGTGCAGGGCCAGAATCCTGCACCTTGCTTCAAGCTCTCAATGATCTTTATTAAGTATTTATTGATTCACAACACTTTCATTAATCCCAATCTAAACATTTAATTTCATTTCAATTATTTCAAATATAATCCTTAATATTTATTTTAAAAATACAAATAAACAATATATATTTGCCTAATAGTGGTAATAATGAAGTTACCAATGTCTCTCCTTGCTTTTAATAATCTATATTAAATTTATTAATTTAGCTGGTTCTTTAGCCTGTCACATTCCCTTTCAATTACACACATTTAATAAGTTCTAAATTGATACAGATCTTAACACACCCACACACACAAAAAAAGAACAAGTATAAGTTTCCCCTCTTTTACTATTTTGAGTATGACACCTTAATGATTAGAATATACCTTTATTCCCTCATCTTAATTCCCAATAAACCATTAGTCATTACATCTTCTCAATTGGATTCCACAGCATATTTTCCCCCCTTTAATAAGAGTTATCAATATCTATATTACCCTATTTTCTAAATATTTCTAATTGCAGAAATATTCTTATTATATCCCTTGTCACCCTGCAGAATCCCCCTTTTAATTCATCAACCATTATCTCTGAAAAGGCAATTTCTTTTCAACATTTTACTAGTTCTGTGGTTCTTTCTGTCACATGCCTGTTTCTTACAGCTTCTCCGGTGCATTGTCCAGGGAGCGAACCCGAGTCTCCTCCCGCTCTCTTCCCCATGTCTTTTCTCATTCTTTCTACATTTCCTGACTTCACAAGTATTCCTTCTTTTAATTGTAAAGAAACAACTTTCTTTCAACATTTTACTAGTCTTACTGTTTCTCCTCCCTCTTTTTTCCCCATGACTTTTCTCGTTCCAATTTATCTCCTTCTTAATATCTTCCCTTTCCCTTTTCTGCTGAATCTTCCTGCCTTTTCTAACTTCACAATTATTCCCTCTTTTAATTGCTTTCTTAAAATTCAACTTTTTAACCTTCCTTCTTTCCCCACTTCTTTGTAATGTTCTTTGTGTTAATTGTCCATTCAAAATGTCTTCTCCTTGAGTCAATTCCTGCTCTTCTGAGAATCTTTCTTCTTGTTCTTCAATCGCCATTTCCATTTTTTCTAGCACAGAGCAAAGTGATTCGCCTCTTTCCTGTAGTAATTCTCTCATATTTTTAAGTTCCATTTTTAAGTCCCAAAGAGATATCATCATTCTTATATTTTATAATCCTCAAAGTCCACAAAAAAAACCAAAACCACTTTTACTTTCCTTCTTTCTTCTTTCAGTTTTTTAAAGTTCTCAGCTATTCCAGTTCAGGGTTCATACCAAAAACATCAGTCAGTCCCACAAACAATCTTTCCTTCCTTGCTTTTTCCTTTATTCTGGTTCTGCTTTCATTTTCTAAAATTCTTACTTTGTTTCAATATTTCTGTAATTTTATACCAGTTCATTCAAAAACAAAATGCTTTCCTTTTTATTTGAACTAAATTTTTATCAAAAGGTGACACTCTCCATTATACGAAGTCTTCACTTTTTTTCCCCTATATTTTTATTTAAGGTTTTTCGAACCTCAATATTCCAAGACAATCCAGTCTCCAATTTATAAACTTTATTATTATTATTCTTTGGCAATATTAAGTCCAGCTTTAATTTTATACTTGATTATTCCCAAATTATTTTAGTCCAATTTCATTAAATCTTTAATTCTAGCTTCTTCCTTTCCCAGTTCGAAGCCCCATTTAGCTGTCAAAAATATTTTCCTTTTTTTTCTCTGTCCCTTTGTAATTTCGCAGCTCACTTTTCTTTTCTTAAAAATTCCATATTACCTTAATCCCGGGGTACTTTTATTTGGTTATACTGCCCAGTTGTCCCGGTTCAGATGTTATCCACCTCTTTCTTCCCTCCTGCACAAATCTTAGCCAAGCTGAGTCATCCTCTTCGGGATGGCCATTTTAGACCATCGCTGCAGTCGTCTTTGGGAGGAAAAAAAGCCAAGCCCCGGGGGGGGGGGAGATGCGGCTCCCCACAGACAGGCTTGCTGCTTCCTCTTACTTCTCTGCCCCTCCAAGGCAGTTTCAGCCCCTAATCAGGATAATTGGGGCTCTCCGACGAAAGAGCACGAACGATAGTCACAGAATCAAAACTAAAATGTGGAATGTGGGCAAAAATTTCATATTACAAAACTTGAAACAATTCACAATTCCACTGTTCACAGTTTTCAGTTCATATTTGTTGAGAATTTCAAAATTAACATGGAGAAAAAATAATGTGTTGGTTTCTTATATTACTTTTTTGGTATTGCTAGCCACAACCTCACAGTTCTGCTATATAAATCTATAGGACTTTGAAACATTAATTCTAGGATAGGGAGAGAGGAATCCATTGACTATGAGAGACAAGTTGATGCCATCTTCAAAATCTGAATCTTATATGTCTCCCATGCTACTTCTCTAACATCCTTGGAGCTAAACTATATCTTCTCTTACTTTTTTTTTGCCTACCTGCCTGCCTATCTATATATCTAGTCATCTATGTATCTGTCTGTCTGTTTCTCTCTCTCTTGTCTGTCATCCATTTATCTATCTATCTATCTATCTATCTATCTATCTATCTATCTATCTATCTCTATCATAAAATAAAATAATAAAAAAATAAAACAAAAATAAATAAAACATTACCAGGCTTGCAACCAAGTAAAACAAGGTTAAAACATTAAGTAATAAAGTAATAAATACTAACATTAATATTATTTAAAGTTAACAAAGATTGCAAGGAAAGGAACAAGATGCACAGAGTAGAGCAGGGGTGTCAAACTCGCGTCATCACGGCAGCGTCACATGACATATTGGGACTTTCCCTTGCCCTTTTTTAAACCAGGTAGGGGCAGGGCCAGCATGTGACTTATCCAGCCCATGGGCAGTGAGGTTGATATCCCTGGAGTAGAGCATAGAGATGGTTACATTACTTATTGCTGTGTGGAAAATAATTCTGTGCAAGCCGTATGCTTAAAAATCCATATTTATTTTTTATAGAACTCCTGTTTTAATTCTTCAGCTAAATATACTTTTAGAATATCAGCACCGGTAAGGAAGGGAAAGGAAAGTGAATAATTGATGGGAGAATGAAAGAACACAGTACTGAAGGAAAATATGCTTTTCATTACTTTTTTTTTTTGGTGTCACTTTAAAAATTTGCTTTTTGTCATTTCTATTCTTTATTTATTCTTGTATTAAATAAAAAAACAACCCCAGACTTGAATGGGATTACCCAACACAATAACCAAGCTCCAAACCAAACTAGCTTTATAGCAATATATGACCATTTTATAGCCCAAATTCTCACTTTTCCTTTTCCTTTGCTTTGTCATTAAAATAACTAGTCATGTGGTTATCATTACATGCTCATTGATACCTATATTTACTAATTAATTCTGTCAATAAGGCTTGGGAATTTGCGAAAAAGTAAAAATGACCTAGAATGAACCTAAAACACTTTTTACAGAAGTTAGTTCCTGAATCCCTTGGATAAATGAAGAAAAATACTGTGTCTACTGTTGCTGTCACCCTTTCTTCAAAAGAGGCTAATGAAAAGGTATCTTGAAAAATAGTCTTTGATTTTGAGTTTTCTTTTTTTTTTTTTTTAACAAGTTTTATTTTCAAAACAAACAATACATAAATAGACATAAACACAAAACAAAAGCATTAAAAAATCTCTTTTCTGAAAGTTGCTTAGTCCCGGGTTAAAACTCTTGATACAGACACAAATTCAGATTCATATTCATATTATATACCATTTCATATCTTATTAACATTTTCAATTTTCTATATAACTTCTTCTCTCCTTTAAATTTTCTCAATTTTATTTTATTTTATTTTATTTATCTCCTCTCATTCATATCATAATATTTATTATTCTTTGTCTGTTCTATTCCAGCCAACCATTTATTTTTCTTCTTTAAAAAAAAGAAGAAGTATTTCTCCTGTACATTATATGGAGTATGATGCCTTTATCTCTTTCCCCTATATTTATAATACTTAATATAAAAAACATAACATACATTGGGATTCCATCTGGTACATTTTAAAATTATACTATATTATCAAAAATAATACAAATCTATTCATTAGTATTGATATTCATTCATATCTTAAACATTTAACTCATTGCTTATCAATTAAATCACATACTCTTATGGGAGCCCTATTTTCCATAATTATTCCCCCCCCCCACATCACATATTATAGCTCAATATTTCATTAAAATGTTCCTCCTTCTTCTACTTCAAATCTCATTTCACGAAGATTTTGCTAATCATTAATATTAGCAATCATTTATATCTTGAACGTTTTATCCATTTCAATAAGATATCATGCCTTTGTGGGAACACTTATGCTTTCCAAAAATTATTACCCCCCCCCCCAACATCACAATCTTAAATCATGTTTCATTACAGCGCTCCCTTTTCTTAACCAAAAAATTCACAAATTTATGTTAAATATTTTATCACATTTTAAGTTACATGTTATTTCTAATTTTCTATGATTACTTCTAAATACAAGTATAAGAATGCAGTCTTATGTACCTTTCTAGAATCCCTTTAGCAATAAAATTTATCCCTTATCTCTAAAAAACTTTTGCTTCTTAACATCTTGCTCCCCACCATTAAGACTTCTCATCCCTTCCTTTCTCCCTTGCTTCTTCTTTTCCTTGTCCTCTTTAACCCCTTGTCTCTCCACTTCCCTTTTGTTCTGCTTTCCCCCTTTCTGTTGTTTCTTAACACAATGTCCCCTTTTCACCTTATTCTTCTCTTTTTGGGCTGTTTTTCCAGATCTCAAAGACCTTTTTTCCTTTTTCTTTTGCTTTTTCCCTTCTCCAGTCAAAGTCATTTGTTCATCAAAGATGGCTCCTTCTTCTTCTTTGTCCCCATCATCCTCATTCTGCTTCACATAAATATAAACCACCATTTCTAAGTATTGAAAAATAGTGCCAAGACCATCTTCCCCTCCTTGTTTTTCTCTTTCATATTTTTAATATATAAGTTTCAATTCATCCATAGATGATGCCATTGTGTAGAGAAAAGGTTTTCCCAAACAACCACTCAGATGATTTAATCAGAAGTAATTTCCAAAGGTTCCAAAATCACCAAACAATCCAAACAGACTGTTTCTTTTAGATACCTTCTTCTTCTTCACTTTCTCTTTCTGGGGTTAAAGTAGTCACAAATCCTTTTCAAATATATTTTTTGGAAGTTTTTTAATTCTTTACAGTTCTAGGCAATCTCCTTATTTTCAAATTTGGCTCTTATTTTTTTCACACTACCTTCCCACTCACAGCCAAAAGGTTTTTTCTTTGCTTCCCCCCCCCCCCCCGCTGTCACTTTAGGAAGGAGAGTAGAACAAGGAAAAAACTTTCCCTTTTAGAGTATTCGCAGCTTATAGCTCTCACAAGGAACAATATATACTTAGCAGCCTTCCAGGTTCCAAGTCACTTTCTCCCGTCTTGTCCCAGTTAGAAGCAGCTTTCACTTTTCTTCTAGCTTTCTCCCTCCTGCACCTGCTTACCTGGCTGCAGCTTTCTTCGTGGCAGCCATTGCTGACCGCCGTTCCTCCGCCTCGGGAAAAGGGGGTTTAGCTGGCTGGGGAGGGGGTTTGCGACACCCCCAAACTCCTTGCCGGATCCCCCCTGTCTTCAGCTGCCTCTACGGGGCAGCTATATCCCCCAAATCCAGATGGATCGGGGGAACCTTGGCGGTGAACGCAGCAGGGATTGCGCGGTCGTGAATCCCTGCTGCCACCGCAAGCTTGCAAACCGGAAGTCTGATTTTGAATTTTCTGAAACCTAACATACTTACTTCTCAAGGATACAGTACTTCCTAATATCTAAATACTCACTAATCAACATCCACTTAGGTTTGGGAGAAGTGTGAATATTAGTGACATGCTCAAACTATATTTACTACATTTTCTGTGTTTTTTACTTTTTCCCCAGTAGAAACCAAAATAAAAGTATCCTATCATATAAAGAGCAACTATACAAATGATATGAGTCATTTGAGAAAGAAGGCGGAATCTGGACATTTTCAGGAAACTTTTAATCCCAATTTAAATTGGCCTGATATCTCTCTTTGGAAGAAAAGCTCTCATCTGAAACTTCCATGCAAATTTGAGTTGCAATGGGAAGCCAACTTTTTAGTTGCTTTATTTTTATTTATTTTATCCCACCATTATTTTTAAAAATTATTCAAGACACAAACATATCCAACACAACTTCCTCCTATTTTCCTCACAACAACAGCCCTTTATTGTATGGTATGTAGGGCTGAGACAGAGTGTGACTGGCCTAAAATCAGCCAGCTGGCTTTCATGGATAACATGAGACTTGAATTCAGTCTCCCACTTTTCGTGCTTTAACAACTAGACCAAACTAAATAAATAAAAATCAATTTAATGAATTATAAGAACAATAGGAGGGATACCCTAATATCTAGAGTGGTTTACATTTCTTAGAATACAAATAATCATTCATTGTCTTCCACTCTGGAATAAACTAAGCTAAACAACATTTCTCTGGAAAAATACCTATCTAAATTGCATTTTTATCACCAAGGATTTAGCATATGTTAATTTTTAAATAAAAACTTATTCTTTAGCTTTTCAAAAACCATCAGGATGTCTCAACATTTTCTAGCAGTTTTAATTTCCCTGCAACAAATGATGAATTCACTTTGATGACCACGTGCAAAGACAAATTACTTCCTCTATATCAGGGGTCTCCAACCTCGGTGACTTTAAGTCTGGTGGACTTCAACTCCCAGAATTCCCCAGTTTGTCGAGGTTGGAGACTCCTGCTCTATATCACTAAAATATTGTTCATTCTGTGCATCTTATCATGTAGGATATTCCTGAGTATTGAGACAGTTGAGTGTTGTTGTTTTTTCTCAAAAGATTTCAATGAAGCAGTCCCTGAAACAGAAAGATTGGATTCTAAAGCTGTTAAAACTCGTTTGCGGCTTTCAGTGAAAAACAAAAGGTCACGGCCAACGCGAACAAGACTTGGTGACAGCATCAGCTCCACAGATGGAGACGACAGTCTTGAAAGAAAGGTGAGTATATTACTAGGACAAACATTACTTGTTATTTTGCTCAACTTTCACTGTCATGGCAATACAGATGATCATCATCTTACAATAGTTCATTTAGTGACTGTTTGAAGTCACAAAACCACTGAAAAAAAGGGACATGATAATTTTTATACTTACAACCGTTGCACCAATCCCCATGGTTACATGATCACAGAAAACAGATAATCAGAGTTGGAAGGGACCTTGTAGGTCATCTAGCCCAAGCAGGAGACCCTACACCATTTCTGACAAATGGTAGTCCAATCTCTTCTTGAAAGTCTCAAGTGATAGCGCTCCCACAACTTCCAGGGCAAGCTGGTTCCATTGGTTGATTGTTCTCAGTGTCAGAAAGTTTCTCCTTATTTCCAGGTTAAATCTCTCCTTGTTCAGTTTCTACCCATTATTCCTTGTCTGACCTACTTTAGAAAGTAGCTTGACCCCTTCCTTTCTGTGGCAGCCCCTCAAATATTGGAAGACTGCTATCATGTCTGGTTCTTCATATGTTTGTCTCCAATCCCCTAATCATCCTGGTTCCTCTTTTCTGCACTTTTTCTAGATCTTAAACATCTTTTTTATAACGTAGTAACCAAAACTGGATGCAGTACTCTAGATGTGGTCTTACTAAGACTTTATAGAGTGGTATTAGTACCTCACTTGATCTTGATTGTATCCCTCTGTTAATGCAATTTAGGATTGCATTAGCTTTTTTGGCTGCTGCTGCACACTGCTGCTTGGTACTACTGCTCACAATTTAGATGCTTGGCAACTGATTCATATTTAAGATGGTTGAAGAGATGGTTGCTTGGTCAATATTTTGGGATCTTCTGACAAACAAAGTCAATGGAGAAGCCAGAGTCACTTAATAACCATGTTACTAACTTGAAAACTGCAGTAATTCATTTAACAACTGTATCAAGAAAGATTATAAAATGGAGCAAAATGTTGTTAACAGTCTTGCTTAGCAACAGAAATAGCAATAGCACTTAGACTTATATGCTGCTTTATAGTGCTTTACAGCCCTCTCTAAGTGGTTTACAGAGTCAGAATATTGCCCACAACAATCTGTGTCCTCATTTTACCTACCTCGGAAGGATGTAAGGATGAGTCAACCTTGAACCTGGTGAGATTCAAACTGCAGCTGGTTGCAGTAGAAGTAGCTTACAGTACTACACTCTAACCACTGCGCCACTAAGGCTCATGTTGGACTCCATTGTGGTCTTAAGTCAAGGATTACCTGCAGTGACTGAAATGTGATGAAACTTTATATAGAAAAGTATTCCAATATGCATATGGAAAAATATTCCATTTTCTGTTTGAAGGTGAAATGTTTCTTTGCAGTCATGCCAAGTTGTCTGAATGAAATTTATGTACATTGCAATATGCTTTTTTTCCCTCCAGTCTTTGTAATATTATTAATTCTTATTAAATACCGCAAACAGGTAATTTAATATGTAATTTTAAGGTGCACCAGTGCAAAAAAAAGAAATGCAAATGCTGCAAAATAAAAAGTTAAAATAAAAGCAGACATGAGTTGGAAAATATTATTTAATAGTAATGGTTTTTAATTATTCAAAATAACTTGATTAGTTCCCAAATGCCTGAATCTGCTTCATAATCTCTTATACCAACACCCTGCATATAGTTATCATGGCCCCATTTACATTACAGTGTAATATACATTACATTATGGATTCCTCTCAGCCCATCTCATTAACATCAGATGCTGGTACTTGTTCCCTCTCCCCTGTGGCTAGCAATGCTACATTTGTATTTGTACTGAAAACTAGGATAAAGATCAGGAATATAGAGGAGGGGAGAGTTCCTTCTGCTTTTCTTTCTTTCAACATCCAATCAAAGTTATGAAATCTTCCAACAAACAGAAATATCTGCCATGATGAAGATCTAATTAAATAATCGGCATGGTGGCCTAATGATGAAGGTACTTGCCTTCCATTTGGAAGGTTCAGAATTCAATCTTATCTAAAAGCAGATGTTTCTCTCTTAAGATGCAAAGAAAAAATATTAGTTAAACTGCATGGTATCAGGATGGGCTTCTGCCCAGTAAGCAATCAGTTTGATCTCAATCACCCTGGTTCTACCCTGAATTAAGGGATTACAGAGTCAGAAAAAGGGATGAAGCTAAATGTGTATGTGACTGCAATTTATTTTCTCACCTTATCCCACCTTCCATGATCCAGTAGCACTTTAATCAAAAGTCAGAATAGAAAGATACTCTATCTACTTTCAAAATCAGTTTGGATTTGGTTAATTTATCACTTTTGAGATTCTGAATTTTAAAATAAATATTTTTAAAAAATAATCTGTCCCAAATTCAAAGAAAGAGGGATGATACAATTAGTCTAGTTCTAGAAGTTTTTGTACAATAACCATGTAATCTATTTCAGTAAATCCACTACCAGCACTTCTGGCATCAAATGTTCACATATTTGTGATGGCAAATCTTTTTGCAGTCCTATGAAGTAACCTGAGTCCAAAAAAGATTTTGGCACAAAAATGATCTTAAATTTTAAAATTCTATATGACTCTCTAAATTACTTTTGGACTTAAACATTTTCAAGTTCCAGAAATATAAATTTTGTTTTCAATCAAAATTACAAGATTTAACCTATAATTATAAATCTAGAATTCTCAAGATGTGTTCTTATAAATAGAATACTTCCAGAAATGTTTGATGGGTTATTAGTATTTTCTGATCTTGTTTCTTTTCTCTAAGACAAATGATTTCAGGATAGTTAACTTCTTCAACACATTCATATATTAACTAGTGTGTTTATTATTTTGTATATTGTGACCAGATCCTATCTTCTTTTGATTGTGCGGGTTTGCTCAGTCAGTTGGAATTATGTGATGTCCACATTAAAGTTAGTTAATTAAAATCTAACAAAAAGACTGAAACAATTGGCCTCAGTGTTGTTTTTTTAAAACAAGTTTTATTGGTTTTTAAAGACAAACAAAAACAAACAAAACATAAAAACATCCAACTTTCTTTCATAAATATACAAGCAGTGTGTCGGTTGGTTTACACATTTTTTGTGCATCCATTTCATAGTCTCAATTACAGTTACATTGCATAACTCATATTATCAATCAAAAATTGAATACCCTAGTATCACTATTAATCAGTCATTTGACTATAATTTTGTTCATTCATACTTTGCGAGATAACTATAATTTACTTAGTTTATTATATAACAATTCATATAATTGTCCCTAAACCTATCCTAAAAACATTTTATAAATATAATAACAAAAAAAGAAATACATCTTTATATATTTATTATTTTCTAAAATTCTAAGTATTCTATTATTGTATTTTATTATCTAACCATTGATAGAAAAGGTCCCAGATTTTATAAAATTGTTTATCCTCTTGTTCTCTAATTTCAAATGTCAATCTACTCATTTCAGCACATTCCAATATTTTCTTAATAATTTCCTTCTGTAATGATATTTTCTCATTTTTCCAATTTTTAGCAAATACAATCCTAGCTGCTGTTAATACATTTACAATCAAATATTTTAAATCTTTATTGTATGTATCAGGTAAAATTCTTAATAAAAAAATCTCTGGTTTCAAGTCTATATGTTTCTTTGTCATTTTTTCCAACCACATGCGTATTTTAGTCCAATATTTTCTAGTATCCTCAGAAGTCCACCACATATGGTAATATGAGCCAGGTGTCTGATGGCATTTCCAATACTTTTCGGATTTATTCTTGAACATTCTTGCTATTCTTGTCAGGGGAAAATGCCACCTGTAAAACATCTTATACAAATTTTCTTTATATGCTGTTGACATTGTCATTTTATAATTTTGAGACCACAATTTTTGCCATTACTCTAAATCAATCCCATATCCAAAATTTTCCCCCCAAGCAATCATAGTTTCTTTAACTTGTTCTTCCTCTAGTTTAGTTTCCAATAAATAACCATACAATTTTTTTAATCACCTTTTCATCAGTACCTGTCAAAATCTTATCTAAGTCAGTCAATTTGTCATAAAATCCTTCTGTTTTGGAATCTTCATCATACCTTGAATGTATTTGCATATATGAAAACCAATTCATCTTTATACCTTGTTGCTCTAGATTTTGCATCGATTTAAGTTCATCCTTTTCATCCAATATTTCCCCATATCTGTTTGTTCCTTCTTATATATTAATAGGATAGGAAAATGCTTCAATGGTTGATAACCAGACTAGAATTTTCAAATAACATTGTCTTTTAATCTTCTCTGAATTTAACCACAAATACTCCCGTACATGATGTCTTCTAAAATAGCCCTGTGTTTTAGTTCCCTTATACCATAGAAAAGCATGCCACCCCAACAGCAAATCATGTCCTTCTAATGTCAACAATCTAGTATTTCTTAATGTTATCCATTTCTTAGCTCACATTAAGTTTGTAGCTTGGTCCCGTATATAATGTCTTCTAAAATACCCCTATGTTTTAGTTCCTTTAAACCATAAAAAAGCATGCCACCCCAACAACAGATCATGTCCTTCTACTGTCAATAGTCTAACATTTTTTAATGATATCCATTCCTTAACCCACATCAAATTTGTAGCTTGTTAGTACAACTCCCAATTAGGCAAACCAAATCCTCCTCTAATTCTAGTGTCTTGCAAAAGTTTTAACTTTATTCTTGCTTTCTTATCTTGCCATATATATTTCAAGACAATTTTATTTAAATCTTCAAAATAGTCCTTTCCAAGCCTAATTGGTATTGTTTGAAACAGGTATAAAATTCTGGATAGAATATTCATCTTGATTCTTGAGATTCTCCCTATTAAAGACAATTGTAGATTTTCCCATTTCGTCAAATCTAACGCTATCTGTTGTTTAAGTTTAATGTAATTGTTCTCTTTTAATGTACTACATCTTGCTGTCAAATGTATCCCCAAGTACTTGACCTTGTTCGTGACTTGAATTTTCAATAGGTCTGCCAGTTCTTCTTTTTGTCTTAGTAGCATATTCTTTGTCAAGATCTTTGTTTTATCTTTATTTATTTTCAAACCAGCCACCTTACCATATGCCTCTATCTTTTCCAATAATTTTGGTGCTGTCTCTAAAGGATCTTCTAATATGAAAGCCAAATCGTCCGCAAAGGCTTGCAATTTAAATTCTTCTTTTTTAATTTTCATTCCTTTTATACTCTTATCGTCTCTGATATTTCTATTCAACATTTCCAAAGTTAATACAAATAGCAAAGGTGATAGTGGGCATCCTTGTCTTATACCTTTTCTTATATTGATGGGATCTGTCAATTCTCCCTCTATCATTACCTTTGCCATTTGCTGATGGTATATGGCTTCTATTGCTTGAATGAATCTTCTGACAAAACCCATCTGTTCCAATAATAATAACATGAATCTCCAATTCACGTTATCAAATGCCTTTAGTGCATCTAAAAATATCAATGCCATTTGTTTTTCAAGGTGTGCCTGGTAATATTCCAAAGTATCCAAAATTACTCTCATATTATCTATAATTTGTCTCTTTGGCAGAAATCCATTTTGGTCAGGATGAATAAAGTTATTTAAGTATTTTTTAAGTCTTTCTGCCAAAATTGAAGCAAAAATTTTATAGTCTGCATTTAGTAAAGAAATAGGTCTATAGTTCTTAATTTGCAGTGGATCAGCCTCTTCTTTTGGAATAAGTATAATATAGGCTTCTGACCATGTTTTAGGCATCTTCTTCTTTAACATAACTTCATTCATAACTTCTAGTAGTGGAAGGCTCAGCGATTCTTGTAATATTTTATAAAATTCTGCTGGAAGCCCATCTGGACCTGGTGCCTTTCCATTATTTTGCTTCTTAAGTGCTTCAGTTAATTCCATCATTGTTATATTGCTTTCTAACATTTTTTTAGTCTCTTTAGGTATATTAGGTAAATTAGCATTCTGTAAGTACTGTTTGACTCTTTCCTCATCAATATTCTCTTGTTTATATAGTTGTCCATAGAAGTCTCGAATATTTCCTTTTTCTCCATAGCAAACTTGACCTTGATCATCTATTAACTGCAATATTTTCCTTGATTCTTTCTCCTTTCTCAATTTATATGCTAACCATCTACCTGGTTTGTTTGCATCTTCAAAGTAGTTCTGTTTAGCACTTCTAATTTTCTGTGCTAATTCTTCTTTCTCTATTTGACCCATTTTGTGTTTAATTATGTCCAATTTTAGTTTAATGTCTTTTTCCTGTGGAATTTTCTATAGTTCTTTTTCAAGTCTTTTATGCTCATCTTCTAAAACTTTAGTGGCTTGCCTTTTCCTGATGTTCCTTTTCCTTGTATAGTCTATTATCAAGCCTCTAGCATATGCCTTCATTATGTCCCAAACACTCTGAGTTAAAGTATCTTCTTTTTTATTTTCTCCAAAGAAGAAGGGCAATTCTTTCTCCATCCGCTGTGTGAAGTCTTTTTCCTTTAAAATAGTATTATTTAACGTCCATCTTGATCTTCTTTTTTGTCCTTTCCATTTAATTGTCACTGGATTGTGGTCTGCCCAAGTACTTGTTTCAATGTTTGCTTCTTGAATATTAGATATTAGTTCTGTTGAAATCCAAATCATATCTATTCTAGACCATGATAAATATCTATTTGAGTAGAAAGTATATTGTTTGGTTTTAGCATTTCTTTCTCTCCATATATCTTTTAAGTTTATTTCATCTGTCATTTTAAAGAAGGATTTAGGAAGAGTCTTTCTATTTTGTTTTGTTATTGTTGCTGTATAGTCCAATTTATTGTCCACAATTCAATTGAAATCTCCCATCATAACTATATATAATATATAACTATATTAACATAGTCCAGTTCAATTATTTTCATATGTAATTTTTATAGAATTCTTCTTGTTTATCATTCAGAGCATAAATTGCAATCAGGAGTGTTTTCATATTATTGTCCATTATTTCCACCATTAATACTCTTCCATCTTCATCAGTATGAACCAATTTTGCTGAAATAATCTCTTTAATGTATAAAACCACTCCTCTTTTCTTACACTGAGTCAAAGAAGTAAATATTTTTCCTAATTTTGGCTGGACCAACAATTGTTCATATTGTTTTTTAATGTGTACTTCTTGTAGACAAATTATATCAAATTTTAATTTCTCTAATTTATGAAAAATTTTCCTTCTTTTAACAGCCGAATTAAGTCCATTTATATTCATTGTAATCAGTTTTATCTCTTCCATTATTATACTTTGTAGTTAGGTTTAGTAGCTCTCGTGGATCTTGCTTCACGTTGTTCTTTAATTTCCATCTGTCCACCTACTGCACCTTCTTCTTTTTCAGTCTCCATTTGGTCCTCTTGAAATTCAATTAATGAAACCTCTTTTTCTGCTTCTTCCTCTCTCTTTCCAAAGAATTCTGCATAAAATAATTTTGCTTTCTCAATTGAGTCAATTCTAAGTCTCTGTTCTTGCCATGTAAACATTAATCCTTCTGGAATTAGCCATCTGTAGTTCACATCTTTTTTCAGTAGCATTTTCGTTAAAAATCAGTATTCTCTTCTTATCTCTCTCACTTTTCTGGGTATTTGTTTTAAAACCACAATCTCCTTCCCCTTATATTTCAGCGTTTTCTCTCTTGCCACTTGCAATATTTGTGTTTTAATGGCTTTTTTTGTAAATCTAATATGAACTTCTCTTGGTAGATTATTTCTCATTACGTATCTTGTAAAAACTCAATATACTTCATCTACTCCATCCATCATCTTCTTTTCTGTTATTTCCAAAGCTTCAGCTAGAATTTCTATCATTATCTCAGCTAGATTTTGTCCTTTTTCTTCCTCTATGTTTTGAAATCTGAGATAAAATTCTGATCTATCCATCTCCCATCTCAGCATCCCACTTTTATCTTATTCAACCACTGTTAATCTATTATCAATATCTCCAATCTTCTTGTCTCTTTGTTTATCTTCTTCAATTTTTTGGAATCTCTCATCATACTTCAACATCATTTGTTGGATGTTCTCCACTTTTTCATCAGTTTTCCCCATTCTTTGTTCAATGTTCTCTATTCTTTGTTCAATGTTCTCTATTCTCTTTTCAATATTCTCTTACTTGAATATTTTGAATTCCTTGCATAATCATCTGTAAGGTCACTTTTTCTTGTTTTCTGTCTTGCTTTAACATTGTCTGGATTGAACGTTGTCCTGATGGTGGGGAGACGGAAGTAGAAGTTGAAGGGCCAGAAGCTATCAATTTCCTGCTCATTTTAAATTCAAAATCTTCAGGTTCTTCTGAACCTTAATTCAATTATGGAGCAGCCAATTATAATCCAAAATGGAAAGTAAAAATAATAAAAAGAAAAAAGCCCAATAATAATAAAAAAAGGATGAGAGAAAAATTTCTTCAGGTTCTTCACACCTTAATCCAATTAAGAGGTCTCAAAAATAAAAATAAAAAAAACATAAAAATGAACCAAAAGTATGGATGGAAAAAGCAAAAATCCCAATGAAGAAAGGGAAAAAAAGGAATTTTTTTGAGGCTTTCCCTTTAAAATAAAAAAGCAAAAGTGGAAATATTACAAAAATAAAAGTTTTTTTTTTTTAAGGAAAGGAGTACAGTAGAGCTGATAAAGAGGGATAGCACAACTTAAAAATATATATATAAAGAACACACTGCACTTTATTTAATTATCCAAGGCTATTATTATAACTCTTTTCTCCACAAGCTTCAAAACCAAGCTTCAATTGTTGATAGAAATCCAAAAGAACACCTGCAATAACACTCTCCCGTGCTTTTCCCTCTAATTTATCAAGTTGCAATGTCCTTGAAAGGGAGTCTTTCACATTTTTCTTAGCTTCATCTAAGATATTTTCAAGCCTCTAGTTGGCAGTGTTACAAAGTTTCTTTGCTCTCTCTTTCCCCCTCCTTTCCCAGACAAAATGTAATAGAAGTTAAAAAAAGGAGAAAGTATATGTATATAAAAAAAGAAAAGTAACTAAAGGGAACCTCTAATCTAAAAAGTTGCAAAATTAAAAAAGAGAAGAAAAATAGATATATATAAGAGAAAAACCAGTCCAGTTAACAAATGCTAAATCGCAATAGAAGTCCAGTAATAAAAAAAGTAAAAAAGTAAAAAGCCAAGCCTCACTTTGACATTTCCGTTTAAAAACTGCTGCTTATTCCGTTCTGTCAAAACTTTAACGGATTTTTTAAAAAAGTTCTCACCAAACCGACACACTTTCTCTTCCAGTCTCTTCCATTCTGGAGTTGTCCCAACTTCAGCAGCTTTAATGGCTGCCTCTCCACCACTGGCAAAAAGGGCTTCTCCTGGATCAACCAGGGACTTTGTGATATCCCTGGGATCCACAGGATGCACCTCTACGGGATGGTTTAGGTCCATTTGGACTGACCAGGGGTAAAGATATCAGCTGCAATCTCAGACCTTCGAGATTGCATGCTGTATCATTGTGACGTCAGCTCTGCCCTCCCCAGCCTCAGTGTTCAATGTTGAGAAAAGGGATTGGAAGGGATATAATGTTTGTTATTTTTTCTCTCTCTTACACATAACATACACACGCATACACACACATAGGGCATTGTAGTTTCATTGAGCCAAGCACTGCTATCTCTCTTCATACCTTTGAGCGATTTTTATCTCTTTACACCTTTGTGTTTTATAAAGAATTCTTGTGTTTTATAAAGAATTCTTCCATATGGAGAGGCTTTTGCAAGGAATTAAGGGGGTGGTGCCCTACTTCGACGATGTGCTGGTGTCAGCAACCAACCAGCTAGAACTAGAGGGTCAGCTAAGGGAGGTGCTAATGAAATTCAAGGAAACCAGGCTAAAAGTGAAGAGAGAAAAATGCCAATTTTACACAGAGTGGGTCAAGTTCTTGGGGTACCTCCTAGACCGGCACGGCATCCACCCAACCGCAAACAAAATCAGAGCCATTAAGGAGGCCCCCACACCCAGGAATAAAATGGAACTGCTGGCATTTCTGGGACTGCTTAATTTTTACAACGTTTTCCTGCCCCAAAAGGCAACTGCGGCGGAGCCTTTGCATAGGCTTTTGGACAAGGTGGCCACCTGGACTTGGGGGAAACGCGAGGAAAACCAAGGACCTGCTCACTTCAGATGCTATCCTCATCCAATACAATGAGAACCTACTGCTTGCCATCACATGCGATGCCTCACCCTTCGGCGTCAGCGCCATCCTCAGCCACACACTCCTGGATGGAAGAGAAGCACCCATCGCTTTCTTCTCGAGGACACTCACCAAACCAGAGAGGAATTATAGCCAGCTGGACAAGGAGGCCCTAGCCATCGTCGCAGCAGTGAAGAGGTTCCACGAGTACCTCTACGGCCGCACGTTCACCATTATCACAGACCACAAGCCGCTGCCGGGCATCCTGGCAGGGAACCGGGCCACCCCGAACATCCTATCTCCCAGAATGACAAGGTGGTCCGAATTCCTTGCCGCCTACAGCTACCGGCTCACACACCGACCCGGTAAGACTATCACCCATGCAGATGCCTTGAGCCACTCACCGTTACCCGACCTAGACACCAACCCAGCACCCATGACGAGCACCCTCAGCATAGAGACTCTGCCCAATCTACCCATAATCGCATCAGACATTGCCTGAGAAACTAATAAAGACAAACGTCTGGTGCAGGTGTTACATTGGGTAGAAAAAGTGTGGCCAGAAAAAGACGACGATGAAGCATTCAAGACATTCTGGAACCAGCAAACAGAACTCTCGCTACAAAAAGGGTGTATACTGTGGGGGGATAGGATTGTTATTCCGGAAAAACTACAAGGGAAGGTATTGGGGTTGTTACACGAGGGGCACTCGGGCATAGTTAGAACAAAAGCCCTGGCCAGAAGTTATGCTTGGTGGCCAGGGATGGACAAGCAAATCGAGGCCTGGGTGGCTAGATGTGAACGCTGCCAAGAAACCAGACTGAGCCCTCCCACAGCACCGATCCTGGAATGGGAAACCCCCAGGGGACCATGGTCCAGGATCCACATAGATTTTGCTGGGCCCACTAAGGGACATACATTCCTTGTAACGGTAGATGCTTACTCCAACTGGTTGGAGGTAAGCAACATGAAAACCGCCACCATGGAGGTCGTGACCAAGGAACTTAGCAAGCTATTCGCAACCCACGGCCTCCCAGACGTCATCGTGTTGGACAACGGGCCCCAATTCACCTCGCTAGAATTTGAAAAATTCATAGTGGAACGGGGCATATGACACGCATTGACAGCTCTGGCACATTCGGCAGCAAACGGAAGGGCGGAATGGATGGTTCAATTTACGAAAAAAACCATCCAAAAAATCGAACACGAGGAAATCCAAGAAAAAATAAATAAAATGCTCTTCATACAACATATAATCCCGAACACAACAATGAACAAAAGCCCGGAAGAGCTACTAATGGGGAGGAAAATAAGGTCCCCACTAGACAGGCTGCACCCCACATACAACCCGAAGAAACCCCCCAACTCCTCTAGCAAGCACCGGTCCTTTGCACCAGGCGATGCCGTCTATGCAAAGAACCTAACCAGAGACCCACTATGGGTACCAGCAACCATAACCCAACTGACAGGCCCCCGCTCGTACCGGCTGAAAACAACCGACGGACGAGCCTGGAAATGCCACATTGATCAACTAAGATCGAGAACAATGACAGAAAACACAACCGACATGCAACCAAACACAGACAACCCCCCTAATACAAGCCAAGAGGGGAGGGAATACCCCGGGAACCAGAACCCAATAGAAAGAAACCAGCAACACTTACCGACGGACAGCCAGCTCGAAGCCTCACCAGGAAGAAGCAGCCAGGCCAGCTCAACCAGCCCAGAAAGACTAGGCAGGAGCGGTGGAAACCGCAGCTCAACCAGCCCGGGAAACCGCAGCTCAACCAGCCCGGGTAGACCAGGATGGAGCAGGCGAGACCTTCCAGGCGGTTCCATCGACAAAGCCGAGAGCAACAGAGAACCCGACCGAACCGGCCAGGAACCAAGCAACAACTGACCTGCGCAGGTCCAGTAGGCAAGTACAGAGCCCCGCCTACTTACGGGACTACGGCACGTAGGACCGAACCAAGAGGGGAGGGGTGTTCTGTATGGTCATTTACATTCTTGTAGACGCTGCGCTGTGATTGGTCAAAGCGCGCAGGGATCCGATTGGGCGAGCGAGCCGCTCTGATTGGCCTGCTGTGGATCTCCCGCGATTGGTGGAAACTAATCGTGGGAGATTCAAAGTGGTGCCATTGGCCGCGGCCACCGCGGCTTGGGAATAAAAAGCCGCAGTTTTTCCCCTGGAACCCGAGCCGCTCTCGGGACCAATAAATGAGCTGAACCAAGTCACTGAGTCCTGGTCTCCTTGCCGTGCCGGACATAACAATAATGAGGTACTGTTACTATTTCAATAGAGTTGAGGTACTGTTACTATTTCAATAGAGGTATTGTTACCATTTCAATAGAGGTACTGTTACTATTTCAATAGAGTTGAATTTTCTGGATCAAAAATTTTGCCCTTGAATCTGAATATTTTAGTGTGTTTCAAAATGAAAAACTGTTCCCTTCCTTTAAGAATATCAAAACAATGGACTTCTGTTAAATTATTCTTGCTGCAATCTATTTACAAAAAAGAGAATCATTTCATGATCTCGAAGTAATTTTCTTGCACAGATCAGTCTAGTCTTTTTTTATCGTCTCAATTTCTTTGAACTTTTGAACAATGCATTTCTTTCTTTGTCTATGCATGTAGTCATCCATCTTCTATGCTAACTTTTCTCAGTTCTTTGCCTCTGTGTCTGTTGAACTGCAATTCTCAAATCCCCTTCCAACAGAGACAATGGAACTGTAATTCAATGCAGTATGAATGCACTATTCGATTAGAGAAGGTTGCTCTGAGGCCATGTGAGCAACCAAGGCATGATCAAAATTTATATTAAAATATGTTTACTCATCAGGACTAGATGATAAGTAAATAATAACTTTTGTTCAATTAATAGGAAAAGAATCTATAATAAAATGGTAGTGGTTTTCCTAATTAACTATATATAACTATGCTGCTTTTTTAATTTAAGAAATCAATTTCCTTTCCCCATCCTCACTTATAGATTGACTGCAAACTGATTTTAAACCTGCATATCTATGCCGAACAATGGAAGATTAAATGTTTAGCTAGGCTTTATTCACAAGCAATTTTTTAAAAAGCTTAATTTACTGTGTTCCCATGCCTACAGCATAAAGCACAATTCAATCATGGATCAAAGTGATCCTTTTTCTTGGAAACAGAATCTGCTTTCTCAGCATAGTGGAAACTAAAAACCCAATTGTTAGCTCTGCTGGAAGCATTACTACTTTTATTCAAATAAAATGAATATGTTGTTTAAAGTAGCAAAACTGTGTAACAAAGTTTTATCTTGACATAGTTCATAGGATATTATAACAAATTAAGAACCTACAGTCCTTTCTATTTTTCCACATTTATACACACAAAGTGAGAGACTGATAGTCTCCGTTCCAAATAACATGCAATCCAAATCAACTAAGACAAATATAAAAAGCAAGCCATCTAACATACCTTTAAAAACAGCAGCAAAACAATTAAACAAAGCAATTCCCCTTCAGAAATTTGTGTAATCAATTGAAATAAGCAAGCTAAAAATAAGTGAAGCCAAGACCTGCTTCATTTCTTTTAGAGGCAATCCGTGGCTTATTTAGTTATTAAACTTATGTCATTGACATTTTTTTGAAATAAACTTTATTGATTTTATCAATTAGAACAAAACAAACAACATAGAAGAAAAAATTAAAAGGCTTCAACAATGACAGATTGTGGTTTCCCATTTGTAACATTATTTTTGTGCAATGTTTACAATTGATATCTTATGCAAAAATGTATTCACTACAATTACTGCTTATCTTCCTTTATGGTTTACTATATAGTCTGTCTTCGCTCAATTCATTCATACTAATAATCCCAAATCGTGTAATACCCTGATGATTCTTTATCTTTTAGGGCTAGGGTTAATGTATCCATTTCTGCACAACTCGTTATCTTTTGAATTATCAATTCCTCTGGTGGAATGTAGGGCTGTTTCCAACATTGAGCATAGGCCAATCTGGCCACGGTCAGTATATGTAGTATTATGTATTTAACTTTTTTTGCATATTTTCCCTAAATATTCCTAATAAGAACAATTTTGGTTTTCAATTTGTTCATTTGTAATTTCTTCCAACCAATTTTTAATTCTCAGCCAGTATTTTTGAGATTTTGTGGTAGTATGTACCATCCATTTTTTTTGCACTTCCAACACATTGGGCTCATGTTGCTGTACATCTTTGCTAGTCTCGAAGGGGGCAGATGCCATCTATAGAATATTTTATAGTTATTTTTCTTGTATGTTGCCAATTTTGTAATTTTATTATTCCTGTTCCAAATACTCTCCCATTCTGACTCCCTCCATGAGTCTGGCATTTTGGCTGCAACCAGTACCTCATTGCATAATTCCACCATTAAGGGTCCAATTTGTTCTTCTAGAGTTCCCCTGGAATATCATCTGGAGCTTGGGGTTTTATTATTTTTCTGGTTTCTTATTGCTAATTTCAATTCAGTCCATGTTATATCTTTAGTTAAAGACTCTTTTATTTCCTCCCCAATTACCCTATCTTTTACTTCTCCAAGATAATTCCTTATCAAATCTTCATCCACTTCCTCCTTTTTGTACAGATCCTCAAAATATTTATATATAATTTCTTTTTTCTAGTGGCTGTCCCCATTTTCTTCTAATAATTGATAGATTAATCTCTTTTCCTTTCCCTTTTTAAGTCTGTAAGAAAGCCATCTCCCTGGTTTATTGGTCTGTTCAAAGTATGTCTATCTAGTTATATTCAAATTTTTAATCATTTCCTCTTGTTCTATAGATTAAGTTTACTTAGTGCTTGGTTACTATCATCTGATTTTGCAAACTAGCATCTTTTGGTGTATTTTGTAGTTGGGTTTCTAATTCCTTAATCCTTTGTTGTAATTTATTTTGTTGGGCATATTTTTCTTTATTTCTTTTTGCGGTATATGATATTGTAATCCCCCTTATAACTGCTTTCATGGTATCCCATACGTTCTGTGTAGTAGTATCATCCTTATTATTTTCACTCAGAAAGTACTTTAATATATTCAGTCTCTTAATATATTCTTTATCTTTTACTAATTGGTCCACCTTCTTGTCTTTTTTCTACCCTTCCAAATTATCTGAAGGGGGTTGTGGTCTGCCACCCATTTGGTAGGATTTCTATTTCTTCTATTTCATTTGCTAATTCTCCATTCATCCAAGCCATATCAATCCGTGTCCACAGTTGATGTGGATTTGAATAGAACGTGAATTGTTTTTTTATCCGGGTTTAGCTTCCTCCAAATATCTATCAGATTTAATTCGGCCATCATTTCTAAACATGTTTTTGGTAATTCTCTCTTCTTCTTCCCTCCCCCCCCCCCCCCCGTTACTATGGTCTTTTTGATGATCTACTATGGCATTAAAATCCCCCATGATGCAGATGTTTCTTTTTTCTAATCTTGCTATTTTTTCATGTAGATTTTTTAAAAAATTACTTTTGGTTTTCGTTGGGGGCACAAATTACAACTAATAAGGTTGGCATTAGATTAATCCAGACTTATATAACCAGAATTCTTCAATCGGGATCTGTCAGAATTAAATCTGCATTCATATTATCTTTAACATATATAGTTTTCCCTTTTGTTTTCTATGAATCTGCAGGTGCAGTAAATAATTTCCCTAACTTAAGACATTCTATGTATTTTTTGTCTGATTTTCTAATGTGGGTCTCCTGTAAGAATACTATATCTGTGTTCTGTTTAATTAATTTTGATAATATTCTTTTTCTTTTCATTGCTGAATTTAGGCCATTTATATTAATAGATAATATTTTCACCTCCTCTTCCATTTTCTTAATTAAGTCTTGCTCTTTGTCTTGTAGTTGCTCTAGTTTCTCTATATCTGATAGACTATCCTATAGTCTTCTCCTTCTTGTTGTTGTTGTTGGGTTATTTTTCCGTTTCCTTGATTCCCATCTCTATTTCCTTGTTGACCTTGGTCTTCTTGGGAGTTAGATTCTAGTTCATCTTTACTACTGTGATCTTCCAGTCCCACTAGTTGTTCATAGAATTATTGAGCTTTTTTCAGGTTATCTATTTTAATTTTCCTCTCCTCCCATGTAATTAACATCCCTTCCAGGATTAACTATTTAAATAAAATATCTTTTGGTTCAGTTGCACAGCCAAGAATTTATAATCATGTCTTTGTTCTCTCACCCTTTTTGGAATTTGCTTGAGAACTTGGATCTCTTTACCTTAGTATATAATTGCTTCTTCTCTAGTTATTTTATAGATAATATCGCAGACCTTCCTTCTCGCAAAACTTACATGAACTTCTTTAGGGTGCTTATGATGTCTTGCATAACTCATGCTGACTCTATAAACATCATCCAACTCTTTCAAAACATCATCCTTGTCCTTTACTAATGTTTCAGCTAGTATTTCGGCCATCACCTGTTCCAAATCTTCCTCTTTAGATTCCACTATGTTCTCGAATCTCAAGTATAATGTGTCCTTATCCATCTCTAAATAGACCAATGAGTCTCCAATTTCTTTGCTAATATTCTTTAACTGTTGGTCTACCATCTCCAGCTTCCTTTCTGTTTGTTCTGTTCTTTTTCCCACCTCTTTGATTGTAAATTCATTTTTCTCAAAGGCTTGTTGTATTGATCCCACTTTCTCATCTAACTTCGAGATATCTAATTTCATTTCTGATTTTAGTTTCCCCATCTCTTCCTTTAACTCATTTATATCTGCTCTCATCTTGGTATGGTTTTTGACCATTATTTCTTGTAATTTCAACATTGATTCTTGTAAGGTAAGCAGAGTTGTCTGAATATTAGTACTTGTGGTGGAAGTTTGCTTCTCAGATGGTAGCATTTCTTCAATTGATTTTTGGGACAAAGGTGAGGCTGCTGTCGACAAGGTTGTTAGCATCAGGATAGTGTTCTTCCAGCCTTGAGTGTTGTAGTGGTTATGCTAGTCATTTTTTTTAGTGTATCTTTCTGTTTTTGTACTAAATTATAGACGTTGTCCCAAATCAGCGTTCAGTAATAGGTGGTAAGTAAAAGAGTTGGCCAATTAAGTAGTAAGGGTCTAAAATACTTAGGACATTAATAAATTAAACACTATTGTAAGTATTATCAATATGCAAATTCAAATATATAGGTGTCTAGTGTCTAATAATTGTATATCAATATGTATGTATATCTTATAAATAGTTAATCCTGTCTCTAGTCATATATACAAATTATTATATATAAATCTTAATATCAATAAAACAATATTATAAATATTTATAAGTATAAATAGAAATAAATTGACATCAGTGTAAAGCAATTAATTAATATGGGTAGCCCAGAAAGGATATGTTCAGGTATTAATGTGTGCTAATTAATGATATTATAGCAGCTAAATCAACTAGATTAAATAACAATTGTAATAATCAATTATCACCTCTTATAATCAAATTTCTTGTTCCAAATTTATAATTAAGTAACTTACTAAGCTTATTCACTTTTCTTATCCAAAAATATACATTTTATACTTTAGTTAATACAATATTAGATACTCATCTCCAAACTGCCTTAATTTCTAATCACTCCATGAAATGGAAAGCTAGAAAAAGAGAATGGCAAAAGGGAAAAAAGCAAGAAAAGGGAAAAGAAAAAGGGGGAAAAGGTATTAAAGCGATTGTTCAGTAGGTATTAAAAGGTATTAAAGCGATTGTTCATTCTATCACAGAGGGTCCTCAAAGATTAACACACTTAATCTCCAAAAAGTTGCTGAGTAATATCTATGGCTGTTCGTTGTCTCAAATAAATCCACTACTTCCACTACTCTCATCTCAGACACTCTTTGAAAGGCAGTTTTTACAAGATGAAAGCAGTCTATTCCACCATCTCACCTCCGAATATTAAAACTTTTTGAGATTAGCGTCTAATTAATCCTCTCTAGCCATCTAGATCTTTTCAGTTCATTAGTTGCAATCCCCATCCTCTCCTGGAAATCTCTTGTGCCCCCATCATTTTCCATTCAATCTCAGCTCCACTTCCTTGCTGCTTTCTCAGGGCTCTGATCAAACTCTCAGCTATTATCTACGAATCTTCTTTCATGCTCTATAACTGTTATAATCTCACTTACAATCTCTCTCTTCTCCGGTATCTGCCACAATCTGTCACTCACTCGCTTCCTCTTACAGCTGGCTGTCTGGACTTCGGGGCCACCATTAATGAATGACAGCCTCTTGATTGCTGGGCTCTGAAGGGTTTCTCTTTGGTGCAGAGAGAGTCACCTACCCCCACACTGTACCTCGACTATCCCCACTCCAACATGCTTCTCCACAGGATTCGTGCACCCCAAAGGATCGCAACAGCAATAAGTAAAGAACCGAGAACGGACTCCAACACTTCTCTTCATCTTTACATCACCATCAGAAGTCCGTCATTGACATTTTTTAATGGTTTATAGTAAATTTAGTGGTTATATGCTTGAACCTGTCAACCATATAACGAGTTGGAAAAGACCAGGAGCAGAATGTGTATGAAGATAGCCCATCAGCTAAGTTGGTTACAAACCATAGAAGTGTTATAAACATTATAATTTAAAATGAGTATTTACCCAGTTGTCATAAACAGTACAATGCTTCCTGATTAATCAGCATTTTGGACACTATATTTTGCAATTAATTTCCAATAAAACTTTATACAGCACCAGCACAATAGGGGAAACAATTCAATAGTGTAATTCAATATTAAATAAAAATTAAGATGACCTCGAATTATGGTAACAACATGGAAGTATTTTTTTCTAATGTCAGTCTAACCATAGTGTTGCCTGGAGTACTAACCAGTCCAAAGCCCAGGCAACAGTAGCCAAGCATTCTTAATTGCTGCGTTATATTTAAGGTGGCAGGTATAAGTGAAATCAAATCTGTTTTCAGCAGTTGCAGATTGCAGTTTATGTGTCCACTGGATGGTTTTAAAAAGGGGCCTTAATAGCTCTGAACTGCATTGAAATATTTAATTTATACAGGACTGCCAAAATAGCAAAAACTAAAAACCTGAACATAGTTTTATAAGTAGTATGGATGTCTATTGCCATATAATGTGTGTATTTCAATAGAAGAGATAATACCACAGGGTTAAACTGAAGAATACCACAGGGTTAAACTGTGGTATTCTTGGTGCTCTCTAAGCTTGTTTGTTTGCTTGAAGACATTTAAATATTCATCTAGGTAACATCATCAATGTTTGTGAATGTGGGACCGTGTTTTTATAACTTATACAGCTTCCCTACCAGTTTTGATAGAAGAGCAGTTGCTGTTTTTTGGTTCATTGTTTAGAGCAGCGGTCCACAACCTTTTGGGCAGCAGGGACTGGTTCCATGGAGAAAGATTTTTCCACACACTGGAGGTGGCATGGTTTTGCGTGCTACCTGAAAACTAGAACTTCACTTGTTTGTATGGCATGTGGTCAGCCAATGGTTTGGGAGTTAGGATCCCTGGTTTAGAGTATTGGTTCTGCTTGTTTTTTAGAATAGAATAGAATAGAATACTTTATTGGCCAAGTGTGATGGGACACACAAGGAATTGTCTTGGTGTAAATACTCTCAGTATACATAAAGAAAAGATATATTCGTTAAGAATCAAGAATCATAACGTACAACACTTAATGATATCATAGGGTACAATCAACAATCAAATCATACTAGGAAACAGTCAAGTGGGAGGGGATGGGTGAGAAGGAGTGATGAGAAGATTAACAGGATTAGTAGTGTACACTTTGTAAATAGTTGAACAGTGTTGAGGGAATTATTTGTTTAGCAGAGTAATGGCTTTCAGGAAAAAAAAACTGTTCTTGTGTCTAGTTGTTCTGGTGTGCAGTGCTCTATAACGTCATTTTGAGGGAAGGAGTTGAAACAGTTTATGTCCAGGATGTGAGGGGTCTGTAAATATTTTCACAGCCCTCTTTTTGACTCGTGCAGTATACAGGTCCTCAATTGAAGGCAGGTGGGTAGGAATTGTTTTTTCTGCAGTCCTAATTATCCTCTGTGTGTCTGTCCTGTTGGGTTGCAGAACCAAACCAGACAATTATAGAGGTGCAGATGACAGATTCAATGATTCCTCTGTAGAACTGTATCAGCAGCTCCTTGGGCAGTTTGAGCTTTCTGAGTTAGCACAGAAAGAACATTCTTTGTTGTGCTTTTTTGATGCTGTTTTTGATGTTAGGTGTCCATTTTAGGTCATGTGTTATAGTAGAACCTAGAAATTTGAAGGTCTCTACTGTTGATACTGTATTGTCTAGTATTGTAAGAGGTGGTAGTATAGGGGGGTTTCTTCTAAAGTCTACCACCATTTATACGGTTTTGAGTGTGTTCAGTTCCATATTGTTCTGGTTACACCACGAGGCAAGTTGTATAAACTCCTGTCTGAATGCAGATTAATTGTTGTCTTGAATGAGACCAATCACTGTTGTGTCTTCAGCAAACTTCAGTATTTTAGCAGATGGATCGTTTGAGATTGTTTGAAAATTGGTGATGATTTCTGAATGTTACCTACTGGAAGGAAGGTGTTCTAATCTTTTTGTTGTAGGATTTTTGAATGGCGGCTTATATGTTATCTATATATGAAAGAATGGAAACTATGTCACACCAAGAACTGTCAGATATAGCTTAGAAAAGCAGTATTTTTCATTCACCAAGTTGGCAGACGAGAGACAGATCTTTCCTTTACATGGAAACGAAATGAAATGCTAAAAAAGGAATGGGAGGCCAGTTCTCCTTCTTTCAGTTATTTGCTCACTTTGGCTTCTTGATACTGTACATCTTGGTCATCAAAGGCTCTCAGACAAGTTGTTAAAATGCAATTTGCTCTGTTCTTTCTTGAGATTGTATTTCTTTGTACTTCCCTCTGGAGTGGAGGAAGCATCATTGCACTGTAATAAACATGAATCATAAGTGTAAAAAAGCTTGGTTTGGAAGAGGTCTTTAAATTCCAGCCTCCGTTCGTTAAAAAAAAGAGACCATTTTATTTTTGTAATTTTCCGTTTTTATGGGCCAAAGTCTTGTAATTAGCTTATCAGAATGCAGCCATCAACAACCTTTTAAAAGATCAATGGGCAAATAGTAAAATATTGGGGTTGTATTTATTGTTTATCATAATTCTTTAACAATCCCCGTTCCTATTATTTATCTTTGGGTATGAAGTTAAATTAAAATTTGAAGTTATTTGAACTAAGAAAAAAGGTACTGTTTAAATGTATGTTTATTACATATTTCATTTATTATTATAGCATTCATTATCTCAGAATCTCATAACTCATATAAGATTGGGAACAAAAGATGTAATTGTCTTGCTTTGATATTTATACAACATATACATAGGGGACAGGGGGGAGGGCTAGCATTATTTCAATCTTTGCTGAAACAGAATCATATTATATTTCTTCCATTTACATTAATGAAATTCAATCTGAAAAGATTTTCAGTACATTTCAAGGGCCAATATCAAGGGCATTGTAGGAATGCTTTGCCTTGGTTTTGACTTAGCTGCAATTCGGAATATATAAACTAGTCATTTGATGATACAAGTTGTACTTTTCCAAGATAGTCAGAAGGAATGTCATAATTGTACCAAGGAATCAGAACTGGAACAATGTTATTCTATGTTTTATAGTTTGTGTCGCAGGCAGTAATATAAAAGAACCTCATTTGAACAAAGCAGTACTTAAGTGTGGAACAAAAAGGAAGGCAGGGACAGAGGGAGGGATGGAAGGGAAAGGCAAGGCAAGGAAACAAAAGGATGAATCCTAGGTGTGAAATAGAAGAAAATATTTCTCTAATTTTCTCATTTTGCACGATCAGATCCTGATTTCAGTGTTACAACTGCTTCTTGAATACATCAGTAAGTGATATACTATATTCAGCAGTTAAGAACTAAGTGCCTCCTGAGCAATTAAGAATTTGTATCTCCTAAAGAGGAATCAGCAAAACTACAGGGATTGGGTATGTCTAGTTTAATAAAAAGAATATGGTAGCAGTGTTCCAATATGATGAGGGGCTGTCCCAAAGAAGAGAGGATTAACTTATTCTTAAATGTACCTAAAGGCAGAACAATGAGCAATGGGTGGTAATTATTCAAGAAGAGAACCAAATTAAAACTAAGGAGAAATTTCCTGACTGTGAGAATAGTTAATCAATAGAATGACTTGTTTCCAAAAGTTTTGGGTGCTCCATTTTAAAAGTTTTTAAAATAAATTGGACAACCATTTGTCTGAAATGATACAGAGGTCCTGCTGCAACAGGGGATTGGACTAGAAGCAAGAGCAAGAGCACTTAGATTTATATTCCACTTTATAGTGCTTTACAGCCTTCTCTAAGAGTCAGCATATTGATTTGGGGAACTATTTGTCTGTTCTGTTTAAAATCTGATATGTGACCTAGTTGAATTTTTTAAAAAATTCAATCAGATTAATGTTGCCAAATACACATGCTACTCTAGAAGAAATTGCTTCTTTCTCTTCATCCATAAAATGTAATTCTTGCTTCACTGCATTGCTAGGAACAAAATATATTTTGTGTTCCAGTTTTATGTTTATGCTGGTGATTGCTGTTTACTTGAGCAATACAAGTGTAACAAAGAGATATAGAATCCTTATTACCATTTTTAATAACATACAACAGAGCTGTCTAGAAACAGGATTCTATTAGCCAAGAAAAATGGAAATTTATCAAGCTAAAAAAGAATTTACCAAGCTAAGCATTTTATCAGAGTAAAAAAAAGGTAGGGATTTTGAATTTGATAGTGATCTCGAGATCAAATTTTATTTATCATCATCTCCATTAATTTATGTCAGACTTCATTTTATATGCTCCCTCATTCCCAACTGCCAGGCCTTCTTAACATGTCTTAAAGAAGGTTAATATCTGACCCAGAATGATAAAATTCCCCCTCCCACCTGAAAATCAGACTTTTATGCTGATCCTATAATTCTGTTGCTGCAGACCATTATTTGAAACTCATTTTGTTCCCAATTTCATTTGATTTACTTACCACTGAATTGTTGGGGAAGAGAAGTGGAAGAGAAACTTCACAGAGTTTGGAGGGTCAAACTGGAAAAGGGTTTGAGAACATGGATATATGCCCCTAAATATTGTAAAAGTAGGGATAACTGAAATGCTGTGCAGAGTTTTTAAGAATGCAAAACGGAGAATATGTCAATTTCCATCAAATAAACTTGATCATTTTCCAATGTTCTTTGAAACATTGTTTTTTGATTAGTTGTCTTTATTTTGCCCATTTACTGTCCCACAGCAGGGAACTTTTCTAACCATATTGGCAATGAAAACTCTAATACAGATCATCTTTCTTGCTTTCAACAACTAGGTGCAGAAAATCTGCTGAAAAGACTTTGAAGTTTTTATAGGTCACAGCATGATAATGTAACCCATAGCTAATTAATTTGCAGTATTACTTTGGACAAATTGTCTTGATAACAAATATTAAAGTAGGGAAAGACCAAAAGGCCAACTGCTGTTATTAAATTGATAGGAATATTAAACCTTTTCCACCAGGTTTCCAGATTTTTTTAAAAAATTAATCATTATTAAAAGAAGATCTACTAAAAATTTAAAAATCTACAGAATGAGAAATAAAAAAAATTGTAAAAGAAAAAGCAATTAATAAAAAAGCAATCAAAAAAGATATTTACTGTAATTTCCAATCTTTGCAACTGTTGCAAACATAATTACCATTTTATATTCCCATATCACACATTATAGTTCCCTTCTGCCTATAAACAAGTTTATTTAATCAATAAATCTGGAAATCAGCAGTTCATTTTATCCATTTTCAGCAAAAGTTCTACAAAAAGAGTTTCCGGTCTTTGTAAATAGTTTTAAAGATGCATAAATCTATATTGAAATTTATTGGGGGTCTTTCAATTCAGCATATCTACTTCAATAAACGTGGAGGAACGCACAAGAAAAAAAAAAGATATTAACACAGTTGAGAAAGTCCAGATATATTTCACAAGAAGAGTTCTCCACTCCTCTATTCGTTGTAGAATACCTTATGCCACCAGACTTGAAATTCTAGATCTAGAAAACTATAGAACTATGCCACCTTTGGTCCGATCTAAGTATAGTGTATAAAATCATACATTACAATGTCCTACCTGTCAATGAATACTTCAGCTTCAACCATAACAATACAAGAGCAAACAATAGATACAAACTCAAGGTTAATCGCACCAAACTTGATTTAGGAAATGCAACTTCAGCAACAGAGTGGTCAATGTCTGGAATACTCTACCTGACTCTGTGGTTTCTTCCCCAAACCCCAAAAACTTTAACCTCTAAGAGGTCTGTAGGGGGCATGCATAAGAGTACCAACATGCCTACTGTCCCTGTCCTATTGTTTCTTTTATATTTCTCTTATGTATCCATGTATTCATAACTATGTTTTTACTTATATCTATTATTTTGTAAGCAATTGACAAACCAAATAAAATAAATAAAATAAATCTTCATTGTTAACACAGGTGTATACATTATATTATATTATTAAAAATATTTAAACTAAGGTCACTATTCATATTTCCAATCTAGATGAACAAATCATCACAATGAATGAAACCTTAGCAGGTTCAAATTTAATCTTGCAGGCCAATCTTTATTGTTGGATTTGATTGTCCTTGTTTTGTTCTTATTCCTATACAGAATATCACTTTCAATGATGACTTCAGCCCAAGCAGCACAAGTTCAGCTGATTTGAGTGGCTTAGGGACAGGACTAAAAACCCCAGAATTTTCACAATCCACAGCTGTATCTTCTGATGAGGTATCTTTTTCACATGTACTTAAAGAGCAGGAAATGAAGAACTCTCTCTGTGTGTGTGTGTGTGTGTGGGTGTGAGTGTGTGTGTAACCTGTTTCCCCAAAAATACAATCTACCCTAGAAGTAAATCCTACTTGATTTTTACACATGTGCCCAATATAAGCCCTCTGCTCAAAATAAGCCCTAATTAAGATCCTGTTCACTCCAGAGTAGATGGGTAAAAATTAAGCTAGGGTGGGGATGAGGATGGTACAATTGCCCTACTACTTATCTTTGGACATCTGTAGCCAGGTCTTGCACGTCCCAACACCTGCCTTGCTGGCCCATTTCTTTTGCATCCAGCAAGCCTGTCAAGACTTTCCTGAAGGCCTCTGTAGCTGATAAGAAAACTCTGGATCGATCCGGAGCTCTGTTATAGGCTGCAGAGGCCTTCAGGAAAGCCTTGCCGGCTGCAAAAGAAGAAGTTCCTGAAAGCCTCTGAGAGCAAAAAGGAGGCCAAGGGCAACGTGTGCAAGTGAGGATGACATCCCCGAAAATAAAGACCTGGTGCCTTTTTTGGTGGCAAAAATATTATAAGACAGAGTCTTATTTTGGGGGAAACACATGTATGTATGTATGTATGTATGTATGTATATAGGTTTAGATCAGCTGTTTATAATCATTAGTATTAAGTCTGGAGCATGGGTGCGAATAATGGAGACGAGCCGGTAGAAACAGTGAACTTCAAACTCTTTATTTACATGGTGTGACAGCTCAAACTGGAGGGCTGCTATAGCCTTCCTTATATAGGCAACTTATTAACTATTCAACGAATAGCAATCCTGAAGCGCAAGCTCCGTTAACCAATGAGAATGGCCTGTAATGGCCAATCAGATGCTCCTGAATGGACCAATCCGATCCTGCCATTAACAGCCAATCAGAAGTGCAGGGCCAGAACCCTGCACTTGACTTCAAGCTCAAGATAACTTTATTTGGCATTATTCATTCACAACACCCCTTTCCCCCGGCTTCTGCCCACAGAGTGCGGTTACATAGTCCTTGAGGTAGAACGGTTGTTTTATCAGTCTTTTTGATTTTTGCAAAGTGCCTGGTGGTTGGCTGCACTTCTGTTGAGGTAGATCGTTGTTTAACAGTAAGGGTGCCTCTGGTTCCGAGTTTGCGTTCCAGTCATCACCAATATCACTGGCCACTCCCTGAGGTGAACTCACTCCGGTCCCCTGTTCCTGCGTTTCAGTTCCGTTTTCAGTCCCTTCAAAAAGGTTTGCCTCTAGTTGCAATTTGTTTTCCTCTGTATCTCCCCTCCCCTCAGTTTGGTCATAAGGGAGTTCAGAATTGCGTGATGGTAGCCGCGATCATAGTTGATCTATGTGGCGCTTCCAAAGTCTATCATCAGGGCACTGAACGAGGTATGATCTTGGGCCGGTTATGTGGATTACGGTCGCTTCTACCCACAGCGGATTGCCCGATAGGTTTTTAGCGAATACTAAATCGCCTACCTGGAAGGTACAGCATCGGCCGCTGGATCCGAGTGGCTTTTCTGGTTCATAGGCTGGGTGTAACCGATCGAGATGGGAGCGGAGCTTTCGTCCCATTAGCAGCTTGGTGGGAGTTTTGTTGGTGACACTGTAAGGTGTGATGTGCTGTAGGAAAAGGATTCGGTTGATTTTCTCATCGATGTTGTCATAGTCTATCTTTTGTAGAGTCCTTTTGACGAATTGTACCATGCGCTCAGCCCTACCATTGGCCGCAGGGTGCGCAGGCGAAGTAAGCGCATGGATACCACGGTCAGCCAGGTACTGTTCAAAAGACAGCGCGGTAAATTGGGGCCTGTTGTCGGATACCAGAACGTCTGGTAATCCGTGGGTTGCAAACAGTCTTTCCAGTCTTTTGATGACCGCTTTGGTGGTCGTATTCCTCATTCGGTGAATCTCAAGCCAATTCGAGTAGGCATCAACAGTTAGCAAAAACATGTGACCTTTGGTTGGCCCAGCAAAGTCCAGATGGATGCGGGACCAGGGTCCCCGTGGCATCTCCCATTCGGTTGGGGTTGCCTTTGGTGGAGCGTTGCTTACTTCTTGGCATCTCTGGCAAGTTTTAACCCACGATTCGATTTGTCTGTCAATGCCTGGCCACCACGCGTAGCTTTGTGCGAGGCCCTTCATGCGCACGATGCCAGGGTGGCCATCGTGCAAGGTTCTTAGCAGTGCCTGTTGGAGTCGTTCTGGGATAACGACTCTATCGCCCCAGATGATACAGCCCTTCTGCGAGAACAACTCTGTTTGACGGCTTTTGAATGGTGCAAAGTCGTCTAGTACTTGGTCCAATGGCCATCCACGTCCACCCATGTGAGGACTCGTGCTAAGATGGGGTCACGTTTTGTTTCTCTCGCAATGTCACGGGCAGTTAATGGCGGCGTATGGAGTGTCTCAATCTGCAACGTTGTCATCGTTGGTGCAGGATTGTTGATAGTTTCAGGGAGCGGCGCACGGCTCAATGCGTCGGTGTGGGGAATGGCTTTACCGGGACGATATTGTAGCTGATAATTGTAGGCAGCCAAGAATTCTGACCAGCGGGTCATTCTGGGAAAAAGTATGTAGGTAGTTGGCTTGTCCCCAGCGATGATCCCCAGCAATGGTTTGTGGTCAGTTACAATAGTAAAAGCCCGGCCATACACGCACTCATGGAATCTTTTAACAGCTGATACAATTGCCAGGGCCTCTTTATCGATCTGGCTGTAATTTCGCTCAGTTTTTGAGAGCGTTTTTGAAAAGTAAGCAACAGGAGCTTCGCTACTATTAGGTAATACATGGCTCAAAATGGCGCCCACTCCAAAAAGCGATGCATCACATGTGATATTTAATGGCAAGGTCTCATTGTACTGCATTAGTATGGCGTCAGAAGTCAGTAGTTGTTTTACATTACGGAACGCCTGCTCTTCTCTGTGACCCCATACCCAAATTGCTTTTTTATCCAGTAGGCGATGTAGAGGTTCAGCGACAGTCGCCTTGTGCGGCAAGAATACATTATAGAAATTGATGAGGCCTAAGAACGCCTGGAGGTCGGCTTTGTTCCGGGGTCTGGGAGCATTTTTTATTGCTCTCAATTTGCTATCGGTAGGGTGAATACCCTGATTGTCAATTAAGTACCCTAAGAATTCAACACGATCTGTACACAGTTTGCACTTATTTTTTTTCACTTTCAGGCCTGCTTCTTGGAATTTTTGTAAAACCAGACTTAAACGATCCCGTAAAATTTTTGGAGTGGGGGCAGCAATAAGCACATTGTCAAAATAGGGGACAATGCCTTTGATCTCCTGCAATAGTCTCTCCATTAGGCTCTGAAAGATCCCTGGGGCTCCACTGACTCCAAATTGAAGCCACGTACACTTAAAAGCACCTCGGTGTGTTACGATAGTCTGTGCCTGTGTCGTTTTTTTGTCAACCGGCAGTTGCTGATAAGCCTGAGCTTAGTCTAGTTTAGCGAAGACTTTTCCGCCCCCCAGGGAATGGAGGAGGTGTTGCACCACCGGTACCGAATATGGATTTTGTTGCAGGGCGTGGTTTAGGGTGGCTCAATAGTCCCCACAAATTCTAATGGAGCCATCCAGCTTAATTGGAGTCACGATTGGTGCTTCCCATGGGGAGTGGTCGGTTGGCTTTAAAACTCCCTGGGCTATCAACTTATCAAGCTGTTCATCGATTTTTGGCTTTAGAGCGAACGGGACTCAACAAGGCTTAAGGCGGATGGGAGCTATCTTTGGATTAAGGCTAAAGGATATCAGGGTCCCCTTGTACTCGCCTAGCTTTTCCGTGAAGACGTCCCTGAATTCGTGGACGAGGTCTTCTTCCCAGTCACTGCCGCCGATTCAGTTAATGCCTGCCACTTCAATGCTGAGTGGTGAAGCATTGCAGGCCTAACAGGCTAGGCCGGTCCTTGTCGATCACTGTCAGGGGTAAGTACGCAATGCGGTTCTTGAATGCCACCCGGACTCTACTGGGTCCTATGACTGGAATCCGGTTCCCCTGGTAGTCCTTTAACACGAGCCGTTGGAATTGAAGGTCTTGGCACCAGATAGTGGGGATGAGTTGCTTGAGGGTCTTCCAGGAGACCATTGACAGAGACGACCCCGAATCAACTTCCATTTGGCAAGGTTGATTTTCGATATCCACTTTGACCCGAATTTTCTTAGTGTCTAGTGAAGAGGCGTGGCCGATAGTGAGTGTTTGGTGGACCTCTTCCTGTCTCATTAGGCGATTCACGGGTCGGTTTCTGTAGGAGTAGTTTGCTGGTTCTCGCCTTACAGGGCGATTCCCTGTCGATTGGCGGAGATTGGTACCCTTCGCAGTCTGGCTGGGTCTGAGGAGACTTCTGCAGACCCATCCGATGTGTCCTCGTTTCCCGCACTCGTGGCAGAGTGCGTCGTGGAATTTGCAATCGGAGCAGTAATGGTTGGCGCCGCAGCCAGCGCATGGTTGCTGGGACTTCGGGTAACTGTCCCGATTGGACTGCAGGCGATGGACCTCTTGTTCGTTGCTGTCTGACGACGAAGAGAGGTCCTCATGGTGGGTCGTCTGCAGCTGCCCTTCTGCCTTAGGTGAAACTTTGCTGGCTGGTGGGTGTGCTGGAGCGTGATTTCGGCGTAGTTGGGCAGCCAACTTCTTGGTCGCCTCCGCTGCTGTAGCTTCAGCTATGGTATCTTTAAGGGTGATGTCGCCCTTTGCCATTATTTTGCTCTGTACGTTTAGAGTGTCTAACCCGAGAACTACTCGGTCTCTCAAAGCCTCCTCTAGGTCGGTGAAATCGCAAAGGCCTCCCAAGTTCCAGAGGTCTGCAACGAAATCAGCAACGCTTTCTCCTTTCCGCTGGTTTCTTTGATAGAACTCGTGTCGTCTTATGAGCATTGGAACGGTTGGTGCATAGTGGCCCCTTAGTAGCGGTTCGAGGACGTCCCAGTCCATGGCCTTCACTTCAGCCAGTTTCGCTAATACCTTAGCCATTTTGAATACCGTCGGGCCGCAGTGCGTTAGGAATACTGCCCGTTTCTTCCCAGTTGTGTCATACTTCAGATTATTCGTTTCCAAAAACATTTGGAAACAGTCCATGTAGGACTCCCAGTCCTCTTGAGCTGGATCGAACAGAGCAGGTGGTACTGCACCGCCGGACTTGGTTCTGCCGTTGTGCGCTTCAGCCACGTGCTTATTTGTCTTCGTCGTTGGCTCTGATGTCATCCAGTCCCACCTTCGTCGCCAGTGTTAAGTCTGGAGCATGGGTGCGAATAATGGAGACGAGCCGGTAGAAACAGTGAACTTCAAACTCTTTATTTACATGGTGTGACAGCTCAAACTGGAGGGCTGCTATAGCCTTCCTTATATAGGCAACTTATTAACTATTCAACCAATATTAATCCTGGAGTGCTAGCTCTGTTAACCAATGAGAATGGCCTGTTAATGGCCAATCAGATGCTCCTGAACGGACCAATCCAATCCTGTCATTAACAGCCAATGAGAAGTGCAGGGCCAGAACCCTGCACTTGACTTCAAGCTCAAGATAACTTTATTTGACATTATTCATTCACAACAATTAGCTTAATAGATATGTTAAGCTACTGATCATGAAACAAAATCTAAAACATGTGCAGAAAAGAAAACAGTTATTACCTAATGAGTTTTAAATCAAGGAACAAGGAAAATGCATTGATAACAATGTAGAATCTTTAAAATTGTAACCTAGTACATAAAGTCAAAAGGGACATAATATAAAATTTAAAATGCATATTACACACACACATAGACACACACACATTTTTTTAAAAATTTAATATCCCTTTCCCGAGAAATTAAACAAATTCATACTGAATCTTTAACACTTTGTAAAGAAGAGCCATTTATATTACTAAATTGCAATATAAATATAAAATGATACTGGTATATTGCCTTTTATATGTAAAAAAATGAGACAGAAGATTTTATTGGTTGTATATTTCTATAAAATTCTGTTTTAAAATAGATTGCTAATGGTACCTTCAATTATGAAATTTGTTGCAACATTAGCTCTTGGACTTTCAGATTTAGAGGGCAGAAATCTAAGAGACCACTAAATGGCAGCAAAATGTTAAATGGTTTCAGTATCTCTCTGTTGACATCTAATGCATCTGAACATCTACAGCCTAAATCTGGAAGCTTTATAAGTAGGCACTTTTAAATTTTCTGAATCTGTTTCTTTCTTTAATGTTTTTTTCCCATTGTTTTTAATGCTTAATCTCTCAGAGCCTGGATATGATTGATGATGAGGTGAGACAATAGTAAGCTATTTATTTGTGAACATTTTATTGCATGTTATATTGAGTTCATTTAAATATATCTTACTGTAAAAGGTAATAAATAAAATGTGGTATTAGGTATAGATGTGGTTTTCAAATGGTAACTATCATATGAAATTTGGGCAGATAGAATCTTTATCATTCCAGGTGCACTCTACAAAATCAGCATGTGGTAGTTCTTTTTTTTTTTTTTTTAACTTTTTAAAAATATTTTATTAATGAAACAACAAAAAGAAAAAATATTTAAAAACAATGAACATGGTGCATATATCCATACGACACACCTACTTGTCTTATCCTCAAATAATACATATAACAAAGAATACAAATTTACAAATATACAAATATACATAAATGTTAATTGTCATTAATACATTTACTCCTTTCTTTTTTTAAACCAGTGGTAAAACTTCTCCCAGATTTTGTAATAATCAAATTTAGTCCTATCTTTTAACTCTTGAGTTACTCTATCCATTTCGGCACATGTCCATATTTTTCTAATTATTTCCATCTCGTCTGAAATATTATTACATTTCCATCTTTGGGCAAGCACTAGTCTCACTACAGTGGTGACATGGACTATTAAATATATTATCTCTTTATTATATTTTCCTGCATTGATACCCAATAGAATAATTTCAGGTCTGAATTCTGTTTTAATTTTACACATCGCTTCTGACCAATTTCTAATTTTCAGCCAGTATGTTTGAGCTTTTTCACATTTCCACCATACGTGGTAGTATGTTCCAATTTCTTTATTGCATTTCCAATATTTAGGGGATAGTTTAGGTACATTTTTGCCAATTTTGATGATGGAATATGCCATCGATAAACATTTTGTGCAAGTGTTCTTTATATGATGCCGCCAAAGTTATTTTTCTATTCCTATCATGTGATAGTTCTGATAGGTGAAAATAATATGAGGAATAGACTTTAGTTCATATATTAAAAGGATTTTTGCAAACTTTTGCTTCTTCCAAATAATATTAAGCAATTGAATGTTAAGTTGGACCCAGCACCTAACTGGTTGTTTTGCTATAGGCATATTTTTATGATATATTTTTTCAATTTTGATATGATTTCACAATTAGTTGTGAATGTTATTGAAATTATATTGAAGATATACTATAATCACCATGATCTGATGGTTCAGCTCTTCTAACTTCATATTGTGAAACATTTTTGTTATAGATTCTTGATGACGGACAATCTCCCAAGCACAGCCAGTTTCCAAATCATGCTGTTTCAGAATGGAGTGTGCAGCAAGTCTCCAATTGGTTAAAAAGCCTGAATTTAGAACATTATATTTCTGAATTCACAGCCCATAATATAAATGGAGAATGTCTCCTTCAACTGGATGGCAGTAAACTTAAGGTAATTGCTTCTTGGTGTTGGAAAAATAATTTAGAATTTTATTATGTGAATTGTGTAATGGGAAATGCAATTAAAATCTTGATAAATAGAGATGATAAAATATAGCAATAAGTTATAGCAAGCCAATCACTGAAAATTTAAGTAATACAACGGAAGTGTTAACCATTAAAATTATCATTACCTCTAAAAATCATACTTAGATGCACAATACTATATATTAAAATTAATAAACAATTTAATATTCATAGTTTAATTTATTATTTTTCAAAATATTTTTTTATTTTGAAAATTAATGGCCAGAGATACTACATGTGGCATGATCATGAATTTAATCCTGACCCATATTGCTATAAGAGATGACTAGTCTGTGTCCAAGGGAGGGGTCAATGCATCATAAGTCATGACTCCCTGCTGCACTAACAAGAGTTCTAAATCCAGCCCACTTTGAACTCCTTTCTATCCTTAAATCCTGTGAATTTCCCTTGACTGTTAGTAGCTCAGATTCTTGTAGAGATCTTAAGCTTGCAATACATCTTTATACTTTTTTGAACTATTTCAATCTCCTGATTTCAGGAGATTTAGTTGCATACTTGAATGCATCTCTTGGTAGTGTTAAATGAATGTTAGTCCTATAAGTTTACAGGTGGTCCTAGATTTACAACCGATTGCTTAAAGATTGTTCAAAGGTACCTTTTTGATTTCTGACATAAAATGCCCATTGCAGGCAACAGGTTCACTTGATGACCATAGCAATTCACTTAACAACTGTAAAACTGTCATAAAATTGGATTGGTCACATACTAACCTGTATAACAAGTGACATTACTTATTACCATAATTCCAGACTCAGTTACAGTCATATATCAAGGACTATGATGTGCAGGGAAGATGAGCTTCTGGTTTCCGGCACTCCTGCGTGCATAAAGACCAACTGGTAGAATCCAGAAGAACAACAAGTGACAGCTAGCATGCCCGGAGAGATGGCACTGCATGCCACTTTCAGCATGCATGCCATCACGGGTATATATTTTTTCCTTGGGTGGTTTTGATTTTATAAAACACAGTTATATATTTAAAATGCTTTTACACCATCTCTTACACCAAGAGCCTTACCAAAGTAATTTATTAATGCAGAACAATTTTTTTTCCTTTGAAATATATGTACCAGACAAATATGCATGAAAATATAGATGTACCTTTATCTATTACAGATATTACAAAATATTACACATATTTTTGCCTTGTTAGAACATGGTCTTGTACTGTCCCATAAATCACTGTTTAACATTATGACCAGATTTTAGCTTAGCAAGTTACATCTTATTAGATCAAGCATTGCCTATTGCACTTTTATTGATCTGCAAAAACATTGTAGCATACCATAATATCTGTTACTCATATTAAGGCTCCTAATTCTTTTGTAACTAGATGTGATCATTGATAGTTGCTACCAGTATTTTGACATCTGGCACTCTGTCTCACCATACCAGACAGCCAAGAACCAAGTTCCATGGGAAATCAAGTAGTTGAAATCAGTTTTAGTAGCATTTAGTAGCATTTGTACATTAGGTGATGCCAGCCAAGCTAGGTAGCATTAATATAGTTGAGGAATAATGATTGAGATGTTCCTTTATATTGGACACATGGAAAAGGAAACTGGTTAAAATTAAATTTTAAAGAGCCAGCCCTCACAGCATACTTATGTATATCTCACCTTTATTGCTTTAAAAATAAATCAGCACTCCTAATACTACTTCTTCTCTCTTTTTTCCCCACAACAACCATCTCGTGCAATGGGTTGGACTGAGAGTTACTGGACCACAGTAACCCAGATGGCTTTCATGCCTAAGGCAGGACTACAACTCACCATCTCCTGTTTTGTAGCCCAGCTCCTTAACTACTAGATCAGTCTGGCTCTCATAATAATTGGCTCTCATAATAATTCTTTGATCTGGAGAAACTCAAATGTGAATCAAAATTGAATTGTGTTTGTTCTTAATGCCCAGGTGTAAGCATATTTTCACTGTTATAGTATTAGTAATAGTAATTTTGCTCTTCTTCACTGGATGGGTTGTTTTGCTAGATCAAGAATGTTATTATTTACTGTTTTATTAAAGATCATGCCGCTGCTTACGGTGATCCTATACACATCCCAATTATATTTTAAAGGACCTGTAATTTTGCCATACATTAAAATGTTTATCTTTTTTCTAAAAAAAAAAAAATTAGTTCCTTGGCATGACATCTTCCCAGGAGAGAGCTGTGATTAAAAAGAAAATTAAAGAAATGAAAGCAAATCTAGAGAAAGCCTCCAAAGCTCAAGAGAAGATGGAAAAGCAAAGGGAGAAACTTAAGAAGAAAGAAAATGATCAATTTCAAAGGAAGTGCAGAAAGTTGGAAAAGCAATCAATGGAACCAATTCAGGGGGCTAATGAGCAGTGAGACACCAGAATTAATTGTGCTTTCTGAGAACATGAAGACAGTTTCTGAGAAGCAACAGTGAACGCTGTTTTCTTCATTAAAAAGAAAGCTTTGCACCTGCATTTGAAGGTTTACTTAAGGGAAACAAATCATGACTTGCTATAGTTTCTGCCTGTGAAGACATGTAGATACTTGGGATATATCTGGCAATTCAGACCATGGTTACACTTTATTTTTTAATGATTCAACAATCCAGGATGGGATGTTACTTCTTTCACCAATCAACGCGGCCCTGACATACTTGTCCTTGTTTGCCCTGGGCCTCTTTCTTTGTCTTCAGGCACAGAATTATGTAACTTTTACACTATAAATTAAAGTGCCCTGGAAACAGGCCAGGGTTAAAAGAAGAGATTCAATGGACCTGCAAAGGTGAATAACCAGCTAAACTGTGCATTAGTGGCTACACATGGATAACAACACACATCGAAATTTCAATCTTTTCCTCTGCAAGTGACTTTATGTCACATCCGTGCTCAGAGAGATTCTGCTTCATCCCAGCATGGTGCAGTATCAGGATCTGACATGATACCAAAATAGCAAGTGCAGCAGAGTTGCGCCCTCTTGCATTCCAATGGGGAAGGCAATCCTTTTGTTATCAGCATCCCACATTTCTCCCCTCCCAGGTACTGTAGCTAAAGAACGATGAAAGCAAGGCCTTAATGTGCTGTGTGACATTAGAGAGTAACATTTATTCTCTGAATTTATATGTACAGTTGGATTTCTAAATCTAAATCAGTTTATAATAAAATACAATTTTTCAATGTTTTCCTTAGGAAGGTATTTACACTTTCCAGTAGCATGCTACTCTTTTCTTATTTTTTCTTTTTCCTAAAAGAATTAACATTTCTCCGATTAGCAAGATGATCTACCTTTTGACCTTCCTTAAACCAGAAGCTGAAGTTGATTATATTCCTTGGTGAGCTGAGTTTTCACCTGCTGAAATTGACTTTTAAAGTCACTTTCAAATATATTTTTTCTTTTTTCTAAGGGAAAGAAGGATTTTTTGCCATTTAAAAAGCAATGTGTTTTTTAAACTGCCAAATAATAAAGTGTTGCCAACTGTCCTGTAATAAAATACTGGAGTAAAAAAGCTATAGCTATAAAAATGTAATTTGGATGTTTTCCCCTTAAGCAGAATAACCAAGTAGAATTGAAAGCTCAGACTTAAATAGGTGGGTCAAAAAACATCATAATCTTTTATTTAAGAAGAATTATAATTTTTAAGCATTGAGGACATGATCCAGATGAAGTAGGTTCTTTAAAATTGTATTGATTTCATTGGAGAGATTTAACCATGCACTTATCTCTTCTTTAAAATCAATAGGATGTTTGTTTTAGTTGTGGCCATTATTATTTTGCCAAATGATAAACAATGGTCTCTTCCCTTTTAATTGATTTAAAAAATATAAATAAGATCTGATTCTAACCAAATTTAGCATAGGCTTTTCTTTTTGTTTGGTTTTGGTGATACTACTTTACATAAGAAAAGGAGGGGGGTCAAATGGGTGACCTGCAGGTTGAATGTATCACGTACAGGCCACACCCATCCCAGCTCCACAAATGGGAAAAACATCATGAAACGTCATGTGACAGCAACATGATGAAGTGAGTTTGATATCCATGACATAAAACTATGAACTGAAACTGAATGTTTTGGAAACATACATGGCTTTAAAGAATGACCACTCATTATCATTTAGCTAGCATTCATATTTTATTTAATTCTGGACCTAATTCTGGAATTTTTATAAGATAATTTCTTAACTACAGGAGCTCAATTTTCCATTTCAGTCTCAGTAGCTTTGTTATGACTGTTCTACTTGCAATGCTCTATATCACATATGCATTTTATAATTGCCAGGATCCTCATTTCCCTGCAATCCTAATCAGTAATTCTATGTTTGTATTGCAATATTCAAGTTGAAACCTACAGCTATAATAACAAACCTTGCCAGCATTTCTGATAACTTGAAAGTCCTAACATTTCTTTTTGAGCCAGAAAGGAACAAGAGAAAAAGAAAGAAAAAAACAAACAAATAGAAGACACTTGCCTTCTAGGAGAAAGATTGAACAAAAAACTCTGAGAATGAACAAATTCAACTGTTTGATTTATTGTAGTGCTTAAATGTTCTGTTTGAGCAAAAGAAGGATATCTGAAAAGCAACTTTCTTTACCTCTGAAATTGGTAATTGAATTAAATGCATTTTTTCTGTTTTTGTTAGAGTTATAGGCTGGTAATTTAAGATGGATGTAAGGTATATATCAGTAACATCTAATGACATGTTCCTCTCCTTTATATAATTTATATTCTTTATTTTGTATAAGATTCCTGAGGAATTTTGCTTTTGGAATTTTGGAATATTGCTTTGTAGAATGATTTTACATTCCTTCTGTGTAAAGTGTGTGATGTTGCAGATAACTAATTTGACATAAGTTCTGCACATTATCCCCTTATTTTCTTTTGTGTTTGTGATAATTTTAGACCTGAGCATTGAATTTTAAGTTTTTTAAAGTAAAAGTAATTATTTATACATAAGAAAGAAATATATAAAATTAACATTCCTGTTGGATAAATAAAAGATAGAGAATGAATCAAACCAAACTTTGGTCTCCGCTGGTAAGAGCTAAATTATATCTTATTTGCTGCGTTTCTTTTTTCCTCTTCATTTCTCTCCATCCAGGTGTTTGTGACAATGCTTTTAATCCCTGCCTGTTAAATCTATATATATAGTAAAGATGAGTCTGGCTGATCATGTCTGCCTAACAACAACACTATTCTCTTTTACAAGTATACATTGTGGAAGACCTGCACTTCTTTAGCTAGTGCTTGTTGGACAACCATTAAAGCAGAGGTATTCAGTAGCTTCTGACCAGTTCTTGAGAACCAGTAGTGGAAATTTTGAGTAGTTCGGAGAACCGGCAAATCCCACCTCTGACTGGAGATTTTACAGTATTCTTCCCCTGCCACGCCCACCAAGCCACACCCACAGAACTGGTAGCAAAAAAAATTTGAATTCCACCAGTGCATTAAAGGTACCATTAGATAGCCATTAAATTACCTTAGATGTTGGCAGAATCTAGCGAATAGATACTTAAACAAGAGAAGGACTGCTACTTCAGACTGTAAGCATTCAATGACCACTAGATTGAAGGAAAAAATTAGAGTGGTAATATTTCTTTGCTGACATCTATTGATTATTTGAATTGTTGAAGGATAATATATAAATAAACCAATAATTAAATGTATTGATTATATGGATTGCTTGTAGTAGTTTTTAACCAGAAGCAGAATCAAGTCTTCCTTCATTCTTTTGTTAACTCAGAAATTGAAAATCTTGGAAGATTCCAAACAGATCAAATATTTAGTTGGTTAGCTGAAGGACTGTCTTTTCTTGGTCACATCTAATGGCCCACCAGAGTGAGCAGGCAGGATATATTGTATGCCTCCTATCCTAAGGAGATACATCTGGCAGGACCCAAAAGAAGAGCCAACTCATGGTGGCTTCCTCCCTTTGGAACATCATTCCTTCAGAGATTAGAATGGCCTTCAATACTCTTTCACAGGGCCCTAAAGATCCTGGTTTTGTCTATGGGCTGGAGAAACCCAGAATGGGATAGAGCCCATCAAGTGGCTGGTCTGATTGATTGGTGTTACCAGGACATTGGGGGGACTTAATGTTTTTTATTGTTTGTATATTGGGTTTTTTTGTAAGCTGCCCAGAGTCATGAATGGGCAGCTATGCAAAAAAAAAAAATTAAATAAATAAAATAAGTGTACCCACAACCAGGCTGTATCCAAACTACTAATAAAATAGTAACTAATAGTAAAGAAGATTAGCAATTCGTGCCTCAAAGATTGAGGTCCTTCTCCATTCCTCTCTTATTTAGGTTTCACCTCTAATTCACATCTTCATAACCTTCACTTTTGTATTCAGAACATTTTTGTATTTTGCTTGTTGAGTAAACCATCACAAGGATCCCAGTACTAGTAAAATAAAACTTTTAATGATACAGGTCTGACTCAAGATACCTACTGAGAATAGCACTTAGATTTATATACCACTTTGCGGTGCTTTTCAGCCCTCTCTAAGCGGTTTACAGAGTCAGCATATTGCTTCCAACAATTTTATCTGAACTTGGAAGGATGGAAGGCTGAATCAACCTTGAGCCAGTGAGAATTGAACTGCTGAACTGCGGGCAATCAGCAGTCAGCAAAGGAATTGCATTATAATCACTACACCACCATGGCTCTTGAAAGGGCTGAGGGATCCCATCTAAGAACTTGCCAAAGCCTACAGGTCATCCAGCTAAAATATCTGGAAGAATAATTACTTGCCAAATAATCCCATGTACTGGTACCATTCAAAGTTTCTTTCCCTTTTTGAAGTATGACCTTTGCTGCTTTGGTGCTTGCATCTTTCCTGAAGTAAGGCAGAAATGGTTAAGAAATAAAAGCTTTTATTAGTCTCACATGTCATGAAACAGTCATGAAACTTAAAATCCAGAAAGATTCCTTGAATTACTATTTAACTTTTAAAGCTTTTTGTTTAAAGGCATTGACATTTTACAATTATTCAACTTAAAATGAAGAGGAAAAATCTTTAGCATGGATATATTTACAAAGATATAGGGTTACCTTTGTCTTACTGCCTAGCATTTGCACTTCGATTGACTCACTGGATTTAGTCCTTGGCATAAAAATAATTTGTTCAAGAGTTTGCTTTACTATCAACCCAGTGAGACAGTAACAGTTAGCAGTTTCTAGAGTGCTGTCAAGCAAGCATCTGACTGAAGAATGGTTTGCATAGATAGAAGTTAAGGATTTGAATCTTTTCTGTCAATGGCCCATTCAGGAAACTACTTTCATTATAATGTTCTTAAGCAAGAAAGATACTTTTTCATTTATATATTTTTAGAGAATAGTCCACTTTGGTGTGTACATTTAATCATATATACAACCCACAGAATTGCTTTTAGCCATGAGACACAGAATGAATTTAGTCATGCCTTGTCCTGTGAATTAGTAAGTGAAACTGCCCGTTTTAATAATGTGGGATCTGAGATTTTTAAGAAAATTACATTTCAAAGTTACATTTGTTAATGTTGCTTCTGGGTATCTTTAGTATCAACCATATTTATGTTGCTAAATTATATTCAATTAATACTCTTCTTGATTTTATTATATTTGTATGATACTGGAACAATATCTATTTATTTAGACGTCTGTGATATGGCCTTGAAAAAGCACTTTCCAATAGTCTCTTGGACATAAGAAGAGACATTCTTGTACTGGAAGAGACTTTTGTAGGTGTAAATTATGCAGTACTTGTAGCTTATTAATCACTGAAATTTATTTTTTTAATTGTTGATTACTGCTTCTTTCATATGAACTTTTAGAAGAGAAACTCTAGCAAACATTATTATGCAATAAACAGTTTATTTCAATAAACTTGCTATCCTTATCATTTATATGATTCTATGATGGTAACAGTAGAAGATGCAAGTCATCTGGAAGACAATCTAATACATATCTTTCTTATGGTAACTCCCCCCTCCAAGCATGTTGGGTGGTCACCTTAGAAAAATGTCAAAATATGTATTCATAATTTGTTTATATTCTTTTCATAATGCTGTGACAATCAAGACAGAAAAGAAGTAAGAAAACTTACAGAATCTAGTGAAATTTTGCTGGTTCTTGGTTGAAGTACTGCTGTGTTTCCAATAATTTCAGAAACCTGAGATAATTCACAGTGGTTAATTTTGGATGGAGTTTTGCTATTTAGGCTAGGATTAATTTGAGACTATTGAAGCTGATCCCATAAAGGACAAAAATAAAATGAAGAGGAAGGAAACTAAATCAGTACACTGATAAATTCTCAAACATTCTCACTTTCACATTTTAGTTCCTGTTTTTCTAAAGCCGTACTTCAGAACAAACTATATTCCTAAATCAATGCAGCTTAAATTCAAATCCTGTCTGTGCCTGGGTTCTTCAGCTTAAAACTTTGGTTTGTTGGTCTAAAAGGAATGAACGACAGAGCTATTTTAGAGATTTTAATGTATCAATTGCATGTAATCCTGATTTTTAATTTTGTACATCTGGTGTCAAATCTTTTGCATGAAAGATGTGAAACGTTATGTTTGTATTTTCTCTATTTTCCTTAAATAACTTCCCATAAAAATATTCTGTCTACATTTGGAGGCATAAAACAAAAAAGCCAGTTTCCATTTGTACTACAGATTTTTAAAGTTTGTGATTGATTTGTTAGTGTATATAACTTTATTGCGAACAAGTATTGTTACATAATGAATACAATAAAAGAACTTTAAAATTCATCAGTTGAATTTGTCATTTTGAAGTGTATGGTTATCATTTTACCTATGCAATGGGAAAAAAATCCAAATCAGACTGAAACGTAATTCTGTCTATAGTGGAAAAGGAAATGAACTTCAATCTTGACCTAAAAGTATGCTGCTCCCTAGTAATTCTTGGTTTTTTCTTCAGAAAATGCCTACAATCTTTATAGGACTTGTGGGTAAAAAAACATGCACCATTGCTATGCAAATTTTGGAGGTTCCAGTTTGCCTCCATCACCTACAAGAACTGGACAACAATGTGTATTTGAGAATAATTGTTGGAGCTTGTGGAATGCTGTCATGTCACCCAAAATACGGCATGATACTTTTGACATGTATGTCATAGGTTTGCTATCCCTGAATTAATCCCAGTCTTCCTGAGGAGGGGGACTGACAGGGTTCTTGCAATCCTCAAAAAAAGAAAAAAAAACCCTATCATGCTGATTACATAATCATTATATAATCAGCTACCATATCAACTTACCTTGTTCTTTTCTACTTCATAGGTACCAATCATTTATGGTTGGAAGTATTGTTGCTTGTCTAAGAGGAGGTGATAGGTAGGAGTAAAACAGAAATGTTCAAGATTGAAATTACAAGCAATTCAATTATTACAGTTTTTTAAAGGCAATGGGGACTAAAACAGTAATAAAAATATTACAGAAAGGCAGCCAATAAATTTTATAAAACAAATAAATAAATAGAATTCATTTTTCCGCCAGGCCTTTTCTCTTACAAAAGAGTTCAGTTGTAATCCACATATTATAGAATCAACAGAAAGCTAAACTACCTTGAAATGAGCTGCCCTGGCTGCCAATTTTTGCCCTATTTCCTATTGTCTCTGTTCCAAATGTCCAGCAGATCTCACATGCTTTCAAGTTGCTCTTGAACAATGCCAGGCAAGAGACAAAATATCTACAAAGTGATACAGCTAAGGAAAATTTAAACTATCATACTCATAGGTTGAGAAGAAGAGGAAGACAACGTTAAGAGCAAAACTGAGTTAGTAGGCCATGTTTGTGCCGTTATAAGGGGCATGTAGAAATATGCCCTTAATCACCCCAAATAATATTAAAAGGTCATAGTTATGTCACTTGCAAATGAAAATGGTTCTGTGGTCCTTAGAAAAGCATTTTGCACTTGTACACTTAAGTTTTGTGTGAAAGTGCATTTCCCAGAAGTTTATAAAAAAAGAGATCATGACAGTTCAAATTCAACAGAAAAAAACGGAAAAAAACCCTCTGCTTATCTTTGTCCATTAGAGGGCAGCATTCTCCACCAGAATTAGAATTGGAAGAGAATTAGGTGAGCATATTTTTCTGTTAAATTCACAACTATGTTACATACACTGCATGAAAGAGGGAAAATCAAAATGTGAATTTTGATTCATATAAATCAATACATATGAAGAATGGTTGCAGAAATTGAGTGTTTAATTTAATGAATGATTAGAGCAGTAGTGGGTTTCTACCTTGGTCACTACCGGTTCGGTGGGTGATTGCATGCACGCCCCTAACACACCAATCAGCTGAGAGGGCAATGAAACGAAAAGCTAGGAGTCACCCTCCCACCCACCCATGTGCATGTCGCTTCTTTGATCCTCTCAGCTGATCATCGGAGGAATTGGTAGTGTTTTTACTACCGGTTCAGCTGAACCGGGCCAAACTGGTAGCATACCACCACTGGATTAGGGGGTGACATAATAGCAGTGTTCCAATATTTGAGGGGCTGCCACAAAGGAGTCAATCTCTTCTCCAAACCACCTGAGGGCAGGACAAGAAGCCATGGATGAAAACTGATCATGGAGAAAAGCAACCTGGAATTAAGGAGAAATGTCCTAATGGTGAAAACAATTAACCAGTGGAATAGCTTACCTTCAGAAGTTGTGGATGTTCCATTACTGAATGTTCACTGCAGGTTTTGGCAGCTACTTGTTAAAAAGGAATAGGGTTTCCTGCTTGAGAAAGGATCAGACTAGAAGACCTCAAAGGTTCCTTCCAATTCTGTTATTCTGTTATATCAAAATGGTGATTCTGACCCACAAATTCCAAGCCCTTTTCTGCATGCACTGGGAAATGTGATGCATAATACGTTCCTTTCCAAATTATTTTTAAAGGGTTGTGGTCTGCCTATACATTTGTCATAATCTCTATTAATTCTAATTTGTTTCCTAATCTATGTTCATCCATGCCATATCTAATCGAGACCATGACTTATGCGGATTCGAGTAGAAAGTATATTCTTTTTTTTCTCCAAATTTAATCTCCGTTGGTCGAACAAGTTTAGTTCCTTTATCATATCAAAGAAGAATATTGGCAGAGTTTTCCTTTTTTTTCTTTTTTGCACTACTAGTATAATCCTTTTTTATGTCTACCACTGCATTGTAAACCCCCACTATACATGTATTTCCCTGACTAATTTCTAAAAATTTGTTATGTAATTTACTATAGAATTCACTTTGATTTATTCGGGGCCTAAATTGTAACTAATAACATTTGCTTCTGACATACCTCTAATTCAAGTATCAAGACACTTCCATTCGGATCCACATATTTTTCTACTGCCTTAATTCCTTCTTTGATATATACTGCTATCCTTCTCTGTTTATGTTCTGCCAGGGCTGTTAATAATCTTCCTAATTTTGGATTCTAAAAATTTCCGAAATTGTTCTTTAATGTGTACTTCTTATAGACATATTATTTCTACTTTTTCTTTTGCCAATCTTGTTATATTTGTTTTCTTTTGGTGAGTGAGTTCAGTCCATCGATATTTAATGATATTAGCCTGATTTCTTCTTCCGTCATCCTAATTACAGGTTGGTATCTGTAAGCATACACTTATCACCAATATTTACCTCTCAGCCAAGCTTTTTCTCACTGTTCTTATCTTATTTATACAATATATTACATTAATTCCTTTTGATCAATATGCTGAATGTTCTTAATTCTATTAAATAATAGTTATCTTAAATCATCTTAAAAAATAACTCATTGTTTCAATAGGTGAAATAGTAATAACACTCTTATCAATATAACAATCTAATTAATCAAAATTTCTATTACAAAGAGAAAGAGAATATGATTACAATTAAGAACCTAATTATCTTTGAGCTGATTCACTGCTCACTCTGCCAAATTGCCACCCGCTTTTCGGGGATTCCCCACCTGCCAGAGCTTCCTTTTTCAGTAAATATTCAGGACTTACTTTCTTTTTGGCAAATCACCACTGTTGCACCTCTGGGATTTTCTAATTAGATTTTGTTACATGGTCTGTTAACAATATCTTCACTCCCTTCTCATCTGTAGCTTAGTCATGGCCTTGGGTCTGCCATACTGGTATGACAGACACTTTCACTTTGGATTTCAGGAATTTCCTTTGATGGTGGCAGGTGATTGCCTTTCACTTCATCGTCGTCCAGGCTTCCCCTCTATTCTGCTCAGTTCTCCAGGCTCTTCACACTCCTGAAGGTCCCCAAAAGTGGAAAAATGGGGTCCAGGGATGGAGACCGTTCTCCTTTCCCCTTTCACCATGACATCACCACCAGAAGTCTCAATGTGATGCATAATAAAAAAGGGGCCTTCTTCTTCTGTTGCCTTCTTGACACATCTTTGCAGCTGTTCCCACTGAGTAGGAACTCTGACTGGGGAATATGCATGATTGGATATATAAAAATCCCATCAATAGCAGGAAAAAATACATAGAGAAAGTAAAAAGCTAGCAAAAAGTTATATGGAAATTGTTGATCTAAATCTTTAGTTTGTTCTCATAATGGATTGTATACACAATGAACTGAAATTTATATTCCACCTAGTCACACAAGGCTGAATGAATTAGTCAGTAAATATTTGCTTCTTGGCAGCACAAGTGTTCCGAACTAGCAGGCTTGTAATCTTGCACTTCTGATTGGTCCGTGAACAGCGGGTCATGATTGGTCATTTAGAGCTGATCTGATTGGCTGATAAATGGGCTGCCGCGATTGGATGCTCTAAGCGCGGCAGGCTCAAATCTCTGTCATTGGACGCTTTAGCAGCAGCCAGCTCTATAAAAGGAGCTGCTGCTGCTAGGCTTTTTACCTCCAATCTGAAGTCACTAATAAAGAGCTGAAGTTACTATCCGAGGTCTTGTCTCCGTTATTGCGCCCATCTCTCCAGACATAACACTGGCGATGAGGATGGGATGCGGAGATGATAGAGCTGACTAATCACTCGCAGAGAATTCAGAGTATGTGGCTGAAGACGCACAGAGAATGGCAAAATGGCCAGCAGCACTATACCACCCGCTCCATTTGATCCAGCCAGCGAGGACTGGGACTCATATATGGACAGGTTCCAAATGTTCCTGGAATCTAACAATTTGAAGGATGCTACATCGAACAAAAAAAGGGCAGTTTTCCAAAACATTGCGGACCTGCCATCTTTAGAATGGCAAAAGCACTTGCCAAACCAGCTCAAAACAATGAGTCAAACCAAGTCAAAACAATGGACTGGGATACCCTGGCTTCCATCCTGTGCGCCCATTACGCCCCAGCAGTTCCAACCCTCATCAGAAGACACGAATTCTACCAGAGGGACCAACGTGAAGGTGAGAACATCAGGGACTTTGTAGCTGACCTACAAAATTTGGGTGGATTATGTGGTTTTGTAAACCTAGAAGAAGCCATAAGAGATCGAATTGTTCTTGGATTAAGGGACCCCACGGTCCAAAGCAAAATTATGGCAAAGGGAGACATCACCCTCGCAGATGCCATAGCCAATGCTACTGCAGCTGAAGCCACTCACAAATCAGCAGCACAAATACGCCGAGCAAATGGGGCCAGCCGTCAAACACCCAGCGACCCAGCCACATCCTCAGAGAAACACGCTTCATCCACCCACCACAAGGACATCGATTCCGCATTGGATAGTGAAGAGGAAGAAGTCAACAGACTCAGGTCAGAGCGCGAACAGCGAGACCAGCAGGGCCATAAATCCATTTTCCAATGCTCTGGATGTGGGGGAAACCACCCACAATCAGAATGCAGGTTCCTTGACGCCATCTGTCATTCTTGTGGGAAAAGGGTGTGCTAAGGTGTGCTGGAACAAAAGAGGATCCAGCCCCAAGAGGAAAGAGACTAACTTCCGAGAAACAGCAGGCACCCCACCAACAAATCGGGACCACCCAAACAATCAGTGGAGCCAGTACAACAGGAACCGGATGTTTACTGGCGCAACCAGATGGGAAGAGGCACATCAGATTATCACCATCGGCCACGCCTCATCATTAGATGCAAAAAAATTCCACATAAAGGTCACCATTGAAAATCATCCATGCATCATGGAAGTGGACTCTTCCTTATCCATGGTCTCCTGGAAAACCCTCAAGCAGCTGATTCCTGGCATCTGCCGCCAAGACCTTAGCACCCAGAGGCTCATATTAAAAAACTACCAAGGAAATCGAATCCCGGTTGCCGGTTCCAGTCACGTCCAGGTCTCCTTTAAGGACCACACTGCAATACTACCGCTCACCATCGTTGACAGAGACCGGCCTAGCTTATTGGGTCTGCGTGGTTCGTGCCATTAGGAATCAGAATGGCAGGCATCAACCAGACTGTAGACATAGACTGGGAGGTGGCCCTCATCCAGGACCTTCAAGAAGTCTTCACAGAAGAATTAGGCAAGTACAAGGGGTCCCCCAACTTGTTTAATCTATGCCCTGATATCGCACCCATTTGCCTGAAGCCACGCCGTGTTCCTTTTGCTCTGAAACCTAAAATTGATGAGCAATTGGACAAATTAATAGCGCAGGGCGTGTTAGAACCTATTGATCACGCCCGCTGGGAGACCCCAATTGTAACCCCCATAAAACCTGATGGATCCTTGAGCATCTGTGGGGATTACAAGGCCACCCTAAACCACTCATAACAGCAGAACACCTATCCAGTACCTGTGGTCCAACATCTCCTTCACTCACTTGGGGGCGGAAAAGTATTCGCAAAGCTTGACCTGGCCCAAGCTTATCAACAGCTGCCAGTAGATGCAGAAACTGCAGAAGCCCAAACTGTAGTTACACACAGAGGTGCATTCAAATGTCTCCAGTTTGGGTAAGCGTAGCACCTGGCATTTTTCAAAGTCTGATGGAAAGGTTGTTACAGGGCATCAAAGGGGTTGTGCCCTATTTCGATGACGTATTGATCGCCGCCCCTATGAAAAGTCAACTAGAGAAACGCCTAAGAACTGTCCTACAAAAGTTCAAAGATGCAGGCCTCACGGTTAAGAAGGAAAAGTGCCAGTTATGCACTAAGAGGATTGAATTTCTGAATTACCTTCTTGACAAACAAGGAATTCACCCTACTGAAAAAAAATTGGCTGCCATTAAAAATGCCCCAAGACCAAAGAACAAAACAGACCTCTAAGCCTTCCTGGGACTCATTAACTTTTATAACATCTTCCTACCCCAGAAGGTGACTGTTGCTGAACCCCTACATAGACTCCTCGACAAGAAGGCTTCCTTCTTTGGGGACGTCGGGAAGAGCAGGCTTTCCAACAAGTAAAAGACCTTTTAACTTCGGATGCAGTACTCATCCAATATAATAAGACACTTCCATTAACTGTGACTTGTGATGCCTCACCTTTTGGAGTAGGTGCCATCCTGAGCCACGTCCTACCAAATGACACAGAGGTGCCTATTGCATTCTTTTCAAGAACTTTGTCGAAAACAGAGAGAAATTATAGACAATTGGATAAGGAAGCCCTCGCTATTGTATCTGCAATAAAAAGGTTCCACGAGTACGTGTATGGAAGATCCTTTTCCATCATCACAGATCATAAACCATTACTTGGCATCTTGGCAGGTGACAAACCAACCCCACACATCCTATCCCCTAGGATGACATGATAGTCAGAGTTCTTAGCTGCTTATGACTACCAGTTGAGACACCGACCAGGGAAAACCATTCCCCATGCAGACGCTTTGAACCGTTCTCCACTGCCAGAAATTCTCAATGACCCAGCTCCCATGCTCTCAGCACTACAAATTGAGACGCTTCCATCACCTCCACTAACAGCACTAGACATAGCCTGGGAAACAAAAAAGGACTCTTGTTTGGCATGGGTTCTCAGCTGGGTAGAGAGGGGATGGCCAGAAATTGAACCAAATGACACCTTTAAACCCTTCAAGAACAGACAAACAGAACTTTTCTCTCAAAAAGGGTGCATGTTATGGGGAGACCGAGTGGTATACCTGCAGTAATGAATCATCAAGTTTCGGTACATGCCAGGCCCCAAGGCTTCAAGGCCTCACGTAGGCTGGAAGCATGTACTAGGAACAAAGAACATCAATCACCAACATGTCACCATGGGCTACTAACTGGACTGCAAGCGTTGATTGGCTACTTTGTACCTACTAAAACTGACCATATAGTACTGTGATTTGATGCTACTATGTGTCCACTAATATTTCTGCTCATGTAACATAATGATTGGATAGAATTCACCGCTTGTGATGTTTTACTATGTGTTTTTAATAAAAGAGCTTCCCGAGCTCGTGATCGGGGCAGCTCACCCGAGATAGAACCAGCCTGGTGTCTTTCTTGATGAATTTGACCACCCAGTGAGAAGCCTTCCAAATGCGGAGCAAAGCCACATCTGGTGACCCCGACGTGATCCGTTAAAAGAAATGGATGCATCTCTCTTCGACTGCTTATCTCACCCGGACAGATGAGCCAGTTGCAACTCAGGGACGCCGTCTCATATCACGGATCCCTCCCCAGGAATCTTCCCTAAAGAAGACATCCTCCCTTCAGGTGAGTATGGGCAGAAAGTTCTCCAAAGCACAGATAGCACATTTGCAGGAATTAGGAGAATTAACGAAGAGCTCAATTTTTATTCTTAGGAATCAGGGCAAAACGGTCCCAGTTCCAACTAAAAAGGACCTTATCACCCTTTTAATTTACATTTACACACAATGTCCGGCTTATCCGGAGAAAGGGTCCTTGAAAGTCTCCACATGGCAATGTTTGGGTGACTATTTTCATAATACTCCCAGGGCTCTGCCAAAGATTCTGACCACATGGAGAATAGTCATGGAATGTTTAAAAATCCATGGTTTAGCACTTACCAAAGCCCCTTCCCTTAAGGAGGGTCCTCCTCCTTATACAGCTGAAACCAAAACAAAGGACGCTCTCCTGTTGGAAGCTTCCTCACCCACTGCTCCTGAATCCATAAATCCTCCTAATTCAAATCCAGCAGAGGATCAAACACCCATGGGAGTGATCGCACAAGCCATGGCACAGGGACACAAGGAGGGCTCTCTTGCCCTGGAAGAGCTCTCTCTTTGTCCCGTTGAATATATAGGGGATGGAGCCGGAAATGTGGTGCCTAGACTTGAACCTTTACCCATGAAATTGATCAGAGATTTAAAACAAGCCGTGGCCATGTATGGCATCCAGGCACCATATGTCAGAGGTTTCATTAACACCATCAGCTCCTCCTTTTTTATGTTACTCCAAGATTGGAAAGATCTTTTCCGTATGGTACTGACTGGACCGCAGTATGTTGTTTGGGAGTCAGACTTTCACGCTGAAGCTGAAAAATTTGCCCACGATCATGGCGCAGCCGCGAGAGCGGATCAAATATTCGGTATGGGCCGATTTGCAGACTTATCAACTCAGGCGGCTCTCCCACAACGTGCCCTTGCCCTTATCAGTATCATAGCGGTCAAAGTCCTTGACAAAGTTGATGATCCTACCTCTGCCATCGTAGGATCTTTTTCAAAAATTACTCAAGGCTCACATCAGCCTTATGCTAAGTTTGTAGAGGAACTTCAGAAAGCCATTCACAGACAAATCTCGATTGAAGAAGCCCGTAAAGAGCTTCTGTTGAAACTGGCTGTTGAAAATGCAAATGAGGATTGCAAGAGGATTCTGCAGCCTCCATCTGCCCGAGGGGGAGCTTCCCTCTCGGACTATCTAAAGGCTTGCAGAATTGTGGGAACTGTCTCCTACAATATGGAGCATCTGGCCATGGCCTTGCAGCAAGCAAATTCTCAAAACAGGCCAGCTGGAAACTGCTTCAATTGTGGGAAGCCAGGCCATTTCAAAGCACAATGCAGAGCCAGAGACAATACACAAAACACACCAAATCTAGAATGATATATCCAAGGTGCAAGAAAGAGTACCACTGGGCAAACCAGTGTCAAGCAACATTCCTCAGCCGCAGGGAAACTAGAAGGGGGGCAATCAGCCAGCCCCGCTCCAAAGGCTGACTCCATATCTTTCCAACTAATTGCCTCCGAAGATATGGAAATTGACATTCCAGGCACTGTTTACTTTCTCCCCTCATGCCTGAAAACGATCCCTCCTGCCATGACGCTCTCATAATTTATCCCATCCGAGACCTCATGGCAAAGGGAATCATTGCCTCTCTGTTTCTGAGAGATTCCAATGACTTTTCCTCAGTGGCCATGGCAGTAATTGGAAATACTCCCACAAAATTTAGCAAGGGAGAATTAGTAGCAACCGCTATTTCAACGCCTGTTAAAAAGGCTGATGCATGGGCATTTACTGTCCATCAGACAGTGGAACAAGCCAGGCCTGTGTTACAATTCACAATCTGTAACAAAGTCTTTTCAGGTCTCTTAGATACTGGAGCTGACATAAGTGTCATCCGAACGGCTGAGTGGCTGGACAATTGGCCTTTGGAAACTGCCCCAGCCGTTTGGGGAATGGGAGGAGTTCAGCACACCCACCGTAGCAAACACTGGCTACCAGTGAGTTCCTCTGATATTTCTCACACTGCCTACCTCCAACCCTTGGTCCTTCCACTGCATACTAACCTGTGGGGCCGTGATCTTATGTCTCAACTTAATGCAAAACTCATTATTGATTAATGGAATCTTTTGCTAGAATTCCACTGCGACTACAATTAAAAACCACAGAACCTGTTTGGGTAGATCAATGGCCCCTCACTATAGACAAACTAGAGACCCTGCAATCACTTGTTCAGGACCAAATTGTCAAAGGGCACGTTGAATCATCTGTCAGCCCATATAACACCCCCATTTTTGTCATAAAGAAAAAGTCAGGAAATGGAGGCTATTGCAGGATCTACGATCCATGAACACTATAATAAAAACCAATGGGGGCACTACAATGTGGTCTCCCAAATCCCAACATCATCCCTGAAAAATTTGATCTAATGGTCATTGATTTAAAAGATTGCTTCTTTTCTATCCTTTTGCATGAACAAGATCGTGCCTTATTCGCTTTTACACTACCTCGCTTAAACAACTCCTCTCCCTCCTCCTGTTTTCAGTGGAAAGTCCTACCTCAAGGTATGCTCAATAGCCCCACCATGTGTCAACACTATGTCAATAATGTCTTGCTACCCTATCGTTCTGCTTTTCCACAATTTCTGGTGTATCACTACATGGATGATATCCTTGTTGCAGCCCCTGGGCCACCGGGTACGGTGTTCACTTCATTTTCCTTCCTGAAAGCCGTTCTTGAAAAAGGAGGCTTGCACATAGCACCTGAAAAGGTGCAAGTACTAACTGCATACACATATCTGGGCTATAAAATGCTTTCTGCTACTGCCTATCCTTCACTTCCCTCTCTGTCTCTGCCTTCTCAACCCACCCTGGTTCAACTTCAGCAATATCTGGGTACCATTAACTGCGCTTGACCTTTCCTGTCTTTAACCACTGATATTCTTTCTCCATTGTTTGAAGCCCTTACCTGGGGAAAAAAGCCTGCTGACATAATATCCTTGCAGCAACCTCAGCTTCAAGCAATAACTCAAATAGAAGAGAATATCCGAAAAATATGGGTAGACAGCTGCTGCCAATACTCCTTTAGATATGGTCATTTTAGCCACCCCGAGGCTTATGACTGCAGCAGTAATTCAAAAGGACCAAAAACTCCACATCATAGAGTGGATCCATCTTTCCCATACGCCACGATGCTCCATCACTTCCAAATCAGCTCAATTGGCTCAATTGATCACAAAAGTGAGGAGTCATGCAAAATTACTTATGGGAATAGATGTCTCCACACTTTTCATCCCTTTTTTGCTATAAATATGGGAATCTCTATTCCAAAACTCCCAGGAAATTTAGTTTGCTCTAGCCGACTGGCCTGGACTAGTTTCCTGCCACCCACACGCTGATCCATGTTTTCAAATCATTCAGACAATACCCATCTCTTTCTCCTCTCCCATCAGCAAAAGGCCTTTGGTCAATGCCTTGACTATATTTGCTGATGGCAGTAGGGAACGAGGGGCATGCGCTTGGCAAAGGAATGGGGTGTGGCACACTAAAACCACCCCTGTGCAAACATCATCACAAAGGGCTGCAACCATATTAGTCCTCCACAATTTTAACAAACCCCTCAACTTGATCTTAGACAGCCTATATGTTACTCAAATAGTCTCTACTATTCATGATTCTTACCTCTCTCCAGCTATTGATAAAACCTTCTTTCTCTTTTTGTTACATTGCAACACCTTGTTGCACAGCGTCAGCACCCCCTCTTTGTAGCACACATTCGCAGCCACCAACCCTTCCCGGGAATTCTCCAGAAAGGCAATGATGTGGCTGATCAAGTGGCTGCAGGCATCATGACCTCACAAACCTTAACTCCTTGGGAGAGCCATTCATATTTCCATCAAAACATTAAAACTCTCATGAAACATTTCAACCTTACTATGGCCGAAGCCTCAGCCATTAGACAGCAGTGCCCCATCTGCAGTCAACAAGCCCATTCCATTCCCTTAGGGGTAAATCCCTGCGGGTTGAAAGTCTGTGAAATATGGCAAATGGACATTACTCAGTTTCCTCCGTTTGCCCCCTGGAAGTATCTGCATGTCACAATTGATACTTATTCAGGGTTTATAATGGCAACCCTGCAAAGAGGACAAGCCTCCAAACATATCATCAACCATTGCATTTGCACCTTTGCATCGTTGGGACGCCCAAATGAAATAAAAACAGATAATGGTCCTGCATACACTAGCACAGCCATGTCAGAATTTTGCGCTAAGTGGCAAATTACCCACAAATTTGGAATACCTTAGAACAGTCAAGGACAAGCTCTGGTAGAGAGAACCAACCTAACGCTAAAAACAGCGTTAGAACAACATTTGATCAAAGAGAAAAAATCCCTTGGCCTCCCGGCGATGCAAGACACCCTTAATCTCTGTCTTTATACACTTAACTTCCTCAATCTCTCCGGCACCCCTGCTACGACAGCAGCAGAGTGACATTTTTCTTCCCCCCTTCCCCTGATTCTCCCAAATCACAGGTATACTACCGTCAACTGCCAGACCCTACTTGGAAGGGTCCTGCTGCTCTCCTCACCTGGAGTCGTGGCTACGCAGCTATCCAGCTTCCAGATCGTGTCCTGTGGGTTCCTGGACAACACGTCAGACCATACCACCCCAAGATAGAAAAATCACCACCTGCAGACGTATCAACATGATTCGTCTAGTTGCCTTGCCGACCCTCCTCCTCCTTCTTGCCACCCGTGCCTCCAAGGTCTCCATCCCATCTCGAGTGACTTACTTCACACCAGGCACCCCCCTTCTGTTGACCTGCACTGCGTCTGGGGACATTTTTCCACCCTATCTCAGATGGTCAATGCTCCCTCAGCCATGGCTCCATATCTCCAGCAATGCTTCTTTCCAGATCAACACCTTTGAACACCCTCCTCGGACTACACTCCTCATACTTCGCCCTACTGCCATCACCTATTATTGCTCCGGTCGACACCTCTACGATTCCATATGCAACATTTATGAATCCTGGACAGTCCTCAGACCCCATTCACCTCGTCATCATCACAGACAATTCGCAAATCAGCCTGACATTCATGTCCAGGCCACCCCTTTTCTACATCGGGTTAAGAGATTGCAGAACCCCACCAGTGCGTCAGATGGCTGCGCTCCCTGCCTGACCAAAACCACGCAAACAGGCTCCATTCAACTAACTCTCATCTACCATACTCAACAACCGCAGAAGTGCCTTCCTACGGGAAAAACTTGCAATGGGACCATGTACCATCTATGTAAGAAGAACTCAAAAACCATTTGCTACGATCCCAAGACGGCTGTACGTCTCAGTTACCTTATGGGTGGGACTTCCAAGAACCTCTGGCAGATCTGATCCTGAGGGGGAGGGAAAACTTTACTACCTAAACCACATCACCGTGCTCAAGGATGGTACTAACCCAATTGTTTTAATCTTTGATGTTTGTGTTGCTTGTTCTAAACCAGGGAGACATTCATGCGGGTCGGCTGACTGAAAAACAACATATGCCCACAATTATAAGTATTTGTGTCCTACATCCATTAACTGGGCCACAGGGAACCCCAATCAATGGATCCCTTGCAGAAGTTCCGTCAAGTGCTTGAGTTGGTCTTGTGTCTGTGATTATACCGGGGGAGGATACTCAGGCTGCAATCATCTGTCACATTTCAAACGAATATCAGGGTCTACCACAGACAATAAGGTAGAAATCACCATCTCCAGACAACACCCTGCCTTGGATACTTATAGTATAGGGATTGATGGCACAGGATCAGATCCAAACACTTACATTACCATAAAAACTGAAGTAATATATGAAGGTGAAGAAACATCGTTGGGATGGTCGGTATATAATAATTTAAGGAAATTAGAAAAAACCCCTGATACCAGTATTATTGCAAAAAACTTGTTCATGGACATGGCAGAAAAAATTGCAAAACAACTTGCAATAACCAATTGTTCCCACAGGGGAACAATGGCCGTGGCAAGCCTTAGAAGCCTCACCATCACTGTTCAAAAACATGTCTTCTGTAGGAAACATAACAGCTAGAACAGCTTCCGATCCACTTATCTGGACAATTACCACCAACTTAATTGGTAGAAACTGCTTTTCCCGAAATGGGTCCACTCCAGTAAGAAACCTCCTTTGCTTAGGTACATGGGATAACTCCTACCAGACTTGGACAGCACCTGACAATGCTACCACCACACCTGCAAAATTTAACACCTCCCTCCTTCCTTATCTCAATGACACAACATCTTCCCAAAATTGGATAGCCCCAAATAATATGTATTGGATTTGTGATAACCTAGCCTATCCATCCCTTCCAGCAGATTGGCAAGGATCATGTGTATTGGGGTGGATAAGACCTTCCTTTTTCCTCCTACCAATCTCCATTAAGCAAGAACTAGGCATCCCTGTGTATGATACATTATCCCGCAAGAAAAGAGACACCGACAATGCCTTTGCAGGTTTCCCCTGTCAATCAGAATACACAGGAAATACCTGGACCTCAGAACGAATCATCTGCACTTACAGCATTGCCACTTGGGCCCAGGACGGGTCCTGGGGGTACAGAACCCCCATATATATGATTAATAGAATTATCCGTTTACAAGCTGTTTTAGATTTAGCAGGCCAATGAATAGACAAAGCTCTAAACACTCTAACAATTGCTACAGACAAATTACGCTGTCTACCAAAATCGCTTAGCTTTAGATTACATACTAGCCAAAGAAGGAGGGGTGTGTGGTAGGTTCAATCTCACGAACTGTTGTCTTCAAATTGATAAAGTTGGCAGAGTAGTAGAACAATTAACAACTGAGATGTGACAATTAACCTATAATCCTAATCAAGTATGGCAAGGTATTGATTTTAAAAATATTTTTAGTTCCTGGTTCCCAAAACTGCCAGGATTACAAGCCATAGTAGCTCTCATAGGTATGATTGCTGCAGGATGCATTATTCTTCCATGTGTGCTACCAATTTTTATTCGCACTATCACCAATAGTCTGTCCTTGTTAGCTGAAAAGCGCGCCATTGCACAGGTTAATGCCCTCTGGGAAAAAGAACCTCTGTACAAAGTCATACCCTCAGAAGACCCTGATGCGTACGCTCGCACAAGTTTTTGCATGGGCAGTGACGAAGATCCAGAAGAATTTCCTCCATATAAAACTAAAACAGAGGAGATGCAGTAATGAATCAACAAGTTTCGGTACATGCCAGGCCCCAAGGCTTCAAGGCCTCAAGTAGGCTGGAAGCATGTACTAGGAACAAAGAACATCAATCAGCAACACGTCACCATGGGCTACTAACTGGACTGCAAGCGTTGATTGGCTACTTTGTACCTACTAAAACTGACCATATAGTACTGTGATTTGATACTACTATGTGTCCACTAATACTTCTGCTCATGTAACATAATGATTGGATAGAATTCACCACTTGTGACGTATTACTATATGTTTTTAATAAAAGAGCTTCCCGAGCTCGTGATCGGGGCAGCTCACCCAAGATAGAACCAGCCTGGTGTCTTTCTTGATGCATTCAACCACCCAGTGAGAAGCCTTCCAAATGCAGAGCAAAGCCGCACATAACAGAGAAGCTGGGAGAGAAAGTTCTGCACTTGTTACACGATGGACACCCCGGCATCGTTCGAATGAAAGCGTTGGCAAGAAGCTATGCCTGGTGGCCAGGTATGGACAAACAAATTGAAGCCTGGGTTGCCTCTTGTAGCAAATGCCAAGAAACAAGCTCATCCCCACCAAAACCAGATGTCTTGGTTTCCGACAACAGGCCCCAATTTACCGCCCTGGCTTTTGAGCAGTACCTAGCAGACAGGGGGATATGCCACGCCCTGACTTCACCTGCTCACCCTGCAGCCAATGGCAGGGCTGAACAAATGGTTCAGTTCACTAAAAAGACATTACAGAAAATGGAACAAGGAAACATCCACGACAAAGTCACCAGGATGCTCCTTCTCCAGCATATTACACTAAACAGTACCACAAACAAAAGCCCAGCTGAACACCTGATGGACACAAAACTCAGATCGCATCTAGACCGCCTACACCCAGCATACACCCCGGAAGAGCCCCTGGGTTCCAGCAGTAAACACCGCTCCTTTAAGGTAGGAGACCCTGTATTTGCAAAGAATTTTTCAGGAGACCCATTGTGGATCCCTGCCAAAATAACGCAAATCACAGGCCCCTGCTCCTACTGATTAGAAACCACAGATGGGAGAGTGTGGAAACGCCACATAGACCAGCTACGCTCAAGGCTGCCCACAACTCCCATCACTAACCCCGACCTTGAAACCAGAGGGAGAAGGGAAACAGGGGTTTTTGAAATTGAACCAACATCTGGCGAAGGAAGCATAACCCCACAACCAGCTCAGCGAAGTCCACTATATTCACAAATGGAGGAGGAACCTTGGCAGGCGGTCGTATCTCCAGGAGCTAGCAGCCAAACAGGGTCCGTGATTCCAGAGAACCCAGATGACAGCAATAATGAAAGCGTTGCAGGTATTCCTGAATCACGTCAGGGGAGACCCAGCATAGAAGCCAGGCCGCCACGCCAGACAGTTCCAGCAAACAATCCGTCAGAATCAGAAACTGAGCAAAGACATTTTGAACAGCGTAAATCAGGTAGACAGGTCCAAAGACCCACCTACCTGCGAGAATACATCACCCCACCCCTTAGACGGACTAGAGGGGAGGGGTGTTCTGAACTAGCAGGCTCGTAATCCTGCATTTCTGAATGGTCCATGAACAGCGGGTCATGATTGGTTGTTTAGAGCTGATCCGATTGGCTGGTAAACGGGCTGCCGCGATTAGACGCTCCAAGCGCGGCAGGCTCAAATCTCTGTCATTGGACGCTTTAGCAGCAGCCAGCTCTATAAAAGGAGCTGCTGCTGCTAGACTTTTTACCTCCGATCTGAAGTCACTAATAAAGAGCTGAAGTTACTATCCGAGGTCTCGTCTCCGTTATTGCCCCATCTCTCCAGACATAACAACAAGTATTAAAAATGGGAAACAAAGGTAGAAGGATTTTAAGATCCACAAAAGCTAAGAGAAAGGTAATGAGAAATAGGAGAAAGGTAATGAAAAAACAAACTTATCTATCAATAGAAATATGACTCTGTCCACATTATATAGGAGAGAGCTTTTGGTATGCCAAGACCATAAAGGTAAGTGGAATGCAGTGGGAATGGAAGTATGTGTGCTTCAACATAAGAGAGTGAAGACTGAGTACAGACTGAATGCAAAATCAGTATGAAATAAGTACATTAAGAGTCACAAAGAATGAATGAGAAAGATTACAAAATTAATATATAAAGAAAAAATGAATTGATTAAAAGGATAGGGGAGGAATACATGCTTAGATAGGGCCGATGAGTTTCTCAAAGAAAAGATTCTAAGTCTAAAGAAAGAGTAAAATACTGTATTAAATGATGTATGGATAATGTACAAAAATAAATAAATACAGTAAATGGTGTCTCATTTCTTTACGCCTCTTTTCACCAGGAACTTTAGCATTGCAACTGGCTTTTAAAACATCAAGATTTTGTTTCTGGCTTCGTGAAAAAAAAGTCTGAGATTCAGAGGTGAGTGTGATTGGTTGATTTTCCCCATTGAGTTCCTTCAGCTGGGCGACACAGAACTATAGCATATATTACTGGATTGGATTTAATCCTGAAATAATCCACAGAAATTTGAGAAAGTAGGTGAAAATGAACTTTCATTTATTCATTCATCAGCATTATGACCTGTATATATGCCTGAAAGACATAAATCACCATCCTTGACTATTAACAAAGGATCACAAGCTAACCGTTTAATTGTTCTAAAATTAATTTTGAATTTAGCATTTTGTTTGTTACCACATCACAATTAAATTTAACGGTACAAAAATGTAAGATAGGATTAAAATCCTTGGTCAATCTAGATGTATGAAACATATTGATAATTGATTGCCTTTTAATTTAGTTGGAAACAGTAGTGGGTTGCCACACATGAAAGTATAGCTAATCAAGTTCTTTTATCTTATCAAATTATGAATTAATGTGTAGCTGGGCCAAGAGTATGGATGTACTTCCAGATTGGTTTCCAAAATGCTTTGAAAGTGTAATGCCTATTTGTATTATGTTCAGCATTGTTGTGATTTGTCTTATATAACTTTTCAGGACAGTGAAAGTGCAAGAATTCTGTGCCACAACAGGGAATTGATCCACTGCCTGGTTAATGAAAGTATACCTTCCTTCCTTCCCAGAGTAATTTACTTGTTACTGTGTCTAGTCTGTCCCTGAAAAGCATAACAGCAGCTCCAACTTTATTCAACAAAACCTCTGTGAGATAAATTAGATTGAGAAAGTAATAATCTTAAATTACCTACATTATATGTAGTGAAACTTTTTAAAAAAAAATGTAACTTCAACTGACTAGGCTAGTACTATCAGGAAGAATCTCAGAATTAAAAGAATGGTACTGAAACATCAGTGGGAAATAATTGAAAACAAAATTGGGAGATTATATAGCAGGAAGATATTTTCACTGTCCTTCTGCCTACATTTTATTGTTGAGAGATTGTCTTGACGCCATGAATATTTACTGTTAAGAATAATTAAACAGAGCTGCAGATATCTTGACATACAGAAAATGGAAAAGTGGAAGATTTTGAGTGGAATAATTAAATGTTGCATTGATATACTAAACTCGGGAGGAGCAGTATTTTATTGTTTCTGGGTATACTATTTATTGGTGGCTAATTTGAAATGGAACATTTTTTAAAAAATCAGAAATAGTTGCAGCATTTTAAAAGCTTCACAGAGAGGTAGGACCAAATGTGAAAGCTTTTGTGTAGTTATGCACAAAAATATATTTATAAATCTCTTCCTACATTTCAGTAGAAAAAGAAAAGGTAAAGAGCAGATATTGGCAGCACTAAATATTCATGCTAAAACTTGGCAGCATTTTAGGAAAATGGAAGTAGATTAGCCACAAAAAGGCTTGAATATACGAGACTGATTATAAAACTGTGCAGACTCATCCAGGGTTCTTCTTTTAATATCTGTGGCTGCAGATAACAGAGACTAGCTAAGCATTTTTTAAAAATACTGGAGTTGTTCAGCAACATAATTAAACAATGTATGTAAGACACAAAAGGCTACCACAGCAATGTCTATCAGGGCTATGGGTAAGGCATACTTCCATGATTCTGTTTCTGGTTGGAAAATATTTGAATCTGCCTTGAATGATAAATACCATCAGTGGAGAAACATAATCCATTTGGTTCCAAGTTCCAGCAAGCAAGATTAAGAGGTATCGTAACCCTAAAACTAATGAATTTATATTTATATAGCTTTTTTTACACTTTTGGAAACAGTGAAAAATAAAGGCAAGTGGAATATTTTTATTTATTTATTAAATGCTGCTTACAAATAGTAAAAAGATGAATATAAAAACAAATACAATTTTAAAAAGTTATATAAAAAACTAAAACCCAGGAGATGGATGGCACAGGGGTAAGATCTCCTTAGCTCATTAACCATCTCCAGTACCCTCCCATGAAACCTTAAGGCAAAACCATGAAAAACCAGGTTTTAATACCTCTGGAAGGCCAAAAGACAGGGGCAAATTGGGGCAAGATGACTCCTCAGATATGACAGGGAATATATGCCAGATCTCTGATATTTTGGACAACTGCTAGATAGATGCGGTTACACTTCTAACTTTTAGATAAATGGATTGGCTAACATGAATTTGAAACCTGAGTTCATCAAGTTTTTCTCCATCAAGCCTGAATTATAAGTAGTATTTCAGAACAGAATGATCAGTAGGTATATTTTGAGATTATATAGATTTCTTTGAGTACAACAATATTTTTGCTAATTTTTATTGTAATGAAGGTTACCATGACAGACCCACATTTGCCAGAAAGCTTGGCTCAGATTTCAGTGACTACGACTATTTCATCTGAGGCAAAGCTAATGGGTGTGCCAATTAGAGGTGGCAAAAAAGGGCTTTTTGAAACACAGTGCCAATGATGAGATGCCTGCCATACATGACAGCAACTGAGCTTGCTTGAATGAGTGACCCATCATCCACATACACTTGAGTTATTTTAGGTTTGTCAGAAAGAATATCTTTGACAAGAAGGACCTGGAAGAAATCAAACAGAAATAAATTAGCCAAACACTTGCATAAAACTTTGGCTAATAAGAATCCTGCTAAAACTTTCCATTCTGCTAGGTTTAAAAGAATAATTCAGGAATATCAGAAGACTAAATAAAATAGAATGAATTACAGAACTAAGAAAAGAGGTTCTCATTTCATGTTTCATGATGTAGAGGTAATCCTCAATTTATGACCTAAACTGAGCTTGTAATTTTGGTTGTAAATCATGATGGTCATAAAGCAGGTCATTCTATGGCTTCTATGGATTTTATAAGCTTTTTTTATAATGTTGTGGCTGTCATTAAGCAAACTCATTATTCACTATGGGACATTTTTTTGCTAGAAACTGAAAATAAATGCTGGTTTCTGGCAAAAACAGTGCAAACATTGCTTTGAGTTCCTGAATTCTGGTAATATCCGATACATGGAATAGGATATTGGCTAGACTGGTTGAGTACAACTCTTCTGAAATGTTTCTTGTTCGATTTAAAGAAGCATTTTGTTCTTGTTCAAATAGCTGCAGATTTTTTTACCATCTAATTTACAGGTAGTCCTTGAATTATGACCACAACTGAAACCAAAATTTAGGTTGCCAGCAAGACATTTGTTAAGTAAGTTTTACTCCATTTTACAACCTTTCTTACCTTAGTTATTAAGTGAATCATAAGTAAGTAACATGGTTATTAAGGGAATTGGCTTTGCTTCTCAGAAAGTCACCACAGGGAATCACACACAATCCTGGGACATTGCAACCGTCATAAATATGTGCCTTTTGCTAACTCTGAATTTTGATCATGTATGGGGATGCTGCAATGGTCATATGAAAAATGGTCACAATTCACTTTTTTCAGTGACGTGCCTTTGAATGGTCAGTAAATGAACTGTTGTATCTTGAGGATTACCCATATTCATTCTGGTTGATAAATTATAGAATATCTTGTCAAAATAATTCTTACTAACTAACCTCTGAGCCAGGAGGATTCTTTGGATCATAAGAAAGGAGTTTTGCAGCATTGGGATGACATCCTAACCAAAGGTCTCCATTTCTACGGTCAACTGATATGTTATCAAGAACAGTTTCCAATTTTAGGACCTACAATGAACACAAAAACATTTGTATAATCTCTTAGGCTAGAAAGAAAATACAAGACATTTGCTACACAATTTTATCCACTTTTTTCTCTTATTCCAATACCATCTTCCTTTAGTTACAGATAACACCATATGCTGTCAGGAAATATCTACCCTTCATAAGTGGCTCTGACTGATCACTCTTCTAGTTACAAAGGCCCAATTCCATTAGTGGTCCTGAGTTACTAGTATTAATATTCCATTGACATTGGTCATAAACTTACCAAATGCCCATAATATTAATTCACTAGGATTAACAGAAGATACATATTCACAGAAATATATAAGATATCATAGAAGAGAGCTTAAATTTAAAAAAAAAAATATTCAAGATCTAATTTTTGTTTCAGATATAAAGAATACCAGTCTTTGATTTTAGCCAAAGAGAACCAAACTTACCTTCACAGGAGATAAATTCATATTAGACATTCTTTGAAAGACGTGAATGCTATGATCCAAAATATCAGCAACGTAGACAAACCTTGCAATGACATATTGTTAATTTTACTTATTTCATTTGTAAATTATTTGTCCTTACTTCTATACCCCCTGTCCCAGAGTATATAGAAAAATAATCAATTAAAAAGAATCTGATAAAATGACCAACTATAAAACCATTTGGTATAAAGGGGTGGCGTGTTGGTGGGATTGAGAAGCCCCTTTTCCACTGGGGTCCCTGCCCTGTGAAATAGTTTACTATTGTATTAAGGTAGAATTTCCATATTTTTAGTGAATTCTAATCACAACATCTTTTAAAATCATTCTTAAAATTAATTTTATTTCATTAATACCACTCTGTTTTCTTTTAGGAAAATCTTTCCTAACTTGATTATGTTGACTCCAGAATTACAGGGATTGTAATGCAATATATTTAGAAGGCTACAAGTTGTATTTGTTGGGGAAACCATTCAACTATATTTCTAGTTTTTTCCTCAAAACAACAATTTTTCAAATTAGCTTTGAGGAACAACATTTATTGCCTTGTTAACTAACCTAAACCACAACAGATAACTTCACCAGTCAACCTTTACTGATCTTAATAAAGTTAAGCAGGATCCAAGAATAGATTCTCCCAGTGACTAAAAAGTAGAAAGATGAGAAAAAGCCCCAGAATAAGACAAAGGTATTTATTTTATTTATTGCTGACAATACAAAAGCAACGACATGCCAATGTGGTTCTCAGAAGCCAATATTAGATTAAAAAAAAACTTTCCCAATTCAATTTATTATGTGTTCTCAAATTTAATGATGAAAGCCCAAAGTCATAGAGAACTAAGTTAAGGAAGAACTGAGTTAAAAAAAGAAACTTACTTTCCATCTGGTGACATATTAATGCCATTGGCACTGTAAAATCCTGATGCTACTTCTTTAACTTTCTTTGGGCTATAGTACACAACATTTGTCCAGCTCAAACCCCAAAACATCTCCACATATACTGAGACAGTCTCTGAACGGAAGTAACGGTCATTGGTGGCATAGAAATGTTCAGGGCCCACAGCGAGAACATCGTTGACACTTTAATGACAAAAATGAAAAATATAAAACATAACATTATACAAATGATGTTGCATTAGTTGCTTTTTAAAATTTCTTATGAAATTTGTGCAATTGCACCCAATTAGGCTCTGTTCGACTTTGCTGTCTGCAGAAAAGTTATTTAAGAGTAAATAATGTTACAAAAGATAAGCATACATAAAGTGTCCAAATGAATATATTCCCCAAAATCCTAAGGGTGAAATTGAGTGTAATAGTCTACGAATGTATAAATGTATCTACACCAGAGATTTATATCCCTTGGTACAAATTCTGCTTCTTTGTCTGAGAAAGGTGGTAGGCTGTAACATGCCAACGGAAACTTGACAATACTGAATAAGGCATGCATGTTGTGAATATTTCCTTAATGGCCCATATGTTAGCTTCTCGCTTCTTACTGGGCAATCAGTTAATACATTCCAGTTCTTTCTGCCCTTTCCTACTCAGCAACATTTGGAAGTTTTGTAACACAACATATTCCTTAGTAATTGTTTTCTGCAACATGTAATTTGCTTAAAGTTCACATTGCAGCTAATAAGGAATCAACTTGATTATTGTTTTATCTTATAATATTTATCAGTTCTACAAACTTTTTGTTTTTGGATTTTTTTATGCACTCTGCTGAAATGTACTAGCATTAAATCATATTGTATTGAACACCTATTTTTACAGCCTTTATCTTTTTTATCTTTTATTGATTTTATTGCCATTTGTTTGATTGCTGTGAGCTGTCATTATGCATGTATATCACATCATTTCATATTCCTTTCAATCCCCTTTTCCAGTTATTCTTGCTCTCTTTCCAATCACAAACACACACTTAAAAAAATTTTTTTTTCTAATATACCTTGTTAGGAGCTCATTAGTGACAGTTCTTATGTAGAGCAAATACTTTTCATCCTGAAAAAATTTAAATATTTCCACTGCTGACTTGCCTTCTGGATGATTTACCACAAAGAGATATATACTTTCATCTAGAGAAAATGAATATTTCAGCAAAGTTAATGCAATTCACAATAATAACATAAACATATAGTTTTCTAAGAACTCATGTAATAAGCTAAAGTAACTATCACTGTTTCGCTGACCTAGTCATCTACTATTATAATGAATATAGACTTTTTTTCTCTTCTTGCTACTCTAAATTTCTTCTATCCCTTGATATAGAATTACAGACCCTCACCTAGTCATCTATTATTATAATAAATATAGACAATTTCTTCTTTTTTCTTCATGCTACTCTAAATCTCTTATAACCCTTAGCAGAGGTAGAATTACAGATGATCAAAATTAAAAAGCTCCCTTAACTTTTTCCTGAAATATGCAGAACTTATTAGCATGCATATCATAATTTTCTGCTGGGTTGCTGGTTGTAAGTCGTAAGTCTAGGCACCTATTTGGCTGGAACTGATGTTATAAAACTTTGGTGGCAATTGTTAAGTGACTAACAGCAGATATTAAGTAATTCATTATAGTTAATTAAACAAATGTTGCAGCTGTAAATCCAAATTTGTGCTTCTGATTTTTTTTGTTGTTGCTAGAAATGAAAAAAAAGCTGCAAATCATAGTCACATGACCATGGAGCATGTTGTAAAGACAAATCAGTTGCTAAGTATGCAAAATGCAATCATATGACCATGGGAGAGTAGAATGACATTTTACCATGGTCAGAAGTGCATTATGGGTTACAAAGCATCTGTTCCTGGTCCATCTTAATTTCAAACAATTGTTAAGCAATGTGGAAAATTTTGCCTATCCTTTTGGCAAACCCAAGATCATGATTACCAACAAAGGCTAACTCTAATCAACATAATCCACTCAAATTGCAAAGGTAACATGAAGAAAATTAGGGACGTGCAAAAAGTTCCCTTACTTACTCTTGTCCATATAAAAACTGATCCCATGTGGATTAAAAGAATCCAGATCAAATCCACCTTCAATCTTCAGTTCAACTGGACGAGGAGTTTCTGCCAGGACATTCATCAGCAATATTTGCCCTCCTTTATGAGGTTCAAAGGTTTTCAACCCAGGATATTTCAGACCCTTGAAATAGAAATTTAAAAGGAATTTTGGTCCAACGACAATCAATATTCTATCAAAATTGCTGAGATTTGTTTGGACATCTTTTACCTGAACCACAGCAAAAATGAATGCAAAGTCCAAAGGCTTTTTGCAATAATTCAGTTGATATTCCAACTGGCTCTTTACCAAATAGTCTAGCTACAAGAGGGCATGTTCTGATAACCTCATATTTAAGTTCCTGTAATGTAATGTAACATAGAGGAATAATTGTTTCCCCTGGATTGTCTTAATTCAGAACAGTGCACAATTCCCCTTCCCCTTTTTCTGTATGACAACAGTTGTTACTATAACTGCCAATTAGCAAAGCCTTGATCAATTTGACTTTCATATGATCCCTTTTGGAAAAGAAAGTGATCCCTAAATTATTAGCAACAAATATATTTATATAACATGCAGCAAACTTTGTAAACTATTAGTATTGGGACTGTTTTGACATCTTCTGGCTAGTGCAAAATGCAACCAAAGCCATGTTTGCTCTAAGCATGCTCTCATTATATATACAAACTAGTGGAAACAATTACAGTAGAAATCAATGTACCTTATTCTTCTTTTCTTTAGCTCCTCAGTAAACATTATCCTTACAAATTATAATTTATTTCTATTATTAATTTACTTTATTTCATCGTATTGTGTGTATAGAAAGAAAATGATCCACAGATTATCACAGTTGCTGAAAATGTGGGTTAATGAAATTCCAGTATTCCTGTTGAACTCCTTTAGTGTCTAATAATTTCTTTACTTGCACCAAATAAAAGCTGCATTACCCCAATAGACCATTTTGTGAATACAGCTGGGGCTTAGAGTGAAACATTCCATTCATTAATTATTTGCAGGGGTGACTAATTTGAGGCTTCCAAAACTCTGGGAATTTCTTCTACCAGAGGAATTCAATGCTATCATTTTTAATAGAATAACAGTATTGAAAGGGACCTTGGAGGTCTTCTAGTATAACCCCCTGTTCAATCAGGAAACTCTATACCATTTCAGACAAATGGCTGCCAATCTCTTCTTTTTTAAAAAAAGTCCCATGATGGAACACCCACAACTCTGGAGGCAAGCTATTTTAATACAATAGAAAGAAAAAATGACAAAACATACAGAGAAATAAATAAAATAAAATTTAGCTTTGGCCCCCTGCCTATATATTTATCTTGGCTCCAACCATTGCTTAGAATTCAGCCCCTCTGTGTCATCCAACTCAAGTGCAGAGATGCAATACAGGGTACCTCATGATTATCAGAAACTTGAGCCTTGCTTAACCCATTCTGACAACCTTAAAAGTTAATCCATAATAAACACAACTTTTTACATTGGAGGAATTGGAGGGAAATCAAGGCAACCATGACAGCTTACAGAGCTGATGAAAGCCAACCCATTAGGAAGTACATCAATATCTTCTGCACCATTGTCTACAAATGAAAAAAAAAAAAGAGTGTTTATTAGAGCTATTTAAATGAAATCCTAATTCAGGAAAGAATATAGTTACAGTTAATCCACAACTGAGCCCAAAATTTATGTTTCTATGAGACAGTTGTTAAGTGAGTTTTGCCCCATTTTGCAGCCTTTGTTGCCACAGTTGTTAAGTGCAGTTGTAAAATTACTAACGTGATTAAGTTGATCTGTCTTTCCCCTTGACTTTGTCACATGATCCCTGGACAGTGCAATAATCATAAGATGTCAAACAATGGCAAAGCATCTGAATTTTGATAACATGATCATGAGGATGCTGTAATGGTAGCAAGAGTGAAAAACAGACATAAGTCACTTTTTTCTGTGCTTTGTAACTTTGGTCATTAACTGAACTGTTTTAAGTTGAGAACTAGCTGTACTGAAACCAGAGCAGTCCACGAGTGTCACTCTTTGACTATAGGACTAAGTATCACCTCTACCTGGTTTTATACAACCTTTCCTTTACTGTCTCCCTCACAAAGTTGTGACTGCAAGACATCCTTTGTGTAAGACATTATAGGAGAGATGGATCATTAGATTGTACAATAAACAGCCTTACAGCCAAATTTTTGCAACACTCCATTTAAAGATTTCTTAAGAGCAGGATCCTTGGGCTGACATCCATTTGAGAAAGAAAAAAACAGTCAATTAAAGCAGCTGATCTTGTCCAGTCTTTTCAAGAATATCTCAGCCTGCCCTCCTAAATTAATCATTCCTGTGCTGCAAGAAAAGCTTCATTCTTTTGAAAAGTGTTTTTTTTTTTAATCTGTAGAATGAGAACGAGCTACCAAAGGTAACTTTCCTTTTCTGTAACTAAAAGCTGCAAAAATTCTGTTGCTATGGAAATCCTGCAGAATAAAGAAAGGCCACAAGGAATTCATTTAATCTTTGTCTGTGAAGGATTCATTTTCTGAAGCTCTGTTTCATCTTTCTAAGGTTGTGCTTGTTTTGGATTGATACCTGAATGACATAGAAGTCATTTATTCTATACAGACTCTTGTGATTGATGATCTTTCCTAGGGGCTTCCAGCCAGCGAAGTCAATGGAAAGCTGGATTCACTTAACAAACATGGAATTCACTTAATGACCACAGCAAAAAAATTGTAAAATCAGGTGTGTGACTCACTTAATGAGTGCATCAATTAATGACAGAAGTTCCAGTCCCAATTATGGTCATAAATCAAGGGCTACTTGTACTTTATAAGCCACAGGCTTCTACATACCAGAGTAGCAGAGGCTGGCCGAGTTCATTTCATATTTCCAATTCCTGAAGTGCTAAATAAGCACTGACTGAAACAATACGAACTCGGAAAGTGGTTTGCTGAATGTTAGTTTAGTGTTATGTAGACATTTAGTTGAACAAACCATTGGCCTGATTTGTATGTAATTCAAAGCATCATAGCATCTTCAAATTGAAGATTGATTTCAGAGAATTGATTACAAATCTTAGTCAGTCAGAAAGCTCATCAAGCAAGGGTCTTCAAACTTGGCAAGTTTAAGACTTGTGGACTTCAACTCCCAGAATTCCTGAGCTAAAATGACTGGAGGAGGAATTCTGGGAGTTGAAGTCCACAAGTCTTAAAGCTGTCAAGTTTGAAGACCGCTGTCATAGAGTGATGTATGCTTTGCCTGATATTTCTAAATAATAATTAAGAAAAAATATTGGTGGGAGATGTTTCCCCTGCATTTTACTCTTTTCTTTGCACAGAAATCTTTGAATTAAAAAATAGGAAACATCTAACTGTATAGAAAGTAGAACAACTGTATGATTTCCTTAGCAAATATATTACCAGCTATTGGTGAATGTTCCCTGCACATATGCACAATTATTCTGCATAAGGAACAATAAATAAACATGCCACAGACTTACCAATTCCTGGAATGAGATGACAGTTAGGAAGGCGCTTAGGAGGCAATTCTCGGTCAGCAAACAGCTTCTGCCTGCAAGGAGAAGCAGTAAACATAACAATATGCTAAATAAAGTGGACAAATAAAATTGGACAATGTACCTCACAGCAAATATAAAACTAATTTTATTGAATTGGCTGTAATGACAGAATCTTGCAAGTTTTGTGCTGTATCTCCTCCTCCTTTTTCGAGTTCAGTGATTTAGCGAAGCATTTGCTTGAATCACTTGAAGCAGAGGGATAAAACTAGGTTTGTCCCATGTTGAATAAGCCTCGGCTCTGCTTTCTCCTTCTTATATGGGAAAAAAAACCAAAGTAATCTTATGCATAGAATTCTATTCATTAAATTAAAATCAAACAGATTAAAACATTCAGAATAAAAAAAAAACCAAACAGAAAGTTCACTAATGGTCAATAACATTGTATATGATTAGTATACAAGGAAAGGGGATAAAAGCATGAAGGCTCTTAGTATTAGCATTAACATTACAAATTAAATCCATTGTAATTCTCAATAAAAGTTCATTTTGCTCTTTTGCTAGGGCTCCTCCCTCTGTGGCAAAAAGAAAAACGAATTAAAGGAGTTTTTTTTTAAAAAAAAATCTGATGTTTTTTAAAACAATTTTGAAAGTTAATTTCAGCCAAACCAAACAGTGAAGCAATATGTGTCTGATTTTTTTTTGTACTTTAGTACAGACTAACCTTTGCTATTTTTTAAAAATGATATTTTTATATTTGCTTCCTATGATTACACACTGGGGTTACCAATTAATGCTCTCTGCCTAATAATGTAGGCAGTCTCTGCAATTTTTGCTATAATCTACAACAGGGGTGTCCAACCTTGGCAACTTTAAGCCTGGAGTTGCCAAGGTTGGACACCCTGATCTACAACAATAGGCATTTGCTTTCTGAGTGACTTGGCTTTTGATTGTGACAAATGTGCATTGATCTCTTTTGCTCCTTGCTTCTCTTATATATGCAATATTGGTAGTACAGTGGTGTATTAAAGAAAAATGTATCTGGAGATGGAAGAAAAGGAAATATATTTATTAAAGACCTCAGGCTCTATATTTTTGCAGGGCATTCAGCTGGGGAAATATCAAGATTGCATTTAGCTTCACAGATATTTGGCTGCTTCCCTTTACATACCTGTCACCAATCAATAAAATAGAATGTTTGTTTATTTTTTCCCAACACAAGCTGGAAAGAAAACTTTTTAACTGTCAGTTTTAAGTTTGGTTTTTGAGGAAGGAAGGGCACAAAAACAACCCCACAATTATATGATGCTGTAATTGGGGGGACATAACAATTTGCAAGCAATTGACATGTTAACCCTGAGTTCATGTCACCAAATCTGTAATTGAAGACATGCTCCCCCAGAAATGGCAGCCTTGTGCTTGAAAATGTTCTCTTGGTCTCAGGGGAAGGAAGGCCTGTCTTAGTCTCTCTTCCAGATTCGGAGATCTTGCTCTAGTTGCAAACCAGCATGAACAGAGAAAGGAATACAAATTCTGGAAGATAGCTGAGATTTGCAACAATGGTTAGCAAAGAAATATTGGGAAAACTTGTTCTTTAGATTTTGTATGTTTGTGGTGAGTTTTTGTGTGTGTGTCTGTGTATGTGTGTAAAAGGCACTCATGGAGGCAGGAGTCTGAAGAGGTAAGTTAAGGCAGTTTTTGGCAAGTGAGTACTACTAGACTACTAGTAGTAGGGGGCGTGCATAAGCGCACCAATGTGCCTATAGTCCCTGTCTTATTGTTTCTTTTAGTTTTTTTATTTTTCTTATACCGTATGTATCCATGTATTCATAACTATGTTTTTTACTTATACCTATTATCTTGTAAGCAATTGACAAAAATAAATAAATAAAAATAGACTAACAGGTTTTCTATGCTCAGCTACTGGTCAGAAAGCTATTAGCTGGCAGCTTTTCTTACCTTCAACACATCAGCAATTTTAAGATGCTTTTACTTTAACTTCCAGAATTCCTTAGCCAGCATTGGCTGGGGAATTCTGGGAGTTGAAGTCTATTTGTCTTAAAGATGCTAAGGTATTGACAAACATTGCTAAACGATAGTGTTATCAATTCTGTACTCCTAGCATTCCAATATCTGAATATATCTGTCAGCACATCCCAGATCAATCTCAAAGGCATTTTAAACTGGATTCAAGGGATTTAGAAAAACAGAGGTGATATTCAGCAGGTTCTGACCAGTTCTGGAGAACTGGTAGCAGAAATTTTGAGTAGTTCAGAGAACCAGCAAATACCACCTCTGATTGGAGATTTTACAGTGTCTTTCCATTGTCACACCCATCAAGCCATGTTAGTCATGTTAGCTCAGGAATTCTGGGAATTGAAGCCCACAAATCTTAAACTTGCCAAGTTTGAAAATCTTTCATGTAGGCTAAAACAGCTTTTCCTCACTGTCTATCTTCCCTATTTGTTAGACTAAATCTCCCATTATCCCCAGCCAAAACCATTATCTGAACAGAAAAACCTGCTCTTCTGGCTTAGTTGTAACTGCAAGCCACTCCTTCTTGTATGCTAATAACAATACCCCTCTGGGCAATAGGGCTTATGACAGCTGAAGCCCAACCCATATAGAAAGTAAAGATGGGAAATGCCAGCTATTCCACTCTGATAAATGAAATAGCACAAGGAGAAACACATATCAATAAACCACATCTGTAGCAGCCTTGTATGTTCACGGTTGTGTTTGCATGAGAGTGTATGTCTGTTTTTTTCCCCTCATTTGATAGACAATCTCGCTGGATCGTCTAGTGGAGATCAGCCTGGATAGAAAAGAAAATTACATTAGCATTTCAATAATCATGCATGCATTAAGCCTTTCTGCCAAGATAGCAAGGATTTCAATAATTACTGCCTTATAAACTTGTGTAAAACATGCATATATTTTATTAGTCATAAACAAAAACTTGTTAATTTCAGACATTTTTGCATAGGTGCTAAATATTTTTTGCTTATTAAGGAACAAAATTCTGAAACAGCCAACATAATCTGGGTTAAAGTACTAAAACAGATATGTAGCCACCAAGAGTCTGGAACGGACTGGTCCTCTGCGCCAAATCCAGGGAAGAAGTTGGGGAAAGAATAATTCACAAAGGAAAAGCAAAACATAAATATAATACTGAATTATGCTATTAAAAGTCACACTCTTGAGCTGGCTGCAGCAGTAAGGGTGGGATACATTGAAACCACCACTCAGAACCACTCAAGGAAAAAAAACTACAAAATTCACCCAACATCAAGACACTGTTGCAAAATAAAAGGCACTTCCATGCTGCTATTGTTTGTCCAGCCCAATTCCCGAAAAACAATTCCTTGGTCTTCATTTCTACCAAAGTCAAAACGTGAAAAGAAGCAAAGAATGCTACATAAGCAATTCCCCACCTGAAATGCTATGGAAACAAAACTGCTGTGGTTAAAAAAAACCAAAACCCTGAAAAAATAAAATGGTTTCTGTGCTTACCCCACCTGCAGTCTTAGACACAGGTACAGCGTCTACAATGGGATGCTGCAAGAGTGATGCAACACCATCTATAATTGGGGAAATGGACCCCATACAGCCCACTGTTTCAAATAAAAAAGCAGCTTTGCCATAGTTTCAAATACACCTGTTTGTGTGATGCATTGCTAGGGTGATATGAATAGCCAACAATTCTTACTACTATGATATATACAAATATGTGAAATCACAGCTAAAACCAGTTCTTTAATCAGATGGGCTTTCATAGTCATTAAGTTCTTCTCAACCTAAAATGCGTTGGTATAATTAATATATGTTAATGTTGCAAAACATCACTCTAGATGGCTACAAGAACTGCAATTAGAAGGCTGCATTAAAATGATGGATTGCGCAGAACTAAATCCAAACTCACTGGACACCTTTAGATTTTATTTCTCATTAACAACCCCACAAAGTTAAAGAATAAATATTAGAACCAAGTGAAGAAAACGGTTGCACCTGTCTTGCTGTCCTGGAGGAAAAATCCTAATTACAAAGAAAAAGAAAAGGCGGCGGCATTTGTTCCAAGCCACAGTCATTTCACAGCAAGCATTACACCGCATTATTGTAGAGTTTTATCTTAATTTCTAAGTAAATAAGCACAGAATGCACAAAAACAAGAAACGCGCATAGGAACGAGAAGTCTCAATTGAATGTATCGAAGGTTACCCTTGCCTCTTGTATTCAAACAGGTTGCAGCGCTAAAGAGAAAGAGAGACAGAAAAAATGACAAGCAATCGTATACCTGCTCGAGTAAAACGGGTGAAAATCGCCGAAATTGCCACGGAGGATCGCGCGGTGTCTAGATAATTTCGTACCGAAGCAAACCGGTTAAAACCGATGCTGTACTTACCGAAACACTATCAGCCTTTCCACGAACAAGGCGCAAAAGACGATGAAGACTGTTATCAACAGCAACAGCTTCCCCATGGTGCAGCCTGATTTCGGTTCCCACGAGACGAAGAGCTCCAGGGAGAAATGTGGTCCCGATGGTCTCGGCTTAGCTTGATATTGAAGAACTAACTCCGGAGCGCCTCCCTCAGGAGTGACAACACTTCGAGGGAAACTCCCAATGTCACCCTTCTACACCAATCACCACCGGAGCTGGAGAGGCTGGGGCGGGTGCTAAAAAGTTTCCTAGAACAGCTGCTTTCTCTAAGGTAAGGTAAATAGGAAGACCTCGAATCATGGAGCTCAGGCTCCTGGCGACATACTGACGCAGTTTTCTTAGAAACAACAGCTTCCCTTTATCTTCTACTGGGAGATATTTCTCCCAGTCCCCGATTTCCCAGTCTAGTTTGAGACTGTAGGATTCACTTTTCAAACTAAACAAAAAAATTCAGAACAAAGATATTCTATCCTATTTGCTAGAATGTGCTGCAGCCTTCAAGGCTGCCTCCATAGACATCGAGGTCAAGTCAAGATGATCTCCCAAAGTCCCACGTACAGAGACAGTTAGGCTGGCAACCTCATGAAAATCTTTTTACCACAATGATAATTCTGGTACGAAAGGGGGAAGAATGGGGGGAAAAACCCCTTCTCTAATAACTGATTTTCTAGGATGCTGGGTATGGCAACAACTTGGGGTTTTTTGTTTTCCAGGGCAGGTGAGCACTTTTCAAAAGGAGGACATAGCTGCAGCCATCTTACTCTCCAAATCATTAAAAAAAGCACAGGAATTGCAATGTTTGTGGAATAACAACTTCCCATCTTGTTATTTTTCATTTAAGCAATCTTAAAAATTAATTTGAGGCAGTGCAGGGATCTTGCTGGGTGCTGAGGAAGGGGATTTGACTGTGGATTACATTTTAGGAGATGCAAAAGAATTCCCTGCAGAGTATTCACTCAAAAAGGATGATATAGTTTATAAGTAAAATCCAATAAGTAGCTAATAATAATAATATAATACAATATGCATATTTATGTAATATAAACTTTAATAATGTATTTAGAAGGGAAGGATTGTTGATATTGTGCACAAGAAGATTTGTACCGACTGACACACTGTTCAATGGAAAGAAGGTTTTATGTTTTGTGTTTATGTTTATGCTTGTTTATGTTTGTTGTTAAAAATAATATATATATATATAAAGAATTCCCTGCAGAATCTTGGCCTGTAACAGTCCTGCCCCACTTGCATTTAACCAACACATAAACCAGTCCAAGGAACATAATTTTTCATGTATCCCTGTGATCATATTACTGTCATCTCATTCACAGACCATAAGCCAGGAAATTTTGAATTGTGCTTAATTGTAATTCCCCTTTACAGACGGTCCTCCACTTACAATCACAATTATGCCCAAAATTTCTGTTGCTAAGTGATATAGTTGTTAAATGAATTGTGTTCCATTTTACAACCTTTCTTGCCACTGTGGTTAAGTTAGTAACACGATTGTTAAGTGAATCTGGCTTCCCCATTGACTTTGCTTGTCACACAAGGTGTTCTCATGACACTGGCATACTGCAACTGTCCCAACTATGCATCACTTGCCAAACATCTGGGTTTTGATCATGTATCCATAGAGTTGCTACAACAGTCATAAACATGAAAAAAAAAGGTCATATCTCTTTTTTTCAGGGCCATTGAAACTTTGAATTATCACTAAAGAAACTGTTGTAAGTTGAGGACTAACTGTATTTTGTACCACTCACTGCAGTGGGCTAGCAAATAAGACATTGTGCTTGTTGACCAGAAGGTTGACAGTTCAAGACCCCAGTACTGCATGACAGGGTGAGCTCCCATTCCTGCCCCAGTTTCTGCTCTCCTAGCAGTTTGGTTGGAAAGAAGACAGAGTATAGCCATGTTGGCCACTTGACCATGGAAGTGTTTTCAGAAACCAATGCAGAGGTAGTATTCAGCAGGTTCTGACCAGTTTGGGAGAACTGTTAGCGGAAATTTTGAGTAGTTCGGAGAACCGGCAAATACCGCCCCTGACTGGCCCTGCCCCTGCTCTATTCTTTGCCTCCTGAGTCCCAGCTAATTGGATAGGTCTTCTTTTGTTGCCTTTCACAGGAGAATGGAGTTGGAAAGCAGGTTAGTGGGGTGGGGATAAAATTGAAATTTTACAGTATCCTTCCCTTGCCATGCCCACCAAGCCATGCCCACAGAACTGGTAGTAAAAAATATTTTGAATCCCACCACTGCACCAATGGACTTCCCCAATTAAAAAATGGAGATGTGCATGATTGGACATGATTAAACAAGGAAACCTTTACCCAGGTAGTCCTTGACTTATAATCCTAAGATTCCTGTTGATAAGTGAGACATTTGTTAAGTAAGTTTTGCCCCAGTTTTACAACCTTTCTTCCACGGTTGTTAAGTGAATCATTGCAGGTGATAAGTTAGTAACCCGGTTGTTAAGCAAATATGGCTTTCTGAATTTGCTTGTCAGAAGGTTGCAAAAAGGGGTCAGATGACCTTGGGGAACAGCAATGGTCATAAATATGAACCAATTGCCAAGCAGCTGACTTTTGATCACATGATCATGGGGATGCTGCAGAGGTCGTAACTGTGAAAAATGGTCATAAGTCACTTTTTAGTGCTGTTGTAACTTTGAACAGTCACTAAATGAACTGCTGTAAGTCACGGACTATCTGTATCTTTTTTTCTATTCATTACCTTGGATGGAAGGTAAGTCTGTCAATAGAGACAACAGGAAGCAGCAGTTTTCAAGCCATTATCATTATTCTATTATCTTAGGAATGATTTGGTAGCATTTCAGCTTAGCAGTGAGAAAAGGGTCCAGTAAACAACTAGAGATGGGCCTAGAACAACTCGCCATGGCCAACTCACCATGGCCAATTCATTGCAGCCAACTGCCCCGGCCAATTCGCTGCAAGACAGCTTGCCATGGCCAACTACCATGGCAGAACTTGTTGGGGGATAAGAGTTTTGCTAATGCCAAAAAAATAACGAAATAGAATCATTAAAGAAAGGAAAGGGAGGACAAAATGAAATGTGAATGACAAAAATTAAAATATTTTTAGAATTATTTTAAGTCATTAAATTGAAGGGTTGTCTCCCATGGTGAATTTTTCTGTGGCAAATTGTCCGTGGCAATGTTGACATATGGTGAATTGGCTGTGGTGAGTTGTCTCATTCCACCTGGAAGCTGCCATCTGATTTACTGTAATTGCTTCCGTCTTAAAATTAGGTTGTTAGGTGGGAATGGGTAGTGGGGAGGGGGGTAGGAGAAAGAGGGAAGAAAATTCCAGCAAAGCAAAAAAAAAATATATTCTTCAGTATGTACAATTGTTAGAAATTGTTAGAAATCTAGCCAATGAATAGTTCCCTAATCCAAAGGGCACATAGTGTCTGTTATCTTGTATGCTTTATCTATTTATCTCAGTGCATTATTTTTATGATAACTCTGTAAGGAAGGTTTTGGTAAGCAGGTTTTTTTAAAAAAATTACTCAGCAAGAATTTGAACCAGGAGTTTTAGTACTCAGTCCCATACTGTCCATAAAATGTTTCTTAGGTGAAACTTTTATTGCCTAGTCAAAAGAATTTAAAACAATTTAATGATGAGGTCAACTGCAATGTAACTCTCAGGAGGGAAAGTAAATTCAGGAAATCCTTAACTTATGACCACAACTGAGCATTAATATTGCTAAGTTGGACAGTTGTCAAGTGAGTTTTGCTCCATTTTACAACCTTTCCTGCCACAGTTGTTAAGTGAATCACTGCAGTTGTAAAGTATCATGGTTGTTAAGTGAATCTGGCTTCCCCATTGAGTTTGCTTGTCAGAAGGTTGCGAAAATTGATCACATGATCCCAGGAAACTGCAACTGTCATAACGACGAGTCAGTTGCCAAATGTCTGAATTTTGATCACATGACCAAGGGGATGCTGCAACGGTCATAAGTGTGAAAAATGGTCTTAAGCAGAGACGTTATTCAGCAGGTTCTGACCAGTTCTGGAGAACTGGTAGCGGAAATTTTGAGTAGTTCAGAGAACTGGCAAATACCACCTCTAATTGGATATTTTACAGTATCCTTTCCTGCCACGCCCACCAAGCCATACCCACAGAACCAGTAGTAAAAAAAATTGAATTCCACCACTGGTCATAAGTCACTTTTTTCAGTAATGTTGTAACTTTGAATGGTCACTAAATGAACAAGGAATAGCTTTACAGCTTTTTGGTTACATGAATTTAGGTACTTCACACATGGCTTAATATGATACAGGCAACATTCATGGTTGGTATTAAAGGTTCAAGTCCCTTTCAGTTAGTTCATTTATTTACAAAGAAATAGGTGAGATGTATTTCTGCAGGTAAATCAGCCTTTTGAGAGCTGATGGTTGTCAGAAGAGTTCCATGATATACATGTTCTAGTCTAAGAGCTACCCTTGAAGTTTTTGCAATGCTGTTTTTGCAGATGAAATCATTAATCAACCAGATACATCTTAGTTTAAGGCACTAATCTTACCATCTTATGCATTTAATTTATGATTTAATATTTTATGCAAATCCCGGTCGTTGGATTCATTGGACAATAGGTGAACCAGTTAACTGTGTTGTGCAAGTCTTTCTGAGTTTCCACCCAGCCTATTTTGCAGTGTAACTGGAAAGTTTACAATAGCAAGATTCCCTCCTCCCAAACCCTTATCTGTGTACCCACTTCCATGAAGGTAGCTTGTCCTAGGGACTTGCTTTTAGAACAGTGTGTATTAGATAGTGCTGTAAATATTAGATACACATGAAACAAAAAAATGATGGTTGATCTTTCAGCTGGTACAAAATGAGCATGTTCAAATAAATTCATATTCTAGTATTTCATAGGATTCATGACAGAATGTTCAAATTAAACAATTTGGGATCACAAACTATCATAGAATTGAGAAAATATGCTTCCTTTTATAAAGAATGGAAAAATATTTGCCCTTTTAAATAACTAAAAAAGCTGAAGAAATATAATTTCTTATTTCTGTGCAAGAAAGCTACTTGCTGCCCTTTTCCATCTTGTGCAAGAGACTAGAGCCATAGTCTTGTATCATGCTATAGTAGACATGGCAAGTATATTCAGGCAGACAAAATAACAAGTGATTTGACAGAGAGAGAATGAGAAGGATTTAATTTTTAATCTGTTCCCAAAGACACACAGACATGTATCCAATCTCTTGTCCTACACATGTTATTTCTTTCTTTTATTTATATCTTGCCTTTATTATTTTTATAAGGAACTCAAGGTAGCAAACAGATCTAACACACTTCCTCCTATTTTCCCCACAACAACTCTGTGAGGTGGTTAGGATGAAAGTGATTGGCCCAAAGTCATCCAACCAGTTTTCATGTCTATGAAGAGACTAGAATTTAACAGTCTCCTGGTTTTTAGTCTGGTATTTTAATCACAAAATCAAACAGGGGTTCATCCTGAAGTTAAAGTCCCAATAATTCTTTATTCAAATATTATTTCTCTTTGCTTCTTTTTTTGAGATGAAGTTTGAAACACAATACCTTACAGGTAGTCCTTGACTTACAATTGTTTGTTTAGTGACTGCTAAGTTGCACCACTGACTAAAATGCCTTATGGCTGTTTTTCACCCTTACAATAGCTGCAGTATCCCCTTAGTCATGTGATCAAAATTCAGACACTTGGCCACTGACATGTATTCATGATGGTTACAGTGTTCCAGTGTCATTTGATCACTCTGAGATTTCTAACAAGTAAAGTCAATGGGGAAGCCAGATTCACTTAACAATCATGTTACCAACTTAACAACTGCAGTGATTCAGTTAACAACTGTGGCAAAAAATGTCATAAAATAGGGGAAAACTCACTAAACATCTGTCTGGCTCAGAAATGGAAATTTTGGGCTCAGTTGGATCATAAATAGAAGCAGTAGTGGTATTCTACTGGTTCTGTCCGGTTTTGCCGAGCCAGTAGCAGCAATGAGCAGCGGAGATCAAACCAGTTCTCTCCATCACTCTGCTGTTGGGTGGGCCCTTCCAACTGGGCTCCCATACTCATCTTTATCTTCTGCTTTTGAAGTGCAGCTGCTTGGCGTAGCACAGAAGAGTGCTGCGTGGCAGTGCTGAAGTGACCGGGAGAGTGCAGGCTTGCAGGAGATGAGTTGGAATGCCTCTGCGCCTGCACAAATGCCTCTGCACCTGTGCAAAGTGTGTGATTGGCATGTGCATGCATGCAAAGTATGTGCATGCACGCAAAACGCACCCACCAAGCCATGCCCACTGAACCAGTGGTAAAAGTTTTTGAACCCACCACTGAGTAGAAGGCTATCTTTTCAAAAGAACACATGCAGAAATTGCAAACCATTCTCATGTCTTATTTCATAAAGAATCCATGAAAGGCAGGTATCAGTGGAGTGGAGTAGAGGTGAAAAATTTTATTTTCATAGCCAATCCAACCATACAGTTGGGTGGATTATATTTGGTCACTCATTCTTTCACAGTTCCTAACTTCACACATTGCACTAAATCATTTTTTTTCCTGAACTTGTGTATATTTGCCTTCGAGTCAGCATTATTCTTGATGACTATCTGAACAAGACCCTGCAATTTGTTTGGCAAGATTTGAGAAGTGGTTTGACAATGGCTTCGTAGAGCTTAGAGGAATAAACCATAGTTTACATGCAATAGGGCTTGGTTTTGCATACTATACTACACTAAGCCAAGACAAACCAAACCACATTATGTTTCAGCACAGTGCACAAGTTCAGACAACTAAGATTTGTCACAAAACTGTGAAGATGAAACAAGGTATGGAGGGAAGAACTATATAATAAAGAATCTCTAAAAAGTATAATGAAAATCAAAATACACCATATGGACATCAGATTGTATTTTGAGGCTATCTATTTTTACAGAAGAGGACGCAGTGGCTCAGTAGATAAGACACTGGGCTTGTTGATCAGAAAGGTTGGTAGTTCGCCTGTTCAAATCCCTAGCACCACGTAACGGAGCGAGCTCCCGTTACTTGTCCCAGCTTCTGCCAACCTCACCATTCAAAATCATGTAAAAATGCAACTAGAAAAATAGGGGCCACTTTGGTAGGAAGGTAACAGTGTTCCATGTGCCTTTGGCATTTAGTCATGCCAGCCACATGACCATAGAGACATCTTCAGAAAGCGCTGGTTGTATGGCTTTGCAACAGAGATGAACACCGCCACCTAGAGCTGGAAATGACTAGCATGTATGTGCGAGAGGAACCTTTACCTTATTTTTACACAGGGGCGGGATTCAAAATTTTTAACAATCGGTTCTGTGGGCGTGGCATAGGTGGTGGGCATGGCTTGGTGGTCATGTGACTGGGTGGACATGGCTTGGTGGTCATGTTATTGGCTGGGTGTGGCCAACTCAATATCACTCACATCGAGGCACGCATCTCCTCGCCTGTCCTTTCATGACTGTGGGGATGTTGCAACAGTCGTAAGTGTGAAAAATGGCCATAGTACCAGCAAAGGAGGGAAAAATAACTCCAAAGAAGTTCCTGCCAAGAATGTAGTAAGGGTTAATGGAGAGGCAGTTTCTGTAAGCAACACCAGAATGTTTCCTTTCTGCCTTCCTTACAGGATTAGGCCAGTAATTTCTTCTAACAACCAGTTCTCCGAACTGCTTAGAATATTAACAACCAGTTCTAGTGAATAGGTGTGAACTGGTAGAATCCCACCCCTGTTTTTACGGTATGGAAACCAGTCAAATTCAAAACAAACCATTCTGAATCTAAAACACCCTGCTTTGAGCCACAGAAGCTTGATGCAAACCAGGCCATTATTCTGGTTCTTTCTAAAGGGAATTTAAAACTTGAAATGGAGGTATTTGTGTGAATGCTATTCCAGTCCTTTGCTCTATTTGCCGCTAGTGAAGGACACTCTCAAATACAGTACTATCAGTATGAAAGTATGTGTGGTTACCTGTTTATGTAAACAATAACTGCACAAAGACGTAATTTATACAAAGAATTGATAACGAATTATCATGTATTTTTCCAGCCCTGGGCAAAAGAAGCTTTGTCACATCCAAACTTTCTGTGAGTTGTACAGCCACATCTCATTTTTTTTTTCCTTTTAACCTCTCCCTGCAGTGGAATGGTAAGTGATAGAGGGAAATAATTGCTCCCCTTAGGTGAGCCCTAAAGTTAGCTGCTTAATATCTAGATAAATCATTCCATTCATTTATGATTTTCGGTGAAAAGTCACAAAGATAATAATCTCCCTAACCTGGCTTATATCATGGCATGTTTTAAAATGAAATTCCCTTTGCATCAAACATTTACAAGAAGTATAAAAAGTAAAGCAGAGAAAAAGTAGCAGGGATGAAATATTTTTGAATTAAATCTTTCAGTTGCATACCCAGTGTTATGGACTAAGCCAACGCAGCGATACAACCCTCAACAACTTTACTTTACAGCAGGCTTGTAATCCTGCACTTCTCATTGGCCTATAGATAGCAAGTCGTGATTGGTCGTTTTTGGCCAGTCTGATTGGCTGTTAACGGGGCCCCCTGATTGGACGCTTGTGAAAGCGGTAAACTCAATTCATTGGTTGTTTTGATAGCATCCAGCTCTATAAAAGAGATGCTGCTGCCCAAGTATTTTGCTCTGTTATTTCTTGTTAATAAAGAGTTGAAGTCTCCGTTCGATATCTCGTCTCTGTTCCTTGCGCCCATGGCCAGGACTTAATATGCGGAGACGATAGAGCTGACTAAGTACACATCGAACAAGACAGAGCACATAGCGAAAGAGCGCACGCAACAAACGGCAAGATGACCAGCGGCGCCATACCACCCACTCCATTCAACCCAGCAACTGGAGACTGGGACTCGTATATAGATCGCTTCCAGATGTTCCTGGAGACCAACAATTTAAAAGATGCTACGCCTGGCAAGAAACGAGTGGTGTTCCTGACTCATTGAGGCCCTGCTGTTTTCAAAATGGCTAAAGCACAAGCAAAACCGGTGGAAGTGAAGACCATGGATTGGGATACCCTCAATCCTCCAGACCCATTACCCATTACCCCCAATCCTCCAGACCCATTACGCACCCGCAGTACCTACACTGATACAAAGACACGAATTTTACCAGAGGGACCAACAGAAGGATGAGAGCATTGGAAATTTCGTAGCCGACCTCTGGAACCTAGGAGGCCTTTGTGATTTTGCAAACTTAGAGGAAGCCCTAAGAGACTGCATAGTTCTTGGACCGCATGTGCAGAGTAAGCTGATGGCGAAAGGCGACATCAGCCTTACAGATGTCATCGCCGACGCTACTGCCGCAGAAGCAACTAGGAAGTCAGCCGCTCGAATGTGCTGAGCGAACGCACCGCTTCGCCAACTCACCGAGACCCCACTCGCCACTGAGAAGCACGATACCACTACCCACCACGAAGACCTCGAGTCATCCTCAGACAGTGATGAAGAGGAGGTCCACCGGCTCTGCTCAGAACAAGAACAAAGGAACCAGAGACGTCCGCGCCAATGTGCTGTTTGCAATCCCGTGATCAGACTGCAAATTCCTCGATGCACTCTGCCGTAACTGCGAAAAAAAGGCCACATCGCGAAGATCTGCAGAAGCAGATGAGTATCCAGTCCCAACCGAAGGGAGAACAACCTCCGTCAGGAGATAAGCAAACCTCCTGAGAACCGGGACCGTCTGAACCACCAATGGAACAAGCACTACTACAACAGAAACCAAGCACCTGCCTCTTCAACAAGACGAGAAGAGGCCCACCAAACCATTATCATCGGCCACGCTTCATCGTTCGATGCAAGATAGATCCGCGTAAGGGTTACTATTGAGGATCGACCATGCGTGATGGAAGTGGATTCGGGATCATCCCTATCGATGGTATCCTGGAAAACCCTCAAAAAGCTGATCCCTGCCATTTGCCACTAGGACCTCAGCATGCAACGAATCATCCTGAAAGACTACCACGGAAACAGAATTCCAGTTGTCGGTTCCAGCAACGTCCAAGTATCCTTTAAGGACTGCACAGCAACGCTTCCCCTGACTGTTGTCGATCGTGACCGGCCCAGCTTGTTAGGATTACAGTGGTTCGCCCCACTTGGGATTGAACTAGCCGGCATACACCAAAACAGAAGCGACGACTGGGAAGAGACTCTCATCCAGGAATTCCAGGACGTGTTCACAGGAACATTAGGCAAGTATAAGGGGACCCCTATATCATTTAATCTCAGCCCTGATGTAGCTCCCATTCGGCTTAAGCCTCGTCGAGTACTGTTTGCCTTAAAACCGAAGATCGATGAACAGCTAGATAAACTGATAGCCCAGGGCATATTGGAACCGATTGACCACACCCGCTGGGAAACCCCAATAGTAACGCCCATGAAGCCAGATGGTTCGTTAAGAATTTGCGGGGATTACCGGGCCACCCTAAATCATGCTCTTCAACAGAGCGCTTATCTAGTACTGGTGGTTCAACACCTTCTTCATTCCCTGGGTGGCGGAAAAATATTTGCAAAGTTGGACTTAGCTCAGGCGTACCAGCAACTACCTGTAGATGCAGCAACTGCAGAAGCCCAGACAATAGTTACACATAGAGGCGATTTTAAGTGCAATAGACTCCAAATCGGAGTAAGCATGGCACCGGGCATTTTCCAAAGTTTAATGGAGAGACTATTACAAGGCATAAAAGGCGTCGTGCCTTATTTTGATGATGTCCTAATAGCTGCCCCCACTAAGGAGTTATTAGTACAATGACTCAGAAAAGTCCTGAAGAAATTCAAAGACGCTGGTCTGAAGGTAAAAAGAGACAAGTGTCAACTGTGTACGGAGAGAGTGGAGTTCCTGGGATACCTTCTCGACAGACAGGGAATCCACCCCACCGAAAAAAAACTAACCGCAATCAAAAAAGCCCTGAGACCTAGGAATAAGACAGCCTTCCTGGGACTCATTAACTTTTATAACATTTTCTTGCCCCAGAAGGCAACCGTAGCCAAGCCCCTACATAGACTTCTCGATAAAAAGGCTTCCTGGGTCTGGGGACGGCGTGAAGAGAAAGCATTCAAAGAGATAAAAGACCTTTTAACCTCCGATGCTGTATTAATGCAATACAACGAGACTCTACCTTTGACGGTTACTTGTGATGTCTCACCATTTGGAGTAGGAGCCATCTTAAGCCATGTCCTCTCAAATGGAAATGAGGCACCCATTGCGTTTTTTTCGAGAACTTTGTCTAAAACCGAAAGGAACTATAGTCAATTTGATAAAGAGGCCCTCGCTATTGTATCCGCAATTAAACATTTCCATGAATATGTGTATGGGAGACCCTTTACCATAATTACAGACCACAAGCTGGTACTTGGTATTTTGGCGGGAAACAAACCAACTCCCATATCTTATCACCAAGAATGACACGTTGGTCAGAATTTTTAGCTGCCTACGATTACCGATTGCAACATCGCCCGGGGAAAACCATTCCCCACGCTGACGCTTTGAGCCGCTCTCCACTACCAGACATTATAGAGGACCCGGCTCCAACCGTAGCCGTATTACAAATCGAAACCCTCAAATCGCTGCCACTAACCACTCGAGACATAGCCTTAGAGACAAAAAAGGACCCTGTTTTGGCACGAATCCTCAGCTGGGTAGAACGGGGTTGGCCGGTCAGTGCAACCAATGACACGTTCAAGCCATTTAGGAATCGTCAAACAGAACTATTCTCCCAGAAAGGCTGCATAGGGGAGACAAAGTCATAGTCCCGGAGAAATTGCAATATAAGGTATTGAAAATGCTGCACGATGGACATCCAGGCATCTTGCGGATGAAGGCATTCGCCAGGAGTTACGCATGGTGGCCTGGTTTAGATAAACAAATAGAGATAAACAAATTGGGTAGCAAAATGTAGTAAATGCCAGGAGATTCGCTCCGCTCCTCCAAAGACTCCCCCAACTCAGTGGGAAATGCCTCGAGGTCCTTGGTCCCATATCCACGTCAATTTTGCGGGACCCACAAGACAACACACTTTCCTCCTAACAGTGGATGCCTATTCAAACTGGCTTGAAATCCACAAGATGAAAAGCACAGACGCAGTCACTAAAAAACTGAATAAACTCTTCACTACCCACGGACTTCCCGATGTCCTGGTCTCAGATAATGGCCCCCAATTCACTGCCCTGCCATTCGAACAATACCTGGCAGATTGGGGCATCCGCCATGCTTTAACATCGCCAGCTCACCCTGCAGCCAATGGTAGGGCTGAGCGAATGGTTCAATTTATAAAACAGACCCTGCACAAAATGGACCACGGTGACATTGACGACAAAATAAACTGAATGCTTTTTCTCCAACACATAACCCCAAACAGCACCACGAACAAAACCCCAGCTGAACTCCTGATGGGCCGGAAACTTCGCTCGCATCTCGATTGCCTCCACCCAAACTACACACCGGAACAACCCCCGGGATCCAGCAGCAAATGTTGGGCATTCCAGGAAGGGGATCTTGTGTTTGCAAAAAACTTCTTGGGTGACCCATTGTGGGTCCCCGCGATGATAACACAACTTACAGGATCCCGATCCTATCACCTACAAACAGCAGACGGTAAGATGTGGAAATGCCACAGAGACCAACTCCGTTCCAGATTAGCAACAGAACCTCTAGCTGGCGGGGGGGGGAAGGAACGTTGAGGATGACAAAGAAGAAATGATAATTGAAACCCAACAGGCCACACAACCAACCAGGGGACACTCACCATCCGAAGGAGAACCGAGCCAGGGAGCGGCCTCGCCATGTGACAGTACTGCGATGGAAGCGGATCCAAGGAACCCGGAAGACAGCACTGACGTAAGCAGGGAAAGCAGCCCGGGACCCCAATCTTCGCCATCCAACCCAGCTAGAAGCCCACTGGAATCAGAACCAGGACAGAACCCAGTGGAACAGCACCGGTCGAGCAGACAGGTGAAGCGACCTACCTACTTGCGAGAATATGTCACCCCACCCCTCAGATGGAACCAAGGGGGGAGGGGTGTTATGGACTAAGCCAACACAGCAATACAACCCTCAACAGCTTCGTCTTGCAGCAGGTTTGTCATCCTGCACTTCTCATTGGTCCATAGATAGTGAATGGTGATTGGTCGTTTTTGGCCAGTCTGATTGGCTGTTAACGGGACCCCCTGACTGGACGCTTGTGAAAGTGGTAGACTCAGTTCATTGGTTGTTTGATGGCAGCCAGCTTTATAAAAGAGCTGCTGCTGCCCAGGTATTTTGCTCTGTTCTTTCCTGTTAATAAAGAGTTGAAGTCACCGTTCGATGTCTCATCTCCATCCCTTGCGCCCATGCCTAGGACATAACAATCTCCTGCCTGGGGGTGGGGATTGGAATAGATGACCTACAAGATCCTTTCCAACTCTATTAATCTGTAATCTGTAAAAAGGAGCAGGGGACACATAATAGCAGTGTTCCAATATTTGAGGGGTGGTCACAGCAAGGAGGGAAGTGGTGGCTCAGTGGTTAAGATGTTGAGCTTGTCGATTAGAAAGATCGGCAGTTTGGTGGTTCGAATCCCTAGCACCGCGCAATGGAGTGCACTCCCGTTCCTTGTCCCAGTTTCTGCCAACCTAGCCGTTTGAAAGCATGTAAAATGCAAGTAGAAAAATAGGGGCCACTTTGGCGGGAAGGTAACAGCATTCAGTGCACCTTCAGCGCTTAGTCATGCTGGCCACATGACCACCGAGATGTCTTCAGACAGAGCTGGCTCTTCGGCTTGAGCACCACCCCTAGAGTAAGAAACGACGAGCACATATGTGTGAGGGGAACCTTTACCTTTTATAAAGCGAGAAGGTGGTCAACCTGTTTTCCAAAGCACCTGAAGGTCAGTCAGTGGATGGAAACTGATCAAGGAGAGATTCAACCTAGAAATAAGGGGAATTTTTTTGACAGAACAATCAACCAATAGAACAGCTTGCCTTCAGAAGTGGTCAGAGCTTTGTCATTGGAGACTTTCAAGAAGTGACTGAACTGCCATCGATCAGAAATGGCATAGGTAGAGTCTCCTGCTCAGGTGGGGGTTTGGACTAGATGACCTACAACCAACTCTGTTAATCTGTTAAAATGTGTTTTTAATTTTCCCCATTCTGCAAATAGCCAGTGGAAATTGTTGTCTTCATTCTTTACTAATCATCTAGGTAATTCTAATTTGTTTTATCTGATTTATTATTTTCAGATCAATCTGATTACACATTTTTTGGCTATAGTTAGGTATTGTTTTTTATTTTTACAGTATGTCATAACCTCCTTTCTTATCATCTTAAGTATTTTAGAAGTTTTTTTCTTTTAATTAATTGATTTTTTTTTGTTTTGGTTGCTGATTTATAACCACATAAAAAGCAATTGATTGATTAACCATAGTTCTGCAACAATGTCTTATCAGGGACTGCATGTATTTCCCTCTCCACCAGCCTGAATATGACTAATGCTATTTGGTCTGAAGACAAAAATATAAGAAATATTAACTGCACTTCTGTAGTAGAATCATAGGATTGGAAGATAGCAACAGCACTTAGATTTATACACTGCTTCACAGTGCTTCACAGTCCTCTCTATGCAGTTTACAGAGTCAGCACATATTGCCCCCAGCAATCTAGGTCCTGGTTTGATTGACCTTGGAAAGATAGAAGTCTGAGTCAACCTTAAGCCCCACCAGGATCAAACTCCTGGTAGTGGGCAGAGTTTGCCTGCAATACTTCATTCTAACTACTGTGCCACCAAGCTCCTTGTTCTTTAGAAGTCATCTAGTTCAGCTCACCTAGCTCAGGGCAACCCAGTTAAATGGTGGCTAGTCTATTCTTCAAAACTTCCAGTGTAAACACCCACAAACTCCCAGGAGGCCAGCTATTCCATTGATTAATTGTTTTCTCTGTCAGATTTGTCCTTATTACTAGGTTGTATCTCTCTTTGAGAAGCTTCCATCCATAACTTCTTGTCATGGCGTTTGCTACTCTAGAGAATGTCAATCCCCATTCTTTGTCACAGCTTTCGAGTACAGGTAGTTCTCAACTTAACAATAGTTCATTTAGTGACTTATGATCATTTTTCACATTTATGACCATTGTAGCATCCCCATGGTCGTATGATTTACATTTGGAATCTTGACAACTGGTTTGTATTTATGATGGTCTATGTCCCAGAGTTATGTGACCATTTTTTGAAATCTTCTGACAAGCAAGGTCAGAAAACCAGGTTCACTTAACAGCCATGTTACTAATATAACAACTGCAGTAATTCACTTAACAAATATGGCAAGAAAAGTTGTAAAATGGGACAAAAGTCACTTTAAAAATGCCTCACTTAGCAACATAAATTCTGGCCTATTGTGGTCATAAGTCAAGGACTACCTGTACTAACAGCTATCATGTCCCTCCTAATATTCTCTTCATTAGGCTAGAGGCATACCTAGCTTTCTATGTTGTGATTTAGCCTCCAGATCCTTTATCATCTTTTCTGCTCTTCTCTGCACACTTTCCAGGGTCTCAACATCTTTTTGTATTGTGATGACCACAACTGTGACTAACCAAAGTATTGCTATTATTTATTTCATACTCTAACCAATATGAATTTGGTTTCCAGGTAGTGCTGCTTGATGACTTTCATTCCTTATGAACAAGAAGGAAATTATTTATCACTTGCTGCTGTAATGTAAGAAAGGTTTTCGTGTCTGCAAGTGAAGTGATAGAATACAGAAATGCAAACAAAATGCTAAGCTAAGTCCTTGTTAAGGTCAGTAAACCATAACAACATATCTTCTCAACCGGCTCCAGATACCACAGTTAAAGCAGAGAGCTATTTCTGATAAGGAAGTTCCAAGGACAATGTGTGGGTGAAATCTAAAAACTTCTCAGTATGTTGTCAAGGATGCTTGGTGTTCCTACTCATTTAATTTATTTCATCTAGAAGGCTGAAATGTTCCTGGCCTGCATCTGAGCCAGTTACAATTCATATTTGATGCCAATATAGTGAATCTGGAACAATTGTTAGCTCATGCTTGCTCTATATTTCCGTTACCAGACTAAAAGTAAATGCTGACTCATGCCTGGGGCAAAAGCAGTTTTGATTTCTCTATCATTCTTCTTATACCTCATTGTGTAATAACCCAATTTTGCTTCATGAAGAGATCCTAAATGTTTGCACGCGGTTTTGTGGCTCTGGGTTGGCCAAAGAAAAGTGGACTCTGAATACCTATTTTGTAGCAGTACTGATTAGAAAAGGGAAATTACTGCCATTTGATCCTGTTTCCTTTTTTATACCTGTATGAATATCTAAATATTTGAATATGGAAATAGATTCAACTTTTATAACTGAACTATAATTATAACTTTTATAATTTTTAGATTTCCAAAATGGAGAATCTAAGAATTATTGCATTTTTTCTTCTTCTAACTAAACCAATATTTATAGGTTAGATTAGTATTTTTCTGCATATACTACAATACTACATCCAAGTAATAGTAGTAGTAGTAATAGTAATAGTACTAGCAGCAGCAACAGCAGCAGTAGTAGTATTAGTTTCAGTAATGTGACCAGTGCAATTAAATCAAAATCATATAAATATAAAGCCAAAATTACACTAAAACAATATTGGGCTAAGAGTTTTTTTTATGCAATACAATATAATAATCAATATAAATAATTCATAATACAAGCTAATATTTTAATATAAATCTATATCTAAAAGAAAAGGAGATATAATCCCTTCTAAATAAACATGTTAAGGGGTTTTGCGTTAATACAAATACTCCATCCTCAAAGCTTTTCTAACAACAACCACTACAGTTCCATAAATGTAAGATTACTATTAATCTTAAAAACTACCTTTAAACTTAATGTTCCTGTTAAGTCATAGTCCTTAAACAAACTTAATCCTTTTCTTAATTTCATTGATTTGCCAATACTTTTGTTATGCTGAAATTTGTCCAACAAGCAATCCCTATTATTAATTTTCAAGTTATCAATAAAAGTAATAACTGATCTAAAAATTAACCTCTCTCTAGGTATTATATCATTTTTCAAAGAAACCTAACCCTGATTTCAGCCTAATGACAAAAAATAAAGTAAATAATTCCTACCATGGTATAAAACTACATAAACATTTGACTTAAGGCCATCTGTCATACTAAACTGAATCACAGACTTCAAAGAAGCCCAATGCTAACCTTACCTTCATCCTATTGCCAAAATAACTTTAAAATTGAATCATCCTTCACAGCCTTACATTATAAAAGAGGAAAAAATAGCTATGAGAGCTAATATAAATTGCATGTTGAAATACTTTTGCCAGTCTGCACTATTTGCTTTTGTCAATTAGCTAATGGAGACAAAATTGAAATTCTACCTAGGAAATATATTTTAATATATTTTAATATTTAAATTACAGGTAGTCCTCAACGTATGACCACAATTGAGCCCAAAATTTCCATTTGTTATGTGAGTTTTGGCCCATTTGGCCCATATGACTTTTCTTGCCAGAGTTGTTAAGTGAATAAATTAGTAACATGGTTGTTAAGTGAATCTGGCTTCCCCGTTGACTTTTCTTGTCAGAAGATCACAGATCTGTTGCATTTGTACGCCCCCCTATGCGTCACAATTGTTTGTTCCTCTGCTGTCTCGGGGTCGACTGGCAATTGTTGATACGCTTGCGCGAGATCAAGCTTCGCAAAAACTTTTCCTCCCCCTAATGAGTATAAAAGGTGCTGGACTACCGGAACGGGGTATGCACTTTGTTGTAGCACGTGGTTGAGGGTGGCCTTATAGTCTCCGCAGATGCGCACGGATCCATCTGGCTTAACGGGAATCACAATTGGAGTTTCCCATCTTGCGTCGATGGGTTCAACACCCTCTGTGCGATGAGTTTATTCAATTGCTCATTGATATTCAGTTTTAATGCGAAGGGGACTCATCTGGCCTTTAGCCTGATTGGCACTATGTTAGGATTCAAATTAAACGATATAGGGGTCCCTCAGTACTTACCTAGCTTCCCGTCAAATACGTCCTGGAACTCCTTCATCAGGCTCTCCTCCCAGTCCGTCTTGGTGACGCTGTTAATTCTGGTCACTCCGATTCCCAGGGGTGCAAACCATTCGAGTCCAAGCAGGCTAGGATGATCCCGGTCGACGATCGTTAATGGGAGGATCTCAGTATGTCTCTTGAACTTGACTTTGAAATGTCCGAGTCCAACTACAGGGATTCTGTTTCCCTGGTAGTCTTTCAGGGTCAGGTTTTGCTTTTCTAGTTCTTTTCTTTGTATATCTGGTATCAAGTTATTTACGGTATTCCATGATACCATGGACAGATATGAGCTGGAATCCACCTCCATCTCACATGGCTGTCCTTCTATGCTAATGTTGATGCGTACCTTTCTTGCATTGGTTGCACTTGAATGGCCAATGGTGTTTGTTTGGTGTGTTTCCTCCTTCTCATTGAGCCACTTACTTCTGTTTTCTCAGCTCCAATGAGTCCCGGTCTGTCTTTCTCTGGTTCTGGGGGGAGTGGTGCCTCGTCTTTTAGGGCTGTAGCTCTTTCTGTTCCGGCAGACTCTAGCGATGTGCCCCCATCTTTCGTAGTGTCTGCAAATGGCATCAAGGAAATGGGTGGTCTCCTCCGCATCCGCATAATGGAACTCCGATTTCCTCTCCCTCTTTCCTCGCCGATTCCGTTCTGACTGGAACTTGTATATTTCTTCTTCCTCGTCTTCGGTGTCAGGTGAGGAATCGATGTCCTCATGGTGGGTGGTTGTGGTGGTGGGTTTCTGAGTGCCCTCTGGTTTCTTGTTTCGGGTTTGGCTTGGGTTGCCCTGAGTTTCTTTGGCAGCTGTATTCATTAGTTGCATGGTGGCTGCTGATTTTTTCGCTGCTTCAGCGGTGGTGGCTTCAGTGATGGCCTCAGTCACAATGATATTGGGTTGGGTCAGCAGTCGGCTTTGTAGGGTAAGGTCTCTCAGTCCGAGGACCACACGGTCTCTCATGGCTTTGTCCATGTTGAGAAAGTCGCATGCCCCTCCAATGTCCCTTAAGGCTGCTACGAAATCCCCAATGCTCTCACCTTCTCATTGATCTCGTTTGTAGATTTCATGTCTCTGGATAAGGCTGAAGACAGCTGGCATGTAATGGGCTCTCAGTAGCTGGTTCAAATCTGGCTACGCCATCTATTTAACATCCTGGGGTTTGGCCAATGCCTTGGCCACTTTGAAGACTTGGGCCCACAGTGCGTCAGGAACACGGCTCTCTTCCTTTGATTGGTTATTCCCTGTAGCTTGTTGCTCTCAAGGAACATGAGGAATCTGTTGATGTACCATTCCCAGTCCTCTTCTGCTGGGTTGAACGGTGCGGGTGGCGAGTTGTTACCGGCCATTTCGTTGATTGCTCAGTTCTCATTGCCACGTGCTCAACTGGTCTCCTTATGTCACAATCCCACCTTCGTCACCAGTGTTCTGTCGCAGGAAAGATCTGACTTGAGACCAGTGTGAATTCAGCTCTTTATTGGCTATCAGTAACTTCAACAAAACCAGAGCTGTGGCAGCCTTTTTTATAGCAGCTGCTCATGGCCAATGACAGCTTCTTAAATTTCCCACTGTGGACCAATTACAACAGTACTCAATTAACCAATCAATAGGCGGCAACGGCGGACCAATCAGAATGTAGCATTATGAGTATTCAAATATATATATACAACAGTAATCACATGACTCTGGGATAGATCAGCCATCATAAGTACATGCCAGGTTGCCAAGTGTCCAAATTTTGACCAAGTGACCATGACCAGTGCTGTTGTAACTTCAAACATTAATGGTTTTAAGTTGACAACTACCTTTGTTTATATAAGAAGAAGGATAATGCACCTTTTTCTCTCTCCAAAAGAAATTAAAATAACAAGGCTATATTTGACACTTCTATCTTCAACCAGTTCCATTTGGTTCAAAATTCCAAATCCACCAAAAGCAGTTAGAAGACCTGATCAATGATTGTCTTCAAAGCTGCTGACTTTGCAGCACAAAAAACAAGGAGCAACAATCACTGATCCACAGAAACCTTCCCTATGCACATCTAAGTGAAATAAACTGTTTGATTTCCCAAGTGTTTTTTCCACAAGTGGGATTATGACTCAAATCTATCCAAAAGGTTCACAAAAACACATTATAACACTTCAAACAAAATACAAGTTTGATTGAGATTTCAGATACACTATTGCTAAGTCAGAAATCAGGTCAGCTCTTAAAATGTAACATGTCATAGATTCACAGGGGTCCAGAATTGCTTTCAAAGCACTGAAGAGCCTTCATATACCATTCATGTTATACAAACGTTATAATATATCATACATTTTTCTATTTCCTCTTCTTCCGGGGTGGGGAGAATCTTTATAAATTCACACATGCTTTCAATTCAATGTCAATTTGTTAATTTTGGAGTATGTGTTGATGTAAAGTCCTGGACCAATAAAAGATAGCAAATTTTAAAAGTACATGGTATACAAAAATTTAATTGGTAATAAAAAGTATATTAATTAACTTCTGAAAGCATAGCTATTGCTAAGAACTTAGCAATTGTTCTAACAGTTGCCTATATTTGGTTTTACAGGAAAAACTAAGATTTCTAATAGTCGGATTTGTAAAGGCTAATGTGATAATAGACATGAGTTATTGTCTCAACCTCTGTGTCTAAACATTCATAAATACAGCTGTTATATGGATGAAGATATACTGCATAATAATATAATACACTTTTCATAATATAATAATTCAACCTAATGTAGAACATGTCCTGTGATGAGCATATGAAGTGTACTTCTCTCCCCCTCCCCATCTCCTCCAAAAAGAAAGTTGCACCAAAATGAAAACAAGTAATTTAGCTTTATTAGTTTGAAGATTAAATCCCCAATTTTTTGGGTAAAGTTCATTCTGATTTATGTCTACTTCCATCTTCACATACTTTCCCTCCAGTCCAATAATCACTAAGATAATTGTGAAAAATGGTTTTCTGATTTAAACCAATTTTCAAACTTGGACTGGATATTAAATGGGTGACTTTGGGCCAATCACTTGCCAGGAAAATTGCAGGGGCTATTCCATGCAGTTTCTAGGAATCAAAAAATAACTGAAGTGGGGGTGGGGAATATTCCCATGTTTCCTGGTTTTGTGTTCATTTTGTCTATGGAGTTTCTCAAATCATCCAAATCATGGTTATCCAAAAGGTGATTTTTCCAAAAGGCAATTGAACTTTTTTTTCCTTTGAAAGCTGAAAAAGCTTCTTGGATGAGAAATGAAGTGAGACATGCTTAAATTGCCTTTAGCTGTAGCAGTGTTACAGTACTATTTACCCCCTACTTATTATTTACAGTAATGTTGAAAGTCTCAAAGGGGCAGAGAGAAAAATAAACTTTAGAGAGAGTAGTTTGAATGACAGACTTAAAAAAAAAGAAGTGAGAAGGGAAAAACAACATATGATCCATGCCATTTGCAACTTGAGCTTCAGTTGTGCAACAACTTCATTTGGAATATCTGATGAGTTTCATAAATCTGTAGTTCTGAACAAAACCAGACTTTTAAAACAGAAAGTACTGCAGACATTCCAAAATTTCATAGCCACTTGGAGAGAAGGAAGGTAATTCAGATGCTTTATTTGCCATTTACATATTGTATTTATAAACTAGCAGGTGCAATAGAACAAAATCACTCAGTTGCTGTTATGTATGTACCATAGTTAATAAAGTATGAGCTTGAGGTTAAGTGCAGGGTTCTGGCCCTGCACTTTTGATTGGCTGTTAGGCGGCCAGATCGGATTGGCTAGTTCTTAGGAATCCGATTGGCCCTTAACAGAGGATTATTATTGGTTTAAAATACTTGCGTTCATAGCTCGCTATTGGACAATTCTCACAAAGGTTGCCTATATAAGGCAGGGTTCACTGTTGTTGTTTTGAGAAGTCACTATGCTAATAAAGAGCTGAAAGTTCACATTCTAAGACTGTCTCCATTTACTCCAACCCATGTCCAAGTACTTAACAGTTGCTGTGATATTTGCCCACAAAGAGAAAGATCCTTCTTTTGCATAACATGTGCTTGAAAAGGCTCCATCTCATCTGCCTACAATAATATTCTGACAAGAATTCCACAGAAAGTTTCTTAATTGCTTGCATTTAGTAAATAGCATACCCAATATCCAATTCATTTTGGGATAATTAACAACTGGTTATTATTTTGTATATCAAAGCAGAGTTCACATATTTCTATATAGCTTTGATTCTGTGTTTTTACTGTTGCTATTATCATTATTATGGTTTGTTGCACAGTCAGCCAAATGTTTAGGCTGGATTTGGTTTTTTTGTGAACTTGTCGGGTCCTTCACAAAGATGTGGGATAAGATGTTGTTTCAAGGCATTAAAGGAATTGTCACAGAAAGATGTGTTATGTAATGTAAACCAACAAGAAGTTTAGACTGGACCTGGCCTTTTTATCTACCTTTCACGTCCTACCAAGGCATGAAATAGAGAAATGTTCTTTTCTAAAGTTATCATTCCTTGACATAAGCTGTTACACATAAAGTCATCACCATCAGCATTTACAGAAATATAATTTTATGTTTTGCTGTTATTGAAGGACTCTAGTATTGAGTAGATCTCCACTTACATATCCATTTTCTTCCACAGAATACATTCAGAGCTGCTCTTCATAATTAAAAATAAACATATGGAGGAACCTTTATTATGGTCAAATGTTTCCACTTATAGAAATATTATGCTTGCTGTATTTTACATTGTAAATATCAGTTTACATTTCTGTACATTAATGATGTTAATTGACATAGAACTTCTTCATATTTATATGGATACAAAATTTCCTCAATTACTTTTACACTTAGGGACAGCCTTATTCTAATGCAGAGTAAGTAGATATATATGTTATAAGCAAGCATAGATGAGGTATCAAATATTTGTTTGCAAACAAATATGACTTTGTTAAAAATATGGCTGCATAATTAATGACTCAAAATGCTCAGAAAGGAAGTTCAATTTTTCAGACTTCAACCATATTTGAAGTTCTTTTGATGGCTGGACCAAAAATTGAAGTGGGTAGTGGATGGAAGAAGAAAGGCCCTTTTCATTAACTGGTCCTTCTTACCAGAACGCCTTCTCCAATGGAAGACATTATTATCTTTCCGGATTAAATTAAGATTTTTTTCTGTTCTCTCATTTACCTTGCTGCCATGATTGAACTAAGATAGAAGAAGAGAGGACTATTTTGTTCTGCACTTTAGGGTGACAGAAATCCACCCTAATTTTCATCCACCATAATGACTAATGGACTAATGGACAGTGAAGGTGATTGTGGACAGAGAAAATAATATACATAACCAATGAAATCTCTACTTAATGGAGAAAATGATAAGTGATAGTAACTGTCCGTGTCAAAATCAAGCCAGGAAATTATGTTTCTAGAAATGAATATGATAAGTTGCTGCTTTTGCTGAGAAATTATATGTGCTTTAAGAGTTTTCTTAGTTAATTTTAATAAGTTTATGACAAAGTTTTGGTGGTTACCTAATCCCTTGACTGTATTTCTTCATATTGGCATTACAGGCTTGCATTGGTTTAACTTGACATGTTAGACCGTGGCTGATGTTTGCTTTACATAAATAGAACAGGCAGATCAGCATTGCTTGGTGTTAAAATTATCTTTGGGCTTGCAGGCTAGCATGCTTTGGGAAACTTAAAACACCCGTTCATGCATTTTATAAACACAGTGCTTGACCACTAAAAACAAGCATGATAGAATCCCCTGAGGAAAGCATGGGAGAAACCATTACACGGACTACAACAGCTAAGCTAATGAAAAAAGCTTTTTTGGAGGCTCTACAATCAAATGACTACAGGACTCTGGAAGAGCTTTTGGCTCAAAAACAAATAGATGTGGACACGGTGTTTGAAGTGGAGGATGAGAATTTGCTCCTGGCCTCTTACAAACAAGGTAAAAAGCCATGGCAGTGTTTCAGCTTGTGAATTATTTGAAAGAAGTTAGCTGTTGTGCGTTATGAGTATTTGTCCTTTGTGGATCGTACTGTATTCAATAACCCTTCAAATCAAATCTGATTAAGCTATATGCTTGAAAATCACTTTTAGGGATGGTGTGTGTGTGTGTGTGTGTGTGTGTGTGTGTGTACATACAAATGCACATGCACATATAGATATATACATACACACACATATACTTCTAGGGATGGGGTATATATATGTAAAACCTAGAAGTGGTTTTCAAGCATATAGCTTAATCATATTTGATTTGAAGGGTTATTGAATACAATAAGACCCGCAAAGAGCAAATACTGTTCATACCAAGACATGAGAGACTTTTAGTCCCCGAGGATTTTTTTTTTCTGGTGTAATTCCTGAGGAATATATAGAAAAATCAAAAGTATGATTTGTAAACATTAGAAAGTATGTCAATCACCAACAAATGCAAGTTTCTTGCTTTGGTTTCCTGCTGCTTCCATGTTTGGCCAAATAGTTTTGCTCCAGGTCATATTTAAAATAGCTTAAGAAGAAATGCAAGAACCAGTTGGTACAGTAGTTAAGATGTCAAGCTAGAAACAGAGAGATTGTGGATTCTAGTCCCACTGTGGGCACAAAACAAATGGATGATCTTGAGCCAGTCATTTTCATTCAGCCCTAGGAAGAAAGCAATGGCAAGCCACTTCCGAAATCTTGCCAAAAAAACCCACGAGAACTTGTTCAGGCAATCATCTGGAGTCAAAGGTATGCTCATGCATACACATACACAGACATACAGTACACAAGGAAAATCTGGCAAGATTAGAGGGTAGCAACTTCATTATGATTACACGATGAACTCTAACATGCTGCATATACTCTCTGTAGCAAATGAAGAAAAAGTAAAAGATGTAATTGAAGGCGTGAGTAATCACCCACCTTTTGAGATGCTACTCAACTACCTTTCCCGTACAATGCACTGAAGAAACTTTTCAAGATAGATTTTTCTTGAAAGCATTGACCTGATTCAGTTGGATCTGGCCCATTTTGCTGATGGACAGCCAATCAGAATTCTGACCCTCTTACATTATTATTATTATTTTTTAATATTCCATGGGATTGGAGATAATTGACCTCTTTGAGGGAAGTTATTTTATCATAATAACAGTTCTTCTATCATACTATTTGCTTCAGTTGGATTGGAGAGTTGGATTGGAGAGCTTCAGTTGGAGAGAAAACTATGTGAAACAAATCTGCTTACAGTTATCTAAGCCTATGCTATACAGATAATCCTCGATTTACAACAGTTCATTTAGTGACTATTAGAAGTTACAAATGTTCATTTTTTCACACTTAGGGCTGTTGCAGCATCCCCATGGTCACGTGATCCAATTTTTGGAGGAAATACTCTTTCACTAGTCCAGAGGGAAGCACTCTGCTTTTCCCATCCCCATCACCAATTCTTCACTTACTAATGATTCATATTTACTACAGTTTTGGAACTGACTCATATTCACTACAGTTGCAGTGTCCTGGGATCATGTGATCACTTCTTGTGACAATGGAGACAATCTGACAAAGTCAATGGGGAAGCCAAAATCACTTAACAGCCATTACTAATTTAACAACTGCAGTGATTCACCTAACTGTGGTAAGAAAGTAGTAAAATGGGGCATTTAACAAATGTGTCATTCAACAATAAAAAATTGGGCTCAGTTGTGGTTGTAAGTCAAGGACTACCTGTAGCTTACAATTCAACCTTTAAGATACTGAATTAGAAACCAAACACTGGTCTGTCTAGTTTGTTTGCATTGATTGGCAATGGAAAGCATAGAGTTACCCCAAAGGGTAATAAATATATAGCTTAGCTCTTCAACATGAAGGTGCCACATTATGTCTTACACCACTGCTTTATTGCGTAATAATCACTTTTGAATTTCTTGGTTCTTCTTTCATATATTTGAATAATTTCACTTTTGTAATATTTTCTATTTTTAAAAAAGGACCAAAATGTATACATATTTTAATATATGTTTTCTCCAAAATTACTTGAAAAACTCATGTACTTTGTGGATTATTACAATATTCTGCTTACAACACTCCCTAATGCACATAGGTTTTGCAATCAATTTTCCCCAAATAATTCATTTTTAATATTAATTATGAGTACAGTATAAAAATTTCTGATGTAGTAGAATCCATAAATTATGGTTAGCTGCCCTACTATTGGCAAAATGAACAATTTGAAAGATAATTAGTTTTAGTTGTTAATATTGGTTCAACAATGCAAAATTAGATATGATCACATTCCAGTGTAAGTTAAATAAAATCCTATTCCTACTATTAACTTATATGAAATTTTTTTTTTCAGATTTAGAGGAAAGAATACACCTGTTTCTTTATATAGATTTTATCTATAACTCTACAGAACTACTGGGCTGCATAATTTTTCTACTGTCTTTTCTGGAATGGGGAATAAATATTGCCTCTCTTATAGTATACCACTGAGTTTCTCTGGGATTGGTGTAGAGAATTATGGAGCCCTTCTATTCCTTCTCTGTTGGCTTGCTGACTCATTTGCATACCAACCTTGTCACTGGGCAAAAATACTTGAATATGAAGACATCTTCATGAATGTCTCAGTTTCAGGAAAGTCACATAGGAGCCCTGGGTGCACAGCAGAATAACATGGAACTTGGTTAAGGGTAAACCTGTATAAACACATAAAATAAATTCCATTGGGTAGTATAATTATATTCAATATTGCAAGTTACAGAGGCTAATCAATTTTATACTAATCAGTAATCTGAAGATTTTCAAAAGCTATCATGCAATTGCTTTGGTTTGTTTTCTCCAACTGAAACAGGATATTGGCTGCCTAGTTATAAACTGCAGCATTCCTGGGCAACAGGACTACATTTATCTGTTCTATATGGACATCTGGAGAGTCTGTCAGTCCTGCTGAAGCACAAAGCAACCATCAACTGCAGACCCAATGGGAAAGCAGCAATCCACATAGCATGTGAAGTTGCTAATCTGGATTGTATCAATATACTCTGTAGCCATGGAGCAAAAACCAACTGCTATTCATTGAGTGGGCTCGCACCCCTGCATTATTGTACTACAAAGTTCTCCATACCATGTGCACAACAGTTAATTTGGAAAGGTAAGTTCAATTGCATAAAAACAGTTATAGTATCAAGCTGCTGGGACAGAACTGCACAAATCTTAATGGAGACTCAAGCAAATGTTTCACAGAAACATTGAACAAGTTCTGGTGTCTTCTTAAATTAGTGACTGTGGGTTTGGATTTCATGCAGCATAGTATGCTCCTTACCTCTGTTCCTCAAGAACACAATCCCTCCAAATGAATTTATCAATGTTCAAATTGCACATTTTGTTCATTACTATAATGTAGTAGAGTTTGCTCTACTAGAAGGTAAAATGAAGTTGCTGCCTCAATTGGCATATAAAATGGAATTGGGGTAGCTATAATAACTCACCTTTCATTCTTGTGGTAGATAAAACTGTGAGTGTGCTATATATTCATCTTCAGACCATTTAGGTCAGTGTTGGTGAACTTTTTTGGCACCAAGTGCTGAAATGGGAGCGCACGTATGACAGGAACTGGAAAAGCAGCTTCCTGTTGTGTATGCGCACATTGGGAAGTTGAGCTTCCAGTTTCCAGAGTGCACTTGCACGCCGGCCACCTGGTCTTCTGGTTTCTGGGGTGCATGCACACATGACGATCAACTGGCCAGCTTGCATGTGCCGCTGGAACCCGGAAGAAGAATGGGTGATGGTTGGTGTGCCTGGAAAGATGTCTCTGCATGTATATCTGTGCCATAGGTTCACCATCACGGTTTTAGATGAATATATGGCCTACTGCCTACTGCCAATAGTCAAACAAGCTTGACTGCTAGGCAGTTGCTAATATATCTTTTAATGAAAGGAAAGCATCATTTTTTTTCTCTGTCACAAGCAGCTCAATATTATTGGCTATCTTAGATGACTTTAATGCTGTTAGCCTTTCTCAGAGTGTGATTTCCACATTGTTTGAATTTTACAGTCCATCTTGCCTGTATGTCTGCAAGGTTGTTGTGTTGAATTCTGATAATGTTAATATTTAACTTTAGAAGATAGCAGTAACCAGAGATGAATCAAGTGCTCCAAAAATGTTCGCTCAAAAAAAGAATCTACATTTTTTTACATTTTGTGGATATGTGAAATGCAAAGCAAAAATAAAACTAAGAAAACAAACAATAAATAGAATGATACTGAAAGTGGAGAAATTATCTTCACTTCTTCAGATCATCAGACTTAATATTGTCAATTTTCAGTTACTTTGAGGCCTTTTTGAGATTTAAAGGTAAGGATTTCTCCTGTCCTGTAATGTCTAACTCTAGGGGGCAGTGGTCATCTCTGTTTCCTAGCTGAGGAAGTTGGTGTTGTCCAAAGATGCTTCTGTGGTCATGTAGCCATCATGGCTCTATGCCAAAATTGCACAAAACATTGTTACCTTCCCACCAAAATTGAATTACTTCTCTACTAGTATTTGCATGCTTTTGAATTGCTAGGTTGGCAGGAGCTGAGACAGGAATGGAATTCACCCAGTCATGTGGTGCTTGGGTCTGGTCATTAAGCCCAGCATCTTAACCACTAGGCCATCATGCTCCCTTCCTGCACTTAGGGGACTGAAATGTTTTTCAGTCATCAACCTCATCAAGGTTGATTATTGATCAGTTTCCAGGCATAAACTTCTACAAAGTAATTATAAAAAAAAGAAAAGGAGAAAATAAATGAATAAAATGGATTGAAACTGATTGCAGAGAATAGTAAACTACCAGGTGAATAAAAAGAATATAATACAAAATACAATATCTTTCCAAACCTCTGATAAATAATAGATTAGAAAAAAAATACTTGTCATGGTATGAGAACGTATGATCTTGAATCAAAGTTTGTTTAGTGGATGGATTACTAGATCAAAAGGAATATAATTAAAAGTGTCGTGTCCGTCGCGGGAAAGGAGACTCGGAGCCAGTGACTCAGTTTCAGCTCTTTATTAGGTCCCGAGATTGGCTCGGGATTCAAAGGGAAAAACAGCGGCTTTTATTCTCTGGCCGCGGTGGCCGCGGCCAATGGCATCACTTTGAATCTCCCGCGATTAGTTTCCATCAATCGCGGGGGATTCGTTACGGGCCAATCAGTGCGGCTCGCTCGGCCAATGAGATTGCCGTGCGCTTTGGCCAATCACAGCGCGGTGCTTGCAAGTATGCTAATGACTGTACAGAACAAAAAGTGTATGTGTGTGTGTGTGTGTGTGCGCGCATGCACTATACACACACACACACACACACACACACACAGATTTTCCTGCTCATAGATTCTGCTTACTGAGTTGGATAGAGGACAAATTAATGGTGTTATTTTTACTTTCCATGAAGTTTTCCCTTGTCCTGTTATTATCAATCAGGGGGAAAAAATCCAAGCAATCTGTTTTCTATATGATGAATACTTTGTCGGCCAAATATATTTATATTATTATTAGGATAGACTGAATCTGTGAAGTATCCTGAAAATATGGAATGTAGGCAACCTTTTAGTTAGGTTATCTGATCAAATAAAAGAAATCTCAGCTAGTCAATCCCATCATATTAGTTGGATTGATTTATCGATTTATATGCGCAGTTTAGCACACACTTTTGGAATCACCTTACTGTAGGATCTTTCATTTTGTTTAGCAGCCCAACTGCTTTCTCCTTCATTCTAAGTTGTTCTGCTCAGTAAAGAAACTAGACTTGGAACCTGGATTTTGAGTGGGTATTTTGAATGGGGGAGAGGATTATTTTTCTCCTCTGTGGAATTAATTGCACAGTCATTCAACTTGCTTTGTTTATGGGCATGTGTTGGTAAAATGAACTACAGTTTATTTCCTATAGTTTCAGGTCTTTGAAGCCTGAGACTGCCCTGGATCATGTTCTAGGTTGGCTTAGAAAAGAATTAAAGCAGTATAACAAGTTCTAATGTCAGGTTTGCACCACCCTAGGTGCTGTTTTCCAGGCATTAAGTTAAGAAATAACAGAAAATTACAAAGTTAACAACATATGCCATTTCCCCATTTTTTAGAAAGGGATGAATTCATAGGAATCTTTCAGTCCTTTTTCTTTCTTTCATTACAGACAACTACCCCAACCCCCTTTTAATTTTGTCACGTTTTTAGACAACCAGCATATCAACTTAAAGCTGCAAAATACTGGAAAGCAGAAAAAAGTTTGGATTTTCTGTATCTCTTGTTTTGGTTTTCTTTTATGTGCCTTCATATCAGTATTCACTCCTGGCAACTTTTGCTGGTGGGGTTTTTTAGAAATGGTTTGTCGTTGGTTTCTTCCTAAGACTAACAAAGAATAACTGGTTTCACTCAAGGTCACCCAGCTGGCTTTGTATCTATGTCAGAACTACAATTATTACCAAACCAGCTATGGTGCTCATTTGGAGCAGGAGTTGTGAGTCCAGGAGAATCCACAAATTAAGCGGGCCTTGGTGCTCTCTGAGCTAGGTTGCTTTTTCACAGATATTTTATTATCCAAACTAGATAACATCATCAGAGCACTTACCTAGTTTGGGTAATGAAACATCTGTGAGAAAAGAATCAAGCTCAGAGAGCACCAAAGGTCCCTCAATTCAACCCTTAGCCACAAGTATTTTTTTTTTAATTGGAATCCCCAGATCTGGGTCTGTTTGGGGCAGTGCCACCCAGCCAAGACTAGAGATGGCAGTTCTCCATGGACCAAAGAACCCCAAATCCAGAGACATTCTGTCTTTCCAGTTTCAATCTGTTGTTCCTGATCCAGCCCTTACTAGCTTCCAATCACTGTGAGAGGGAGGTCAGGGCATTGCTTAATATTACCAATTTATTTCAGTTTACTTGTTTGTTTGCTATACAAACAAACCTGCCACTTTAAAAAATATTCATAAATGTTACCAGGCTCAAATATTGTAACACAATAGTTAGCTAATAGCTGGAAGATAAAAATCTATGTCAGTGGTTTTACATCTGCATTGTCAATCTATCCATTTCTAAATCCAAACCAAGCTTTAATTAAGGTTGTGAATGTTCATATTCCCTAAGACAATTCATTTTCCCAAACCCATATATAATTAGATTTTAATGTCATATTCAGAGGCATTTCCCTAAACTTATTAAAAGAAGTGACTTTTTGAATGAAAAACTATTTGACTTTTTTTTAAAGTTTAAATTTTTTTTAAAAAAATTCAGCATCTCCTGATGTTTTTATATTCAGGATGATTTATTTTTGTTGCTGTAGCATATCAACATTGCACTTTCCCATACCATCCCGTTTCCCCCCCCCTTTCTTTTGTGATTTATATTAAAACAGGTGCAGATGTAAATATAAGATCAAACAATCAAGATGAAGAAACGCCCCTTCATACAGTTGCTCGTTGTGGTATCCCTGAAATGGTTGCCTTCTATGTGGAACAAGGAGCTGTAGTTGATGATGCAAATGCCCACCGAGAAACACCATTGTCCTGTGCTGTTTATTGGGCCCTTAATGGCAAGGAACAAATCTACAGCACAGATCACCACCTCATCTGCCGGATGCTCCTTGACTACAAGGCTGATGTTAATTCACGGGATGAAGATTTCAGGACCCCTCTCCACAAGGCAGCCTGGAATTGTGATCATGTACTACTAAACATGTTGCTTGAGGCAGGTGCTGAGGCCAACCTGATGGATGATAATGGTTGTGCCCCACTGCAATATGTTCTGAAAGTGACAGATGTACGTCCTAGTGCTCAGCCTGAAATTTGTTATCAGCTGCTTCTGAATCACGGAGCTGCCAGGATATACCCACCACAATTCCATAAGGTGAAAAGGGGTAAATGGTGCACAGTGTATTATGTAGAGCAGGGGTAGGGAATGGTCCTTTTATGACTTGTGGACTCCAACTCCCAGAATTCCTGAGGCAATAAGTCATAAAGTGGCCATCATTCCTCTACTTCTGATGGAGAGAAATACATGTATAGGGATGGGATGGAGATTTATCTTTTAAAACATGGTCCAATTCAGTTTAAATAACTGATTGCAGAGCAACAGAAATCTAGAGATGTCATCTCAGTTTGAAATATGATATTGCAAATTCTCATAAGATGTCTATCATGTGAATTCTGTAAAGTCAGATCAGAGGTCAATAGTTGTTTCTAAATCAGAATGCCGGCCAGGCACTTTATCAGGAAAAAAAAGTCTGAGAACAGCTAACTTTGTCAGAATTTTTTTTCCTCTTAAACATGAATCCTGAGAAACAAGGGCTAAATATGAGACTTTAAGAAACTTTTGTTTATTTTATTATAGAATGAGAATTCTGTAATATAACTATTTAAATTATTTTAAATGTTTTTGTTGTGTCTGCGAAATGATGCCAGGAGTCGGTGACTTCAAATCATGCTTTTTTATTTAAAGTTGGAACCGAACTGGCGTAAAGGAAAAAGCCCGCGGCTTTTATTCCTTTAGCCGCCGTGGCCGTGGCCAATGGCACTGCTTTGAATCTCCCGCGATTCGGATGGACCAATCGCGGGAGATTCTCAGCGAGCCAATCGGCGCGGCTCGTCTGACCAATCAGAGAGCCCCGCGCTTTGGCCAATCAAAGCGCGGGGATCTCAAGAATGCTAATTAAGGACAGAACAGTTTTTACATTTAAAAACTTATGAAGAAAGATAGCAGGGACACATCTTTCATTACTTATTCCATTGCTATCTTTCTAAAATTTTCTGCAAAGAATTTATATGTGGAATATATGCAGATGGGTTCTATATATGCAAGAAATGCATGGCACTTATAAAAGAGAATTGGTCTAACGGACTAGAAGTTAAAGGAAGTTTAGCAGCAACTTGAATCTTTTCTAACCCAGTTCAACATCTTAATTGAAGTATGAGTCAGAATTGTACACAGTGGCAGGATTAAAAAGTCCACCCTTTTCTGACAATTTTCCATATTTTGAATATTATTCATTCTACTCTATATGTATATGTGTACCCAAATCTAGACTTTGCAAACAGAAATGTGAAGTAAGGTGTAGATATTCAGGTGCCAAATCATACCATGGCTGGTTTTGGGACTACTTGCCACAACAGTTTTTTCTCCTTAACTATAAGGAATAGAAGCTGCAATATAAAATTAAAGAACATGGGAAAATTTCTGCTGTGCTAAATTTTCCACCAGGTCTAGAATCTGTGACTCTACAGAATTCAGATAGGCCTCGACTTACAACCGATTATTTAGTGACCATTTGAAGTTGTAACAGCCCTGAAAAAAAGTGATTTATGACCATTTTTCACACTTATGATTGCTGCAGCATCCCCATGACCACATGATCAAAATTCAGATGCTTGGCAACTGACTCATATTTATGACATTTGCAGTGTCTTGGGGTCATGGATCAGATTCTGCAACCTCCTGATAAGCAGAGTCAATGGGGAAGCCAGTTTCATTTAACAACCATGTTACTAACTTAACAACTGCAGTGGTTCACTTAACGACTGTGGCAAGAAAGGTCGTAAAATGGGGCAAAATTTACTTAACAAACGTTTTGCTTAGAAACAGAAATTTTTAGGCTCAATTGTGGTTATAATTTGAGGACTACCTATACACAGAGATATAATATCAATGACAGGCTTACTAGAGAAGGCATTAGGCTAGTTTTCTATAAAGGAACCGGAAAACGTTTAATTTTCCTCAGTAAATGAGCTAAAATGAATATAGCTATTATTTAAAGCTGGAATAATCCTACCATTTTTAAAAGATTAGATTTACAGCAGGATGGCGGAAAAAAGTCCGTGATGATGGCCATGACCATGTAACCAAGGCTCACTACTTATCCAGGCAGATTGGAAGCTTCAGTTACAAGATCACGGTGACCATCTCGGGGGTTTTGACCTCATATTTACAGATGCTCCTATAGATTGTGAAATGGCTTTGGGGAGAACAGTGACATCTATTGGGTAGTGATATGTTTCTGCTTATAGGTATTGCAAGCTTGTTGTGCCTATCCCAGAGCAGTTGAGGTTATTGTGAATACATATGAACATATCAGGTGCACAACAAAATGGAGAACAGCTATACCTGATGATCTCTTTGAGGTAAGTAGTTTAAAAATACACAACTATATTAAGGACAGTGAAGTCATTCATTGCATTAGGCCATAATGTTTTTTTTAACCTTAGCATGATGTGTAAACCTAGTCAGAGTGGTTCAGAATTCACATTTTTACCTTTGGACCTGGCATAAGTAAATCTGATTATTAAAGAAAATACAATTGTTAGTGTCTTTGTTAAAAGGAATATTTGGCAGGAGACAAATATCGGCCACCTAAAATAAAAGTATGGTTCTATACAATTTATTTTATTTGTTTATATTTTTTAAAACTCTAGCTTTCCTCTAAGACAAGGCTGTCAAACTCCTGGCCCACGGGCGAGATGCATCATGTGCTGGCCACGCCCATGCCTGGTTTAGCGAAGGGGGGGAAAGTCCCAATATGTCACATGATGCTACCATGACCATGTGAGTTTGACACCCCTGCTCCAGGAACTCAAAGCAATATACATAGTATTCTCTCCTATAATTTGATCCTGGCCAAATTAACCTGTCAACTAGACAGGCAGATGAAATATTGTTGATTTAAAACCATCCAGTTGATTTTCTAGGGTCCAGAGAATTTAAAAGTGTGAAAGCAAACTTCTTCAGCCCATCTTCTTCCACCATTCTTGTCTCCCTATATGAGTAGCCATTTTGAAAATTCTTCCTCCTCTCATCCAGTCAATATTAAAAAATAAAGGGGACAAAAAAAAGTTTAATGAAAACTGCCAGGCGCTTGAAAAAATAAAAGATATATTAAAATCAAGAGTTTAGCCAAAAGAATGGGGGAGAGGGGGTAGTGGTGTTATCAGTATTAAATTCACAGGTGTGTTCAGATGTATCTAGAGCTATATTTGGTCTTGGGCAGATTCTGTTTTGCTGAATTGGGAGGATCACATTCAATGAGAAGAAGCGGGTATATTTAAGTAGATAGAGAGTCTGGAAAGTAAAAATATTTGCCTCCAGCAATATTGCTTGCAATTACTGAAATGTAGCTACAATAGATAATGGCAAAGCCTGGCAGATTTTTTTCCAATGCTTTTGTACATGGAAGAAGAAAGATATTAACTTCAAACATATTTTGTTTTGTCTTTGCAGACATATAGAAGTTTCTACGAATCTCTTTTTGAAGCATGTGCAAATACACCACGATCACTAAAACATTTAGCCAGATGTGCTATTCGAAGAATATTGCTCCATAAATGTCACAAAGGAATCCCTTTACTTTTAATTCCAGCAATACTAAAAAAGTATTTACTTTTAGAGCCAGAAGGAATAATATATTAAGATGTGTAAGAGACATTTTCAGATTATTTAATTTAAAAGTGTTAGGATTCTACTCCCATGGGAGAAGTTAAAATCAAGATTTCTGTGGTAACACCAGCAAGAAGCGGAGCTAATATTTTCTACAAAGAATATGAATTCAGATACACACACACACACACACACAATTCCTGAACTTTGAGCACAGGTAATCAAATATTTTATTCCTGGCAGTTTACAGAAGCACAACAAATGAAAAGAAAGAACAAAGAAAATACTTCTAAGGAAAGAGAGGGGGGAAAGTCCAACGTATGGGAAATGTTCTAAAGAGAATTATTAGTTTTCTCCACCTGATAGCCTCTGATGTCCCATATTACCATGACCATATTACATTAGGATTATAGGACTTGTGGTCCAAGATGCTAAGGCAACAGGTCATGCAAGACTATTGTTAGGAATGAAGGCAAATATACATGTCCCAGGATAATGTTGCAGGATACAATCTGGCTCTGTTTATGGGAACAGAGGTTTTGTCTTTCAAGTTTTTAGACTCATATTGGAGCCTATCTTCAGGGAACTTCTCTAGCTCCAGCAAGATTTTTGACATCTGAGAAAACACAGAATCTTTATTCCTGGTGAAATAACCCAAACTGGATCCTGCAAGACTGTTGTAAATGTTCATCCTTTCATTTTGAGGCATCTTCTTCTCACTTCCTTCAAGAAATGCTGAGAAAGTAAAGTTATTAAATAGTACATATAATCTTTTTTCTTTGTATTATATTGTTGTGAGATTTACTATATTTACTATATTTTGATACAATGATATTTATACAATATTAATTTAAAATATTGACATTTTATTGGATAACAGATAACAGATAATTGGAGTTGGAAGGGACCTTATAGGTCATCTAGTCCAACCCCCCCCCCAAGTGGGAGCGCCTACACCATTTCTGACAAATGGCAGTCCAATCTCTTTTTGAAAGTCTTAAGTGATGGTGCTGCCACAACTTCCAAGGGCAAACTGTTCCATTGGTTGCTGCTTCTCACTGTTAGAAAGTTTCTTCTTATTTCCAGGTTAAATCTCTCCTTGTTCAGTTTCCATCTATTATTCCTTTGTCTGGCCTTCAGGTGCCTTGGAAAATAACTTGACCCCTTGTTTGAATAACTTAGGATATTGGAAATAAAAATAAAAGTTCTATCAATATTAGTTATAATTTGGGATATCAATATTACAAGCATAAACTTGTTTGACTTTTTCATCCAAAATGAAGTGTAACATTAAGAAAGACTGCTGCAGAATGCATTGAATTATATGTTTGAATTATATGTTATGCAATAAATGTTCATTCTTGAGCTTGGGATTACTGATTCAATAGAAATCAGGACATTATCATCTAAGAGTAGGCGCACAATGAGATAGGCCGCAAATAGTTTTAACAAATAAATTTAGTAAGAAAAAAAATAAATCCAGGGGTGGGATTCTGCTAGTTTGTACCGGTTCAGGAGAACACCTAACTCCAAAGATCAGCTGGGAGCAAACTGGTTCATTTCAACAATCAAGTGGGCCAGCTACCCACCCTTGCGCTTTACTGATCTTTATCATTGCAGCTGATCAGTGTGGAAGAGTGGATTGACGCTCCTCAATTGTGTTACTCCCTCAAAGTAACAAAGCACATAAGGATTTTTGCATTGCTGTTCACGCGTGCAAAGTGCGTGATCAGGGAACTGGTTGTTATACCAGCAACAACTAATATGAATCCCTGGAACGATTCATAACTATATTTGATATTGGGCATATTTGGAATTGGGGTACAGATCAAAATGGCTGCTGTGGTGGATAAATGAAATTCAATGTGGAGAAAAGTACAGTCTTATACTTAGGCAAGAAAAACCAAAAGTACACATATAGACTGGGCAAAACCAGGCTTAATAGCAGTAACTGTGAGAAGGATCTTGAAGTCCCAGTGGAGAATCAATTAAATATGAGCCAGCAGTGTGTGGCAGCAGCCCAAAAAAACAATGCAATCCTAAATTGCATTAATAAAGAGATAGAATCAAGATCATGTGATAATATCATTTTATAATGCCTTGGTAAAGCCACACTTGGAATAATGCATTCAGTTTTGGTCACCACATTATAAAAAAGAAGTTGAGACTCTAGAAAGAGTGCAGAGAAGAGCAACAAAGATGATTTGGGATCTGGAGGCTAAAACATGAAAAAAGTTGCAAGAACTGGGCATGGCTAGTCTAATGAAGAGAAGGCCCAGGGGTGACATGATAGCAGTGTTCCAATATTTCAGGGGCTTTCTAAGAGATGAGGGGGTCAACCTATTTTCCAAACCATCCAAAGGCCAGACAAGGAACAATGGATGGAAACTAATCGATCTAGAAATAAAGAGACATTTTCTGACAATGAGAACAATCAACCAATGGAACAATTTGCCTTCAGAAATTGTGGGTGCTTCATCACTGGAAGCTTTCAAGAAGAGATGGACAGCCACTTATCAGAAATGATATAGGATCTCCTGCTTGAGCAAGGAGTTGGACTAGATGATTTATAAGGTCCATTCCAACTGTCTTATTCAGTGTTAAATCTATATTAACCACAAAATACCTTTTTAATTAAAAGGAACACTGGTGGAGTTGTCAAGTCATTTTTCCCTTCCAGCATGTTCTCTAGAAACTCAATCTATACCACTTTTGCAGTCAGAAAATATTATGCCCTACAAAGTAATTTGCTAGGTTGGCAAATCTCACAAAACTTAGTGAAGTTGTTTTGATTTTTATTTAAGTGGGTAGATAAACTACCTATTATGTTTTTGGATTATGTGCAAATCAGAACATTATCGCCTATTGCCAGAGCTTTATTTTTGTGAAACTGGCAACCATATAAATATGATGCATAAATAAAAATATATTTAAAACAATAAATAATGATGTAAAGAATCTGGGTTTATCTTGTGTGTGATTATAGTCATAATCTGTGATTTGTTGTTGTTGCTAGCAGTTTTTAAAACAAAATAAAAGGGGAAAAGGCACATCAAAAAATTTATTTTCAACTTTTTATGGCTTCCGTCAGATAAATTATCACCCAACATGCTGATTATAGTCTAACACATCTGAAGGACACTTGCTGCGCATAGTTGCATTATAACACACTGTAATCAAGGGCTATTGCTGTTCCTGGTGGTGTGTGTCTACAATACAAAGGACATTTTTTATCACTGCACTGAAAAAATAAAATAGACAGTAACTTCAACAAACACACCATCGCTAAGGCTGCTCAGAAGTGAAAAATTAAAAAAAAGACAGTTGTCAACAAAATGAACTTTCCGCAGGGCTAGGAAAAGAAGGAGAGGGCTCATGTTTAAAATCTGCATGCATGATTTCATTCTTTGAGCATGTCAGTGTGTACACGTAGAATAGGGTGGTGTAGAGAAGAACAATAAGGCTGTGCGGCCCTGTCATTACAGCTAAGGCTCCCATGCTGAGTGAAAAAGAAAGAATCTTTGTCACTGATCTTTCCAAACCCCTCCTTATGTTGAAACTGCTCTCCCTCTTCATTCTGTGGGCATCTAGCCTCACGCGACAGTTTTGTTCTAAGCAGGTGCTAGATTATACCCGTTGTGGCATATGACAAAAACTCAGCAGGACGACTCAGATTACAGTATGAAGAATTTGTAGTCTCTTTAAAACACAGGAGAACATCAGTATCGGAACAAAATTGCCTTGCACTCTTTTTACTGCTGTTTTTCATTTGGCTAAAAGGTTGGTCAGAAATAAATCTTTCACAATAGCCTTTGCCACCCCTTTCTGGATGTACATCAGTATGCATTTCAGATTTCCCAGTTTCTTGGGAGCAAAGAGGTAGGATATATAAGAAGTATGTTACAAGACATGAACTTTGCACCTGCTGCCAAATTGCATTGATAACATCTTTCTGATACAGACAAAATTACATAAAGTTCTGCTGACTTTATTTTTGGTTGCATCTATGCAATTGTTGTTACAGCCCCTCCCCCTTCCTGACAACATTCTGCCATTTTAAAAAAAATGGATAAAAGAGAGGAGACGATAATGGTGTGGAACCCATGTTGTTATTCATTGCAAAGTTGTGTCTGACTTATTGTGACTTCATGGACAACATTCCTCCCAGCCTTCCTGTCCTGTACCTTTCCCCAGAGTCTATTTAATCTCACGCCGACTGCTTCAATGACTCCATCAAGCTACCTCATTCTCTGTCGTCCCCTTCTTCTATTGCTCTCAATCTATTCCAGCATTAGGCTCTTCTCCAGTGAGTCCTTCCTTCTCATTAGGTGGCCAAAGTTTTTGAGTTTCATCTTCAGGTTCTGGTCTTCTAAAGAGCAGTCAGGATTGAATTTATGGATTTATGGGTTGGAACTCATAAATCACTGCAATTCAAAATCTGGCATAAATATTTTGTTAAGTTTGAGCATGGACGAGAAAGAATGGAGAAAAGTTTCTGAACGGTGAACTTCAGCTCTTTATTTACATCGTGACTTGCTCATTTAACATCAGTAAAACCTGCTTTATATAGGCAAACCTTGTAACGTTTAACCAATAACAAGCTAGGAACGCTAGCTTTTATAACCAATAAGAACTCTCTGCCAATCGGATTCCCTGGAACGGGCCAATCCGGTCCGGCCACTTAACAGCCAATCAGAAGTGCAGGGCCAGAACCCTGCACTTACTCCAAGCTCACACTTTATTAATCATTTTGCATACACAACATATTTAATCAAATATAACTGTTCAATTACACCAAATATCTTTTTCTATGCTTCACTGGGTGTCTTTACTTATCCTGTATGCTTACTTCCTTTTCATTAAGAAGACTACTATAGCTAGGCCCTAAAATATGCTTAGTCTCAACTATGATGTATTTAAATGTCACTTTGTCTCTTTAATTATTCAATGTATTAATTACTTTTAGTTTAGGAGTCAAAGAAAGATATAGAGAACTCATTTCAGTTTCCTTTGATTGCCACTCTGGAGGTACATTAGATTGAGAGACAGTTTGTGTCCATGGCCGAAGAATCTTGAAGATAACTCTTCACATCTTAATCAGCATTAATCAGTTATGTGACCCATATCAATTATGACTTATTCAATAAACCAAGGTTAAATCATGGGCTTATCACACCTGATATTTAATATTCTGTAGAAGCCTGATGATGGCAGATGAGATTCTGCCAAAACTTTGCTACAACTTTAAAAGCACAACTACAATGACATGGGAAAATACCCGAACAAATCTGAATACCATACATGTAAGTGTTGTGACTGAAAGGATCGATCCTGCTGTGAGTTTTGACTCTGATGACTCCGAAGATGAAAGGGTGGAGCCTGCTGTGAATGTGGAGTCTGAATTATCAGAAGACACAGATGTGAGCCAGGAGGATGAGAGATTATTGGACAGACAATCCTCGCCAGAGCCTTCGACTTCACTCATGCCAGCAACTGATCCACAAAATGAGTCAGAGGCTTCTAATGGGGAAACTGACAGATCATGGATTGATGCTAGAATCAGGAGAAGAATGAAACACCAAATTGAAGGGAGGTGTCAAGCCAGACATTGATTAGAGAGACTGACACGCCCACCCAGGTGATTTAAGGAGGATTGCTGATTCTCAAACTTCACTTGGAAGCGAAGTGTTTGATGTGTCGAAAGGATACGTGGGGAGCGGCCTTTGTAATTTATGGACATTCTGAAATACCAGACAGATTCTGGGAAGTCTGCCAAGGACTGGAATATAGTACTATTAACTCTTTTTTAGTCTGGCTTTGTTTTGTTTGAATATTTTGAACTGTGGAACTCTGAATTCTCACTTGTGAATATAGGTGAGACATAACATTTTTGCTTCCAAGCCTAACAAACCATCTTCAAAACAAGATGGACCAAACCCAACTGCAGAGTTTGGTGGAGCAGCAACAGCAACAGATAAATCAACTACTTCAAATCAATGTGACTCTTCAAAATCAGGTGATACAACTGGTGAATCATATTTCCAGTTTGCAAAGCCTTGCTGCTGCTCTCTCAGCCCTCTCTTGAGGAAAAGGCCGGTATCCATGCCGGAGAAATTTTCAGGGCAAATGGACATGTTCCCGGCATTTATGGGTCAGTGCCAATTGTTCATATCTCTGAGGCCTGAAGATTTCCCAAACAACTGGGCTAAGGTAGGATTTATGATTAGTCTATTATCTTGGCAGGCTGCCAAATGGGCTACTCCCTTATTAATTCAAGATAGCCCGTTGTTGGACAATTATCAGGGTTTTCTACAACAGATGAGAGTTATGTTCAAAAACCCAATTAAAATACAAACTGTGGCTAGACGGTTATGGGACATTTATCAGGGGAAACGTCCCCTGCAGGAATACATTGCAGAATTTCGTTTGCTGTGTATGGACTCTAATTGGAACGAACCGGCTCATATGGCTGCATTCCAGGAAGGCTTGTCTGATGCCATCAAGGATGAACTAGTCCATGCAGAGCGGGCTTCAACGCTGGATGCATTGGTAATTCAGTGATTACGTATTGAAGCCTGTTTACAACAGCACAGAAGTAAACGGCCCATTGTGGAACCACCTTCGTTTTCTCATGCACAAACCATGCCACCGAGAGTTTTCCAAACCATAGTTAAGGCTGAGGAGCCGATGGAGTTAGGTGCACTCTGCCCTGGCTTAATGGCGCGAGAACATTTGAGAAGGTTCCAGGAAGGCTTGTGCCTTTATTGCGGGGGTCTGGGACATTTTGCAAATTCCTGCACTCGGAGAGGGACTCGCAGATCCGTGCCCGAAACCACTCCTGGCCCATCGGGAAATGGGGTAGGCCCGACCTCGTGGAAACCCTAGGTCGGGCACGTCCTACACCCCCATCCCAAATTGCTGAAGTAAATCCTGGCCCTCCTCGGCATTTACTTTTGGACACTCGTATCTTTTTGCAGTCCCAGAAGGAGGGAATTCCTGCCGTTGCGCTGGTGGATTCAGAGGCTACAACCAGCTTTATGGACTGGTCTTTTGTCAAACATTTTGAAATTCCTTTGATTCCTGTGGATCCACCCATTAAGGTGGAAACAGTAGATGGGTGTGAACTCAAGTCTGGGCCCATTCGTTTCGCCACCCAGCCAGTGCGTATGATTATTGGGGATCATGAGGAGGCGATAAGTTTTTATGTCACCTCGAACCTCCATCTCCCTTTGGTTCTCGGAGTGTCCTGGCTGCATTTGTACAATCCGTTGGTGGCTTGGGCGCAGAACGCCATTTCTTTTCCAAGTCTCCAATGTGTGGACCACCTGAGACACATCTGCACTGGCCAAGATATCACCGCTCCTGCTGTTTCAATTCCTTCGGAGCTGTTGGACTTCTCCGATGTTTTCAGTGAACAGGAGGCAGATCAATTACCACCACATCGTGCTTATGATTGTCCCGTGGACCTGATACCGGATGCTCCATTGCCAAAGGGTCGGTTATACTCCATGTCAGAGCCTGAGTTGGTTGCGCTCCGAGAGTTTTTAGATAAAAACTTAGCTCAGGGATTTATTAGACCTTCATCATCCCCCCTTTCGGCTCCCATTCTTTTTGTTAAAAAGAAATCAGGAGAGCTTCGTCTATGCTGTGACTACCGACGGTTAAATGTCATCACCGTGAGGAATAGCTATCCCTTGCCGCTCATTCTGGAATTGATGGAACGGTTGCGGGAGGCTACTATCTTCACTAAACTAGATCTGCGTGGGGCTTACAACCTGGTTCGGATGCGCAAGGGGGATGAGTGGAAGACAGCGTTTGGCACTCGTTATGGTCATTTTGAGTACACCGTCATGCCATTTGGTCTGACCAACGCTCCCGCTGTATTCCAGCATTTGATGAACAACATTTTCCGGGACATGCTGGATAGGTTTGTCATGGTGTATCTGGACGACATTCTAATTTACTCTCGGTCCAGAGATCACCATCTCCAACAGGTTCGTCCAGTGCTTCAGCATCTTCGGGAGCATAAATTCTATGCAAAACTAGAGAAGTGTTTCTTTTTTCAGTCGTCGATAGAATTTTTAGGACACATCATTTCTCCCAAGGGCATTGCTATGGACCCTAAAAAGTCGAGGCCTTGTGCAGTTGGGAAGCCCCTCGTCGAGTCAAGGACGTGCAACGTCTTTCGGGATTCGCCAACTACTATAGGACCTTTATTCCGAACTTTGCTAAGTTAATGGATCCCATAATTCAGTTCCTCCGTAAGAAGGTCCCATTTCTGTGGGGGCCCCCACAACAACAGGCTTTTGAAATTTTAAAGAAAGCGTTTGTGGCCGAGCCGATATTGAGGCATCCTGATCTGAATTGTCCATTTGTGGTCGAGACAGATGCCTCTAATGTCGCTATTGGAGCGGTACTGTTACAAGCTCTGAAGGATGGTGCACCTCTTTTCCCATGCGCATACTATTCTAGAAAGCTCACAGCTTCTGAGTGCAATTACACCATCTGGGAAAAGGAGTTGTTGGCTATTAAGGCTGCATTTGAGACCTGGAGACATCATTTAAAGGGGGCTTGGCACAAGGTAGAGGTTTGGACGGATCATCGCAACTTGGAACATTTGTCTACCGCTAAGAAGTTGAACCAATGCCAGATTCGGTGGTCGTTGTTTTTCACAAGGTTCAATTTCTCCGTCACTTATGTTCCAAGTGGACAGAATCGGAGGGCAGAGGCGTTGTCTCAGAAGCCCGATTATATCGGTCCTGAGGATCGTCTTCCTCTACGAATGGTGTTACCACTGGAATCCTTGGCCGTACTTCAAGATCCAGTAGATTTGCGGGCTCGCATACGGGAGGCGCAGCGATTGGACGCGTGGATGCAGCAGAGAAGGGGGGAAGTTGGACCTGATTCCCCATGGTCCTTTGAAGAGGGCTTGCTAAGACATCGGGATTTATTGTACGTACCCACCAGGACGCTTAGAGCCCTCATCATGACGCAATGTCATGACAACCCCACTGCTGGTCATTTTGGTTTTCACAAAACTCTGCACTGGGTCACCCGGACTTTTTGGTGGCCTTGGGTTCACCACGATGTGTTTTCCTACATCGCTTCTTGCTTACAATGTCGACAAGCGAAAGTGGCATCGGGTGCGCCTCCTGGACTTCTTCAACCACTGCCGACTCTGAGCAGACCATGGGGAGCGATCTCCATGGACTTTCTAACGCACTTGCCCCTTTTATCCGGTTATACGATGGTACTCGTGGTGGTTGACATGCTCACTAAGATGGTCCATTTCATCCCGTGTAGGAGATTACCTTCGGCTCGTGTTACTGCCCTGCTTTTCATACAACACATGTTCCGTTTACATGGCTTACCGAACAGAGTTGTTTCAGATCACGGTGTTCAGTTCACCACTCAATTCTGGAAAAGTCTAATGAACGCACTACGAGTACAAGTATATTTAGTGTTGGCGCACCATCCAGAAACCGATTGCGGGACCGAAAAGATAATTGGCATCCTCACCCAATACCTCAGATGTTTTGTAAATCAATGACAAAACGACTGGGTGACCTATCTTCCATTGGCAGAGTTTGCCTTTAATAATTCTCAGCACACCTCCACCCACATGACGCCTTTTTATGCAGATGTGGGTTACCATCCGAGGTTTTTCCCCCTGTCAATCACAGATTCTCCAGTTCCAGAGGCACGAGATTTTTTGTCAGAGTTATATGTGGTGCATCAAATAATTTCCAGACAATTGGAACGAGCGAAAGCAGATTATAAGCGTTTCGCAGATTGTTCTCATTGAGCAACACCTCCGTTGGCTGTGGGGGACAAGGTGTGGTTGTCAACGAAACATCTTTGGGTCGATCACCCGATTAGGAAGTTGGATCATCGCTTTATTGGTCCCTTCCCTATCGAGGCAGTTATTAATCCTATGGCTTATCAACTCACTTTACCGCGCTCCATGCGCATTCACCCTGTTTTTCATCGCTCCTTGACACTCCATCGTGTACTCTCCGTTCTCCAGAAGATACAAGTTCTCCATCTAGGCTCAGCACTGAACCTGTTATGGATACTACAGTGGTCAGAATTTATGATTCACGATGGCTGAAGGGACGATTCCAGTACTTCGTGGGAAGACTGGAAAATGAAACAGAGATTCGCTCTTGGCAGGATGTATCAAGGTGCATGCCCCAGATCTTATTCACATATATCATGCACAATTCCCTTCAAAACCACATCCTGATCGTCAGACTCGTGGGAAGGGCCCTGTGGTGAGGGATAGTGTTATGACTGAAAGGTTCGATCCTGCTGTGAGTTTTGACTCTGATGACTCTGAAGATGAAAGGGTGAAGCCTGCTGTGAATGTGGAGTCTGAATTATCAGAGGACACAGATGTGAGCCAGGAGGATGAGAGATTATCGGACAGACAATCCTCGCCAGAGCCTTCGACTTCACTCATGCCAGCAAATGATCCACAAAATGAGTCAGAGGCTTCTAATGGGGAAACTGACAGTTCGTGGATTGATGCTAGAATCAGGAGAAGAATGAAACACCAAGTTGAAGGGAGGCGTCAAGCCAGACATTGATTAGAGAGACTGACACGCCCATCCAGGTGATTTAAGGAGGATTTCTGATTCTGAATTACCAGACAGATTCCGGGAAGTCTGCCAAGGACTGGAATATAGTACTATTAACTCTTTTTTAGTCTGGCTTTGTTTTGTTTAAATATTTTGAACTGTGGAACTCTGAATTCTCATTTGTGAATATAGGTGAGACATAACATGTAAGTACCCGTGAAAACTTAAGAAAACATATATATATGTTTTATATATGTTTGTGTGTGTGTGTGTGTGTATATGTATATGTGTATGTATGTATGTATGTTTGTATATGTATATGTATATGTATATGTATATGTATATGTATATGTATATGTATATGTATATGTATATGTATATGTATATATATATTCTGGTGACTCTTAATGAACTTATGCTAATTAAGACTAAATGACTTTTGCTAATTAAGACTAAATGACGAGTATTTAAAATTTGCTTATTGAAAAAAGGTGAGATATAATAGAAGAAGAGGGTTTTTTTTGTTGCAGCAGAGGGTGGTAAGTTACTGAAATTGTACTTGTACTTTCTGTATTATTTTTTATATATTTAATTTTCCCTATTTTCTTTCCTGTTTCTTTTCCCCCCTGCGCTTCTTCCTTTTTCTTCCCTTTTATTTTTGTTGGTTTTAGTTTTTATCATGTTTCATCTTTGATACTTTAATACAAATATTATAAAAAAGAAAATATGAGCATGTTACCATTAAAAATACTGCATTTTGGAATAGGTAGATAAATTGATAATGACTGTTAACTCAATACTGAGCCATAATGTGATTTAATTTTAGCTTAGATTGTAATTTTGTTTACATTTCAGGCATCTCTTTCTCTCTCTCAGTTTTATGTGCTGTACAAATTAGCATGAATTTGGTCAAAAGAGGGCAGCACTAGATCATTTCTATCATTTTGTCCTGATTTCATCTTATTCAGCAAAACAAGAATTATTTAAAGTAATCAAAAAGGCTTTTCTTAGTATTTTCTAAAATGCTGAAGTGCAGTAGACACACAAAACAGCAGGGGGGAGTAAGGCTACTGGAATGAAGTTAAGTAAGAAAAATCTGTCTAATTATATAATGAAAGGAAAGTGAAATAAAAGGGATATACATGTACCCATGCATATACATACAAAATTCAGAAACCATTTCAGAATAATGGATTTAATACACATATCCAAACACATATTTCTTTGCAATAAAGAAGAATCTGCTGATAGAAGTCCAACCCACCCCTGAAAGGACCTAATGGCAAAGACTGCAATAACGACGCCATCAAAGCAAACCTCTTTAACACATTTTTGGCTCAATATTTGTAAACAGCAATGGATAAAGCCCAGTACTTCCTAGTCGAACCACAGACAACTACAATGATCTAATACATATTGATTTCACATTAGACATTGTTGAAAAAGCACCACACATTCTAAAACTATCTCTATCTATTGAACCGAACGGAATATGTGCCTACTTCTTAAAAAAGCTATCCTCTGCCATAGCCGAACCTCTAAGCATAATCTTTGAAAAATCTTTCAGGACCAGCTCCTTGCCAAAACTATGGTCACAAGCCACAGTCATACCCATCTTCAAAAAGGGAGACCCCAGCCAAGTTGAAAATTACAGACCAATCTCTTTATGCTGGGTCACCTGTAAAGTCATGGAATCAATTATTAACCAATCCATTATCTTAGAGACAAACAACCTACTCTCTAATAAATAATTTAGTTTCAGAAAAAACTATCCTGTAATCTGCAACTCTTACACTGCAAAAGCATATGGACTACACAACTCAATCAGGGCAAAGCAATAGATGCAATCTACATAGACTTCTGTAAATCCTTTGATTCAGTGGTACATGACAAACTACTACTCAAACTAAAATCTTATAGTATCTCTGGACACCTACATAACTGGATAGAAGCATTCCTGTCAAACAGACAACAAATGGCCAAAATATCAAATTCTGTACCTGTCAACAGTAGTGTCTCCCAAGGCAGTGTTTTAGGACCAACTCTCTTCATACTCTACCTAAATGACCTCTGTGATCATATTAAGAGCAACTGTGTTCTCTTCACTGATGATGTAAAGCTATTCAACACCACAGACAATACTACTACCCTCCAAAAAGACCTTGACTATGTATCAGAATGGTCAATCAAATGGCAACTTCAAATCTCAACAAATAAATGCTCTGTCTTACATATTGGCAAAAAAAAAATCAGAAAATGAAATACAAGCTAAATAGTCAAGACCTTGTTGAGGATCCAAACTCTGTCAAGGACCTTGGAGTACTCATCTTTAATGATCTAAGTGTTAGAGCTCACTGTAATTACATAGCCAAAAGGCATTAAGAGTTGTTAATCTAATTCTACGTAACTTCTTCTCTGGTAATATCACACTACTAACTTGAGCATACAAAACATTTGCTAGACGTATACTTGAATACAGCTCATTAGTCTAGAACCCATATCATGTATCTGATATAATTGAAAAAGTCCAGAAATATTTCACAAGAAGAGTTCTCCACTCCTCTACTCATTGCAGAATACCTTTTGCCACCAGAAAACCTAGATCTACACTGCCTTCGGTCCAATCTAAATATAGTTTATAAAATCATACATTGCAATGTCCTGCCTGCAAATGAATACTTCAGCTTCAGTCATAACAATCCAAGAGCACACAATAGATACAAACTTAAGGTTAATCGCACCAAACTTGACTGCAGAAAATACGACTTCAGCAACAGAGTGGTCAATGTTTGGAATACTCTACCTGACTCTGTGGCTTCTTTCTCAAACTCCAAAAACTTTAACCTTAGACTATCTACTACTGACGTCAACCCCTTTCTAAGAGGCCTCTAGGGGGTGTGAATGGTGCCTACCGTCCCTGTTGTATTGTTTCTTTTTATTTTTCTTATAAGTATCTATCTGATGTATTCAAAACTATGTTTATTCTTATACCTGCATCTTGTAAGCAATTGACAAATCAAATAAATAAAAAATAAAAAATAAATGTAGTGATGGACCTGCTTTTGTTGATTAAGTAGGTTTTGAGATCCCAAAGTGGCAACTGGACTTTCTGGTTTTTCTTTAAAGAAGCAAAAGATCTTCAAAGAAAAACTAGAAAGTCCAGTTGCCTCTTGAAAAAGCACCTTTGGGACAACCATGTCTTGGATGACTTGAAAATCTCCAGATATTTAGGTTCTGAGATGTTCTGTTTTGCTGCTATTTTTTTTTAACTGTTTTGCTGCTATTTTATTTTAGTAGAGAAGATCCAGATTATAATGAACTAATGCTGAATGATGTTTCTCAACCTTTGCTGCTTTGAGGAAGTGCTACTTTCTTCACCCAAACTTCATCTGAGCTATCTGAATGTATGGTTTCCCTCTCCCTGCCTGTTTTTCCTTTCATTTCCATCTGATTGTCCTCTAAGTATAGTCAAACAATTTAGGTTGGTGTCTAAATCTCTAATCTGATTCTGTAGGATTTAGCAACAGGTAGTCTTCATCATATAACAGTTCATTTAGTGACCATTTGAAGTTACAAATGTGACTTTTGACTGTTTTTCAAACTTGTGGGAAGCCGCCCCCTCCCCCCAGAAGAATGAAATATTTTGAGGAATATAAAAAAAGGCAGAATATTGTATTTCCCTAAATGATAAATAGAGAAACATGCTCTTCAAAAACAGAAAGCAGACTCAGTTTCCTTCCCTCCAAAAAACTGAGGAGGCCGCTTTTTAAAAATGCAGATTTGGTGATCCATTCAAGACAGGATTAAAACCTCAAGAAAGCCAGCATCTAGGATTAATTACATTTGGTAAACAGGATTAAAAATCCAAGGAAGCCAGCACTAGACTCATTGCCCCTTCGTGAGATAAACTAGTTAAAATCAAATAACAAAATACACAAAACAAACTTCTAAATTACAAAATGCTGTATAACAAACTGAATAAAAATAATGTCCTGATCAACCAATTGGTCAGTTGATCCTAGACTGCTATTGGTTCTGTTTATCATTCAACCATCTTTCCAATCAGTCTCCAAGTTTCTAATGTCTTTGTCCCAGCTTGGAACTGAACCAGATGGATATTTCTTCCAACACACATATGACCATTCCAGCATCTCCATGGTCATATGATCAAAATTCAGGTGCTTGGCAACTGATTCATATTTATGACAGGTACAGTCTTCCCAGTATTGGGATTCAATTTTTTTTTACTACCAGTTCTGTGAACTTGGCTTGGCGGGTGCAGCAGGGGAAGGATACTGTAAAATCTCCAGTCAGAGGTGGAATTTGTCAGTTCTCTGAACTACTCTAAATTTCCACTATCGGTTCTCCAGAATTGGTCAGAACCTGCTGAATACCACATCTGAGTCTTCTGTCGTCATGTGATCACCTTTTGCACCCTTCTGACAAGCAAAATCAATGGGGAAGCCAGATTCACTTAACAGATGCGATGATTCACTTAACAACTGTGGCAAGAAAGGTCATATAAGAGTCAAAATTCACTTAACAACTGTCTTGCTTAGCAATGGAAAATTTGGGTTCAATTAAGATCATAAATAAAGGACTACCTGTACTTGATTGGTACTATAAATGAGAAAGCAAATCAAGCTAATGTATTTGTCAGAAAGATGGATATTAGCTAATTGATTTAGTGTAGTGTATGAGTTAGGGAGGGTGAGAATCAGTTTGAATTATTCCCATGACCGATAATCTATCATAACAGTCCACTGTGATTTGGTGGTAGATTCTTTTTGATTTACTGTTCTAGGAGATGCAGAGAATGATTAGCCCAAAGTCACTCAGCAGCTCTTGTGCATAGAGAGGGCTCTTTGTATGCACATTGACTTTATTTAATAAAACAGGAAAACTGGGGGAAAAAAGTCTTATTCTCCTGTATTTTGAAAACAATTCTGCACCTGAAAGTCTGATTGGTAGTTTTAAAATGAAGCATGGTTAGGAAAGGATAGAAAAAATTTGATATAGTGGTCAAAGCATCAGGCTAAAAAGAAGACTGAATTATTTTCCCCGTTAATGATTCCTTTGTGGCTTTAGGCACACAGCCAGTGGGGAACTTTGGGCCAGTTTCCCTCTCTCAATCTAGGAAGGTAATAGCAAGCTGCTTTGGAAATCTTGCCAAACAAATTGCAAGGACTCATGAAGGCAGTCACCAGAATTTAATGCTGACTTGTAGGTATACATACTGTTAAGTCTGGAGCATGGGTATGAATAATGGAGACGAGCCGGTAGAAACAGTGAACTTCAAACTCTTTATTTACATGGTGTGACAGCTCCAACTGGAGGGCTGCTATAGCCTTCCTTATATAGGCAACTTATTAACTATTCAACCAATAGCAATCCTGGAGCACTAGCTCCATTAACCAATGAGAATGGTCTGTTAATGACCAATCAGATGCTCCTGAATGGACCAATCCGATCCTGCCATTAACAGCCAATCAGAAGTGCAGAGCCAGAACCCTGCACTTGACTTCAAGCTCAAGATAACTTTATTTGATATTATTCATTCACAACACCCCTTTCCCCCGGCTTCTGCTTACGGGGCGCAGTTACATAGTCCTTGAGGTAGGACGGTTGTTTTATCAGTCTTTTTGATTTTTGCAAAGTACCTGGCGATTGGCTGAACTTCTGCTGAGGTAGATCGTTGTTTAATGATAGGGGTACCTCTGGTTCAGAGTTCGTGTTTCCGTCATCACCAATATCACTGGCCACTCCCTGAGGTGAACTCACTCCCGTCCCCGGTTCCTGTTCCTGCGTCTCAGTTCCATTATCAGTCCCTTCAAAAAGATTTTCCTCTAGTTGCAATTTGTCTTCCTCTGTATCTCCCCCCCCTCAGTTTGGTCATAAGGGAGTTCGGAATTGCCTGAAAGCAGCCGCGATTGTAGTTGATCTATGTGGCGCTTCCAAAGTCTGTCGTCGGGGCATTGAACGAGGTATGATCTTGGGCCGGTTACGCGGATTACGGTCGCTTCTACCCACAGCGGATCACCTGATAAGTTTTTAGTGAATACTAAATCGCCTACCTGGAAGGTACGGCATAGGCCGCTGGATCTGAGTGGTTTTTCCGGTTCGTAGGCTGGGTGTAACCGGTTGAGGGGGATCAGAGCTTTCGTCCCATTAGCAGCTCGGCGGGAGTTTTGTTGGTGACGCTGTGAGGTGTGATGTGCTGTAGGAAAAGGATTCGGTTGATTTTCTCATCGATGTTGTCGTAGTCTATCTTTTATAGAGTTCTTTTGACAAATTGTACCATGCTCTCAGCCCTACCGTTGGCTGCAGGGTGCGCAGGCGAAGTGAGCACATGTTGGATACCGCGGTCAGCCAGGTACTGTTCAAAAGACAGCGCGGTAAATTAGGGCCCATTGTCTGGTAATCCGTGGGTTGCAAACAGTCTTTCCAGTCTTTTGATGACCGCTTCGGTGGTCGTGTTCTTCATTTGGTGAATCTTGAGCCAATTCTAGTAGGCATCGATGGTTAGTAAAAACGTGTGGCCTTTGGTCGGCCCAACAAAATCCAGATGGATGCAGGACCAGGGTCCCCGCAGCGTCTCCCATTTGGTTGGGGTTGCCTTTGGTGGAGTGTTGCTTACTTCTTGGCATCTCTGGCAAATTTTAACCCACGATTTGATTTGTCTGTCGATGCCTGGTCACCACGCGTAGCTTTCTGTGAGGCCCTTCATGCGCACGATGCCAGGGTGGCCATCATGCAAGGTTCTTAGCTGTGCCTGTTGGAGTCGTTCTGGGATAATGACTCTATCGCCCCAGATGATACAGCCCTTTTGCGAGAACAACTCTGTTTGACGACTTTTGAATGGTGCAAAGTTGTCTGGTACTTGGTCCAATGGCCATCCACGTTCCACCCATGTGAGGACTCGTGCTAACATGGGATCGCATTTTGTTTCTCTCGTGATGTCACGGGTAGTTAATGGTGGTGTATGGAGTGTCTCGATCTGCAGCGTTGTTATCGTTGGTGCAGGATCGTTGATGGTTTCAGGGAGTGGTGCACGGCTCAACGCGTCGGCGTGGGGAATGGCTTTACCGGGACGATATTGAAGCTGATAATTGTAGGCAGCCAAGAATTCTGACCAGCGGGTCATCCTGGGAGAAAGTATGTAGGGAGTTGGCTTATCCCCAGCGATTATCCCCAGCAATGGTTTGTGGTCAGTTACAATAGTAAAAGCCCGGCCGTACACGTACTCATGGAATCTTTTAACAGCTGATACAATTGCCAGGGCTTCTTTATCAATCTGGCTGTAATTTCGCTTGGTTTTCGAGAGCATTTTTGAAAAATAAGCAACAGGGGCTTCGCTACCGTTAGGTAATACATGGCTCAAAATGGCGCCCACTCCAAAAGGCGAAGCATCACATGTGATATTTAACGGCAAAGTCTCATTGTACTGCATTAGTACAGCATCAGAAGTCAGTTGTTTTTTTACATTACGGAATGCCTGCTCTTCTCGGTGACCCCATCCCCAAATTGCTTTTTTATCTAGTAGGCGATGTAAAGGTTCAGCGACAGTCGCCTTGTGCGGCAGGAATATATTATAGAAATTGATGAGGCCTAAGAATGCCTGGAGGTCAGCCTTGTTCCGGGGTCTGGGAGCATTTTTTATTGCTTTCAATTTGCTATTGGTAGGGTGAATACCCTTACTGTCAATCAAGTACCCTAAGAATTCAACACAATCTGTACACAGTTTGCACTTATTTTTCTTCACTTTCAGGCCTGCTTCTTGGAATTTTTGTAAAACCAGTCTTAAACGATCCTGTAAAATTTTTGGAGTGGAGGCAGCAATGAGCACATCATCAAAGTAGGGGACAACGCCTTTGATCCCCTGCAATAGTCTCTCCATTAGGCTCTGAAAGATCCCCGGGGCTACACTGACTCCAAATTGAAGCCGCGTACACTTAAAGGCACCTTGGTGTGTTACAATAGTCTGTGCCTGTGCCGTTTTTTCGTCAACCGGCAGTTGCTGATAAGCCTGAGCTAAGTCTAGTTTAGCGAAGACTTTTCCGCCCCCCAGGGAATGGAGGAGGTGTTGCACTACCGGCACCAGATATGGATTTTGTTGCAGGGCGTGGTTTAGGGTGGCTCGATAGTCCCCACAAATTCTAATGGAGCCGTCCAGCTTAATTGGTGTCATGATTGGTGCTTCCCATGGGGAGTGGTCGGTTGGCTTTAAAACTCCCTGGGCTATCAATTTATCAAGCTGTTTGTCGATTTTCAGCTTTAGAGCGAATGGAACTCGACGAGGCTTAAGGCGGATGGGAGCTGTCTTTGGATTAAGGCTAAAGGATATCGGGGTCCCTGAATTCGTGGGCGAGGTCCTCCTCCCAGTCACTGCCACCGATTCGGTAAATGCGTGCCACTTCAATACCAAGTGGTGCAAACCATTGGAGGCCTAACAGGCTAGGCCGGTCCTTGTTGATCACCGTCAGGGGTAAGTATGCCATTCAGTTCTTGAATGCAACTCTACTGGTTCCTACGACTGGAATCCGATTCCCCTGGTAGTCCTTTAACACGAGCCGTTGGAATTGAAGGTCTTGGCACCGGATAGTGGGGATGAGTTGCTTGAGGGTCTTCCAGGAGACCATTGAAAGAGACGATCCTGAGTCAACTTCCATTTGGCAAGGCTGATTTTCGATGTCCACTTTGACTCGAATTTTCTTGGCATCTAGCGAAGAGGCGTGGCCGATAGTGAGTGTTTGGTGGGTCTCTTCCCGTCTCGTTAGATGATTCATGGGTCAGTTTCTGTAGGAGTCGTTTGCTGGTTCTCGCCTTACAGGGCGATTCCCTGTCGATTGGCGGAGATTGGTACCCTTCGAGGTCTGGCTGGGTCGGTCCGAGGAGACTTCTGCTGACCCGTCCGATATGGCCTTGTTTCCTGCACTCATGGCAAAGCACATCGCGGAATTTGCAATCGGAACGGTAATGGTTGGCCCCGCATCCAGCGCACGGTTGCTGGGATTTCGGGTTATGGTTCCGGTCGGACCGCAGGCAATGGACCTCTTCTTTGTCGCTGTCTGACGACGAAGAGAAGTCCTCATGGTGGGCTGTCAGAAGCTGTCCTTCTGACTTAGGTGAAACTTCGCTGGCTGGTTGGTGTGCTGGAGTGCGATTCTAGCATAGCTGGGCAGCCAACTTCTTGATCGCCTCCGCTGCCGTAGCCTCAGCGATGGCATCGGCAAGGCTAATGTCGCCCTTAGTCATTATTTTGCTCTGTATGTTTAGAGCGTCTAACCCGAGAACTACTCGGTCTCTCAAGGCCTCCTCTAGGTCAGCGAAATCGCAAAGGCCTCCCAAGTTCCGGAGGTCTGCAATGAAATTGGCAACGCTTTCTCCTTTCTGCTGGTTTCTTTGATAGAACTCGTGTCGTCTTACGAGCGTTGGAACGGTCGGTGCATAGTGGGCCCTTAGTAGCGGTTCGAGGATGTCCCAGTCCATGGCCTTCACTTCAGCCGGTTTCGCTAATGCCTTAGCCATTTTGAATACCGTCGGGCCGCAGTGCATTAGGAATACTGCCCGTTTCTTCCCAGTTGTGGCATCCTTCAGATTATTTGTTTCCAAAAACATTTGGAAACGGTCCATGTAGGACTCCCAGTCCTCTTGAGCTGGATCGAATGGAGCGGGTGGTACTTCGCCGCCGGACATGGTTCCGCCGTTGTGCGCTTCAGCCACGTGCTTGGTTGTCTTCGTTGTTGTTTTAGATGGCTCTGATGCCATCCAATCCCACCTTCATCGCCAGCGTTAAGTGTGGAGCATGGGTGCGAATAATGGAGATGAGCCAGTAGAAACAGTGAACTTCAAACTCTTTATTTACATGGTGTGACAGGTCAAACTGGAGGGCTGCTATAGCCTTCCTTATATAGGCAACTTATTAACTATTCAACCAATAGCAATCCGGGAGCGCTAGCTCCGTTAACCAATGGGAATGGCCTGTTAATGGCCAATCAGATGCTCCTGAATGGACCAATCCGATCCTGCCATTAACAGCCAATCAGAAGTGCAGGGCCAGAACCCTGCACTTGACTTCAAGCTCAAGATAACTTTATTTGACATTATTCATTCACAACACATATAATCTGAGATATTTTTTTTTAAGCTAGTTTGATGTAGTGGTTAAAGCAACTACACCTGGTGGCTGTTCTTGGGCCAGTCCTTTTTTTCCCAGTCCTACAAAGAAGGCAATGACAAAACACTTCCAAAAATCTTGGGAAGGGAAGGGAGGGGAGGAGAGGGGAGGGGAGAATTGTTGATGTAGCAAATCAGCATTTCTTGTCTGAAAAGTTATCCTCTCTTAACCCGTGGCTGGGAAATTTAAGTGCTGCAGAGCACTCAGAGCAAATGCTTTTGTTATCTGGTAATTTAATCTGGTTTTCTGGTGTTAGAAAATTTTTCTTTGTCTGATATTCTGAGCTTTTCTGAACCAAGAAAAATATGTGTGTGTGTGTGTCTGATTATGAGAATCTTTAGAAATTCTGTAAAATTAACAGATGAGGAATAAAGATGATGTTTTTCAATGATGGGAAAAATTTAGACCAGGCATATCCAGCCTATGGCCTGCAGGATGCATGCTACTATAGACTGTTAATATATAAGCTGTTCCCAGAAAAGAATTTTGTTATATTAATATTATTATGTATTTTGTATGTGTCCCAAGATAATTCCTCTTCCCTCAGTGTGGCTCAAAATCACATGTAAGTTCCAGTTCAGAAGATTTATTGTTCAAGCCTATCCACAAGAATCTGGTCAACTAATGATCAACATTAAGTTGATGCTAGGGGAATCTTTACTTGGAGCATTTGTAGACATGTAAGATTCTAGACTGAGTTTTCTCTTGATTCCATCTCTATGGTCTGCCTGCTCTTTTTCTACATTATCCTGCCCTCCAACTTGCCCCTCCACTTCCATGGGCTTGTTCCCTGCTGCCATCTTAGACAACCAGAAGTCTCTTAATGTTCTATTGCAGCATTTTGAAAACTTCTCCAGTGTGTGATTATTGTGGCAAAGATGCAAATCTCTTCTCTCAAAGGCAGGAGAACCACAATTATACCTTATTTTTCAAGATCCCTGCTCTCATCACAAACTCCCTTTAGATCCCAAGAAAGAAATACTCAGACTCCATGGTGTAGAGCAAAGTTATCCTTTTACTGGAAAATAAAGTGGAAGCTACAAATCAATTCTGAAACTGAGAAATTGGCGGGTAGAACACACATACAAAGAAATAGAATTGTTCCCACCCCTCAAAGTTCAAATGATTCTTCCAATTAAAACTTCTGAATAAGCTCATGTGGTGATCTCTAGATTGTGATGAGGTTTCTTGTCAAATGGCCTTGACACATTTTGATAAAAGTTCACAGTTGCGCAAAAGAGGACAGAAGATAGCCAAGAAACGGAAAGTTAAAGAAAAGAATCCCCCCTCCCCTTGCTAGCCCAGCAAAGGAATGCAAAACACCTCCAGCCTTCTTCCCCTCCAAAGTCCCCCCTCCCACCATTGTCATGACAGCCGAAAGAAGTAATAGCAGAAAAGCAGCAGTGGAAGATATCTTGATACTATCTTGAGGCTGACAGATACAGTACCTGGTGGTGTTTTTCAAGGTTGTCCAACCAGATCTGCAAGAATTGGATTATATAGTCAGGCGAAAAGTTTTAAAGTGAATTGATCAAATTCAGGCATGAAGAATCAGGATCTCACATAAATTCAGGTTCATAAGATTTATTGCTCAAGCCTATACATAAGAATCAGGTCAATTACTGATCAAAACTATATTGGCACTATATAAGAGTTAGTACAATTTGGGGATGAGTGGGGTGGACTTGTAGTATTTGTGGACACTCTAGACTTGTCCTCGCTTGATTTCAGCCCCAGGCTCTGCCTGTTCCTCTTTTACAGAGTTAGCATTTTCTCTTTGCTACCATCTAGTGATCGTCTGGATTTTTTTTCTGGCCAGGATATCTGCATTGAAAACATTAAATATCCTAGATTTGTTTTATACAAATGTCAGTCTATGTTAGGCTGCTGCAGTAACACATTAAACATGATTTGTGCGCAAATGTGCATTTAATTAACAAATTATAGAAAAGGGAAAATGCTAGAATGAAGATAGATCCATTGCTGAATGCTTCTGTAATGATCAGCAGAGTAAAAAAAAAAAAAGGCTCATCATTTTATATAAAGACAAATAAAATTGTGTAAAATAATCTCACTCTTTCCAGATTAAGAAACCAACCTGCTGACAGATGCAAATGTATAGAGGCAAATCTGACTTTCATTAAAATGTTCTTTGGTTTTCACTTTCAAAGAGCTCCACCTCTCACCTTGGAGGGTGAGAGTGTCCATTTCACAATTTACCCTTTGTCACTACTGCACATAAACATGTTTTTTTTAATTGTCTGTGTAACTGGTAGCAGGGTACATGTTGTTCTCTCAGCTAACAGCCAACAGATTTGTGAGAATGGAAGAACAATGCCAAGAAAACATTTAAAAAACAGAAAGGAAGGAAAACTGCAGATTATCTGTCTCCGACAGGAGTAATATAATATATGTTTACTTAGCATAAAAACTTCCCCCAAATAAGGAATGGAAAATCTGTAAGCAAAAGGAGAACAAGAAGCAATAGCTACTGACTGAGAACCAATTTAGTTTGCCTGAAGATTATTTTTAACAGCTTGGTAACCTTTACATCTTTGTTGTTTGGAACATGACCTCCCCAACTCTTGTTCATCCGAAAGTGTCTGCAGCTGATTCGCCCTTTATTTAAACCTGTCAATTCATTTCAAGTCGTCTAGAGCTAAGAACAACCAATGGGAGGCAGGCTTAACTCTCTGTTTTTGAAAGCTTACAGCCTCAAAACAGTTGGAATAATCTTCCAGCTTTGTTACAAATGGTTCCTGTATTGTCAAGCATTAGGAAACACTTAATCCTTTTCATAAAGCTTGGCTGTGTGCAGCATAAATAGAAGTGGCATAACTACAGTGAAGTCCTTTCCTCCTGTTTCCCTACAAAGACAGGATTCCTATTGCTACTGCACTTCTCTGAGGCAAGGCACTGTGATATATAGAGATTTTAGCAACACAAATTGATTCTGGATCCCAGCATAGTCAGAATTTGAGATATTTAGAGCTGTGGGATAGGGCTTTTTCTAACTGATATAAAGTATTTCCAAGGACAAGATGGCTTATTTCTTTTCCTTCTACTTTCCTTATTCTTCTTCTTCTCAGGGGAAGCCAAAGTTTTCAGTTGTATATCTTGTTTTGTACTCAGCAAGACTAGTTTCATCTGTTTCTGTTAAGTCAGTGGCTAGTTTATATACTGTGATAATTGCAATTTGCTTAACCAAAGAAATCTTTTTGATGGAGTTTATAAAATATATCATCAAACCTAAAATGACAAACCACATTTGGATGTTTACATGTTGAGTAGACCCTTCTCACATTGCTTTCTTAAAATGTTTGTAAAGCTTTTCAAGATCAAAAGTGAACTAAAAAATCAGTTGGATTGATATTTGCTTAACATTAAAAAAGGCATATTCTTTCTAATCAGTTCTCTAATCTAAATTAGCATTAACAATTTGATTCTCAAAAACAAGACGACTACTAGATGAAAAGCACAGCATAAAAACACTCTTAGTGAAAAGGATATACTGTCCTTTTCCAAAGATATAAACCTAAGATGATAGCTGTAGTATATAATTCAAATAACATTGTTCATACTGTGTACATTTACTGAGGTTTTTCCAGTGAAAAGACTACCATTTTTATCATTTAATTGCTTGATATTTATCTTTTCATTATTCCAAGATTATAATTTTTATCTACTATACTAGAAACATCTCTACAAAAGTATTTGAAAGTTTCACTGATGTCTTAATTCTTTTTAAGAAGTCACTTGGATTATCTTTGTAAAAATTAATTCTGAATTCCTCTGATTTTCTACTGGTAACATAAAAGTCTTCATTTGTCTGCTGGAAAACATATACTTAATGTACACAATCAACTTTGGTATACTTTGTTGTTAGCTAACCTAGATAATGGAAGATAGCTTAATAATTGCTAATTCTGTTTTGTGGACCCTGGAACAAAAGCGGTCATCGCAGTATAATAAAACACTTATTTTATCTTGAATTTGCCAAGTTTGACAATATCTTCTCCAAATGCATATTTTTCCAATAACCACATCTATCTTTCTGACAAGAAAAAGGTGTAATTTTATTTATGGACAACTTTTAAATTCTAGTTTAAAACATAAAATTCATTCTTTTATATATGCAATATTTATAGATGGAGAGCATGAATATATTTTGTAAAACTGATATCAACAGGTAAACATATCTGTGAGCTATATATCATTTTTATATCTACTTTCTCCAGTCTTTTTGTTCAAAATCAAGTCAGCTTTAATTTTTATGTATCTAAGCAGATATGGCTAAGTTATAGTTAAATCTACATTTGGAGGACACCATGGTAAGAAGTTTCTCCTTAATTCCAGGTTGTTTCTCTCGTTGATTATTTTCCATCCATTGTTTCTTGTCCTGTTCTCTGGTTCTTTGGAAAATAAGTTGACCTTTTCTTTGTAGCAGCCTCCAAATACTGGAATAATGCTATCATGTCACCCCTACTCTTTTTTCTCCCTCTGGACTAGCCAAAATCCTGCAACTGTTTTTTATTCTTTATTCTTTATTCTCCAGGCCTAAGAGCTGAAATGTTAGAACAATTATTTTTAAAAAACAAATTTTATTAATTTTTAAAAACATACAAAATATAAACACACAGAAACACAAAACATAAAAAACCTCTTTTCTGAAAGTTGCTTAGTCCCAGGTTAAAACTCTTGGTACAGACACAAATTCAAATTCATATTCATTTTGCATACCATTCCATATCTTGAATGCGGTATCTGCCATCCCGCATCTGATGGGTGGCTCATGATAGGGAGCGAAGGGAAGAGAAACGACAGGAAGCGAGGTTTCCTCTTGATGAGCGAGCCCTGAATGTCTTGGCACACACTCTTTTATTGTGCTTTTTTACAAGAAAATGATTTAATCAAAGCTCAAGTCAAACATGGTAATCTCATCAGGATGTGCATGTTTACAAAGCTGCATACCGGACAGATTATTTACAATGTGGATAAGCTTATTAACAACCGTCTAGCTCCTTGTCCCTTGTACGTGCCTTGCAAAGGTCACTGAAGAGACAGAAGTTAATGATTACACATGAATGATACAATGTTGCAAACACATGAATGATACATAGTTGCAATGATACATAGTTGCAATGATACATAGTTACAACATTAATTAGCATTTTCAATTTTCTTTATAGCTTCTCCTTTCTTCTAAATTTTCTTAATTTTATTTTATTTACCGTATATACTCGAGTATAAGCCGAGTTTTTCAGCACATTTTTTGTGCTGAAAAAAACCTCCTCGGCTTATACTCGAGTCAGATTCCCCTCTGAAAAAAAAATGGTGTGGAGCTCCGAAGCTGGGCAGCCGCTTCCCTGCTTCTGTGTTTCCTTTGCAACTTTTAAGCATGGGAGGGGGAGGCTTTTCTGAGCTCTAGGCTGAGAAAGCAACGCGAGCAGAGGTCGCTCCACTCAGTTTCATTTCCTCAGCTCCAGCTGCTTTCAGTCCACTTGGGAGGAGGGGGAGGAGGGGGAGAGAGAGAGAGAGAGAGAGAGAGAAATCATAAGAACGGCTCTTGGTTTTTTCTTGCAAGGGAGAGAGTGACTCCTGCCTCCCACTGTCATCATCATCATCTTTTGGGTTAGTAAATCAATCAAACCTTTCATGATAGTGAGATCATTTCCCAAATTTCCCTTAAATCAGGGAAGAAATCAGAAACAAACCTTTGGGCTGAGAATAAGCTTGTTCCTATGATGCCATTTTTGTTCACTTCAGTGTGAAAAGTGTGAAAAAACACACTTCTTTTTCTTCATCTTCTTGTTCCCTATTTACTGGTCTCTTTCAAAGAGGAAATTGTGAACATCAAATTTATTCTCAACTGTCCTAGTGAAAGTTTTTATTGGCATCTATTTTTATTTTTGAAATTTACCAGTAGCTGCTGCATTTCCCACCCTCGACTTATACTCGAGTCAATAAGTTTTCCCAGTTTTTTGTGGTTAAATTAGGTGCCTTGGCTTATATTCGGGTTGACTTATACTCGAGTATATACGGTATGTCATCTCAATTCAAATCATAATATTTGTTTGTACTATTTCCAACTATCCATTCATCTTTTCTTCTCTAAAAAAAAAACTTCTCCTATACACTAATTGGAGTATGATGCCTTTATCTCTTTCCCCCATATTTACAGTACTTAATATAGAATACATAGCTTACATTTGGATTCTGTCTGGTACATTCTAAAGTTATACAATATTATCAATACCAATACAAATCTATTCATTAATATTAATATTCATTTATATCTTAAACATTTAGCACATTACTTTTCAATTAAATCACATACTTTTATGGGAGCACCTATTTTTCATAGTTATTCCCTCCCCCATATCACATATTATAAATCATTATTTCATTAAAATGTTCCCTCTCTCCTACTTCAAATCTCTCATTTTACAAAAAATTTCACTAGGATAACATAGTCTGATCATTAATATTAACATTCATTTATATCTTAAGCATTTTACCCATTTCAATTAAATATCATGCCTTTATGGGAACACTTGTGCTTTCCAAAATTATTTCCCCCCCCCCACATCACATATCTTAAATCATTCTTTCATTGAAGTGCTCCCCTTCTCTTAACAAAAATTTCACTAAATTATACTAAATATTTTATCACATTTTAAATTACATATTATTTCCAATTTTCTAAGGTTATTTCTAAGTACAAATGTAAAAAATACAATCTTATGTACCTTTCTAGAATCCCTTTTTCAATAAAATTTACCCATTATCTCTAAAAAAACCTTTTTTTTCTTTGCATCTTGCTCCCCACCATTAAGGCTTCTCATCCCTCCCTTTCTCCCTGGCTTATTCTTCTCCTTGTCCTCTTTAACCCTTTGTCTCTCCACCTCCCTTTTATTCTGCTTTCCTCCTTTCTGTTGTTTTCTAACATAATATCCCCTTTTCACCTTATTCTTCTCTTTTTTGGTTGTTTTTCCAAGTCTTAAAGTCTTTTTTTCCTTTTTCTCTTCCTCCTTTCCTTCCCCGACCAAAGTCACTTGTTCATCAAAAATGGCTTCTTCTTTGTCCTAGTCATCCTGCTGCTCATTCAGCTTTACATAAGTGCAAACCGCCATTTCTAAGAATTGGAAAAGAGTGCCAATCCTTCCCCTCTTGCTTTTCTTTTTAATATTTTTGCTATACAAGTTTCAATCCATCCACAAGTGATGCCATTGTGTAGAGAAAAAGTTTTTCCAAACAACCACCCAAATGCTTTTAATCAGAAATAATTCTCAGAAGTTCCAAAATCACCAAACAATCCAAACAAGCTGTTTCCCCTAAATACTTTCTCCTTCTTCACTTTCTCTTTCTGGGGTTAAAATTTAATCACAAAGTTCCCTTTAAAATATATCTTTTAGAAGTCTTATTGATGTTTAGTAACTCTTTAGAATTCTAGGCAATCTTCTCCTTATTTTCAAATTTTGCTCCAATTTTATTTTCCTCTCCCTTCCCACTTATAGCCAAAAAGATTTTTTTTTTCCTTTAAATGTTCAGAAATCCTTATCCCTTCAGCATACAATTACCTCCAATGCAGGTTTTTGGATTTCTCTTATGCTTCCATCCGCTGTCATGTTAGGAAGGAGAGTGAAACGGAAAAAAAAAACAACTTTCCCTTTTAGGATATTCACCGCTTGTAACTTTCTCTGGAAACAATGTATCCTTAGCAGCCTTCAAGATTCCAGGGCACTCTCTCTTAGTTTGTCCAAGTCAGAAACAACTCTCAGGACTCTTCCCGCTTTCTTCCTCCTGCACGATCTTGTCCGATTGCAGATTTCTTCGTGGCGGCCATTACTGACCGCTGCTCCTCTGCCTTGGGAAAAGGGGGTTTTGCTGGGTGGGGAGGAGGTCTGCGACACCCCCAAACCCCTATCCGGATTCCCCCTATCTTCAGCTGCCTCTACAGGGCAGCTATATCCCCCAAATCCATGCGGATCGGGGGAACCTTGGCAGCGAACACAGCAGGGATCACGTAGGATCGCGAATCCCTGCCGCTGCCGAAACCTTGCAAACCGGAATGTTAGAACAATTATTATAGTGAGGTATAAAAATGGAATAGACTGTAGAACGAATAAATACATTTCATGAACAGCAGAGACACGCATATATTTTATGAAAGACAGAGTCCAGAAATATTAAAAAAACATTTTATTATAAGCATAGTGTATTTCAAGTGACCTGTTCCAGAATGTAAATTGTGACAAAAATGATTCACTCTAAAATTAAAAACACTCAAGTTTCTCATATTCTACAAGATTTGATAAAATATGTTGTATACAAAACAGCATTTACTCAAAAATATTTTTGTTAAACATACTTAGGCTCATGTTTGTTCCAGTCCAATACATGTTTTTTAAACTATTCAGTAATTTAGAAAGACAAATTGCAATAGCACAAAGACCATGCTTGTAGTAATTTTGTAGAGGCAGTGCATGGATTGTATAATGTTTGTTTTAAATTTTATTTTAAATTTTCACATTTTTAAGCCATCCATCTTTCTCAGATGGTGTGCAACAAAGTATTAATATATAAAAATATATAAACATTAACAAAGTTAAAGAGGCAAGGGTGATAAAACATCTCTGAAATGAATCAAAACGGAGGGCTTTCAGGGCACCAGCCAGCTCTGTGTTCCCCTACGTCCCCCACAGAGCAATGTTTTAACTCTTTTTCAGGCAGCCAGGATAATCCTGACCTAACTCACCTTTGGGGTAGGGATACTGAAAGTTCTTTAATTGACTGACATATTTTCAACTGTATTGGAAGCAACCTGGCACCTAATACAATTCATGAAGCAAAAGTATTAGATACATCCTTCTTTGGGCATCCAAACTTGCTCATGCACACTAGCTCAAACTTCTGGATATCTCTCAAGGGTAGCCTCATACCCAATGCTATATAATCTTCTAAACAGGACTTGACCAGAACATGAGTGACCAAGCAGAGAGTCTTCCTATCTAGGAAATGGCATAACTGTCCCACAACACAAACTTCAGCAAAGGTTTTCTTAGCCATGGCTGCCACCTGCTCTGTGAGTCCTGGAGGACTCCTGGGTTAAGTACCATGTCTGTCAGTACTTTACCACCCACCCAAATGATAAGCTCCTGGATATAGCCACTCTATTTTTCCAGGGTTCAGTTGAAGCCTGTTGTTCCCCATCCAAACCTCATAGCTTGGCACCACAGAAGAATATCATATCTCTTACTATCACTAGGATGAAAATTTAGAACCGGATATTATTAGGATATTAGTGATACTTCATCCCATGGTGACAGAAGATCTCAGCCGGACTTTGATATTAAAAAAAGGATCAAAAAAAGAGGGAAATGAACTCTGTTTGGTAGCACCCCACAAAAGAAAGGCCTTAATCTCTCACTCCTTATCAACACCAATCAGCAGAGAAAGGAATGAGCCAACACAAAACTGTTCTACACCTCCCAACTCCCTAAGTTGTCCCCCAAAGAATACCATGGCTGATAGAATCGAAAGCTACCGAGAAGGATAAGGTAGGATGCACCACATTCATCCTGTTCATGCCAGATTGCTTGACCATTTTCAGCTCCCTCATCCATATATCATAGGGAGTATTGTGCATCGGCACAATCCTGTACAAAGCTCTGGCTGATTCCCTATTCCAGGCAATCTCCTGAAAGTTCTTTAATTGATTGACATATCTGCATATCTGCCTTACTGGGTGGTAGAAGTAGGTAACCTGGCCCCATGCCATGTAGGGCTTTATAGGTCATAACTAATACCTTCAACTGTATTGGAAGCAACCTGGCACCTAATACAATTCATGAAGCAAAAGTATTAGATACATCCTTCTTTGGGCATCCAAATTTGCTCATGCACACTAGCTCAAACTTCTGGATATCTCTCAAGGGTAGCCCCATACCCAATGCTATGTAATCTTCTAAACAGGACTTGACCAGAACATGAGTGACCAAGCAGAGAGTCTTCCTGTCTAGGAAATGGCATAACTGTCCCACAATACAAACTTCTGCAAAGGTTTTCTTAGCCATGGCTGCCACCTGCTCTACGAGTCTTGGAGGACTCCTGGGTTAAGTACCATGTCTGTCAGTACTTTAGCGCCCACCCAAATGATAAGCTCCTGGATATAGCCACTCTATTTTTCCAGGGTTCAGTTGAAGCCTGTTATTCCCCATCCAAACCCCATAGCTTGGCACTGCAGAAGAATATCACATCACTTACTATTACTAGGATGAAAATTTAGAACCGGATATTATTAGGATATTAGTGATACTTCATCCCATGGTGACAGAAGATCTCAGCCGGAATTTGATATTAAAAAAGGTATCAAAAAAGAGAGAATGCTATGTAATCTTCTAAACAGGACTTGACCAGAACATGAGTGACCAAGCAGAGAGTCTTCCTATTTGGAAATGGCATAACTGTCCCACAATACAAACTTCCGCAAAGGTTTTCTTAGCCATGGCTGCCACCTGCTCTACGAGTCCTGGAGGACTCCTGGGTTAAGTACCATGTCTGTCAGTACTTTAGCACCCACCCAAATGATAAGCTCCTGGATATAGCCACTCTATTTTTCCAGGGTTCAGTTGAAGCCTGTTATTCCCCATCCAAACCCCATAGCTTGGCACTGCAGAAGAATATCACATCACTTATTATTACTAGGATGAAAATTTAGAACCGGATATTATTAGGATATTAGTGATACTTCATCCCATGGTGACAGAAGATCTCAGCCGGAATTTGATATTAAAAAAGGTATCAAAAAAGAGAGAATGCTATGTAATCTTCTAAACAGGACTTGACCAGAACATGAGTGACCAAGCAGAGAGTCTTCCTATTTGGAAATGGCATAACTGTCCCACAATACAAACTTCCGCAAAGGTTTTCTTAGCCATGGCTGCCACCTGCTCTACGAGTCCTGGAGGACTCCTGGGTTAAGTACCATGTCTGTCAGTACTTTAGCACCCACCCAAATGATAAGCTCCTGGATATAGCCACTCTATTTTTCCAGGGTTCAGTTGAAGCCTGTTATTCCCCATCCAAACCCCATAGCTTGGCACTGCAGAAGAATATCACATCACTTATTATTACTAGGATGAAAATTTAGAACCGGATATTATTAGGATATTAGTGATACTTCATCCCATGGTGACAGAAGATCTCAGCCGGAATTTGATATTAAAAAAGGCATAAAAAAAGAGAGAAACGAACCCTGTTTGGTAGCACCTCACAAAAGAAAGGCCTTAATCTCTCACTCCTTATCAACACCAATCAGCAGAGAAAGGAATGAGCCAACACAAAACTGTTCTACACCTCCCAACTCCCTAAGTTGTCCCCCAAAGAATACCATGGCTGATAGAATCGAAAGCTACCGAGAAGGATAAGGTAGGATGCACCACATTCATCCTGTTCATGCCAGATTGCTTGACCATTTTCAGCTCCCTCATCCATATATCATAGGGAGTATTGTGCATCGGCACAATCCTGTATAAAGCTCTGGCTGATTCCCTATTCCAGGCAATCTCCTGAAAGTTCTTTAATTGATTGACATATCTGCATATCTGCCTTACTGGGTGGTAGAAGTAGGTAACCTGGCCCCATGCCATGTAGGGCTTTATAGGTCATAACTAATACCTTCAACTGTATTGGAAGCAACCTGGCACCTAATACAATTCATGAAGCAAAAGTATTAGATACATCCTTCTTTGGGCATCCAAACTTGCTCATGCACACTAGCTCAAACTTCTGGATATCTCTCAAGGGTAGCCCCATACCCAATGCTATGTAATCTTCTAAACAGGACTTGACCAGAACATGAGTGACCAAGCAGAGAGTCTTCCTGTCTAGGAAATGGCATAACTGTCCCACAATACAAACTTCAGCAAAGGTTTTCTTAGCCATGGCTGCCACCTGCTCTACGAGTCTTGGAGGACTCCTGGGTTAAGTACCATGTCTGTCAGTACTTTAGCGCCCACCCAAATGATAAGCTCCTGGATATAGCCACTCTATTTTTCCAGGGTTCAGTTGAAGCCTGTTATTCCCCATCCAAACCCCATAGCTTGGCACTGCAGAAGAATATCACATCACTTACTATTACTAGGATGAAAATTTAGAACCGGATATTATTAGGATATTAGTGATACTTCATCCCATGGTGACAGAAGATCTCAGCCGGAATTTGATATTAAAAAAGGTATCAAAAAAGAGAGAATGCTATGTAATCTTCTAAACAGGACTTGACCAGAACATGAGTGACCAAGCAGAGAGTCTTCCTATTTGGAAATGGCATAACTGTCCCACAATACAAACTTCCGCAAAGGTTTTCTTAGCCATGGCTGCCACCTGCTCTACGAGTCCTGGAGGACTCCTGGGTTAAGTACCATGTCTGTCAGTACTTTAGCACCCACCCAAATGATAAGCTCCTGGATATAGCCACTCTATTTTTCCAGGGTTCAGTTGAAGCCTGTTATTCCCCATCCAAACCCCATAGCTTGGCACTGCAGAAGAATATCACATCACTTATTATTACTAGGATGAAAATTTAGAACCGGATATTATTAGGATATTAGTGATACTTCATCCCATGGTGACAGAAGATCTCAGCCGGAATTTGATATTAAAAAAGGCATAAAAAAAGAGAGAAACGAACCCTGTTTGGTAGCACCTCACAAAAGAAAGGCCTTAATCTCTCACTCCTTATCAACACCAATCAGCAGAGAAAGGAATGAGCCAACACAAAACTGTTCTACACCTCCCAACTCCCTAAGTTGTCCCCCAAAGAATACCATGGCTGATAGAATCGAAAGCTACCGAGAAGGATAAGGTAGGATGCACCACATTCATCCTGTTCATGCCAGATTGCTTGACCATTTTCAGCTCCCTCATCCATATATCATAGGGAGTATTGTGCATCGGCACAATCCTGTATAAAGCTCTGGCTGATTCCCTATTCCAGGCAATCTCCTGAAAGTTCTTTAATTGATTGACATATCTGCATATCTGCCTTACTGGGTGGTAGAAGTAGGTAACCTGGCCCCATGCCATGTAGGGCTTTATAGGTCATAACTAATACCTTCAACTGTATTGGAAGCAACCTGGCACCTAATACAATTCATGAAGCAAAAGTATTAGATACATCCTTCTTTGGGCATCCAAACTTGCTCATGCACACTAGCTCAAACTTCTGGATATCTCTCAAGGGTAGCCCCATACCCAATGCTATGTAATCTTCTAAACAGGACTTGACCAGAACATGAGTGACCAAGCAGAGAGTCTTCCTGTCTAGGAAATGGCATAACTGTCCCACAATACAAACTTCAGCAAAGGTTTTCTTAGCCATGGCTGCCACCTGCTCTACGAGTCTTGGAGGACTCCTGGGTTAAGTACCATGTCTGTCAGTACTTTAGCACCCACCCAAATGATAAGCTCCTGGATATAGCCACTCTATTTTTCCAGGGTTCAGTTGAAGCCTGTTATTCCCCATCCAAACCCCATAGCTTGGCACTGCAGAAGAATATCACATCACTTACTATTACTAGGATGAAAATTTAGAACCGGATATTATTAGGATATTAGTGATACTTCATCCCATGGTGACAGAAGATCTCAGCCGGAATTTGATATTAAAAAAGGTATCAAAAAAGAGAGAATGCTATGTAATCTTCTAAACAGGACTTGACCAGAACATGAGTGACCAAGCAGAGAGTCTTCCTATCTAGGAAATGGCATAACTGTCCCACAATACAAACTTCCGCAAAGGTTTTCTTAGCCATGGCTGCCACCTGCTCTACGAGTCCTGGAGGACTCCTGGGTTAAGTACCATGTCTGTCAGTACTTTAGCACCCACCCAAATGATAAGCTCCTGGATATAGCCACTCTATTTTTCCAGGGTTCAGTTGAAGCCTGTTATTCTCCATCCAAACCCCATTGCTTGGCACTGCAGAAGAATATCACATCACTTACTATTACTAGGATGAAAATTTAGAACCGGATATTATTAGGATATTAGTGATACTTCATCCCATGGTGACAGAAGATCTCAGCCGGAATTTGATATTAAAAAAGGTATCAAAAAAGAGAGAAACGAACCCTGTTTGGTAGCACCCCACAAAAGAAAGGCCTTAATCTCTCACTCCTTATCAACACCAATCAGCAGAGAAAGGAATGAGCCAACACAAAACTGTTCTACACCTCCTAACTTCCTAAGTTGTCCCCAAAAGAATACCGTGGCTGATAGTATCAAAAGCTATTGAGTAGGATAAGGTAGGATGCACCACATCCATCCTGTTCTTGCCAGATTGCTTGACCATTTTCAGTTTCCTCATCCATGTGTCATAGGGAATATTGCACATAGGCACAATTCTGTGTAAGACTCTGGCCGATTCCCTATTTCAGGTTCTCTGTAAAGATTGTGGAGCAAATCAGCAGCAATATTAGCAAAGCAACTCTTTATGTTATGTACTATATTGGTCAAAGTACACAAGTTTATCATAATAACAAATTATCTTAAAAACCACAATTTTGCATTAACAAAATTTAATGCTATTACCTTGATACCACTTGTGATATCCACCAGTATGTGATACTCAAGCAGTCCATGAATCAAGAGTATCTTTAATGCACTCTGACTACCGAATATGAACTTGCTAGTAGAATAACAATTAGATTTTTTTTTTCATGATTCAGCTCTAATAATATTTAACATAACATTCAGTATTTTCCAAGTGTGCACTATATTTTCTGCAGAAAACATTCAATATTTTGTCAATGTTAACTAATAAGCCTTTGTTGTCGCACTGTACCAACTGCACAATAGCTTCATATGGATGGGATTACTTACTCACATGAATTTGGAATCCATGAAAAAGTGGACATTAGAAAATACAGCACTGATAAAACTGCTATAAATAATAGATCTAAAATTGTCACAATAATTCCCTAAAAAGGTATTAGCTCTTTAGCAATTCTGCCTTAAAAAGAAAAGGCAGGATAATCTATAGTGGTACCAGTTTAATATTTTCAGATTATTTCCCATTGCTGTCCAAATCCAATATTTGGAAAAATAACTGAAAGATATTTGTGGAAATATAGCAATTTGTGGAAATTCAAGTAAAATTAACTCTTTGGAATTCACTATCATATGTCAGTTCTTCATAAGATTGTACTAAATAATAAACACGTTTCAGCTAGACTTTCTCACAGACTATAAGTGTGACATGTAAGTGTGATAAGAAGAAAATGATTATTTTGTGTTGATATTCATACAAAACAATGCTTTTGAACATAGCAAAATATAGGAATCTGAAAACATTAGAATTTTGGAGTGTTAATCTAAACTTCAAGACCACCAATATTCCATATTGAATCTATGCCGCTGATTCTCCTAATAGTTCACATTACACAAACAGAGCGTACAGCATCCATTCAATATAATTTCTTTCATCTCATTTAAGTCTTTGTATTGAACAGTAGTCAGTAGTGACTTCAAGTAATTTACTTCATTATTTCCTTCTGAAACTGTGATTTGATCCCATCTCAATGTGTTGGACAAATATACTCTTCACACAATAAAATTCTATGTTGACAAATTTGTTTTTTGCCTAGGAACACACCAGTCATCTGCTTCTATAGAGGTCTGATAACGTTTACATGCAGATTTGTTGAAAACAGGAAGTTTCTCTACTGATTCTGCAGAAAGTGCCTGAAAAGTTAAAAACAGATTGAAATAGACAGTTGTTATTACTTAGAGATAAACTTATTATTTTTGTCACAATTTGCATATATACACAATTGATTGATTAAATTGTGAGATATTATTCTACTAGTTTAAAAATTCTTGTTTTCACTTTTTGCAAGACTGTACATTTTTCATTTCTATCTTCCAGACAGAATAGCTGATATATTTGATATTAATTGATATAGCTGCTTTGAAAGGCCTGATTTATTTTAAAAGCTAAATTATCTTTAGGAGAAAAACTTTTTATAGTAAATACCCAGATTTAATAAACATTTTACTCTGCTTTTTCAAGTCAAATCTTGAACATAGACCAGCATAATTCTTATCAAACCAGTTCATAATCCAACCAAGAATATGATAAACAATAAATCATTTACAATGAACTATTTAAACAGAATGAAAAATATATTCTGCCAAGGATCATTATTGTCTCATCAAGATGTACAGCAAACAAATAAATGTTTAATAAATAAATGTTCACAAATTATAAAGGCTATTTACTGTTTTTTAAAAGGACAGTGCATAAATTACTACAAAGCCAAATAAAAAGTATCTTAAAAAACATTACCACATTTGAAAGGAGAAAAAACAGTACATAACACACCTTTAAGTGGATAACAGCTTCTGTTCCATACCCTGAAATAGAGTACAGATTGAGATCTCCATGAAAGTATTTAGCATAAAGACGAGAAATCGGTAATCCATAACCAAATCCAGCCTAAAAAGAAATAAAGTATTTTTCATTAATTGAAATAACGGGTTTTTATCTCTTATTTTAAACTGTATTCAATTAAAGGTTAACCCTTAAGGGTTAAGGGTATCAATGAAAATCTCATCTCCCAAATAAGTAGAACAGAGGCAATTTAATTTTAAATGCTTGCTAAATAAGCATTCTATAGAATAATAAAACAATGTTGAGAAGAAAGTGCAAAAGAAATGTTTCTAGTTTTGCATTTTAATGGTATGTTGAAATGGATTTAATATCTTCTGCACATATCACATTTGCTCTAGCTTTTAAAATGGGGCGTTACAGAATATTCTCGACTCATAGAAATTTCAAGATTTCATAGAAATGGTTAGGCTAGAACTCATGACTTCAAGATCCTATCGGAAAGGGGCTTATATATGGCAGAGCATTCAATCGTGAGAGACTCCCAGTTTCATTACTATCTGGCTTATCACAGATTTTCAATGAGAAGGTTCTTTTGGAATTCGTAGTAATCACTGCAAGGAATAATACAGTCATTTGATACAAAGTCTTTCCAGCTGAAAGCATCCCCATGTCTCACATGTCCCTATATCTATAAAATAATGCCAAGAGTGTTAATAGCCTATTGACTTTATGCATCATTATGGTCTTGTCTCTTACCATAGGAGTATTTTTGTTATCCATCACAGGTTTTGGCGCGGTAGAATATGTATAGCTGAAGAGTCTTTCAATTATCCTCACTGGAACACCACCACCTCTGTCAGAAATCTAGTTAGAGAAAAAAAATACCCATATAATTAACAAATTGCTTGTAGTTGAAACAATTATATTTTCTAATGACTCTTTTTGTATCCGACTTATTGATTTAAAAAGGAAATTTTGTCAAAATAGCACTTGGCTGGAGATTGTTCACCTAGTTCAAATTGGTTACAATCTATAAGACATCTATTTATTTCATACTAAGCCTACAAAAAGGTCTTTCCAACAGTAAACAAGATGGTTCTTCATCTTTCACTCTGGACAGGGTGACACTTCATCAGACTGAGTAGTGTGCAATTTGGGGGTCTTCCTGGATTAACAGCACCAGCTTAAGGAGCAGATAGCATCTGATTGTTTCTTGGTCACTCAGGCATTGGTCACTTTGCATCTGGATTACTATAATGCACTTTACATTGGACTATCCAAAAACTTCAACTGGTGCAGAATGCAATTGTGTGCACAATAATGGGGGCCTATAGTTTTGCTCATAACACCTCTGTTGCATGAGTTGTTCTGACTTACAGTTTCTTTCAAGCTACAATTTGAGATGTTGGTCATCACATTTTAATAACCTATATGGCATAGGGTTAGGCTATCTGTAGGACTACCTTAGGACATTTATCTTTCCTACCAAGGCAGATAGAATGCACATGCTGCTAGTCTCTTTACCTAAAAATCTGATGGGAGCTAGGAGTCTTTTCCATGACAGCCCCATCCTAGGGAACATGCTACCTTGTGAAGTTCAATAGGCTGTCACCTTTTTAGCTTCTGTAAGGTTTTATAAATAAGGTTTTGAAGACTTGGATTAGATGCACATTAGAACTGACTGGTGCCAGGCATTTTTGTTTTATTAGTTGAGTTTTAGAGTTTTAAGTCATTATATATTTTATATATTGGATTTTTGACTGGGAGACACCCAGAGTTAATTGAAAAATGGGTAGCTATATAAATATTTTAATAATAAACAAATTACATTATTTGATTATTTAATTATTTTATGCATTTATTTCACACTCATATCAAATGTAATTACCTTAATATTATATAGATTAAACTTATGACTGTATCAAATGTAAAATAAAATATTCTATATAAAACATAGAATATACAAAAAGTCCAGAGTAAAATAGATACAAGAAAAATATCTTAATAAAATACAAATGTGCTAAATACAAAGAATCAACCAATTCATCAATCATTCAGGTAAACACATCGCCTTTACACTATGCTCCAATCTGATTGATATATGGAGTCCTTTGATCAACTGACTTAGCTATAAACTTAGCAGTTCTCTGAACTATACATGAAGTATAGTTTAGAACCCAGGAGGAAATAGGAGAATCTGTAGTTCAAATCCCAGGGGCTGTTCTTTCAAGTAGGGAAAGTACCTTAATAGTTAGGTCTTCTTTTCCAAGTACAACAGTCACCTCAATTGGATCAAGGGAAGGTTTTTTTTCCTGATGTTCAACTGTTGCTCTCATTGCATTCTATACAAAAATTAAGAAGAATTTAATAGAGTTTGTAAAAGTTTTAAAATATTAAAATTTTCACTATTCCGTTTAGAAATTTGTTTCTGTCAACAAGGAAAATGCATACATAATTGACCAATAGAGTAATGGTTCTTTTGTCATATTAACAAGAAAACTAATTTATTAACAAAGATTCAAAGATAGTGAGTTGCCTTGCAGCAAATCAGTGGCAAACAAATTTAATAATAAATAAATCTTCCTGCACTCTTCCCCTTGTTATGATCCTATTTTAAATGCACAGAAAGACCCATTTTAAGCTTTAGCCATCATTCTTTCTATTTAATTATTATTAAAATACTATTGTTGGGAAGGTACCATTCTGTAGTATCTTGGTAGTTGCTAGATTTGTAACATTCTGTAGTTTTGAAATGCTTTCCACAGATATTGGAAATTACATTTCAGCTAAATATGGGATAAATTACCAATCCTTGATGGTAATTAATGCATCCTTAATGGATGCTTAATAAAAAATTTAAAACCAATTACAAACCTTGAAAAGTTCAAACATCATATGAAAGAGATGAGAAGGTACATATACTATGTAAATAGACTCTCCAGCTGCTTTTGCTAAAAAAAAAATACAGCACACAATAAATCAACTTTTATTTTATTACTACAATTTTATTTCAAACAATTATTATGGACGAAAAGAAAGTTTTCAATGAGATCTGTGCATCCCAAACTGCATTCTGATATTTATTTTCTAGTACTTTAAATCTGACTAGTTTTTCAAAACTTTATACATTCTCAAATTACACCTGTCCTTATAATCTGCATGCTCAGATTTGTGGCATTCCTTTGGCCAACCTTTCATGATAAAATTTTCTTGGATTATTGCAAGTGAATGGGTGAGTGTTGAATTTATTCTTTTTTAGTACACCCTGAAACCAACTATTGCACAATTGCATGTCAAGGTCCTTTCGTATTTGGCACAGCATAAGTGAATGAATGCAGCTATGCACATGTAAGCATTATCTGTAGGGAAAATGTGATTAGCTAGCAATTCTAGGACATATTGACTGAAGATAAGAAAAACAGCAGTAAGGTTTATTGAAAGTGAAGCTTTCAGAAATAGACTAGTACAGTCAGAAAAATATCTTACCATTTATTTGAGTAAGCTTTAATTCTGGAGAAGCAAAATAGTGTTGATCACAAAGCATCTGGGAACTCTGGAAAGCATCTAAAATGTATTTTTAAGAATCACATTACACAACTTTTAAGTTATAGTGTTTTCTAAACACCAGACAACCCAGTATTATACAATATTTATTGCATGAACTTATTGTGTAAATTTTCTATTATTTACAAGAATTGATTTATTATTGTCAGCAAATCTACTATGGGCCTAAAACACTATTCAAATAGATTTAAGATTTCTCTATTAATATTTATTTATTTTATTAAATGTTTACATTTGTAACTGCCTTTCTACTTATAGAAGCACTAAGGGTGGCTTACAAAAATAAAATACAACATAAAAAACACAATAAGGAGTGCAGTACAATTAAATGAACAGAATTATTAAATTTGATAACTAAAATATTCCTTAAATACTGGAGATATGGGACTACATTTATCTCCTTAGGAGAGCATTCCATATCCTGAATGGAGAATCCCTTCTCTCATATACCAGACTACTGAATTTCTGAGAGCTACATCATCCTCAAAACAAAGCCATTCCTAGTGATTTAAGTACTGGAGCAAGTTGACTGCAGGAAAAGCACCTTTTCAAATTCTCAGGCCTTATGCCATTTAGGTGTTTAAAGGACCACACTAACAACTTAACATTGCACCTGGCAGGCAGTGAGCAACACCTGTGTCAATAAAGATTATCATGTAATCAGTACTTTGTATAGACTTCTTGACACCCAATTACAATTGTGACATACTTTTCAAGAGTACTGTAGTTTCACTACCTTCATCAACATGATTTATAACCAAGGCATGGCTAACTGTTACCAAGTCTGATGAAGTCAAAGAATATTATAATCAGCACATTAAGTACATTTGTGGATATATGCTTACTGAGGCCACCATTTGCAAATACAATCTCAAGAATCATTGCTAACCTGCAAACTTGTTCTTTCTGGGATTCGAGAACTGCATTCAAAACAGGCTGCGTCTCAATCTGTTTTTGTTATATCTAGAGTCTCTCTGCTTTTTTAAAATGTAAGCTTGTGCTCCCTTATCCAGTCCATTACTCAAATGGGCAACATTCAAAGGAACTGATCGCTTCCTTGGAATCATACAGCTGAACATAGCATAGCTCTTTATCAAAAGGGTAACAATGGCAGCCATCTCCAAAGCTCTGAATAATTATCCTGGTGTTTTCATGTAGACATCATATATTTTATTCAAAAAATAAATATCATAGAACTGAACAGGACTTACTACCATGTAAATGTACATAAGACTTCATCATAATGCTCTTAATTCTGAACTAATATCTTCTTGTATCACAGAAATCAACTAAGATTGGAGCCTAAATTTGCAACATCCAGATTTTGACTAAATAATTAGAATTTTATGAATGCAAACAACTGTCTTACTAGTACCAACTATCTTAATTTATGTTGTGTTCATACAATTAACTGAGCGTTTTGGCAGCACTGCTGTTTAAGCTAATCAACTGTTGATTGTTTGTCACTTAGAAGTCTAAATCTTCTTACATCTTGTCAAATTTGTTGTGCTCCCTAGGAAACAAATTCACTACAATCACATTTAATTCTGAGCCATGATTTTTTGAGCAACCATCATAGCCTGATATTCAGGGTCTTAAGCTAAGCCAAAAAGCAACAAACCACATCCATAATTTACTGCAATGTATGACTGTTGTTTACATATCAAACTACAGGACAACTATGAGCAAAACGTTTGTTTTTATACATACCATACACTAGATCCACAACATCACAGCAAGGATCAATGCATCCAATATGCCGCGGGTTACACACATTACTGCTATCGAATATAAATGCTATTGAAATAAAAATATGAAATTGAAGAAATGTTTTTTCCTAAAACATTGTCAATAGCCTATAAAAATTGATATGTCAAAAAAATAAAAGTATAAATTACTGTGCTGGTTGATTAACATTCGAATAGATATCCGGTTCATGTAAAATCGATCCAAGAAATATTGAATACTGTGATTGATGCATGTATCCATTTTAGATGAATCTCTGTATTCTAATACCCCTTGTGCCATCATGGGCATTACACTGTGATGTCTGTTTCGGATCCTAGTAATGGCATCTATGAAACTGGAAGAAACACAGAACTTCATATTTGCCTATATAAGAAATTCTGAAAACCAAAATTGTAGTAAACAAATATTCTTAGATACCAATAAACAGTTTAAAACAGTATAAAACATAACACAAAAAAAATGTAAATGCATTAGTTTACTTTCTCATATATCAAATCAAGACAACTGATTGTTATGAATAGTACTTTGAAACTTCATAATTTATTGTTCATATACTTTATTTCAAAATGTCACCTCTTGCTATATCAGATCTATTACTGGTAGTTATGCTCTCGCATCATTATCTCATTGTAATATAATTAGTTATCTAAGCTCTGGGATTCATTTTTAAATGAATCATCCAAGATCAACCAACCATTATTTAAATAGAATATGCTGCTGAAAAAAAGAACAAAAAGAAACATACTCTGAAAGAACTTTGTGGTCATCCGATTTTTTATCTTGAAATTCCATTAGTTCTAGTAGGCTTTGAATGTACCTGTAAAGAGCACAAGCAATGCAAATATAAGGCTATCCATATAGACCCAAGAGCGAATTTAATGTAGTAGTTAAGGGATTAGAATTAGATAGTAACTGGGAGTCCATGAATTCTAGTCCCACTTCAGACACAAAACCAGCTGGGTGAACTTAGCTAATCACTCTCTCACACCCTGAGAAAGGAGACAATTGTAAACTACTTTGAAAAACAATGCCAAGAAAACTTTAGCAACTTCTTCAGGCAGTTACAAGGGTCAAAACTGACCTGAAGAAACACACATACACAGTCTATAGAAAACCTCTGGGTACATATACGGCTAAGCAGTGTTAACAGTAATTTCCAAAACTATACAAATTAAGAGAAAATAGAAGGACCTTCATTATGTATAAATGTAGAAAAATAAGTCCTTGTTTAAATCAACATTTGGAGCATTTAACATTGGAAGTAATTTAAACATTTTCCCCAAAAAATTTAGAACCCCTATATATCTATTTTCTTTTCATGACCCACTGACAAAATTTTAATGAATAGTTTGTAGAATTTGCTATGCAACCTTATTTAAGTCAGCATTTTATAATTGCCAGAAAATCTGTACAAGATTCAGCAGCTGCAACAAAATCTAGTTTTATTTATTGTGATATGACCAGTGCCATAAGCTATCAGAATATTACAAAACATAGAGAAAATATACATAGGGGTCATTAGTGTCTTTCTAGCTTTCAGCAGAAATTACAAAATGACTGCAGACTTCAAGGGCTTGCTATTATTCATACAGTCCTTTTCTTTTTTTTTGAAAGAAAATTTTATTAATTTTCTACAAACAGACAAGACAAACAAAACATTAAAACATTCAACTCTCATATTTACATCCAGTGTGTCAGTTGGTTCATCATTTTTGTGCATTCATTCTGTAGTCCCAGTTACAATTATGTTACATAACAACTCATATTATCAATCCAAACTTATATATCCTATAATCACTAAACAAAAAAAAAGAAATTTTTGACTATATTTTTAATCATTCATGCTTTATGAGCAAACAATACTTTAACCAAATTATTCAACAAATCATATAATCATACCAAATCAATCCTAAAAAAAAAAAATCTTTATAAATATAATATCAAATAACAAAATAATAGCTAAATAGCAAGATAAAGATATTTCTTACTATCTAAAATATTCTATTATCGTATTTTATCATCTAGCCATTTATAAAAAAGATCCCAAATTTCATAAAATTGTTTATCCTCTTGCTCTCTAATTTCAAATGTCAATCTACTCATCTCAGCACATTCCAATATTTTCTTAATAATTTCTTCCTGTAATGGTATTTTCTCATTTTTCCAATTTTTAGCAAATACAATCCTGGCCGCTGTTAATACATTTACAATCAGGTATTTCAAATCTTTACTATATATATCAGGTAAAATTCCCAATAAGAAGATCTCTGGTTTCAAGTCTATATGTTTCTTTGTCATTTTTTCCAACCACATGCGAATTATAGTCCAATATTTTCTAGCATCCTCACAAGTCCACCACATATGGTAATACGAGCCGGGTATCTGATGACATTTCCAGCATTTTTCAGATTTATTCTTAAACATTCTTGCTATTCTTGTCGGAGGAAAGTGCCACCTGTAAAACATCTTATACAAGTTTTCTTTATATGCTGTTGACATTGTCATTTTATAATTTTGAGACCACAATTTCTGCCATTTCTCTAAATCAATCCCATATCCAAAATTCTTCCCCCAAACAATCATAGTTTCTTTGACTTGTTCTTCCTCTAATTTCATTCCCAGTAAATAACCATATAATTTTTTAATCACTTTCTCATCAGTACCCATCAAGATCTTATCTAAATCAGTCTGCTTATCATAAAATCCCTCCGTTTTGGAATCTTCATCATACCTTGAATGTATTTGTGCATATGAAAACCAATTCATCCTTATACCTTGTTCCTCTAAGTTTTGGATCGATTTAAGTTCACCCTTTTCATCCAAAAGTTCCCCATATCTAACTGTTTGTTCCTTCTTGTAGATTATAGGATAGGAAAATGCTTCAATGGTCGATAACCAAACTGGAATTTTCAAATAACATTGTCTTTTTATCTTCTCCCAATTTAACCACAAAGACTCCCGTACATAATGTTTTCTAAAATAACCCTGTGTTTTAGTTCCCTTATACCATAAAAAAGCATGCCAGCCCAACAGCAAGTCATGCCCTTCTAATGTCAACAACCTATGTTTCCTTAATGTTATCCATTCTTTGACCCACATCAAACTTGCAGCTTGATAATACAATTCCCAATTAGGCAGGCCAAAACCTCCTCTAATTCTAGCATCTTGCAAAAGCTTTAGCTTTATTCTCGCTTTTTTACCTTGCCATATAAACTTCAACATGATTTTATTTAAATCTTCAAAATAGTCTTTTCCAAGCCTAATTGGTATTGTTTGAAACAAAAATAAAATTCTAGGTAAAATATTCATCTTAATTGTTGAAATTCTCCCTATTAATGACAATTGCAAGTTTTCCCACTTCTTCAAATCTGTAGTTATCTGTTGTTTAAGTTTAATATAATTATTCTCCTTTAATGTGCTACATCTTGTTGTCAAATATATCCCCAGATACTTAACCTTATTTGTAACTTGAATTTTCAAAAGATCTGCCAGTTCTTCTCTCTGTCTCAATAGCATATTCTTTGTCAAAATCTTTGTTTTATCTTTATTTATTTTCAAACCAGCCACCTCTCCATATGTCTCTATCCTTTCCAATAACTTTGGAGCTGTTTCTAGCGGGTCTTCCAAAATAAAAGCTAAATCATCAGCAAAAGCTTGTAGTTTAAATTCTTCCTTCTTAATTTTCATTCCTTTTATGCTTTTATCATCCCTAATATTTCTATTCAACACTTCCAAGGTCAACACAAATAGCAAAGGAGATAGGGGGCATCCTTGTCTTGTACCTTTCCTTATATTAATAAAATCTGTAAGTTCCCCCTCCATCATTACCCTTGCTGTCTGTTTATTATATATGGCTTCTATTGCTTGAATAAATTTTTTAGCAAAACCCATCTGCTCCAATAATAATAACATAAATCTCCAGTTCACATTGTCAAATGCTTTTTGAGCATCTAGGAATATCAAAGCCATTTGCTTTTCAGGATGAGCCTCATAGTATTCCAAAGTGTCCAAGATTACTCTCATATTGTCTCTAATTTGTCTCTTTGGCAGAAATCCATTTTGATCTGGGTGAATAAAATTATTTAAATATTTTTTAAGTCTTTCTGCTAAGATTGAAGCAAAGATTTTGTAGTCTGCATTCAATAAAGAAATAGGTCTATAATTCTTAATTTGCAGTGGGTCAGTCTCTTCCTTCGGTATAAGTGTAATATAAGCCTCTGACCATGTTTTAGGTATCATCTTTTTTAACATAACTTCATTCATAACTTCTAACAATTGGATGCTCAATGATTCTTGAAATGTTTTATAGAATTCTGCTGGAAGCCCATCTGAACCCAGTGCTTTCCCATTATTTTGTCTCTTAAATGCTTCATTTAGTTCCATCATTGTTATATTGCTTTCTAGCATTTCTTCAGTCTCTTTAGGTATCTTTGGTAAATTAGCTTCCTGTAAATACTGTTTGACTTTTTCCTCATCAATATTCTCTTGTTTATATAGTTGCCCATAAAAATCTCGAATAATTTCTTTTTTCTCCTTATTCCCATAACAAACTTGGCCTTGTTCATCTATTAACTTCAATATTTTTCTTGATTCCTTCTCTTTTCTCAATTTATATGCTAGCCATCTACCTGGTTTATTTGCATCTTCAAAATAATTCTGTTTAGAGTTTCTGATTTTCTGTGCCAGTTCTTCTTTCTCTATTAATTCCATTTTATGTTTAATTACATCCAGCTTCAATTTAATATCCTTTTTCTGTGGCATTTTCTGTAATTCTTTTTCAAGAATTTTATACTCATCTTCCAAGGCTTAGAAGCTTGCCTTTTCCTAATATTCTTTTTTCTTGTATAATCTATTATCAAACCTCTAGCGTATGCCTTCATTGTATCCCACACATTCTGCGTTGAAGTATCTTCTTTTTTATTTTCTCTGAAGAAAAAAGCCAATTCCTTCTCCATCCATTGTATAAAATCTTTCTCCTTTAAAATAGTATTGTTTAATGTCCATCTCGATCTTTTTTTTTGTCCCTTCCATTTAATTGTCATTGGGCTATGATCTGCCCAAGTACTTGTTTCAATATTTGTTTCTTTAATATTGGATATTAATTCTGTTGAGATCCAAATCATATCTAATCTGGACCATGATAAATGTCTATTTGAATAAAAAGTATATTGTTTAGCTTTAACATTTCTTTCTCTCCAAATATCTTTTAAAGTTAATTCATCTGTCATTTTAAAAAAAGACCTTGGGAGAGCCTTTCTATTTTGCTTTGTTGTGGTTGCTATATAGTCCAATTTATTGTCCACAATTCCATTAAAATCTCCCATCATAATTATATTAACATAGTCCAGTCCAATTATTTTCATGTGTAGCTTTTTATAAAACTCTTCTTGTTTATCATTCGGAGCATAAATTGCAATCAAGAGTATTTTTATATTATTGTCCATTATTTCTACCATTAATACTCTTCCATCTTCATCCCTGTAAATCAATTTTGCTGGGATAGCCTCTTTAATGTATAGAACCACTCCTCTTTTCTTACATTGAGTCAAAGAAGTAAATATTTCCCCCAATTTTGGCTGTAATAACAATTGTTCATGTTGTTTTTTAATATGAACTTCTTGTAAACAAATTATATCAAATTTTAATTTCTCTAATTTATGAAAAGTTTTCCTTCTTTTAACAGCTGAATTAAGCCCATTTATATTCATTGTAATCAGTTTTTTTTCTTCCATGATTATGCTTTATATTTAGGTCTAACTGCTCTCGTGGATCTCACTTCACGCTGTTCTTTGCTATCCATCTGTCCCCCTACTGCTCCTTTCTCTTTTTCAGTCTCCAGTTGTTCCTCTTGAAACTCAATTAATGAGACCTCTATCTCTGCTTCCTCTCTTCTTCCTCCAAAAAATTCTGCATGGAAAAATTCTGCTTTCTCAATTGAATCAATTCTATATCTCTGCTCTTGCCACCTAAACATTAGTCCTTCTGGAATCATCCATCTATAATTCACTTCGTTTTCCAATAGCATTTTAGTCAGAAATCGATATTCTCTTCTCATCTCTCTCATTCTTCTGGGTATTTGTTTTAAAACCACAACCTCTTTACCTTTGTATTTCAATGTTTTCTCTCTTACTACTTGTAATATTTGCGTTTTAATGGATTTTTTAGTAAATCTAATATGGACTTCCTTGGGTAATTTATTTCTCATCGCATACCTTGTATAAACTCGATATATCTCATCTATTCCATCCATCATCTTTTCCTCTGTAATTTCCAAAGCATCTGCCAAAATTTCTATCATTACTGCTGCCAAGTTTTCTCCTTTTTCCTCTTCTATATTTTGAAATCTGAGGTAAAATTCTGACCTTTCCATCTCCCACCTCAACATCCCACCTTTTTCTTGTTCAACCTCTGTTAATCTACTGTCAGTATTTCCAATCTTCTTCTCTCTTTGTTTTCCTTCTTCCTCAATTTTTTGGAATCTCTCCTCATACTTAACCATCATTTGTTTAATGTTTTCCACTTTCTTCTCTATTCTTTGTTCAATATTTTCTGTTCTTTGTTCAATATTTCCTGTTCTTTGTTCAATGATGTTTGATTTTGTCTTGAGATCTTGGATTCCTTGCATAATCATCTGTAAAGTTACTCTTTCTTGTTCCTTATCTTGCTTCAACATTGTCTGAATTAAACGTTGTCCTCCAGCTGGTGGGGAAGCAGAGGTAGAAGCAGAAATGCCAGATGATATTGGTTTCCTGCTCATTTCAATGCTTCCAAAGCTTCAAATTCTTCTTGACTTTTAATCCAACTGGTAGAGCAGCCAATTATAATCCAAAATGGAAAACTCCAATAGTAAAAGACACGAAACCAAAGAAGAAACAGCAAAAAAGGAAGAAGAAAGATCTTCAGGTTCTTCTAGACCCTAATCCAATTACGAAATAGTCCACCATAAAAAAGGAAAAAAATAGAAAGGAGAAAAACAAATCCAAAAATAATAATATTGATTAAGAGCAAAAAGAAAAAGAAAAAAGAAAAAAAACAAAAAGTTCCCAGATTCTTCACACCTTAATCCAGTTGAAAAGTCTCAATAATCAAAAAAAACAACAACAAAGTGGTCCAAAAACATAGATAGGAAAAGCAAAAAAGTCCCAATAAAAAAGAAAAGAAAAATAAAGAAAAAACCCTGAGGCTTTCCCTTTAAAATAAAAGACAAAAATAAAAATATTACTAGAATTGAAATTTAGAAAAAGGCTAGCGAATGGGGTATATATAAGAAAGCACACTGCACTTTATTTATTTATCCAAGGCTCTTGTTATGACTCTCTTCTCCAGCAGCTTCAAAGCCAAACCTCAAGTGTTCTTGATAACAGTCCAAGAAAGCACCTGCAATAATATTTTGCTGTGCTCTCCCTCTATCTTATCACGTTAAAATGTCCTTGAGGTCTTTTTCAATTCTCTCCAATTCAAATAAAATACTTTCAAGCCTCTAGTTGGCAGTGTTGCAAAGTTTCTTAATGCTCTTCCTCCCCCCCAGCCAGAAAAAAGGAGTAATATATACAGAAAAAAAAAAAAATAGCCAAAGGGAGCCTCTATCCTAAAGAAAGTTAAAAAATCAAAGGGAGCATAAAAATATATATAAGAGAAAATTCAATCCGGTTACCTACAAAGTCACAGTAAAATCTCCCCCAAAAAATATAGAGAAAAGAAAAAAAAAAAAACCCAAGCCTCAATTTGACATCACTTTAAAAAACGCCGCTCAGACAATTTCAGTCAAAAAAAAAAAAAAGTCTCACAGATTTCTTCTTTATTCAGGATGTCCTTTCCAACCTCAGCGAATTTACAACACAAAAAAGTTTTTCTCACCCAGCCGACACACTTTCACTCCAGCCACTTTCTTTCCGGAGCTGTCCCGACTTCAGCAGCTATGGGGGCTGCCTCTCCGCCGCCAGCAAAAGGGCTTCTTCCGGATCAAACCAGAGATTTTGCGATATCTCTGGGATCCTGGAACAGTACCCTTCTCAATCCCCGTCTCTACAGGACGGTTTAGGTCCGTTGGGACTGACCAGGGGCGAAAATATCGGCTGCGATCTCAGAGTCCCGAGATCGCAGCTGTATCGCCGAAACGAAGCTCCGCCTTCTCCCATACAGTCCTTTTCATATTCGAGACTGTATGGATCTAAGATCAATGTTATGGTCCATATATCCCTGATATTTTGTGGATCTTGCAGAAAGTTTTGCAAGTTGAACAAATCTATTTTTGGCTCAGCTACCCCTCCATAGGAAAAGAATGCAACATTTTCTTTGAAACAACAGGACAGTAACAGTCATGTCAACTCCCACATTTTCAGAATTCCCTACTGAATTCAAAATTGCACTGTTGTACTTTGATGTTATCTCCTCATCCTCTCTAGTTGACCTGAAAGAGATTTTTCTCCTGCCCTTGCCTATCCCTGTGAGCAGTTTATATCTTCTTGGTTTGAAAATCAGTGCTGTAAGAAAAGGTTGAGGATGGGAGAAAGGGATACTATTGGTAGTATTACCTTTGCACTGGGCTATTGGCTACCTACTTGATTTAAAAAAATAGTGTAAGGTGATTAAAATGTAATAACTGAAATTCTGCAAAATTTGCTACTTACCAATCCTTTACTAACTGTACTGAAGTTGTACCCAATAATAGACTAGGAAGCAGATCAATTTCTTTCAAAATATTTGCTAGCCGAACTGGAAGCTCATGCCGAAGAAATGAGAATGAGGTTTTCTCACATGCATTTGTTGAACCTACAAAAAAGGAAATATATATAAAATATTTTCAGTGCAATGTGCTAGAACAGTTTCAATAAACTTCCTACCCATATTAATAGCATGCACAAGATTTACATATTTTCTCTTTGCTGCTAGCTGGAATTTTAAGCAATTGAAATGAGATAGGTCCAGTTGTAGCAGTGTCAGAATTACAGATGCATTTGCATGGAACTTGATTGCCATATGGATTATCCAAACCCAAATAAACTGTAAACTAGAGGTTTCCAAACTTGGCAACTTTAAGACTTATGGACTTCAATTTCCAGAATTATCCAGCCAGAATTCTGGAAGTTGGAGTCCACAAGTCTTAAAGTTGCCAAGTTTGGGGACCCCTGCTGTAAACTATAGTATTACACCAACATCTTATAAAAACAAAAAACAAAAAAAAGTACTATATATGTGCTGCATATAGTACAAAAATGTACTATATGTGTGCTGAATTGTGTTAATAAACTTATATTGAAATGGCTGTATATGGGAATTTTTAACAATTACATTCAGCATTAGGAATATGTAGTTTTAAAATGATTCTAGTATTTCAATAGTAATATCACACATTGCTTTAGAAAACAGCTACACCTAAATAAAAGTCAAGTATTCGTAACCAATGAAGTAGGTTTGCTTAAAACATAAAAAACAAACTATAACTCTACACATACTGATTTAACAATCATACTTAACTTTTATTGTAACAGTCTGCTATTTCAAAGGTCAATGGTTCAAAACAGTATCAGAAATAAAGAAATTCTGACAGACTGCTCTTTCATACTACAAGAAGCAATACAGTAATACACCAAATAAGATGACTTTTTTTAAAAAAAATCCAGTTAAACTGGCAGAACAGACAAAAAACAATTTATATACATTCATAATAGAACAACAGAGCTGGGAGGTACCTTGGAGGTCTTGTAGTCCAACCCCTTGCTTAGGCAGAAAACCCTATGGCATTTCAGACAAATGGGTATCCAATCTCTTCTTAAAAACTTCCAGTATTGGGGCATTTACAACTTCTGCAGGCAAGTTGTAATGTATATAAATCATTTAGATTGAAGAATTGGGGAAGGAATTAAACCCATTGAGACAATTATAAAGATTCCTAGAAGTAATTGTGTAAAATCCACAATATCTAATTTCTTTTTCTCCCTTTTAAAAAATTAATTGAGGAAAGCAAAATATGTGTATTTTAAAATGTATACTTTAGTACATTGATAGGAATACTGTTAGTACTAGCACCAGTATTGACTACTAGCAACACTATTGGCTACTAGTAATGCTAATCATAACCAAAACAAAAATACCAAATGTGTTACATTTATATAAACATGTAGTAATATATTGTATAGAAAAAATGATATATTGGAAAAATGTGCACATGCTATATTAAAATTTCAGTTCATTGTCTAAGCACCATAACATTTAGGAAATATCACAAATCAAGATACATTAAGTAAAAGCAAAACATTTGTACAACAAAGTTGTAAAAATAAGTTGCACAAATATTCTCAATAAAGTCTTTTCAAAAATGATAGAAAAATAATAAGTCATGAAACTTAGCCTGGAGTACAAGGTACAAGAAAGATGAAGAAACAAAGCAGCACTTAGTGGACTTCAAAAGATGAGCATTACAATGTTACTCAAAAGCAGTTTCTGTTCTAATCAGTTAACCTTGTTAGTTGCACATTAAATTGCAATATATAAAATTGTGGCCAAAATTGCTGTGTTTAGAACCTATGTCTGAATATCTGAATTGATATCTGAATTGCATCATATCAGCTTAAGGCCACCTGGAAAGATGTGGAATTCATAGAAACAGATCCCAGAATAAATGCCTTATCTCAAAGGGGACACTAATTTGAGAGCTTAAGCTATAATGAACTTTAAAAGACTGAGGCAGTACTATCATCCTTACAATCCACAGAGTATCCCAACCCTCCAACTATTTTCAAACTTTTCTCTCACTCCTCATTCTCTACTAGAGGATTCCCCAACTTCAGAAAATGGGAAGAATCTCAAACTTCCCACTGCTTAGAGGAGAAAGTGTCACGGTCCGATTTCTCAAGCAAAGGACCTACAACCTCAAAGACACCCCAACTTCGAAGCATTTAATGTGGGATAGCACTGATAACGGCCCCACCCAAAACGTCCTGGCAGACGTGTTGGGCGACAGGTCTCCAAATTCCCAGCCATGAGACCGGGAGCCCTCCAAGGCTGACCTAGAGATCCACCAGAGGTCTCCCTTCCTACACCCACCCCACTCCGCCATTCAGGCCCCTCACCGAAATCCAGAAATTGCTTGATAGAAAGCGGCGATGGAGAGAAACGCGATAAACGTTCCACCTCTTTGGTTGTTTCGCCTCCGGCACCGCTATTGGCGGTGAAGCCACCAACACTAGCACTAGCACTAGCACTAGCACTAGCATTAGCACTACCAGCAGCCAAAGGAGCCGCGTTTCTCAGGACAATCCGCCCAGCCTTCATCGCAGCTGTGAACAAGATTAAAGGTGGCGCTAACAAGACTCTTCACTTTAAATCCCCTGCACGTGCAACACCTATGGACACCTCCCTCGGGGGGGAGGGGGGCTTTCAAATTAAGCCACGCCCCGGACTGGGGGTGAAGGTAACCGTCAGAAATGGAAGAAGGTGGAGGCTAAGCCACGCCCCCTTGCGGTTAACGGTCAGAAAAGGGGCAAAAGGAACACCCCTGGGGGGTGAATGTTATTACTTCTGATGACCCAAGCACCTCAGAAGGAGGGAAGAAGAGGTTAGGAGGTGTGTCTCTGCAGCATCCAATAAGGTCGCGCTATTTTCCAGCCCTTTCCCCGAGTGACAAACGGCATCTTTCGTAAAATTGTTTTACCGTATTTACCGCCATTCAGAATAGCCCTTCCTTCACCCGCCTTGACAAAACCCCAACCGATGACCGCGCGGGTGATGGGGGGGGGGAAATGGGGGAGAGAGAAAGGAGTGTGGCTTTTTGTCGGCTTGTCATTGGTTTTTCTAATTTAAGTTCGCTTCTGCGTGGCAACCAATCAGATGGCTCGAATTATCAGTCGTGGAATCTTGACTTCTGGCGCGACCTGGCTATTGAAACAACTTGGCCCCGTTCCTGCTATTTTCCAAGAAGGGCGAGAACACCCCCGAGGCGGGAATCAGTCATGCTGGGCCTGCCTGTGGCAGGGAGCCAGGCCCTGGAGGACTGTTGTTGAACAAGTTCCTTTCCAAAAAAATATCTTCTCCAAGGGTCTTCGACAACATTATCTTTCCCCTTGAAATATTCTACACGCAACGCTAAGGATAGCTAACGTCTGTCAGGGCAAGAATAAAATAAATCCTAAACTCTGATTATTTTCCAACCATTCTCTACTTTCCAAATAGTCTCTTCGTTTCCGTAGTTTTGAGGTTCCTTTGCCTCCCTCCCTCGCCCCAAACTGATTCTTGAAAAGCTTCAAAACAAATTCATGAGGCAATTCAAGACTTTTAAAAGGATGTTAGATAAGCAATGATTTACTGTTATGGGGATTGGGAGACAAAGAAAGACAAAAAAAAAAAAAATGAATAGCAAGATTTCCTAAAAAACTATTTCTCAATCTCACGAATTTAAGGTGGGTGACTCCCAGAATTCCCTGTTGCTACATAGTAGCTGTGGATTTTGGGTTATTAAAATCTACTAATCTTACAAGTTATTGAAGCTGAGAGACAGCAAGTCAATATTGTGAAATGGCAAGTTTTAGAAATATCCACAATTCTTGCTCTGTTTGGATGCTAGCAAATAAAATAGCAAGAAAAAGTTTTGTTTCTGCTTTCAGTTGTTGCTCTAGCTATTGTCAACTACAATTTAGGAATAGGTAGTGTACAATATATAGTATACTGAGCTGTTATCTAGGAGCTTAGGGTGAGAAAATGTGATCTATTATTTTCTTGATGAAAGAAGACACTATTTTGCCTTATCAATTATCTTTATCTTTATTTCTGGATTTTTATTTTTTGTTACTCTCATAGCATCATAGTCATATAACGTTATGTCTGCCTTAAATTTAAATCTCACAGACTTTAAGATGTATAAAAGATTTAACAGTAGCCTCATCTTTTAAAAACAAATTAGCATCAGTAATTTTTACTGGCAGAGAAAGTTATTCCACCTTCTTGTTGGGCATGAACTGCAATTTATCATCATCATCATCTTGGCATTTTCCCCACAGGTGCAAGGTGGGGAAAATGGCTTTTAGGATCAAGAGAGCCATTTGTGTTATCAAATGCAGCATCTGGATCTAATGGGGCATTTTTTTTCATGTCTGCATTTATTCATGAACTTCTGTTAATGCAAACAGATATCAGTTTAGATGGATTGTGTTCTTTTAAAAAGGAAATTACTTTCATGGAATGATCAACTAAATGATCTTACTTATAATGATCAACTAAAATTAATGGCTGGAAAATATAAATTAGCAAGTTCTGGATTTCTTATAGTTTGGTCATATCTAGTTTGGCCAGCTTAGAACATTCCAGTGAACATTTATACTTAATTGTTTTCCAGCTATATTGCCATCAATAAGAAGCAATATTTATAATTGGCCTTTAGCAAACAATTAGAGAAGAAAGTTCATAGCTCAACTTTCTGGCACAGATAAGACTAGGTAGATACAATGCATAGTTAGAAAAGCTATGTCAGTTTATTGATTTAGGACACATTTTATCTGAAAGTGAAGTTTAGTCGGAGTAAGTTCATGGTGCTGGAACCAAGACTTTTCACTTGGTCTGTGAAATTACCAGGGCTGTAGTGCCTCTACAACTAAAGTTTAGTAGGCGAAAGGTCAACTTTGGCAGAAGAAACAGTATCCTCCTCTGATTTCACAGAAGAGTCAGCTGTTTGGACTTCCTTCTAAATTAATCCTTACAGAGAAGATAGAAAAGGGTATTCACAATTCTTTTGTAAGCTGATTTCTTTTTGAACTTTTCTTTGACTCAGGTAATAATTTTTCTTATTGGACTCTTCAAATATTTTTCTAGAACATTCCTTCGTTTAGATTTTTTTTATCAAAACTCCAAATATTCTGAAGTATTTTTTTCCAGAAGAATTTGTCAGTGTATGCACTTCAACATTTGCTGTACATTTTTACTATAAAATGAATTCTGAACTCTAGTTCCTATTTGCACTATTATTTATATGAAGACATAACCACATCTATTTAAATGGTATATAATTATTGACAGGAGCATTTGGGATTATAGTCCTCTATATTAAATGTTTCTTTTTTGCATGATTCAAGGCTTGCTCAGATGGGAACTAATTCCACTTAATTACATGGAGTTTCTGTGAAGACATAGTACAAGTAATCCTCGATTTACAATAGCTCATTTAGTGACTGTTTCAGGTTACAAATCATTGAAAAAAACTGAGTTATGATTGTTTTTTACAGTTATGCTCATTGCAACATCCCCATGGTCACAATCAGAATTTGGGTGCTTGCAACTGGCTTATATTTATGACAGTTGCCGGGCCCAGGTCATGTGATCACCTTTTGCAACCTTCTGACAAAGTCAGTGGGAAAACCAGATTTTAACTGTTACTAACTGAACAACTGTAGTGATTCACTTAACAATTCGGGCAAGAAAGGTTGTAAAATTAGGCAAAATTCACTTAACACATGTCTTGCTTAGCAACAGAATTTGGGGATCAATTGTGGTCATAAATCAAGGACTATCTGTACATATTGCTCTGTAACAGTTTTAAACACTCAAACCATGTTATTTGCAGTTATTCAATGCGGCTATAAATTTAAATTCACATTTAAATTTGTGTATGCATTTTTCTTAATGTTCTTGTTAGTTGGCTTGTCCATTACTGTGTCCTTTCAGTCAATAACTAAAAGATCTGTTTGAATGCATTTTAATCATGTTTATATTTTATTCATGCAAGTTCCTGCAACCAATACAACTCCCGTGCAAAGCCCTCACAGATTCATCCTGTGTCTACCCGTTTGCCAAATATAGGGAATATTTTGACAAAATATTCATATCTAATTGTTGCAACTAATCTGAAATTATTCAGAATATTTCTACAATGGGCTTTGATACCACTCCACAGAAGCATCACAAATTTGATTTATCCCATTTTACTGAAGAGCCAGTATATTTTATTGTACCTTAGCTTTTCAATATCTTGAGCTATTGGAACTCTTTGGGTTGGGAGTAGGTTGCTGAAATGAGAAGGAATAACATTGAGGAAAAGGAGGAAGAGTTGTAACAAGACAGTGGTCAGATCAAAGAGATCTGAATCCTGATGAGAACTGTAACTTGTCTATGCATCTCAGACAATGGTCTCTTTAGTTATCACAACAATAAAGGGAGGGTCAACAAAGCACATTCAAATTGCAAGATTCTGATACTATAACCTTATAATACAATGAGTACTAGTATGCATGATTTTAGTTTCCTAGTCTATTCTACTTAGAAATGCTGGCAGTTTTCCGTTAGCAGAACCAATTTGTTATTTGTGATCTCCAAGTGTGGTTTTCTTGGTTTTCTGCCTCCTTTCTTACAAGCTGTTGGCTGCCCTAGTTCATTCACACAAAGTTTTAAAACATCTAGTTAATAAGTAACTGTCAACAAAAGAGTCACCAGAACTGGACCAGATAACTTCAATCCTTTGCATTTCATATTTTAGTATATGAGAACTATAATGTAGAGGTAATTCAGAACATTATAAAAATTTACATTAAAAAGTACAAATTAACAATTTACCTTCACACAATAACTTATAAAGTGGTATGCTAAAACCTACAAAACAACACAGCTGATTGAATATTACCTATGCCTGTGGCTTATCTTTTTTTTTTGAACAAATTTTATTAATTTTTTAAAAACAATACACAAACAAACAAAATATAGGATGTAGTAACATAAAATATCTTTTCTAAAAAAAACAAATAAAATATCTTATTTAAAAAGAAAATAATTCCAAATTATAACATTTCTATACAAACACAATTTAATATGTATATTTATCTGATCTGATCAACTTCATATCTTTTCCCAACTTCTCTTTATTGCTCCCTTTCCTTCTATTTAGTTGTATTTCTTTTGCCTTGAATTATATATATTCATTGTATATAATTTCATTAGTTCTCTTCCTTTCAAACATAGACAAACATTATACAAAACATCAATACATAAAACTTCTTTTTGGAAAGCAGTTTACCCCGGGTTAAATCTTTTTGTTGAGACATAAATCAAATTCGTACTCACTTAATATACTATTTCGTATCTTATTTAACATTCGATATTTTCTATATATTTTCTCTCTCCTATTCACTCTTTTAATTCTATTTTATTTATTTCATCTCAGTTTAAAAAATTATACTTGTATCTTTTGTCCGTTCTCTTTCCATCATCTATTAATCCTTTCTTTCTAATACAGTATTTCTCCTGTAAACACTGATTGAAGTATGACAACTTTTTATTTCCCCCCTAAATTTAACTCTTAAAATAATACATATTTTCCATACTGATTCTGCTTCATACATTCTAAGTACTACATTTCAAAATAATAACACAAGCAAATAATATTAAATTTAATAAGTAATAATAAACCCCCCAAAAAAAGGAATATTGAGTTTATGATATAATAAGAACAATGTTTCATAGGAAATTAAACTCTATTATTAAATCTTAAACATTTTCATAGCTTCCCTTTAATGCATTATTAACTCATATAATATTTTAATTTTCTAACTCAGTTTCAAATACTAATATCTACAATAATCTTATGTACTTTTGCAGAATCATTTTTATAAAATTATATCTTACCCCTTATCTCTGAAAAAAACCTGTTTTTAACATCTTGTTTAAAACCTTTATGACTTCTCTTTCCTTTTTCCCTTCTTTTCTTGTCAATTCTAGCTTTTTGACCCCCCCCATCTCCCAAATTTCACTGTCTTAATCTTCCCTCTCTGTTGTATTTCCCTTTTCTGTTGCTTTCTGACATCATATCGATTTTTCATCTTATTTTTCTTTTTCTTGGTTGCTTTTTTAAGTCCTGAGTTCACCTTTTCCTTACCCCCCCTTTTCACTTTTCTTCCTCCACTAAGAGTATCTGTCCATTAAAGATGGCTTCTTGTTCTTCATCCCAGCCTTCCTGTCGTTGTTGTATTTCTTGATAGGTAGAGATCGCCATTTCTAAAAAGTGGAAAATAGATCCAGAAGAGCCCTTGTCTTCTTGTTCCTCTTCTTTCAATTTTTGAAATTCCATTTGTAATTCTTCAAAAGATAATGCCATTTTTTCCTTTTTTTAAAAAACAACCCAAATGTCTTTAGCCTTTTAAGAAATAGTTCACAAAAATCCCAAAGTCACAAAGCAAACCAAATCAAAGCAAACAGTTTCATTTAGCACTTTCTTCTTTCTATATCTTCACTTCCTAGGGTAGAATTCAAATACACAGTTCCAAAGTAGTCTTCTAGAAGTCGTAATATCTTTTATTTCTGATCTTATAAACTTAAAGCAGTCTCCTTCAGTACAATCTTGTCGGAAGAAATATCCATCTGGTTCAGTTTCAAGCTGGGAGAAAGACACAGGAAACATGGTGGCTGATTGGAAAGATGGTTTAATGATGAACAGAACCACCAGTGTTTATGGTTTCGGTGCAGCTGATAAAATGGAGTTAAGAGTGGGTGGGTTTTATACCTTCTTTGGGCTTTGTATTTGAGCTTCCTATTCCTGTGCAAGAACATGTCCTTTAACATTCTATTGGTTGTTGTCAAAATCCTATGGAGTCATGTAGGGGTTACATAGGGGTCATAGCTGGCTCTACAGGCAAAAGAGGAAATGCAAATTCTAAGTATTTGTCTGAGCTAATCTGGTCAACCTCTGGCTTATAGTTTATCTGCACTCCTGGTTGGAAGTTTGGACTGCTCTGGGATGATGCAATGAAAAGGCTTGTGTTTTATATGTTTTTTGTCTGTTGTTAAAATCAATAAAACTTTTACCAAAAAAAAAAAAAAGAAAGAAAAGGCTTGTGTTCTGAAAGGGTGTTGGGCAATACCTATAGTGGCTTAATGGCTTTTGTCCTGTGTTGGATATTGGATGACAGGCTGCTTCTAATCCTAACATTCTGCCTTTGTTCAAACTTTGCTGCAGGGGGTTTCAAAATATCCTGTCTTGAATGGATTTCTGCCTGCAGTGTTTGCTTTGCTTATGAATAGAGCTATTTAGATACTTGTTTTCCTCTTTCAATAAGCTCTTTATCTCTCAAGTGTTGGCATCTGCTATGGGATATTAAGAAAGACTTGCTGCTTCTAAAAACATGTTTCTCCATTTCTCCTTTAGAGAAATATAATATTCTGCCTTTTTTTTTAAAGCAAATTTTATTAATTTTTAAAGACATAAAAAACATAGATACACAAAAATACAAAACATAAAAACATAAAAAATCTCTTTTCTGAAAGTTGCTTAGTCCCGGGTTAAGACTCTTGGTACAGACACAAATTCAAATTCATATTCATTTTACATACCATTCCATATCTTATTAACATTTTCATTTTTCTATATAACTTCTCCTTTCTTTTAAATTTTCTCAACTTCATTTTACTTATCTCCTCTCAATTCAAATCATAATATTTATTATTCTTTGTCTGTTCTATTTTCAACTATCCATTTATCTTTCTTCTTTGAAAAAAAAAAACTTCTCCTGTACACTAATTGGAGTATGACGCCTTTATCTCTTTCCCCTATATTTATAATACTTAACATAGAATACATAGATTACATTGGGATTCTGTCTGGTACATTCTAAAATTATGCAGTATTATCAAAACAATACAAATCAATTCATTAATATTAATATTCATTTATATCTTAAACATTTAACACATTTTTTTCAGTTAAATCACATACTTCTATGGGAGCACCTATTTTCCATAATTATTCTCCCCCCACATTGCATATTATAGATCATTATTTCATTACATGTTCCCCCTTCTTCTTCAAATCTCTCATTTCACAAATAGTTTCACTAGTATAACATGGTCTAATCATTAATATTAACAATCATTTATATCTTAGACATTTTACCCATTTCAATTAAATATCATGCCTTTGTGGGAACACTTCTTATACTTTCCAAAATTATCCCCCCCACACATCACATATCTTAAATCATTGTTTCATTAAAGTATTCCCCTTTCTTAACAAAGATTTCACTAAATTATACTAAATATTTTATCACATTTTAAATTGCATATTATTTCCGATCTTCTATGGTTATTTCTAAATACAGATATAGAAATACAATCCTATGTACCTTTCTAGAATCCCTTTTTCAATAACATTTACCCATTATCTCTAAAAAAAACTTTTTTTTCTTTGCATCTTGCTCCCCACCATTAAGGCTTCTCATCCCTCCCTTTCTCCCTGGCTTCTTCTTCTCCTTGTCCTCTTTACCCCCTTGTCTCTCCACCCCCCTTTTATTCTGCTTTCCTCCTTTCTGTTGTTTTCTAGCCTTTTCACCTCATTCTTCTCCTTTTGGATTGTTTTTCCAGGTCTTCTCCTTTTTCTCTTTCTTTTTTTCTTCCCCAATCAAAGTCACTTGTTCTTCAAAGATGGCTTCTTCTTTGTCCCAATCATCCTGTTGCTCATTCAACTTTACATAAGTACAAACCGCTATTTCTAAAAATTGAAAAAGAGTGCCAAAGACATCTTTCCCTTCTTGCTTTTCATTTTCATATTTTTGGTAAATAAGTTTTAGTCCATCCACAAGTGGTGCCATTGTGTAGAGAAAAAGTTTTTCCAAACAACCACCCAAGTGCTTTTAATTAGAAATAATTCTCAGAAATTCCAAAGTCACCAAGCAGTCCAAACAAGCTGTTTCTTTTAAATACTTTCTCCTTTTTCACTTTCTCTTTCTGGGATTAAAGTTTGATCACAAAGTTCTCTTTAAAATATATCTTTTGGAAGTCTTATTGATGTTTAGTAACTCTTTAAAATTAACTCTTTAGAGTTTTAGGCAATCTTCTCCTTATTTTCAAGTTGCTCCAATTTTTTTTTCCTCTCCCTTCCCACTCACTGCCAAAAAAGATTCTTTTTTTTCCCCTTTAAATATTCAGAAATCTTTATCCCTTCAACATTCAATTACCTCCAACACAGGTTTTCGGATTTCTCTTATGGTTCCATCGCTGTCACATTAGGAAGGAGATTCTCCGCGATTTCTGCTGCGCTCGCCGCCAAGGTGCCCCCGATCTAAATGGGTCTGGGGGCTATGGCTGCCTTGTAGAGGCAGCTGAAGAAAGAGGGGATCCGGATAGAGGTTTGGGGGTATCGCAGACCCCCTCCTCAGCCGGGAAGAACCCCTTTTTCCCAAGGTGGTGGAGTGGCGGTCAGTAATGGCCGCCACAAAGAAGCCTGCAGCCGGGTAAGATTTGTGCTGGAGGAAGAGGGAAGAGCAGTGAAAGTTGCTTCTGACTGGGACAAAGCTAAGAGAGAGTGCCCTGGAACTTGGAAGGCTGCTAAGGATACATTGTTTCCAGAAAGAGTTACAAGCGGCAAACATTCTAAAAGGGAAAGTTGTTTTTTTTTTCTTTTCAATATTCTGCCTTTTTTAATATGTCCTAAAATATTTCATTCTTCTAAGAGGGATGGTTTCCCACATGCTTCTAAAAACATGTTTCTCCATTTCTCCTTTAGGAAAATATAATATTCTGCCTTTTTTAATATGTCCCAAAATATTTCATTCTTCTAAGAAGGATGGCTTCCCACGTACTCAAGTCTTCAAATTTCATTGGTTTGCCAGATTGTTGGAGGAAGTCAGTATGTCATGACTGAAGGCAGAACAAGAAGCAACGGATGGAAATTAAGCAAGGACAGAACCAACCTAGAACTAAGGAGAAATTTCCTGTCAGCGAGAACAATTAATCAGTGGAATAACAAGAATTATATTCACTATGTCACCTTTTGCATTGAGACCATTGTGAAACATGATAGAATATTGGGAATCAATCAACATATTGAGTACTATGAACATGGCTTCAATTAATTATTACTTTACAAAATTACTTATAAAACATTCCACATGTAAATACTTTCAAATTCATTCTTTTTAAAAATAATATTCCAATCATTCTGATCTTTCAGTTTCTAATAAGTCTTCTGTTATTCTCTATGTTACATTTATTAATTATAGAATCATTTTGTTTTAGTACATTCTGAACCCATTAGATGATCAAGTGTCCTTTCAACTAATTTGGGAAGAATCTTATGCCAAACTCAGTAGACGTCACTGGACTGATTATTATGTGCTTGGTGGCTAATATTAGATCACTCTCACTCAACAGCTTGATTGGAGTTTTTTTAAAAGTGATGCATGCCTTTTGACTGATCTTCTCTCTACAAAACACTTTTTCTGAATGTGGAAATTATGTGCCAAATTAATTGGTTGTACAATTGAGTTCAATTTATATTCTAAGTAAGATAGTTATTAAATGAAATTTGCCCCTTTCTTATCATAGTTGTGAAGTGAATAACTGCAGTTGTTGACTTAGTAACATAGTTATTAAGTAGATCTGACTTCCCATTGACTTTGCTTATCAGAATGTCACAAAAGGTTATCCGATTCTGGGACACTGCAAGCTGTCATAAATATGAGTCAGTTGCCAAGCATCTGAATTTTGATCATGTAACCCACAGGGAGACTGCAACGGTCAGAAGTGTGAAAAATAATCATAATTCATTTTTTTCAGTACTGTTGTAACTTCACTAAATGAATTATCATCAGTCACTAAATGAATTATTGTACAATGAATATTACCTAAAATGACAGTCCATAATTATATTTGTATTGTTTAGGATGCATGGTTTTCTTCAAAGATTTGCTGTATATGTTTTCTTGTCTAACAGATTATGGACATCATTAATAATTCCCAGAATTTGTGGCCTATGGTCTGAATGCCTTGCGATTTTCTTCCTGGTAATTTTCTTGCTCTTTTTTTCACTGTCCTTATTTTTATTGTAAGTTGTTTAGAATGTAATATACATGCTTATAATGGCTCTCTTGGCTTTTGGTAAGGTAAGAAATAATAATAGAAGGATAACATACACATAATCAAGTCTGTTATGAAGCTTAAGGAATGAGAACAACTTTAACAACTTCCACAAAGATTAGTGTCTAAACTTCTTGGCCTTTCTTATTCAATCTAACTTTATGGATTATGGATTTCCTGTCTGGCCAATCACAGAAAGTCAGATTAGGTAATCATACCTCTTCAGCCCTTATTCTTAATAATGGTACACCACAGTTGCGTGTTGAGTCCCTTACTCTATACTCTTTATGTGCATGATTGCATTCCCACTCACGCTAGTAATACTATTACTAAATTTGCAGATGATACAACAGTGGTAGGACTTATCTCGGGGGGGGGGATGAGTCTGCCTACCAAGATGAGATGGACAGGTTGCTTTTGTGGTGTGGAGACAACTTGGTCCGCAACACCAATAAGACCAAGGAGCTTATAGTGGACTAAAAAAGGAACAGATCAGACATCCAGCCCTTGCTTATCAATGGAGACCGAGTGGAGCAAGTGGCCAGTTTTAAGTTTCTGGGTGTTACCATAAAAGGGGACCTGACCTGGGGTGCTTACATTGCAGCACTGGTCAAAAAGGTCTAGCAGAGATTATACTACCTGAGACTTCTCAGAAAACAACAACTGAATGAAAAACTGCTGGTGACCTTCTACCACTGCACAATAGAGAGTATCTTAACTTATTGCACCTCTGTATGGTTTGCCAATTGCACAGTGGCAGATAGGAAAGCATTCCAGAGGGTTAATGTCATTACGCAGAAGGTCATTGCCCTCTCCCCTATTTGGAAGAGCTTTATAGCTCCTGCTGCCATAAGAAAGCTCAAAACATTCTCAAAGACCCATCTCATCCTGGGAACCCTTTTTCTGAACTATTACTATCTGGCAGACAGTACAGAATAATAAAAACAGGGACAAATAGGCTGAAAAACAGCTTCTATCCCCCGCAGTAGCTCTTTTAAATTCTGCTGTATAGTGCAGTGTTGGCGTGGTGTCGGGGGGTTCCGGTTCAATGTGTAAAGGGTGAAGGATGTATATTTGTGTTTATTTTCATGGTCATAGTCATGATGTGCACTGAAGATGGTGTTTGATTTTGTTGTATGAAGTGCAATAACAATAAAGCAAGTTATAACTATATAACACAAAAAGTAAATACATAAAATGTAGAAGTGGAATTTTTAAGGCTAATTGCCCTATAATAAAAGTAAGTTTAAAAAACTGCAACTCTTAGATTTCAACATATTAAGGAAATATTCCTCAGCTACTTCTGCTGATTGCTTTGGTGCTCAGTTTGACCCAAATCTGCAAATTGAACACAATGGTTAGTTTTTCTTTATATTGTATGCTTTCTTCTTATCTCTGCATATGTGTACATTTTAATGCTTCAGCTTTATATACATAAATTTAGCTTTTTACCCATACAGCAATATACATACATACTTATGTCCAGTAACATTTTTCCACAAAAGAAACAAAAGCAATCACCAGTTGCTTTCTTGTCCTAGAAAATTGGAATGGTTTACAGACAGTGAGGTGCTGCAGTACCTTCCCAACTATCTATACTAAAACATTCCAATCCAGACAGAATTTTCTTAAACCAGGTTGAAATTGAAGCAGCATCAGCACAGGAGAGAAGCAGCTTAAGGTACATTGCAGAGATGTTGTTAATTAGAGAGCACAGTTGTCTTCTTTTTAAAATGCATCCATTTCCAAATATAATTTTGCCTTATTCTCTCTCCTGGTGTACTAATCCTGATGGCAAGTTATTTTTATTATGTTCAAATTGCAAGCTAATTAATTTTATGGATGTTTATATATTATTTGGGATCTTGAGCAATTTGAATATGTCACATCTGAATCAAATCATCTGACACACATTAAAAGAGATAAATCGGCAACCCACAATACAGGTCTTCTACAACAATTCATTTGAATAATTTTCAATTTCTTCTACAATTTTACCTCCCCCCTCTTTTATTTGTAATGTGCTTCAAATTTATCTATCTATCTATCTATCTATCTATCTATCTATCTATCTATCTATCTATCTATCTATCTATCTCTTTGGTTATTCGGGTTTTCTCCCGCGTAAGATTGGAAGTATCTAGGCAACGTTTCGATGAAGTCTCATTCATCATCTTCAGGCTTGGTCTTCAGCTCTGTGCTTCTCAGAGTGATGTGAGCTTGCAGCTGCTTCTTCCTTTTAATTGCTAGTGGGGGTGTGACTTGATTGGGTGGGGGCTTGGCTGTGTTCTGATTGGGTGGGGATGTGTTCTCATTGGTTGGGGGGTTGGCTGTGTTCTAATTGGCTGGAGGTGTGTTCTGTTTAGGTGGAGGCTTGGTTGTGCTCAGGTTAGTCTTAGTTGTTGGGGGATTTGAGCTGGTGAGCTGTGATCTTGCTGTTTGGCTTTGAGTTCGTGGTTCTGCTGCATCTTCATGGTGGGGGTCAGTTCGCTTCATGTATGGCCCAGAGGGGTTTGAAGTGGGTAGTGATGCAGCTGCAGTGCGGCTTCTGGTCCGTGATCGTGTCTCATCTTCTGTGAGGGTGTGAGTCTGCTTTCTACGTGGAAGTGTGGTGGTGGCATCTTGTGTGGCTCTCAGGGGTGTGGGTCTGGTGTCATTCTTCATGTTAGGTATTCGTCTGTTCATGAGGGCGGGTTTCCAAATGGCTGGTAGGCGGGAGGTATCATCTCGTTTATTCATGCTGTGTGGGCGTTTTTCTATCTCTATGGCTTCTCTGATTATTCTGCTGCTGAAATGTTCGGTTTTGGCCATAGTTCTGGTATTTTTAAAGTCAATCTCATGTCCTGTGGCTTTGAGGTGTTGCACCAGGGAAGAGGTCGTTTCTTCCTTTTTGATTGAGTTCTTATGTTCTTCAATGCGTGCACTTATTCTTCTGTTAGTTTGTCCAATGTATGTGGTGGGGCAGGCAGTGCAAGGGATTTCGTATACTCCTTGATTTTCTAACTCGATTTTGTCCTTAGGGTTTCTTAGGACAGTAGATATCTTTCTGTTTGTGCAGAATGCTGTCTTAATGTTGTGTTTTTGGAGGATCTTGCTGATTTTGTCTGTAGTGCCTTTTATATATGGGAGGAGGGCTTTGCCATTCTCTTGTTCTCTTTCTTGGATTTTGGTTGGGGTTTCCTTTTGGATTAGGTGGGTGATCTTCTTTCTTTGGAATCCATTGGCTGTCAGCACGCCGGTGGGAGTGTGTAGTTTGGTCTCTAGGTGTTGTTCGTCGGCTAAGCATTTTGTTCTGGAGATGAGTGTCTTGGCTACGGGATCGATCTGTGCTGGGTGGTGGTGTGAGAGTGCATGTAGATAGTGGTTTGTATGTGTTTTCTTCTGGTAAATGGTGTGTCCTAGGGAGCCATTGGATTTTTTGTATACCAAGACATCTAGGAAGGGAAGTTGGTTGTTAGCTTCTGTTTCCATGGTGAATTGTATTTTGGGGTGTAGGCTGTTGAGGTGTGTGAGGAAGTTGTTCAGTTTTTCTTTCCCATGTGGCCAGATTATGAAGGTGTCATCTACGTATCTGAGCCAGAGTTTGGGTTTGTGATCATATTTTTCTAGAGCATGTGTTTCAAAGTGTTCCATGTAGAGGTTAGCAATTACAGGTGAGAGGGGTGATCCCATGGGTGCTCCTTCTATTTGTTTGTATTTTTGTCCATTGTAGGTGAAGTATGTATTGGATAGGCAGTGGTTGGTCAGATCTAGGATGTGCTTGGGGGTTGTATTTGTTTTGGATGGCTGTCAAGGCTTCTTTTATTGGCACTTGGGTGAAGAGGGATATGACTTCGAAGCTCACTGGTAGGTCACTGGGTTGTAAGTTTTGTTTCTTTATGATCTCGATGAACTGGAATGAGTTTCTTACGTGTGAGTTGATGGATTCTGCATAGGGCTGTGGTTGTTTGGCGAGAAATTTGGCTAGGTTTTGTAGAGGTGAGCCTATAGCTGACTATTGGTCTAAGTGGGGTTTCTTCTTTGTGTATCTTGGGGAGACCATAAAGTTTAGGGCATCTGGATGATTTCTCTCTGGGTATGATTCTTTGCTGGATTTCTTCACTGATGGGGGAGGCTTTTATTTTGGATCTGGTGGTTTTTTCTAGGTAGGTGGCGGGGTCTGTCTTTAGGGGTTTGTATGTGGGGTCTTGGAGTAGGTTGGTTAACTTGGATTGGTAGTCAGATGTGTTCATAACCACTGTCGTGTTGCCTTTGTCTGCTGGTAGGATTATTATGCTGGTGTCTTCTTTCAGGTTAAGTAGTGCAGTTTGTTCTTCTTTGGATAAGTTGCTTTTGGGTGGTTTGCTAGTGCAGAGGATGTTGGTGATTTCGAGTCTGATTCTATTAGCATCATCAGGGTTGGTTTTGGTCAGGCTGGTTTCAACTCCGCATATGATGGTTTCTGTGGGGATGTGTTTGGGAGCGACAGCAAAGTTGAATCCTTTAGAAAGGACGTTGGTTTCGGCTTCGGTGAGGATCTTGTCTGAGATGTTGTGCACTGTTTGTTTCATGTGTGGCTGTGAGGGGGGAGGAGTTGGTTTCTGGCATTGTTGTAGTTTTCTGAGTTTGTTGGTGTGTGTGTCTGTCTTGAGGGTGGTGTGTGTTTCGGCTCTCCAGACAGCAAGCTGTTTGGATTTGTCCCAAAGTAAGGGGTGAATCTTGTTGCTGAGTCTGAGGTGAAGTGTGAGGAGATCTTTGTTGATTTGGTCTAGGAGAAATCTTTTTGTGTGAAGTTCATTTCTAATTAGGGCCAATTCTGTTCTTTTTAGGATGCGTTTGGTGGCTGCTGTGTTGGTGTGGAATTTCAATTGGAAGCTTGTGGGAATTAAATTTTGATCTTGGCAGTTGCATAGGAATGCGAGGTCACAAAAATGGAAGCTCTTTGGACTTCAAGTTTTTCATAACACCTGGTCAGATGGTGGGTTTCCTCCCCGTAGAGGTACAATATTTGTTTTCTGAGGTTCTCGCGGGTATTTGTATGTGGATCTTTGGTTATTCGGGTTTTCTCCCGCATAAGATTGGAAGTATCTAGGCAATGTTTTGATGAAGTCTCATTCATCATCTTCAGGCTTGGTCTTCAGCTCTGTGCTTCTCAGAGTGATATGAGCTTGCAGCTGCTTCTTCCTTTTAACTGCTAGTGGGGGTGTGACTTGATTGGGTGGGGGCTTGGCTGTGTTCTGATTGGGTGGGGATGTGTTCTCATTGGTTGGGGGGTTGGCTGTGTTCTGATTGGCTGGAGGTGTGTTCTGTTTAGGTGGGGGCTTGGTTGTGCTCAGGTTAGTCTTAGTTGCTGGGGGATTTTAGCTGGTGAGCTGTGATCTTGCTGTTTGGCTTCGAGTTCGTGGTCGTGCTGCATCTTCATGGTGGGGGTCAGTTTGCTTCATGTATGGCTCAGAGGGGTTTGAAGTGGGTAGTGATGCAGCTGCGGTGCGGCTTCTGGTCCGTGGTCGTGTCTCATCTTCTGTGTGGGTGTGAGTCTGCTTTCTATGTGGAAGTGTGGTGGTGGCATCTTGTGTGGCTCTCAGGGGTGTGGGTCTGGTGTCATTCTTCATGTTAGGTACTCGTCTGTTCATGAAGGCGGGTTTCCAAATGGCTGGTAGGCGGGAGGTATCATCTCGTTTATTCATGCTGTGTGGGCGTTTTTCTATCTCTATGGCTTCTCTGATTATTCTGCTGCTGAAGTGTTTGGTTTTGGCGATAGTTCTGGTATTTTTAAAGTCAATCTCATGTCCTGTGGCTTTGAGGTGTTGGACCAGGGAAGAGGTTGGTTCTTCCTTTTTGATTGAGTTCTTATGTTCTTCAATGCATGCACTTATTCTTCTGTTAGTTTGTCCAATGTATGTGGTGGGGCAGGCAGTGCAAGGGATTTCATATACTCCTTGATTTTCTAAATCGATTTTGTCCTTAGGGTTTCTTAGGATAATGGATATCTTTCTGTTTGTGCAGAATGCTGTCTTAATGTTGTGTTTTTGGAGGATCTTGCTGATTTTGTCTGTAGTGCCTTTTATATATGGGAGGAGGGTTTTGCCATTCTCTTGTTCTCTGTCTTGGATTTTGGTTGGGATTTCTTTTTGGATTAGGTGGGTGATCTTCTTTCTTTGGAATCCATGAGAACACATCCCCACCCAATCAGAACACAGCCAAGCCCCCACCCAATCAAGTCACACGCCCACTAGCAGTTAAAAGGAAGAAGCAGCTGCAAGCTCACATCATTCTGAAAAGCACAGAGCTGAAGACCAAGCCTGAAGATGATGAATGAGACTTCATCGAAACGTTGCCTAGATACTTCCAATCTTACGTGGGAGAAAACCCGAATAACCAAAGATCCACATACAAATACCCGCGAGAACCTCAGAAAATATATATATATATATATATATATATATATATATATATATATATATATATATATATATATATAATATATATATTATATATATATATATATATATATATATATATATATATATATATATATATATATATATATATATGTATATATATATGTATATATATATGTATATATATATATATATGTATATATATATATATATATATATATATATATATATATATATATATATATATATATATATATATATATATATATATATGTCTGGCATTCAGCTTTGTTCGGGTATTTTCCCACGTGGTGCTTTTAAAGTTGTAGCAACGTTTCAGCAGAATCTCATCTGCCACACCAGGCTTCTGTATGGTGTTTGTGAGTCAGACTTTTACAGTGGTTTCAGATTTAAATTTGGGGCAGCCTATTGCTGTGTCAGAATGGTTTTTTCTTCCTCCTGATTGGTTGAGAGTCTTGGTCTGTGTTTATTGGTCTTGGAGTTTGCTGTGTTCTGCTACTAGTATCTTCTGTCTGTTTTTTTTGGGGGGGGGCTCTTTTTGTATCTTGATTGGCTGGCAACATTGTGTTACTTTATTGGAGGCCTTTAGTGCAGCTTGGCTTCGGGTAAATGGACGGCTATCATTCGTTAGGAAGCTGGGTTTCATCTGGGTGCCTGGTTGGGGTGTGTTTGAGCTGGAGGTATCAGGGGGGATCTGTTTGTGCCCAGTTGTTTGCCTGGCTTGTGGTGTGGAGATTTTTTTGTTTGTGAGTGCAGGCTTCCAAATGATTGACAGCCTGGTGGAATCATCTCTTCTGTTCATGCTTTCTGGTCTTTTTTCAATCTCTATGGCTTCTCTGATGATTCTGTGGCTGGGATTTTCTATGGTGGCTAGGGTTTTGGTGCCATTGAAGTTGATGTTATGACCTGTGGCTTCCATGTGTTGGACAAGTGAGGAAGTGTGTTCCAGCTTTTTGAGTGCATTTTTGTGTTCATCTAGGCGGGTGCTTATTCTTCTATTGGTCTGTCCAATGTATGTGGCCGGGCATGATGCACAGGGGACTTCATATATGCCTTGGTTTTCCAGGTCAATTTTGTCTTTGGGGTTCCTGAGGATGGCTGCTATTTTTCTGTCTGTTTTGAAGGCAGTCTTGATGTGGTGTCTGTATAGAATCTTACTAATTTTGTCTGTAGTGCCTCTTATGTAGGGCAGGACAGCTGTTCCATGGGTTTGTTCATCTTCTGGGTCTCTATTATGTCTCAGTGTGTTTTTGTGGAACAAGTTGGTGATTTTGCTTTTGTGGAAGCCGTTGGCTGTCAATATTTTAATCAGGGTGCATAGTTCAGTCTTAATGTGTGTCTTGTCTGCCAGGCGTTTGGTTCTAGTAATTAGTGTTTTAGCCACAGAGTTTATCTGTGCTGGGTGGTGGTGGGATTGGGCATTGAGGTAGCGGTTGGTGTGTGTTTTCTTCTGGTATATAGTGTGTCCTAGTGTGCCATCTGTTTTCTTGTAGATTAGTACATCTAGGAATGGTAGTTGTTTGTTTGTTTCTGTTTCCATGGTGAACTTGATTTTGGGGTGTGCGCTGTTTAGGTGTGTTAGGAAGTTGTTTAGGTTTTCTTGTCCATACAGATTGAAAAAAGACCAGAAAGCATGAACAGAAGAGATGATTCCACCAGGCTGTCAATCATTTGGAAGCCTGCACTCACAAACAAAAAAATCTCCACACCACAAGCCAGGCAAACAACTGGGCACAAACAGATCCCCCCTGATACCTCCAGCTCAAACACACCCCAACCAGGCACCCAGATGAAACCCAGCTTCCTAACGAATGATAGCCGTCCATTTACCCGAAGCCAAGCTGCACTAAAGGCCTCCAATAAAGTAACACAATGTTGCCAGCCAATCAAGATACAAAAAGAGCCCCCCCCCAAAAAAAACAGACAGAAGATACTAGTAGCAGAACACAGCAAACTCCAAGACCAATAAACACAGACCAAGACTCTCAACCAATCAGGAGGAAGAAAAAACCATTCTGACACAGCAATAGGCTGCCCCAAATTTAAATCTGAAACCACTGTAAAAGTCTGACTCACAAACACCATACAGAAGCCTGATGATGGCAGATGAGATTCTGCTGAAACGTTGCTACAACTTTAAAAGCACCACGTGGGAAAATATCCGAACAAAGCTGAATGCCAGACATGTAAGTACCCCCGAAAACTTAAGAAAACAAATATATATATATATATAAACACACATATATATATATACACACACATATACATATACATATATATATACATATGCATATACATATACACACACACATATATATATATACACACATATACATATATATACACATATACATATGCACACACACACACACACACACACACACACACACACACACACATATATATATATATATATATATACACATATACATATATAAATATACTCATACACCTACACATATATGTATGTATGTATGGCATTCAGCTTAGTTCGGGTATTTTCCCACGTCATAATAGTTGTGCTTTTAAAGTTGTAGCAACGTTTCAGCAGAATCTCATCTGCCATCATCAGGCTTCTGTATAGTGTTCATCTGTGAGTCAGACTTTTACAGTGGTTTCTGTTTTAAATTTGGTGCTAGCCTACTGCTGTGCCAGAATGGTTTTTTTTCTTCATCCTGATTGGTTGGGAGTCTTAGTCTGTGTTTATTGGTCTTGGAGTTTGATGTGTTCTGCTTGATTGGTGTTTCTAATATCTTCTGTCTGTTTTGTAGCGTTTTTTGGTCTTGATTGGCTGGCAACATAGTGTTTCCTATATTGGAGGCTTTTAGTGCGGCTTGGCTCGGAGTAAACGGACAGCTATCATTTATTAGGAAGCTAGGTTTCATCTGGGTGCCTGGTTGGGGTGTGTTTGAACTGGTGGTATCAGGGGTAGTCTGTTTGTGCCCAGGTATTTGCCTGGCTTGTGGTATGGAGATTTTTTTGTTTGTGAGTGCAGGCTTCCAGATAATTGACAGTCTGGTGGAGTCATCTCTTCTATTCATGCTTTCAGGTCTTTTTTCAATCTCTATGGCTTCTCTGATAATTCTGTAGCTGGAGTTTTCTATAGTGGCTAGGGTTTTGGTGCCCTTGAAGTTGATGCTATGACCTGTGGCTTTCATGTGTTGGACTAGTGAGGAAGTGTGTTCCACCTTTTTGACTGTATTTTTGCGTTCATCCAGGTGGGTACTTATTCTTCTATTGGTCTGTCCAATGTATGTGGCAGGGCATGATGCACAGGGGACTTCCTTGGTTTTGGCCTTGGTTTTCCAGGTCAATTTTATCTTTCCGGTCAATTTTATCTTTTATCTGCTCTACATAAGAGGTACTACAGACAAAATCAGTAAGATTCTATACAAGCATCACATCAAAAGTGCCTTCAAAACAGACAGAAAAATAGCAGCCATCCTAAGGAACCCCAAAGATAAAATTGACCTGGAAAACCAATATATACATATACATATATACATACCATACATACATACATATATGCATACATACATATATACTATATATCCATCCATCCATCCATCCATCCATCCATCCATCCATCTATCTATCTATCTATCTATCTATCTATCTATCTATTCTCCAGTTGGGTCTGATTCTAGGAGGTAGTGCTCATCTCTGTTTCGTAGCCAAGGGAGCCAGAATTGTCTGGAGATACTTCAGTGTTCATGTGACTTGCTTATCTATACACTAAGCCACATAGAATGCTGTTACTTTCCCACTGAAATGGTACCTATTTATCTACTTGCATGCTTTCAAACAGCTAGATGGGCAGGAGCTAGAGCAGAAATTGGAGTTTACCCTTTCACACAGGGTTTGGATGTTGAATTGCCAACCTTCCAGCTGACAAGTCCAGCATCTTAGTCACCAAACCATTGCACCTCCAACACCTATTTTACTTATGAAAATTAATTTTACAGAAAATTATTTTTATATCAAGTAAGGACTAGTATGCAAATGCTAATATAGCAGGAATCAAGTTGTGTAAAACTGATGATTAGGTTGCTTCTTATAAAATCAACAACACAGAAGCAACTCGTGTGTACTTTGTTTTCATTGTAATATTGTATGTTTTATACAAATTCTTGGCAGCAGCTTTACATAATTGAAATTCTGGGACCTTCTTGTAATCAATGACAGATTGTCATAAATTCTATATGCTGATAATGTCTGCACGAACTGCTGGATATCAAGCTGCAGTGGCATGACAGTGTAGCAGTCCCTATAATATTACATCACTACAGCTTTGAAGTGCTAGTATAACAGTTGCCTCAACTTTGTTTTAGTGCAATCTTGTCCTCATGTTTCAGAGATATTTTAATAATAGGTTTGAAAGGATTTTTTTCTGATAGGAAGCATTTTGTACTCAAATGCTGTTATGGCTATGTTGCAGTATCTTTATTTCATTGCAGCTGCAGGTATCTATAGGAATTATATGCCTATAAGCTATTGCCTGTGCCTGAAGGAGGCCCATTACTTAAAATAGAATCCACATAGTGTGTTCTTTCAAGTGGCCTAGTAGTATATATGTATCTCAGTTAATTTCATTCTATGTTCTATTTTTGATCTTTCACGATGGTAACAAAAGCAAACAAGTGAAAAAGCACTACCTTTTAGGGCAACTCATTTTCAGTCAAGCAAGATAAGGGCAAACAGATAGGTCTTCCATTAGGAGAAAAGCTAATAAAGCCAAATGGCATGGAACCCCAAATATAAGCTCAAACAGGCTAAAATATGACGCCTTGGAGTGCCAAGTCAGCAATGTCTTCACACTTCTTCAGAAGGTGATATTAAGAATGTACCTGAGATATTAACAGGAAAGCAGTATATAATGTTGGGTTATGACAATGCTTCTTGAAAAAGGAAGCTGATGTGATGTGTTTCAGATCCGGAGACAAAATTACTATGTTACTTCTTGTTCTGTCTTCAGAGACTATGATCCCCTTTTCTTTGTGATAACCCCTTAAATATTGTAAGACTACTATAGTTCTTTTCATTATGAGATGAGACATTTTCAATTCCTGCTACTGTTCTTCATAAGTTGTAGTTTCCAGGCCCCTATTCACCTTTGTTGTTCTTCTCCACATTTTTAAGGTCTCAACAACATTTTTATATTGTGGTGACTAAAATTGGATGTAGTGTTCCAAGTGTGATCTCACCAGTGCAGTATAAAACAGTACTCACATGATCTTGATACTATCCCTATGCTGATGCAATCCAAGACTGCATTGGCTTTTTTGGCAGTTGAAGCACATTGTTGCCTCATACTTAAATGGTTGTCTACTAGGACTCCTAGATCTCTCTCATGAAACAGGTATCACTTATTTTATACCCATCCATTTGTTTTTTCTTATCTAAGTAGTTTTATACTAACTGTACAAAAACAGCCTGAAAATGGCCTGAAAAGGGACCTGTTTTTGTGCTGTTTTTGGACCATTTTTGGCCAGTAAACAACCTAAATGGGCCAATAACATACTGAGATGTCCTGAAAAATGGTCTGAAAACGGCCCAAAGCCATCCTGAAAATGGCCCCAAAATGGCCTGAAAACAGCCCAGAAAACAGCCCCAAACCGAACTGAAAACAGCCCCAAAATGCCCATAAAATGGCCCCAAACCGGCCTGCAAACAGCCCAAAAAACATCTGAAAAACAGCCAAAAACCAGGCCGAAAAATTGGCAGCGCGGGGCCAACCAGTGGTGGGATTAGCCCCAACTGGCTGAATCCTACCTCTGCATTTGAGGCAAGTGGCTGGGAGGCGAGGCTGGGTGTGATGAGTGATGTCACCCACCCAGTCCCATGACCAACTGGCCATGCCTACCCAGCCAGAGAACCAGTTGTTTGGTTATTCAAATCCCACCACTGCCCCGTTCCATATATTTAGATGTAGCTTCATTAAGAACTACATGTTGACTGCAGTTGGTCAGCCAGTTATGAATCCATCTGGCAGTAATGCTGTCTAACCAATATTTTTCTATCTCACTAAGTAGTATGATGTGGTCTACTTCTTTCAAATTACTTACTAAAGGCCAAATATATCTAAGAACTTCATTGATCCACTAATTTAGTCACTTTGTCAAAGAATGCCACAACATTTGTATGGCATACAAATCAACTCAGGTTGGCTTCTATGATAGCTGTGCTTGCTTCTAGGTGAACTAGCAGATTAGGCTAACGTGAAATTATAAGCAAATGATTTAGTGCAATTTGTGCTGGCAAGTACTTTTCTTCTCCTTTCCCACTCATGAAATGTAGATGTTATCAAATTTTCAGAAAGCTGAAAATCTGATTTGATAATTAGCTTTCTCAGCTCACAAAGTATTGCCCTTGGGTAATGACATCATCATTTGTTTTATACAATATTCCTTTAAAATATTTAAAAAAAGAAATGTCGCTATGGATGTAATAATTCTCAAAATATAATGGCTCTATACTGCAGAAGTAATCTAAACTGAATTAGTAATTATAGGGTGATCAATCCGTGGTGCGTAATGAGCCACTACCAGTAATTAACATTCTGGACAATACCACAAAGTCATCTGAAATCATTTAATCTTACATGAATCATTGACAGAAAATGCTGTATAAAGAAAGCTACTTGCTTGAAATCATTATCCTGTAGATGCCACAAAATATGCAGCCTGCATTTTTCTGCATGAATTTTGTCAGAACAGAATAAGCTATCTACTCCCCAGTTAAAATGGATGGAATTTCTAGAGTCCATAGCCAAATAATGTTGGCATATGAAATACGATAAAATAAAATAGTATCTCAGCAACTCTGGCAGAAAAAATTGCAAAGTGAATAAGTAACAATTTGCTGTCTATCCAAAATCTACTAAAATTGACTGCTTCCCTCATTCCCTCAGTTTTAGAACTAGACGGAATAGCCTACAGCAGTAATGGCTAACCTTTTCAGCACCAAGTACCCAACATGTGCACGCCATGCATGCACCCTGCACATGTGCCCCACTCCCATGCATGCACATACCTATATCCCTTGTGCATACGCATGTGACCCCCCGTGTATGTGCCCTGCCCCCCTGCATGTGTTCATGACCCCCATGCATGTATCCCACCTAAATTCTCAGTGTTACCTAGTGTACTGTAATCCTCAAAACAAAGTACTGTTTACTGCTATTAGGAATATAAGTCACCTAACAGGTATTTGAGTTAGAAATATATAAACCAGGATAAACTTTTAAAAACTGTATCTTTAAGAAAATGCAAAAGTATAATTGGGTGTGGTTTCTCAAACAGTCATAAGATGGAGCCAGAAACCTGGGTTGTTTACTCTGAGTCTCAGAAGAGAGTGTGAGTGTTCTGTTGGAAAGTACTGCAGTTGTTCCATTTTTTCCTAGTTGACTGATATTCCTGGATTTAATGTAAGTCTGTTACTGAATTGTTTTTGACACTGGACTTTATTACTGGATTATCCCTGGATTGAAAAACTGACTGATTTACCTGTGAATGATTTTGGATTGCTTGTTTGGACTTTGCTTAAATCTTTCTGGAAGTAAAAACCTACATTTACTGTACAATGTATCTGTGTGCTCTGTGTGTATTATTCCAACACTACTCTCTATACGTCTCCCTGTATACGCTCATTCTCCTAACGGGGAATTACCTCAACAATTGCCTATTACTATTTTTTCTAGGAATGCCTTAAAGCAGGGGTCTCAAACTCACGGCCCACAGGCCAATTGTGGCCCGCAGGAGGATATCCTGTGCCCCCGTGATATGAAAGTATAATATTAGTGCGGCCCGCAGGGGGAATGGACCTCTGAAGGAAGTCCCGCCCACCATTCCTTGTCATGGCTGACATTTGGGCCCAGCAAGTCCAAGCAGCCAGCGTATAGAACAGGGCGCCGCCGGATGTTGGAGAAGCAGAGCGGAGCTGGAGATCATTAGCTGCCTCTTTCGCAGCGCAAGAAGCCTCCCCCAACTGGCCAGCTGCTCTCCTCCTTCTCTGCCTGTGTGTTCTGTATGGCTGAGGAGTAGGAGACCAGCCGGCTGGTTGGGGGAAGCTTTCTGCGCCGAAAGAGGCAGCTACTAATCTCCGGCTTTGCTCCGCTTCTCCAATGGTCTGGCTTCCCCTCTTGCTCCTCACAGTTGCCCTGAGCTGGTGCAGTTCTTTACTTGGGCAGCAAGATGCCTGCAGCAGCGTCCGCAGCAGCACCTGCAGCAGCAACAGGCAGTTCCGCCCGGGCTCTGCTCAGGTGTCTGGCTGGGGCTGTCAAGAGTTGCTACCACTGGCACAGCTCCTTGCGGCTCCAGTCCCATGTTGCCTTGGGAAGGGAAAGGCAAAACCAGGAGCTGCTGACAAGTAGAAGCCAAGCGGAAATGACATCTGCAGTGCCACTGTGGAATCCCTTATGCGACCCAGCCTCACCCAGACTCTGCCTCCAGCGGCCCCCAGCTAAATTGAGTTTGAGACCCCTGCCTTAAAGGCTTTTGTGGGATTCAGCAGCATTCTTAAAAACAAATATTTCAAAGAATACATCCTTTTAAAATAAAAGTATAATATAATTTTTAAAAGCATATAGGTTATAAATTACGATGACATACTAATGTTTCTGGCTACTTCATTGGGAACCTAGGGCTTAATATAAAAGTAGAAAACCTGTATACCAAGCAACACTTGTGCAGTGCTGAATGTAAACAAGACATTTGGCAGCATATATTCTTCTAAAGAAAAAGGTTTACACCCATTTTTATTTCCCTACATGATAGAAATGTTGACCTCCTGCAGCCCATTGATAGGTCTAGGGGCAAAGCTACATCTCTTCCCCACCTGAAAGGTTACATATCTATACCTATCTTAAATTCTAGAGAATACTAAATGGTAATAAAAGACATATAATACTCTCTTTGAAGTTTAGCCAGCAAATATTTTTATCTTCAAATGAGTTTACCAACTAACTCAAAATATATATACTCAACTTAATCTACAACATATAGAAATCCTTATTTCAGGATTCTTGTGAAATGCAAGTTCACTGAACTATTCCAAGAAATGGAAAACCTTGAATGTGCAAAATATTCATGCAAACATAAAAGTTATTGAAGAGAAGATTGCATGTTGGTAATTGTTAAGTGAGTTTTGCCCCATTTTATGACCTTTCTTGCTATAGTTATTAAGTAAATTACTGCAGCTGTTAAATTAGTAACCTGGTTGTTAAGTGAATCCTTGACTTTGCTTGTCAGAAGGTCACAAAGGATGATCACATGATTCCAGGACATTGCAATAGGAGTCATAAATACATGCCAATTGCCAAGCATAAGAATTTTGATCATGTGACCATGGGATTGCTGCAGTGTGAAAAATGGTCAAAAGTAATTTGTTGTTGTTTTGGTTGCAATTTTGATCTGTCACTAAACAAAGGATTGTACATTGAGGACTACCTGTATTTTGATTTCATGGGACTGGTTTTAGGTTCCAGCTCCTTCTCCTGCTCATCCAAAAAATGGTCGTACTCCTGCATAGGGTATTGATGATATGCATGAATAGGGATAGTACCATGTTTACAGCTTGACCATCAGAAATAAAAGGAGGGATTCTGTCAACGTCCGAAACAGCGCACTGTTCAAAGTTGCTACAATGTGCCATTTTGGAATTGCCATTCATGCGCAGGGGGAGGGGCATGCATAGATAGATGTCTGTTGATGGGACTCATGCTGGGAGAGAAGCCAGGAAGGCAAGCCAGCTGTGGTCGGTTCAGAAGCCACCCAGGCCTGAAGAATACTTGCTGGAGCCAGACAGAAAGCAACCAGGAATAGGAGGGCAGAGCTTGTATACAATTGTATACAATATTACTTGTATTATCACCATGTGCCAAGCTGAGACTCCAGTAAAGATACCTGTTCCTGCTCGCAGTGTGGCCTCTTCTTTTGCTGGCTTGGTTGGAAACTGTGACAGATTCATCACAAAAACATGGTTGCATTTAAGACAGCTAAGCTTACTGCTGACATTAATGGCCTCAATGTTTTTAGCATGCCAAGGAGTCATGACAGAGCTGAATCCTCACATTTCAAAGCTGGAAATATTGTCACATTGTGTGATAATTCTAGTAGTGACATTGTTTTACTTCATAAATACTTGGAGTCGTTGCGTAAAGGGTGAGTGGCATTTTGCAAAAGGGCATCATTAAAATTATTTTACCTTCTTAACCCATAGCGCAACTTTCTAAGCTTCCCTAGCTTCTCCAGGTATTTGTGATTTAAAATTTCATTAATGTGGATTTACCCTTGTTTACTGATACATGTCAACAGCACTAGAGAGAATAGTTTTAACATATAAGACATTCTGTGTGAAAGGTTGCAGGCATTATGGATGCCATAGTTAAGCTACTTGAATATGATATTTAGCTAATGTAACAGTGTGCCTCTTGTGTTTCTCTGGTATATCATCACTCAAAATCAAAATCAGTGGAGCATCTGTCTGGAATAAAATAATTGAATTTGTGTTTGAAGAATTGTAGCAGTCTTCAAGCCCTAAATCTAGTTGGCAGTCTTATTAGAATTTATTCCAGATAAAGAACCCAAAGTAGCCTTTATAAGTGATCCATGGTTTCTTATTGAACTGCCTTTATGCAGGTACCACTAATAGGTTTTCTGAATTGGGTTTGCAAGATATGATTGTCTGAACAAAGGCTTATATCATTTTTTTCCTAATTCAAAGGAAAGGGAAAGGAAATATTGCAAGATTACAATCTATTTATTTGAGATATGCTGTTAAGTTTCTTCAGTAATGTTGCTGCTAATTTATATAGAACTACATAAGAAGAATTGTGAATTTGTTATGAGACATTCTGTGGTATGATTCAACCGATGTAACAACCAATGCAGTGATTGCCATTTAAAACCATTTAAAGCAGGGTTTGCCAACCTTTTGGACCTCATGGACCACCAAACTCTCCCGTGGATCAGAGACCCTGGGAAAATCCCAAAAAAAGTCTGCAGGACCAATCGATCATTCTTTATTTGATATCGCGGAATCCCGTCTCGAGCTCCGTTCTCAGGGGGAAAGAAAGATACTTTTGGATTCATGCAAGGAAAGTAGCAGAAGCAGCAGAAGTCTTTCTTTCTCTCCCTCAAACTCTGCCAGAAATGAGTCTTTGTGAGACTTGTTACGCCGGTGCAGCCTCTTGGAGCAGAATGCCTTGCAGGGTCCCAAAGACTCATTTCTGGTGAAGTTACTCTTCATTCTTTTTAAAATCTGCTGTATCTTCCTGTTATGTTCTGCGCATGGGCGCTAAGGAGGAGACGAGCCGGTGAACAGTGAACTTCAAACACTTTATTTACATGTGTAACAGCTCAGCTCTATGGCCGCAACGGCCCCCTTTATATAGGCAAGCTCTTGAGTATTTAACCAATGAAAACACAGGGAGCGCTAGCTCCGTTAACCAATGGGAGAGGCTCATTAATAGCCAATCAGATTCTCCTGAACAGACCAATCCGATGTCGCTATTATCGGCCAATCAGAAGTGCAGGGCCAGAACCCTGCACTTTACTTCAAGCTCTTAATAATCTTTATTCAGGTACTTTTATTAATTCACAACACCCCTTTCCCCGGGTTTCGTTTAACGGGGACAGTTACGTAGTCTTTGAGGTAGGCAGGTTGTTTTGATTGTCTATTTGATTTACGATGTTCTCCTGGTATTTGGCTACAGTCTTGTTGGGTTGGGACGTTATCTGGTGAAGAGGGTGCCTCCCATTCTGTATTTAAATTTTCGTTGCCGCTAATGTTCTCGGCATTGCCTCGAAATGAGCTCACACCCATTCCCGATCCTTCTTCACGTGTTGCCTCTGAGCGGTCATTATTTCCGCTTAAACTTTCTGCCATTTCAAATTCAGCTTCCTTGGTATCTCCTCCCCCCTCGGTTTGGAAGTCAGGGAACTCGGAGATCCCCGACTGTAGCCTTGAACGCAGCTGATCAATATGGCGCTTCCATATTCTATCGTCATGACATCTCATGCGGTACGATCTAGGCCCGGTTACTTGGACTACAGTTGCCTCGACCCATAACGGATCGCCCAAAAAGTTCCTAGCGAAAACCAAGTCGCCTACCTGGAAGTTACAGCATTTCCCGCTGGAACCGTGTGGTTTTTCAGGTTCATATGATGGATGCAGACGGTCGAGGTGGGAGAAGAGCTTCCGCCCCATTAATAACTCGGCAGGAGTTTTATTGGTGATGCTGTGCGGAGTGATATGCTGCAAAAGGAGTATCCGGTTAATCTTGTCTTCTATATCGCCATAGTCCATTTTATGCAAGGTTTTCTTGATGAATTGTACCATGCGCTCAGCCCTTCCATTGGCCACAGGACAGCGTGGTAAATTGGGGCCCATTGTCGGATACTAGAACGTCTGGTAATCCATGTGTTGTAAATAGTCTGTCTAGTTTCCTGATGACTGATTCGGTTGTTGTATTCCTCATCTCATGGATTTCAAGCCAGTTCAAGTAGGCATCCACCGTTAATAAAAATGTGTGTCCTTTGGTGGGTCCCGCAAAGACCAGATGAATACGGGACCATGGTCCCCTCAGTGTTTCCCATTCAGTCGGGGTTGCTTTTGGAGGGGCGTTGCCTACTTCCTGGCATTTGTGACAAGCTTTTACCCATGTCTCAATCTGCTTGTCGATACCTGGCCACCACGCGTAGCTTCGTGCGAGGGCTTTCATGCGCACGATACCGGGGTGGCCATCATGCAAGGTTCTTAGTATCGCTTGTCGTAACCACTCTGGGACAATGACTTTATCACCCCATATAATGCAGCCCTTCTGGGAAAATAGTTCCGTTTGTCGATTCTTGAATGGGACGTAGTCGTCAGGTATCTGGTCCAATGGCCATCCGCGCTCGACCCAACTGAGGACTCGTGCTAAAATGGGGTCGCATTTCATTTCCATCGCGATATCTCGGACTGTTAGTGGCGGTGTTCGAAGTGTCTCGATCTGCAGCGTTGTAACTGTCGGAGCGGGGTCATCAATGGTCTCTGGAAGTGGTGCGCGGCTCAATGCATCGGTGTGGGGAATGGCCTTCCCTGGGCAGTGTTGCAACTTGTAATTATATGCCGCCAAGAATTCTGACCAGCGAGTCATTATGGGAGATAATATATAAGGTGTTTGCCTATCTCCTGCTATTATTCCCAGCAAAGGTTTGTGGTCAGTCACTATAGTAAAGGCTCGGCCATACACATATTCATGAAATCTCTTAACAGCAGACACAATAGCAAGGGCCTCTTTATCAATTTGACTGTAATTACGTTCTGCTTTTGATAACGTCTTTGAGAAATAGGCAACAGGGGCTTCACTACCGTTTGGCAAAACGTGGCTCAAAATGGTGCCCACTCCAAATGGTGATGCATCACACGTGATCGTTAAAGGCAAAGTCTCGTTATACTGCATCAAAACAGCATCAGAAGTCAATAAATTTTTCACATGTCGAAACACCTGCTCCTCTCTGTGTCCCCATACCCAGGTTGCTTTTTCTTCCAATAAACGATGTAGGGGTTTGGCTACAGTTGCTTTGTGAGGCAAGAAAACATTATAAAAATTGATAAGGCCTAGAAAAGCCTGGTGGTCGGCCTTATTTCGGGGTTTGGGTGCATTTTTGATTGCCCTAAGTTTGCTATTGGTGGGGTGAATGCCTTGATTATCAATTAAATATCCTAAAAATTCTACACGATCCGTACATAATTGACACTTGTTTTTTTTAACTTTGAGACCTGCGTCTTTAAATCTCTGGAGAACCAACCTCAGGCAATCCTTTAGTATTTTCCGAGTCGGGGCAGCGATTAACACATCATCAAAATATGGGACAATGCCTTTTATCCCTTGTAATAATCTTTCCATCAAACTTTAAAAGATTCCCGGGGCTACGCTTACTCCAAACTGGAGTCGGTTACATTTAAGAATGAGAGTGATCGGTTGGTTCTGGCATACCCTGGGCTATTAATTTATCAAACTGCTCGTCAATCTTTGGTTTAAGGGCAAATGGAACTCGACGAGGCTTAAGGAGGATGGGAGCTATTTCGGGATTGAGGTTAAATGATATCGGGGTCCCCTTGTACTCACCTAGTTTTTCTGCAAAGATGTCCTGGAATTCTTGGACGAGGTCCTCTTCCCAGTCGCTGCTGCAGGTTCGATGAATGCCGGCTACTTCAATTCAGAATGGAGCGAACCATTGGAGGCCTAACAAACTAGGCCGATCCCTGTCAATTACAGTCAGGGGTAGGAATGCTGTACAGTTCTTAAACAATACCCGGACTCGGCTGGATCCAACGACCGGAATTCGATTTCCTTGATAGTCTTTGAGTATGAGTCTTTGGAATCTGAGGTCTTGCCTCAGACAGTAGGGATGAGCTGCTTGAGGGTCTTCCAGGAAACCATCGAGAGGGATGATCCTGAATCGACTTACATCAGGCAGGGCTGGTTTTCAATGGCCACTTTCACTCGGATCTTCTTGGCATCAAGAGATGAGGCGTGACCGATCGTGATCATTTGGTGAGCCTCTTCTCGCTTCATTGGGTGGTTTAGGGTTTTGTTTCTGTAGGAGTGGTTGTTCCATTGGTGGTTCACGGGTTCTAGCTTTACAGGACTGCTTCCTGTCGGTTGGCGATAGTTAGCCCCCCTCGAGGGCTGGCTGGGTCCTTGCTTGCTTCTACAGACCTATCCGATATGGCCTCTTTTCCCGCACACATGGCAGAGCGCATCGAAGAATTTGCATTCTCACCGGGGGTGGCTTGCTCCACAACCAGCGCATTGGTACTGCGATCTCTGGCGTTGGTCTCGTTTGGACCGAAGTCGGTGGACCTCTTCTTCATCGCTTTTTGATGACGATTCGAGGTCCTCGTGGTGGGCTGTTTTAAGCTGTCCTTCTGACTGAGGTGAAATTTCACAGGCGGGTTGGCGATGTGGGGCCTGGGTGCAGCGCATTTGGGCAGCCGACTTCCTGGTTGCTTCTGCTACAGTAGCTTCAGCTATGGCATCTTTAAGGCTAATGTCACCTTTCGCCATCAGCTTACTCTCTGTGCCTGGAGCATCTAATCCCAGAACTGTTCGGTCTCTCAGGGCTTCTTCTAGGTCGGCAAACTTGCATAGGCCTCCCAGATTCCGGAGATCCACTATGAAATCAGCAACACTTTCACCCTTCCGCTGACTTCTCTGGTAAAATTCATGCCTTCTTACGAGCGTTGGCACAGTCGGTGCATAGTGGGCCCTCAGCAGGGGGGTTCGAGGACGTCCCAGTCCATAGACTTTACTTCTGCCGGTTTCGCTAGTGCCTTGGCCATCTTGAATATGGTCGGCCCGCAATGAGTTAGGAATACCGCCCGTTTCTTTCCAGTAGTGGCATCCTTCAAATTGTTGGTCTCCAGAAACATCTGGAAACGATCCATATATGAGTCCCAGTCTTCTTGTGCTGGGTCAAATGGAGCAGGTGGTATGATGCCGCCGGACATGGTTCTGCTGTTGGTGCGTTTCAGCCACATGCTCGGTTATAGTTCTTCATCATTCAGTAAGCTCTGATGTCTCCACATCCCATCCCCATCACCAGTGTTATGTTCTGCGCATGGGCGCTAAGGAGGAGATGAGCCAGTGAACAGTTAATTTCAAACTCTTTATTTACATGTGTAACAGCTCAGCTCTATGGCCACAACGCCCCCCTTTATATAGGCAAGCTCTTGAGTATTTAACCAATGAAAACACAGGGAGCACTAGCTCCATTAACCAATGGGAGAGGCTCATTAATATCCAATCAGATTCTCCTGAATGGACCAATCCGATGTCGCTATTATCGGCCAATCAGAAGTGCAGGGCCAGAACCCTGCACTTTACTTCAAGCTCTTAATAATCTTTATTCAAGTACTTTTATTAATTCACAACACTTCCTACATGCCCATATCCACATGACTCTCAGATGGAGAGAGGCCTTTATGAAATTTCCAAATATATGTTGACTATTAGTTCAGGTTAAAGATATCTTCTTTACCTTATCCAGTTCCATTAATATTTAAATCCCTAATCAAGTCCAGAGCAGTATTTTAAATCACCAAGGGTTTATGCTCTGGTCATTTTCTTGTTTCTAAAACCTGATAAATCAATATAAATGTAAAAGAAAATAGTCTGAATCATGCCCTTCTCCTATATCTATGATTTTTCTTCAGAAGGGAAAATTCCAATGATACCAGTAGGAGAATACTATCTATCTATCTGTCTGTCTGTCTGTCTGTCTATCTATCTATCTATCTATCTATCTATCTATCTATCTATCTATCTATCTATCTATCTATCTATCTATCTGATTGATTCATTAGCTACCCAGTTCCATTGTGACTCTGGGTGGCAGACAATGTAACTGCAGAATAATATATCAGAGATAATCTAGAAACAATACCAAACAATACCAAGCAGGGGGAAAAGTAACACAATTATTACTAATAAATAAATCATCTGCATAGGATTGTTTTATATGACTGTTTTATAGTTTTTAACAGTATGTTGCTCAGAGTCACATTTTTGTGAGGTGAGTGAATATATAAATATGATGAATAAATAAATAGACCCCCCCAAAATTGTATACCAGCCCTGAGGAGAGAAATCCACTTGGGTGGTCCAAAACCCCATAGTACTTGGTCTTGTCAGGATTGAACCTGTCCTTCCCCAGATATCCTTAGTCTTTTGTCAGGAGGCAAGACCTTGGCAGCTTCATCTGGTTGGTTTAGTATTGAGATGTGCAGCTGAATATCTGACCTCAAACTAAGGGATGACATTTGTCAACGCTCTTACATATACAATGCTCTTATACAAGAACTCTGAGTCCTGAATCACCACATATAATAGAGAACTGTGATTTTATGACCAATACTGACTTGCAAAGAAAAAGGAGAAGAATCAGTGATCGCCATTTTAAAACCATTTAAAGCAGGGTTTGCCTACCCTTTGGACCTCATGGACCACCAAACTCCTAATTTTAAATCCCGCCTCCTACTCCTCGTGCCTGCGGACAGTCCAGGGTTGATGATATCAAAATATTTCAAAAGATCAAGGAGTACAATGATGGTTGCATATCATCCTGGCTTTACCAATGGAACATTAGTCATCAAATGCAACCAATGCCATCTCACTATTGTGTTCCTATCTGGAGACTCTCCCAAAGGGTTTCAAATACATATAATCCAGAGTTTATTGAAACTGTAACTTTGGCAGCCTTTTTAATCATTTTTCCCCAAAAGAAAAGATTGGAGACTGGAACAAAATCACCTAAAATTGCTGGCTCTAGGAGAGTTTTACTTAAGAAAAGGATGTACCTCAGTTTCTTTCAAGGCAGCCAGCGCCATACTCTCTCTCAATGAAGTAGATGCTACAGCAAGGAGCCGTAGGAGCCATAAGAGAGAGAATAAGTAGCCCCAACTGAAAATGTGAAGCCTAAAGTAAGACCATTCTGGCCTCATGGCACATTGTTATTGCTTAGAATAGGTAATTAATCAATGGCATATCAAATCTGAATTACTTCACTTTATTAACTTCAAAAAACTCTGATATGCAAATATTTGAACTCAGCCATTTATCAGCCAACAGTAATTTTGAATCCCCATCACCAAAATATCATTGCTATTTAAATAGAAACATCTTTTACCTCTTAAAATCTGGAACACCTATATTTTAAAAACAATGTAGCATGCCAGATTTTAAGAGGTAAAAATGTCTTGTGTGATCCCTCTTGCACTACTGTTAAGAACATTTAGATCCACACCTAGGTTTAATGTCAGAGATGTTAGATCAGTAACAGAGATGATACATTATATGGCTTTTTGTTTTATTTATTTATTTGGTTTGTCAATTGCTTACAAGATAAAGGTATAAGTAAAAACATAGTTATGAATACATGAAATGGGTACATATAAGAAAAATAAAAGAAACAATAGGACAGGGATGGTAGGCATGTTGGTATGCTTATACACGTTCCCTACAGACCTCTAAGGAAAGGGGTGAGGTCAATAGTAGACAGTCTAAGGTTAAAGTTCTTGGAGTTTGGGGAAGAAACCACAGAGTCAGGTAGAGTATTCCAGACATTGACCACTCTGTTGCTGCACTCTGTTGTCTTTTCTAGTTTCCAAATAAGCAAGCTGTGTCCAGTTTTGTTATATATAGAAAAGATCCCCAAGATTATTTCAGTTTGCAGATACATGAACATTGTCTGCATGATACACACTCCTGAAAAATATGAAATATCCCCTCACATATATAATACATACCCTTTATTTTTGTGTATTGGAGACACAGAGATATATACACAATGAATAGTGATTACAAATGATACTGGGTCACTTGGACAGACTTGTAACAATAAGGCTTGATTCTCATTCTTTTTAGTACAATTAATTCAACTGACTGCCATTTAATCATGTCAGATTCACCATTAATGAGTTTGACTGGATCCAAATGATAATGGAGGGTGTTTTTTTAAGCTGTACCCAACTTTAGTTGGTGTGTTACATTTCTTGTTTGGCTATTAGAGATGACAAATATCCTGTAAGTATCATTTCCACTTGCCCCAAGTACAGCATCTATCAATGAATTACATGACAATTAGGTGAAATAATATTATTTTAAAACACAATGTGTCTTTTAACACATTTGGTTCTGTTTATGGCTGACAAGATCAGCAAAGTGTAATTTACACTATTTATTTAAAACAATAGCTTCATTAAATCATTACAAATCACAGAAATGTGCAGGTTTTCAAATTTTGCAAGTATTTGAAAAAATGAGGAAAGGAGGGAGGAAAGGAGTCTAACTTGATATATTATTGTTGTTGTTGTTGTTATTCCAGTTATCCCTTAAGCTGTCAGACCAATTGTCTTCGTAGAGTTATTATAGAAAAAAATAAAAGGAGAAAAGAATGTTAAATGTTCATCAATTTGAGGTATTTATAAAAATAATAAAATCATGATAAATATCTTTTTAAAAAAGCTCTGCTAGAATTAAGACTGGTCAATGATTCCTTGTTTTTGAAAATATAAAATCCAAATATTATTCAATATCAAAAGGAACAAAACAAATAAAAAAGATCAACAGCATTTGGTAGATGAAGCCAATATGAATTTGATTCTTTTTACATTTACAGTGGTTGAGATAATTTTTGGTAGTATATGAACATTCCTGATTGCAGTATGGACAGGTAAAGTAAATGATGAGAACTAGATTTTAGATTTAAATTATATTTCCTTTTTTATCTAATGCTTTTGATTATCTTAATTTACTAATCCATTGTTTTTATATTGTCTGCCAAGAAGGAAATAGTATGAGAATTATATATGCATGTTTGAAAGCAGAGAAATATCAAACATTATATATATATATTATAATAAAGCTTATTAAATGCCTATTATTTGCCTTTAAAAGCTATTTATATTCATAGCATTGTTTTTTGAAGTAAATCTCTCCAAAACTGACTATGCAAATAATTTAGTAAGATGCTTAATTTTCTGTTTTATCACAAATGAAAACTTGATTTAATTGAGTAACTGGTATAGGATAAAATAACTAAAGGAAATAAAATATTGTTAATCTATTTTATATATATATATATTTATTTTCTGAGGTTCTCGCGGGTATTTGTATGTGGATCTTTGGTTATTCGGGTTTTCTTACGCGGGAGAAAACCCGAATAACCAAAGATCCACATATATATGTGTGTGTGTGTGTGTGTGTGTGTGTGTGTGTGGCCTATATATGAGAGGAAATAATATTTTAGAGAAACCTCAATTTCTTCAAGCTGCTGAGTCTCCAAAATTATATTTGTGTAATCACAAATCACTTTATTGTATGTATCAACCTAATTATACAAGAATCCTTATGCCACAACCACCAGTTATAATCCTAAATCCCTGTTCAGAAACATTAAATTTGCTTTTCATTTAAATGAACATATGGAACTGATTTGCACATTATTGCTGAGTGATATATATTTATTACAGTATGATGCATACAAATAAGTTGAATAATTGCTCTTTAGAATCAGGCAGCTAAATTGTTCCAATTGTTATTACACTGCCACCTAGTGTCAACACCCTAGGCAATCATTAATTTAACATTATGTAAACTTTAATTTAACCAAGAATTTCATTTCATTTCATTGAAAGCTCTTGTCACCCAGTGATATGCTTTGAACATTTAAAGGGCATGATATAAATATTACTATTGTTGTGAATTAATAAAAGTACTTGAATAAAGATTATTAAGAGTTTGAAGTAAAGTGCAGGGTTCTGGCCCTGCACTTCTGATTGGCCAATAATAGCGACATCGGATTGGTCTGTTCAGGAGAATCTGATTGGCTATTAATGAGCCTCTCCCATTGGTTAACGGAGCTAGCGCTCTCTGTGTTTTCATTGGTTAAATGCTCAAGAGCTTGCCTATATAAAGGGGGCTGTTGCGGCCATAGAGCTGAGCTGTTACACATGTAAAAAAAGTCATCTGGACTTTGCGGGACCTACCAAAGGACACACATTTTTATTAACGGTGGATGCCTACTCGAACTGGCTTGAAATCCATGAGATGAGGAATACAACAACCGAATCAGTCATCAGGAAACTAGACAGACTATTTGCAACACATGGATTACCAGACGTTCTAGTATCCGACAACGGGCCCCAATTTACCGCGCTGTCCTTTGAACAGTACCTGGCAGACCGCGGCATTTGCCATGCGCTGACTTCACCGGCGCATCCTGCGGCCAACGGAAGGGCCAAGCGCATGGTACAATTTGTCAAGAAAACCTTGCATAAAATGGACTATGGCGATATAGAAGATAAGATTAACCGGATACTCCTTTTGCAGCATATCACTCTGCACAGTGTCACCAATAAAACTCCCGCCGAGTTATTAATGGGGCGGAAGCTCCGCTCCCACCTCGACCATCTGCACCCATCATATGAACCGGAAAAACCACACGGATCCAGCGGGCAATGCCGTAACTTCCAGGTAGGCAACTTGGTTTTCACTAGGAACTTTTCGGGCGATCTGTTGTGGGTCGAGGCAACTGTAGTCCAAGTAACTGGCCCCAGATCGTACTGCGTGAGATGTCGCGATGATAGAATATGGAAGCACTATATTGATCAGCTGTGTTCAAGGCTACAGTCGGGGATCTCCGAGTTCTCTGACTTCCAAACCAGAAGTCAGTTTGGAGAGGGGAGGAGATACCAAGGAAGCTGAATTTGAAACGGCAGAAAGCTTAAGCGGAAGTAATGACCGCTCAGAGGCAACACGTGAAGAAGGATCAGGGATGGGGGTGAGCTCATCTCGAGGAGATGCCGAGAACATTAGCGGCAACGAAAATTTGAATACAGAACAGGAGGCACCCTCTTCACCAGATAATGTTCTACCCCAACAAGACTGTAGCCAAATATCGGGAGAACAACGTAAATCAAATAGACAATCAAAACAACCTGCCTACCTCAAAGACTACGTGACCGCACCCCTTAAATGAAACCCGGGGGTAAGGGGTGTTGTGAATGAATAAAAGTACTTGAATAAAGATTATTAAGAGTTTGAAGTAAAGTGCAGGGTTCTGGCCCCGCACTTCTGATTGGCCGATAATAGTGACATCAAATTGGTCCGTTCAGGAGAATCTGATTGGCTATTAACGAGCCTCTCCCATTGGTTAACGGAGCTAGCGCTCCCTGTATTTTCATTGGTTAAATACTCAAGAGCTTGCCTATATAAAGGGGGCCATTGCAGCCATAGAGCTGAGTTGTTACACATGTAAATAAAGAGTTTGAAGTTCACTGTTCACCGGCTGGTCTCCTCCTTAGCGCCCATGCACTGAACTTAACAACTGTTATGCTGTTACCTCTCTCATACAAACACAGACACACAGATATTTCTTGTCACCCATGGTTTTGTAGCCATGAATTGAAAAATGTTTTTGTAATTATTAAATTTATTTTTCTGGTGTATGTTCAAAGCATTTAGATATACTGTACTTTTCTGAAATTTGGGCAAAGTGGCATATTAAATCAGGGGGAACGATACCCATGATGTGTAATATGGTATTTATTTAAGTGGGAAGCTCCCCAAAGAAGGAAATATTTTGGGAATATTAAAAGAGGCAGAATATTATATACTACTCAAAAAAATAAAGGGAACACTTAAATAACACAATTTAACTCCAAGTCAATCACACTTCTGTGAAATCAAACTGTCCACTTAAGTAGTAACACTGATTGACAATCAATTTCACATGTTGTTGTGGAAATGGAATAGACAACAGGTGGAAAGCATAGGCAGTTAGCAAGACATCCCCAATAAAGGAGCGGTTCTGCAGGTGGTGACCACAGACCACTTCTCAGTTCCTATGCTTTCTAGCTGATGGTTTGGTCACTTTTGAATGCTGGTGGTGCTGTCACTCTAGTGGTAGCATGAGACGGAGTCTACAACCCATACAAGTGGCTCATGTAGTGCAGCTCATCCAGGATGGCACATCAATGAAAGCTGTGGCAAGGTTTGCTGTGTTTGTCAGCGTAGTGTCCAGAGCATGGAGGCACTACCAGGAGACAGGAGGAGGCCGTAGGAGGACAACAACCCAGCATCAGGACCGCTACCTCCGCCTTTGTGCAAGGAGGGACAGGAGGAGCACTGCCAGAGCCCTGCAAAATGACCTCCAGTGGGCCATAAATGTGCATATGGCTGCTCAACTAATCAAAAACAGACTCCATGAGGGTGATGTGGGGCCCAATGTCCACAGATGGGGGTTGTGCTTACAGCCCAACACCGTGCAGGACGTTTGGCATTCGCCAGAGAACACCAAGATTGGCAAATTCGCCACTGGCACCCTGTGCTCTTCACAGATGAAAGCAGGTTCACACTGAGCACATGTGACAGACGTGACAGGGTCTGGAGACGCCATGGAGAACGTTCTGCTGCCTGCAACATCCTCTAGCATGACCGGTTTGGCAGTGGGTCAGTAATGGTGTGGGGTGGCATTTCATTAGGTACCGAGATGAGATCCTCAGATCCCTTGTGAGACCATATGCTAGTGCGGTTGGCCCTGGGTTCCTCCTAATGCAAGACAATGCTAGACCTCATGTGGCTGGAGTGTGTCAGCAGTTCCTGCAAGACAGAGGCATTGATGCTATGGACTGGCCCGCCTGTTCCCCAGACCTGAATCCAATTGAGCACATCTGGGACATCATGTCTTGCTCCATCCACCAACTCCACGTTGCACCACAGACTGTCCAGGAGTTGGGGGAAGCTTTAGTCCAGGTGTGGGAGGAGATCCCTCAGGAGACAATCCGCCACCTCATCAGGAGCATGCCCAGGCGTTATTGGGAGGTCATACAGGCACGTGGAGGCCACACACACTACTGAGCCTCATTTTGACTTGTTTGAAGGACATTACATCAAAGTTGGATCAGCTGTAATGTTTTTTTTCCACTTTAATTTTGAGTGTAACTCCAAATCCAGACCTCCATGGATTTGATTTCCATTGATAATTTTTGTGTGATTTTGTTGTCAGCACATTCAACTCTGTAATGAACAAAGTATTTAATAAGAATATTTCATTCATTCAGACCTAGGATGTCTTATTATTGTGTTCCCTTCATTTTTTGGAGCAGTGTATGTCAAATATATTTAGAGACTGTGTATCACGTCAAAGAATTTGAGAAATTGTAAGAATATTCAGAAATATTTTTGCATCCTTGGTTTTACTTTTTACAATTCAAAAAAGAAATACACTTGCTGTTGTGAAAAGTATCAATCTTCAATCTCCTTAAAGAATGATCTCAAAAAAATGTAAAGATTCAACAGTCTAGCTAATGAACCTAAATTTTCATTACTATGTCTATTCTGAGTGATAGATTTCTTAAAATCAATTTCCTCCTTTAGGTAATAAAGAAATTTTTTTCCTATGTAAGTTCTTAACCAACTTCTAATAATTTATTGTTTAAATCTGTTACAAAGATTAGAAGAAAACATTTATTTTCTTACCTTGGTGTCACAATATACTTGAACAGTTTAAATTGAAAAAGTGAAACTAATTAAAATTTGCACATAAATAATTTTTTGCCTGTATATTTTGTTTAATATATAATAAATCTACATCTGTATGAATTCCAGCATATTTACAATCTTTTATATGTTTTTTGTTAAAGTTACAGGAAATTATAAGTGAATCAGCTTAATAGTAAATGAATGCCATGGGAAAATAGATTGAGAATTGATCTGACATGGAATTTGAACATTATACTCTAAAGTAATTATTTATGGAATTGACTGTTTAAAAAAGGATTGTTTTAAAAATTTTTTTAAAGAAATTACATAATACCAAACAAAACTGACCTGCAGAGCTACTCTTTGCATGTTTATTTAGAGAAAAGTCAGGCCATATTGACTGATGACGCAGATTAAATAGTGCCTTTTTTTTAAAAAAAGTGCTTTTTGAAAATTCAGTGCCTTCTACAAACAATAGCATCTTTATTAATGGGGTAGCTGACAGATACAATACAGAGTGCAGATAAATATGGCAAATATGTTTTATTGGGATTTGACATGGTCACTTTTGTCATGCCCTTGGTGGAGACTGATTCTGGTGCCCCTGGTGGTCGACTGGAAGTGGAAGTGTGGCTCCGGAGGTTGTGAAGGAGACTGGGGAAGGTAGAGGCTGGCTGAACAATCAGAGGAGGACCCAGGCCCATCTCCTATCTATCCTAGGACATGCAGGGAGGAGAGGATAAGGGAGAGACATGGTCTACTCGGGAGGAAAGGGCCTTGATCCCTTGATCCCTTGGGTTTCAGGTGTGAGAACTGCTTAAGAGTTTGGACCTGTGTTCTGGCACACACTGGAGACAAAGAGTGTTTTATTCCTGGATGAGGTTTATCTTGGTTGGCGTTCTTCCAATGGACTATACCTGGTTATCTTCTTGAAGTTTGAATTAATTATCCTGGTCTGTCGTGGAACTTTCTTCAGTGCAGTTTGTTTTTGGATTTTTATTGCCTCATTATCTGCTCTTTGAGTTGGACTGTATTTCTTTCATTTGGAATGTTCTTTTGGAAAGAGTTTAATCTCCAACTATGAACTATTGAACAGTGAAGCCAAGTTGAAGGCATTAAAGAACATTTATTTACGTTTTTGTTTTTGTTACATTTGTGGGGCACTCCGGGTCACACTTTATCTTCTACACTGAAAACAAATTTTAATGCTTATGTTTCACTCAAAATATGCCCGCATTTCTTCAAGACAATTAACAGAGGGACTCAAAAAAATGAAAGTCAGGCCCATATGGTAGAAGTAGCAGTTTAATCACACAACTGTACAAGTCATGTTGACTTTTTAACTTTCTTCTGTGGGTTCCCCTTTGTTAATCTTTTTGTATTCAATATGCAAAGGGTTATGTAAATGTACACATTCATGTGGCACATTGGATTTTTGTGTTGAAGATACAGAAAGTATATCAGCTGGAGCCATTTCCAGATCTTTCTGATGAATATATAAAAGGGTCCAAGACAACCAGTTGCCTAAGAAAATTGGGGCAAAATTTACCTATACCATATCCTCATTTTAACTGCGATACTTTTCAGAGAGATGCCAGCATAGATCTTACATAGCTGCAAATATATAAGAATGCAAATTGCCAAACATTATTGCTGTAAATTGTTGTCTGGAGTGGGTGGTATATTCTAGTGAAATAGTTAGAGATGCACCCAAATATGGTGAATTACTTTTTGAGATTTATTAACTTTGGTTTGCAGCACTGAAATTTTAGTCTTAGAATGCTATGCAAACTTGGTTCAAAACAAAATGCTCCTTTTCAAGTGTTTAAAACAAAAGATACATAGGGAATTTGACTCACAGTATTCTTGACAATACCACAACGATTTGCTATTAATTTTTTCCATTTTTTTTTACTTCCCAAAGTAACCCTCAGCTCTGACTCTAATTTTAGAAGTGCAGACAAGGTCAGCAAAATGCTAGTATTCTGACAGATATGTTAAAATTTAAAGCAGTAAATTATATGCAGAGCTTGTTTTTTGATAACTAACTTAGAAGTAGAAATACTGTTCTATTGTCAGTTTTTTTAACCATTGACAAATTGGGGTGTTCTGATTATGCACATAATATATGAACTGACTAATCTATGACCATACTAAAAACTGGTTTGATTTTATTTAAATAGTTCATTGTTCCAGTTTAGTTGTACCTTCTGTTCATTGCATCACTAGATGGAGCAAATGTAACGAGCAATCATAGCACTTGCATTAAAATGGGTGGGTGGGTCAGATACCAAGATATCTGACCCACCTACCTATCCTCCTATCTTTCTTATGTAACAACACCAATCAAATAATAGGGGAGAGGGAATAACCAGTGGAGCTGAGGTACTGGTTATAGTTCTTGTGGTGAACACTCTTATTTTTTACTAGCTGGATACCCATGCTTCGCTACAAAATTATGTGATCAGGCTTAATTTTTGGGAAGGAAAATAAGGGGAATTTTTTTTTGCCTCTGCCTACCAGCATCCATCCGTATTCATCTGGCTAGCATTCTGTCAGTTTGTGAGAGAATTGAGGGCTGTTTGGAAACTGAAACAGTATTTGTTGTGTGAGCAAGAAGGAGACAACAAGAGCCTGGGTGTGGCTTAGCTCAACTGTTCTGTACTAAAGCTGGTTGCTGCTATGAAACTAAAATTGAAATTGAAACTCCTTTCCTCTGCTTGTGTTTTGTATTTGAAACAGATTTCTTTTCAGGTGGGGAGGGGGAGTAGAACTCCTTAGCATCAGAGCGTGTTAATAATATAGGAAATACTAATGCTCTGATGGTCATTTTGAAAAATCCTTTCTTAGCAAGCACCTAAAAGCCAAGAGGAACATACATGCCAAATTTCAAGTTTGTAGGCTTTACGGTTCTGGAGATTTTATGATGTGATGCACGAGTGGTATTTTGCTTTTGTATACATAGATTTCTTTCTTTTTCTAAATAATGTTCAATTTTTAACCTTTTCCAGAGGCAATAATGACTCTGGAATTTCACTGTTACGCTTTTTCAATCTTTTCTTCCCTCATCAAGCTAATTGTCAACTTTTCCAGAACCTGCATGCTGTGTGTGTGTTGGTTCTGCTCATCAATAAATTGACCTTCTTTCTTAAGCAGCCTCCATTATATTCCTGGCTTGGAACTAGACCTAGATTTTTATTCCAACAGTTATGTAAAATATTGATAATTCAGCCTGAATGAAGTTGCTCAGAGCAAATAGAATATAATCAATTAAAAGGATGAAACAAGATGAATCAATAAAGGATGATAAAAAATAAGCTAAGTACAGCTGGGAGTGATCAGCAGACAAGGAGAAGGGGCCGCCCTAGCATAGGGGTGAGGTGGGTTGGGGGGCTGGACAGTGTGACAGATGATACTGAGATGACCATGGTGGATCTGAAGGAAGCAGTGCTGATCCATAGAGTCGCTGAGGATCAGACCCAACTGGCTGATGATGACAACGCTTGATCTCTCATAGAGTCCGAAGAGCCATTTGTTCAGGTTTCTTTATCTGGGGCGAAATGAAACCAAAAGTCTGGGGGAACTCATTCTATGATCAGGATGCCACTCTGCAAGATCCTTTTCCAGAGTTCAAAAATTCTCTATGTGTTCTTAATAGGGTGAGGTACCCTCTTGAAGACTAGCCCTCCCATGAATCAGAATACCCCAAAGTGTTTATGTTTTGAATGTTATCGGACCAAGTTTTATTGACCAACTCATTACTACTAATGCACTTCCTTTTAAAATCAATTAAATTTATAACATAAAATAGAGGTATAAGCAGATCCAACTTTATAGTAGCAGTTGCTACTCATCCAGGAATTTATTCTCAGCATATATTTAAATCCATGTCTTCCTGTGCCCTAAAGTTCACTTGAGGATGCCTGGCTGACACCTCTTAAATAAAATAATTTCTCATCATAGTCCACAATTGAGGCCTACAAATTTTGAGTTTTTCTGAACCAAACTTGAGATGGTTCTTTCTATCTCTTCTCCAAGCAAGTTGCTGTTTCCTATTGTGCATGATGGATAATTTTGGTGGTGAGTGAACAGAGAAATGAAGGGAGTAGGTGGAATATGTCCAACTCCTGTTGGCTGCCTATACATAGTGAATATAATCCTTCCTCCTCTGCAGTCTTTATTGGTGGATGGTGTGCAGCATGGGAGAAAGCATAAGTCTTTGACGTCATACTTCAGTTCCAGATCCCCCATGTGCAAGATCACCCCCACATCTTGTTCTGTCCTTAATTAGCATTCTTGAGATCCCCGCGCTTTGATTGGCCAAAGCGCGGGGCTCTCCGATTGGTCAGACGAGCCGCGCCGATTGGCTCGCTGAGAATCTCCCACGATTGGTCCATTCGGATCGCGGGAGATTCAAAGCGGTGCCATTGGCCGCAGCCACCGCGGCTAAAGGAATAAAAGCCGCGGGCTTTTTCCTTTACGCCAGTTCGGTTCCAACTTTCAATAAAAGAGCTTGAATTGAAGTCACCGACTCCTGGCATCATTTCGCAGACACAACACTGGCGACGAGGATGGGACACATCGCCCGTGTCTGCCGCCTAAAGAAGAATCGCAGCCCGGCACGATGGGACCAGAGCGATCGGAGGAGAGAGAGCACACCACCCCGGACCAGAGATCGCCCCTCAGACAACAGATGGGACCGGAACGGACGAGCCCTGCGAAGCGGCGATAACCGGCGAAGAGAAGAGACCCATCAGACGGTCACCATCGGCCACGCCATCACCAATGATGCCCGGAAGGTCCACGTGGAGGTAGGCATCGAGGGCCAGCCATGCAAAATGGAGGTGGACTCCGGGTCCTACCTCTCCATGATTGCATGGCATGAAATAAAGCGCTTGGTGCCTACCCTCCAAAGGAGGAACCTAGACAGCCAGAGACTCATTGTAAAGGACTACCAGGGAAACCGCATCCCGGTAGTCAGAACCAAACACTTCAACATCACCTATAAAGGGCACACCGAAAGACTTCCCCTGACAATCGTCGACTGCGACCGCCCAAGCCTACTGGGACTGCAATGGTTCGCCCTGCTCGACATCGCACTCACGGGAGTCAACCACGTCACCGACGACAGCTGGGAGCAGCAACTGGCCCGGGAATTCCAAGAGGTCTTCGACGGAAACCTAGGCAAGTACCGAGGGCCCCTTATATCTTTCAACCTAGACCCAAACGTCCCCCCAAAACGCCTGAAACCAAGGCAGGTGCCATTCGCACTTAAACCCAAGATAGACGAGCAAATTGACAAGCTCGTCAAGCAAGGGGTCCTACAGCCCATAGACCACGCCCGGTGGGAGACCCCCATAGTCACCCCGATCAAGCCCGATGGGTCGGTGAGGATCTGTGGGGACTATAAGGCCACCCTAAATGGCGCGCTACAACAAAGCACCTACCCCGTCCCAGTAGTGCAACACCTACTGCACTCACTGGGAGGGGGCAAGGTTTTCGCCAAGCTCGACCTCGCCCAGGCATACCAACAGTTGCCAGTCGACGAGCAAACGGCAGAAGTGCAAACCATAGTCACCCACCGGGGGGCATTTAAATGCAACCGACTCCAATTCGGAGTCAGCGTGGCACCGGGAATATTCCAAAGCCTAATGGAACGACTACTGCAAGGCATCAAGGGGGTGGTACCTTACTTCGATGACGTCCTAGAGTCGGCAGCCAACCAAGCCGAACTAGAGGGTCGCCTAAGGGAGGTCCTAACCAAATTTAAAGAGACCGGACTAAAAGTCAAGAGGGAGAAATGCCAGCTATGCACGGAACGGGTAGAATTCCTGGGATACCTCCTAGACCGTCACGGCATTCACCCCACAAACCAAAAAATCAAGGCCATCAAAGAAGCCCCCACACCCAAGTCGAAGACGGAACTACAGGCATTCCTGGGGCTACTTAACTTTTACAATGTTTTCCTGCCCCAAAAGGCGACGGCGGCGGAGCCCTTGCATAGGCTCCTGGACAAGGTGGCGACCTGGACTTGGGGGAAACGCGAGCAAGCCGCCTTCCAAAGAACAAAGGACCTTCTCACTTCGGACGCCGTCCTTATACAATACAACGAGACCCTACCTCTGGCCGTCACATGCGACACATCACCCTTCGGCGTCGGCGCTGTCCTCAGCCATACCCTCCCCGATGGAAAAGAAGCGCCCATCGCGTTCTTTTCAAGGACCCTCACCAAACCGGAGCGGAACTATAGCCAGCTGGACAAAGAGGCTCTGGCTATCGTTGCCGCCGTAAAACGATTCCACGAGTATCTCTACGGCCGGACTTTCACCATCATAACCGACCACAAGCCGCTGCTGGGAATCCTTGCAGGAAACCGGGCCACCCCGAACATTCTGTCTCCCCGAATGACAAGGTGGTCCGAGTTCCTGGCAGCCTACAACTACGGACTCATACACAGACCGGGTAAGACGATCTCCCATGCAGACGCCTTAAGCCGCTCGCCGCTACCGGAACCTGACACCGACCCAGCACCCACGACGACCACCCTCAGCATAGAGACTCTACCCAACCTTCCCATAACCGCGTCAGACATTGCCCGAGAGACTAATAAAGACAAACGTCTGGCGCGGGTGTTGCATTGGGTAGAGAAAGGGTGGCCGGAAAAGGACAACGACGAGTCCTTCTGAAACCGCCAAATGGAACTCTCGCTATTAAAAGGGTGCATACTATGGGGGGATAGGGTGGTCATTCCAGAAAAGCTACAAGGGAAGGTTCTGGAACTGCTACACGAGGGGCACCCTGGCATCGTTAGGACTAAAGCCCTGGCCAGAAGTTACGCTTGGTGGCCAGGGATGGAGAAACAAATTGAGACCTGGGTAGCAAGGTGCCAATGATGCCAGGAAACTAGGCCAAGCCCACCCACAGCACCCGTCCTAGAGTGGGAAACCCCAAGGGGACCTTGGTCTAGGATTCACATAGACTTCGCCGGGCCCACAAAAGGACACATCTTCCTTATAACAGTTGACGCTTACTCCAACTGGCTGGAGGTAAGCAACATGAAGACGACAACCACAGAGGCCGTGATCAAGGAACTCTGCAAAGTCTTTGCAACACACAGCCTCCCAGACGTCGTCGTTTCCGACAATGGGCCCCAATTCACCTCGCTGGAATTCGAAAAATTCCTAGCGGAAAGGGGCATCCGCCACGCGCTGACAGCACCGGCGCACCCGGCGGCAAACGGTAGGGCGGAACGGATGGTCCAATTCACTAAGAAGACCATCCGGAAAATAGACCATGGGGAGATCCAGGAGAAAATAAACAAACTACTCTTCACCCAACACATAACCCCAAATACCACAACGAATAAGAGCCCAGCCGAACTATTAATGGGCAGTAAACTAAGGTCCCCACTCGACAGGTTACACCCCACATATAACCCGGAGAAGCCCCCAGACTCAAACAGCAAACACTGAACCTTCGCACCCGGCGACCCCGTATACGCGAGAAACCTGACGGGAGACCCACTATGAATACCAGCCGTCATCACACAAATAACAGGCCCACACTCGTACCGGCTACAAACAGCAGACGGACAAGCGTGGAAACGCCACATTGACCAACTAAGGTCGAGGACTACCAACCAAGAGACCACCAACGCACAAACAGGCGAAACCAACCCCCACAACACAAACCAAGGGGGGAGGGAATACCCAGGGAACCAAAACCAAAGAAGAATAAACCAGCTGTACTTACCGGAAAGCAGCCATCACGACCCCTCGCCAGGAAGAGACGGCCAGGCCAGCTCGACCGACCCGGAAAGACCGAGCGGGAGCGGTGAAACCCGCAGCTCAACCAGCCCGGGAGGCCCAGGAGGGAGCTACGGAGAGCGGCCCGGCCCGACCGACCAGCCGGTTCCCACAACTGCAGCAGGAGCAGCAGAGATCCCGACCGAACCGGCCGGGATCCAACCTACGACTGAGCTGCGCAGGTCCAGTAGGCTCAGACGGAGCCCCGCCTACCTATGTGACTACGCGATGTAAGGACTGAACCAAGAGGGGAGGGGTGTTCTGTCCTTCATTAGCATTCTTGAGATCCCCGCGCTTTGATTGGCCAAAGCGCGGGGCTCTCCGATTGGTCAGGCGAGCCGCGCCGATTGGCTCGCTGAGAATCTCCCGCGATTGGTCCATTCGGATCGCAGGAGATTCAAAGCGGTGCCATTGGCCGCGGCTGCCGCGGCTAAAGGAATAAAAGCCACGGGCTTTTTCCTTTACGCCAGTTCGGTTCCAACTTTCAATAAAAGAGCTTGAATTGAAGTCACCGACTCCTGGCATCATTTCGCGGACACAACACATCTAGTGGTGAGTTACACTGGCAACTTGTTTGCTGTGATAGAAGTGACTAGATCAGAAGATTTCTTCAATCTCAGCCGGATGCTTGCATTTTCTGACCTATAACACAGAATGAAATGAGAAGATACTCTTGGTTTCGCCCCTGCCATTCCACCTGTAGTTACAGGATATACAGTCACTGCACCTTCATATTCCCTGCAGTAAACTACTAGGACAGAATTATTCACCAGCCTTATAGAGAAAGCAAAATTGAGATCAACTTTAAAACATCCTCAAAAAGTGCTTAGAAGTTTGAAGTTTGATACAGTGATGCTAAACCATATTATGCCCTGCACAGTAAAATAGAACATTCCTTGGCTTTCAGCACCTCCCATGCTTTGTTAAGTTAGAACCACACTTGGCAGATATTGTTAAACTGCAAAAGGGGAGGGGGCTGCTGCTGATCATTTGCATTACACAGACAGCTAATTAACTATTGTGTCTCTCTGGCTCTCCCCCCCTCCCCCCAAGGAGCTTTTAAACAATTTCCCTCCTATGCCAGGAACTTGACAGGAAGTTAAGAAAGGACACTTATGAAGTCTACATTACACTAGAAAGCCTGCAGGCAACTGACAAGCAATTATTCCAAATAAGGTGTTATGAAAACCAATGCACAGCAGGTGCAGTGAGGAGGAAGAGACAGTCTCCTGCTGGGTTTGCATGGAGATCAAAAGCTAAGTTAATGGATATGAAAGAATCCTGGCACTGGCATAAAAAATTAGAAAGCATCAGAAAATGGATTTTCCTTAACATTGGCGGTAACATTTCATTAAAGAAGAGGTGCCTGGGTTAAAATCATAAAGCAAATTGTATGCCTCACCCTAAATTTAGTTAGAGGAAGTGCAGTAAACTTCTAATCTATAATCATTGGCAATTGTTGCTGATTTCAGCTGAGCCCTGCACGCGGATTGCAGTATGTGTGTAAATTCATCTCCAGTATATTTTCTCTTGCAAAGATTTTAATTGCCACTCTCAATTTATGTATTTACTTATTTGCTCATTTGCAATCATTCTGACTCAAGGCAATGTATATCAAAACAGGTTCTCAGCAGGCTGTCTCAAGCAGAGTTACATTTCCTTATTTACCCTGGTTTTATGCTACATAGAATTTTATGGCACAGCACTTAGAATTGTGCCCAGAAACCTACATCCATATTGATTACCATCAAACAATAACAAACCCTGATTTCTATCTCTGACTTACAACAAGTGCCTGATTTGTATGCTCCATTAAATAATAAAAATCCATAGAAGAAACTTCCAATAAATATTGCTGCTAGTAATACAAGGTGGCCATGATCAAAATTCCACATATTGTCCCTTCAAAAATCTGCTTTCAGGTTGGGCGGGTGCAATAAATGTCCAGGCAATTCTTGAACAATATCCTAGCTGATTATTAAAGTCAATATGAACTGACTATATAAGCCAGGAAATACAGGACAGAAAACAGACTATAGGTGGCAAATTTGTATAGTTCCCTTATGATGGCACAAGTAGATCATGTGCACCTATCTTTGTGATGCAATCTGAGTCTAAAAGAGAGAAAATCTGTGCTTTTATTATCTTATGACTATTACTGAGAGTTGTATTTTATGATTTATGATTATTGTATTTTATGATTGTGATAATGATTTATCACTTGTTGCTTGCATGATTTATCACTTGTTGCAGGCTCTCACAAGCACTGAGAGCTTGTGCACCAGAGATAAATTCATTGTGTCCCAATCAAACTTGTGTTGAAAGGTGTCAAAATGCTTTTCCTTCGAGGATTCGATTTTCCTGCTGGGAGAGCTCCGGTGCAAGGATACGGACACTGCTTGAAAGCTGGATCTTTTTATTTTTCAGGAAGGTGAGGGACAGTGAGAAGTCTGCGTTCCTGGGCTAGCTAGCTTCTTATAGTAAGTCCCTGGTTTTTTATACCCTTTTCTCCCTTTGTGAGTTGATTTAGTGTGAATGTTTATATTTGTGCTTAATGTGTCAAATCCTGGTTGAGTTTGTCTTTATTCCTGCTGGAGGACAAACTCTGCGGGGTGTGAAAGGCAAACTCCGCGGGATGGGTTAGATTGTATTATCGGTTTTTTTCCTAATCTCTTTTAGCTTTATAATGGATTTTTCATATTTGTCTTGTGGCAATCTCCTGTCTGTCTCTTTTGTAATTTATATTTTTTTGTGTCTTTTGTCTGTTTGTTTTGCTTATTTGGTATGTCCTGTGTTTGTAAGGGTTTCCTTTTCTTATTTGTCTAGTTTTCTTAATTACTTAGGCTTTTGTCTATAGGGATTCTTTAATACCTTTTATTTGATTCCTTTTCCTATGTAAGTTTGTTTTATGGCTGGCCTGATATTCCCCTTTGGCTTTTCCTGTTTGAGTGACACTACTGTTTTTGTGAAGTTCCCTTTCCACACTTGGCCAATAAAAAATGCTATAACTTTTTCTATTCTATACATTTTTCTACCGTATAATTGCTTGTGAGTGTGCTAGTTCTCTGTGACATAGCGTGATCTATGACTTTGATTTCCTAGGACCTAGTCTGATCTACCTTGGATATCTGATATCTCCAAGGATATGAGCCAAGGTACCATCAAAATGTACATGAAATCCAACTCTACTTCTAACATAGGTGAAACAGTGTTCTGAAACAGTGCTTAGGATAAGGACTAAAAAAACTGAGACTTAATCCAGACAAGTCAAAATTGTATTTATGGGTAATGCCATTGTCTAGCTAAGTGGTGCCTTGTCTCTCTCCTAAAGCAGTAATCACCAACTGGTGGGCTGGGGACTACAAGAAAATTTTGGTGGTCTGCAGAGAAATGTCCCCCCCCACAAAGCATTTAATCCAGGCTGCGCAGGAACACAAGGCCCATATGGCCTGCCCACTTGCTGGCCCCCACCCTTCGGCCAAGCGCAAAACCTTACCTTGAGTAGAGCCATGTGAGCTCGAACTGGAAGGTAAGACCAATGGTGGGGGAGGGAAATCCACCCTGGGGTGGCTCCCATGTTAGTGGGAAAGTCGGTCCCACATTCCAGAGCTGCAGTAGTCACAGTACTGGCCCTTTGGTCATCCAGAAGAGCTGCTCCTCCACGCGGTTGCACCGGCCTGCCATGGACTGGAAGAGCTGCTCCGGGATGACCAAAGGGCCAGTCCTGTGACTACTGCAGCTCAGGAATATGGGACCGACTTTCCCACCAATGTCAGCAAGCCACCGTCAGTCAAAATTCATATTAGTGGTTTGCTGGATAAAATTATGAGTTTGGTGGCCCCTGAGGTCCAAAAGGTTGGCAACCCCTGTCCTAAAGGGATCTGGCCTTGTCCTAAATGATCAGATTCTTGGTTTGGATGTGCTTCTAGATCCATCATTACCACTAGAGGGCAGATGGCACAACACCATCTGCTGACCTTGTTATTGAAGGCTAGCAATTTGAGTAGCACAATTTATATTGGTAGACTTTTCTGTGGACTCATAAACTGAAACAAAGTTTATTTTAATACAGCTATCTACTGGTGTTCACTGTTTGCCACAAGGCATTAATATAGATACAGTTCCTCTTTAAAATGAGTAAGAAATTAACACTGCCATTTAAGGACACCCCCCCCCTTCCAGGGAATTGTAACATAGTAAGGAACTCCTCCTTCCTTACCTTGGAAAGAAAGAGTTGCTTCTACACAAGATAGGCAGCACATAAATAAACAAATAAATAAAGTAGAAAGATACTCTCATTTAGATAACGAATGTTTGAACGGTTATCTCTTCCCTCGTTAGATAAACCATCCCAACTTAGCTTTGATTAACTTTTTTACATTTAATAACAAATTTAGTTAAATATCTATGGAGATTCTCAGTTGTCCAGATCACGGTTCTCCCAAAGGTGCCTTTTCAGAGCTGAAAAACCTTTTTTAGATGAGAAGCAAAACATCTTCAAACAAAAACCAGGAAGTCCAGTTGCTTTTTGAAAAAGCACCTTTGAAACAAATTTACTTTGTTCCGTCTTTATCAATGTGCAGACTTTATTAATATTTACAGAGGACCAGTGTGGTGTAATAATTAAGGCACCCAGTTTGTAATCAGAAAACTGTGAGTTCTCTCTTGTCTTAGGATGACTCTGCATCAGAAATACTCTATCAGCTCTAGGAAAGTATCACTTCTGAAATCCTGCCAAGAAGACTGCAGAGACTTGTCGGCAGTCACCAAAAATCATCACTGACAGGAAATTAATAAAATTAATAAAATAAATGTACTGTTTAACTGATTTCTCATCTCTTTTCCACCATCCAAACGATCTTTGCTATTTTGCAAAAATTTAGGCTCCATTCAGAATTTTTATTTCCACAAAAGGAAGATATACAAATATTTGTTTCTTCTCAGCAATATTTGGAAAAGCATTTACGATAACTGAACACTGTTGTTTATCTGGTAAAATCTATTTTGTGCATCTGAAACTCCACTATCCCTATATCTAACAATATATATGTTATTACAATTGGAGCCAGCAATTTTGTCATTAAGTGAAGTGGTCACTAAGTGAAACCACAACTGTGCTTATTGTCTTACTTCAGCTTTTGTATACTTTACAGACCTGCAAAGATCATAAATGCAAGAACTAGTAGCAAAGTTGCTTTTTCATTACCATAATAACTGCTTATGGTTACCAAATGAGACAGTTGTTAAATGAGGGGTACCTGCAATTCAGATAATTCCATGTAGTAAAGAGTTCTGGCAACTTAAAAAGTTTATAGTAATTCTTATAACTTCAGGACATCTTATAAAAGTATTTGAATGGATCTGATTATTTTGCTCCTCATGATTGATATTGATTCGATTTGTTTTAGTAAATGTTTATGGTCATAAAAAGATGAAGTTCCTGTTTTTGCTATCCTAATCTTCTTTTCAGCTTCCAGATTGGAGATGAATAAGTCAGGCCTTCCTCTGCCATTAGGTTTTTGGTAGGTTTTTAGTACTTGGATATAGCAGCCATTTTTGGAGATGTCATGGTGCTTTATCCTTTGGAATATAATTTTCCCATAAATTAGACTGGCTTTTGAACCTATTGGTCATTCATAAGGTCTCATTTGTCACCAGACATGACGATCAGGAAGCATGACTAAGCCTGTACATTGGCTATTTTAATTTTGTGATGGCTGCTATTTCTATAAGCAGTCTTTGATTTACAAATATAATAGAGTCTGGAATTTCAGTCATTACATTTTGCAGTCATTAAGTCAATCATCATGACCAGACCTAATTTTATACTTAATTTTACTTGGTTGTTAAGCAAATTACTGTAATCCTTAAGTGAGGTATGAGGTTATTATTTGAATCGCATAATCCTTAAGCAAATCTGGCTTCCCCAATTGCTTGACAGAAGCTGGCTGGGAAGGTCACAGACTGCAATCACATGCTCACAACATGATACAACCCTTGTAAATGTGAGCCTGTTGCCAAGTAACTGGATTGCTATCAGGTGACTGTGGGAATGGTGTGACAGTTGATAGTCCTTCTTGTATATGCAATCCTTGACTTGCAACCATTCATTTTAGTGACAGTTGAAACTTACAACGGCATGGAAAAAAGTGACTCTTGAATTGTTTTCATACTTACTGCAGCATCCCCATGGTCATGTGATCAAAATTTAGATGCTTGGCAACCAGCATGTGTTTACAATAACATCCCATAGGGATTACAATTTAATTGATCACCATTTGTGACCTTCCCAGCTGGCATCTTACTGGCAAAATCAATGGCAGAAGTCGGATTCATTGAACAACCACATGATTCCCTAAACAACTATAGTGACTCTCTTAATAACCATGACAACAAAGGTCTTAAAATCAGACATGACTTTCTTAACAACTACCTTACTTAGAAATGGAAATGTTGGTCCTAATTGTACCATAAAATTGAGGACTAATGTATATGAATTGTTTGCTGTTGTTTTTCTTTTTATAGAGGAATCCTCAACTTACAACTACAACTGAACCCAAAATTTATGTTGTTAGGTGAGAAATTTGTTGAGTGAGTTTGTCCCATTTTACGACTTTACTTGCCACATGCACTATGTGAATCACTGCAGTTGTTAAATTAGCAACATGGTTGTTAAATGAATCTGGCTTCCTCCTGGACTTTGCTTGTCAGAAGGTTGCAAATGGTGATCACGTAACCCTAGGACACTGCAACCATCATAAATGTGAATCATTTGTCACGCATTTTGAATGTAAATCACATGACCATAGGGATGCTACAATGGTCATAAGTTTGAAAAATGATCATAAGTTGCTTTTTTCCAATGCCATTGTAATTTGAGCAGTCACTAAATGAACAGTTGTAAATCCAGGACTACCTGTACTTTCTTTTATAGTTGTTAGAGGCCCAGAGCCATGAATCTGAAATGAGCAACCATGTAAATTTGCTCACCTGGAGATAATGTCTTAGAATTCCATACCGGACAAGGCAGAGACAAAGAGGAAAAAGTTAAAGAACACGAGGCAGAGCCAAAAGAAGATGGACACAACATCAAAGACACACTACAACAGCATCAGTTAACAATGGCTGAGGCAGCGAGAAGAACAAGAACTAGAACTATCCTCTTTGACACTCAAAAGGGTAAGAGAGGAAATAAAAGAAATATATAAAATGAAATAAATAAAGTGTCATCAAAATTCCTAGGCTCTGTCTGCCAAGCTGAAATTAGGATTTTAAATTACAATACCTGAACAAGCTCTTTTTCCAAATCATGGCATTTGAAACAAGTTAGGGATCTCCTTCTTCTGCTTCAAGATCTAGAGGACTTTTGATATCCACTGATGATTAACCTTTGTGAGCATGAGAAACAGAATTTTGGCTTATCTGTATCAGAGGTAGTATTTAGCAGGTTCTGACCGGTTCTGGAGAACCAGTAGCAGAAATTTTGAGTAGTTCAGAGAACCAGCAAATACCACCTCTGACTGGCCCCGCCCCCATTTATTCTCTGCCTCCCGAGTCCCAGCTGATCTGCTGGGTCTTCTTTGGTTGCCCTGCTCAGGAGAACAGAGCTGGAAAGCAGGTTAGTGGGGTGGGGAGGGAATGGGATTTTGCAGTAACCTTCCTCAGGGAATGGGGAGGGAATGGAGATTTTATAGTATTCTTCCCCTGCCATGCCCACCAAGCCACACCCACAGAACCAGTAATAAAAAATTTTTGAATCCCATCACTGATCTGTATCCTTTTTGCATCTGCCAATGCCTAATATTATAGATCAGTGCTGTCAAGCTCCTGGCCTACAGCTGCGTCATACAGTGGCCACACCCATGCCTAGTTTAGCAAAGGGTGAAAAAAATCTCAAAATGTCATGTGACATCGCGATGACGATGTGCGTTTGGCACCCCTGTTATAGAGCTTCTCCATAAGAAATAAAGAGAAGAGAAAATCCAACGTAGACGTCTATTTACAACAATTGGGCATTTGGCATTTCAATGCAATTGTAAAGTGTGCAATCTTTGTTGCCATCAGTAGCTGAGTCCCATGATTGTTAGGCAAAGCAACTTCCTGCTGACTTTTCATAAGCAAAGCCAGTGGGGAAGCTGGCAGGAAGTTGCAAGTCCCAGGCTAGCAGCAGGTTAGGTGATTGCTGCCAGGTTGGAGAAAGGAGCAAGGAGACATAGTTCAGAAGGGTATGTGTCCAGGAGGGTAAAGGGGATCAGAGAAATGTGGTTCAAATTGGGGAGGTTGTATGGAACTGTGTGGGTCAGGGACGATTGGAAAGGGTATGCAAGGGAGGAGCCACATGGATTGGGCAGGGCACAGAGATGTGATATGGATTGGGGAGGATTCATAGGGGTGCATGAATGGCCAAGGGACAGAAAGTTACCCCTGCCAGTTGAAGGTGGCAGGGAAGATTGAAAATGGTCATGCTCGGCAATCTGTCATAAGTGTGAATGTATTATCAAGAACCCAGATTCTAATCGTGTGATCTCAGGGGTGCGAGGATGGCCAGACAAAACCAGTCATAATTACCATTCATTCAACACTATTATAACTTATATAACAAGGACTTTTTTTGAAAACATAAAACATGAACTTATGATATATGTTTTTATTAATTAGATAGGATAGATTATAAAAGATGCTTGTTGTGGCTTAGACAAAAATGTAAATTTATAATTGTACATATAACTGATGTAGATGAAAGCTACTTCTTTAAATCTTTTTTCTTTATTTTCTAATTTTTACTTTATTCTTTCTTGCACTTTTAGCTTTCCCTTTGATCTCTTTCTTTTTATTTTTTCTCTCTTTTTATGGGTCGTATTAGTTTTTATCATGCATGCATGCATGCATGCATACATACATACATACATACATACATACATACATATATGGAACAGCTGTCCTGCCCTACATAAGAGGTACTACAGACAAAATAAGTAAGGTACTACACAGACATCACATCAAGACTGCCTTCAAAACAGACAGAAAAATAGCAGCCATCCTTAGAAACCCCAAAGATAAAATTGACCTGGAAAACCAAGGCATATACGAAGTCCCCTATGCATCATGCCTGGCCACATACATTGGACAGACCAATAGAAGAATAAGTACCTGCCTGGATGAACACAAAAATGCAGTAAAAAAGCTGGAACACACTTCCTCACTAGTCTAACACATGGAAGCCACAGGTCATAGCATCAACTTCAATGGCACCAAAACCCTAGCCACTATAGAAAACCCTAGCCACAGAATCATCAGAGAAGCCATAGAGATTGAAAAAAGACCAGAAAGCATGAACAGAAGAGATGATTCCACCAGGCTGTCAATCATTTGGAAGCCTGCACTCACAAACAAAAAAATCTCCACACCAGAAACCAGGCAAACACCTGGGCACAAACAGATCCCTCCTAATACCTCCAGCTCAAACACACCCCAACCAGGCACCCAGATGAAATCCAGCTTCCTAACTAATGATAGCCATCCATTTACCCGCACTAAAGGCCTTCAATAAAGTAACACAATGCTGCCAGCCAATCAAGATACAAAAAGAGCCAAAAAAAAAGACAGAAGATATCAGAAACACCAATCAAGCAGAACACAGCAAACTCCAAGACCAATAAACACAGACCAAGACTCCCAACCAATCAGGAGGAAGAAAAAACCATTCTGGCACAGCAATAGGCTGCCCCAAATTTAAATCTGAAACCACTGTAAAAGTCTGACTCACAGATGAACACTATACAGAAGCCTGATGATGGCAGATGAGATTTTGCTGAAACGTTGCTACAACTTTAAAAGCACAACTATTATGACGTGGGAAAATACCCGAACTAAGCTGAATGCCATACATGTAAGTACCCACGAAAACTTAAGAATACAGACACACACACACACACACACACACACACACACACACATATACCCCAAGATACAAAGAATGTTATATAGAATAAAGTTGTATGACTATCAACTATAAAATAAAATTTTCAGGAAAAGAAAATAATTGAGAATTCTCAATACAGTAATGTTACTAATTTATTGCTGCAGAAGTATGTGTTCCTTTTTCTTTTTCCTCCAAAACAATTAACCAAGCTCTCTCACTTTTTGATTTTATGCATCTCCAAAGACCTTTCTATTTTGTAAGGCTTATTATATCATCAGTGTTTTAAATTGCCATTCATCAAGCAGAACTATTTATCTCATTTTAAAAATTAAAATTATAGCTCTACTATTTAAATCATATTACAAGCTGTTCTGTTAAGACTTTTTCTAAAACAAGTGACACAAATATTTAATAAATAAAAATATAAAGTATGGGGAGGATTGGTTAAGGCTGCATTAAGAAGTTGAATAATAATGTTATTTGGCTGTCAGAGGCATTAGGGTCTTAACAATTACAGTGATTTATTTAGAATTAGTTTTCCCTGCATGTTCTTATAAAATATATATTTTTACATTGAGGCAATAATAATAATTTTCTTCTAAACAGTTTCCTTAAAACCTCAACTGATGTTATATTAAAATTCTTTGAGTTAAAATATAGTTAGCAAGTAAATACTGTACATACTATACAATTATGCATATATCATACTCAGTACTCTGTAATTTAATGTTCTGACAAAAATAAATTAATATCTTCAGAATTATGTTATTATGTTTCACTATTTTGTGTAAGACGACTAAACTGCCACATTCTTTGTGATGCAATTTAATCTTACCAGCAAAGATAACCTATCAATAAGCATACAGATTTGGAAGCTGTGGCATCAGCAGCATGCTGGCATATAAATAAAAGAGAAAATGTCTTTAACAATTCATATATAAAATCATACAATAACCATGCAAGTTGAGAATTAGATACTGGCACATATTTCAAATATTGCTTGTTTTGAAACATTTAATAAATAATTATTTTAAATTAGTTATATTTGTTAGGGATAACATTGTTAACCCTAACTGGTTTAGGTAAAATAATAAATATGTTATCATGGTTTGTTAGTTAAAGTGTCTGTAACTTTAACTGTAAGATTGTAATTAAGGGAGTGGTTATAAAAAGCACCATAAAAGAAGCAAGGCACTGCAGCTTGCTCTCTCTGGCTTGATGATCCCTAATTACTGGATAGTTTGAAGACTGCGTTTTTCTCCTACTGGAAAGGGAGAGAGAAAGGACTGATTTATTTGTAAGTGAACTGACATTGGATATTCTACACGGACTTTGCTAATTGAATATCCTTGAATGGACTGACTAAATGATACATGACTAATGGACTGTTATTTTGACTATGCTATGAACTCATAATGGAATAAATTATATTTTTGATAACACAAGCGTATCTGTTATTTTTCCTGTATGTTAACAAACATTCAAACTTATCTCACTCATTTATCTGTGTGCCTATCTGACTAACGCTGCACATTCTGTTTAGCTTGTCTCCTTAACCCTGGTTGGGGAACACAGGCTTAACACTGGTAATGGGCCCAGAGGCTGCAAAGTCAGTTTAACTAGGATAAAACAGATTTATGTAAAAGTGAGATAATTTATGGGTGGTGTTGTTATACATTACAGTAAACAGACAGCTGTGTCTTATTAATTATAGTTTTATATCCATATAAAGAAAACATGGCACAAGTCAATCTACAAAGTTTGTCCCTTATATCCAAGTTGGATGGAACAAACTATGTATCATGGTCTATAAAATGTAGTCTACTTCTACGAAGAGAAGGTCTGTGGAACATAATTGAAAACGCACCAAACGTAGAGGAATGGGATCCAGAGGTTGAGAAAGATAGACAAAAGATAAAAGAATTTAAACAGAAGAATGAACAAGCTATTTGCATAATAGGACTAACACTGTCTGACCAGCAACTTGTTCATATCCGCGGAGAGCAAACGGCTGTTGGGTGTTGGCAGAAGCTGAAGAGGATTTATGTCCGAGATAACGTTGGTGCTCACATAAATCTAACACGGAAGCTTTTCAGGATGTATCTCCAGACGAATGGTGATATGCTGAGTCATTTGAATTCTATAAAAAGCATTTTTCAAGAACTGCACGAGAAAGAGCTTATTTTCTCTTAAGTACACCAAGTCTACATAATTCTATCATCGCTAAACGAAAGTTATGATAACTACATCACTTCCCTTGAAGTTTTGCCTAAGGAAAGTCTAACTTTAACTGATATAACTGGCAGATTGATTGAAGAGGCAAAAAGAAGACTTGAAAGAGATCAGTTAAGGAGGGAGCAACCTCAAAAAGAAGATAATGAATCTCCTACTGCATACACAATTAAAAAGTGTTTTAATTGTGGAGGAAGAGGACATTTGGCAAGATTTTGTAAAAAAGCAAAGCGCCAGAACGCTGGCCAGAATACTAAAAGTAACCAAAAGAAAAATAAAAATTTAGAGTTAGCCATGTTTATTAACGGAGCTGTAAAAAATAATTTATGGGTGGTTGACAGTGGAGCATCCCACTGTATAACAAATGATAACAAAAATTTTATTAAAATGTCCAAGAGTACACAGCAGATATTGTTAGCCAATGGCTGGAAACTGAAAGCTAAAGGTCAAGGTATAGCATATTGTTCTTTCATAAAAGAGAATGTAAAAATGTTATATGTACCACAACTTAAGTTTAATTTAATTTCAGTTAGAATTTTGGTTAAACTAGGATATGTAGTTATCTTTAGGGGCGATAACTGCATAATTGAGAAAGAAGATAAGAAAATTACTGCATCTTTAAGAGGTGAATTATATGTGTTAAATGATAATGGTTTAGAGATGGCTAACACGGTATATGATAATAAGAATCCTCATGATGAATGTATTCACTTGTTACACCGACGACTAGGGCATTTAAATTTTAAAATGCTTAAGAGAACTGTTGAATTATCTAAAGGAATAAGTTTAAAACCTTGTACTAAGTATTTGCAATGTTATGCTTGTAATCAATGCAAGGTCATACTGGCAAATAGAGTTGATGGATTTACTACCAAAGAGCCTTTAGAAATTGTATTTGCCGATTTAATAGGTCCGAAAAAACCAAGTGTAGGAGGAGCTCGATACATATTAAGTATAATGGACCACTATTCTAGATATGGGTTTTGCTATTTAATGAAGAGCAAAACTGAAACGTATCTAAATCTCCTTAATTGGATTAAATTTGCAGAAAAGAAAACTAAAAAGAAATTAGTAACTCTTATTACAGATAATAGTGCGGAATTTACAAATAATAAATTCCAGAATAGACTTAAGATGTTAGGTATTCAACATAAAAAGTCCGCACCATATAGGCCACAACATAATGCCTTTATAGAGAGACGAGGCCAAACACTACAATCAATGGCACGTACTATGTTGTCTGATTCAGGATTACCTGACAATTTGTGGGGAGAAGCAATAATGTGTGGTAATCATATATTGAATAATGTTGTTAATTCAACAACAGGTGAATTACCATTCACACTGTGGCATGGTACAAAACCTGATTTAAGTTACATGCACCAGCATGGGTGCATATCCCTTCACAACTCAGACAAAAAGGACAGCATAGAGCTAAAAGATTATTTTTTGTAGGATATGAATCTAATCATAGATCTTATAGATTCTGGGAACCAGGTACATCTAGAGTTTACACCAGTGCTAGTGCTAAATTCCTAGAACGTGTAGGATGGAATAGATTAGAGCAAGATTTAAATAATGATGTAATTATTGAACCCTACAAAATGCAAAAAGAACAGACTAGTTACAAGAAAAGTCCAATTAAAGAAGAAGTCCACGAAGAACAAATAGGACCAGAACAAGAGGAAACAGTTGATCAGGAAGAGTTAGATAATCAAGAACAATTAATCAATGAAAGTCCACCTGTAAGTCCTGTAATACCTAGACGTACTACACGTGTAACTAGATCACCTGATAGGTATCAAGCAAGTATAATTTGCCAAGTAACTAAAGTTCCAACTAGTGTAGATGAACTTAGGATGTATCCTGCCAAGGATCAGGAGAATTGGCAAAAGGCAATGGAAAAAGAACTAAATTCATTAAAGGTAATGAAAGTATATGAAGATGCTAAATTACCTCCAGGAGAAAAATCCATTGGGTGCAAATGGATATTTAAAGTAAAAACTGGAAATGATGGGACTGTTACCCATAAAGCTAGGTTGGTAGCTCAAGGATTTAATCAAACTGCATCTGATTACGATGAAGTTTTTGCACCAAGTCTTAAGGCAACATCTTTAAGAGCAGCTTTAGTGTGGGCAGCTAAGAAAAACTATGTCATTAACCATTTAGATGTAGAAACTGCTTATTTGCATGCACCATGGCAGCACACGATATATTTGAAAAAGCCAGTTATTATAAAAGACAATAAAGTAAATAGTAATGATTGTTGGAAACTCAAAAAGAGTCTTTACTGGTTGAAACAATCTGGCTTTGAATGGAACCAATATATTGTGAAAGAATTAAACAATACAGGTTTTAAATCTGGTTTAGCAGATCCATGCGTGTTTAAAAGAGAAAATAATGGAAGGGTGTCATTATTGTTATTATTTACAGATGATATTGCTTTGATAACTAAGACTAATAATGAAGCTAATGAGATTATATCCTTATTAGACAAAAAGGTAAAATTAAAGCATTTAGGTGAAATTAAAAATTATCTAGGATTGACAATTAACAAAACAAAAAATGGATTTAAGATATCTCAAGAAGATAAAAATTGCCAATTAATTAAAATGTATAAAATGGAACTTTGTAAACCGGCAAAGACTCCAATGAGTCAGGAAGTTTGCCAAACTGATGATCAAAGTCCCAAATTTGATAAGTCCATATATCAATCTTTGATTGGAAGCTTATCATATATAAGCAATTGGTCTAGGCCTGATATAGCTTATAGTGTAAATCAGCTGGCTTGTTTTAATTCTGATCCACATCAATGTCATCGGCAATCATTAAAGAGAATTTTAAGATATCTTAAAGGAACAATGAACCATGCATTGTATATAGAACCAAAGGGTGATTTGAGTCTTAGTGCCTATGCAGATGCAAGTTTTTCAACTGACATAAACACTAGAAAATCAACATCTGGGATGGCTATATTATTTGGTAAGACACTAATAGGGTGGAGGTCAATCAGACAACAGCATATTAGCTTGTCCACGATGGAAGCAGAATTTTCATGTCTGTCATTACTATGCACTGACTTAATTTTGTACAAACAGTTATTATTAGACATAGGTGTAACTGTTAAAGATTCCATTATTGTGTACGAGGACAACCAGGCAGCCATAAAGTTAGCTACTAATATTGCTGTAAAAACTAGATCAAAGCATACTGATTTAAGATACTTAAATGTTAGAGAATCTGTAAAGAATGGGCTAATTAAATTGGAATACTGCATGATGAAAGAAAACATTGCAGACCAATTTACAAAAGCTCAAGGAGTAATTAAGTTTAAAGAGAGTTGTAACAAATATGATTTAAAGATGTAAATAGTTATAGTATTATTATTTCCTAAAAGGGGAGAATGTTAGGGATAACATTGTTTACCCTAACTGGTTTAGGTAAAATAATAAATATGTTATCATGGTTTGTTAGTTAAAGTGTCTCTAACTTTAACTGTAAGACTGTAATTAAGGGAGTAGTTATAAAAAGCACCATAAAAGAAGCAAGGCACTGCAGCTTGCTCTCTCTGGCTTGATGATCCCTAATTACTGGATAGTTTGAAGACTGCGTTTTTCTCCTACTGGAAAGGAGAGAGAAAGGACTGATTTATTTGTAAGTGAACTGACATTGGATATTCTACATGGACTTTGCTAATTGAATATCCTTGAATGGACTGACTAAATGATACATGACTAATGGACTGTTATTTTGACTATGCTATGAACTCATAATGGAATAAATTATATTTTTGATAACACAAGCGTATCTGTTATTTTCCTGTATGTTAACAAACATACAAACTTATCTCACTCATTTATCTGTGTGCCTATCTGACTAATGCTGCACATTCTGTTTAGCTTGTCTCCTTAACCCTGGTTGGGGAACACAGGCTTAACAATATTTGGTTTTAAATTACATGAATAATAATGTGATATTATCATACAATTACTGTGGAAGTTGAGAAGTAGGTAGGTATTCTCAAAAATACTGGTAAATATTTCAAATATTGGCTGTTTTGGAAACATTTTAATTGTTAAAATGTTTAATTAGTTATAGTTGATTTTAAAATTATATGAATAATAATGAGATATTATGAATGTATTGTACAGGATGAAACTTTATTTTGAATCTGGAAGGAGTTATCTATCTTCAAAGGAGATGGATTATCGGGCTTTGTATCGATATTCAACTACAGTTTCCATATTGATTGGGAATTATGGAAATTGTTCACCAACAAATTTGCAGAGCATGAGGAAGAAATAGAGAGCTCTGATATTGTTTGTAGGACCTGTTGGGCCCACTTTTGCAGCTGAGGAGTCACAGCCTTGAGTGGTCCTACCATTACTGGAACCACTTTGGGCTTTAGTTTCCACATCATCTCTAATTCTTCCTCCAGGACCTGGTACTTCTCCATTTTCTCATACATCTTGTTTCTTAGACTGTTGTCATTTAGCACCGTTACATTTATGACCATCACTGTCTTTCAGTCATTGTCTACCATCATAATGTCTCAGTGATTCGCCAGCAGCTGCTTATCTGCCTGCATCTTAGCCCTCTTACTTTCCACAACTTTCTGTGGGATCTCCCATCTAGAATTAGGAACATCTAGGAGTGTCAAATTCAAGGCCTGAGGGCTGATCCGGCCTGTGGGGTGCTTAAATCTGGCCTGCTGCTCTGGAAACAGCAAAGGACCGGCCTGCAGTGCCTCTGTCAGCAAAAACGGAATTCAGGAGGGCCCCCACAGGCACCCCCGACATGATTGATATTAAGCTGACCATACCCACCATGGCCATTCCCCCCTGAAGTCAAACACAACCCTGAAGTGGCCCTCAGTGAAATCGAGTTTTGACACCCATATTTTGTACATATATTTCTGTACAAATGCCGACTACGTGGTTCTGCCATTCAACGCATGCTGTTCCTGTCTGAATCTTGCACCCTGCCACTATGTATTAGGCTGTCTCCCTCTGCATAGTCTGTACTTTGGGTCCTGCCTAGTGTGGTAGACTCATTCTTCTATTAATCTGGTGCTTAATGCCTGTTCTTGTGCTGCTATGATCAGAGCCTCAGTGCTGTTTGTGTGTGTGTGTATGTGTGTGTGTGTGTGTGTGTGTATTTTGATTCTATGCATTTCTCAATTAATTGATGCAGTTAATTAATTTCTGAAATGAGTTGCTTAAGTGCCTTTTGAGTTGCATAAGTGGATTTTAAAATGACGCATATAATTCAAATTAATTAATCCAGATCACGAAGGAATAGACACCAGCTTTCAAGGCATTGAATTCCATTCATAGATGAAAAAGAGATTATTTTAAGCTTGATACTTGGAAGTAGACTATGAGTTAAAATACTTCCCCCTCCCCTCCAGATAAAAACTGTTATAGAACTGACTTCTTCATTTGGGATATCAGGGTGATATTCAGAAGACTCAAAAGTATATACATCTATATCATGGTGAATAATTTTCTGTAGAATTCAGTGAATGACTATTGAGCCTGGGAAGATGGCGAAAAGGATGACCAACTGTACCTGCAGTTGGTGATATAAAAGTCAACAATAGAGGGGTCAAACTGATTTTGATGTCATAATTATTAGCTTGCAATACTGTGATGCTAAAACATTTATCATTTTCACTACCTGAAGAGTATTCAAATATAATGATTCAGGTTTAGGAGGCTTTTGTAGTATAAAATCTGAATCTTGGCTCCAAGATAAAGTTTTCTTCAACACTCTGTCTAGGCATCCAGTTACTCAGTCAAGTCTATGGTTAGCAATAGCAATAACACTTATATATATCTCCTGCTTCACAATGCTTTTACAGCCTCTCTAAGTAGTTTTACAGAGGCAGCATATTGCCCCAACAATCTGGGTTGTCGTTTTACCAACCTTGGAAGGATGGAAGGCTGAGTCAACCTTGAGTTGGTATGATTTGAACTGCCGAACTGCAGGCAGCCAGCAACGGAAGTAGCCTGCAGTATTGCATTCTAACCACTGTGCCACTGTGGCTCTTTTAGAATAGTTAGAATAGTGGTAGGTACGTACTTAAGAAACATTCTTCATGTAAAATATAGAATAGTGGATTCCTTTGAATCTATAGTTGGGCATATTGATGACCTGTTTTTCTGTCTCTCACAACATCAGTTGTATTCAGGCATAAAATGATAGGTTGCAACTGATCAATTACTAAAGGATAATTCTACCTTTAATTAAAGCTTAATATCATAGACACATCCATTAGCTTTCTTAATAAATAAAGTAATAAAGAATTACTTTATTCAGTGATAAAGAAGTGGACTACTCCAATCTCTTTTTCCTCTTTCCTATCTATCTTATGACTATGGCAGGGATGGTGTGTGTGTCTCCCATTAAAGTAATCTTGCTTAATTTTTCAAGATCACCCAAAATGAAGCAGCTTATTGGTCATTACTGCTTACATGGATAACTGACTAGAACACTAATTACATTTATTAGGCCCTAGAAATAAAATCAACTGCTAAGCCTTATATACAATAGTAAAATCACCTTGCACAATCTATATGAATACCTTAAAGTCATAGGTAGCAGAAATCCATATCAATACTCAGTACAATTTTTAAGAAAACTTTTTTACCCTGTATTATGATGCATGCCTGAAATTTACTGTAACAGATTGATATGTTTTAATAAATTCAATTATTATTGATTTATGTCAATCAATTGATTGTGCTTCTATTGAATCCACATCTGTAATTCCCACAAACTTAGCCTGTTGGAGGAAGCATTGATGGACTTGTGGGGTTCTCAGCTTTTTGAGGTTAATGGTAGGTAAAATGATGTTGGGCTGGCTTAAAAGAAGGTTTTTAATGTCTGAACAGTACAATGGCGTGAAGAGGTCTTATGTTTTTAGTTCACATTGCAATAGAATGTCTGGTAGCCATATGTTAAGAAAAAGAGACAATACACTGAATAAACATTCCAGAACTACCTGTGGAAGATGAGGTACAGATTGCTAGGTGAAACATTATGTTAAGCCTGGGTTCCCCAACCAGGGTTAGGGAGACAAGCTAAACAGAATGTGCAGCGTTAGTCAGATAGGCACACAGATAAATGAGTGAGCTAAGCTTGTATGTTTATTAACATACAGAAAAAATTACAGATACGCTTGTGCTATCAAAAATATAGTTTATTCCATTATGAGTTCATAGCATAGTCAAAATAACAGTCCAATAGTCATGTATCATTTAGTCAGTCCATTCAGGGATATTCAGTTAGCAAAGTCCGTGCAGAATATCCTATGTCAGTTCACTTACAAATCAGTCCTTTGTTTCTCTCCCGTTTGAGCAATGCAGTCTTGATTCCAAGCAGTAATCAGGGATCATCAAAGCCAGAGAGAGAGCAAGCTGCAGTCTTGCTTCTTTTAAAGTGCTTTCACAACCACTCCCTTAATTACTTTCCCATAGTTAAAGTTGCAGACAACTTTAACATAAAAACTATGATTACATATTTATTATTTTACCTAAACCAGTCAGGGTAAACAATGTTATCCCTAACATTCTCCCCTTTTAGGTTAAATAATAATATAACTATTTACATCTTTAAATCATATTTGTTACAATTCTCTTTAAACTTGCTTACTCCTTGAGCTTTTGTAAATTGGTCTGCAATGTTTTCTTCTGTCATGCAGTATTCCAATTTAATTAGCCCATTCTTTACAGATTCTCTAACATTTAAGTATCTTAAATCAGTATGCTTTAATCTAGTTTTTACAGCAATACTAATAGCTAACTTTATAGCTGCCTGGTTGTCCTCGTACACAACAATGGAATCTTTAACAGTTATACCCATGTCTAATAATAGCTGTTTGTACAAAATCAAATCAGTGCATAGAAATGACAGACATGAAAATTCTGCTTCCATCGTGGACAAGCTAATATGCTGTTGTCTGATTGACCTCCACCCTATTAGTGTCTTGCCAAATAATATAGCCATCCCAGATGTTGATTTTCTAGTGTTTATATCAGTTGCAAAACTTGCATCTGCATAGGCACTAAGACTCAAATCACCCTTTGGTTCTATATACAATGCATGCTTCATTGTTCCTTTAAGATATCTTAAAATTCTCTTTAATGATTGCCGATGACATTGATGTGGATCAGAATTAAAACGAGCCAGCTGATTTACACTATAAGCTATATCAGGCCTCGACCAATTGCTTATATATGATAAGCTTCCAATCAAAGATTGATATATGGACTTATCAAATTTGGGACTTTGATCATCAGTTTGGCAAACTTCCTGACTCATTGGAGTCTTTGCCGGTTTACAAAGTTCCATTTTAAACGTTTTAATTAATTGGCAATTTTTATCTTCTTGAGATATCTTAAATCCATTTTTTGTTTTGTTAATTGTCAATCCTAGATACTTTTTAATTTCACCTAAATGCTTTAATTTTATCTTTTTGTCTAATAAGGATATAATCTCATTAGCTTCATTATTAGTCTTAGTTATCAAAGCAATATCATCTGTAAATAATAACAATAATGACACCGTTCCATTATTTTCTCTTTTAAACACACATGGATCTGCTAAACCAGATTTAAAACCTATATTGTTTAACTCTTTCACAATATATTGGTTCCACTCAAACCCAGATTGTTTCAACCCGTAAAGACTCTTTTTGAGTTTGCAACAATCATTCCTATTTACTTTATTGTCTTTTATACCTACTGGCTTTTTCAAATATATAGTGTGCTGCAATGGTGCATTCAGATAAGCAGTTTCTACATCTAAATGGTTAATTACATAGTTTTTCTTAGCTGCCCACACTAAAGCTGCTCTTAAAGATGTTGCTTTAAGACTTGGTGCAAAAACTTCATCGTAATCAGATGCAGTTTGATTAAATCCTTGAGCTACTAACCTAGCTTTATGGGTAACAGTCCCATCATTTCCAGTTTTTACTTTAAATATCCATTTGCACCTAATGGATTTTTTCTCCTGGAGGTAATTTAGCATCTTCATATACTTTCATTAACTTTAATGAATTTAGTTCTTTTTCCATTGACTTTTGCCAATTCTCCTGATCCTTAGCAGGATACATCCTAAGTTCATCTATACTAGTTGGAACTTTAGTTACTTGGCAAACTATACTTGCTTGATATCTATCAGGTGGTCTAGTTATATGTGTAGTACGTCTAGGTATTACAGGACTTACAGGTGGACTTTCATTTATTAACTTTTCATGATTATCTAACTCTTCCTGATCAACTGTTTCTTCTTGTTGTGGTCCTATTTGCTCTTCTTCTTCAATTGGACTTCTTCTTCAATTGGACTCTTCTTATAACTATTCTGTTCTTAGAGAGAGAGCAAGCTGCAGTCTTGCTTCTTTTAAAGTGCTTTCACAACCACTCCCTTAATTACTTTCCCATAGTTAAAGTTGCAGACAACTTTAACATATAAACTATGATTACATATTTATTATTTTACCTAAACCAGTTAGGGTAAACAATGTTATCCCTAACACATTATTAAGCAACTATGCCCCATTTTATGATATTTTTGCCACATTTGTTAAGTGAATCATTGCATTTGTTAAATTAGTAACATGGTTGTTCAGTGAACCTGGATTTTTCCATTGCCTTGCTTGTCAGATCACAAAAGCTGATCACATGACCCTGGGACACTGCAACCTTCATAAATAGGAACCATCTGAATTTTTATGTGACCACAGGGATACTGCAGTGGTCATAAGTGTGAAAAAATGGTCGTAAATAACTTTTTTGAGTGTCATTGTAACTATGAACATTCACTAAATGAAGTATTGTAAATCGAGACTATGTGTATCTAGATTACCACCAATAACAAGGATCAAGGAGATTTGGGGATAATCCAAGCTGTTTACTGCTCGTGGGGGAGGACCTTAAATGTGCAACTGTTAAAGCCAGAAAGCTTTTCTTCCTGCAGACATTACGCCCATTGACCTAAGGCTGGTGGCCCTCTTCCCTATTGACCTATGGCTAGCTGCAGACTGCGTTAATTTAGCCTTCTCTGACCTCGAATCGAAAGGTCCGGAAGGAAGCAGTGCCGTCAGAGCTCGCACAGAGGTGGGAGATAATTGGACGCGGCGGGGCGGAGTCTGGCCGGCGTGAGGCAGCACATTTCTGGAAGAGGCAGTCGTCGCAGCAGCTACCAGAATCTCTGCTACATCGGTGGCAAAGAGAAGCCAACCGAGAATCTTTCCAACGGTAACAACTGGTACCACCTAGCCCGCAGCCTCTCTTTGCTCGCTCTCTAGGAACTGCCTAAAAGCAGCAACAGCCTACGATAAATCGTTGCGCAAGGTAATTGCAGCCCTGTCGCTGGGTTGAATTTGGCTCTCTGTGGGTGATATCCTGCTCTTACTTCCCACCTCCCCTTCTTCATCCCTCCCTCTCTGTCCTACAAGCCCCGGAGAAAGATGCTGCGGTCGAATCATTTTCGGAGTGGACCTGCTTAGACAGAGCGACTGGGAGGGAAAGTATATCCCACAGTTAACCTAAATGCGGTTGGTGACTGTAAGTCTGGAGTACAAGATGGTTTGGAGGGCTTCAGCTGGCAAGGAGATGGTGGCTCGTGAATTATTATTATTTTTGAATGCATTTATTACGCGCGCGCTCTTTCCCTTCCCGGTTCTCATCGCCGAAGGAGGAGAATTAGAACTGGTTGCAAAATATGAAATACATTGGCATTAAAAGTCTGCCCTGAAGTGGGAGTGTCTTCCCGAAGAGAATGATATGGGCATTCCCTGAGCTGGTATCTGAAGCTGGTGCAAGGAGCTCTAGATCTGTGGACTTGATGGTTTAGTCAGATCCGATCATGTTTTAAATCATTCCGCATTCCATTTTCCTATAGAGGAGATTCATTAATTCACCGTCGGTACTTGGGGATAGAAGGAAATAAAATACAACTCTGTAGAGCAGTTATTCCCAAATCTCTGCAGATTTAATATATGCGGACTTCAACTCCCACAATTCCCCAGTCAGCAGTGGAAATATGCACATCTTAAAGTTGCTAAGGTAGAAAAACATCGCTCTTAGAGGATGATTTGATTTATTCTGATAGGAAAGAGATTGATCTAAATAGGGAAAAGGCAAACTTACTGAACAATCAAAAGATATCAATATATATATATATGTGTGTGTGTGTGTATGTGTATATATATGTATATATATATATGTATATGTATATATATGTATATGTGTATATATATATATATATATATATATATATATATATATATATATATATATATATATATATATACACATACATACACATACATACACATACATACACACACACACACACATATACATATATATGTATGGGATGCTAGTTTTTAGTTAAATATTTATTTTTGCAAATGTTTCTAGATTGCCTAGCACTGACAACACCTAACGATTTAACAACAAATAAGAAATAAAGATGGCCTCCCAGACACCCAAATATACCATAGCAACAAGCCTCCAATTGTCTTTCTTTTTTTAAGTGATGTATTTTTTGTTATAGAAGACCAAAGAGGAAGGTGCTAGGCACATCTCCAGAGGCAAAGTTTTCCCATGATCTTGATTTATATAAGCTTTGCTTCTTGCAAGGATGGGATCCCAAGTTTTCCCTTTTGTGCATATAAGGTAATTTGTAATAAATTGATGTGGTTTTTATAACGAGTTTAACTCCAAATTGATTAAAAGAAACCTGCTTTGGGGTGCCCTGGACTTCAACTGTCATAGTTCCATTGAGCACAGTCATAGTCCCTCAGTGGGATTCTGGGAAGTTAAGTATCAAGCCACTGGTAGAATATCAACTGAGAAAATATTAAGATATAATTTTCTATTAAAATAGCAAAACATTCAGCAGCTTTCATAGCTTTTTGCTGTATTGCAGGGGTGTCAAACTCATGTCTTCACGGCGATGTCACGTGACATATCAGGACTCCCTCTCCTTTGCTAAACCAGGCATGGCCAGCATGTGACATATCCGGCCCACAGGCAGGGAGTTTGACAGCCCTTCTGTATTGAGTAGAACAAGAAATTCACATTTACTTAAGTAGCACTTATTTCTAGGTAAGTGGTACACCTTTAATTTATTATATTAATTGACATTTGCATATATCAGCTAAAGAGACTAAAATATGTTAACTGTTTTCCTATGAAGTGTTGCATGTTATCTGAATTTAAGTTTTATAATTGTTTTACTTGTTCATTATGATGCCTTTTTAAATTTAAGGCAAATGATTTGAGGAATTTGGAGTGTCATCTAATGAGCTTCCCTTATTCCTTTTGTTTTTTAATATTTTGAGGTAAAGGTTAAGGGAAGACTGATCATGGTGGGGGATTTAGCAGATTATTTTCTGTTGCTGTATAAAATAAGGCTAGAGGTAATGGTTGGAACTGGCCAGCTAGATTTCAGCTAAATATTAGAATAAGGATTAAAAACTGAAAGTGAAGCTGGTACCATAGACACATTTGCTTTTCATTTTCCAAAAGTATTAAATCAGAAAACTATCTATTAAAGATGTTGCACTTGCAAGCTGCCTGCATCAAGGCAGATATTGTTCTAGATGATTTTTAGGATCCCTTCCAACATTAAAAACTCAGTGATTCTGCAAAAAACTAACCAGATTCATTTTTAAAATGTTGCCAACTTGATTCTTCTTTGCAGATATTATGGTATCAAAGCCTACTAAACAATATATCAAGCTACCTCTCAGTTGGATACCATGTCTGCACTTTTTTCCAAAGTTGCATGAATCAGCTTCCTGAATCTAGCATTTTCCAGAAGAGCTGGAATTCTAACACTCGGAATCTCCAGCCCAGGTTCAATAAAAATAGATTTTGGAAATGCCTACAAAAAAGAGAGGCTTTTCCCCTTAATGGTAACCTTTGCAGGATGTTTCTCTAATAAGACACTCTTTTAGTGGTGAGACAGCCTATTTAATTCTTCTATGTTGGGAAGGCATAAAATAATATATGTAGGCCATCACAGCGAAGATCAGTTAGATTTTGCCAAATTATCTGAAAATAACAGATGGTGGGGTGGCATTTTAGAAAAATGTTAAATCAGTCACATATGTCCCAAGTTGCAAAAACATTGCAATCTTTTTGCAACGTTTACATTCTACCACTGTATGAAAAAGTCTATCAGTGAAAGGATGCTTGATGCAGTTCACAAAATATTCCTTGGGAAAAAATAAACTTTTAAAGGATTGACATTTTAATACTATATTATCTAAACTTTTAAAAACACTAGAACATTATATTATAAAATTATCTATTCTTCTCATTGGCTGATATCTCTAACTCTTTCAAATGGTAATTATAAAATTACATTGTTTTTATAATTTTATTAAAAAATTATTTAAAATGTGTCATTATGCTTGGGGAAGAATGTTTCAATTATTTCCCTTTCCCTTTTTGTATATGGAGAAAAGCAGATGATGAGGAAAAAAATGCAGTGTCTGGATAATTGTGCATAGGAAGTTTGTTTAAGTGCTTTGAATGTGCATTCCAGACCAGCTTTATGTTGATCATATTTTGCTTCCATTTGAAAAAATCAACTAATTTTTGGCATCTTCTTCCAGGTGAAAAAGCTAATTGTTGGATTGGAAAAGTCCAGTAGGAGTAAAAAAGGGGATTAAAATAATCTAGCATTGATGTTTGATTTCGGCTATTATTCTTTATACGTTAATTGTTCAAATGTGAGAGAGTTACTTAAATAGTTGAAATTGTCCCATCTCTACCCCATCAGGCAGAATAGGTCTGATTTTTTTTGTGAAAAGTTAATTATATCTATAGGGGACAAGTCTGTACTGTGATGTTTTATTGTAGGCACAGTTTATCTTCTTTTATAAGAGATGGGTGAAAGCTGAGACCCCAAGATTGATTGCTTATTGTACCCTGTGACTATTATTAAGTGTTGTACCTTATGTACCTCTTGATGAATGTATCTTTTCTTTTATGTACACTGAGAGCATATGCACCAAGACAAATTCCTTGTGTGTCCAATCACACTTGGCCAATGAAGAATTCTATTCTATTCTATTTTAACATAAGAGTCCTTATAGACTTGATATTCCTTTTATGAATCCACTAGAGCAGGGGGGTCAAACTGGTGGCCCGCGGGTCAGATGTGTCACATGTTGGTCATGCCACCCCAGCGCTGTGAATGGGAAAAACATCCCAAAGTGATGCCACAAGTTTGACACCCATGCTCTAGAACTTCCTCCTATGACATCTGCCAAAAATTGATAGTTTCCCCATTTGAGATGGGGAAGGCAAAAGAACTGTGTTATAAACTCAAGAAACCAAAAAGTCCAATCCTTTTACCCCAATCCTAGGGGAAAGGCTAGCTTGAGTAAGACAAGACCCTGTTCAGTTTGCAATATAGAACTCTGAACTGATAGTTTTTCACAGTCCTAGAAACGTGAGAAACTAAAGAACTGAGTATAGTATTTTGATGATAATTTCAGCATCTTTATTAGAGCACTATTTTTCTCTCCACTTAAAAATCAGGAAACATATCCAACTTATCTTCAAGATTTGTTGTATTTTATTTTATGTCATGTATGTGCCCAGGGGTGGGATTCAAATTTTTAACAACTGGTTCTATGGGTGTGGCTTAGGTGGTGGGTGTGCCTTGGTGGTCCTGTTTTTGGCTGGGCGTGGCCAACTGAATATCACTCACATGAGGCATGCATCTCTTCGCCTGGCCTCTCATTATTGTGGGGATGCTGCAACAGTCATAAGTGTGAAAAACGGTCATAAGTCACTTTTTTCAGTGCCATTGTAACTTTGGCCATTCCACACAAGCAAAGTACTGGCAAAGGAGGAAAAAAAAACTCCAGATAAGTTCTAGAGACAGGAAGTCTAGTCCTGCCAAGAATGCAGTAAGGGTTAACAGAGAGGCAGTTTCTGTAAGCAACACCAGAATGTTTCCTTCCTGCCTTCCTTACAGAATTAGGCCAGTAATTTCTTCTAACAACCGGCCCTTCAAACTGCTTAGAATGTTAACAACCAGTTCTAATGAATAGGTGCGAACTGGTAGAATCCCAACCCTGTATATGCCTTCCAAACAAGTCCCACTGTATGGCTAACATTTAAAATTCATAAGAAAATAATAAATTATGAAAACACAACAATTAAAATTAACAACAAATGGATTAGATCAGACTTCCTCAACTTTTCTGGCTTTGTGGACCAGTGCAGAATGGGGGGGCAGAGAGGGTTTTTGCATGGGTGGGGGGAAGCGTGTGTGCGTGCAACTCCATTTGTGCAAGTGGTGGCATGGCACATGCTATTTTTGGGGGGGAGAAGACCCCTAAGTTAGATCAGTTCTATGCTATGGCTGTGTATTCTTTGGGGGAAAGAGAGTTATAACAATAAAATGTGTATATAGTAGTAATGGGAGAAGAAATGATACATGTGTGACTACTCTTTTTTGTTCTCATATTAGCAAGTTTGTAGATTTGTTTGTTTGTAAATAATAGAAAAACATGGATAATAGGAAAATGGAAGTAGAATATGAATGGTCCTTGACATATGACCACAAAGTAAGCCCCTACTTTCTGTTATGTGTCATTTGTAAGTGAATTTTCCCCATTTTATGACCTTTTTTGACACAGTTTTTAAGTGAATCATTGCAGTTGTTAAGTTAGTAGCAAAGTTGTTAAGTGAATTTGGCTTTCCCATTCTAACTTTGCTTGTCAGAAGGTCACAAAAGGTCACCGTCATAAATGTGAAACAGTTTCCAAATATCTGGTTTTTGATCATGTGACCATGGGGATGCTTCAATAGTTGTAAGTGTGAAAACCAGTGATAAGTCACTTTTCTCAGCGCTTTTGTAATTTTTGAACGAACTATTGTAAGTTGATAACTACTTATATAGCACTGTCTGGGCAGTCAATAAAATCATAGTTTTGTAGAGGGTATCTTGCTGGTCTTTTAGTTCTACCCCTGCCAGGTACAGGAATCCTCAGATCATCTGTACCAATAGTTTTCTAATTTTTGAAAACTTTCTTTAATGGAGCAAGGACCACTTTAGTAGGCAGGTTGCTCCATTGCTTAATTCTTCTTATAGTCAGGAAATTCCTTATTTTAGATTTGGTTCTCTCACTGTAAAGCTTCTACCTATTGGTTTTTAAACTTACTTTTGGATGCTTAGGCTCCCATCAATAAAGCATGACAATTGTACAATAAAAACTTAGTGTAAAAGTTCCCATGGTCATAAGAAGGAAAAAGAGATCCTTTGTTATTACTGTACCTTTTTTGATCTGTTTGACCAAACTCCCCAAATTCTAGAAATTAGAAGTTCTTTACTAAATTCCTCTTGGACTTGTTAGATAATAGCCTTTGGCAGCATGTGCATTGATTGCTTCAAAGCTCTGATGTATTTGAACAATGCTGCAGAGTGTAAAAGTAAGCATAATTGATGCTTTCCTTGGGCTCTGTGTGCCTCTGATGGAATCTTTGCTCAGCTATGCTGGACATAAATCAATAATAATGCTGTTACTTGTTAAAAGTCCTGAAACTATTAATTCTCTTTAGCCTCTCCCTGTCCTGAATCTTGATCCCCCCCCATTAATAGTTAAGAAATTGATTGTGATATTACAGTAATCAAAACTGAGGCTAATTGGATTGTTTTTTTAAACTCACAACTCACAAGTGGGAATTAAGTTACAGGTTGAGGGGGGAAATGGTGTTAGTCAGAAACACAATTCTTCTTAGCTAAAGTAATGCTGATAGGCTATATAATTGCAGTTAAATCATATGTGATTGAAGGAATTTGGAGAAAATCTATGTAGTCACGCTGAATATACTGATTCAGTAGCACATAATGAGTCAATTCATAAATAAATCAAGATAAAATAATGTGTACTAGCTCGATACTCTTGCTTCGCTGTGAAAATATGTGGTCAGGCTTAGTTTTTGGTAAGAAAATAAGGGGGAAAAAATTCTGCCTCTGCCTACCAGCATCCATCGGTATTCATCTGGCTAGCATCCTGTCAATGTGGTGAGAGAATTGAGGGCTGTTTGGAAACTGAAACACTATTTGCTGTGTGAGCAAGAATGAGACAGCAAGGAGCTTGGGCATGGTTTAGCTCAACTGTTCTGTAGTAATGCTGCTTGGTACTTTGAAACTAAAATTGAAACCGAAACTCCTCTCATCTGCTTGTATTTTGCATTTGGAACAGTTTTCTTTTCATCAAAGCGTATTAATAATAATATACGAAGCAGTAATGTTCTGATGGTCATTTCAAAAAATCCTTTCTTAGCAAGCATCTAGAAGCCAAGAGGAACATGCATGCCAAATTTCAAGTTTGTAGGCTTTACGGTTCAGGAGTTTTTGTGATGATACATGAGTGGTATTTCCTTATATATATATATATAGATTGAGAGGCATTATATTTCAGAAGTGAACTTCAATTAGTTGTACATAATAAAATGGTTGAAGAAAGTTGCATTCACATTTATATTTATGCCAATCTAAATTGTGCTTCTGAGATTAATATGTAGGATGGAGATTGGTTATTCCTCAGATTATACCTGCCTGTGAATTTTGCAGTTCTAAATTTAGAAATTATGCATATGGTCATTGGAAAGCAACAGCTGATGCTAGAATCATTACCCCCTTTCTGATGTTTCAAATTGTTTATTTTCCCGATTTATTATGTGAAAATAATTTAATGAATACTACTTCAATTAATAGTACTATGAATAGTAATAACAACAATGGATAATTCTTTAACCCTTGGGAGTCAATACTGACCAATTTCAGAAGCTGGATTAAATAGAAGTTAAGCAAATTGTAGTTGTAAGACAGGGCTGGGCAGTTTTTGGAACACTGAGGATTGCAATTCAATCTCCTAAGCTTCTAGAGAACATTCTTGCAAACCTTTTTCAAACCACTGGCCAAGCCATGTGTAATCCTCAAGGTATAAAAAGTTGTACATCCCTGTAACAGCTGTTCAAGAAAATTGTTTTTAGATTTACAAGGGCTATGCAGTATTTTAATGTGGGCTGCTGAAAAAAAATTGTCTTTTAAAATCAAATGTTTTGATAATGCATTTACTCAATTGTATATTTGCTTACCATTGCTCGATATAATAAGGCTATTATCAAGGAATTCTTTCAATCACATCAGAACTCTTTTCCCCTTTCCCCCTTTCCCATTCTAGAGGCTAATCGATATTTGGAGATAAATGGAGGTTAAAAAATTACTTTTTTCTTGGTTCCCAACACTGATATATTCTGTTTTTTCTTCCTAACCAGTGAATCATCATGTCAGACAAGAGTGACTTAAAAGCAGAGCTGGAACGTAAAAAACAGAGATTGGCTCAAATAAGAGAGGAAAAGAAACGGAAAGAAGAAGAAAGGAAAAAGAAAGAGGTAAATGTATGTGATATCTGTTAAGGTATTGTACCTACTTTTTACTTATGTCTTGGATTTATATTTTTTCATAACAGAGGAAATAGAAAAGAAATACAATCAGGTACAATGTCAGTCCTGTCATTTCTCTTTCCATCCATCTTGTATGTTGTATTTTCCTTCTTGTACTTCCCTGAACTTTGATAAGCATGTTTATTTCTCTTTAGTCCATAACTTTTATCCATGCCCAAAGTATTGATTTCTGCTTGCTGAGAATTGCCAGAAGAGAGCCAGTGTAAGGGTTGAAGGAATGAAGCAGGACTCAAACTACAACAGACAAAATGATTATGCAAATATTAAGCAGATGTCTCCCATTGTCAAGATGGAAAACATATGACCAAATTTCTGTTTGCTTGAAAAGGTGAGACAAAAAGATAAAATTTATCTACAATATAGGGCATGATGTTGATGATCGGAAATAAAATGGTCTTCTGTATATATTTGGCTTCTATCTTGCCTGCCCGAAGCAAGTTGTAGTGTACTTGTTTGCATACTCATAATACTGCATTCCTATTGGACAAATACCATCGCTGGGGATTGGTAGATAACAACAGTTCCAATTGGCCGCCTGAGTGGTGGGAAGTTTAAATAAATGCCATTGGTTGCGAGCCGCTAGCAGCCGCTATAAAAAGGGCTGCCGCGGTTGAGGGTTTCCGGTTTCGCGTGGCTTCGGGGCAGCAGGAATTCGCGACAGCTCACGATTCCTGCTGTGCTAGCCGTCGAGGTACCCCCGATCCAGATGGGTCAGGGGGATATGGCTGCCCTGTAGGGACAGCTGAAGAGAGAGGGGAGTCGGATAGGGAGGTGGGGGTGTCGCAGACCCCCCCCTTCTCCGGAAAAACCCCTTTTTCCCAAGGCGGTGGAGCGGCGGTCAGCAATGGCCGCCACGAAGAAGCCTGCAACCGGGTAAGATTGTGCTGGAGGAAGTGTGAAGAGTGAAAGTTTTGTCTGAGCCGGGTCAAGTAACATCTTTTAAATTGCCTGGAACTGAGCTGTTTGAATTGCTGGAGGATACATTGTATCCCTAAGAAGAGCGAAAAGCGGTGGAGAAGCTGTTAAAGGGAACTTTTTTTTTTTTTCTTTACTCTCCCACCCCATGGAAACAGCAGAAATATTTGGATATATTGGACATTGAAAGTGAATTGCTTTGAGAGTTGAAGCTAAGAGACAAAAGGATTCTTGGACATTGAAAAATTTAAGAAATTGGAAAACCCTTGTTGGAGGTATGGATTTCTGATTATTTAAAATTGACATTGCAAGTGCGAAGGGAGAGAAAAAAAAAATTGGAGCAGAAGCTGAAAAAGGAGGAGATTGCCTAGAATCCCAAAGGAAGATATATGGTAATTGGACCTCTTTGATTAAAAATTAACCCCAGAAAGAGAAAGAGAAGAAGGAAGAAAAGTATTAACTTTTGGAACTTTTTTTTTTTTTAATTGCTTTTGATTGTCTTTGATTAAAAATACTTGTGGTTGTTTTGGAAAAAGTTTCCCTTTTCATAATGGCATCGTTTGTGGATGAACTAGAGATTGAATATCAAAAATATAAAAAAGAAGATACTTTGGGCACTTTGTTTCAATTCTTAGAAATGGCGTTATGTACTTATGAAAAGTTGATTACGCAGCAGAAGGACTGGGACAAGGAAGAAGAGGAAGAAGAAGCCATCTTTGATGAACAATGGGTCCCTTCCGGAGAGGAGGAGAAAAAGGATAAGAAAAAGGGGATTTTAAGAATTATAAAAACAACCAAAAGAGAGAAAAATGAGCGAAAAGGTGGAGGCAAGGTTAGAAAGCAAAGGAAAAGGAGCAAGAAAAGCGAGGAGAAAAAGCAAAGGGGTAAAAAGGGTAAGGAGAAGAATAAGCAAGAGAGAAAGGGGGGGAGGAGAAGCCTTAATGGGGGGAAGCAAGACCTAAAGAAAAAAAGTTTATTTAGAGACAATGGGTGAATTTAATTTAGATTAAAAGAGGGATTCTGGAGGGTACATAAGTTTGTGTTTTTATATGTGTATTTAGAATATAAAATTCATTATGTAATCTTAGAATCTTTTAAACAGAATCCCAAGAAAAATTGCTATACGAAGTATTTTTAAGTTAGGGTAATGAGTTATAGATGTTACTCCAATTGGTGTACAGGAGAAGTATAGTAAAAGAAAAAAAGATGAATGGATAATTGGAAATAGAACAGACAAAGAATGTTGTTGAAAATGGTAATAAGATATGGAAGGATATATATGCTTTTTTTTGGATTTTGTATATTGATAAAAGGCAATAAAATTTTAATTAATAAGAAATAATTGGGATGGAAAGGAGAAGTAGGGATAAGATATGAAGTTAATACTATATGAAGTATTGATATTATAATTTGGAAATGTTATGCCTTATTGGTCTTTTATTATTATTTTTTCCTAGAAAAGAATTTATAAGCTGTTATGCCTTGACTCTTTGTGCATTGTTTTTATAAAACTGATAAAAATGGTTTTTATATATATATATATAAAAGAAAATGATAATAAGATATGGAAGGATATATGGGATGAATATGATGTTTGAATTTGTGTCTGTGTGAAGAGTTTTAACCCGGGAACAGACAACCTTCAGAAAAGATCTTTTAGTTTTGTTTATGTTTTGTGTTTTGTGTGTATTGTGTTTTTTGTAAAACTAATAAAATTTATTTTTTATAAAAAAAAAAAAAAAGAATCAATAAAATCTTGGAGGAATGTTAGATGAGAATAATTGTAAACAAGCCAGAAAGAAATGAATATGATGACTATAAAATGGATAAATATAGAAAAGAAATGAAATTGAATAAGAGTAAAGAGAAATAATGAGAAATTTGCTGAAAGATATTTATGTGTCCATATGGAAATGGGATAAATTAGAATTATGTTGTATAAAAATAATGTTTTATTCGACTTGTAAAAATTTATAATGTTAAGAGGTTTTATGTATTTATGTATTTAATGGTTAATGATGTGTTGTTTTATCTTTAAAATTAATAAAATTTGTTTCAAAAAAAAAAAAAAAGGGCTGCCGCGGCTCAACTTTAGTTGAAGTTACTGACAGTTAATAAAGAGCTGAATTCAACTCCGGTCTCGAGTCTGCTTTTGTTCTGGCGATAGAACACTGGCGACGAAGGTAGGATTGAAGGAACCGTAAGCATGTGGCAACGACAGCTGAAAAATCAACGAGATGGCCAGCAACAACTCGCCACCTGCACCATTCAACCAGCCGAAGAAGACTGGGAATCATATATTGACAGGTTCCTGATGTTCTTAGAAAGCAACGAACTACAAGGAATCACTGACCAGAGGAAGAGAGCTGTATTGCTGACGCATTGCGGCCTGACTATTTTTAAAATGGCGAAGGCATTAGCGAGACCAAACGATGTCAAACAGATGGCATGGCCAGACCTGAACTGAATGCTGAGAAACCATTACGCGCCCGTTGTGTCCAACCTCATTCGAAGACACGAATTTTACAAATGGGATCAACAAGAAGGCGAGAGTATTGGAGACTTCGTAGCAGCATTAAGGGACATTGGAGGGGCATGGAAGTTCCTCAACATGGATGAAGCCATGAGGGATTGCATAGTCCTTGGATTGAGAGATGCTACCCTGCAGAGCAAACTGCTAAATCGACCCAACATTACCACAAATGAAGCCATCGCTGAAGCAACCGCAGCTGAGGCAGCAAAAAAATCTGCGGCGAAAATGAAGCAAATGAATACAGCCAACAGCCAGAGCCGGAGCAGAGAAAAGAAAGCAGAAGGTACCCAGAAATATACTACCACAACCACCCACCATGAAGACATTGAGTCATCAACTGACTCCGAGGAAAAAGATGAAGAAGTAAACAGGCTCCAATCAGAGTGAAAACAGCAAGAAAGAAGAGGAAGAAAACCTGATTTTCAGTGTGCCAGATGTGGAGGAAATTACCCGCATTCTGAGTGTCATTTTTTGGATGCCATCTTCAGGCACTGCGAAAAACGGAGGCACATTGCAAGGGTCTGCCAAAACAAAAAGAGCTATAGTCCAAAAAGACGAGGCAGTACTCCCTCCAGAACTAAGAAGAAGCCAATCGGAACTTGTTGGAGCTGGGAAAATAGGAGTCAATGACTCAATGAGAAGGAAGAAACACATCAGACAATTATTATTGGAACTGCCAGAGCAACTAATACTAAGAAGGTTCGAATAAATGTCCAGATAGAAGGAGAGCCATGCAAAATGGAAGTAGACTCCGGCTCATATCTATCAATGTTATCATGGAACATGATAAAAAAGCTTGATACCAGACATAGGACGAAAAGAACTTGAAGAGCAAAGCCTGACGATAAAAAACTACCAAGGAAACAAGATACCTGTAGTGGGATTGGGACACTTCAAGGTAAAGTTTAAAAAACATATTGAAATTCTTCCACTGACCATCGTTGACCGAGACCGCCCCAACCTACTTGGTTTAAAATGGTTCGAGTCTCTAGGAATTGAAGTGACAGAAATCAACAGCGTCACTGTGACAGACTGGGAAAAAGACCTGATGGAGGAGTTCCATGACGTATTCAACGGGACCTTAGGCAAGTATTGTGGGACCCCTATCTCATTTAGCCTAAACCTGAACATAGCCCCCATCAGGCTAAAGGTGTTCCCTTTGTGTTAAAACCAAAAATTGATGAACAGCTGAACAAACTCATCGCAAAAGGGGTGTTAGAGCCAGTCGACCATGCGAGATGGGAAACTCCGATTGTGACCCCCGTAAAAACAGATGGGTCCGTGTGCATCTGTGGTGACTATAAGGCCACCCTGAACCATGCATTGCAGCAGAGCGCATAACCCGTTCCAGTAGTCCAGCACCTGTTGCACTCATTGGGGGGAAGAAATTTTTTTGCAAAGCTCGATCTTACACAGGCATATCAACAGTTACGATTCCAAGACAGCAGAGGCACAAAATGTCGTAACACATAAAGAAGCCTTTAAATGCAACAGATTACAATCTGGTGTCAGCGTGGCTGCGGGTGTTTTCCAAAGCCTGATGGAATGCCTCCTCCAAGGACTAAAAGGGGTGGTTCCCTATTTTGATGATGTACTAATATCAGCCAGAAATAAAAAACAACTAAAAGACCGGCTAAGGGCAGTTTTGCAAAAGTTTAGAGAAGCAGGACTCAAAGTCAAAAAAGAAAAATGCCAACTTGCCACAAATCAGGTTGAGTTCCTAGGATATCTTATTGATGAAGCAGGAATCGACCCCATCGAAAAAAAAAAAAAAGCGATAAAAGAAGCACCCAGACCCCAAAACAAAACGGATTTGCAGGCTTTCTTGGGACTCATTAATTTTTATCATGTCTTTTTGCTGCAGAAGGCAACAATAGCAGAACCACTGCATAGACTGCTCAATAAAAAAGCCATCTGGAAATGGGGTCAACAAGAAGAAGCTGCATTCCAAAGAATTAAGGACTTAATTACATCCAAATCTGTATTGATCCAATACAGTGACACGCTACCACAAACTGTCACCTGCGATGCTTCACCATTTGGCATAGGCGCAATACTTAGCCACACACTACCGGATGGCAGAGAGGCACCTTTTATTCCAAGATGTTGTCCAAGGCTGAAAGAAACTACAGCCAACTGGATAGAGAAGCCTTGGCCACTATCTTGGGGGTAAAACGCTTTCATGAATATCTGTATGGTAGGACATTTTCTTTGATTACCGACCACAAACCACTGCTAGGAATCCTGGCCGGAGACAGGGCCACCCCCAACATTCTGTCTCCAAGAATGAAAAGATGGTCGGAGTTTCTTGCAGCCTACAATTACAAGCTCATCTATCGACCAGGAAAAGCCATACCCCATGCAGACGCATTAAGCCACTCACCACTACCAGGTTACGACAACGACCTAGCTCCCACCACACACACTCTGCAAATTGAAATGATATCAAACTTGCCCATCACTGCATCGGACATTGCAGGGGAAACAGCAAAAGATGCACTGATGGCCCGAATCCTGAACTGGGTGGGGAGGGGTTGGCTGGAAAATGAAAAAAATGAGACTTTTAAACTGTTTAAAAACCAGCAAACTGAGTTGTCAATTGAGAAAGAATGCATATTGTGGGGGGATAGGGTTGTTGTTCCACGGAAATTGCAAGAAGACGTGCTGAACATGTGCTGACACCCGGGCATGGTAAAAATTAAATCCCTGGCCAGAAGCTACGTCTGGTGGCCAGTAATAGACAAAGACATTGAAACCTGGGTCAAAACATGTAATAAATGCCAGTCGTCCAGACCTACCCCCCCGTTAGCACCGGTCCTTGACTGGGAGACACCCAGAGGCCCCTGGTCAAGGATCCACATAGACTTTGCTGGACCCACAAAGGGATATACATATTTAATCATCGTTGATGCCTACTTGAACTAGTTAGAAGTCAGCATCATGAGTTCAACAACGACTGAAGCCATCACTAAACAACTAAAGAAACTCTTCGCCATTCATGGTCTATCAGATGTAGTAGTATCGGACAATGGCCCACAGTTCACAGTTTTAGCTTTTGAACAATTCCTCACAGAACAAGGAATACGACATGCTCTGACAGCGCCAGCTCATCCAGCGGCGAACGGAACAATGGAACGCAAAGTTTGATACACGAAAGAAGCATTAGAAAAACTTGAAGGAGGCGATATGCAAGACAAAATCAACACCATGCTCACCATCCAATGTATAACGCCATGCACATCAACAAACAAAAGCCCAGCTGAACTTTTAATGGGCAGAAAATTGCTCCCATATTTGGACAGACTACACCCCACCTATATCCCCGAAAAGCCACCAGACTCCTCCAGTAAGTACCGCACGTTTATACCAGGCGACCTGGTATATGCAAAAAATCTTACCAGAGAACTGTTGTGGCTACCAGCCATGATAACACAAATTACAGGCCCCTGATCGTACCGGCTAGAGACAACCAATGGCAGATCATTGAAAAGACAAATCGATCAACTATGGTCTCGATACATCGAACGAAATACCGATACACCCCAGAACATGGAAAAGATACATCCACAAGAACCAATAGACAATAATAATAAAACCAGAGGTGGGGGGAACCTTTAAATAATAAAGGAAAGGAAAACCCTCCATTAACAAACCACCAACCAGAAACTGAAAGCCCAAAAAGAACTAAAAACTACTTACCATCGGGCGAATTTGAAAAAAGAGAGCTGAAGGAGAACCAGGAAAGAAGCAGCCGAGCCAACTCTACCTGCCCATGCACATCAGATAAGAGCAGCAGCGGCTGTCCAACCAACCCAATAAGGCACGGCGGGAGCGGCATGTCCGAATCATCCTTCCAAGAGGTTCCAAAGAGAAGAACGGGAAAGACGGTGAGCCTGTCTGAACCGACCAAGGTCAATGCAGAGACTGAACTGCGCAGGTCAACTAGGACCCACAAAAGCCCTGCCTACTTATGTGACTACATCACGTAACGTTGGATCAAACTATGAGGGGAGGGGTGTAATGTACTTGTTTGCATACTTGTAATACTGCATTCCTATTGGACAAATACCATCGCTGGCGATTGGTAAATAATGGCAGTTCCCGCCTAAGCGGCGGGAAGTTTAAATAAATGCCATTAGTTGCGAGCCGCGAGCAGCTGCTATAAAAAGGGCTGCTGCGGCTTGACTTTAGTTGAAGTTACTGATAGTTAATAAAGAGCTGAATCCAACTCCGGTCTCGAGTCTGCTTTTGTTCTGGCTATAGGACACAAGTGATCTTAGTTGTGGGTTTCTGTGAACTTCTTTAACTAAGGTTAAGAGTTTTGATACATCACCATGCCTGGTATGAACCTAATAATGGCCAGTTTTAATTCGGTTGAGGACTTATTGACTGTTCTTTCATTACTTAATACTTTACTTTCAATCATTATTTGCAGACCTATAATATAGAAGTTTTAGTTTTTTCTTTTTTGCTTTGCAGTCCTATAATCCAGAAGTATCTAGCTTCTTTTTCTTGTTTTTTTGGATCCTGATTAAATAGAGAAATAAGCTGGCATTGATTGTAACTAGTGTATAAATACAAAAAGCTGTTGATGATTTCAAAACAGTGGCTTGAAATGGAATTGTTAATTGTGAAAATATATAATTTGTCTGTCTGTCTGTCTGTCTCTTTCTCAAACGTAATTAAAAATTCAATTGCAATATGTAACTCCCTCTCTCATTTTATGGCCCGGTTAGTTTGGTTGCTAAGGTAGCAAAACTGCATATACTTTGCTGCATATTCAGCAAAAATAAATGATAATTACTGTTGCATTGTTGCCCTTCTGGCTTTAGGATACTGTCTTATTCTTTTAATGTGACATATTATTTGGTATGTCCTAGAGAATGTGCATGGGAATTTTTAATTAAGGAATTTATGCTCCTCTCTTTTTAATTCAGTCACAGCACAAAATAGAGATGAGAATTGACAGTGAAATTCATTTTCATACAAAATCAGGGAAGCATTAAATGATGGTATTTCTCTTTTTGTCAACAATAGTTTCAGTATAAAATGCCTATTATCCTTTGGATATTACCAGAGAATTAATTATAGAAGTATTTTACAATTCCGTAAATATTTGAATAACTTGTATTTAAAAAAATACAGAATAGCCTTTTCAAGAGCCACATTATCAGATATGCTATGTGGTAGATTTCAAAAATGCTTTCTCTCAAATGCTTTGAATCTATAATGATGCTGGTCTTGAAATGGTGGACATTTTATTATAGTGTGAATTTTATAAGACACTTGGATAGGAAGTTAAATCAGAATAATACTGAATATATAAGCATTTTACCTGCAGATAAAAATACTAATATTACACACGCATCTACGTGGTTGTCTCTTTCACACATTCACATAAACATCACATATGATTGGGTATGATAAAGAGGCAATACCTTGCATTATTAATGATTTAAAAAATCTTCTAATCTCACCCAACATGATTGTTGAAGTGATACAAAGCTCTACTTACTTAATACATTATAGGCCCAGCAATGATTGGATGGTCTAGAATAGGGATCTGCAACCTTAAACATTCAAAGAACCATTTGGGCCTGTTTCCCACAGAGAAGAAAACACAAATTCTGAGTGGGCGTGGCCAACTCAACATCACTCCCACACAGTCACATGATTCCTCCACCCATGCCTACCCAGGGTTTTATGGCTACGGGTGTTTTCTGTGTGTCCCTCTCTCCCTCCCTCCCTCCCTCTCATTTTTGTTTTTTGTGTTTTACCTTTTCAGGCCAGGCAAGGAGTGACTGGGAGGGGAGGGTGAGGGGCAGGGCCAGCCAGTGGTGGGATCACCCAACAGGGAGCCACAGCAGAGGGCCCAAAGAGCCAGAGCCACAGGTTACTAACACCTGATCTAGAAGATAATATATAACCTGCTGTACAATTAAAGTTTGGGTGGAGAAACACATCCATTTGCAACCTTGGAAAAATGCTTCTGCTCCATATGTGTTGCATGAAAAACTGAGATAGATTTTGCAGAGCTGCAACAGACAGTAGGATAGTTTCTTAAGTGCCCAAATATTTCTTATTTAGGAAAATACGAATCTCATTTTTCTAGCTATACATCAGAAATAGCAGTGCAAAAGATTAAAATTACCATCTTAAAATACAGATAAAATCTAGAGTGATTTGGTAGCTAGCTTGGTATTTTATTAGCATTGGCATTGTGTTATTATGTTGAAACAACAATAAAAAAGACCTCTTAGCAGAGCGAAATAGCCAAGATTATAATTGGGAAGTGCCCATCATATGTTTACTTTTTCAGTTGAAAATTGGGGGAAAGTGGCCAAATACACTTCTGTTTTAAAAAGATGAAGATCGTAATATACAGAACATGTGTTCTGTGAGGACTTAAAAGATTAATTTAGAAATGGTTGTTTTCTTTGCACAGATGCATTTGTGAGATTGTGGCCAAGAAAAACCACCAGGATTCAAAGTTATCCAAGGAAAAAGGCTTTATTAACATCTGCAGATGGGTTCCTCCCTCTGGCAACCGGGAAGAACGAAAGACAAAGCTTCTGCTCTAATCTTATACTCAAAACTACCCCCCCCCACCAGTATACAAATGGCTTGATTTACAACCTACCTATTGAATTACAGTATACAATTCATTACCTAATATGGGACATCAGGAAGTTGTATGCTTTCTACCACGTACGCATATTCCCAGATTTTCCCAGAGCACAACGTGTGATTGTTCAATGTTGCAATTCTCCCTCTTGCAATAGAAAAGTATCAAACTCGCAGTTTTGAGGTTTGAGTCACAGCTACACAATACACAATGGATTTTATTCATGTTTTCCTCTTACAATTCCCCCCTTTTTTCATTTCACTCTTGTGAAACTCAAGCAAATCTTTTCCAATGTTTCTTAGCATTAAATTCATGTTTTCCGTTGCAGAATCATCATTTGTTCAGAATCCTTATTCTTACATATTACTGGTATCACGTATCCCATGGTACAAATCCCACTCCAATAGGGTGGCATTTCTCTATACGCATGTTTCCTACACAACACCCACCTAAAATTTTCCATGGCATATGTTTGATTCGAAGTCTGAGTCCAATTGATTATATCTTCAAAATACATACATATCTGGTATTGGTCGTGATTAAAATAACTCAATTGATGATGAGTGTTAGAATAACTGTGGTTACTACAAGATAAAGGCATATCAAAAGTTTTTCTTGCATTTTTCCCAATCACCCAAATCCACTCCTTTGGATACATTTCTCTTGAAACACACATATGCTTTTTCTCTCAAATGGACAAATACCTTCCTGGTTATGTTCCTTTCCATAGGAGCCTTCTCAATTCCATTTCCCTTTGGTTTCAAATTCTGTTGACTAAGTGGGATTGCATGCAATGTTAAACTCTCCCCTGTCTTCCCTGGCATGTGCATACACATCCAGCAGTTAGTTATGTTCAATGCTTGTGACACCTTCAAATTCTTCATATACATATTGTCATCCCATAAATCTGTCCCCAAGTCTCCAGCTGGTCCAATATATTGAATCTGTCCTCCTGATGCAATCATCAGTACTATCGCCAAGGTGGTTAGCTCAGTCCAGGATCCAGTCTTCTTCATTTTCTTAAGGTGAGCTTCAGTGGCTGACCGTCCACTGGAACTGCCTTCCATGTAGAATTTGGATCTGGTGCCTTCTTGATTCTGCTGTAATGTGTCCAGCCTCCTTCCCGAGTGCGAACTGCTGTTGTCAACAGCACCTGGTACGGGCCTTCCCAGCTAGGTTGCAGCTTCTCACTTTTCCAAGTCTTTATCAGAACCCAATCTCCAGTCTCAAAGGGATGTTGGCTCCCAGTAAAAGGTGGTTGTTGCACCAATACTCTCTGTTTATAGAGAGAAAACAAAAACCTGGACAGTATCTGCAAATATTTTCTCAAAAACAAATCTTTAAATTCAGGAATTGGATTCCCTATTTTCACCAAGTAGAGTCGCCCCATTAGCATCTCGAATGGAGAGACCCCAGTATCTTTCCTGGACATGTTCTGATTCTGAGCAGTGCCAAGGATAAGTTCACAAGCAAGTATTTCCAACAGATGTTCTGGGTTAGCGTCCACATCTTTGGATTCAAAAAATGTGGCTTCACAGCTGTCACCAGCACTTCTGTTCCCCAATGCCCTCCCTCGTGTACTTTTCCAGAATTCCCCTCATTGCATTCACAGGTACCACTCTCACCCCCTCTGAGGTTCTCCACCCATTCTCAGTTTGCACACACCCTTCTCTTTCCAGATCTTACCAAAGGTATGGACCACACCCCAGGTATATTTGGAATCAGTCCAGATTGTCACATTAATTCCTTCAGCCAACTCCAAAGCCCTCTTCAAAGCAAACAACTCGCATTTTTGCACAGACCATGGAGAAGGAAGGGAGCCTTTTTCTATGACCTCCCCTTCTGTCACGACTGCAAATCCTGACTTCCTCTTTCCTTCCTTAACCCTGCTTGATCCATCCACAAACCATCTCTCCCCTCCTTTCAAAGGAATTTCTTCCAGATCCTCCCTCACTTTTGTCATCAGATCTACTTACAACGAACAATCATGATCCTCAGCTTCCCACTCCTGTCTTCTTCCTTCTAAAAATTCTGCTGGATTCAAATTCCTGTCTGTCCCAATCACTACATCAGAGCTGGTTCTCAAAATGGTCTTATATTTGAGAATCCGCCCCTCTGTCATCCAAGTTGTTGCTAACTGACTTAGCACAGAAGTAACCTGGTGGGGTAAATGCACTACAAGCCCCCCCCCCCAAGGTTAACTTCTTGCTTTCTACCACCAACATAGCTGTAGCAGCCACAGCCTGTACACACACTGGCCATCCTCTCACCACCAGCTCCAGAGTTTTGCTCAGAAAAGCGATGGGCTGGTATTGCCCCCCCCTTCTGTGCCAACACTCCTAGTGCTGTTCCCTGAGCTGCTGACACATACAGATGAAATGGGAGCTTCAAATTGGGCAAAGCCAAAACCGGTGCGGATGACAATACCTTCTTTAAAACTTCCCATCTCTCATCATCTCCCTCTAACCATTCTATACTCTCTCCTTTTCCTACTAGCTTTCTGTGCAAGAATTGGACAAACACAATGTATTGGTCCACCCAAACTCTGCAATCCAAGAGCTTTATTTCACCTTCTTTTCCACAAACTGGATCTTTTCTCTTGAAACTGTCAATCCTTGCTCCTTCAGCCAATTTAGCAAAGCTACAGATGCTGCTCTGACCTCGTTCTCTTTCTCCCCAGTCAGCAACAAATCATCCACATATTGAATCAACATAATCCCATTCCTTTCTCAAAAGACACTAACTTTCCAAAGCCTGTCCAAATCTTCCACTCTCAGGATCATCCCATTCAAATGCAAACAGGTCTCATCAGATCTACTTCCCTCCTCAAGGGGGCATGCCCAGAAGGCATCCTTCAGATCATCCCCTCTCTTCCCCTTCTACTCATTGAATATTGTGGGGTCCAAAGCTTTGTCAGGCTGCACTTGAATCTTAATCGGCTGAATGTTCATTCGCCCTGCCTTCTCTCCTCCTACCCAGACCTCATCTGAAATTGCTTTCTCATCTTCCACAGTCATTTTACACATCCTTATTCCCTTCCCAGTATCCCATAACTGGATACCAAATGCAGGCAACAAATCTCTCCCTAGCAAATTCCAGAATCAGGAATGTACAACACTTCAAGCTTCAGTCACTATCTCATTCATTTCCAGTCTAATTTGTTCAAACACACTCACATCCTGTGATTTCCACTCATCCCAACTACTTTTTTCACTTTCTTGGATCTGTGTGCATTGGGTCACACACACAGAAGTCCAGCTTGCACAGTGTCTATCAGGAACAGCCGCTCCTGACGGTTAGGACCTATTAAAATGTTTACCTATGGTTCCCCTCAGGTCCTCTTAAAGGAGCTGGAACAGCCCTAATCATCATACAATGCACAACTTCTTTCCTCCCGGTTGGTAGGACACTCGCGCGGAAAGTGACCTTCCTTCCCACACCTGAAGCAACTCCTATCCATTCCAGGCTGCCTCATTCCCATACCTCTCCCTCTAGAACCTCTTCCTCTGCCCTGAAAACTTCCCTGATTGTATCCCCCAAAATTCTCTCTCCTTTCTCCAATTGAACCTTTCCCAAAATTCTCACTTTTCTTCATCTCATTTTTCATTGCAGCCTGCATAGCTGCAACCATCATTTGTGACTTCTGTTTGGTTTTTACAGTGTCTGTTCACAAAAACTTGCTGGGCTGCTTTCAGGAGATCAAAAATTCCCACAGCTCAGCAGGTTTTATGGGGACGCCACAAAGACTGTCACCAGGTTGCCTGCAGCATTGATCCCATTAGGGACTTCCCCAAGAGGAAATGCATCCACTTCAGGTTTTTCTCTGAAGAGAAAATTTTGAACACTTCTCTTCTCAACTGTTCCACTTCTTTTCTCAATCACAGATAGGGGGGGCTGAGGAAGGGGTTGGGGCACCGGCAATGGTGGTGGTGCCATAGGAACATTGGCGGGCGCATTATTCAAATTAGGATTTACGGGTGGCGGACTCTGCAGCCAATCGTCTGTCTCACTCTCATTGTCTTTTTGTTGAGACATGTATTGACCCTCAATTGGAGGGACGGGACCTACAAATTTCACATGAAACCATACATCTATGTATGCAATTTGAGTAGTCATTTTGTGTTAGAGAATATAGTCTTGCGATTTGGTCATCCAATAGATACTGGTTTCCCCCTCAGGACTCCAGTGATATGGAAATTTAGGATCAATCAAAGAGTATTTTGGCCATTGGTCTTGACAAAGATAAATCATGTTTCTCTTTTCAAGATGTCTGGTGAATTCCTTTAGATTCGGGGAGAACCACTGTTTAAATAGTTGTCCCAGGGGCGAATCTACCGAAATAGGTTTTCTGCCATTGTCAAATTCTCCCTGTCCCAGACAAGCTTCTTCCTGGTCTCCAAGACCCTCACTCTGTCCTTTTCCCATCTTCTACTCTTCCAGATGCCCAGAGCCTTGACTCACCAGTCCTGTCCTCCAGCAGACGCTGGATTCCCCCAGGGAGTTTAAGGACCCCTCTCTTTTTCCCAGTCCTCCAGCAGACGCTGGATTCTCCCAGAGAGTTTAAGGACTTCTTTCTTTTGGGCTACAAATGAAAGGAACAAAGTTTACCTGATCTGATCACTCCTGGACTTTCTGCAGTCAGTCAAAGGATGTGTGGGCATCCCCCAACTCAGATCGTTCTTACACACTCTCAACTGGCACTTCGTCTCAGTTCTTTTTCCAAGGATCGTCTGGATTCACAGTCACCTCAGGAGTCTGACTGAATTCGGGGAGAGGTGCCTCTCAATGGGAGATTGTGGCCACTCTCTTACCTGGTCCCTGCTTTCCAGTTGACCACCGTCGAGGATCTCGGACAAGCCCCCAAAATTGTGAGATTGTGGCCAAGAAAAACCACCAGGATTCAAAGTTATCCAAGGAAAAAGGCTTTATTAACATCTGCAGATGGGTTCCTCCCTCTGGCAACTGGGAAGAACGAAAAGCAAAGCTTTTGCTCTAATCTTATACCCAAAACTATCCCCCCACCAGTATACAAATGGCTTGATTTACAACCTACCTATTGAATTACAGTATACAATTCATTACCTAATACGGGACATCAGGAAGTTGGATGCTTTCTAACACGTACGCATATTCCCAGATTTTCCCAGAGCACAACGTGTGATTGTTCAATGTTGCAATTCTCCCTCTTGCAGTAGAAAAGTATCAAACTCGCAGTTTTGAGGTTTGAGTCACAGCTACACAATACACAATGGATTTTATTCATGTTTTCCTCTTACACATTTAATGTATTTAATTAAATGCACAGATGCATTTAATATGTCTTTTTTCCTTTAAAAACAATATATCGTTTTTGAGGCAGACATTAGGATGAGCACCTTTTTTGCTTTACTTTTCAGTTCTAATAAAAATTCCTCCACTGAACCTGCTACTTCTCTTGGAGGAGAAGCTACAGTCTGAATAATTCTTCATTATTGTTAATTCAGGCGGATTCTCAGCAGAAGAAGGAACTACCTCTATCTCAGGAAGAATCTGATCTGGATCGTAAGAGAAGAGAGACTGAAGCGTTACTGCAAAGCATTGGTATTTCCCCAGAACCACCTTTAGGTACTCTTAATAGATCCACTAATATTGTTCAGTTTTTGTAACATTCATGCATTGTTTTAATCACTGCCTGCTTAACTTTTATTGTGTTGATGTGTCTGTAGTGAGATGTATGTGGATTATACATCATGTAACTTCATGATTGTACGGCTTGTTGATAGCAATTCTCATCCCCTTCCTTGCTGAATGAAAGCTTTCTTTGCCAGCAAAGTTGTCATTCATATGCCTCACCATTAGTAGCTTGGGTTCCATCCTGCTTGGAGCAAGGTTTAAATTATTTATAATAACTGCCACTTCCAAGATAGATGTACTTATTGTACCCAAAAATAAAAATATACATACATAAATCATAAAACAAATACAACTGTATTAGATGGTTCACTTGGATTTTTGTTCAGTGTGTACATTTTCCATCCTAATTTTTTACTGTTCTTCAAGAAGATGGAAACAGTGCTGAAGCAGTGTGCCACAAACTGCTATTTTGTGTGTACCTGCAACATCACAGTGCACAAACAGAAATAAGTAGGGTTGTAACATTGGTTCCACCATTTTTCCCCTTGCTTCTGTCCCCCCCCCCCCATGGAAAATACTAAGCACAATCTAAAAAAGTGTTGGATAATATTGTTCAATAGCTTGATCCTTCCACAGACTTTAAAGCAGTGTTTCTCAAATGCTGCAACTTTAAATTCTATGGACATCAACTCTCAGAATACCTCATGTTGTCCGGGGCATTCTAAAGTCTACCCATCTTAAAAGTTAGCAAGCTTGAGAAATAGTGTTTTAAAGCCATAGCTTCCTTGATATTTTTTATGCAAATCAGAACTCACCTTCTACTAGCATGGGTAATAGAACCAAGAAGCAGCATTGGAGGATAATAACTCATTTTCAATATCCCTTCACACATATCCCTGCCAACCTGTTTTTATGACAAAACAATGTCTTTGGTATTGCCCCCTCCCTCAGTTTATTATGGTTACAGTTCATGGTGAGAATATGTGTAAGATTTTACAATTCAAACTGTAGCCAGGCTGTTTCACTGGTGTCTCTGCCAACATATTTGAATGGTTTAGCAAAATGAGCTAAATCAGAGGAAATACAGGTAGTCCTCAACTTATAACCACAGTTGAGCCTGGAATTATGATTGTAAATCATGTTTGTTAAGCCTGTGTTCCCCAACCAGGGTTAAGGAGACAAGCTAAACAGAATGTGCAGCGTTAATCAGATAGGCACACAGATAAATGAATGATATAAGTTTGTATGTTTATTAACATACAGTAAAAATAACAGATACGCTTGTGCTATCAAAAATATAGTTTATTCCATTTAGAGTTTATAGCATAGTCAAAATAACAGTCCATTAGTCATGTATCATTTAGTCAGTCCATTCAAGGATATTCAGTTAGCAAAGTCCGTGCAGAATATCCTGTGTCAGTTCACTTACAAATCAGTCCTTTTGTCTCTCTCCCGTTCGAGTAACGCAGTCTTGAGTCCATGCAGTAATTAGGGATCATCAAAGCCAGAGAGAGAGCAAGCTGTTGTCTTGCTTCTTTTAAAGTGCTTTCACAACCACTCCCTTAATTACATTCCTATATTTAAAGTTGCAGACACTTTAACTTACAAACCATGATTACATTGTTATTACTTTATCTAAACCAGTTAGGGCAAACAATGTTATCCCTAACATTCTCCCCTTTTAGGTAATAATAATACTATAACTATTTACATCTTTAAATCATATTTGTTACAACTCTCTTTAAACTTACTTACTCCTTGAGCTTTTGTAAATTGGTCTGCAATGTTTTCTTCCGTCATGGAGTATTTAATTAGCCCATTCTTTACAGATTCTCTAACATTTAAGTATCTTAAATCAGTATGCTTTGATCTAGTTTTTACAGCAATATTAGCAGCTAACTTTATGGCTGCCTGGTTGTCCTCGTACACAATAATGGAATCTTTAACAGTTATACCCATGTCTAATAATAACTGTTTGTATAAAATTAAGTCAGTGCATAGTAAGGACAGACATGAAAATTCTGCTTCTATCGTGGACAAGCTGATATGCTGTTGTCTGATTGACCTCCACCCTATTAGTGTCTTACCAAATAATATAGTCATCCCAGATGTTGATTTTCTAGTGTTTATATCAGTTGCAAAACTTGCATCTGCATAGGCACTAAGACTCAAATCACCCTTTGGTTCTATATACAATGCATGGTTCATTGTTCCTTTAAGATATCTTAAAATTCTTTTTAATGATTGCCAATGACATTGATGTGGATCTGAATTAAAATGTGCCAGCTGATTTACATTATAAGCTATATCTGGCCTAGACCAATTGCTTATATATGATAAGCTACCAATCAAAGATTGATATATAGACTTATCAAATTTGGGACTTTGAGCATCAGTTTGGCAAACTTCCTGACTCATTGGAGTCTTTGCCAGTTTACAAAGTTCCTTTTTATACGTTTTAATTAATTGGCAAATTTTATCTTCTTGAGATATCTTAAATCCATTTTTTGTTTTGTTAATTGTCAATCCTAGATACCTTTTAATTTCACCTAAATGCTTTAATTTTATCTTTTTGGCTAATAATGATATAATCTCATTAGCTTCATTATTAGTCTTAGTTATCAAAGCAATATCATCTGTAAATAATAACAATAATGGCACCGTTCCATTATTTTCTCTTTTAAACACACATGGATCTGCTAAACCAGATTTAAAACCTATATTGTTTAATTCTTTCACAATAGCCAGATTGTTTCAACCCGTAAAGCCAGATTGTTTCAACCCGTAAAGAGTCTTTTTGAGTTTCCAACAATCATTACTATTTACTTTATTTTCTTTTATAATAACTGGCTTTTTCAAATTTATAGTGTGCTGCAATGGTGCATGCAAATAAGCAGTTTCTACATCTAAATGGTTAATGACATAGTTTTTCTTAGCTGCCCACACTAATGCTGCTTTCAAAGATGTTGCCTTAAGACTTGGTGCAAAAACTTCATCGTAATCAGATGCAGTTTGATTAAATCCTTGAGCTACCAACCTAGCTTTATGGGTAACAGTCCCATCATTTCCAGTTTTTACTTTAAATATCCATTTGCACCCAATGGATTTTTCTCCTTGAGGTAATTTAGCATCTTCATATACTTTCATTATCTTTAATGAATTTAGTTCTTTTTCCATTGCCTTTTGCCAATTCTCCTGATCCTTAGCAGGATACATCCTAAGTTCATCTATACTAGTTGGAACTTTAGTTACTTGACAAACTATACTTGCTTGATATCTATCAGGTGGTCTAGTTATATGTGTAGTACGTCTAGGTATTACAGGACTTACAGGTGGACTTTCATTTATTAACTTTTCATGATTATCTAACTCTTCCTGATCAACTGTTTCTTCTTGTTGTGGTCCTATTTGCTCTTCTTCTTCAATTGGACTTCTTCTTCAATTGGACTCTTCTTATAACTATTCTGTTCTTAATGCCTTTTGTAGGGTTCAATAATTACTTCATTATTTAAATCTTGTTCTAATCTATTCCATCCTACATGTTCTAGGAATTTAGCACTAGCACTGGTGTAAACTCTAGATGTACCTGGTTCCCAGAATCTATAAGATCTATGATTAGATTTATATCCTACAAAAAATAATCTTTTAGTTGTATGTTGACCTTTGTGTCTGAGTTGTGTAGGGATATGCACCCATGCTGGTGCTCCAAATGTGTGCATGTAACTTAAATCAGGTTTTGTACCATGCCACAATCTGAATGGTAATTCACCTGTTGTTGAATTAACAACATTATTTCATATATGATTACCACACATTATTGCTTCTCCCCACAAATTGTCAGGTAATCCTGAATCAGACATCATAGTTCGTGCCATTGATTGTAATGTTTGGCCTCGTCTCTCTATAAAGGCATTATGTTGTGGCCTATATGGTGCAGACTTTTTATGTTGAATACCTAACATTCTTAGTCTGTTCTGGAATTTATTATTTGTAAATTCCGCACCATTATCTGTTATAAGAGTTACTAATTTCTTTTTAGTTTTCCTTTCAGCAAATTTTATCCAATTAAAGAGATTTAGATACGTTTCAGTTTTGCTCTTCATTAAATAGCAAAACCCTTATCTAGAATAGTGGTCCATTATACTTAATATGTAACGAGCTCCGCCTACACTTGGTTTTTTCAGACCTATTAAATCAGCAAATACTACTTCTAAAGGCTCTTTGGTAGTAAATCCATCAACTCTATTAGCCGGTGTGACCTTGCTCTTGCTTTGATTGCAAGCATTACATTGCAAATACTTATTACAAGGTTTTAAACTTATTCCTTTAGATAATTCAACAGTTTTCTTAAGCATTTTAAAATTTAAATGCCCTAGCCTTTGGTGTGACAAGTGAATACATTCATCATGAGGTTTCTTATTATCAAAAACCGTGTTAGCCACCTCTAAACCATTATCATTAACACATATAATTCACCTCTTAACGATGCAGTAATTTTCTTATCTTCTTTCTCAATTATGCAGTTATCTCCTTTAAATGTAACTACATATCCTAGTTTAACCAAAATTCTTACTGAAATTAAATTAAACTTAAGTTGTGGTACATATAACATTTTTACATTCTCTTTTATGAAAGAACAATATGCTATACCTTGACCTTTAGCTTTCAGTTTCCAGCCATTGGCTAACGATATCTTCTGTGTACTCTTGGACATTTTAATAAATTTTTTGTTATCATTTGTTATACAGTGGGATGCTCCACTGTCAACCCATAAATTATTTTTTACAGCTCTGTTAGTATACATTGCTAACTCTAAATTTTTATTTATCTTTTGATGACTTTTTGTATTCTGGCCAGCGTTCTGGCGCTTTGCTTTTTTACAAAATCTTGCCAAATGTCCTCTTCCTCCACAATTAAAACACTTTTTAATTGCATATGCAGTAGGAGATTCATTATCTTCTTTTTGAGGTTGCTCCCTCCTTAACTGATATCTTTCAAGTCTTCTTCTGGCCTCTTCAATCAATCTGCCAGTTATATCAGTTAAAGTTAAACTTTCTTTTGGCAAAATTTCAAGGGAAGTGACGTAGTTGTCATAACTTTCATCTAGTGAAGATAGAATTATGTAGACTTGGTGTAGTTCAGAGAAAATAAGCTCTTTCTTGTGCAGTTCTTGAAAAATGCTTTGCATAGTTTTCAAATGACTCAGCATATCACCATTCGTCTGGAGATGCGTCCTGAAAAGCTTCCATGTAAGATTTATGTGAGCACCAACGTTATCTCGGACATAAATCCTCTTCAGCTTCTTCCAACACCCAACAGCCGTTTGCTCTCCGCGGATATGAACAAGTTGCTGGTCAGTTAGTGTTAAACTTATTATGCAAATAGCTTGTTCATTTTTATGCATAAATTCTTCTATTTTTAGTCTATCTTCATCATCCTCTGGATCCCATTCCTCTACGTTTGGTGGGTTTTCAATTATGTTCCACAGACCTTCTCTTCATAGAAGTAGACTACATTTCATAGACCATGATACATAGTTTGTTCCATCCAGCTTAGATATAAGGGACAAACTTTGTAGATTGACTTGTGCCATGTTTTCTTTATATGGATATAAAACTATAATTAATAAAACACAGCTGTCTGTTCACTGTAACGTATAACAACACAAACTCTCATTTTTTACATAAATCTGTTTTATCCTAGTTAAACTGACTTTGCAGCCTCTGGGCCCATAACCAGTGTTAAGCCTGGGTTCCCCAACCAGGGTTAAGGAGACAAGCTAAACAGAATGTGCAGCGTTAGTCAGATATGCACACAGATAAATGAGTGGTATAAGTTTGTATATTTGTTAACACACAGTAAAAATAACAGATACGTTTGTGCTATCAAAAATATAGTTTATTCCATTTAGAGTTTATAGCATAGTCAAAATAACAGTCCATTAGTCATGTATCATTTTGTCAGTCCATTCAAGGATATTCAGTTAGCAAAGTCCATGTAGAATATCCTATGTCAGTTCACTTACAAATCAGTCCTTTTCTCTCTCCCGTTCGAATAACGCAGTCTTGAGTCCTTGCAGTAATTAGGGATCATCAAAGCCAGAGAGAGAGCAAGCTGTCGTCTTGCTTCTTTTAAAGTGCTTTCACAACCACTCCCTTAATTACATTCCTATATTTAAAATTGCAGACACTTTAACTTACAAACCATTATTACATAGTTATTATTTTACCTAAACCAGTTAGGGCAAACAATGTTATCCCTAACGATGTTGATTGTTAAGTGACTTACTACAGGATTGCCTGACTTTATGGCATTTTTTGCTGTGATAATTAAGTGAACATTGCAGCCATTTAGCAAATTAAACTATAATTAAATCATGGCTTCCCTTTAATACATTTTTAAGTCTTATAATATTCTGGTTTTCTAATTCAGCTTCAAATACTAATATCTACAATACACTCTTATGTACTTTGCAGAATCATTTTTATAAAATTATCTTACCCCTTGTCTCTGAAAAAATTCATTTTTTAGCATTTTGTTTAAAGCCTTTATGACTTCTCTTTCCTTTTCCTCTTTCTTTTTTATCCATTCTAGCTTTTTGACCCCCCCATCTCTCAAGTTTCACTCTCTTAATCTTCCCTCTCTGTTGTATTTCTCTTTTCTGTTGCTTTCTGACATCATATTGCTTTTTCATCTCATTTTTCTTTTTCTTGGTTGCTTTTTTAAGTTCCCTTTCCCTTTTCTTCCTCCACTAAGTGTGTTTATCCATTAAAGATGACTTCTTCTCCTTCATCTCAGCCTTCCTGTCATTGTCGTATTTCTTGATAGGTAGAAATCGCCATTTCTAAAAAGTGAAAAATAGATCCAGAAGAGCCCTTATCTTCTTCTTTCAGTCTTCGAAATTCCATTTGTAGTCTTTCAAAAGATAATGCCATTTTTTTCTTTCTTTTTTGAGGCAACCCTAATGTCTTTAGTCCCCCCATTTTTTAAAAAACAAAAGTTCACAAAAATCTCAGAGTAACAAAGCAAACCAAATCAGAGCAAACAGTTTCATTTAGCGCTTTCTTCTTTCTATATTTTCACCTCCTAGGGTAGAATTCAAATACACAGTTCCAAGATGATCTTCTAGAAGTCTTAATGTCTTTTATTCCTTAATGTCTTTTATTTTTATAGGCTCAAAGCAGTCTCCTTCAGTACAATCTTATAATAAGTCTTTATCTCTTCTCTTCCCCTTGTAAAAACTAAAAAGAATTTTAAATTTTTAAATCCAGTGTCCAGAAATCCTTTATCCCTTGGCTTTAAATTTCAAATTGGATTACCTTCAGTGCCCAAGTAGATTTTCCAGATCTCCGTCTGCTGTTTCTATGGGGAGGGAGAGTGAAGAAAAAACCTTTCCCTTGACAGCTTTCTTCGCCGTTTTCCAACCTTCTTTGGAAAACAATGTATCCTTCAAAGAATTCAAGCAATTCAGTTTCCAGGGTAAAAAATTTCTTATTGTCACGGCTCAGCCAGCACTTTTACTTCTCCTGCTTCCTCCAGCACAAATCTTACCCGGCTGCAGGCTTCTTTGTGGCGGCCATTACTGACCGCCGCTCCACCACCTTGGGAGAAAGGGGTTTTTCTGGCTGGGGAGGGGGTCTGCAATACCCCCAAAACCCCTGTCCGGATCCCCTCTCTCTTCGGCTGCCTCTACAGGGCAGCCATATCCCCCAGACCCATTTGGATCGGGGGCACCTTGGGCGCGAGCACAGCAGGAATCGTGGAGAGTTGCAAATTCCTGCTGCCGCCGAAGCCACGCGAAACCGGAAGCCAATAAGCAATCAAATTATATTAGGAAATAGTCAATAAAAATTGTTAGGATACAAGCAACAAGTTTACAGTCATGCAGTCATAAGTAAACATTGGTTTCCAGCAATAACAATAACAACAATAATAATAATATTTGAGTTATGTGAACGCCAGATGCTGCAAACAGCTGTAAATGTGATCAGGTTGTCAAGCATCCAAAATGCAATTATGTGAGGCAGGGGGCAGCCATTTGAATTATAAAATGGGGTTCTAAATACCTTTTTGGGGCAGGGGTTGTCATAATTTTAAATGGTTGCTAATCAATTGATTGTAAGTTGAGGACTACCTGTATACATTTAAACATGAAGTTGAAATAGCCATTGTCAAAAATTATATCTTTGTAGTTGTGTGAAGATTAGCTTTAATTGGCCTGTTTTTTTTAAATCTTAATCCTTCACTGCCTAATTAATTGTGGTTGAGAGTTTTCACTTTTAAAAAAGTAATAATTCATCTTTAATTTATATATTTGATATAAAAATCCCCCCCCCTTCCAGCCTAAAGATTTATTACCGTAAATTAAATCATGGTAAACAATTCTATGAGCAAAATGGTTTATGATTAATATATATCCAAGTGAATTGCTTCCTTCCAATTAGACTAGTTAGATTAGTTAATTCAAATTCTTAAAAATAGTTGAGACCATAATTCTATCCAAATACTGATTTATATTGATGTTTGATCATCCACAGCAGGTGGCAGTATCTAACTGACCTTGGCAGATCTTGAAAAACAAAGCAGTTATTAATCTGATTGATTCTGAGATGGGAGATCATCAGCAAATCCAAAAGCTTAAGTTAGCTTACCAAAAAAAACCCCCACCAACCATCAAGTTCAAATCAAAAGAATGTACCTATGTTTAAAAATATTTATCTGAAGGCTTTGTAAGGTCTATCATCATTTTAGTTTAACAGTCTTTGCATCCAGGTGGTAGAGAATAAATAAAGATTTCTAATTAAATTAATTAAGATTTTTACACTGGTACAGCATACCATTACTGTATGCTGTTCAGATAGACATATATATTTGACAAATAATAAACCAAAGAGAATCCTTTTATCTTTTCCAATTTTGCCTTTTTGGGCTTCCACTTGATACTGGTCCAGAACTGATTCTCTTTTCTTCTTGGATTCTAATGTAAATTAAAATAGGTATTGGTTACTTTTATCTTGGTCCAGTGGTGGGATTCAACCAGTTTGCACCACTTCAGCCAAACTGGTTGTTAAATTGCTGGCTGGACTTGCCCCGCCCCTTCCAGGAGTCCCCACATGCTCCGTTTTGGCTCCCAGGTAAAGTGCAGGGAGGCCCATTAGGCCCAAAACAGGGCACAGGGGTGCTGGTGGTGCAGTGCCCCCTGTGGCCTATTTTTGCTCCCAGGGGGCTGCAGGGAGGCCCACTAGCCCCAAAACAGGGCGTGGGGGTAGCACACACCCCTGCGGCCCATTTTTGCTCCCAGTGGGAGCAAAAACCCCTGGCCACACCTACCCAAGCCACACCCATCCAGCCAGTCTTTAGGTTGTTAAATTATTTGAATCCCACCACTGTCTTGGTCCCACCAGTATTATAACAAATTTAAAAGTAATTGGTTAGATACAGGGTTAGTGCAAGGGAACTTTAATAAATGCTGATTGCAGGCTTTACACCTGTTGGGCTGACCTGGAGGTTAATTGTCCACACTAACTTCACAAGCCAGCATTTTCCTGGGGAATATTACAAAGCTCTACTAATCCCTCTAGAATCCCCTTGTTGTTGTTTTTCCAGAAAAGTCTAAGTTTTTTGTAGAGCATCAGGAGTAATATTTTTATTGTGCTGGAATAAAAATACCAAAAATGTTAAATGAAACGAGGCTAAAAAGCAAAAAAAAAAAAACCTCATTAGGAATTCACATCTGCTGGAATTATTTATCATGAACAACCAATCAGAGCAGAAAACTATGGAGTTTTACACTAGTAAATATTAATGATCTTAAAAACACAAGAAGCTATTCTGTTTTGCGAGTATTCAAATGAATGTCCAAAATATCTTTTTTTTTTCTTTAATTATATTTGTTCTTGCTTTCATAGAAAATTGCAAGGATTTTTTTTTAGTTTTTTGCTCAGTAATATTTTGAATTGTCAATTATAATTCTGTTTTTAAGTAGCAACAAAAACATTTAAGCCCTAAGTTTGGTAAAAATAAAATTATTTTTTTAAAAATCCAATTGCCTGTCCATGCTTAAAAAATCAGTTCTCCTTTTGGAGTCAACCTTGACTTTTAATTTTTTAATATAAAAAATTAGATGCTGATATTAACATGGTTCGTGAGTCAATTTAAACTTCCCTAAACTTTACTTAGCAAAAATATTTAGAACTGGCTGATTTCTGATTTCTTTCTTTTCTCCTCCTATTTTCACCATTTAAAATCCTCCTGCATGTACAATCATTTTATTATTTGGATCCTGGTTCATAATTTTCTTGACGGTGCTCTACATCAGTGAAATCATTGCATGTTTTAACATGGGATACCTGTTATTTTCATTATTTAGTCCCAACCCCTATGTCTCCCTCTCCGAAATCAGTGAGCACGCCCAGTGAAGCTGGAAGTCAAGATTCGGGAGAGTTGGGACCTCTAGGAAGGTAAGTTGAAATGCTCATTGTATGTGCTATCTACTTTTCTTGAGGATATATTTATGGAAATATATTTCTGTCATGGTTCTTGTGTAACTGAACACTCTGTTTTAAAGAGAGTAGGCCGCAAAATGAAATTATGTCAAAATTATGGCTCACAGTTGTTAATATCACCAAGCAAGTCTATACAGGTAGTTCTTAACTTATGACTTTAATGGTGCTTATCCATTCTGGTCATAAGTCGCGATGGGTGTAAAATGAGTCATCATGACCAGACTCATTTTATGGCCTTCTCTGTGGTCATCATACTGGAATGCACTACCTGACTCTGTTGTTACATCCTCAAACCCACATTCCTTTTCCTTCAAACTAACCACTATTGACCTCACCCCATTCCAAAGAAGTCTGTAAGGGGAGTGCATAAGCGCACAATCGTGCTTACTGTCCCTGTCCTATTGTCCCTAATTATTCGTACCTATTTCCTGTATTCATACTTTTTTTTTTTGAAAATTTTATTTGGGTCTTCACAAAAACAAAATTCAAATAAAACATCTTTTTTGAAAATAGCATGGTCCCAGGTTATCACTTCTTCATACAGACACCAAACTCAATTTCATGCCCATTTTTATGTTCTATTCCGTATCTTATTACCATTTTATATTTTCTACATAGTTTTCACCCTCTTTTAATTTTCTCAACTTTATTTTAATTATCTCATCTCAATCAAATCATTATATTTATACTTTTGTCTGTCCTGTTTCAATTTCATATTATCTTTTCTTATTAAACAAATTTTTCCCTGTAGTTACCAATTGGAGTATGACACCTTTATATCTTTTAATTTTATCTATTCAAGCTCTTATTTAAGCTTCAGTGTATACCTTTAAGATTATCGCATTCAATATAATACAGAACTTCCAATCGAATTCTGCTTGGTACATTCTTAAAATACACACTGTATTCTTAAAAAGAAAAAATTATATATATATGTTTTCTTAAGTTTTCGCGGGTACTTACCTGTCTGGCATTCAGCTTTGTTCAGGTATTTTCCCACGTCATAGTAGGGGTGCTTTTAAAGTTGTAGCAACGTTTCAGCAGAATCTCATCTGCCATCATCAGGCTTCTGTATAGTGTTTGTCTGTGAGTCAGACTTTTACAGTGGTTTCAGATTTAAATTTGGGGCAGCCTATTGCTGTGTCAGAATGGTTTTTTCTTCCTCCTGATTGGTTGAGAGTCTTGGTCTGTGTTTATTGGTCTTGGAGTTTGCTGTGTTCTGCTTCTAATATCTTCTGTCTGTTTTTTTTTGGGGGGGGGGCTCTTTTTGTATCTTGATTGGCTGGCAACATTGTGTTCCATCTCCACACCACAAGCCAGACAAACACCTGGGCACAAACAGATCCCCCCTGATACCTTCAGCTCAAACACACCCCAACCAGGCACCCAGATGAAACCCAGCTTCCTAACTAATGATAGCCGTCCATTTACCCGAAGCCAAGCTGCACTAAAGGCCTCCAATAAAATAACACAATGTTGCCAGCCAATCAAGATACAAAAAGAGCCCCCCCCCAAAAAAAACAGACAGAAGATATTAGAAGCAGAACACAGCCAACTCCAAGACCAATAAACACAGACCAAGACTCTCAACCAATCAGGAGGAAGAAAAAACCATTCTGACACAGCAATAGGCTGCCCCAAATTTAAATCTGAAACCACTGTAAAAGTCTGACTCACAGACAAACACTATACAGAAGCCTGATGATGGCAGATGAGATTCTGCTGAAACGTTGCTACCACTTTAAAAGCACCACTACTATGACGTGGGAAAATACCCGAACAAAGCTGAATGCCAGATATATATATATATATATATATATATATATATATATATATATATATGTATATATATGTATGTATGTATGTACGTATGTATATGTAAATAAAGCACACATTCCATTCCATTCCAATTCAATTCTATCATTAATATTCATTAAAATCTTAACATCTTTAACATTTCTTTTCAATTAAATATCATACTTCCTTGGGAACACTTATAAACTTTCCATAGTTAATTCTTTTTTTCCATATTTCTCACTTATATTTTTATAAATCATTGCTAATAATTAAAAATGTTCCCATTTAATTCTCTCAATCATTTTAATTCATTTATTTATTACCAAACATTCAACTACATTACAGTAAATATTTTATCCATCATTTTAATCACATTTTCTAAAATTATTTCTGTTTATAATATAACAATGCTATCTTATGTACCTTTGCAGAATCCCTTTTGCAATTAAATTTTCACCCATTATCTTTAAACAAGCTTATGGTTACAATCCTTATATCTTTTCCCTATTTCTCCATTTCTTGTTTCTGTCTTTTACAACCTCTTTTCCTTGCCTTCTTCCCCCTCTTCTTCCCCCTCCTCTTTTTACCCCCTCGTCGTTCTACTTCTTACTCTATCATCTGTAATCCCCTCTTCTGTTGCTTTCTAATATTATACTTATCTTTCAATTCTTCTTCTTTTTGGTTGTTTTTTCTAGTTTTAAACTTTTACTCTCTTTCCCCCCCCCTTTTTTTCCCCCCACTTAAAATTATTTGATCATTAAACATGGCTTCTTCTTTGTCCCAATCTTCTTGTTCTGCAAGCGTTTCTTGTTGTTTCTCATAGTTCCAGATCTCCATTTCTAAGAATTGAAATACGAAGCCAAAAGAACCTCTCCCTTCTTGTGCATCTTCTTTCCATTTTTAAAGTTCCATTTTTAGTTCTTCTAAGAGTGATACCATTTTAAAGACTTTTAAACAACCACCTGGTTAATTTTAGTTATCCAGATGCAAAAACCAAAAATCACCAAGTAATCCAAATAATCCAAGGCTGTTTCTTTCTGCTTCTTTTTTCCACTTTTACTTCCTGAGGTTCTATTATTTTGTTACCAAGTTTCAATTAAGATGTATCTTTGAGGAATCTTGTTGAAATTTCACTGTAAGTTTCTTTTAGTTACAGAATATATCCAGAAATCTTTATTATCCCTTTGACTTTTATTTTCAGCTTAGATGCCTCTTAATGTCAGAGTGGATTTTTTTCAATTTCTTGCTTAAGTCTCTTAGCTGTCAGTATAAGGAAAGGAAGAAAAAAAAAACCTAATCCTTTCCCTTTTCTCTCTCCTTCGCAGCTTCAAAATCTTCTTTGTTATTAAATTTAAATTCCAGGGTACCTTATTTGTTGCTTTTGCTGTTTGACCCAGTCAACCAAAAACTTTCTCTTCTTATCTTCCTCCTGCACTTTCTTTTCTGGTCGAGTTCTTCTTTGTGGTGGCCATTTCTGACCACTGCTACAACCGCCTTGGAAAAGGGAGTAATGGCCAGCTGGGGGGGAGAGATGCGGCTCTCCTCAACCCTGCAGGCAGTCTCCCCCTTCTTCACCACCTCTACGGGGTGGCTTAGCCCCGAAACCAGCTGGCTCGGGGCGCTCCAGCGGCGAGCACGGATCAAAGCCTCGCAGAGACAAGGTTTCAGTCTGTTGCCGAAGAAGCTCAAACCAGAAGCCTTCCTGTATTCATGCTTATGTTTATTCTGATCTCTATTACCTTGTAAGTGATTGACAAATCACATCAAATAAATAAAATAAATGAAAATAAATTAAATGAACACTGCAATTGTTTAAGGAATGTTGTTAAACTAACCCCTCTGTTGGGACATTTCTGCCAAAACCTGGAAGTGAACTCCCATTTCCGGCAAAATTGTCATGAATTGTCATGTGACCTCAGGATCCTGCAAAAAAAAAAAAAAAACCATGAATCCAGGCTGATTGCCAAGCACACAAAATGCAGTTACATTATCCCACCGGGACGGTTGGAATTGGGTAGAGTTTTGTTACAATTTCAAATGGTCATTCAGCAACTGATCATAAGTTAACGGTTACCTACCTGTATGTTGCACTTTTATGTCATGTCATATCAAACATTTCATCACTCCTCCCCCACCCCAGATCTTGTCTCCCCTTCTCCATTCAAGGATACCTATGTTGCAGAGATAAAATCCTGTGTTAAAAGGATTGTCGGAGGAGATTTCTTTCATTGAAGTTCTGTAGTTTGAAAAGCTGGTATTAACTTGGGGCATGAAGATTGCTGTCTATTTAATTATGATTGTTGAAGAAGCTACAGTTACATGGATTTATACAACATACTAAGCCAAACCCAAACAAACCCTATTGTGGCCTATCATGATGTGTGAACATTTCTCTGTTCTAGAAGAAGAATATTCTCATCCATTAAGTTTTATACAGTTTTAAGAAAAATATGGAAGGAAAGTGTAGCAGCATTCATTCACTGTGTTTTCTAACAGAGAGGTCCTTTGTATGCATGCATCTTTTAACTGATTTAGCAGTTAATTACATTGCCATATAATTATTAATTTTTAAATAAAGTTTTGTCCTTTTATTCCTTGACATGAGATTTCTAGAGTGCAGTTAATTTTCTCAATATAGAACCTTTTGAAACATAATTATATAATTATTTTTATGCATAACTTTCACTGATTATTTTCTTTTCAGATGAATTTTGGGACAGATTTTTGGTTCAGCAAAGATGCATCAGAGTGATGATTAATTTTATTATTGATGTTGATCTTCCTGAAGAGCCAGCAGATGAGCCATACAGGCTCCTGCTGATGAGAAGGCCATTCAAATCTGGCTCATAGCCATTCAGGAGATGGTCTTCTTTTAAAGAGTTAAGAAAGAACAACACTTTTTAAGGGATGTCCTGTAGTGAATGGTTGTCCAATGACTGCAATGCAACATGATGGCAGTAATCACATGAAGCACTTGTGGATTGCAGAACTGCAGCCCGACTCTGCATGTAGACTTTGTTCATCCTCTTTTTAGGAGATAACATTATGTAATTATTTATCTGTGATAAGGATGGCAACCATAGTCTACCTGTTGTGTATCAGGAAGTCCTATGAGGCTAAAGACATGTCTTGACCATCCCAAATTTTTGGCACAGTTTTGGGGGTTATAGTTTATCTTAAGGTATAAATTAGTATGGTTGTTACGATTATTCTCTTTGTTAAATAAAGAAGCTTTGCAGATATGGAATTTCTAAGATGCAAAATGGATGCCTTTTGTATTATTTTGAATTATTCTTGAAACTGGACTGAAATTTCCTTGTTGCAGATTTCAGTGATATTATGAATTCACTGCTCACATCTCCTTTCTATAAGTTGTTCTTTGAGCAGTATCAAAATATCCTGTGCTCTTCCATCAGATCTTTGGCATCATTTTGAGGGATATGGAGTTGTGTAAAGTATAAATAACATTGCCATTAACTTACCATCTCTTGAAATAAAGCATTTTACCATTGATTCCTATAAGTTGTTTCTTTAGTGTGGTGCTGTTCAAAACAATTTTTCCCCACTTCTTCTGCCCTAGAACGCCATCGAGCTATTTTGATAAATCAGAAGTGGTAGAAAAATTTAAGATACTATTATCCTCTCTGTTGTTAGACAAATGAAACCCATCCCAGATAAACTGGCAGGTTTGCAGGCAGCAGCAGGAGACCACTTGTTCTCCATATCAAGTGCCAGAATGCTAGGCATGTGATGAAGGGAAGGAATAATGGTAACTTTAGACAGTATAGGAATATCACGGTTGTTAGCTGAGATTACTTCTAAGGAGAATCTGGTTGTAAATGGACTTGCATTACAGTGAAAAGAGACTTGTAGATTTTTCATCTAATTTTGGATTCCCTAAGCTTTTATTCAGGGGGGACATGGTGGTTCACTGGTAAGATGCTGAGCTTGTCAATCAGAAAGGTCAGCAGTTCGGCAGTTGGAATCCCTAGTACCACATAACGGAGTGAACTCCTGTTACTTGTCCCAGCTTCTGCCAACCTAGCAGTTCAAAAGCATGTAAAAATGCAAGTTGAAAAATAGGGACCACCTTGGTGGGAAGGTAACAGCGTTCCATGCACCTTCATTGTTTAGCCATGACAGCCACATGACCATGGAGACATCTTCAGATAGTGCTTGCTCTTCGGCTTAGAAACTGTGAGGAGCACCGCCCCTAGAACGTATGTGCAAGGGGAACCTTTACCTTTATCTTAAGCTTTGACTCACTGTGGTCTGTTTGAAACTCAAGGTCTCACCTAACCAATTCGATGCAATATAACCATTAATGATAATATGAGTATGGCATTTGTATATTTATTTCTTCTGGTATAAAATTGAAACTGTATATCATGAGCCTGGAGTGCTTCTGATGCATTTCTTTTGGGAAACCTCTATCATAATATATGTTGTGAATGAATAATGCCAAATAAAGTTATCTTGAGCTTGAAGTCAAGTGCAGGGTTCTGGCCCTGCACTTCTGATTGGCTGTTAATGGCAGGATCGGATTGGTCCATTCAGGAGCATCTGATTGGCCATTAACAGGCCATTCTCACTGGTTAACGGAGCCAGCGCTCCAGGATTGCTATTGGTTGAATAGTTAATAAGTTGCCTATATAAGGAAGGCTATAGCAGCCCTCCAGTTGGAGCTGTCACACCATGTAAATAAAGAGTTTGAAGTTCACTGTTTCTACCGGCTTGTCTCCATTATTTACACCCATGCTCCAGACTTAACACTGGCAACGAAAGTGGGATTGGATGACATCAGAGCCAACGACGAAGACAACTAAGCACATGGCTGAAGCGCACAACGGCGGAACCATGTCCGGCGGCACAGTACTACCCGCTCCGTTCGATCCAGCTCAAGAGGACTGGGAGTCCTACATGGACCGTTTCCAAATGTTTTTGGAAACAAATAATCTGAAGGATGCCACAACTGGGAAGAAACGGGCGGTATTCCTAACGCACTGTGGCCCGACGGTATTCAAAATGGCTAAGGCATTAGCAAAACCGGCTGAAGTGAAGGCCATGGACTGGGACGTCCTCGAACCGTTACTAAGGGCCCACTACCCACTGACCGTTCCAACGCTTGTAAGACGACACGAGTTCTATCAAAGAAACCAGCGGAAAGGAGAAAATGTTGCCGATTTCGTTGCAGACCTCTGGAACTTGGGAGGCCTTTGCGATTTCACCGACCTAGAGGAGGCTTTGAGAGACCGAGTAGTTCTCGGGTTAGACGTTCTAAACGTACAGAGCAAAATAATGGCTAAGGGCGACATCATCCTTAAAGACGCCATAGCTGAAGCTACAGCAGCGGAGGCGACCAAGAAGTCAGCTGCCCAACTACGCCGGAATCGCACTCCAGCACACCAACCGGCCAGCGAAGTTTCACCTAAGGCAGAAGGACAGCTGCAGACGACCCACCATGAGGACCTCTCTTCGTCGTCAGACAGCAACGAAGAAGAGGTCCATCGCCTGCGTTCCGATCGGGACCATTACCCGAAGTCTCAGCAACCGTGCACTGGCTGCGGTGCCAACCATTACCGCTCCGATTGCAAATTCCGCGACACGCTCTGCCACGTGCGGGAAATGAGGCCACATTGGATGGGTCTGCAGAAGTCTCCTCGGACCCAGCCAGACCGCGAAGGGTACCAATCTCCGCCAATTGACGGGGAATCACCCTGTAAGGCGAGAACCAGCAAACCACTCCTACAGAAACCGACACGTGAATTGCCTAACGAGATGGGAAGAGGCCCACCAAACACTCACTATTGGCCACACCTCTTCACTAGACGCTAAGAAAATTCAGGTCAAAGTGGACATCAAAAATCAACCTTGCCAAATGGAAGTTGACTCGGGGTCGTCTCTTTCAATGGTCTCCTGGAAGACCCTCAAGCAACTCATCCCCACTATCTGGCGCCAAAACCTTCAATTCCAACGGCTCGTGTTAAAGGACTACCAGGGGAACCGGATTCCAGTTGTAGGATCCAATAGAGTCCGGGTTGCATTCAAGAACCGCATGGCGTACTTACCCCTGACGGTGATCGACAAGGACCGGCCTAGCCTGTTAGGCCTGCAATGGTTCGCACAACTCGGCATTGAAGTGGCAGGCATTAACCGAATCGGCAGCAGTGACTGGGAAGAAGACCTCGCCCACGAATTCAGGGACGTCTTCGCGGAAAAGCTAGGCGAGTACAAGGGGACCCCGATATCCTTTAGCCTTAATCCAAAGATAGCTCCCATCCACCTTAAGCCTCGTCGAGTTCCGTTCGCTCTGAAGCCAAAAATCGACGAACAGCTTCATAAGTTAATAGCCCAGGGAGTTTTAAAGCCAACCGACCACTCCCCATGGGAAACACCAATCGTGACCCCAATTAAGCCGGACGGCTCCATTAGAATTTGTGAGGACTATCGAGCCACCCTAAACCACGCCCTGCAACAAAATCCATATCCGGTGCCGGTGGTGCAACACCTCCTCCATTCCCTGGGGGGCGGAAAAGTCTTCGTTAAACTAGACTTAGCTCAGGCTTATCAGCAACTGCCAGTTGACGAAAAAACGGCACAGGCACAGACTATCGTAACACATCGAGGTACCTTTAAGTGTACGCAGCTTCAATTCGGAGTCATTGTAGCCCCAGGGATCTTTCAGAGCCTAATGGAGAGACTATTGCAGGGGATCAAAGGCGTTGTCCCCTATTTTGATGATGTGCTCATTGCTGCCCCCACTCCAAAAATATTACCGGATCATTTAAGACTGGTTTTACAAAAATTCCAAGAAGCAGGCCTGAAAGTGAAAAAAAATAAGTGCAAACTGTATACAGATCGTGTTGAATTCTTAGGGTACTTAATTGACAGTCAGGGTATTCACCCTACCAATAGCAAATTGAGAGCAATAAAAAACGCTCCCAGACCCCGGAACAAAGCCGACCTCCAAGCGTTCTTAGGCCTGATCAATTTCTATAATATATTCTTGACGCACAAGGCGACTGTCACTAAACCTTTACATCGCCTACTATATAAAAAAGCAATTTGGGTATGGGGTCACAGAGAAGAGCAGGCGTTCCGTAATGTAAAACAACTACTGACTTCTGACGCAGTATTAATGCAGTACAATGAGACCTTGCCGTTAAATATCACATGTGATGCATCGCCTTTTGGAGTGGGCGCCATTTTGAGCCATGTATTACCTAATGGTAGCGAAGCCCCTGTTGCTTACTTTTCAAAAACGCTCTCGAAAACTGAGCGAAATTACAGCCAGATCGATAAAGAAGCCCTGGCAATTGTACCAGCTGTTAAAAGATTCCATGAGTACGTGTACGGCCGGGCTTTCCCCATTGTAACTGACCACAAATCATTGCTGGGGATCATCGCTGGGGACAAGCCAACTCCCTACATACTTTCTCCCAGGATGACCCACTGGTCAGAATTTTTGGCTGCCTACAATTATCAGCTACAATATCGTCCCGGTAAAGCCATTCCCCACACTGACGCGTTGAGCCGTGCACCGCTCCCTGAAACCATCAACGATCCTGCACCAACGATGACAACGTTGCAGTTTGAGACAATCCATACGCCGCCATTAATTGCCCGTGACATCACGAGAAACAAAACTCGACCCCATTTTAGCACGAGTCCTCACATGGGTGGAACGCGGATGGCCATTGGACCAGGTACCAGATGACTTTGCACCATTCAAAAGCCGTCAAACAGAGTTGTTCTCGCAGAAGGGCTGTATCATCTGGGGCGATAGAGTCGTTATCCCAGAATGACTCCAACAGGCACTGCTAAGAATCTTGCACGATGGCCACCCTGGCATCGTGCGCATGAAGGGCCTCGCATGAAGCTACGCGTGGTGGCCAGGCATCGACAGACAAATCGAATCGTGGGTTAAAATTTGCCAGAGATGCCAAGAAGTAAGCAATGCTCCACCAAAGGCAACCCCAACCGAATGGGAGACGCCGCGGGGACCCTGTTCCCGCATCCATCTGGACTTTGCTGGGCCGACCAAAGGCCACACGTTTTTGCTAACTGTTGATGCCTACTTGAATTGGCTCGAGATTCACCGAATGAGGAATACGACCACCGAAGCGGTCATCAAAAGACTGGAAAGACTGTTTGCAACCCACGGATTACCAGACGTTCTGGTATCCGACAACGGGCCCCAATTTACTGCGCTGTCTTTTGAACAGTACCTAGCTGACCGCGGTATCCGACATGCGCTTACTTCGCCTGCGCACCCTGCGGCCAATGGTAGGGCTGAGCGCATGGTACAATTCGTCAAAAGGACTCTACAAAAGATAGACTACGACAACATCGATGAGAAAATCAACCGAATCCTTTTCCTAGAGCACATCACACCTCACAGCGTCACCAACAAAACTTCCACCGAGCTGCTAATGGGACGAAAGCTCCGCTCCCACCTCGATCGGTTACACCCAGCCTATGAACCAGAAAAGCCACTCGGGTCCAGCGGCCGATGCCGTACCTTCCAGGTTGGCGATTTAGTATTCGCTAAAAAACTATCGGGCGATCCGCTGTGGGTAGAAGTGACCGTAATCCGCGTAACCAGCCCAAGATCATACCTCGTTCAGTGCCCTGACAATAGACTTTGGAAGCGCCACATAGATCAACTACGATTGCGGCTACCGTCACGCAATTCCGAACTCCCTTATGACCAAACTGAGGGGGGGGAGATACAGAGGAAAACGAATTGCAACTAGAGGCAAACCTTTTTGAAGGGACTGAAAATGGAACTGAAACGCAGGAACAGGAACCGGGAACCGGAGTGAGTTCACCTCAGTGATATCGGTGACGACGTGAACGTGAACTCAGAACCAGAGGCACCCCTACCATTAAACAACAATCTACCTCAACAGAAGTGCAGCCAACCGCCAGTCACTTTGCGAAAATCAAAAAGACTGATAAAACAACCGTCCTACCTTAAGGACGATGTAACCGCGCCCCGTGAGCAGAAGCCGGGGGAAAGGGGTGTTGTGAATGAATAATGCCAAATAAAGTTATCTTGAGCTTGAAGTCAAGTGCAGGGTTCTGGCCCTGCACTTCTGATTGGCTGTTAATGGCAGGATCGGATTGGTCCATTCAGGAGCATCTGATTGACCATTAACAGGCCATTCTCACTGGTTAACGGAGCCAGCGCTCCAGGATTGCTATTGGTTGAATAGTTAATAAGTTGCCTATATAAGGAAGGCTATAGCAGCCCTCCAGTTGGAGCTGTCACACCATGTAAATAAAGAGTTTGAAGTTCACTGTTTCTACCGGCTCGTCTCCATTATTCGCACCCATGCTCCAGACTTAACAATATAGAAAATGTATCTTTTGTTTTTATAGCCTTTGATTTAATTAAGATATACTTGACATGCATTTTTTATTTCAGTTTTAGAACACTTCTAGAACTCTCTTCACAAAAGAGACAGACATGCAAACAGGGTTGGTATAACTTCGGTTTGCAAACTTAGCAAATTAAATTCAAATATATAAAATTTAAAGTAAACTATTTTCTATTTCTGAGTAAACAGCAGTCAAATGGCAGTCAAAATTTCCATTTCTCCTACTGTTCAGATATTTTTCATAATCAGTATTCTGTAATTATGATTCTATTCCTATATTCAGAATAAATAAAAGTATTTATTAAAGGCAGGATAACTATAAAAATAAAACTACTTCTAATAATCAAAAACAATTAGACAGTATCATTGAATCAGTAATATCCAATTACTATTTTGATTTGTTTCCAGGAAAATTTGATGTCTGTGCTTCTTCTGAAAGTGTAACTACAGGTATTATAAATCTGAAAGATTAACATTCCCATTTTACAATGTTAAATTTGTGTTATCCAAAGTTTTCATTTACAGGTAGTCCTTGATTTACAACTATTTGTTTAGTGACCGTTCGAAGTTACAACCTCAGTGAAAAAAGTGACTTATGATTGTTGTTCACATGACGGTTGCAGTACCCTCATGGTCACATGATCAAAATCCCAGGGTCATGTGATTATATTTTGCAACCCTCTGGCAAACAAAGTCAACAAGTAACTTCAGTAATTGTAAAGAACTACAACTGTGGCAAGAAAGTTATAAAATCAGGCAAAACTTATTTAACAATTGCCTCATTTAGTCACAGAAATTTTGGGCTCAATTATATATATAAGTCGAAAACTATCTGTAGTATAAAACCCCATATTCCCATATTTATTCTCAAGTAAGAGTAGATCAGATATCAGATAGAACTGCACAATGTAAACGTTGAGCAATTGAGAGTTGTCTCATTTTATAATTGGCTAAATAAAATTAGACTCTACTTCTCTGTATCTTTGATCTAGGAAAAGGAATTAGTTATGGAAGTCTGCTGTTTACAGAGACCTCCACTTAATGAGTTATTTTGCATGCAGAGTTTGTGGAATCATTAAATGTGCTGATATTGTCATTCCTCAAGGAAGGGTGGAATTCTATTCTCTGTGCTGTCCTTCTCCTTAGCGAGTTTGTTATACTATAGAGTAGTTCAGAGAAGAAGGTTTTTCCTGTTCCCTAAGATGATATTTAGGGTGCCTTATCAACCAAAATTTAGTTCTGTCTAGTATTAATTAATGTAATATGTTTCAGCTATTGTAATCCATGGCTACCATACTTATTAATCTAGTCATGAAATCCTTAATTAGACTGCTTTTCTTTTAAAGGTGAAAACATCTACTAGCCCCAAGGAAATCAGTAGTATAATTTACTCTTTCTATTGTATATCCAAAGAGCCATGCACTTTGTCTTCTGGGTGCGCCGCGCTAGTGCATGCACAATTTTCGGCACAGGAGCCCAAAAAGGTTAGCCACCACTGGTCTAACTATAGGGATACTGAACAAGATTTCTTGATACGATGACTTTAAAGCAATATAAAGAAGACAAGATGAAATGGCAAAATAATTAATTAAATAATTTCAGGGCTAAAACACAAAGCATAAAATATACCTTCATCATTTCAAGCATCATAAACTTAATCCCCATTAAGGAAATAATGCATAGCAGAAAGAGATGAGCAACAGAAATGGAGAAACTTTGTTGTAGTGTCATATATTTTAATGTTCATGCATACAAATTATGTTTTTTTTTTTTGAGGGGGGGAACATCCATATGTGTAGAAAGTTTATAGATTAGGGATAAAATGTAAAACAGAACATTTGAAAATGATACAAATGTTCAAAAGTGGATTTTGCAAACAATATTTGTTAGTTGCTAAGCAAATGTCTATTCCTTTGAGATTCTGGTTTCCAGGACCTTGCTAAAGCATCCATGTGGCTTTTGTTATTCCATGTAGCATTTTTCATGTTTTCGGGCCTTTTTCAGCCTCCCAAAGGCTGGAGGGAAGTCACTGCAGCTTTTGTATGCCAAAAAATGGGCCCATTTTGTCACTTTCAGTACTTCCAAAAATACAGGAAGTGACAAAATGGGCCTGTTTTTTGGCCTACAAAGTCTGCAGAGGCTTCCCTCCAGTCTCTGGGAGGCTGAAAAAGGCCCAAAAATCAGCTGGGAGGCACACATATACGCAGTGAGGTAAGCTTGCCTGGGCTCGTGTGCCCACACAAATGTGGCACACATGGCATAGGTTCTCCATCATGGAGTTAGACCATTCCTTTACAGTGACAGTTTAGTGTCAAGACAGCTCTTTCTGGTTGCTTGTTGAAAACAAATGTGATGACTTTTGGAATGATATTGTAATTAATATTTCTCAACTAATCATTTTGGCTTTATAAATTATAAATAGCTTTATTTTGTACATATAATTCATTTATTACCTGTGCAAGATAGCTTAATTCTTAATAAAGTTCTATATATATTTGGTGTACTGAAGTGCCAAATAATTTTTTACATCTTGCTGTTTTTTTGGTCTTTTGCTTCTAAAATCTTCAGTGAGGATTTCTGGCTGTTGAAATCTAGAAGATCTGCAGGTTAACTGTTATGTCCTGAATTGGAATACTCGAAATCCCCGAGCCTTGATTGGCTAAGGCGCGGGGATTTCTGATTGGCCAGGTGAGCCGCGCTGATTGGCCCGATTGAGGTCTCCCGCGATTGGTGCAAACCAAGAGCGGGAGACTTGAATCGCTGCCATTGGCCGCGGCCGCCGCTGCGAAAGGTATAAAAGCCGCGGGCTTTTTGCCTTTCACTGGTTCGGTTCTCCCATTGTTAATAAAGAGCGTTGAATGAAAGTCACCGACTCTGAGCGTCTTTTGCGGACACGACAATTCATAGTTCATAGAAAGAAGCTGTTAAATAATATTAACCTTGTCTGGTTGTATTTTGTTTCCTAGTCAGGTGAGATTTTATTCAGGTTGTGAACTGATATAATATGCAATATTGCATGAGACGAAAATACAAAAATGCTCTTGAAATAATAAATAAGGATTAAAGAGCTGTTGATTTCCAGAGAAGACCCATGGATTATCAATCCAAAAGCTAGATTTCACATACTCACCAATTTATGGTTGCTTAACTATATCTTACTAAGGCAGGGGTGTCAAACTCGTGTTGTCATGGTGTCATTATGTGATATATCGTGACTTTTTTTTGCTTTGCTAAACCAGGGGTGGAGGTGGCCAGTGTGTGACACATCCAGCCCGCGGACCATGAATTTGAAAGCCCTGTACTAAAGAAACTTTAAATTCATGTAATTTGTTGAATCGTTAATAACAGTTTTTAATATCAGTGTCTAAGTTCAACAACATTACAAGCCAAAATCATAGAAACATGAGGATGCCTGAGGATCATGTGTGAAACCAAACAATTCCCAAAGAATCATTAACATGACTCTGGTTTTAATTGAAAAATCTTTTCAGGTTAATTAGACTTTGGACTAAACATATAATGATAACAAATATTTGTGCATGGGTACGAAATGCCCTTTCCCATATGTCTGATCACTTATAATTTACTTCCTTAAAATAAAAAGAAGCTATTTTAAAGATGGAAGAATTGAGTAAACTCTCTTAATTAAAATTAGCTAGTTGCTAATTTCCAAGCTTAAAGAAGCATCTTAGTCATCTTTAAAACAATTATATAACATAGACATTTCTATTTATAAATTATGTATGTGGGTCATTCCCAGCTCCACTGACTGCATGAAGTATAACTACAGATGGGATGAATAACTGTATTTCAGTAATACGCATCTATATCACACACAAAAGACTGATATGCAAATCTCTAATAGTTCTGTGCAATCTTTGCCTAAAATTCTGGAAACCTGCTACCCAATGATGATAAACGATATAGAGCTATATTAGAAGTTAGAAAGCATTCAAATATTAATGAATAGCAGTTCTTAGCTTCCTTTACCATAGATTTTTGCAGATCAGGGAGCTAATTGCAGGAGGATCGCAGATTGTCTAATTTTGAGCTAAACATCTAACTAAGTTATAAGGAAATTAAGCTACACATACCTTATGTGGGCTGTCTTATTTATGCATGATATCATGCTTCTGTCCAGTTTAGTTGTATATTTATGGACCTGATTCAAAGGGTAAGTTGTTAATTTTGAACTCCCAAATCAAACATATGTCCTAACATTTGACTATATTTTTTGAGGTCTCACCCAAAAATAGTAAAGTTACCTATACTTCCCTTAATTATTTATTATGGGGTATTCTGGAAGCCTGTTTGCTTCTGCATGACTTCTCTCACTTCCTGAGATCATTAAAGTCTGGCAGTGACAGAAACAGCACTCTCTCTTGACACAGTGTCCGTCACTGGATGCTCTTCCTCGACAGATTTGGCATCCCTCTTTGCTTCTTTCAGTTCATTACACATTCTGTTTTTGGCAACATTTCCTTGTCACTTCCTATGAGTCAGTCTTGAAGTTTTGATTCTATTGTTCATTTTGGTTGTAAGTGTTGTGCTGATGTCTTGTGCAACCGACTTTGACTGTTATCAGATGAGAAAATGGAATATGCATGAAGATAATAGTTAAACCTCAGGCACTCAGATATAAATCAGTACTTTCAAGAGAAAATCTCAGATTTAAGCCCCTGGCAAGCCTTCAAGATGATTCTGGTCATTCGGTAACCTAAGTTGTTTTTTGCTGCTGAGGATTGTGCTCTCAAGCTCTTTCTCAAATGACACTGTAATGGTATCCCCCCTAGTGGACTATTGTTTGTCACTTGCAGGAGTAATGAGTGCTACAAGAAAGCTATGTGTATTTTTCTCTTTCTCCTAAGTAATCCGGGATATTCTGGTATAAGTGGCCCCATGAGATTCACAACTTTCAGCTCTGGTGTAGATTTAGAAACTCTAATACTGCTGAGGTCATTAATGAAACCTCTCTGTATTCAGTGAAAATTCGTGAAGATTTATAGTTCTGATATGCTACAGTTCTGTTTCTGATTTTCAGAGCACCCAGGATCCATTTTTTAAAAAAGAATTTCTTTAATACAAGTTTTATTGAAATGAATGGGTCTTCTCTGCAGCATCTGTTTATTTCAGAACTACTTTTATTGCGTTAATATATTTTTATTGAAATTATTATTAATTGGCAGTATATTTAGGATAGCACCTTTAAAAAAGAAGTCATTTAACAATAAATTTTTGGAATCAGGATTATTTTTTGTTTCAAAATGTCTCTTTCTATATATATTTAAATCTCTTATGTATCAGAATTTGTATATATATATACAAATTCTATATTTATGCTTTTTATTGACATCTGTTTTCAAAATTTAAAACAGTGTAAAGAAAATATTCAAATATTTAGGACTTCTGTATCAGAAACTGAATGATGTGGGCAATGTTCTGCCTATTTAAAGTGACCTGAAATTTATGAGGCAGTATTTTCTAACTACAAACCTGAAAAGAGGCAAATCTGAAAGAGATTCATGATAAAAAAAAATGTTTATGTTTATAACTGCCTTACAAAGGAAAACTCGAGCAAAACCCAGAAAACTGTATATTCTAATAAAAATATCTGAAATCAGTATATATAAATGTATTTCCCTATTTTTCACAGGACTGTGAAATGCTGGGCATTTATTGATCATTTGTGTGAGAAAAGTTAAATGATCAAAATAAAGGACATAAAAAGTGAGTTTGTGAAAAATAAATCTAAAAACAGCTTTCTAAAGCAAAACTCTATTCCTTATAATAAAAGACATACATTCACTGCACTTGAAAACCACCCCAATTACTTAATAGTGCAGGGATAGATAATCTGAAGAGATTTCCAAGCCTCCTTTCTCCACAATAACTGGAGCATTGCATCTCCCGGATTTTTCCATGATTAACCCCCCCCCCCAAAATAGAAGTTAATAGGTGAATTAATCGCTGATAAGCTTTAGAAACTTTAAAAAAATAAAAAAATAAATCAGGGAGAGAATTTTCATTACCTCCTTAAGTTATCCATGGCTGCTATGACCCTGTGATAAATAAAAAGTGCGATCCTAAGTTGCACACAGTTTGTTTGTCTTGGAGTAGAGAAATCAGAACTAGCCTGAAACATTTGATTGCTCAAAAAGGCATAATATCTGGAGTCATAATATCTTCAAAAAGCACAATATCAATACCTTGTTGATGATCCAAACTCTGTCAAGGACCTTGGAGTACTCATCTTTAATGATCTAAGTGGTAGAGCCCACTGTAACTACATAGCCAAGAAGGCAATAAGAGTTGTTAACCTAATTCTATGTAGCTTTTTTTCTGGTAATATCACACTACTAATGAGAGCGTACAAAACATTTGCTAGACCAATACTTGAATACAGCTCATCAGTCTGGAACCTGCATTATGTATCTGGTATTAACACAGTTGAGAAAGCCCAGAAATATTTCACAAGAAGAGTTCTCCACTCCTCTATTCATTGCAGAATACCTTATGCCACCAGACTTGAAATTCTAGACCTAGAAAATCTAGAATTACTCCGCCTTCAGTCTGATCTAAGTATTGTATATAAAATTACACATTGCAATGTCCTAGCTGTCAATGAATACTTCAGCTTCAACCATAACAATAGATACAAACTTAAGGTAAAGGCACACAATAGATACAAACTTAAGGTAAACCGCACCAAACTTGATTGCAGGAAATATGACTTCAGCAATGGAGTGGTCAATGTCTGGAATACTCTACCTGACTCTGTAGTTTCTTCCCCAAACCCCAAAATCTTTAACCTTAGACTGCCTACTATTGACCTCACCCCTTTCCTAAGAGGTCTGTAGGGGGCATGCATAAGCGCACCAACATGCCTACTGTCCCTGTCCTATTTCTTTTTTATTTTTCTTATGTGTATCCATTTCATGTATCCATAATTATGTTTATACTTATGCCTGTTATCTTATAATTGCTTGATAAAATAAAAATAAATAGATAAATAAATATCTGAAGACAAGAATAACAAACTATACTGAAAATGGATTGGAGTTTTGAAAACAGAAATTAGTAACACATGTTTCAGTACACAGCTAAGGACATCAATACTAAGCCTACTCATTAGAAATGTATATTTAAGCTTTATTTAGGTACTAAGAAATTGTTCTACAATGTTCAGCTTCAGCTTGAAAACTCTAACAAAATATAAGCATGGATTTGCTCAGAATGAAATGTTTTTAAAAGACTTGAGGGGAAAAAGTAATATGACAAAGAAAGCATCATTTAAGCGATTCCTAACTAAAAAAAATTCTCCAGAAGGATTTACTGCTGTTTGAAAATAATTTTCCTTCACATTTATGAAAGGAGCCAAAGAAGGGTTTCTAATAATCCCTTTGGGTCTGGATATGCCAATATATGTAGGGATAATCCACCAGGTAAACCATTGCAATGCAGAGCTGCCCCAATTATTATTTAGAAACTGTGTATGGTGTATACATTGAAATCTTCCAAAGGTTGCAGTAGTAAGATAAAAGACCTTTATTTTAAATAGATAAAAAGTAATTACAGTAATTTTATTATTAATTACAATGAAATAAATTTTATCTTTTATCCATACAAGATTTTTGTCCTGGCTGTAAAGCATTGACATCTTGTGAGATGTAAAAGATATGCTTTTTTGTTGTTGTTTGCAGCTGTACTAACCCAATCCTCATTGAGACTTTGGAGTACATTGCAGTGATCCGTTCCTTGATAGCTTACTCCTGATTGTCTGATATTGATTACAATCCCCAGTGCATAGCTATGTATCACAATTCTTTATTTAATTATTGTATAGAGTTATAATACTAAAATAAAAGACTCTTAAACTTACTTTCATAATTGAAGCAATGTACAATTTGATAAAAATAACGGATTTGTTTTAGCTTGACTACAACTCATTACATAATAGCTGAGTGTATCTTTTGGCTGCAAAATGTTTCAGTTTTCTGCCATAAAGAATCAAGTCCTAATGCCAGTTAAATGTGCTATCTTAATGCAGAGGATAAGGCTACCGAAACAGTCAGAATTATCAAGACTTCCCCAATTAAATTAAATAATAACCCTTTGCTATAATCTGGCTGCAGGAATTCTGGGAGTTGAAGTTCCTACAGCTTAAAATTATAGAGGTTGAGAAACACTTAAAATGGGAAGCTTTCATCAATCTTTGAGGAAAATTACACAGATACTTTATGAAATAGAATTCAAAATGATATATAGCTATTGGATTCATTGATTCTAAAAAAAAAAGAAAAAAATGGGTAATTTGCTCTCATAACAATCTTTGCTTCAGACCTTCTGGAAGTTAAAAAAAAGTTCTGAATTTACCTCTAGGCTTTTTTTATAAAAGATACCAAACATCCCATTAAGAACCAAACACAACATGTCATTTATCTTATCCACATTATTCAAATTCTATCTGTCCCTTCTTCCATAATCATCAACAATTTACAGATTGGGCTATTCACAGAATTATTGCCCACATTTTGTTCAGAAGCATAGATAATCCTTGACCTACAACCATAACTGGACCCAGAATTTCATTCACTAAGTGATGTGGTCATAAAATGACATGTCATATGACCACATTGCTTAGTTACCTCAATCCCAACATTGCTGTTGTTAGGTAAATTTAACTTGTTGTTAGCCAAAGTCTCACTCCAATTCAAGCCATTCCATGCTTGGTCCCTCCAGCCCAGAGCCTCAGTCAGACAGTCAGACTGTCTCCAACTGCCCCAACTACCTTTCTCCCTCTCCTCCACCTCAATACTCTTCCTGTATCCTGCTTTGCAAGGAATGGAGCAGCTTCAGAATCCCAGGGCTATTTTGCTTTGCCAGTCCAGTTGCCTCACTACTCTGCCCTTCAATATCCATATCACCCTGTGCTTCACTGCCCCGAATAATCTTTGCCATCTTCCTGCTCATTGCTAATGAGGCGTGTTTGGTCTGACTGCTGGGCCCAGATAGGACTGGCTTTGTATGGCAAAAAAAAAAAAAAAAAGGAAAACAAAACCCAAAAGTAACTCCTGAGGCACAGAATACCAAAACATATCTTTGCAAAGAGCTCAGGCCTGGGCTGACTTTGAGCTTTTTTGGCTCCCACTTCCGCCAGTCCAATTTTTCATAGTGCAAAGCCATCCTCTAAAATCCTTGGATTCCGAAACTAGCCTATCCCAGTAACTAGAGTAGGCACATCTTATCAGCAAGCAGGAGCTAGAAAATGGCAAAGGTCAGTTGGGGTGGCAGAGGGCCAAAGGCCATAAATGAGATGGAAGATAGGCAGGTGGAAGAATTGAAATGCCCTTGTGGTTGTAAGTGTGGGAAAGCTGCTAAGTGCTTGAATTCCACTTCCCTGCTCCTACTATATCTGTTCAGAATTCTTAACTCATTGCTGACAGTGTTGATTATGCCTTAATCAGAATGTGCAAAATGCCCCCTACATACAGCACCAAAAATTGCATTCTGAGGTTTCTTTGACCACCCCACTTTTTGTGTCTGTGGTACAGCCAATCAGCATGCACCAACTTGTTTCCGCTTGCAGAATGCTCTTTCTAGAATAATCAAACTTCATAGTTATTCCAGTGCATTTGAAGTGCTCACTTCGTTGCAAAGACTTCCTTTTTGACTTCTATGTTGTGGTAAAAACCAAGTGGGGAATCTAACCAGGTTTATTTTCTGTTGGAGTTGTTCATGAATAGTGGTCAGTAATTAAATATCTGAAATTCATTTCATCATGTTCATTATTTGTGATTAAGCATAGATGGCAAATGTCACATATTGGAAGCCTTCAATACTTTCTGGTACAACATTTGTTAGTTTAGACATATATAGACATATATACCATATATACATAGTCTTACTGAATTACCTGCTCTTGTCTGATAAACAACACTGATATTCCATGTGTTTTTCTATGGTCGTTTTGGAGCTGTGTTCTGTTCCTGTACAACATATTATGGCAAGTGATGAAGTGACTTCTTTTCCTTCATCCTTTCAGTTAATTCTGTGTGTTCTTTTCCGCCCACCCATTCCTTTGTCCTGTGCGGCTGATTAAACCTGGCTAGGACCCTGCAGTGGGACACAGACCCTTCAGTGCTCCAGCTTCAGTCTGACTCTGAACTTGGGTATATGTCCACTCTTGTTGTTTTGTGTTATAGTATGACTTCTTTGCATGAACTGACTTCCCCCAAGTAGGTTTTCCCCCCAGTATTATTCTCTATCCTGATTGTTGTGATTGTTATTATTAATAATTTTATTTAATTCTACTCAACTTTCCACATAGTTTGTTCAGTTCTGAAAATTTGGGAGGGGCCTTATTGTGCCAAGAAAATTTTAACAAGACTCTCTGAAAGGGTCACTACTGAGCCGTCCCAAATTTATTCAGATGTGGAGTTGTGTTGTCTACTTTCACAGAACTCTGGGGGTTGTAAATTTCTTTTTATTTCACTGGAGATGGAATGTTGAAGCAGCATGTTTGTGGAAACTATAACATGCATGTGGATATAGTCTAACAACGTGTATTTTTCTAATATAACCAGCATGCCAAATAATTTCCCTACTATGCTTTTGTGTTCATTGCTAGCAACATTCTTTTAATATAGTACATCAATATCTTTCCCTTTTCTCCTTAGACAACTTTATTGATAAGATAATTTTGAAAGTTACAGCCAATAAATAATGAAAATAATTAATCTTTAGTTCTTTATATTAATATTAATGTAATACTTCTGCCCTGATTGTTTTTAATTTAAAAAGTTAAAATGTTGTGGAGCAAGTCATCAGCCCTTAACATCATCCACAAGGAAAACTTTTGGATACTATTTCAGTCACATTAGTATTTGTAGGAAAAACAAAATAAAATGTATAGCTGCAAGAACTTTCTTTGGAAATATTTCTGTTTTGTCTAACAAAACAAAAAAGAGATGGAAGAAGATTAATGATAAGTAAATGGTACAATTTGGTACAGTGCTAGCAGTTTGGATTCTATAGATGTTTTGTGACCTAGCCATTGTAGTACAAATTGTAGTGACAGAACATATTGTGCAGTTGCATAAGTCACAGGATTTGTGTCATGAAGTTTTAATTCTTGTTTCATCACTTGCCTCATCCCCTAGTTGCTTATGCTTATCCCTGCCATTTTATGAGAATATTTATGACATGTTCTATAGCTTTGCCAACTCTGGCCTAGATAAATATGTATTATTTTTGTAGTAAGGATAAGATAAGTGAAATGTAAATTTAGAAGGAACTCAATTTAATAAGCAAGGGTTTATTTCTGAAGGTAATGTTAGCCTATAAGAATGATATTATAATGTACCCTGACTTGAAAAACACTATAGTGATTTTAGCATACTCTTAAACGTATAAGTACTGGTTTATATGACTCTACAGAAAAAAATCTAGGAGTGATGAAGAATTCATATTGTATATTATAATAAATAATGTGTTTGATTTTTTAAAGCAGTGATAGTCAACCTGTGATAACTCTACACATTACTCCCAGTGCCCCTCACCAGTAGTCTGGTGTCCTGGTATCCTGGGAATTACAGTTTAGCAACATATGAATGCCACAGGATTCTATTCCCTCTTATATTACTTTATGGTGGTGTTTTATTCAAACTACCAGATTAAAATGGTCATATAAGAATTGGAGAAACAAAAGTATGCTTTTCTTTTAAAGGCTGAGTTGTTACAGAGTTCAGTATCCTGGTTCATGGAAATCTTTGCTAGGTGCAACATTCCAAAGCAACCTGGAATGCAAATCTTGCTTCCCTGGTTTGCATGAATATTTTGCCCTATAAACTAAAAAGAAATCAAGGGACTTAGGGGAGAAGAAATCTCATCTTGGGATAGCTGACTCTCATAGGGTTTGGGAAAGCTTGTTTCAGTCCTCAATACTATGTGTGTTTGTTCTAGCCACCGTTTACACAAGCTTGGAATCTCCAAGATCACCCAGGTGGACTTCTTGCCGAGGGAAGTGGTGTCCTATTCCAAAGAGACCCAAACACCGTTGGATACTCATCGCTCTGAAGGTAACTTTAACTTCTTATATTTGCAAGTATAAGAAGTATAAGCAAGTATAATTTAGTATTTTTATTTCAGTATTTTTTTTTAAATATATGACAACAATTGATACTTTGATCATAATTCATGGTTTTTATTAGGAATCAATTTTTGCTGGCTTGTTTTAGAAGCAATCTTTTCACAGTTATTTGATTAATGTTGCTTGCTGGCTTGTTTCTGAAAGAACCAAGTTTTAATTAACTAACTTTCAAGCTCAGCTAGGCAACTTTGTCCTCTTTAGCTTTTTGGGGTTTGGGATAATAAACCTCATCATCCTTGACCATCACCTGCTTCTCTTTTAAGCCTTTTAATTACTTGAGCCTCAAGTAACTAAACAGCAGCTGAAATTAGGTTCTTCCTGTCTGATCATCTCTTTGAGATGGGAGGGCTGTGAACAGTAGGGCCTTTTGGGTGCTGTCATTTCATCAGTATTGCCAATTAGCTGTAGTAGTGTTATAGTGTTGTCACTTTTGAAGACCTGTTGTAAAAAAAATCATTTTTTCATTATACTGAGTTGCTTTTCCTTCTGCTTTACACTCCCTTTTGTCTGTGCATATTTTAACATGTTCCTGCTGAGTTTTGGAATTTAGGAGGAGGAGGGGTGTTTGATAGTGATTATTTCTGATGGTTGAACACACTTTGTAAATCTGATTTTATTGCCAAGCTGTTCTTTGGTGAAGAACAAATGAGATATAACCTTTAAAATAAATTCAGTTTCTGGGACATTTGCCTGCTTGCACTAGATTTATTTTCTATTATGTTTATGACCCCTTTGGCATTCTTCCATTTATTTTATGAAAACCAGTCATTGTCCCTAGATTTAATGGAAGTTCATTTCAGGAGGTGTCAGGGCTCATCACTGAAAATGCCAACTTTGGAGAAAGGTGATCTAAATATTTACTGCCTAAGCTGTTGCCTGAAACAGGTTCCAAAAAGTTCGAAAACATTGTTTCTTTCTCAAAAGTGGGCATTGATGACATGAATATACCATTAACCGGCTATGATAATTAGAATCTAACATAACATCTGCCTATTATATGGCAGTTCAAATCCTGTCAGGCTCAAGGTTGACTCACCCTTCCATCCTTCCGAGGTGGGTAAAATGAGGACCCAAATTGTTGGGGACAATATACTGACTCTGTAAACCACTTAGAGAGGGCTATAAAGCACTATAAAGTGATATGTAAGTCTAAGTGCTATTGCTATTGCTATAAAGCTATTTAATGTAGTTAAAAATTCTACTATGGAATTTGAGAGATTCCTATCCAAATTAGAAGCCTGGAAGCAATTTTTCTATTAAATGTTCTTTAAAGACATTCATTCTATATACTAACATAGCCCAATGTACAATGTCTACAAGACTGTAGACTTTTAAGGTGAAAATCAGGTTAATTTGCAAGAAAAAAATGCTTTATCAATGGCAAAGGTTTACTTTTCTACTGTAATTCAAAGACAGGATTTTTAAAAGGAATTTTACTACATACTGGTACTTGAGAAATTTACAAAGGGTACCCTCTAGTGGTTCAATTAAAACTGACATGGGGAAAATAAAGGAAAAATAGCTTGCAAATTGGTGACTGTAATACATATGAACATAGGACAGATTTAATCTATCTGGAAGGAGCTAAAATATATGAGTGAGATTCTAGAATTTTCCTCTTACCATATTGATTCTTCTTATACATGTACTTCTGCTTTGTTCCCAGAATTAAAGTAAGCCTTCTTCAATGAAAAATGATGGGGAACAAATTGCAAATTCTGAACGTGCAATGTTATTAAAATTGGGTCATTGTTTGAGACCATGGGGATTCCTTTAGTAACATTTAAGTGAATAGAGTGCTTACATCAATAACACACTAAAGTGGACTTGGAAATATTGAATCTAGTTTGGGTCATTGTGATAAAAAAAAGATGTTGAGACTTTAGAAAGAGTGCAGACAAGACCAACAGATATGATTAGGGGACTGGAGGCTAATCAGTATGAAGAACATTTGCAGGAACTGGGAATGTATAGTCTAGGAATAACATGACAGCAATCTTCCCATATTTGAGGGGCTGTCATTTTTCATAATTAAAATTATGCTGGAAGATGCTTCTTTATAGCATGTAGGTTTTATTTAATTAATATATATATACAAGTGCAATGGCAGTTCAAGGGTATATGGTGACCCTAAGGCACATTAACTAATGATGTAGTTTCCCAACAATGCAAAGTTTTGCATTTTTAGAATATCTGGGGGGAAAAAAATGACATTGGCCCTAAAGTTTGGTGTCTTAAATCAGTGCCTACTTCATCATCCATCAAAGCTGGTCCTAAACAGATGGATTAGGAAGCCTAGGAGATACAAGCATGTTAGGAATCACAGGCAGCATCTAGCATACATCAGTGTTAACAATTCTCTCATACTTGAGGCAAAGAAGATTTCCCTCCAACCTTTGCTAGTTAACAACAAAGGCCTTTTGAAGGACTGCTGTGGGAAACAGAACCAATTCTCAGTTCTAGGAACAGAATTAATCACTCCTTGCCTAATTAATCATTTCCTTGCCACATAAGTGGCAAGGAACAGAATTCCTTGGCCAACTGAATTTTGTAAAGAAAGCAAAGAAGGGCTACCTCTGTTGTGAAAAAGAATTCTGAAATTTCAATTTGCTTATGACACTCCAAAGGAATTCTCTGTATAATAGGATCATTGTTTTAGGATTCTGTCATGTGAACAGTCTAATGCAGCATTAGCCAGCCATTTGGGCACCAGGCACCAGTTTTGTGGAAGACAATTTTTCTTCCATGAAATTGGATGGGGGATGGTTTTGGTTTCACTTATTCCCCCGCCACTCACTTCCAGCTATGTGGTCTGGTTTTAGGCCATGGATCAATAAATGGACCATGGCCTGAGGATTGGGGACCCTGACCTACTGTAGGCCATGCATAGTCACTTGTCTCTGGTTGCAGGTTATATAAATCAAGTGAATGTACAAATAATAATAATTAGATGATTCTTAGGAAATTCAGGTTAATCTTCTTGCTTGTCCACAGTGCATAATGGATGACTTTGAACCATTCATTCTGTTTAAATTCAGCTTAAGTCACAGATTTGTAATGGGGGGGGGGGATAGAAAAGGCTCCTAGTGCCTGAAGTACTTCTCAGTCCAAAAGAGCATTCATCTATTTTATTTTATTTTATTTATTTATTTTTGTCAATTGCTTACAAGATAATAGGTATAAATAAAAACATAGTGATGAATACATGGACACATATCAGAAAAAAATAAAAATAAAAGAAACAATAGACAGGGATGGTAGGCACGTTGGTGTGCTTATGCACGACCGAATATTATTTATTTATTTATTTGTTTGTTTGTTTTATTTATTTATTTATTATATTTATTATTTATTTATTATATTTATTATTTATTTATTTAATTTATTATTTATTTATTTATTATATTTATTATTTATTTATTTATTATTTATGCCAAGGATACTTTGTTTTCAACAGAAAACTCTGATCTGTTTATTCTTATACCTTCATGTCTCTTATATTGCTTCCTCAGGGATGATTTATGATTTATTTTTCTCATTGTTTGTTCGTCAATTTAAATATTCATCAAGGTTCCCGGTTCAATCCATTAAAACAAACGGGAAGCTGACATGCCTGATGAAAACTACCCCCAGATGACGGGTGATGGCTTTGATCTCAGAGTCTTCATGTCGGCTGCAAGTAATTGGCTCTGTGTTTTTCTCTCATCCTCCTGTCCTGGCATTTGAAAGCAGTACTGTGTTGTGCACTTGGAGATGACCCTGGGGTAATGTAACCCCAGTTAGTTAAAAAAGGGGGGAAAGAAGGAAAAGAAAACATTTGCAGCTGAGAAAAGTCCTACAGCTCAGCATATCTATCTGGTTAAAGTTCACTAGTCAAAATTTTTCCTTTCATGATCTCAGTGTGTTAATGCAGGTGTTTCTTTACATGCCACAAGATGTATAATAGCTGCAAGTAGATCTATTTACCTTGTAAAACCAGTACAGTGACTTTTTCAGGCAATCGTCAACTTACATTGGTAATTAGGACTGGAACTTCTGGTGCTAAGCAGAGGTGGTATTCAGCAAGTTCTGACCAGTTCCGGAGAACCGGTAGCGGAAATTGTGAGTAGTTTAGAGAACCGGCAAATACCACCTCTGACTGGCCCCACCCCCATCTATTCTCTGCCTCCCGAGTCCCAGCTGATTGACTGACTCTTCTTTTGTTGCCCTGTGTCAGCCCTCAAGATACCTTCCTCTGTTGCTTTTCTGCTATTATTTCATTATTTCTCTGGGCTGTCATGACAACGGTGGGAGAGGGGATTTTGCTAGGGAAGAAGACTGGAGGTGTTTGCATTCCTTGCTGGGCTAGCAAGGGGAGGGGGGATTCTTTTCTTTAACTTTCCGTTTCTTGGCTATCTTCTGTCCTCTTTTGCGCAACTGCGAACTTTTATGTCAAGGTCATTTGACAAGACACCTCATCACCATCTGGAGATGACCACATGAGCTTATTCAGAAGTTTTAATTGGAAGAATAATTTGAGCTTTGGGGGGTGGGAACAAACCTAATTCTTTGTATGTGGATTCTACCCACCAATTTCTCAGTTTCGGAATTGATTTGTAGCTTCCACTTTATTTTCCAGTAAAAGGATAACTTTGCTCTACATCATGGAGTCTGAGTATTTCTTTCTTGGGATCTAAAGGGAGCACAGCCTGACATTATTCCGAAACTACCACATCAACCCACCCGGAGAAAACAGCAACTTTTCTTCCGAGGGGGTTTTATCTCATGTCATCTCCAACCAGCAATGAAGAGGATCAGGGAGCTGCGGGGGGGCAGCCGATGCTGCTACCGGAGATGTTGGTGACTGACCTGCTGGCCGACTTGACTCTGGAAGAAACCCCAGCCGAGATGCCCAGATGGTCGTTGGGGGTTGGTTGGAGAGACTCTGAAGACCCCCCTCCTCCCAGAATCACTTTAAGACGAAAAGGTGCGAGGGAACGGCTGTGGCAGGAGGGGGAGGAGATGGAATGCAGACTGGATCAAGCCGGGAAATTCTTTATGGATGTTTCTGAGAAGCCCGGCACGGCTCAAAGGTATGAGGGGGAAGAGGGAGCGAGATCAGCCCGGGGAAGCCAAGCTATCCCTACCCCCCTTGCCCAGCCTACGCCAGCGCTGCCGCCCGGGGAGCCCCAGCAATAGGGATGGTTCCTGGAAGATGCCACCTGCCCCCCCTAGATGTGAAGTTTGGAGGAAATCCCAGAGATTTGGGATTTTTCCTGGTACAAGTTGGGAGTTATATGGCAGAATTTGAGCGGGAGTTCACCTCTGAAGCAGCCAAAGTGAGATGCGTTACCAGAACCCTGGAAGGGATGGCAGCAGACTGGGTGGTGACTTTGTACAATGATAACGCCTCCCAACTGCAAACCCTCGATGTTTTCATGACTGCACTGAGGAGAAGGTTTGAGGACCCTCTGGCAGAGAGAAAGGCCAGAATCAGAATGAAGACCCTAGTCCAAGGGGGGAGATCGGTGGCAGACTACACCCAAGAATTCAGGCAGCTGGCATACCACATCCGAGGTTGGTCCCAGGAGGCCCTGGTGGAAGCCTACAAAGATGGCTTAAATGAAGATGTATACCACACGTGCATCTCCAGAAGGGATCCACGTGATTTACAGTCATGGTACTTGCTGGCGGAAGAGGTGGACATTGATCTAGCTCGAAACAGATGCAGGGGAGGTCCCGCCTGGAGAAAACCACTCCCCCCACATCTCTGAGAGACCTCAGCCCCCCAACTGAGAGGGGTGGCGGCAAGAGCCAAGACCACGGCATGTTTCCGTTGTGGGAAGGAGGGCCACTGGATGGAGGATTGCCGGGTAAAGACGAACCCACCGAAAGCGCAGGACCCCAGGAGGAAGCCAAAAAACCCCTCAGCCAAGCCCCGCGAGACTGGGTTGAAAACAAGAGATGTTGTAGAGGTCGCCCTTTCGGCGGGAGAGGAGCTGGGACCTCCAACCCCACTCGACGAGAATGAGACAGATTCGGAAGATGACGTCCCGGTAAGTCCTAACCAAGGGCCCATGACCATCCCAATAAAGTTAAGGCGGCCCACCTCTGGGACTGAGGGAGTGATGTTGGCCTTACTGGACTCGGGGTGCACGAGGTGTGTAATTAACATGAAAGTGGTTAAGGGGATGGGCATCAGACTGAGAACTTTAAAAACGCCCATATCTTTCTGCCAACTGGATGGGAGGTTGCCCCATACGTTTCATAACAGAACCCCTAGAGATGACCATGGGAAACCACCATGAGACCCTGTGTTTTATTGTGTCCCCTGGGATGGAACAGCCTCTAATATTGGGACTACCATGGCTTCGGAAGTGGAATCCCCATGTGAACTGGAGAGAGGGGTGGATACACATCCGCACCAATCGGCCACCGGAAAGTAGGGCTGTGAAATCTCCAATTTTACGTAGAATTCCGATTTTCCCTCAAACACCGATCTACATTTTCCGCGTTTTTTTTTCCCCCATCGGATCAAGATCCGAGAGTCGGAAAGTGCCTGGCTGCGCCTTGGCGGGAGCCCCTGGAGCAGCTCTTTGCTGCTAGGGGAGGGGGAGGGGGAGGCTGCCTGAGCCTGGCGACCCCAAGCGGCCTCTCCTTCCCCATTAACGGGTGCCCGGGGCCCCCGCAAGCTCCTGCGTTGCGTGCTTCCAGCTTCACCAACAAACGGAGCTGCAAATCTGGTAATCGCTTGCGGAGCCTCGGCACGAACCCCCTTTCCCCGCACTCCCCCCCGCACTCCTCTGGCGGCAGCAGGCGGAGAAAGCCTCACACTTCCAGGTGTTTCTCCCTTTCTTTCTCCCTGTCAATGATCTTTTCTTCCCTTCCCTTCTCTCAGCCCCAATTTAAAGAAAGAAAGAAAGAAGAGAGAGAGAGAAAATGGGGCCCTATACAAATAGTTTGCCCCAGACAGCACTTAACATAAAAGTAAAACAAACATTTTTCAAAAAAATTCTGATTCAGATTAAAAAATATATCCTGGCTTTTATTTGTAATCATCATGGATGTTTGGAGCCTACATTTCTGCATGATTGTTTGGCTATTTTGAATTTGATAGAATGGACTCATTGAATATCTTTATTTTTTAATCTATTTTATTTTTTGCCTGTTTCAGAAGTTTTATACATGGACAATTGAATTTGCAGATTTGAATTCACAAACACTTTTTGAACTGTTATACATGACTGTATAGAATTGGATTTCACTGCAAAGTTGAGAGTTGCCTGGTGTTTTTTTCAACCTGTTACCAGCAAATGCCAGTTGCCAGGCAGCAGATTATTTAGAAGTGTTTTTTACAGTGGTTGTCCCAGATGCAAAGATTCAAGCCTCAGGTTAGGTATGGAAAAAGTAAAGTGTTTATTCTCAAAAACAGCAGTTGAAATTGATGGAAATAGTCTCCAAAATAAGCCTAAGTTGCACCAGAGAGCATCTAGAACCCCAGAGCTTCCAGGGCCCTAGGCGGGCCCTGGACCCCGGCCTAAGGGACTTCGCGCTTTGCGCTCGTGATGTGCGCTTTGCGCATATGCGCTTCGCGCACCTTATTCACTTCAGAATTTTTCAGACTTTTTTTTTAACCAGCTCTCACACACCCCTAGGAAGGGAGAGGAGCAACCCTATCTGGAAGGGGAGGAGAAATCCCATCTGAAGTCCCAGGTACCCGCCGAGATAGCTTCTACAGGTGCCGAAAACGTGGAAGGAGAGGAGAAAATCCCGAAGGAGTATTGGGATTTAAGAGAGGTGCTTAGTGAAGAGGCTTCCGACGAGCTCCCTCCACATCGGTCGACGGATTGTAGCATGAAATTCCTGCCGGGGATGACGCTCCCGAAACCGAAGATGTATCCGATGACACCGGGGGAGTTGGAGGAATTGAGGGCATTTATCGACAAGAACTTGCAACGGGGTTTCATCACACCTGCCAGACCTCGAGTGGCGGCCCCTGTGATGTTCCGCGAGAAGAAAGATGGCTCCAAACGTCTGGTAGTGGACTATAGAAACCTGAACGCAGTATCTATAGAGAACATGTACCCCCTCCCTCTGATGAAGGACATGTTAGCCCACCTGGCAAAGGGGAAGATTTTCACAAAGCTGGACTTGAGGGAGGCGTATTACCGAATCCAGATAAAGGAGGGAGACGAGTGGAAGACTGCGTTCAACTGCCCAATGGGTTGTTTCCAGTTCAATGTTCTCCCTTTCGGCTTACAGGGGGTGCCTGCTGTTTTCATGCAACTGATCAATCAAGTGCTTCATGAACATTTATACAAAGGGGTTCTGGTATACCTTGATTATATTCTTATTTACATGGAGACTAGAGACGAACAAGTGAAGCTGGTACGCTCTGTGTTGCACAAGCTGAGGGCCGCCAAATTGTACGCCAAACTATCCAAATGTGAGTTCCATCAAGAAAAAATCGACTACTTAGGATATCGTATCTCCCCCGAAGGCATTGAAATGGACCCAGAAAAGATGCGAGCCGTTTTGGACTGAACCCCACCGAAAACTCATAAACAGCTTCAAAGTTTTCTGGGATTTGCCAACTTTTATCGCCAATTCATCCTGTCTTTTGCAAAAATAGCCATGCCCATCACCAACCTCCTGAAAACAAAGGGGGAACTGAAACCAAAGCCCAGTCAACCATTGAATTGGACCATGGAGTGCCAAGCTGCATTTGAAAAACTTAAGAGACTTTTTGCTGCAGAACCAATACTGAAACACCCAGACATGGACGCCCCTTTCGTGATCCAAGCTGATGCAAGCGATGTAGCAGTGGGGGCAGTCTTACTCCAATTAAACGAGAAGGGGACACTACAGCCATGCGCTTACACTTCTCGTAAATTCACTGAGACTGAAAGGAGATGGGCCGTTTGGGAGAAAGAAGCGTTTGCAGTCTATTGGGCCTTACTAGCTTGGAGGCATTTTTTGGAAGGAGCAAAACACCCATTTGAAGTGTGGACTGACCATAAGAATCTAGAAGCTTTAAAAACCCCTCGGAAGTTATCCCCTAAACAAGTTAGGTGGGCTCAGTTTTTCAAGCGATTCAATTTCTCCTTGAAATATATACCAGGGGGAAATAATTTTATGGCAGATGCTTTGTCTAGAATGCCTCAATACAACAGTATCCGTAAAGAAGTGATAAGGCCAATCGTGTCCACTACACAACTGGCTGCCCCTGTAGTTACCCGCGCTCAAAAAAGAAACCAAGAAAAGAACCTATCCACTGATCTGATGGAACAGTTTAAGGAGGCTTTGAAAACGGATGAGTGGTTTCTGGCAAATGCGAACAACTGCACTGTTCGAGATGGTCTAGCCTGGATGGGGGCAAAATTGTATGTACCTCAGAACCTGAGAAGCCACATATTGCAACAAACTCATGATTCCAAAGTGGCTGGTCATTTTGGGTATGTGAAGACCTCACATTTGGTAAAATGGCAGTTTTGGTGGCCTTCATTGAAAAAGGACATTGAGACTTATGTGGCAAGTTGTCCGATTTGTGCCTCAGCAAAAAGACCTCCTGGGAAGCCACCAGGACTGTTGAAAAATGTGGCCAGCCCAACCGCTCCTTGGAAGGAAATTTCCATGGACTTTATAGTAGATCTACCCGAGAGCAGTGGACACACAGTCATTTGGGTGGTGACTGACTTGTTCTCCAAACAAGCCCATTTCATCCCTTGCTCAAAGATCCCTTTGGCGAGGTCGTTGGCCAGACTATTCATTCTTCATGTCTGCAGATTGCATGGTGTACCTGAACGTGTAGTTTCTGATCGGGGAGTTCAATTTACCTCGAATTTCTGGAGGGAATTTTTGAAGTTAATAGACTCCACCCAAAGCTTAAGCTCCGCCCACCATCCCCAAACGAATGGAGCCTGCGAGAGGACTAACGGGGTGCTAGAACAATACCTCCGATGTTACATAAATTATCAGCAAGACAACTGGGTGGATCTACTACCTTTTGCGGAGGTAGCATATAATAACTCTGTTCACAGTAGTACGGGATTTACTCCTTTCAAAATAGCAACGGGGCAAGATTTTGTACCCATACCTGAACTGCCTGGTGAAAACCCAACTGTCCAGTCACTGAGTGATTGGATATCTCAGCTTCAACTTAATTGGCTGGTCGTCCGAAAAGCTTTGGATGAGGCGCACAAATCTCATAAGAAATTTGCAGACAGAAAGCAGCTCCGCAGATGTCATATCAAGTGGGCGATAAAGTATTTCTCTCGACCAAGTATTTGCAGACTACTCAAAAATCGAAGAAGCTGGGTCCTAAGTATGTAGGACCTTTCCCCATTGAGAGGATTATAAATCCTGTGACTGTTCAACTCACTTTACCAAAGACTGTTCGTCGTATTCATCCAGTTTTCCACGTTAGTTTGTTGAAACCAGAACGTACCTGTACCTTGAGACCGACCCAGTCTGATCCCCCCGTACAATTGTTAATTGAGGGTGAACAGCATTTTGAAATTAAAGAAATTTTAGACTCTAGAAAGTGGAGGGGTCGTACCCAATACCTGGTAGCCTGGAAACATTTTCCTCCGTCCCATTCTGAGTGGGTAAATGAAAAGGACCTTAGAGCTCCTGAACTATTAAAGAAGTTCTATGCCAAATATCCTGATAAACCATGAAAATGTATAACAATGTTAACATGTAATTATGTTGCTTTCTTTTAGGGACTTATGTCCTTTTTCTAGGGGGTCCGAATGTCAGCCCTCAAGATACCTTCCTCTGTTGCTTTTCTGCTATTATTTCATTATTTCTCTGGGCTGTCATGACAATGGTGGGAGGGGGGATTTTGCTAGGGAAGAAGACTGGAGGTGTTTGCATTCCTTGCTGGGCTAGCAAGGGGAGGGGGGATTCTTTTCTTTAACTTTCCGTTTCTTGGCTATCTTCTGTCCTCTTTTGCGCAACTGCGAACTTTTATCAAAATATGTCAAGGTCATTTGACAAGACACCTCATCACCATCTGGAGATGACCACATGAGCTTATTCAGAAGTTTTAATTGGAAGAATAATTTGAGCTTTGGGGGGTGGGAACAAACCTAATTCTTTGTATGTGGATTCTACCCGCCAATTTCTCAGTTTCGGAATTGATTTGTAGCTTCCACTTTATTTTCCAGTAAAAGGATAACTTTGCTCTACATCATGGAGTCTGAGTATTTCTTTCTTGGGATCTAAAGGGAGCACAGCCTGACACCCTGTGAGAACAGAGCTGGAAAACAGGTTACTGGAGCGGGGAGGGAATGGAGATTTTGCAATAATCTTCTCCCAGGAGTGGTGAGAGAATGGAAAATTTACAGTATCCTCTCCCTGCCACACCCACCAAGCTACGCCCACAGAACCAGTAGTAAAAATTTTTTGAATCCCACTACTGGCATTAAGTAATGTGGTTGTAAAGCATGAAGTCATGTGACAATTCATTATGGAAATCCCAGCATTCTCTTTCATCATTGTTAAATGAATTCCACTGTTCATAGCTAAGAATCACCTCAAGCCAGTTATTCTGGGTTTGGTCCCTTACAGACCTATGCCTTGGTTTTTTTCAAGGTAAGAGATTGCTGTCCTTCAGCTACACCCAAAAGCCTATTCCCCCATCTATGTCCTTTTGCAGTGATAGGATTCAGCCAGTTCACACCAGTTTGGGAGAACCAGTTGTTAACTTTCTGGGAAGATTGGTGAACTGGTTGTTGGAAGAAATCATTAGAGCAGAGAACCAATTTTTAAATTATTTGAATCCTACCCTTTCGGTTCCCTGCACCCTGTCTTGCCAGATGGCAAGTAGCTCTGAAAATACATAGCTCTGTCTGTGCAAACTGGTGCTTAGGGCAGTGGCTCCCAACCTTTTGGGCAGCAGGGACTGGTTCCGTGAAGAGATGTTTTTCGGCGGACCAGAGGGGGCATGGTTTTGGATGCTGCCTGCATCCTGCTGATTGGGATTTTCTTGTTTGCATGGACTGGTTTCTGGCATGCTGCGGACTAGTGCTGGTCCATGGACTAAGGATTGAGGAAACCTGGCTTAGGGGCTTCTTGACATTCTGCAGGTTTTCAGTTCCTGAGCAAAGCAAGTCCAGTATGAAACCGCAGCTGCCCTGGAAAGCCCCAGACTGCCCTAGCAACAGAGTGCAAAGCTCCAGCCACCCCAGCATAGTGAAAGTCACAGATGCCTCAGGAAGCCTCCCAAGTAGTATGGTGCAAAGCTACAGCTGGCCCAGTCCAGTCCTAGCTGTGTTTGCCTTCACTACCCTGCACTCCAAGGCCCTGTGCTCTGCTACCCCAGTTAACCTTTACTGTCTTCTTGTTCCTGCTGTTGCTGACATTTGCACATCCTAGCTGTTCTTCTCCAACTCTTACACGGAAACAAGCTCATGAAGGGCCAGACTGGCTTAGCAATGGAAGCAAAAATATGGCATAGATAAGCTAGGGTGGCAGGGGCATGAAGTACAAGTGAACAAAAGGGCAAAGATGGGAGGAAGATGAATGGGCACAGGGAGTTGAAGTGCCCCTTTGATCATAACTTTGGGAGGGATGCCAATCACCTGAATTTTGATCAATCATGGGCTCTGCAAAGACCATAACTTTGGTGATCCATCATAAGTCCCTTCGTTCAGCATTGCTGAATGGTTGCTAAGTGAATAATCGTAAGTTGAGAATTACCTATAGAAAGCTGCTTGATTTAAGAATAATGTTTAATCTGACTTCCGGTTTGTCGGCTTCACCAGCGGCAGGGTTCCGCGATCCTGCGCGATCCCTGCTGCGCTAGCCGTTTTGGTGCCTCCGATTTGACGGGTTTGGAGGCTAAGGCTGCCCCGCAGAGGCAGCCGAAGATAGGGGGAGCTAGTGAGGGGTTTGGGGGTGCTGCAGACCCCCTCTCCAGCCGGCAAAACCCCCTTTTCTCAAGGCGGTCAAGCAGCGGTCTGTAATGGCTGCCACAAAGAAGCCGGCAGCTGGGTAAGATTGAGCAGGAGGAAGAGGGGAGAAAGTTTTCAAGAGAAAGTTTTTTGGCTGATCCAGGACTTTAAGAGGCGTTTAATCCTGAGAACTATGACTTTTTGAAAAATACTTGGTTTCCAGAGGAGGATTTCAAGCGGCAAAATTGAGGTGCTAAAAGGAAAGTTTACCCTCCTTCCCTATGGAATCAACAAATGGTCATTGAGAAACCTGTTGTTCTTTATAAAAGGTAAAAACTTGGCTTCTTGTTATAAGTGGGAAGGGAGAGGACAAAAAAAAAATATTAAGATTTTGCTGGAGGAGATGCCTTGAAGATCTTGAGACTAGAAATTGATTGCAACAAGGCTGTAAAATACAGACTGGGCTTTTTTTCTTTTCCCTTTTACTGATACCACCCCAGGAAGAGAAAGTGAGAACTTTGTGCATTGTTTGGACTGATTGATGTCTCTGGGACTTTGAGGAATTGTTTTATTTCTCTAAGAAGAACAAAGAATGGCTTTATCTGATGATGAATTTAGAAAGGAATATCAAGAAAGTAAGGACACTGTGAAAGAAGCTTTCCTTTCTTTAGAAATGGCGCTTGCTATTTATCAGCAAACACAACAACAGATGGAGGAAATAGAAGGAGAAGAAGAAAAAGAAGAAGATGCCATCTTCAGTGAATCTAAAAAATTAACTAAGAGAGAAAGGAGAAAGAAAGGAAGGAAAATGAGGGACTTAAGACTTAAAAAAACACTTAAGAAAGGAAAAAATAAGATGCAAAACCAACTCAATGTTATTGAGCAAAAGGAGAAAGGATTACAACAGAGAGGGAAAGTTAAAAAGGCAGAGGTTAGTGGAGGAGGGGGGGTTAAAAAGGCCAGGGGGGATAAGAAAGGAAAGGAAAAGGGAGGGAAAAGCCACAAAGGTATGAAACAAGATGGGAAAAAAGGATTTTTTTTTTAAGGGATAAAGGGTAAGGTATGATTTCTTTAAAAAAGAAGATTCTGCAAGGTACATAAGATGGTATTATGTATTAGAAATAGAAAACTAGAATATTATAAGAATTAATAAAAGATTAAAATATTGAAATGTTTAGTAATGATAGATTTTAAAATTTAATAAAATTGTAGCACTTGTTTTTTGAAATAGACAATCGGAATGTTATAAGATTTAATATTTAGATTTATTATCTAATTATATTAATTACTATGAACTTATTATTTTTTCTCTTTAAAAGTTAGTAGGTAGTGTTGTGTATGCATAAAGATTAATAAAGTGTGAGCTTGGAGTAAGTGCAGGGTTCTGGCCCTGCACTTCTGATTGGCTGTTAAGCGGCCGGACTGGATTGGCCCGTTCCGGGGAATCCGATTAGACCTTAACAGAGAGTTCCGATTGGTTATAAGAGCTAGCGTTCCTAGCTCGTTATTGGTTAAAAGTTACATGGTTTGCCTATATAAGGCGGGTTTAACTGCTGTTAAGTTTGAGAAGTCACGATGTAAATAAAGAGCTGAAGTTCACTGTTCAGAGGCTTGTCTCCATTCTTTCTCGCCCATGCTCAAAACTTAACACTGGTGACGAAGGTGGGATGTGGAGAAAGCTGAACCAATGAAACTTTGAAAAACACAGCATGCGACAGACGACGCCAACAACGGAACCATGTCCGGCGGCATCGTACCACCCACTCCGTTCGATCCAACACAGGAAGACTGGGAGTCTTACATGGATCGTTTCCAAATGTTCCTAGAGACGAACAACTTAAAGGACACCACAGCCGGGAAGAAACGGGCAGTGTTCCTAACGCATTGCGGTCCAACCGTATTGAAGATGGCTAAAGCACTAGCCAAACCCCGAGAAGTGAAGGCCATGGATTGGGACGACCTCGAACCTATCCTACGGGACCACTACGCCCTGACCGTGCCTACGCTCGTGAGACACCATGAGTTTTATCAGAGAAGCCAGCGAAAGGGAGAAAGCGTGGCCGACTTCACAGCAGACCTCCAAAATTTGGGAGGCCTCTGCGGATTCACCGATTTAGAAGAGGCACTAAGAGATCGCATAGTTCTGGGATTAGATGCATCAGGCGTCCAAAGCAAGCTGATGGTGAAAGGCAACATCGGCCTTGCCGATGCCATCGCCGATGCTACTGCAGCAGAAGCAACCAGGAAGTTGGCTGCACAACTACGCCAAAACCGCGCTCCGGTACCACCACCGACCAGCGAAATCTCACCTAGTTCAGAAGGGCAGCTTGCGGCAATGCACCACGAGGACCTTTCTTCGTCGTCAGACAGCGACGAAGAAGGGGTCCATCGATTGCGGTCCGACCAGGACCACCACCTGAAGCCCTTACGCCCTTGCGCTGGCTGTGGAGCCAACCATGCCAGGTCTGAATGCAAATTCCGTGACGCACTCTGCCATGAATGCAGGAAATGAGGCCACATCGGACGGGTCTGCCGCAGCTCGCCAGGACCCAGCCAGGCCTCAAAAGGGGCTAACTATCGCCAATCGACAGGAAACCGTCCTGTACGGCGAGAACCAGTAAACCACTCCTACAGAAATCGAGCCTTGCAGAGAGAAGAGGCTCACCATACTATCACTATCGGTCACGCCTCAGCCTTGGACACTAAGAAAATCTGAGTCACGGTAGCCATCGAGAACCAGCCTTGCCACATGGAGGTCGACTCAGGATCGTCCCTCTCGATGGTGTCCTGGAAGACACTCAAGCAACTCATCCCCGCAATTCAATGCCAAGATCTCCGCTTCTAATGCCTCATCCTCAAGGACTACCAAGGGAATCGAATCCCCATCGTCGGGTCCTGCCGAGTCCGAGTCTCCTTCAAGAAGCACACAGCGTACTTACCTTTAACGGTCATCGATAGAGATAGGCCCAGCCTACTAGGCCTCCAATGGTTCGCGCCACTCGGCATTGAAGTGGCCGGCGTAAACCAAGTCAGTGGCTGTGACTGGGAGGAAGACCTTGTCTTTGAGTTCAGGGACGTCTTCGCGGACAGCTTAGGCGAGTACAAGGGGACCCCAATTTCATTCAGCCTAGATCCAAAGGTAGTGTCCATTCGCCTAAAGCCCTGTCGAGTTCCGTTTGCCTTAAAATCGAAAATCGACGAACAACTCAACAAACTGATAGCTCAGGGGGTGTTAGAGCCCATCGATCACTCCCCTTGGGAAACCCCTATTGTAACACCCATTAAGCCAGATGGGTCAATCCGAATTTGTGGGGACTACCGGAACGAAACCCTTGTTGCATATTTTTCAAAGACTCTTTCAAAGACTGAGCGAAACTATGGACAAATTGATAAAGAAGCCCTCGTAATTGTCTCAGCTGTGAAAAGATTCCATGAATACGTGTATGGCCGGGTTTTTACTATTGTGACTGACCACAAACCTTTATTGGGGATAATAGCCGGAAATAAGCCAACTCCCTACATATTATCCCCTTGGATGACCCGATGGTCAGAATTCTTAGCTGCTTATAACTATCGGCTGCAATACTGCCCGGGGAAAGCCATTCCCCACGCCGACGCATTGAGCCGAGCACTGCTTCCAGAGACTCTCGACAATCCTGCACCAACGATAACCACGTTGCAAATCGAGGCACTCAATTCGCCACCACTAACCACCTGAGATATCGCGAAAGAAACCAAACGCGACCACACCCTAGCACGAGTCCTAGGCTGGGTGGAACGCAGATGGCCATTGGACCAGCTATCAGATGACTTCACACCATTCAAGACTCGACAAACCAAGCTCTTCTCCCAGAAGGGCTGTGTCATCTGGGGCGATAGAGTCGTTATCCCAGAACGACTCCAGAAAGCGCTGCTAAGAACCTTGCACGATGGCCACCCCGGCATCGTGCGAATGAAAGCCCTTGCGTGCAGCTACGTATGGTGGCCGGGCATTGACAAGCAAATCGAACAGTGGGTTAAAGCTTGTCCCAAATGCCAAGAAGTCAACAACGCCCCACCAAAAGCCATGCCTACTGAATGGGAGACACCACGTGGACCCTGGTCCCGAATTCACCTGGACTTCGCGGGGCCAACCAAAGGCCACACCTTCCTGCTTACTGTCGACGCCTACTCGAACTGGCTTGAAATCCATCGCATGACGACTACGACCTCCGAGGCGGTTATCAAAATCTTAAACAGAGTCTTTGCAACCCACGGATTACCAGACATCTTGGTATCCGATAACGGCCCTCAATTTACTGCACTAGCATTCGAACAGTACCTCGCTGACTGTGGCATCTGCCATACGCTCACCTCACCTGCGCACCCTGCGACCAATGACAAAGTAGAACGCCTGGTCCAATTTGTGAAGAAAACCTTGCAAAAGGTAGACTACGACAACATTGACGACAAGGTCAATCAAATCCTCTTCTTGCAACACATCACCCCACATAGCATCACCAACAAAACTCCCGCCGAACTGCTAATGGGACGAAAGCTCCACTCCCACCTCGACCGGTTGCACCCAGCTTACGAAACAGAGAAACCACTAGGATCCAGCGGCCGCTGTCGTACCTTCCAGGTAGGAGACCTGGTTTATGCTAAAAACCTATCGGGCAACCCGTTGTGGATGGAAGCGACAGTAGTACGTGTAACCGGCCCCAGATCCTACCTCGTACAATGCCTTGACGATAAACTTTGGAAACGGCATATTGATCAATTACGATCGCGGCTTCCAGCGGCCAGTCCGCAACTCCCTTATGACCAAACTGAGGGGGGAGAGGTACGAAAGAAGATGAATTCCTAGGAAACCTGTTCGAAGGAAATGATGGTTTAATAGAAACTCAGGAAGCGGAGCCGGAGGGAGAAACAGTTGCACCTCAGGGAATTGCAGAGAATGTGGGCAACGACGTAGAAGTGAACTCTGAATCAGAAACAGCCCCACTGCCAAATAACGATCTACCTCAGCGTGATTGCAGCCAGCTAATACAACGGAAATGAAAGAGACTAATAAGACAACCGTCCTACCTAAGGGACTATGTAATTGTGCCCTGCAAATAAGAAGCCAGGGGGAAGGGGTGTTGTGTATGCATAAAGATTAATAAAGTGTGAGCTTGGAGTAAGTGCAGGGTTCTGGCCCTGCACTTCTGATTTGCTGTTAAGCGGCCGGACTGGATTGGCCCGTTCTGGGGAATCCGATTGGCCCTTAACAGAGAGTTCCTATTGGTTATAAGAGCTAGTGTTCCTAGCTCGTTATTGGTTAAAAGTTACATGGTTTGCCTATATAAGGCGGGTTTAACTGCTGTTAAGTTTGAGAAGTCACGATATAAATAAAGAGCTGAAGTTCACCGTTCAGAGGCTTGTCTCCATTCTTTCTCGCCCATGCTCAAAACTTAACAGGTAGAATGTACTAAGCAGAATCAGATTGGGTATCAGGTGTTATTTTAAATATTAATTTAGGGGGAGGATAGAAAGGCATCATATTCTGATCAGTGATTTTAGGAGAAATTCTTTTTTTTTTTTTTTTTACTATAGGGAATGAGATAAATGGATAATCTGGAAAGAATGGATAAAAAATACAAATATAATGATTTAAATTAAAATGAATTAAATAAAATAGAAATAAGAAGAACGAAAAGCGGGGAGAAGTTATATAGAAGATATAGAATGGTAAATAAGATAGGTAATGGTATACAAGATGAGCATGAATTTAATTGAAGTCCATACAAAGAGAGGTAATCTGGGGCCAAACTACTTTCTTAAAAGAAGTTTTATATTTTTGTGTTTTGTGTGTCTGTGTTTTGTTTGAGAATTAATAAAACCTTGGAGGAATGTTGGATGAGAATAATGGTAATCAAATCAGAGAGGAATGAAGATGATGATTATAAACTGGATAAATATAGAAAATAATAATAATAACAATGAAATTGAACATGAAAAGAGAAATAATGAGAAATTTGTTGAGATATCTATATGTTTATATTGAAATGGTGTAAAACAGAATTATGTTGCATAAAATAATATTTGACTTGACTTGTAAAATTAATAAGGGAAAGAGGTTTTATGTATTTAATGGTTAATGATGGTTTGTTTGTCTTTAAAATCAATAAAATTTGTTTTTTAAAAAAAGAATAATGTTTAATCTGCCATTTTTGTTCTGTCCTGAATTTGAATACTCGAAATCCCCACGCCTTGATTGGCTAAGGCGCGGGGATTTCTGATTGGCCAGGCGAGCCGCGCTGATTGGCCCGATTGAAGTCTCCCGCGATTGGCTCGCTCCAAGAGCGGGAGACTTGAATCGCTGCCATTGGCCGCGGCCGCCGCAGCGAAAAGGATAAAAGCCACGGGCTTTTTCCTTTTCGCCGGTTCGGTTCACAACAGTTTAATAAAGAGCTTGAGTGATAGTCACGGACTCTGAGCTTTCTTTTGCGGACACGACACTGGCGACGAAGGTGGGATCCCGACCCTGAACCGAACCCCGTGTCCAACAAGAGCCAGTTCCAGTGAAAGAGATGGCGAAGATCGCACCGCCCGCCCCCTTCAACCCCGCCAACGAAGACTGGGAATCGTACTCAGACCGGTTCCGAATGTACTTGGAATGCGCCGGAATGAAGGACGCCCCGGGCCCGCTAAAACGCGCCGTCTTCCTTACTCACTGCGGACCAGAGGTCTTCCAGATGGCCAAAGCATTGGCCAAGCCGGCAGACGCAACCGCCATGGACTGGGACGTCCTCGAGCCTATACTGCGGCGCCATTACGCCCCCGAGGTCCCCATCCTAATACGGCACAACGAGTTTTACCGCCGAAATCAGAAACCAGACGAGAAATTGAGCGACTTCGTCGCTGAGCTGCGGCGCCTAGGAGGACTCTGCGAGTTTGAAGGTCTAAACAGCCTCATAAGAGACCGATTCGTGCTCGGCCTATGGGACCCTACACTCCAGAGCCGGCTTATGGCCAAGGGCGACATCAGCCTAGCAGACGCCCTCACCGCAGCCGCAGCCGCAGAGGCAACCCGCTCGTCTGCTGACAGCATGCGAAGATCCGACGCAAAGGGCGGAAACAACAACCCGGCAAGGTCGGCCGACCCTAGAAGTGAATCAACCGCACACTACGGAGAATTCCAGCCAGCCTCCAGCACGTCGGAAGACGAGGAGGACATACATCGCGTGCAGACGGGACGCGGCGACCAGCGGAATCGAAGAGGTCATAGGTCGAGGACCAACTGTGCCGGGTGCGGCGGCGACCACCCCAGGTCAGAATGCCGATTTTTTGACTCTATCTGTAGGCATTGTGAACGACGGGGTCACATCGCTCGAGTTTGCCGCCAAAAGAAGACCCGCAGCCCGCCCAGATGGGAACAACACGACCGGAAGAAGGAAAGCCCCCCGCCCAAGACCAGAGAGCGCCAACCGGACGGTCGGTGGGACCGTACCCAGCGATCTTCAAGAGGCGGCGACGGTCAGCGAAAAGAAGAAACACACCAGACGGTGACCATCGGCCATGCCATCTCCGACGGCGCCAGAAAGGTACACGTTGAAGTCCATATTGAGGGCCAGCCATGCAAGATGGAAGTGGACTCCGGGTCCTACCTCTCCATGATTGCATGGCGCGAGATTAAGCGGCTCGTACCCACACTCCATAAGAGGAACATTCATACCCAGAAAATCATCATAAAAGACTACCAAGGGAACCGCGTCCCGGTAGTGGGCACCAAGAGCTTCAATGTAACCTACAAGGGCCGCACCGAACAACTGCCACTCACCATCGTCGATCGCGACCGCCCAAGCCTACTGGGCTTACAATGGTTCGCCCCGCTTAACATCGCGCTGACAGGAGTCAACCACGTCGCCGACGACGGTTGGGAACAGCGGCTAGCCCAGGAGTTCCAGGAAGTTTTCGATGGAAGCTTGGGCAAGTACCAGGGGCCCCTTATTTCATTTGACCTAGACCCGAAGGTTCCCCCCAAGCGGCTTAAACCTAGGAGGGTACCATTCGCCCTGAAGCCTAAAATTGACGAGCAGATCAACAAGCTCGTCGAACAGGGGGTGTTGCAGCCGATAGACCATGCCCGATGGGAAACCCCTATAGTGACCCCAGTAAAACCAGACGGGTCCGTGAGAATTATAAGGCCACCCTAAATGGCGCATTACAACAAAGCGCCTACCCAGTCCCAATCGTGCAACATCTGCTGCACTCACTGGGAGGGGGCAAGGTCTTTGCCAAGCTCGATCTCGCCCAGGCATATCAGCAGCTACCAGTAGATGAGAAAACGGCGGAAGCCCAGACCATCGTGACCCATCGGGGGGCCTTCAAGTGTAACCGACTCCAATTCGGAGTCAGCGTGGCACCAGGCATCTTTCAAAGCCTGATGGAATGTTTGCTACAGGGCATCGAGGGGGTGGTGCCCTATTTTGATGACGTATTAGTAGCGGCGCCAAACGAAGCCGAATTAGAAAACCGACTCAGACAGGTCTTAACAAAATTTAAAGTGACAGGACTTAAAGTTAAACGAGAAAAATGCCAACTATGCACAAAGCAAGTGGAATTTTTGGGCTACCTTCTAGACCGGCATGGCATTCACCCTACAATTAAAAAAGTGAAAGCCATCAAAGAAGCCCCTACCCCAAAGTCTAAAACGGAACTACAAACGTTCTTAGGGTTGCTGAATTTTTATAATATTTTCCTACCCCAAAAGGCTACGGCGGCGGAGCCTTTGCATAGACTCCTGGATAAGGCGGCAACCTGGACTTGGGGGAGACGAGAGCAAACCGCCTTTCAAAAAACCAAAGACCTCCTCACATCCGACGCCATCCTGATTCAATTCAGCGAAACCTTGCCCTTAGCTGTCACTTGCGACGCATCACCTTTCGGCGTCGGCGCTGTCCTCAGCCATACCCTCCCCGACAAAAGGGAAGCACCCATCGCTTTTTTCTCCAGGACTCTGACTAAACCAGAGCGGAACTATAACCAGCTGGACAAAGAAGCCTTGGCTATAGTTGCCGCCGTTAAGTGTTTCCACGAATACCTATATGGCCGCCCGTTCACCATTGTGACAGACCATAAGCCATTGCTGGGAATCCTCGCCAGAAACCGAGCCACCCCGAACATTTTATCACCCCGGATGACAAGGTGGTCCGAGTTCCTGGCAGCCTACAGCTACGAACTGTTACACAAGCCAGGTAAGAAAATTTCGAACGCGGACGCTTTAAGCCGTTCCCCCTTACCAGACTCTGATCCTGACCCAGCACCAACAACAAACACCCTTAGCATTGAGAACCTACCCATTACCGCATCGGACATTGCCAGAGAGACTGTTAAGGATAAGCGTCTGGCGCGAATCCTACATTGGCTAGAAAAAGGCTGGCCTGAAAGGGACAACGACGAATCCATTAAAACGTTCAGAAACCGCCAGACTGAACTGTCACTTCTTAAGGGATGTATCTTGTGGGGTGACAGGGTAGTCATCCCGGACAGATTGCAAGGGAGGGTCTTAGAGATGCTGCATGAGGGTCATCCTGGCATCGTCAGGACTAAAGCCCTGGCCAGGAGTTACGCTTGGTGGCCGGGGATGGACAAACAGATTGAGCAATGGGTCGCCAAATGCCATCGATGCCAGGAGACCAGACCCAGCCCACCCGCAGCACCCATCCGGGACTGGGAAATACCAAGGGGGCCCTGGTCCAGAATCCATTTAGACTTTGCGGGTCCAACAAATGGGCATACTTTTTTGATCACAGTCGACGCTTACTCCAATTGGTTGGAAGTAAGCGATATGAAATCCACTACCACGGAGGCTGTCATCAAAGAACTGTGTAAACTGTTTTCCACGCACGGCCTCCCAGACGTCGTCGTCTCAGATAACGGGCCCCAGTTTACTTCCCTCGAGTTTGAAAGGTTTTTGGCGGAGAGGGGCATCCGCCACGCATTAACGGCACCGGCGCATCTGGCGGCGAACGGTAGAGCGGAACGGATGGTCCAGTTTACTAAAAAAACCCTCCAGAAAATGGACCACGGGGAGATCAACGACAAAATCAACAAACTCCTCTTCATACAACACATCACCCCTAACACCACTACCAACAAGAGCCCAGCCGAACTGTTAATGGGCAGGAAGCTGAGGTCCCCACTCGACAGGTTGCACCCGACTTACAACCCGGAGCGGCCCCCAGACTCCAGCTCCAAATACCGGACATTTGCCCCCGGTGACTTAGTTTACGCCAAAAATCTGACGGGGGACCCCCTATGGATCCCAGCCGTCATCACTCAAATCACCGGTCCACAGTCGTACCGGCTCCAAACCACCGACGGGCGAGCCTGGAAACGACACATCGACCAGCTCCGGTCACGTACGGCAACGGACCTCAACCCCCAAGACTCGAACCAAGGGGGGAGGGAACACCCGAATAAAATAGCGCAAGAAAAAATCCAAAAATACTCACCGGAACGCAGCCATCGCGAGTCCCCTCCGGAGAAGAACCACCTGGCCAGCTCAACCGACTCGGAGAAACCAAGCGGGAGCGGCGAAACCCGCAGCTCAACCGACCCGGTAGGCCCAGGCGGGAGCCACGGAAAACGAACCGGCCCGATCATCCAGCCGGTTCACACAGAGGGAGGAGCAGCCAAAAAGATGACCGCTCCGGCCGAGGTACAGCTTGAAACTGAGTTGCGCAGGTCAACTAGGACTAGACGGAGCCCCGCCTACCTGCGTGACTACGCTACGTGATGGACCATACCAAGAGGGGAGGGGTGTTCTGTCCTGAATTTGAATACTCGAAATCCCCGCGCCTTGATTGGCTAAGGCGCGGGGATTTCTGATTGGCCAGGCGAGCCACGCTGATTGGCCCGATTGAAGTCTCCCGCAATTGGCTCACTCCAAGAGCGGGAGACTTGAATCGCTGCCATTGGCCGCGGCCGCCGCAGCGAAAAGGATAAAAGCCGCGGGCTTTTTCCTTTTCGCCGGTTCGGTTCACAACAGTTTAATAAAGAGCTTGAGTGATAGTCACGGACTCTGAGCTTTCTTTTGCGGACACGACAATTTTAGTGTGCTCTTATAAAGTAATTTGTAAATTTCACCGTGACAGGTTTTGTCTGACTATTTTTATTTCCATTATGAGTATAAGCAGTCCTTGAAATCAACAAATTAATAGAACAGAGTGAAAAACAAATCCAAGTTAAATCTGCAGTCAAATACTGATTGTGGCCTAGGTTTTGGGGGAAAGACAACTGATTACAAACAAGAAGGCTAACTGGCCAATCTACTTCCCAAAATGGCTATCCTGAAGTATACTAGTAGAGGTCCAAGCAGAACATATTTTCAATTATTGCAGGAAATCATGGATCCCAATAACTAATTCCATTGATAGGGCTCATGTGGGGCCTGCTATGTTCTGCAGCTCCGGTGGCTTACTACAGTTGTTTTATCACATTAGTACATTGACAGAAAAGCTGAATCTGAAATTAAAGATTTTACCAATTCATTTTTAACAAGAAAATAAAACATGTTTAAACAAAATATCCTTTTGGTAGCCATTTAGAAGACTGGTATCACATTAATTTAGTATCATGTGAAAATAGTATGAAAATCCACCAATATAGTATTATATCCAAGGTATGAAAATGGATTTACCTAATGCATTTTAATTTGATTATTCCAGTAGTGGCCTATTACATTATATGATTGTGATATGATTATATATGTCATTTAACACAATCATTTTTGACAGATAAAAGTACACTGAATGATGGATTCTCCTGTCTTATTCTTCTGTGGTTAAAATTTCCTTGTGAAATCACCCACATGTGGCTGACCTTACATGTCTAAAACTATAATCTTATGCACATTTACTTGGCAGGAAGCCATTGTGAACTCAAAAGAATTTACTTCTGTATGAACACATGTAGAATCAGTTTATAAAATTTTAGAAGTATATCACTTTTAATAATAATCCTTTGATGTGGTTCCAGATAATTATTAATAATAATATGCCTCAATTATCTTTCCTCCTAATTAGGATCATATAGTTGCATATACTATTATAATTTTAGAGTTTTATGGCTTAATATTAAATCTTTGATATTTTTTATCAGTGTTCATCTCATTGTTTTCTATTTTTACAAAATGGACCATCATTTTACTAAATGATATATGATATGAGTCTTCCAGTTCTTGAAGGGATGTCACAGAGAAGAGGAGGTCAACCTGTTTTCCAAAGCACTAGAGAGCAGGATAAGGAGTAATGGATGGATCATTAAAGACAGATCCAATCTAGAGCCAAGGAAAAATTTCCTGGCAGCTAGAACAATTAATCAGTGATATCAGCGGTTGTGGCTGCTCCCTCACTGGAAGTTTTCAAGAAGAGACTAAACAGCCATTTGTCCAGAATGCTATAGGATTGGAAGACCTTCAGCGTCTCTTCCAATCTTAATGTTCTATGATCTGAATAGGAAATGTACCTTCTAAGAAATTATGACTGTATCTTCCTAGAAAATTTTAAAAGAGCTCTCAGATACCTCCTTTGTTTCTCATCAACATATCAAAGATTATTCTACAAGATATAAGCTTCATTTTAATGTTTTTCATTTGATTACGGATATTTCTTTTATTTAGTCCTTAAATTCTGTAAAACAAGTAGGCAGTCCAAATCAGATGATACTTGAAAGGAAAGTTGTAAGAAAATGCATAACGTGAAAGATACAACCTCAATGCCTCTTTGCTTTAAAATATAGGCTTGAATAATTAAAGTTAAATATATATTTCTGCTTAATAGAAAAAGTTAATATTAATTCTGCATTCTTATTGGTTATATCAACTGAAAAACTGTGTCTTAGCTATTTCTTCAATGAAACTGCTAAATAAGGAACTCAGAGGAGACTAGCTTTATCTTGCAATGATTTAGTAAACTTGATACAGGAATTCTTAATCTTCTGTAAATGTCTGCATGTAGTCTTAGCCATATACATTGCTATTATTTTTGACAAAATGGACTGGTCCTTGGACATTGGTGAATGGTTCTGTTTGCCAAAAGATGAAATTAATAAATTTAATTAAAACACTGTGTAATTCCTGGAAAGAAGCTTAGCTGTTTTGCCATCTTGAATTAAAGAAAAATTAATTAATACACAAGATATGTTTTATATGAAATATATTTCAACTTCCTCCCTGGTAGCTTCAGGTTGTTTTCCATGATTATTATAGCAATGTGTTAAATATATTATCAGAAACAGCTATTTTGAGGGCAAATGGATCAGGTTCTGTTTGTTACCTTCTGGGAAATAAACAATGAAACATAAAAGATTTTTAAAAAATGTTTCTTAGATGTTGTACTTCTATCAACTGATGATAAATAGCCTGAAAATAATATATTTTATATTATTATGGATCCCATATAATTGAAAATTTGGCCTCTAATTAAGCCATGTTGAAAGTAAACCATTAAAATTAATAAAACTTAAGTATATGTAAACGCTATATTGGAATATCTTACAAGTGAAAGACCTCATAAACTTTGGTTAATATTATGGTATGTCTGGTTAGATAGAATCAGCCGAGGAAGAAAAATCAAAGAAAAAAAACACAGTAGTACTGTTCTTTTCATTCTTAATGGGTGGCACCAACTGTCTAATTACCATAATGAAGAGTACACAGCAAAGCTGAAATGTACAATTGAGTCTAATTTATTCTGTGTTTTATTCCCTACTGAAACATATATGACAAAGAAAGTGAAAATTAAAAGTATAGTTTTGCTTTATGAAGATGAGAAAAAATAGTTTAGCTTGGACCACAAGTAATCCTTGATTTATAATCCTAATTGAGCCTGGAATTATGGTTATAAGCCATTGTGGATGTAAATTGAGGTATCACATGACAGGACCTAATTTTAAAACATTTTTTGTGATAGCTGTTAAAGGAATGTCATGGTCATTAAAGGAATCAATTTCTCCCAATTGTTTTTTTTTTTGCTGGAAACCAGAAATAAACACAAAAATTGGCAAGAAATGTTGCAAATCTGCATATAAAGATGAGCTGGTTGGCAAGCACCCAAAATGCAGTCACATGACCATGGAGAGTTGGGTCAAAATTTCAAAAACTGATCATAAGTAGGTTTGGGTGGTCTGTGATAACTTTGAATGGTTGTTAAGCAACCAGTTGTAAATCAAAAACTACCTGTTCAATGTACAGCAACATTCTTTGTTTGAAACAAGAAGACATTATGGAACTGTATTAACAAGACTAATTGGCTGAATGACAGTAGCTATCAAGGCTTTGAATTGCCAGTGGGATTTACAGTCTCCCCCTGTGGTTCTGTCTCCTTATTTTCCCATCAATTTTTAGCTGTGTGTGTGAAGCCGAACACTGAATCTGTTGAACAGCTGTTACTATTATGATTATTTTGATGGTGTATATATCATTGCAAAATACTTTTCCTTGTCCAATTGTTACAATAGCTAAATTAATGTATTTTTCAAGGATTTATTTCAAGGATTTATAGTACTCAATATATTTCTCTATACATTATTATAACTACAAAATGATTTTAGGATAGATTTGGGATGATAATATGAACTGTTATATAATAAATTAAGTAAATTATGGTTATCTTGTAAAACATGAATGAATAAAAGTATAGTCAAAAGATTGATTAATAATGATACTAAGGTATTTAGTTTTTGATTGACAATATGAGACTATATGTAATGTAATTGTAATTGAAGACTACAAAATGGAAGCACAAAACAATTTGTAAACCAACTGGCACACTGTATGCATACCTATGGAAGACAGCTTGATGTTTTTATGTTTTTATGTTTTGTTTGTTTATATTTGTTTTTAAAAACCAATAAAATTAAAAAAAAAAACTCTGTACATGTCCTCGATTTACAACAGCTCACCTAGTGAAGTTACAACAGCACTGAAAAAGGTGATTTATGATCATTTTTCATAGTTATGACCGTTGCGCCATTCCCATGGTCACATGCTCACATTTCAGACACTTGGCAGTTGATTCCTACTTATGACTGTTTCTGTGTCCCAAGGTTATGAGATTCCCCTTTTGCGACTTTTTGACTAGCAAAGCCAATGGGGAAGGCAGATTCACTTAACAACCATGTTATTAACTTATCAACTGGTGATTCACTTAACAACTGTGGCAAGAAAGGTCGTAAAATGGGGCAAGACTCACTTAACAAATGTTTCACTGAGCAACAGAAATTTTGGGCTCAATTGTGGTTGTAAATCAAGGGCTATCTGTATTTAGTTTTGTAGTGGACAGATATCTAAGTAAAAATTTAGGTATATAATTTGTGATTATTTAAATGAGCAATAGGAAGTTGAAAGGATTTTGAACAGGAAAATGATGCAGGAGACTATTCTTCCTTACTGTTATTCAAGATAAATCTGCAATACCCATCCATTTAGAATTGAAGAAATCTTTACTGAAAATGTAAAATAGCTCAAGAAATGAGATAATCCTAAATTCCTAGATGCTCATGAGGATGTACACTGTGAGTTAATCTACTGCCTCTGAATATCAAGATATAGGAAATCTATGAATTAACTTATTCAGGAATGGGTGTTGAAAAATGAGATGAGAATCAAAAATATTTTAGTATTAATATATCTACTTTCTAATACAAATAAGTAAAGCAATATCAACTCTGGGTATGACATGCAAAGTAAGATAGTGAATTACAGTGAGTTAGACATAAAAATATAGAAAAATATGTGGGTGATGAAAGTGATATACTAGTTTTTTTTTTTAAACAAAAAGTGATATGACTGAAAGAGCAGTTAGAAGGTGGCTATCTTTTTCAATTCAACTTAGACACCTTATTTGGAAATCAGATAATAATCTGTGCATTAGATGATCTCATTCACTGAGGAATGAATAAGAATACTGAAGTTTATTTGTTGTTTCTTCTACCAGTTCTTCCCTCAATAAATTATACATAGCTCCAAATTGACATAATTGTTTTGTTAGAAAAAATTAGTGTTAATCTATTAGGATACTAATTGCATTCCTTAATGGATTTTTAAGTATTAAAAATACTTTATTATATGTGGGTTTTTTAAAAGGGTGCCAAATATATTGGCACCATAAATAGCTTTCATAAATAAATCATTGAATTCCAAGGCAGAAAAATGATTTTGATCTTTTTAGCATTGTTTGGCAACTCTTTAAAAGCATTGCATCTTTTTCTGATACTATGAGTTCTGGGGAAAAAATAACTTTCCTGAATGAGATGTAGAAAGTGTTGTGTCTGTGTCCCTTTTGTCTTAGAATCCAGAGCACCAGACCATCCTTATATTATTTCTAAATGTCATGTGGTTCTGTTTAACAAATCCTCATCTTTAATGGAAGATGTAATGCAAATCAAGAAATCTAAAATCTGATACATTTTAAAAGTGTTATGATTTTAAAGCCATTGTTTGAATTAGATATATTAATTGGGGTTTAATTTAGCTTATTGAAGAAATTATGCTGTGCTTCAAGACAAAATAAAAAAGCAACTTAATTTTAATTTACTATTCCTCAAACGTCTCCCCATCTCTTCAAAGATCAGAAATGTCCAGTGAGTTTAACCAGCTGGTGGATGAGGTTTGTCTAAAATTAAATCAGGCTTTGCTAAAACCAATATACAATATCAAATGAAGAATGACAACATGTCATATTCTCAGTTTGTGGTGCTTATCATTTAACATTGGACATAATGTTAAATGTTGATCAAAGAATTTCAGATCAAAAAAGCAACCTCCCACCTCCACTTGGCTTACGTGTCTCAGGATTAGCAGTGTGTTTGATATTGTATAGTATAACAAATTGTTTTAATTTCTTTCTCTGTATTCTTTTCCCTTAATCTGAGATTGGAGATTTATGTCATCCTATTGGATTTGGGTGTAAAAGTTTTGGTCACACCAAAAACTTATTTTACTTAACAAATCTGGCAGATGGGTCTCTTTGACAACAGCTGCTTGCCATGTGATGTAAAACTTCCTGTCACTATAATTGATGTGTTTTTATTCTTCCCACTTCCTGAAGCCTGATCGGAATTAAAATTGCCATTGGAATTTCCTGTCAAAGCAACTCATTTATTCGCTGGGCCAGAGCACTGACAATACTTTGATTGGACTTTGCCTTCAGCTATTCTTGAGCAAACAGATTGCTTCAAATTATACTCCTTTGTGAGGTTTGACTTCCATATAAACCACATCTGCAAATATATACAGATTGTCTATCATGCAATAATCTCCTTCCCCTCCCATGTAAAACTTTAATGATTTGAATATTAGAACCTTGCCACCTGCTAAGACCTTGGTTTTTATATTTATTTGGAAAAAGTATCTGAGGTTTTAGAACCAGAGTAAGGAAGGTTGCTGTAGTTGTTCACAAGGAAGATCTCAAAATTCTCTCAATTCCTTTTTAAGTTATAGAGATGTGCTAAACATATTAGATATTTTCCTTTTTCACATGCAAACCATGCGTTATGCCAGCAGTTTTCGTGTGCATTGTGAATTGTTTTTCCCCCAGTTCTAATACAGACTGAATCCTGAAATATAATGTTTGAAATTTCTAAACTGTCCAATTGGTCTTTCCTTGCAAAAATTGGTCTTTCCTTGCAAAAATTGGTCTTTCCTTGCAAAAATGGCTTCTGGTGTTTTGTTTTTAAATGTTAAGGTCAGGATGATTAAGGATTTTTTTTCAAACTTATATTGGGAATGTTATTAAACTTTTTTTGTTGGAGATATTGAAGAATATGACTGCTGTGTTATTATTTTATGTGTGATAGCTTTATATCTGCTTAAGGTCTTTATTCACACTAACCCATCTTTAAAAAGCTGAAGGGGGGAGAGAGAGGGGGCGAGAGAGAGAGAGAGAGAACGCTTCCTCGGCTTCTGTTAAATCTTTGTGGGACTGTTTGGGACATTGGTTGTTTTTCTGTCTCAATAATAGGATGGATCTTTGAGCAAAGTAGCAGTTATGGACATTTCCTATAAAAGGAAAGTAGTTAAAAGGTTTTAGCCAGTAAGCAGAACTAAAACCAACGACTTTCACAAAAACACAGGGCATTTTTAATTGAAGGAAAGTTAAAAGGCTATAATGAAAGAATTCCAAGCATAAACAAGAGTCTTGTATGTCTCTTTCTCTCCCCCATCCTCCCATATAATGGGTTGCTTGACCCCAGTGTTGAGTAGGCCTAGTTTCCCTTTACATTCTTTGTTTGGTAACGGCTAAATATGATATCAGGTTGTTTACTTGGGACAGCTTAATCTTCATAGAAAGGGAGAAGATGATTTTTGTTAATTCCCTCAGACTCTGTAAATTCTTTTGTGTCCTGAATATCTTCTAAGGATTGAAACATTTTCTGGGGCAATTTTTGAAGCAGTCAAGGCAAAGGAAAATAATCAAGGAGAGTGTTAAGTTCTGTGCATAGGCGCAAGGAACGGAGACAAGATGGTGAACAGTGAACTTCAACTCTTTATTATACATTCTGAACAGAGCAAAACCCTAGGGCAGGAGCAGCCCTTTTATAGGCAAGCTGCTGCTCCTGTAACCAATAGGAAATGTGGAGTGTTAACCCCCTGAACCAATGAGAGTGGCTCGTTAACAGCCAATCAGATTCTCCTGAACGGACCAATCCGATATCGCTATTATCGGCCAATCAGAAGTGCAGGGCTAGAACCCTGCTATTTTCTAAAGCTTTTGATAAACTTTATTTGAGTATTTTATTAGTTCACAACACCCCTTTCCCCCGGGTTCTGTTTGGGGGGTGCGGTGACATAATCTCTGAGGTAGGAAGGTTGCTTCGACTGTCTATTGGATTTACGCTGTCCCACCGGCTCTTGTCCATAAGCCTGTTTGGGCGGGGCGTTTTCGGGCAAGTCGGGTGCTGGTGGTTCTTCGTTGGAAGACTTGGTGCCGCTAATGTTCTCGTCATTGTCCTCTGGCCCTTGCGGGCTAGCCTCTGTTGGGTTGTTCCTCTGTGGTGAGGCCACCCCCATCCTTGATCCTTTTTCACTTGTCACGCCCAATGGCTGACTTCTTTCGTTCCTGCTTTCCGCCATCTCGAATTCGGTTTCTTCGACATCCCCTTCCCCCTCAGTTTGGGAATTACCAGAGTTGCGGAAACTAGGTTGTAGCCTTGAGCGAAGCTGATCTATATGGCGTTTCCATATTTTTCCATCGCAGGTTTTCACCCGGTATGGGTGAAAGTCCAGTGGCTTGAATAACAGTGGCCTCGATCCACAACGGTTCGCCAGAAAGGTTTCTGACGAAAACTAAGTCACCTATCTTGAACTCGCAGCGTTTTCTGCTAGATCCACAGGGTTTCTCTGGCTCATAAGACAAGCGAAGCCAGTCGAGGTGGAAGCGGAGTTTGCGTCCCATCAATAGTTCCGCTGGAGTCTTGTTGATGACGCTGTGTGGAGTGATGTGTTGGAGAAGGAGTATTCTATTTATCTTATCTTCAATGTCCCCATAGTCCATTTTGTAGAGGGTTTTTTAAACAAACTGTACCATGCGCTCGGTTCTTCCATTAGCCGCAGGGTGCGCTAGCGAAGTTAGCGCATGGCGAATAACACGGTCCGCTAAGTATTGTTCAAAAGAAAGTGCGGTAAACTGGGGTCCATTGTCGGATACCAGAATGTCTGGCAGTCCATGAGTCCCGAATAATCTGTTCAACTTCCAGATGATGGATTCAGTTGTGGTATTCTTCATTTCATGGATCTTGAGCCAGTTTGAATAGGCATCCACTGTTAATAGGAACGTATGTCCCTTAGTAGGTCCCACAAAGTCAATATGAATGTGGGACCATGGTCCCCGAGGTGTTTCCCATTCTGTCGGAGTTGCTTTTGGTGGGGCATTGCTAACTTCCTGGCACTTATAATAAGTTTTTACCCAGGCTTCGATTTGTTTGTCGATGCCCGGCCACCACGCGTAGCTTCATGCGAGCACTTTCATCTGCACGATGCTGGGGTGGCCCTCATGCAGTGTCTTTAATACAGCTCGTTGTAACCGCTCTGGACGATGACTATCCCCCCACAGGATGCAGCCCTTTTGCGAAAAAAGTTCCATTTGCTGATTCTTGAAGGGAATGAAGTCATCAGGGGTTTGATCTACTGGCCATCCTCTTTCAACCCAGCTAAGAACCCGCTTTAAGATAGGATCGTGTTTTGTTTCGATCGTGATATCTCCAGCTGTTAACGGCGGTGACTGTAGCGTTTCAATCTGGAACGTTGTAAGGGTTGGAGCTGGGTCGTCGACGGTTTCCAGAAGTGGTGCACGGCTCAATGCGTCAGCGTGGGGAATGGCTTTCCCTGGGTGGTGCTGCAGCTTATAATTGTATGCAGCCAAAAACTCCGACCAGCGAGTCATTCTAGGTGATAATATATAGGGGGTTGGCTTGTCTCCCGCTATAATCCCCAGCAAAGGTTTGTGGTTGGTAACAATAGTAAAAACTCGTCCATAAACATATTCATGAAACCATTTAACAGCAGATACAACAGCAAGAGCCTCTTTATCGATTTGACTATAGTTACGTTCAGCCTTTGATAAAGTTCTTGAAAAATAGGCAATAGGGGCTTCACTACCATTTGGAAACACATGGCTCAAAATGGCTCCTACTCCAAATGGTGACGCGTCACATGTGATTGTTAAGGGCAAAGTCTTGTTATACTGTATTAAAACAGCATCTGAAGTTAATAGATTTTTCACTTGTTGGAACGCGTGCTCCTCTCGGTGCCCCCAAACCCAGATTGCTTTTTTATCGAGAAGCCGATGTAGGGGCTTGGGTACGGTCGCTTTGTGGGGTAGGAAGATGTTGTAAAAATTAATAAGCCCCAGGAAAGCTTGGAGATCAGTCTTGTTTCTGGGTCTTAGGGTGTTCTTGATTGCTCTTAATTTGCTACTGGTGGGGTGAATGCCTTGTTTATCGATTAGGTACCCCAGGAACTCTACTTTATCTGTACATAGTTGACATTTACTTTTTTTAACTTTAAATTTCTGGAGAACCACTTTAAGACGCTCCTTTAGTATTTCTCTATTCGGGGCAGCAATTAAAACGTCATCAAAGTATGGTACGACCCCTTTTATTCCCTGTAATAGCCTCTCCATCAAGTTTGCGTGGCTTCGGGGCAGCAGGAATTCGCGACAGCTCGCAATTCCTGCTGTGCTAGCCGTCGAGGTACCCCCGATCCAGATGGGTCAGGGGGATATGGCTGCCCTGTAGGGACAGCTGAAGATAGAGGGGAGTCGGAAAGGGAGGTGGGGGCATCGCAGACCCCCCCTTTCTCCGGGAAAACCCCTTTTTCCCAAGGCGGTGGAGCGGCGGTCAGCAATGGCCGCCACGAAGAAGCCAGCAACCGGGTAAGAACTGTGCTGGAGGAAGTGTGAAGAGTGAAAGTTCTGTCTGAGCCGGGTCAAGTAACACCTTTTAAATTGCCTGGAATTGAGCTGTTTGTTGCTGGCGGATACATTGTATCCCTAAGAAGAGCGAAAAGCGGTGGAGAAGCTGTTAAAGGGAATTTTTTTTTTTTTTTTTTTACTCTCCCATCCCACGGAAAAAGCAGAAATATTTGGATATATTAGACATTGAAAGTGGATTGTTTTGAAAGCTAAGATAAGAGACAAAGGGATTTTTGGACATTGAAAAATGTGAGAAATTGGAAAATCTCTGCTGGAGGTATGGATTTTTGATTATTAAAATTCTCATTGCAAGTGGGAAGGGAGAAAAAAAAAATTGGAGCAGAAGCTGAAAAAGGAGGAGATTGATTAGAAGTCTTTGTGGATCCCAAAAGAAGATATATGGTAATTGGACCTCTTTGATTAAAAATTAATTCAGAAAGAGAAAGAGAAGAAGGAAGAAAAGTATTAACTTTTGGAATTTTTTTTCTTTTTTTAATTGCTTTTGATTGTCTTTGATTAAAAATTCTTGTGGTTGTTTTGGAAAAAGTTTCTCTTTTCATAATGGCATCGTCTGTGGATGAACTAGAGATTGAATATCAAAAATATAAAAAAGAAGATACTTTGGGCGCTTTGTTTCAATTCTTAGAAATGGCGTTATGTTCCTTTGAAAAGTTGATTACGCAGCAGAAGGACTGGGATAAGGAAGAAGAGGAAGAAGAAGCCATCTTTGATGAACAATGGGTCCCTTCTGGAGAGGAGGACAAAAAGGATAAGAAAAAGGGGATTTTAAGAATTATAAAAACAACCAAAAGAGAGAAAAGTGAGCGAAAAGATGGAGGCAAGGTTAGAAAGCAAAGGAAAAGGAGCAAGAAAAGCGAAGAGAAAAAACAAAGGGGTAGAAAGGGCAAGGAGAAGAATAAGCAAGAGAGAAAGGGGGGGAGGAGAAGCCTTAATGTGGGGAAGCAAGACCTAAGGAAAAAAAGTTTATTTAGAGATAATGGGTGAATTTAATTTAGATTAAAAGAGGGATTCTGGAGGGTATATAAGAGTGTGTTTTTATATGTATATTTAGAATATAAAATTTATTGTGTAATTTTAGAATTTTTTTTTAAACAGAATCCCAAGAAAGATTGCTATATGTAGTATTTCTAAGTTAGGGTAAGGAGTTATAGATGTTACTCCAATTGGTGTACAGGAGAAGTATAGTAAAAGAAAAAAAAGATGAATGGATAATTGGAAATAGAACAGACAAAGAATATTATTGAAAATGGTAATAAGATATGGAAGGATATATATGCTTTTTTTTTTTTTTGGATTTTGTGTATTGATAAAAGGCAATAAAATTTTAATTAATAAATAATTTGGATGGAAAAGAGAAGTAGGGACAAGATATGAAGTTAATATTATATGAAATATTGATATTATAATCTGGAAATGTTATGCTTTATTGGTCTATTATTATTATTTTTTCTTAGAAAAGAATTTATAAGCTGCTATGCCTTGATTTTTTGTGCATTGTTTTTATAAAATTGATAAAAATGGTTTTTATATATATATATAAAAAAGAAAATGATAATAAGATTTGGAAGGAGATATGGGTTGAATATCATGTTTGAATTTGTGTCTGTGTAAAGAGTTTTAACCCGGGAACAGACAACCTTCAGAAAAGATCTTTTAGTTTTGTTTATGTTTTGTGTTTGTATGTTTGTGTATTGTGCTTATGATAAAACTAACAAAATTTGTTTTTTATAAAAAAAAAAAAGGAAAGAATCAATAAAACCTTGGAGGAATGCTAGACGAGAATAATTTATACAAGCTAGAAAGAAAAGAATATGATGACTATAAAATGGATAAATATGGAAGAGAAATGAAATTGAATAGGAGTAAAGAGAAAAAATGAGAAACTTGCTGAAAGATGTTTGTGTGTCCATATGGAGATGGGATAAATTGGAATTATGCTGTATAAAAATAATGTTTTGTTTGACTTGTAAGGATTTACAATGTTAAGAGGTTTTATGTGTTTATATATTTAATGGTTAATGATGTGTTGTTTTATCTTTAAAATTAATAAAAATTTGTTTCAAAAAAAAAAAATTAATAAGCCCCAGGAAAGCTTGGAGATCAGTCTTGTTTCTGAGTCTTAGGGTGTTCTTGATTGCTCTTAATTTGCTACTGGTGGGGTGAATGCCTTGTTTATCGATTAGGTACCCCAGGAAGTCTACTTTATCTGTACATAGTTGACATTTACTTTTTTTAACTTTAAATTTCTGGAGAACCACTTTAAGACGCTCCTTTAGTATTTCTCTATTCGGGGCAGCAATTAAAACATCATCAAAGTATGGTACGACCCCTTTTATTCCCTGTAATAGCCTCTCCATCAAGCTCTGAAAGATCCCTGGGGCCACGCTAACTCTGAATTGGAGTCGGTTGCACTTAAAAGCGCCTCAGTGCGTAACGATCGTTTGTGCCTCTGCTGTTTTTTTATCTACAGGCAGTTGTTGGTATGCCTGTGCTAAATCCAATTTAGTGAAGACTTTTCCGCCCCCCAGGGAATGGAGAAGGTGTTGTACCACCGGCACCGGGTACGTGTTCTGTTGAAGGGTGTGATTCAGGGTGGCACGGTAGTCCCCACAAATCCTTAACGATCCATCTGGCTTGATGGGTGTTACGATTGGGATTTCCCAAGGAGCATGGTCGGTTGGTTCTAAAACGCCCTGGGCTATTAATTTATCAAGCTGCTCGTCAATCTTTGGTTTAAGGGCAAAAGGGACTCGCCGAGGCTTAAGGCGGATGGGGGCTACTTCAGGGTTAAGGTTAAATGATATTGGGGTCCCCTTGTACTTGCCTAGTTTGTCTGCAAAAACGTCCTGGAATTCCTGGACGAGGGCCTCCTCCCAGTCGTCGCTGCTGGTTTGGTGAATGCCGACTACCTCAATCCCAAGTGGAGCGAACCATTGAAGGCCTAACAAACTAGGCCAATCACGGTTGACGACGGTCAATGGTAAAGATGCAGTACGATTTTTGAATGAGACCTGGACTAGGCTGGATCCAATGACCGGAATTTGGTTTCCTTGAGAGTCCTTGAGAATGATTCTTTGGATTCTGAGGTCTTGTCGCCTGACGGCAGGGATTAATTGTTTAAGAGTCTTCCAGGAAACCATCGAGAGGGATGATCCTGAATCGACTTCCATCATGCAGGGCTTGTTTTCGATGGCGACCTTCACTTGGATCTTCTTTGCATCTAATGATGATGCGTGACCAATTGTGATGGTTTGGTGTGCCTCTTCTCGTTTCGTTGAATGGGCTAGTGGTTTATTTCTGTAGGAGTGGTTGTTCCATTGGTGGTTCGATTGTTCCTGATTCACAGGATGACTTCCTGTGGGTTGGCGGTAGTTGGTCCCCCTCTGAAGTGGGCTGGATCCTAGCTTGCTTCTACAGACTTTTCTGATGTGGCCTCTCTTTCCACAAATATGGCAGAGCACGTCAAGGAATTTGCAGTCTGATCGTGGGTGGTTTGCCCCACAACCTGCACATTGGTACTGCAGTCTCTGGTTACGCTGGTGGCATTGGTCTCATTCAGACCGGAGCCGGTTGACTTCTTCCTCATCACTTTCTGATGACAATTTGAGGTCCTCGTGGTGGGTTGCCGTTGCATGACCCTCAAGGCAAGGTGAGGGTTTGCCGGTGAGTTGACGGAGTGGGGCGTTGGTGCGGCGCATTCGGGCAGCCGACTTCCTGGTTGCTTCTGCTGCAGTAGCATCAGCGATGGTATCTGCAAGGCTGATGTCGCCTTTCGCCATCAACTTGCTTTGCACGTGCGGTGCATCTAATCCCAGAACTATTCAGTCTCTTAGAGCTTCTTCGAGGTCGGCGAACCCACAGAGGCCTCCAAGGTTCCAGAAATCCATGATGAAATCTGCAACGTTTTCTCCTTTCCGCTGGTCTCTCTGGTAAAATTCATGTCTTCGGACAAGCGTTGGTATGGTAGGTGCATAGTGGGCCCGTAGGAGGGGCTCAAGGACGTCCCAGTCCATGGATTACACCTCAGCTGGTTTCACCAGTGCTTTAGCCATCTTAAAAATGGCAGGTCCGCAGTGAGTCAGGAATACTGCTCGCTTTTTTCCAGTAGTGGCATCCCTCAAGTTGTTGGTCTCCAGAAACATCTGGAACCGGTCCATGTATGAGTCCCAGTCTTCTTGTGCTGGGTCAAATGGAGCGGGTGGTATGGTCATGGTTTCCGCCGTTGATGCGCCTTCAGCCACATGCTCTGTTTGGTGCTATGTAGTGTTCAGTCAGCTCTGACGTCTCTGCATTCCACCTTCGTTGCCAGTGTTAAGTTCTGTGCATGGGCGCAAGGAACAGAGACGAGATGTTGAACAGTGAACTTCAACCCTTTGTTATATATTCTGAACAGAGCAAAACCCTAGAGCAAAAGCAGCCCTTTTATAGGCAAGCTGCTGCTCTAGTAACCAATAGGAAACGTGGAATGTTAACCCCCTTAACCAATGAGAGTGGCTCGTTAACAGCCAATCAGATTCTCCTGAATGGACCAATCCGATATCGCTATTATCGGCCAATCAGAAGTGCAGGGCTAGAACCCTGCTATTTTCTAAAGCTTTTGATAAATTTTATTTGAGTATTTTATTAGTTCACAACAGAGAGAAGCAACCTAGAATTAAGGAGAAACTTGCTAATAGTGAGGACAATTAACCAGTGGAACAGTTGCCTTCAGAATGGTGGATGCTTCATCACTGGAAGTTTTTAAAAAGATAGCCACCTATCTGAAATGGTATAGGAGCATGATGGCGAAACTATAGCATGTGTGCCACAGGTGGCACGCAGAGCCATTTGTGCAGGCACATAAGCCCCAGCCAAACTTATCTGCACTGCGCATGCGTGTACCTCTCAGCTGATTTTCGGCTCCTTTGAGGCTGTTTTCCACTCCAAGAGGCTTGAGGGAAGCCTTTGCAGCCTCGGGAGGCAAAAAAATGGGCCTTCCAGAAATACCAGAAGTGCCTCTTTTCAGCCTCTGGAGCCTGGGGAGCCCTTTTTCATCCTCCCAGAGGCTTGAAGGAAACCTCTACAGCCTCTGGAGGCCAAAAAACAGGCTTTCCAGAAATACCAGAAGTGCCTATTTTCAGCTCCAGAGTTGCTCTGGAGCTTGGAGGAGGCCATTTTTGTCCTCCCAGAGGCTCGAGGGAAAACTCTGCAGCCTCAGGAGGCCGAAAAACAGGCATTCTGGAAATACCAGAAGTGCCAGCCAATCAGCTGGGACTTGGGAGGCAGAGAATAGATGGGGGCAGGGCCAGTCAGAGGTGGTGTTTGCCAGTTCTCCGAACTCAAAATTTCCACTTCCAGTTTTCCAGAACTGATCAGAACCTGCTGAATACCCCCTCTGGTGAGCGCACATGCGCCAAATGCATGCTTTGCATGCATTCTCTACATTTTAAAAAGCCCATTTTAAACTCAATTACTTACCTTCTACTGCAGCCCTTGGGACTAAAACAGCTCAGGTGCAGCAAACCACTCTGCCATGCGAATCAGCTATGCTAAAAACCCAGGAAATAAAGCACAGGAAAAAGCAGGGGCAGGTCAGTGGGTCAAATGCTCATCGGAACTACCAGCTCTTCTGAACTGGTCCAAACTGGTAGAATCCCACCCCTACCCATATCAACCAATGATATCACACAGTAGCTTAATGTTGATGTTAAACATTAAGACAATAAAAGGTTCTGCATAGGAAGGCTTTTGTTTTTTGTGTTGATATTTTTGAGCTAAACAGGATTAAAGCAATCCTGTATAGGAAAATAGGGCAATATGAAGCATGCCTGGGATGTCCTCATTTCCTTGAAATAGCCAATTTCTATTTATATACTAAATGTCTGCATGTTTATATACATTTAAATGCTCCATTTGCTGCACTGGCTTTAGCTTCTTGTTAGCGTCATTTCTTGTTAGCATGATGTTCCACAGCAACAAGGCAACTGGAAAAATGAAACATGTGTTCAGGATTTAGGTGGTGCCTTTACAATAATAGGTATTTGTTATGGCAGTATTAAACAGTAGGATATAGTGTCTGACTCACCTATTGTTTACAATGATGAAACTGTGGTTATTTTTCCTAAAGCCATATCCTTAAAACCAATTAAAAAACTAGGCTGATGTTGGTATAGCCATCTGTCAGGAAATTTGTTATCAAAAAGCAGACAATCTCCTCTTGTGGGAAAAATGCCCACTTAAATTAGGAACCAAAGTGCCTAGAGAGAGATGAACCAAGTATATTTTATTGGCTTGCAACTTTTTGAACCTTCATTTTACTTTTAAAGGTCCTGATATTTATAGTATTCTTTTTAGATATTGTCCTAAAAGCTGAAATTTTTTTGAGAGTGGATTTTTTTCACTGGCCTGTAATCTTTAATCCCTGCTTTGCATTATTTCCCCAGAAGTCTAGTTTTAGGTTATAAACCTTCAGAGATACTCTGTAAGACTTCAAAGGTAATGTAAATTACAACATGACTTTTACAGCTATAATGGAACAACTAAATAATATCGATAAGAATGTATTATTAATAACATTGGCCTTTGTCATTCTCCTTTTTGTCACCATCCAAAGCTTTCTGTAGCAGGAGCATCTTCAGAAGAGGTCAAAAAAGTCAAGATAGTGACTGTATGATTGCAGCCTATCTTTTTATTTTTAATTATTTTTATTATATATTTTCCTTTATTATGCATCATGTTTCCATTTCTGTAATGACAGTGTACTGTCCGTATCAAGTCTCTTTTGAATATACATAATATTATATACCCTGATTGTAAGCATTGTTCTCATAGTTGGACAATATAATCTCTTTTGAATATACATAATATTGTACACCATAATTATAACCATTATTTTCAAAATTATATCATATAATCTTAACCTTTAATCTATAGTCAAGTGTAGTCCAGTGGTAATATTACTTATAATGTATATACTTATATCTATCTATATATATGTGTTGTGGCTCCGGGTTTGGAATCTGCTCCTGTGGCAGAGATGAGTTGAAGCAATGAGGATATGGCAGTAAAATATGAGCCGGCATTGCTTAGTGATTTGGATAGTAGCCAGGATGAGGAGATGGATGTAACAAGGGGAGATAAACCCGATTTAATAGAGTTGTCAGAACCTTTGACCTCCTCTGGTTCTTTATCTGAACAGCAGCCGGGAATGGCTAACAAGGAAGGCATGCAAGAGTTTTCCAGTGGAGATGATAATTTGGAGAATGTATGGCGTGACATCAAAAATAGGAGGAGGCTCAGATGCCAATCTCAATTAGGGAGAAGGCGTAGAGCCAGTAACTAATTAGGAAAATTAACACGATCCATAAATGGATAAAAGGACACGGCTGGGCTGATAGAATTTGCCAGAAGCAAAGTGTCTAAATGGAGTGAAGACATGCAGTAAACTCTCTGAGGCTTGTGAATTATTGCTATGCCCGAATTGCCGGACAGAGTGTGGATTTATTGCTGTGTATTGGAATTACTTCAGCCATTCTCTTGTGGGGATTTGTTTTTGATTTGAATTAATTCTGAAATGGCTGCTTTTTGTTTTTCTCGCCTGCAGTTAAAGGGGAGACATAATATTTTTGCTTCTGGCCACACAAACCCTCTTTAACCCAAGATGGAACAAAACAAACTGCAGCGTTTGGTGGAGCAGCAACAGCAACAGATAAATTAACTGATTCAAAGAAATCAGATTCTTCAAAATCAGGTGACACAATTGGTGAATCATGTTTCCAGCTTGCAAAGCCCTGCTGCTGCTCCCTCAGCCCCTCCCTTGAGGAAAAGCCTGGTATCCATGCCGGAGAAATTTTCAGGGCAAACGGACATGTTCCCGACATTTATGGGGCAGTGCCAATTGTTTCTATCTTTGAGGCCTGAAGACTTCCCAAATGACTGGGCTAAGGTAGGATTTATGATTAGCCTATTATCTGGGCAGGCTGCCAAATGGGCTACTCCCTTGTTAATTCAAGATAGTCCATTGTTGGACAATTTTCAGGATTTTCTACAACAAATGAGGGTTATGTTTGAAAACCCAATTAAAATGCAAACAAAAATGTGGCTAGATGGTTATGGGACATTTATCAGGGGAAATGTCCCTTGCAGGAATACATTGCAGAATTTCGTTTGCTGTGTATGGACTCTAACTGGAACGAACCGGCTCATATGGATGCGTTCCAGGAAGGCTTGTCTGATACCATCAAGGGTGAGTTAGTCCATGCAGATTGGCTTCAACTCTGGATGCATTGGTAATCCAGTGCTTACGTATTGAAGCCCGTTTACAACAGCGCGGAAGCAAACGGCCCATTGTAGAACCACCTTCTTTTTCTCGTGCACAAACCACGCCACCGAGAGTTTTTCAAACCATGGTTAAGACTGAGGAGCCGATGGAGTTAGGCACACTCTGCCCTCACTTAACGGCGTGAGAACGTTCGAGAAGGTTCCAGGAAGGCTTGTGCCTTTATTGCGGGGGTCCGGGACATTTTGCTAATTCCTGCACTCGGAGAGGGACTCACAGACCCGTGCCTGAAACCACTCCTGGCCCGTCTGGAAATGGGGTAGGCCCGATCTCGGGGAAACCCTAGATCGGGCACGTTCCACACCTCCACCCCAAATGGCTGAAGTAAATCCTGGCCCTCCTAGGCATTTACTTTTGGACACTCGAATCTTTTTGCAGTCCCAGAAGGAGGGAATTCCTGCCGTTGCACTGGTGGACTCAGGGGCTACAATCAGCTTTATGGACTGGGCTTTTGTTAAGCATTTTGAAATTCTATTGATTGCTGTGGATCCACCCATTAAGGTGGAAACCGTGGATGGGCGTGAGCTCAAGTCTGGGCCCATTCGTTTCGCCACCCAGCCAGTGCGTATGATTATTGGGGATCATGAGGAGGCGATAAGTTTTTATGTCACCTTGAACCTTCCCTTTGGTTCTCGGAGTGTCCTGGCTGCGTTTGCACGATCTGTTGGTGGCGTGGGTGCAGAACGCCATTTCTTTTCCAAGTCTCCAATGTGTGGACTGCCTGAGACATATCTGCACTGGCCAAGATATCACCGCTCCTGCTGTTTCAATTCCTTCGGAGCTGTTGGACTTCTCCGATGTTTTCAGTGAACAGGAGGCAGATCAATTACCACCACATCGTGCTTATGATTGTCCCGTGGACCTGATACCGGATGTCCATTGCCAAAGGGTCGGTTATACTCCATGTCAGAGCCTGAGTTGGTTGCGCTCCAAGAGTTTTTAGATAAAAACTTAGCTCGGGGATTTATTAGACTTTCGTCATTCCCCCTTTCGGCTCCCATTCTTTTTGTTAAAAAGAAATTAGGAGAGCTTCGTCTATGCTGTGACTACTGACGGTTGAACACCATCACAGTGAGGAATAGCTATCCATTGCCACTTATTCTGGAATTGATGGAACGGTTGCGGGAGGCTACTATCTTCACTAAACTCGATCTGCGTGGGGCCTACAACCTGGGTCGGATGCGCAAGGGGGACGAATGGAAGACGGCGTTTGGCACTCGTTATGGTCATTTCAAGTACACCATCATGCCATTTGGTCTGACCAATGCTCCCGCGTTATTCCAGCATTTGATGAACGATATTTTCCAGGACATGCTGGATAGGTTTGTCATGGTGTATCTGGATGACATTTTAATCTATTCTTGGTCTAGGGATCACCACCTTCAGCAGGTTTGTCAAGTGCTTCAGTGTCTTCAGGAGCATAAACTCTACACGAAACTGGAGAAGTGCTTCTTTTTTCAGTTATCGATAGAGTTTTAGGGCATATCATCTCTCCTGAGGGCATTGCTATGGACCCTAAAAAAGTCGAGGCCTTGTGTAATTGGGAAGCCCCTCGTCGAGTAAAGGATGTGCAACATCTTCTGGGGTTCGCCAATTACTATCAGACCTTCATTCCGGACTTTGCTAAGTTAATGGATCCCATCACTCAGCTCCTCCGTAAGAAGGTCCCGTTCCGGTGGGGGCCTCCGCAACAACAGGATTTTGAAACTTTAAAGAAAGCGTTTGTGGCCGAGCCGATATTGAGGCATCCTGATCCAAATCGTCCATTTGTGGTCAAGACAGATGCCTCTAATGTAACTATGGGGGCGGTATTGTTGCAAGCTCCGAAGGATGGCGCACCACTTTTCCCCTGCGCATACTATTCTAGAAAGCTCACAGCTTCTGAGTGCAATTATACCATTTGGGAAAAGGAGTTGTTGGCTATTAAGGCTGCATTTGAGACCTGGAGACATCATCTAGGGGGGCTCGGCACAAGGTGGAGGTTCGGACAGATCCCCAAAACTTGGAACATTTGTCTACTGCCAAGAAGTTAAACCAACGCCAGATCTGGTGGTCGTTGTTTTTCGCAAGGTTCAATTTTTCTGTCACTTATGTTCCAAGTGGACAGAATCAGAGAGCAAACGCGTTGTCTCAGAAACCTGAATATATCGGTCCCGAGGATCCTCTTCCTCCACGAACAGTATTGCCACCGGAATCCTTGGCCGTACTTCAAGATCCAGTAGATTTGCGGGCTCGCATATGGGAGGCGCAATGATTGGACACGTGGACGCAGCAGAGACGGGGGGACGTTGGATCTGATTCCCCATGGTCCTTTGAAGAGGCTTGCTATGACATCGGGGTTTATTGTATGTACACACCAGGTCGTTCAGAGCTCTCATCATGACACAATGTCATGACAACCCTGCTGCTGGTCATTTTGGATTTTATAAAACTTTGCATTTGGTTACCCGGACTTTTTGGCGGCCTCAGGTTCGACACGATGTGTTTTCTTACGTCGCTTCTTGCATACAATGTAGACAAGTGAAAGCGGCATCGAGTGTGCCCCTGGACTCCTCCAACCATTGCCGACTCCGGGAAGACCATGGGGAGAAATCTCTATGGACTTTCTCATGCATTTACCATCCTTGTCGGGCTTCACGACGGTGCCCGTGGTAGTAGATATGCTGACTGAAATGGCTCATTTCATTGCCTGTGGGAAATTACCATTGACCCACACTACGGCCCAGTTATTTTTACAGCATAGCTTTCGTCTACATGGACTGCCAGATAGAGTGGTTTCGGATCGTGGGATCCAGTTTACTGCACAGTTTTGGAAACAGTTAATGGTGGCATTACAAGTTCAGGTGTGCCTAGCATCAGTGCACCATCCGGAAACTGATGGCGGGACTGAGAAGGTTATTGGCATTCTCACTCAATATTTGAGATGTTTTGTCAATCATCGACAAAATGATTGGGCGAAATTCCTCCCATTAAGGCAGAATTCGCCTCCCATAAAGGCAGAATTCACCTTTAATAACTCTCAACATACCTTCACTCGTGTAACGCCATTTTTCACGAATGTGGGTTATCATCCGCGTTTCTTCCCATTAACTTTGATGGATTCCCCGGTTCCTGAGACACAAGATTTTCTGGAGGAATTACAAGTGGTTCACCGTTTAATAGTGCAACAACTCGAAAGGGCGAAAGAAGACTATAAACGGTTTACGGACCGGTCACGTCAAGCAACACCTCCGTTAGCTGTGGGGGACAAGGTGTGGTTATCCACAAGGTACCTTCGGGTATATCGCCCAATTAAGAAGCTGGACCATCGTTTCATTGGTCCATTCCCGATTGAGGCAGTCATCAACCCTGTGGCATATCGACTCACCTTACCACGCTCGATTGCATTCACCCTGTTTTCCATCATTCCCTCTTGGTTCCTGACTCCCCGGAGTGTCCTCTACATGCTCCCACTGGTACGGCTTCCCCATCAACGCCCTGTGAGGAGGCTGATGTTGATGACACAGTGGTCAGCGTTATTGATTCGTGTTGGCTAAAGGGTCATTTCCAGTATTTAGTCGGGAGGAGAGCGGATGACTCGGAGGTTTTTGCATGGACAGATGTGTCCGCAGTTCATGCTCCAGGCATTATTCGGGACTTTTATGAACGTTTCCCTTCGAAACCTCATCCAGATCGTCAGACCTGGGGGAAGGGCCCTGCAGTGAGGGATAGTGTTGTGGCTCCGGGTTTGGAATCTGCTCCTGTGGCAGAGATGAGTTTAAGTGATGAGGATATGGCAGCAAAATATGAGCCGGCATTGCTTAGTGACTTGGATAGTAGCAAGGATGAGGAGATGGATGTAACAAGGGAGAAAAACCTGATTTAATAGAGTTGTCAGAACCTTTGACCTCCTCTGGTTTTTTATCTGAACAGCAGCTGGGAATGGCTAACAAGGAAGGCATGCAAGAGTTTTCCAGCGGAGATGATAATTTGGAGAATGTATGGCGTGATGTCAAAAATAGGAGGAGGCTCAGACGCCAATCTCAATTAGGGAGAAGGCGTAGAGCCAGTAACTAATTAGGAAAATTAACACAATCCATAAGTGGATAAAAGGACACGGCTGGGCTGATAGAATTTGCCAGAAGCAAAGTGTCTAAATGGAGTGAAGACATGCAGTAAGCTCTCTGAGGCTTGTGAATTATTGCTACGCCCGAATTGCCAGACAGAGTGTGGATTTATTGCTGTGTATTGGAATTACTCCAACCGTTCTCTTGTGGGGGTTTGTTTTTGATTTGAATTAATTCTGAAACGGCTGCTTTTTGTTTTGCTTACCTGCAATTAAAGGGGAGACATAACATTTATGTATTTACTTTTATTTGTTAATCATCTTTAATTATAAAGTTACTAACTTCTGCTTCCGTTTTCTAACCATTTATACAGTAAATCCCATGTTAAATAATACTCTGTTTCCTCTTTATCTTTAATTTTCATCATTAACCTATCCATTTTGGCTCAGCCTAATAATTTCTTTATTACCTTTTCATCTATAGATATACTTTCATTTTTCTTTTAATTTTGTGCATGTGTAATTCTCACTGCTGTTATTACATGTAACATTAAGTATATAGTTCTTTTATTGCATTTACCTGGTAGTATACCTGGTAAGAACAATTCTGGTTTTAACTCTATTTGTTGTGCTATCATTTCTTCTAAACATCTTTTTATCTGCAACCATTTTTTTTTTTGCCATTAGACAAGTTCACCACATATGGTAGTAGGATCCTGCTATCTGTTTACATTGCCAACACTCTGGCGATATGTTTTGGAATATTTTTGCCATTCTTGCTGGTGGCAAATGCCATTTATAGAACATTTTGTAAAAGTTTTCTTTGTATGCTGCTGACATCCTTAATTTGTAGTTTCTTTCCTACAGTTTTTGCCAATTGTCTTGTGCTGTCCCAGCCAGTCTATGGGAATTGGATAGTTACTTAGGAATTATAAGCTGTCCCCTTAAGGGAATGCATCATGGTAAATATAGTTAAAGGTATCCTGGGAAATGTAGTTCATATCACGTGGCCACATCTGTAATCCCAATTGGTCACTAATTTGACCCTTGATGGGTTGGGGGAGTTTTCCTCACTTTTGCCTGAATTCCCTAACTCATGGCAGCTACTTTCTATTGCTACGAGATGGGTTAGGAGATAACAATCTTTTACCTACAAATCAGATATGCAAAGGAATTGGACATAAAGAAGAACTTCATCACAAATGTGAGTTATGAAGATACCTGATGAATCAATAATAAATACTTTGCATTGATGTTTCGTTGAGTTTATCTACCTCTGTAGAAAATACAGAAAAGTAAAAGATGGTCATTTGTATTCCTGAAGCCCAAGAATAGCAAAAGGATTGCTTAATTTGAATTCCTGACAGCAAAAGAGGATTAAAAAGTAAAAAGATGTACCTGGATGTGAAATTTGGATTTCTCTGTTAAAGACAAAGATACGTTGAAGCCAGGAATGAACGTGGAATGTTTTTATGCCTTATGCCCACTCTGACTTTCAAAGACAATTTGAACCAGCAGGCATTACCCCTCCTTCCGCTTGTTTTCCTGCTATTTCAAAGACTCATTTTACATAACAAGTGGGAAAGCAAACTTCCCATCTTTCAAGGGACAGACAAGCAGCTTCCTTTATTTCCATCTCTCCCTGGGCTTACTCAAAGAAAACTAATCTAAGCAAACTAGCTTGTGTCCTGGAGTAAAGACAAAGGATGTGTTTTTCTTTATGTTCACCAGCGTCTGCCATGAGGTCTCCAGCCATTTTACAACCAAGGCTGTAAAACCTTCTCTGGCTGGGTTTTATTGGGGCTATAAATCAAAGCTCCAGCAAGTAAGCTATGTGAACAAAGAGCAATTTCCTTTTCCATAAAGTTTATCTATCTTATTTCTATGCTGGAAAAATTTAGGTATAACAAGGACATACTGCATATAACCCTTTGAACTGTTGTACTTGTTTGATGAATTTCTCTTCCAGCAAGTAAGCAATAAATACCTTTGGAACCCAACCACCCCTCTCCTAACGGGCAACATCACATCTTGGTAAAGTAGCCTACATCCCCATCTGGTGGTCAAGAAGAAATTTACAGTGAAGTCAAAGAATCCTTACCATTTTTTCGCTTTTTTTTCAAGAGTAAGCAGGAAATTCTCCCCCTCTTTTTTTCTTCAACAAAGAAGTGAGACCTAGCCAAAGCAGCCCACAACAATATCTGCTGCTCAAGAAGCAATTTCCCAGAGTTTGCAAATTCTTATAAGATTTTTTTTACACAGTTTCACAAAATTATACACTGTTTCTCAAATTTAACCAGTGTTTATTCAATAATAATTCCTTTCTTTTTCAATTATTGTGGAAACTTTGAGCAACTTAATTCAAGACTCCAGGATTCACTGCAGCTCAGCATGTGCGCAGCAATAGTGTCTGCCAGACCATCTAGTGCCCTCTTGTGTAGCAAGCAACACTGACAGGCAAATTTCTGCATTTAGCCCTCAAGTCTCCAGACTTTGCTACGCAACGTCTAGTGCCTCCTTGTGGAGCAAGCAACACTAGCAGGCATATTTCTGCATTTAGCCCTCAAGTCTTCTGACTTCGCATTGCAACCTCTAGTGCCCCCTTGTGGAGCAAGCACACAACGCACTCTAGAAGCATCCATACTCATGCTAGCACCGCCCAGACTTTGCAGCGCCATCTACATGCTCAAGTACTAAATTCAACAGAAATCCTACTTTCCACTACCTGTGCATAGCACCCCAGTACAAAAAAAAGGAATTACATGAAAACCACTAAATTTTCCAAAATTCTCCCTTTGCCAACTTGAAACATGACAACTGTTGGATGTCAGCCATGATGGATGTCCCTGCAGTACCAGAGGACTTGAACCCACTCTTGATGTAAATGTGGAGCCTGGTTCCCGAAACCCAGTTTCAGATGTCCAAATCTCTACGGATGTGGCGATAGCTCTGAAAGCCTATGACCTCAGAAAGAGTAAGAAGTTTACCGAACCCATGGAAGAACACTTGAGGAACAATTGCAAGAAGCAATATCACCACTATGCAGACCCATGGATGGAGCTTGAGAAGATCTGTGATGCACCAAAACATAAGCTGCCCCCTGAGAAACTCCACACATTGCTAGATGATCTCGATGCCCTTTTCACATGGTGGAAACACAGTGAAAACAACCTCAAGTCCATCCAGTCAAGACTGGGTGACCCAAAACTCCTCCAACACATCCAATGCTTTGGGGAGATTCACAAGGAATGTGAAGACTGCATCGAGGAAATCAAAACAGCCCTCCAGGCAGCATTCTGCAACATGCTCTGCCAGGAAGTAGCATCAAGGGAGCAGGCCACATCCAACATAGCTTCTTGATCACATGTGTCTTCTTCCCACCACTCAAAGAAAACTTCCTCCCTCCATCCCAAACTAGCTAGATCGCAAGCAGGTTCCAGCGTCTCATGCCTGTTCTCTGCTGCCAGCTCTCACCATTCTTCCAGAATACCCCCCCATCGTAGTGGTGCATCTAAGGCCTCCAAAGCAGCAAGTTATGCCGACCGAGCCGCAGAAGCTGAGGTAGAAGCTATTGTAGCAGATGCAGAGCTGTGCACCACAGAGGAGGTAACATGGCAGAAGGTAGCAGTAGCAGCTCAAGAGGCTGAAATAGCAGCTCAACAGGTCAGACAACAGGCAGAAATAGCCAAAGCGCAGGCCAAATTGGAGTTGGCCAAACGGCAAAGAGACGCCGCAACAAAAATTGCACAGGCTGCAGCATTGCTGAAGATGGCCAACAATACCTCCCTCCAATGCAACCTCGAAGAGTTGGGAGAAGAGAGCACAGATACATGGGTCAAAGCCTACATGAATGAGCAGCACTCGCTTTGAAATGAGCAGATGCAACTGCCTCAGATGCCTAGAAGTCTTCCACTACCAAGGGAGAACAGGGATGAATCTCAACCACAGACTCTACACGTCAGTTACGCAACTGACGTGATAATATCAAAAATACAAGATTCATTTCCCACCAACAGCAAACCATCCCCAAATGACATGGTATAACCTAAGGTCCGAGATACTCTTCCTGGAATCAACAACACTGCTCCAACGTCTCACGCCCTGCTGGCCGAGCAACTTAGCCCCCCAGTGCTTACAATGACTTCTCGACAAGTCAACATGCCATCAACGACAACTGCCACACTCAATCCACAGGCAGCAGCATTCTGGCCACAATCTCAATACCAATCCAGCTCCCAGGCACCACAAGGTAACTGCACCCAGCCTACACAGCAGCATGACGCTCGACCATCGTCCCCAGTATGGGAGAATGCCATCATCTGTAAGTACTGGGAGGAAGACTATAACCTGTCGTTGACTTACAACCCAAATCCACCCTACAAGAATCCAGAGGGAAGAACCCTCTATGTCAATATCTCTCCCCAACTCAGCAAATGCTGAAAATTACTGGAGAAACTTGGCTGTACAAAGTGGAAAGCTAAATTTGCACACCAATGGAGTTCGCAAATTCCCTGACAAGCCAGGTGGTGAGTATCTAGTATGGAATAAATTTTTCCTGTGCCCCATTCAGGCAGCACGCCTGAACCCTGATGAAATAATCAGACACTTGATAGCATGGCTAGGGCCACAGTCTGCTGACATACCGAGGGCACTTTATGCATTCCATTTAGACGACCCGGCTGCTGCCCTATGGTTATCATGGGAGCTTGATGAACTGTATGGCACTTCCGAGGACGTAAAAGCAACACTCTTGGATAGCCTCAACAGTTTTCCTAAAATTCCTATTGACCGGATCATAGACCTCGCTAACATACTTGTCCAGATGAGAACGGCACAATGGGATCCCAACTTACTGGGATTCACCTGTCTCGATCATGTCGACACACAGAACAAAATTGTTTGAAAACTTCCGCAGGTGCTACTTGAAAAGTGGCTCCAGTTGTCTGACACCTTCATGGTCAAGGTTTGCCACCGCTTTATACCCTTCACACTTCTTGAAGAATTCGTGTCCCACCAGGCAACAAACACTGGGCCCATGGACTCAAAGCTGTTAGTCCTCCTAATGACAGGAGTCGATCTCGGTTTTATGGACAAGCAGACTTGCACCAAAAGGCCGAACTTGAAGATTGAACCTCAAGCTTTGCATGCTTTGCTTTGTTTGCTTTGTTTATTAATGTTTCTCTTAGTTATATAGCTAACTGTTTATCTTAGTTATATAGTTATCTGCTGTTCATAGTATTACTGTTTACTGATTATCTTAGTTTATAGTTAATTTTTTCATGTTCTCTTAATAGTGAATTTACAATTCCAGGCGAGAAGTGTGCTGTCCCAGCCAGTCTATGGGAATTGGATAGTTACTTAGAAATTATGAGCTGTCCCCTTAAGGGAATGCATCAAGGTAAATGTAGTTAAAGGTATCCTGGGAAATATAGTTCATGTCACATGGCCACATCTGTAATCCAGATTGGTCGCTAATTTGACCCTTGATGGGTTGGGGGAGTTTTTCTTCCTAACTCATGGCAGCTGCTTTCTATTGCTACGAGATGGGTTAGGAGAGAACGATCTTTTACCTACAAATCAGATATGCAAAGGAATTGGACATAAAGAAGAACTTCGTCACAATGTGAGTTATGAAGATACCTGATGAACCAATAATGAATACTTTGTGTTGATGTTTTGTTGAGTTTATCTACCTCTGTAGAGAATACAGAAAATGTCTAATTCTATGTTATACACAAAATTTTTGGCCCATACTATCATGGTTTCTTTTACATGTTTTTCCATTTTGAAATTAAATAAGTAATTATAAATGTTCTTTGTTAATTTGTCCTCCGTCCCAAGCAATATCTGATCCAATTCTAGGGGTTCCTTATAAAACCCATATATTTCTGTACCTTTCTTATGACTCATTTGTATTTGAATGTGGGCCACCAGGTCGATTCCCTGATTTTTTAGTTCCTATTTGATTTTAAATCCTTTTGTTCATTTAGGATATCTTCATACCTTACAATTTTTCCAGTTTTAGAACATTAGGATATATTAATGCTTCCTTTGTGGATAGCCAGATCGGTATTTTTATATAATGATTCTGTTTATTTTTTTTTCCATACTGACAACAGAGCATAATATAATGCCTTTGGAAGTATCTTGTAATTTACATTTCTTATACCATACAAATGCATGCCACCCCAATTGTAAGTAAGTCATGCCCTTCTAACATTAATATTCTTTTGTTCTTCAAATTTATCCACTCCTTCATTCATGATAGCACTGAGCCTAGTGATACAGCTTTCAAGTCCGGTAGCCCAACCCCTCCTTGTTTTTGGTGTCTCATAGCATTTTCAATTTGATTCTTGTTTTTTTTTTTTTTTGTCTTGCCAGATGACCTTTGAAATCAATTTATTTAAGTACACAAAAAAATGTTCTAGTTTTATCGAGATTGCTTGAAATAAGAATAGCAATTTCATTGCTTTCATTGTATCAGGTATTTTTGGTAGACCAGCCTTTTCCAGATATTGTTTTGTTGTATTTTCTGGCATTCTTTTCTTGACTGTAAAGTTTCCTAAAAAATTCCTGGATTATTTTCTTTTTATCTTCATTCTGTTGATGAAAGATCCTTTTCTCATCTATGTTTGATATATCATTTTCTTCTTCTCTTTTTTCAGCTTGTATGCTAACCATCTACCTGGCTTGTTTGCATGTTCAAAAAACTTTTGTTTTGCCATTTTAATTTTTTGAACCATTTCTGTGGTGGTCTCCCATGGAAAGAATGAGAAACAGACTGGTGTACTTGGGATGGGAGCCCAGAATAAAATTCCAGTGCTTCCTTTTATTGAGATTTTTGTGCATAGTAAGCAATTACATTGTGGATTACTAATTAGATATAGTACAGGCTTGTTTGCAGTTGTCTAAGCTGCCTCTTTGTTTGTATTTGTTCTTATTGTTCTCTTTTCTTTGTACTATTTTAGTGACCTTTAGACAGGCATGAATGTATAAGGCATTATATTAATCATTGCTCAAGCTCAGGCCAAAGTTTATTCCCACATCTCCCCTGTTTTAGTTTTTTGATGATCGCGGATGCCTCGGTAGCTTTTCGCCATCTGCAACAGCAATTCTCCTTCCGTAGGCTTCACCCGACACATTCCTAAAAGTCAGGGAGACATTGAATACAACAGCATACACAGAGAGAAAATATAATAAGCAATATCGCTCCAACAATTAGATGATGAATCCATGAAGCAACCAGGACCAAAGTGCAGACCACATGTCCAGTCCCTCGTCCTTCGATTGTAATGGATTCTCATTCAGGGTTTGTTCCATATACTGTATAGTAGCTGTAATGTTTAGAATAATCAGAGATTTACATGCAACAATGAGTATGAATCACAGAGCAAACTCCCCTTTGCGCTGCCAAAATAGTGTCCACTGCATATCTGGTTTGCAGGAGAAAGTCAAGGATTTTTCCTTGCTCTTCTTTAAGCAGCTTTAGCGTTTTAATGGTGTCTTTAAACATAGTAACTGTCCAATTGTTTAAACTGTTAGGGATAACATTGTTTACCCTAACTGGTTTAGGTAAAATAATAAATATGTTATCATAGTTTGTTAGTTAAAGTGTCTGCAACTTTAAATATAGGAATGTAATTAAGGGAGTGGTTGTGAAAGCACCGTAAAAGAAGCAAGGAACGTCAGCTTGCTCTCTCTGGCTTTGATGATCCCTAATTACTGCATGGACTCAAGACTGCGTTACTCAAACGGGAGAGAGACAAAGGACTGATTTGTAAGTGAACTGACATAGGATATTCTACACGGACTTTGCTAACTGAATATCCTTGAATGGACTGACTAAATGATACATGACTATTGGACTGTTATTTTGACTATGCTATAAATGGAATAAACTATATTTTTGATAGCACAAGCATATCTGTTATTTTTACTGTATGTTAATAAACATACAAACATATGTTACTCATTTATCTGTGTGCCTATCTGACTAACGCTGCACATTCTGTTTAGCTTGTCTCCTTAACCCTGGTTGGGGAACCCAGGCTTAACATAAATGATGCAAATCTCTATAGTTCATCATGACTCCTAAAGGAGGAATAACTCCCCTTGATATCTGTGTCCAGTAGTCATGATTCAAAACAGTTTACTTCCGTTGCGGAATGCGCATTGCGGATATGAGCGGTCCCCAAAGATTTTAAAATGACATGAGATGGATTACTTTCCCAAAGGTGCAGGCTCCTTTCCATCGTGCTGGCATGCGATCATAGGCCATCCGTCCACACAGCAACCATAGATTTGCTCCCAGGAGATGACCAACCTTATTTGGCTCAGCATAGATTAATTTTGTAAAGGATTCCATTAACATAGCCAAATAAGTGGGCGGTGGTGCGTATTTCCCATTTGCACATTTGGGCAGCTGGTTTTCTATCATGATGGGACAACATGTGGCAGGGATAACTGGACACCCATTTTCATTGATCAAAGATATGATATCAAATTTAGAAATATTATGTACAAAGTAAGTGAGATTTTTAGTTTTCATGTCATCCGGATAAACCCGACTTCCATTGCTAATAATTGTTTTGTTGCAAAATGGATATGTTCCCAAGTAAGTCATATTTTCTACCGTCTCATTGTGGGTCCAGCAGATACCCGCCACCTCTTGGATTCGGCTTCCAAGATGCAATGTATTTATGTTACTTGTAGTTCAACTGTTAGTCCACATCCCTGAACAACCATAGCATTGTCCCTTATACCAGTCACCTTCGGCCAGAGGTACTGCAACCATTGGAAGCCCTGATGTTTTGTGAGTTGGCATGTGCATACATATCCAACAAACAGTTTTATTATGAAGGTTTGCTAGCTTCCTCATGTCCTGGATCAACTTGTTTCTTTTCCATTCCCCCAAATCCATTCCCTTGCCCCTTTGGCTGATGATAAGGACACACACAGCGAGCAGGAACCCAAACAATTGTCCCCTCAGCTTCAACAGCAGCGTATCCTCGGCCCCAAGTTATCAGCGAGACAGGTACTTTCCACGTTGGATCTGGTAGTCTCTTATACCCAACTTTCGGTCTTGGCGTACCTGCAGAAGGGGAGAAAGCAAAATGCCTACTGGCTGCTGTAGCAGTGGGAGATCCTGTCATGTTTAAAAAATTTAAAGTGTATTAAGGTAATATTAAGAATGTTTTGTATGTAAGGCAAGCCATATCCATCCACTTCCCCCGTTTTTGTTTTTGTGTGAAGGAGTGCTTGTTTTAGTGTCTGATGAGCTCGTTCCACAATGGCCTGACCAGTGGAATTGTAGGGAATGCCAAATTTATGTATAATTGACCATCGATGACAAAATTCCACAAAGGTGGTGCTAATGTAAGCAGGGCCATTATCGGTTTTGATCTCCATTGGTGGCCCCACATGTGTGAAGGTATGGAGGCAATGGTTGACTACATGTTTTGTAGCCTCTCCTCGTTGAGGTGTTGCCATAATAAATCCTGAATAGGTATCAATGGTGACATGCAGATGGTGCCATGGTTTGAAGGGAGGGTGTTGTGTGACATCCATCTGCCATAGTTGACAAGCAGATGTCCCCCGAGGATTTACTCCTTGAGGAAGAGCAGTGGATTGAGCACTGCAACTAGGACATTGTTGAATAATAGCTGCAGCTTCTGCAGCAGTGAGACCAAATTGTTTACAAAGAGCTTTGGCATTTTGATGAAAATAGCTATGTGAGTCCCATGGAGTAACAGGAGAAAGCGAGAGACAGGACATGGCCGAGGCCGCTGCGTCAGCCACGTCATTCCCTTCCTGCAGCTCCCCGGGAAGTGGCTGGTGGCTGCGAATGTGTGCGATATGTAGAGAATGTGTGCGAGAATGAAGACAACTTTGCAGAGCTAGAAACAAACTCATAAGATTAGCATCAACAGATGGAGAAAGATAAGCATATTCAATGTTAAGTATCAATTGATAAATGTAAAGAGAATCCACAATAAGATTTAGTGGTTCTTGTGCAAATTCCTGTAAGGCCAAAATGGTAGCAGCTAATTCAGCCCTTTGTGCTGATTGCTGAGGAGGGGTAATTTTTGTTTTCCATACCCCTTTCTGTCTCCATGCACAAGCGTCATAGGTCTTACCACCGTCCGCATAAACGGTCACTCCCCCAACTGGCTGCTTAGCAATAACTGAATTAAAATTTACAGATACGTTTTGAAGCAATTGGAAACGAGGGTCACTGGGGGTGTGGCAAGAAATCTTCCCTGGCCAATTTTCAAGAGCAATTTGCAATACAATGGATTGACTATACCAAGTTTCCCACAGAGTGAGGGAGATAGGTAAAAATAGCTGAACTAGATCTAAGCCATATAAATGCATACTGCGATTTCGGCCTTTGATGATTAACTCACTATAAAGCATACCCATAGTAGAAACTGTTTTTCGGGGAGTATTTTGCAAATGCAACCATTCAATGATATAAACCTGCACTTCATGTCATTGAAATAAAGCTGCAGTAGGCAAGGCTGGAGTTTGTAAAATTGCCAAAGCAAACGGAGTATCAGGAATGCATCGATCAACCCAACGCTGCATTAAAGTCGCATTTACATGTGACAGTACCTTCTTTTGTTCTGCTGATAAGGTTGTAGCAGAATCCGGTCTCACAGAGCCCTTTAGGGCCAAGAACAAGGGCTGGAGTATTGCTGTAGTTAACCCCAGGTAGGGTCTAACCCAGTTAATTGTTCCTAGTATTTGTTGTAATTTTACTAGAGAAATCTTTTCCTCAATTTTGATTTCCGGAATGACCGGATGAGCATAGGTTGCAAGGACCTTATGCTCTAAGTAGGCATATGGCGTTTGACTTTGAATTTTTTCTGGGGCAATATGAAGTCCAAATTGTAATAATACCTCTTTAAGGCAAGGTAACGCTGCCTTAACTGTTCCCGGTGGGTAGGGAGCTGCAATTAAAATATCATCCATGTAGTGGTAAACCTTCCACCCAGGATGAGAGGTTCTGAATGGAGCCAGAGCCATTCGAACATATGACTGGCACATCGTTGGACTGTTTAGCATTCCTTGTGGCAAAACCTTCCATTGGTAACACAAGGTAGGTGCATTGTTATTCAACTCAGGTACTGTAAAGGCAAATAATTTCTTGTCATCTGCATGCAAAGGGATAGAAAAGAAGCAATCCCGTAAATCTACTACAACTAGATCCCAATTATGTGGGATCAGGTTAGGGTTAGGCAAACCACATTGTAACATTCCCATTGGTTGAAGGATGGAGTTAATGGTTCTCAGATTGGGCAAAAATTTCCATTTTCCATTTTTCTTTTTAATAACAAATACCGGAGTGTTATATGGACTAGAAGTTGGCTCAATGTGTCCTAATTGTAGCTGCTCAGCTACCAATTGATGTAAAGCTGTAAGCTTTTCTTTTGGAAGTGGCCATTGGTCAATCCAGACTGGCTGAGAGGTTAACAATTGTAATTTTTCCATTATCCAATAACAATTTTTGTGTGAAATTGTGACAGCAAATCTCTACCCCACAAGTTTATATGCAGGGGCAACACAAGAGGTTGAATCCTTGCAGTCTCACCAGTTTCTCTATGCAATACCTTCAACCAATGTACACTACTTCTTGCAAACTGCATACCACCCACTCCACGAACAGCCGGAAAGTCTTCAAGTGCCCATTCATTTGTCCATTCCTTTTGGCATATCACAGAGACATCTGCTCTGGAATCTATAAGGCCAGAAAATGATTTTCCCTGAATTTCAATTGTCATTTTTGGTTGGTCTGTAGTCAATTTTTTTTCAGCGCTAGCAATTCTGCAGCAACTGGAGAACTTGCCATTTCAGTGGACCCAAAACCACCAGTTCGTGGGATCCCAATTAAAGGATTTATAGGGATGTATGGAAGCAATAATAACTGGACAATAGAGTCACCGGCCATTAATGATGCAGGAGTATCAGTGTACAATTGTATCTTAATAACCCCTTTATAATCTTGATCAATAACTCCTGGAATAACAGGATGCAGAAGACATGGGAAGTACTAATCCCACTGTTTTTTCTGGCAGTGGCCCATGCAAATGAGTGTCCTCAATGTACACTTGATTAGGAAAGGTCACATTAATTGAGTTCAACATTTTTAAACCCAAACCTGCACTCCCAGTAATTGCAGGCAATGCTTTTGTGACAGCCTTGGGAGCGGGGCTAGCTGCACGCCCCAAATTTAGTTTCCCAGATTTTGGTTCTGATCAGAGAGACATTGATTTGCCCAATGAAACCCTTTTTTGCATTTTGGACAGACCAATTTTGGACGGACGTCCTTAATTTTGTTTTTGTTTAATGGCACCCCCCTCCCAGGGGCACGGCACTGGGCTTTAAAATGCCAGGCTTTCCATAATTAAAACAATTCCCTGTAGGTTTCATCCCTTTTTGTAATGCCATATCCAAAGTCTCCATGTTGTAAGCCTGAGAATCCACTACTGCACATGCCTTTAACAGATCAGCCAGAGTAACCTCACCTCTAGCCACCAAAGGCTGTAAGATACGCTTGCAGTCAGCGTTTGCATTTTCAACTGCCAATTTCAGCAAAAGTTCTTTTGCAGTTTCCTCATTAGAGATTTGCCTGGTAATAGCCAATTGTAGCCTTTCCACAAAATCATTATAAGACTCAGATGCTGTTTGATAATTTGAGAAAAAGACCGTGCTCGGGTTCCCACATCCTGGATGCGGGACAATGCCCCAAGGACAGCTGCCATAACCACTGGAAATACGTGATCAGGCAAATTAGTAGCTTGATCAGCAGTGGATTCAAACAAGCCTGCCCTGTAGATTTGGTCTGGCGTATACAGCCACCCCGAATTCCTTCCCCTAGTGACAGCCTCCCTTTAGTATTCTGAGTCAAAGACCACATACTGCGTAGAGGTCAATATCATTCTCATTAAATCTTTCCAGTCACTAGGAATCATGCGTGAGGTAGCCAAACTTGTCAGAAGCCCCTTTGTAAAAAGACTTTGAATACCATAATCTTTTACTGCTTTTTTAATTTCCCTGCTAAAGGAATTGGAACCCATTCAGTCTGCAGATTGCCTTGAGCATCCACTTGCCTATTGACTGGAAACAAATTCATCTGGGGAATCTCTTCAGACTCTAATTTCTCCTCATTGAAAGCCTGATGCATCATTGTTTGAACTTTTCCCATTTTTGGTTGGATTTTATCATTCACAGGCATAGGCTGTGGAAATGATAAAAGCACACTCCAGTTTAGGGGAAGGCGGGTGCAATACAATTCCTTTATACGGAAGAGGTTCTACTAAAGTTTTTAAAAGAGGTTGTTGCTGGGTCTCTAAAGCAGTCATAACAATCTTCCAATATATCAAAATTTCATCTGTTGCCCATGGCTCTTCATGAAGGATAGTTCCAATTGTCCTCCATGTGTCTCACTTTAAAGAGCCTTTCTCTGGATACCAGGGACATTGCTGCCAGATCTCTAGCAGCAGCTCTCTCACATTATCTTTTGAAAGAACTATTTGCTCCCCCCCAGAGGGTTTAAAGATAAAGAAGTTTGTCCTGACTAACTTCAGCAGCTCACTAACATGCTGTTCCTGTGGCTGAGAGAGTTTCCCCCCCGTGTTTCCTGAATAATCCTATTGTCCAGCAATAGTTAAGTACGTACTTTACCTATTCCAGGCAGGGAAACACGGAGGTCCGGACACGTACCATCTGCAGTGGATCACGTTGGGGTCACTACTTGTGGTGGTCTCCCATGGAAAGAATGAGACACAGGCTGATGTACTTGGGATAGGAGCCCAGAATAAAATTCCAGTGCTTCCTTTTATTGAGATTTTTGTGCATAGTAAGCAAGTACATTGTGGATTAATAATTAGATTAGTACAGGCTTGTTTGCAGTTGTCTAAGCTGCCTCTTTGTTTGTATTCTTATTGTTCTTTTCTTTGTACTATTTTAGTGACCTTTAGACAGGCATGAATGTATAAGGCATTATATTGATCATTGCTCAAGCTCAGGCCAAAGTTTATTCCCACACATTTCATCTTGTACTATTAGATTCAGTTTATATTTTATAAGATCAATTTTCAATTTTATTTATTGTGGCTCATTCTGCAGTTCTATCACTAGTTTTTAAAGCTCTTCTTGTAGTGTATTTTGCTGTTTTTTCCTTTTCTTGCTTTTTCTTGATATGTATGTTATCACTAACCCTCAAATGTCATATCCTAAAGATTTTCTTGATATGTATGTTATCACTAACCCTCAAATGTCATGTCCCAAACATTTTGCAGTGACGGTTTTTTCTGTTTTCTTTAAAGAAAAATGCCATTTCTTTTTCCATCATTTGTGTGAACTCCTTATCTTTTAAGATAGTTTGAATCATTGTCCATCTCAGTTTCTTCTTTTGTCCCTTCCATGTGACTTTTATGGGGTTGTGGTCTGCCCATATGTTCATTTCTATGTGTACCTCTTGGACATCTGTTCTCATTTCTGATGTCATCCACACCATATCTATTCTCGTCCATGATCGATATCTGTTAGAGTAGAATGTATATTGGTTTGTCTTAGGTGTCTCCATATATCCTGTAAACCTATTTCTTGTGTCATTTCAAAAAAGGTTTTTGGAAGTGTCCTTCTTTTACTGCTTCTATAATCTATTTTGGCATCCATAAGTGCGTTAAAGTCCCCTATCATACATATGTTTTCGTAGTCCATTTCGGTTATGTTTTTATGCAGTCTTTTGTTGAACTCTTCCTGCTTATTATTTGGAGCATATATTGCAATCAAAAGGGTTTGTTTCTGATTTATTAACACCTCTTCCATTAATATTCTCCCTTCTTCGTCTCCCTATTTGTTTGGCTTTTAATGATTGTTTAACATATAGTGCCACCCCTCTTTTCTTTTAATGTACTAATGTTGAGTACAATTTCCCAATTTTGGGGTATTCCAATAGGTTTCCATTTTGCTTTTTAATATGCACTTCTTGAAGACAAATTATATCCAATTTTAATCTCTGTAATTTTGTGAAAGTTTTTTTTTCTTTTTATGGGGGAGTTTTATTCATTTATGTTAATAGATAACATCTTTACTTCTTTTCATTTATGTTTAGGTCTTACCCTTCTAGTTTTCTTATCTCTCTCTGTCCTTTTTTTCTTGTACCTTCTCATTCTGTCCACTCATTTTTCACCCTCTCTCTTTCTTTTTGATCTAGGGCTTTTTCTTCTATTTGTATTTCATCTTGACTTTTACTTTCTATCTCCTCTCTGCTTTCCTCTTCATTTGCAGTAAAATGGTGTTCAAAAAATTCATGTGCTTTGTCTAGAGTATCCATCCTAAATTTTTTGTCTTGCCAGGTAACCAGAATTCTTTTTGGTATCAGCCATCTGAAAGTCACATAACATTTAATCAGTTGTTCTGACAAGAATTGGTATTATCTCCTCTAACTCACCTAGACATCTATTTTAAAGTCACGATTTCTCTCCCTTTATACTTCAAGGGCTCATCTCTAACATATTTCAACTTTCAACATCTTTTTGGTAAACCTCACAAGCACCTCTTTTGATAGTTATGTCTTCTTGAATAATTCATATGAATTCTAAATATTTCATCTCTCTTTGTACATCATGTTTATTTTTCTGTAATAATCCAGCCAGCAGCTCTGACATCAAATCATCCAGGTCTTCCTCTTTCTTCTTCCTTTTTCTATTCTGAAATCTACCGTATTTGCCGGCGTATAAGACGACTGGGCGTATAAGACGACCCCCCAACATTTCCACTCAAAATATAGAGTTTGTTATATACTCGCCATATAAGACCACCCCCTCTTCTGCACACTTTCCACTTTTGCACTACTTTTTTTTGAGGCACTTTTGTGCACCGTGGAAACGAATCCTATGAAGCCAAAAGGAGCAGCCAGCCTTCAGGCTGATGTAGGTGGGCCTCCTTCTCCCAGCTCCCAAGGAAATGAGGTGCTCAGCGGCCTCTTCCCGCACCGTCCAGCTCCGCGCGGCTCCAGTCCCGCATTGCCTTGGGCAGGGAATGGCAAAAAGGAAGAGCCACGGCAGCGCTTTGCAATGGCACAGCGGCTCCTGGTTTTGCCTTTCTCTTTCTGAGGCAATGCGGGACTGGAGCTGCACGCAGCCGTGTCAGCGGTAACAACTCCTGACAGCTCCAGCTGGATACCTGAGCGGAGGCCGGGCGGTGCGAGCGGAGGCCGGGCGGTGCGAGCGAAGGCTGCTGAGCACCTCATTTCCTTGGGAGCTGGGAGAAGGAGGCCCGCCTACATTAGCCTGAAGGCTGGCTGCTCCTTTCGGCTTCACGGGATTCGTTTCCACAGTGCGCAAAAATGCCTCAGCCGCGGGCAGCCGCAGTTCTTCCCAATTACTATTTGCCGGCGTATAAGATAACCCCCCCACTTGGAGGCATGTTTTTCAGGGCAAAAAAGTCATTTTATATGCTGGCAAATACGGTATTCTGAAATCTGAGCCATCTCTTCTATCTTGAGAAAAATTACTGTCTCATCTAATTCTCTGTTAGCCTATAATAGAGTTTGGTCCATTTTTTCAATTTTTCCCTGTTTGTTCAGTCCTTATTTCTATTTTCTGTATCCTCTGTTCATTCTTTGCTACCATTTGCTGAAAGTTCCCTTCCAGCAAATGATGGATGGGTGAAGTTCATTCATCTTCCATATATCCCCCTTCATCTCTCCCATTTAATTCTTAATCACATCATGTTTTTTTAAATAGCTTCTTGACTTTTAGTCATGGCTTCTTGGATCAATAGTAGCGTAGCTTGCAAATTCTGAAGGGAATTTGACTTCACCAGACCTAGCATGCTTTATATCGATCTTTGATTGGATGGGCTTGATGCTGCTGCTGATGTTGCTGATGAGGATGTAGATGAGGCTTTCTTTCCTATCTTTTATACATATATTCAATGTATTTGTCATCTCTAATGCTCTGCAGAGGCTTATCAAAAGTAAAAGGCAAAATAGTTATATCTACACAGCTAAAGATTATTTCCCACACCCCCAGGTGTGCTTCCTTCAGTTCTCTAGTATATCAGTAAAAATGTACCCACAGTCTCAAATTTCCAATCACCACTATTTAACAAAAGTATGTCTTTGGTCTACAAAGTTAATAATTCTGTCAAGTCTATTAATTACTCATAAATCCTTAAGGGTAGGTGCTTCCTCAATTACTTCTTCCTCCAACAATCAAACTTATAATCTACATAGATCTGTCCACACTATTATGATTGTAATCCTTTTAAGAATCCTTTTATAAATTAAGATTTATGATCCACCAAGGCCCCAAACCCATCAGGTTGCTAAGCTTCCATTTCAAAACAATATCTAGATGAAAAACACAATTTCCAAATTCACAAAAGATATTTCCCCTTCTTTTTTTCCCACTTTCCCACCATTCGAGCTGCTTGTCTCTGGATATCTCAGGAGTCATTATGCTTTATAGATATAGCAATAGTTACTTCCTCGTCCTCTTCATACACACTCCTCTGTCAGTAGATGGCGCCCTTGCTCTTTTTTAAATACTCAAAAAGCTTATCCTTCAGCATTCCAAATCCAACATTAGTCCCCAAAAATACTAATAAATATATTCCTAATAGTCTTCAAATATTTAAAACTCTGTGACAATAGTTAGTGGACTTTCCTTTAACTCAAACTCAGTTCCTTTAAAGTTATTTTTACTGTTCCTTTCTGGATCGGTCAATATCTCTGAAAACTTAGTTGCTGCTATTTTTTGGAGAGCAGAGATCGTGCTCCACCTTTTTTTTTTAGTCCCACTTTTCAAATGTTTTTACTATTAAGTCAGGATAAATTCATTTGCAGAAGATTAGAAAGTTCTCACACTCACCGTATAGCCATGTTATTCTCTGATTTTCCCCTTCCTGTCTCTCACCAAGCTGTCATAGTTTCAGGTCAACCATGTTGAACATCTTTTTTCCTGTTGGTTCCAAAGGGTTTCCCCTTGTTCTAACAGGAGATTGCCTTTCTCCACGCAGACTTCAGGGCTTTCCCTCTATTTTCATCAACTCCTCTGGGTTAACTTTGACTATCGAAGGTCTCCAGACTGGCGAAACTTTTTCTCCTGTCGGCTTTGCTTTGATATCAGTACTGGAAGTCCTTTGCAGCCTCTCTTTTTTAAAAAGCAGCAAGTTTTGTTTGGTTGTGACTGTTTTCTTGATTTTCTCCTGTGAATTTTCCTTGACCCATTGATTCTCAAATATCAAATTCTGAATTTGGATACAGCTGACATGTTCTTCCATGATAGGCAAGCAAATGTGAGCTTTTGTATAGGATGTTGGCCATCTTTGTTTTGATTTTATAAATCACATTGTTTTTATTCCACATCTTTTTAAAAAATGTTTTTAATAGTGCTACAGCAGCTTTACAGGTTTTGAAGCAATTTTTGTTCCACAATGAAGTAATCTATTTCAACCACTAAATGCAGGCTTTTTCCAAAGTAAAAATGGATGACTAAAAGAGTTTCATTTTGCTTTACTATTGTTAAAAATTATTAAAGATTAATGTGCTTGTTCTGGAATTCATTCTTGCTTTGTGTGTTTCTGTTTTTTCAGATAAAAAGATTATAGTAGCTCATTCAGCTAGGTGAATAACACTATAGTCACCATGCAGTTATTACCATTCTCTGTAAATATATTTTTAAAGTTAATGTTTGTGATCTAGAATAAAAAAATATGTATAGTTTAATGTTGTTTTCAAATCCTAAGTGGTGAGGAATTTATTTCAATAATAATATAAACTAGCAGTAATAGCTTTCTGTGTAAATGAATGCTTCTTTCAGGGCAAAAATAAAGAGGAAAAGAGCAACATCAGAATATCACAAGGTACTTATTATAACTTTTGTGGATTGAGAATGTGGTATTTGTTGCCCGTCGTTGCAAAAGAAAAGAAGAAAACATGGTAAATACATTTATAGTGATAAACATGACACATGTTTTTTCTAGCTGAATATTCTCCATAACTAAAGACACTGAAAGAATCAAGTGACTTATCGGATGGCCTATAATCTATTTACTGATAATAATTAAGGACGACGGGTCCTTAATGATTTATATATTTGGATCAGATGTTTGGACAAAAGCATAAAATTATGACATTTGTCTAATGATGTCACTACTGGTATGTCACCATTGTGGTTTGCTGTGGATGCTATTACATTCCTCATCTATTGTGGGGACGCAGTAGTCGGTTTAGGACAATTGGCTGTAGGGCATTGACCGCAAGGCTGTGTCCAATGGGAAGGCAGAGGCTCATCACTTGGCATGTGGATTTACTGTTGGCTTGGGTGGCTGCTTGTCCTACACTGCAAATTGGTCGGGGACAGATTTTCCTTGGCAAAGCACACAGGATGAGATAACATAATCAGAGTTAGAAGGTCATCTAGTAGGTCATCTAGTCTAACCTCCTGTCCAAGTGGGAGACCCTATACCATTTCTGACAAATGGCAGTCCAATATCTTCTTGAAAGTCTCAAGTGATGATGCTCTCACAACTTCCGAGGGCAAGCTGTTCCATTGGTTGATTGTTCTCACTGTCAGAAAGTTTCTCCGTATTTCTAGGTTAAATCTCTCCTTGTTCAATTTCCATTCATTATTCCTTGTCTGGCCTACAGGTGCATTAGAAAACAAGTTGACCGCCTCCTCTCTGTGGCAGCCCCTCAAATATTGGAACATTGCTATCATTTCTCCCCTGGTCCTTCTCTTCACTAGACTAGCCAAGGAAGGGGCAAAGCAGGAGTGATGGTGAGGGAGAATGCTGGCAGAGGGCCAGCCAAAAATGAATGCTTGCAGTGCATCAGCTGTGAAGGGGAGGAGGTGAAATGAAGCGGTCACAGTCACAATTGTCCCATTCTGAACCTTATTATTCCATTTCTACATTTGGCTTACATGAAAATAATATTTATGAATGAATATCAATAAAGTATCAAATTCATTGCGTGAAGTGGTGCTTATAAATGATGGAAGCAAGGGCAATTTGTAAGATAGGGAGTTATTTATTGTTATTAAAATTGTATGCCACCCCATCTTTCCAGAGTTATAGAAGAGAATAATGTTGATATAACTATAGAAGAGAATAATGTTGATATAACTATTGCTGTATATCCTTTAGCTGTGTTTTCTGTATATGTATAAGATTCTCTCCCACAAGAGAATAAACTTCACCATTCAGTATTCCAGCTTATATGTTGAAGATTATGTTCATATTGACATTGAGGCTGTCCTCATGTGTTCTGGATGGGAGGTGATGCTTCCAGATGGAATTAGAAGATTAAAATTAATTTATGCAAATTTATGATTCTGTTACTCTCCTCTTATATTTCTCTAATGAGGAAACTAATTTGAAATTCCTTTAAAAATTTAGTTTGCTGTTATTCAGGTGATGATTCATTCAATAATTCAACATTCATTTTCCCATTTCCTTCAATCTTGAATATAAATATCATAAAATAAATATCATAAACATCCATAAGCAGAAAAGAAGAGCTGGCAAATCAGTGGCGTAAATTTGTATATGATGCTGTTCAGACCATTAATAAGTATTAATGGGAACATCTCTTTTTCTTTCACTTTCTTTCTTCAGAGGCTTGGGCTCTTTCAACAGTGGTACTAATGTTTCTGCGCAACTATTCCATGCTGGTTCACTTTGGTCACAAGATAAATGCAGTTCATTTGCCTACCAGTTCATTATTCTGTCTAGTGTTTCTTGCAGAATTAGGGGGCTTGATCAGATGTAAGTCAATTATGAGAACTCACTAGCCAAGTAATGATTTCAAGCTGACATACATTTCTTTTGGCATGAAGCAGTGCAAGAAACTAGCATGTACTACTAATATTAGGAGACAGCTCCTACTATCAGTGGCTTTGCATAAGAGCATAACCATGATTTTTTATTCTTCAAGTGCAGATTTCTATCTCATAATATGCACTTGAATAAACTTGCTTTCAAATAGACCACCAGGACTAGCAAAATGTAAATTTTGCAGAAATATAAGAAGAAAACAATGAATATTATTCCCATTCCAGTGGAGAATAATAGTGATTTATATTAAATCTGTACAGTGTTCTTTTGAACCTTAATACAAAAATATACAGCAGCCAGTAGAGTGTGCTGCTGACTTAAAATAAACATTTTCACTTGATACTGCTTCATTTTTCCATCTTGCAAAATTTAGATTTCTCTGCTTTATTGTAGCTTAGACTTTTTAAAAAAGCATCCTACAGCTCATGGACATATTCTTCATTTTTCATTCAGTCAACATTCTTGACATACCACATATTCATGGTAGAAAGTAGATTTTAGACAAGAGACATCTGCTTCAGTTATTTTTTGTTTTAAATTTATTTCCTTTGAGATTGAACTGTCAATTCAAATTAAAATTGTTGAAGAAAGCAGTGATTTCATACCAGATTTCTTGCAGCAAGTGCACAAAAATTCTGAAATACATATTTGAATGTATTTATTTTAACATAGGATAGTCCAGATGTTTTAGAATATAGAAATAATGGTTTTAGCAGAGGCATGCACTTTATTTAATGGTAGCATTAAGAGAGATATTGTATAGATGGCCATCTATTAATACACTTAGTTCAAAATGTGGTTAGAAAGCTCTATTATTTTGCTGGATCTAACTCTTGAATTCTGCTTCATAGTGCTACCAGGAGAACTCCATACGTATAAATTCAAACATACATATAAATGTGATTGTTCTAGAAAGTGCCAATATAGTATTAATGTTTCCTCTATCAGTAGAAATATCCGCTATCATCTTCTCTCCCAATCAATTTTTAAGTAAGAGTTCATCTGTTTCCTAGTCAAAGGAATATATATGTGCAAAAATACAATGGAATAAGCTTTGGCATTTTCAGTCCCATTGATTTGCAATGGCCCAAATACATTTGCAAGTATATGTTACATTGAGATACTGAGTATAAGGGTCAACTGAAAGCTGAGGTATTTTCTTTGTTTAAAAGATATAGGTTCAAACGAACTTGTGCAGGAGCATTTTTAATTTCTTTTATTCAGAATTGGAATTGCAATGCATGGCTAATTACAGCTACAACTTTGTATGGCTAGAGTCTGTTCAAATCATGATGTACAGAGCAGGAAGCCTTTTTTTTTTTTAAACAGCTCAGTAGAGGTTATTGATGCTGTTTGTTTTGGTCATTCATTAGGAACTCAGCAAAGAAAAAACACATGTGTTACTAGCAAGGATTTAATGGGTAAAACGGTTCAGCTGCAGACTGTTTTTGGCTCACTTGCTTTGGTGGGAATTGATTTCCATTCTTAGCTGGACTATTTCAATAAGGAAACCAAAATGTAAGAAGGAAAGAGAACAAGGTTTGTGGAATAGAGCATAGATACCTTCAGCATTTCATGTTCAACCTTTCATATTATATCCGAGTAAATGGAATTCATTCTCTATTATTTAATAGGCTGCCACCTTAGAGCAAACCTTTTATTTGGTGAAATTCTCAGCTCGTTAAGGCATAAATGAGGATTATGTTTAAATGAAAATTATTTCTAAAATCTAAAAGAAATAAAAATATTTCTAAAATAATATAAATTATCAGTTTTTTCTCTATCATTGCCATTATATTAGAAATATTATTAGAAATAAAAATAGTCATATTAGAATAATGATGAAATGTGTTTACTTTTGCTCTGCAAAAAAAATGACTAATAATTTCTTGGTAAGCATTCCCTCATTTTACTCATTTTGTTTACTGATTCAGGGAAGTAAATGGAAAGTACAGATGCTGTAAAGCTGTTGTGAACTTGTGTATGAATATATGAATTCTGCTAATGGAGTGAAAAAAGAAATATTCCAGCAATGCAGAACATATTTGCCAGCGGCTAGTTAGGGCATACTTTACAAATCCACGATTATTCAATTCCAGAAAATAAAAAGACAAACCATAATCTCCTAGAGATAGAATGCAACTGTTTTTTCTCTTTGATTGAAATGATTCAGTTCTTGAGAGACTTGTAGAAAAGGTTATTGAAATTGGAAAGGAAAAACTGGGATTCTTGCTTTATATCATACATTCACTGTATGAAATCCAGAACAATTATGATACAATATAATTAACAGCATTTTTAAGAAGTATTAATAGTAAGATCTAATTGTGTCTTCTTATCTTTCTGTGAATGCAATTGAACAGTTCTGTAATTTGCAGAATAGGGGATTGCTTGCTCTGCTTATCTGGCTCTTTCTTTGACCAATTCCCTCTTGCCTTTATTTTTAAAATATTGTTTTAAACTATAGAAATTATGGTATGCCTGTTTCTAATTACTACTTCTTCTGCAATGGCAATAATAAAGCCTGATTTTGAGTGGAGCAGAAATATTCTGAAAAAAGTAATAATTTAAAGTGTTTTAAGTGTTATAGGCTCTTCAGGGGATATCCTAAAATTGTCATTCATGTGTATAATGTCTAGTCAGAAGTATCAGTCAGCATGCAAATTTGTAAACTGCAGTTTTAGAATATGTTTGCTTATTTTTCACCAGTAAGATATCTTTCTTTCTTCTACTTATAAATAGACCTTCCTTTTATTTATGTTTAATTCACTTCCATTTGTATAGGTTCCAGTATTGGAAGCTTTAATCTGTAGTTTTTTTTAAAGCCCAGTATTAATAGGTTGGGCTGAAACTTAAATACAAATTTACTTTGTGTCTTTGTGGTTCTGTGGTGTTATTCAAATAGAAAAGATGGGAAACAAATAATGTCAAAAAAGTTTCCCAATTGTGCTGAGCTGTAGCTTTTGTTGGGTTTCAGCAGGGGGCAGCATCTAGCCAAACATGGCTGATCTTGAGAAAATCAAGAAGCATGAAACCTGGACAAAGCTTGGATGGAGTGCCACTAGGAAGTCCGGAGGCTTTGGGGTTGATTGTCAAGCTAAAAAAGAATCATCCTGGAAGAAGTAGTGATGAAAAGGCTTAATGGTTATAACCTTCTAGATATTATGAATAGAGCATTACCCAGTAGGACCTTGTTTTTTTAATTATTTTTATTAGTATAATTACTTTGATACTTTCAGCATTTTAAAAATGTGTATGGAAAGTGTGACACTGCAATAATTTATTTCAAGTTGATTAAAATATCAAGGGTTAGATTATTGAAAATGTTTAATGGTTAACATATATTTAGAGGCGTTTCCATTTGCTGGAGGGTAAGAAAATAAAATAAAAGTACTAGCCAAGACCATACATCAAAACTCCACTTCTCTTTTAAAGGTAGCTCTTTTGTGGTACACAGAAAGGGAGGCAGGGCTTTGAGGCAGCCAGCATCTTGATTTATTTTTATTTATTTTATTTATTTATTTGGTTTGTCAATTGATTACAAGATAATAGGTATAAGTAAAAACATAGTTATGAATACATGAAATGGGTACATATAAGAAAAATAAACAATAGGGCAGGGACGGTAGGGATGTTGGTGTGCTTATGCACGCCCCCTACAGACCTCTTAGGAAAGGGGTCAATAGTAGAAAGTCTAAGGTTGGGGGTTTGGGGAAGAAACCACAGAGTCAGGTAGAGTATTCCAGACATTGATCACTCTGTTGCTGAAGTCGTATTTCCTGCAATCAAGTTTGGTGCGGTTAACCTTGAGTTTGTATCTATTGTTTGCTCTTGTGTTCTTATGGTTGAAGCTGAAGTATTCATTGACAGGTAGGACATTGCAATGTATAATTTTATATACTAAGATCGTACTGAAGGCTGTGTAGTTCTAGGTTTTCTAGGTCTAGAATTTCAAGTCTGGTGGCATAAGATATTCTGCAACAAGTAGAGGAGTGGAGAACTCATCCTGTGAAATATTTCTGGACTTTCTCAACTGTCAGATATCAGATACGTAATATGGCTTCCAGACTGATGAGCTGCATTCAAGTATTGGTCTAGCAAATGTTTTGTATGCTCTAGTTATTAGTGTAATATTACCAGAGAAAAAGCTACATAAGATTAGGTTAACAACTCTTAATGCCTTTTTGGCTATGTAGCTACAGTGGGCTCTAGCATTTAGATCATTAGAGATGAGTACTCCAAGATCCTTGACAGAGTTTGGATCATCAACAAGGTCTTGACTATTCAGCCTGTATTTTATTTTCTGATTTTTTTTTTCCAATATGTAAGACAGAACATTTATTTGTTGAGATTTGAAGTTGCCATTTGTTTGACCATTCTGATACATAGTCTTTTTGAAGGATAGCAGTATTTTCTGTGGTGTTGAATAGCTTTACATTGTCAGCGAAGAGAATGCAGTTGCTCTTAATATGATCACAGAGGTCATTTATGTAGAGTATGAAGAGAGTTGGTCCTAGAATACTGCCTTGGCAGGTTGACAGGTACAGAATTTGATAGGACGCTCCCAATTTTGACCATTTGTTGTCTATTTGACAGGAATGCTTCTATCCAGTTATGTAGGTGTCCAGAGATACCATAAGATTTTAGTTTTAGGAGTAGTTTGTCGTGTACCACTGAATCAAAGGCTTTACAGAAATCTATGTAGATTGCGTCTATTGCTTTGCCCTGATCGAGTTGTGTAGTCCATATGTTTTTATAGTGTAAGAGTGGCAGATTGCAGGATAGTTTTTTTCTGAAACCAAATTGTTTATTAGAGAGTAGGTTGTTTCTAAACGGAGGACAATGGATTGGTTAATAATCGATTCCATGATTTTACTGGTGATGCAGCATAAAGAGATTGGTCTGTAATTTTCAACTAGGCTGGGGTCTCACTTTTTGAAGATGGGGATGACTGTGGCTTGTGACCATAGTTTTGGCAAGGAGCTGGTCCTGAAAGATTTTTCAAAGATTATGCTTAGAGGTTTGGCTATGGCAGTGGGTAGCTTTTTAAAGAAGTAGGCACATATTCTGTCCAGTCCAATAGTTAGAGATGTTTTTAGATTGTGTAGTGCTTTTTCAACATTGTCTTCTGTAAAATCGATATGTATTAGATCATTGTAATTGTCTGTGGTTGAACTAGGAAATACTGGGCATGATCTGTTGCTGTTTACAAATACTCAGCCAAAGAATGTGTTGGTTGGTTTTAATAGTGTCATAGTTGCAGTCTTTACCATTATGTCCTTTCAGGGATGGGATGAACCTTGAGTCTTTTAGTTTGTTGTATACAAAATTGTAGAAAGCGCAGGTGGAATTGGTGCGTAGAAGGTTTTCTTCTTGTTTAATGTGATAATTGGTGCATTCAGTCTTTATCTGGTGGCATAAATTTTTGTATCGGCTTTTGAAGTTGGCAACATCACCAGATTTGTTTTTCTGCCGAAGTGATCTCTTTTTGCCTTTTTAAAAAATTCTTTTGGCCCTCTCCCCATCAAACATTCATATTTTTAAATTTTTGACTTTATTTGGAATTCATTATAGTCTGATTGGATGAAAATGGGAAATCAACTGAAGAGATGCATCCAAAGAGATTTTTAAGGGATTATGCCAATGAATATTTCTTTCAGTAGACAATGGTATAACTGTATTGTTTATGTTTCAGTGTTATCAACATTAGGGATGACAGCAAAGGGTCTAAAGGCAGGGGTCTGTTGTGGATAGCTGAAATATCATGTTTATATTTCAAAATGCTGACCAAAATGCCTGCTAGTTTGTCTCCTGCTGGGCAAAGTACAAAGTATATTTAGAAATTACAGCATTGTGATTGGCTGTCTTTAGCCACTGAAAGTGGCTAAGAGCTGGCAGTCAATTAAAACTGGGCTGGAATTCAATACCCAGAATTATGCTCAGCCTATTTTAAATGATGCGTCTGAATCTAGGCATACGCTACAATATATTTTGGATGTAAAATTACTTGAAAATGAAGTGCTTAAATCCTTAAATGTCTTGCATTCATTTTTGAACATATTATGAATAGGACTGTTTCTTAACCTTGGCAACCTTAAGATAGTAAATTTCAATTCCCATAATTCTCCAGCAAGTATAAATTAACGTTTACATGTCTTAAAATAGCCAAAGTCGAAAAACGCTAGTGTATTAGTATACTCTCAGGACTGCTACAGTGTCTTATTTCTTTTGGGCATTACGGCTTATTTTCAGGGGATGCTTTACTACTTTTGAGTGCCATCCACATGCCCTCCACCGGCTTACCTCAGAATCCCAGCAGATAGGCCATCCATGCCTCACACCTGCCTCACCTCGTGGCTGCGGCACTGGTGTATCGATGCATCTCCTGCTCCATTGTGGCTGTGAACAAACAGAAGAAGTGACAGCAACATGGGGTTTTGCTGGATAGGGTTGTTACGATGCTGCCACGAGGTGAGGCAGATATCAGGGTGTGGATGGTCTGGCTGCTCTGAGGTGAGCCAGTGTGCATGTGAGGCAGCTCCACTCACCCTTCCCTCACCTCACCTCATGTCGGTGGCACTGTGAGCAACCAGCGGAATAGGAGTGCAGCCAGCTTAAGTAGGAGTGCAGACACTTAAGTAGGACTTATTTTAGAGGTATGGGTGCATGTGCAGAAAACAGGGCTTATTTGAGGATAAGTCTTATTTTTGGTAAAATGGTAGTTGCCTTGTAGAAGTGCCTTATATACCATGCTGTTTGCAAATGCTGCGTGACTAATCTCCAGCCATGATTATTATGTAACAGATTATTAATTGAGCTTTGAATAACGTCTCTTAATTGCCCAAATATTAGTTTCTGTTCTTTGAGGTTGAGAAAGTTTAAATAATATTTTTCTTTTCATTTTTCACTTTCTCATTTATTTTTCAGTAATATTATAAAATTTCACTATGGGGAAGTTTAAAGAAAAAGATTAGTAATAAAAATCTTTTCTATAGAAATGGACAAAGGAGATAAAGATTGCTCAAAAGGCCTAGTTTCATGCCCTTGTTAGAGTTGGACTCTGAGGGTGAGAAGGAATAGCTGACAGGGAGGGAGGTGTGGCTCTGGAGGTCGTGGAGGAGGCTAGGGAAGGGCAGAGGCCAGCTGGACAGTCAGAGGAAGAACAAGGCCCATCCCCTCTTCATCCTAGGACACACAGGGAGGAACAGAGAAGGAAACAACTTGGCTTATGAGAGAGGAAGCGGCCATGATCCCCCTCATTGGTTGCAGCTGGGGAGAATAATATATAAGAGAGACGGTTAAAATACAGCATTGCCAGAAGCAAATCATGTTTTATTTTGGACTAAAGTTATCTTGACTGGTGTCCTTCCAACAGACAGTGTCTTGTTACTCCTTTTTTTTTTTTTTTTAAACAAATTTTATTAATTTTACATAGAACAAAACATAAACAAAACTAAAAGATCTTTTCTGAAGGTTGTCTGATCCCGGGTTGAAACTCTTCATACAGACACAAATTCAAACATCATATTCACTTTATATATCCTTCCATATCTGATTATCATTTTCTTTTTTATATTATATATATAAACCATTTTTATCAATTTTATATAAACAATGCACAAGGCATAACAGCTTATAAGTTCTTTTCTAAGAAAAAATAATAAAAGAAGAAAACCAATAGAACATAACAATCCCAAATTATAGTATCAATACTTTGTCTATTTAACTTCATATCTTATCCCAACTTCTCCTTTTCATCCAAATTATTTCTTATTAATTAAATTTTTTTTTGCCTTTTTTCAATATACAACATCCAAAAAAGAAAAAAAAAACATAACAAAACCTTTATATATCCTTTCATATCTTATTACCATTTTCAATAATATTCTTTGTCTGTTCTATTTCCAACTATCCATTCATCTTTTTTCTTTTATTATACTTCTCCTATACACCAATTGGAGTAACGTCTATAACTCATTACCCTAACTTAAAAGTACTTCATATAACAATTTTTCTTGGGATTCTATTTAAAAGATTCTAAAATTACACAATGAATTTTATACTCTAAATACATATATAAAAAACACAATCTTATATACCCTCCAGAATCCCTCTTTTATCCTAAATTAAATTCACCCATTGTCTCTGAATAAACTTTTTTTCTTTAGATCTTGCTTCCCCCCATTGAGGCTTCTCCTCCCCCCCTTTCTCTCTTGCTTATTCTTCTCCTTGCCCTTTTTACCCCTTTGTCTTTCCTCCTCCCTTTTCTTACTCCCTTTCCTTTGCTTTCTAACCTTGCCTCCACCTTTCCGCTCATTTTTCTCTTCTTTGGTTGTTTTTATAATTCTTAAAATCCCCTTTTTCTTATCCTTTTTCTCCTCCTCCCCGGAAAGAACCCATTGTTCATCAAAGATGGCTTCTTCTTCCTCTTCTTCTTTGTCCCAGTCCTTCTGCTGCGTAGTCAACTTTTCATAAGTACATAACGCCATTTCTAAGAATTGAAACAAAGTGCCCAAAGTATCTTCTTTTTTATATTTTTGATATTCAGTCTTTAGTTCATCCACAAGCGATGCCATTATGAAAAAAGAAACTTTTCCCAAAACAACCACAAATATTTTTAATCAAGAATAATTCAAAAAAAAAATTCCAAAAATTAATACTTTTCTTCCTTCTTCTCTTTCTCTTTCTGGAGTTAATGTTTAATCAAAGAGGTCCAATTACCATATACCTTTCTTTGGGATTCTAGGCAATCTCCTCCTTTTTCAGCTTCTGCTCCAATTTTTTTTCCTCTCCCTTCCCACTTGCAATATCAATTTTAAATAATCAGAAATCCATACCTCCAACAAGGGTTTTCCAATTTCTTAAGTTTTTCAATGTCCAAAAACCCTTTTGTCCCTTAGCTTCAACTCTCAAAACAATTCACTTTCAATGTTCAATATGTCCAAAACATATCTGCTGTTTCCATGGGGTGGGAGAGTGAAGAAAAAAAAAAGTTCCCTTTAACAGCTTCTCCGCCGCTTTCGATCTTCTTAGGGATACAATGTATCCTCCAGCAATTCAAACAGCTCAGTTCCAACCAATTTTAAAGATGTTACTTGACCCGGCTCAGACAGCACTTTCACTTTTCTTACGTCCTCCAGCGCAATCTTACCCGGTTGCTGGCTTCTTCGTGGCGGCCATTGCTGACCGCCGCTCCACCGCCTTGGGAAAAAGGGTTTTTTCCGGAGGAGGAGGGGGTCTGCGACACCCCCAACCCCCTGTCCGACTCCCCTCTCTCTTCAGCTGTCCCTACAGGGCAGCCATATCCCCCTGACCCATCTGGATCGGGGGTACCTCGGCGGCTAGCACAGCAGGAATCGCGAGCTGTCGCGAATTCCTGCTGCCCCGAAGCCACGCGAAACCGGAAGCCTTTACTCCTTGAAGTTGGTAATTACTTATCCTGGTCCGCTGTGGATCTTCCTTCATTGTAGTTTGTTTGGCTTTTTTATTTCACTTCTATTTGTTCATTAAGTTCAGATTGTATTGCTTACTTTTGAAGACTATTTTTGAGTAAGTTTTATTTCCAACTGAGAATTATTGAACAGTGAGGCCAAGTTGGAGGCATTAAAGGACATTTATTTATGTTTTGAATTTTGTTATGTTTGTGTTACGCTCTGGATCATCACACTTAGCTGGCTGGGAAATTCTGAGAACTGAAGTCCATACATCTTCAAGCTGCCAAGTTTGAGAATCAGTGATATAGCTGTTGCTGTTACTATGTTTAATTACCATCCAGAATTCAGTGTGATGTGAAGAGGGAAAAATTTGATTTTATATTTTATCTTGTTCTGAATGTGAAGATTTCATTTGGGGATGGTGGTTAATGGAAGTTTATTTTTTCTGGGCATAGTTAGAGTTTAGCAGTAGGAAGACCATGGAGTAAATAAAACCAAGGACTTTTCAGGATGAGAGGTTTGTAGAATAAGAGAACAACCTGACAGACTTTTATTTGTTTATAATTTCTTTGTTTCATAAATTTGTTTAGGTACAGTCCATCTCACTAGGTGACATTATGTACTGGCCAACTGTAATTTTTGCACCTGTTTTCCAAATCCGAGTTACTTACTACTACAAAGCTATAACTTAAACCCAAATTACTTTTCCAATTGAACTGCTCTAGTATTAAATGCTCTTTTTGGAATCTTCCAGATAACCTGAATTCAGAAATCAGCACAGCCAAAGGTTGCATTCTCAAGGGAATTATGGGGTTTGTAATGCACAAGCCTTGGGAAAACATATAAACTATTATCCTAGTGTGATAAATTTTATAAATCATGTAGATAGGTTATCCAAGCTTATTTCATTTCAGTTGGGCCCCTTTAAGAAAACATAACTGATTCATCTTAAGTAGATTATGACTTTCATGGTACTCAAGTGTCTATTCCTGAAAGGGATCCCTACATTTAACAAATCTCACCTGCTTACCAATTGTTCATAGGTTAAGTTGCAAGCAGGTGGCATTTGGCAAAGCTCACTGAAGAAGGTGAAACCTTTATTTATTAGATTTTTGTTTTTAAAAATCATGACACATGTGAAATAACTTCCAGCAACGGGCATTTAATATACATGCTTCAGTGCTTTGAGACAACAGATTATGCTCCTCCTTAAAAAAATTCAGGAAAAATAAAACTGCTCCTTTGAAAAACTTAATTCAGTTGTAGAAATAGAGTATGCGTTAAGGAAATGCTTTTACAAAGAAATGCAAATAATAGGAACCTGCCTGCTATACTTTATTGGCTGGCAAAAAAAATACTTTTCTGTGGCCAAAGGAGCTCACTCGGAGAAATGGGAAGAAATCCAGAAAATTGTCAAAAGAAAAAATAATCAAATAAGTGCTATTGCTATTGCTAAATACATCTAAATTTCAGAAATGTTCTGAAAGAAGGAAGGAAGGTTGAAAGAGCTCTTAACATCAATAATAAAAAGAACCATCAGAAATTTCTTGTGGTTGATCTGGATTTACCTGAGGTATAGATGAAAGCTCTTGTTTGCAGAGATCTATTCAGATGGATTTAGTTCCTTTTGCTTCTTTGTTTTATAGTTCTGCCAAAGAATGATGGGATTAATATCAATGATTAACTACTATATACAATTGTCAGCGACTCTAGAGTATACATTTTTGCTAAAATAATAATAGCATTAATGGAGAAAAAAAAGGGATGAGCATTTTTTCTATTAACAGTAATTAGTTCCAAGCCACAGGATACTGAAGCCAACTTTTGAACGTGGTCTATGCACGTACGGATGTTTAGTCAATCTCAGTAGACAGACCAAATGCATTCTTTATGGTTCTGTGTGCATTTATTGAGGCAGGTTTGGAGAGCAACTGAAAAGCAGAAATAAATGGGATACTGAGCACGGAAGATGGAGCGTGGCTACTGGAAGTATAAATTGAGTATGAATCCAAATCTCACATTTAAATGAATATGCATCAAGAAACCAGGATACATTTTTTTTTCCTGGTGGTTCTTCTACTGTCTTATATCCTCATTGTGATCATATGACAGGTTAGATTAAGAAATTCATAGGCTGCTTTAAATCAGGGTTGCACAGATCTAAACATCAGGGTTTCATGTGCCCCCAAATATTGACATTAGATTGTACTTTTTGATTGATAGACAAGGAAGCAAAGCTTTTTGAAGTAAAGTCTCTGACACATCACCTGAAGGTAAATTGTACATTTTAATGCAAAAAAGGTTCATTTTTGTTTTTGTAGTTTTGTAGTTTAATAAAAACAGAGAGTAAACAGTAGTATATCAATGTTTCTTCTGTGAATGAGGTCACCAGTAAACATATCAGAAAGGGGGCTTTTAAAATCTGGGATTATATTTTATTGCATCCAAACTAAGTACATTTGTGAACAGGACTACAAGGCATGAAAAGTGAATAGGCTACATTTGGTTGGTCATTGCTTCTTTACTTCTGATAATTTTGGGTTTAACGTTGCTGGCTTAATCCTGTTAAGGTGTAGTGTTGAGTCTTGAGGCATAGTGTTATTCAAGTGGTGTACCATTTTCATGATTTCCTATATAGTTAACCATTCTAGAATGATCACATATTCCCAGGGGTGGGATTCAAATTTCTTAACAATCAATTTTGTGGGTATGGCTTGGTGGTCATGTGACTGGGTTAGTGTAGCTTGCTGAGGGTGTGGCTTGGTGGTCACATTATTGGGTGTGCATGGCTTGTGTGTAAATATTTTTTATTAAAAAAGAGCAACTTTTATACAAAATTAGGCAAAGCAGGCAGGCAGATTGAGTTGTTCACAGAATCACAGAGTCACTCATAGATTTACCTTTCTGTAATCTGCTGCCTGAATCTGTCACATAAAACTCATAAAATTTGCTATCAAGCAAATTCACAAAATTAACTCACAACATACCATATTTATAAATATTGATATTTTATTTTAAAAAAGAGCAATTTTTACCCCAAATCAGGCAAAGCAGGCAGGCAGATTGAGTTGTTCACAGAATCACAAAGTCACTCACAGATCTACCTTACTGCAATCTGCTGCCTGAGTCTGCACTGAAAAACAGATACTTCGTCCTAAGGAAGATTCAGTTCTGCTCTCAGGCCATTTCTCCCCCCACCAACCCTCTGAATGCCACCCCTGACTAGGCTTCAGGGAAGCCTCCTGGGTGAAGGTGAAGCAGTACAACAGTGATTTAGATTAGCTAGAAATCTAGAAATCCCATGTTTTCCTGCTTTCTAGCTAATCTAAATTGTGCGGCACAGCTGATAGTCAGAACAGCTGATCATCGGGAGGGAAGGAAAAATAGCATCTTACCAAAAATTAGGCAAAGAATGCAGGCAAGTTGGATGGCACATATGTGAGATAAGGAGTGACTGGGGGGGAGGGATGGGCCCTGCCAGTGACACGATTTTCCAGTTCTCTGAACTGCGCAGAATTGTAACTACCGGTTCTATAGAAACGGTCTGAATTGGTAGAATCCCACCCCTGCATATTGCTGCATCCAAGTATTAAGTAAATCCTGCTCTGCTTGTGAGATTATACAAAGTTAGTTAAAATAGGAAATTTAAATGATTTCCTCTACTGTCAAATCTTTCTGTAGCTCCATTGGTTATTTAGACATAGAATAACAGAGTTGGAAGGGACCTTGGAGGTCATCTAGTCCAATCCCCTGTTCGAACAGGAGAGTCTATTCCAAATATTAGCCTCTACCTAGGATTGAACTGATGGATGACTCCTTGATTTATACCAGTATCTATGTTTGTGTTTAACACTTTCCATGTGAGTAAATCTATACAGTCTGTAAGTTAGCTGTAATGGTGATGATCCACGTATACAGTTTAATTGTCAGCATCAAGGAACCTTAATAAGTTCAGTTCTACACATTGGGGTTCCTGATAGTCCTGTCAGGTTGCTATAGAAATCTTTGTGTAACCGAAGGCAAATTTAGATTCTAAGAGGAGGTACTACTCATTTGTACAAATGCATTTATTGGAACAAGGCTAGCAAGAAATTTGGATATAGAATTTTATTTTCTCAGTTGTATACAGCCTTCACTGTATTGGGGTACTGTATTTATTATTCCACCTAGAATTTTCCACCATTTGCTTTTAGAATTTAGTTGACTGTAAATACTGAATTTGGTTATGGTTTCTTTAACTATGGGACTAAGTATAGGCTTAGTTTGTGGAATATATTTATATTTATTGTTACTGTAATGGACTGGCAAGTTATTATTTACTTCTTATTTATGTATTTATCCACTTACTCTGAATGGTTGCAGAACTTATCCCTGTATTCCAAAGCTGTAGAACTTATCCCTGTATTCCAGAGTTCTTAATGGATTTTTGGGGGGAGTGAAGATTAAGAAGAACACAATAGTATCTCTTTAGTGCTTATTTTTATCAAAATATTTTTCTATAGCATTGCTGAAATAATGTATGTTTAAAAAAAGATCTAAAGATATCAATAGCTAATCAGAACCTTCTCCAAAGAAAAGTGGAGAGGATAATTTTTAATTACTGCTATGAAAAGATTTAAATTACTTTTAATTATTGCTATGAAAAGATTTAAATAAGAAGAGAATAACCTTTATTGTTACTGTAAAATTATTTATCAAGTGAATTTTGATACAATTGAAAATTAGTTTTTTTTATACACAAGAGTCCATGCCACCTATTTTTAGCATGTATGATGACAGGAGACTTCAGGGTGCAAAAAAGGGAAGTAGAATCTCTATCTCTGGTGTGTCCCTGATTTAAGCAAAAAGGAAAAAAAGGAAGAAACATTTGACATATAGTTGTGATCCTGGAATAACTAATAAGTCTAGCAACGCTGCTATTTTGTGAAAAAATGATCACTGGGGGGAAAATATACTCACACAGCAATACTTATTTACATAGTGAATAATTTTTCCATGAATTGTCCCGCAATATTGCGATGTATCCAGAAGAGAAACCCAGAAGACCCATCAGCAGGTATAACAAACACACAAAAAAAGTATTTTTGACAATGAAAAAAATTCCTTGACAATAAAGAGTAACAGAAAAAGATTGAAAGAACATGGCATGTTGCACGTTCCTATGCACTTATCTTCAATTTACAACCATTCATTTGGTGAACATTCAAAGTTACAGTGACATTGAAAAAAGTGACTTATGACAATTTTTCACAGCTATGACTATTACATTATCCCATGTAGGGGTGGGATTCAAGTTTTTAACAACTGGTTCTATGGGCATGGCTTAGGTGGTGGATGTGACTTGGTGGTCAGGTTATTGGCTGGGTGTGGCCAACTCAATATCACTCACATCGAGGCACGCATCTCCTTGCCAGGCCTCCCATGACTATGGGGATGCTGCAATAGTCGGAAGTGTGAAAAAGGGTAATAAGTCATTTTTTTCAGTGCCATTGTAACTTTGAATGGTCATTCCACACAAGCAAAGTACCAGCAAAGGAGGGGAAAAAAAACTCCAGAGAAGTTCCTGAGACAGAAAGTCTAGTCCTGCCAAGAACGTAATGAGGGTTAACGGAGAGGCAGTTTCTGTAAGCAACATCAGAATGTTTCCTTCCTGCCTTCCTTATAGGATTAGGCCAGTAATTTCTTCTAACAACCGGTTCTCTGGACTGCTTAGAATGTTAACAATCGGTTCTAGCAAATAGGTACGAACTGGTAGAATCCCACCCCTGCTTCTCACCCAAGAAACTTCTTCAGTTCTGAACTATTCTCCAAAGCCCCAGAAGGCAAGACAAGAAACAATGGGTGGAAACTAATCAAGAAGAGAAGCAACCTGGAATTGAGGACAATTTTTATAACAGTGAGAACAATGAAACAAGTGAAATGGCTTTTCCTCAGAAGTTGTAGGTACTCCATCACTGGCGAGTTTCAAAAAGAGTCTGGATAGTCTGAAATGGTATAGGATCTCCTGCTTGAGCGGGTGTTGGATTGGAAAACCTTTAAAGTCCCTTCCAACTCTGTTATTCTGTTCTGCTCTGAATTAGAAATTTCCTAGGGAGACTAGTCTAGCTAGTTAACCATTCTGAACTTCTTTCTGAACAGAACTGAACACCCACTAGATCTTGATAGAAATGTTTTCAATATAAATACTCAGTGATTATGTATTAAGACTGATTGATAAAAAGTCATTTGCAAAGCTGAAAGCAATCATTTGCTGCATTTTATAATGGGCCCTTTATAATGGCCTTTTATAAAATTGGTTCGGCCCTCAAACACAGATCTGATTTTCCATGTGGCCCCCGACAGAAATTAATTGCCCACCCCTGTGTTAGAGGCTTGATAATAGACTATACAAGGAAAAGAAATACTATGAAAAGATTAGCCTCTAAGGCCTTAGAGGATGAGTATAAAAGACTTGAAAAAGAGCTACAGAAAATGCCACAGAAAAAGGACATCAAGCTAAAAATGGATATAGTTAAACATAAAATGGGTCAAATAGAAAAAGAAGAATTAGCATAGAAAATTAGAGGTGCTAAACAGAACTATTTTGAAGACGCAAACAAACCAGGTAGATGGTTTGCATACAAATTGAGAAAGGAGAAAGAATCAAGGAAAATATTGCAATTAACAGATGACCAAGGCCAAGTTTGCTATAGTAGTAAAGAGAAGAAGGAAATCATTTGAGACTTCTATGGGAAACTATATATGCAAGAGAATATTGATGAGGAAAGAGTTAAACAGTACTTACAGAATGCTAATTTACCTCAGATACCTAAAGAGATTGAAACAATGTTAGAAAGCATTTTAACGATTATGGAGTTAACTGAAGCACTCAAGAAGCAAAATAATGGAAAGGCACCAGGCCCAGATGGACTTCCAGCAGAATTTTACAAAACATTACAAGAATCGTTGAATCTTCTATTGCTATGAATGAAGTTATTTTAAAGAAAAAGATACCTAAATCATGGTCAGAAGCCTATATTACATTTATTCCAAAAGAGAAGGCCGAGCCATTACAAATTAAGAACTATAGACCTATTTCTCTACTAAATGCAGATTATAAAATCTTTGCTTCAATTTTGGCAGAAAGACTTAAAAAATATTTAAATAATTTTATTCATCCTGATCAAAATGCATTTCTGCCAAAGAGACAAATTAAAGATAATATGAGAGTAATCTTGGACATCTTGGAATACTACGAGGCACATCCTGAAAAACAAATGACTCTGATATTTCTAGATGCACAGAAGGCATTTGATAATGGCAATTCATGTTATTACTGTTGGAACAGATGGGCTTTGCTAGAAAATTTATTCAAGCAATAGAAGCTATATACTATAAGCAAACGGCAAACGTAATGATAGAGGGAGAACTGACAGACTCTATAAATATAAGAAAAGGAACAAGACAAGGGTTCCCACTATCATCTTTTTTGTTTGTGTTAACTTTGGAAGTGCTAAACAGAAATATTAGAGATGAAAATAATATAAAAGGAATGAAAATCAAAAAGGAAGAATTTAAGCTGCAAGCATTTGCAGATGATCTGGTTTTCATCTTAGAAGACCCTCTAGAAACAGCACCAAAATTGATAGAAAAGATAGAGACATATGGAAAGGTGGCTTGAAAATAAATAAAGATAAGACAAAAATCTTGACAAAGAATATGCTATTAAGACAAAAGGAAGAACTGGCAGACCTATTGAAAATTCAGGTCACAAATAAAATCAAGTACTGGGGATATATTTGACAGCAAGTTGTAGTACACTAAAAGAGAATAATTATATCAAACTTAAACAGCAGATAGCACTAGATCTGGTAAAATGGGAAAATTTACGACTGTCACTAATACGGAGATTCAACAATCAAGATGAATATATTACCCAGAATTTTATATTTGTTTCAAACAATTCCAATTAGGCTTGGAAAAGATTACTTTGAAGATTTAAATAAAATTGTGTTGAAATATATATGCCAAGGTAAGAAAGCGAGAATAAAGTTAAAACTTTTGCAAGATGCTAGAATTAAAGGAGGATTTGGTTTGCCAAATTGGGAGTTGTATTATCAAGCTACAAATCTGATGTGGGTTAAGCAATGGATAACACTAAGAAACACTAGATTGTTGACATTAGAAGGACATGATCTGTTGTTGGGGTGGCATGCTTTTTTATGTTATAAAGGAACTAAAACACAGGGGTATTTTAGAAGACATTATATATGGGAGTCTCTGTGGTTAAACTGGGAGAAGATTAAAAGACAATGTTATTTGAAAATTCCAGTCTGGCTATTGACTATTGAAGCATTTTCTTATCCTATAATATACAAAAAGGAACAAACAGATATGGCGAAATATTGAATGAAAAGGGTGAACTCAAATCTATACAAAAACTAGAGGAACAAGGTATAAAGATAAATTGGTTTTCATATGCACAAATACATTCAAGGTATGATAAAGATTCTAAAACAGAAGGTTTCTATGATAAATTGACTGATTTAGATAAGATATTGACAGGTGCTGATGAAAAGGTGATCAAAAAATTGTATGGATATTTATTAGAAATTAAATTAGAAGAAGAACAAGTTAAAGAAACTATGATTGCTTGGGGGAAGAATTTTGTATATGGGATTGATTTAGAGAAATGGCAAAAATTGTGGTCTCAAAATTATAAAATGACAATGTCAACAGCATATAAAGAAAATTTGTATAAGATGTTTTACAGGTGGCATTTCCCCCCGACAAGAATAGCAAGAATGTTCAAAAATAAATCTGAAAAATGTTGGAAATGTCATCAGACACCTGGCTCATATTACCATATGTGGTGGACTTGTGCGGATGTTAAAAAATACTGGACTAAAATCCACATGTTGTTGGAAAAAATGACAAAAAAACATATAGACTTGAAACCAGAGATATTTTTATTGGGAATTTTATTTGAAATATATTGTAAAGACTTGAAATATCTGATTGTAAATCTATTAACAGCGGCTAGCATTGTATTTGCCAAAAACTGGAAAAATGAGAAAACACCATCACAGGAGGAAATCATTAAGAAAAAATAGGAATGTGCTGAAATGAGTAGATTGACATTTGAAATTAGAGAACAAGAGGATAAACAATTTTATAAAATTTGGGATCTTTTCTATCAATGGTTAGACAATAAAATACAGTAATGAAATATGTAGACTTTTAGAAAATAATAAATATATATTTCTTATTATATCTACAAAATGTTTTTAGCATAGATTTGGGATGATAACATGAACTGTTATAAAACAAACTAAGTAAATTATGATAATCTTGTAAAACATGAATGAATAAAAGTATTGTCAAATGATTTATTAATAATGATACTAAGGTATTTAATTTTTGATTGAAAATACGAGATTATATGCAATGTAATTGTAATTGAAGACTATGAAATGGAAGCACAAAACAATTTGTAAACCAACCGGTACACAGTATGTATACATATGGAAGATGGCTTGGTGTTTTTATGTTTTTATGTTTTGTTTAATTTGTTTTTAAAAACCAATAAAAACTTTTTTTTTTAAAGGGAAAAAATAATTTCAGCATAGTATTCTGAGAATGAAGAAAGATGTTGTTTTGGGAGAAGACTAGTTTAAAGAACCTTTCCATTCACAGAATATGTTTCAATTTTTTTGGTTTGTGGCTAAGGTAAAAAACAGAAAGGAATAGGAAGGATAAGTTAAAAACATCTCACACAGTAAATGGGGAGCACTTTGATGTTACTGAAATAGTATCAATGATTATAAATACATTTTTTATCATTCAGAATATTTTTTTCATTTCTTACTCTAATCCAGTGACTCGTATGGTTTCTTAACTGTAGATTGTTGCTTTGTTTTGTCTCTTTTTAGTTCAGAAAAACAGACATCTTCTTAGTTACCAAGGCTGTCATAAATATGCCATCATTCAGCAACATTCATTTCATTTCATCTGAATCTGGTTTTTGAAAAACATTTGGTTTTGGTGAACATTCCAGCATGCGGATGTTTCCTCCAAAGCTTAGCCTGCCAATCCATATTCTGCAAATTACAGTGGAAATTTCTTTTAAAAAACAACAACAAAAGAAATTCCAGAACATTTAGTATTTGTCCAAGTTTGAAACTGTAGTATTTTCAGGTGGTTATTTTAACTTACTTATCTGACTGTATAAACAAAAGAGACTAACAGAATAATATAAGCATGATTTAACTGGGCATCATGGATTTCAATTTTTTTTAAAGTGAAGGAAACAAGAGCATGCAATAGATACAAACACAAAGTTAACCGCACCAAACTTGATTGCAGGAAATGTCAGAGCCAGATTTATGGGGAACAACACCTAATACATGGACACATGCCCTTTGCAGAAGGAAGAGAAGTCACTTGACAGAGGCAGGGGTGGGATTCTACAGGTTCGCACTTATTCACTAGAACCGGTTGTTAACATTCTAAGCAGTTCGGAGAACCGGTTGTTAGAAGAAATTACTGGCCTAATCCTGTAAGGAAGTCAGGAAGGAAACATTCTGGTGTTGCTTACAGAAACTGCCTCTTCGTTAAGCCTTATTACATTCTTGGCAGGACTAGACTTCCTGTCTCTGGAACTTCTCTGGAGTTGTTTTCCTCTTCTTTGCAGGTACTTTGCTTGTATGGAGTGACCATTCAAAGTTACAATGGCACTGAAAAAAGTGACTTATGACCCTTTTTCACACTTACGACTGTTGCAGCATCCCCACAGTCATGAGAAGCCAGGTGAGGAGATGCGTGCCTCAATGTTAACACAGTTGAGAAAGTCACAAGAAGAGTTCTCCACTCCTCTACTCGTTGTAGAATACCTTATGCCACCAGACTTGAAATTCTAGACCTAGAAAACCTTGAATTACACTGTCTTCGGTCTGATCTAAGTATGGTATATAAAATCATACATTGCAATGACTTACCTGTCAATGAATACTTCAGCCTCAACCATAAGAACACAAGAGCATGCAATAGATACAAACTCAAAGTTAACCGCACCAAACTTGATTGCAGGAAATACGACTTCAGCAACAGAGTGATCAATGTCTGGAATACTCTACCTGACTCTGTGGTTTCTTCCCCAAACCCCAAAAACTTTAACCTTAGACTTTCTACTATTGACCTCACCCCTTTCCTAAGAGGTCTGTAGGGGGCGTGCATAAGTGCACCAACCTGCCTACCATCTCTGTCCTATTGTTTCTTTTATTTTTCTTATATGTACCCATTTCATGTATTTATAACTATGTATATACTTGTTATCTTGTAAGCGATTAATAAATCAAATAAATAAATAAAATAAATGTGACTGATGTTGAGGTGGCCACACCCAGCCAGTCACATTTCCACCAAGCCATGCCCACCAATTAAGCCATGACCACAGAACTGGTTGTTAAAAAAATTGAATCCCACCCCTGGATAGAGGCCTAAAATATGGATCTAGTCTAGTTCAAATTATGGTTCAAATAATTCTCAGATGGATTGATAATTTTTATACAAGAAAGTAAAATGGATATATTCAAGTAATATTGCAAGAATTTTTTTAATATTTACCACAATGAATAATATATCAGGCAGCTAGCTTTAGCAGATAAATAGAAATGGGGTGGTGAAGAGAAAAAAATGTAAGGTGCAATGAAAAGTGGAAGTGTGGCAACTAAAATGTCTGTCGGTTTTAGGAAATTTCCATGATCAACAGAAGCCTTATTCAGATCATGTTAAGCAAAAGTGAATTAAAAATATGACTAAAATATGTTGTTGATAAATGTTTAGTAATTTTTTAAAAAAGCTATTTAGTTTCTATAGCTTAAATTTTGGAATAGATTAAAAAAAATTGTCCTAAATTTCTTCCCAAAAAACTGAAGAATTAACTTCTATCTCACCTATTCAACACAATCTGAGTTGGGAAATTGAAGAGATGGGGCAATAAATTTCTCACTCCAGCCTCCATGTTTTGTTTGTCAGTCTCCTTGGAGCCTACATTGAAGACTCCATCCTTGTTGTTTGGGAATTATTGGAGCTCTAATGCAGCACTTCTGGAAGGCATGAGTTTTAAATAAGGCTGTTATATAATATGAAATAGTCTCGGGACTTGGGGAAAAAACAGTTTCTAAATTGTTTCCAGAGGCCAAAATGCTTCCACCTTTTTGTTCTTTCGTTGTAGTCAGTGACAAATGTGCATCCATTAACATTTGAATTTTTCATCTACTAAGTCATTTCATATACTAAAAACCACTGGTATTTTATACCAAAAACCATGTCACTACCTGAATTAATGGCTACTGTCTGTTCTGAGGAAATAGTAAGAAACGGAGGAAAATACAGTATATCCAAAAAAGCTGAAATTAATTCAAGAAAAGCTTGGTAATTTTCTGTGTACCATCCCTCTTTACACAGCAATTGAATCTGTTTTTAGTTTAGCTATCAATTTAACAATAAATTTAATTATATACCAAAATGTTTGGAAAGCAATCTCTATTTCATTCAAGTTGCATCATTGATCTGTCTTAAATATTCAGCATTTTTATGATTAAAATACCAGTAATCTTTCTTTTTTAAGTGAAAGAAGGTTGTAAGGTATTTACTGTAAAATATTCCTTAAATCTTTTGTAGGAACTGGAGAAGATTTGTGTAGGTAACATAGAATGATATGGTACATTTATATATTGTGCTGGGGAATAAATTATGGTGTATAAGGTGGGGTGGGGGCAAGAGAAAGAAAGCAAATTAATGATGCCTTTCCTACCTTGCTTAAATTTCTCTTTTAGTGTTTATTCTGCTAATGTTGCTCTATTGGATGAATAATGGATCACAGTCCAAACAAATCTGGGTTAATTTAAGAACATTAGCATGATACAGCCATAGGAAAAAAGCAAATTCACTCTCTAATTTATATTTGCCTTTAAAATGGTTTTTGCTTTTCAAGGAGAGTAAAAGATCTTCCTGAAGATCTTGGTGGCCTCAAGAGTATATTCATGTATTTCTTTGAAACAATAAGGTTTGCCATGTTTTAATTTCCCGCTCTAATCTGTAGTCCTGGTATTCTTTTTTTTTTTTGAAACAAATTTTTATTAATTTTAAAGATAAAACAACACATCATTAACCATTAAATACATAAACACATAAAACCTCTTAACATTGTAAATCCTTACAAGTCAAACAAAACATTATTTTTATACAGCATAATTCCAATTTATCCCATCTCCATATGGACACACAAATATCTTTCAGCAAATTTCTCATTATTTCTCTTTACTCCTATTCAATTTCATTTCTCTTCCATATTTATCCATTTTATAGTCATCATATTCTTTTCTTTCTGGCTTGTTTAAATTATTCTCATCTAACATTCCTCCAAGGTTTTATTGATTCTCTTTTCCTTTTTTTTATAAAAAACAAATTTTGTTAGTTTTACCATAAACACAATACACAAACATACAAACACAAAACATAAACAAAACTAAAAGATCTTTTCTGAAGGTTGTCTGTTCCCGGGTTAAAACTCTTCACACAGACACAAATTCAAACATCATATTCAACCCATATCTCCTTCCATATCTTATTATCATTTTCTTTTTTTTATATATATATATAAAAACCATTTTTATCAGTTTTATAAAAACAATGCACAAAGAATCAAGGCATAGCAGCTTATAAATTCTTTTCTAAGAAAAAATAATAATAAAAGATCAATAAGGCATAACATTTCCAGATTATAATATCAATATTTCATATAATATTAACTTCATATCTTGTCCCTACTTCTCCTTTCCATCCAAATTATTTATTAATTAAAATTTTATTGCCTTTTATCAATATACAAAATCCAAAAAAAAAAGCATATATATCCTTCCATATCTTATTACCATTTTCAACAACATTCTTTGTCTGTTCTATTTCCAATTATCCATTCATCTTTTTTTTCTTTTACCATACTTCTCCTGTACACCAATTGGAGTAACATCTATAACTCATTACCCTAACTTAGAAATACTACATATAGCAATCTTTCTTGGGATTCTATTTAAAAGATTCTAAAATTACATAATAAATTTTATATTCTAAATATACATATAAAAACACACTCTTATATACCCTCCAGAATCCCTCTTTTAATCTAAATTAAATTCACCCATTGTCTCTAAATAAACTTTTTTTCTTTAGGTCTTGCTTCCCCCCATTAAGGCTTCTCCTCCCCCCCTTTCTCTCTTGCTTATTCTTCTCCTTGCCCTTTCTACCCCTTTGCTTTTTCCCTTCGCTTTTCTTACTCCTTTTCCTTTGCTTTCTAACCTTGCCTCCATCTTTTCGCTCATTTTTCTCTCTTTTGGTTGTTTTTATAATTCTTAAAATCCCCTTTTTCTTATCCTTTTTCTCCTCCTCTCCGGAAGGGACCAATTGTTCATCAAAGATGGCTTCTTCTTCCTCTTCTTCCTTGTCCCAGTCCTTCTGCTGCGTAATCATCTTTTCAACAGAACATAACGCCATTTCTAAGAATTGAAACAAAGCGCCCAAAGTATCTTCTTTTTTATATTTTTGATATTCAATCTCTAGTTCATCCACAAACGATGCCATTATAAAAAGGGAAACTTTTTCCAAAACAACCACAAGTATTTTTAATCAAAGACAATCAAAAGCAATTTAAAAAAAAAAAATTCCAAAAGTTAATACTTTTCTTCCTTCTTCTCTTTCTCTTTCTGGATTAATTTTTATTCAAAGAGGTCCAATTACCATATATCTTCCTTTGGGATCCACAAAGACGTTCTAGACAATCTCCTCCTTTTTCAGCTTCTGCTCCAATTTTTTTTCTCCCTTCCCACTTGCAATGACAATTTTAAATAATCAGAAATCCATACCTCCAGCAAAGATTTTCCAATTTCTTAAATTTTTCAATGTCCAAAAATCCCTTTGTCTCTTAGCTTCAACTTTCAAAGCAATCCACTTTCAATGTCTAATATATCCAAATATTTCTGCTATTTCTGTGGGGTGGGAGAGTAAAAAAAAAAAAAAAAAGTTCCCTTTAACAGCTTCTCCGCCGCTTTTCGCTCTTCTTAGGGATACAATGTATCCTCCAGCAATTCAAGCAACTCAATTCCAGGCAATTTAAAAGGTGTTACTTGACCCGGCTCAGACAGAACTTTCACTCTTCACACTTCCTCCAGCACAGTTCTTACCCGGTTGCTGGCTTCTTCGTGGCGGCCATTGCTGACCGCCGCTCCACCGCCTTGGGAAAAAGGGGTTTTCCCGGAGAAGGGGGGGGTCTGCGACACCCCCACCTCCCTATCCGACTCCCCTCTCTCTTCAGCTGTCCCTACAGGGCAGCCATATCCCCCTGACCCATCTGGATCGGGGGTACCTCGACGGCTAGCACAGCAGGAATCGCGAGCTGTCGCGAATTCCTGCTGCCCCGAAGCCACGCAAAACCGGAAGTTTCTGTAGTCCTGGTATTCTTATCCAATATTAATCATTGCTGATCCTTTTAAACATTTTTTTTAAAGAGAAACTTTACAACAGGTAGAGTGTTCCCTGTTATTCTCCCACCTTCCCACCCTCACAAAAAAACCTTTGGTTATTTTCTTAGGAATGCATATATTTTATTAGCCACATTCATTCAGTAGAAGGCTGAAAGTATGTTCGATGTGTGTGTGTGTCTAGCTTTCCATGACAGATATAAAGAATGTTCACCGTGAGATTTTAACAGTTCCTTTTGCAACTTGTGGACATTACTACCTCCAAAATACCTAAGCTTTGTTGGAAACTGTTGTTCCATAAAACTTTCTGAGGGCAAAAGATTAAAATTTACTTCTGATATATTTGGTGGTTCCATACATTATGTACTGCCATGTTTTTATTGTGGCTTATGAGATAAATAATAAGTGACGAGATTCACATTGCACGTTAATAAAACATAGATTTTCAGTTTTCATGGTGAGTTTGAAGTGTAGGATAAAAACAGATGTACAGATACAGATTAACAGATTAACAGAGTTGGAAGGGATCTTGTAGGTCATCTAGTCCAATTTCCCAACCAAGCAGGAGACTCTATACCATTTCTGAAAAATGGCCAATCCCTTCTTGAAAGCTTTCAGTGATGAAGCTCCCACACCATCCAAAGGCAAGCTGTTCCATTGGTAGGTTGTTCTCACTGTCAGAAAATTTCTCCTTACTTCTAGGTTAAATCTCTCCTTGACCATCATTTCTTGTCTGGCCTTCAGGTACCTTGGAAAATAGCTTGACCCCCCCCCCTCTGTGGTAGCCCCTCAAACTTTGGAACACTGTTATCATGGTGGAATCACCTGGTCCTTCTCTTCACTAGACTAGTCATACTGAGTACTTGCAACTGTTTTAGCCTCCAGTCTCCTAATCATCTTGGTTGATCTTCTCTGCACTTTTTTTAAGAGTCTCAATATCTTTTTTATAATATGATGACGAAAACTGGATACAGTATTCTAGGGTTGGTCTTACTAATTGGTACCTCACAATATTTTTTTTCAATAATTTTTTTATTTTTATATTTTAAAAAACATATCTTTTGGTGAACAATGTGGTTCCAGGTTTTTACATTTCAATACAAACATGACCATGCATATTCATCTTTCATATTCAATTTCATATCGTATTATCACTTATTTCATTTTCCTTTAAAATTCTCAAATATTCTAATATTTATTACACTTATTTTATCCAATTCCAATTCCTATCATAACTTATTTCATTTTTCTTTAAATATTCTCAAATCTTGTATTACAATATTATCTAAGATTCTTATTTCATTTCTATATTTGTTCACATATTTACTCTTATCTATCACATTTGCAATTTTATTACATACTATTATTCCATTCATTGTTCAATAGGTTCCATCCTAATTCTAATAATCCAAAAGTTGTTCCCTTTAATTGTCAATTTGAGTTTGCTGCCCCTTTGCCTTATACACTCCCCCAATTTATTATCTTTAAATCCTTATAAATATTTACCATAATATAATCATTTTTAATTATCACATTAATATCAATAATCTAACTACTAAATATCACATATGCATATATATATGAGTCAGATTCTGCATGGTATTCTTTTACTTAATTACATTCTAGATCATCTATTTGTTTCAAAAATATTACTCTGTTCAATTAATTTTAGAAACTGATAGTCATCTTTCCATTACAGTTCTCATAGTTCATTTTAACTTTATTCATTGCATTATTAAATCTCAATATATTTACAATAAATTACCATTTCCATATCTATTTCAATTAAATCTATATCTGGTTTAACAATAATCCTTAGGAAAAAATATCAGTTCCATTCTTTTCTATTTTTAAATTTATGTTCTTATATATCACTACACAATACCTTGCAGAATCCCCTTTCCTGTTCTTCTTCTATCCATTGTCTCTCATCCTCCTGACTATATAACTTCATTTCACTTTGTTTGCTTTCTGCTTCCCATCATTTTCTGATCCTTTCTCTTAATTCCCATTTTTTCCATTATTATTTCCCACCATTTCCAATTATTTATTTTATTCCCCACTTTCTCTTGGTTTTTCCTCTGTAATTCCCTCTTCTGCTGTTTCCTTTTCTTTTGTTTAATTTTCCAAACAATTTCCCCATTAATTATCACATCAAACCTCAAGTTTTTAGATTTAATTCACACACACACACACATAGTTTTAATGTTCGTTGTTCCACTTGTTCTTTAAGGCTGGTTTTCTCTTTATTTAACTTCTCCCCCTCTGGTTCTCTTTGTTCTTCTTCAATCTGCATCACCATTTCTAATTTTTGTAGTATAATATTTCCAAGCTTTCTTTTATCATTTCCTTCATATTTTGTAGTTCCAATTTTATTTCCAAACATAATTCTCCCATTTTATACTCTTCTTCTTTTTTCTCCATTTTCTTTAATATTTATGTCCAATCCAATTGTCCAGTAATTCATTACAACCAGTGTCTTTTATATTTAATTTCAACAGTCAGTGTCCATAAATCTTTGTTTCCAGGTTGCTTCTGTTAACTTCTTTTCCAACTTTTTCCCAAAGTCACCAAATAATCCCAGGGCAATTTCTTCACATATTGTTTTTTTCTTATAATACTCTAGCATTTTACTTTTGAGGGTTTTTATTTTATTGTAATGGAATTCCTTTTATTTCCTTTCAAATTTCAATTTTAAAAAGATCAAGCACTTGTGAAAGAGTCACTGAAATTTTTCCTTTACCATTAGGTGGTGCTCTCAGTTCTGTTTCCACGTTTCACCCTTTCTTTTCACTTTTTCTTTTTTTTAAAGTTGTTATTAATATCACTAAGCCCAATTATTAGCTCTTATTTCTTTTTAACATATCCAATTCCAGCATTTAATTATACCTATTTAGTTCCAAAATTCAAATAATTATTCAATTTAATTTCCAAGCCTTTTATAATATAATCCAATATTTTCCTCTGAATTTTCTGTCTCCAAATTAATTATTTTTAAAGTCCAAAACCAATTTTACAAGTTTCCAATTTTCTTCACTCTTTCTTTGGTCACTACTTCTACACTCTTTCATTTAAAAATTCTTTGTTTCTTACTTCTGGGCTACCTTAATTTCCATGTATTTCATCTGGTTCACACACTGCTGGCAGCTTCACCACTCCAGCACAATCTTAGTTTCCCAGACTGCCTCCTGTCTTCATGCTGACCATTTTTGACCACCGCTGCAACTTGTCTTTGGAAGGAGTTTACCTTGTCAGGGAGGGGAGATGTGTCTCCCCTTGGCCCTCCAGGTGTTCCCCCTTTCTTCACCACCTTTCCAGGGTGGTTGTGGTCTCAATTGGGAACCTCCAACAAGCAAGTACAGAGCAAAATCGCGCACAATCACGGATTCCGCTATGATGCGATGGAAGCAAAACTGGAAGTCCCCTTACCTCACTTGATCTTGATTTTGTCAGTGCAATTTAGGATTGCATTGGCTTTTGGGGCTGCTGCCGCACATGCTGGCTCATATTTAATTGGTTGTCCACTAAGACTTCAAGATCCCTCTCATTGTTACTGCTATTAATATTGTTTCATCCAGTCTATATTTTTCGTGTCTAAGTGTAAGACTTTACTTTTTTGTACATTGAATTTCATTTTATAGATAGGGCCCAGTGTTCAAGACTGTCAAGATTCATTTGGATCTTGAACCTATCACCTAGGGTGTTGGATATTCCTGCCAGCTTAATATCATCCGCAAATTTGGCAAGTTTTCCTTCTATTCCCTCATCTAAGTCATTGATGAAGATATTGAAGATATTAGGCCTAAGAAGGAACTTTGTGATACCCCACTGTTTACTTTCTTCCGTGTAGATGTAGACCCATTAAGGAATACTTGTTGAGTATGGTTTGTCAGCCAGTTATGAATCCATCTGGTGGTGATGCTATCTATCCTACTTTTTTCTAGCTTACCAAAATGTAGGTTGTGGTCTACTTTGTCTAAAGCCTTGTTGAAATCTAAGTATATTATATCCACAGTATTTCACTGGTCTACTAAATTTTAATCAGTATGTTGAGGTATAAAATAAGATTGATTTGGCATGATCTGTTTTTAACAAACCCATGCTGACTGCTAGTTATTACTTTACTCATTTCTAGATGTTAGCAGATCTGTTTTTTATTATCTTTTCCACTGTCTGCCCAGGTATTGATGCTAGGCTGATTGTCTATAGCATGGTGTTAAACTCACCATGTCACGTTGCCGTCACATGACGTTTTATGACCTTTTCCACATTCACAGAGCAGGGGATGGTATGGCCTGCACATGACGCATCTGGCCAATGGGCTGCCAGTTTGATACCTCTGGTCTATAGTTCCTGGGTCTGGTTTTTTTCCCTTTTTTGAAGATGGGAACCATATCAGCTCTTTTTCAGTCGTCTGCTAGTTCCCTGGTGCTCCAGAATTTTTGAAAGATGTGGTACAGTGGTTCTGAAATGACATCCACCAGCTCCTTTAGAACTCTGGAATATAATCCATCAGATCCTGGTGATTTGCATTCATCAAGATCAACAAGTGTTCTCTTTTTTGCTTATTTTAACTTATTTCTAGTGAGTCTTTTACAGTTATGTTTTTGGTAGGTTAGGCTATAGTTTCTTTTTGCATGAGGTACCCTCACGTAAAAAGAAACTATAGCCCAACGTACCAAATGTGAAGAATGAGTGAAGCATCTCTGCTTTCTTTCTTCTACCTGATACTTCCTTGCCCTTTTCTCTCTTTAGTAGACCAACTATTTCCTTGATTTTTGTCTTGTTATTTATGTTACTGTATATCACATAGTAATTTAGTGCAGGTTACTAAATCAGAGTAGGAACTAGTTTGCAGATGTTAAGTTTTACATTGCTAGTCAATCAAAAATAAATCTATGTGTAGATTTCTACAGTTGCTAAGTCAAAAACCAAACAATTATGGATCACAATTGTGTTTCTCATCAGAAACCTCATAATTATCTCCTCAATGCTTCACTGGGAAATTTTACAAACTAATGTTTGGACACCCATGATGGAGATTGTGATAATTGATGATTTTGCTTTTCAAACCTTTAAAACTCCTTTCATGGAACTCTATGCACATGAGCTGTTTTCCATTTGGCTTTTCAGTTTTTATAGGCAAAACTGAAATCATAAAAAAAAATCATAAAAACAGTTGTATGTAATTTCATGTCTATCACTAAAACAATTTCAAACGTGCCAAGGATTTAGAAACCTTTCTTTATAGCACGATGGCCACCTCTCATTTTTGCCCTGTTTCCTAATGTCTCCAGGGTATAAGGGTTGAGCTGAAAATCTTTCCCAGTTTTTTTTCTAATGGAGATCACGCACACCTTCATGACAGACTGCTCCTTTGTTGCACTGCTCACCAAACCCATGTCTGCATTTCTTTTCCTTTTTAGTGTACATGTTGTCTTGCACTTTGGATTGTTAGACTATATCAAAAAGCCAGAAAACATAGTGTTCCCCAGCTGTTTTTGTTGCACTTGGGGTTCTCCCTACAGAAACATGGTACATTTCACTTTCCCAACTCTCTCACACAGATATGATAGTGTGTTCCTGTCCTTCCTTTTTTTTTTCTTTTTTGAAATATCCTTCGGGTTTTATTGCTTACACAGATTAAAATGTCAACTTATTAAATATTTCTATTTCCTTTTGTCCTTTTTCAAAGAATTATGGTGTAACATCTCTCTCTTTCTGTCTCTTTCTCTTTTATTCTCCATCTCTAAAAAGTATGGAGGGAGGGAAGCTTTCCCCTAGGTTTGCACATATATTTTGAAAAATAGTTCTATTGACAGAATCGGCAAGCTTTCATCACTTTTAGGTTTGGCCAAGCCATTAATGCATTTATTGCTTTTGGCATCAGGTGACTGGAGTGGTTAGTTGCTTGAATTTTCATTCTGTCTCTCCTTTCTTTCCCCCTCTTTCTAATAGATGGCTGTATTTTACACCCCTTTGCCATTCCTTTTCCTTGCTAATAGCACCAAGTGACAGCTTTTGATTAGAGGAGACTTGAAAAGAACCTGGCAAGCAAAGCCATTACATTAAAACTCAGACAGATGCCTGCTCTCAAGAACCTTTTCTGGATGGCAGGTGGTTACCCGCCTAAGAGATAATTCAGCTTTCTCTTCTTGCTCTTTCACCTGAAATGGGGGGAGGGTGAGAGGAATTGGAGTGATAATTTGCCATCATAACATTTATAATTACCTTCCCCCCCTCAGATCAGTTTGGTTTTAAAAAATAAAAATATTATTATGGTGTTATAAGGGATATGATCGTAGGAATAATCTGTGGCATTACTCACTTATGTATGTAAATCTGTATCTAAAGTGTTACCACGTTAAACAGTGAATGAATTTATTTATTTGATGAAATGTGTTATGAACTAATAAAAGCGCTTAAATAAAAGCACAGAACTTAACACTGGCGACGAAGGTGGGATGCGGAGACATCAGAGCTGACTGAACACTACAGAGCACCAAACAGAGCACGTGGCTGAAGGCACATCAACAACGGAAACCATGTCCGGTGGCACCATACCACCCGCTCCATTTGACCCGGCACAAGAAGACAGACTCATACATAGACCGGTTCCAGATGTTTCTGGAGACTAACAACTTGAAGGATGCCACTACAGGGAAAAAGCGAGCAGTGTTCCTGACCCATTGTGGGCCTGCCATCTTTAAGATGGCCAAGGCACTAGCGAAACTGGCTGAGGTGAAAACCATGGACTGGGACGTCCTTGCGCCCCTTCTACAGGCCCACTATACACCCACCGTACCAACGCTTGTACGAAGACATGAATTTTACCAGAGGGACCAGCGGAAAAGAGAGAGCATTGCAGATTTCATCGCGGATCTCCGGAACCTGGGAGGCCTCTGTGGGTTTACAGACCTCGAAGAAGCTCTGAGAGACCGAATAATTCTGGGATTAGATGACCACACTACGCAGAGCAAGATCATGGCCAAAGGGGACATCGACCTTACTGATGTCATCAAGGACGCTACTGCAGCAGAAGCAACCAGGAAGTCAGCCGCCCGAATGCGCTGCACCAACGCACCGCTCCGTCAACTCGCCAGCGATACCTCACCTCGCCTAGAGAGGCACACAACAGCTACCCACCATGAGGACCTCGAATCGCCATCAGAAAGTGATGAGGAGGAGGTCAACTGGCTCTAGTCTGAACATGACCAACACCATCAGCGGAATCAAAGACTACCGCACTAATGCGCGGGTTGTGGAGCAAACCAGCCGCAATCAGATTGCAAATTCCTCGACGCGCTCTGCCATTTCTGTGGGAAAAGAGGCCACATCGGGAAGGTCTGTAGAAGCAAGCAAGGATCCAGCCCACTTCAGAGGGGAAACAATTACCACCATTCCACAGGGAATTGCCCTGTGAGTCAGGAACATTTGAACTACCAATGGAACAACCACTCCTACAGAAATAAAACACCAGCCATTTTATCAAGAAGAGAAGAGGCACACCAAACCATTACAATCGGTCACGCCTCATCGCTAGATGCAAAGAAGATCCGAGTGAAGGTCACCATCAAAAACCAGCCTTGTGTGATGGAAGTCGATTCAGGATCGTCCCTCTCAATGGTTTCCTGGAAGACTCTTAAACAATTAATCCCTGCCATCCGGCATCAAGACCTCAGAGTCCAAAGAATCATACTGAAAGATTATCAGGGGAACCGAATTCCGGTCGTTGGATCCAGCCAAGTCCAAGTATCATTCAAAAATCGTACTGCGTCATCACCACTGACCGTCGTCGACCGTGACTGGCCTAGCTTGTTAGGCCTTCAATGGTTCGCCCCACTCGGGATTGAGGTAGCCAGCATTCACCAAACCAAAAGCGATGACTTGGAGGAGGCCATCGTCCAGGAATTCCAGGACGTTTTTGCAGACAAACTAGGCGAGTACACGGGGACCCCGATATCATTTAACCTTAAACCTGAAGTAGCTCCCATCTGCCTTAAGCCTCGTCGGGTACCTTTTGCCCTTAAACCAAAAATTGACAAGCAGCTCGATAAATTAATAGCCCAGGGTGTTTTAGAACCAACTGACCACGCCTGTTGGGAAACCTCAATTGTAACACCCATCAAACTGGATGGATCGTTAAGGATTTGTGGGGACTACCAGGCCACCCTTAATCACGCCCTTCAACAGAACGCTTACCCGGTGCCGGTGGTACAACACCTTCTCCATTCCCTGGGGGGCAGAAAAGTCTTCGCTAAATTGGATTTAGCACAGGCCTACCAACAACTGCCTGTAGATAAAAAAAACCGCAGAGGCACAGATGATCATTACGCACCGAGGCGCCTTTAGGTGCAACCGATTCCAATTCAGAATGAGCTTAGCCCCAGGGATTTTTCAAAGTCTGATGGAGAGACTCTTGCAAGGGATCAAGGGGGTCGTGCCATACTTTGATGGCGTTTTAATTGCTGCCCCGAATAGAGAAATACTTGAAAAGCGTCTTAAAATGGTTCTCCAGAAATTTAAAGACTCTGGCCTTAAGGTTAAAAAAAAAAAAATGTCAATTGTGTACAGATAAAGTAGAGTTCCTGGGGTACCTAATCGATAAACAAGGCATTCACCCCACTAATAGCAAACTAAGGGCAATCAAAAACACCCCAAGACCCAGAAATAGGACTGATCTCCAAGCTTTCCTGGGGCTCATTAACTTTTACAACATCTTCTTGCCCCAGAAAGCGACCGTAGCTGAGCCCTTACATAGACTTCTCGACAAAAAAGCAACCTGGGTCTGGGGACACTGCGAGGAGCACGCATTCCAACAAGTGAAAAATTTACTAACCTCAGATGCTGTTTTAATGCAGTATAACGAGACTCTGCCTTTAACAATTACATGTGACGCGTCACCGTTTGGAGTAGGAGCCATTTTGAGTCATGTGTTACCAAATGGTAGTGAGGCCCCTATTGCCTATTTTTCAAGGACCCTATCAAAGGCTGAATGTAACTATAGCCAGATCGACAAAGAGGCTCTTGCTGTTGTATCTGCTGTGAAACGGTTTCATGAATATGTGTATGGATGAGTTTTTACTATTGTTACTGACCACAAAACTTTGCTAGGGATTATAGCAGGAGACAAGCCAACCCCTTATATATTGTCACCTAGAATGACTCGCTGGTCGGAGTTTTTAGCTGTGTACAACTATAAATTACAACACTGCCCGGGGAAAGCCATTCCCCACGCTGATGCATTGAGCTGTGCCCCACTTCCGGAAACCGTCGACGACCCAGCTCTGACCCTTATGACACTCCAGATTGAAACGCTACATTCACCACCGCTAACAACCAGAGACATTGCAATCGAAACAAAATGAGATCCTGTCTTGGCGCGAGTTCTTAGCTGGGTCGAACGAGGATGGCCAATAGAACAAACCCCTGATGACTTCACCCCTTTCAGAAACCAGAAAACAGAACTTTTTTTGCAAAAAGGCTGCATCCTATGGGGAGATAGAGTCGTCCCTCCAGAGTGGTTACAATGAGCAGTATTGAAAACATTGCATGATGGACACCCCGGCATCATGCGTATGAAAGCGCTCGCATGAAGCTACGCATGGTGGCTGGGCATTATTTGAAAATTCCAGTTTGGTTATCGACTATTGAAGCATTTTCCTATCCTATAATTTATAAGAAGGAACAAACAGTTAGATATGGGGAACTCTTGGATGAAAAGGGTGAACTTAAATCGATGCAAAACTTAGAGGAACAAGGTATAAGGATGAATTGGTTTTCATATGCGCAAATACATTCAAGGTATGATGAAGATTCTAAAACGGAGGGATTCTATGATAAGCAGACTGATTTAGATAAGATCTTGATGGGTACTGATGAGAAGGTGATTAAAAAATTATATGGTTATTTACTGGGAATGAAATTAGAGGAAGAACAAGTCAAAGAAACTATAATTGTTTGGGGGAAGAATTTTGGATATGGGATTGATCTAGAGAAATGACAGAAATTGTGGTCTCAAAATTATAAAATGACAATGTCAACAGCATATAAAGAAAACTTGTATAAGATATTTTACAGGTGGCACTTTCCCCTAACAAGAATAGCAAGAATGTTAAAGAACAAATCTGAAAAATGCTGGAAATGTCATCAGATACCCGGCTCGTATTACCATATGTGGTGGACTTGTGAGGACGCTAGAAAATATTGGACTATAATTCGCATGTGGTTGGAAAAAATGACAAAGAAACACATAGACTTGAAACCAGAGATCTTCTTATTGGGAATTTTACCTGATATATATAGTAAAGATTTGAAGTACCTGATTGTAAATGTATTAACAGCGGCTAGGATTGTATTTGCTAAAAATTGGAAGAATGAGAAAATACCGTTACAGGAAGAAATTAAGAAAATATTGGAATGTGCTGAGATGAGTAGATTGACATTTGAAATTAGAGAGCAAGAGGATAAACAATTTTATGAAATTTGGGATCTTTTTTATCAATGGCTAGATGATAAAATATGATAATAGAATATTTAGAATGCTAGACAGTAAGGAATATCTTTATTTTGCTATTATTTTGTTATTTGACATTATATTTATAAAGGGTTTTTTAGGATTGATTTGATATGATTATATGATTTGTTATAGAGTAAACTGGTTTAAAGTATTGTTAGCTCATAAAGCATGAATGATTAAAAATATAGTCAAAAACTTCTTTTTTTAGTGATATTAGGATATATAAGTTTGGATTGACAATATGAGTTGTTATGTAACATAATTGTAATTGAGACCACAGAATGAATGCACAAAAGTGATGAACCAACTGATACACTGCATGTACATATGAGAGTTGATGTTTTTATGTTTTGTTTGTCTTGTTTGTTTGTAGAAAATTAATAAAATCTTTTTCAAAAAAAAAAAGAAAGTGCTCGCACGAAGCTATGCATGGTGGTTGGGCATCAACAAACAGATCAAAGCCTGGGTAAAGACTTGTTTAAAGTGCCAAGAAGTCAGCAGTGCCCCGCCTAGAGCAACTCCAACAGAATGGGAAACCCCCCGGGGGCCGTGGTCCCGCATCCACATTGATTTTGCGGGACCTACTAAAGGACATACATTCCTCCTAATAGTGGATGCCTATTCCAACTGGCTCAAGATCCACGAAATGAAGAATACTACAACAGAGTCCGTCATCCGAAAATTGAATAGGCTATTCACAACGCACGGGCTGCCAAACGTTCTGGTCTCCGACAACGTAGCCCAGTTCACTGCGCTGGTTTTTGAACAATACTTAGCGGACCGGGGTATCCACCATGCGCTAACTTTGCCAGCGCATCCTGTGGCTAACGGCAGGGCCGAGAGCCTGGTACAATTTTTAAAAAAAACTCTCCACAAAATGGACTATGGGGACACTGACAACAAAATAAACAGAATACTCCTACTCCAACACATCACTCCGCACAGCGTCACCAACAAGACTCCAGCTGAACTGTTGATGGGACGCAAGCTCTGTTCCCACCTCGACTGGCTTCACCCATCCTACGAGCCAGAGAAACCCTGTGGATCTAGCAGAAAATGCCATGAGTTCAAGGTAGGCGACTTAGTTTTTGCCAAAAACCTCTCCAGCAAACCATTATGGGTCGAAGCAACCGTAATTCAAACCACCGGGCCCAGATCATACCGTGTGCAAACCTGCGACGGAAAAATATGGAAACACCATATAGATCAGCTTCGCTCTCGGCTACAACCCAGTTCCCACGACTTCTGTGACTCCCAAACTGAGGGGGGAGGGGATGTCGAAGAAACTGAATTCGAGATGGTGGAAAGCAGAAGCGAAGGAAGTCAGCAAGCGGGCGTAATAAATGAAGAAGAATCAAGGAGGGAAGTGTCCTCACCACAGAGGAATACCTCAACGGAGGCTAGCCCGCAAAGATCGGAGGACAACAATGACAGAATTAGCGGCACCGAGTCGTCCAGTGAGAATGCGGAACCACCTGTACCAGATATGTCCAAAAACGTCCCACCAAAACCGGATTACAGACAGGAACCGGTGAGACAGCGCAAATCTAATAGACAGTTAAAACAACCTATATATCTTAGGGATTACATCACCGCACCCCTCAAACGGAACCTGGGGGGAAGGGGTGTTATGAACTAATAAAAGCACTTAAATAAAGTCTTAACAAACCTTAAACAAAAAGCAGGGTTCTGATCCTGCACTTCTGATTGGCCAATAATAGCGATATTGGATTGGTCTGTTCTGGGGAATCTGATTGGCTGTTGACGAGCCACTCTCATTGGTTCAAGGGTTTAACACTTCCATGTTTCTCATTGGTTAATAGGTCAGCAGCCTGCCCTATAAAAGGGCTGCTGCTGCCCTAGGGTTTGCTCTGTTCAGAATGATTAATAAAGAGTTGAAGTTCACTGTTCACTGCCTCGTCTCCGTTCCTTGCGCCCATGCGCAGAACTTAACAAAATGGTATCTTCCATAACCCTTCTCTGAAATCTAATAGAAGGCAAGTTCTAGAATGCCTTTTCTAAAGTTCTAAAACTATTCGTTTTATGTGTGAAAGTTGCGGGGGAGGAATTTTTTTATGGAACATTTAATCATGATTCCAGAGTCATATTTTATTCTCCTAATGAGCAATCCTCAAGTTGTGCCCTTTTGTACTTCAGACTTAGGTATATTTCATCTACTTAATCAAAATAAGAAATCTCAGTTATGTTTTGTTTTGGGTCCTTTCTATGGAGTTGATCCCTGAACATTTTCTCAGCCTCTTTTCCAGATGGTGCCACCATCTGGGCAAACAAGAACTATGAAAGGACAGAGAATAGTCCACAGCGAAAATATTATAGAATTCAACACTCTCTCTCATCCCAATTATTTATAACTCTTGATATTATAAAGCCCAGGTTTTCAAACTTGGCAACTTTAAGACTTGTGGACTTCAGCTCAATTCTGGGAAGTATAGAGCAGTTTCAAAATGAAATCTTTTTTTTTTCTACATCTTTTGTTGGGATTTAAAGAGGATGCTTTAACATATCTTCCACATCCTGCATATTAAATTTTTAGTTTGGATTTCAGTCACTTATGTGCATTTAATTCTTTATTTTAAAATAGTTTTTCAAAGTGAATTCAACATTATAACCTTAAAAAACATTTTTTTCTCTAGGTGTTAAATGTCATAGTGGGTTTGTAGTAATAACTGATAGATATATTCAATAATCTTTACTACAGACTGAGACTACAAAGGACCTGTCAATCATTAACCTTAAACACAGATGACTTGGATTCACATTAGCAGCATGAGAGAGCCCCCAAAATGAAGGGAGCTGTTTGCAGACATGGTGATAGAACTACCACTGCTGATAGGTTTTCCTGCTATTGGCCTGAGATATTAAATCAAAGTGAAGTTTATGTAAAATCCCAACATTGTGCATGGGGAGTGGGAGAAAGGGAAGAATGGAAAGTTTGCATTTAATTCCTGTTGAGATTTTCCTGTTATAAATCTGTTGTCAAAGTGTTTAAGTTGTGCTTTAATTTTAGACAGATCCAAATCTTGTCCTTTGACTCATGAAATTACCAAAGACCTTCTTGACTGTCTTAATGCAACAGGTCCTCATTAGCTGTGACTCAGGAAAAAGGGGCTGCAAAAGACACAATGCTTTGTCATTGCTCATTGCTTTAGAAATGGGCTGATAAAAAGTGAAAGAAAACATATATTTCAAAGTGGTAAATGTGCACATACTAGTTTAACATTTGAACAGAATTGGACAGGTGTTTTCAGAAACATTGAATTGGAAGTATAATATCTAAGGTAATAGTTAGCTCTGAATAGACCCAAATGCTTACATAAACGCTGTGGAGTGCAACGTTTTTTCTTCATTTTATCCTGTTGTCCATTATATATGCACATATCAAGGGCTATTTTGAAGGACTATTTTTTAATTATTTATTTGCAGCTTATATTTATCACCTCGTTTGCCAAACTTTATGCAGTTTATAATCAATTAAATGTGTATTATACAAAATTTTTAAAAACAAAATACTAAAATGGAATCCATCATAACATTCATTATAACATTCAAATAAAATGGCCCATCCAGTCCAAAAACATCTAAGAGGAGCCTTAGCAGAATAGTTGTTTAGAGTTAGATGGTGCCTACTGAATAAATTAAATGTTTTTCATATATATATTATAAATATGCTTATATAATAATGGAAGGAATTACTATAGTTTCCCTAATGTCATTCATATTGCTGGTCCTACCTACCATATTTACCAATATTTACCAATCAGCATATATTTGTGAGGATACCTTGGAACGTATATAGAGCACCTTTACCTCAAAGATTTGTAGTTGTTAAATGCTTCTAGACACAGTATGAATTTTAAAGTTGGGAAACAACCAGGGCAGAAGCTGTAAACTGCATATAGGTTTGGATTCTGCATTTTTCTATTTAGAGAATAAGTATCAGCTTTGTACTACAAGAATATATTTTTTCACAACTTTTACACAACTTTTATTGGAGACTAACAAATAAAAGAGAGGGAAATACAAATGAAATATACAGAATTATTTTAATAAAATGACAGCACAATTTTAAATATCCATCATGAATTATAGCGATATGAATTTTGAAGCTAGTGCAGCTAAGAGGATTGCTACAATGATGCTTTTTATTTTTTTCCTTAAAAATATTCCTTATTTTTTAAACATAACTGCCTTTCATGAAAAGAATGTATTTTTAATTCAAATAACCTCCATTACTTTATGATATAATCACTTTTCTTTGAGTCCCTGTTCCTATCTCAGGAAATTAAACATATACCAGCTTTTCTAACACTTAGGCATAGACCAAAATCTTGTAAAATCATTTGAGATATTGCTGTTCTATTACGTTATAGTTAGCAATATATTTACATGTTTAATCTCAATGTATATTTTTATTTTATATTAAAAACATTTTTGCACACCACCTAAGATATTTTCCATAGCAGTATACAAACGTCTTAGATAAATAAATAGATAACGAATTCATAAACTTCCCTCAGTAAAAATTCAGTCCCCTCCATGTCGTATCCGTAAATAAGGCTCGTAGTCAGTGACTTTCAATTCAAGCTCTTTATTAACACTGGTGGAACCGAACCGCAAAAGACAAAAAGCTTGCGGCTTTTATATCTTTTGCTTCGGCGGCCGCGGCCAATGGCAGCGATTCAAGTCTCCCGCTCTTGGCTTTAACCAATCGCGGGAGACTTCAATCGGGCCAATCAGGCGCGGCTCGCCTGGCCAATCAGAAATCCCCGCGCCTTAGCCAATCAAGGCACGGGGATTTCGAGTAGTCCATTTGCATACATGACACCCCTCCCCTCTTGGTATGGTCTTCTCACGTGGTGTAGTCACGCAGGTAGGCGGGGCTCCGTCGAGTCCTAGTTGACCTGCGCAACTCATTTTCCTGTTGTATCTCGGCAGGAGCGGTCATCTTTTTGGCTGCTGCTGCCTCTGAGCGAACCGGCTGGATGATCGGGCCGGTTCCTTCGCCACGGCTCCCGCCTGGGCCTACCGGGTCGGTTGAGTCGCGGATTCCGCCGCTCCCGCTTGGCTTCTCCGGGTCGGTAGAGCTGGCCAGACGGTTCTTCTCCGGCTGTGATTCACGAAGGCTGCGTTCTGGTGAGTTTTTAATTTTTATTTGTTCTTGCGGTTGTTTAACCGGGTGTTCCCTCCCCCCTTGGTTCGTGTCTTGGGGGTTGAGGTTAGTCAATGTTCGTGACCGGAGCTGGTCGATATGTCGTTTCCAGGCTCGCCCGTCGGTGGTTTGGAGCCGGTACGACTTTGGACCAGTGATCTGAGTTATGACGGCTGGGATCCATAGGGGGTCCCCCGTCATGTTTTTGGCGTATACTAGGTCGCCTGGTTCAAATGTCCGATACCTGGAGCTGGAGTCTGGGGGCTGCTCCGGGTTGTAGGTTGGGTGTAAACGGTCGAGTGGGGATCGCAGCTTCCTGCCCATCAGGAGCTCTGCAGGGCTCTTGTTGGTGGTTGTGTTTGGCGTGATGTGCTGTATGAAGAGCAGCCTGTTGATCTTGTCGTTGATCTCCCCGTGGTCCATTTTCCGGAGGGTCTTTTTTGTAAACTGGACCATCCGTTCCGCCCTACCGTTCGCCGCCGGATGCGCCGGTGCCGTTAACGCGTGGCGGATGCCTTTTTCTGCCAGGAACCGTTCAAAGTCGATGGATGTAAACTGTGGTCTGTTGTCCGAGACAACGACGTCTGGGAGGCCGTGGGTGGCAAACAGCTTACACAGTTCTTTAATGACGGCCTCTGTGGTGGTGGATTTCATGTCGGCCACCTCTAGCCAGTTTGAGTATGCGTCAACTGTGATTAAAAAGGTGTGCCCATTTGTGGGGCCGGCAAAGTCTAAATGTATTCTGGACCAGGGTCCCCGAGGTGTCTCCCAGTCCCGGATAGGTGCCGTGGGTGGGCTGGATCTGGTCTCCTGGCACCGGTGGCATTTGGTGACCCATGTTTCAATTTGTTTGTCCATGCCAGGCCACCAAGCGTAACTCCTGGCCAGGGCTTTGGTCCTGACGATGCCAGGATGACCCTCGTGCAACATCTCTAGGACCCTGTTCTGTAATTTAGTCGGAATCACCACCCGGTCTCCCCAAAGGATACATCCTCTCAGTAGTGAAAGTTCCGTCTGGCGCTGGCGGAAAGGTTTAAAAGTCTCGTTATCGTCTTTTTCCGGCCAGCCTTTTTGTAGCCAATGTAAGATTGGCGCTAAGTGTTTGTCCTTAACCGTTTCCCTCGCTATGTCCGATGCGGTAATGGGTAAACACTCGATGGACAGGGTATTTGTTGTTGGTGCAGGGTCAGGGTCAGAGTCAGGTAAGGGGGAACGGCTTAAAGCGTCCGCGTGCGATATCTTCTTACCTGGCTTGTGTAGCAGTTCATAGTTGTAGGCTGCCAGGAATTCAGACCATCTTGTCATCCGGGGTGACAAGATGTTTGGTGTGGGACGGTTTCCCGCGAGAATGCCCAGCAACGGTTTATGGTCAGTCACTATTTTGAATGGGCGGCCGTAAAGGTACTCGTGGAAACGCTTAACGGCGGCCACTATAGCCAAAGCTTCTTTGTCCAGCTGGCTATAGTTCCGCTCTGGTTTAGTCATAGTTCTCGAGAAAAAGGCGATAGGTGCTTCTCTCTGGTCTGGGAGGGTATGGCTGAGGACGGCGCCGACGCCGAAGGGTGATGCGTCGCAAGTGACAGCTACAGGCAGGGTTTCGCAGAATTGCATTAGGACGGCATCAGAGGTGAGGAGGTCTTTGGTCTTTTGAAAAGCTGTTTGTTCCCGTCTCCCCCAAGTCCAGGCTGCCTTCTTGTCCAGGAGTCTATGTAAAGGTTCCGCCGCCGTAGCCTTTTGAGGTAGGAAGACATTATAGAAGTTTAGTAAACCTAAGAATGCTTGCAGCTCTAATTTGGACTTTGGGGTGGGGGCTTCTTTGATGGCCTTTACTTTTTTTGTTGTGGGGTGGATGCCCTGCTGGTCTAGGAGGTAGCCCAGAAACTCTACTTGCTTTGTACAAAGTTGGCATTTTTCGCGTTTGACTTTAAGTCCTGTTTCTTTAAATTTCGTTAAGACTTGTCTTAAACGGTTTTCTAGTTCGGCTTCATTTGGCGCCGCCACTAATACGTCATCGAAGTAGGGCACCACCCCCTTGATGCCTTGCAGCAAGCGTTCCATCAGGCTCTGGAAGATGCCTGGTGCCACGCTGACCCCAAATTGAAGTCTGTTACATTTAAAAGCCCCCCGGTGGGTCACTATTGTTTGGGCCTCTGCCGTTTCCTCGTCCACAGGTAGTTGTTGATAGGCTTGTGCGAGGTCGAGCTTAGCAAAAACTTTGCCCCCTCCCAGTGAGTGCAGTAAATGTTGCACTACCGGGACTGGGTAGGCGCTTTGTTGCAACGCGCCATTTAGGGTGGCCTTATAGTCCCCGCAGATTCTCACGGACCCGTCTGGTTTTACTGGGGTCACTATAGGGGTTTCCCATCTGGCGTGATCTGTCGGTTGTAACACCCCTTGTCTGACGAGCTTGTCTAGCTGCTCGTCGATTTTGGGCTTTAATGCAAAGGGTACCCTTCTAGGCTTAAGCCGCTTCGGGGGAACCCTTGGGTCTAAATCAAATGAAATAAGGGGCCCCTGGTACTTGCCCAATTCTCCATTGAAGACCTCCTGGAATTCTTGGGTTAGCCGCTGTTCCCAAGCTTCGATGGATACGTGGTTGACACCTGTCAGCGCGATGTTAAGCGGAGCAAACCATTGTAACCCCAGCAGGCTAGGGCGGTCGCGGTCGACTATTGTGAGTGGAAGTTGTTCTGTGTGGCCTTTGTAGGTTATGTTAAAGTTCTTGGTGCCCACTACCGGAACGCGATTACCTTGATAGTCTTTTATGATGATTTTTTGGGCAGGTACGTTTCTTCTTTGTAGTGTAGGCACTAGTTGCTTGATTTCGCGCCAAGCAATCATAGAAAGGTAGGAACCGGAGTCCACTTCCATCTTACATGGTCGACCCTCTATGTGAACTTCTACGTGAACCTTTCTAGCTCCGTCGGAAATGGCGTGGCCAATGGTCACCGTCTGGTGGGTTTCCTCTTTACGTCGGCTGTCACTGCTTCTTTGCGATCGTTGTCTCTGGTCCCATCGACCCGTTGGCTGGCGCTCTCTGGCTCTGGGCGGGGAGCTTTCTCTTTTCCTGTCAAGTTGTTCACGTTTGGGCGGGCTGCGGGGTTTCTTCTGGCGGCAAACTCGGGCGATGTGGCCTCGTTGGTCACAATGCCTGCAGATAGCGTCGAAGAATCGGCATTCTGACCTGGGGTGGTCGCCGCCGCAACCGGCGCAGTTGGTCCTCGACCTGCGACCTCTTTGACTTCGCTGTTCGCCTCGTCCCATTTGTACACGGTGTATGTCCTCCTCGTCATCTGACGCGCTGGAGGTTGATTGGTATTCGCCGTAGTGTGCGGTCGCTTCGCTTCTGGTGTCGGCCGACCTCGCGGGGTTGTTGTTCCCGCCCTTCGCGTCAGATCTTCGCATGGTGTCTGCTGACGTGCGGGTGGCTTCTGCTGCTGCGGCCGCAGTGAGGGCATCGGCTAGGCTGATGTCGCCTTTGGCCATGAGTCGGCTCTGGAGTGTCAGATCCCATAGCCCGAGCACGAAGCGGTCTCTGATGAGACTATTAAGGCCTTCAAACTCACAGAGTCCTCCCAGGCGCCGTAATTCAGCGACAAAGTCGCTTAATTTTTCGTTCGGCTTCTGGTTTCTGCGGTAAAACTCGTTTCGCCGTATCAGGATGGGGACCTCGGGGGCGTAATGGCGTCTCAGTATGGGCTCGAGGACGTCCCAGTCGATGGCGGTTGCGTCTGCTGGTTTGGCCAATGCCTTGGCCATCTGGAAGACCTCTGGTCCGCAGTGTGTGAGAAAGACGGCGCGTTTTAGCGGGCCCGGGGCATCCTTCATGCCGGCGCATTCCAGGTACATCCGGAATCGATCCGAGTACGATTCCCAGTCCTCGGCGGCGGGGTTGAAGGGAGCGGGCGGTGCTATTTTCGCCATCTTCGCTGTCGCTGGTTCTTAAACGGATACGGGGTTCGGTTCAATGGCGAGATCCCATCCTCGTCGCCAGTGTCGTATCCGTAAATAAGGCTCGTAGTCAGTGACTTTCAATTCAAGCTCTTTATTAACACTGGTGGAACCGAACCGCAAAAGACAAAAAGCTTGCGGCTTTTATATCTTTTGCTTCGGCGGCCGCGGCCAATGGCAGCGATTCAAGTCTCCCGCTCTTGGCTTTAACCAATCGCGGGAGACTTCAATCGGGCCAATCAGGCGCGGCTCGCCTGGCCAATCAGAAATCCCCGCGCCTTAGCCAATCAAGGCACGGGGATTTCGAGTAGTCCATTTGCATACATGACACTCCAAAAACAATTTTAGTAGTTTTGGATATGGTTTAGCATAGTATACCTAAACCTTTGGAAAGATTAACTGATAGCTACCAGTTAGTGTTGTGCTTACAGATAATTTCAGTGTAGTACCCTCCATGAATGTTCCAACCTTTCTCACTAATAAAATTTACTTAGATTTAAATGCAAAATAATTGGAAGGCAAAAAGATGTAGATTTGAGCACTCCACATTTACATTTCTTATTATTTAGATCTATCATTATAATCTGCATTGGCTTGTTAACATTGTTTCACCATTGTTATTAGCAAATAAATTGAACAAAAACATTGGTTTGTGTTATTTTGGAGCTGTTACATTTTTCCACTTCTCTTGGGTTCAAAACATGTGCCACTGAAAACAGTCCAATTGGTTTGAGAAAGAGATGGCTTATCCACAATTATTCCCAATTTGCAGTCTTCTAATTGGTGTGCTGATTGGCTAGTAGTACATCAAGCAAGCAGACCCAAGTCTGATCAGATTTTTTTGTTTTTAAGAAAACACTGCATTCTGTTAAATGAACATCTTCACAACAAACAGATCTAAGATTTATCAACATAAGAGACTGAACATAACCTAAGGTCCCTCTAGACAATTAAATTGACAATGGAAAAGTAAGGATCATATCAAAGAAAAGGCCAATCCTGAACAGGATTTGGGAAGCTTTGAACAAGGTTATCACTTTGCCACAAACTTTTGCTTTCCTCTTGTTTTACATGTCACTATACCCCCAAAATAACAGAATAACAGAGTTGGAAGAGAACTTTGAGTAAATAAGTAAGTAAATAAATAAAATTAAAGGGAAGGGTCCTATTTCTGACTGCTTCTGTGAATGCCGCCTTCTGTTAACTATGTAATCCTTTTAATGCATGTGGAACTAAACTGGCAAAGGCCTAAATAATTTTCCTCACTAGTTGAATTATTTTACCCAACGTTTTTTGCCATTTTCACTAGTACAGAAAGTCACACTGAAGTCTTTCAAAAAGAAAGGGCCATAGTTGATCTATAGCCATGACCAAGGGGCAAAAAACTTTGAGATTGTTGTGGCAACCAAGAAAAATGTAGTCAGGCCAAGGAAAATCACTTTCTGGGATTCAATAGATACTTTCCATAAGAACCATAGGCGGATTTCATATTTAATTAATAGGAAAATAATTATATTGAGGGATCTAATAAAGGAAGTACTGCAAATTCTTGTAGCCAGTGTTTTAGTTAATATGGCTTCTTGAACAGTTCTAAGATGCCAGAAGAAAAATTATAAACAAAACATTCAGAGGCATTTCCTTGCCATTTGGCTACCATACTTCATCATTTTTCACAAAATGGAAAAATAAGACCTGCCTTTCTAGGGCAGTGACTGAGCGCAGTGAAACCAAAGCTGCTTGAAAACATAAAATGAACACTTAGTGGTAAAATGAAAACCCAAAAGATGGAAATGCAGAATACCATACCAGCAGACCTGAGAATAGCCGTGCCAGAAATAGCATATGCTGTAATCATAGAGAGGTTAACAGATAGTAGCATGAATCAAAATTAACTTTGAAGAGTCTTAACAGGATATTATATTTTCAGATTTCAGTATACTATGTTCAGTTAAGGCAAGGAGAATGAATGCATCAGCCAATTCTTTTACAATCAAACTGTTGAAATGCAAAATATATATCTATTTTAATTTTGCATAAATCTTTGGATATTTGCAGATTCTATTGCACATGTATGTGTATGTGTGTGTGTTTTGCTAAAATTCTGTTTCCCAATTGTTTATAAGTAATTCCATTCTTAGTTAATATTTGTGTAATTATTTGTGTACTAGTCATACTTTGCCCCCAGAGACTTCTCTAGTTAAAGTTATACAGAGTGTGTCTTCTATAATTAAATAATAACTTATTCAAGACTCACATGATTCTCAACAATAGATGGGAGTTCTGGAAATAAGTATTTCCTGGGATAATATAGGAAATGTTAACAGACATATATATCGCTTCACAGTCCTCTTTAAATGGTTTACAGAGTCAGCATATTGCCCCCTCATTTTACTGACCTTGGAAGGATGGAAGGCTGAGTCAACCTTGAGCCAGTGAGAATTGAACAGCTGGCAGTCAGCAGAAGTAGCCTGCAGTACTGCATTCTAACCACTGCACCACCATGGCCTTGATGATGACTTCAAGCTGATACATGTTATAATAATAGTTTATTAGCACACCATGCAGTATTTAGCTTTGAATCTTGATATTATCTTTCAGGCAAGTGTATTGTGAGGATATAATGGAAGACTTGATACATACTACCCTAATTTCTAAAAGTGCAGTGCCAAAACTGGACATAATGCTATTAGTGGGTGTCTAACCAATCCAAAATGAATCAGACTATTACATTCTGTTATTTGGAAAAGTAATTTATTTTTATTTATTTTTTTGAAAAAAAAAATTTTTTTAATTAATTTTCTACAAACAGACAAGACAAACAAAACATTAAAACATACATCTTTCATATTTTCATACAGTGTGTCAGTTGGTTCATCATTTTTGTGCATTCATTTTGTAGTCCCAGTTACAATTATGTTACATAATAACTCATATTATCAATCCAAACTTATATATCCTATAATCACTAAATAAAAAGACTATACTTTTAATCATTCATGCTTTATGAGCTAACAATACTTTAACCAAATTATTCAACTAATCATATAATCATACCAAATCAATCCTAAAAAAAAAACCTTTATAAATATAATATCGATTAACAAAGTAACAGCAAAATAACAAGATAAAGATATTTCTTACTATCTAAAATATTCTATTATCGTATTTTATCATCTAGCCATTTATAAAAAAGATCCCAAATTTCATAGAATTGTTTATCCTCTTGCTCTCTGATTTCAAATGTCAATCTACTCATTTTAGCACATTCCAATATTTTCTTAATAATTTCTTCCTGTAATGGTATTTTCTCATTCTTCCAGTTTTTAGCAAATACAATCCTGGCCGCTGTTAATACATTTACAATCAGATATTTCAAATCTTTACTATATATATCAGGTAAGATTCCCAATAAAAAGATCTCTGGTTTCAAGTCTATATGTTTCTTTGTCATTTTTTCCAACCACATGCGAATTATAGTCCAATATTTTCTAGCATCCTCACAAGTCCACCACATATGGTAATACGAGCTGGGTATCTGATGACATTTCCAGCATTTTTCAGATTTATTCTTGAACATTCTTGTCGGAGGAAAGTGCCACCTGTAAAACATCTTATACAAATTTTCTTTATATGCTGTTGACATTGTCATTTTATAATTTTGAGACCACAATTTCTGCCATTTGTCTAAATCAATCCCATATCCAAAATTCTTCCCCCAAACAATCATAGTTTCTTTGACTTGTTCTTCCTCTAATTTCATTCCCAGTAAATAACCATATAATTTTTTAATCACTTTCTCATCAGTACCCATCAAGATCTTATCTAAATCAGTCTGCTTATCATAAAATCCCTCCGTTTTAGAATCTTCATCATACCTTGAATGTATTTGTGCATATGAAAACCAATTCATCCTTATACCTTGTTCCTCTAAGTTTTGGATCGATTTAAGTTCACCCTTTTCATCCAAAAGTTCCCCATATCTAACTGTTTGTTCCTTCTTGTAAATTATAGGATAGGAAAATGCTTCAATGGTCGATAACCAAACTGGAATTTTCAAATAACATTGTCTTTTTATCTTCTCCCAATTTAACCACAAAGACTCCCGTACATAATGTCTTCTAAAATAACCCTGTGTTTTAGTTCCCTTATACCATAAAAAAGCATGCCAACCCAACAGCAAATCAGGAGAAGGCGGAGCTTCGTTTCGGCGATACAGCTGCGATCTCGGGGCTCTGAGATCGCAGCCGATATTTTCGCCCCTGGTCGGTCCTAACGGACCTAAACCGTCCCGTAGAGACGGTGATTGTGAAGGGCACTGTTCCAGGATCCCAGAGATATTGCAAAATCTCTGGTTTGATCCGGAAGAAGCCCTTTCGCTGGCAGCGGAGAGGCAGCCTCCATAGCTGCTGAAGTCGGGACAGCTCCGAAAAGAAAGTGATTGGAGTGAAGTGTGTCGGCTGGGTGAGAAAAACTCTTTTGTGTTGTAAATTCGCTGAGGTTGGAAAGTTCATCCGGGATAAAGAAGAAAGCTGTGAGATTTTTTTTTTTGACTGAAATTGTTTTGAGCGGCGTTTTTTAAAGTGATGTCAAGTTGAGGCTTGGGTCTTTTTTTCTTTTCTTTATACTTTTTGGGAAAGATTTTACTGTGACTTTGTAGGTAACCGGATTGAATTTTCTCTTATATATATTTTTATGCTCCCTTTGATTTTTTAACTTTCTTTAGGATAGAGGCTCCCTTTGGCTATTTTTTCTTTTTTCTTTTTGTATATATTATTCCTTTTTTCTGGCTGGGGGGGAGGAAGAGCATTAAGAAACTTTGTACACTGCCAACTAGAGGCTTGAAAGTATTTTATTTGAATGGGAGAGAATTGCAAAAAGACCTCTTCTCAAGGACATTTTAACGTCATAAGATAGAGGGAGAGCACAGCAAAATATTATTGCAGGTGCTTTCCTGGACTGTTATCAAGAACACTTGAGGTTTGGCTTTGAAGCTGCTGGAGAAGAGAGTCATAACAAGAGCCTTGGATAAATAAATAAAGTGCAGTGTGCTTTCTTATACCCCACACGCTAGCCTTTTTTTTTAAAAAAAAAATTCAATTCTAGTAATATTTTTATTTTTGTTTGTTATTTTTTTTAAAGGGAAAGCCTCAGGGTTTTTTTTTTTTCTTTATTTTTCTTTTCTTTTTTATTGGGACTTTTTTGCTTTTCCTATCTATGTTCTTGGACCACTTTGTTGTTATTTCTTTTTATTATTATTATTATTATTATTGAGACTTTTCAACTGGATTAAGGTGTGAAGAATTTGGGAACTTTTTTTTTTTTTTTTGCTCTTAATCAATATTACTATTTTTGGATTTGTTTTTCTTCTTTCTACTTTTTTTTCTTTTTTTTCTTTTTTTATGGTGGACTATTTCGTAATTGGATTAGGGTCTAGAAGAACCTGAAGATCTTTCTTCTTCCTTTTTTGCTGTTTCTTCCTTGGTTTCGTGTTTTTGACTATCGGAGTTTTCCATTTTGGATTATAATTGGCTGCCTTATTAGTTGGATTAAAAGTTAAGAAGAATTTGAAGCCTTGGGAGCATTGAAATGAGCAGGAAACCAATATCAACTGGCATTTCTGCTTCTACCTCTGCTTCCCCACCAGCTGGAGGACAACGCTTAATCCAGACAATGTTGAAGCAAGATAAGGAACAAGAAAGAGTAACTTTACAGACAATTATGCAAGGAATCCAAGATCTCAAGATAAAAACAGACATCATTGAACAAAGAACAGAAAATATTGAACAAAGAATAGAGAAGACTGATGAAAAAGTGGAAGACATCAAACAAATGATGGTTAAGTATGAGGAGAGATTTCAAAAAATTGAGGAAGAAGGAAAACAAAGAGAGAAGAAGATTGGAAATATTGATAGTAGATTAACAGCGGTTGAACAAGAAAAAGGTGGGATGCTGAGGTGGGAGATGGAAAGGTCAGAATTTTACCTTAGATTTCAAAATATAGAAGAGGAAAAAGGAGAAAACTTGGTAGCGCTAATGATAGAAATTTTAGCAGATGCGTTGGAAATTACAGAGGAAAAGATGATGGATGGAATAGATGAAGTATATCGAGTTTATACAAGATATGCGATGAGGAATAAATTACCCAAGGAAGTCCATATTAGATTTACCAAAAAATCCATTAAAACACAAATATTACAAGTGGTAAGAGAGAAAACATTGAAATACAAAGGTAAAGAGATTGTGGTTTTAAAACAAATACCCAGAAGAGTGAGAGAGATGAGAAGAGAATATCGATTTCTGACCAAAATGCTACTGGAAAACGAAGTGAATTATAGATGGCTGATTCCAGAAGGATTAATGTTTACGTGGCAAGAACAGAGACATAGAATTGATTCAATTGAAAAAGCAGAACTTTTCCATGCAGAATTTTTTGGAAGAAGAAGAGAGGAGGCAGAGAAAGAGGTCTCATCAATTGAGTTTCAAGAGGAACAACTGGAGACTGAAAAAGAGAAAGGAGCTGTAAGTGGACAGGTGGATAATAAAGAACAGCGTGAAGTGAGATCCACGAGAGCTGTTTGACCTAAATATAAAGCATAATCATGGAAGAAAGAAAACTGATTACAATGAATATAAATGGACTTAATTCAGCTGTTAAAAGAAGGAAAACTTTTCACAAATTAATGAAATTAAAATTTGATATAATTTGTCTACAAGAAGTTCATATTAAAAAACAACATGAACAATTGTTAGTACAGCCAAAATTGGGGAAAATATTTACTTCTTTGACTCAATGTAAGAAAAGAGGAGTGGTTCTATACATTAAAGAGGCTATCCCAGCAAAATTGATTTTCACAGATGAAGATGGAAGAATATTAATGGTAGAAATAATGGACAATAATATAAAAATACTCTTGATTGCAATTTATGCTCCGAATGATAAACAAGAAGAGTTTTATAAAAAGCTACATATGAAAATAATTGGACTGGACTATGTTAATATAATTATGATGGGAGATTTTAATGGAATTGTGGACAATAAATTGGACTATATAGCAACAACAACAAAGCAAAATAGAAAGACTCTCCCAAGGTCTTTTTTTAAAATGACAGATGAATTAACTTTAAAAGATATTTGGAGAGAAAGAAATGTTAAAGCTAAACAATATACTTTTTATTCAAATAGACATTTATCATGGTCCAGATTAGATATGATTTGGATCTCAACAGAATTAATATCCAATATTAAAGAAACAAATATTGAAACAAGCACTTGGGCAGATCATAGCCCAATGACAATTAAATGGAAGGGACAAAAAAAAAGATCGAGATGGACATTAAACAATACTATTTTAAAGGAGAAAGATTTTATACAATGGATGGAGAAGGAATTGGCTTTTTTCTTCAGAGAAAATAAAAAAGAAGATACTTCAACGCAAAATGTGTGGGATACAATGAAGGCATATGCCAGAGGTTTGATAATAGATTATACAAGAAAAAAGAATATTAGGAAAAGGCAAGCTTTTAAGGCCTTGGAAGATGAGTACAAAATTCTTGAAAAAGAATTCCAGAAAATTCCACAGAAAAAGGATATTAAATTGAAGCTGGATGTAATTAAACATAAAATGGAATTAATAGAGAAAGAAGAACTGGCACAGAAAATCAGAAACTCTAAACAGAATTATTTTGAAGATGCAAATAAACCAGGTAGATGGCTAGCATATAAATTGAGAAAAGAGAAGGAATCAAGAAAAATATTGAAGTTAATAGATGAACAAGGCCAAGTTTGTTATGGGAATAAGGAGAAAAAAGAAATTATTCGAGATTTTTATGGGCAATTATATAAACAAGAGAATATCGATGAAGAAAAAGTCAAACAGTATTTACAGGAAGCTAATTTACCAAAGATACCTAAAGAGACTGAAGAAATGTTAGAAAGCAATATAACAATGATGGAACTAAATGAAGCATTTAAGAGACAAAATAATGGGAAAGCACCGGGTCCAGATGGGCTTCCAGCAGAATTCTATAAAACATTTCAAGAATCATTAAGCATCCAATTGTTAGAAGTTATGAATGAAGTTATGTTAAAAAAGATGATACCCAAAACATGGTCAGAGGCTTACATTACACTCATACTGAAGGAAGAGACTGACCCACTGCAAATTAAGAATTATAGACCTATTTCTTTATTGAACGCAGACTATAAAATCTTTGCTTCAATTTTAGCAGAAAGACTTAAAAAATATCTAAATAATTTTATTCACCCAGATCAAAATGGATTTCTGCCAAAGAGACAAATTAGAGACAATATGAGAGTAATCTTGGACACTTTGGAATACTATGAGGCTCATCCTGAAAAGCAAATGGCTTTGATATTCCTAGATGCTCAAAAAGCATTTGACAACGTGAACTGGAGATTTATGTTATTATTATTGGAGCAGATGGGTTTTGCTAAAAAATTTACTCAAGCAATAGAAGCCATATATAACAAACAGACAGCAAGGGTAATGATGGAGGGGGAACTTACAGATTTTATTAATATAAGGAAAGGTACAAGACAAGGATGCCCCCTATCTCCTTTGCTATTTGTGTTGACCTTGGAAGTTTTGAATAGAAATATTAGGGATGATAAAAGCATAAAAGGAATGAAAATTAAGAAGGAAGAATTTAAGCTACAAGCTTTTGCTGATGACTTAGCTTTTATTCTGGAAGACCCGCTAGAAACAGCTCCAAAGTTATTGGAAAAGATAGAGATATATGGAGAGGTGGCTGGTTTGAAAATAAATAAAGATAAAACAAAGATTTTGACAAAGAATATGCTATTGAGACAGAGAGAAGAACTGGCAGATCTTTTGAAAATTCAAGTTACAAATAAGGTTAAGTATCTGAGGATATATTTGACAACAAGATGTAGCACACTAAAGGAGAATAATTATATTAAACTTAAAAGTAATTTATTTTATAAAGTATAAAAATCTGACATGCTGTATTATGCCTTCTGATTGGGACTTAAACTACTATGGGTATAATCTTGACTGTCAATTGTTTATCTATAGGATGCATTCATGTTGCATTGGGATCAATAATGTTCCTTGAGTTAACATTCATATAAAATTGATAGTGGTTTTGGAGCTGAAAGACAACTTTGAATTTACATTCTGTCCCCTAGTCCAAATTTGCATTCACTTGTTCATTCATAAGAGCCATGGTGTCACAGTGGTTAAAATGCAGGACTGTGGGCTAACTCACTGCTCACTCTTGGAATTTGATTCTGAGTGACGCAAGGTTGAGTCAGCCTTCCATCCTTCAGAGATACATCCTTCAAAAGGGACCCACATTGTTGGGGGCAATATTCTGTAAACCTCTTAGAGAGGACAGTAAAGCACTGAGAAGCAGTACATAAGTTTAAGTTATATTGCTATCTTGAAGGATGTACTTGTAGTTAATTACATTTGTACTAACTCACCATAACATATAGGCTACTGTTTAATAAAACAAGATATAGCTTGCTTTCCATATACGAACATCCAGTTTTTAAAAGTGGTTATTATTCAGTGGGAAGAGATGAGTAATTTCTAATTATATAAAATTAAAACATGATACTCCCCATGGCTCTGCTTTCACAAACATATGCAAAAGTACTGCCATGGTGCAAATCTATGGAAGAATAAATCTTATATTCCAGGGAACAGCATAGATCATAGCTGTGAACTGGTGGTGCATACAGCAGCAGAGAGGACTGTCTGCCTTACATAAATCTTATGCAATAATTAGCTTCATTGTGAATGGGTTCAAAGCAAGCTGCAAGAAAAACTAAAAACACATATCCAAATGAAACTACCACTTCCATAAAGAGAGAGGATTTACCATATCAGTAGAATGCATGTCTCCAGAATAGAAACAAAACTGTTTTCTATGTAATATACGTATAATGACACTATAACAATATGTATAATTTTGGAAATTGTGTCTACCATAGCCATATATTTCTCTGGACTTCTCCCTATGAAATTGTATATGAGGCTTGAATCTCATTGTTTTCTCCAACGTATTCTGCTAGCCTGCATTTCTGGCACCAAATTTCTATTTCAGGTCATAAAATCCTGATTTCAGATAACTTTAAAGGAAAGGGATAGAAAAGGATTAGGATCTGACCTTCCTCTGGAGCTTTCAAAGGGGTTGGAATAGAATTTAGAACTTACAGATAATCAGAGTTGGAAGGGACCTTGTAGGTCATCTAGTCCAACCCTCCACCCATGCGGGAGACCCTACACCATTTCTGACAAATGGCAGTTCAACCTCTTCTTGAAGATCTCAAGTGATGGTGCTCCCACAACCTCTGATTAAATCTCCGGTTAAATCTCTCCTTGTTCCATTTCCATCCATTATTCCTTGCCTGGTTTTCAGGTACTTTGGAAAATAGCTTGACCCTTTCCTCTCTGTGGCAGCCCCTCAAATATTGGAACACTGCTATTATGTCTCCCCTGGTCCTTTTCTTCACCAGACTAGCCAAGCTCAGTTCCTGTAGCGGCTTTTCATATGCCTTAGTCTCCAGTCCCCTAATCATCCTGTTTGCTCTTCTCTGTAGTTTTTCTAGAGTCTCAACGTATTTTTTATAATGTAGTGAACAAAACTGGATACAGTACTTTAGATGTGGTCTTACTAGGGCTTTATAGAGTAGTATTAGTACCTCACTTGATCTTGATTGTATCCCTCTGTTAATGCAATTTAGGATTGCATTAGCTTTTTTGGCTGCTGCTGCACATTGTTCATATTTAGCTGGTTGTCCACTAAGACTCCAAGATCCTTCTCACAGTTACTGCTGTTGAGCCTGGTTTCACCCAGTCTGTATGTGTACTTTTGGATTTTCTTGCCTAAATGTACAACTTTTCTTTTCTCTACATTGAATTTCATTTTGTTAGATATGGCTCAGTGTTCTAGTCTGTCAAGATCCATCTGGATTTTGAGCCTATCTTCTTGGGTGTTAGCTATTCCTACCAGCTTAGTATCATCTGCAAATTTGGTAAGTTCCCCTTCTATTCCCTCATCTAAGTCTATAATGAAGATATTGAAAAGTACTGGGCCTAAGAAAGAACCCCACTGCTTACTTCCCTTCATGTAGACTTAGACCCATTAAGGACTACTTGTTGAGTATGGTTTGTTCGCCAGTTGCGAGTCCATCTAGTGGTAGTGCTATCTATTCCACTTTTTTCTAGCTTACTAAGAAGTAGGTTCTGGTCTACTTTGTCGAATGCCTTGCTGAAATCTAAATATATTATGTTCACAGTATTTTGCTGGTCTACTAATTTAGCCATTATGTTGAAGAATGAAATAAGATTGATTTGGCACGATCTGTTCTTAACAAACCTGTGCTGACTGCTAGTTATTACTTTACTTGTTTCTAGATGTTGGCAGATCTGGTTTTTATTATCTTTTCCAGTATCTTCCCAGGTATTGATGTTAGGCTGATTGGTCTATAATTTCCTGGGTCTAGTTTTTTTTTTTTTTTTTGTTACAATTGTCAAGTCTCCCAATTGTTTGCAAAAGAAAATAACAAAGAAAGAAGTAGCGGGGAAAGGCATCCTAAATGAATAAACCCAGGTCAGGAAAATGTTAGAGAGTTGCAAATATTTATAAATATAAAATTGAATCCTGAAGGCTTATAGATTAAGATTTAGGAAATCCTGGGTAAGTAAAATTATCTGTTGTCTCTGATTCCATTAAGTAATTTGATCCTAGCTCTGAAAAAATATAGTTGCTAAATAAAACATGTTTGCTGTATTATTTATTTATTTATTTTTAATTGTATATATTTTAAAGCATTTTAAAACTGTCACCTGATATGGCAATGCTTCTGAAGATTTTGGCAGTTGTAGAGCATTTTGAAATGCATTTCAGGTATGCTAAATCATGTGTGGAAAGTGTGTGTGTGTGTATGGTATTCAGATTTGTTCGGGTATTTTCCCACGTCATTATAGTTGTGCTTTTAAAGTTGTAGTCATCATCAGGCTTCTGTATTGTGTTCGTCTGTGAGTCAGACTTTCCCAGCCTGACTCACAAACGAACACTCTACACAAGCCTGATGATGGCAGATGAGATTCTGCTGAAACGTTGCTACAACTTTAAAAACAAAACTATAATGATGTGGGAAAATACCCGAGCAAAGCTGAATACCATACATATAAATAACCTGCGAAAACTTAAGAAAACATATCTATATCGATATCTATCTACACATGTATGTGTATGTAGAATTAATATGGCATAAATGCTCTGGGAGAAAGACACACACAATACAATAATTTCATTTGAGTTTAAGCTTACCGCAGGTATTTTGCATTTTTCATTATATTTTGCATTACAGTAGGATTGTACATTTTGATGTTTTGCTACTGGAAAAACAGTAGTTTATCCAGTATTGTTGTTGATAAATTCTGAGAAAACAGGAAAATCTGAAAAGATAGCCTATATGATGTTATTGTCTCATTACTAAAAATCTCGCAGTCCTTCATTCCTTTTAGTTCTTCCTCCAGTACAATAATTCACTTTTCAAATTACCATAGTACTGAATCCATTAACTCTGCATCAAAATACAGTGGCATGTAGAATGTTCATAGATATTCATATTATTTTTGAAAAAAGAAAAAGAAAAAATGGGATCATTTTCTGTTCAAAACATAAATGGCAAGTTACCAAAGCACTGTATCTATTGATGTCTTGCTTTTTATAGGTATTAGCAAGGACTGGATAATTCTACTTCAACTCCATTATGCAATCAAATAAAGTCTGATACTTCAGCCCAATGATTCACCAAAATAGCCTGTTTGAATGGAAGAGGATGTTCTGTTTTGATGTTCTTCTAATGGTCCTTCAAGTCACCCTGACACCTGGTGACCACATGGCTAATATCCATGCAGTTTTTCTGGCAATGTTTTGGGAAGTGCTTCTTCCTAGGACTGAGAGAGAATGACTGGCTCCCAGTCATCCAACTGGCTTCATGCCTAGGGGAGGTGTTTTTTTTAGAACCTTTAAATTGGAGCCAGGGACTGTATCCAGGACCTCACAGATGCAATAGAAAAGCTTACCACTGAGCTACAGCATTACTTCTTTTTTCAAATGTATTCAGTTGGGCTTATGGGGATATAATTGGTAGTGGATATCAGCCGGAGTCTCCAAACTTTCATATAATTTAAGGTAAATATAACCAAACAGGAAAAAGAAACATATATAAGTAGAAGAAGTAAAAGCAAGGCAAGCATAATTTGCATAGGTCAAAGAAGGGCAGTAAAACATCTGTTAGTAGTAGTAGACATGTGTCAATTTTCAGTGCTCATTAAATTCATATTAATGCTGAGCCACTCTTAAATACCAAATGTACAACACCAGTTGTTGTCATCTCAAGTTGAGTGGTGATGGTCACTTTTCAGAAATGTGCCGATCCTGTTTACTTGTCAGTAACATCTGACCTGGGGTCAGTATTGTATTTAACCCTTTGTTGTAGGTCAAAAGAAGAATTAATCTACTGAGAATTGAATTGTTTGAATAACAGGTGTCCGCTTAGTAGAGTAGCTGCTAGACTAAAACTGTTCCAAGTTTTTTCTTTTTTTCTTCCTTTCCTTTTATTGTCTACAAAGAAGCATCTCAGGGACAAAAATTCAAACATAAGATCACTGAGATTGGAAGTGTGCTGCAGGATGAGAAAATAGCAGGCAGTTAGTTTAATAATATTTGAAGCTTATCACTGTTTTGATTCTGGGTTGGTATATTAAAAAAAACCCATCTTGGGTTTTGATTGACAAAAGAAATAACAAATGTCATATTACTCTGGAATCATTCTTCATATTATTTTATATAAATAGAATTTCTCATATCATACTGAAAAACAATGTAAGATGTGGAAGCATTTAATATATGGCTCATTGTGATGGAACACACCAAGAGCTGCAGAATAAATAAATATATCTAATAATAATTGGTATATGTATTTCTTCTTTAGAGAAAAATTATAATTTTTGAAACTCAGTTATGTAAATTATGTTCTTGGATATATTTCACATTTCAAAATAAAAATATTCTAAAGAGGTAAATAAATTTAAAAAATTAATATTAAAATTTTCCAGAAATATTACATTTCTTGTATTTCTGCTGTAATGGTTTTTCTGAGATAAGAAAAAAGATGGAAGAAATAGTAGGAAATACATGGGAGAGTACTGAAGATAAAATAATGTTGCAATCTATGTAAAATTCCATGAATGAGGCAGAATGATTAGAGAATAATCAGTTCTAGCTGATTATTTCTGTTTGAATATTCCTATATTTGAAGGGGCTGCTGGAAAAATAGCAGAAAAACAGATTACTAGGGTTGACTGTTGCTTCCAATTTCTTGCTCAGTGTAGGATCCTGAAAAAAATATTCCAGGCAGATAACTTTCTGCTCTCTTTTAGATACATTCTTTGTCCTGCTAGGATCTGTGCCCTATAGCATTTCATTGGAATCTACCTTCCTCTAGATCCATTATTCATTAATTAATCTATTATTCTGCACTGAGTTCTCTGAAATAAAAGAGAATAGGCTTTGACTTCTATATGACATTTTTCAGGTATTGGAAGAGTGCTGTTATATTTATTCTATTGTTATTTCTTTCCTCAAGACTAAATAGATCCAGTTCCTTCAGTTTCTCTATATGGAGTAATTTCTAACTTCCAGATCATTTCATTGTCTTGGGGATTCAGATTTTCTGACCCTTTTTAAAGTTTAGAACCCAGATGTGGATATTATCCTTGAAGTAGTCTAACTAGCTATATCTTGGATGAAAGTAATAGTATCTTCAGATATCTTTTAAATGTTTTTTTTGCAGATTTTTATTAAATTTATCAGGATATGAAATACAACCAAAAATTAAAATAGTGGGAAAATGGGAAGGGAAAAATGTAGGATAAAGGAGAAAAAAGAAAGAAAAGTATTGACTTCCAACTCTTTTTAACAGTTCAATAAGATATTATCTTTGCAGCCTCAACTTTTTAGTTTTACATGTTAATATATGCTAGCCATTTCTATAACAACAAACTTATCTAATCAGCAAAATCCAATCCAAGTTTCATTTTTTCCCATCTCAAGCACAAAATCCAGAAGTAGTTTCAAGTAGAAACAAAGTTTGATATGTTCCTTTTTTTTTTATTAAGTCAGTCAATTTAGCCATTTCTGCAGGTTCCACCATTGTTTTTGAGCCAACCATCCATTGTAGGAATTAAAATGTCTTTCAATTTTTGTGTATAAAGCATTCTTTCTGCAATAAACATATCTAATAACAAAGTTCCATTTCTCCCAAGTTCTTTGTCCATTAAACCTAAAAGAAAAGTCTGTGGTTTTATTTTTATCTTCACTTTAAGAATCCTTGGTATTAAAATATGAATTTTCCCCAGTATTTTGTTTTTTGCTTTGTTACAGGTCCATCAAAGATGATAAAAAGTTCTTTCTTTACATTTACATTTCCAACATTTAAAGTACCTTTATACATTTTGAAAATTTATCTAGTATTAAATATCAACAGTATATCATATTATAAAATATTTCTTTTAAATTATCATTTAATGTAAATTTGAAACCCCTCACCCAAATGATTTTTCATTGTTCAAGCATTATATTATTATACCCAAAATTCTTTACCCTTTGGATCGTGCAACACTTCACAAATTAATTCTCCCAATTCAATTACAATATAGCTCCCTTTTGTTTTGTAGAGGATGATGAAGAAGAAGAATTGGTGGAACTGAAAGCTCAGAATGATGCTGAGATAGAAACTGAAGAAAAGACACAAGATGAAAAGGAAGGTATGTAACTAGATTGTTTAGGATTAAGTACTACTTGATGTCCATCAATAAGCTTTCGTCTCGGTTAAGCTATATTGTGTCACTATAGGTTTTGTTATTGGTTTTTTTTTAATGATTTTAACCCTACTAAGTCACTTTCAGGATTCCAGCAATCGCTCTAATTAAATCATGATTCTTGAGCCAACCTTCAAAAAACTTCAAAGGATTCATTAGAGACGACATACTGGTACTGCCCTGTATGAAGCCAACTCTGGCATACATAATTTACAGTCACCTGTGACCAATGGTGGGATTCAATTTTTTTTTACTACTGGTTCTGTGGGTGTGGCTTGGTGGGAGTAGGGTTAAAATCATTAAAAAAAACTGGGTGGGAATTGTTTTTTTGCAGCCACCCCCTGCCCATTTTTTGGACCTTCTGGGCCTCAGAGGAGCCTCTGGGGGGGGGCGTTTTTGCTCCCAGAAGCTCCTCTGGGCCTTAGGAAGACAAAAGAGGGGGAATGAGCCCTTCCCTCCATTCTTTGCCTTCCTGGGCCTCACCAAGAGGAATCCTGGCACAGCTGATCGTATAAACAGCTGATTGTCAGGAGGGGAAAAAAGAAAGAAATACCTGAAGGGGCAAGCATCAGGCAGGGTGAGAGAGCATCGGGCAGGCAGGGCAAGCGAGCCAGCAGCGGCTGGGCAACCATTTCATGGGTATGGCCAGCCAGAACTTACTACCAGTTCAATAACCCATGCCAAATCTTTGCTACTGGCTGAATACCACCACTGCCTGTGACTGTTTTTATGCGTGATGGAACACAGGCTGTTTGCAGGGATATGTTAAAGAACTTTGTCAGGACCCTGCTAATTGATCATCACAAGTCTTTACCACTATTTCCAGCACCCCATCTGGACCTGCAGCTTTACTGGGATTCACAGCCTTCAGTGCAGCTTTCATTTAATGTTCACGTAGGGTAAGTGGCTGGGAATCAGAAGGCTGGCAGGCAGAGGCTACGGGCTCTGGCCTTTTCACCTTGTAGCAGGCGAAGAAGATGTTCAACTCCTCTATCAATGAGGCATCAGCATTGACTGTGTTCCTCATGTTGCCCTTATACTTAGTTAGGTGCTGTTGTTCCTGCCACACTTGCTTCAGGTTGTTATCTGCTAGGAGGTGGTTCTTCACCTTATATTTGTATTGTTGTTTTGCCATCTTAATACCTTTTCTAAGGTTTGCCCTGGCCTCTCTCTATATATCCCTGTCCCTTGCCTTAAAGGCAGAATCCCAGGCTCTCAGGAGTGTTTCATCCTGGGTTTACAATTCCCATAGACTCTGATACACTTGTCCGTTGTTATACTCTATACGTGCACATTTTGATGTAATAGAGTACGGCATCAGTGTATTCATGCAGGCCATGATGTTCAAATACACTCCACTCAGTGGTTTCAAAATAGTCCTGCAGCTGACTGAGAGCACCCTCTGGCCAGATTTTAACCATTTTCATGACTGGCTGAATTCTTTTCCTGAGAGGGACATACTTCAGGCATGACAGAAGTGAAAGATGGCTAGATGTACCCAGATGGGGGAGGGGGATTACTCTATATACCTGTTTCAGGTAAGAGTACACATGTTTAAAGCAGTGGTTCCCAAAGTGGGCAGTACCGCCCCCTGGGGGGCAGTGGGATGCCTTAGGGGGCAGGAGGGCACTAGAGGAGTCCAGCTGCACCAAAAAAAAATAGCACATGGTGGCTGGAGGTTTTTGCAGGCACAGGGAATCAGCACAGCACTGCAGACGGAATTCACCCTTCCCATCCCGGAAGTGCTGCCTGCACTGAGCCGCAACAGGTCCCCACATGGGCTGGGTCAAGCCGGCTGTGAGGAAGGTCTCCCCAAGGAAGCAAGGTAAAAGTGCATGTGCCACCTCGTAATTGTGTTGCAGGAATTACGTAGGGCAGGCCTTTTAGCATGTTGAGCGTTCTTGCTGGAGTCCAGTGTCGGGAGGTTTTGCTTGGTGGGCCAAGGCTTAGAAGTCGGTGCAAAGTGATGTCAGGGATTACGGGAGGTGGGACAGGCTCTGCTCAGAAGTGGCTGCTGAAGGGAGGGCACTAAGAGGTGGCAGGGGGGCATTTGAGGGGTTGGCACCGCAGGCTCATCCCATTGACTGTTGCACCAGAGCAGTGAGGAGTGGGCTGGATAAGGCCTCGATTTGAAGGACTTGTGTGGTGGGTGCTGGGTCATCTTGCACGTCCAGAAGGGGTGAATGGCTTAAGGCATCGGTGTGCAAAATGTCCTTACCGGGGCGGTGTATGAGCCGGTAATTATAGGCGGCCAAGAACTCAGACCACCAAGTCATGCGAGGTGACAGGATATTTGGGGTGGCCTTGTTGCCCGCCAATATACCTAGCAGGGGTTTATGATCAGTAATGATTGAAAAGGTCCTACCATAGATATATTCGTGGAACCTTTTCACTCCGGAGACGATCGCTAGGGCTTTTTTGTCCAGCTGGCTGTAGTTTCTTTCCGGCTTGGACAGGGTTCATGAAAAGAAGGCGATGGGTGCCTCTTTTCCATCCGGTAAGGTATGACTGAGAATTGCCCCCACTCCAAAAGGGGATGCGTCACATGTAATTGTTAATGGTAAGGTTTCATTATACTGGATGAGGACTGCGTCGGAGGTTAAGAGGTTTTTTTATTTGTTGAAAGTCATTTTCCTCTCGTTTTCCCCAAATCCAGGAGGCGGTTTTGTCCAAGAGTCTATGCAATGGTTCCGCCATGGTCGCCTTTTGGGGTAGGAAAACATAAAAGTTAATGAGTCCTAAAAACGCCTGAATTTCCGCTTTGTTTTTCGGGGGACTTCCTTGATGGCTTTGAGTTTTTTGTCGGTGGGGTGAATTCTGTGTTTGTCTGGGAGGTACCCCAAGAATTCGACCCTCTCAATACATAATTGGCATTTTTCTTTTTTAACTTTCAGGCCAGAGTCTTTAAATTTCTGGAGTACTGCCCTTAGGCGTTTTTCTAGTTGTTTTTTGTTAGCCGCTGCCCCTAATATGTCATCAAAGTATGGCATGACTCCCTTAATTCCTTGCAATAGCCTTTCCATGAGGCTTTGAAAGACCATGGGTGCCACGCTGACGCCGAATTGGAGGCAGTTGCATTTAAATGCCCCCCGGTGCCTTACAATCATTTGTACCTCGGTGGTTTCTGCACCGATCGGCAGCTGTTGATAGATTTGTGCCAAGTCGAGCTTTGCAAAGACCGGGCCTCCCCCCAGTGAGTGCAGGAAGTGCCGGGGTAGGTACTTTGCTGCAGGGCATGGTTGAGAGTGGCCTTATAGTCACCACAGATTCTTATGGAGCCATCTAGTTTGATGGGGGTGACTAGAGGTGTTTCCCAGCGGGCATGGTCAATAGGCTCCAATACCCCTTGGGCAATGAGCTTATTTAGTTGCTTGTCTATTTTAGGCTTGAGTGCAAATGGCACTCACCGGGGTTTGAGGCAGATGGGGTCGTCATCTGGGCTAAGATTGAATGAGATTGGGGACCCCTTGTACTTGCCTAAGGTTTTGTCGAAGACCTCTTGGAAATCCCGTGCAAGTGTCGCTTCCCAATCTTCCTCGTTCGTGTGGTGGATGCCAGCCATTTCTATCGTCTGGGGCTGCTTGCTCGGCGCCATGGACTCTAGTTGCGTTTATTTCGGCATACTTTTGCGATGTGCCCCCGCTTCTCACAATGGCGACAAATGGTGTCAAGGAATCGGCATTCAGAGTGGGGGTGGTCACCTCCGCATCCAGCACACTGGAAGCTTGACTTATGACCCCGCCGGTCTCGTCGATTGCGTTCTGATTGGAGTCGGTGGATTTCTTCCTCCTCATAGTCGCTGTCGGAGGGGGATTCAATGTTGCCGTGGTAGGTTGTGGTGTGTTTCTCTGATGTTGGAACTGCCTCGCTGACGGGATGGTAGTCAGTTCTGTTTGATCGGTGCATTCGGGCTGCCGATTTGCAGGTGGCTTCGGCTGCAGTCGCTTCTGCGTCGGCGAGGGAGATATTGCCCTTGGCCATCAGCTTGCTTTGTAGTGCGGGGTCTTTTAGGCCGAGGACGAACCAGTCTCGCATGGCCTCATCTAGGTCCGTGAATCCGCACAGACCTCCCAGGTCCCTCAAGTCTGCCATGAAGTCTCTGATGCTCTCACCCTTGTGCTGGTCTTGTTGGTAAAAATTGTGCCGGCAAATGAGGGTAGGCACAGCTGGAGCGTAGTGGCTATGGAAGATGGGTGCAAGATCGTCCCAGTCCATTGTCTTAACATCCGCCAGTTTCGCCAAAGCCTTGGCCATTCTAAATACAGCGGGTCTACAGTGCATTAGGAATATGGCCCGCTTCCGATTGCCGTTTACGTCTTTCAGGTTGCTGCATTCCAAAAATATCTGAAACCGGTCAATGTAGGACTCTTAGTCTTCAGTGGCTGGATTAAAGGGTGAGGGTGGTGTGGTATTGCTGGCCATCTTGCTGGTCGTTTTGTTGTCTCACAATTCCACCCTCGTCGCCAGAGTTAAGTTCGGAAGGACGGATTTCAGAGACGAGAGACTCGGGTTCAGTAACAACAGCTCTTTATTAATAGGCTAGATCAGACTCAGGAAGGTAGCAGCCTACGGTGGCTCTTTTATAGAGCTTGATGAGGCTTGGCGCGCTTGGTTTTAACTAATCGCGGCAGACTCTTAGTGAGCCAATCATGAACACCCAGGCTGACCAATCATGTAGCGGTTAACACAGACCAATAGGAATGCAGGGTTTCAAGCCTGCTAATGTGGAACAATAACTACAAGGTCTAAAATCCTTTGGCTTGTATGTTACCTTTTTTCTTTGATCATTGATCAAAACAAGTTAGCTGAATGATCTGAGTTCTGCTAAGCCTAGAAATATATTGCACTGGGTTTTTTGTTTTTGTATTTTTTTGGAATGTTCCAGTTTAGATTTATTAAAATTAATATATGCCTCATGGTCAGAGGCCCATCTTTCTGACACGTGAGAAAGAATCTTCTTCTCATTGCTCTGCCTGTGAAATGTACTTTCTTGGGAGTTCTGTAAGCATTTAGAAACCTGTGAAGACAGATTTCCTTTGACAGGCTTATCGACTTGAGATGCTTTTAATATCTATGCCACTATTCAAGTTAATTTCCATTAAGTTTTTATATTTTATTTTTCTTTAGCTAGCTTGACTGCTTGCCAGAGTAGTGTATAAATCAAACAAGCAAATATATTCCTAGATTTAACATTACAGTTAAAAAAGATTAAGTAGATTCCACTTGTGTGGAGAACTTTTGATTTTGGAGAGTGGTTATGAGTCAGATTAAACTGAGTGGACAAAGGGTCTGAACAGATAAAAAGTAGTTTCCTAGATTTTATATTTTGCCTTTAGCACTAACTAGTGTGGGTACTCCTGAATTCTATTAATTTAAATTTACACTTAAAGATATTCTGCTCACTTAAATGCAGGTCTTATCAGCAGAGACGCCAATAACCTTAGTTAAAACATCAGAACTATACTCAGTTGCTGAACTGTGGTTGAGAATTGGGTCAAGTTTCCTCTCCTTGCCACATGAAAGCAACCATAATTCGTGTATCTCTGGAAGACGACGTAGTGAATTATGAGTGAATGCTTTTTAAAAGCCAAGTTAAATAGACTCCTGAAAGATATATATTTATTTTAGGTTTTCACGGGCTTGCAAATGACTTCTATGTATACCTCAGCTGTATTTGAAGGATAGCCATAACTAACATCATCTCTTTTTTGTTATAGTTTAGTCTAGTTGAAGTGTTTTGTGTTGCCCCTGGCTCCTCTTCTTGTCTTCCTAAGCCAGATCTCAAGCGAATGATAGTTGTAAAGTCCACCCTCTCCTTCTTTCTTTTCTTTTTGGTAGTAATAGTTTTTGAGACACTCAGACCACAGGTTTAAAAAGGAAGTCTGGTAGTTGAATCAGAGACAGCAGTACTTTGTGAGGATGTTAATATTTAAGCAACTGAAAAGAAAATAATAAATTGAAACTGACACTGGAAGCTGGTTGGATTTCAGTTAGCTGCCTCACTTCCTTTTGTACCATTTCAATATTTCAAAAAAGTTTATCCCGTAAAATCTAATCCAATGAGAGAAGTGAAACATGTAATTTGTTCTTGTAAAATTTATCTCAGGATAATTAAATCTGGGCTTATTGATGAAAGCCATTGCTTGAACATGGAACATAAGAATCAGCAATCTTATAAAAATGCCTATATACATGCACAGAATATTTTTTCTTGAATAATCTTAGCCATCCAACATTTGAAATGGAAAAGATTAGTTTCATGTCACTGAGAATATTGTGGATCTAAAAGTTTATCCACAAATACATAGGAATAGATTATCATATAAATAATTATGAGGAAGCTTCATTAACTAAATTTTTCTGTTTTCTTAATGTTTTTAATAACATAATTCCATCACGCAGACCCTTCCTTTCCTGAATTCACAACTTTTGTTTTTGCTTCAAGACAGTGTTTAAAAGCATATTAAAGGCAACACATGTATTTTGATTAATGTTTCCTGCTATTACTAGGTTCAGCAATATTTATTCTGAATTAAGGGCTTTCCTGAAAATTAGTATCTAGTAAGCTAAATGCATGGTTATGTTTCTTTTTCCATGCATAGGAAAATACATTTTTAAAAATACATTTGCAGAATTTCAAATTTCTAATATTTAGCAGTACCATTCACATTTCTCAAAGCAGCTAAGCTTTGAGTTCTTGGTTTTGAAAGATTCTACAACTCCCCTGTAAAATTTTCATCCAAATTAAAATACTTCGAAACATTAGAATTTGGGTTGTTTTTTTAAAGAGAGTAAACATGTGAAACAAAAATCTGGACATTTCTTTTTTAAAAAATGAGATTCTATGCAATATTATCTGCTACATTTGATATTTTATATGCAATTTGAATAGTAAAAAGAACAAAAATATAGAAAATTACTAAATCCGAAGTCAGATTTCTTTGTCCAGTATTGATTGGTACTACTGGTAATTTTTCAAGTTTCCACAAAAGTTTTCATGGCCTGAGGTCTTCCAAAAGCATATGTTTTCATGCTTAGAATAACAGGTATTTTAAAAGACCCTTTTAAAATGGCTATAACAGGTATTTAAAATAACAAGTATTTTAAAAGACCTATTTTAAAAGGGCTATATATTAAATGTCTGTGGAGATTCTCAGTCATCCAGATCATGCACAAATTTTAGGTTTTCTTTCTTATTTAAATTTTGTTCATTGTCTAAAACAAATATATTTTCATGTTTATACATAATAATAGCTAATTTTAATTTCTGGATACCTGTTGTTTGCAGTGATTGTGCCATTAAAATAAAATCTGTTTTGCCAAAATGTTTAAACAGAATTGATTTTTTATCAATTCTTTTTATCAATTCTATTCTATGCTTCTCTTACATGTTTTTTTTTTTCATGCTTAAAAACAGCACAAAATGGTGAAATTAATGTTCCAATCACTGCTGAAATTATACTTTTGTAGGTGTATTGCATACATTGATTGTGTTCAAATATAGTTTATTGAAAAAGGTACAGTATCTTAATACTAAACTATGAAATATGCTTTACAACCACAATTACCAAACGGTGCTCACAGTGAACTCAGAGGAACACTATGGGATATTTTTGAGGAAATTTTTGAGGAAAATACGATACTTTGACATCTGCCACCAGAGGCATCACGTAAAAAACTACTAAGAAATTAAGGGTACCATGAAGCATGAAAGCTTGGGAAGCTCTGGTTTACGTCTATGCAGTCTTAGAATTGCACCTTGTGCTATGTTAAAATCTAAGAAACTGCATTATGGTTTAATATGAAGTGCAAACCTTATCAATAATATCACTTTTAGGTGAAGGCTTTCTGCAACTTTCTTTTTCTGTTTCATTTGTCTTTAGCCATTCGGATTGGTGCTAATTGGTATGCTGAATATAGGTTCACTGATGTTATAATTATGACCTATTACCCATTTGCACATCTAAAATTATCTATGAGGAATATGGGATAGAATTCACTTAGTCTTATTTCAAACATAATAGACATAATTCAAAAGAGATATTAGAGCATTGTTTGCTTTAGGATGACCTAAATCAACATAATGTAGTAAGGAGCCTTTACATTTAATTTGTGTATTAAGCAAAGAAGAAGGATGAAAATGTTTATGGACATAATAAGAAAAGGTTTGGTTTCTTTTTTGGTATTACATTGGGAATACTAAAAAATATTCCATCTTCACTCAGTTTTACAGTCCATAATTTATTATCATGCATTAGTAATGATATTTTGGAAAATATTATCTGTACTAAATATAACTTAAACCTTTATACTTTTTCTAATGCATCAATCTGGTCCCTGTACTTTAAACTGATTTTTTTTCCTAATACTTTCAAAAAATTGAGCATGATGAGTTTTCAATAATCAGAAAGATCCAATGTTATGAAATGGTTTTTCAATAACTTTTCTTTATGTAACTTCTGTTTATGATAAATAGAGCAAAGCATGCATTTTAATCAGTTAAGAATATTTTAACCTAGTTAGGTATCAGCACACATTTGACCCTCATTTAATTTGGAAAAAACAACCACCACCTTATTGTTATGCCTTGTTAATACTGGGATAGGAAGTCATCTCTAAATCCCAGATAGAAAAATTAAAAAAGAAAAAAAATCCCCGAAGAAAGCAACAACAAACTACTGTACTTCTAACTTATTGCCAATAAAACTACATTTAGCCATCAGGAGTAAAGCTCAACTTCATATTTTAAGAAGATTTTAGGATTTGTTTGGTTTAGAAATTGAAATTGAAGATGGCTTCTGGATTGAAAAAGCATATAAGTCTATTTTTTTGTTAAGCCTGTTTCACTGCCTTTCCAAGCTTGCCTGATTCGTGAGCATCAGTCAAAAATATTTCCTGAAATCTGAATGTGAAGGGTTTTGCGTGTGTGTGATCTTAACTATTTTCTTCTCCTTAATAATAAATATGCAAGATATAGGATGTCTTTGGTATAGAAGCCACATTTTAGGATTATGTAGTGCAATATTAATGAATTCAATTTTTTTCCCTTTAGAAGGCAGCAAACCATTCAGTCTTACCAATTTCACTGTAGGTTTCATAGGAAGATCTCATTTCTTTTCTGAAGACTTAGATTCATCTGGAAATATTTAAATGCTTGTATGTTTAATGGTGCCAATATTCTTTTGGAAGCTCCTCCTAGAGAATTGACAGAGGAAGAAAAGCAACAGATTCTACATTCAGAGGAATTCCTTATATTTTTTGACCGGACAATACGTGTGATTGAGCGAGCTCTAGCTGAAGATTCAGACATTTTCTTTGACTACAGTGGCCGGGATGTAGAGGAAAAAGATGGGTCAGTACTCTCCTCCTTTTTTTTTTTTTTTTAAATCCAGTCAGTAAATAAAATGTGACTTACAGAGAGCAATACCTCAGTATTCAATACATCTGCAGTGTTAAACTTTCTGAGTTCAATAATGTAATAAAACACATTTACTGGATCTTCTTCATTAATTCTAGAGGCTTTTAAGGTTTGCAGTTATCTTTATCTTAATCTTATTGTAACATATTGAAACAGAGAAGAAATGAACATACCAGCTTTTATCTAGATCAGTGCTTTTCTAACTTAACAACTTTAAAGGGGATTCTGGGAGTTGAAGTCCACAAATATTAAAGTTGCCAACTTTGAGAAATACTGATCTAAATCAACTATATTTTTTAGACTCTAAACTTAAAGGCACATGACATTAGGGTAAATATCACTTTTGCTCTTTCAGTGATATATTCTAGAAAGTGTGTTTATCTGTAAACATAGAAAACTGCTATTTGTGCAACTGTGGTTGTTTTTTATTAATTGTTCAATAAAATATTATAATTTAGAACAAATTAAAAAGCAAACCAGCTAATGCAATCTTCCCAAAGTGGAAGTAGGTTCTAGACTACAAGTCCCAAAATCTTCCAGTCGTTAGCAAAAGCGTAGCACTTAGACTTTACAGCCCTCTCTAAGCAGTTTACAGAGTCAGTGTATTGCCCCCAACAATTTGTTTCCTGATTTTATTGACTTCAGAAGGATGGAAGGCTGAATCAACTTTGAGCCTGGTGAGATTGAACTGCCAAACTGCAAGCAGGCAGCAGCTAGTAGAAGTAGCCTGCAGTACTGCACTCTAACCACTGTGGCACCATAATTTCATTATTCTAATTGAAACCAGTATTCTTCAACTTAACAGAATAACAAAATTGGAAGGGACCTTTGAGGTCTTCTATTCCAACTTCTGCTCAAGCAAGAAAACCTAAAGTATTTCAGACAAATGGTTGTCTAATCTCTTGTTAAAAATTTCCAGTGTTGGAGCACCCATAACTTTTGGAGTCAAGTTGCTCCATTGATTAATTGTTCTAAATGTCAGGAAATTTATCCTTAGTTCTAGGTTGCTTCTTTCCTTGATTAATTTATATCCATTGCTTCTTATCCTGCCTTCAGGTGCTTTGGAGAACAGCTTGACTCCCTCTTCTTTGTGGCAGCCCCATAGATATTGAAACACTGCTATCATGTCATCTCCAATTCATTTTTTCATTGAACTAGACATACCCGATTCTTGCAACTGTTCTTCATATATTTTTGCCTTCAATCCCCTAATAATCTTTGTTGCTCTTTTCTATGCTCCTTCTAGTGTCTTATCATTTTTTACAGCATAGCAATCAAAACTGGATGCAATGTGCATTCCAAATGTCTTACCAAGGCATTATAAAGTTGTATTGACATACATGATTTTGATTCTGTTCCTCTATTAATACAACTTAAGACTGTATTGGCTTTCTTGGCAGCTTCAGCACACTACTGGCTCATATTTAAATGATTGTCCACTAAGAGTCCAAGATCCTTTCACAGTTACTATTGAGCCAAGTACCATCTATACTATACTTGGCATATTTCTCAGTTCTTTTTTTTCCTCAGATCCTTCACATCTGAAGGATCCTTCACATCTGAAGGATCTGAGAAAAGAAAAGTTGAGCCATGATTTGTTTTGTATATAATTTATATAACATGTAAAACTTCTGAATCTATATGGAAACACTCAGCATTTGTTCAAAATATTCCCTAGGAAGGAAATTAGAAGTCAACTTTTTTTTTGTTAGTGTCCTTCTTGGGAATACCAGTTTCAATTATAATGCTGACTGCAAGATTTTCGGAGTTGTAACCAGAATCCAATTGCAATTTTTGAAAGATTGTGTAATCTGGTTTGCTTGTTAATTTGTTCCAAATCATAATATATTGTTGAATAATTAATAAACAACTTTCACGACATGCACAAATATGTGACATCCTCTATAGCAATTTTCTATATAAAATTCATGTGTTAGCTAATATAATGTGAAACCCAGCATCACAACTAAGCCAGTTTGAACCTGTTCTATATTCTGGAAACTGCATATGTAAGAAATGTTGGAAGTTAAATTAAGAAAGTAAACTATATAGATTTTTATCTCAGTTGTTCAATATTATTTGTGATTTCCAATGGCCTAAATAAATTTAAAAATGTAGAACCATTATTTTCCACTTGTTTAGAAGGTTTAGATGTAATATATTTATTCTTAGCCTATTTCTTTCCTTTGATTTAAATTATGGACAGGACAGACAGAGAAGTCATCTGGTTAAGAAACAGAAAAACTAAAATAGCTAAGGGAATGTAGTAGAGAAGAGAAACAATGAGAACTAATTATTGGCAAAACAGTTCATTATTTTAAAATGTCAGTTCTAATTTTAAGTAGTGATATAATCCTTGTTCAAATACATATAGTGATGTCCAAGCTGGAGCCAACCTTTCCTTCAGCCGACAGTTTTATGATGAGCATTGGTCTAAACATCGTGTTGTCACTTGTATGGATTGGTCCCTGCAGGTAAGATTTGTAACTTGTTTTCTGAATATTTTATGTTTTCACTCGTTGTGTTCTATAATTTTTAAAATAATTTTGCATGTTTATGTTAATTTTAAATATTAGATTGGGAGTTGGCTGAAAAATGGACAGCTATATAAATGTTTCAAATAAAGAAAACAAATAGATTCTGTGGTCATTTAACTACCTTTCCTTTCTTGTAATCATCCATGTGTGTTGGAACCCACATATAACTAAAACTAGATGTTAAACTTTGTTGTTCAACATACTTGGAATAAGACTGTCTAAAAATTAATAAAATAAATGAGTGTACTACAGGGGTGGGATTCAGGGGTGGGATTCAAGTTACTACCAATTTGGTCAGAGTGCATTTTGCACACACACGTGCTTGACGTGTGCTGTGTGTATATGGGTAAAATGATTGCAAAAAACATCAACTGTGCTGCCCGGACAGCTGACAAGCACTGCGTGCAGACACACAACATTTGAAAATATTCTTTTCTGCTTTTTCAACCTCATGTGTCATGCAAAGCAGCTGAGGTTGAAAAAGCAGAAAATAAAGGACAGCCAAGAGCGCGGGTGGCCAGGTAGGCCAAATGGATGACCAAAAGGTCATTGCACTGAACCGATTCGGTGTATGCTGCTCTTCAGAGCTACTGGTTCTATAGAATTGGGCCGAACCAGTAGCATCCCACCCTTAGCGTACTACTATGCTAGTAACTCCAAGTATTTCAAGTATTTAATTTTTTGAGAAGCAGGCACTAAAATTACAATAATATAAGTAAAGTGCTAATGAGAAAAACTTGTGATCCAATATGTTCAAAGAAAATAAGATTTAAAATGCCAGCATGTCATACAAGTTCATATAGCTATAACCATATTAACATGATCAGTTGTAATAAGGCATCTAGCCTTGGAAAAGGATGTATAACTTAATTATTGAATATATGTTCTATATGCAAAATATCTCAGTATCCTTAATGGGAAAAGAAATTAGACAGCAAACAGAAATTTGTGGAAGAGTCATTTTCATTGAAATATTTGATTATATTGATACAGAGAAGCATCCTATGACAATTTTTGTCCTATTCAGGCATATAAGATATAAAAAATGGACATTATTTTATGAAGTTCAAATCCTTTACTGGGAATTAAAATTTGCACTTTATGTGTTTTATTATAAAGTTTAACTACAATAATAAAAAATAACACAAACTAAAAAGAAAAAGAAAAAAATAAAAAGTACAAGAAAACAAATAAAAGAAAGAGTTAAAAGGAGAAAGAGAAAAAAAAATCACTAGGAAAGTGACTTCCCACCTTCATCACGACAAATATAAATACTTTCAGTATCTCTTCACTTTTAATTTAACAGATATAAAACTCTTCATATCATAGCTCAATTTTTAAATATTGGAAAGTTCAATAAGCAACATCTTTTCTAATCCAGGTGTGGCAATCCAGTAAACCAGTTAACAAATATAAAATTCATCTTTACAAATCTCTATTCTTAACTGTAAGCAAATCCAGTACACAATGCATTTTTTAATCCAGATGTCAGTTAGTCCAGAAAGAACCATCCAAAATAACAATATATTCCATGTTAATCCTGATTAAATAAGCAAACTTCCTTTTTTCTATATAAAACTATCTTGGTTTTAATCCATTCAAACGATTACTATGCTTTATCTTGAGTTTTGTCAAAACTTTAACAGTCCTCTTCTGTAAATCCATAAGGAAGAAATTTTTCCAATTTCTCTCTTGAATTGGCATTTTTATTTCCTTTTTAATTTTAATTTGATGTTTTTGTATATCTAGTGACAAATATCTGTTCCCTTTGTTTTCTACAATCATGTCATGTTATTGTTCCAATTTTTTTTTCTTCATCTTCTTCTGAGACTATACTGTTCATAAGAACACACTACACAACAGGCTGTTGATTCAAAGTCCTGGTGACATTCCTCAAACATATTAATTGCATTATAAATTGCTTACTTATAAGTTGTTGTTCAAATAGTAAGCCTTTATGGATTGTTGTGATGCTAAACCAGAGAAACAAATAATGTCGATTCTCAAGATAACAAATAATGTGACATGTCAAATCTCAAGATAACAAATAATCTTGGTATATTTTGAATTTATTTTGGGTCTAAGAAATGCAGACCTGCATCTAGCTTGAGAGAAATAACACATATATTGAAGTTCTTTTTTTATTTATAGCATGTAACTTCATCTTTATTGCCAGAGTGGTTTTTGCATCCATGTGTTTTAATTAAATCCATTTTGCAACAGATATGGCTAAGTATGTGGGTGGCCAATAGGTCTATGTGGATTTCACAGAAATAGGAAACAAGCCTGAGGAAAAACTTATCTTGGACTTTTCAAGGGGATGAAAATTACATGGAATTCTTATCTGATATTTTTTTAACAAGCAGCATTTATAGTATTCCCGCAACAGCAAGATAAGCCCAACTTAGAAGGCAACTGCCAAAATATAATTGTTCATTCCCTCAGGCAGGCAAGTATACAGAGTATTTTGTCTCCTCTTTCTTTGTTCTGGGTGGCCTTCTTTCACCTTCTTTTCTTCCTGCTGTTATCTCTCTTAGATGTTCACCTCAGCTATTCCCACTGCCGCCATTTCTGATCCCTAGGTTTCATGCTTCAAACATATACTTAAATAGGCAGACATATTCAGAATAAACTTTGATGTGTTCCAGTATTTCTTTTTCTGGTAAATTGAGAAAGGTGTTGCAACTTCCAGAATATTATAGTTATGCTGACTGTCCTATCATAATTAAGAAGTACCACTTTGGAAATAATTATATAGCCTCGTACATTGTAGTGCTTACAATGCTTGACAATTCGAAGCCACACAATGGAATTTTCTGTTAACCAGGGTAAAATAATGTAGATAAGCATTCATGTTATTGATCATCAGAAATAAATGTAGAAATATCAAATACCTTCATATGTGAATCCAGTTTTTCTTTTCCATTGTCCCAAATGGAAAGAAACAGACCTGTCTTTTGACTTTTACTTATTTTATCTGATATAATTTCATTTCAAACTGCCTGTGTTTATTGATACATAGATTTAGATTGCCAGACCCATACGATGAGGCTATTGAAATATTTGCTTTGAGCAATGAATAATACTTTCCTCCCCAAGTCAAGATATGAATTCAAAGCCAGTCAACATATAAGATATTGAAATGACTTTGCAGAAAACATAAGACCAATCAGTTGCACAATGAAAAAAAATCATTTCTTTTAATGTGCTGAAAATTTCATGCTTGAAAAACCAAGCAAAATGTGCAATGGTGTTTAAGATTATTCACATTATGAAAACAGTAAACAAAGAAAAATATATTTAATAATTACAGATATAGATAAAGCAATATGATTCCTATGACTAATAAGGTGGGAAACAAGCAAACATTAAACAAGTAAAGAGAAATGGATCAGTGACTGAATCTTCACATACAAAGTTTTTTTTTGTGCTTCTGTGAAAGTTACAAAAAGTCTGTTATAGAAAAGCTGGCAATTCCTTTATAAAATTACAAATTATAATTTGTTTGTTTATTTATTTATGAAATTTATTTGCTGCATATCTTGTATTATTCAATGACTTAGGATGGCTTACAGAAGTTAGTATAACTTACAATAGTTAGTATAATTCCAATAGTCTTTATTAATATTTTGTCAATAGATAACCAGCACAGCCCATAATTTAAGGGCAAAATGTAGATATTGAAATACAATATGGTGATAACCATTAATTTAAATAGGTTTTTTTTAAAAAGAAAAAAGGCTAGATAGAGAGTCAAGCCATCATTCTGTGGCTATTATTCTTGATGACTCCATACTGTTTCCTGCATCACAGGCAGCATACTTTTAGTATCAGCTACTAGGAAATGAGAATGGATGTTGGTTCTTTCATGCAAACCTCTCAAGGACACATAGCTGGATGCTGTGTGACATAGAAGCTAAACTTTATGGGTTCCAGTTCCTTATATTTGTGTGTGTCTCAGTAATTTCAGATATAAACTATACTTTTTCCCTGAAGCGTTAAAGTAGCTATATGGCTTGGCTGCTTTAAAAGATATTTATTTGGAGGCAGCCAGCCACATGCTTCCATTTGCACAGACTTCACATTTGTTGTAAGCTCCACTGAAGCAGAGCAGCTGGCCATAACCAAGCATTGGAAAAGCCCATGAAGTAGCTAGTCAACCCTATAAGATTAATCTACTTTGTGCTTTGAGGAAAGGGCATTTGCTTGTTCTGAATACTTTCAAATCTCTACTATACACAGGCACTTAAGTTTAACCACTCAGCAATCATCAGCAATGCCACATATGTCAAGCAGATGTGAATGTAGAATTCCCACCAGGTGAGTGAATTGGCTGATGAAGGCAATATAGCATGGGCTATCTTTTCATCACTAGTTCCCTAATTTCAGATCTGGTTATGCAGGAACGTTTTCTACTTTATAGATCATTCTGTCTTTCTTTTGCTAGACCTTCTGGATGAACCTATCTGCTTATGTGATTTTCACTCAGCATATATCATTTTGTCCACTACTGTGTATCCAAATTTAACTGCCTGTTACTTTCTTTACAGTATCCTGAGTTGATGGTTGCTTCGTATAACAACAATGAAGATGCTCCACATGAACCTGATGGGGTGGCCTTGGTCTGGAACATGAAATTCAAAAAAACAACCCCTGAGTATGTTTTTCATTGCCAGGTAAGGCAGTTTAAGATACTTACTTCATAAAAGATGTGCTGACGATTACTGTATATCCCATCTGCCCACAATTCATAAGAGCTTGAAGTTAAAAATAAAGATATAAAAAGGAAAAAAAAAGGCCTAGGAAGTATGCTAATATTTTCAGAATGCATTCAGTTTTCTAAAACAACATAGGCTGGTTGGAGACTGTGTGTCATTTTTTGTCTATTTTAAACAATCCCCAAGAGAATTTATTTATAAAAACCTCACACTTATGAAGTAAATGTGATATACCACTTCCTCCTCCAGCTGGCAACATATGCTTTCCCACCCACGTAAATTCCCTTGTGTTTTCTATTTCAAAGCAGCTTGAGCTCTGCTTCACTTTGCTTGGAATGATATTACAGCTTTACAGAATATCAGCATGTAAAAGACTTGCAAATATTAGCTTTGCCAATGGCAGGATAGAATGGAGATCACCACTGCACTTTTCACCAATTACTGTGTGATTTTCCAGTCCAGCAGCAGGTGTCACTTAGATCACAATCAACATCCTAGTGTAACAATTGAGACAAGAAATCAATAGGTATATCTGAAAATCAAAGAAATGTATTACTGCTTTTTCTTTTCCAAGATCTTCTTGAACCAAGAACATCTATGGCAATAAAGGTAGACCTTGATTTACACCCATTCATTTAGTGACTGTTCAAAGTCATGATGGCACTGAAAAAGTTATGAATGGTCCTTGCATTTACAACTGTCACGGCTTTCCCCATGGTCATGCGATCAAAAATTGATACTTGGAAACTGGCGTGTATTTACAATGGTTGCAGCATCCCAGCATCATGTGATCATCATTTACAACATTTCCAGCTAGCCTCCAAAAACCAAGGTCGATGGGGGAAGCCAGATTAATTTAACAACCCAGTGATTCATTTAACTGCAGCAGTTCATTTAACATCCATTGACAATTTGTAAAATTGGGCACAACTCACTTAAAATTGGGCATGACTCATTTTGCAATGGAAATTCTAGTCCCAATTATGGTCATAAGTTGAGGATTAGCTATATAAAATCTAGAAGGTCCCTTACTGACTTAATTGTGTATTAGTTAAGCTTGTTGCATGGGAAGGAAGAACGTGATCATTAGCCATGTCTTTCAGCAACCTAATTTTAGGAATTACTGAGATATTAAAAGATCTGCCATGACACTAGGCATATCTCCTTTTACTAGCTAAATTACATTTTTTTTCAAAATTCAAAATTCTATTAAAATTCAAATCTCAAAATTCAAATCTATTATAATTTTACCATCTTCTCATTTTCTGCAACCAGTTTGTCCTCAATCTGAAATAATAAACTTATTTTGGACTGAAAATAACACATTAATGCTGTTTTGATTAATGAGGTATCAGATTGACATATCTCATGATCAAAATATTTAGCATAGAGATAAGTACTTCATAGTTTCCCCTTATATTTCTATCTCTAATTTATTATGAATGTATTATATTTAAGAAAAGGGAAAGGCCTACAGTATTTAAGTACATCTTTTAAATGTCATCATTGTCTTCCATAAGGACACTACAAATTTTGTTTCTGATGATAGTTAAATGCTTCATATATTTTGAATATCTATTATTCAGATCTGAAACTTCAAACTGCCCTCTCTGCTTAGAATAATTTGCAGGGAAATTATTCATTTGGAGAGAATTTAATCTTTGAAGACTTACAGAATATCTCTGACATAGAATTTGTTTGTCTTTGCCAAAATAATGATGATATATTAATATATTCAAGGTTTTGTTTGAATAAGAACAGTTTGCTGAGATTAAATTTTTACAGGCTCCATGGAATCATTTGAGATCTTTGATGAATAATAAGAGGTTTATTGAATAGTCATAAGACCTTATCAGTAACATAACATAAATATATAACAAGACAAAATACAGATAAGTTAGATATATAAGAATATAGTAATAAAAACATATGTGAAAAACCAGGGAATCAAAAATCGGATAATAGATCACCCTTGCAGGATACACCAATTTGTTCAATATATTGGGTTCTTAGGACTGATCTTTGATGAGAATCAGCCTTTTCATTCTGTTTCGGATGGAAAAGTATGTGGGGTTTCAAATTTCAACCAACCTGACTGAGACTATGAAATAACTAAAATATACAATGCTAGAAAATACTGTGTCACCTCTTAAAATACTCTACACTATCTTAAATGCTTCCCCTAGTACATTTATAATGAGAATCACATTGAATTGCCAAATTGATATAAATGCAAGAGTGTGGGAAGAAAATTAGAAGAAAGGTAGATCGAGATATGATTTTTTTTTTGATGGGCTAATCTTAGACTACATGATCTGGATGTCTTAATTTGATAGGAGAACTATATTCAAAGACTCAGTTCCTTGAGTCAGCTGGAAAACAGAAACAGAAACTTTCAAACATTTCATCTTACCCCAGAACTTGGAAGAGAGGCAAGATATGTTACAAATTATCATGATGTCATGTTTGGGTTACTTGGTGGAAACCAACTATGTTATTATTTACTCTCATGTTTGTGTATCTGAAAAATAGCAAAGGAAATGTTCCCTAACCTGCATCTCAACTCTTAATGTTCATAGTATTTCTTATATATTATGTCCACTTTGCAAAAACAATAGTAATTGGTTCATTACATCTTATTTGAACTCATGTAATTGCCTCATTAAAAAAAACCATAACATGCATTTAAAACCTGCACCTATTGAGTAAAACTGTCACCAAGAACATCTCAATTAAAATGCATATTGAATTTAGCAAAGTATTCAGCTATGATATCAAAAATAATTTGGACAGTAAATTATGACTTCTACAACATACTGTACATGCAGAGTTCTTCTACGCGCTGTTTTAATGCACCCTTTTTCATTTCAAAACATCATCGATCTTAATAATATATGTATCACATGAAAATTATTTGGCATCTTATTTATTAATATGTAAATGGTAAACAAATTTGGAAGAAATAGATAATATTTTGGTGCAAATAAGCAATTCGAGTGGCTACTACAATCATGTTTAAAATTTTGTACATTGGCTGCATCACTGATCATTGGAATAAATAAAATAAGTTACATCCGAATTGAGGTGTACATCCTCTTAACTGCATAGAACACCTAAACCTTGATTGATCTAAAAAAAATTCAGGTTTATAATTGATCAGTATTTCCATAGGAAGACTGAAGGTTATAAAATATATTAAGAAGAAAGAAAAATATAGAAAACAGTGGCACATATGATAAACATACAAATCATTGCCAAATGAACAGGCAAAAATATGTGTTTGCTGACACCAGGTATTCTGACTGATTAATAGGTAATCAATATATTGAAATATGTAGACCAGTATCTGAGAAATGCTTATAATTTGTCTTTTCCCATCTTGCTTCTTGTACTGCTTTATTTTGTAGCTTCTGATTTCAATTTTATAATCAGATACAATAGTTTTCATTAATATATTTTCATTCACTGAAAAAATAATGTAAGTTTAATTAGTTGTTTTCAGAAATGAACAAATAAAATGCATTATTAAGATAAAATCATGACATAATAAACAATAATCATGTAAACAAAAATCATGACATAGTAAACAATAACAAAAGTAGAGGAGTACTTTTATTTCATATTTTTAGTTTTTTTTAATGCAATTCTGAATGTTTTATTTACTGTTAGATCAATAGTGAATCAAAAGAAGTCATTTTTATCTTGGTTATAATGCTTTTCTCTTTTTGTTTTTATTTTACAATAAAATGTTTTTGATAAACATTAATAAATGATAAAACAAGCAACAATCAATAATATAAATAAAATCACTGCTAGACAACAGGCAGAAAATTAGGAAAGAAATCAAACCTGGCAGAATAAAATGTAATTATTCAAAAGTTCGGAAATACCAGTTTTGAAGCATTGTATGTGCTTTTCTTTTTAAGCTTATAAAAATAGTGCGGTTTGGTTGACTGTGTATTAGTACAAGGACAACTCAAATCGGGACAGCTGAAATTTATTCTGCATGGGTTTGTTTAATAGTGGAGACAAGAATATCAATCAATAAAAGCCTATTTTATTATGCTCTACTAAATAAGTTTACTTTATTACAGGAGGGTGAAAGCTGCCATTTCTAACTGAAAATGGTGAGAATGCAATGCTCTTTCTATTGGTTTATGCAAATCAAAGTATACTTGTAATATGTGAGATCAGAAGTAGTGAGAAAATAAAGGTGATACCAGAAGAAATGAGAGTTTTTAAAACATTAAGAATCAAAATTCTGTTGAGTCAGAATAACAATATCCTTTCTTCTTGTTTTATTTTATTTTCCTTCTAAACATGTTTATGACCATATTGGTGTTTTGTTTTGTTTTTTGCTTTTCTAAGGGCCCAGGGAGTATAGGTAGGTGTTAAGTCTGGAGCATGGGTGCGAATGATGGAGATGAGCCGTTAGAAACAGTGAACTTCAAACTCTTTATTTACATATTGTGACAGCTCAAACTGGAGGGCTGCTATAGCCTTCCTTATATAGGCAACTTATTAACTATTCAACCAATAGCAAACCTGGAGCACTAGCTCCGTTAACCAATGGGAATGGCCTGTTAATGGCCAATCAGATGCTCCTGAACGGACCAATCCGATCCTGCCATTAACAGCCAATCAGAAGTGCAGGGCCAGAACCCTGCACTTGACTTCAAGCTCAAGATAACTTTATTGGTATTATACATTCACAACAGTAGGAAAAGGCAATCTGCTTAGCATCAAAACACCACCTTCTTCTTCCTGGATTCTTGAAAAAAAGTCCATATTACATGGTAAAACTTAGTGTAGTTAAATTTATATTTTATTCAATATGTTTTTATACTGAACATCACCAAGCATTTGCATACAACGGTAACTATTACTTTCATTATTTAAAACTATTTTTCCACTAGTTACTTTGCTCTATTCTTTATAAAATTGCAGTGAGTGCTATTTAAAAAAAAATCTGAATGTTAATAACTTTTTTGATAACTTCAAACAGGAATGGGCAGTATGAAATTCCAAGGCCTCCAGCTTTTGGTTATTAATAGTACCTGATTCCCCCCACCCCCCCGCCCAAGTTTCTAGAAAATGATCTCTGCCTTTTTGACATGGGATAAAAATGGAAAGCAAAGCACTCTCCTACAAACAACACACAATATGTCAACAATAAGATCAGAACTTCCTTATACTCAAGCATGGAAAAGAAATGAGCTTTAGCAAGACAATTTCCTGCATACTTTGCTTTGTCAGGACACTTGGTGTTGTTTCACAAAATCTTGTCCAGAAGTTCCAGGAGCAAAAATGGATTTTCATTCACATTATGCATGTACAGCATCTCTAATAGGAGACTGGAAGAATCAAAATATTTTTAGAGTATGCGGAGGATATGTGCTAGTCTGTTCTGGGTACCGGAACTACCAGGGATAACCTCAGGTGGACTTGGAGTGATGTAAAACAAAGCAAAATATCTTCATTTTAAAAACTGAAAGCACCATATAAATATATATTTCACATGGACCTTTGCTAAAGGGAAATATACATTCCAAATGCAAGAATCTATATTACAATGAATGAATGGCTATTACATGAACTGGCTGTTTTTAACCTGGGCCTGCTGCCAGCCCATGAAAGATCTATTCCCTTGTAGGCGGAATAAACAAAACATTCTGGATCAAAAGTTTTTTTTTTCTTTTCATTTCATGGAATGTTTCTGGGAAAGAAATATAACCACTTCTTCTTCCTTTCCTGGAATTCTTACAAAATAGAAAGTCAAGAAAGAAGAAAATAAACTTTTCCCACTGCAAAGAATCTGAAGTAAAGAGATATTGTCATTGCAACCATTCTTGCCTGAGATAACATGCAGCCGATGGAAAACAATTGCTTTATTTATCTGTTCACAATATAGAATATTTGGCCAAGTAATATGGCTCCATTTCAAAGGAGCCATTCAACAAAAGACTACAATAAGAAAGATTTTCAGATGTTGCAATAGTTCTCTGGATAATTTTATAATACAGGATTACAATGGCAAGAAATAATAAGTAAGGAACAGGTGTTTCTTTACAAATTCAAATGGTTTGGAAGTTGAAAACTCAGTATAAAGTAATAACTAGTGCAGTACTTTCTTATGTTCTTGTTAATTGATTATCTCTCTATTGTCCATCTGCTAAAATCATGGTTGCTAGAACATGTATCATTTTCAATTTAATGCATTGTATGTCCCAAAAGTGCTTTTTTCAAGAGGCAACTGGATTTTCTTTGTTTTTCCTTGAAGATATTTTGCTTCTAATCCAATAAACTTTTCAGTTCAGACTGAATGGTGGAGAATGGGGAATAGAAAAGTCTTCAAGGAAAAAATGAAGAAACTCTAGTTGCCTCTTACAAAAAGTATATTTGGGGCAATGATGGCCTGGATGACTGAGAATCCTCAGTGACTTTCCTTCTATATTATCTTTAATTCCAGGGTGCTTTGGCTTCTTAACTCTTACATAGTTTATTAACTCTATATATAGAATTATTCTTCCTAGAGGAAAGGAAGACCAAACTGAGATCATTATCATTGTAAGAGAGTCTATTTCCTTCTCATCCTGCAACCAAACAACACATATAGTTTTTTGACATAACTTCATGTGTTGGTCTTTGGAACTAAATGGAGCACAACCCAATGAAGCTAAAAATCTGGAATTTGCCCCTGTGCAGCCATGAATTGTGGTTTTGTAACCATGCTTGGTAGATTACTTGGCACAGCAGTAAAACTTTGGGAGTGGCATCTATTTTGGTTCTTTCTACAATACCAGTATCCAATGATTCTCGCTTGGTAGGCTCCATGTCACTGGTAAGCTGTCAATTTCTATGTGGGACATGGCCCTTAGGCTTTCTATTTTAATTTCAATAAAAGCTGCCCAAGCTCGGAAAATATTGTGGTTTGGTTCTAGATATCAACCGCTTAACCACACTGTGGAATGTTTCTCCCTCCTGTGCCTGCCCTCAAGTTTTCTGTAGTGGTTTCCATACACTGTCATTAAATTATGCATTTGACCACCCTTCATTGCTTATTCTGGTGTGGTCTTTCCTTTTAAACTGGGTGGATGGAATCACAAATGCCTATCTTAGAATTAAACACATTGAAGTTAACTGAAAATCTGTATTTAGTGGCCAGCATTGGCTAGAGTTCTCTCCTTCTCCGTTCCCTACCACTGATTTTCATTTTTTCTTTGCTGATTTTTTCCCTCCTAAATAAAAATATGTCACTTTTGTTATATACAGTGATCTACTAGCCTGGTTTATGAGGATATGAGAAATACAGCTTCCTAACCTCTGTTGCATACTTGTGTTTCTATAAAATGTGTATAAAAAAAGAAAGGGGTAAAAGAACAGACTCTTTTGCAGCTTCATTTTAGTATGAAAAAATGTTTTAGTTTAATTTTCTGATGTCCCTCCATTATTTTCTCTCTTCTGAATCAGTTATTACTTATTATAAAACTTCAAAAATAATCAAAATTTCTTCATAGAGGAAAGAGGAATTTCATCTTTGTGTATGGTTAGACCAAACAACATTTTGGTAGGCATATGTAGTAAATATTCCAACTTACTATAAATTTGTTATGTTTCTTTCTTGGATCCCATATGTCTTTTATGAAAAAAGATTCCTAATACAAAAAAATGAAGGGTACAAAAAAAAAAAAAAACAGCTTAGAAAAATGAAATAATCCAAATGAGCTATTTGGCCCACTCAGTCTAACGAGATAATTTTTATCAAGCTTTTCTGCTAACTGCTCAAATCAAGCACTTCTTATGTGATAGGATATCCTTTTCCAAGATAAGCAACTTAGTGTTATAAAATAACATTTGATTAAAGGCAAAACTTTACATTTGTGAAAGCAGGCCTGGCATGTTTTCTGTTAGGTCTGGAGCGTGGGCGCAAGGAACGGAGACGAGACATCGAATAGCGACTCCAACTCTTTATTAGTGACTTCAGAACAAAGCAGGGATATTGGGCAGCAGCAGCTCCTTTTATAGAGCTGGCCGTTGTCACAATAATCAATGGTTTGATTTTGCCGCACTGGTAGCGGCCAATCAGCGGCGATTGGCTATCAGCCAATCAGATTAGCCAGAAACAGCTAATCACAATCCGCTGTTCGCAAGCCAATCAGAAGTGCAGGATTACGAGCCTGCTGCGGAAACAAAACTATTAGGATTTTTAACTAAAGCGTTTGCTTAGTTCGTAACACCCTTCCCCCCTAGGTTCCATCTGAGGGGTGTGGTGATGTATTCTCGCAGGTAGGCAGGTCGTTTCACCTGTCTACCTGATCTGCGTTGCTCCACCAGTCCTTGCCTTGGCTCTGGTCTCGGTGGGCTGCTTGTTGCGCTTGTTGGCAAAGATGTTCCACCCTCTCCGTTGGGTGACTCAGGGTTGTCATCTCTGCTTCCGTTAAAGTTGTCCTCCGGATCCCTTGGATTTGCTGCTGTCGCAGTGCTGCTCTGTGGTGAGGCGATCATCTGGCCCGGGTCTCCTTCAGAAGGTGAATATCTCCGGGTTGGTTGTGCTGATTGCTGGTTTTCACGTACTGGGTCATATACTAGTTCTTCTCCGGTCCTCTCAATTTCCCTTTCTCCCCAGGTTTGAGGTTCGGGATTTGTGACGGGAGTAGGTGCCAGCCTGGAGCGCAGTTGATCGATATGGCGCTTCCACATTTTTCCATCAGTAATTTGTAAACGGTAGGAACGTGGACCCGTAAATTGAATTATGGTAGCGGGGACCCACAATGGGTCACTGGAAAAGTTTTTTGCGAAGACTGGGTCGCCTACCTTGAAGGTGCGATACCTGCTGCTGGACCCCACGGGCTTTTCTGGTGTGTAGGTAAGGTGCAAGTGATCAAGATTTGAGCGAAGTCTCCGGCCCATCAGAAGTTCGGCCAGGGTTCTGTTTGTGGTGCTGTTTGGAGTAATATGTTGGAGGAGAAGCATCCGGGTCACCTTGTCATCGATGTTGCCTTGCTCCATCTTTTGTAAAGTTTTCTTTACGAATTGGACCATTCGCTCAGTCCTGCCATTGGCCGCAGGGTGAACCGGCAATGTCAACGCATGGCGTATCCCCCGCTCTGCCAGGTACTGTTCGAATGCCAGAGCAGTGAATTGGGGGCCATTATCCGAAACTAGGACATCTGGCAACCCGTGCGTAGCAAATAGTTTATTTAGTTTTTTAGTGACGGCTTCTGTGGTGGTGCTCTTCATTTTGAGGACCTCCAGCCAGTTGGAGTATGCATCCACTGCTATAAGAAATGTATGCCCCTTGGTAGGTTCCATAAAATCGATGTGGATACGGGACCAAGGACCTCGGGGTGCTTCCCATTTAATTGGTGGTGCTTTAGGTGGAGATGAACGAGTGTCCTGACACTTGCTGCAAGTGGCCACCCAGGTTTCTATTCGCTTATCTATACCTGGCCACCAAGCGTAGCTTCTTGCTAGTGCCTTCATTTGCATGATGCCCGGATGGCCATTGTGCAATAGTTTTAGGACTTTATGCTGTAATCTCTTTGGAATGATGACTCTGTCTCCCCACAAGACGCATCCCTTTTGGGAGAAAAGTTCTGTCTGCCGGTTTTTGAACGGCTTGAAGGTGTCGTTTGGTTCGTTGTCAGGCCAACCTCTTTCTACCCAGCTGAGGACCCGTGCCAAACAAGGACCCTTCCTTGTTTCTGAGACGATGTCTTGTGCAGTCAGCGGTGGTGAAGGAAGAGTTTCGATTTGTAGCGTAGCGAGGGTTGGAGCTGGGTCGTCTATGACTTCTGGTAACAGAGAACGGCTCAAAGTGTCAGTGTGGGGAATGGCTTTCCCCGGGCGGTGTAGCAGTTGGTAATCGTATGCGGCTAGAAACTCTGACCAACATGTCATTCTCGGTGATAAGATGTGGGAGTTGGTTTGTCTCCCGCTAAAATGCCAAGTAATGGTTTGTATGTCGGTAATTATGGAGAAAGATCTTCCATATACATACTCATGGAATCGTTTAATTGCAGACACAATAGCAAGAGCCTCTTTATTAAGTTGGCTATAGTTTCATTCAGTTTTAGATAAAGTTCTTGAAAAGAACGCAATAGGTGCCTCAGTACCATTTGGTAGGACGTGTCTCAGGATGGCTCCTACTCCAAATGGTGAGGCATCGCAGGTGACAGTTAAAGGCAAAGTCTCATTATATTGAATCAATACAGCATCTGAAGTTAACAGGTCCTTTACTTGCTGAAAAGCTCGCTCTTCGTGATGTCCGCAGACCCAGGAAGCCTTCTTATCAAGGAGCCTATGCAAGGTTTCAGCAACAGTCGCCTTCTGGGGCAAGAAGATGTTATAAAAGGAAGGCTTGGAGGTCTGTTTTATTCCTAGGTCTTGGGGCGTTTTTTATTGCAGTGAGTTTTTTCTCCGTAGGGTGAATTCCCTGTTTGTCAAGAAGGTACCCAAGGAATTCAACCCTCTCAGTACAAAGTTGGCACTTGTCTTTCTTGACCTTCAGGCCAGCGTCTTTAAATTTCTGGAGGACCATTCTAAGTCATTTTTCTAGCAGGCTTCTGTTGGGGGCAGCTATTAAGACATCATTGAAGTATGGCACGATCCCTTTTATGCCTTGAAGCAATCTTTCCATCAGACTTTGGAAGATGCCAGGTGCTACACTCACTCCGAATTGAAGTCTATTACACTTGAATGCACCTCTATGTGTGACTATAGTTTGGGTTTCTGCAGTCTCTGCATCTACGGGCAACTGCTGGTATGCCTGAGCTAGGTCCAATTTTGCAAATATTTTCCCACCTCCCAGGGAATGAAGGAGATGTTGGACCACAGGTACAGGGTAAGCGCTCTGCTGAAGTGCGTGATTTAGGGTGGCCCGGTAATCCCCACAAATTCTTAAGGATCCGTCAGATTTTATGGGGGTTACAATTGGGGTCTCCCATCGGGCGTGATTGATCGATTCCAACATGCCCTGAGCTATTAATTTGTCCAATTGTTCATCAATCTTTGGCTTGAGTGCAAAGGGCACTTGACGAGGCTTAAGGCGAATGGGTGCAACGTCAGGGCTGAGATTAAACGATATGGGGAATCCTTTGTACTTGCCTAGCTTCTCGGTGAAAACATCCTGGAATTCCTGGATGAAGGCCGCTTCCCAGTCATCACTTCCGGTTTGGTTGATGCCTGTTAGTTCAATTCCTAGTGGCGCGAACCATTGCAAACCCAGCAAAGTGGGCCGATCTCGATCGACGATGGTAAGAGGTAGGGTTGCGATGTGGTCTTTGAAGGATACTCAGACGTGGCTGGAACCGGCAACTGGAATTCTGTTTCCTTGGTAGTCTTTTAATATGATTTTTTGAGTGCTGAGGTCTTGGCGATCAGCTGTTTTAAGGTTTTCCAGGAGACCTTTGACAGGGACGGCCCAGAGTCGACTTCCATAACACATGGTTGATTCTCAATGGTGACCTTCACTCAGATTTTCCTCGCATCAAGGGAGGACGCGTGGCCGATGGTGATGGTTTGATGGGCCTCTTCTCATCTGGTTGAATTGGCGGGTGCTCGATTTCTGCAGCATTGGCTCCATTGGTTGTTTAGGTGATCCCGATTTATTGGTGGAGTGCCTGTTGTATGCCGGGAGTTGTTTTCTCTTCGGATTGGACTGGACCCTTGCCTGCTTCTGCAGACCTTTGCGATGTGGCCCCTCTTTCCACAGGAATGGCAGAGTGTGTCTAGGAATTTGCAGTCTGATCACAGGTGGTTTCCCCCACATCCAGCACATTGACTCGAAGGCTTACGATTCCACTGGTCTCGCTGGTTGCGTTCGGATCTGAGTCTGTTGACCTCCTCTTCCTCGCTTTCTGATGAGGATTCAAGGTCTTCATGGTGGGTGGTCGTTGTGTGCCTCTCAGAGAAAGGCGTATTGTCACTGGCGAGTTGGCGGTGTGGTGCGTTCGCTCGGTGTATTCGAGCGGCTGACTTCCTGGTTGCTTCTGCTGCAGTAGCATCGGCGATGACATCTGCGAGGCCGATGTCTCCCTTTGCCATAATCTTGCTCTGGGTCGTGGGGTCTTTTAGGCCCAGAACAATTCAATCTCTCATGGCTTCCTCGAGGTTTGCGAAGCCACAGAGTCCCCCTAGGTTTCTAAGGTCAGCGATGAAGTCTCCAACATTTTCGCCTTCCTGCTGGTCCCTCTGGAAAAACTCGCGTCTCCTGATGAGTGTTGGCACCGTGGGTGCATAATGAGCCCATAGGATTGGGGCGAGGTTGTCCCAGTTCATTGTCTTGACTTCTGCTGGTTTTCGCAAGTGCTTTTGCCATTTTAAAAATGGCGGGTCCACAATGGGTCAAAAATACAGCTCATTTCTTGCCAGGCTTAGCATCTTTCAAATTGTTGGTCTCCAGGAACATTTGGAACCTGTCCATATATGAGTCCCAGTCTTCATTAGCCGGGTCAAATGGAGCGGGTGGTATAGCGCTGCTGGTCATTCTGCTGCTTTTGGTGCGCTCTTAGCCACGTGCTCTGTTAGCGTTCGGTGAGTGTTCAATCAGCTCTATCGTCTCCGCATCCCATCCTCGTTGCCAGTGTTAGGTCTGGAGCGTGGGCGCAAGGAACGGAGACGAGACATCGAATAGTGACTCCAACTCTTTATTAGTGACTTCAGAACAGAGCAGGGATACTGGGCAGCAGCAGCTCCTTTTATGGAGCTGGCTGCTGTCACAATAACCAATGGTTTGATTTTGCTGCACTGGTAGCGGCCAATCAGCGGCGACCCGCTGTCAGCCAATCAGATTAGCCAGAAACGGCCAATCACAATCCGCTGTTTGCGAGCCAATCATAAGTGCAGGATTACGAGCCTGCTGCGGAAACAAAACTATTAGGAATTTTAACTAAAGCGTTTGCTTAGTTCATAACATTTTCGAATATCTTTAAAACATTCGGGTCACAAGCTATATTTTATGAAGTCAAATTATAAGAATACTGATGATGTGCCAAACCACAAATGGTGACAAAATCATCAAACATCTTTAAAAGAATGTCTTTGCAATTTAAAAAAAATGCCCTATCTTTCCCAGATGGCTTATATTGTGGATATCCTAAAGTGCATCACATTTGTTTGGTTTAAGATGCAAGATCTAGTGATGGAAATCATAAATATGTCCTCATCGGCTGTAGCATTATTGATATAGTACAATTTTATCAAACAATAAATAATTTATTACTTGCTGATTCAAATACATTTTGGTAGCACTCCTTATTAAATCATTAGGAAAAGCAAGTTAATATTTTTAAGGTGTTAATCTCTGCAATGAGAATCAATGGGAATTCAAAGTAGTTAACATTGGCAGAATAATGTATGATGTTGTCTTTCATGAACTGCCTAATGTTCTTGTCGTGTCCGCAAAAAGACGCCAGGAGTCGGTGACTTCGTACAATGCTCTTTATTTCAAAGATTGGAACCGAACCGGCGAAAAGAAAAAAGCACGCGGCTTTTATTCTTTTCGCCGCGGCGGCCGCGGCCAATGGCAGCATTTCGAGTCTCCCGCGCTTTGAGTGAGCCAATCGCGGGAGACTCTTAACGAGCCAATCGGCGTGGCTCGCCTGACCAATTAGAAAGCCCCGCGCTTTGGCCAATCAAAGCGCGGGGATTTCGAGTATGTAAATGAGGACAGAACACCCCTCCCCTCTTGGTTCAGTCCTTACGTTGCGTAGTCACGTAGGTAGGCGGGGCTCCGTCTAGTCCTACTTGACCTGCGCAACTCAGTCGTAAGCGGGATCCCGACTGGAGCAGTCGGGTTTTTGGTTGCTCTTGCTTCTGTGCGAACCGGCTGGTTGATCGGGCCGGTTCCTTCTCCGTGGCTCCCACCTGGGCCTTCCGGGTTGGTTGAGCCATGGGTTTCGCTGCTCCCGCTCGGTCTTTCCGGGTCGGTCGAGCTGGCTTGGCAGTTCTTTTCCGGCGAGGGGTCGCGATGGCTGCGTCTCGGTAAGTACTGCTGGTTTATTTTTTCTTGCGCTTGGTTATTCGGGTATTCCCTCCCCCCTTGGTTTGCGTTTTGGGAGGTGGGTTTGTTTGCTGTCCTAGACCTGAGTTGGTCAATGTGTCGTTTCCACGCTCATCCGTCTGTGGTTTGGAGCCGGTATGAGCGTGGGCCTGTAATTTGGGTGATGACGGCTGGGATCCATAGGGGGTCCCCCGTCAGGTTTTTCGCATACACGAGGTCCCCGGGTGCGAACGTTCGGTATTTTGTACTTGAGTCTGGGGGCCGCTTCGGGTTATATGTAGGGTGTAACCTGTCGAGTGGGGACCTCAGCTTTCTACCCATTAGCAATTCGGCTGGGCTCTTGTTGGTAGTGGTGTTCGGGGTTATGTGTTGTATAAAGAGGAGTCTGTTAATTTTGTCTTGGATCTCCCCGTGGTCCATTTTCCGGATGGTTTTTTTGGTAAATTGGACCATCCGTTCCGCCCTACTGTTCGCCGCCGGATGCGCCGGTGCTGTTAGTGCGTGGCAGATGCCCCTTTCCGCCAGGAACTTCTCGAAGTCCAGGGAGGTAAACTGGGGCCCGTTGTCGGAGACGACGACGTCTGGGAGGCCGTGTGTTGCAAAGAGTTTGCAAAGTTCTTTGATCACGGCCTCCGTGGTTGTTGTCTTCATGTCGCTTACCTCCAACCAGTTGGAGTAAGCGTCAACTGTTATGAGGAAGGTATGTCCATTCGTGGGTCCAGCAAAGTCCAAATGGATTCTGGACCAGGGCCCCCTTGGTGTTTCCCACTCCAGGATGGGTGCTGTGGGTGGGCTGGGTCTAGTCTCCTGGCACCGCTGGCACCTAGCTACCCAGGCCTCTATTTGCTTGTCCATCCCTGGCCACCAAGCGTAGCTTCTGGCCAGGGCTTTAGTTCTTACGATGCCAGGGTGCCCCTCGTGCAACATTTCCAAAACCTTCCCCTGTAGTCTGTCCGGAATGACCACCCTGTCACCCCATAAGATGCACCCCTTAAGCAGCGAGAGTTCGGTTTGGCGGTTCCGAAATGTTTTGATGGACTCGTCGTTGTCCTTCTCCGGCCACCCTTTTTCCACCCAATGCAAAATCCGTGCCAGACGCCTGTCTTTAATAGTTTCCCGGGCAATGTCTGACGCGGTTATGGGTAGGTTGGGTAGGGTCTCGATGCTGAGGGTGGTCGTCGTTGGTGCTGGGTCAGGTACCGGAGTCCGGTAACGGCGAGCGGCTCAAAGCGTCCGCATGCGAAATCTTCTTACCCGGTCTGTGTATAAGTTCGTAGCTGTAGGCCGCCAGGAACTCGGACCACCTTGTCATCCAGGGAGACAGAATGTTCGGGGTGGCCCGATTTCCTGCAAGGATGCCCAGCAACGGCTTATGGTCTGTTATAATGGTGAAAGGGCGGCCGTAGAGATATTCGTGGAACCGTTTTATGGCGGCAACTATAGCCAAAGCCTCTTTGTCCAGTTGGCAATAGTTCCGCTCTGGTTTGGTTAGAGTCCTCGAAAAGAACGCGATGGGTGCTTCTTTTCTGTCAGGAAGGGTATGGCTGAGGACAGCGCCGACGCCGAAAGGTGATGCGTCGCAAGTGACGGCCAGGGGCAGGGTTTCGTTGAATTGAATGAGGACGGCGTCGGAGGTGAGGAGGTCTTTAGTTTTTTGGAAGGCGGCTTGCTCCCGTTTCCCCCAAATCCAGGTTGCCGCCTTATCCAGGAGCCTATGCAAAGGCTCCGCCGCCGTCGCCTTTTGGGGTAGGAAAATATTATAAAAGTTCAGTAACCCCAAGAATGCTTGTAGTTCAGTTTTTGATTTAGGGGTGGGGCCTCTTTGATTGCCTTGACTTTTTTACTTGTGGGGTGAATGCCGTGCCGGTCTAGGAGGTAGCCCAAGAATTCCACTCGTTCCGTGCACAGTTGGCATTTCTCCCTTTTTACTTTAAGTCCCGTTACTTTAAATTTAGTTAGGACCTCTCTGAGTCGGCTTTCTAATTCGGCTTCGTTTGGCGCCGCCACTAGAACGTCATCGAAATAGGGTACCACCCCCTTGATGCCCTGCAACAACCGCTCCATCAGGCTCTGAAAGATGCCTGATGCCACGCTGACTCCGAATTGGAGTCGGTTGCACTTGAAAGCCCCCCGGTGGGTAACGATGGTCTGGGCTTCCGCCGTTTGCTCGTCGACCGGCAACTGTTGGTATGCCTGGGCGAGATCGAGCTTGGCAAAGACCCTGCCTCCTCCCAATGAGTGCAGTAGGTGTTGCACGATTGGGACGGGGTAGGCGCTTTGTTGCAGCGCGCCATTTAGGGTGGCCTTATAGTCCCCACAGATCCTCACCGACCCGTCTGGCTTGACCGGGGTTACTATGGGGGTCTCCCACCGGGCATGGTCTATGGGCTGCAATACCCCCTGTTTGACGAGCTTGTCAATTTGCTCGTCTATCTTAGGTTTTTGGGCGAATGGCACCCGCCTAGGTTTTAGTCGTTTGGGGGGGACGCTAGGGTCTAGGTCAAACGAGATAAGGGGCCCCTGGTACTTGCCCAGGCTTCCGTCGAAGACTTCTCGGAACTCCTGGGCTAATCGCTGTTCCCAACCGTCGTCGGTGACGTGGTTGACTCCCGTGAGAGTGATGTCGAGCGGGGCGAACCATTGTAGTCCCAGCAGGCTTGGGCGGTCGCGATCGACGATTGTGAGGGGGAGTTGTTCGGTGCGCCCCTTATAAGTGACGTTAAAGTTTTTGGTGCCCACTACCGGGACGTGGTTTCCCTGGTAGTCTTTTACAATAAGTCTTTGGGCGTCTATGTTCCTCCTTTGGAGGGTAGGCACCAACCGTTTTATCTCGTGCCATGCAATCATGGAGAGGTAGGACCCGGAGTCTACCTCCATTTTGCATGGCTGGCCCTCGATGTGAACCTCGATGTGGACTTTTCGGGCGCCGTCGGAGATGGCGTGGCCGATGGTTACCGTCTGGTGGGTCTCCTCTCTCCGCCGGTTGTCGCCGCGGATCTCGAGGATCGTCCAGTCCGGTCCCATCGGCTGTCCGAGTGGCGATCTCTGGGCCGGGGCTGTGGGCTTTCCCTTTTCCGGTCGTGTTGGTCCCATCGAGGTGGACTGCGAGTTTTCTTCTGGCGGCAGACCCGGGCGATGTGCCCCTTTTTTTCGCAATGCCGGCAGATGGAATAAAAAAACCGGCATTCTGACCTGGGGTGGTCGCCGCCGCAACCGGCACAGTTGGTCCTCGACCTACGACCTCTGCGGTTCCGTTGGTCGCGCCCCGTCTGCAATCGATGTATGTCTTCTTCGTCTTCGGACGTGCTGGATGCAGAATGGAAATCGCCGTGGTGTGTGGTTGTTTCGGTTTTTTGTTCGGTCGACCTTGCCGGGTTGTTGTTTCCGCCGCGGTCCTTCGTGTCTGGTTTGCACATGCTGTCGGCGGAAGTACGGGTTGCTTCTGCGGCTGCGGCTGCGGTGAGGGCGTCTGCTAAATTGATGTCGCCCTTAGCCATCAGCCGGCTCTGGAGCGCAGGGTCCCACAGGCCGAGCACGAATCGGTCTCTCAGGAGGTTGTTTAGGCTGTCAAATTCGCAGAGCCCCCCTAGGCGCCGTAGCTCAGCGACGAAGTCGCTCAATTTTTCACCCGGTCTCTGGTCCCGCCGGTAGAATTCGTTGCGCCGGATCAGGATGGGGACCTCGGGAGCGTAATGTCGCCGAAGGATAGGTTCGAGGACGTCCCAATCCATGGCGGTTGCGTCGGCGGGCTTGGCCAATGCTTTGGCCATCTGGAAAACTTCGGTTCCGCAATGGGTGAGGAAGAGGGCGCGTTTTAGCGGGCCCGAGGCGTCCTTCATGCCGGTGCACTCGAGGTACATGCGGAAACGGTCGGAGAACGATTCCCAGTCCTCGGGGGCGGGGTTGAAGGGGGCGGGCGGTGCGATTTTCGCCATCTCGGTGCTAAGTCTGGCTTCCGTCGGACACGGGGTTCGGTTCAGGGTCTGGGTCCCATCCTCGTCGCCAGTGTCGTGTCCGCAAAAAGACGCCAGGAGTCGGTGACTTCGTACAATGCTCTTTATTTCAAAGATTGGAACCGAACCGGCGAAAAGAAAAAAGCACGCGGCTTTTATTCTTTTCGCCGCAGCGGCCGCGGCCAACGGCAGCGTTTCGAGTCTCCCGCGCTTTGAGCGAGCCAATCGCGGGAGACTCTTAACGAGCCAATCGGCGCGGCTCGCCTGACCAATTAGAAAGCCCCACGCTTTGGCCAATCAAAGCGCGGAGATTTCGAGTATGTAAATGAGGACAGAACAGTTCTTTTGAAAATAATTTATCTAGAATTGCTTCCAGCCAGGTAAGTGTTGCACCGGTCTAATAATGATCTCCTCCAAGAATACCTAACTTTAGTGAAACCCACTAAGTTAGTGAGATAACACCTAGCAATTAGAAGTTTCCCCCCCTCCTTAGGGGCCACTTAACAGACCTACCTGTACCTGTGTTAATGTTTTTCTTCTGGTGCCAAGCAAAAATATCTTGACTTTCATTTGCCATTTATATAATTTCCTATCTTTAGACTGCTACAGAGGTGTAAATTTTATTCTTTGGTTCTCAGTTTTAAATTAATTTCTTGCTATTAAGGGATTTTTTTTGTTTTATAATGTTTTTTTATGTTATAATTTGTTGTTCTTAGCATGTCTTTGTTAGCTATTTAGGTAATGATTTGTTATAATGGTTAGGCTAGAAACCCAGAGATTGTGAATTCAGTCTTGTTTTAGTACAAACCCAGTTGGGGGACTTTGGGCCAGTCACTTTTTCTCAGCCTTAAGAAGCAAGCAATGGCAATCCACTTCTGAAATGCTTGACAAGAAAACTGCAGGATTAGTCCTGGCTGTCACTAGGACAGAGCATTGACTTAAAGCCACAGGAAAAAAAATAAGTTTGATAAAGAATTTTCTATAATTTACAAGAATTTTCTAGAAAATTACATTATTAAAAGAAAGAGTTGTCTAAATTATAGTATTTTCCAAGAGATAAATTTCCATGATTTAATCAGGATAGTACAACAGTTCTTGCCTTCAACTGCTGTTTGTTGCCATTCCTTTTTACCCCCTCCCCACAAACAAAGAAATGAAGACTACACTTCCCTTTCTGCTAGTGAAAAAGTAGTAAAAAATTTTAAGCTACAAACTCTTAACTTGGAAAGGCTTTGGATTTCTGAGGCAAGTTACCAGATTATAGTTCCCCAAGACTCATATCTAGGCCTATTGAGAACACATACTTACACAAACAAACATGGATAGGTAATAAGCTTAAAGAAAAGGATTGGGCCTTGAGAGTATGTGAAGCAGAGAATAGTGGCTAGATCTATTGAAAAATAAGCTATTAGGCAATAAAGACTAGTTGTGAAAGAAACTGAGCACATACAAAATAAAAACAAAACCTAATGTTATCCAATCTACAAGACTGTGTGACTTATTTCCTATCTCTTGTATAACTTGGGTGGGTGGGTGGTCTTAGGCTCCTTTGCTTTTTAAAAAAATCTTTGAAGTTAGCCACTGCTAACTTTGTAGGGAGCCATTGCAGTCATTGCACAACTACCTGTTCCTAATATAAGTCAATAGCTGCTTTTCTGCAGGCATTAGGCTAACTGTTTCATTGGCTTATTTTAGTAAATGTAGAAGGATCAAAATGCTGTTGAGCATGTTAAGGTATTTTCTTGACACCCTTTTTATTGAGCTCATTCTATCATTTAATTCTCTTTTTCAATACAGCATGAATTTTGTATAATTTCTGGTCATTGGTTTGGCTTTATGTAAGTTACTGGGAGAGTCCCAGTGTGAATAGTTAATTCCAGCTTCCCCAAAAATGGTTTATATACATTAGCTTAATTATAATTTACATACCATAACTTAATAATGTAAAGCTAAAAACAAACAATCACTAGCTGAAGTATTGAAAATTATCTAACATTCTCTAGATTTCTACAAGAGGTTATGACCTTTGAAAAAATTAACAATTAACGTTTATAGGAAGGAAAGTACACTATGATATATAAAGACAAAATTTACATTAAATCTACTCATCACAGTAAGGCTATTGAATCATTAATTATGTTTCATTGCTAAAACACCATCAGTGAATGTGTGTGATTGACAGTAATAAAATTAAATACCGTATATACTCGAGTATAAGCCGAGTTTTTCAGCCCATTTTTTGTGCTGAAAAAAACGCCCTCGGCTTATACTCAAGTCAGATTCCCCTCTGAAAAAAAATGGTGTGGAGCTCTGGAGCTGGGCAGCCGCTTCCCTGCTTCCATGTTTCCTTTGCAACTTTTAAGCATGGGGGTAATCGGAAGCAGAAAATTTCTTGCATGAGGATATATTGTTTTTTCTTTTTTTAACTGTTTTTTGGGGGGGGAAGACCCACTGCCATGTCAGAATGCTCAGACACGAAATCTATCCGACTGAAAATAAGTGTGTGTGTGTGGGGGGGGGATTTTAACGGAGGGAAGATGCAGGGAGAAGGCAAGAGCAACGGAAGATCCTTCAGGGGAAACTGAGGGGGAGACTCACCCTTGGTCCAGATGAGCCCCCTTCCCCGCCCCTAAGGAAGCAGAGGCAGCCAGCAAGGGCAGGCAAGCCCCACTTCATGGACTCCGTCCATCCTCACTCCCACCCACCCACCCACCCACCCAAAGTGACGAAGTCCCCCAATCGCGCAGCCCAGAATTGCCCTCCCCTCAGGGGGTAGCAACGACGCCCGGTGTTTCCCGAGACAAGAAGCTCCGCCGTGCAATGAAAGCGCCCTGGCTCTAGGCTCAGAAAACAACGCGAGCCGAGGTTGCTTCGGCTCCGCTCAGCTTAATTTCCTCAGCTCCAGCTGCTTTCAGTCCACTCAGGAGAAGGGGGAGGTGGTGGTGGCGGCTTGCATTGTTTTCTGAGCTCTAGGCTCGCGGGTTCAGAAAACAATGCGAGGCGAGGTCGCTTCGGCTCTGCTCAGTTTCGTTTCCTCAGCTCCAGCTGCTTTCAGTCCACTCAGGAGGAGGGGGAGGTGGTGGTGGCGGCTTGCGTTGTTTTCTGAACCCACGAGCCTAGAGCTCAGAAAACAATGCAAGCCGCCGCCACCACCTCCTCCCCCTCCTCCCCCTCCTCCTGAGCGGACTGAAAGCAGCTAGGGCTGAGGAAACGAAGCTGAGCGGAGCCGAAGCGACCTCGCCTCGCGTTGTTTTCTGAGCCCGCAAGCTTAGAGCCTAGAGCTCACAAAGCCGCCGCCACCACCTCCTCCCCCTTTTCCTGAGCGGACTGAAAGCAGCTGGAGCTGAGGAAATGAAGCTGAGTGGAGCCGAAGCAACCTTGGCTCGCATTGTTTTCTGAGCTCGCATTGTTTTCTGAGCCTAGAGCCAGGGCGCTTTCATTGCACGGTGGAGCTTCATCTCAGGAAATACCGGGCATCGTTGCTGCCCCAAGGGGAGAGCGATTCTGGGCTGCGCAATTGGGGGACTTCGTGGCTTTGGGTGGGTGGGAATGAGGACGTTGACTTTAAGCGCTGCTGACCAAGTGTTTCACAAATACCAGTGGGACCTCCGTCCACCACCACCCCTCCCTCTTTTGCCTCCTTCCTTCTGATCAATCAGGTTTTCCCAGTATTTGCTCACAGCTGCGTTTTCTCTTCTGCCGTGCTAGGCATTAAACGCGGGGATTTTTGATTCCCCTTACATGTGCGTGGATATGCCGTGGGGCATTTTCTTCCAAATGCCCCACGGGCAGAGAACACTGACTTTCATGATAGTGAGATCATTTCCCAAATTAATTGATTCACTAACCCAAAAGAAGATGTTGATGACAGTGGGAGGCAGGAGTCACTCTCTCCCTTGCAAGAAAAAAGCAAGAGCCGTTCTTATGATCTCTCTCTCTCTCTCTCTCCCCGTAATAGTCAAGCTCTTTCCAGCACGCGGGATCCGCCCCTGCCGCTTTGCACCTTGCAAATGCAAAAACCCCGGGATTTTGCATTTGCAAGGTGCAAAGCAGCGGCGGCGGATCGCGCGTGCTGGAAAGGGCTTGACTGTATTACGGGGAGAGAGAGAGAGAGATCATAAGAACGGCTCTTGCTTTTTTCTTGCAAGGGAGAGAGTGACTCCTGCCTCCCACTGTCATCATCATCTTCTTTTGGGTTAGTGAATCAATTGAACCTTTCATGATAGTGAGATCGTTTCCCAAATTTCCCTTAAATCAGGGAAGAAATCAGAAACAAACCTTTGGACTGAGAATAAGCCTGTTCCTATGATGCCATTTTTGTTCACTGCAGTGTGAAAAGTGTGAAAAAACACACTTCTTTTTCTTCATCTTCTTGTTCCCTATTTACTGGTCTCTTTCAAAGAGGAAATTGTGAACATCAAACTTATTCTCAACTGTCCTAGTGAAAGTTTTTATTGGTATCTATTTTTATTTTTGAAATTTACCAGTAGCTGCTGCATTTCCCACCCTCGGCTTATACTCGAGTCAATAAGTTTTCCCAGTTTTTATGGTAAAATTAGGTGCCTCGGCTTATATTCGGGTCGACTTATACTCAAGTATATACGGTATGTAATAAAATGTAAATGTAATGTAATAAAATATATAGAGGCTACAGTCAAAATAACTTGTTCAGTGTTTCAAGATGATAATCATAATTTAACTGACGTTTACAAGTATAAAAAGACTCCCATTGTGAGTTGCCTATTCAATCACACTTTCAGTACAGAGATTTTCATTACTTACACATAATGCTCTACCCATATAAGATATTAAACAGTACTGTGTTTATATCTATACTATTTTCATTCATATGTAGAAGATTTAACGAAATATCTTCAGTATAGCTCTCTGTTCTAAACAGTTCAATGTTTCAAAAATCATGAACTGTCTCTAGCTAAATTCCAAGTAGCACCCTTTGAAATATGGGCTTGCCTGTAATCAAATTAAACAAGAAATGAATTGCAACGAATGGATGTTATGGTCTGAATCAAAACCAGCAGTGAACAGTCTTGAGTATAAGCTTCATATACCATTTCAAAATGCTGCTTTGCATGTTCATTTTCTTGAGCTCACAAGCCCCAGTCCAATGACAATTGCATAAAGGTATATTGTACTGGTAGCCCAAAGAACAGTGTCTTGCCACCTTAATTATATGTCACCTTAATTATACTAATACATAATTATTGAATAGGTGATTAGAGAAAGGAAGGCTCATCCATATCAATCCTAAGTAAGAATAATGAGGATCACATTGCAATATTTGAATCTGAAGGAAATTCAGTGCATTTGCATACATCCATACTGTAGTAGATTCTACTTTAAAATCTTGTTCAATAAAAGTATACTTGTAACAATATAATAATTGGAACTACCTTAAGATCTGGTCAGCGAAGTCTTCTTTAGCAATAGCTTCATTAATTCTTCTTTCTGGATAGCTGGGAATCCACAATGAGCCTCCCTTCCACAGCCAGGTAATTCCTCTAAGCTAGATATTAGCTTATTGATATTTTTGTGTCCCAATGAACCTAATTCAGTACACACAATTTGGCAAAACTTCATCTTATGTGTCACTTGTGCTCATTCCTGACCAAGAGGCCTTTTTTGCTCATGGCCACTCATACTTTAATCACCTCCTAATGGACCATGTAAACATGGGGCTGCCCTTGAAGATCATTCAGAAGCTTTTGTTGAATCAGAATGCAACATTGCAAGATGTTACATGTCTAATTTGTTATGTCCATTTGTGAACTGCATTAGTTTCCAGCAGATTTTTGTTGTAAATCAAGGTACTGGCAATCACCTTTAAAGCCCTACGTGGCATAGGACCAGGGCTTTTTTAGGACTACATTTTCCTAAGAACATTTTCCTACTCCTTATGCTCCCATTGGAGAGTATGTTCCAAGTTCTCTCTTTTGAATGATGTCATTTTACAAACTTTAAGAATTGTGTCTTTTTGGTGGCTACCTTTGGGCTCTGGAATATCTCCACCCATTCCCTCATTATACAGATATAGAAAAGGGTCCAGTTCTCCTCATCTTTATAAAAACCATTAAGACCTGTTTTCCCTTTGGGACTATTTTAGTGGGATTCTCCTTTTGTTATTTTTATTATGGTTTTTGGTTACCAGATTATAATTTGTATTTCATATTTCTATATTTAGAGTCACAGTAGTGGCACATTAGAGTTTGAGTTGGGCAGCCCTATGATTTCAGTAAACAAACAAACAAAAGTGGCATATTAAATCAGTAGTGGCCTTTGAATATTTGTCTCCAAAGGAATATGAATGTATGTATGTATGTATGTATGTATGTATGTATGGTATTCAGCTTTGCTCGGGTATTTTCCCACATCATTGTAGTTGTGCTTTTAAAGTTGCAGCAACGTTTTGGCAGAATCTCATCTGCCATCATCAGGGCAATACATAAGATATTCACCTTTGATTCTTTACACTGCAAGACACTATTTTTTTTCACCCAGTAAATGATTTTGAACAGAAGAATTTAATTTTCTTCTTACATACTCCAGTTTCTTTTTTATGTAAGAATCCACAAATTTTTTACATACCTTTGGGAGGTATTCCTGCCCTATCCTTTGCCCCATTTCTCCATCAAGCACATACCTCTGCAGGACCTTTTGAAAATATAGAGAAAATAGTAGGGAACATATATAATTGAATCTCCCCACCTCCTACATACAGTTTTCATCAAATTATCTTCAAAAGGATTTTAAATGAAGAAAGTGTGTGAGAATCAAAATAATATAAGGAGGAAATTGCAAACAAATCTAACATATAAAAAATCTAATGTCTTCATTTATAAGAAAATTTCTTCCTATTTCAACAATCAAAATATTTTTAGTATTCATTAAATAATATTTATTAAATGTAGATTAAGATCCATCCTGAAATTATTTTGACAGCTGATAATATACATTTATTTGGTATTTTTGGTTATGACTTTTCTTTAATACTGCACCTTCTTATTCTTCATGAATACATAACAAATGGTTACAGATTTTATCATGAACACAGAGTCAATGCTGATATTCATATATTTGAAATATGACCCTGGTGCTGAAAAGAGAAATAATTGAATTAAGCCACCAGTAGATAAAAGATTTGTAGGAACTCTTTGTCTTGCTAGTTGCTTAAATTCACACAAGAATCTTTATTGTTTAGAACTTAGTTGCAGACACAAGCACAGATAAGACAGTGACTACAATTTTAATACTAGGGTATTTAATACTAAGACTACATTTCATGTATATAAACCAGCTTGCCCATATAAAAGCATCTTCTATTATATAAATGGATTATGCAGGGTTCTGACAAAAATTAAACTACATTTGTAAGTGTCAGTTGTTTCAATGTCAGTTCTAGGCAAACAAATTAAGAGCCTTCAACCCTACCCCTCCTACTCCAACAAATTCCAATAGTTTCACAGTATTCTGGGATATTTACTTGTTTTCTGCACATAGCAGATATATTTTATAAATGGTAAGTGTTCATGACTGGTTCTAAGGTTTAATGCAGTCTCCTAAATAGGTCCAGCAACCATCACCATACATATAGTCCTCAACTTATGACCACAATTGAGCCCAAAATTTGTGTTGTCAAGTGAGTAATTTATTAGGTGAGTTTTGCCCCATTTTATGATATTCTTGGCACAGTTGTTAAGTGAATCATTACAGTTGATAAGTTACATGATTATTAAGTGAAACTGGATTCCCCATTGACTTTGCTTGTCAAAATATTGTAAAAGGTGATCTTGGGACACATGACCTTGGACACGGCAATGGTAATAAATATGAACTAGTTGCCAAGCATTGAATTTTGATCATGGGGATGCTACATAAGTTGTAACTGTGAAAAATGGTCATAAGTCACTTTTTTCAGTGGTGTTGTGACTAAATGAACTGTTGTAAATCAAGGACTACCTGTATTCCTATAACCATACCTGGATATTTGCCTAACACATATAGTAGATATCTTGAAAGTCTTGACTCTTTTATTACTTGATGAAAACTGTGTACCTCTCTGAGGTCTGAGTATTCCTATGGATCACTCATGAATAAAATTATAATTTATCTCTAAACCAGAAAAAATGCAAAATAGGAAATCCACTCCTAGAACGCAACAATGCAAATAAAATTATATTAATTTCCTGACTAGAAAACAGCCTGAAAATAAGGAATAATTAACCATTTGTGTGACAATATACTGAATTTGGGCATATGTTGTTGCCTTTTAACTTAATGCAGGATATGGCTTGAAGAAAACAGGCTTAGATTGATTGAGATGACTAAATTCAACAGAACACTCTAGGTAAGGCTAGAGTAGAGGCTTCATGATTATACATAAAGATTCAAAGAACTGTGATATTTCAAATGGAAAAATTTAACCTTAGACTGTCTACTATTGACCTCACCCCTTTCCTAAGAGGTCTGTAGGGGGTGTGCATAAGTGCACCAACGTCCCTGTCCTATTGTTTCTTTTATTTTTCTTACATGTATCAATGTATTCATAACTATGTTTTTACTTATACATGTTATCTTGTAAGCAATTGACAAACCAAATAAAATAAAATAAATAAAATAGGGGGTGATGCTTCTTTCTCTCATTTTCTCTACTTCCCTTCTGTCCATTTTTAGAGTCTTTAAATGTTGAATCTATCAGCTAGGAGTCAGCTTTGCTATACGGTCAGCTATAGAGAAGGCAAGCAAACACATTTACGGTCTTTGTTTAAACTGCAGAACTTCAGGACATTTTGCACAAGATGGCCTGCTAAGTTTTGCATCAACCAATAAGTTTTGTAGGTTAGAATAGCAAATATGATGATTAGTCCTGGTTTATCAGAAGTTAACTTGGTCCTCTCCTCTGACAGAGTTATATTAAATATGGTTGAGGCATATGATACTCAGCACTGACATTTGATATTGATTAGTTACATTTCATATTGAAACTAGGTCGTAATAATAGATTCTGTTTTTAGAAGTTACAGTCACACATAAAAATATCTTGCCCACTCAGCTGATAGGTATATCTCTATTGTAATTCTGTTAATTTACCTCCCCAGTTAATTGAGGCCCTGGGTAATGTGCAGTGATTAAAAATAACAGTACAAATTAACCAAAAATGATATTAGTCTGACAATGTATAATTCACTCATTTTCAGTCACTCCAAGCCTTCACAACTTTGTAAAAGAGGAATAAGATTGCACATATTTGCTCTGTAGCACAGACATATTTTTATTGCATAGGTATAAAATATTTTGCTGCAATTAGGATAAAATATGATCAAACATATTAAGGAGCATGATAACCAAGCAGTAAACAAATCATCTTGTATGTACTAGATTTTCCTTTGCTTCAGCCTTCTGCCCTGCTGCTCAATACTTCCTGTTTGACTCTTCCATCTCTTTGATGCTTTCTTTGTGGTTACTTCCAATTAAATCAGCACTAGATAATCCTGGAGGCTGTTACAGTTACTATGAGAGAACTCCAGATTCTTAATCAGATCCATGTGTCCAATGTGCAGTGCAGCCCTTTACTTGCTTACTCAAAAGTAAGCCTCAGTGGGCTTTAAATTCCTAGCAAGAAAATCAATATAAAATTGAAATCTAAGCAAGATGCTACAACTGAATGTGATGGTAACATACAGGAAGAACTCCAAATTCTATTATTAGAGAAGTTATTATACTAATTCAACTAGAATGCTTATTATGCTAGAATGCTTCATCAGGAAGGAAGGAAGGAAGGAAGGAAGGAAGGAAGGAAGGAAGGAAGGAAGGAAGGAAGGAAGGAAGGAAGGAAGGAAAAATGGAGACCATGCTGATAACCAAACTACAACTTGGCAATTAAGCAATTAAACAATAAATATAGAAAAACAATATTATTAAAAATACAAAACAGTCACTTTTAGAATACCAATTGCCTGGTACAGAAGAATTGGGTTTGACACCTTGCATTAGAGTGTATTACATTAGTTCAATCTGGAGGTGACTGGAGATGAGTGATTGAGAATAAACCATCACCCCCGATCTAAGAGTGGTGCAACCATCTCATAACACAAAGTTCTGCAAAGGCTTTTCAGGACTGATTGCCAACTATGTAAGCAGGAATTTGAGTCCAATAGGATCTCTAGAATGCATGTCTGGTTTGTCTAGGACACTTTAACCCAATCCAACACTAAAGATAGAATAGTCGTAGAAATGTCAGGCCCCAAAATCCAAAGCCCCTCAGCCTTGCCAGGGTTCATTTATTTCCTCCAATCCATTTGTTCACATCTTTAAGACACCGGGATAAGATATTCGTAGTATCACTTAATTCACCAGGGATAGATTAATTGGTACCATCAGCACACTGATATCTCACTCCATAACAATGGATGAGCAAGCACCATATAGATGCACTATATAGGCAAAGAGCACTGAACCCTGTGACAACTTTCACCCTGATCCTCTGAGTCAATCCTGATGGATATCATGGCCAATGATATTGAAACCCACAAAGAGATCAAGTAGGATGGATGTACAACTCTTATCCTGTCCTCTCAAGAAACCATCAAAAAGTGTAACCAATGCTGTTTTTGTTCCATACTCAACCCTGAATCTCAACTAAATCTATGATTTAAATCTATTTGCTCAGTAATCAAATTCTCAATCACCTTTCTCCCAAAAGAAGTCAAGATATTGGGCAAAGTTGTTTAGAATGGCAGGATCAAACAACGACTTCTTGTGGGGCTGAACCAAAACTTTTTAAGGGGTAAAGAAACCACCACCTCACTCAAAGAAGAATTAATTACTACTAAAACCCACTCAAACAACACCATCTGGGCTAATTTAATAAGCTAGATAGAACATGAATCTAAAGAGCAGGCGGATAAGATCACACAGTCATAAGACCCCAATCCTAGAAATGCAAGATTGAACTCCCCTAAGATCTCAAGTCTGGAGAGCTTCACTGTCAAACCAGAAATGGACCTGTTAAGTTCTGCGCATGGGTGCAAGGAGCGGAGATGAGGCAGTGAACAGTGAACTTCAACTCTTTATTAAGCATACTGAACAGAGCAATCACCCAGGGCAGCAGCAGCCCTTTTATAGGGTTGGCTGCCGTCCTATTAGCCAATGAAAACATGGAAGTGTTAAACCCTTGAACTAATGAGAGCTGGCCCGTTAACAGCCAATCAGATGTCCCAGAAAGGACCAATCCGATGTCGCTATTATCGGCCAATCAGAAGTGCAGGATTAGAACCCTGCTTTTTACTTAAGGTTGTTAAAACTTTATTAAACACCTTTATTAGTTCATAACAGGACCAAAGTAGCTCAAGTAGAGAGGTTGCAGTGTAGCGGGGAGGTTGGTACAACAACAGTTGTTACATCCTCTAACCCCCACTCCTTTAACCTCAAACTAACCACTATTGACCTCACCCTGTTCCTTAGAGGTCTGTAAGGGGCATGCATAAGTGCACAATCATGGCTACCGTCCCTGTCCTATTGTCCCCATTTATTCATACCTATTTCCTATATTCTTACTCATGTTTATACTTATATCTATTATGTTGTAAGCGATTGACAAATCACATAAATAAACAAATAAAAGTAATCTCTAGAGCCCAAACTAATAAACTGGGTCTAACCTTTATGACCAGTGATATAGTGCTCCTGAAAACTATGAGAGATTCCCAGGTGACAATTGCCACACCTCATCTTCTGCCCCAGAATCTTATTGATGCACACTTGAAACCTAGCTGGGCATATCTCTGAAAGTGTTTTCCCAGCTACTGGACCCAGCCAGATGTTGATGATATGTGACAGGTTGATCCTAACCTCACTAAGGAGGGAAGCCTTATTATAGACCAATCTGGCACTTAGAAACAGCAGCTAGAAGTCAGGGTCATTGAAGGATATTGGCTCTGAGATCAAGGAGCTGGAATGGAAAATCAGTATAAGAACAGCAGTCCCATTTCCCCCAGAATGGCCTACTCCCTGTCTTCCACTATATCTACCTATGCCTGTCACCACAATTATATTATGGCCTGCCTCCATCCCAGCCTATAATAGCAGCCCCATTTCCATATCCAAACCTCTAAAGATCTAAGATGGAAAACCTCAACTGTCCTCTTTAACCAGGTCTGAAAGGAGAAGCTGGGCACCCTAAGGCACTTTAGTTCATAAGATCTCTGTGACAGGATTCCCAGCCATGACCACCCCACTCACTGTAACATACACTCAACAGTATATTCATACAGAGTCTCTGGGTTATAGGAGTAGGAGTTCTTATAGTTATGGGCAGTATGTTATATAGGAGTGGCTTTTAAACTTTGAAACTTAAGATACTAAGACGTCACATTTCACATAGAATTTTGTCAAAAGCTACAGAGATAAGAATTCACTGCTGATTTCACTACATGCAAAGATTCATATGACTTCATTAACATAATAATTTACTTTTCTCTGCTTCTTTTCTTCTGTTTCCCTCCTAAACTTAACAACAAATAAAATAAATAAAACAAAACTTTTAGAGTTTGGATGATGAACCTACAAGCCACATATAGCTTACTATCCCCACCATTCTTCATTGTCATCAAGAGAATTTATTTGGCAGCAGAATGTCCACGTGGGCCTTTGCCATACAAAGAAGTAGAAGAAAAATAAATGTAGAACTATATCTCTTGAAGTTTAGGTGGGGGAATGAAGGCTAACACCCTCAAATGTCGCCCATATCAGGAACAGAGATAAATAATATCCTGCCAATTATCACCTTAATGGTTTTTGTAATTTCGGTATTTGTTTTATGACAACATGTTTAATTATATCTCAAAATGGAATAGTCTCTGCCATTTTATTATCACAACCTATTTAACCTTATTTCCCAAGCTATTAAGACAACTTAGTGTAATGTTCAATTAATTTTAGATTATGCCTAATTACTTACTGACATGACTTATAAATGATGCATTAATACAAGAGAACGTTTTGGGAGACTGTAATAGTTTTTCAGACTTTCTCAGTAACAACATGTAAATTGAAAGATAGGAAGGGATCACTGTAATTATAAAATGTGTCCAAGTGATAAAGTGTAGAATTCCAAATGTTAATGAATTAGAAACAAAGCAAGAAATGTAAATCAAAGAATTTAACATGATAAACATGTACTTTTCTATCATTAGATTTCTTCAGGTCTGCTTTTAAATTTTCAGGTTAATTGACGACCTCTTAAAATTCCACTGGATTGCATGAATGAGAATTTAGATGACAGCAATAGTTGTATTTGTAAATTGTAAATTACAGGTAGTCTTTGACATGTGACTGTAATGCAATCTGCTCATGTTGTGACAGTCACAAAATGGGTCATCATGTGACCAACCTTATTTAATGACCTCTTGTGGCAATTGTTAAGTGAATCACTATGGTCATTAAGTGAACACAGTGGTCTTTAAACAAAGCCATTGTTTGCTATGGGGCATTTTAATCAAACACCATAAATAAACTCACATTTTTGGCAAAGTGTAAATTGCGGTAACATCGTTGTCATCAATGTGGGATGGCTGCTGTGCAACCAAAATGTGGCTACATGACCAGGAAAGGCTCTGGCAGTCAGAGCTTCAGAACTGAACTGTAAATACCTTTGGGGAGGGGCTTCTGTTGTTACTTTGAACAGTCACTAAGTAGCTCGTTGTAAGTCAAGGAGTACCTGTATTTGTTTCATAATTTGATAGTCTGTTATATCCAGTTCAATTTTCAAAAAAATAAGAGCAATATCCTGAAGAACAGTGTTGGGCTCAAAATGAAGAATGTTATATTTGATTTGTTAATCTTCCTCACCCTCCTTTCTTTTTTTTGTCAGATAAAGATTGTATACACATAACCCTGTCTTAATTATTCCAACAAATAATAATAATGTATTGACATAGGATGTGGTTAAAAAAGAAGCAAAGGAATTTAAATGAACATTTTGTTTCTGGGCCTTGTGATTTCCATGTTTCAATACTCTGGGGAAAATTAAAAATAAAATCAAATAAAAAGGATCTGTGAATCCAAAGTAAAAGGCATTTTGTTGAGCCTATACAACAGGAAATTTTTGTGAGTTGTGATAGACAATTCGTTATGACTTATCACACTGCGTTCCTTGACTTGGAGGTTGCCCAAACACAACTAAGTTAACATAGGGATTTGGTTACTTCTTATTTGAAGGGAGGGTGGTCTCACAGGGGAAGAACAGGGTTCTTTGACAAGCTGAAGAGCTTCTTTTGTAGCTACCTGTGTTGTACTTAACCTTTTCAACATTAGGTGCTTAGTTCAATCAAATGTTTTTTGACAAAAATGAAGAGTGAAAATTATGGCATGCCCTTGTGGAGGAAAAAAATAAGGTTTCTTATTATCATAGTTTTTTAAAAAAAAAAATCAGTAGATAAAAGGGCATAAAAGCATGTTATAAATTATTGTAAAATGGAACATTTTTTTCTTAATTTTTTCCCCTAGATCATGTGGCATTTAATTAAATAAGAGTGAAAGGTCAGAAAAATAACCTCTTTTTAAGTGTATTTTAAAAGTATGTTTTGTTTTATATTTAGAGTAATGCCATATTCCATATAATATGTATAATTATCACTTCCTTGCTTTCGACAAGTAAAAACAAATCTGGAGTCTAATGTAGTCCTAAAGTTACACTTTTTGATTCTATAGTTCACTTTATTTCTTGTTAAACATTGATTTGTTTGTTTATTTACTGGGTCTTCACTTACAAAATGGTAACTAACTGGCCTTGGGGCTACTCCAAAAAATAAAATGAACGAGACAGAAATGAAAGATCCATATTCCAAGTCTTGTTAAGCTCTTAATATGCTTGAAGTTTATAAATAGGTTAGTTAATTAGGTAACTAACTTTATAGTAGACTACAACAATTTGGCAAGGAAGATGTGTCTGATGATGTACTCTGACCAGTCTTTGACCAAAAATTTGTTGCTGGATTGCCTACCATCTGTGGAACAGTCGCCTCAGAATTAGATGCTGGAGTTGTCAAAGAATAGCAACAAAGAGTTGGAGAATGCAACACATATCTAACCCAGCCTCCCTGTTTGCCTGTTTCCCTCAGATGTGATGAAGGTAGTCCGCAGCAAAGTAAGAATAAATTTGTAACATTTGTAATATGCTCCTCCCTGCAAACAGCAAAAAGTCCAGAGAGTCAGTGTATGGGGCTACTCTTTGTAATAGTGACCTGGTCCTTTTCAAAATTACTCTTAAATATTATAAATTTCAGTCTTCCAATCTTTTTTCTCATTGTAAGAAATTCTCCACTCAGATCTCTGCAATTTAATTGATAAATTAAATATTTGATAAATTTGTTCTTTCCCTTCTTTATAATGCAAGTAGCCCATTTTGAAAAGCTTCTTGTGAACAAAATGATGGTTCTTTAGAAAAGGCAGACATTGGCAAATCTTTGAATGGCAACATGTCTGCATACCTGCATTATGAATGTTGCTCTGAATTCTCTGAATTTCCTGATGCACCATTCTTTTTCTTTCAAGGACTTAATACTTTTTCAATAAAAATAAATTCAATTTGTGGCTCTATTTCAAGTCAGTTGGTTTGATGGTAGGAATAGAGCAATACCAGTTTTGGATTTAGGGAGCTGTATGGCTGGCTGTCTTTTCATGTGGTTGCATGAGACATTCTTAGAAACCCCAAACATTTTTGAAGATCCTCTACTGGAGACATTCACGATTCATCCCTCCCTTTTTACCATTAATCCTTCATGTTTTAACAAGCACTAAAGTTAAGGCAGCCTACACTCTTTCCTGTCAAATTGCCCTGCTTTCCCATATTATTTTTCTTGAATAAAGCAATCTGCTCCCTCCAGTCCATATCCTTGTAAATCAAAGGAATAGATGTCAACACATGCCATATGAAAGTCTAAACTTCCTTTTTTTAATTAAATGGGATTTTGACATTTGGTTTGAAGTGTTTGCTTTTCTTTTATTTCCCATTTTTTGCATATACACACATAAATACTAAAAAATCTATGCAAAATCTATGAACTGTTTTTATTGGGGAGAAATCTCACTTTTTCCTCTGAAACCACAAGTAATTTTCAGCTCCAAACTCCGCAATATCCTTCCCTAACTATTTAAAAGTTGATGCTTTTCACAGAAGCAAATGCTATATCTCTTGTTAATAATTTTAGTATTTCACTCATGGATAGTAAACCTTCTTTTTAAAGGAAACTTCAGTCAATTCTGTTATGTAATGATGCTATTTGGAATCAAATGAATTTGCCTCCTTTGTGATGATAATAGAAAGATTAACTTTTCAGTACAATTTATTTCACAGGATATTTACTGTATATTTTAAAATGTATAAATAAATCTAGTTGTAATCCTAACTTTTCACATGGCTGACAAGATGTTTGAGAGAAAGTACTGATCTCGTATGAATTTATGGATATATAAATATAAGCTAAAAATAAAAATATAACCTAGCCTTCAGAATCTGAGCTAGAACTGTCATTTCTAAAGTTCTGTAGAATTCTAATATTCTAATATGTAATGTTTGTAAAATCCTGTAGTATTCTAATATGTAATGTTTTCTATTTGAATTGGAAATGAGGAGGGCCCATCAGTTTGATTCCAATAATTGTTTCTAAAGTAACTAGTATGGAGGTGAGTGTTGCTACCAGGGAAATATTTTTTCTACAGAACATCATCCCATTTTGATATGCCATTTCTAGGGAAATCTATTCAGTGTGGGGTCTAATGTTCTCTGAGCTTACTTGTTTTCTTGCAGACATTTCATTACCCTAACTAGGTAACATCATCAGTGCTAGTAAAGAATGCTGTTTGCTGTCAGTTTATATTCAGCGCAACTGCCCCCATCCACACATACGGGCAAGACACTAGAATATAAACTGACAGCAAACCGCACTCCTTATTAGCACTGATGGTGTTACTCACTTAGGATAATACAATGTCTGCAAACCCCCGGCAAACTCAGAGATCAGTATCAGAGATCAATCCTGAGCTACAAATATTCTCCTTTATTGGTCTGTTTAGTGTGTTCACTGCAGATATTTAGATACTGAGATATCAATTAATCTGCAATAGGTGGGTTGTTTTGCTGGCTTTCAAAGCTTTATATTATCTTTATTATTATTTTATTAGTGGTATCTTAATTTCCATTATAAATTAATATCAGTGGTAAAAATAACTTGAATGATAACTTATTTATTACTTAATAGATTTGAAAAATGTGTTTCATTTAGGTTTGTTTCGATTGTTCAGCTTTTCCCCTCCCTTCCACCTGCTCAGAAAATCTAGTCTAACAAATGATTTTTGAAGGAAGGTTGTGGATCTACTTAGGCCTTATAAGAAAGGAAAGAAAAAAAATTACTTCGTATTTTTTAGAGATTTCTAGGTCCCTGCATTAGAATGAAAGGGGGATAACAAACTAGATGGAGTTGAGAGGAAGAAAAGAAGTAACTGGACTCATAAGAAAAAAGAAAAGCAGATGCTCTGTTCAGGAATTAGAAAAAGGTTTGCAGTTCATCAAGCAAACATTCAGGTTGAACCTTCAGTATCAGAAATCTTTTGTATTTCCTATCCATTTGTTTGCTTTCAGCCACATTTTCTGCTTTTCTGAGAGAATGTTACCGTGTTTCTCCAACAATACGGCCTCCCCCAATAGGAAGTCCCAGCATGTTTTATAGGCATAAAATGAAATTAAGCCCCTTCCCTCAAAATAAGGCCTATATTAAACATGCGAAATGGGGGGGAATGGTGGGGGGGGCTTGCCGTTAGGAAGTATTTTTGTTGCATACCTGGATATTGTGCTGCCTGCATTGACCTCAGCATTAGTGGGGCACTTCGTATTGGGAGACCTTCATCCACCGTTGCTTTCTCTTCTCCCTGTGCTGCCACAGCGTTTAGAGCAACGCTGTGGCATTTGGTGTAGCCACGCAGCATTTGGCACAGCCACACATGGCCAGCCAGGGCTCCTCCCTGCAACCGGAGCCTGGCAGAGAGACTCGGCTTCAGGCACTCCTGTCGCCGCCTTCCTGGGCATTGTTCGAAGGCAAAGCCTATTCTTTTAAAAACGACACCCTACTACCAGTATGACAAAGCCTCCCCTGCCCGAGAGGGCATCCCAACCCCAAGTAGGGAGGCGAATCACCCGGGACCACAGTGCAGGATCAGCCCACCCCGAGAGAAGTGCCTAACCACCATCCCTGCCTGGTGCCATGCAGAGTGCAAAGAGCTTTGCCTGGGGCGCCCAGCGCAGCTGACAGGCGGGCCCTCCTGCCCAGCAGTGGAGCTCTCACCAAGGTAGCGACCACCTCCCCGCCGGGCCCTCCGCTCATTCTGCCAGGGCCGCTCCAGAGCCGTATCGGCTGGGCAGAACTGAGAAAGCAAGCTGTGGGTGCGTGCCCGCCTGCCAAGCAAAAGACCCAGGCCGACCCGAGCTTGGCTTCCTTCCCAAGTCCCTCCAGCCCAAATCTGAAGGGGCCACCGAGAGAAGCTGCACGAGGCAGTGATAGCGCCCACCCATCCGTGGACAGGGAGGCGAGGCAATGGCAGTGCTGCTTCCCTGGCCGGTGGGTCCGGTGGAGAAAGCCTGAAGTTGCCCATTCTTACCACCTTTCTCCCAGCCCGTCCCTGTCCCCATGCAGCTCCAAAGCGCTGGCAGCTCCAAACGCTGCAGCAGCATGGACATTGGCGCTCACTCGGCGGGGCTCAGCTCAGAGGAGGATGTGGCACAAGCTGTCACCTTGCCTCCCTGTCCATGGATGGGTGGGCAGTATCACTGCCTTGGGCAGCCTCTCCTAGTGGCCCCTTTGGGTTTGGGCTGGAGGGACTTGGGAAGGAAGCCAAGCTCAGGTCGGCCCAGCTCTTTCGCTTGGCAGGCGGGCACACACCCGTGGCTCGCTTTCCCGGCTCTGCCCAGCCTGCCCGGCTCCAGCACGGCCCTGGAAGGATGAGCAGAGGGCCTGGTGGGGAAGCGCTAGGTACCTTGATGAGAGCTCCACTGCCAGGCAGAAGGGCCCGCATGTCAGCTACGCTGGGCGCCCCAGGCAAAGCTCTTCATGCTCTGCACGGCGCTAGGCAGGGATGGCGGTTGGGCACTTCTCTTGGGGTGGGCTGATCCTGTGCTGTGGCCCTGTGGTGATTCGCCTCCCTATGTGGGGTTGGGATGCCCTCTCGTGCAGGGGAGGCTTTGTTGTACCGGTAGTAGGGTGTCGTTTTTAAAAGAATAGGCTTTGCCTTCAAATGATGCCCAGGAAGGCAGCAACAGGAGCACCTGAATCCGAGTGTCTCCGCTGGACTCCGATTGCAGGGAGGAGCCCTGGCTGGCCGCGCATGGCTGTGCCAAATGCCGTGGCATTGCTCTAAACACTGTGGCAGCACAGGGAGAAGGGAAAGCGGAAGGTCTTCCGATAAATGCTCCACCAACGCTGACGTCAACATCTAACCCGTCGCCACCCACCTGCCCGAGAATGCAAGGGGGGGAATTAAGTCACCCCCGGTGACTGGGCCTAGCTGTTTTTTCGGGGGTCAAAAAAAAAATAGGCCCAGCCTTATTTTGTGAGAAACATGGTCGAAACATACAATTCCAATTAACAAGTCAATATTTGGAAATGAAAAATCTTAGGAGATAAATATATTTTCTATGTACTCTTCATATTTTCCCACTTCTCAAATGAAATAGTATTTCATCACACAATAAATAACCCAGGAAACGACATCAATATTGTTGAACAGCGTAAGCAAATGTCAACCCAAGTCTTCTTTATATTAGCATAACTTTTATTTAGCACTCTTCTTTTTGGCAGAGAGCCATCCCTACATATGAAAACACTGATGCAAGCTTCCACTTCACACTCACATGTGTGTGTCTGATGTGGGCACTGAGGCCAGCTTCCTATCCAACATAATGCAAATGGCTGTCTGTTATGAGTGTGTTCATCTGTGGTTAAAGAGATGAGCCATCACTAATCCAAATCTGGTTTGCATTAATTATCCAAAATAAAAACAGCATAGCACAGCCTCAGCTTGTATAAAGTGAATGTCTCCACATCTTTTCCTACTGAATTCAGTGATATATAGCATTGTAAAAAAAGTGGAGAATAGCAGTCATTCTGGACCAATCCCATTTAGTCTAGTATTTTAATCTAGTGGGGAGCTTATGAACTACTGTTAAAAAGTATATAGTATTCTATTATTTTTCAAAAGATCATATCATATCATATCATAAAAGATCAGTTCATATTAACCAATTCCATGGACTAGTTGTGCTAGGTCAGGGATATCAAGCTCAAGGCCAGCAGGCTGAATCCGGCCCGCAGGGTGCTTAGATCTGGCCCGTGGGGCTGCCCTGGAAACCGTGAAGGACTCGGTCATGGTGCCTTTGTATGGCCCTCCCAAGCTCTGTTTTTGAACATGATGGTTTCCTACAGCCCTCTACCAGTGAAAACAGAGCCTGGGCAGGCAGTGTGTGGCTCCCCTGGACTTTGTTTTCACTGGCAGAGGGGTGCAGGAGGACGTCATGGCCAAAAACGGAGCCACAACAAGTGACATTGAGCTGGCCACGCCCACCTTGGCCACGCCCACCCTGATGTCAAACATAACCCTGATGCAGCCTTCAATGAAATCAAGTTTGACACCTATACTGGATCAACAAATAATTATGGTTTTATTCAGGATTTTGTATATTTCATTCCACATTCAATGCATCAGATCAGAGTTTAAGCAGCTTTGTATACCAGAAAATTGTGTATGTTATATGGTCTTGTATCATTTAACACAGAGGTTGGGAACACCTGGCCTGTGAAATCACATTCCCCTGAACTGTTACCAACACAAATCTCAGATGCTTTACATATCTTGAAAAATTCTTGTTATTTTCTTCAGTATAGTTTATACGTCCATGTGTGTGTTATGTGTTGCATGAAGAAAAGGAAAATAAAATATATCCTGTACTGCAGATATTACATTTGAAATTATCTGTCTATTATCACTTCATACAAGATTTGTCATTAGTGATGAAAAATATGATCTGATGAAAATAGTACCTCCTAATCAGTGTAAAAAGATATATTTCATATTTGGTTTTGGTTTTGTTATAACTTGCAGACATGGGAAGGCAGATTAAATTGTTACTGAGTTTTAAAGACTCTCTGCTGACTTATTGCATGACAAAGAATATCCTTTGAAAATAATGCTAACTACTGCTTTTTTGACACGTTATTTTACATTTGAGTATGGTACATAGTAAAATACTAAATAGTTATTTAATACATGAAATTTCTAATGTAATAAAATGGTATATGAGGGCATTGGGTACATTCTGATTATTTTACTATATGGGACTGGCCCACGCAAAATAGAACTTCTGTTTAAAGTACTTTTACCATGGATAGCTTTGAGGTTTTACCTATATCAGCTGTCATTTAAGTTCTTGTCAATCAACAGAGTCACTTCATCACTTGATATTTGCAAGATCCGGTGATGGTTTGGATGTCTACCTAAGCCACTGAAGATCTAGAAGCCTGAATAGATCTTTTTCATAACTTAATTTTACATTTGTAATATTCAGTAGAATTAGTTCATTTTTTTCATAAAATAACCATTTATGGTCACTAATAATTAGCTATGTATCATCTTTTGACACAAATGTATATATCTGGTACTACAAAACAGATAAATTATCACAAATATTAACAAAGAAGAAAGACAGTCTGGGATGTAGATAGCCCTTTTTCAGGTGTGAGTACATGTAGATGCTTTCTGCCATTAAGTGAATAATTTAAAAAGAAGGGGGGATAACATTCCACTATTAAATTTTTAAAACTTTTCAATGAATGAAGCATCAAAGTAATGTTTGTCTCAGATATTAAATATGAGTCATGTTCCTAACTAAAAGAAAACAAAAAGACTTAAAATTATTATTATTATTATCATCATCATCATCATCATCATCATATTTTGTACACTTTTCATTTGTTCTAGTCCTCTGTGATGTCCGTCTGTTTTGCCCGCTTTCATCCAAACCTGGTTGTTGGAGGAACCTATTCTGGCCAAATTGTTCTGTGGGATAATCGTAGCCACAGGAGGACACCAGTTCAGCGTACACCTCTTTCTGCAGCTGCGCACACGGTAAAAATTATTTAGTGATGTATGGAATTAACACATAAAGCTATGTGTAAAGCTGTTATTTGTTAAAAATAAAATATTCAGCTGTCAAAGAAAAGTAGGATTGTAGGGTTGCAAGTGACTGGGACAGTGACCATTCCTTTTGTTTTAATGAAGTGCTAAACTGCTTTGCTATACTTTTGCTCCATTCTCTTTTCCTTCTGTAACCAAAAGCTTATTTTAAAGTTGGGTGGATGATAATGAGTGAGAAAGCTTATGGAGTAATTGCCTGGTAATCCTACAATCTTGTTTGGTTCAAATCATGGTAAATCTACCATTCCAAAATTTGCCAAATTACCTTGTTGTTTACATTCCAGAGAAAATCAGCAGGAAATGCATGACAAGTATTCCTAGAATGGCTGCTCACATTTCAGCTTTTTTTTAAAAAAAGACTGAAGAGTAAAATATGTTAATATGCTAATTAACATATTTTAATATATAGTACCATTAATCCTCAACATACAACAATTCCTTTAATGATTGTTTGACGTTACAACGGCACTGAAAAAAATGACTTATGGCCATTTTTCACCCCTTATGACTGCTGTAGCATCCGCATGGTCTTGTGATTTACATTTGTATGCTTGACAACTGGTTCATGTTTATGACAGTTGCAGTTACGGGATCATCTTTTGCAACTTTCTGATGCAAAGTTAATGAGGCAGCCAGATTTACTTAACAACCATGTTACTAATTTAACAACTGTGGTGATTCAGTTAACAAATGTGGCAAGAAAAGTCATAAAATGGGACAAAACTTACTTAACAAATTTCTCACTTAGCAGCATAAATTCTGGACTCAATTGTGATCATAAGTCAAGGATTACCTTTATGAACCTTCGTAATGAATGTATATAATGAATATATCTTTTCAGAATGTAAGAAATATTTAAAACAAAGCTCATACAAAATGTATATTGATTTTAGTGGAACTTCAATTTGTTATATTGCAGATCTGTTTCCTGCATAATGTAATTAAACACAAAATGTCATATTTCTGAATAATCAATATGATCCAAACCATAATGCTTAGAGAACATAGAATAATAGGGATGGAAGGGACTTGGAGGTCCCTTAGTCCAACATATTTCTTGAGCAGGAGAACCTATACAATTCCAGACAAATGGTTGGCCAATCTCTTCTTGAAAACGTCCAGTAATAAAGCACCCTCAACTTATGGAGACCAGTCATTCCAGTGACTGATTGATCTCACTGTCAGGAAATTTCTCCTTAGTTCTAGGTTGATTCTGTCTTTAATGATCTTCCAGTTGTTACTTCTTTTCCTTCTCTCAGGTGCTTTGGAGAATAAGTCGACCTGTCTCTTCTCTGTGACAGCCCTTTTAGTTCTGGAAAGCAGCTCCCATGTCACCCATAACTCTTCTTTTCTATAGGCTAGACATTCCTTGTTCCCTTAACCATTATCATATGGTTTAGCCTCCAGACACTTTATCATCTCTGTTGCTCTTCTCTGCATTCTTTCTAGAGTCTCATCATCTTTGGTGTATCATGAAGACCAGAGCTGGATACAATGTCCCAAGTACAGCCTCGCAGTGTAAATTAGTGCTATCATTTCTTGTGATCTTGATGCTATCACTCTATTAGTAATAGCACTTATAGACTTATATACAATTTCATAGTGCTTTACAGCCTTATACCATTTCATAGTGCTTTATAGCTCTCTCTAAGCGGTTTACAAAGTCAGCGTATTTCCCCCAACAGTCTGGGTCCTTATTTTATTGACCTCGGAAGGATAGAAAGCTGAGTCAACTTTGAGCCAGTCAGGATCGAACTGCTGGTAGTCAGCAGAATTAGCCTGCAATACTGCTTTCAAACCACTGTGCCACATGGCTCTGAATCATCCTAGGCTTGCATTGTTTTTTGGCAGCTGCAGCATTTGCTGCTGGCTCTATTTTAAATAGTGGCCCATTAGGATATCTAGATTTCTCTCACAGCTACTATACTGTTGAGCCAAATACTGCTTATTCCAGTGTTTCTCAGTCTTGTGAACTTGAAAATGTGTGGACTTCAGCTCCCACAATTCTCCAGCTAACGTGGAGATAGTTACTATAAAACCATCAAAGCATAATAACAACAGTTGTCTAGACATGTGATGCTTTTACCTTGAGAAAGAAACCATATGTACAAGCTTATTGTAGTACTAAATAAGAATTTCTCCCTGATGCAAACTGGAACATACATAATTTGTTACCACCAGCTACTGGTTTCTAAATTTCCTGAACTTATTCATGTAAATTGATGCTAAGGTTTACAAGAAAAGAACTGCACCGCATGTTATTCTCTAATCTTCTTTCACGCCCACTACATATCAACATTGGGAATAACAGGAAATTTTAATTATTATTATTTAAATGAAACCTCTGGCATGATGATTTCATTTCCAAAATAAATAAAAACAAGATGGCATCTTTTTCTTGGACAGGAAAGAACTCCAGAGATTCTCTCTGAAAAATAGAGTTGTTGCTTCCATCTCCTCCCCTTTTTCCCTGACTCCACTTGGTATTAGAAACATCCTTTTCAATCTGCAGTGAGATTTATTGCTTATGAAATTGACAGCTGACAGCGCTTATTAAATCCAGGCTTTGCCCAAAAATGTGCTGTGAGGAAAATGGGAATCCATTTTCATGGTACTGAATGTTGCCCCATCTATGTGAACTTTAGACTCTTTTTGTCCTTGCAGTTCCCAGTTTTGCAGACTATATTACCAGCTTGAATAAGCCCCATAGTGAGGAGGGCAAATGTCCAGTAAACTTCTATATGAAATGACTTAGGTTTGGGTTATTTCTACAGAGAGGCAAATGGAGGTATATTTAGACAAAGTAGTTGAAAACTTAGAGCTTCAAAATCAAGAAGTTTGGTTTAAATGCATGTGGGCACATGTACTAACTGAATTATAGTTCTTATGTGGTGTTTATGGTTCCAAAAGCTTATGAAGTTTATTTCTTCAGGGATAGGGGTGGGGAGAAATACATGTAGATATATGAAGTTCTTCTCAAATCACTATGAAAATATTACATGCAAATGTGTTCTTAAATGTTAATATAAACCGTCTGGATTTTTGGAAGGTGGGTGGCATATAAATCAATAAATTTCAGTGGTCAGTTTTTGAAAAAATTTCTAGAAGATTTAAAGCAGATGAGGTATTTCACATCTCCATAAAGCTATCTATAGTATTCTCCCTGTGTGGAGTTTCAGTGTATATATTTGTAAAGAAATATTTTAAAGAAAGGGCAGCACAGATTGATAAATGAAAGCAGGGGTGGGGAAGAGAAAATTAAGACACATTGAAAGGATGTAATATTTTTGAATGAACATGCAAAGTGAGTGAAATCTATGAATATAAATAGGAAATTATTAATGAGGAGCAATAATCCAGAGTATGAATGGGCGCCTTTAAAATTGTTACAGGTGCATATGAAATAGAGGTTAGTGAGAATGGAAGAACCAGAAAATTTATTTTATGTATACTGAGAGTATTTATACTACGACAAATGCCTTGTGTGTCCAATTACACTTGGCCAATAAAGTATTCTATTCTATTCTATTCTATTCTATTCTATTCTATTCTATTCTATTCTATTCTATTGAGATGAATGGAGACTGCATAAAAAGTGATCAACTACTTGGAGAATCAAAAATAAAATGATAACCCTTTGAAATGTCTTTGAATATTAGTAGCTAGAGTTCATCTTCACTGCACATCTTCAGTACACTTCGGATTGTGCTTGTCTGAGGAAGCACTGGCCTTTAAATATCTTTCTGAGTCCTGATCTGATTTCGGGTTATGTAATTGGCTGGCTGTAGTTGCTGAGTCAAAGTCCTTGGGTTTAAGTACCATCTGTGTGATGTAAATTGGTGCTCATGTTGTTCAGATGTCATGGTCTAGTTTTGGGTTGATTTGATCAGCTGCATGTGAGGTTCGATTACTTGTGATACAGATTACAGATTAACAGAATTGGAAGGGACCTTGTAAACCAGCTAGTCTAACCCGCTACCCAAGCAGAAGACCCTACATTACTTCAGGTATAATGCAAGATTACAAGAGTGATGAGAGATTCTGAAATGTGAACAGACTATTTCTTGGAGGTATTAAGAATGACTCTTGGGGCAAGATCGATATGGAACAAAAGTGAAATAAACAATAGTGAAAGTAGAACAATTGCAGAAAGTATGAGTTCTATAAGAAAAGGTATTAGGAGATACTTGCTGAACAAAATAAATGTAAAGGATACTTATGAAAAGAGAGCATGGAAACCACTTAGAACAGAGTGAAGAGAGTGCCATAAAAGTGCCATAAAAGTGTCATGGGATAAATGATAATCAATGGAAATAACACGTTGTGGAAAGCTGAAATGAAAGAGCCCGGATTGACAAAAATGCACACAAGAAAAGGACTGCTGGAAAAATGAGGATGAGAAACAGATATTTTATGAATAGAAAGATAGTTGCAAAGAATGTAGGAAAGAGTACAAAGAATGTTTGATTAAAAAAGACAGGGAACATCCAAATTGGGTTTTGATAGAAATAAACATGTTATGAATGCAATAGAAGAAACATCATTAGAGTCAATGACCAGTGAAAATGGTCTTGTACATTGTTGCTGAGGAAAATGATGTTACTCTCCTGCTATCTGAAGATTTCTTTATCTGATTCTGTGGTTGGATGGATTTGGCATTTCTCCGTCATGAATCTCTATTCCTCCACTTCAGTAACAGAGATCTCAAAGATTAGCGTTAGTTAAGGTTTTGATACCCAGCTGTTTCTGTTAGTCCCTATTACACCTAGAAAATGATAAACTGGAACAGTTGCTTCAGATTAATTTCAATGAATATTAGAACATAAATAAATCCATGATTGAAAATGTTGTTGATATTCCTTTGCTGCTGAACTAGTTGAAAATACTTTACACAAGCCAGAGGTCTGTCCATCCGTCTGTCCGTTTGGTCATCCGTCCTTCCTTCCTTCCTCCCTCCCTTCCCCCTCCCTGCCTTTTCTCTTGGTATTTTTCTCCACATGAAGCTTTTTGGCTTCTACTTTTTCAAATATCAACGACATGTTAACATATGTCCCAAAGGTTGTTTTTTTTTTCAAGAGGCAACTAGACTTTCTGGTTTTTCTTTGAAGACTTTTCGCTTCTCAGTCTCTTGAAAAAAGGAAAGAAAGGGTGGGGGGGATCTTTGGGACAACCATGACCTGGATGACTGAGAATCTCCATAGACATACTAACATATACTTGTAAGTACAGGTAGTCCATGACTTACAACAGTTAATTTAGTGTCAACAGCCCTGACTTATGATAATTTTTTACACTTAAGACTACTGTGGCATTCCCATGATCATGTGTTCAAAATTCAGATGCTTGGCAATTGACTCATATTTATAACTGTTGCAGTATCCAGGAATCATGTGGTCACCTTTTGTGACTTTTTGACAAGCAAAATCAATGGAGACTCCAGATTCACTTAATAATCATGTTACTAACTTAATAACCGAAGAAATTCACTGAACAACTGTGGCAAGACAGGTTGTAAAATGGAGCAAAACTCATTTAATAAATGTCTCACTTAGCGACAGAAATTTTGGGCTCAATTGTTTTTGTAAGTCAACTACCTATATGATCTATGCTTCTATGTAATGCTCTATTTTCACAGTAATAATAATTTTATTTAGATATGACAGCATAACAAGAGGGAGTAGAGAGAAAGGAAACTTTTGAATCTCTTACAGGATTATCATATTTTGGTAAAAGGAGAAGACTCAAGCCTGGAATGACCATCCAGTTTCCCTTGTAGATAACCTCTGAATAGTTAGTGAAATGTTTAATCTGCACCTTCAGATATTTTTTTGGTATTTTGTGTGTTTTCAGCATCCAGTCTACTGTGTAACTGTCGTTGGAACACAGAACGCTCACAACCTCATTACCGTTTCTACAGATGGCAAAATGTGTTCTTGGAGTTTGGATATGCTTTCAACTCCGCAGGTGGGTTTGTTTTTATTTACAGAAGAAGAAAGTGATGGCTGATACCTATTAATGGAATGTAATTTGTAAAAGCTAAAGCCTCACATCCTATGCAGACTAAAACCCATGGATGTACTTTAAAGAATGTAGCTTGCTTCCAGCAATTGCCTCCTCTGAGAGCCAAAACCCATTTCCTCTGCCTCAAATCATATAATTAGAGTAATGCGTTAATATGCAGGTCAGTTTCAAGTGAAAATGAAGTAATCTGTTCTAAAATACAGGTAACCATGCACCTTGTGGTCTATCAAGCTTATTCTATAATGCTGTTTACCCAGTGTATATTTCATTGTAATATAGCATATAGTGTAAATTTTTATTTGAATGTAGAAATAATCATAAAGAAATCAAAACAAAACTTATACAAATACATTTTTCCTATTCTTAAATATTATTGTTAGAAAATCTTCCCCAATCTAAAAACCAACAAACATTAACCAGTGTAAGGAATTTGGGAGTTGGAGCCCAACCCATCTGGTGGGTATTAAATGGGATGGAAGGGAGGAAATTTATGGGGCCAGCATTTGTCAGTTTAGAGAACAACAATAGCAATGTTGTTTGCCATGTATTTTTTAAATATATTTTACGAAAAGTTATTTGGAAACTTATTAACAAATGTTCTGAAACAGAATCCACAGGTTTGTTCGATTTATATATAGCCAAGGCTGAGATTTATTCTTTATATTAAATAACTCATATAGGATAGAGAGAGAGAAATTCCTCCTCTTTTGTAAAATAGTTTGTTATTTTAAGCAGGTTTAATCTCTCCACCCTTGATACCAGAAATGGACCAGCTAAACAGATTTGTTGAATTAGCGAAGAACAGTGAAATATACGAAAGACAAAAGTAGATAGCACTGTGTTTGTCTCCCATATTGAATTAGGTTCATGTAGAACAGGGGGTAGGCACTACAATAGTCCTCAACTTACAACAGTTCATTTAGTGACCATTCTAAGTTACAATGACACTGAAAAAGTGACTTATGACCATTTTTCACACTTATGACTATTATAGCATCCCCAAGAACTTGTGATCAAAAAGCTTGGCAACTGTTTCATATTTATGATGGTGGCAGTGTCCCAGGGTCATATGAACCTCTTTTGTGACCTTCTGACAAGCAAAGTCAGTGGGGAAGCCAGATTCATTTAACAACCATGCTACTAACTTAACGACCACACTGATTCACTTAATAGCTGTGGCAAGAAAGGTCGTAAAATGGGGCAACGTTCACTTAACAAATGTTTCACTTAGCAACAGATATTTTGGGCACAATAGTGATTATAATTTTGAGGTTTACCTGTCTTTTTTTTAAAACTGCATTAGGCATTGGTCAGTGAGCAGAACAACAATTGGTAGGATGGTGAAATGGGTAGATCTCTGTCATGCAAACAAGAGGGGTGAGAGGGATTGGTATGTTTTCATGCTGGAGTAAAAGCTTTTTGTTCTCTAGAACTATTAAGCTCATTTTAGGTCCCTGCTGCAATTTTATGTGTTTATATCTGTGACAACAAGATATAACACACATCTGTGTGTGTCTGTTCCATGTGAAAATCATAGAAAATATACTCAGTACAGTAGTGTACGTATTACAGTATTGAGATGGAACTTAAGAATTGCAAAATAGGTAAAAATGGAAATATATGCAGTGCTAGCTTTAGCAAAAAATAGGAAATAGGAAACTTCTAAATTGGCTATCTTTGCTTAGATAAGAAAAGAAGTTATAGAGTATACTAAAGTTAATAGAGTACACTCATAGACTGTAGGGATTGGAAGGGACTTGGGAAACTCAACACCCACCCAGTGTAGACATCCATTAGAAGAACATTCCTGACACAATGTAATGATATTTGAGAATGGCCTTGGGAGGCAAGAGGAAGAGCAGCAGCATAGACATTGATCTGATAAATCTGAGACTGAAGGAGACCCTCCCTAGGTAGGAAGAAGAGAAGTTCTTTCAGACTTGTGCCATTCTGTTACTGTAAGCTTACAAATCAGTATGGAATTTCTTGGACTTGACTGGTCTGGACTATCTCAAAAGATTGACATATAAAAAAGATATTTTTCTGATGTCCAGCCAAAGTGTACGAGGAAATCTATTTCCTTATAATTGAAACCCACTGTCTCTTTTCTTTTGAAACTTCTCTGAACAATTGTGCCACATCTGTATATACAGTACAGCTCTGACTTTTTCCATTTCTGAGTTAGACTTGACCAGCACTTATAAATTGGACCCAGCAGTTATTTCAAATTATGGATTATAAGATTTTCAAATTCAGTTAAGTACTTAAGTTTTCTCCCTTGATCTCTATCTGATTTAATTTCTGTCCATGCCATTCCTGACTAATACTTCTCTAAGTTATTGCAACTAGATCTTATATAGCTGATCTGCATGTATAACTATAGTGCAATTGGTGGCCCCAACCATATCAAAATTCCTAATTTAACAGATGAAGAAGATTATAGAAGCCTATTTTACTATGTTTGAAAGAGTTACTACCTCTTGTAAATGGCCGGACGGTGAATGGATGGCCATATTAGGCCATGCTTAATAGGAATGGCTCTAAGATTAGTTAGTTTAGTTAGTAAGATTAGCCCTTACCCTCCAACTAGGGAAGTAATGGATCATTTCCATGTTAAAGAGGTAATCCTACACAGGTATAATGCAATTTCTTATACCTACAGGTAGAAGCTTAGGAACTACATATAGGATGAACATGAAGGGAATTGTGAATTGTGGGTGAGATTGGAAGATCTAGGAGAAATGATTGAAGCCAGATGAAAGGACAAAGAAAAAGTAGTAATGAAAGTAATTTTAGAACAGTTTCTATAGATATTTCCTACCAAAGTTAAATTTTGATGCAAGAACACCATAAATGGAGAATATAATATTAGTAATGTTATGTCTGGAACATGGGTACGAATAATGGAGACGAGCTGGTAGAACAGTGAACTTCAAACTCTTTATTTACATGGTGTGACAGCTCAAACTCGAGGGCTGCTATAGCCTTCCCTATATAGGCAACTTATTAACTATTCAACCAATAGCAATCCTGGAGCGCTAGCTCCGTTAACCAATGAGAATGGCCTGTTAATGGCCAATCAGATGCTCCTGAACGGACCAATCCGATCCTGCCATTAACAGCCAATCAGAAATGCAGGGCCAGAACCCTGCACTTGACTTCAAGCTCAAGATAACTTTATTTGGCATTATTCATTCACAACACCCCTTTCCCCTGGCTTCTGCCCACGGGGCGCGGTTACATAGTCCTTGAGATAGGACGGTTGTTTTATCAGTCTTTTTGATTTTTGCAAAGTGCCTGGAAGTTGGCTGCACTTCTATTGAGGTAGATCGTTGTTTAACGGTAGGGGTGCCTCTGGTTCCGAGTTCGCGTTCCCGTCGTCACCAATATCACTGGCCACTCCCTGAGGTGAACTCACTCCGGTCCCTGGTTCCTGTTCCTGCGTTTCAGTTCTGTTTTCAGTCCCTTCAAAAAGGTTTTCCTCTAGTTGCAATTCGTTTTCCTCTGTATCTCCCCCCCCCCTCAGTTTGGTCATAAGGGAGTTCAGAATTGCGTGACGGTAGCTGCGATCGTAATTGATCTATGTGGTGCTTCCAAAGTCTATTGTCAGGGCACTGAACGAGGTATGATCTTGGGCCGGTTACGCAGATTACGGTTGCTTCTACCCACAGCGGATCGCCCAATAAGTTTTTAGCGAATACTAAATCACCTACACTGGATCCGAGTGGCTTTTCCGGTTCGTAGGCTGGGTGTAACTGATTGAGGTGGGAGCGAAGCTTTCGTCCCATTAGCAGCTCGGCGGGAGTTTTGTTGGTGACGCTGTGAGGTGTGATGTGCTGTAGAAAAAGGATTCGGTTGATTTTCTCGTCGATGTTGTCGTAGTCTATCTTTTGTAGAGTCCTTTTGACGAATTGTACCATGCGCTCAGCCCTACGGTTGGCCACAGGGTGCGCAGGCGAAGTAAGCGCATGTCGGATACCGCGGTCAGCCAAGTACTGTTCAAAAGACAGCGTGGTAAATTGGGGCCCGTTGTCGGATACCAGAATGTCTGGTAATCCATGGGTTGCAAACAGTCTTTCCAGTCTTTTGATGACCGCTTCGGTGGTCGTATTCCTCATTCAGTGAATCTTGAGCCAATTCGAGTAGGCGTCAATGGTTAGCAAAAACGTGTGGCCCTTGGTCGGCCCAGCAAAGTCCAGATGGATGCAGGACCAGGGTCCCCGCGGCGTCTCCCATTCGGTTGGGGTTGCTTTTGGTGGAGCGTTGCTTACTTCTTGGCATCTCTGGCAAGTTTTAACCCACGATTTGATTTGTCTGTCGATGCCTGGCTACCACGCATAGCTTCATGCGAGGCCCTTCATGCGCACGATGCCAGGGTGGCCATCGTGCAAGATTCTTAGCAGTGCCTGTTGGAGTCGTTCTGGGATAACGACTCTATCGCCCCAGATGATACAGCCCTTCTGCGAGAACAACTCTGTTTGACGGCTTTTGAATGGTGCAAAGTCATCTGGTACTTGGTCCAATGGCCATCCACGTTCCACCCATGTAAGGACTCGTGCTAAGATGTGGTCGCGTTTTGTTTCTCTCGCGATGTCACGGGCAGTTAATGGCGGCGTATGGAATGTCTTGATCTGCAACGTTGTCATCATTGGTGCAGGATCGTTGATGGTTTCAGGGAGCGGTGCACGGCTCAACGCGTTGGCGTGGGGAATGGCTTTACCGGGACGATATTGTAGCTGATAATTGTAGGCAGCCAAGAATTCTGACCAGCGGGTCATCCTGGGAGAAAGTATGTAGGGAGTTGGCTTGTCCTCAGCGATGATCCCCAGCAATGGTTTGTAGTCAGTTACAATGGTGAAAGCCCGGCCATACACGTACTCATGGAATCTTTTAACAGCTGATACAATTGCCAGGGCTTCTTTATCGATCTGGCTGTAATTTCGCTCGGTTTTCGAGAGCGTTTTTGAAAAGTAAGCAACAGGGGCTTCACTACCATTAGGTAATACATGGCTCAAAATGGCGCCCACTCCAAAAGGTGATGCATCACATGTGATATTTAACGGCAAGGTCTCATTGTACTGCATTAATACTGCGTCAGAAGTCAGTAGTTGTTTTACATTACGGAACGCCTGTTCTTCTCTGTGACCCCATACCCAAATTGCTTTTTTATCTAGTAGGCGATGTAAAGGTTCAGCGACAGTCGCCTTGTGCGGCAAGAATACATTATAGAAATTGATGAGGCCTAAGAACGCCTGGAGATCGGCTTTGTTCCGGGGTCTGGGAGCGTTTTTTATTGCTCTCAATTTGCTATCGGTAGGGTGAATACCCTGACTGTCAATTAAGTACCCTAAGAATTCAACACGATCTGTACACAGTTTGCACTTATTTTTCTTCACTTTCAGGCCTGCTTCTTGGAATTTTTATAAAACCAGTCTTAAACGATCCCGTAAAATTTTTGGAGTGGGGGCAGCAATGAGCACATCATCAAAATAGGGGACAATGCCTTTGATCCCCTGCAATAGTCTCTCCATTAGGCTCTGAAAGATCCCTGGGGCTACACTGACTCCGAATTGAAGCCGCGTAGTCTGTGCCTGTGCCGTTTTTTCGTCAACCGGCAGTTGCTGATAAGCCTGAGCTAAGTCTAGTTTAGCAAAGACTTTTCCACCCCCTGGGGAATGCAGGAGGTGTTGCACCACCGGCACCGGATATGGATTTTGTTGCAGGGCGTGGTTTAGGGTGGCTCGAAAGTCCCCACAAATTCTAATGGAGCCGTCCGGCTTAATTGGGGTCACGATTGGTGTTTCCCATGGGGAGTGGTCGGTTGGCTTTAAAACTCCCTGGGCTATCAACTTATCAAGCTGTTCATCGATTTTTGGCTTTAGAGCGAACGGGACTCGACGAGGCTTAAGGCGGATGGGAGCTATCTTTGGATTAAGGCTAAAGGATATCGGGGTCCCCTTGTACTCACCTAGCTTTTCCGCGAAGACGTCCCTGAATTCGTGGGCGAGGTCTTCTTCCCAGTCATTGCCACCGATTCGGTTAATGCCTGCCACTTCAATGCCGAGTGGTGCGAACCATTGCAGGCCTAACAGGCTAGGCCGGTCCTTGTTCATCACTGTCAGGGGTAAGTACGCCGTGCGGTTCTTGAAAGCAACCCGGACTCTACTGGATCCTACGACTGGAATCCGGTTCCCCTGGTAGTCCTTTAACAAGAGCTGTTGGAATTGAAGGTCTTGGCGCCGGATAGTGGGGATGAGTTGCTTGAGGGTCTTCCAGGAGACCATTGACAGAGACAACCCCGAGTCAACTTCCATTTGGCAAGGTTGATTTTTGATGTCCACTTTGACCTGAATTTTCTTAGCATTTATTGAAGAGGCGTGGCCGATAGTGAGTGTTTGGTGGGCCTCTTCCCATCTCATTAGGCGATTCACGGGTCAGTTTCTGTAGGAGTGGTTTGCTGGTTCTCGCCTTACAGGGTGATTCCCTATCGATTGGCGGAGATTGGTACCCTTCGCGGTCTGGCTGGGTCCGCGGAGACTTCTGCAGACCCATCCGATGTGGCCTCATTTCCCGCACTCATGGCAGAGCGTGTCGCGGAATTTGCAGTTGGAGTGGTAATGGTTGGTGCCGCAGCCAGTGCACGGTTGCTGGGACTTCAGGTAATGGTCCCGATTGGACCGCAGGTGATGGACCTCTTCTTCGTCACTGTCTGACGACGAAGAGAGGTCCTCATGGTGGGTCGTCTGCAGCTGCCCTTCTGCCTTAGGTGAAACTTCACTGGTCAGTTGGTGTGCTGGAGCATGATTTCAGCGTAGTTGGGCAGCCGACTTCTTGGTCGCCTCCGCTACTGTAGCTTCAGCTACGGCATCTTTAAGAGTGATGTCGCCCTTTGCCATTATTTTGCTCTGTACGTTTAGAGCGTCTGACCCGAGAACTACTCGGTCTCTCAAAGCCTCCTCTAGGTCAGTGAAATCGCAAAGGCCTCCCAAGTTCCGGAGGTCTGCAATGAAATCGGCAACGCTTTCTCCTTTCCGCTGGTTTCTTTGATAGAACTCGTGTCGTCTTACGAGCATTGGAACGGTCGGTGCATAGTGGGCCCTTAGTAGCAGTTCAAGGATGTCCCAGTCCATGGCCTTCACTTCAGCCGGTTTCGCTAACGCCTTAGCCATTTTGAATACCGTTGGGCCGCAGTGCATTAGGAATACCGCTCGTTTCTTCCCGGTTGTGGCATCCTTCAGATTATTTGTTTCCAAAAACATTTGGAAACGGTCCATGTAGGACTCCCAGTCCTCTTAAGCTGGATTGAATGGAGCGGGTGGTACTACACTGCCGGACATAGTTCCGCCATTGTGCGCTTCAGCCACGTGCTTAATTGTCTTCGTCATTGGCTCTGATGTCATCCAATCCCATCCTCGTCGCCAGTGTTATGTCTGGAGCATGGGTGCGAATAATGGAGATGAGCCGGTAGAACAGTGAACTTCAAACTCTTTATTTACATGGTGTGACAGCTCAAACTCGATGGCTGCTATAGCCTTCCTTATATAGGCAACTTATTAACTATTCAACCAATAGCAATTTTGGAGTGCTAGCCAATGAGAATGGCCTGTTAATGGCCAATCAGATGCTCCTGAATGGACCAATCCGATCTTGCCATTAACAGCCAATCAGAAGTGCAGGGCCAGAACCCTGCACTTGACTTCAAGCTCAAGATAACTTTATTTGGCATTATTCATTCACAACAAGTAACATAGATTTAAATGTTGTTTCAGAACTTTAAATAAGGCTGCAATTTACTTTGATAATCAGTGTCACCTCTATGAAAGATGTTTATAGGTGGAAGGGAGAAAAACTATGATTTCCCCAGAACCATAGAGATTCCATTCTATTTTCCTCACCACTACATCTCAGTATAATCCATTGATCAGCAATAAACAAAAGCAAAAACCAATGATCTGCAGATAATTTCTGGAAATAAGACTCAGCGTGTCCTTTCATCTAGGCTCCACAGCAGTACTTTAATATTATTAGATCCTCAGAAATCTGCAAGTAGATTATTTCAGGCTGGAGAAGTTTTGTTACTTTCCTCTCTTGTCCCCTGTGCTCAAGAAACAACCAATTGAAAAGAAATGTTTCTAACTTATTTTAGGAGAGTATGGAGCTAGTATATAATAAATCCAAGGCAGTGGCAGTTACTGGAATGGCTTTCCCAACTGGAGATGTTAACAACTTTGTAGTTGGAAGTGAAGAGGGGACTGTCTACACAGCTTGTCGCCATGGAAGGTACTTTCTCTCCCACACACACCTTTTTTTTTCTTCTTTTGGCTATATGATTGTGCTTATGGTATTACTGTAGTTTACAGTTGGTAAAATGGCTGAGATCATGCAGGAGATCTTCCAGTGATTAATGCCTTCAGGCATTAATCTGGAGCAGTGATTTTATGTGAGTTCACAAATATGCATGACCTCTCCTTCCTTCTCTCTCTCTCTCTCTGCCTATCTGATCTCTTATTATTCTTATAAATAACTAATTTCACCAAATATATTCAACGTGCCTTCCTCCACCTATTTTTCCCACAACAATCCTGTGAGGCAGGTTGGGCTGAGAGAGAATAGCTGGCTAAAATCACTTAGCCGGCTTTCATGCCTAAGGTAAAATTAGAACTCACAGTCTGCCAGTTTCTGGCTAGTGCTAAACCATTAAAATGAACAGGTTCTCAGCTATTTGTCTTTAAAATACTACAAAACCATTCATTGTGTTGCTGTATTTGTTCTTATGGCATACTGAAATTCCTACTTATCTCCATAATTGCTGTTTGTGTAGGGAAGAGAAATGTACCAGATGATCAGTGACTGCATATATATATCAGTAAAACCTATATGCTGCTTTTTAGAATAAAGTCTCCAAAGACAACTAGCAAATATTAACTTAGTTTATAAGTGAAATGTGCTCATGAACCATTCCTTTTTTTAGAACTTTCTTAACTCCTTACAATAATTAGCAGGTTTTTTTTAATCACAAAAAGTCTGTGATTTGGGATGTTCTGTATATTTTATTAGACTTATTTATAGAAATTTTAACAGTACAATAAGATGGTTGTTCTTCTACACTTGAATGATATATATGTACAGGTAATAGAGATACAATCCAAACCATAACATATTTTATGACTTTTTCAGTCATTCAAGATGAAAAAGCCACAGGATGCTATTCAAAAAAGGAAATCAGAGCTTGTATGCATGTATCTCAGGCACAACAAATACTAAAATCATTTAAGACATTGTTAGTTTGTTATGACATCTTCTTAGTAAGAGCAGGTAACTTTAGTCTTGCTTGTTTTGAAAATGGAAAGCTTATGTCATAGCATTTTCACTGAGGAAAACCATGAAGGTTTCCTAAATGAATTCATTTTTTTCTACAGTAAAGCAGGGATTGGAGAAGTTTTTGAAGGTCACCAGGGGCCAGTGACAGGAATCAACTGCCACATGGCAGTAGGTCCAATTGATTTCTCTCATCTATTTGTTACATCGTCATTTGATTGGACTGTCAAATTGTGGACCACAAAGGTAAGAAATGATATTTAGAAGGGTTACCTTAATCTCTGTCGTCTCTGCCAACTGTCAGGACTAAACAAAAATGAATGGTGTCAATCTTACAGAATTATACCTGATATAATAGATAATGTTTCCCCAGGAATACCTTTGTAGGTTAACTTTTTCAGAACTACTTTTCATTAAACTATATGACTTCCTTGCCCCCTTTAGATATGTGAATGTATCTTTCTTACATTCACATATCTATATAGGTCCGTAATGGTGAACTTATGGCACGTGTGCTAGAGATAGAACACAGAGCCCTCTCTGGGCATATAAGCTGTCGCCCCAGCTCAGTTCTGTTGTGCATGTGTGTGCGCTTCCCACCGGCCAGCTGATCTTTGTGTCTCTGCAACGCATGTGTGTGGGGCAGCAGGGCACATGCATGGGAGCAGGGCACATGTGTGGCGGCCACATGTGTATGCATGGGAGACCTATTGCATTTTGGGATGCATGCGTGCTTTAGGCACAGTGCCAAAAAGATTAGCCATCACTGATATAGGTGTTTTATTTATCCAACATCCTTCCAGTCTCTTTCTTTCACAAACTCATATTACTATTCCTCCAGAGCTCAAAATTGTTGGGTCAGAAGCAATAGTATGTTGATGCAGGCCAGAAGAGATTACCCTTTTCAGTTGCACTGAAGCTTATGAAAATGGAAAATGAAATGGAAAATGGCTTCCATTTTTTTATTTATATAAGTTTTATATTTATATAAGTTAACTATGATGTAGAAGTAAGCATGCAGAGTTGTGGAGAATGAGACAGGCTTCATCCAAATCCCTCCAACCATATTAGGAACTGGGGAGGAAACAGTTATTTTATCTGTTGGTATTTATATAAGGATAGAACTTGAGCTTGCCTATAGTATATAATATTTGATATTAGCAAGCTATAAGAATTTGGTTAACTCATTATAATATCACTGGATCACTGTGGTATCAATATTGCTATTTTTCACAACCTGCAAATAAAAGCTGACAGAGGTGGAGCTATATAAGGCCATTCATTGAAATCTGGATTACAAACAATAAACCTGAATTTAAATAACTTGGTATTTTTTGCAGTATTTATGAAAGTATTTGTTAAACACTTAAACTTGTACAAGTTGATATCAAACTATTTCAAAACAGAATGAATTTTCTAAGTTGAGCTCAGATTTTAATATGATTTTTCTTTATATTCCAATTTCAGAAAGTTAAAAAGGCCATTATAATTTATGTTTGAATGAATAAATACATGAAGTTAATATAAATTTTGCTAAATTCTTTTAGAATGTCAGGTGTTAGATAATCAGATGGGTTTCATGTTCCTGAAATGAAGCACTGATTACTTCTTATTGGATAATGTCAGATGTTGGTTGCTGTACACCATATGTAGCAATACTAGTGCATCAATATTAATATCCTGAATATCAGATGAAGCTAGTCTGTAAATCATATAGAAGTCAAGTGCTGAATATAATTATCTAGCAAATGTTTCCCAAATCCTTCATGACAAACCAAAAATAGGGTGAAATACCATCTATGTGATATTTTTCTGAATATATATTATAGAGTGGTTGAAAAGATAAGATTTTTTTTAGCAGCAGCTTTTCATTGCTTTTGACTTAAGTTGTACTAAGACCCATTAGGAGATAGCAAAATGTAAACTTCAAGCCTTTCCATACAATGAACATTCTCAATCACCCAACTCTAGTTTTACCCCAAATGACATCAAGAGAGACCCATTACATTAAACTTTCTAACTAAAGCAAATCTCCAAGAACTAAAGCAATCTATCATGGGAAAGAACTCTTAGGTCCCTACAAAACATTAATCTTCTAACAGCAGTTCCTAGAAGCAATGATCTTTACCAACGTAGGGAAGTGTTAATATACAATTCAGGAAAAGACACCTTGTTCTGAAGTATATAATAGCTTAAAATGTTCATTTTTGACATAGATTAATTAAATTTCCGGTTTTTGTTTTCAAGGATGAAGTTTTAGTCTATGAAGCCAATGTAATTTTGATCATTGAATCATGAGATCATAGCACACCCATGAAAGCTGAATTAAAATGCTCCCAAAATCAAGATATATCCTGGTATTAGCTAAGACTTCAGTGCATTAATGCTTTGAACATGTAAACTCTTTTCTAAAGGCCACCTGTTCATAATAGATACCAAGGATTATTAGCTAATGTTAATTTACAGCAATCCCTATGTTGTGTACCCTGTTATCATACAGGAGAATTATACTATTCCACATGAAGAAAAAAAAAGATTTGCATCTCTTAGACATTGTTTTGTCAGTGCATCTCTTTATTCTGCCATGCATCAAAAGGAATATGTCTGCTTTGGGGAACTGAACAAGTCCGTACAGGGTTTCAAAATGCAATTTTTAATTGCTTTTTACACCCATTAATTCTACATCCAATACTACAAAAATATACTGTATATTCAACATGTTTATCCTGTAATGTATATAAATTTTGTATACAATATAAATATTGGAGCACTGTTAGGAACATTTTGGGGGCTACTGAATTAGCTATACTACAGTGTTAAATATTGTTGTTATTATTATTCCCTGATGTTCAATTTTCACTTTAGCATAAGTACATATTTCTAAGCAACATCACTGTTCTGATACAATATGCTTAAGTTGTCCCATGTGTCTTCTCCTACTTCCTAGCAAGAATCTTTTAATTGACCTATGCAAAAATTAATAAAAAATATCATTTAAGTTTGGGATTTAGACATAGCAGAGATACTACATGGAAAATAAGGTTTAAGTAGATGGATGAAATGGTAAAAAAAGAACTCAAAGACTAGGGGGAAAAAGAATGTAGAATGATATTATTGTAAGTCATTGAGGCTTCTACGGGTAGTTTTCAACAATAATCATTCATTTAATGACCATTCAAAATTAAAATGGCTCTGAAGAAATAACTGTGACTTCCTCTCAGACTTAAAACCATCACAGCATCCCTACGGTCATATGATCAAAATTTGGCTGCTTGACAATTGGCACATATTTATAGTGGTTGCAGCTTCCCAGGGTCATGTGATCATTATTTATGATCATTCAACAAACAAAGTCAATAAGGTCAGCCACATTTGTTTATGACTATGAGATTCCTTTAATAACTGCAGTGATTCACTTAACAACCATGGGAAAGAAAGTCATAAATTTGAGGAGGACTTATTTAACAACTCCCTTAACAAATTGAAATTCTGGTCTCAATTCTGGTAGTCAGTTGAAGACTACTATATATTGCACAGTTTTTAAAATTATAAATAAGTTGTATCAACTAGTTAGGGACTGAGTGATTAGAATTATAACAGCTATGGAAAAATAGCCCCCAGTCATGAAGAAAAGTCTTCATCTGTAATGGTACTTTGAGAAGAAATTCCCATTGATGCCAATGAGGCTAGGTTAGGTTCTTCATGCTTCCTGCAACCTTTCCAATCCTTTGCTAAGGATTTCTTTGTGTTTCTCTGTGTTAAAGAGACATTTAACATCATGTTAAATGATATGGCTTATTGGAAAATATATCATGGTCTTAACAATATTTTGTCACATAGTTCACATAATAATCCATTCCTCCAATTGACACAACTTTCCTGTTCTTTTTCTCTGTCTCTAAGTGGATGACATTGTTAGGGATAACATTGTTTACCCTAACTGGTTTAGGTAAAATAATAAATATGTAATCATAGTTTGTAAGTTAAAGTGTCTGCAACTTTAAATATGGGAATGTAATTAGGGGAGTGGTTGTGAAAGCACTTTAAAAGAAGCAAGACAACAGCTTGCTCACTCTCTGGCTTTGATGATCCCTAATTACTGCATGGACTCAAGACTGCGTTACTTGAATGGGAGAGAGACAAAGGACTGATTTGTAAGTGAACTGACATAGGATATTCTACACGGATTTTGCTAACTGAATATCCTTGAATGGACTGACTAAATGATACATGACTAATGGACTGTTATTTTGACTATGCTATGAATTCATAATGGAATAAACTATATTTTTGATAGCACAAGCGTATCTGTTATTTTTACTGTATGTTAATAAACATACAAACATATCTCACTCATTTATCTGTGTGCCTATCTGACTAACGCTGCACATTCTGTTTAGCTTGTCTCCTTAACTCTGGTTGGGGAACCCAGGCTTAACACTGGTTATGGGCCCAGAGGCTGCAAAGTCAGTTTAACTAGGATAAAACAGATTTATGTAAAAAGTGAGAGTTTGTGTTGTTATACTTTACAGTAAACAGACAGCTGTGTTTTATTAATTATAGTTTTATATCCATATAAAGAAAATATGGCACAAGTCAAAGTTTGTCCCTTATGGAACAAACTATGGATGGAACAAACTATGTATCATGGTCTATGAAATGTAGTCTACTTCTACGAAGAGAAGGTCTGTGGAACATAATTGAAAATCCACCAAACGTAGAGGAATGGGATCCAGAGGATGATGAAGATAAACTAAAGATAACAGATTTTATGCATAAAAATGAACAAGCTATTTGCATAATAGGGTTAACATTAACTGACCAACAACTTGTTCATATCCACGGAGAGCAAATGGCTGTTGGGTGTTGGAAGAAGCTGAAGAGGATTTATGTTCGAGATAAAGTTGGTGCTCACATAAATCTAACAAGGAAGCTTTTCAGGACGCATCTCCAGACAAATGGTGATATGCTGAGTCATTTGAAAACTATGCAAAGCATTTTTCAAGAACTGCACGAGAAAGAGCTTATTTTCTCTGAACTACACCAAGTCTACATAATTCTATCTTCACTAGATGAAAGTTTTGACAACTACGTCACTTCCCTTGAAATTGTGCCTAAGGAAAGTTTAACTTTAACTGATATAACTGGCAGATTGATTGAAGAGGCCAGAAGAAGACTTGAAAGATACCAAGGAGGGAGCAACCTCAAAAAGAAGACAATGAATCTCCTACTGCATATGCAATTAAAAAGTGTTTTAATTGTGGAGGAAGAGGACATTTGGCAAGATTTTGTAAAAAAGCAAAACACCAGAACGCTGGCCAGAATACTAAAAGTCATCAAAAGATAAATAAAAATTTAGAGTTAGCCATGTATACTAACGGAGCTGTAAAAAATAATTTATGGGTGGTTGACAGTGGAGCATTCCACTCTATAACAAATGATAACAGAAATTTTATTAAAATGTCCAAGAGTACACAGCAGATATCGTTAGCCAATGGCTGGAAACTGAAAGCTAAAGGTCAAGGTATAGCATATTGTTCTTTCATAAAAGAGAATGTAAAAATGTTATATGTACCACAACTTAAGTTTAATTTAATTTCAGTTAGAATTTTGGTGAAAGTAGGATATGTAGTTACTTTTAAAGGAGATAACTGCATAATTGAGAAAGAAGATAAGAAAATTACTGCATCTTTAAGGGGTGCATTATATGTGTTAAATGATAATGGTTTAGAGGTGGCTAACACGGTTTATGATAATAAGAAACCTCATGATGAATGTATTCACTTGTTACACCGAAGGCTAGGGCATTTAAATTTTAAAATGCTTAAGAGAACTGTTCAATTATCTAAAGGAATAAGGTTGAAACATTGTAATAAGTATTTGCAATGTAATGCTTGCAATCAAAGCAAGAACAAGGTCACACCGGCTAATAGAGTTGATGGATTTACTATCAAAGAGACTTTAGAGGTAGTATTTGCTGATTTAATAGGTCCGAAAAAACCAAGTGTAGGAGGAGCTCGATACATATTAAGTATAATGGACCACTATTCTAGATATGGGATTTGCTATTTAATGAAGAGCAAAACTGAAATGTATCTAAATCTCTTTAATTGGATAATATTTGCTGAAAGGAAAACTAAAAAGAAATTAGTAACTCTTATAACAGATAATGGTACGGAATTTACAAATAATAAATTCCAGAACAGACTAAGAATGTTAGGTATTCAACATAAAAAGTCTACACCATATAGGCCACAACATAATGCCTTTATAGAGAGACGAGGCCAAACACTACAGTCAATGGCAGGTACTATGATGCCTGATTCAGGATTACCTGACAATTTGTGGGGAGAAGCAATAATGTGTGGTAATCATATATGAAATAATGTTGTTAATTCAACAACAGGTGAATTACCATTCACACTGTGGCATGGTACAAAACCTGATTTAAGTTACATGCACACATTTGGAGCACCAGCATGGGTGCATATCCCTATACAACTCAGACACAAAGGACAACATGCAGCTAAAAGATTATTTTTTGCAGGATATAAATCTAATCATAGATCTTATAGATTCTGGGAACCAGATACATCTAAAGTTTACACCAGTGCTAGTGCTAAATTCCTAGAACATGTAGGATGGAATAGATTAGAGCAAGATTTAAATAATGAAGTAATTATTGAACCCTACAAAAGGCAGAAAGAACAGACTAGTTATAAGAAGAGTCCAATTAAAGAAGAAGTCCATGAAGAACAAATAGGATCAGAACAAGAAGAAACAGATGATCAGGAAGAGTTAGATAATCAAGAAGAGTTAATAAATGAAATTCCACCTGTAAGTCCTGTAATACCTAGACGTACTGCATGTATAACTAGACCACCTGATAGGTATCAAGCAAGTATAGTTTGCCAAGTAACTAAAGTTCCAACTAGTATAGATGAACTTAGGATGTATCCTGCTAAGGATCAGGAGAATTGGCAAAAGGCAATGGAAAAAGAACTAAATTCATTAAAGATAATGAAAGTATATGAAGATGCTAAATTACCTCCAGGAGAAAAATCCATTGGGTGCAAATGGATATTTAAAGTAAAAACTGGAAATGATGGGACTGTTACCCATAAAGCTAGGTTGGTAGCTCAAGGATTTAATCAAACTGCATCTGATTACGATGAAGTTTTTGCACCAAGTCTTAAAGCAACATCTTTGAAAGCAGCATTAGTGTGGGCAGCTAAGAAAAAATATGTCATTAACCATTTAGATGTAGAAACTGCTTATTTGCATGCACCATTGCAGCACACTATATATTTGAAAAAGCCAGTTATTATAAAAGACAATAAAGTAAATAGTAATGATTGTTGGAAACTCAAAAAGAGTCTTTAAGGGTTAAGACAATCTGGCTTTGAGTGGAACCAATATATTGTGAAAGAATTAAACAATATAGGTTTTAAATCTGGTTTAGCAGATCCATGTGTTTAAAAGAGAAAATAATGGAACGGTGTCATTATTGTTATTATTTACAGATGATATTGTTTGATAACTAAGACTAATAATGAAGCTAATGAGATTATATCATTATTAGCCAAAAAGATAAAATTAAAGCATTTAGGTGAAATTAAAAGGTATCTAGGATTGACAATTAACAAAACAAAAAATGGATTTAAGATATCTCAAGAAGATAAAAATTGCCAATTAATTAAAACGTATAAAATGGAACTTTGTAAACCGGCAAAGACTCCAATGAGTCAGGAAGTTTGCCAAACTGATGATCAAAGTCCCAAATTTGATAAGTCTATATATCAATCTTTGATTGGTAGCTTATCATATGTAAGCAATTGGTCTAGGACAGATATAGCTTATAGTGTAAATCAGCTGGCACGTTTTAATTCAGATCCACATCAATGTCATTGGCAATCATTAAGAGAATTTTAAGATATCTTAAAGGAACAATGAACCATGCATTGTATATAGAACCAAAGGGTGATTTGAGTCTTAGTGCCTATGCAGATGCAAGTTTTGCAACTGACATAAACACTAGAAAATCAACATCTGGGATGGCTATATTATTTGGTAAGACACTAATAGGGTGGAGGTCAATCAGACAACAGCATATCAGCTTGTCCACGATGGAAGCAGAATTTTCATGTCTGTCATTACTATGCACTGACTTAATTTTGTACAAACAGTTATTATTAGACATGGGTGTAACTATTAAAGATTCCATTATTGTGTACGAGGACAACCAGGCAGCCATAAAGTTAGCTACTAGTATTGCTGTAAAAACTAGATCAAAGCATACTGATTTAAGATACTAATTAAATTGGAATACTGCATGACAGAAGAAAACATTGCAGACCAATTTACAAAAGCTCAAGGAGTAAGCAAGTTTAAAGAGAGTTGTAACAAATATGATTTAAAGATGTAAATAGTTATATTTATTATTATTTAACCTAAAAGGGGAGAATGTTAGGGATAACATTGTTTACCTTAACTGGTTTAGGTAAAATAATAAATATGTAATCATAGTTTGTAAGTTAAAGTGTCTGCAACTTTAAATATGGGAATGTAATTAGGGGAGTGGTTGTGAAAGCACTTTAAAAGAGGCAAGACAACAGCTTGCTCACTCTCTGGCTTTGATGATCCCTAATTACTGCATGGACTCAAGACTGCGTTACTTGAACGGGAGAAAGACAAAGGACTGATTTGTAAGTGAACTGATATATAGGATATTCTACACGGATTTTGCTACCTGAATATCCTTGAATAGACTGACTAAATGATACATGACTAATGGACTGTTATTTTGACTATGCTGTGAACTCATAATGGAATAAACTATATTTTTGATAGCACAAGCATATCTGTTATTTTTACTGTATGTTAATAAACATACAAACATATCTCACTCATTTATCTGTGTGCCTATCTGACTAACGCTGCACATTCTGTTTAGCTTGTCTCCTTAACCCTGGTTGGGGAACCCAGGCTTAACAGACATAATACAATACTGGCTTTTCATTACTTCTGGTCCTTATTGGGGAGATGAGGTTTTGGTAAAATCTAAGAAGAGAGAGATGTTTGGAGTCTCAAATGTGGTTTCTTCCCTGTGGTCAGGTGCAGTAGGACTGGCAGGAAGCTTTGTCTTTGATTTTTTTTCTCTTTCTTCTTAAATTAATTTCCTCTAACACCCACTTGCACCATCTTGGTCAACTGGCATTCCCAAAACAAGCACATGTTTGCTTTATATTCATGCATTCCTCCTAATCTGTTTTTTCTCTCTCTTAATTTGTTTCAACAAAATAATTTAAACATATGCTTGTTTGATTCTTCTGTGATCTAAGTTTCACCTTAGTCGGATACAACATTTCTATACAATGCAAGGCAAACAGTCCTATATGATTATTCATAACTTTGCCTTGCCTGCAGCTACCCATCCCTTTTCCAGAATGGATTATTGTGCTCATAGGTAAAGCTGAAATGTCTCAGAACATCTGTGTGTCTGTGGAGATTCTCAGTCATCCAGGTCACAGTTATCAGAGGTGCTCTTTCAAAAGGTAGCTGGACTGTTTTTTCCTTGAGAAAAAATCATTTAACTTTTTATCTAAGAAGCTTCATCGGTTCTGGCAGGATGGTGGGAGCGATAAAAGCTTTTATTCTCACAGGATGGGGGCTGGGGGAGTGTTGGAAGGATATTTTTTGCAGCCATCTGGTTGTTAGCACTTTCCCTAAGTGGTCTTCAAGCCACTTGGGGGTTTATCTGTGCCCTCAGGATCACTTGTATCAGAATGCAAATGGAAGTGGAATCTTTCTTGGAATTGCTGAAAATACGGGCATTGTAGATAGGAGATAGGTGGTTTTAAATCCTTCCCCCTCTATTCAGAAAGGGCTGCTCAATGTTAACATAAATGATCTCTTTTATCCCTCTTTCAGACCAGTGTTCCTCTCTATCCAGAATGTGGACTTTTCTGTCTTGAAAAGAATAGCCTTTATTTTTCAAATGCTGGTGGACTGCTAAATCTTGTCTGAGGGTTTGCTCTCCTATGTTGTGCCATGTGTTTGTGAAGTGGTTGTTTTGTTTCACCTGTTTGTTCTCAGAACAGCTGATATGCAAAAATGGCATCCTGAGAGCACTCATTCCTTTAAGCTTATTTTGCCAAATTATAATAACTTAAGATAATTCTCATTAGGTCAGTTGATTTCTACATTCTGCCACAGAACAATATGAATTTTCAGTACACACATGAACACATACACCTATTGGAGAGCAGTAATATTTGGTTGTAATCTTTTCCTCTGATTGATTCCCACCTGTTACTTTTATCAATAAAAGAGTCCCTATTGATATTAGCTCCCATATGCAATTCGAAGTGCTGGTTGTCAGCTTTCGAAATCCTACATGGATTGGCACCAAGGCTACCTCTTATTATTAGGACTGATATGTTGGGTTCACTTATAACAGAAAAAACTGCTGATGGTCTTTCAGGCTGGTGAATTATAGAGGATGAGGAAGCCTCCTGTTAGAAATTAGATAATCTTCATCTACTATAGGGACCCGGTGGTTCAGTAGGTGGACGCTGAGTCTTAGATCATTAAAGGTCTATAACTTGGCAGTTCGAGACATAAGTGCTGCAAGACGGAGTGACTCCCAACATTTGTCCCAGCTTCTCCCAACCTAACAGTTTGAAAGTATGTAAATGCAAGTAAATGAAAGGTGCCACATATAAGCATGCAAGAAAGTAACAGTGTTCCATGATTCACTGAACACTTTGTGCTGCAGCATAATGTCATGCTGGCTGCATAATTGTGGAAACACATCTGGACAATGTTGGCTCTTTGGCTTAAGAAATGGAGATGACCACCACCTCCTAAAGTCAGTGATTTACAACTAGCATGGTAAAATCTGTGATAACGCCAAAATAAGTAAATTATGATTTTCTGGAAGTTTTATTCAATGGGTCATAATGGTAATTGTTCAGTTTGTCTCACTTAAAGATGTTTGATTTTTTTGCCTTATAAATTTATTTGTTTTAACACTATGCTGAATATCTTATTTAAAATGTTTAAATTACTGTACATTTCTGAGTGTCTGCAAGATGGATATAGCAGTATCAGTTAAACATATATACTGCTTTACAGTGTTTTACTCTAAGTGATTTAAAGAGTCATCATATTGCCCTCAACAACCTGGATCCTCAATTTACCAACCTTCAAAGTACGGAAAGTCAAACTTGAGTTGATAAGATATATATTTGATAAACAAATTCTAAGGAAAACACATTTATTATTATCCTGGTATTCAAAAATACAACTCTGAAAAACTTAAGCTTCCTGAGTTAAAAAGTCTTTCTAGAAATTTAAGCAATCTTGAAAGAGATGCGAAATATCATTATATTATGCAGTCCATGATAGGTTATTTTGGGCATTTTGACTTTCTGGTCTCTGTCTTTTATATACTTACTAAGGAAAACTTTAGGAATCAGACTCTGCTGAATATTTTTCTAGGAAATTTTAAAATAAAATGAAAAAAATGTTCTAATAAACATTACAACCTCACAGGGAAAATATGCAGAAAAAAATATGGATTGAAAATATATACTCGAGTATAAGCCAAGTTTTTCAGCCCATTTTTTTGTGCTGAAAAAACCGCCCTTGGCTTATACTCGAGTCAGATTCCTCTCTGAAAAAAAAATGGTGTGGAGCTCTGGAGCTGGGCAGCCGCTTCCCTGCTTCCATGTTTCCTTTGCAACTTTTAAGCATGGGGGTAATCGGAAGCAGAAAAGTTCTTGCATGAGGATATATTGTTTTTTCTTTTTTTAACTGTTTTTTTTGGGGGGAAAGATCCACCGCCATGTGAGAAGGCTCAGACACAAAATCTATCCGACCGAAAATAAGTGTGGGGGGGGGGATTTTAACAGAGGGAAGATGTAGGGAGAAGGCAAAAGCGACGGAAGATCCTTCAGGGGAAACTGAGGGGGAGACTCACCCTTGGTCCAGATGAGCCCCCTTCCCCACCCCTAAGGAAGCAGAGGCAGCCAGCAAGAGCAGGCAAGCCCCACTTCATGGACTCCGTCCATCCTCGCTCCCACCCACCCACCCACCCAAAGCAACGAAGTCCCCCAATCGCGCAGCCCAGAATTGCCCTCCCCTCAGGGGGCAGCAATGACTCCCGGTGTTTCCCAAGACAAGAAGCTCTGCCGTGCAATGAAAGCGCCCTGGCTCTAGGCTCAGAAAACAATGCGAGCCGAGGTTGCTTCGGCTCCGCTCAGCTTAATTTCCTCAGCTCCAGCTGCTTTCAGTCCACTCGGGAGGAGGGGAAGGTGGTGGCAGCGGCTTGCATTGTTTTCTGAGCTCTAGGCTCGCGGGTTCAGAAAACAACACGAGGCGAAGTCGCTTTGGCTCTGCTCAGCTTTGTTTCCTCAGCTCCAGCTGCTTTCAGTCCACTCGGGAGGAGGGGGAGGTGGTGGTGGTGGCTTGCATTGTTTTCTGAACCCACGAGACTAGAGCTCAGAAAACAACACAAGCCGCCGCCACCACCTCCTCCCCCTCCTCCCGAGCAGACTGAAAGCAGCTAGGGCTGAGGAAACAAAGCTGAGCGGAGCCGAAGCGACCTCGCCTCGCGTTGTTTTCTGAGCCCGTGAGCTTAGAGCCTAGAGCTCACAAAACAATGCAAGCCGCCGCCGCCACCTCCTCCCCCTCCTCCTGAGCGGACTGAAAGCAGCTGGAGCTGAGGAAATGAAGCTGAGTGGAGCCGAAGCAACCTCGGCTCGCGTTGTTTTCTGAGCCCACGAGCCTAGAGCCAGGGCACTTTCATTGCATGGCGGAGCTTCATCTCGGGAAATACCAGGCGTCGTTGCTGCCCCGAGGGGAGGGTGATTCTGGGCTGCGCAATTGGGGGACTTTGTGGCTTTGGGTGGGTGGGAGCAAGGACGTTGACTTTAAGCGCTGCCGACCAAGTGTTTCACAAATACCAGTGGGACCTCTGTCCACCACCACCCCTCCCTCTTTTGCCTCCTTCCTTCTGATCAATCAGGTTTTCCCAGTATTTGCTCATAGCTGCGTTTTCCCTTCTGCCGTGCTAGGCATTGAATGCGGGGATTTCTGATTCCCCTTACACGCGCGTGGATGTGCCGTGGGGCATTTTCTTCCAAATGCCCCACGAGCAGAGAACACTGACTTTCATGATAGTGAGATCATTTCCCAAATTAATAGATTCACTAACCCAAAAGAAGATGTTGATGACAGTGGGAGGCAGGAGTCACTCTCTCCCTTGCAAGAAAAAAGCAAGAGCCGTTCTTATGATCTCTCTCTCTCTCTCTCTCCCCGTAATAGTTAAGCCCTTTCCAGCACGCGGGATCCGCCCCCGCCGCTTTGCACCTTGCAAATGCAAAAACCCCGGGATTTTGCATTTGCAAGGTGCAAAGCGGTGGCGGCGGATCCCGCGTGCTGGAAAGGGCTTGACTGTATTACGGGGAGAGAGAGAGAGAGATCATAAGAACGGCTCTTGCTTTTTTCTTGCAAGGGAGAGAGTGACTCCTGCCTCCCACTGTCATCATCATCATCTTTTGGGTTAGTGAATCAATTAAACCTTTCATGATAGTGAGATCATTTCCCAAATTTCCCTTAAATCAGGGAAGAAATCAGAAACAAACCTTTGGACTGAGAATAAGCCTGTTCCTATGATGCCATTTTTGTTCACTGCAGTGTGAAAAGTGTGAAAAAACACACTTCTTTTTCTTCATCTTCTTGTTCCCTATTTACTGGTCTCTTTCAAAGAGGAAATTGTGAACATCAAACTTACTCTCAACTGTCCTAGTGAAAGTTTTTATTGGTATCTATTTTTATTTTTGAAATTTACCAGTAGCTGCTGCATTTCCCACCCTCGGCTTATACTCAAGTCAATAAGTTTTTGTGGTAAAATTAGGTGCCTCAGCTTATATTCAGGTCGACTTATACTCGAGTATATACGGCACTTCTTTCTGCACTTTATAATGTACACAATATTTCCAGAACATTTGCATAATAATATTTATGGATGTATGAATGAAAATTGAACATTCATATATGCATAAATGAATACACAAAAATATGATTTGGAAAAATTGTCAAAAATATGTATACTAAATGCAATATGCACAAAAGATAAAGGTGAATGTTTATTAGACCGTTAGTTTGATTTAAAATTCTCTGAATTGTGTGAAGATCAAATGCCTCCAAATAGGTAAGGATGGCATTTATTTTGACAAATCACTTTTCATTTTTTTTAATGAGTCAGCAATTCAAAAGTGCTCACATGCATAGTATAGAATCCACTTATTAGCATGAGATATCTATATATTTCTGTTTACTTGAGCCATGGTGGCACAGTGGTTAGAATGCAGTACTGCAGCTGCTTCTGCTGGTTGCTGGCTGCCTGCAATTTGGCAGTTCAAATCTCACCGACTCAAGGTTGACTTAGTGTTCAATCCTTCCAAGGTTGGTAAAATGAGCACCCAGATTGTTGGGGACAATATGCTGATTCTGCAAACTGCTGAGAGAGAACTGTAAAGCACTGTATAGCGGTATATAATTCTAAGTGCTATTGCTATTGCTACTTCAATTAAATCTCTTATTTATCATTCACAAGTGGACAGTATGAATTATCTCTTTGCGCTCTCACAATGTCTAGGTCCCAAATGGCCAATAGAGCAGTAGATAATAGGTCCCAAATGGCCAATAAAGCAGTAGATAATAGGTATACAGGTCTAGGTCCCAAATGGCCAATAGAGCAGTAGATAATAGGTATATAGGTATATAATAGGTATATAGGCTTACTCATTTTAAGAGAGAATAAATGTCCTACAATGTCCTAATTGGTTGGTCTTATCTTTGGCCACTGCGCTCAAGGCTGCCTTTCTGTGGCAATATAAACATCTTCAAATGGACCCTGGAGAAAAAACGAACAAACTATATTTGGAAACAAAAAGAAGCTCCAACTAAATTTATTGTGTCCCACAGCCGAGTCATGCATGTATGCAGAGTATGTTAATCATTTCAGTGAACCCTGTGTCTATCTGTTTGGTAAGTAGCATATTAGGTTGTATGATAATAGTTTGTCTATTGTATAAACTCAGCGTTTTGAGTTTTGTTCAGAACTAAAGCAATGAATGAATTTTCTTTAGAGCTCAATTTTGTTGTCAAAAAACCAAAGTGATTCAAAGGAGTGGGTGGAGCTGCTTGTTCAGGCAGGATTTTTTTACTTTTTGCCCTTTACCTCTGGAGCCAGAGGTCTGGCTTCCATCCAGCTGTATGAAGAGAAGATTATGGTCTTTCTCTAGGTAATTTGAAGGAGCAAAACCAAAGCAAAGTCAGGTGGTCAAGTCAGCACTGAATTTTTCCACAATGTTTTTCTTGAATTTGCTTATCTATCCCACGCTAATCACTGCATTTTTAAAAAAAGATTTCTTGAGCAGTCACATGTGCAAAATAACAGTTTTCTTCATATAGGATAACCTATATGTGTGTAGAATAACAGCTGCAAACATGCAAAAAAATAAATGCTTAAAACAAGGAAAGATATTGCTTCAGCAAATGGTAACTTGAGTAACTATCCTGAAAATTCAGAGCAATGTGTAAAAGTAAAATAAAAGTAGGTGTACTCAGTTTTGATAAGCTGCAGCTCTTTGCTGATAATAAATTTGTGGAAGTGCTTTAATAGATAAGCTGGAAATTGAACAAAAAACTTAACTTTCAGCAGTAATTATAAAACCATTTATTCACAGAGAATTCCTTCTGAAGTTAATTAGGTGATCTTGCAAAGTGGTGAGTAGAGCTGGATGTCTTCAGCTTCTATGCCTCCAGTGCTGGCATAATTTCTGTCTCCAAGTAACATCATATTTTGTCAGGCTGATCTGACACTTCATCATCAGTTGTATTCAGTTTTTAAAATGTACTTGCCATAGGGGGTTGTTTTTCTTTATATATTTTTGCATTTTTCTGAGGTATTCTTTCTGAATTTGAATCCACATTGTACTTAGATTTGAAGAATCTGAGTCATGTTCCATCAAAGATGGATAAGACATAATAGAATGAGGTAATCTATCAAAACTACAACTGTTTAAAATCAGAGTGCATTTGACTGTTATACTGCAATTTTTCTGCAACACATTGATTTGTGCTTCTGTAAGATTGAGTTTCTTAAAGTAGCACTGTTGACCAGAAGGTCTAGCTCGTTATATCACAAAAACTGTGGTCTAACTTGTATGGGCTTTATTAATTTAAGTAATTTGAAATGCTGACTGCTTATAAAACTTGCTGTTTCCTGATTGAAGAAGCTTTAAAAATCTCTTTCCAAAATCTCTAGGGGAAATAACTATTTTTACTACTTTTCTAAAGGGTTGGAAGATGGCAATTAATCTGACCTCAGGAGGTCAACTATTTTACACAAGTTGTCTTGTGCTCAATACCTTTGATCCCCAATATTCTCTCCTAACTAGAGTTCCTGAAAATAGCAAGGTCCCTAGCTGTAAAGGGCTTTATAGGTAATAAACAGAATTAGTGCTGGGATCACTTGAAATGGGTGGGAAGCCTACTGGCGACCAGTGGAGCACCAGGAAAATGGGTGGTATACATCCAAGCCAGTTAGTGCTGATCAACAGGTACTATATATTTTGCTCCATTTTCTGAATCCAAAAAAAATTATTATTGTCATATCTTCAACATCCAGGAAACAGTGGTGAACCAGCTGAATTTGACCAAACATAGTGGATGCATTTGGCCAACTTCGGCTGGTTCACCACTGTTTCACATAGCTGTTTTTTTTTAATATACTCATTTTATTTTACAATAATCCTAAAATATGAAGTAGGTTGAGAAAAAGCAATAGACTCAGACCGATTAATCTGAAGCCATATTTGCTAGTCCAAGCTTAACATTTGTTCTATTGTCCACTGCTAATTTTACTTTTTTCAAACTTTCAATCAAACCCTTTCAGTTACTTGAATAGTAATTGTAATTCTTTTTATGTTGCTATCATAATAACAATCAAATCCATGTAAACATTAGGAACTACCTCAACCTGAGCAAGACTTTATTTTTGAGATGCTATACTTTTGTTTTCTTCTTTTGCTTTTAATCACTGACAAAAAAGATTATGATAAATTATTTTATAATTAAAATTGGGTTACATTAATATCAAAAACATTTCATTGTTTGTTTTTTAGACTTATTAATAGAAAAATCAAAATAAAGTACACAGCACAGTAACAAAAATTAAAAATACCTTCCACATAATAGGTTAAGCTGTGCATGCAAAACTTCATACAACTCTGAAAAACACTTGTGGATTCAGCCAATTTTCCTCCAAGAACAGCAATTTTAAGGTGGCTGAAGAAAGAAAAAAAAATATACGCAGAACAATCAATGACATTTATAAAAATAATTTAAATTCAATTTACATTAGTATTTTGTCACCTATACACACACACACACACAAAATGCACACACACACTATTTCATAGAAGCTGAGTCTATTATTAGGAGAAGTGATTGTGTTAGTAAAATGGCATTCTCAAGTATAGTACTAAAGACCAACAATGGTTCAAAACATGAGGTCTCAAATTCACTCACTTACTCACTCACTCATTTTCTATAGCTACCAATCTCAAGCAAATGGCTCTGGTGGCAAATAATCATAAAACAATTAAAAACAAGAATTAAAACCAATTATAGTATAATGCAAATTAAATATATATGGTAACTGAGAAAAAATTATTGTAGATATCAGTACTGTCAGGAAACAGGACTCTCATCTGTGGCCTTGTTTGTTTGTGATAAAAGTGTCGTTTGCATTACTAAGAATTTATTGGGATTCATAGAGATTAGTAGGAATGATTGATGCTCGGAGTCTTTTCGTGAATCTCATTTGGAAAAAAATTCTTCTTTTTATTGATTACTTTTTATAAATTCAACTACGATGGGCTGATGTTAGAGGAAATCACAAAACTTAATCATTGATTATGTTATCTTGGATCCTTTTCTCTTGCCTTCCTTATATAATTTCCATATGCAAGTAATACAGGTTTAGCATCATTAGGATGTAAATCAGGACATAAATCACTAAGCAAATCAACACAATAAAAGTCTGAACTTATCAAGGAAAATAGAAATAAAATCTGGAGGGTAGGTTATCCCAAAGCAGTGTTTTTAGACCTAAATAAAATGACCGAAGGTGAATAATTGTTTAGTTACCTAAAACCTTCAGTTACCTTCTTGTTCTGGATGAACGTTAACAATAAGAAAGTAGTGAGGAATTAGAATAAATACTGTAAGTGTCCATGCAAGTGAAGTTTAAGACTAAAGTCCAATATACTAGACAGTAATAGATATTTCTTCCCAGTAAATATACACAGTATTTCACAGCATGTTAGATTAAACTTTGCCAGGTACAAAACAAAAGTGTCAGGTTGCACCAAGAGTTATTGGAAGTAAGTCATAATGGCTGTTCTAGTTTGAAAACAAAGCCCTTGGTTATTCGGCTTTTTCTTTTACTTTACCAGAATATATGAGTTCCTTGCAAGGCAAAGACAAGAAGTTGGTACTTCTTGCTATTACCAAAGGTGGATATAATTTCAAATGATGTACTAAATAAAAAGCTAATCAACCTCATTTGTGCAGCACTATCTTAATTGTGAGATTCATCTTACATTTTTCAGAATTTTTCCCAAAGACAATAAGTTTTGCATTTGACAAAGGTGATACAAATGGGAAAAAAGTATTTCAAGCAAAGATTTTTGTTTTTAGGGTAATCAAGAAACTCCATAAACCTAAGAACTTTTGGGAAACAATTATGTACGCTGTCCCTAAGGTGCTTTTTCAAGAGGCAACTGGACTTTTGGTTTTTCTTTGAAGACATTGGTAAAAGGCCACACTTTTGAAGACAGTAAAGTCCACTTTTTGGACAGAGAGAACTGCTGATTTGAAAGAGGGATCAAAGAGGCCATCTATGTCAAAATAGAACAGTCCTCTCTCAACAGAGCAGGAGAGATACAACATCATCTATTTCCAGTCTACAACATAGTCCTTTCAGCAGTTTCAAGAAGGCTCCACATCTATTTGCACTACTCAGGTGACTGTGAGGACAAAGATAAACCTCCAGGTGGCCTTAACAACTTGCTAAAAGAATGCAAATGACCAGTTGTCTGCAAGGACAATAAATCTTTCCATTCCCCACCAGCCAGTCAGAGGTGAAGAAGTTTCTTGGAAGAGAAGTGAAAAGTCTTCAAAGAAAAAACAGAAAGGCCAATTGCTTCTTGAAAAAGCACCCTTAGAATAACCATGACCTGAATGATATAGAATCTCCAAATGAATGCAAAGTGAAAACAATATGGCTCTCTGATAAATACAGTAAAGGAACTTTGCAAGCTGGAAATAAAATTCATAAATATGCTTCAATTATTCTTTCTGTGAAATGACTTGTCTCATGAAACAAGCAAATCTGATAGATTTCATTGTAGCTTTTAAGCAGTTAAATGCTAGTTAAAACCTGTGAACATGTCCACATGATTTCCTTTAAGTAGTGAAGTTCTTAACGAATGGCGCCTCATGGATTAAGGAAGATCATCCATGCAGATATACCAGGGAGGCAGCTGAAAGTTTGCCCCTAGATGCAAGTTTTTATCTTCATCTTTCTGTGTACATACTATTCTTTGAGGTAGGCCATCAAAATAAGGGGTTTATCAAAAATTGCTAGAAAACCTTATAGGATGAGCACACTACCTCTGGCATTTACATTGCTGCTCTCCTATTGGGGAAAGGCCTGTTTTGTAACTTGTATCTTCACATGCAGTACTTAAGAAGCTGATCATATTAACCTCATTCTAAAGCCATCAGAATTATGTCAAATCCTGTTACTTCACATGAAAAGTTATTATTCATCTATGATTGTTTGAATAAAAGAAGCAGGATTTAACAGAAGACTTAAGTGAGTGGATAGATTATAGATGTTTATAATGCAGTGTGTTCTCCCGTAAAATACATAATCTGAACATTGGGAGAAAACACTGAGCAATATTTTAAAATTCTTCATGGGCTCAGTTTCTATCTAGATTTATAACATCTCCATTTAACAATTCTAAGAATCAACTGATAAGTTGCTGCCTTTGGGAAGAAAATTGAAAATCAGAAAGGCAAGCAAAATGAACATTCATTAACAAAACAAACAAGTCACATTTTCCTTCTATTTTATTTCATGATGGCAAAGAATGATAGGTACCACGTAATCTGCTTCTTTTTCTTAACAGTTCTTTTGTTTTATGGTCTTTAATGCTTTTTCTCAGATAGGAAAAAGAGCAATGGAAAAACTATGGGAAAGACAAATGAGGAGGGGAAAAATCTTTTTAAAAGCCATGTATGAACCAAGGCATTTGCATAGTAAAAGTTTCATGCAGAAAAATAGAATAGAACAGAATAGAATACTTTTATTGGCCAAGTGTAATTGGACAAACAAGGAACTTGTCTTTGTGTAATATTCTCAGTATACATAAAGAAAATATATATTTGTTAAGAATCAAGAATCATAACGTACAACACTTAATGATAGTCATAGGGTACAATCAACAATCAAATCATACTAGGAAACAGTCAAGTGGGAGGGGATGGGTGATAAGGAATGGTGAGAAGATTAACAGTAATAGTAGTGTACACTTTGTAAATAATTGAACAGTGTTGAGGGAATTATTTGTTTAGCAGAGTGATGGCTTTGGGGAAAAAAATGTTGTTGTGTCTAGTTGTTTTGGTGTACAGTGCTCTATAGCTTCATTTTGAGGGAAGGAATTGAAACAGTTCATGTCCAGGATGTGAGGGGTCTGTAAATATTTTCACAGCCCTCTTTTTGACTCGTGCAGTATACAGGTCAAAAACCTGAAGGCAGGTAGGTAGTAATTGTTTTTTTTGCAGTCCTAATTATCCTCTGAAGTCTGTGTCTGTCCTGTTGGGTTGCAGAACCAAACCAGACAGTTATAGAGGTGCAGATGATAGACTCAATAATTCCTCTGTAGAACTGTATCAGCAGCTCCTTGGGCAGTTTGAGCTTTCTGAGCTGGTGCATAAAGAACATTCTTTGTTGTGCTTTTTTGATGATGTTTTTGATGTTAGGTGTCCATTTTAGGTCAAGTGATATAGTAGAACCTAGAAATTTGAAGGTCTCTACTGTTGATACTGTATTGTGTAGTATTGTAAGAGGTGGTAGTATAGGAGGCTTTCTTCTAAAGTCTACCACCATTTATACGGTTTTCAGTTCAGTTCAGTTCCAGATTGTTCCGGTTACACCATGAGGCAAGTTGTATAACCTCTGTCTGTATGCAGATTCATCATTGTCTCGAATGAGACCAATCACTGTCGTGTCATCAGCAAACTTCAGTATTTTAACAGATGGATCGTTTGAGATGCAGTCATTGGTATATAGGGAGAAGAGAAGTAGAGAAAGCATACAGCCTTGGGGGGGCCCTGTGCTGATTGTACAGGTATCGGATGTGATTTCGCCTAGCTTCACGTGCTGCTTTCTGTCTGTTAGGAAGCTTATGATCCACTTACAAGTGTGTTCAGGAACTGCTAGTTAGTTTAATTTGCTTAGAAGAGTGTCTGGAATGATGGTATTGAATGCTGAACTGAACTGACTATTTCAGAGGTCAGATTTCAGTACAGTCTCTAAATATCTTGGACAATACCTCACATAACTTGTCTGCTAATGTTGATGGAAACCCTTGTCTAACATTTGAGGAAGGTACTAGATTGAGAAAGGCTAGTCTTGTCACTTTGAGAAATAAAATTTGAAAATCTGGATTTTCTTTGATAATGTCTCTGAAATTTTGGCAGGAATAATGAATGCTGTTCACTAAAGGGTTTAATCAAATTAGGAATGCATCCAAACAAGGGAATGAGAAAAATCACATAGTCAATGGAGAGTTGTAAATGTGTACCAATCCTTATCTACAGTATATGTCTGGTTTGGTCTGATTAGATATTTTATGCAATTCAATTCCTATAATGTTAATTATCCACCAAAATTAAGAACATCCTGAAAAACTCTTAGATCATACTATTTGTGGTCATCCAGATGTGAAACTACAACTTCTTGCATCTCTCACCACTGGCCATGAATAATAGAAATGTAAATTATAGCTTACTGACATCTGGAAGGCGAAAGGTATTCCATAGCTGCTCTAAAGTACTTGACATTAAGCAACTATTGAAAAACTGTCATACTTTAAAAAGTTCAATCTTATGTCTGAACATTTTATGCATGATAAATTCCATCTTATAAAATAATTGTTAAATTCTCATAAGTTTAATATTGAAACTTATCAAGTTTTTCAAGTATATTTGTGTTTGCATATGCATGCATATTCACAAATATACACCCATCTGCATATATGTACAAACCCTGTTGTTTAGATTTCTGTGATGGATAATAAGAATATTCAATTTCTTTATTGTTTCTAGAATTTTCATTGTCATTTAAATGCTATTTTACTGTTAACTGTTTGGGAATTAAGCAAAGCCATTATTCAGAAATGAGAATAAGGAGAAGCAAGTAAGTGTAATGAATAATTCATGACAGCCAATTATGTGTTACAGTTCCCATGTACTTTTAAACTTGTCTTGCCCGCCTGTCTATTGTGAAATGAAATGATGCGTAAACTCGTAAAAGTCAAGAAGCAGTGCCACACTCTTGGCATCTGCACGCTCTGAACTTCGCCACCTCTTTTCTGAAATGAGAATCTCGAACACAAAGTTTGGGGGTGGGTGCGATTTGTAAATCCATCTAGACTCATTGCTCTTACAAAAAGAAAAACGGGAGAACAAAAAGAACGCTTGAAATTAAGGCGATGCGTTTCGATTAGACAGTTCTATTAGCGTAGGGCGATGGTACAGAGTAGGAGAGAACAGCATTTAGGGGACCGAGTTCAGGCATATATTTAGCTGATGGGGAGGGGACGAGGAATAAGAAAAGTTGGTGCCGGACTTGGGAATTTAGCGCAAGCTGTTTGCGCTATTAGCGACTTTGCGCAAGGAGCACTAGATGGCAGTCATCCTCTTCGCTTGCAGAGCGGGAGAGTTCTGGGTGTAAGCGGGAGCTTATGCGAGACAAGATTTTCTGATTAGGCGGCAAGATGAACTTTTAGCTAGCGTTTCCCTATTTTCCTCCGCGTTGGAGTACCAGTTGCAGCACCCTTTACCTATACAGTATGCAAAGTCTGGGAAATCGTTCCCGTTTCCAATAATTTCTCGTGCGCTTACCCCCCCACCCCGCCCTCGGTGGCTGCCCCCTGGGAGAGTGCCGCCGCAGGCCCGCCTTTGCGTACTCGGACCTTTCATCTGCGGAAAGTTTTATGACACTTGGTTGAATGTGCAAAGTTTTTAATTAGACTCTCCAGACAGCCCGAGGCGGCAGTAGCGCCACGAAGTCTTCTTGCCCTTCCCCTCTGCTTTTTTTGCCCCCCTTTTGCAGCACAACAAGCCGCTCTACTCCTTTGAAGACAATGCCGACTATGTCTACGACGTCATGTGGTCCCCCGTGCACCCCGCTCTCTTCGCCTGCGTCGACGGGATGGGCCGATTGGATCTCTGGAACCTGAATAATGACACTGAGGTGAGGCGGGGAAAGAATCGCGGCTTGGGAGAGGGGGTTGGCGACTTTCTTGCCTATTCTTTGTTTGTTTGTTTTTAAACTTTTGCAAAGGGGAAAGTGCAACAGAAGTGGGCTGTGTTGCCTTCCTGAGACCAAGCCTCTCCATGGTTTGTGCTGTGTATTCATTTGGGGGGGGGGGGACTTTTCTTTCTCTTTGCCTGTTCCATGCCACCTACCCAGAAACATGCTCCAGATTCAACCCAACCGTGGTCTTCCTCGCAGGAAGCTCCTTCACTGATTTCTTATGCAGGTTGTCTAAATTAAAGGTTTTTTTTCACCCTTCGTTCTTTTTTCTTGCTCTCTGGCAAATCGAAAAGCCTAAAAATCTACCGGAAGTGTAGGGGAAGACCCCACCCCCACCCCCCAGTTACAGAATCTCATTTGCTGATTTGTGGAAAAACATTGTCACCGATACTCGATTATTATCACAACACGAGGCCCAGTGCGCCACGTGAAGGCAGCTGTCCTCTTCTGCAGAGGGGCTGGCGTCTAATGGGTGACAGTGCCTACTCCTCCCACTCGACTGTGCCAGATTCCTTTAGGGAAACTTCCCGTTTGTGGTGGTTACATTTCCCTTCATTCTAAGTTAGGAAGGTTATACTGGCTGAAAATGATGGGAAGTGTAGATTGGCATCTATAGGCTTACTTCTAACAGTTTATAGGCGTCAACAAAGAGTGATTTGCTTTTTGGGGGAGAGGTGAATAACTAGTTTTGTAATCACACACATCCCTTTTAACCATGCTTCTCTATATTTTAAAGGAGAATTTTTCCTTCCCACTTGGGGACTGCAATGTTTATGTTCATGTGTAAGTCTCAGGCTTAATTATGATCAAATAGCTCAAAAACCAGTTATTACTTTTTTATCCAGAAACACAAGCAGAGATCTTCAGAACAACTTGATTAGCTCTTATTATTTGTTTTATGTACTAAAATTTGTGGTTGCGTTAAATGCACAATTCATTCTGACATATTTCCGTTAATATTTTTCTACTTTACTGCAGAAGTTTATACAGGATCATAGATTAAAAAAGAAACTTTTGCTGCCAACTTCTTTGTATGCATAGCTCAAGTGTTTGATTCAGTATATTAAGATATAGCTTATTTGTTCATAGCTTAATACTGTACTGTAATAATGACTCGGCCATTTTAGTTTGCAAACCATAGTTTAACATGTTGGTGATAACCCAGCCAGGTGCAATTATTAAGGAAACCAGTTTTGCTTAATCTGGACATTCTACATCCTGGTAGAGCATCTTTTATAATTCTTACCATTTGGCGTTCTTCATTGGGAATGCTAGAAATTTCAGTTTGCTTATTTGAAGATAGTTCATTTGAGGTGTATACACTGCTGTGTATCATGGTTAAGCAAAACCATTGTTTTGTGCAGTGGATGAATTCAAGACTCAATGACCATGCATAACATTATACTGTAAAAAACATCCTGAAAAAAGCTGCATAAAATAGTTCTGTTCAAAACAAAAGAATTTGGGCAAAAGCTGCACGGTTTCAGTCCTTTCCTCATTGGGTTAGGCCCATGTTCATTAAATTCAGTAGGCCTGAAACCTGTACAAAATTGGATTTAAAGATAATTTAATTGAGATCAATTCTTGTTAAATTCCCTGGAATTTATATTGGCTGTCTTAAGGATAAGTACTGCCTAATTCTGTTTAATTATTTACTCAGTATTTAGCCCACTGAATTCAATGGGGCATCTTCCTGGAAGTGGATGCATGTATGTGCAGCCCTGTTTGAATGTTGGCTATTACTACTTCTTTAGTAACTTTTTGTACTGCAATATTAAGCAGCAATCCTGATTCTGGATAATTTTACTAAATTATAGTTTATTGTATAACATTACATGAATCCAGCCACTTTTGTCCATTCTGTAAATACGATAAACTGATTTATCATAGCTTCACAGTAATATGGGAAAAAAACATGGAAGCGCTAAACCCAGGAGTAGAGTAATAAAGTGATGTGAATTACATCGTTTTAATGTTGATATATACAAGTAGAGGAAAAATTGCTTCTGAAGAAATGTAGATTTACAGTGGTTAATAGGGAAAATAAGCTGAAAAAATTTCAATAAAATATTGTATCTTTGTATAGTAAGTGGATTTATAGTGTTTTTTCCTCGGCTATTTTTTAAAAATGTTCATAATTTTTAAATTTCCTATTTTAAAAACATGAAGCATTTTATTATTAGATTTTTATCCTTCTTTTTTTATATATAACTCAACATACCTAAAACATAGAATAATATTTTTTCAGATTATAATTTCTGTGCAAATCCTGGCTAGTATCTTGAAATTAATCACATGCAGCAGAAGGAAGCTCCACTTATGATTATAATAAATGAGTTATATTTTTCCAGTGTTTTTTTATGGAAAACCAACTAGCAGACGCAGGTGGAACACCAGTAATTAGTTAAAATAAGTTGAATTAGAAAGAATAACTTTTTCTCGTATTTTTCCTGAAGAAAAGGCTGCATGGGAGAAAATTCTTTGCTTGCGGACTCTTAAGAAGGGTTTTTAGTATATTCTGAACCTTTCTCTCACAATCTTGCATTTAAAGATATGACCTAAGCTAGGATATTTATTACTTAATAGATGATCAGTTTTATTCTGAAAAGTAAACCAGGAAAAATCTCAGTTTTGTAAAGTTTATTTGTTATTTGGAGGTGATTTCTAAGGTAACTATGTACATATCTATGAGGTAGATCCATTATCATTTTACATTTATTGTAGCAAGTCTTACCACAATAAAGCCTTGTTTTATTACAAAAGTAAAAATGATAAATGAAATATTCTGGGGATATTCTGAATTCATATTTATCAAACAAGTTATTCATGCATATTGTAGTTTAAATCAAATTAATATGATTAATTCTTATACTTCAAGTGACCATTATTATTTAGTTCCTATTTATGTTCGGCTGTGAGAATCTTCTGTTATTAAACCGAGATGTATCTTATACATTTTATAAACAAATATTTTGAGAGCTTTCATCTTTTTGTGCAATATATTTTTTTTTTTGAAGCATACACACATTTTTCTTTGCAAAGCTGCTCTTTTCAATTAAATTTTTGAAATGTAGGAGCAAAGATTTCCATTCCAGTAGCAGCCAGAAATATAAAGAGAAATCAGAGAAAAGATAGTTGCTTGTTTAGCATTGAAAGACCTGAAATGGGAGATTTAAAAAAGGGAGAATTTGAGAAGATACATTTGGTTCATGAAAATCAATATTTTTGCTGTAGTTGTTTTTACTGTCCTTTATTATTTGTCTCATGTTATTTTATTCTGAATTCACAAGATGGGCAGGTTTTTTTACTTTTCCCATTATGAAACGAGTACGTATTATTTATTTTTACAGAAATGGTTTCTTGAACTTTTTATTCCTCTTTTTTTTTTGCAAGAATAAACTTGCCATTCAGTAACAATGCTTACAAGCAGGGCTTGAACTTGAGTTCTGATAAATATTATCTCATACGAGCTAACATCAGTGCATTTTTGAAATGTTCTTTAGCTGAAAGTCTGACAGAATTGTAAGAAAACAGTAAGGTAATACAGAATAAAGCAATGAAGCCTATAAAGCAGCTATATGAAAGTAAAGTAATAATGATAACACATTTCACATTTGTAGCTGCAGAAGTAGCTAGCTGTATTAGCAAGAACAGAAAATCCAGAGTATGCATTGGTACAATACATCTGTGACGCAGGAACTGGTAAGGCAAGACAATATTTAATGAACTGGATGGTATGTGAAGGAGGCAGAGGAGAATGAATTTATATACAAGTGGACATTTAGTACAGAAGTAACTCAGCCAATAGAGCAAAAGTAATATGTTAACTATTTTCTTCTTTGCTTTTTATTTAGTTTTCCTTTCACTTTACTATAATGTAATTCATAGTAGAAAGAAAATACAAATTTTTAACTGATTTGGCTGTAAATCATGTAAGATAGGTAAGGGAAGGACAAATGCTGAAAACTGGATTGTCAAGTAGAGACTGTAGATCTTTTGAAGTGCTCTTAGCAGGAAGTTTCAGAGGCAGCTTAATTATAAAGTAGCTGAATAGGGAGGATTTTTTTCCCTTTAGTTTTACTTTGAGGTAAGGGGACAATTTGGAAGTGGAAACACATCTATACAGATGTTATTGTTAAGGAGATTTGACTGTCAATATTCTAAAAATTATTAACACCAAATCTTGCTGCTTTAAAATGAATGGGAAGAAATATGTCCCCTTTTTAATTGACACAAGTTTTCTTTACATAGGATGTTGAAATTGTTCTTTGATCAGGACAAAAGAGCTTGTGAAATTGAACAAGAATATAGCCATAGGATTTGCTTTACTCTCATTTGTTTAATTTGGACTGCTAGTGTATGTTGCATGAAGAAATGTCAGGATTTTTTTTTTCTCCTTTTCTCCTGTTAGGACACCAGCAGGAATAAATTCAACACAAGCATGTTGCCAGTAAAAACTAATCAGAGACCCACAGTAGCAACCAAGGAGAAAATGCTTTAACAACTGAAAGCAATTTTCCTTTTGATCCTTTGCCTGGCAATTTTAAACTGTACAAAACAATGGTTTTATTCCCTGAGAAGTATTGGGCCACAATCCAGGCAGCGTTAAGCGGATGGGGCATCACTTTAAGAGATAAAGCAAAGCCAGTCCTAAACTTAGATCACCTCCAATAAAATTAAAGAAAACAGTATCTTAGTTTGAATCATACCCTTAGTTTTAATAATTTATATTTTAGTTCTACATGTCTTTAATCATAGTAAAATCTGATTTGTTACTAGATAGAAGGATTTATCTTAGACTAATTACATGGTTGCAACACCACAGCTTTAATAGACTAATCTGTTTATTAAACAGGCAAAATTATTGGGAGGTAAGATAGTTAGCATTATAAGTTTGTGATAAAAAATACAGACATTGTTTTAGAACTGGTGTTATGATTTTCAAATGTCCAGTTTAAATCATTGGGAATTTTGAAAATCTTAGCACTAGTCTTGCATTTCAGCTCCCAGTGATTTAAATTGAACTTGTCTTTCCACAAGTTTGAGATCAAGTTATTAATCAATTTCAGCTAAATATTTTGATTCAACTCAATTAAAGATAAGAGTGTTGGCAATATATAACTTGTAAGAGTTCACATTGTGTGTTTTTACTGTAGTACAGATATGCCATATGGACTTGCTGTTGAGTACAGTGAACCTACCGATCCATAGTACAATTTGAAATGACGGATCATAGGAGCTTGTTCCTAGAAGTTGCTTTGAGCACTTCATATAAATAAGGGCAAAGCTAATTAGGAACATACTATAGATATATGCTTAATTGGTATAAAATGGGCCTTAAATGTTTGTGGTATTTACAAAAAGGTCCTGGAAAGGTTTCTTGCTGTAATTCTTGGAAGAATGTTGAACTCCTTAAGACAATAACACAGCAATTTTCCAAGTTCATAGTTTAATTAATTTAGTCTCAACATTTATATTCTGCTTTTCTCTTAAATATTCAAAATAGATAATGGTTAAAAAGATATTGTTTTGATGGTAAGTGGAGGCAGAAATACAAATCAATAAGACTATCAAAACAATGCAAAGATGACACCAAAACATGAACATTATAATAATGTTGATAAAATGAAAATGACCTCTTGGAAAGTGAGAAGGGATCACAACTTTAAAAAGTTTGTTAGAAATCTTGGGTGCCTATAAGTGGGTGCCTACACATAATTTATAACAATTTTCTGAATCTGGGGCTTTCACTACTGATAATAGAATTCGTAGCCAGCAGGCCTAAAAACGGAAATGTCTGCATTGTAACATACTGTAGCAACAGAACCAGTAAAATCTGTATTTGGCAACTTCATACAATTATCTTGAAATTGTTTCATGGACATGTGTATATAACTTTTAACTTAAAAAATACTTGATGCATTCCTTTTTTAAATCACCATTGGCTTTTTGTTTGTTAGAAGGGTTGAATTAGTTTTCTTTTGATGCAGGTTTTTTGTAATCCTTGATTGATTATGAGAGTTTGGATGTGCTTGTTTATCTCAAATTAAAAGCAATAAAGGAAATCCTTAAAGCTTAAAATAATGTTGCTAATCATAAGTTACTTATCAATCAAGTGGGTCTGAAAGTGGTATTTTTTTCTACTTCATGTTTTGATCTATTTAATTTAATAATAATAGAATTCTAAGAAATATCTATTGATCTATACTTCCACATTCTCCCAATGAAGTCAGTAATCATATATTTAAAATGGCATGATTGAGAAAAAATATTATCACTCTTAATTGTATTTTCCATTTGGGCTAAAACAGTTTTCTGTATTCATGCCTCCTTATGAATATAGTTTTTAATTATATTCATGTCTTCTCCATGAATGTAATTTTTTTATTATATATAATTATTTCATACATTATATCCCGAACATGTATCCAATGTAGTTAACATTTTTCTACCAATTCTTTCATATTAGAAATAATACGTTATTACTATTGTTATATTAGTCTATCATACTTTGTTTTAAAATATATGTTGGTCACCTCAAGGCATACTTAATAATCTTGCCTCTTATTTTCCTATCATAATAATCCTGTGAGAGAAGATGACTAGCCAAATGTTATCCAGCAAGGTTTCATGCTTATGCTTAACTCACAGTCTTCTGGTTTCTATTCCAATATCTTAACTACTGCACCAAACTGTTCTTCATGTGATTTGAATATACTTAATTAAAATTGTTTAAAAATTAGATTTCAGGACTATGTAAGGACAACTGAAATGATTCATTCAATTCTTCTGAACTTCTACTTTTGAGTTCCATTGTTCTCAAATGATTGTTCTGTTTGATATATATCAATGAGGGATGCAACTGTTTAGGGAGAAAAAGCTAGGAATACCTTTTACCAGAATTACCGTATATACTCGAGTATAAGCCGAGTTTTTCAGCCCATTTTTTGTGCTGAAAAAACCTCCCTCGGTTTATACTCGAGTCAGATTCCCCTCTGAAAAAAAAAATGGTGTGGAGCTCCGGAGCTGGGCAGCCGCTTTCCTGCAGGCAAGCCCCACTTCATGGACTCCGTCCATCCTTGCTCCCATCCACCCACCCACCCAAAGCGACGAAGTCCCCCAATCGCACAGCCCAGAATTACCCTCCCCTCAGGGGGCAGCAACGACACCCGGTGTTTCCCGAGACAAGAAGCTCCACCGTGCAATAGGCATTCATTTTACATTTGGATGCTAAATTTTGAAATAAAAAAAGGAGAATTCCTGATAGAATATCCAAAATATTTGGAGCCTTCTAATTTGTCTGGACCATCCAAAAACAAGGATTATATCATTAAAATGAAATAAACCTTGTTGTAATAATTTTTCCACAAATAACATTTTTTTTTCAAACACTAGTTCTATCTGTTTATTTAGTGGTTCAATCACAAATTTAATTGCAATTTTAGTGTTTTTTTCAATGTAACCAAATCGATAGGGTATAATCATATGCTTAATGTTTTTGTTACATTGTAATTGTAGCATTTTTTTTTAATTTTTAAGTTAGGTTTTTAATTTTTTTAATTTTGGACTGCCCTTCACTCACAACATAATATGTTAATCTGCAGCAGTGTTTTCTCCACCTTGACATCTTTAAGATATATGGCCCGACTCCCATAATTCTCCAGCCTGCATTTTAGCGGTGCACAAGCAATTAAAACAATACTAAATAAACTCAACAAATAGAAAAGCTTTGGACAGTTAAAGGGAAAGCTTGGGAAAGTTCAGTCAGATGTTTTGGGGAAAAGGTGCTAAGGATAGCATTCCAAAGTCTTGGATTTCTTTTTGTAACCTCTTAATTCACTTATCAAATAAACTCCATCAGATGATCTTCATATATATTCTAGTGCTATATATGTGTGTGATTTTAAATGCAAATTTATACAAATAAAAATTGCTTCTTAATTATAGAATTATATAATCTTTGTCAAATATTATCAAGCATCAACATCTGAAAAAATTAAACTACTTTGAGTTATTTTTTAAGTAAGAAGTCATATTTTCTGTTGAAAATATTAATCTATTTTTATTTGCATAAATTCTGTTGAAAATATGTTAAAGAATCTCAGAACATCAGCTAAGAAGTAAAATTGATCCTTCATAAATCCTTTTTTTGGGCGGAGGGCTAAATCTACCAATTGAAGCAAGCTGATCTTATTTTTGACAAATAAGGCAAAGTTTCAGGAAGAAACACATAGTTTCCATCCTATAAAAGAGAACATCAAAGTTGAGCGTGTCCACTTTTTGTTTTATCTTAATGTTTGTTGGTAGGTTAAAATTCATAGGTCCAGCCAATGACTGCTGACTGGTAAGAAATTGAGTAGATCTTGCTCAAAATAATCTTACAAACAAATCTATGAGCTAAAATTTAAATCGATTTCTGTAATATTTACTTGTTACTGAATAATTTGATTTTATAAAGCAATGGAAATTATGCAAACATGAAGATCCAGATGGTATTCCAGCTGATACATGTATTACATCCAAACCAGGCCTGTCAACTGGCAGCCTGCAGGCCGTTTTTGCCTTTGAGGAGCCCACCCTGGCTCCGCAAAGGCAAAAACATTGTGATATGTCACTATACGGTCCGTGATGCCTCTGACCAATTGATTTAAATTCAGATAGCTGAGCTGATTCAATTTCAGTCCTCATTTCAGTTTCATGTTTACATATAGTTGTTGTTGTGCAATATACAGAATATGTAGACCTGTTTTCAGCATCACTTGCTGTGCTCTTGATTAGACCAGTTTAGTTTTGAAGCTTCTCATATGCTTTTCTTAGACAATATATTCTTCAGTTTTGCAAAATGAGATGTAAGTAGAAGAAATAACATGAAAGTTATTAATGCCCCATTTGTAGTCCTCTTGTTTGTTTGTTTGCTTATTTCTGATCTCATCCTGTGTCCTCTAAACTAATTGCTTGAGGTCAGTAAAATGTTTATATAAAACTACAAGGATAGGATCTTTCAGTTTTCAATTTATGCTTGGTACCACATGTAAGCTCATTAGTCTTTGCCAGTCATCTTTTGATCTATTAGGCCATACCAGAAAAGAAAAGGAAAAAAAAGCAGTGCTGGTTTTAGCATGTCTGATGTTTGGATTTAAAAAAAAACCCAACTTAAACATTTGTGTCCTTGGTCTTCATGTATTGTCCATAAATCTTTCCGCCATTTCCGCCGTTTGGTTTTCCTCTGCTGTCTCTTCTCTTTTCATATTCTTAATGTAAAAGACAATAAATTCCTTCCTACGTAAGTGTTCTATAAATATCCTCATTCATATTAGAATAATATATTTGATAGGTTCCAACAGCTAGTGTGACCATTGAAGGAGCTTCTGCCCTCAATCGTGTTCGTTGGAGCCAGGCTGGAAAAGAAGTAGCAGTCGGCGACTCTGAAGGACGGATCTGGATATATGATGTTGGAGAGGTACTTAATCTTCTTTATTAATATTTGGATGTTTTGTAATTGGTTTCAAAGAATATTTATACAGTCAACTCTGTCTGATCTGCAAAGCTAAGCAGAGCCTTCTTAATATTTGAATAGAACAAAATTTCTGCAGGAAGCAATAATGATTGAAAGGTAATAATGCCCATGATGATACAACATCACAAACATAATCCTTATATACTTGCAACCTAAAATTTTGTTGCTTTTCTTTCCTGACACCTAGCAAGCACTTATGAAATAAGAAGCCACCAAGGAATAGCAAAGGACTAGAATGTAAAATGATAAATGATAAACAACCTGGAATAAGGCAGTCACAAACTCTACTGCCGAGCAGGTTACATGGAGGTGATCATGTAATTATCAGGAGTTGAGCTTGAGTTAAAAGAGGCTTAACCTTGATCCTAATATTGGAGTTAAATTAGTGTATCATTTCAGAGGCATAATTATCTGATGCAATGTGAAATCAGTCCTTTTGTGAAACCAGGGAACTTCAGTATTTGAAATGTTCCTGTATGCTACAGTAATTAAGATAAATTAAAGAGATATACCCAGCACATTTAAAAGGGATATGTTCATAATTAATTATTAATGCTGTTAACTTGATTACAGTTCATTGCCATTGACTTCATTTTAGAATGTATGTAACACCTTGATTTCATTCATTCAGAATTATGCAATAAAAAGTGTTCTTTAATACTTTTAAATAGGTTCTTACTCTAATTGAACTTGCATGTATTATACCAAGCTCACAAGATATCAGTGCGTTCAAAAAAGTGCTTTCTTTTAGTTCTATAAAATGTTATAGTCAGGTTAATCAGCTTCTGGGAAAGACTTGCTGTTTAATTTTAGTCTTTCTTTCTGCAAACTTCTAGAAATAATTGATTTTACCTGTTTGAGACACAGTATCCATATGCCCTATTTTGCCAAAGATAATTTTTACTTACATTTGGTGTCCCTGCAAGTCTAAATGTGTCAAATTATTTGGCTTCCACAGCTAATCAAGTTATGTATGTCAAGGTATAACTCCGGACCTTCCAGGCCAGAATTACTATTAGTTTATATATGTAATCCAAAGTTAAGCAAATATAAAGAATTTGTTGATTGATTGCATTTATAAGGATAGCATAAATCATTAGAAGGTAGCTATACAGTTGACAAAGTAGGTAAAAAATAAACATTAATTTTCCCTACTGTCATAGGGAGTTTTAATTATATTACTATTTGAATGGTTTCATCTATTCTAAATATGCAAATAAAATTATGCAAATAATGTCTTTGTCCTCTTTCAATGGACAATACATTCAAAACATAACTCGTTGGATTAATAATGTAATTAGTAGACACTTTTTGTTCTTTAAATAACGGAAATTGGGAGATCCATTCAGTGGCCTCTAGACTGCAGAATGTAGAGAAGTTTTATTTTATATTTCCTTAACATGCCTGAAAAATCCCCTCTAAACAATCTTCCATTTTTTATATAATGATAAAACGTTCACACTTTTACCAACTTATCTTCAATTCACAAAAAGTTAACGTGAAAAAAAAGTTTCTGAAATATTAAACAGATGTGACACAATATATTAGGTCTGTCTTTTTTAATGTAATCATTGAAAGAATTGTTGAATGGGGAAATGATACTGTTTTAAATATTCTTTGGTCATACTCATACAACTCTTGATTATTATCAGTGAGATTGCCCAAAGAGTAATGTGGAAAACTCAGGAAAATAGGTGTTCTACCCCAAAGATTCACCAGAATAGATGCTTTTTTAGCCTTCCAGCATTTAATTCTATATAATCTATAGGTGTCCATAGTAAGTCATCACAGTTATTCCTGGAGTTCATATTAATATTGAAGTGGAAGAAAAATGCTTTTCTACATTGTAGGAAAGAGATTTGCAGAAAAGATGTCTTAGTCCGCAGCAGTAGTATCCAAGGTCTGGAAGGCAGATCTGGCCCACGGGTTCTTAGATCTGGCCCACTGGCCCACTCTGGAAACATCAAGCTGGTCATGCCCCTCGCCCCCCCCCCAGGTCAAACACAACCCTGATGAGACCCTCAATGAAATTGAGTTTGACACCCCTGAGCTATAGCCATATATGAGCCATGATACTACATAACCCCTTTTAGGCATCTTTTATTTTATTAACTTAAGCTGTTGCTTAAATGTTTATGCTAGGTAAGGATGAAATAAAATCTGAAATTGGTCATAAAAAAGCAATAAGCTGTAGGGTGAAGAGTAAGTATAATGGAAATTTAACAAGCTGAATAAACCATGTGGCAGTGCAATTCTGAATGCTTCCTTACAATAGGCTAAAATTGAAACAAATTGAAGTCAGTGTGGTGTGTGCTTGATGGGCTGTGTCTCTTTGTTGCTGAATGCAGCATAAAGTATACCATCTGCATTACTCTTCCCGGAACAGTTTAAGGGTGACTTGTGCAGCAATCAACTTTTATAGACAGAATTTGTTTTTTGTCATTATCTGTGATAGTATACTAACAGATCTCCATCTCACCACAGTAGAGAAATATTATAGAATATATACAGTTTTAGCTTTAACTTACACAAAGTGATTTTATGGCCCATAGCAAAATTGTTTGAGCATGACTCATATTTTTGGCTTGTGCATGCTTTTGTGGGAGCCGCTTTGGCTTGCAAATGACTGCAAAACATCTTGGTGTATCGTTATCATAATTGCTAAACTGTCTGAAGTTATTATACTCAAATTTCTGCTACGGTACTGGCAGGACTCTTGCTTTATTTATTTATTACTGAGATTTGGGTGTGGGTGTTCTGAAATATATACATGTAATTTTTTGTCATTCTGAGTGATCTGACAGACACAAGAAATACCTGAATTGACAGTATAATCTCTTCATGTCTGTTGTCTGGAGTCTAGACGGGTTGGAGATATGGCTCTTTGACTTCTCATACTTCAAACTACTAGGTATATTATGTTCATCTCTTTTGGATCAGCCACTAAAATGGAGTTATCTATGTTGTAGGTTTTAATTTCTATATTTTTCTTTTCATTTGAGAAGCACAGTTAAAGCCCAATGCAAAATGCATGAGATGTGGAACTTAAAATCAGAATTCAGTTGGGTGATGTATTAGCATCCTTTGTATTAGCTGATCTGTAGGAGTTCTATCCTCTGGTCCTAGAATGGTCCTCTACTCTTGTGTCACTGTGTTTTTCTGGGGCTCCTCTATCTCTTCTGCAGCTGAATTGATTGACTTCCAGCTCACCTCCTGCTTCAAAGAAAATCCTGCAAATCTGTTTTGCAGTGCAGATACTAGTGGTTCTCAACTTACAACTATAATTAAGACCAGAATTTGCACTCTTAAATGATCTGATCATTAAATGATTCACACCTGATTGTAGGATCCTTTTTGAAGCAGTCTTTAAGTGAATCAACACAGTTATTAAGCATAAAGACATGCCAGTTGCTAAGTGCCCAAATTTTAATCACATGACCTTGATGAAGTTGCAAATATTGTAATTGCATAAGCCAGTTTTTCAGTACTTTTAGTGGTAATAAATTACTATTATTCAAGGATTGCTTGTATTTCCTCTGCAACTATACGTATTGTGGCAGATCTCCAGTGGTAACATGTCTTAGTTCCTTCTACTTCCTTCCGTTTTGAAGATCCATATCATATATGTTCTCTTAGCAAAAAGCCAGTTTTGATTTTTACCCACAATAACAATGAAATAGGGTAGGAATGGATCTGGGGTGGCAAAGTCCTGTAAGAGATAGATAGATAGATAGATAGATAGATAGATAGATAGATAGATAGATAGATAGATAGATAGATAGATAGATAGATAGATTAGATAGATAGATTAGATAGATAGATAGATTACTGTTTCCATTTGAAATTCTGACCAACAATAATGGCTGTAACTGAGAGTAGTGGAAAGTCCAGAAGTGTTTCACTAGAAGAGTACTACGCTCCTCTGCTTGCAACAGAATGCCCTATATCACCAGGCTTAAAATTTTGGGCTTGGACAACCTTGAACCATGCCGCCTATGGTTAGACTTAAGCATAGCACACAAAATTATCTGCTACAATGTCCTACCAGTCAATGACTACTTCAGCTTCAACCACAACAATACAAGAGCACACAACAGATACAAACTCAATGTAAATGGCTTTAAACTTGATTGCAGAAAGTACAACTTCAGCAACAAAAGTGGTCAATGCCTGGAATGTACTACCTGACTCTATTATTACATCCTCAAACCCCCACTTCCTTAACCTCAAACTATCCACTATTGACCTCACCACATTCCTAAGGGCGTGCATAAGTGCACAGTTGTGCCTACCATCTCTGTCCTATTTCCCCCATTTATTCGTACCTATTTCCTGCATTCTTACTCATATTTATACTTATACCTATTATCTTGTAAGCGATTGGCAAGTAAATAAATAAATAAAAAGATTACTGTTTCCGTTTGAAAGCAAACATGGTTATGTAGAAGTGACACTGTACCCTTTGCACAGCATCCTCTGGGAAAATTCTTCTATACTTTCTGCAGTAGACCTATAACCCTTAACTGCAACAATTTTAGTGTCCTTTGCTAGTAATTTATCTAAGACAGTTATGTTTTGTTGCGCACACATATTGCCTTTTGGACATTTTCCAAGAGCTGTGCATATATCAGAGCCTCTTCCCCCGTTTGTACTATCTGATCGTATTGGAAGAGATTTTGGGTAATGCATGGTACCTGTGTTGAACCTCTTGCAGCTTTTGCAAATGGCAGGCTTCCAGAGAACCAATGCAAGTAGAATCCTGTAAGGGAAATGCTGACTTTATGGAATTGCTTCATGATAGCAGTGTACCAATATTTGAGGGGCTGCCACAGAGAAGAAGGGGTCAAGCTATTTTCCAAAGTACTTGAAAACCAGGCAAGGAATAATGGATGCAGGAGAGATTTAACCTGGAAATGAGGAGAAACTTTCTGACAGTGAGAACAATCAACCAGTGGAACAGCTTGCCTTCTGAAGTTGTGGGAGTGTCATCACTTGAGACGTTCAAGAAGACATTGGACTTCCATTTGTCAGAAATGGTGCAGGGTCTGCTTGGGGGGAGGGGGGGTTGGACTAGATAACCCACAAGATCCCTTCCAGTTCTATTAATCTGAACTAGTTTCCCCTTCTCTTTTCAATGGGATTTGCAAAATTGTTTTTCTTTGTCCTGTGTGTGTGTTTGTGTGTATATGTATGTATGTAGGGGATTTTGTTGCTGTTTGATCTACAGCAACTTGAGGTGGGGGGTGGTATTCCAAAAGTGCTTTTTCAAGAGTTTTTCTGAGTTTTCTTTGAAAATGTTTCAAAGGAAGCTTCTTGGATGAGAAGAGAAATGCTTTCAAAGAAAAACCAGAAAATACAGTTGCCTCTTGAACAATACCTTTGGGACTACTATGACCTGGACTGCTGTGAATCTCCATAAACGTTGAGAGGGGATTTTTTAAAAATTATTTCTTCTTAACATTTCAAGATTAGCAGAAGTAAAGAATATGACACCTGTTGCCTTGAATTAGCTGCTAAGCATTTAGGGAGTAAAAATAGTGATGAACAGACCAGCTTAGTATTATTGAAACAAGTAAAGCTAGTTTTCACTGAAGAGATCTTCTAGTTGCTCATAAGTGATCAAGATGATTGCAGCTTGGAGGGTTTAAATGTCGTACAAAAAGAAGGGTTGCCAGTAAGACGGCAATTTAGTCTATTAGTTCCTTTGTCCCAGATCTCTAGCAAGAGAATTCTACTTTCAAGAGGACAGTTCTCTGTTAGAAGATTTGAATAATTCTAAAAAGATTGATCAGGAACTTTAAGTTGGTTGTGGATGGAAAACTGAAGCAGCATGTAGATTACTGGTTTGTAGATTCAATCATTCTTTATTAATATCAATTTTGTTTCAGTTTAAATAGCTGGGTTTATTTATTTTACCTTTCTACATTTAACTTAGCATACAAAAATAAAATGAAATACCTTTGTCTTTTTCAGATTCTATATTTAAGATTTGCCTTCAAAGGCAAATGCCTCTTTCTCTTGAGGTGTCTGTGTATGAGTGTATACATAAAAGAGCCTAATAATGTGAGTAAATAAATGGTCTTTATGATAAAGCTTTGTCTTGAAAGCTGGATGGGATCTGATGAGCTCCAGTAATAGCAAGTTCAAATGTACTGTAAAAATTTGGACGGCAGAAAAAATAATTTCTTCTGCCACATTCTACTAATACCAATTTCTGCTACACAAATTTAATAGAATTAAGAAAGGCATCACAGCTATTTTTTGTCTGATGTGCTTAAAAATTTATCCATCCACAAATTCCAATTTTTAAGGGAATTTTAAGAGAATTTTACCAGACAAATTCCTGAATCCAAAGTCCCAAAAATATCTTCCAAAATGGAATTGGGTAGAAATTCTATATTGGTAATTAACTCCACAGAATTTTATAATATTGCATTACGAATATTTTATAATATATACATTAATGCTGCACAATACCGCTAAAGGCATATTTTGGGTAATATAATTACATAACATTGTAGAGTATCCTAATGTGAGACTGTAAGAAAAACATTTAAAATGCAAATTATCTAGAAGCAAAAAATACAAAAAAATAAAGCAGATTGACTAAGTAATAATTATAAGTATTTGTAGTACAGGGAGCTAAATGAAAAAATGATCAGCACCAAATTTGGGGTAAAAAAAACTGTACTGCATTGATGTAATGGAATAATTATTTTCACAATTCAGGCTAACAGACAGGCTCATCTTGATTGGTATCAGCATATGTTTTCTGGAGAAATGTCTTTTGAAACAAGAATAAGTTTGTATAATCAATCATCTTTATGTTATTCTGTGGTTTAAATTGTTGCTTTCAATAGCAACCTTGGTCATGACAGATCACTTAATCACAGTGTTAAAAACTTTTTTAATGATTGGTAAAGTTGTAAGAAAGATGGAGGTTTGTTATGATAAGGTACAGATTAGCTTAAAATTACAGAATGTTAAAATACAAATCAGGTTATTAATGTATTCCTTAAAACATAGAAGCACCGTGCCCAATGTGCAATTTTAAGATATTTACAGACTCTGCAGACTGCACACAACTCAAATAGCAGATTTGATGGCATTTTAAAAGCAAGTCTTACATGACTGATGGAATTTGGGAAATTGGAAATGAATTTTTTGCATTGGTGAAACACATAGCCACAGATACTTACTTGAAACAAAATACGGTTTTTATGCAATATAAAACTTTGTTTATTAGTAATGAAGGCCCATCATAATTGAAAAGATAAATTTAAACTACAGCTTTCTTTTAGTGAGTCAAACCCAGTCTTAAAAGATTCTTCAGATGTTTTGGAATTTATTTATTTATAGTTCGTTTATTTTTATTCTTTTGTCAGTGTTGACATCTGACAAGTTTGGACAAATCTCTGCATTTTTCTTGGCAAAATTTCAGAAGTGGTTTGTTATTGCCTTCTTCCTAGGCTGAGAGAAAGTGACTGTTACCCAACTTGCTTTGTGCCCAAGGTGAGATTAGAACTCACACTGGTTTCTAGCCTGATGCCCTAACCCAGTGTTAGAGAACCTTTTCAGCACTGAGTGCTGAAATGGGAGCGTGCGGCGGGGGAAGAGACACCAGAAATTGGAAGAGCAGCTGCCTGGTGCGTGTGCACGGGACCGCTGGAAACCATAACAGCAGCTGCTTGGTACACATGCAGGTGATAGAAACCGGAAGCTCAGCTTCCCAGCATGTGCATACATGCTGGGGACCTGCTCCCATGCAGGAACCCAGAAGAGCAACAGGCAACAGCTGGCATGCTCGGAGAGATGGGTCTGCATGCCACTTCGGCATGCGTGCCACAGGTTCACCATCATGGCCCTAACCACTGCATCAAACTGGCTCTCAATATTGAGCCAATTTTGAAAACAAACTGACATAAGAATAAGAAAATGATGGAGAAGAGGAGGCAGAGCTGGGGCAGAGTTAAATGAGTTATCAGTCTAAATTCGTTATACTACCATAAATGGTCTAAGCCCAACCCCTTTTGAATTTCATTGACCTTTTGGGGTGCCAGCTTATTAGCAAATATTAGTTGACTAGTTTCTTGTGTATAAGCCTGAATAAAACATCTTCTTAACTTATGTATGGTCCTGGTTCTTTGTGCCTGATAGTAATACTTTCTGGCCCTTATACCAGGTCTGTTAGCCTTAGTGTGTTCATAGTATGTAATGACTGTATTAAAAACCTACCGATCTGTTTCTTGGACAGCATTAAGATTAAATTATTTTAAGCACAGGAATCAGCTGGAAGGGGTAAAAGAATCATGGCACTATGTTATTGCAAGCTATATTATTGCAGTGATGTACAAAAGTGGTAGAATCTATGTTGCAATGGCATGATACAACTTTTGTCACATCATTTCCAATTTTAAATCACCATCTTAAACAAGAAAATCTTCATAAAATGTTCTTCAGTGGGTTAGTTTAGTTATGAAAAGAAAAAAATTCTTCACACTTTGGAGAAACATAGCCAGTCATCTGGTCTAGGATAGGCAACAGGGCTATCTTTCATGTATGGCCAAGCTTCTATCTCTTATGACTCTGGGGTGTTTTTTTTAAAAAAAGCATTCTGTTAAGTACCATCCTCTATCACTGTCTTTTCAGAATGTCTATGACTGCATTAACAGTCATAACAAATTAGTTAAAATATGGAGAACTTGGTTCTTGGAATCCTTTCCAACTGCTTTATTAGCCGGGGTCACTGGAAACATTTACGTTTTGTTCTATCTAACAGAGTTATGTATTGCATCTCTGTGTAGGTCCTTGCTTTCCACTAGTATTTTGTGGGTATGGGGGTGCTGGATACATAAAGGAACTTGACCTGCTCTAATATGAATTATCTGACGAGGAGAGGTTGCTAACAATGGAACATTCATTGGAAATAATACTATCCAACAGTTTTTTCTAAGTTTTTCTTAGCTTTAGTGAAAGTTTTTTTTAAAAAAAAAAGTTTGATGAGTTGATAATAGTAATGGAGAATATGCAGAAGCATTTAATTCTGGATAAAGATTCAGAAAAAAACTCTGATCTGAAAGTTGCAAACCAATTAAATATTCCCATGTTGGAGAACAGAGTTGATCCTGGGCATTAAGCCTGCATGTCCATACACTGCTAGAAGCCAGACTAAATGGAGAAATGACAATTTTTTTCTGATGAAGACTGGGAGAGATTGAAGAATGGATTTATTTACAGCTAGTTAGAAATTACTTCTGTTTGAACTTTGTTGGGACTTTGTCTTCATTAGATGAAGACTATATATGTTTAATTAGACAATAATTGATAAGAGATTATTAAGAAACAAATGTGGATATTTGATCCAGAATGAATTAACTTTTCTACTCCATGCTGCTGTGAAAGCCCAGGATGGGTATGACTCCTGATGACATCATAAAGCTGGGTCTGTCCAGTATAAAAGTAGCAGCCTGTGGGAGAAACCCGCCAGCTTTGACTCAGTTTCTTTCGCTTTTAAGCTGCTGTCTCTGAAAGCAGTTTAGTTAGCAACAAAAGCGAAAGCTATCTTATATCATTGGCATAGTTCTGGTGTAGCTGTGTCTTCAGGAGAGTGGGCCACCACTTCCAGCTATTTTGGCCGCTACAATCGTAAAGATTGCATCAGCGATAACAGTGCCTCTCAACTGATTGTTAAAACCACAGTTTTCACTTTATTGCCAATTTTGCCGTTTGGGGCTGTTTACAGCCTAAGGAATGATTTAACCCCCGCGTAGCCTGTAGCTCTTGCGAGTGGCCAATTTGGAGGCTTCTTCAACCTACGTGGTGAGCAGCCATTTTGAAAGCTTCTTCTTCTAAAGAAAGTAGTGAGCGGCCATTTTAGGTGGCATCATCCCCCAAAGGCTAGCTTCTACCATTCATAAGCTCCTATTCAGGCTACTGCATAGACAACACATAGTGAGGATTGATTCCTTTGTCTGTTTATGCATACTATAGATCAAGACAAGGTCCACACAGAACCTTCAGGCCTGATCTCTCAAGGCCCCCAAGCTGGCAAAAGAAAGAGAAGGAGACAACGCTCCCAGTCTGTTCAAAGGGAGGTGGTGGCCAAGATTAGGACCAAAGCTTTGGGACCTAAGAAAATATGGTAAGACCTAAGAAAATATTCCAAGCCGAATTAAAGGCAGAGAAACGAAGGCATGCAGGTTTAGAAAGGCAGTTCAGAAAAACTATTGAACAAATGAGGGGTCAACTACAACAGGCTTACCAACCAGCCAATCCTCTAGTTGTTCAGCCAGTTGTTCAGGGAGAGGAAAGATACCTCAGCTCCTCTTAGCCACCTCCAATCCTGGTCCCCAGAGCGACTTAAAATCCAACCAGGACCTCAAGACTTGAGCAGGTCAGGTCCCAACTTCGCCCAGACTCCTTGGGATCTTTCTTCTTCATCTATCCCATGTGGCCCAAAGCGGCTCTCGATCAAGACCAGAGGCCACTTTTACTCCAACAGCAGCAGGTCTTCGGCCCCCAGATCCTCCATTGAGTGGCAGATCTTCTGACACCAACAAAGTAGTATTCTTAGCCATCAGACAGGGTCTGGCAGAAGGGCTTCAACACATCTTCAGGCCTTCAGACAGACCTCAGCTTTCCTTCCCGGCTTTTCCTCTAGCTCAGATTCCCCAAAGGGGAAACCTCGCCAGGTAGAAAAAAGGGCCCATCTTACCTATGCGGAAGGAGTGGACCTCACTCAGGGAGGAATCATCTGAACACAGCCTGATTCTGATCTGGAAGAGGGAGAAATCTGGAACTCCAACCTCTTGGAGGAAGAGGAAGATCTGAGGCCTGGTCAGCCTTCTTCGGCTTCTGTATTCAAATCTGCTTTATTCAAACCTCTCCTACACAAGGCACTGGGTAACAGCCCAGTTGTCAGTAGAGGAAATTGCCCCCGAGCCTCAAGTGGTACAATCGGGGCATGGGGATTTCCTCTTCTCCAAACTCATTGTTAATTCGGAGGTCCTTCCTTCCCCCATCATCTTTCTTGACTTAGTCAAGGAACAATTTGCCTTCCCCACTGCAGGTCCCTGCCCATTGTCCCAAGATAGGCGGTTCTTCAACGTGGGTCCTTCCTTAGCTATGGCTCTGGCAGTTCCCCCAGTAGACGCCCCAGTTGTGGCCTCCTTCTCCTCAAGCACTCCAACTGAGCCTGAGGATGTACTTAGGCAGAAGACAAACGCTTCGAACAAACACTGAAGCGTAACCATCAAGCCTTGGCTTGGGCCATCCAGGCCTTGACTGCTGCATCATTTTTTACAAGGTCTTCCATCTGCTGGCTATGCCAACTTCAAGGCTGTGTACCTCCCATTAGACTGTAGGTCTCATCAAGACCTCAATAAGATAGTAGCAGCAGAGTTCTCGGCGGACACCACCCTGAATGCCGCCAAGATCTCTTCCAGGGCCATGGTGTCATCAGCGGCAGCTAGGAGACTGCTCTGACTATAAAATTAGCAAGTGGAGCCTCGATGGAAGTGGAAACTAGCTTCTGCCCCATGTACCTATGAGAAGCTGTTTGGAGATGGCTTTGACCCATTGGTTTTTGAAACAAAAGACAAAAGGAAAGTCCTTCAATCAACAGGAAAGAGGGCAGACTTCCTCCCTACCTCATACCAGCCTCCTTCATTCAGGCCTGAAAATGCTTCTCACTTCTCCAGACCTCAGACAGAGTATTCTCGGCATCAAGATCAATGCCATGAGGCTACCGGCACACAACAAGCTGCGGGTAAACTGCCCTTTTGTGGGGGAGGGGGTCGCTCCTGTCGCTCTAAATCTCTTGTTCTCCCGCCCATTGAAGGTCGTTTGGCCTCCTTTGCTTCCAGATGGGAGGAGTCAACGACAGACGCCTGAATACTCAATACAGTAAGGTTGGAATTACAATTAGAATTTCTTTCACCACCTCCAGAAAAATTTCTACTCTGCCCCGTTTCCTGGGAGAGTTCACGAAGGGCACTTATGGAATAGGCCATTAGTCACCTGGTCGATATAAGGGCCATTCAACCAGTCCCTGAATTACAATGTGGATGTGGGCTTTATTCTCGCCTTTTCGTGGTCCCTAAGGCCTTGGGGGGGATGTGAACCATTCTCAACCTTAAATTTTGGAATGAATTTATCCCATATAGGTGCTTCAAAATGCAGACTCTGCATTCTGTTTTGAAAAGCATTCAGGAGGATGATCACCTCTCTTCCATTGATCTCACGGAAGCTTACCTCCACATTCCCATCTGGCCTCATCATCACCAGTTTCTCTGTTTCTGTTACCAGAATTCCCACTTCCCAGTATCAGGCAATTCCTTTCAGGCTCTCGTCTGCCCCAAGAGTCTTCATAAAGTTACTGGCAGCATTGGTGACTTCGCTCCGGTCTGTTCCAGTGAGAATTCAATGCTACTTGGACGACATCTTGATCCTGTCATCCTCCATCCACTCTGCCCATCAAGATCTTCAAATCACTCTCCATTGCCTCCAGTACCATGGTTTTTCCATCAACTCCAAGAAAAGCCATCTCTTCCCAACAACCAGATTGCTCCATCTGGGAGCCATCATCGACACAACTCTGTGCCAAGTTTTTCTGTCTCCAGTCCGAGGGCAGAGTCTTATCAAGATCATTCTACAGGTCCAATGTCAACACACTGTCTCCCTGTCGTTGTTGTCCAAACTTTTGGGCAAAATGATCTCATGCATAGGCATCATTCTCCTTAGAGCTGTTCGGATCGTCCAGAGAGTGGGTGGAGCTTCAGTCTCTGCTGTCGTAGGCTGAGCTTAATTTCTGAGGAACGCTCCTCCTTCCATCACGTGGCTTGTTACCGCGTTCCCCAGTTTATGCTCAGCAGAGTAGGCAGTTTTTGGATGTGCTTTGGCCGTTTCAGGAAAGCCCTATTTGATTCATTATTCTTTCTTCTCCAGGTTGTATTTAATTCATTTAATTGTTTTCTCATTTAGCCCTGCACAGTTGGTTTCCTTTTTAATTTCTAGAGTCCCCTGGAGGCTCTCCCGGCCCCAGGGGGTGCCAGTGGGAAGGCTAAAATAAAACAAAATAAAAATAAAAGAAATAAACGAATAAGAAACGGGGGACGTAAAAGAATTTCCCAGGGCTCCCGGCCTTTGTTGTAGGTCGACCCCTAGGCATGCCAACTGCCCCACATTTGATTCTTATCTTCCTCAATTATCTAAAAATGGCAGAAGGCAATCCTTCAAGTGGCCCTTCTTTAAAGGCCAAGTCAAAAACTCACCATCTGTGCAGGCAGGCTTAGGAGTCCTCCAAAGCCTCCCAAAGGGACGCCCTAAGACACCACAAGGCGCTAGAAAAAGAAATAGACAAATGTACCAGACAGGCAGGCTTAGTGCCTCCCACACCACCCACTCTTCTACCTCTGCTCTACCCCCCCTCCTTTAGCCCTTTCCTCCCTATCCAGGCACAGCTCGTCCTATCAAAGTCACCAGGCCCCTGGAACACCAGCCAGATGAGGATACCTTGTGTCAAGGATATCTTCACACCCACAGCTGTCGGCCTGCACCAGGAGGAACCTCTCATTCAGGAGGTTCTGGAGCAACTGAGAGCCTGGATGGAGTCGGCTATCCGCCGAGGAATTGCGGAAGGACTCCAACAGGTGGCTAGGCCTGGTCTGCCTCCGCTGGCCACCGAATCTGTAAGATCATTCCCGCTCATACCGGAACCGTCCCAGGATCTGGTACCTCTTCAAGGGGAGGTTCCCCCCCCCAGTCAGGGAGGACGAGGAGAAGGCGGAAGGGGACCTAGAATTGTGCAGGGAAGAGGAGGAGGAACAGTTTGATTTAGGGTCCTTACAATACAACGAACCCATTTCTGGCTCAGAACCATCAGAGGCAGAGATGTCCGAGGACGAAGGTCTTACTCCCTACCAACCCGCCTTTGTGGGGCTCTTCAAGCCCCAGCTATTCAAGTCCCTCCTATTCAAAGCCAGGAATATCTCGGGTCTAACCACTCAGAACCCCTCTGATCCTGCTCCTCTTGTTCCGGAAGGACCAGAGGACTCCATTTTTAAACAGCCTGTGGTGGAAGCCGAGGTCATCCCAACCTCTCCCATCTTCCTGGATCTGGTGTCCAAGCAACTTGCCTCCTCAGCTGGCCCCCTCGGCCCATAACAAAAGGTTCTTCAATCTGGACCCAGAGCTTTCCAACCTACTGGGCACCCCGGAGCTTGATGAGCCCATCGTGGGCCTGGCCTCTTCCTCCACCCTCAGTGACCCCTTAGAGGCCCTGAGGCCGGAGGAGAAACGGTCAGAACTGGCTTTACGATGAGCTCACCAGTCGGATGCGTGGGCAATCAGATCAGCCACAGCCGCTTCCTTTTTTATCAGGTCGTCCATTCGCTGGCTTTGCCAGCTTAAGCAACATGTCCTGGCCTCCAATGTCCGTGCCCATCAAGACATAGCCAAGATCACGGCCGCGGCCGAGTTTTTGGCCGACGCCACATTTTACTCTGTCAAATTCTCCTCCTGCACCATTTCCTCCCACGTCTCTGCCCACTGTCTGCTCTGGCTAAGGCACTGGCAGGCAGACCTCAAGAATAAGGTGAAATTAGCCTCTGCCCCCCTCGTGGGAAATAAACTGTTCGGTCCATCCCTGGATCCTCTTCTAGTTGAAGGAAGGAACAAGAAGAAATTCCTCCCATCCCTCATCCACAAGTCAGAACCCAGATCCCTGCAGCCCTTTCGGAGAGCCCCCTTTCGTCCCTATTTCCAATCCTCCTTCCTACCCAGGTACCAAAGCCCCCCTCCTTTAGCTCGGGACAGCCCCAGGACAGGTCCGACTCCTCTGATAGGCACATGAGAGGCGGTAACTTCAAGAGGCCCTTTCGTGGCTCTGGCAGCAGGCCCTTCCAGCGCTCCAGATAAGCCACCTGACTTAATTCCCATTGGTGGGCGACTTCAAACCTTCGCCAACAAGTGGGACTCCTCCACTTCAGACCCCTGGTTCAGGGGCACCCTCAGGTTTGGCCTTGCCCTCGAGTTCCTCTCTATCACCCCTGATTTCTTCATGGCATGTCCCCTGTCCAAGAACCACACCAAACGCAGCCTCATGGATTCAGCAATTCAGCATCTAATTGACATACAGGCCATCCAACCCGAGCCTCCATCCCAAAGGGGACAGGGATTTTACTCTCACTTATTTGTGGTGCCCAAACACTCGGGGGGATGGAGGGCAATAGCACAAATTCAAAATGAACACGCTGCAATCCATCCTCCTGGGAGTTAAACAGGGAGACTGGTTGACATACATTGATATGCTCTGAGGCATATCTACACATCCCAATCCGACCCTCCCGCTCCAAATTTCTGCACATTCAGCTACAATAACCTCCACTTCCAATACGTGGCCCTCCCATTTGGGTTGGCCTCTGCCCCCAGGACCTTTACCAAGGTCCTGGCCGCTCTGGCTGCCCACCTCAGAACCATCCCGGTGCGATTCCACTGTTACCCAGGTGATATCCTCATCCTATTCTCTTCCAGAGAACAAGCCGTCAGGGATACCCAAATTACCCTCACCACTCTCCAGGAACACGGGTTCCTCATCAATTGGAAGAAAAGCCAATTGGCCCCTTCCACCAGGATAACCCACCTGGGGACGGTAATAGACACGGTCCAAGGGAGGGTGTTCATCTCTCCGGAGAGAATACTCAGCATCCAACAATCAGTCAAACTCATCAGATGACTTAAGAGGGTCCCCCTCCTCGAACTAACCAAGTTGCTAGGTAAAATGATATCTTGTATTTCCGTTATTCCCTGGGCCTGTTTCCACTCCAGATCCCTCCAGTGGTTCCTGCTCCCGTACCAAAGAGCCGGATCAAGCAATTCAAAGCGCAAGGTCAAGGTCTCACCAAGGGTTCTCACCTCCTTCCTTTGGTGGAGCAAGGCGTTGATCAACAAGGGCTGTCTCCTCAAGGAGCCCCCAAGACTCACCGTTACCACAGGCACCAGTCTATCCGGATGGGACGCCCACTTACAGTCCCTTACAGCTCAGGGCAGATGGTCAGCGACAGAAAGGCTGTGTGCAACATAAACTGGTTGGAGCTTCGCGCCATCCACCTGGCCCTCCGCAGTTTCCTTCCCCAGGTTCAGGGCTGCCATGTTCTCATTCTCACCGACAACATAACAGCCAAAGCTCATGTCAACAAGCAGGGGTGCACTCAGTCATCACGCCTAATGAGGGAGACCGAGCGCCTCTGTCGGTGGGCGGAGTCTCAGCTCCTTTTACTCAGGGTGGACCACATTTCTGGTATCGACAACACCCGAGCAGACTGGTTGAGCAGGGCCACCATAGACCAGACGGAGTGGCGCCTCCACCCATCCCTGTTCAGGGAAGCGACAGCAATATTCGGTCTGCCAGTAGTAGACCTGTTTGCCTCCCCCCTCAATACCCAACTTCCAAGGTTCGTTTCCAGATTCCCATCCCTAGGGGCGGAGGACCACAATGCCCTTAGATGCCCGTGGCCCTTGGGCCTCCTTTACGCCTTTCCTCCTCTGGCGCTGGTGCCCAGAGTCCTTCAAAAGGTACTCCACGAGAGGGCGGAACTGCTTCTTGTAGCTCCTTATTGGCCCTATCGCTCTTGGTTCGCGGACCTCCACAGCCTATCTGTAGCCCCTCCCTGGAGGATCCCAGCAGACAGAATCTCCCTGTCTCAAGGCCCCCTTCTTCACCCGGACCCCCAATGGCTCCAACTAGCTGTCTGGAGGTTGCGTGGGATCGTCTGACGAGGGAAAATTTGTCTCACGAAGTCATTGATACCATTTTAGCAGCCAGGCATCCCTCCACCAGAAGGATTTACGACGTCATCTGGGCCACTTTCCGCAAATGGTGTGCCAATCTCCTCATTGACCCAACTGACCCCTCTATTGCCCAAATTCTCGACTTTCTCCAAGAGGATCTCAGCAAGGGACTGCCCCCCAACACACTAAGGCATCAGGTGGCAGCCTTATCCACCGTCATTTCCTGTGAGGGTCTCAGTTCCCTCTCTCACCATCCCCGCATCTGAGCCTTTCTGAAAAGGGCACAAACTTACGTCCACTGTCCTTCCACCGGTATCCGACCTGGGACCTCAACAGAGTCCTGATTTCTCTCAACAAGCCACCCTTCAAACCCCTAAGAGAGGTCTCTCTTCAGTTCCTATCCTACAAAGTAGTGTTCCTGGTAGCAATTACATCAGCCCGTAGGATTTCAGAGATCGCTGCTCTGTCTGTTAGGAAAGACCTTTGCATCTTCCATCCCGACTGGGTGGTCCTCCGACTTGACCCTTCCTTTTTACCCAAGATTAATTCGGTTTTCCATAGGGCTCAAGAACTTATCCTCCCCAACTTTTGCCCCAGGCCAACTCATGAAAGGGAGAGACTATGGCACACTCTAGACGTCAGACATGCCTTGCGGATCTATATTAAACGTAATCAGACCTTCTGTAAATCCGAGGCCCTGTTTATCTCCTTCCAACAAAGTCACAAGGGCTCAAAATACCTTCAACCACCATAGGCCGTTGGATAAGGGCAGCCATTTCCAAGGCATACCAGGCTCAGGCCCTCCAAATGCCCAGGGGTATCACAGCTCACTCCACCAGGAGTGCGGCAACTTCAGCCGCCTGGGCTACCCAGGCCCCAATACTCGACATTTGCCGGGCAGCAATGTGGGCCTCCCCGTCACCCTTCATTAGGCATTACAAAATTGACAGGTATGCCTCAGTGGAGGCTTCTTTCAGTAGAAAGGTCCTTCAGAGAGTACTCAGGGAACCCGAGGAGTCCACAGACCAGACAGTGTCCCTCCCATAGGACAGGCTCCAGCTTTGATATTAGCTCTAAGGAGAATGGGCGTTGGTTCTTACACGCCATTTCTCTTCAAGCTGTGAGGATTGTCCAGCCCCTCCCTTTTCTTTCACAATCTGGCGGGGTCTTGTTTCAGCCAATGCACCTGTAAGTTTAGTAAGATGAGAGCACGAATTCCTGTTTTCCTCTCATCTTCGCATAAACTGGGGAACGCGGTAACAAGCCATATGATGGAAGGAGGAGCGTTCCTTAGAAATTAAGCTCAGCCTACTACAGCAGAGACTGAATCTCCACCCACTCTCTGGACAATACTCACAGCTCGAAGAGAAATGGCGTGTCAGGTAAGAACCAACGCCCATTTCGTGGGCATGGCTACACTCACGGGCTCTACAATGCTTCCTGCTCCCCTTTCAATGAACAGGAACCAGCCACATATCTGCTAAGGTCCTGGTCTCTCCAGAGGTCCGCCGTTCCTTCAAATGGTGGCTTTCCCTAGCCCTTTCAAAGGGTCTCCCGTTCAAGGAACTGGACAGACTGATCATCACCACCGATGGAAGTCTCCTGGGTTGGAGAGCCCATATGGAGGGTCTCATGGCTCAAGGGATCTGGTCCCGGTTAGGCAGGACTGGGCCCATAAACTGGCTAGAACTCAGAGCCATTTATCTAGCCCTGAAACATTTAAAGGACAGGATAGTGGGTCCCATGTGCTAGTGTTGACAGACAAATGGCTACAAAGGCGCACGTCAACCGGCAGGGGGGCACTAGGTCCAGGTCATCACAACAGACCACATCTCAGGAGTCGACAGCTCCCGGGCCAATTGGCTGAGCAGGAGCCTAGTCAACTACGCAGAATGGTCCCTTCCCCAGTCTATTTTCAGGGATCTCTCCCTCAGGTTCGGGAGCCCAGAGGTAGACCTCTTCGCCTCTCCCCAAAACACTCAAGTAAACAGATTTTTCACCAAGGAGTGGAGTGGAGGGGACCAATGCATTTCAGAGCAGATGGCCCACTGGTGAACCTGTCTGTAGCCACTCCCTGGACAATTCCAGACCACATGATCTCATTACATCAAGTGACACTGATCCAACCGGATCCCCAGTGGTTCAGATTGACTGTGTGGTGCTTGAGCGGCAACTGTTAAGAGAAGCCAATCTCCCAGACCAGGTCATCCTTACTATCCAGGCATCCCATAAATCTACAACGCGTATGCTACCTGGAGGGTTCTTTGTCATTGGTGTCACAGGGAAGGTATCTCTCTTATAGTTGTGGGCGTACCACAGGTCCTCCGTTTTATCCAGGATGGCCTTGACAAAGATATGCCTCCTAATACTTTACGCCGTCAAGTAGCGGCTCTTGCCTCAGTCATCTCCTGGGATTCCTTTCCTTGTCCCATCATCCTTCAGTTCAGAGATTCTTAAAAGGGGTTTCCAATATCCGCCCTCCTGTGGTTCACAGGTTCCCATTCTGGGATCTTCACAAGGTCCTCCAGGCCCTAACAGAACCCCCCTTCAAACCCCTAGAAAGGTGTCCCTTCAGTTCTTGACCTTCAAGGTGGTTTTCAGTTAGAAGAGTGTCAGAGTTGGCTGCTCTATCTATATGGCAGGACCTCTGCACTTTTCACGACAATAGAGTTGTTCTTCATTTAGAGCCTATCTTTGTACCCAAAATAAATTCTGTATTCCACAGATCCCAAGACATAGTAGTTCCCGATTTTTGTTCCCGTCCACACCATGCCTTAGAGTGCAAGTGGCACACCTTTAGATGTTAAAAGGGCGCTTAGAATTTATATCAAATGCACTTCAACATTTAGGAAGAAAGAGGTTGTGTTTGTATCCTTTTCTCCTTCCCACTGGGGAAACAAGGCCTCTCCTGCCGCCATAAGCAGGTGGATCAGGGCTTGCAATCGCACAGGCCTACAAAGCAAAAGCTCTGCCAGTACCACATGGCTTGACAGCACACTCCACTAGAAGTGCTGCAACTTCGGCTGCCTGGGCCACCTAGGAACCTCTAGAGGAGATTTGCAGAGCAGCTACATGGACATCTCTGTCTCCATTCATCAGACACTACCGCTTGGAGTCCTACACCTCCACAAGCGCGGCTTTTGACAGACGGGTTCTTCAGCAAGTGGTGCCTATTTCAGAGTGAGGGACCGGACAAGGACCCTCCTGAGGACTTGAAGGCTTTGGTATGTTCCATCCTTGGCTTTTGCAGCAGCATGAAAGAGAATGGGCGTTGGTAAATTTATCTGAGAACACTATGCTGCTAGAGAGCCCAGCCCGTCCCTTGTTGCGTCCGGATTATGGTGAAGTGTTATGGTTCATGATTCTGTTTTGACTTTCGGAGACACTCACTAAAGTCTGTCAAGTATCTTCGCCAAAGCTTGGGGGTTTTCTCCCACAGGCTGCTATTTTTATACTGGAAGGACCCAGCTTGATGATGTCATCAGGAGGAGCCATACCCATCCCATCCTGGACTCTCTAGCAGCATAGATAGAAAGTGCGTTCTCAGATAAATTTATGAACGCCCATTCACTTTTGGGATGATTTGGGATAGATAAGATGCTGTGGCAAACTTTTTATGAGTGAGTTTGATTGCATAGGTAACAGTTCGTTAACAGAGTTTTGATCTTGACTTTTTTATTATTACATCATCATCACCATTGTTTTTGTTATTACTATTCCAGTTAATTATTTTATCATTAATATAGTATATAAAAGACAGGTTGTAAATAGATTTACTAATTTAAAAAATTTGAGGGGCGGGTGGGCTGTTTCAGCTAATATTGTAGTAATTAGTAATCAGTATTCAACTAGGGGATGTTTTTATATAGAGTTTTTTCCTTTTTAATTTCTTGACTTTGTGTTTTTCTTGTTCTTTTTCCTTTTTTGCATTTTAATTTTCTTTTGAATAAACAAAACCCTATAAGCCCTATGACTAACATTGTCGTACCTTATGATTCTCAACTCTTGATGAATGTATCTTTTCTTCTGCGTATACTGAGAGTATTTACACCAAGACAAATTCCTTGTGTGTCCAATCACACTTGGCTAATAAAGTATTCTATCTATCAAAAATGGGAGGGAAGGAAAGAATAAAAACAATTGAGCTTGCCACCCAGGGGAGAACAGGCCCAGGAAAAAAAAAAAACATTTATAAACTGAATTAACATTCGAAATACATTAGATGGCCATTATTGCTATTTTTGCTACCATTTTGATTAAACCTACTTGTCATCAGTTGGCTGTTGGTACTTTATGCTTTTCATGTTAAATTCCTTTGTTATCCTCTTTTCCTATAACATATGAACATATATTGAAACTGTTTATGTAAATTGAGTTTGAAGCAAAAGCTTAACAGCAGAATTTTCAGAAAGAACTAACAAATGAAAATTTAGATAACTGTAGTCTAAAGTAATAATGATTTCGGGTCAGAGCTAGAGCTCATGCTTTATTGATGAGATTGCCACTCTAGCCTACATGGTACAAAAGTGTTGCTAATGGAGATGGAATTGTCTAGTGGTGTCCTGCATTTGTAGAGAGGGTGTTGGCTTGATTTTTAGCAATTTTGGTTTCAAAGTATACTTAGAGGGAGAAAATCTATTTAATTTCAGCCCTATCAGATTTAGATTAGGAAGCAAGATCATAGAGTCACTTGTCAGTTGCACTTTCTCAAGAATTTAGTCAATATAATGTTTCTAGAACAGAGGGGTGGAGAAGGCAGATCTAAATGTTTTGGTGTAAGATATGGGAGTTTTGGTAATACCTTCATCACTTATGAAGTTTGGTCCAGTTTGGAGTCTCGTGTGGTGGTAGTTCTTAACTTATTGGCACCGCGGCCATGTCCATTTGAACAACACAGAAACAGAATTCACAGGGGAAGTTAATTGAGACAAACCCTCGCAAATTAAATTTAAAGAAAGGGAGGTCTATACAGCTCCTCTGATACCTGCTATGCAGTGGATGAGGCAGTCTTCAGTCTGTCTGTGGTATTCCACCCCTTCAGTTATGCACACCAGTGTATACATAGAGCTGATTAAAATCATCTGCATGCAGTTTTCTGGCTTCAGCCTCCTTGCCAGTGGTTTCATCCATTGTTAGCACGGAGGCTGGGTTCCCTGAGAGTTTAAGCATAGTGGTGTGCTTGTTAGTCTCTGGGTTCCTTTGGTGGCCTTTTTCTTCTAGATTACCTCCCACTTTGTTTCCAGCCATGTGTGTGGTACTGGGAGCTGCCTGAAAAAATACTGACTTTTTCAAGTTCTATATAAAGAAAAATAATGAAGGAGTGAATTGAAAAGGTGAACTGCTGTGAGACAAGCTGGACGCTTTATTTTTGCAAATGCTGACATTGGTTAGTCCAGTTGCAGCAGTTGCATAGATGATAAGATGTATGGGAAGAAGGTCATGAAAGGAATTGACTGCTACTCTAGGAGGATTCTGTGTATTACAGAATTGGGAACAATCAGGATACCCTCTGTCTTTCTCTGTCTCTGTCCCTCCCTCTCCCCCTCCGTCTGTCTCTGTCTCTTTCACACACACACACACACACCACAATTGTGGATTGGCAGTTTCCAGAGATGTTAATCCAGCCACGTTATCGGGTGACTTTTTCCCACCTTAGAAAGTCAAGCAGCTAGAAATGAGTTGCTACATAATTCAATATTTCTCCTTACTTTGTTCTCTAGAATCTCAATTGGGACAGCAAAAGCCAGAATATTTAACTTAAAATTGACTTTGCTGATCAGAAGATCACAAAAGCTGATCACATGACACCACCACCACCCCGGACATTTCAACTGTCATAAATATGAACCAGTTGCCAAGTGTCTGAATTTTGATCACATGACTATGGGGATATTGCAACAGTTATCAGTGTGAAAACTGTCATAAGTCACTTTTCTCTGTGATGCTGTAACTTTGAATGGTTACGAAATGAACTTTTGTAAATTGAGGATTACCTGTACGTTCTAAAGACTATTTAGCTGCTTTTTTATAAATTGAGGATTACCTGTACGTTCTAAAGACTATTTAGCTGCTTTTAAGTCTAAAGAGAAAATCTTTACAGTAGATCTCAAGGTTGAATGCTTTTCTTAGAGCAACATGTAACTAGGATGATAGAAACTGTGTTTAGAACAAACAGTTAATAATTAATGCTCTCTTGATATACAATTTTTCTGAAATGATTTTGTTAAATTGAAAGATTACAAGGCTGCTGGTAAACCACACTTTAACTTTATTTGGAAGTTTCATCTTAATCATTATAACCTATTTGCCTTGCTGATCCTATTGGAGGAACCAAACTAAAATTAACTCAAATTCTTTTTCACAGTCCTTAATTAGCCAGCTTTTCAAAATCTTTTTAACTAGTTGTCTTGGAGTCGCATATAATTTAGAACAGAGTATCAAAATGACAACGCCAAGATGCAAATTTCTGTAAAATAACATTCTTTTTCCAAATAAAGGTTTCTTTCATTGAAAATGGAGGAAAAAATGGTGAAATGGATGTGGAACCAATGCCATCCAAAACCATTTTGGTATCTGAAAAAGAAAACTAAAATGGTTTTTCTCCCATTCACAATTTTGTGAAATGACCAAAGAGACTGAACATTGAAAACAGTGCCACAGTGCCCCCAATTCAGTTCCTAAAGCAAAGTGCCTTCCATTCTTGAGTTTCAGAAAACTCTGAAAAATATCAAAATAATTTTGCATTTGGAGGAAAAGAAACTTTATAAGATTGTGGAAAAGAGATACCCAGCCATATCTCGCATGCGAGAAATTATTTACTAGTTAAGAGATGTATTTAACAGAGTTAAAGAACGTTCTGGATAAGGGGCAATGATATATAAGTAGTCCTCAACATACAACAATTCATTTGGTCACTGCTCAAAGTTACAACAGCACTGCAAAAAAGTGACTTTACACTTAAGACCATCGCAGCATTACATGATCAAAATTCAAAATTCAGCTTGGCAACTGACTCATTATGATAGTTGCAGTCTCCAGAGGTCATGTGATTCACCTTTCGTGACCTTCTGACAAGCAAAGTCAGTGGGGAAACCAGTTTCACCTAACCAACCATGTAACAACTGTGGCAAGAAAAGTTTTAAAATAGGCAAAATACACTTAACAAATGTTTCACTTAGCAACAGAAATTCTGTGCTCAATAGTGGTTCTAAGTTGAGGACTACTGCATGAACCTAAGGGCTGCACGAACCTAAGGGCAGTCAGGGTGGCTGCACGAACCTAAGGGCAGTCAGGGTTTTCTTGTTATTTTGTTCAGAGTATTAAAATATTTAACATATTATTAGGATTTTTTTAAAAAAACCTTTCAATTTTACTTTAGGCTATCTTTTTTTTGTGTTTCTTCTGCCCCAAAATGATGAGAAACAAACTATTCATTTTTAACCATCATTACTTAATGATAGTGTGTTAAAAAACAGAAGTGATTTTCTTGCTCATTTAAAAGAAGGAATTAATGGTCCCATTTCCAATATTGGGTAATTTCTTGGCCTCTTTGGAAGAATATCAGGAGATTGACATTTCCTGAACTAATCAAAGGCTGGGTTCTTTTGGATTGACTGGCTGTTTTGTTGTATTCCAGAATGTTCTAAGATTTACTTATTTTTTGGTCCCCATGATGTAAAAAAGTTGAGACTCTAGAAAGAGTGAAGAACAACAAAGATGATTAGGAGACTGGAGGCTAAAACATATAAAGAACGGTTGCAGGAACTGGATATGTCTAGTTTGATGAAAAGAAGGGTGACATGATAGCAGTGTTCCAATATCTCAGGGGTTACCACAAAGAAGAGGGAGTCAAACTATTCTCCAAAGCACCTGAGGGCAGGACAAGAAGCAATGGGTGGAAACTAATCAAGGAGAGAAACAACCTAGAACTAAGAAGAAATTTCCTGACAGAGCAACTAACCAGTGGAACAGTTTGTCTCCAGAAGTTGTAAATGCTCTATCACTGGAAGTTTTTAAGAAGAGATTGGACAGCCTGAAATGATACAGGATTTCCTGCCTGAGCAGGGAGTTGGACTAGACCTCCAGGGTTCCTTCCAACTCTTATTCTATTCTGTTCTGTTCTATTATATTCTGTTCTCTTCTATTTCTTCTGTTCTATTCTATTCTATTCCTTCTGTTCTGTTCCTTCTGTTCTGTTCTGTTCTGTTCTATTCCTTTTGTTCTGTTCTATTCTATTCCTTCTGTTCTGCTCTATTCTATTCTGTTCTATTCTATTCCTTCTGTTCTGTTCTATTCTATTCTATTCCTTCTGTTCTATTCTATTCTATTCTATTCCTTCTGTTCTGTTCTATTCTTGTTATTGATTGATTGATTATTGACATTTCAGTGACATTTTCCTCCAAAGAGCTTTGACTGGATCAAGTGATACATGCAAGATTTAAACGACCAATTTGCAAAGGATCACTTTCACCTAAGTCGATCAGAAACATCATCTTATGCAAAGGGTATCCACTTAAATTTAGTGCTTTTCCTCCCCTCAGCTCTATGAGGCACAATTGACATTTTGCGGTAGAAAATTGTACGTACGAAGTGATACTCTTAGCAAGATATAAATGAAGTTATACGAGTTCCTCTGAAAATATTTTAATTTAAAGAATACTGGAATTTTTGCCACTCAAGAGGTATGCCCCGTAGAAAGACAGATTGTTCTGTGTTGCATTTTTACATAAGTCACAAATGGCTTTTTTCTTTAGCAGGGTCTTGAAAGCCTTCAGCATCTTTACAATATATTTGTAGTGGAAGTCACTATTGCCTGAAGGAAAAGAGAAATTGCTCCCATAGTTGAATCCATGCCAGAGAGATTTGGAACACAAAGCCGTTGTGTACAATAAAGACAGTTTTCTAAGAATATAGAAAAGCAGATTGACTTACAGTCCCAGTTTGTGCACCATGGGACAGTATTTTGTCAGGACATAAATTTTTACAAAAGAACTAATGAAACAATAACTTAGCCTTAACTAACCAATTTCAATTTATTTGAGATTATTCATTGTTATTTTTAGGAACAACAGTGAGTGCATTTTTTACAAGTCCCATTTTCTGTTGCTATTTTGTACTGATATACATAGAAAATTAAAGTAAAATTATTAATTTTAATTTGCTCATCATATTGAAGCTTCCTGTATTAGTTTGTGTGAATTCTCATATCTTTCCTATGCTGGGCACACACATTCTCAACCATATGCATTTAAGAAACTAATGAACTTGGATTGGAAGGCAATAGCCCCTTATAAATCTCTTCCAAAGACTGGTCTTCTGCCATTGTTCAAAGTTATTATTTGCCATTCAGGTTGAGCGCACAGCTGTTAAGCTTCTAACTACAGATAACCTGATCCTCCATGCATTTTAAAACCATAGTAGTGACCATTGCAAAATCTAATCATTGCAAATTGCATTGTTAACCATTTTTTGTGTAAAAAAAAAGTTATTCCTTTTATTTGTTATTATTAATATTATATCATGTCGTCCCTGATAAATTTTTGTTCCAAGTTTGTTCATTATCATTTCCTCGTGAAGAAGTATTTGCTGTTTACAAAATAATTTTCCACCTTTTTTATCCTTAAATTGTTCCTACATTACCCAGTCCTTATTCTACAGGGTGTCCCGTCTCTATGATTTTCAATACCCGAATCTCTGCCTCTTCTTCCTTATTCTATTTGTTCCCAACCGCTTCCTGGCTTTATTTAATTTGAGATTATTTGGAAAGGAAGTTATTGACAATTAGCTTTGTGTTATATGAAATCAGAATAAATTCTTGTTATTATTTCTAAAAATACATATATAAATGTTACAACTAAGCTTGTGAAAAACCTGTGAAATTTGTGTCATTCTGATCTAAATCTTTTAAACACTTCTTAACACTAATAAAATTTAATTATCTGATATATTACTTTATTTTATAATCTAGAATATTATGTTATGGAAAGTTACTAGAAACATCACTGGGTTTAATGGCTGTCTGATAGTGAATAAACATATACACAATCAGACACACAGATATATATGCACAAGCATCCAGGAAGAAACTATAGATTTAACACTCAATCATAAAAGAGCATGGTTGATTTAAATTCATGAGGTTACTTGCCTCAGCAGTTTTAAGATGTGTGGATATCTCCCAGACAACCCTGAACCAGCCTGAAACCTGCTCTGAGTCTTAGTCTATGAAAATATACACTGAGAAACCAACTGCAAATTTATTTTGCATTCTCAAAAATTGTAACTCTGCATAAAGATAAGAGAAATAGTGGGGATTTCCTTGGTCTTCCCAAGCATCATAGATATCAGATATTTATGCATGGTTTTAAATAGTGAACCAGTATTTGAAGGGTATCATTTTAGTTTGCTTTTGGTTTAGTGTAATATGTAAAAACGGGAACATAAGGAGCCTCTGTGGTGCAGTACTGCAAGCTACTTCTGCAGCCAGCTGCGTATAATTTGGCAGTTCAAATCCCACAAGGCTCCAGGTTGACTCAGCCTTCCATCCTTCTGAGGTGGGTAAAATGAGGACCCAGATTGTTGTGGGCAATAAGCTGACTCTGTAAACCGCTTAGAGAGGGCTATAAAGCACTATAAAGCGGTATATAAGTCTAAGTGCTATTGTTATTCAAGTTTTTCTCATTTCTTTTTTGTTCGGCTTTGTGTCATCTTGAGTTTGACAAATCTACTTATAATATTTGTTTTGCAACAACAGTTGTAGGAATTCAACAGTTAAATCTAACTAGTTTGCAAGACTGTTTCTGACTTGCTGAGCCTAAATGGAAATGTTCTGGTATGACAATTCTAGGATTCTTTTTGGACATATATAAACCAAGTAAACTAAAGTGGGTATAACTGCTTTTAACTCCTGAGACACACAAACACGTAAAGCTCTTGAACTAATTGCTTTAGCTATGCCACCCATTTATTTATGCATGGTAGTTTTAAATTATTGAATTATCTCCTTTGTCCATGTCTTTCTTTGGTGGTTGAAAACCAGGCAGACTTAATGAAGTCAGCTGTTGTTGTAGAGTGGAATGCATTTGTCAAAAACTTCCTTGAAAACTGGCTATCAGATGCAGTTGTACCAATATGGCTTCTCCACTTAGGCCCATATTTTGTAAGGTTGAAATTGCAAACATCCAGATTAATTTAGGAAATCACATCTTGCCATTACAAGACCTTCAGTCCACTCATGGTCACTCATTAAAATATAAAGATTTTTGGACTTTCTTCAAGTTTATAGAGGAGGAAATTCTTTTGATTTAAAAGTTACATTCGCATTTAGGCAGGTGATGTTGTGCCTTTATAAAAAGAAGTCATTCCTTCCCTGTTTAAGATACTGAAACAGGTTTTCAAAATTTTCTTCTAGGTTTTACAGTTCCAAAACAATAATTGCCTTTAGTGATGTTTACAATTGTAAAACTGTTGCTTTGAAAACTTTTCTTAATTTCTTCACACTCTGAAATTACTTTTACCTCTCAATTTCTTTATCCTTATAGCTTGCTATGCCTCACAGTGACGAATGGACTCGCTTTGCACGCACTTTGGTAGAGATCAGAGCCAACAGAGCTGACAGTGAAGAAGAAGGCACCATGGAAATAGCTGCTTAGAATGATGCTGAGTCCTTCCCTTCTATCTGTTGATGAAACCTGTTGAGCATTAGTGCAGTACATTGTTGATACAGTGTTCCTGCCAGCATTACTCATCAGGTTCTTTCTTACTAATCATGCTATGCTTAGTAGCCTGGAAGTATTGCTTCACCTCATATTTCTTCTAGCAAAATTATAAATAAGAAAAAATGATTCTAATGCAAGGGAATTATGTTGCTGCCTAGTTGATTACTTTTGTAATTGCAATAAACAATCCCTAAGTAAACTTGAGTTCAGTAAATCTATATGAAGTCAGATATGATTGGATGCAGATGTGATGTGCTTTGTGACCAAGGACTGGGCCAAAGTTTTTAGATGTGGTGTTTCACGTGGTGACTTACATAATGAATGTACTATATAAATATTGCTAAGCATTATCTAGTCCAGTCTGCGCATGAAACATACTTATTTGAAAGCAGTAAAGCATGTGTATACTGAATCAACATTCATCACCTTCCCATGCATGTTGGAATAATATTTAATTCAAAATAACAATTACAGGAAGTCACTTTGTAATAAAATGGTAGCTGTAAAAGGTTGAACAAATCAAACTTTAAAAATACCTATGATTTCCTAGTGGTTTAATATTTCATGTTGGTCACTGATACTACAGATCAGTAGTAACCATCTGAATTGCGCTGCAATTGCTGTTACTAAGTCAGTGTTGAAAGGTGTGCTTAAGCCATGTGTTATTTTTTGTATTAAACCTATCTCTTAACAGTAAATGAGAGTATTTAAATAAAGAGGCTTATATAGTTGTAACATGACTTGCTCTTTTTTGCTTTTCTTAAGAAAAATAAATCAAGTTCATTCAATGTCCCTCTAACATCATCCTTAGGAAACAACCTGCATGGAAACTAAAAAAAATTCTGTACCAGGACTTTTTTTTGTGTGCTAACAAGCATTGGTGATTTAAATATATATTTTTTTTCAATCCAATGCCTCCATAAATGTATGCTGTTGGTTCAAGATAATTTGTTGCATGAAAAGAATTATTCCCACCCCAAGTATATTTCACCCACAGAAACCAATTACTTCAAACTAATGTGGCAGAATTCTTTTGTTCATAGAAGTTAAAACACAGTACTAGCTACCTGACTTAATCTTCCAGCATTAGGAAATGAAATTGTCTTTGGTTATTACTTCTAAGCCATCCAGCACATGTCATTTTAGTTGAGTAATTGCTTAACAGTTGAGCCATCTCAGAAAAATCAAGCCTTACACATCTAAGATTGTCTTGCTGTTTGTAATCATGTAGAGTATTTAAGCGAACTACACTTGCCTTCTGCTTCAAAGTTTGGCCTAACCTGAACCCACTGTGTGTCTCATTCTAAAACTGATGATTTGACCTTGAGACATAAAAGTTCTGAATCAAGAGCTCATCCCTGGTCTACTTGGACTGGTATGCAGGAAATATGTTTTCTGTTCAGACCTTTATCTGAAGGCCTTTCTTCACCACTCACTCTTGGATTTTCATGTAGAAGGCATGTCAGTCAACGGAAAAACATGTTTGCTCCAAAATTGCAAGCCATCAGCTCAGAACAGAACTTAAAAGTCGTCTGTTGTTGTAAGCAAAATTTTAAAACAGTATAAATTGCAGCACCAGAATCACAGGTTATAATTTGTGAAAAATTTGAGCTTGCAAATGATTTTATTGAAGCTTTAAAAAATTAAAAATAAGCACTGTCTGTCTATTGGTAAGGCCATTTTGTACTGATGTTCCAGGAAAGTAGAAGAGGCTCCCAGATTTACCAGTAGCAAATAAGAGCTCAACTTCCAATAGTTTTTCTTTATTTTGGTTCTCAACAGATGTGGAACCACATGAAGAATTATATCTTTATATAATAGAACCCGACAACCTGTTTTCTTTTCCAAATCCCATTATATATTTTAGTTTCAAGAAAAGACAAATTATGCTCTGAAAAATCAGCAACATGCTGTTAAATTTCAGTGGTATAATTCTAAGGATGCAGAGGCTGTAGAAAGTAGCCCTTGAGGCACATATTTTTTCCACATTCTTCATCTGGCCTGCAGACAAAATGTAACAGCTTTGTTATGGATGTTTGAAGCTGCAAAGAATGCACTTGTGAAGCTTGAGTTTTTCTGCCCATACTTCTCAATTCTTAAAAGATTATCTCAAGTTGTATGATTCTAATATTCCAAGAACCATAGACTGAAAATTAAAAATGAGACATCTGAAGGTGTCCAACATTTTCATTTTGGAATCTATTAGAAGGAATTTTTAAATTATAAGAGTTTAGGTACCTTTGTGCTGTATAACCACATAATTTTAAAGTTGTACGTATCCACTGAAGAGCGGGAACAACTCATACACATAAATAGTTGCTAAGTTAGAATTACAAAAAAAAACCCAACCCAACCGTTTTGTTTTGGTTCACGTGTGAACATGTATACATGAACACACCACACACACACACGTTGGGGATTGTTTTTGATTATTTTTACTCATCCAAAGTATGTGTGTATGACTTCTGGATTGGAAACTACACTCCCAAAAAGTGACAGAATTAGGACTTAACTTTAATTTAATTTTCTAGACTGAAAAAGAGCAATATTCAAATCTGCTATCATGGTACAATGCAATGTCATATACCTTTCTGCTTTCAATTGTATGCTATACCAGCTCTGGGATTTCTTTTCCAAATCCCACATACTTATATATGGAAATATGACCATGGACACAGAACTTTAAGCATACAATTCCATGCACAGAGATCTGAGTGGATAATTTTCAAAGTAAATGAATAGGCAAAATCTTTGTTCTGGTTGTTGTTATTATTTAAAAATCTTTTAATTAAAAAAATAGAACTTCCACACAAGTATTTTCTACTTACAGCGCAGTAATTAAGGCAAACACCATTAATACAGTGCTTGAATTTTTTTATTGCATTTATTTAAACAAGTAGCAGTTATTCCTAAGTGCATTACATACAAAGTGTTCCAAATATTAGTAGGGGCAAATTCCTGACCTGTTGGGTGCAGCCTCCATTCACATCAATGCAGCAAAACATGGGAAATGATTGAGAGGGTATAACATTATCTGTTGGTGGCTCTTGCCTGAGTTGCAAAATGTCATTACAGAGAATAACAGGGCTATGTTCTTCCACAAAGTGCATAGATAATGGAAATCTACATTTCTTTCCCAGGCTTATCCAGTCATAATTCTGTTAGCAGAAACACAATGCTCATAAAAGCTCAGTTAACAGTCTTCCTCAACCCTGGCAACTTTAAGGCTTCAATTCTTTATTGTTTGGGGGATTCTGGGAGTTGAAATCCATTCATCTTAAAGCTATCAAGGCTGAGAAATACTGTTCTGTAATATTCAGGAATGCAGTGTACGTACAATACATTTTCAGAATTAGGTACGGCTCATTCTGATACATTTTGAATCCTATTGTACATAGATTGAATATGTAACCAATATGTAATCAATGCATAATCCAATGTTTAAAAATTCATATTCATGACCTCTGTTGCATATAAGAAAATCCTAGATACATACATACATATGTGTGTGTGTGTATACTGTATGCCCATATACATACACCATATGTAAATGTATATAAGAGTATATCCATTATTTTGAAAGCAAGTATTTAATTTGGAATACTTGAAGGCATGAATCTATCATGCCTTAAACCAGTGATGGCTAACCTATGACACGTGTGTCACTCGTGACACGCTGAGGCACTCTGACTGACACCTGTTGGTGTGGGGAAAACCTGCACATTTAGAGGCTGCCTGTGCTCTGCTCCAATCCCTGCTCCCTTCTTGTTGCGTGGAGGCGTGGTGTCACCGCTGCCGCAAGATCTTTGCAGCAGAGAACCAGTTTTAACCGCCATAAACTGAGGTTTGTCAGTTTCATTACCTCAGGAACGCTACAGGAGGAAAGGAGATCCATGAGGTTCACAGCCCTGTAAGGTGGCCTTCCGATCCCCACATCCTACACCTGCAGCCCTGAGACCAGGGAGACAAGTTTCACAGCCCTGTGTGATCACCCCAGCCCAATCCATCATCAACGAAATTATTGATATTTCTTGAAGTGACACACGACCCAAGGAAGGCTACACTTTTTCCCGATTTTTGACACACCAAGCTGAAAAGGTTAGCCATCACTGCCTTAAACCAAAGGCATATTTCCAGGAAGTGCCTGCACAGGACAACTGCCTGATCCCAGAAAAACCAACAACTATGTTAAGCCATTGCAGATGAGCTATATTCACATATTTGTACAGTAAAGCATATTTTTGCCTTTAAATCTGAAGTGCTGTTCAGCCCTGATTCCTATTTATGCAGTCACGATGGCAGAACATCTTCATTTGATGCCAAAGGCCATATTCTACCATCCCAACATTTCCTGTTTGCCCACCAATAAGAAAAATTATGAATATGTTTTCAAAATCAGTCCAAGTACATTCACAATTCCAAGTGTAAGTAATTGGGGTAGGGGGGATACATTCATGGGTCCAAATTAACAACTATTTTAGAAGAAACGTCACAGTGATCTGACCTAGGAAGCACAAATGTACATCTAAAGTGAAAAAATGGGGAAGGAAAAGAAATTTCTAGATAAGGCTTCACTTAGACAGAAAAACTAAAGGATTGAAGTATAAAGATTGATGAGACACATGGTTCCTCTGCCAACCATTACTTATAAGTATGTTGTGGTTTATAATGCCGTTCTAGAGGTAGGAGACATTGCTGTAAACTGAGGTAAGTAAAGTCCAAATTTATTTTCAATTCCTGCAAATGTGGCAACAGCCAGCTTGTAACCTCCAACATGGTCTGGGTTAGGTGCAGGAAGGGTGATTCTAGATTTAAGTACTGGTTCAGATCCTGCTGGTTTTCTGTAAGGAAAATGTTTTTGTTTTAATGCAACCTTTCACAAAAATATCTTTGAAAACAAGTCCTTTCTGTAACCCAAGCCCATTTTTCTCTTTCCTCTTACTAGTGTGATCCATACCCCCAGATCATAGAGTAATTTGAATATTCACTTTGAACTCTGGAAGTATGCTTTTGCTCTTTGACATTCATTGTCTGGATCTCTCCCACTAGTTAATAAGTTAGTACTTACACTCCTCCAAAATCAATATAAAACCATCGCTGCAGTAGCTCATACGTCACTAGGGTTACTCCAAATTGAGGGGACGAGCGAAACACACGAGCTGAAAGTAAAATGAAAAACATAATCATATTAACACACAGGCTTATTGAAATACTCCCATCCCTTAATAAATCCCTTCAATTGTTACCTGCAGCTCCTTTCCAAAAAGCCCTTGGACCTTCCTCTCGTAAAATCTTTCCAAAGCAATCAATGACACCACTGTAAGTTGTTTGTCCTGCCCGGGCTGCTACCTGTAACCTTGTCTTGATCACATCTGCAGGGGTCACTAAAGATGCAGCTGGCATTCCTGAAGAAAACAAGGAAAGAGAGGAAACTATTGTCACTTGCATTCTTAGTTGGATGCAATTTCATATGATTCAACTAAGAGTTTTGACAAGCAGAGTCCACATTTTAATGAAGCTTTTTTTTAAGGAAGCCATCTATTGAATTCACAGTGGAAAAAACAAGACAGAAAAATATACTCTAATACACCAGCAAGACTGAGTCCAAATATGTAAGATCTTGCATCACTTCTACAGATTCCTAACATGTAAGTACCGTATATACTCGAGTATAAGCCGAGTTTTTCAGCCCATTTTTTGTGCTGAAAAAAACCGCCTTCGGCTTATACACGAGTCAGATTCCCCTCTGTGTGTGTGTGTGTGGGGGGATTTTAACAGAGGGAAGAGGTAGGGAGAAGGCAAAAGCAACGGAAGATCCTTCAGGGGAAACTGAGGGGGAGACTCACTCGGGAGGAGGGGGAGGAGGAGGTGGTGGCGGCGGCTCTCTCCCTTGCAAGAAAAAAGCAAGAGCCGTTCTTATGATCTCTCCCTCTCTCTCTCTCTCCTCGTAATACAGTCAAGCCCTTTCCAGCACGCGGGATCCGCCCCCGCCGCTTTGCACCTTGCAAATGCAAAAACCCCAGGATTTTGCATTTGCAAGGTGCAAAATGGTGAAGTGAGTGTCTGTCTGTCTGTCTGTCTGTGTGTGTGTGTCTCTCTCTCTCTCTCTCCCTTCCTCGCACCAGCACGCCTTCCTTCCACTGCTACGTGTTTGGGCTGCTTTGTGCCCCCCTCCCTCCCCACCGTCTTTTATTTTCTCCTTTCCAATGAACGGGAACGAACAAACCAGGATTAGCTTCAAGAGCCCCAAGGAGCAGCAGCGGCAGCAGCAGCACCCAGCATCCTCAACTTGAAAGTTACTGCTGGGTAAAGGAGCCGCTCTTGGAGCTCAGCGGCGCTTTGCAAGAAGAGCGAGTGAAGGAGGTGAGGCACGGCCCGGCTCGGCTCTGCAAAAGGCTGCGCCTGCAATGCCACCCCGGGTGCTGAGCGAGGCTGATTAGCGGCGCCCGGGCTGTTCAGGAGTGGGAAGCGGCTGTGCCCCGGCCAGCCAGGGGAATGGGGACCCTGCCTGAGCGGGAGGCAGTGGTGGGGTCTTTCCAGTTAGGATCCAGGGGCGGCAGCCGCCCGGGCGTCCTCCTCTCGGCTTTCGCCCGGCCGTTTGCAGGGCTCAGCGAGTCACATCGGACTTCGGGCCAGTCTGCGCCAGGAGTTGGCTCCGCTGCCGTGCACCGGGGAAATGGTGGCCGCTTGCCTTCGCTGCAGTCGGAGCTCTTCGGGGGCGCCCCTCGTCTCTGTCTGACCTCGCGGTCTCTGCTGTCGCGGCTGCAATCGCCTCCCGTCAGGGCGCTCGTCTGGAGGAGGCGGCGGTGGCTTGCGGAGCCTTGGCACGAACCCCCTTTCCCCGCACTCCCCCCTCCGCACCCCTCTGGCAGCAGCAGGCGGAGAAAGCCCCGCTTCTCCCTGGCCTGTCTCGGGGAGAGGAAGCGAAGGGCCCCGTCTCGGCTCCCGTCCTTCTCAGATACCTCTGGGTTTTTTTCCCCCTTCCAACTGGACGATGGTGATGTCCTAGAGCAAATCTTAAAATGCCGGTGATGAGGGGCCTCCTGGCTCCCCAAAACACCTTCCTGGATACCATAGCAACCCACTTTGATGGCACGCGTGAGTTGGCTTCCCACTCTTTTCTTTTTTAACTCTCCTCCTCCTCCTCCTCTCCTCTCCCCTTGTTGTCTGGTCTTCCCTAAGGAAACTCGAGGGTTCACACTTCCAGGTGTTTCTCCCTGTCTTTCTCCCTGTCAATGATCTTTTCCTCCCTTCCCTTCTCTCAGCCCCATCCTCCTTCACCTTTGTCACCACAATTCTGAACAGATGAAGTTTGTACTTCTCAAGAAAGGTTGGATGTTCCTTTTGAGGAGGGAACCTAGTGTGACATCTATATGTTGACCTACTACTGAGCCATGGCATGTGTGCACATGCAATGGAGGCATGAGGGAGAGCTGTGAAAGAGATGGTGGCTCTCCAAAACAGGATGTACATGCAGCACATACACATGCTTTTTTCTTGCAAGGGAGAGAGTGACTCTGTTTGGACATACAGATGAGGAGGAGGAATTCAGTTTTGAAGGATTTTAACTCTTGTGTTTTAGCTTGGTTGCTGATTGAGCTAAGGTTTTTGTACTTTTAAAGTTATTGTTGATACCATATTGATTTTGTTGGCTCTCTTTTCCACTTACAGAGCTAGTTTACTGTTTTTCTTTGAAATAAATATTCAAAAACATTTAACCTACTGATGCCTCAATTCATGTAATTTTATTGGTATCTATTTTTATTTTTGAAATTTACCAGTAGCTGCTGCATTTCCCACCCTCGACTTATACTCGAGTCAATAAGTTTTCCCAGTTTTTTGTGGTAAAATTGGGTGCCTCGGCTTATATTCGGGTCGACTTATACTCGAGTATATACGGTAATCTTTAATCTTACAGAATTTAATATAATGTTGAACTATACCACACCTTTGAAATTTGATTAGGAGAAGTTGTTGTATCCAATATAGAGAATGGTTAAATTATTTTGAGAAATTGAAACATGAAATTATTCAGATGTCTAGGAATGATTGTCAGACACGTGAACTGTTTTGGAAAAGGCAATATTTTGTACTAATCAAAAGATGTGCCAATATATGTTTTTATGTCAGAGATTATGTGATTATCTTACCATAATGCTTTATATTGTTAATATTATAACAGTAAATTCATTTGTAAACCAGTGACTATTGATCAGCATTAAATCAATCTACTTTTTCTTTCTTTTTCTTTTTTTATTCTTAGTTCATACTTCTAATTTTTTTTTTTTTTTAGATTAAAAATTGCTCTGTTTCCAGCTCTCACTCCATGCCTAAAATTGGGGGAAAGCTGTCCAGGAAAGATAATTGTAGCAGTCATCATAAACCATTTTACCAAACTATTAAAAAACCACAAATAAAAAGAAAAATAGACTGTCCTTCCTAAAAAAAAGGAGCTGCTGAGTAAAGAAAGCACTTTGAAATGCTCCTGCATCTCAGACCTTCTCTTGCATGGTTAGAAAAAAATTGGTTCAGCCAATTCTTGTGGATGGGAAATTTTGCTTGGTTTTGAACATGAAATAAAATATTTAGATGTCACATTTCCCTTCCATCTGACACTAGGAAATTCAGGAGAATTTTTTTATTTTTTTTCCCTCACCTTCCATCTGAATATGATCATGATTAATATTTGTTGTATCATTTTGTTTGCCTCAACCAAGTGAAAATATATGTGAAATGAAGAAAAAATAAATAAATAAATTGGCTTTTCTTTGTCTTGCACACTGAATTCATCAGGGTTGGCTCAGCCTTCTATCCTTCCATCCTTTCAAAGTGGGTAAAATGAGAATCCATATTGTTGGGGGCAATATGCTGGCTCTGTAAACCACTTATAGAGGGCTGTAAAGCTCTGTGAAGTGGTATATTTTTCACACTATAAGATGCTCTAGACTATAAGATGCACATTAGCTTTAGAGGAATAAAACAATGAAAAAAATCTGTCACGGCCTCCCAGCATCCATCTGGTATTCATCAGCAAACAGCCTGCCTCCTCGGTGTCTGCTGCCTCTGCCAAGGATCACTGGAGCCTTTGCTGCCGAGCAGTTGATTGGAGGTTGGATTGGCCTCCTGGAATACCAACGCCTATCACCGCTACCCATTTGCCACCAATTGCCTCCGCCTGTTCGCTGCCAATTGATAGGTGGCAGTGAACCGGTGGCAGTGAACCGGTGGCAGCAAATAGATGGCAGCAATCCCCACCACCTACAAGAGCTGATTGGCAGTATTCCAGGAGGCCGATCCAACCACCAATCAGCTGCTTAGCAGCGAAGGCCACAAACCCACCCTTTACTACAATATTCACTCTATAAGATGTACAGACATTTCCACCCACATTTTTTTGCGGGGCGTGGAGGATGAAGTGTGTCTTATAGTGTGAAAAAATACAATAAGTGTTTTTGCTCTTGAAGAAATAGCACATTTGGCTGTATTTTTAATTAATAAATCAGAAACCCTTAGAGCAAATTTAAACTAGAAAGTTTAAATAATTTTGAAGTTTTAAAATAGGACTCTTCTGTGACTTCTGTTGTCTAATCATCTCCACAAAGTGCTGTAAACCAGTATTTTCTTCACCTTGCTTCCTAATTTAGGTGTGCAGCTTATTAGATGTCTGGACTGAAACAGAATGTTGTATATAAGAACATATTTCTCAATTCAAAAAGTAATAAAACTCCCAATTCAATTGTGTTTGGTATTCGCACAGCCAGAGACATACATTTTAACATTCTAACATCTGCAATGTCTTGCTGGATGACTACTGCTGGCAGATAAATAATAGAAAGCACAAAGATTTAAAATATGTGAATCCCCCAACCAGTTTCTATGTAGCATGTCAAAGGAAGGCAAAAAGCACATCATATCTAATAACTTTAGGATGCCAATCAACATTTTTTGAAAATAAATATAATGGAATTTGCCATATTTAGAACTGAATAGGGAGGGGGAATTAAAAAAATAAAAGATTGTACAGTATTCCGAAAACACTGTCTCTTCTTATTTTATTACTTTTCCATTCTGCAGCACTTCCAAACCAATGTGGTCAAACAAAGATGCATAAATCTCCTTTGCTTTTCCCTCCTCCTCCTTCTCTCTAAAGCTTAATAATTCTGTAACCGTTTTTATCCAAACCACTATGGTTTGGCTCCAGAACACAATCTCACTTTTTTTTTAGTATACTGCTTTGAAAGAGATGTAAAAGTGTGTGTTTATCACTAAAATAAGAACTGCTCATCCATTCTCCAAAACCAAAGGAGAGAAAGAAGAAGGTACTGTGACTTTTCATATTTAAAATCAATGGGATGTGCGAGAATCATTGCTCTTAAACTTTTCCACACGCAATTATTCTGAACTTATTAGAAGCTGGACTTTAACAATTTGTTAACACTTGAAAATACAGCAAGGCATATGTCTGTTCATAGAAATTATGCCATTATGTAAATGTGGTTGGGATAAGAGTTATTTGATGTGCACAAATGTTTCTAAAACATTCCCCTTGTAGAAATCAGCAAATGTGAATTGTTAGCTTTTTGATGCCATGGCCAAACAGTTTTGTTTGCTGCTGAATTACCAACTCCATCTATCAGTAGGAATTCCACAATTACAAATCATGAGTTTTCAAACGTCATTTAACTATGTTGTCCGTAATTGACTTTAATTCCTTTAAAGCAGACATTACATAGAAAATGAAAATCATACTTTAAAAAAACACCCAACACTCCTCCCCGCCCCAAATGAACAATTTCTTTTACCATTGCTGGAGAATACAAACAAGCATTCAGATGGTATCATCTATATTAGAACTCCTTCCCACCTATCTAATTTTATACTGAATATCAGAGTCAAGTCATTGTCAAGACAGTAGTGGGTTGAATAGAAAGTAACTTGAAATGGAAAAATAGAGAATATATATGGGACAAAATCCACATCATAAATACTGGTAACAACTGATAATGAGACACCGTTTCAGTGGCTGGAGTTCAAAGAAGCAGTTGTGATGTTTGCAATAGTTTAACAAAGGACAAAGAAAGAAAACTAAAAACACTAAGAAATTGCACAAAGGCTTGAGTTTCATATAATGGCTCAAAATCTTTTTATCACAGAATTAACCCAACTTTAAAACCACTGTATTTTGGCTAAATATATGCATTTTAAAAATAAAGTATTTAAAAAGATTTGGGAGGTATGTGAACTGTGTGTCTTTTCTGTGCTGTAAAATTAATTAGTGGATATTGAAAAGGAGAAATCAAAGATATATGTAAAATAGTACATGCTCTTAATCATTAATTATTACATTAATGGTATATTTCAAACAGCTTCTTAAAAGTGACAGATTGGGATCTAGAAACCTGTCTTCAAATCCCAATCTGATCATGGAGTTCAATAGGTGACCAACTATCTTCACTGTGAGAATATTTGAAATGTTATGGAGAGATAGCTCCTTACTAGTGTCTTGCAATTCCAATCCCTGATGATAAATTCACTGCCAAATCTTGGGTGAAGATGATCCTCCTTTTAAGCAACAGCATGAGTCAAGAATTGCAGTGGTCTCTTGTATCACTTTAACTGCTAGAACCAGTAGCAGATAATCTAGGAATCAGTCAGAAAGCCAATTTGGCTGCATGGAACATTTGATGTAACAGATTCCAGAGCAGTGTTTTTCAGCCTTGATAACTTCAAAATGCAGGGATTTCAACTCCCAGAATTGAAGCTGCCTGGGAAATTCTAGGATTTGTACTACACACATCTTGAAGTTGCAAAGATTGAGAAATGCTGCTCTAGAGACTGAGTACAAAAAGCTGCCAATTAAAAAATAACACAGACAATCTAATATTCCAAACTATTCGGGACTTTTTGTTACAGAGCTCAAAGTTGAAATCTCCAGAAATGAGCAAACAAAATACTTCTATTGATTTTTTTCCCATTTAGAAGACAGAATGCAAAAAGTTCAGGAAAACATGTTTTTGAGGGCAGTAGGCGACACGATGCCAAAAAACAACACAACTGATTTCTGATGATTCTATGATTCCCTTTAGCTGAATCACAGCAGGACAGAGAAGTATTTACTGTTTTCCTTTTCATTCCATGCAAACAAGGCATGGTTTCTCCATAGCCATTACATTTCTATTATTTATCATAATAACAGGAGATTTTCCTTTCTGAACCCATCAGAATGCAGCATTTCAAATATACTGTCTAAAGTAGCTCGCCTACTGTTACTTATACATGGTAACAATCACCTCAGCTTTTTTTCATTTTATATATAGATTTTATCTAACTTCCCATACAACAGAAAGTCGCTAAAATCAATGCCATTGATGGTACTCCCTTCCCTATCAGTGTAAATTCATGAGACATATTTGGATCCTAACATGAATTGATATTTAAAAATTTGCTAAGATTTTAGATGAAAATCTTTTTCAGTCAATTTTCCCTGTCCTACTCATTGTCTATATCAGGGATGTCAAACTCGATTTCATTGAGGGCCACATCAGGGTTGTGTTTAACATCCAGGGGTTGGGATGTACATGGCCAGGATGGGTGGGAAAGCTCAATGTCATTTGTGTTGGGGGCGCTGTGGTGACCTGAGTGCTCTGCCAGTGAAAACGGGCTCCTGCTAGAGAAAACAGCTCAGGAGCCCGTTTTCGCTGGTAGAAGCACCATGGGCCAGTCCTCCACTGTTTCCAGGGTGTCCCCATGGGCCAGATCTAAGTACCCTAGGGCCCAGGTTCAACCCCCAAGCCGTTAGTTTGACACCCCTGGTCTATATTATTTCAACATTTATCTTATTCAAGCATTCAGATCATTATTCTGTATATGCACCAGAACTACTGGATTCTGAACATAAATTCAGAATATAACATTTTTTTTTAATTTCACAATATATAGATATAGACTTCCTATTACAAGCCTGGAAATCAACAAAAAGTGTCCCTTTTTGCTGACAGACTCTCACTTCTCATTATTGCTGACAAGGGTTTGCAAAATATTATACTGCTGGTGGGCAAATGAAAGAAAATGCAACAGAACAAATGGTAACGAGAAGGGACTTGAGAGAGTATGGCATGTCGAATTTTTCAACTTTCAATTTCCAAACATTTTTTGATTGTTGTTGGTCATCCAGAGTCGTGGGAACCAAATGGGATGCAACATTAATAGTTAAGTATTAATAAATAATACAAGTACTCCTTTTTGTTTCTTCTGACATATATTTCATTGCATATAACAAAACTGGCTTAAACATTGCTTCTAAAAGTTAATATTTATATAGTATATATAATATAATAAATAAATAATCTTAATAAATATGTCACCAAGATACAAAAATCATATTTATACACTAAGGGTTTTATTTTCTTATTTTGTATAATCTGAAATAATTCATTCACAATTTTCTTGTCAAACACAACTACTTTTATGTTTGATACATTAATCTTCCAACCCATGCTCCTCATTGCATCATACAATTTATTTAATAGTTGCTGAAAGTTATTCAGGTTTCCAACTAATAACACATCTTTGCATTCAGAAGTAGAAGTACCTTAACATCCTCAGTTGATTAACCTCAATCCTCATCATAAACATTACCTGTATATTTACCCATAAATACATTAAACAACAAAGGAAATTTCACCCATTGTTTATTTTGTATTCAATTAACTGTAACATTTATTCTCAATATATTCTACTCATCCATCAACCTTTCTATTATGTACTTTCTATAATGCACAAAGAATTATACATTTCAAATTTATTTCGTTTACAAGTAGTCCTTGACTTACAACAGTTCATTTAGTGACCGCCCAAAGTTATAACAGCACTGAAATAAGTCACATGACCATTTTTCCCACTTGTGATTGTTGCAGTATCCCCATGGCCACATGATCAAAATTTAGACGCTTGGCAACTGACTCATATTTATGACATTTGCAGTGCCTTGGGTCATCTGATCAGATTCTGCAACCTTCTGACAAGCAAAGTCAATGGGAAAACCAGATTCACTTGTTATTAACAATTGTGGCATGAAAGACATAAAATGGGGCAAAATTCATTTAGCAACATAAATTTTGGGCTCAGTTTTGGTTGTAAGTTGAAGACTACCTGTTTTATGTTTTCTTTGAATTACAAAATAGCATAATAAATCTTTTTCTCATCACACATTAATCCATTATATTCTGGAAAGAAAAAGACAGCCTGCACAATCTTTATTCATTGACTACATCAGTTGTGGGATTCAATTTTTTTTACTACCGTTTCTTTGGGCGTGGCTTGGTGGGTGTCGTGTGGCTTGGTGGGCGTGGCAGGGGAAGGTAAGAGAGAAGGTAATCCCATTCTCTCCCCACCCCACTAACCTACTTTTCCAGCACTGTTCTCCTGTGCAGGGCAACAAAAGAGGACCAGCCGATCAGCTGGCACTCAACTGAGACAAAGAATAGATGGGGGCAGGGCCAGTCAGAAGTCGTACTTGACGGTTCTCAGAACTATTCAAAATTTCCGCTACCGGTTCTCCAGAACTGGTCAGAATCTGCTGAATACCACTTCTGTACTACATTCTCTACATTTTGCTTGTCACCTCTTCTTTAGCAACTAACACTCCTGTAAAGTCTGATTTGATTCTTACTATCTTTACCTTTTGCATAAGGGAGTACCAATGTATTTTTTTAATTGTCACATTCAGATTCAATCTCTGTATACATGTTAAGCACGTCAGTCACTCCATAAGAAAATCACATCCATTCTCCAGTTACTTTATTTACACTTACAATCTTACTATATCTTTGTTAACACTTATGACTTGTTTTCATTATTTTTCACTGGATACTAATGTAAAAAATATTTTTGTAAATTCTGTCTTCAACATATCACTATTATTCCAAACACACCTATAAAATTCTCCTTTCCACATTCCCTTACTTCATTAATTTTATGTCTAATACTATTTAATCTAATACTGGCTACTTTTTATATTGTAATTATTAACATACAGAAACAATAAATGCATTTAATATAACTTCAGAAACTCAATCAAGGTTATATTTTCTAATGTGGGTAGAGGGACAATCTCTGTAGATCAGTGGTGTCAAACTCATGGCTCATGGGTCGAGTATGTCACGAGCTGCCCCCCTGGCCTGGTTTAGTGAAGGGGAAAAAAGTCCCGATACATCATTTCATGCCAGGAATTTGACACCCCTGCTGCAGATATACATGATATCAATGAATTTTATTAATATAAGGCATTCATATGCTTTATTTGTCAGTAATTTTATATGGCCTTTTTAGCAGTCCCAGGAAAAATGAACGAAATTCCATTCCAATATTTTCCTGGTCCAATAGATAAGATAATAATACAATCACTAGCTTGGTGTCACTCAATATGTTTTCATGAGGATGGTTTGAATCCAAATCTCCACCTAACATCTTTTCCAGTATTGCAGAGCTGTCATTTGGAATATGTTTTAAATATGTTTTAAAACGGATAACCATTTTAATGCAATAAAAAAACTTACCAGCTATTGCTCCTGCCAGAAGCAAATAACCAGGAGCCACTTGCCCATCTTCATTTGCAAAAGCAGATTTTGTGTGAGCATAACAAGGAAAGTAAATTGCAGAAAAGGGAATGTCACGAAGGAAACAGGCTTTGGCTCCCTAGGAGATGAACAAACAAATGTAGAAAGTAAAAACTTTGTAGTATGAACAAGTAAAAATATAAGAGGATCAATGGTGGAAAGGATTTAGAGCTAATCTTGGGAAAGGTATGGGGAAGCCATAAAGGAAGGATTTAGATAACAGATTACACAATTCAAAGATTGAAAAATATGTGAGAACCACTAAAGGATTCAGCAAAAGTAGCAAACACATGCTTCTTTTGTCCCTATCCCATGAAAAGTCAAGTATAAGAGTAATTAAGATACATTTTACCTTATAGTCATTCTGAAATTCAGAAAGAAATGCCTCTCGATTATCTGTAGTCTAAAGAATGCATATATCTGAATTTCCATTACTTTATTATCCCTCCCACTTCAGGGAGACCATTATAAATTTACAGATTTAGATTGAGATCAAGGATTGTTGTGGTTTTTTTTACAGGATTGATCACACTATTTCCTCAAGGACCATTATTTTATGATGTAATGGTTTCTTCATTCTCTGGACTCACCTTTATATTTTTAACAACCAGGTTCAGGTGAACTGACCAGGTTCACATGAATCAAGAATGGTTGTTAATTGTCTGTTCATCATTTCATAGGACTAAGAATTCAACAGAATCACTTGCTTTAGCTACTGAGAAATATTTTGTCCTATTCAGGAAATCATTAGATTCTATAACTCTTTGAAGGTGGATATGGAAAATTAAATCTTGTCTAACCTAGATACAGATCTTATAACACAGAGGATACAAATTTCTAGATAAGAAGAATGGGAGGGAGAGGAGGGGGTGGAATGGAATGGGAGGGGAAAAGAATGGAATAGAATAATTGGAAGGGACCTTTGAGGTCTTCTATTCTAAGCCCCTGGTCAAACAGGAGATTCCTTTATCATTTCAGACAAGTGGTTGTCAATCTCTCTTAAAACAATTTCACCTCCATCAGTTTTTTTGATCTATGTGGACGTGGTATAGAATAATAGACAAGCATATTGTCTCTTAGATTACTGTCTCACATCTCAACAATGCATTTCAAATCCACCTCTGAACCATGATTAAACCACAAATACAGTTGTTATATTTCTTATTATAAAACAGGTGGAAATTAAATAATAGCATCTTCAGGGCAGGGAACATAGTTGGTCCCCATTTTCATGGCCTACAGGAAGCAGTTGAAACAAGGCACTTTCAAAAGGCCTTTGGGAGATTAATACTACACAATTTTTCATAATTGTATAATTATAGTCATTTACCTCTAGTGATTTTAAATAAATTCATTCTGAATTTATACTCTTTTTTTATTATCTACATTTTATACGCTGCCAAGAGCTTGGATAGTTCCAGATGGTTGGATACATTCAACAATGAATAAATAGTAGCTAAATGTTTATGACTTTGGATGTGGTACAATTTTGTCTAGGAAATTGACTAGGAAATTGTCCTTCTTCTGATAACTCTATATTTCCTTATGTCATGCCTCCCATTAGAACTTAACCCTAATACAAAGAAAAATCTCAATACACATAATTTGCCTATCTCAATAATGGAATCTCACCAGATTCCTAGCTTCAACAAACTCTATTGGTTTGTGCAGCCATATAAAGGATACAGCCAATCACATCCTGACTCTAATTGGTGGACACCACCCATTTCCGAGTCTCATTCAGATCTACTCTATCTTCTCCATGTTGAACTTACAGACATAATTTGCTTTGCTACCAAAAAGGAGTTTAATAGTTTATGTAAATTTGCTAACCCTCAATGCTACTTCTTAATACTACTGCTGTTATAGATAGATAAGGAAGGACACTGATGAGGTTTTACTTGACAGTAGAGTAGAGGAAATAGACATTGGAAGTCTCCTGGTTTCTTCTCTTGTTAGTATGGAGAACGAATGAACCAAGATAATCCCAAGATTCTCTATTGACAGCCTACCTGTCCAGGCAAACAAGACAAATCTGAAGAAAAATGCTGCAGCATGAAGTAGTTCCATTTAGTATTCCAACTTTTCAGGATATTTCTTTTGTAGGATTTGCACCAGTTGTCCAGTCAGATAATATTTCATGAGGCTTAAAATCTACATTCCCCTGGAGAATCCATAAACAATGACAGGAAGAAATTTTCTTCCCAAAGATTACAGAAATCACATCATCTAATTATCTCCATCATGACAAGATGTTATGTTACACCTGCCCATCCTGACAGATTCAGGGCAACTTAAAAATATACAAAACCCAGTTAAAACAACGGCACTCAAATCTTAATATCACAATAGGGGCCACACAATACACCAACTCCAGGCCTAAAACTAAATATAAGTCAGAGAGAGAATGCCATCAAAATCACTAGAGGGTGCTGTTCCAGATGGCAGGTTCCATGGAAGGAAAAAAGGGCAAATTTCCCTAATCCTGGTGGTGTAGGGTATTCTGTTGCGAGCATAGGAGTATGGTACTCTTCTCACGAAATACTTCTAGACTTGCTCAATTGTATTAATGTCCGATATACAGTGCAGATTCCAGACAGATGAGCTGTATTCAAGTATTGGCCTAGCAAAGGTTTTGTCTTAGTTAGCAATTCAATATTACCAGAGGAGAAGCTTCGTAAGATTAAATTTACAACTCTTAATGCCTTTATGGCAATGCTGTTACAGTGAGCTCTGGCGCTTAGGTTATTCGATATGAGTACTCCAAGGTCTTTGACAGAGTGAGGGTTGCCAACAAGGTCATATCCACCTAGCTTGTATTTGGTGTACTGATTTTTTTTAAACAATGTGTAGGACAGAGTTGACTAGCTGTTAATGCAATTCACTATAGAAGCAGTGATAAATAGGCACACCGAGAAGCACTCATGTTTCTGCTTTTGGATAGTTTTCAAGAGCAGCATTATGTAGAGTGCACTGAAATAATTTAGTTGTGAGATGACCAGGGTCTGCAAGTAAATCCGGAGCTTTCATAAGCCCACTGATACTTCTCCATTTTGTGGACACCAGTAGTTTGAGTAGAAAGAATTAACATGGGGAAAATGAGTTAGTAAAGGATAAATTCTAAGAATTTGCCATGAAACTTCGTATTAGCCTGTTGAATTGTTTAGCTGTATCTTTTCAGCAGAAAACATAATTCTGAAATTATTTGTCAATTATTCGTCAGCTTGACAGGTCTAGACAAAACTTATTTTCAATATTTATTCTGCTTCCATCTGGATCATCATTTCACTCTCTTGGAAGTAGAGTTTAAGTACTTTCATTTAAAGTGAAAAATATAGTTAGTCAAACTCTGCATTATCCTTAGGTTTTTAATTCTCTGGGCTGTCATTATCAGTTTAAGAAAGCTCTTGTTTTCTAATGGGAGACAAGATGCTTATTGGATTTTAATGATGCACTCAAATACCTCTGTTGCTTTTCCTCATGTGCTATATGGATTAAGATATATTTATTTATTAACCATTTTTACACCCTGCTCTAAATCTGAAGGACTTTCAATGGTTGATGAATTTTGGCTAGTTGCATTCTTAAATCTACTTATTTTTACAACTACAGTCATCTGGGCAGCTATTCTAGAGAATCTTGCTATATTTATTTCCACATGCTCCACATGGAAATTCACAAAGACTGTGTACTTGCTTGTGTTCTTCTATGCAAGTTGGTGAAATAAAATGGCTGGTGGGGGAAGGGCCTCCTCAATACTTTCCTGCACTTTCAGAATCTGAATCTGTAGGAAGAAGATGTCCATTTTTTTGTTTTAAAGAATTATTTTATTTATGATATTTCAGATTGCTTTCCCATAGCCTTCCTTAATTGTCATTAGCTGGTTGCAGTTGATTAATCTGAAGGTAAATGAGACCTGCCTTTAAACATACTTTCCCAGAGTTTAAAACAGAAGGGTGAGAGGAAATTTGAGATGGTAGAGAGACTGGCATAGAGCCAAAGTTTGTGGTTAATATAGTGGATCATTTGATCTTGCTTTGTTTACACATAAACCACTTAGGTCTGGTAGATATTTTATTTCGTATGTCTGAAAGCATGTAACCAGGGGTTCTTTATAAATTATGTTATTTCCATCTTTGAAAGAAGATTACTGTAAAAATAAAAAGCCATTTTAAACATTTTAAGTTGGTCATCTTTTTATTACAATTATATTCTGTCCTCTCCTAGGGATTCCGAAAAGTTAAAGTACACACATTTATTGTGCTAGGTTTGATCCAGATTTAGGAGGCTGAACATTGTAGGCCTGAATCCTACAAAAGAAAGGACCAAGTATATCAAAATGCCAATCGATCAATTAATCAATCAATCAGCGTAACAAATGCATCATATGAAGCTGAATCATGACTTCATTTTAAACTGTTTAAAATGTGTTCTCGAACTAAGGCCTTTTCAGATGATAGCCTTTACTAATACTCATTTGGATGCAATATACCAACAAGCAGCTTCAATTGTTCTTGATAAAAACTTAGGATTATCTACCTGATGATAGTTTGGCAACTTGGGCACAGATCTGCAAGGCCTGCTTCTTCTTCCTGCCTGATCACTAGCTCTTCACTTTCCCTCACATTTCTCTAAGAACTCCTCAGAAGTTTTTTACTTTTGGATTGTATCTTGATGCATAACCAACAGGAAAAAAAAAACCACCCTGAATTGTCAGAACTTTGGACAATCAGTTCAGCTGGGACAGATTCTTTAGCTTGCTAATTTCTGTTTATTTCAGCCTTACCTGCAAATAAATAAATAAGGATTTAAATAAATTATTTCTACTACAACAGGAGGGTAATTACATTCACAAAGGCACCTCTGTGTCAGATCTCTGCACAAGGAGCCAGAAGGTCTGGGAGGCGAAGGCTTAACTTAGTCTCCTGCAGTGAATGCACATTGTCTGGTGCAGGGGGAAAAATGCCAGACTGGTGGGACCTCGCAGAATTCAAGGCAACAGAGGTACACCTTGTCTGAGAGAGTTATTTAATGCTTCTGGCACCTGTACTTACCGCCATCCCCTCTTTTCCTACCTTGCAGATTTAGAATTTATTTGGCATGTATAATTGTTATTTTGATCCTATAGCAATAAACAATAGGCAGCATGTCATTTCTTGATCCGTTAGCATTCTTCTTGGGTTTCACCAGCAACTTAACCCTTCCAATTCAGCCATGAGACAACCTCTTTTTACACTCCTTTCTTCAAGTCATCTTATCTTGCTTTAAATAGAGGTTTAAAAGTTGGAATTGACAAATCAAGAATTGGTGATTTGTTTTTGCTGTCAATGCCAAGTAGGTTTACAATGAATGGTTAAATAACGATGTTTGCTTTTGTAAACTGAAATTGAAAAATGAACAGTTTTGAAATCTTGGACTTTGCCTATTTTTTAACTATAGTCTGAATAGAAAGATCCAATGTCTTGCATATCTTGTAAAATACTTCATTTATGATTAGACAATAATATACAATATAACTATCTTTCTAGTTCATATCAGATTAGTTGTTTTGATTTCACATCTAACTCTCAAAATATTTTCGACAAATTCTTCAAGTCAATTGCAACCAGTAACATTTTTTTCTTTAAAGATTATTGTGAAAAATTACACTGAATTAAAAGAATGTTGGTAAATGGAAAATAATGCAAAATATCATATCTGTTTAGAAACAGAAAAGAAATTAAACAAAAAAGTGATTTTCAAATTTTATGACCTTCCCTGAAATACATTTTTGTAAACAAGAATTATTTGTACATCTATTATATAAAAGCTGAATCAAATATAAAATGAAATTATGTGTTTCTTGAACTTCTATAAATACTTACTTTCTATATTATTAAACTTGTGGTTACTGTCACTATCATCATCATCAGTCATAGACAGTGAAATCTTGAATTTTTAATTAGTAAGTTACTGCTCTTACTACTAAATTAGTAATTAATTACAATTAATTAAATCTAGAAAGTTAATGGAATGTGTTCACAATTTGGGTCATTATATTGTACAACTTACAACCCCTCTCCAGACTCTAACTAGATAAAATCTACATCATCTTAATTTCATTTAATAATACATCCTCCAATACTGTATATGCATTATAAAAAAAGTCAACTGTCTAAATAGCAGCTAGTAACTCATTTAAAGACAAGGCTGCTCTAAGATCCCCTTTCATTTTGCTAACTTTTTATTTCATGTTCCTTTACCTGTTCACATTAGCATTGTTGTTCCTGGGGATTTTCTCATAACAGAAATGTGGTCAGTTTTAAATTCTGTAGCTTCAAGAGTGGATAGATATAATGGATTAGATCCAATAGATCCCTCTTTGGCATAATCCAAGCAGTGACCTAAGACATTCATCTTTAAAGCTTAAATCGCTTTGTGAATTGAGATGTTTAGCAATCTCCTTCCTTTTTACTTGTAAAAATTTGCCTTCCAGCTTCCATTTCCACAGGGGAAAACTGTCACAAAGCATCTAGGAAACTAACAAAGACTACTGTAGAGAACAAAACTGTAAAAGAAGTGAAGCAGCCAGTATTTATTAACAAAAAGAAATCAACATCAGTGTTTAGACACAACTGAAAATTTAATAGAATAATCTTGTTTCAATATTGCAGTGATCCAACAACCTATGCTATGGATACAAGCAAGATAGAAGCAGGTCAGTTTTATGGTAATGTGTAACTGTTTGTCAATACAGCATTATAAAATCATACTAACAATATGAAACTGAATTGGAATGCTAAAGTTGGAAGTCAAATAATATTTGCAACAAAATTTATCAAACAAAGAGGAAACAAATTAACACAACATTGCCTGGAAAAATGTTTATATAAATACCCAACAACCTAAAAGAAATTCTCCATAACAATTCTGCATACTAAAATCAAATTGATTATATACCCTGCAAGTAAAAATAGAAATCCTGACACTGGCTAAAGATGAAGCAGACCAAAAACAATCTGCAAAGAAAGTAAGGTGGTTGAAAAGGAAAATTAAGAAAGGTCAAAAGCAAAAGACAAAACCTTAAGAAAACCACCTGCAACTTACAGTTGAGCTAAAGAAGAAGCAAGCAATTATCTCTAAATAATTCAGAAATTCAATGTAACTATCAAATGAAGTATAAAGACATTTTTTAAAAAATATGGAAACTTTTTGTACAAAGTTGAGCAAGATAAAAGATCTGCTAGACAAGAAAAGATTGGAAGAGTACAAAGAAGAACCTCACAAAAGAATCACAAAATCAAATCCATGAAATATTGTACATGAAGATTTGATGACTGAACTAGAGCCAGACATTCTGGAAAATGAAGTTAAATGACCTCAGAAAATACTGCTTACAAGAAAGCAATAGGATTGAATACAAGCAGAACTGTTTAAAATCTTATAAGATAATACCATTAAAGCGTTGCACATTTTTTATAATCAGGTTGGAAAACAGAACCACAGGACTTGAAAAGATAAACATATTCTAGTATTAAAAGGAAAACTGTTAAAGAATACTCAAATGATCAAATATCTCCTCTTAGATCATAAACCACCAAGATAATACTCAGGATTATCTTGATGGATTATAGGTAGTCTTCAATTTATGACTGTAATTGAGTAAGAAATTGCTGTTGTAAGCCACCCAGAATCACTTCAAAATGAGATGGCAGCAAATAAATTTAATAAATAAAAAAAATAAATGCCGTCCTTAAGTTGGTCACCATGTGACCAAGCCTGATTTTATGACTTTTTTTTTGCAGTGGTTGTTAAACAAATGTTGTGGTCATAAAGCAAACATCACAGTTATTAGGCAAATCCATTCTGCCCAGTGGGCATTTTTGCCATTTCTAAAAACTGCTGTAAATCATGGTGATCTGACCATGGGACACTGCAATCAGAAGTACATGTAACCAGTTGTCAAAGGTCCAAAATGTGATCATAGAGTGAGGGAGGGAGGATACTGGAATTTCCAGATCAGCTTGTAAGTATTTCCAGGGGGGTTCATTAGAACTTTGAATGCTCAGTAATTAATTAGTTGTTAAGACAAGGCATGGTGGTGCAGTCGCTGGAATGCAATATTGCAGGCTAATTCTGCTGACTGCCAGCAGTCCTATCCTGACTGGCTGAAGGTTAACTCAGCTTTGATCCTTCCGAGGTTGGTAAAATGAGGACCCAGATTATTGGGGACAATATGCTGACTGTGTAAACTGCTTAGAGAGGGATGTAAAGCACTGTGAAGCGGTATATAAGTCTAAGTGCTATTGTGACCTGTACCATATTTATCTACAGGAGAATTTGCCTTTCTGATGTTCCAACTACATATTACAAGTGGGAAAACCATGGCCATGATAATGCATACTTTTTTTGACAGTGGGGTGGTTTTTTTGGCAATTTAATATTTTGTTTAAATATATCATAGTGTTTTTCTAAGTAGCAGATATTTAATGGCTGGAGTCACCATTCCTGAGAATTGTTGAGCCTACAAGAAGAGAAAACAGTTCATATTTCAAGTTTTTCTTCCATTTATTTGCACTGGACTAGCATCGCCTGATGACAAAATCTTAGTTTGTTTTTTTAGTATTTACAGCAGACAATAGTACTTCTAATCTTCAGCAAGAGGTTTTTTTTTTAAGTGTTACTTTGAGATATACTAATTTTACAAAAGGCAAGCTGTTCAATTCAGAAGTACAATCAAAATGAATTTACCTTATAAAGGCCAAAAAATCCCAGGTCCCGCAAGACAGTAAGGGCACTAACACGTGGACCAGTTGTGATTTCTCCAGCCACTTGCAAGCGGATTTTAACAATTTCTAGTGGATTTGTGAATATCACTTGAGATCCTCCGGCCTAAAAAAGAAACAATATTGTGAACATGTCACCCCTTCAGCACAAAGAGAAGATAAATTATCCCAAATGCTATTGGAACAGGACATCGTGTTCATTTCAGTAGTGTTTCCATGAGATTTTTACATTGAAATCAACAAAGGCAGCGGTGACGAGCGCTATGAATTGAAAGTTAAACGTGGGAATTCATTCCTTAAAAGCATTTATTTTTATAGATTGCAAGATATGGCTTCTAAATGATAGACTGAAATACAAAATAAAGTGAACAACAAACATAGACAACCTATATCTAGTTGGCAAAAGGACTATGGACTGGAGAAAAAAAGACAAATTACTGGATTCCCCACCCCCACCCCCACCCCACAACACATATATGCAATTCCTGAATTTTGGCATCTATACAAAAAGTGCAGTGGAACACATGTATTTAAACAACTAATTTCCTCTCCTTTTTGAAAGTTATTGAACTGAAAAAAGGTATATCTCAAATAGTATTTTGCAGTTGTTTCTAATAAATTTGAACCCCCATTTCTTTCTGCATAAGACAGCTCTATTTTATTTCATTTCTCCAACCAATACAGTACTACCACTGAACTCAACAAATTAAAAGTTCTATTTGGACATAGGGTAATGATTTGGCCGTTAAAAAGGCTACTTTGAACAACTGCTAATAAACCTTAAAAGAACATTTTGGACTAAGTATGTCATTAATAAAGTTATTCTTTTGTACAGCAACTGATAAGCTTGGAGGAAAAATAGAGATACATAGTAGTCCTGGCAGAACATGTATAGACTTGATCCATATTCTTATTCTCTTGGTCACCTTTCCCTCAACCTTAACCTCCCCAGCCTTTAGGAACCTAGCATTTTGGCTGCACAGAGCAAGAATATAACTTTGTCTTTTATGCTAAATGGGAAGATATGAGTACCCTTTCCTGTATATACTATTTAATATATTATCTTTAGTCTGGTAAGCAGGGGTGTCAAATTCGATTTCATTGAGGGGGGCAACAGGGTTATGTTTCACCTTTGGGAGCCGGGGTGGGCGTGGCCAGCTCGATGTCACTTGTGTCGGGGGTGCCAGTGGTGGCCCAAGTGCTTTGCCAGTGAAAACAGGCTCCCAAGCTCCATTTCGGCTGCAATGGCCTCCTGCAACCCTCTGCCAATGAAAACGGAGCTCAAGAGGGCCACATGCAGTCCTCCTGAGCTCCGTTTTTGCTGGCAGAGGCACCACGGGCTGGTCCTTCGCTGTTTCCAGGGTGGCCCCGCGGGCCAGATCTAAGAACCCCGTGGGCCGGATCCAGCCCCCGGGCCTTGAGTTTGACACCCCTGAGTAAGAGGAAAGAGAAAACAACTGTTAACTGGCTTGGCCTAATCTGTTCAAAGGCCAGATTAATTAAAGTAATTAATTAGTTAATTAAAAATTAAGAAGGCATCATAGACCACAATACCCAATGCAACCTACTATTCCTAGATGCCCTTGTCCCCAACCCACTAGAGCAGATTTGGAAGGCTACTGGTGGAGAGATATCAGAATTCAGAAACAATATTTCATGAAGGAAAGCTTTTTTCATTTTATTTACCTTACTGTAGCACAGTACACAATAGCACAGAGTTTCTAATAAAAAGCTACAATTTAAAATCAGTCAGTATCTTTTTTTGTACTTATAGATTATCACTACTGCAGAGTTTATCTCAAATGACCCATCAGGTGTGTTGGACTACCATAAATTTCAGTCAGAATGGTTAATGGGCTTACGGATTGAGAATTATAGAATTTGAAGTCCAAAACATCTGGAGAACACCATGATGGGAATATTGCCATAGCTGACATGGTCTCAGAAAAAATTTTCTTCAGACAGATGGAGAGAATCTGATACAGATGGGTTACATTAAGAAGGCAAAGATTATACTCCATTCTTAAAAGTCTTTGAAATCAACAGTAATACTTGGGGTTATTAGAGGCCAAATCATTAGTTTCTGATGTTCAGCCAAATATGTAACTAAAAGTCCACTCTGGGCCACTCTTTTCCAGTATCCTCCACAATTGATATGAGATTAGCTATTTCCTTCTATTTGATTTTAATGAGCTGCAACTGTATCATCTCTATACTGAAATAATTAAAACAAGAATGTAACAATATTCTTCCTTTTTTAAATAATAGCTTTGTGTCTTTAATATCTTAAACAAAAGTAATCAGATGGAATAACTAGAGGTTTCCATGTTGGCAACAGAACAAGACAGACAGATATATGATAGACAGACAGAAAGATATTGCAAGAGTATAAAACTAAGCAAAACTAATACAGAATAAAGAAAACAAAGAGAAGGAAAGGCACAAAGAAAGAAGTGCAGAAAGAAAAGATAAAAAGTAGGATTTCTATTTAATTTCCTGTGCAGCAAATAAAAAAATGTAATTATAAATTTATTTCATACATTAGGTTTCCAAGTGTTTGTTTTTTCCTATTATTTATTTTTTCTAATTATTTAAGGCACAAGCCATGTGTATTTTTTTTGTTTCATTCAAAAATTCTATAAAGGTTTACAGATGTCTTTAGCTCTATTGTGGATAGTATCAGAACTTCACACTTTTGAGCATATAATAATCTCACTGCAGTTGTCAAATATCTGGGACACCTGGGATGGAGTTTTCTCTTTTTCTACATCAGAAATGAATTTGTACCATTCTGCACTGAAAACAAACTTACTATCTACATGGAATTCTTGATTTAATGGAGCATCTTGCAGCAACCAGAAAGTTATTATTAAAATGCTACATAATGCAACTCAACAAAATGCTGGCAAAAGTGAAGAAATCATCAAGGGAGTGCTCACTATATATTATACGCTTTGCAATCACACAGTTCTTTGGACAGGAACAAGAAAGCCCCCTAGCTAAAAATCTGGATAATGGTTTCCTGTGTGACACACACATATACACCAGAGGTGGTATTCAGCAGGTTCTGACCAGTTCTGGAGAACCGGTAGCGGAATATTGAGTAGTTTGGAATACGACCTCTGATTGGCACTTCCCCCATCTATTCTCTGCCTTCCAAGTTCCAGCTGATTGTCTGGGTCTTCTTTTGTTGCCCTGCACAGGAGAACTGAGCTGGAAAGCAGGTGGGTTGGGAGGAAATGGAGATTTTACAGTATCCTTCCCCTACCACACCCACCAAGCCACATCCACCAAGCCATGTCCACCAAAACATGCCCACAGAACCGTTAGTAAAAAAAATTGAATCCCACCTCTGATACACGCACACATGCACACCCATACAAGCACTTTAACATATTTAATAAAAAAATAAAAAAATAATTTAATAAATTGCCTTTAGGTCTTGATAAGAAAGTGTAGGTAGAACAAAAATGGGCAAATGGGTTGTAAAATAACTTTCCTCCAGCTTAGTTCTCCATAGCAAGGATTTTCCAAATGGCATAATGGAGAAAGCGGCATAATACAGAATGTCGTTCCATAGATACCTATACAACTGCTCTCCCCATCTGGAGACACAGTGGAAGGGTTTTTTATAGAGCATTATGAAAATAACAAATGAATTATATAAATAAATGTTCTGCCTCAAACAATGACCACATATTCTTATAATAAGTCAGGAGGAAAAGCATGTAAATTTAATAACCCTAACCACTGGACAATTTTTGTCCTCTTAAAACTAAAGATAAATCTTACATATATGCATTACTCTGGTATACAAATATATGCATTCACATTCAACCGATTAAATGAAATGAAATAGCTGAAAAGTAGGAAAGTTTCAAGTTAGAAACAATAATTTTAGAAAACAATAATTCTAAATTAATTTGGAACGTTATATAATGTTCAATTATTCATCAAATAAACATGAAACAATATTTTATTTTCAATTTTTTTATAATTCTAATTTTAACATTACACATAATTACAAATCCTTCCTAAGCATCAATATTTAGTAATGTATTTTGTGTTCTGATAAAAACATTATCTATCAGAACATTGTTCATATGCTTACTTATGGAACTCTTTATTAGTCTCGTCAGTCCATGTTACCAATCAGTAACATATCACTGCTTAATAGTTTTATTAATAATTATATAAATATTAATAATTACTGACCCTTAAGATGCCACTCAATATTTCTTGAGAAAAAGTAGGATAAAAATGTTATAAACAAGCATTCCAACAAACAGGAGCTCTGTAATGTATTGTGCAAGAACCTTAAACTGTTAAAGGTGAAGGTTCCTGTCGCACATATGTGCTAGTTGTTTCCGGCTCTAAGGTGCAGTACTCATCTCCCTTACAAAGCCAAAGAGCCAGCACTGTCCAAGACGTCTCTGTGGTCATGTGGCCGACATGACTAAATGCTGAAGGCGCACGGAAAGCTGTTACCTTTCCACCAAAGTGGTCCCTATTTTTCGACTTGCATTTTTACATGCTTTCAAACTGCTAGGTTGGCAGAAGCTGGGACAAGTAACGGGAGCTGACTCTGTTATGTGGTGCTACGGATTCGAACCACTGAACTGCCGACTTTTCTGATCGATAAGCTCAGTGTCTTAGACACTGAGTCACAACATCCCTTAAACTGTTGTGCTATTTTAAAAGAATTTACTTTGAACCTTCTACAATCTATAACACACACATACACACACACCCCAAGTTGTAAGAATCTATGCACAACACCTACAATGTTGTTACAACATTGCTCTACATTTATAAATAATAAATATATATTTTTATTCTTTTAATGTGAAACGAGTTTAAAAACTGAATGGGTTTCAGAATTTCAGGTCTACCAAACACAAGGGTAATATCAATTTCTGTATGATAGGTTTAGGTAGTTTAAATGCAAAACTGTTTTCTGTATTTTTTTCAGTAATAATTCTAATTTTTTTTTAAAAAAAAAAACCATAAATAAATCACAATATCACTAGACACCTCTCGATGGCAGTATAACCTTGAACACGTGTGTATTTCTTCTTCATTCTTCCTCATTCTTCCCCCAGGATAGAAAAACAAGGGAAAAACCCAGGATATTCATTCTTTGTCTAAAAGAGCAGCATTCAATCATTTAGGGACACAATAGAAAGTGTTAGTTCAGTACTGCTGTGCTGATTGTTATAATACAACAAAGTAAACTTGCTAATTTTGGGGGATCAAGAGGTGTCCACAACTCAAAATAACTACACAGTGAGGAAGATTTTCAAATCATTGCAAATCATTGAGATATGATGAAGTGTTGCAACCTAATGAAATGAGATACTTGTGTTAACTTCCCCTTTTCTGTATCTTAAGAGGCTACACAGAGGGCTAAAAGATAAAACTGCTAAAGCACTGAAATTTCAATTTTATGGAATATATTTTTATTTTTATAAGAATACAATGTATAAAATATATTTTAAATTAGAAGAAAAATATTTTAGCTCTATTGCTTTCAATCAGTAGATGAACAGTAGTTATTTTAATATAAAAATATGCATATCATCTAACAGCTATAATCATGTCAAATTCCCTAGGCACAAACTGACTAGATTTACTCTGAGTCTATGTATATGAGTAAATAGGGCAATAAATTAATAGTTTCAAAGATTTCCTTGGAAGAGAGTCATTGGCAGTCAGTCTACACTTAAATTAGATATAAATGGATAGATGAATAGAGTTAGAAAAAAATAAATTAGATGAAAGATAGATAGATAGATAGATAGATAGATAGATAGATAGATAGATAGATAGATAGATGGATGGATGGATGGATGGATGGATGGATGGATGGATGGATGGATGGATGGATGGATGGATGATAGACAGATAGTTTAGACAATAGCTTTACAGACTTTTTAAGAAATGAAAAATGAGTTCATTTATTTGTTTAAATAGTGTTTGGTCAAAAATATGTCACAATCTTTTTCCATTTTCTAAATAAATAAATGGTAAAGTTTTAATAGTTGCTTCCTGGATCCAAGAATCCATTCATTAATTTTATTTCTTGAAAACATAGAAGTAATTTGCTACAACTTTCTTTCAGAAATGCTATTTCTAAAATGATACAAATCCTCTAAAAGAAATGCCACAGAACACATGGAAGCATGAGGCACCTCTTTTCCGACTGTTAAAGTAACTGCACTTTTTCATATTTATATGGCTGCTATAAGATTGTGTATGACGACTTTAACTATGAAAAATAACTATTTTGTACATGTTTCTACATGTTCCAAAGTATCAACTTTTGACAATTTTACACAGCTTTTTTTTCAATTTCTGATTCTAGTTAATGCCTTGAGATTTCCTGGTGAAATCTCATCCAAGAAACAGATATGGAATTACTAACTTTAAAAATACAAGGGAATAGATTTATCATTCCAAGATCATTAAATAAGCACCATAATTCATTCTTATATTCTTCCCATTATTCTCAACTGTATTTTATCTGTGATCTTCTCTCCATGTTTGACCATAAGTACTTGAAAGACAACTTTTCACTTTGCTTTTCTACTGCACAGAATATAAAGAGGTACAAAATCAAAATGGTTGGATACATGGCAATGCTGTTATTTAAAAACATAGCTATAATGCTGAAAAGCATATTTGAAATGAAAAGAATTTAAACTATCAAAAAAGAATGTAACACAACTTAAGAATTTCTTGACAAGTTTTTCAAATAAATAGGCAAAGGAAAGCCAATTTTTAAACTAAAAATAAACTATTAAGTAATACACAAAATCTAACAAAACATTAGAAAATGTTTAAATCTCCACTAACATTGTATTAAGTTACAGAGAAAAATAAGATGGAGACTTCTTCATTTTAATTTTTAATGGAATATCTACGTAGGAAAAATACTTTTTTACAAGCTCTGACCAGTTTGATGCTGTAAAAATAGAAGGCTCAATAATTTTCATTTTATTAGATATAACATCTTCAAAGGTGAAACCGAGGAATCAAAGAAATATGTTGGATATGTTAACATTTGGATCTGCCTTTAACAAATGTCTATTTTGACAGTTGGGATGAACAGTAACATTTAATGATTTATAGACCTTCTGTATTTGATTCTTGAGGTCTTATTTTTGAATTAAATCTATGACACTATTTCTATTCATTATTTATTATGACAATTTCACAGCATTATATGGTTGCACATAGACGACAGCTAAACTTTTATTGTAATTTTTAAAAATTATATGTTTTTAATATCAGTATGATATGATATAAATCTTTTGTTTGTCAGTTACAAAAGAATACATCCTATGATCAATCATCAATACTTTAATATTTAATATTTAAAATCTTTAATATTTTAAACCTGTGAAGCTAAAAGGCCTGAATGCCCACAAAAAAAATGAGGGAGAGTGTTTTAATAATTGATATATTTAATTAATCAATCAGTTTTAACTAAGTAAAAACTAATTAATAATTAATTAGATCATTCAATTAGCTCTTTGCTAAATGTTCCCATAAACTCATGTTTATGAACATTTAATATATCAATGAAATTTAAATATCAATGAAATTTAAACCTAGAGAAAGCAATATTACCAGGTACTGACAAAGCCTATAATATTCTGCTTTGCAAAATAATATATCTGCTTTTGTTAAGATTGCTAGACTGTGATGAATAAAGCATTTTTTAATTTAGACTGAAGATAAAATCAACTCATATGAGTAGTTTCAACCCTGCAAAATGTGCCAGAAGCTACAAAGCTCATCCCTTCCATAACAAGCATCAGGTGATTTCAATGTTGTGTCTTTTTCCAATTCTGAAGAGTGATTAAGTCAATAAAAAAAAAAAAAACATTCCAGGCTTTGTGGGTATTGAAATTACAACTCTGAAAAATCCAACTACCTAAGCCAATATTACATATGAAGTAGAAGCATTCCACACTAAATATAATCTTGGCTCCTATAAAGAAGTTAGAAACATACTGTATGGTAATTTACATAAACATAATGGCCGCTGAATTTCAAAGCTTTCAGGATGCTTTACACATAACTTCTCCCAAGTTCATTTTCCTGACTTTAAGAAGGCACCTACCAAATAAAGTAACTGATCAGATCAAATGAAAAAGAGTTCATTTTTTTCAGTCTACACTTGCATAAGGACAAAGCTTTCCAAGGAAAAAAAGCTACAAGTATTAAAGAGTTTTATTCCTCAAAATAGTATAACTCAAAATATAAACATTACATTTTACAAGGCTTATGGGTCACTCCAATCAACCAACTCTAAATGACAGATATCTATACAAATATGTAATTTAGAATAAAATATAATGGATAAGAGATGTAAGATTAAATTCAATGTTATAAACAATCATATAAATCAGGAATCAACATTACAATAATTCAATTCAATTAATTATCTAGAAAAATAGTCACAGCAGGTCTCCCTGTAAGTCCTCATGAAATAGTCAAATTATCACTTATTCATCGTTTTCTTACTGAATCTCGGTGGTTCAATAATGGGGATTGGGAATTGCAAATGTAAATGGAGGCACATAATTTCCAAATGTCTCCCACCCTTGCTATGGGAATAATGCAGCAGATTAAAATGACACTGTTGTATGAACTACCATATACTCACAAAACATGGCGATTCCACATAAATAGTGTAAGCAGTACTGGATAAACCGGTGTAAATAACCTATTATTCTGCAGGGCTTCTTACAGAATATTATATAGAAATGTTGTGTTTGCAGTTTCAACATGATAGAAATATCATACATGACACATGATCATTTTTAACTTATCTGCTATGAATAGTACTTTTTAAAATTAAAAGAAGTTTATTTACAAGAAAGCTAGGCAACACGAAACTTAAGATATTGGATTTCACTTTTATTTTTCATCTATCTGTTGAATAGTTGCTGAGATAACATTACTGGTTCTGCCTGTTATTCACAAAAAACTGCCTGTTATTCACAAAAACTTCAGCAATAATAACTATGTATCTCCATCCATGTATAAGCCTAGATTAAAACATTTTGTATTATGAAATATATCTGTTCTGTTTACTAATTTAACTAAGGGAAATGCTTCTTTCCAAACCTCCTTACACAGGTGCTCTAAAGTTTTAAAAAATCTGCAATGAAAATAATTTTTTTTCATTGAAGAAGTTCATATACAAGATAGAGAAGGAACATAAACTTAAGATATTGGTTTTCACTTTTATTTTTCATCTATCTCTTGAACAAATGCTAGAGGCATAATGGAACTTTACACCTATAAAGTGTGTGTCTTATCACTGGTTCTTTTCTTTTTCTACTTGACCACTAAGACATAATTAAATGGAATCTCAGCTTATCCTGAGGGCTTCAACAATGGTCCAAAGCTGATGGTGATGAAATGAATTCATTCAAGGTGGCAAATTTCCAGGGAAGTTTTATATGGATAGACTGGACTTAAGTTCCATAAGACTTCCCAAGTAATTCATATTAGGGTATAATTCAGCTCCTAAAGCCAAAGAGGTTTCAAGTGAGACAATTCCATCAGGAATTTCACTATCACCCAATCCATTTATCTACACCACAGATAAAGAATGGTTGCATTTAAATCAAGCAACGCAATTACATCAAATCAATTCTGAATGGACAGTAAAAATTAAAACTGTAAACACCTCCGCCCCCCAAATACACACTTTTGTGTGCCAACTTTAGGCAGCCTAAAAACTCTGATAGAAGAAAAATTAGGAACTTCATGTTGTTCAATAATCTGGATCTGGATTTTCTGTAAATTCTTTGGAAATTCCAACATGAATTTTCTAATTTTCTTCTATCAGAGTTTTAGATTGCCTAAAGTTGGCATGAGAAAGTGTATATGTGGGACAGAGGGAGGAGAGTTTATAGTTTTAATTTTAATTTTGTATTTTGATTATATCAAAATGTTTAGTTACAAAAAATGCAGGGCACCAGATTAGGAAACGCTGTTATAAAACAAGCTTAAGAAATGCATCTGATGATTGATCTGTATTGAATAATACCTAATACTGGTGAAGGAATCCTTGTTTTAGACAGGGGGGTGGAAGAGGAGAGGAGAGAAAGAATAATGAAACATTATTCTGTCAGCTGCACTAGCACGGTAGAGTATTACTATATTACAATGTCCTAAATTATTGGAAAGAACTTGACGTATATGACTTCAAGGTAGTGCCTCACTGAGGAGGAGGAGAAAGAGAATCTCCAACAACTCCAGTTAAAGAATTGTGGTTTTACATTGTTGGAGATTCTCTTTCTCCTCCTCTTCAGTGAGGCACTACCTTGAAGTCCCTTTAGAGTTTGCATGCCCTGAGGAAGATGAAAGCTATGCCACATGTTCAACTATACTGGACAGGTTTCATCTGAGTGTCTTCCATAAATAATATGGTGAGACATAATTTGAAAATAATAATTTATCCATACCAAAATAATTGTTACCCAGATGAACAAGGACCATGCTAAGTATTGGAGTTCTTAGATATCTGTTAATGAATGAGCTTCAGAAATCAGGAAGTTTCCAGAGCAACCAGCACCAATAGCTGCAGGACTACTATAAGAAAAGCTCTTCACCTATCACAAATACGGAGAGATTAACACCACTGGCACTGACAAAGTTATCAGCAGTCAATTGCAAAGGCCAGCTTTATTTGCAAAAACTTACATCTGTAATGAAACTTTTAATACTACAAACAACATTGCCTTCCCAGATCCTTAGTAGGTGGATGAAAATGCCAAATTATTCAAATCGTTTAATTGACTATGTGACCAACCATAATAATAACCTTAAAACATAATAATCTAAGGATAAAACAAAATAGTAAAACTCAAATTTTGCATGCATAAACTTAGAGCAAATTCAGAAGAGATTATTCTGAACAAATATTTAAAGAATTACTATAAATTAAATAACTATCTTTTAGCCTTTGGGCATACAATTCTTCTAGATTAGATTAGGGTAGATTAGTAGATGTGACTAGGATGAAAAAGTGGTAAAAGCCAAGATAAAAATGAAAGTGTGGTTTAAATTTAATTAAGTTTCTATGACCCCGCTTTTAAGTATTTAGTGATTTCTTGTTTATGTCACATTAAAATTTAGTGACAATTTTAAGAAAGATGGTGGCTGTATTTATGTCTTTCTATGGTCACCTGCAACTATTGAACACAATACGATGTACCCTCTACATCAAATTGAGTTCAATAATTACAGTCTCATTTATCTTTCACTTTGGATTTAAAATTAACCAGGACAGAATACACTATAATTATTTATCTTCCTATCTTTAGGATGACAAAATTGAAACTTAAGGAAAAGATTCAAACCACAACCACCACATCATGATCGTGTTCATGATCATGATCATTTCATCTTATCTGGGATTAAAAAAAAAATTAAGGAAATTTAAGGAAAATATACCCTCATCCTCCCTTGTAAAAGAACACATGACACGTATCCCTGCAATAGCTTTTCTAAATCAAGGATTCCTTTGCCAAGATTAGGCTTTCTATATTCAGACCCATCATCAGTGCAGTCTTAAGCTTGTCTTACAACACCCTTTCCTAACCTGATGCCCTGCATTTTTTTGCAACTCAACAGCATGGACATAACCTTCGTTCATGGGAAATTATGAAAGTTGATGTACAGCATATCTGTATGCCATCAGATTGGAGAAACTAATTTAGAACAAGCAGAAAGACATACATTATGTAGGATCTAGCTATCTCAATTCTGTGCATCCAGCTTTGAAAAAGATACTAAAACATAATGAAACAAGGCCACCCACAGGGAGACAACACAAGCCTCGTCCTATCTACCTAGCGCTGATCTTTATTTAAACACTTGAGTTCAAAGGAAGTCTTGGGCTGTTTGCCATCAAACATCTACTGCCAGGAAATTATGAAGAATCACATAATTAATTTTAGAAGAAAATGCCAGCAGAGAGTTGTAGTAAACATGGTTTTCAAAGAGATTGCTCTTCTTCCGGACATAACTTACATAGAACAAATGCAAAACATTGCTTATTTAGGAAAAATAATCCCAGTGGACAAACTACCACAATGAAGATAATGTACAAAAATATTGTAATAATATTTTAATGTTACTTAGGTTTCATCTGATAACTTTTATTCTACATCATTTAGTTTTTCTGTTTTAATTTAATTAATCCTGCTTATAAATTGAAAACTCTATAATTAAAAAAAACTTTTTAAAACTTTAAAATACCTCTCCCTTAAATACATCTTCAGTTACAGAGTAGGTAAGCTATCTGGCAGTACATAACAGGTCATTGATCAAACAGAGCATCTCTTTATCTAAGATGAATTGCAAAAAGGGACTAGGTCTGTCCTATTTACATAACACTGAATAAATATAATTGCACAATTACCTACATAGTGTGCTTTTTGGAAGAAAGAATGTACAAATTTCTCTGTTATTATTAAAAGAGAGTTTGGTACAATTGGTTTTGTATTTCTACATTGTTTTCAGCAGGAATTTAACTGATTTAAAAGAATGACCTCATCGTTCTTATGACAGCCGAAATTTACCAGTGAGCTCCACCAGCTCTTTCCTACCCACTGATCAAAGTGAGTTAAATGAACAGCACTCTGTCTTTAAAATGTCATTATCTTTAACAAGAGTTCATTTCATGCAAAATGGATTTATAATTGCTCCAACAAAATAAAATCAACACCCCTCCCCCCAATATTCCTATATCTTTATAGAAACTGGCAAAACTGATCAGCAGAAATTGCATACACAGAATGAATGACTTGTTTTTTAAAGTATACTTTATGAGAAGTGTACTTTATGAAAACAAAGCATAACACATATAAAACATTTTAGCTATGCTCTACATTAGAAATACATGAAGTGCTTAAATTAATAATATAAAAACTATCAATGATGAACAATAAGGTTACTTCTGCAGTTTGTGGCCTTTAAGCAAGTCACATTTAAACCATAAAAGCTCAAGTGAAAAATGGCAAGAAGCGGAAGAAAAGGAAACAAGATAAATACTAACTGGAAGTGGGTCTTAAGCCCGCTTTTAGATTAATACAATGGTAAGTAACTATGTCTATAACCATTTATACTTCAAAATGCCAAGCAATCCTCCAACTCAAAATAATTCCTCCAACTCAAAATAATTATTAAGCCACAAGTTTTAAAAACAACTAAACTGTTCTCCCTTCCAATATTAAATTGTTGCCATTAGCTTATTAATTTAAAAACAGCTTGATTATTTATCCAGTTCAAATTAAATCCTAAAGTTGGTGGGTTGATTTATAATTGTGTTTATCATCCTAGTGAAAGAGAAACAGTATACTTACACAGCCCCCAGCAAGAATTTCTGCTGGAAAAGGAATAGAACCATCTCTGTGCATAAATTTGTCTCTCACAAAATCATTTACCTTAAAAAAAACATTAAAAAAACATATACAAACTTTTAAAATTAAAGTGTCAATATACATTTTCAAGTATAAATGTTAAGTAATATCAGCAGTATTGTGTGTATCTGTGTCCTTGGGTGGATTTTACTCACCTTATCAGATTTATAGGGGCGTGCATAAATGCAGAATAATGCCTACCATCCCTGTCCTATTGTCCCCAATTATTAGTTCCTATTTCTTATAGTTAAACTTATGTTTATTCTTATTTCTACTGTACTGTAAGCTTATGACAAAATAAATAAATAAATATAACACAAGAATTCAAGTATCAGAGGTTGTTTATACATAAAAAATTAAGCTTTGCATCCATATATTTCTGAATTATACTTCAAAAAACATACTACTGGTCAGTCTGAACTTAATGCTTTCTACAAACATATTTTTGAAGAAATATTTTGTAAAATTAAAATGTTAAAAATAAATTTTATTTTAAGCGATTACAATTTAATATTTGAATTGCTGTTTACTGGCAAGTTAATTAACAAGTCTCTTTTTCTGTATTAGTCCAGTTAAATAAGCAATGAGGTAAAAAGTAGCAATAAAGTTTTCTGCATTTTTAAAAGAAGTACGCAAAGGTCCTGCATCAAACTTTTAATTTGAAATTGCCACATGGAGGATTCTCACCCAAAATACAAAAGAAAGTAAACTACAAACATGTAACAACATACTGTACAAGTATAGTTTTTCCCAAATAAAATATACCAATGCACACTTTAAGCATATAACCAAAATACTGAAGATTGAAAATAATACATTAAGAATGACTCAATGTTTTGCTCTAAACTTACAGTAAGCTTTATGGCCTTTTCTGGAGCTACCCCCAGGAGCTGCGGCAGAAGACCTATAAAATATAAAAAAAATATAGCAGTTAAGTATACCAATAAAATAGATTGTTATTAATTTTGCTTCTTAAGGGGAATGGCATCTTAAGAGCAATTTTAAATTATTATGTTTAGCAAGATTATCTGTATGGATACTATATAAAATACATTTTACATGTGCACATACACACATGCAAAATTCAGCATTGCTTTGATTCAAACAATAATTATATATATTTAGAAATATGAGAAAATGATAAACATAATTGAAAAAACTCATGTTTTACTTAGCTTTACTTGGACTTTTATAAAAATACTGTATTAGTTCTTCCCCATATCTCCAAAACCAGGAAGGCAAAGTGGGCTGATAAACAGAATTAGAATGATTGCCAAAGACAGCTACTCTTTGCTTCTACAATTAAAAGTCTGTATTTTCTGAATTTCTGACTTCAACCTTCTTCCTTTAGACTTACTCTCTTCTTTCACAACTACATAAAAACATACACAAAATAGATCCGAAAATTCCTGGTGTAACTTGCATTGTGGCATTTATTTATTTATTTGAATCATGTTCTGCCTTATATTATAATGAATACTCAAGATAGCTGATAACATTTAAAAAAAGATGAAAATTAATAATAAAGTAGCATTATAATTTATTTTTATAATAATGCCGTGAATATACTTTGTGTAAAAGGAAGCCATACTTCCAAAATACAATCTCATTTTTGCAATATCTCCTTATTCTAAGATGTAGGCAACTTGATGGTCTCCAGATTTCCACATGGAAATCTAACATGTTATAGTTAGAGCTGATAGAAGCTGACAGTCCAAAATACTAGAGAATCAGATTATCTATTTTTGCTGCAGTGAAATTACATGCAGATGTACTACTTGACAGCTATTAGCAATATGCACATCTTCTACAATGTCCCATTGAATTCATTGGACTTTATTCTCAAAGAAGTGTACACTGAAATGCAGTCTGTTGTGTAGAAAAACAAAATGTTATATCTGACCAGTTTTTAAGGGGTGGATTGATAGCCATAAGAGCCATGCTCAGTCCTTAGAATCTGGTTTTAAAAAGATCATATGAAAAAGATAAAAATTGTGACTTCCGCTTTGCAGGGCTTCAGCAGCAGGCAGCAATCCGCGATCGTGTGCGGTTTCTGTCTGGGCTCGCCGCTGGAGCGCCCCGAGCCAGCTGGTTTCAGGGCTAAGCCACCCGTAGAGGTGTTGAAGAGGGGAGGAGATCGCCAGCAGGGTCGAGGAGAGCCACATCTCTTCTCAGCTGGTCAAAGTCCCTTTCCCGAAGGCGGTAGGAGCGGTGGTCAGAAATGGCCACCTCAAAGAAGCACTCAACCAGAAAAAAAAGTGCAGGAAGAAGATAAGAAGTGAAAGTTTTGGCTGACCAGGATAAAAAACAGCAACTAAGGTACCCTGGAATTTAAATTTTATAAAAGATAACATCGCTCCCAAAGAAGAGTCGCAAGCAGTGAAAGAAAGTGAAAAAGGAAAGATTTCTTCTTCTTCTCTCTCCTTCCTCACATTGACAACGAAGAGAGCTGAATAAGAAATTGAAAAAATCCACTTTGGCACCAATAATTAAGCTGAAAATATAATTAAATGCCAAAGGGACAATAAAGATTTCTGGACACTAAAAAATCCTTTTTGTCTATAAGTAGGAAGGGAGAGGAAAAGAATAAGAACAGGATCTGGAAGGAGGAGACTGCCTGGACTTCAAAAGAATTTAATGTAAAATCTCAAAAAGACTTCTAGAAGATACATTTTAACTGGAACTGGGTTACTAAAATCTCAATAAGACTTCTAGAAGATACATTTTAACTGGAACTGGGTTACTAAATAGTAACCCCAGGAAGAGAAAGTGTAAAAAGAAACAGCTTGTGTGTATTTGGATTGCTTGGTGACTTTGGGATTTTTGGATATTATATTTGAATGATTAAAAACAATTGGGTGGTTGTTTAAAAATATTTACAATGGCACTATCTCTGGATGAACTGAAAATGAAATTTAAAAAATATTAAGAAGAGACACAAGAAGGGAAGGGCTCCTTTGGCTCCGTTTTTCAATTCTAAGAAATGGCGGTTCGTAACTATGAGAAACAAGAAAAGAAACTGCGCAACAAGAAGATTGCGACAAAGAAGAAGCCATCTTTAATGAACAAGTAAGTCTATCTGGGGAAGAAAGGGAAAAGGGGATAAAGAGAATGGAGAATTTAAGACTTAAAAAAACAACCAAAAAAGGGGAAAATAATTTGAAAAGTGGATATAATGTTGGATAGCAACAGAAAAGGGGAATACAGAAGAGGGAAATGGAGGTGGAGAGATAGGGGTGTAAAAAGGGGAGAGAGAAGAAGAAAGGGAAGAAGGAAAGGAAGAGAAGTTACAAAGGTCTGGAGCAAGATGTAAAGAAACAGGACCTATTCAGAGATAATGGGTGAAAATCTAACTGAAAAAGGGATTCTGTGAAGGTACATAAGATGGTATTTTTATATTTTTAATAGAAATAATGTTAGAAAATTGGAAACAACATATGATTTAAAAGAGGGATAAAATAGTGTAATTTAGTGAAATTTTTGTGAACAAAATAAATGAAATAAAATAAATGAGAGAATTGAATTAGGAATGAATGGGAACATTTTAATTATTCAATGTTTTATAAAATATAAGTGAAGTGGGGGGGGGAATTAACTATGGAAAGTTTGTAAGTGTTCCCATAGAAGTATATTTATCTGAAAAGTAATGCGTAAAATGTTAAGATTTAAATGAATATTAATATTAATGATAGAATTGAATTGGTATGGATTGTTGTTCTAATTATATTATACATTTATAATTTTTTCTTTTTTTAAAATACAGTATGTAGTTTTAGAAAGTACCAAGCAGAATCCGAATGGAAGTTATGTATTATATTAAGTGTTATAATTTTAGGGGAAAGATATAAAGGCGTCATACTCCAATCAGTGATTACAGGAGAAATTTTGTTTAATGAGAAAAGATAGTAGACAGTTGAAACAGGACAAAGAATATAAGCACAATGATTTGAATTGAGATGAAATAAATAAAATAAAATTAAGAAAGTTAAGAGGGGAGAAACTATATTGAAAATGTAGAATAGTAATAAGATATGGAATGGAATATAAAAATGAGCATGAACTTGAATTTGTGTCTGTACGAAGAGATGTAACCTGGGTCTATGCTGCTTTCAAAAAAAGATGTTTTATGTTTTTTATGTTTTATGTTTTGTTTGTTTATGTTTGTTTTCAAAAATCAATAAAATTTTCAAAAAAAAAGATAAACATTGCTTTGCTCAAAACAATTGGAAAACCATTAAAATTCAGAACCACTCTGCTCATGTTTTGTCTTTTGCAAAAAAACCAATGGTGAAAAGCAGGATGAAACGCTTGACCTATTAGAAACATGGCCAGGGTTTGTCTATTGACTTTTGAGTTAAAATCTCCTGAGCCAGAATTGCATCATAGGATACTGAACAACTATCAAAATTTTATTTATTACTTTTAAGACATTCTGGACAAATAATAAAAAGGGGAGTCACTGAAACAGAGCAAATGACTTAAAACTGGGGAAAGCGAGAGAAAAAAGAACTTTTTTTTTGAAAGACTGTTGCTGAGCAAGACAGTAGTTAAGTGAATTTTGCTGCATTTTATAACCTTTCTTGCCAGTTGTTAAGTTCATATCGCAGATACTAAGTGAATCTGGCTTCCCAATTGACTTTGCTTGTCAGTAGATCACATAATGTGATCAAGTGGTCCTAGGACATTGCAATTTTCCTAAATATGAACCAGTTGCCAGGCATCCAAATTTTGATAATGTGGCTTTGGCGATGCTGCAATGGTCTTAAGTATGAAAAATAGTCATAAGTCACTTTTTCTGGTGATTTAACTTTGAATAGACATTAAACAAGTGGTTATAAATGAAGGACTACCTATCTAGAGATTTGGTGAAAGAAAACAAATGACATGATTCATGGATTTGAGGATTGAAAAATATGGGAAAAAAGTGACAGGTTGAAGGGATCTGTATAACATCTAAAAGGGAAGGATTATAAGATTACACTTATTTGTTGGAGAGAAGATTGGGACTTTCTGTTAAGGTATTTCATAACTTTAGTTTCTTTCTTGCACCTATTTCTTTTTTTTCCTTTCACCTTTACATTTGACTTCTACTGTATGTAAACTCTCAATAAATATAAATAAATAAAAAAGGAAGGAAAGTAGATATGGTGAACTACTGATCAGTCAATTTGACATTCAGATACTAAAATTCTAGAATTAGGGCTGGAATAGAGAAAGGTATTGAGAAATGGATTCTGTATTCTTAAAAAACTTCTATTAATGACTTGGAAAAAGAGAAAGTGCTGCAGATCACACAAAATTGGATAGGACACTTAATATTCTAGAAGGCAGAAATAAGAACCAAAGCAATCTTGTTAAGTCAAGGAAACAGACGGAAAGCAAAAGATTTAGAAAGAGAAAAATGGAAAGAAATGCAATTAAAAAATAGAAATTAAATACACAGGTGATACCTGATAGTAGTACTTAAAAATACTTTGTAGTTGATTGCTAAACGAATATGAGTTAGGAGTGTGAAATAGCTTAAAAAAAGTAAACTTTTAATTGCATCAACAGAGGCATAGTTTTCAAATCACAGGAATTAATACTTTATTTCTTTAATCCCTACATCAAGTATTATATCCAGTTTTGTATAACAAAATTTAAGACCACCTGTATTATGTTCAGGAAGAAGAACAGGGATGATTGACGACTATAAATTAAGTCCAACTGAGTTTGACAGGAGCATGAATGTTTTACCTAAAGAAAAAGTGAAGGATAGCAATCCTCAAGAATGTGAAAGGATATCCAAGAAAAAAAGATCAAAATATCTTTATTATCACCCCAAATGCAGAATACAAAACATTGGATTTAAATTATATCAACTGTAATTGAATTTTAAATATGTTTGAAAGAGTATAAATTTCAACTATTTAAGAATGGAACCAATTATCTGACAGGTTGGTAAGCAATCTACCATTTGATCCAGTTCTGAAAAGCAGGCTAAAAAGCTTGAACCTAATAGTCTGTAGAGATTCTCAGTCATCCAGGTCATAGTTGTCCTAAAGATGTTTGTTCAGGAGACAACTGGACTTTCTTGTTTTTATCTTTTGAAGATGTTTCACTTCTCAACCAAGATGCTTCAGCTCAAGACAGTGGGGAATGGAAGAATTTATATTCTTTACCAATTACCAGCTGCTAAATGTCTTCAAAACAAAAAACAAGAAAGTCCAGTTGCCTCCTGAGAAAGTAGGAGGAATTTTGGGACTTGAACTTAATAGAAATAGAGCCAGGGATTGTCTAGTGACTATAAGTTCAATAGATTCAAAGATCAAATCAAACAGAAATTGGACAGCTTCTCTATATCTTATTTCTGTAGTTTGATGGTCAAATTGGCTATTTCCAATACTTTCATTAGCCATACAGGGGCAAAATGGACTGATGGTTTTGCTTAATATAAGGCGATTTGGCTATCAAAGCATTCCTTCCACCAGATATATTTATTTATTTAGAAAGGCCTATATACCACTTTTTACTTGACCTTCCAGAGTAGTTTTCAAGGCCAGAGTAAAAACCTAATAAATTTAATTACACACACACACAATCACATATAGAATGTATTAAAGAGATTATTAAGTATATTTTTTTATATCTGCTTAGGCTTACAGTAGATGCCCTATTACTTAATGAGACTTACCTTAAGAAAACAGCCAAGGAATTTATACGCTTTATATATTTCAAATGTTTGAGAAAATAAAAAAATGTTTTTGTAGCTTGCTATTAAAATAAGAACACTAGGAAGATACAATTAATAAAAAGAATGTTTCTGCATCCAATAGAATCATGGTGAATATGATAAAATGCAGGTTAAATTTTATAATGGAGAAGAGATGTGGGTAGATAATATGGCATGATGTCATTAAAATGAAAATCCTTGACAGTTCCTCTACTAAGGACTGATTCTTAAACATAATGTTGAGGATCTCAATATGGATGTCTCAACTGTGTTGTGCATGGAGTAACTGTTCCTTTTTTCATTCAACAGGATCAAGACTTTTTTCCCTTTTTAAAGAGACTCCTAAAATCCACAAGATGGTATAATTCATGTTCAAAAAAGAGAGAATTTGAAACCCAATCATAAATACTGTGCTATGTTTTGGTAAATAAAAATTAATCATTCCAAAGACGTACATAGTTAAATGCAAGCATTTATATTTGGGGTGCACACTTCTCCAAAGAAATGCTTTTTCTATAATCTAAAATTCCTGTTCAACACTTTTGCATTTCATATATAGAATAGGGGTTGGATAAAATTCAGAATAAAAATAAGCATAAAATACCCTGTGTTTGAATAACTTTTTGGATTAATACAATTCATAAGAATATAAGAGACAAATATTGAAAGATTTTCCAGTGTACTGTAAGTTTATTTCATTTACGATCATAATGATCTAAAACTAATTTTTAATTGCAAGTAAATGACAATGCTCTAAACCGTATTATTATTTTAAAATAGTAGTCTGATTTTTTTTTAAGACCAAGCAAAATGTGAGAACTTAGAATGGTTTAGAAAGGATAACAGCATTCACATGAATTTAATATATTTATTATATTAAATATGAATTCTACTTTTTTGAAAAAATGTGTGTATTTGTGTTCAGTTTTTCAATTATCACTATAGCAATCAACCAAATCAGAGGCAGAAGATTTTAAAACGCAACATTATTCTGGCATTCTATATCATGTACTTAGAAACCATCAAAAGCAGAAGAAAAGCAAAATAATTGAGGGGAGGGGGGGTTGAAAATGAAACATTTGCCAGAAGGAAGCAGCTGTAACTCTGCAGTAGAGCAGATGTTTTGCATCATAAAGTCTAATGTTCAACCATAGTGCTTAAAAACAGGTAAAATGCCTGGAAAACAGAACTGGTCATAGTAACAATATTGCATAGTAACAATATTGAACTGCTTCCAAGTAATATAGCTTCAAACCCTTTAAATTTTTAACAACAGCAAGCTATGTTAAAATAAAAACTAACATCCCAAAATATCAATGATATATTGTTATTTTACAAGCCTGGGAACAGGTTATGAATTAGAAAAAAAACCCCTATACTTTACATATAATCAATTAAATTTACTCCGAAGTTGTTGCTTTTAAAGCATTGAAAAGAAATACCTTTTACTAAAAAAAAAAACACAAAGAAAACATGTTAAGGTTTTATTAAAACCAATAGCATATCATTTGCACTAATAATATCAATGAATGAGCCTAGGGTACCTAAGACAGCATCTCACCCTAATAGGATTGGCCTATCCACTGGTGACAGAAGAATCGGCATACTGCGGACCCTGTTAGTCAAGGAATTTTAGTTGACAAGAAGGGCCTTTTCTGCCATGGTTTCCACCCTCTGGAACATCATGTTTGTTGAAAATGTGCCTCCATCCTCTTGACCCTGTCATAAGAATCTCAAAACCTGGCCATACCAATTGGCCATGGTGGAATTGATTAATGGTCTAGGAAGAAGATCCTACCCACCAGCCCATTATATTCTGGTTTTAAAATTAATCTTTGTTTATTTTATTTTATTTTTTTAATTTTTTTCATGTTTGGTTTTATGATGTTAAGTGCTTGAAAATAAGATGGCTGGCATATACATTTAATAAATAAAGGTGTATTTATCTTTTATTGGACTGTTTTCATATTTATTAGATTATTGTACGCTGCCTTTTTATACAGGTGCCCTATAAATTTGATTATTAAATAATAAAACAACATTTTAAAAAGTATAGAATTTATTTGCTAAATAGTTATGTCTGGAACATTAATCTATTATTAGTCAGATAGAAAGATAAGCAATACATTTTGAGGCTAGATTCTTCCTGAGATTCCTATGAGACAAAGTTTAGATATATTTATTGTCAGACTCACTTGCATTTTAACTTTTCCCTCCTTGCTGCTTGTTCTCTTTTAAAATTATAATTCCAATTATACTTGTATTTCCAGAATTGAGATAAAATACAGTAAATGTTCCTTCTAAGGCATTTACTGAATCTGCTACTGCATTGGTAGCTGTGGCATACTTCCCAATGTTCAAGAAAAGCCATGTGTCTTTGTGATTTCAGTTTCATCACTCCATCTAGTTCTGTGGTCAAAAATAAAACTGCTGGCAACTCAGTCATCAAGACACTAAAAAATTTAAGAGCAGTTTGTCTCTTCAACAGTTTGTCTCTTCAACCTTTTGGCATGATCAAAACAATTTTTTCTGCACAGGAATATATATATATAAAAAACTTGGGTCCTTTGCTACAAGAAAAAGATGTAGCAACTCATGATTACTGAGGATGATTTATTATGTTTTTTCTTAAGCTACAGTGTTGACCTCTTGATCACCATTGCTATATGTATTGTAGAAATATATTTAGGGGAAGCCATTAGTTAACATCAGAGGACTTTAAATTTGTCTGAGAGCAGGCTTTGAAGTAACTGTGCATTTTGCATAGGAGTAGCTGTTCTAGCTAAGTGAGACATATAAGATCTGTTAGGAGAAAGTACAATTAATAAATGAAAAAATACTTATAATCATATACTACAAAGGAGAAAATACAGTATTATAATTTGGAGCCATAAAAATGTTCTGGAATAGTAGAACAGCCCATAATATAAAAATTATGACAAGATTTGCTTTATTAAACAAGATTGCTTTCTTTAAATAAATAAATAAACTTGCTTATGTTAGGTTTTGTTTGTGGGGGAGAAATGCCCAGAAAAAAATACAGTATATTAGCGAGATGATTCGTTGTTGGTTTTGAAATTGGGGTGAGGGGCCAGATCCAGACCCAGTGAAAATACATGATCCAAATTGGAAACAATCAGTGCAATACAGCTCACATTTTGTAGCAGAAAACCAAGAGAATGCCGAAAGCTCCAATTTGAACTCAAGATGGATGGATGATCAGAACTAAGAAAATATAACAGGCATCAAACCTCTTGAACATCTGGATACTGACCTCTGTATAGCCCAAAGAATCCTTCATAACGTAGCACTTTCTTGAAGCAATCAAAGCTACTCTTGTACATTAGCTCTCCAACAAATGAGCCAGTGGAGCGCTGGTTCTGCATTCGTGTTTTCACCAGATCAATTGGATACACAGCAGTGGCTCCAACCGCTGTTAAATAAGGAGGAAAGAAAGCCTCTGTATTAAGCCTCACAGCCTCAGGTTTATTTAGAGTTCATAAACTGCATGAGGGACCAGACCAGAACATAATATTTAATCCTCCCCACTCTGAAATTCCCTCCCCCATTTTTTTTTCATCCAATGCAATATCATACTTTTTCTGAATTTCAACTATTTTATTCTTCTGCCCTTGGCTTTTATTTGAGAGGAATAAAAAAGGTGAAAATTGTACAAAATGTTAGGGATTAATGACAAAAAGGGTAGGGGAGAATGTCTTCTACCTTTCCTGGAAGCTCCCATTTCAAGATCAATTTCTTTTGCTTGAGTTATGAGTCAAAACTGATGACAACCTCCCCCCCTCCCCCCGATCTGAACCCAAACTGCATGGGTTTTAGCAATCATTCATTTAACAATCAGTCATAAGAAAAGTGCTGTTTTTAAAGTTAAACAAGGACAAACCAAATATCCTTTTTCTCTGTTAACTTTTAGTTTAATGAACAGCTGAAAATAAGAATGAAACAAAGGACTTTACAACTAAGATGTTATATATTAAGAATGACACGATGTAGAAGTAGAATTCTTTATTGGCCAAGTGTAATTGGACACACAAGGAATTTGTCTTGGTGCAAGTACTCTCAGTATACATAAAAGAAAAGATACATTCGTCAAGAGTCAGGAATCATGAGGTACAACACTTAATGGTAGTCATTAGGGTACAATAAGCAATCAAATCACACTAGGAAACAGTCAATATAAATCCTAAGGATACAAGCAACAAAGTTACAGTCATACAATCACAAGTGGGAGGGGATGGGTGATAAGGGATGATGAGAAGATTATAGTCGTGCAGACTTTGTAAATAGTTGAACAGTGTTGAGGGAATTATTTGTTTAGCAGAGTGATGGCTTTCGGGGAAAAATTATTCTTGTATCTAGGTGCTCTGGTGTGCAGTGCTCTGTAGCATCATTTTGAGGGAAGGAATTAAAACAGTTTATGTCCGGGATGTGAGGGGTCTGTAAATATTTTCACAGCCCTCTTTTTGACTCATGCAGTATACAGGTCCTCAATTGAAGGCACGTGGGTAGGAATTGTTTTTTCTGCAGTCCTAATTATCCTCTGAAGTCTGTGTCTGTCCTGTTGGGTTGCAGAACCAAACCAGACAGTTATAGAGGTGCAGATGATATACTCAATAATTCCTCTGTAGAATTGTATCAGCAGCTCCTTGGGCATTTTGAGCTTTCTGAGTTGGCGCAGAAAGAACATTCTTTGTTGTGCTTTTTTGGTGATGTTTTTGATGTTAGGTGTCCATTTTAGGTCATGTGATATAGTAGAACCTAGAAATTTGAAGGTCTCTCCTGTTGATACTGTGTTGTCTAGTATTGTAAGAGGTGGTAGTATGGGAGGGTTTCTTCTAAAGTATACCACCATTTCTACGATTTTGAGTGTGTTCAGTTCCAGATTTTTCCAGTTATACCACGAGGCAAGTTGTACAACCTCATGTCTGTATGCAGATTTGTCATCGTCTCAAATGAGACCAATCACTGTTCTGTTATTAGCAAACTTCAGTATTTTAACAGATGGATCATTTGAGATGCAGTCATTGGTATATAGAGAAAAGTGGAGAAAGCACACAGCCTTGGGGGGGCCCTGTGCTAATTGTACAGGTATCAGATGTAATTCTGCCTAGCTTTACCTGCTGCTTCCTGTCTGTTAGGAAGCTTATGATCCACTTGCAAGCGTATTCAGGTACCGCTAGTTGGTTTAATTTACTTAGAAGAATGTCTGGTATTGAATACTGAACTTAAGTCTACAAAGAGGACCCTTGTGTAGGTATTTGGAGATTCAAGGTATTGTAGGATGTAGTGCAGAACATTACTAACAGCATCATCTGTCGATCTATCTGTTTGGTATGCAAACTGCATGGGATCTAACAGCAGATCCATGATGGATTTCAGGTAGGTCAGCACAAACCTTTCAAAGATTTTCATGACTACAGATCTTAGAGCAACTGGTCTATAGCCATTCAGTTCCTTGATGGAGGGTTTCTTTGGCACTGGGATGATAGTAGAGCGTTTGAAGCAGCAAGGAAGATAGCACATCTCTAGTGATCTATTGACGATTCGGGTAAAGATGGGGGCCAATTGGTCAGCACAGACTTTTAAGCAAAAAGAAGTTATCTTGTCTGGCATTGGTGCTTTTCCTGGCTTTTGTCTGTAAAGATCTTACACTTCTTTTTCTGTGATCATGAGAGGTTGTGAACCCAAAGGTTGGGGTCAGTTGCAGGAGGCTTGGCTGTTATTAGTGTGTTTGAGATGGAAGTTGTGGAGATAGATGGCTGTAGTTTCCTTTCAAACCTGCAGTAAAACATATTCAGGTTATTTGCTAGTTGTTGGTTTCCTTCTGCCTGAGAAGGAGGTTTGCTGTTGCCGGTGAGGCTTTTAAGAGTTTTCCACATGTTTGCTGGTTCATTTATTGAGAATTGATTCTTTAACTTTTCAGAGTTGCTTCTTTTTGCTGCTCTGATTTCTCTTAATATGTTTCTGGCCTGATTGTACAGCACTCTATCACCTTTTCTGTAGGCTTCCAGTATCTCCATGGTCACATGATTGCAATTCAGAAGCATGGCCATTGATTCATAATTGTGACAGTCACAAAGTCCTGGGATTATGTGATCCACTTTTTGCGACTTTATGACAAGCAAAGTCAATGAGGAAGCTGGATGCACTTAACAACCCATGTTATTAACTTAATGACTGCAGCAATTCACTTAAGGAACTGTAGCAAGAATAGTAGTAGTAGTAGGGCAAAGCTCCCTTAACAAATGTCTTGCTTAACAACATAAATATTGGGCTCAATTGTAGTTCTAAGTCGAGGACTGCCTGTACACATACAATATATAGGTACGTGTATGTATACACACACAAACAGACACACTTATCATATATACATATACACCTATTATAATAATTAATATTATACTAGTTGGCATACACTATGTACAAATTCAATTCTACCAGTATCACCATAGCAGGCCACGAAAGTAAGGTATCAATTTTGTCAACTGAAAAAAAGAATATTCCAAATATTAACTAGTCAGTAATTAATATGTTGCCACCTTTTCTGTTGCCAAACCAATGTGTCTGAAGTGTTTGCTGTTCCTTGCTGCTTGTTATTTTATGGTTGCTAATCTTATTACTCTAAACAGACTGTAATCCATATAATCTCCTGAATGAAGTGGTATGTAAGTCTCGGTAAATAAAAGCAGAGAGCCTGGTATATGGTGGTTAAAGGAATGAAGCTGAAAATAACCATAAATTCTAGTCCCCAATAGGCATAAAGTCAGCTGCATGACCTTGGGCCAGCCTATCTGTCAATTCTCGGAAGAAGGCAATGCCAAACCATTTCCCAAAATCTTGCCAGGACTTGTACAGGCAGCGGCCAGTAGTCAAAATAACTCAAACAGAAAAATAATAGTAATAACAATAGTAAAATAAGCTTTTCTTTTAAAGGAATAATAGCACAGAGATAATTCTGAGTGTCAGAAGAGGAACAGCTTTTTATTATTCTTGTATTTTCACTCCCAAAGAAAAGGATAGGAATCTATGGTATTTTCCCTTCAGGTAAAAGAAAAAAGACCTACTTGTCCTGGCTTGTTCATAGTCTGAGTTGGGGACATTGGCACTATTCATGCAGTTGCCTTTTGTCACAATATTTCAAGCTGTTCCTTCTGAGTATATTCAGGGGCACAGGAATCTGATGACGGTTATGTGAATAAAATGGAGCATTCGGGGGGCGGAGGAAAGGCTTGGCTGAAATAAATTCTGAACAGGAATACTGCATACAATTACAAGTGGACCGACCCAGGCCCATTTGGATTTTAATGAAAAGGAGCTAAATGTTAAAAAGTAAATCAATAATCAATCCATCACTCAATCAGGGAAGAATCCAAATAGCTAAGGTCAAATTATTTCTGATGCAATGACAATAAGATGAAAAGCTTTGTGTTAAAAAAAAAAAAAAAGGGATAATGAAGGCCGAAAGCTGCACGGGGCGGGGGGGCGGGGGGGAAGTCAAGCTAATATTTCTGTCATTTATTCATTAGTTCACTAACCTCCAGCAACTGAACCAAGGGCAAATCTGTATGCAGATTCTGCTATCTGAATGAGAACAGGTCGAGCCACATCAGTTGGAGCTTGCTGCAAGATTTCAAATTTAGAGAAAAGATCTGGGTTAGTGAAAGGGAAGAGGAGGAGGAAGAGGAGAAGAATAGAAGGAGAAGGAGAAAAGTCAGATTAATATAGAATATATAAGCAATATTTGAATAGCAAAAAAGATACGAAGACAAACATTTCATCCTAAAATGTACCATTCTTGAACCATTGAGACATGCTGAGGTTCAGTAAGGTGGCTACAACAGGGACTATCAAGCTGGCTTGAGGTGCTAACGCAATTTATGTTTATTTCATTTGGTGTAAAAAGTAAGCATTGTTCAACTGAAGCCAAAGTGGCCTTGTCCTTATAATTATTGCTAATTTTACAGACAAACTCTTTCAAGTTTGGGGCTATATGCACCTAAAAGAAAATCCAACATGTCCATTATCTCTGTATTCTGATCAGATATATATATGATTTGCTTGAAAAGTGTTTTCCATAAAAATAAGTCAAAACTTGGAGCATGATTGGAAATAAATGATTTTCCTCCACTAATTTTCATTATTTGGTTTGTGCAGCTCTGGGAATGTATGGGGAAAGAGTTTTAAAATCTGCAAGGAACTTAAGGGAACAGTGCTATGAAAAGGTAGGAGGAACGAGGTAGTTTAAAAGAGTTGGAAGGGACCTTGGAGGTCTTCTAGTCCAACCCCCTGCTCAGGCAGGAAACCCTATACCATGTCAGACAAATAGTTGTCCAAACTCTTCTTAAAAACTTCCAGTTTTGGAGCATCCATAACTTCTAAAGGCAAGTTATTCTACTGATTAATTATTCTAACTGTCAGAAAACCTTAATTCTAGGTTTCTTCTGTGCTTGAATAGTTTTCATCCATTGCTTCTTGTCTTGTCTTCAGGACAACAATTTCACAAAAGAAATTTAATGCAATTTCTTAAATTAAACTAATCATATATTTATTATTTATTTATATAGCCACCCATCTCATTGAAAGTCCACAACAATAAGATTAAAATAACAATATAAAAAACTGCAAATATAAAAATTCATATTAATGAATAGCCTACAAATCAAAGATAGCAATCCTAGACAACAAGAAGGATAAAAATATCCACCTGAACAGTTGAGCCATCTCAAGAAATCTTAGTTTATTGTTCAGTTTATTACAGGTTGGCCAGTTATTTAATCTTAATCAGAAACAAGACTTTAACATTAGAATTTACCTGTAACCAATAAAAACTGCTTTAAAATTGGTGAAATTAATAAAGTGATTTACTTACACTATTAAAATGCTTTTTAAATATTTATAAACATATTAGTTGAAATCCGTATCAATCAAATTCCAATTAGATCCAGAATATTACATGTCTTTTTTTTTTTTAAGTTTGCTTTTGTTGCATAAAATTCTGACATTTAATTTTCACAGTCAGGCAAAAGGAAGTTGTTTTACACTTGCTTCATCTATCTTGCCCTGTCTTCATTGATTGACTAAGAGTGGTTTCTAAGTTCCAGATGGGCATTATTTCTAACTTTGTGTGGAGAAACCATGCAAAATTGGCATATCTGTCAAACTCTATTTTATTCAGGGTCATATTTTTCCAACATATTCATCAAATTTTCTGCATCATCTATGTTACTGTTTTCTACGTACAAATTTTCATGTGTATGCATTTTCATGTGTACTTTCCAACATATGCTTAATCTTGCGTGCAGATTTCTCAGCATACCCATTTTTTGCATATAATTTCTAATTTCTCCCGATAAAATGCCTTCTCTGTACTCTAGAAAGAGTACAGAGAAGAGCAACCAGGATGATTAGGGGACTGCAGACTAAAACATATGAAGAACAGTTACAGAAACTGGGCTTGTCTAGTCTAGTAAAGGGTAGGACCAGGGGAGACATGATAGCGGTCTTCCAATATCTGAGGGGCTGGCACAGAGAGGAAAGGGTCAAGCTATTTTCTAAAGCACCTGTAGGCCAGATAAGGAATAATGGATGGAAACTAAGCAAGGAGATATTTAACCTGGAAATAAGAAGAACAGTGAGAACAATCAACGGTGACAACAATCAACCAATGGAACAGCTTGCCCTTGGAAGGTGTGGGAGTGCCATTACTTGAGATTTTCAAGAAGAGATTAGACTGCCATTTGTCAGAAATGGTGTAGGGTTTCCCGCTTGGGTAGGGGGTTGGACCAGATGACCTACAAGGTCCCTTCCAACTCTGATTATCTGTTATCTTATCCTTATCTCTAGTCACCTATGTATTTTTAGTTTTAGAAAAATGCATTGTAATATTCAGAAAAAGTATAACTATCAAAGTACAATGTTGTGGTTTGGTTCTAGGATCTGTATAGGTTTGGGAAGTTCAAATAAGTTGAAATCATATAAATTTCTTACCTATTTTCACATATAAAGCTTCCCAGGAGGTATGGCTGGGGAAGACGATGAAAAATCCCCCTGAGTATGTAAAGCCTTTGTTAGGCTTAAAACTTTTTCCCAGATTATAGAAACATTCCATGTGTAGCTTATGCTATGTAGTTTGTAATGCATTTTTTTGTTGTTATTTTGAATCTAAGTTGATCTCTCTCTCACATACACACACAAAATTCTCTATTCAGGAGGCCTCACAATGCCAGCTTCAAGGATTAGTAACATACATAGAAAATTTTGATGTCACAAGAAAGAAATATTGGATCTACAACCTTTCATGAATAGAATATTTATAGAGTTGGACATTTACAAATCATGGAATTAGGGACTAGAATATACCTTGGAGATGATATGTCTCATTTTTCTCATAGTACAATCCCCAAACGTGGCTGCCAGACCTCCCTTTAAATATGCCCATCATATGGGAATCTACCAAGTTCTCAGGCTCCCCTTAATTCTCTCCTCTCCATGTTATATTTTTTTAATTAGTTGGCTGATTGGTTGGTAGTTTTCAGTTTTCTTATCATCCTCGTAATTCTTCTTTAGCTTTCTGATATATTTGTGTATAACCCTAGAACCAGACAAGACTGGATAGGGGAAACCCTTATTTTTACCCTTATAACTAATACTGATTAGGTTGGTGCTGTTATTTTTTGAAAAATGGGCGCTGAGGGATTGATAGAGCAGCTTAATTTGTCTTATTTTTTTATATCAGCCACATCTCACGTTTGGCTCACAGTCATCATGTGATCTACTCAGACCAATTCTCTTGCAGCAAACTTGCATTCTTGGCATCTAAATGCAGAAGTTTACCTTTATCTCCATTGAATGTCATTTCTGCCCCTATTACAATTCTTTAGAATATCGATTCTATTATTATCTATTACCATTTCTCCTTGCTTTATACCATTCTTGAGTTTAGGGAATAGCACAAGACTCAGTAAGGAATCCTTATATTTTCTATTAATGATGTTGAGACAAATAATGAAATATTTTGAGGACAGTAACTTCAACATTGTTGAACCAGCTAATATGCTACCATTTTGTCAACAGGATGTCATGGGATATTTTGCAGTAACTTGTAGATGCTCCCTTGCTCCCAATCCATTATTGCTTCTATTATTGACAAAGGCACATTCTAAAATTATTTTTAGCATTTAATTCATTGTGAACCTTTACATTTAATTATTTCTTATTATAGCTTACAGAGGGGCTGAAAAAATGGAAAAGAGGGTAGAAGGCAAGTCAATAAAAATTGTCACAAAACCCACAACTGAGTCCAGGTAGACAAAAACTTTCCTTAAATTAGAAATGAGAAAAATTCCTAATATAATTTTGAAGATTCTGTATTTACCCCAAAGGAGCATTAAAATTCATATCAATCCAGGCTAGTATTACTTTGTTTTGGCACTTTTTTTAGTTAATATGTTCCTTCTATACCCCATACATGTTCCTTTTGAATTTCAATTTATCAGGAAACTCCTTGTATTGTACATCATGGCTTTTAAGTGGAAATACCAAAGACTGTGCCCTCAAATTCAATATTTGTCCCACTGGTCCCAAACTTCTTTTGCCTTTCACAATTCTCAGCTATTGAATTCTGTCCAATCCTAGTGATATCAGTTTTCAATATGGGCTCCATTTAATATCTCTAGTCTTTAATCTTTGGGTAATCTTTCATACAGGTTTTCTGAGTAAATTGTAAAAAACCATTCTCCTATCATACTCACTTTTGAAGCAAAGCTAAAAATATACTGTTGTTGTAGGGTGATTTTGGGAGGGAGGAGGCAGCCAAGTAAGGAGGGCCTGGCTCAAGGCCTATTACACCCAAAAATGTAGCCTATATCAACTCATTGTGGTCAAACTGGCGTCTATGCTCAGACTCAGAGCAGGGAGGGTGGGGGAACCTTCCAAGCTCTCAACATACAGAATTTGGTTTGACTTAAGTGATAGCTTTAGAAAAACAGAACTACACCCAGGTCTGTGTCAGTTTTCAATATATATAGCAGACCAATATAAAAATTTAGAATTTGGCAAAGACATTTTCATTGTCTTTTGTATCATATCATCTTCTAATATAAGAGCTCTATAAAAATACAAATTAAGATTTCAGAAAAAAAATCATATGATCTTAAATTATTGTAAACTAGTTTTGAGGGAGTATACAAAATGCCAAAATCCTACATAAATTTACCTATAAATTTGTTTCATGGTTGAGTGATACTATTTCAATAAAATAGAACTACTCAGTTTTATATAATCCAAAAAAACAATAGGTATAGTTACACTACAACAGAATTTGAACTTTACATAAGAAAGGACTGCACAAGGTAAAAATAATATCTGCATCATCCTTTTGCATCTTGTGTTACCTGTCTCTGAGCCTCAACAAGATTGTAGGGTAAAGTTCCTTCTTCCAAAGGTGCAATTCTTTCAATATCAGCCATTGTCATACGTCTGGAAAAACAAGCAATCAAAAAAATTAATTTTGTATCAACTATTATCAAAAAATAAAATACCTGCAATAGTGGGCGGTATTTTGTTCAACCATACTGTTTCATATTTTTCTTCTACAGCAAAGAAAAGGGTAATTTCAACTTACCCCCGTGGCTCATATAAATCTGCTAACTGGAACAAGATGTCAACTTCCATGGGTGTAACCTGGCCAAATTTCTGAGCTGCCAGAACAAACTCCTCTGCAACAGAAGAAGGGGTTGGGGTGTGGAATATAGAAGGGAAAACTAATTAAACAAGGAGACCAATCCACAAAGGTCCCAAGAATCACCAACATTTAGCATGAAACCAATATGCTACAAAAGAAGGGGAGGGAAATACCACAAATGGTGTGCCTGCCACTGTGTAAATGTATGTTTAAATACTCTATCCATCGTACAAAAAAGAAAAACAGTCTGCCTTTACAGCTTAGTGCTAACAGCAGGATTTAGGATATTTGACATACGGTATCAATCAGTTGTGGGCCAGAATGGAAAAAGAGAGAGAGAGAAGAGAAAGAGACAGATATGTGGAACGTTGCTTCCATGTGCGTCCCAGTAGGTTATATTAATGGAGGTTTGGCACTACTGAGGGAGTTCTCTATAAAAGCGGTTAGACAGAGCTGATAACATCTTGTTCCAGGCTTGTAGATCAGCTTACTGCAATGCCAGTACAACTTTATGGAATTCTTTAACAATCCTTGAAGGTCACTTTAATAGGCTGCCAATTTGGCATCAACCCTAGGAAGTTTTTATACTTGAAAAACATATTTGCATTCACTGTTCACTCGTTGTGCAGCCCTATTTAAGAACTATGATCTTTAAAAATAAAAAGTTAAGTCAAAGTAGATTTACCAGTTAATTGTAACAGATGCGTGCAACTGGAAAAAGGAAAGTACACAAATAATAGTCACATGGAATTATTTTTATGTTCAGAAGATATTTTTATATTATTTATCATGTAATATCAGATGAGGGAAATGTTTATCAATGTTTACCTATCCCATTGACATCTTGAAAAGATGAGGAAAATGAAACATCTCCCCCCCACCCTTAAAAATTCATTATTGAATTGCAACTAACCTTTGGTAACTTCCACTTTTTTTCTATGTCCAGCCAAAGTACTATAGATTTTTCTAATAAGTTCCATATTATTAAGAAGGCTATTAAATCCATTAAAATAGGAAAAACTGACTTGATGAGAAGTAGTACCTCCAGCAGCCTAGAACAGAGCAAGTAATGAGAAAAGCAGGAAGAGAAAAAGAAGATATTAGATTGAAGTTTTTATTTCAATCATATAATTTGAATATATTTCAAGTACGGGGGAGGGCTTGTGGAAGATACCAATGGAAGTAGCAAAGGATTTTTAAAATACAAAATTTTAAAAAGACCATAATAGATTCTTAGGTTACTGAAGTTAATCATGACCAGCATACAAACTTTCCCCCCTGTTCCAGTGAAACCTAAACAAATACATATGCAGAATTATAACAACATAGCCAGTGATAATTTACAGAGTTCAAGTTTCAATTCTGTTGCAGTCAAAAAATATTATAGTGTGCTTTATTTCCTTTAATGAGCAAATATTAACAGTTTAAAAAGGCAAATAAATGTACATTTATTAGAGTACATAATTGGGGGAACTATAAAAATAAAATGATATGATAAAAAAGAGAAAGGGGGAATGTCATTGTCTTAATATTTAAGTACAGAGAATATCACGTAACATATAAGCAATAATGAAACATTTCTTAAGATTTTTCAAGCTTTGCTTTTACAACTGAGTCATTGATTTAAAAGAAATCATATCTTTAAAATACATGTTTTAAAGATCCCACTTTAATAAAACATTAGGCTTCCTTGCAACTTGAATATATTTTCAGTATCTATCAGACATCCCCAACTGAATAATTTCGAAAGGTAAGGCATCATATGTTGCTTTTCCCAAAATACAGAACAGTTATGTTTTTGCCATAAACTGAGTTAACTTTTTAAACAAGGTATGTTAATTCCAGAATAAAATGAGGCAATTTGTCTATCAGTAATAATTTTTGAAAAATTCACATTAATGAAGTCTTGCGTACAAAATAAATATAAATGTCATGCTTCTCAAAATGTAAAACTGTGGCTCAGCAAATATCATCCTCTTTCTATGAGATATAGCACTGATCAGCAGCTTCAGAATTATATAATACAAAAAGAAATGCTTGCTAAATTGAATTTTTATAAAATAAATATCCTCAGATATAAAGAGATTGCAAGCTGTATTACATATGGAATATTGCAAAAATGTATGCATTTTCTGGGGTGGCAAAGTTCTCTTTTTATTCCCCATCCCTGAAACATATATACAATTTCCAACATGAATGTACTTTACAATTAATCAGGCCATAGGCATATCCAGCAAGTTTTCAATTACTGCTTCTTCAAAGTCTCAAAAAAGGTCTTTCTTTACACTGTTACCTGAATTCCTTAAACTGGAACCACAAGGATTGAAACTTGAACTCTCATGCCTTCAAATCAAATACTCAACTACTAAGCTATGGACCTTGAACAAAAGGAATCAGGTTGAACAGGGCTATGAAAACTTTTTTAAGTCAGAGGACCAAATTCCAAGCAGTTAGATGACTTTCCTTCCATATTTGGAATCCTGTCCAAATATATTTTTGTTGAAACTTAAAATGCATTTCTATGGACACAATATATAAATCAAAAGCATTAGATCCACTGGACCATGTATATCTTGTATAAATAAACAGCAAAAATCAAAGGTATAAATTTAAATAAAATTTATCAATATACACTAAAATTATTGGTCATTTAGCCTATGCTTGGCTTCTGTGGTAAATACTGATCAATAAGTATATGTAACTTTATGTTCCTTCCTTGAGAATCAGCAGTTTTTAACACCAAGGCTGTTTTAATTAGATATGTCATAGAATTGAAATAAGACTCTCTAAATACTTGTTTGACTATCATACCACTTAAGGACTATGAAATGACCATTTGGCTGAATGTTTGCATTCTATAGTGTCTTCAAAGTGTCTTAATGAAATAACATTCATTCAATCATAAGTCCTGGGCTCCAGAACTTTCTCCTTTAATTTCTTAACCATAAAACATAGCAGATGTTTCTACGGTAATTTATATTCATTAATTATATTTAAATCAAATGCTCAATTACTAAACTAGGAACCCAAATTCCAACTAGTTACATAATATTTCTGCCATATATATCCAATGTGTATCCAATATATCAAGATAACCTCTATTATATAATTTATTAAAGATATTATTATGTTTAATATCAACTCAGATTTTGAAAGACTAAATAATTTTTGAATTAAAAAATCTCAACTCTTTGTAGATAGAATTCATCTTCAAAAACCGACCATGAAGTTAATTCATAGTTGGTACTATTCTCTGCTAAAAATATATAAATTGTAACCTTTCTCAACTTAGTTGTGGGGATTGTACAGGAAGAAAACTATCAGTATAGGTTTGGTGGAAATGCCCAAGCATTCATTACTTTTGGACAAAAGTATTTGAGAAAACTAGAAAGATCACAAAATAACTTTTGACAATAAATCCAGTCACATATTTTTTTTCATCCTTGTACCATCTCTTATTTTTTGACTTATATTTTTCATACGATAAAGTATTGAAAGTTTTTGCTTTGATAAGTGGAAATTTTTACAGAATAGTAAAATAAAATCTTTACAGAATAGTAAATAACTTTATGACTAAGGGCAGGTTTAATTAAATTTGGTCATTTATTTCTTAACTATTATAATGAAAGTTTCCTAACACATTAGCCTTGTTTACAGAAATACTACGATTAGACGTATATATTAAATTAACTACATTTTTCCTTAATCTTACAGAAAGAAAATAGTTCCAATGATTTTTAAATTTTGATTTTGTTTCATTTTTACTTTTACTTTTTAAATTCGGTGGGGGGTTTGTCTTTGTCATTATGTTTTCTTAGTTTAATTTAAGAAGTCTTATTTTTATATTATTATACATATATAATTTATATACCAATATACAGTGTCAGTGTGTGTGTGTGTGTGTGTGTATGTCTGTGTGTGTATAAAAATTCAACTTATACTGGGATATTGCTATTTTAGGTTCTGACTAAAAGACACTATTAACAGAACAATTTTGTTCCTTACTCCTTCCCCCCACACAAAAAAAATCAAAGGAAGAACAGAAATATAATATAGATGCATTAGAAGATGGTTGCTATGTTACTACTGTAGCCCAAAGAAACTAAATGTGAAGCTGATGATATATTTTACCTTTAAAAATCTATGATAAATAGGTTTTATAATAAGTTCCTTGGTAAGCACTGCATTATTTTAAAAAGAAAATAAACCTTTTTATGTTCAAAGGCATTGAAGTATATTGCTAATGAATGTACATAATTCTTAAGTCTACATAGGTTCATTCTTGTGACACTAAATTTTTTCAAAGAATTTTGAATTAGGGACTTTGTCACAATCTTATAAAAGCTTTTTGGGCACATTTTCCCCAGCCTGTTCTGCAATTTCTGCATCTCAATCTGTATTCTGATTGATGTGTTCCTACCAGGATATAATTAATCACTCTATCATAAATGATAAGGTTGTTTCAGTATTCCACTTTTTGCTTTCCAATCTTACCAGAGTGTGTGCCTTATTGGGTAAGTTGGTATGGGCATAATTTTTCAGAAACATACAACATTCTATAGAATGGCTAAATTTAATAATCTTTAAAAGGAACAGAAACACCAAAGTCTGTATTAGTGTTAAGTGTGAAATGCTATGTATGCTCAGAATTCTAAGTGATAGAATGTTTAAAGAAAGAATGAGCGAGTTTGCCTTAAAATTAATAGAAAAAACAATTAATTATAAACAATTAATTATAAACTTTCCTAATGTAATGTTATATATATATTGTAATCTATATCTTTTTTTAGACAGCATGGCCAATGAAAATGTGAATTGAAAAGCTAAGGTAAATTAGGTAAATTGGCAATTTACCTAATTAAGTAAATTGGCAATTTAACTAATTAGGTAAATTAGGTAAATTGACATTATAGGAGAAATATTAGTCTTGAGGAGCAAAAAGGATATGATGGAATTTTTTCCAAGTAATATATTTTACTTAAAGCTTATGACTTTTATAAAAATTTGTAGTTGGTAAAGGTGCTATTAACTCCTTCAGAGAAACTGGCAATAAAAGAAGTATTCCACAGCCATTTTGCACCTACAAATAAAAAGCACAATGAAAGAAAGTTGCATTTACAAAATCCAGTTGTGCAATCTAGAACTCCCAGAATCATAAGCACTAGTTTCCATTTAGATCATGTGACCTTTTAACTTAAGGAAGATCTAAAAATGAAGGTAAACTGTCAACCTGAAGGACATATCTTAGTTTTCTCAAAAAACTACAACCTGATGTTCAAAGAATGGACTTTGAATCATATAAAAGGGAGAAAAAGTTATTCTAACAAAGGTGTCTTCCTATATAGCAACAGCACTTAGACTTATGTACCACTTTATAGTGTTTTGCAGCCCTCTTTAAGCGTTTTACAGAGTCAGCCTATTGCCCCTAACAATTTGGGCCCTCATTTTATCCACTTCGGAAGGATGGGAGGCTGAGTCAACCTTGACCCTAGTGGGATTCAATCTGCCAAATTGCAGTAGAAGTAGCTTGCAGTACTGCACTCTAATCACTGCGCCACCGAGGCTCTATATATGATATGATATATGAACTTCAGTTCCCAGAATTGTCAGAGTGGAATTATTGAAATCCTGGAGGTTGAAATCCACACTTCTAAATAAAAATGCCTGGATTTTATATAGGTAGTGTTTGCTTAAGAACTATAAGTTACTCCAGAATTTTGTTTGTAAATCATTGTAGTGTTAAGTTACCATTTGACCTGATGCTATTTTATGATCATTTTTACAATAGTCACAAAGTGAATCAGTATTTCAGTCATTGAAGAAATCACACAGTTGTTAAGCAAGGCATGGGGTCATTAAGTAAACCCATTCTTTCTAATGGTCATTTTACCAAATAAAATACAAATGTTATTTGATTTTGATAATTATTCAGATCTTTTTTAAAAAAATAACACATATACACACAGTTGCTGTTAATATAGAAGTGCATGTTAGGGATAACATTGTTTACCCTAACTGGTTTAGGTAAAATAATAAATATGTTATCATAGTTTGTTAGTTAAAGTGTCTGCAACTTTAACTATAGGATTGTAATTAAGGGAGTGGTTGTAAAAGACACCATAAAAGAAGCAAGGCACTGCAGTTTGCTCTCTCTGACTTGATGATGCCTAATTACTGGATGAAGACTGCGTTTTTTCATTACTCCAACAGGAGAGAGAAAGGACTATTGATTTATTGTAAGTGAACTGACATTGGGTATTCTACATGGACTTTGCTAACTGAATATCCTTGAATGGACTGACTAAAACGATACATGACTAATGGACTGTTATTTTGACTATGCTATAATCTCTAAATGGAATAAACTATATTTTTATAGCACAAGCGTATCTGTTATTTTTACTGTATGTTAACAAACATACAAGCTTATCTCACTCATTTATCTGTGTGCCTATCTGACTAACGCTGCACATTCTGTTTAGCTTGTCTCCCTAACCCTGGTTGGGGAACCCAGGCTTAACACTGGTTATGGGCCCAGAGGCTGCAAAGTCAGTTTAACTAGGATAAAACAGATTTATGTAAAAGTGAGAGTTTGTGTTGTTATACATTACAGTAAACAGACAGCTGTGTTTTATTAATTATAGTTTTATATCCATACAAGAAAAACATGGCACAAATCAATCTACAAAGTTTGTCCCTTATATCCAAGCTGGATGGAACAAACTATGTATCATAGTCTATGAAATGTAGTCTACTTCTACGAAGAGAAGGTCTGTGGAACATAATTGAAAATCCACCAAACGTAGAGGAATGGGATCCAGAGATTGAGGAAGATAGACAAAAGATAGAAGAATTTAAACAAAAGAATGAACAAGCTATTTGCATAATAGGACTAACACTAACTGACCAGCAACTTGTTCATATCCATGGAGAGCAAACGGCTGTTGGGTGTTGGCAGAAGCTAAAGAGGATTTATGTCCGAGATAACGTTGGTGCTCACATAAATCTAACACGGAAGCTTTTCAGGACGCATCTCCAGAAGAATGGTGATATCCTTAGTCATTTGAATTCTATAAAAAGCATTTTTCAAGAACTGCACGAGAAAGAGCTTATTTTCTCTGAACTACACCAAGTCTACATAATTCTATCTTCACTAAACGAAAGTTATGATAACTACGTCACTTCCCTTGAAGTTTTGCCTAAGGAAAGTTTAACTTTAACTAATATAACTGGCAGATTGATTGAAGAGGCAAGAAGAAGACTTGAAAGAGACCAGTTAAGGAGGGAGCAACCTCAAAAAGAAGATAATGAATCTCCTACTGCATACGCAATTAAAAAGTGTTTTAATTGTGGAGGAAGAGGACATTTGGCAAGATTTTGTAAAAAAGCAAAGTGCCAGAACGCTGGCCAGAATACTAAAAGTCATCAAAAGATAAATAAAAATTTAGAGTTAGCCATGTATATTAACGGAGCTGTAAAAAATAATTTATGGGTAGTTGACAGTGGAGCACCCCACTGTATAACAAATGATAACAAAAATTTTATTAAAATGTCCCAGAGTACACAGCAGATATCATTAGCCAATGGCTGGAAACTGAAAGCTAAAGGTCAAGGTATAGCATATTGTTCTTTCATTAAAGAGAATGTAAAAATGTTATATGTACCACAACTTAAGTTTAATTTAATTTCAGTTAGAATTTTGGTTAAACTAGGATATGTAGTTACCTTTAAAGGAGATAACTGCATAATTGAAAAAGAAGATAAGAAAATTACTACATCTTTAAGAGGTGAATTATATGTTTTAAATGATAATAGTTTATAGGTGGCTAACACGGTTTTTGATAATAAGAAACCTCATGATGAATGTATTCAGTTGTTACACCGAAGGCTAGGGCATTTAAATTTTAAAATGCTTAAGAGAACTGTTCAATTATCTAAAGGAATAAGTTTGAAACCTTGTAATAAGTACTTGCAATGTTCTATTTGTAATCAAAGCAAAAGCAGGGTCATACTGGCTAATAGAGTTGATGGATTTACTACCAAAGAGCCTTTAGAAGTAGTATTTGCCGATTTAATAGGTCCGAAAAAACCAAGTGTAGGAGGAGCTCGATACATACTAAGTATAATGGACCATTATTCTAGATATGGGTTTTGCTATTTAATGAAGAGCAAAACTGAAACGTATCTAAATCTATTTAATTGGATTAAATTTGCAGAAAGGAAAACTAAAAAGAAATTAGTAACTCTTATAACAGATAATGGTATGGAATTTACAAATAATAAATTCCAGAATAGACTTAGAATGTTAGGTATTCAACATAAAAAGTCTGCACCATATAGGCCACAACATAATGCCTTTATAGAGAGACGAGGCCAAACACTACAATCAATGGCACGTACTATGTTATCTGATTCAGGATTATCTGACAATTTATAGGGAGAAGCAATAATGTGTGGTAATCATATATTAAATAATGTTGTTAATTCAACAACAGGTAAATTACCATTCACACTGTGGCATGGTACAAAACCTGATTTAAGTTACATGCACACATTTGGAGCACCAACATGGGTGCATATCCCTACACAACTCAGACACAAAGGACAGCATAGAGCTAAAAGATTATTTTTTGTAGGATATGAATCTAATCACAGATCTTATAGATTCTGGGAACCAGGTACATCTAGAGTTTATCCCAGTGCTCGTGCTAAATTCCTAGAACATGTAGGATGGAATAGATTAGAGCAAGATTTAAATAACGAAGTAATTATTGAACCCTACAAAAGGCAAAAAGATCAGACTAGTTATAAGAAGAGTCCAATTAAAGAAGAAGTCCACGAAGAACAAATAGGACCAGAACAAGAGGAAACTGTTGATCAGGAAGAGATAGATAATCAAGAACAGTTAATAAATGAAAGTCCACCTGTAAGTCCTGTAATACCTAGACGCACTACACGTATAACTAGACCACCTGATAGATATCAAGCAAGTTTAGTTTGCCAAGTAACTAAAGTTCCAACTAGTGTAGATGAACTTAAGTTGTATCCTGCTAAAGATCAGGAGAATTGGCAAAAGGCAATGGAAAAAGAACTAAATTCATTAAATGTAATGAAAGTATATGAAGATGCTAAATTACCTCCAGGAGAAAAATCCATTGGGTGCAAATGGATATTTAAAGTAAAAACTGGAAATGATGGGACTGTTACCCATAAAGCTAGGTTGGTAGCTCAAGGATTTAATCAAACTGCATCTGATTACGATGAAGTTTTCGCACCAAGTTTAAAGCAACATCTTTAAGAGCAGCTTTAGTATGGGCAGCTAAGAAAAACTATGTCATTAACCATTTAGATGTAGAAACTGCTTATTTGCATGCACCGTTGCAGCACACTATATATTTGAAAAAGCCAGTTATTATAAAAGACAATAAATAAATAGTAATGATTGTTGGAAACTCAAAAAGAGTCTTTACGGGTTGAAACAATCTGGCTTTGAGTAGAACCAATATATTGTGAAAGAATTAAACAATATAGGTTTTAAATCTGGTTTAGCAGATCCATGTGTGTTTGGAAGAGAAAATAATGGAACGGTGTCATTATTGTTATTATTTACAGATGATATTGCTTTGATAACTAAGACTAATAATGAAGCTAATGAGATTATATTATTATTAGCCAAAAAGATAAAATTAAAGCATTTAGGTGAAATTAAAAGGTATCTAGGATTGACAATTAACAAAACAAAAAATGGATTTAAGATATCTCAAGAAGATAAAATTTGCCAATTAATTAAAACGTATAAAATGGAACTTTGTAAACCGGCAAAGACTCCAATGAGTCAGGAAGTTTGCCAAACTGATGATCAAAGTCCCAAATTTGATAAGTCCATATATCAATCTTTGATTGGCAGCTTATCATATATAAGCAATTGGTCAAGGCCAGATATAGCTTATAATGTTAATCAGCTGGCTCGTTTTAATTCAGATCCACATCAATGTCATTGGTAATCATTAAAGAGAATTTTAAGATATCTTAAAGGAACAATGAACCATGCATTGTATATAGAACCAAAGGGTGATTTGAGTCTTAGTGCCTATGCAAATGCAAGTTTTGCAACTGACATAAACACTAGAAAATCAACATCTGGGATGACTATATTATTTGGTAAGACACTAATAGGGTGGAGGTCAATCAGACAACAGCATATTAGCTTGTCCACGATGGAAGCGGAATTTTCATGTCTGTCATTATTATGCACTGTCTTAATTCTGTACAAACAGTTATTATTAGACATGGGTATAACTGTTAAAGATTCCATTATTGTGTACGAGGACAACCAAGCAGCCATAAAGTTAGCTACTAATATTGCTGTAAAAACTAGATCAAAGCATACTGATTTAAGATACTTAAATGTTAGAGAATCTGTAAAAAATGGGCTAATTAAATTGGAATATTGCATGACAGAAGAAAACTTTGCAGACCAATTTACAAAAGCTCAAGGAGTAATTAAGTTTAAAGAGAGTTGTAACAAATATGATTTAAAGATGTAAATAATTATTAGTTATATTATTATTATTTCCTAAAAGGGGGGAATGTTAGGGATAACATTGTTTACCCTAACTGGTTTAGGTAAAATAATAAATATGTTAACATAGTTTGTTAGTTAAAGTGTCTGCAACTTTAACTGTAGGATTGTAATTAAGGGAGTGGTTGTAAAAGGCACCATAAAAGAAGTAAGGCACTGCAGCTTGCTCTCTCTGATTTGATGATCCCTAATTACTGGTTGAAGACTGCATTTTTTCCTTACTCCAACAGGAGAGAGAAAGGACTGTTGATTTATTGTAAGAGAACTGACATTGGATATTCTACACAGACTTTGCTAACTGAATATCCTTGAATGGACTGACTAAAACGATACATGACTAATGGACTGTTATTTTGACTATGCTATAATCTCTAAATGGAATAAATTATATTTTTATAGCACAAGTGTATCTGTTATTTTTACTGTATGTTAACAAACATACAAATTTATCTCACTCATTTATCTGTGTGCCTATCTGACTAACACTGTACATTCTGTTTAGCTTGTCTCCTTAACCCTGGTTGGGGAACACAGGCTTAACAATGCACACCTGAATATCTGTCAGAGACTTCCTGTTTTCCAGAATAAAAAATGGTAAAATAAACCAAAATACTATCCTAGCTCTAATCTATTGGCAGTGCTATCTACTCTGTTCTTTGCCAAACATTGCTATAAACCACTATCCTACGGTGATCTATTTGACCAACACTTGGCTTTCAGCTCCCCAGATTCTCATTTCAACATGGTTATTGCTGAAAATTTTGGGAATTGGTTCTACATAGAAACTTCTAAATTGGGGTTTGAATATGTACAAATTTGGGGATTTGGTATTTATTATAGTAAACTCTTATAACTCCTTTTGAGAATCAATTGATTTTAAGAGTACAGATTTTTTAAAGTAAATTATTGTGTATTTTTAATAATGCTCTTAGGAAAAGACTGGGAAACAGATAACATGGAAATAGTTTCATGTAAAAATTTTAAATGGTGTATGGTGATCTTTTTTTCTAGTAGGTTGCAAATGTAAATGAAAGTTATATTTTTTTTTACAATAAGCAGAAAGAACTGCCAGAAAATGAAATATTACTCTTCAATCCTATTTAAGATCAGATGTAAATCAGTTACACTTCTACAATTACTATTAATGTTAATATCTATCATATTATATCACATTATAAAACATTATGCAAAGTTTCACACAATGTGCAATTTAAAAAGTAAAATATATCAAAACATGCAAAACATGTGGGAACTTCCAGCTTGCCATCCATTTTTCAAATTGGTTCCTGGTGCTGCATTAATTGCCAATCTGTGAGCAAGCAAAAAGTTAAGTCTTAGAGAAACTAACTTGCATGCATATGTGTCCCAACAGGGGAATGAATGAAACTCATTTGTTGAGACAGCACAATAATTTTACCCTGATGGTTCTAGAGGTCATCTGATACAGCTCAAGTATGCTGGCCAAAATTCTGGACCTAAAGAAAAACACCACAGTTTTATGGGAAAGAAAACCTAACATAACTACCTAAATAGATTTATCATATATAAATTTCTATTGCATTCAAAGTCTGGATTATGAATACTTGCAAAAATTAAAAAAAGGGAAAATTAGCTTTGAAATAGATATTCACTCTGTTTCTTTTTCCATATATTTGTCTCAATAGGATGACCAAAAAAATCCAAGGTCATCCATATATACTAAACAGCAGATAACTTACAGCTACTAGACATTCTTCAACAAAAGGTGTTAACATATGAGGTCGGATAGTGACCATAATATCCCTGAAATCAATGGCTGTGACTCTTCCAGCTTGAGAATTGTCTCGTTGCACAAATGCTTGCTTTGCATGTTCCAACTGTATTTCCTATAAAACATAAAAAAATAGTTAAATCTCATCTCTATCTCTGTTATTTTCTACCTTTTCAATTTATTTTAATAAAGGATTTCACAAAAAAACAGAACATAATTCATCAACAGTTAAGAACTTCTTTCCATCTATTGCTGAATAAGCTACTTCTCCTAAATAACTTGCAACGTTGATTATTTCAGCTACAGCTCTTAGGATTTTACAATTGTCCTTTAGAAGACATTTATTCCTTTATCATCTATATGTTGTGTTTAATTCTGAGAACAGCTTGAAAATCTGATCCATGCTGTAGATATTCAATCTGCCTCATAGCAGGAAGTTGTTCAAAGTTTATTAACGCTTACAAAGATAGTATTTTTAGTAAAGGATTAATACAAACTGTGATTCAGAGTGGGCATGAACTTAAGTAGCACCTATTTTCAATCCCTTAAACCAAATACGTTTTTTCTAAGGAAGACACAACAGCTCCACAAGTCCAGGAAATATTACAATTTCTTTAGGAAGCTGGAACACCCCTTCATGTTTTAACTTATCCCTTTCTATTTAAATCTGGATGTGGTTAAGTACTTTTATTTTCATCACAGAGCTAAAGTTAATTGAAGTTACATCTTTTTATTACTACCCATGTAATGATGCTTACAATTTATTTGTCAATACAAGCCAATCTGTAGTTTTATTTTATTATAAATTAAAGCAGTTTTCATAGTATGTATCCCAAAGTGCTGTATTCCATGAGTAAAGCATCACTCACAGAATCTTTTTATATATATAAAAGCGAAATACCACTCACACATCAAAAAATTTCCAGAACTGTAAAGCCTACAAACTTGAAATTTGGCATATATGTTTCTCTTGGCTTCTAGGTGCTCACTAAGAAAGAATTTACCACAATGACCATCAGAGTATTAGTATTTTGCATATTATTATTAACACGCTCTGATGCTAAGGAGTTCTACTCCACTTCCCCACCTGAAAAGAAATCTGTTCCAAATGCAAATCACAAGCAGAGGAAAGGAGTTTCAGTTTCAGTTTTAATTTCACAGCAGCAACCAGCTTTAGTACAGAACAGTTGAGCTAAGCCGCGCCCAAGCTCCTTGCTGTCTCTTTCTTACTCACACAGTAAATACTGTTTCAGTTACCTCAACTCTGTCACACACTGACAGGATGCTAGCCAGATGAATACTGATGGATGTTGGTAGGCAGAGGCAGAATTTCCCCTCCTTATTTTCCTCCCCCCAAAGTAAGCCCAACTACATAGTTTCATTGCGAAGAACCGGTATTGAGCTAGTGGTGCATGTAACCTAATGCAAGCACTCATCTGAGGCTATTTTTTAGATTTATTGATATTTGAGAAAATCCATGAAATAAATACAATAAAAACCACTCAGCCATGACAGAAAATAACAAAAGGTACAATACTTAAATTAGCAACCAATGCACACAAACATTCTCATTTTCAGCATTTAAGAAGCAAGATATAATTCAATGAAGTCTAAATTAGCAAGATTTTACCAAGATGTTCAGCACTATCTGCTTTCTGCTAAAACCAATAAATCCAGTTTGGCGGGATGATGCCCATAGGAATCAAAATATATCACTAGCACTTGTGATATCCCCATATAGATAGGGGCAACTTAATCTATTTTCTTTTCTTTTTAAGAATAAAAGCAAAGTGGAAATAATGGCAAAATTCAAATATTTACTATACCTCAGTAGATTTTAGAATTGCTTAATCAAGCCTTTTTGAATCCTCATATGATTTTAGAACATTGTGCAATATTACCAATCCTGGTAATTCAATCCTGAAGTTGACTCAGCCTTCAATCCTTCTAAGGCAGGGGTGGGCAACTATGGCCCTTTTATGAATTATGGACTTCAACTCCCAGAATTCCTGGAGTTGAAGTCCATAATTCATAAAAGGGCCATAGTTGCCCACCCTTGTTCTAAGGTCTGTAAAATGAAGGCCCAGATTGTGTGGAGACAATATGTAAATAATGCTGACATTGTAAACTACTCAGAAAGTGCTATAAAGCACTATGGGATGAAATATAAGTCTAAGTCTATATTATTTTATGACTTTTAAAAATATTTACAAATATATGCTTTTATAATATTCCATTCTGAGATGCTCGTTGATGATAATACTTATCAATGGGAACTAATAATATGCAACAGTGGGAATAGCCGTGCTGAGTCAAGTGAGCTCTAATCAATTAAAACATCAATTATGACTAAACTTAATTTTTCAGCCTAGATAATGCAAAAGCTTTGTAAACTATAGCAAGAAAAAGGACAAATTTGCACTATAGTCATCAGTAAATACATTTTGAATAAACACTTATTGTGCCTTTTAGGTACAGTAGTCAGACTATGGACATCAAAGAATGAAGCTATTTTTAAAGTCATGTAGAGGATTATATCACCTGCAGTTGACAGAATATTTTCAAGCTGTTTATGATGGTACAGAAAAGCAGTTTTCAGTTTTTCCCTCTTTTAATCTTCTTTTCTTGAAATGCCAGCTTAAGCTATACCTCACTGATTTCACTTACACCTACCTTTTTGTACATTGTGGGGAACATCCCATAGCAATGGCAGAATGTAAGATGTTAGGAATAACTGATAAGGCTTCTCTGAATTTCCAATCAAATGATCCTAGCAATTATAGCTAAATTTTGTGCTTTTACAATTAACCAATTAAGGGATAAGAATGTTTGTCATACACACACATTGAAAAGGAGACATCCTTTTATCTTTTATAACCACAAAAGATTAGATGTTAACATTTAACATATCCAAAATTAGATTTTAAGAATCACATAAATGAATACATTTGTATTCTTGAATCATTCTGAATTTACAGAAGCCTGATGATGGCAGATGAGATTCTGCCGAAACGTTGCTACAACTTTAAAAGCACAACTACTATGACGTAGGAAAATACCCGAACTAAGCTGAATGCCATATATATATATGTGGATCTTTGGTTATTCGGGTTTTCTCCCGCGTAAAATTGGAAGTAACTTGGCAACGTTTCAACGAAGTCTCATTCATCATCTTCAGGCTTGTGTCTTCGGCTTTGTGCTTCTCAGAGTAATGTGAGCTTGCAGCTGCTTCTTCCTTTTAACTGCTAGTGGGGGTGTGACTTGATGGGGTGGGGGCTTGGCTGTGTTCTGATTAGCTGGGGGTGTGCTCTCATTGGTAGGGGGTTTGGCTGTGTTCTGATTGGTTGGGGGGTTGGCTGTGTTCTGATTGGCTGGGGATGTGTTCTGTTCAGGTGGGGGCTTGGTTGTGCTCAGGTTAGTCTTAGTTGTCGGGGGATTTGAGCTTGTGAGATGTGGTCCTGTTGTTTGGCTTCATGTTTGTGGTCATCCACATTTTCATGGTGGGTGTCCGTTCGCTTCATGTATGGGTTGGAGGGATTTGAAGCGGGTAGTGATGCAGCTGCGGTATGAGCTTCTGGTCCGTGGTCATGTCTCATCATCTGGGTTGGGTGTGAGTCTGCTTTCTACAGGGAGATGTAGTGGTAGCGTCTTGTGTGGCTCTCATGGGTGTGGATCTGGTGTCATTCTTCATGTCAGGTACTTGCTTGTTAATGAGGGCGGGTTTCCAAATGACTGGTAGGCAGGAGGTATCATCTCGTTTATTCATGCTGTGTGGGCATTTTTCTATCTCTATGGCTTCTCTGATTATTCTGTTGTTGAAGTGTTCAGTTTTGGCGATAGTTCTAGTATTTTTAAAGTCAATCTCATGTCCTGCGGTTTTGAGGTGTTGGACCAGGGAAGAGGTCGGTTCTTCTTTTTTGATTGAGTTCTTGTGTTCTTCAATGCGTGCACTCATTCTTCTGTTGGTTTGTCCGATGTATGTGGTGGGACAGGCGGTGCATGGGATTTCATATACTCCTTGGTTGTCTAACTCGATTCTGTCTTTAGGGTTTCTTAGGATGTTGGATATTTTTCTGTTTGTGCAAAATGCTGTCTTAATGTGTTTTTGGAGGATCTTGCTGATTTTGTCTGTAGTGCCTTTTATATATGGGAGGGCGGCTTTGCCATTCTCTTGTTCTCTGTCTTGGATTTTGGTTGGGGTTTCTTTTTGGATTAGGTGGGTAATCTGTTTTTTTTTTTTTTTTTTGGAATCCATAGGTTGTTAGTACGTTAGTGAGATTGTGTAGTTCAATTTTTAGGTGTTGTTCGTCAGCTAAGCATTTTGTTCTGGAGATGAGTGTCTTGGCTACGGAATTGATCTGTGCTGGGTGGGGTGTGAGAGTGCATATAGATAGCAGTTTGTATGTATTTTCTTCTGGTAGATGGTTGTCCTAGGGAGCCATTGGATTTTTTGTATACTAAGACATCGAGGAAAGGAAGTTGATTGTTAGCTTTTGTTTTCATGGTGAATTGTATTTTGGGGTGTAGGCTGTTGAGGTGTGTGAGGAAGTTGTTCAGTTTTTCTTTCCCGTGTGGCCAGATTATGAAGGTGTCATCTACGTATCTGAGCCAGAGTTTGGGTTTGTGGTCATATTTTTCTAGAGCTTGTGTTTCAAAGTGTTCCATGTAGAGTTTGCGATGACAGGTGAGAGGGGTGACCCCATTGGTGCTCCTTCTATTTGTTTGTATTTTTGTCTGTTGTAGATGAAGTATGTATCGGATAGGCAGTGGTTGGTCAGATCTAGGATGTGCTTGGGGGGGTGTATTTGTTTTGGATGGCTATCAAGTCTTCTTTTATAGGCACTTGGGGGAAGAGGGATATGACATCGAAGCTCACTAGTAGGTCGCTGGGCTGTAAGTTTTGTTTCTTTATGGTCTCAATGAACTGGAATGAGTTTCTTACGTGTGAGTTGATGGATTCTGCATAGGGTTGTAGTTGTTTGGTGAGAAATTTGGCTAGGTTTTGTAGAGGTGAGCCTATGGAGCTGACTATTGGTCTAAGTGGGGTTCCTTCTTTGTGTATCTTGGGGAGACCATAAAGTTTAGGGCATCTGGATGATTTCTCTCTGGGTATGATTCTTTGCTGGATTTCTTCACTGATGGGGGAGACTTTTATTTTGGATCTGGTGGTTTTTTCTAGGTAGGTGGTGGGGTCTGTGTTTAGGGGTTTGTATGTGGGGTCTTGGAGCAGGTTGGTAAACTTGGTTTGGTAGTCAGATGTGTTCATAACCACTGTTGCGTTGCCCTTGTCTGCTGGTAGGATTATTATGCTGGTGTCTTCCTTCAGGTTAAGTAGCACAGTTTGTTCTTCTTTGGATAAGTTGCTTTTGGTTGGTTTGCTGGTGCAGAAGATGTTGGTGATTTCAAGCCTGCTTCTGTTAGCATCATCTGGATTGGTTTTGGTCAGGCTGGTTTCAACTCTGCATAGAATGGTTTCTGTGGGGATGTGTTTGGGAGTGACAGCAAAGTTGAATCCTTTCGAAAGGAATCCTTTCGGCTTCGGTGAGGATCTTGTCTGAGATGTTGTGCACTGTTTGTTTCATGTGTGGCTGTGAGGGGGGAGGGGTTGGTTTCTGGTGTTTTCTGAATTTGTTGGTGTGTGTCTGTCTTGAGAGTAGTTTGTGTTTCAGCTCTCCAGACAGCGAGTTGTTTGGATTTGTCCCAAAGTGCAGGGTGAATCTTGTTGCTGAGTCTGAGGTGAAGTGTCAGGAGATCTCCGTTGATTTGGTCTAGGAGGAATCTTTTTGTGTGAAGTTCATTTCTAATTAGGGCCAATTCTGTTCTTTTTAGGATGTGTTTGGTGGCTGCTGTGTTGGTGTGGAATTTCAATTGGAGGCTTATGGGGATTAAATTTTGATCTCTGCAGTTGCGTAGGAATGCGAGGTCACATAAAATGGAAGCTCTTTGGATTTCAAGTTTTTCATAAGTCCTGGTCAGATGGTGGGTTTCCTCCCCGTAGAAGTGCAATATTCGTTTTCTGAGGTTTTTGCGGGTATTTGTATGTGGATCTTTGGTTATTCAGGTTTTCTCCCACGTAAAATTGGAAGTAACTTGGCGATGTTTTGACAAAGTCTCATTCGTCATCTTCAGGCTTGTGTCTTCGGCTTTATGCTTCTCAGATTAATGTGAGCTTGTAGCTGCTCCTTCCTTTTAACTGCTAGTGGGGGTGTGACTTGATAGGGTGGGGGCTTGGCTTTGTTCTGATTGGTATATATATATTCTTAAGTTTTCACGGGTATCTATATGTATGGAATTCAGCTTTGTTCAGGTATTTTCCCACGTCATTATAGTTGTGTTTCTAAAGTTGTAGCGATGTTTTGGCAGAATCTCATCTGCCATCATCAGGCTTCTGTATTGTGTTCATCTGTGAGTCAGACTTTCACAGCCGTTTCTGTTTTAAATTTTGTGCTAGCCTACTGCTATGTTAGAATGGTTTTTTCTTCATCCTGATTGGTTGGGAGTCTTGGTCTGTGTTTATTGGTCTTGGAGTTTGCTGTGTTCTGTTTGATTGGTGTTTCTAATATCTTCTGCCTGTTTTGTAGTGTTTTTTTTTTTCCTTGATTGACTGGCAAAATTGTGTTTCCTGTATTGGAGGCTTTTAGTGTGGCTTGGCTCCGAGTAAACGGATGGCTATCATTTATTAGGAAGCTAGGTTTCATCTAGGTGCCTGGTTGGGGTGCGTTTGAGCTGGAGGTATCGGGGGGGGTCTGTTTGTGCCCAGGTGTTTGCTTGGCTTGTGATATGGAGATTTTTTTGTTTGTGAGTGCAGGCTTCCAGATAATTGACAGTCTGGAGGAGTCATCTCTTCTATTCATGCTTTCAGGTCTTTTTTCAATCTCTATGGCTTCTCTGATAATTCTGTAGCTGGGGTTTTCTATAGTGGCTAGGGTTTTGGTGCCATTGAAGTTGATGCTATGACCTGTTGTTTTCATGTGTTGGACTAGTGAGGAGGTGTGTTCCAGCTTTTTGACTGCATTTTTGTGTTCATCCAGGCGGGTACTAATTCTTCTATTGGTCAGTCCAATGTATGTGGCAGGGCATGATGCGCAGGGGACTTCATATATGCCTTGGTTTTCCAGGTCAATTTTATCTTTGGGGTTTCTTAGGATGGCTGCTCTTTTTCTGTCTGTTTTGAAGGCAGTCTTGATATGATGCCTGTGTACTATTTTACTTGTTTTGTCTGTAGTACCTCTTATATAGGGCAGGACAGCTGTTCCATAGGTCTGTTCATCTTCTAGGTCTCCATTATGTCTCACTATGTTTTTGTGGATCAGGCCTGTGATTTTGCTTTTGTGGAAACCATTGACTGTCAGTACTTTATTCAGGGTGCATAGTTCAGTCTTTATGTGTATCTTGTCTGCCAGTATTTGGTTCTGGCAAATAGTGTTTTGGCCACAGAGTTTATCTGTGCTGGGTGGTGGTGGGATTGGGCGTTGAGGTAGTGGTGGGTGGGTGTTTTCTTCTGGTATACGGTGTGTCCTAGTGTGCCATCTGGTTTTTTTTTTTTTTTGTAGATTAGTACATCTAGGAATGGTAGTTGTTTGTTTCTGTTTCCATGGTGAATTTGACCAATAAACACAGACCAAGACTCCCAATCAATCAGGATGAAGAAAAAACCATTTTAACACAGCCATAGATTAGCACCAATTTTAAAACAGAAACGGCTGTGAAAGCCTGACTCACAGACGAACACAATACAGAAGCCTGATGATGGCAGATGAGATTCTGCTGAAACATTGCTACAACTTTAAAAGTAGAACTATAATGACATGGAAAAATACCCGAAAAAAGCTGAATACCATACATATAGATACCCATAAAAACTTAAGAAAACAAATATCAGACCTCTACGGGGAGGAAATAAACAGCCAGACCAAAACCTATGAGAAGCTGGAAGTTAAAAGAGCAGGAATACTATGTGACCTCAAATTCCTATGCAGCTGCAGAGACAACAATGCACCAACCAGCTTCAAATTAACATTTCATCACAGCACAACAGCTTCCAAATGTATCCTGAAAAGAACTAAAATGGCTCTACTCAGGAACAAGCTCCACAGAAAGAGATTCCAACTCAACCAGTTAAAAAAGACCTCCTAACCTTAGTACACCTGGAATTGAGCAACAAAATTCATCTTCTACTTTGGGACAAGATAAAACAACTTACAACTTGGAGAACTGAAACTGAAACCACTTATAAAAATGACAAACTCCTGAAGAAACTGAAGAAATTAGAACATGACAAGAAAGCCCCCAACCACTCACAACACCTGAAACAATTAGTATACAATGTTTCCAACAGAGAACTCACCAAAACAGAAACAGAAGTCCTAACCAAAGGATTCAATTATGCTATAGCACCCAAAAAAATCCCCACAGAATCCATCATATGCGGAGTGTAATCCAGCCTAACAAAATTAAATATAGATGCTGAATAAGACACCAAGTCACAAACATCCTATGCACAAGCAAACCACCCAAAATCAACTTACACAAAGAGGAATTTAAAGCCCTGCAAGCCCTAAGGAGCAGCATAATCATCCTCCCAGCAGATAAAGGGAATGCCACTGTAGTAATGGACAGAAAAGACTATGAAACTAAATTGACAGACCTACTCCAAGACTCCACATACAAACCTATAAACACAGACCCAACCACATATCTGGAAAAAATAACCAGGAAGAAAATCATAACCAGCAACATGAGCAAAGAGATCCAACAGAAGATCATCCCAAGAGAAAAATCTTTCAGATGCCCCAAACTATACAGTCTCCCCAAAATACACAAAGAAGGCCTACCTCTCAGATCCATAGTCAGCTCCAGAGGAGCACCACTACAAAACCTACCCAAATACCTAGCAAAGCAGCTACAGCTCCATGCTGAAGCAGCAGCTTCACATGTACAAAACTCATACCACCTCTTGGAAATGATCAAAGATCTACACGTCAAACAAAAAAATCTGCTTGTAAGTTTCGACATGGTTTCACTATTCACTCAAGTTCCGATAAAAGAAACCCTAGAAATCATTAAAAATAAATACCAACCACCCAAACACCTCATGGAACTAGCAGAACACTGCTTAACCAAGATATATTTCATATACAAAGGACAATATAAGCAAATTGAAGGAGCTCCTATGGGATCATCACTGTCACCCATCATTGCAAACCTGTTCATGGAAGAATTTGGATCCAGACCCCTAGCCAATGCCACCCACAAACCCAACCTATGGCTAAGATACATCAATGACACATTTGTTATTTGGCCCCATGGAAAAGAAAACCTAAACAATTTCCTAATATACCTAAATAGCACACACCCCAAAATCAAATTCGCCATGGAAACGGAAATAAACAAACAACAAACAAACATTCCTAGATGTACTAATCTACAAAAAAAAACAGATGGCACACTAGGACACACCATATACCAGAAGAAAACACACACCAATTGCTACCTCAACACCCAATCCCACCACCACCCAGCACAGATAAACTCTGTGGCCAAAACACTAATTGCTAGAACCAAATGCCTGGCAGACAAGACACACATAAAGACTGAATTATGCACCCTGACTAAAGTATTGACAGCCAATGGCTTCCACAAAAGCAAAATCACAGGCCTGATCCACAAAAACACACTGAGACATAATGGAGACCTAGAAGATGAACAGACCTATGGAACAGCTGTCCTGCCCTATATAAGAGGTACTACAAACAAATCAGTAAAATACTACACAGGTATCACATCAAGACTGCCTTCAAAACAGACTTCAGGTTTGAGTCTCTTTGCGGACAGACTGAAACCACGATCATGCGTGGTTTTGATCCGTGCTCGCCTCTGGAGTACCCTGAGCTGGCTGGTTTCGGGGCTAAGCCACCCCATAGAGGTGGTGAAAAGGGGAGAGACTGCCAGCAGGGTTGAAGAGAGCGGCATTTCTCCTCCTCAGCTCGCCATTATTCCCTTTCCCAAAGGCGGTTGCAGCGGTGGTCAGAAATGGCCACCTCAAAGAAGAACTCGGCTGGAAAAGAATGTGCAGGAGGAAGATAAGAAGAAGAAGATAAGAAGGGTTAAACTGCAAAAGTAACAACTAAGTTACCCTGGAATTTAAACTATTAAAAAAAGTAACATTGTTCCCAAAGAAGACTTTGAAGTAGTGAAGGAAAGAGAAAAGGGAAAGGATTTGGTTTTTTTTCTTCTCTCCCTTTCCCTATACTGATAGCTAAGAGATTTAAACAAGAAATTGGGGGGGGGGGGGAAATCTACTATGACATCAATAGGCATTTAAGCTGAAATCAAAATGTCAAAGGGATAATAAAGATTTCTGGATACTTAAAAGCCTTTAAAAGCAGGAAAGGAGAGAAAAAGAATAAAAGGGCAGGATCTGGAAAAAAGGGAGGAGACTGCCTGGAATTAAAAGGAATCTACAGTAAAACCTCAACAAGACTTCTAAAAGATACATTTTAACTGAAACTTGGCAACAAAATAGTAGAACCCCAGGAAGAGAAAGTGAAAAAAGAAGCAAGAAGAAACAGCTTGGGAGTATTTGGATTACTTGGTGATCTCTGAATTTTTGGTTATTGCATTTTGAATCACTAAAATCAATCGGGTGGTTGTTTAAAAGTGTTTAAAATGACACTACTTTTAGAAGAACTGAAAATGGAACTTAAAAAGTATAAAGAAGATGCACAAGAAGGGAGAGGTTCTTTTGGCTTCATATTTCAATTCTTAGAAATGGAGATCTGGAACTATGAGAAACAACAAGAAACTCCTGCAGAACAAGAAAATTGGGACAAAGAAGAAGCCATCTTTAATGAATAAGTAATTTTATGTGGGGAAAAAAAGGAAAGGGGGGAAGGAGAATGAAAAGTTTAAGATTTGAAAAAACAACCAAGAAAAAGAAGAATAGTTTGAAAAATAAGTACAGTATTAGCAAGCAACAAAAGAGGGGAATACAGAAGAGAGAATTAGAAGTAGAGAGACAAGGGGGTAAAAAAGGGAGGGAGAAGAAGATAGGGAAGAAGGAAAGGAAAAGAAGTTATAAAGGACAGAAACAAGATATGGAGAAACAGGAGAAACAGTGCCTATTTTGAGATAATGGGTGAAAATTTAATTGAAAAGGGGATTCTGCAAAGGTACATAAGATAGTATTGTTATATTAGAAATAGAAATAATTTTAGAAAATATGAAAGAATGTATGATTAAAATGATGGATAAAATAATTCTGTAATTTAGTGAAATGTCTGTTGATAAATAAATGAAATAAAACGAATGAGAGAATTGAATTAGGAAAGGATGGGAACATTTTAATTATTTAATAGTTATAAAATATAAGTGAAGAGAAAAGGTAAAAAATAATAATTGTGGAAAGCTTATAAGTGTTCCCAAGGAAGTATGATATTTAATTGAAAAGAAATGTTAAAGATGTTAAGATTTTAATGAATATTAATGATAGAACTGAATTGGAATAGAATGAGTGTTTTAAGTACATATATTTATAACCTCTTTTTAAGAATATAGTGTGTATTTTAAGAATGTACCACGCAGAATTTGATTGGAAGTTATGTATTATATTGAATGTCATAACCTTAAGGTATACATTGAAACCTAAATAAGAGTTGAATGGATAACATTAAAAGATATAAAGGTGTCATACTCCAATTAGTAACAACAAGAGAAAGTTTGTTTAATGAGAAAAGATAATATGAAATTAAAACAGGACAGACAAAAGTATAAATATAATGATTTGAACTGAGATGAGATAATCAAGATAAAATTTAGAAAATTAAAAGAGGGGAAAAACTATGTAGAAAATGTAAAATAGTTATAAGATATGGAATAGAACATAACAATGAGCATGAAATTGAGTTTGTGTCTGTATGAAGAAGTGTAACCCGGGATCATGCTATTTTCAAAAAAAGATGTTTTATTTGTTTTGTTTTTTTGTGAAAACCCAAATAAAATTTTCAAAAAAAAAAAAAAAAGACTGCCTTTAAAAGAGACAGAAATATAGCAGCCATCCTAAGAAATCCCAAAGATAACATTGACCTGGAAAACCAAGGCATATATGAAGTCCCCTGCGCATCATGCCCTGCCACATACATCGGACTGACCAATAGAAGAATAAGTACCCACCTGGATGAACACAAAAATGCAGTAAAAAAGCTGGAACACACTTCCTCACTAGTCCAACACATGAAAGCAACAGGTCATAGCATCAACTTCAATGGCACCAAAACCCTAGCCACTATAGAAAACCCCAGCTACAGAATTATCAGAGAAGCCATAGAGATTGAAAAAAGACCTGAAAGCATGAATAGAAGAGATGACTCCTCCAGACTGTCAATTATCTGGAAGCCTGCACTCACAAACAAACAAATCTCCACACCAAAAGCCAAGCAAACACCTGGGCACAAACAGACACCACCACCACCCCGATACCTCCAGCTCAAACACACCCGAACCAGGCACCCAGATGAAACCTAGCTTCCTAATAAATGATAGCCACCCGTTTACTTGAAGCCAAGCCGTACTAAAAGCCTCTAGGAATGCAGAAAACATAATGTTGCCAGTCAATCAAGACAAAAAAATGCTATTAAACAGACAGAAGATATTAGAAAAACCAATCAAACAGAACACAGCAAACTCAAAGACCAATAAACACAGACCCAGACTCGCAACCATCAGGATGAAGAAAAAAACCATTCTGGCACAGTGTAGGCTAGTACAAAATTTAAAACAGAAACGGCTGTGAAAGTCTGACTAACAGAAGAACACAATACAGAACTTTGATGATGGCAGATGAGATTCTGCCGAAACGTCACTACAACTTTAAAAGCACAACTATAATGATGTGGGAAAATACCCGAACAAAGCTGAATGCCAAACATACATACATACATACACACTTCTATCAATTGAGAAAGCTATTTCTTTCATCAGTGTCTCACTCCTACAAAATGTAAATGTTTTAACTGTTAGATGAAATAGAACAGACTTCCTAACTGGGGCTACCCTAAACAGGAACATCTATTATTCCATCCTAGCTAACTCTCATATTATCTGATGAATGAGGCAGAATGAAAACTCAATGCATCTGGAAGTTAACATGGGAAAGGAAAAAACTAAAAGTTTTGTTCCATTATTCAACAATAATTTTAGTGTATTTAATTGTTAAATGAATCTAACACTTAATGAATTTGAATGCTAAGAATGGAGTTAATAATTAATTAAAATGGTTAGCCATATACATGTATGGAGACATTTTTAATAGTTACTTTAAAGAAGCCAGGTACCTAAAAAGAGGTCAAAGAATGTAAAGATGACAATCCACATTGGATCATGCAATTGCAGGAGCATCATGAGGTAAATCAGAGAGCACACAGAACACACAGGGGGAGAAAAAAGCAGGAAACAAGGAAACTCCCTCTTTACATTTGTAGCAACCAATCACAATTTAGGTTGCATCATGAAGGGGGCAGCTCTCGAACCAATTAGCTATAACTGTGTGTTCTTACCAACTCTACAAAACCCTGTCCAACCCAATCCATTCTGATGCAGCCCCATCGGAGCTGAGCATTCGATTTCATATACTCTCCCAAGAAGAAAACATGCAGACACCTAGAAAAGAACCATCATCAAATGTCTCTAAAAAGGTAGCATCATCAAGAACTTCTGTGACAGGTAGAAAAATACTGCAAACTCTCCTAGGAAAAAAAAAAGGAGAGTGTTGGTGATAGGAGATTCAACTCTCAAGGGAACAGCCATCTGTACACCAGTCAATCTAGAGAGATATGTTGAGTCCCTGGAGCAAAAATCAAGTATATGGCTGAAAACGTAATAATAAATAAATAAACACAGAGATTATTACCCTTTTCTACTACTACACTTAGGGACAAATAGCATAAAAATGAATCTGAAAACAATATTGAGTGATTACGAGCAGCTAGGCAAGAAAGTTAAGGAGTTAAGTGCATAAGTAGTTTTAAATATACTGAGCTGACAACACCCTAGATGATAGGCTAAAGATCTAGATGGATCTTGACAGATTTGAAGACTGCAGCCCTATCTAACAAAATGAAACTCAATGCAAACAAAAGAAAAGGCAAGAAAAACCAAAAGTACATTTACAAATTGGGTGAAACCTGGCTTAATAGCAGTAATTGTGAGAAGAATCTAATGGATAACCAACTACATATGAGCCAGCAGTGTGCAGCAGCAGTTAAAAAAACAAATGCAATCCTAAACTGCATTAATCCGAGTGACTGATGAATGATGTGAAGTACAAATACCACTCAATAAAACTTAAGTAAGATCACACCTAGAATACTGCATCCAATTTTGTTCACCACGCTACCAAAAAAAAATGTTGTGGCTTTAGAAAGAGTCTGAGAAGAACAACAAAGATGATTGGGGCCTGGAGGCTAAAACATCTATCAATTGTTCCTTGATTGGCCCTCAGATGCTTTCCTGACAGTGAGAACAATCAACCAATGGAACGGGTTCCCTTCAGAAGTTGTTGGTGATTCATCACTGGAGGCTTTCAAGAAGAGATTGGATAGCCACTTGTCAGAAATTATATAGGGTCTCCTGCTTGAGCAAGGGATTAGATGACCTACAAGGTCCCTTTCAAGTTTGTTATTCTGTATTGACCAATCGTTCACTGCTCCAGCGATCAAATTTTAAATATCTTAAGAAAGTGGATATGTATGTACAAAATAATACTTAAAAGAGCCAGGGGTGTCACATCTGGTGTAAATTATGAAAAATATAACAAAGAATTCACATACTGAGACAACTATGAGTCCTGCTGTCTTAAAGTGATCAATTCATATACAAGAAAAGCTTCAAAGAACAAGGGTTAAATAATAAAACTTGGTAAATTCAAAACAAGATTTCTTAAAGATTTCTTAAAGAGCTAAATCTCATGCAAAGAATAGCTTTTTGAAAGAAACCCCAAAACTTCTGTAACAAAGTTTACAACAGAAGGTTCTTCTGCATAGAAGCCATGTATTTAAACCCAAAAAGGCTACATAAGCTAGCCTTTTACCTAGATCTTTAAAGACAAACATATGGATTAAGAGAATTAGAAAGACCCATATGTTACATGCATACCTGGTTGGAAATTACAAATTAAATACAGCACTTCTCCATGGTATTGTTACAGAAGAGACAATCAGGTTTTAATCAGTTTCCAAACAATGAAGATGGGCTGGATCTGAAGTCAAGTGAAGTCAGTAAAATGACAGTCATTATAACTAATAGAATATGATTATATTATATGAGACATCAAACATCCTCTTCAGACAAAGAATTAATTAGACTCTACTCCACCAAGTCAATTTGAAGCATTTGTCCTAGCAGCATTATCTTAATTATTCCTCATCAAAATGATAACACTTCCTACTGTGAACTAACATCGTTATGTAAACAAAATTACAGACTCAATAGTCTTGAAATATTATCCTCTGTCAAAACTCTCTTGTGTAACAGCTCTTTACAGCACATCCAACAGAAACATGGATCTAGCCTTGTCTGATGATATCAAGATATCTTAGCAATACTGTGTTTTCCTCAAAATAAGACCCAGTCTTAATTTCTTTTGGGCTTAAAAATAAGCAGGCATGGAATAGGGCAGTGGGCTGTGGCTGCTACCAGACATCGTCGGAACGTGCACACTCACTCCCTTTCTTGCTGGCCATGCCCATCTTCCCAGGCTTATTTTCAGAGTAGGGTTTATATTAGGCCTACTCTCAAAAAAAATCAGGCTAGGGCTTGTTTTCAGGGTGGGTCTTTTTCTGGAAGAAACATAGTAGTTGTGTCAATATGTATTCAGAGTAAATTCTATTCAATAAATCCTATTGAAACATAACATATATCAGTAGAATCTACAGTAAAAAAACTGTGAAAATTATAATAAATACAGATTAGCCATTGGTTTTAAAAACATATAATGGGTAATTACCACCTGCAAGTATATTAACACTATACATATTGTTAAGCCTGGGTTCCCCAATCAGGGTTAAGGAGACAAGCTAAACAGAATGTGCAGCGTTCGTCAGATAGGCACACAGATAAATGAGTGAGATAAGCTTGTATGTTTGTTAACATACAGTAAAAATAACAGATACGCTTGTGCTATCAAAATATAGTTTATTCCATTTAGAGTTTATAGCATAGTCAAAATAACAGTCCATTAGTCATGCATCATTTTAGTCAGTCCATTCAAGGATATTCAGTTAGCAAAGTCCATGTAGAATATCCAATGTCAGTTCACTTACAAATCAGTCCTTTCTCTCTTCCTTTCCAGTAGGGGAAAAACGCAGTCTTCGGTCTATCCAGTAATTAGGGATCAAAAAACCAGAGAGAGCAAGCTGACGTTCCTTGTTTCTTTTATGGTGCTTTCACAACCACTCCCTTAACATTCCTATATTTAAAGTTGCAGACACTTTAACTAACAAACCATGATAACATATTTATTATTTTACCTAAACCAGTTAGGGTAAACAATGTTATCCTTAACATTCTCCCCTTTTAGGTAATAATAATAATATAACTATTTTACACTTTTAAATTATAGTAATGACAACTTTCTTTAAACTTAATTACTCCTTGAGCTTTTGTAAATTGGTCTGCAATGTTTTCTTCCGTCATGCAGTATTCCAATTTAATTAGCCCATTCTTTACAGATTCTCTAACATTTAAGTATCTTAAATCAGTATGCTTTGATCTAGTTTTTACAGCAATATTAGTAGCTAACTTTATGGCTGCCTGGTTGTCCTCGTACACAATAATGGAATCTTTAACAGTTACACCCATGTCTAATAATAACTGTTTGTACAGAATTAAGTCATTGCATAGTAATGACAGACATGAAAATTCCGCTTCCATCGTGGACAAACTGATATGCTGTTGTCTGATTGACCTCCACCCTATTAGTGTCTTACCAAATAATATAGCCATCCCAGATGTTGATTTTCTAGTGTTTATGTCAGTTGCAAAACTTGCATCTGCACAGGCACTAACACTCAAATCACCCTTTGGTTCTATATACAATGCATGGTTCATTGTTCCTTTAAGATATCTTAAAATTCTTTTTAATGATTGCCAATGACATTGATGTGGATCTGAATTAAAACGTGCCAGCTGATTAACACTATAAGCTATATCTGGCCTTGACCAATTGCTTATATATGATAAGCTCCCAATCAAAGATTGATATATAGACTTATCAAATTTGGGACTTTGATCATCAGTTTGGCAAACCTCCGGACTCATTGGAGTCTTTGCCGGTTTACAAAGTTCCATTTTGTACGTTTTAATTAATTGGCAAATTTTATCTTCTTGAGATATCTTAAATCCATTTTTTGTTTTGTTTATTGTCAATCCTAGATACTTTTTAATTTTACTTAAATGCTTTATTTTTATCTTTTTGGCTAATAATGATATAATCTCATTAGTTTCATTATTAGTTATCAAAGCAATATCATCTGTAAATAATAACAATAATGACACCGTTCCATTATTTTCTCTTTTAAACACACATGGATCTGCTAAACCAGATTTAAATCCTATATTGTTTAATTCTTTCACAATATATTGGTTCCACTCAAAGCCGGATTGTTTCAACCCGTAAAGACTCTTTTTGAGTTTCCAACAATCATTACTATTTACTTTATTGTCTTTTATAATAACTGGCTTTTTCAAATATATAGTGTGCTGCAATGGTGCATGCAAAAAAGCAGTTTCTACATCTAAATGGTTAATGACATAGTTTTTCTTAGCTGCCCATACTAAAGCTGCTCTTAAAGATGTTGCTTTAAGACTTGGTGCGAAAACTTCATCGTAATCAGATGCAGTTTGATTAAATCCTTGAGCTACCAACCTAGCTTTATGGGTAACAGTCCCATCATTTCCAATTTTTACTTTAAATATCCATTTGCACCCAATGGATTTTTCTCCTGGAGGTAATTTAGCATCTTCATATATTTTCATTACCTTTAATGAATTTAGTTCTTTTTCCATTGCCTTTTGCCAATTCTCCTGATCCTTAGCAGGATACATCCTAAGTTCATCTACACTAGTTGGAACTTTAGTTACTTGGCAAACTATACTTGCTTGATATCTATCAGGTGGTCTAATTACACATGTAGTACGTCAAGGTATTACAGGACTTACAGGTGGACTTTCATTAACTAACTCTTCATGATTATCTAACTCTTCCTGATCAATTGTTTCCTCTTGTTCTGATCCTATTTATTCTTTGTGGACTTCATCTTTAATTGGACTCTTCTTATAACTAGTCTGTTCTTTCTGCCTTTTGTAGGGTTCAATAATCACTTCGTTATTTAAATCTTGCTCTAATCTATTCCATCCTACATGTTCTAGGAATTTAGAACTAGCACTGCAATAAACTCTAGATGTACCTGGTTCCCGGAATCTATAAGATCTATGATTAAATTCATATCCTACAAAAAATAATCTTTTAGCTCTATGCTGTCCTTTGTGTCTGAGTTGTGTAGGGATATGCACCCATGCTGGTGCTCCAAATGTGTGCATGTAACTTAAATCAGGTTTTGTACCATGCCACAGTGTGAATGGTAATTCATCTGTTGTTGAATTAACAACATTATTTAATATATGATTACCACATATTATTGCTTCTCCCCACAAATTGTCAGGTAATCCTGAATCAGACAACATAGTACATGCCATTGACTGTAGTGTTTGGCCTCGTCTCTCTATAAAGGCATTATGTTGTGGCCTATTTGGTGCAGACTTTTTATGTTGAATACCTAACATTCTAAGTCTATTTTGGAATGTATTATTTATAAATTCCGCACCATTATCTGTTATAAGAGTTACTAATTTCTTTTTAGTTTTCCTTTCAGCAAATTTAATCCAATTAAAGAGATTTAGATACCTTTCAGTTTGGCTCTTCATTAAATAGCAAAACCCATATCTAGAATAGTGGTCCATTATACTTAATATGTATCGAGCTCCTCCTACACTTGGTTTTTTCGGACCTATTAAATCAGCAAATACTACTTCTAAAGGCTCTTTGGTAGTAAATCCATCAACTCTATTAGCCAGTTTGATCTTGCCTTTGCTTTGATTACAAGCATTACATTGCAAATACTTATTACAAGGTTTCAAACTTATTCCCTTAGATAATTCAACAGTTTTCTTAAGCATTTTAAAATTTAAATGCCCTAGCCTTCGGTGTAACAACTGAATACATTCATCATGAGGTTTCTTGTTATCAAAAAACGTGTTAGCCACCTCTAAACCATTATCATTTAACACATATAATTCACCTCTTAAAGATGCAGTAATTTTCTTATCTTCTTTCTCAATTATGCAGTTATCTCCTTTAAAGGTAACTACATATCCTAGTTTAACCAAAATTCTAACTGAAATTAAATTAAACTTAAGTTGTGGTACATATAACATTTTTACATTCTCTTTAATGAAAGAACAATATGCTATACCTTGACCTTTAGCTTTCAGTTTCCAGCCATTGGCTAACGATATCTGCTGTGTACTCTGGGACATTTTAAAAAAAAATTTGTTATCATTTGTTATACAGTGGGGTGCTCCACTGTCAATCACCCATAAATTATTTTTTACAGCTCTGTTAATATACATGGCTAACTCTAAATTTTTATTTATCTTTTGATGACTTTTAGTATTCTGGCCAGCGTTCTGGCGCTTTGCTTTTTTACAAAATTTTGCCAAATGTCCTCTTCCTCCACAATTAAAACACTTTTTAATTGCGTATGCAGTAGGAGATTCATTATCTTCTTTTTGAGGTTGCTCCCTCCTTAACTGGTCTCTTTCAAGTCTTCTTCTTGCCTCTTCAATCAATCTGCCAGTTATATCAGTTAAAGTTAAACTTTCCTTAGGCAAAATTTCAAGGGAAGTGACATAGTTATCATAATTTATGTCTAGTGAAGATAGAATTATGTAGACTTGGTATAGTTCAGAGAAAATAAGCTCTTTCTTGTGCGGTTCTTGAAAAATGCTTTTCATAGTTTCCAAATGACTAAGCATATCACCATTTGTTTGGAGATACATCCTGAAAAGCTTCCGTGTTAGATTTATGTGAGCACCAACGTTATCTCGAACATAAATCCTCTTCAGCTTCTGCCAACGCCCAACAGCCGTTTGCTCTCCACGGATATGAACAAGTTGCTGGTCAGACAGTGTTAGTCCTATTATGCAAATAGCTTGGTCATTTTTCTGCATAAAATCTTTTATCTTTAGTCTATCTTCCTCAATCTCTGGATCCCATTCCTCTACGTTTGGTGGATTTTCAATTATGTTCCACAGACCTTCTCTTCATAGAAGTAGACTACATTTCATAGACCATGATACATAGTTTGTTCCATCCAGCTTGGATATAAGGGACAAACTTTGTAGATTGACTTGTGCCATGTTTTCTTTATATGGATATAAAACTATAATTAATAAAACACAGCTGTCTGTTTACTGTAACATATAACAACACAAACTCTCACTTTTTACATAAATCTGTTTTATCCTAGTTAAACTGACTTTGCAGCCTCTGGGCCCATAACCAGTGTTAAGCCTGGGTTCCCCAACCAGAGTTAAGGAGACAAGCTAAACAGAATGTGCAGCATTAGTCAGATAGGCACACAGATAAATGAGTGAGATAAGCTTGTATGTTTGTTAACATACAGTAAAAATAACAGATACGCTTGTGCTATCAAAATATAGTTTATTCCATTTAGAGTTTATAGCATAGTCAAAATAACAGTCCATTAGTCATGTATCGTTTTAGTCAGTCCATTCAAGGATATTCAGTTAGCAAAGTCCATGTAGAATATCCAATGTCAGTTCACTTACAAATCAGTCCTTTCTCTCTTCCTTTCCAGTAGGGGAAAAACGCAGTCTTCAGTCTATCCAGTAATTAGGGATCAAAAAACCAGAGAGAGCAAGCTGACGTTCCTTGCTTCTTTTATGGTGCTTTCACAACCACTCCCTTAATTACATTCCTATATTTAAAGTTGCAGACACTTTAACTAACAAACCATGATAACATATTTATTATTTTACCTAAACCAGTTAGGGTAAACAATGTTATCCCTAAAACATATAATCAATTTACAACCACACTTGGGACGATTATTAAGTTCTGTAGTCATAAAATGGGGCATCACATGACATCATCAACTTACAAAGGCACTCCTTGCTGTGGTTGTTAACTGAGAATTGCATACCATTATGTGGGTACCCATCCTAATCCAAACCATTCCAGATTGGCTCCTTCTTAGTCCCAAGTTTAAATAAGATAAAAAACTGCCTCCAATTCCCCACCTGCTTAATCTCTATCTCTGCCCTTCGGCCACCTGGTCCCTTTTCTTGCGGGCATCAAGCAGATCAAAAATTACATGGCTCTGTTTGTCATGCTCTGGTGAGCTTTAGCTGCCATGTCAGCAAACATTCAGTCACCCAGCCTTCTCTCCTAGTTCCCTGCACTGACCTTTTGCCTTTTATGCCCAGCCACTATGGTCAAAAAAGAAACACTTTGCTGCCTTTGCTGTTTTCTTTTCGGGTCTATGGCCACTATATAACCTGGCCACTCCACCTCACTGGTGAATGCTTCTTAGACATGGCTCCTTATCTTGCCTCAACAGCATGACACCAAGCCGCAATAGCCATGAATATTCAGCAAGTATTTGTTTGCCTAGCTGTCTTCTTTCCCAGGTCCTTGTACTGAACTTTTGCTTTCACAACCAGCTATCGCAACCAAAGTGGAATGCCCTGCTGCCTTTACTATCTCCTTTTCGGACCCACCTTCTCTGGCACATGATTCCTATCCAGGCTCTCTGAGATTTCAGAAACCTGTGCTACCTTCAGAAAGGTCAGGGAGGCTGCCAAGCCAACAAATCCCAATCATGTAACTACAGAAAAGCTGCAACTGCTGTAACTTTGGGCACAGGTGGGAAATCCATTTTTTCCAGCATTTTGCAATTGAAATGGTTCCTGAACAAATGGCCATAAATTGAGAACTACTTGTATGTTTAGTATACACACACCAGAGAGGGAAAGGGGAGGAAGAAGGGTGAGAGGGGGGGGAATGCTGCCAATTAATTAGACATCCAATTGTTTGGGTGCAAATCTTTTCTAAGCCATTCATGCAGGAGTAGTATGATATGTGGGTGAATGAAGGAAAGAGATGCTGCTTAAGAAACAATCAGACAAGAGAGGCAGGAGTCCAGTGGCTTAATTGTCAGAGAAAGAAATTAGAAAGAGCCCACCCTAATCAATAAGATGGTTAAAAGTAACAGTGGCAAGCTTGTATCTTTACATTTGTAAGATTCTGATAATTGTCACTTTTCAATAACAGATATAGTTCATCTAAAAATGTTTCCTCTATGGTTTACCTAGGTGGGCTGTCATCAATCTCACACATTCTATTACAGTTCGGAAGGTTTATGTATCCCATTAGATCTACATCCTGCTGTCTATAGATTCTGTTTATAGATTTTGCAACTCTGCTAGGGAAGGAGTTTCTTGTTATGTGAACGAATCTTGAATCTAAAGTTGCTGCTTAAGAGAACTTTTTGATAATGTCTATCTAAGTTGTAACTCATTTGATGACAACTAAAAATGCTCTGCTCTAGTTACAATCAAACAATATAGCTGATCTCTATAAAGAAAAGTAAATATCTGTCAATTCCTGAGAACCACACTTATAACATTTAAAATGCTGAATGGACCCTTTTCCAAAATGTGCTGTTTCCAGATGCCAAAACTCAACTGCATCTAGCAATCTAAAAATACTTACAGATATAAAATTATATATATATATATATAATATATATATATAATATATATAATATATATATATAATATATATTATATATATATATATATATATATATATATATATATATATATATATATATATATATATATATATATATATAGCATTTTTCTTGTTCTTTGTTAAGATTTAAAATTATTGTCAAGACTCACCAATAAGAATTGGGTGAACTCTGCATATGTTAAACGCCTTTTCCGATCTTTTCCAAAATGTAGTTGCACAAATTCAGAGTTCCAGTTAAAAGGAATACGGCGGTGAATTGTGGTCTGGCCAAACACCTGTTTAACATCCTCTGGGAAAGAAAATAAAAAAGTGGAAGAACAGTTTCATTTAAATAAATCTTAACTAATTTATTTGCGATCTAATGTACAGATTGTATGCTACAAAATACTGAACCACAGCTTCTCCATTTTCTCCTCTCCTTTAAGAGATGCCATAACATTATGCTGCAACATATGTATGACTGTGTATATGTCAACTTTCTCCAGCCTTTTAGGATTTCTATTCCAAAAATATTACAACATTATCAAGTCTATGCTGCCTGGGAATTATACAGGCTGTAAATCTTGGGAAATTTAGAGGGCATCAGATTGGTGATGTCTGACATGAGCTACTTTTTAGTAGTTTCACACATGTGTCTTGGCAGTTTTTAGCAACCCACTTCCTTATCTTAGGTTTCAATTATATACTTGCTATTCAGAAACTTCAGAAAGTCTCTCGCTTCTTTCCTGCCTTGCTTGACAAAGATCAGTTTCAAAATAATGTACAGAGTAACTGCAATATACTGACTACATGTCATCTAGCATTTCTGTAATTCATTCAAATAATATACAACTTATTTTAGATATACAGAGCTAAATTATACTAACTATTCAAGTGACAGTCCTGTTACTTGTACAGCCTCAAAATAGCCCATTATATAAAACACACTTTTGCTTTCGGTCGAGTAGAATAGGGTAGGGTAGAGTAGAATAGGGTAGGGTAGGGTAGAGTAGAGTAGAACAGAACAGAACAGAACAGAACAAGTTTGTTTGGCCAAGTGTGATTAAACACACAATGAATTTGTTTCCAGAAGATCTCAGTATACATGAAAAGTAACAATCATCATAGTAATAATACCAAATAAGAGGAGATAGTAAAGAAGATAAGGATAAATATAATGCTAAAAATCATGCAATATAGGTAACGTACATAGACCTTAGACAGTACTATGATAATTAGGTGTTCACTAGAGTGATGGCACAAGGGAAGAAAGTATCTAGTTGTTTTGGCATGTAATGCTCTACTGCGGCATCCTGAGGGGAAGAATTGGAACTGTTTATGTCCAGGATGTAAGAAATCTGTAAGTATTTTCTCAGGCAGGTCTCCTTATGGCCTGCGCAATATACAGCTTTTCTTTGGAAGGCTGACTGGTTGCAATTGTTCTTTCTGCAGTGGAATCCATTGGAGTCTGTACCTGTCCTGTTTGGTTGCTATTCCAGACCAGACAATTATAGAAGTACAAATGAGAGACTCAGTAATTCCTTTGTAAAACTGTACCAACAGCTCATTGCATTCTATTTCAAAGGTTTTTTTACAAGATTGCATTTTCTAAATACTATGGGATCACAAACAAATCACTGCTTCCTTTCTTCCTTTACTTTGTATACCTAAAAATTGTAACCTGAATTTTTAAGAAGCAATGTTGTAATTTGATCTCAGGGTTTTATATTTTATCTCATTATATTTATATCTTTTACTCATATATAGTTATGAAACAGAAAATCAACTTTGCCCTTTTTGTTTGTATCTTACATTTCCTTCTCATAACTTACTATGGTTAATAAATTCTAATAGAAACTCAATAGAGTTTTTTTTCATTACTGCCTCAGGGTTTATTCATTTATACAGAATAATTTTTTCCAGCAATCTTTATTTCACAAACATAGTAGTTAAATCAGATACAAGATACATTCATGCTTCATGAACAAATTTATAATACTTGTTCATATTATTTATTTAGTGAATAATTATTTACTAAAATAAATGTCAGATTTTTTTTAATACCCATAACTATTTTTCATTCATACATATAAATTGTGTACTTTATGCACCTTATCTACTCCTTTTTTTTAAATTTTGTGTGCCTGTTTGTGTGTATGTGTGTAAATCTACTTACTGTTGAGAAAGAAAAAAATTACTATAATAATCTTAGCTACGTTTTAAAAAATATAAAACCATGGGAAGTTAAAATTAGGAGGAACCTCCAGGTATTTTTGAAATTCCAACTCCCATCAGGTTCACCCCATAAGAGTCAATGATCAAATGAGATAACTATAATTTGACATCAATTGAAGAGCTCATGGTTATAAGGTAAAAAGTCTTCATTGTATAATTTAAAACTTATGTAGGCATTATTTCTTTCTGATTATAATTATATGGAGAGTAAAGCAGGCAGTATCCTGTACTTATAATTTATATATTGCTGACAAAATATCTGATGGTTATCCGCAAATTATTGGGATGTCTGTTTATTTATATGAAGAACAAAAAAAAAAATATTCTCCTGGACCCCATCAGCCAAAATTATCATTATTAAATGTTCAAAACCAGTTTTCTAAATTATTTATTTTTTAAAATGTATAAACATTCATTTATCCATCTACTGATCAGACTGCCCTCATGTATACAAAACATTTGGTAAAACGTTCTCCACCCCTCCCACATATTTAGAGAAATTCACAGAAGAAAACAAGCACACCCTTTCTAATAGATAGTGAAGACAAGTTCTATACTTCCGCCATTTTTTATCTGGTGAATGGAGGGAAGCTAGCTGTTTTTCCTGGGAGAGAAGATACAGCACAATAGTAATTGTCCCACTAGCAGGCAAGGGAGAGGAGTAATACTTTACTTAAGAAATCTACTTTTTAAGAATAAATATTCAGATTTATGACAGAATGCTGCCATGACAATCCTGACTACAGTATAATAAAAAGCACTATAAAATGCTGTTCTTCTCAGCAGCCAAGCAGTTGTATCAGAAATACTTTATTTTACATTAAGACCTTAAAAAGAAAAAAACTTAGAACCTGATAAGGTCTATCCTGCCAATATGGCTACTACAGTACTATGAAAGGCAAGGCTCTCTTCTATACAACCAGCAAAAGGGAGATGTCATAAAAAATAAATTGCATAATGGGGTAAATGGGCGTTGGTTCTTACCTGATACGCCTCTTCTCGTGGAACTGCGTAGAGCATCCAGAGAGTGGGAGGTGCTCCAGTCTTCACTTCTCACAGGCTGAGCTGAAATTGAGGAACGCCCTCCTCCTCCACGTGACTCCTCCATGCGTTCCCCCCAGTTTTATCGAAGACGAGAGGACAAAAACAACCCTCTACTCTTAAGTATTAAACAACATGAACTCCAACATTAGAAATCATTGGCCAAAACAGGTTTTCCCCCTTTACAGACGGACCAACAGGTGGGGCTGGATGCTCCACGCAGTTCCACGAGAAGAGGCGTATCAGGTAAGAACCAACGCCCATTCTCCGTAGAACTGCTGCGAGCATCCAGAGAGTGGGACATACCAAAGCAAGTGTGTCCTACGGGTGGGAGTCCGTCTGGATTGGAACTTCCCCAGGATCTCTCACCACTTGCTGCAAAACTCGGCTGCCAAAAGATGCTTCAGCTGAGGCGTAAACATCAATCTTATAATGTCTTATTAAGGGAGATGGGGAAGTCCAGGTGGCCGCCGGCAAATATCAAGAATAGACGCCTGAGTAGCCCAGGCTGCCGAGGTAGCTGCACTTCTGGTGGAGTGAGCGGTAACCCCACTGGGAACTGGAATAGCTTGAACTAAATAGGCCTTGGATATGGTATCCCTAATCCATCTGCCTACCGTGGACGGAGAAACCTTACAGCCTAGTGTCTTTGGCTGAAATGATAAAAATAGAGACTCTGCCTTCCTGATGGACTGCATACGAGAAATGTAAATACGCAAAGCCCTTCGAACATCAAGGGTGTGCCACTGCCTCTCTTGCTCGCGCAGAGGCTTAGGACAAAAATTAGGCAGGACCAACTCCTGTGCCCTGTGGAATGGTGAATTAATCTTCGGCATAAATGCTGGGTCTGGTCTCAGAACCACCCGATCTGAATGAAAAATGCACAGATCTTTTCTCACGGATAGAGCTGCAATTTCAGATATCCTTCAAGCCGAAGTAATAGCCAACAGAAAAACTGTTTTAAATGTAAGAAATTGAAGTGACGCCTCCCTGAGAGGCTCAAAAGGAGATCTAGTCAAGGCCAGGAGAACTTTATTAAGGTCCCATGTCGGGTACCTGTGCACTACTGACGGGCGCAAATTAGAAGCCCCTTTAAGAAAAGCCTTGATTTGAGGATGGTGGGAAAGGGGACCGAAAGGACCGCCAGCAACCACCGTTGAGAGCACCGCTACCTGCCTCCTTAAGGTGTTAGGTGATAAACCTCCATCTAGGCCATCTTGTAAAAAGGCCAGGATCTGTGCAACTGAAGGAGAGCGTGGGTCGATGAATGATTTGTGGCACCAGTTACAGAAACTTTTCCAGGTAGCCTCATAAATGCGAGCAGTAAAAGGCCTTCTAGCCGCCAAAATGGTGTTAATGACCTGAGGTGATAAGCCTTCCTCAATCATCCTTTCCTGCTCAATCTCCAAACAGCCAACTGTAGCCACTGTGGCTCTGGATGGAGCAGCGGGCCTTGCGACAGTGAAATCTGATCCAACGGAATCCTCCATGGCGGAGATACTGACAGATTGTGGAGGTCCGCAAACCATGGCCTCCTGGGCCAATAAGGTGCCACCATGAGGATCTCTGCTTTCTCGGCTATCAATTTTCGAATCACCCTGGGGATCGATGGAAGCGGAGGGAAGGCGCACAGTAGCCCGGGAGGCCACGGGCAACGCAAGGCATCGCGATTCTCTGCTCCGCTGGAGGGATAACAGGAGAAGAACCTCGGTGTTTGCGCGTTGAGCGGAGACGCAAAAAGGTCTACTAGGGGCTGACCGAACCTGGCTGCTGCTTCTCCGAACAGATGTGGGTTCAGGCGCCACTCTGCCTGATCCAGTGTTGCCCTGCTGAGCCAGTCCGCCTGGACGTTGGAGGTCCCGCAGATGTGCTCCGCTCTGATGGATAAGAGGTACGCTTCTGCCCATCGACACAGTCGCTCGGCCTCTCTCATGAGAAGGAGGGAATGGGTGCCCCCTTGCCGATTGATGTGGGCCTTGGTTGTAGTATTGTCTGTTAGGACCAGGACATGGCGCCCCCTTACCCGATGAAGGAATGTCTGCAGAGCCAGGTACACTGCACGAAGCTCCAACCAGTTGATGCTCCAACTTCGCTCCGCATGAGTCCAAACTCCCTGTGCTGAGAGAATTGCAGATGGGCCCCCCGTCCGGAAAGACCTGCGTCTGTCATGAGAACAACCCTTCGAGGTTCCTGGAATAACTGACCTCTGTTGACAGATGGTCGCATCCACCAGAGGAGGGAGGCGAGAACTCTTCGCGGGACCCCCACCATAAAACTTGACGTGCTCCTTCCTGAACGCTGATACGGCAGAAGGAACCATTGCAAAGATCTGGAATGCAAGCGAGCCCATGGAATAATGGAAATACAGGAAACTAGCTTCCCTAGCAGTTTGGATAAATTGAGCAACGATACTTTCCCGGTCCGCCGGATATCCTTGATAGTGGTGCGGATACTAATAAGTCTCTCCTGAGAAAGACCCTTCCTTCAACAGAGTCAATCACAGCCCCTAGATGGGATATACTAGTGGAGGGGGTAAGCTGACTCTTCTCCTAGTTCACTAATAACCCGTGGGACTGAAGTACCGAGAGGGTAGCGCTAGTATCGCTCTCGACTTGATGTCGGGAAGGGAATACAACCAGGATATCGTCAAGGTAACAGTGGATCTGGATGGGAATTTGTCTAAGGTGAGCTGCAAGAGCTGCCAACACCTTAGTGAAAGATCTCGGAGCTGAGGCTAGACCAAAGGGGAGGGCTACATACTGGAAATGCTGATTATTATAACAAAATCTGAGATATTTAGAATACGAGGAATGAATGGGAATATGGAGATAAGCCTCGGAAAGGTCAATTGACGTAAGCCAGTCTCCTTCTCTGATGCCCTGTAAAATCGACTGCAGAGTCTGCATTTTGAATTTATGGCGTACAATAAAACGATTTAACCTCTTAAGATCTAAAATGGGTCTCCATCCCCCAGAATGTTTAGGCACCAAGAATAAAAGTGAATAGAAACCCCTTCCCTGTTGGGATGGGGGTACAGGTTGAATAGCCCTAATATCAGAGAGATGTTTGATGGCAGAAGTCATAAGAGCCCGTTTAGTAGGATTCCTAGAAATGGGTGAAACCCTGAAATGTTCGGGGGGAGGAGAGAGAAACTGCAGGGTCAAGCCAAAGCGCACTGAATTTGTAACCCAAGTATCAGAGGTGGATTCCTCCCACTTGTCGGCAAAATGCCTGAGGCGGCCGCCTGTGGTAAGAAAACCTGCAACGCTACCTGGGCCGGCGGGCCGCTCTACTCCTGGAACCCCTGAAGGGCCTTCTGTAGCTGCCCCCTCTCTTGCCTCTGTCTCCCGAGTCGCCCCGGTCCTGGTAGGACGGCCGGAATGAGGGGGAGCCCTGAAATCTAGGAGAGAATGATGACTGGAAGGACGGACGAAAGGAGCCCCTCCGAAAGGACTGGGAACTCTTGGCTTCCTGCCTACGAAAAAGTGAAGGAAGAAACTTTTTCTTATTTCGGGTTTCCAGAAGCAATGGCTCCAGAGCGGGCCCGAATAATTTCCCTTTTACTATGGGGGCTGAAGCCAACTTAGACTTATTTTTAATATCAGCCTGCCAGTGTCGAAGCCAAAGCAATCGTCTGGCAGAAACATGGGAAGAAATAGCTTGGGATGAGAACTTAACCGAATGAAAGGTAGCGTCGGTGCAAATTCCGCCGCTGCCGTGATCTTTGAAATATCTTGATGGGCTCTGGTATCAGCTGGGGAAATGTGTTGCTTCAGCTGTCTGAGCCACCTGATGGAGGATCGGGTGAAAAAGGAAGCGGCCATGGCTGACTGGATAGCCCAGGCATCAGCGGTGTGAGCCTGCCGGAGCGCCATCTTCGCTCACTTATCCTCCGGCTTCAGTGCCTCTAGTGCATCAGTAGAATTGGAAGAGGAAGCAAGCCTTACAATCGGATCATCTACTTCTTGGGTGTCTAACATAGCTGAGAAATCCGAATCCAGGGTAAACAACCTCTTGTCCTGACTAGAAGGGGCCGGAGAAGGACCCACCGAGGCGAACTGCTTTGCAACCAGATCTGAGAAGATTGGGGGGGGCGGAATAATGTCTGCTGCCACTGTCGGCTGTCTGAACATAAGGTCATCAGGACCTTCTGGACTCGATGGAGGGGGTTCAGAAGGAGACTGAGAGGCTAGACCTGAAATGTTCTTTGCCTTAAATAGCAAGGACTTAAATAAATGGGGTTTAAAAAGACCCACAACAGCAGGTTGTTCAGGAGAAAGACCCTCATCTTCCGACATTTCTCCCTCCATTAGGTCCCCCTCCAGAAAGGGTTCCGAATACTGTAAGGAACCTCTATCAGAACCTTCGTACTCTCCGAACGGTTCAAGGCCCACTCCCTCTTCTTCTTGGGTATCCTCCCCCTCTGGGAATGGAACATCCATGTGAGGAGGTACCTGACCATGCTGTGACGCTGGTGCAGAAGGAGATCTCCCGGATAAAGACTCAGCCTCGGGAGCCCTCCCTCAGGAATCCGGTCTAGCGAGCTGCTGCATTCCTTCAGCTATGCCTTGACGGATGGCAGACTGCATCCATTCCCTGATGTTCTCAGGTACAATGATTGGAGCAGGATCCTCAGAGCGTAGGCCTGCAGCGGTCGGCGTAAAGGCCGCCTCTGGTACACGAGAGGGCTGGTGGCCTCGGGTGGAAGTACCGCCCCTAGAGGAAGAGGGTTGGCTCGGCGGGGGGGGGGGGTAGAAGGAAAAGGCAGGTGTTATAGAGTGTGACTCTTTAGCCCGCTTGCTAAACTCCCTTTCTAGGGCCTTATGACGTCGTAAGGCATCTCTTTGAGAAGCACTGGAAGAATCCTTGTCCCTTTTGCGAAGGTAGTGCGTCTTAGACTTGGCCTTCAGAGAAGAGCCAGTAGGATTAGCCTCTGCCATGGTATTGGAAGAAAAATGGCGGTTGGCACGCCTAGGAGTTCGGCCTACAAACGTAAACCGGTTTTCCTAAAATTGGGTCACGTCCCCCTTTTTGAAGAAATTTTATTCTGGAGCTAGCTATTATCTATTCAAAAAAATCTCCTTTCTCTCTTTTTTTTTTTTTTTAACCTTATGCAATAAAAAACAGAAAAAATTCTAGCAAGCTAAATTAAAAAACCTGAATATATACACTGGCATTTAACTACAAAAAAAGGGGTCAGGTTCAAGTAAGGAAAACCAAATAGACCCAAGAAGGTACAGCAAAAACAATAATTTAATTCCAAATAGACCAAATGAACGCTGAGGCCAAGCAATTTGCAAAAGGCAAGACAAGAAAAAAGGGGCCTCTGTAGGCAGCCCCCCAACAACATGGAGAGTACGTGCCTGCGCTTCTGAACTAGCTGCGGGCCAAGGAAGAAAGCCAACAATATTAAATCTAAGAGAGACAACAGGGCACGGGGCCACAGTGCTCTCTCAGTAAAATCAAAGGCTCCATGCGACCTGACGGTCCCGCTAAAGGGCCTACAAAGGCCTCACAGCTCACACTTAAATCCCAAAAAAATAAGGCCTTACTTGATCAGTAAAACAAAATGGCGCCGGCCACGAGGCGCGCCCAAAATGGCCGCCCGGCTCAGAGCGCACAGCTCAGAAGCATACCAGCCCACCACAACTTCAAGCAGGAGAAGAAAGGAGCTGGGAGAGGAAGCGCTGCCTCCTCTGAGGCGTTCTAGGGGGGAAGACGCAATTGCGCTTTTTAAAAGTACAGCGCAGAGCCAAGCGGCTGAGCCCAGCGTGCTTGGAACGGCAGAGGATAGAAGAGGAGGGGTGGGGGGGTGAAAGACTCCAAACCCCTTACTTCCCTCCTGGGAGCGAAATCACTCCAAAAATTAAATTTGGGACCGCACTACTCTTGCAGGGAGAGGAAAGGAAAAATCAAACCTGAATCAATTATTAACGACACCTGAAACGGCCAAGGAACAAAGAAAGCTGCCTGTCTTCTCGAAGGCTGAGCTAAAACTGGGGGGAACGCATGGAGGAGTCACGTGGAGGAGGAGGGCGTTCCTCAATTTCAGCTCAGCCTGTGAGAAGTGAAGACTGGAGCGCCTCCCACTCTCTGGATGCTCGCAGCAGTTCTACGGAGAATAGAAGTAGCATTATTTGCACTAATACTAAGGATGCCTTTTCAACACTTTTGACAAATCTTTTTAGCAATAGTTCAAGATCCAATAAAGAGGAAAGAAACTTAAAATTAGATCACAGTTCTAACAGTCAAGGCTTGAGAACATGGATGTAAAAGAATAGACTTCAGTATTTATACTTCAGACTGGAAAGCAATGGAAAACCATTGTCCATTGATTTAGAGTTTTTAAGAGTTTTAGCAAAATTCTGTTGCCCTTGATAGATTTATTTGTCCAAGCATGCAAAAGACAGTAGACTAATGAAAAAAGAGACAGAGGAATTACAAAGTTCAGGCAAAGCTGAATGCATTTTCTTTTACCAATATGCTACTATGAGACTCATGTAATATGTCTCGTTCTTTTCCTGTTCTATTTCTCTCTGACAAAACATACACTTTTCTACTTCTCTCTGCATCTAGCCATATTATTGAGAAAGCATTCATCATGTTTGTTGAGGATCTTCAACAGGCTGAAGACAAAGGTAGTGTGCATTCCCTGGCCCTCCTTGACCTCTAAGAGATCTTCAATACTATTAATCAAACACTATCAATCATTGCTATCAATGCCTACATAGGGTATGAAAGGTTGGGTGGAGAAGAATAAGTTTTTGGTTCAACCATGCAAGAACAAGTAATTTTTAAGTACACAAGTCACTGATTTTGGAGAGTTTCCTTTTTTAAGTCATCCCTAGTCAGAGTTAATAGTCAGATGTCCTCTTCGATTAACAGCTTCTGTCCCAAGAGTCGGCAGCAGCTATGGGAAAGGGGGCTTGCACAGATGCCTCTTATGGCACTTAATCTTGAATCAGGAGGTTTTTTGTTCATGATATTTGATGTTTCAGTTATATTCCACATGGATTATTGTAACACATTTTACATGGGGCTAACCTTAAAACAAAATTTGGAAGCTGCAGCAATGCAAGCAGTTTTTGGCATCTTCTGAAATACTCAAATAACAACACAATTTACACTGGATCCCAGGAGGCTTCTGAATCCAGTTCAGGGTACTGGTTATCACATATGAGATCCTACATAACATGGAACCAAGCTATTTGTGGATTTATCTTGTTGGACGCTTAAATAGTGTAATCTTGGTTATGTCTGACTTGTGGAAAGCACCTTCTTGAGATCTGGATGGCCTAAATCCTATAAATTTCTTATAAGATTTTCCAGACTGTTAGATTAGCAATACTGATGATGTGGTTCTGTTTTAACAGCTATTGTTTAACTGGGGCATCCTGAGTTTACCATTGTTAGGATAGTTTTAATCTTTAAACTCTGCATGTAAGAAGAGTCAGTCTGTAAAAAAATGTAAACAAATTAAATAAAATTGATATTTCTTCATATTTGTCTATCTTACACATCATTGTCTTTTAGTTGCATCATTGTGTTTTTTTTCTGCACCATTTTTTTTCAACACAAGATTCCGATGCCTCTTTGGTTCTGTTTCCATATTTTAAAATTATTATTAAATCTATTATCCATCTTTGAGTATTCATGTTTTCCCCACTCTGTTTATCTTCTCAACAATTTCTTTACTGATTAGATAGAGACAGTGATTGCCTAAATTCTATGATCAACTGGGAACCAAATACATATATCTTCCCTACTCAGTCCAACACCTTAACCCCTGTAAGAATTGTCTCTAAGATGATTTCCCTGGAAAGATCAAAGTGCTATCTAGTCTAGAATTCTCTATCCAGTATTCAACTAGAAACTTTGAGAAACTCAAAAGTAGAGAGGTTTTTTTATTTTTATTTACAGGTTCTCAAACACCTCAGTCCTATGACCATTAAATGGCAAATTAATTTGCAAACCCCCATCATGAATAAAACTAATTATTTAATTGGAGGTAGGAATGAGTAAGAAATGATATATTGGATTTTTAAAGAAGAAAAAAACAAGAAAAGTTAAGCTAAAAATTAAAGAAAAATATAAAAATACACAATTGTATTGACATGTGGAGCTCATAAATGGAACAGGACAAAGTCAGAATTGACAAGAGAACCATAATTTCCAGAAGTAATCAGTATTAGAGTCTTTCTTGCCCCTGCCTCCTGAATGAGTAGGAGGAAAATGTGCTAATCCCACAGAAAATTAAATACATAATTTACCAAGTGATATATAACTTCCACCGTACTTCCTTGAATTAGGCTCTTTTTTAGCAATACTGGTCAAGTTCAACTTTTCTCTTGCACACAATAAGTTTTTCCATTTTGAAAAAAAAGGAAAGATAAACATACTTAACTTTGCTAACAAATATGCTTCTGCAGAGGATCCAAAATCTGATTATACAATCATGACAGAAATTACCAGCTGGCAGAAAGCTACCCATCTATTGCAGTGGTGCTAAAAGTGGCAGATGGTTTTGATAGCTATAACTAGATATGATTTAGCCATCTATCAAACTTTGTCTGCTTAAAAGCAGCAAAGATTTGGTCAACAAAAGCAAAAATATATTTTGCCACATCTATTGCGTTATCTACTGTATATAAGTCTGATCAGCTATAAAATGTTCTTACCATCTCCCAACTGCATTTATCCCCAAAATCATTGTCTATTGTATAGCATCTTAACAAAAATATCTATTACTATTAGTATATTAATGCTTTATTAAACTATTAGTATTTAGCAATACACTGCATCAAATTCAAGACACTATACATGCATCACAACTTCATTGTTCAGTCATGATCCAACAGTTAACATTTCACCAAGAGTTTCTATATGCTCATGCTTGTGTCCTCATAGTACCTAGCCTTTTATTTTTCCAAACACTGTCTTCATTAATCATTTTGCCTTTGTATTACATGTCTAAAATATTTAAACTTTAGGGCATTATTAATGGAGCCTGTATTTTTCATTTAATATTGAAGTGTTTGTTCTTCTTGTCTGAAATTGTGTCAACAGTTTTTGACAGCACAATTTAAGCTCATTATTATTTCTTCATCAGCCCAATTTAATGTTATAGTTGTATGTTACAACTGGCCTTAGCATTACATATTTTCCAACATGACTTGTAGCTATTTATGTCTTTATTTTCAGCAATGTTTCTAAATCAATTTCATCACAATATTTTGTGCAATAAAATGCAGTTTAACTCTCCACTGCTTATACCAGCCATGATTTCACATTTTTTCCTAAAAAACATCTTATAGATTGCAATTTTTTCTATATCTTCACAGTTCTTCAATATAATTTTTAGATTCAATGGCAAAACTGCTGAAAGATATTTGAAATATGATTGCATAGATTTGTATCAAGGCATAATAACAGCCATAAGAAATTTCCAGCAAATGTAGCATCTGATCTGTACCCATTTACTGAAACACAACCATAATCACACAATAGCCAAAAATCAACAGTACTATTTCCCGCTGCTTTGAAATTGTAAGCACACGAATTCCCAAATTCTCTTTTAATCCCATATTAGGAAAAATAGAGATCTTTGTGTCCTCACTCATTTTCCATCATCACCTCATCCAAAACATGTCACTCAACCTTGCCTTATTTACTAAGAGCCAAAATTCACAGAAAAATCTTTCCTTTATTTGGAGGAGAAAACAGATCAATTGTCCTGTGTCTCCTTCAGCAATGAAAAATGTCTATCTTTAGGTTTAGTAACTCTCTACCATAATCTCAAGACCTGTTTCCGGTAAGTCACTGTTGTAATGAAATTTTTCAGTATATAGTATATTAAATTAGGTTATTTTTGTATAAACTCTTCTTGACTCCTGGCCCATTACTACTGTATTTTGTTTTTCCCACAACAAATAGTTTGCCACCATCTTCTTCTGGGATGTTTTTCAGATTTCAACAGCCCTTGGATTTTTTATTGCTCTCTCATCCAAGTACTAACTTGGATTTAATTTTGCTTAGTTTTTCAAAGTTGGGTAAGTTGTGTGCCCCAATCACTTTTTAAGATTTATGTGCACTTCAAATCATACTCTATGATTTCTTGGTTTATTTAAATCATACCTATATTTCCTTCTAAAAAATAGCAGACAACTCAATTATGTTGTTCCACAATCATTGTTGACCGTGACATATGGTTGTAATATGATGAGCAAAAATTTAAAATAACATCACACTTACTTATTTCTTGAGATAAATAAAAGATAAAAGTGGGTATAGCTCCAAACTGAAGCAGTGGCTTCATACTATTAATATCTATGATTATTTTTCTTTTGCAAGAAGAATAAATGAATTTTTATATATTTATAAGGGTAAAACTGCAACCATTGGACAAATATTAAGAAGTCTGATTTTTAACCAACATGATTCTAAGAGTGTTTATCTTCAATTTCTTCAGGATAACAGGTTTATTTGCAATTGAACAAATTCTGAATTAAGGACCCCTCTATTGCTACTACTGTAGCTTTATTTTTTCTTTTCCCCTCTCAGCTGAGAAAGGTCAAACTCATTCTAAAATTGCTGGTTAATAAATAGACCTTTCCTTCTATACTGTTGTCTTATGAAAGACAGTTATATTTCAGGTCAGTTAACAAGACAGTTTGAATTTACTTTCCAAGTACCTCTCTTATCTTCTCTATAACTATTCTTGGCTCTCTCCTTTCCTTTAAAAATAGGATGAAGAAAGCAATATTTTAGCCACCTGAACAAGCCACATTCTGAATGAGCTCACTAACAGGAAGTGATCCCGGTTATCTCTTTTTCAAAATTGGAGCCATTATACTCATTTGTAAAAATCCACATTTAGCCTTTCATAAAAAGTGGAATTTTGACCCATTGAACTGGAAGAGTTTCTGCGCTGTTCCACTGATCTCTGACAAGATAGCTTACAACAACAGAGAATACAATTTAGTGCCGGTGTGAAATTTTATTCCACAGTTTAACTCTGACTGCTCACATGTAGTAAATTTACTCCAGATAACTCATGCTTTATGGATTCTAAAAACTGCAACAAAACTGGAAATGAAAACAAAAAATTAAAGACTGAATTTATTGAAAGCAGTTATTATTACTAAGATAGGTCTCCCAAGGGCAATTAACCTGGACAATATGATGTTTTCCTGATTTTTGAGAGTTAAGTGTGTATGTTAATATGTATATTTCTAAATAATGACAGGAAGAAATATGTTAATGATCAATAAAAAAATGTAACGATCATCTCAATTTCAAATTATATTAGTATCTATGAGTATAAATTAAAGCTTCCAACCCTTCCCTTACTTCAGATTTGAAAAGCAAAAATATATAATCATTTTGCCATGTCCACTCCAAGAATGACAAAAATCAATTCAAGGAAATTTCAGTTCTTTATTTGCTTACATCCAATAAACAGAATTTTGCCAAACATTTATTCTTCTCACATGAATGGATATACTTTGGGAGATTCTAGGGCTGGCTACTAACTCTGTTCCTTTGACTCTCTAACCAGCTCTAGACTGTGTTGCCTCTTGTCCTGTCACTTCTCCTTGAATAAATTAATCTGACACTAGATCTTTGAATCCAATAGAATGGAGCAATGAAAGTAATTGTGTAATACTGGACAACAACAACATAACAGTATAGTGGAATCTATTTGCAGAACATGGCACTCAAGAAGTGACTAAAAGAAAGCAGGGTGGTATTCTATGCACGACTGCATTTTTTATGACAGGGGAAACAAGTAACTATTAATTTATTTAAAATATAGATAGTCCTTACTGTACTTACTGTAGGTCCTCCAAGTTCTAGCTACTGCACTATTCCCAGTCATGTGTTCATGATTTGGGCGCTTAGTAACTAGCTTGCATTTATGATAGTTTCAGCACCCCATGGTCATGTGATTGCCGTTTGCTTCCCTGCTAGGTTCCCATAAGAAAAGTTGATAGGAAAGACATTAGGGAAGGTCACATGTTGCTCTGGTAAGTGTCCCGTCTCTATATTTGCACTGCACTAACATTCCAACTACTGCCTCCCCCAGTGTACAGTCTGCAGTGGTCTTCACAGGCATCTTCTGCAGTATCCCTATACTCCTTAATCCATTTAACAACTTACACATATTGGGATTATAATAACAGCTTATGTTATTATCACTAAGCCATATGACATTGTGCTTTGTGATTGCATCACTTAGTGATGACAATCATGGTCCCAATTTCATCATATCGTTAGAATTACCTGTATATTTGTAATTGTGTATTTAAAATATAGGAACAATTATATTTGCTTCCTTATTTTATGAAATATTCTAAATTCAAAACCTACACTCTCTTTTGCTTTATTATAGATTATTATTGTAAAGGTATGATATAAATATAAATGCATGGCTGTGAAAGTTGGACCATAAGAAAGTCTGTGCACAAAAGAGTTGAGGCCTTTGAACTATGGTGCTGGGGAAGAGTCCTGCGAGTCCCTTGGACTGCAAGACAACCAAACTGGTTAATTCTAGAGGAGATCAGTCTTGACTGCTCTTTAGAAGGCCAGATCCTAAAGATGAAATGCAAATTCTTTGGCCACCTAATGAGAAGGAATGACTCACTGGAGAAGAGCCTAATGCTGAGAATGATTGAGAGCAAAAGAAGAAGAGGACGACTGAGTATGGAGTGGCTGGAGGGAGTTACTGAAGTAGTAGGCATGAGCTTAAATGGATTCCGGAGGATGGTAGAGAACAGGAAGGTCTAGAGCAGTGGTCGCCAACTGGTGGTCCGCGAGAAAATTTTGGTGGTCCGCAGAGAAATGTTACCCCCAGAGCACCCCCCAAAGCAATTAATCCAGGCTGCGGGGGAACACAAGGCTGTGCTGCCCACATGGCCTGCGGGAACACAAGGCCCGCAGTTGCATTGCTTGCATTAGGAACAACATGAGGTAGTAAGGTAAGTAGGGAAAGGGCAGAGAGGGGAACTTGTTTGGCCACCAGGTTGCTTATTCTGCTTCTTTCTTTTTCTGCTTTTGGCTGCACGCAAGGAAAGCAGCAAAAGTATTTTTCTCCCCCAAACTCTCCCAGAAATGAATCTTTGGGACCCTGCAAGGCATCCTGCTTGAGGCAAAGACTCATTTGGAGTTTGGGAGAGGGAAAGAAAGACTTCTGCTGCTTTCCTTGTATGAAGCCTAACAGCGGAGCTCAAAAGGAGGCTACGAATGTGGCTACCTTGGAGAGGGTGGCAGTATGTGAGGGAGAGAGAGAAACAGAAAGAAAATCACCAGCTTTCGAGGTTAGATCGGATCTCTCTTTTTCACCCCTCCCTCTGAGAACGGAGCTCAAAAGCAGGCCAGGAATGTGGCTGCCTTGGAGGGTGTGTGTGAGAGAGAGAGTGAGGGAGAGAGAGAGAGAGAAAGAGAAAGAAAATCAACAGCCCTTGAGATTAGATCGGATTTTTCTTCCACCCCCCCCCCCGAGAACGGAGCTCAAAAGCAGGCTAGGAATGTGGCTGACTTGGAGGAGGTGTGGGGAGGTGAGGGATCTGTGTGTGTGTGTGTGTGTGTATGTGTGTGTGTGTGTGTGTGTGTGTGTGTGTGTGTGTGAGAGAGAGAGAGAGAGAGAGAGAGAGAGAGAGAGAGAGAGAGAGAGAGAGAGAGAGCGCATTACTAGCCCTCCGAGATTAGATCAGATCTCTCACTCTCTCTTTCTCCCTCCCTCCCTCCCACCAACATCAGCAATCCATGTCAGTCATAATTCACATGAATGGTCCACAGGATTTAAAATATTGAGTTTGGTGGTCCCTGAGGTCCAAAAGGTTGGCAACTCCTGGTCTACAGGAATGTTGTCCATGGGATTGCGATGGGTTGGACACAACTTCACAGCTAACAACAAAATTATAAAGGTGTTAACTAATATTAGCTTTTATGCTACTGTTACTCTGATTACTAAAATAACAAAATATACTTGCTTCTTTCATTCCATGCCCTAATAGCATCAGAAACACAACCTACAAGTTAAACCTTAATACATTCAGTAAAATGCTATTTCCTACATATTCTTCTATTTATGCAATGATTGGGAAAAAAGTTACAGGTTTCATTTATTTTCATCTAAATGTATGGCAAAATGCATATTTATCAAGATCACTGCAAATTCCAAGAGTGAAAGGAATGTCATGTTAAAATAGAATATGGAGTTAAATTAAAATAGTATATAGAACTAAATATTTAACAAAATATCATATATAGAACATTTTTCCTTTTGTGAAGCGGTTCTTATTATTTAATAAGGTAAAAGACTGCTGACGTCTATTTGTCCCATACCTGTGATTATTGAAGTCATTTCTAGCTGGCTTATTATTAGATCACTCTGAGCATATGTATGAATATTCAAATAATGTCAACATGATTTATTCTACAAGCTTTTAAAATTAGGGCAATCCTTCAGGTTTCAAGTTACTTTATCTGTAAAACTGGGGATGTGAAACAGAGGAAGAATTTCTGTATCAGTACTATAACTCTTGGAAGAAGGACACAAATTCTAAACCATTACTTCTAATATATTTAAAGCCATAGGTTATTAAATCAGTTCTATCTGATCACATGTAGCCCTTATATCAAAAGGCAAAAGTTATTAAAAGAATAATTAGTCTTTAAACTGTTGACATTTAGACCCATGCACCTATACTTTTCTTTATTAAACCATGTCATAAAAGATATCAAAGTATTCTCCTTTTTTAAAAAAAAGGCATTAAAATTCAGTAATACCCCCCAAAGAGAAAATTGTTAAATCTCTTAAACCCTGGACTTACATTATCAGTTTTTATATGCCTGTCAACACTTGGGGAAAAAGAAGCAATGGTTTATTCTCTGTCTCAAATTTAAAAGCCAACTAAACTTTCTTTCTACCTTCCCGCTGAGATCTTTAACTCAAGGCAAAGAGCAACACATCAGTTTAAGATGGGATACAAAAGGCCATGCAGTCTCTATTAGCTGCACATCAACACACACTACCATCTCCCATTTCATACGATTTATAGAAACAAAAACTAACTTCCCTTATTTTAAAAACTGCATTAACAGTTGGGGAGTCTGGGAGAGTAAGCAGAGTGAGGAGGCTGTGTAGAAAAAAAAGCAATGGCCTCTGGCTGTGCTTACTGATTTGTTCATAAACTGTGCCTTTGCTCTATCACAAAAGGCTAGCAAGTAATTTTTTTAAAATTGCACCAAAATTAAAATAGAATTACTAGGGTTTGTGTGCAGAGTTATGGGTACTACAAAAAACTTGTTCTTCTCAGTGAAACAGCTACCTATGTTTTGGCTTCCATATGTTAAAACCCAGTATGTGGAAACCAACATGTATAGAGATGTACATGGAAAGGCCTCCATATTTTAACAGAAGTTTGGTAATTATATCTGCATTATATCTGGAATTAGCATTATATCTGGAATCACCCCTTTTTAAGAGCTTCAAGGTTTTAGGACTAAGTTGGTCCCCCTAGAAGAGTTTGTGGCAGAAAATCACAATGGTGAGGTAAAACAAGGACTTCCTGATGTTATCGGAAGTAACACACTTGCTATTTAATCACATATTAAATGCTTTGATTTAATACAAATATAGCGCAAATGTTTTTTTGGCAGATGCACCTCACTTAGTGCAGAGATTTTCCTAGCAGCTAGATTGAGATTTCTTGAAAATTTTAATATCACACATAGGTCTACTTTAGCTAGTTAGAGTTTTCTTGTGAGAAGCCTGCTTCAGTTCAGTTCCCTTTTTTTAAAAGCTAATAAACTTTCTGTATTCTAACATAGAGATGTTATGTATCTGAGCATTAAATGTTCATTCTTATTTTTATGATATAACTTTTATTGATAGCATTTTTGTTTCATGAAAACAGTCCAACCTTGATCAATTTGCAATCAATTTATTTTTACTCTCAGTTTCTGATAACATATTCTGGTTCACTTAACTGTCCAATCAGTATAATCCAATATGAAACAGTACAATGATTTTTTTTAAAGATGCCTGAAGCAAGCTTCATCAAATTATTATTAGGAGTTCATAGTCTTCGTGGCTTATTTCCAGTGATACAAATAAACAATAAAATAAAATAAAACAATAAAACCTCATTAACAATCTCATTAACAAACAAGGAACATAAACTGTTGCTTTATACTTATTTATTGGTCCACTTTTTACTCTATTGCCTACATTAAAACAATGCACCTTTGCCCTTTTGAGAAAAAAGTTTGGCCCCTAACAGACCAAACAACATGGAACATGCTAATTAGAGCACCAGAGATTGATTGATTATGTGCCATCAAGCTAGTTTTAACACATAGTCCTATATACATAGCTTTCCTTCAGTATGATCTATATCTAACCTTGATTCAAATCTTCTAAGAGTAGCAAAATTGTGGCTGGAATTTAGTCCATTGTTGCAGGATGGAGTCCAATTGAATCCATCTACCTTATTATATCCTCTTGTTTTTCCTTTCACCTATTCTAGCAACTCTTCAAAAGAGCTACTCTTCACATCATGTACTCCAAATCTGATAATCTAGGATAGAATCAAGATCACGTGAAATATTAATACCATTTTATAGTGCTTTAGTAAGACACATTTGGAATATTGTGGCCGCAATATAAAAAAGATGTTGAAACTCTAGAAAGAGTGCAGAGAAAAGCAACAAAGATGAATAGGGGACTGGAGGCTAAAACATATGAGGAACAGTTGCAAGAATTGCATATGTATAATTTAATAAAAAGCAAGTGTCATGCCCCTGGTGGAGACTGACTCTGAGGAAGAGGAGGAACAGCCAACAGGGAGTGGGAATGTGGCTCCAGAGGTGGTGGAAGAGGCTGGGGAAGGGCAAAGGCTGTCACGCAGGGAGGAGAGGATCAGGAAAAAATGAGGTTTACTCAGGAGGAGATTACCATGATCCTCCCCGTGGCTTGCAGTTGGGAGCTATATATATAAGTTTGTAACTACGCAGTCAGAATTGCTGGAGTCAAAGTTTAATGTTTTCTTTGAAAGAGGTTTATCTTTGCTAGCCTTCTTCCCATGAACTCTCCTCCCTTATCTTCCTGGAATGTATGATTAATTATCTTAGCTTGCTTTGGAACTCTCACCAATGCGGTTTGTTTTGGTTTTCTTTTTGCCTCATTATTTACTTCTGTGACTTTAAACTGTGCCTAATAAAACAGTGATGTTAAGTTGAAGGCATTACCGGACTTTAATGTATGTTTTGGGTTACTTCTGGTTTGAGCTCCTTTGGCGACGGACCGAAATCTGCAATCCTGTGTGGTTTCAATCTGTCCTCGCCACCAGAGCACCCCAAGCTGGCTGGTTTTGGGGCTAAGCCCATAGAGGTGGTGAAGAGGGAGGAGACTGCCAGAAGGGTCGAGGAGAGCCGCATCTCTCCTCCCCAGCTGGCCACAACTACCTTTCCTGAAGGCAGTTGCAGCGGTGGTCAGAAATGGCCACCCCAAAGAAGAACTCAACCGGAAAAGAAAGTACAGGAGGAAGGTAAGAAGAGAAAGTTCTGGCTGACCAGCTTAAACTGAAAAAGCAACAACGTAAGGTAACCTGGAATTTAAACTATAAAAATAACATTGTTCCCAAAGAAGATTTTGAAGCATTGAAGGAGAGAGAAAAGGGAAAGGATTTGGGGTTTTTTTCTTCCTCCCTTCCTTATACTGACAACTAAGAGACTTAATTAAGAAATTGGCAAAAATCCACATTGACATTAATAGGCATTTAAACTGAAATTAAAATGTCAAAGGGATAATAAAGCTTTTTGGATATTTAAAAACTTTTAAAGGTAGGAAGGGACAGAAAAAGAATAAAAGGTCAGGATCTGGAAAAATGGAGAAGACTGCATGGAACTAAAAAGAATTTACAGGGAAACTTTAACAAGATTCCTAAAAGATACACTTCAATTGAAACTTTGTAACAAAATAATAGAACCCCAGGAAGAGAAAGTGGGAAAAAGAAGCAAGAAGAAACAGCTTTGGGTTATTTGGTGATTTTTGGATTTTTGGCTATTGCATTTAAATGACTAAAATCAATCGGATGGTTGTTTAAAAGTGTTTAAAATGGCACTACTTTTAGAAGAACTGAAAATGGAACTTAAAAAGTACAAAGAAGATGAACAAGAAGGGAGAGATTCTTTTGGCTTCATATTTCAACTCTTAGAAATGGAGATCTGGAACTATGAGAAACAACAAAAAACGCTTACAGAACAAGAAGTTCTGGACAAAGAAGAAGCCATCTTTAATGATCAAGTAATGTTATGTGGGGGGAAAAGGAAAGGAAAGAGTAAATAGTTTAAGATTTGAAAAAGCAACCAAAAAAAAGAATACTTTGAAAAATAATTACAATATTAGAAAGCAACAGAAGAGGAGATCACAGAAGAGAGAATTAGAAGTAGAGAGACAAGTGGAAAAGGGGGAGGGAGTAGAAGTGGGGGAAGAAGGAAAGGAAAAGAAGTTATAAAAGATAGAAACAAGATACAGAAAAACAGGGAAAAGGTACAAAGGTTGAAAGTATAAGCCTGTTTAGAGATAATGGGTGAAAATTTAATTGAAAAGGGATTCTGCAATGGTACATAAGATAGTATTGTTATATTAGAAATAGAAATAATTTTTAGAAAATATGATGGATGAAATGATGGATAAAATATTTATTGTAATATAGTGGCATGTCTGTTAATAAATATATGAAAGAAAGTGAATGAGAAAATGAAATTAGGAAAGGATGGGAACATTTTAATTATTATTAATGTTCTATAAAAATATAAGTGAAGAAAAGTATGAAAAAAAATTAATTATGGAAAGTTTATAAGTGTTCACAAGGAAGTATGATATTCAATTGAAAAGAAAAAGATGTTAAGATTTTAATGAATATTAATTATAGAATTGAACTGGAATGGAATGAGTGTTTTATTTACAAATACAATTTTTTTTTTTAAGAATATAGTGTGTACTTTAAGAATGTACCAAGCAGAATTTGATTGGAAGTTATGTATGATATTGATTGCTATAATCTTAAAGTTATAAATTGAAATTTAAATAAGAGTTGAATGGACAAAATTAAAAGACATAAAGATGTCATACTCCAATTAGTAACTACAGGGGAAAATTTGTTTAATGAGAAAAGATAATATGAAATTGAAACAGGACAGACAAAAAATACAAATATAACAATTTGAATTAAGATATCAGATAATTAAAAATAAAGTTAAGAAAATCAAGGGAGGGGAAAAACTATGTAGAAAATGTTAAATAGTAATAAGATATGGAATAGAATACAAAGATAGTTTATAGTTTATAGAGTTTATTCGTCATTACAATCGCAAGTGGGTGCAACGAAATGAGGTGCTCTTCCACAAGTAAAAACTGGACAAACACCACTAAAAGAAAAAAATTACATTAAATTAAAACTAAACACAGCCGACCATACAATGATCTCTATGCAATTTAAAAATGTAAAACCCATTACTCTCATTCACTTCCACATAAATCTTATGACCCTGCATTCAAACTCAAAACTGCACTTGGATAAAAACTGTTCTTAAATCTAGTTGTCCTTGTTCTTAATACCCTAAATCTCCTTCTCGATGGTAATAGTTCAAAGAGCTGATGTCCCGGATGAGAGGAGTCATTCAATATATTAAGTATCTTCCTCCTACATCTATTCCTATACAGTTCTTCCAAAGAGGGAAGTGAGCAGCCAATGATGTTTTGGGCCATCTTAATCACCCTCTGAATTGCCTTTTTCTCTGCCACTGTGCAGCTGAAGAACCATACACAGAGACAGTAGGATAATATACTCTCAATTGAACTCTGATAGAAAGTAGTCAATAGACTCTAAGCCAGTTGTTGTTTCCTAAGAATCCTTAGTAAATACAACCATTGTTGTGCCTTCTTAATTAAAGCAGCGGTGTTTGCACTCCAGGTCAGGTTATTTGTAATGATGGTCCCGAGAAACTTACATTCAACCACCTGTTCCACACGAACTCCCTCTATATACAGTGGCTGAATGTCTGCTCTTTTTTTCCTTTAGTCCACTATAACCTCCTTGGTCTTCTTGATATTAAATAGAAGATTATTATTTTTGCACCAACGGGATAGCTGTAATACCTCATCCCGATATGCAGACTCATCATCCCCAGAAATAAGTCCTACAAGCGTAGTATCGTCTGCAAATTTCATTATCCTATTGTTGGGATGTTTATTTGTGCAATCAGATGAATAGATGGAGAACAAAAGTGGACTAAGGACACAACCTTGTGGAGTGCCAATGCTAAGTGAACATGAAATTGAGTTTGTGTCTGTGTGAAGAAGTGATAACCCGTTATCAGGCTATTCTCAAAGAAAGATGTTTTATTTGTGTTTTGGGTTATTTTGAGAAACTACAGGTCATCACAGCAGGACAGGGATGACGTGATAGATCAGTGTTCTAATTTCTAATGGAGTTCCACAAAGAAAAAAAAAGCCACTTTATTATCCAAAGCACCTGAAGGAGGACAAAAAGCAATGGATGGAAACTAATCAAGAAGAGAAGTAACCTAGCACTAAGGAGATATTTCCTGACAGAACAAGTGAAACAATTTGGCTCCAGAAGCTGTGCATACTCCAACACTGGATATTTTAAAGAAGAGATTGGACAACATTTGTCTGAAATGGTATAGGGTTTCCTGCTGTAGCAGAGGGTTAGACTAGAGGACCTCCAAGGTCTTTTCCAACTCTGTTATTCTAGGATCCATTTGATAGTTTTCTTAGAAAACTATAGCATTCTCAGGTGTCTTCTCCTACACTAAAGTTCAAAAGCATATTTTTTTTATCCTGGTTTTCAAGGTCCCAACTTTAGAAAAGAGTGTCATAGCCCCTGTGAGTCTGATCTTTCTAATTATAAAGCTATCATTACACTTGAACAGGGGTGGGATTCAAATTTCTTAACAACTGGTTGGCTTAATTTGTGGATGTGGCTTGGTGGTAACATGACCGGCTGGATGTGGCTTGTATGTAAATATTTATGTACATATTGATTTTTTTCTATTTAAAAAAGAGCAACTTTTATTCAAAATCTGGCAAAGCAGGCAGGCAAATTGAGTTGCTCACAGAATCACAGTCACTCACAGATCTTTCTGCAATCTTCTGCCTGAATCTGTCACATAAAATTTGCTTGCAAACAAACTCATAAAATTTGCTAGCAAGCAAACTCACAAAATTAACTCACAACACACCATGTATGTAAATATTGAATTTTTTATTTAAAAAAGAGCAACTTTTTCCCAAAATCAGACAAAGCAGGCAGGCAGATTGAGTTGCTTGCAGAATCACAGTCACTTACAGATCTACCTTTCTGCAATCTGCTGCCTGAGTCTGCACTGAAAAATAGAAGCTTCAGTCCTAAAGAAGGTTCAGCTCTGCTCGCAGGCACTTCTCCCACCCCCCTAGGAGGGGCGGGGCCAGCCAGTGGAATGATTTGCCGGTTCTCCAAACTGTGCAGAATCGTAACAACCGGTTCTATAGAACCAGTCCCCTGCACTTGAATATTTTTCCAAGGCTCTTATTGCTACTTTATAGTGCTAATATGTAGTATATTTCTTTTCTTTTTTTTAATAACAAATTTTATTAATTTTACAAAAACAATACACAATCCAGGCATAACAACTTGAAAAATCTTTTCTAAAAAAGAAAAAAAAATAATTAAAGAAGAGAGCCAATAGAACATACAAAATAATTCCAGATTGTAATATCAATATTTACATTATCTATTTAACTTCATATCTTATCCAGATTTCTCCTTTTATCCAAATTATATTTCTTGCTTATTAAATTTTTATTGCCTTTTATAAACATACAAAACACAGAACATAGAAAAAAACAACAACTAAAACATCTTTTCTGAAGGCTGCCTGATCCCGGGTTGAAACTCTTCTCACAGATACAAATTCAAACATCATATTCACTTTATATATCCTTCTATATCTTATTATCATTTTCTTTTTTTTTTATAAACCAATTTTATTAATTTTACAAAAACAGTGCACAAACAATCAAGACATAACAGCTTATAAATTCTTTTCTAAAAAAAATAGTAATAATTAAAGAAGAAAACCAATAGAACATAATGATTCCCAATTATAATATCAATATTTACTTTATCTATTTAACTTCATATCTTATCCCAACTTCTCCTTTTCATCCAACTTATTTCTTGTTAATTAAAATTTTATTGCCTTTTATTAATATACAAACCCCCCCAAAAAAATAACAAAATCTTTATATATCTTTCCATATCTTATTACCATTTTCAATAACATTCTTTGTCTGTTCTATTTCCAACTATCCATTCATCTTTTATCTTTTAATATACTTCTCCTATACACTAATTGGAGTGACGCCTTTAACTCATTACCCTAACTTAAAAGTACTTCATATAACACTTAATTTATCTTGGGATTCTGTTCGGTAGATTCTAAAATTACACAATAAATTTTATACTCTAAATACACATATAAAAAACACAATCTTATGTACCTTCCCGAATCCCCCTTTTATCCTTAATTAGATTCACCCATTGTCTCTAAATAAACTTTTTTTCTTTAGATCTTGCTTCCCACCATTGAGGCTTCTCCTCCCCCCCTTTCTCTCTTGCTTATTCTTCTCCTTGCCCTTTTTACCCCTTTGTCTCTCCTCCTCCCTTTTCTTACTCCCTTTCCTTTGCTTTCTAACCTTGCATCCACCTTTCCTCTCATTTTTCTCTTTTTTGATTGTTTTTTCAAACCTTAAAACCCCCTTTTTCTTATCCTCTTTCTCCTCCTCCCCGGAAAAAACCCATTGTTCATCAAAGATGACTTCTTGTTCCTCTTCTTCTTTGTCCCAGTCATTCTGCTGCGTAATCAACTTTTCATAAGTGTATAACGCCATTTCTAAAAATTGAAATAAAGTGCCCAAAGTATCTTTTCCATCTTGTTCTTCCTTTTTATATTTTTGATATTCAGTCTTTAGTTCATCCACAAGCGATGCCATCCTGAAAAGAGAAACTTTCCCCAAAACAACCAACCAAGTATTTTTAATCAAAAATAATTCAAAAAAAGTTCCAAAAGTTAATACTTTTCTTCCTTCTTCTATTTCTCTTTCTGGGGTTACTGTTTAATCAAAAAGGTCCAATTACCACATATCTTTCTTTGAGATTCTAGGCAGTCTCCTCCTTTTTCCACTTCTGCTCCAATTTTTTTCCTCTCCCTTCCCACTTGCAACATCAATTTTTAAATGATCAGAAATCCATACCTCTAATAAGGGTTTTCCAATTTCTTAAATTTTTAAGTCCAATGTCCAAGAACTCTTTTGTCCCTTAACTTCAACTTTCAGAATAGTTCACCTTCAGTGCCCAAACAAATTTCAAATCTTCATCTGCTGTTTCCATGGGGTGGGAGAGTGCAGAAAAAAAAGTTCCCTTTAACAGCTTCTCCGCCGCTTTCGATCTTCGTAGGGATACAATGTATCCTCCAGCAATTCAGACAGCTCAGTTCCAGCGAATTTAAAACATGTTGATTGACCCGGCTCAGCCAGCACTTTCACTTTTCTTGCTTCCTCCAGCACAATCTTACCCGGTTGCAGGCTTCTTCGTGGCGGCCATTGCTGACCGCCGCTTCATCACCTTGGGAAAAAGGGGGTTTTCCGGATGAGAAGGGGGTCTGCGACACCCCCAACCCCCTGTCCGGCTCCACTCTCTCTTCGGCTGTCCCTACAGGGCAGCCATATCCCCCTGACCCATTTGGATCGGGGGTACCTCAGCGGCAGGCGCAGCAGGAATCGCGAACGGTCGCGAATTCCTACTGCCACCGAAGCCACGCGGAACCGGAAACTGCTAATATGTAGTATATTTCTTGAATGCCAAGATGGCACCAGTGACGGCTGCCTCGGTGAAATGCTCTCTAATGGTTTCTTTATTCTTTATTATTAACTGCAATTTACAATGGATTTCATACTCACGGGACCATCTGCAAAGAATTAGGCAATATTTCCTTAAGGAACAGCTTTCTAATTCCCCACCCCCACCTGTCTTTGCAAACACGAAGGAGATTCTAACCAATTCCCTGGTGCTATGGATTACAACAAAGAAAGCAAAGAAGTGACCATGCTAGAAGAGGAGACAAGGTAAACGAGCAGAAATTTTAAATAGACTAAGGAATAGGGGGGAAAAAACTCCTCTCCCTTCAATCTTTCTGACTAATTTACGCTCACTGGCTAACAAGATGGATGAAATTCATCTCTTAAATAGATGAAATTCTGATTTTTATAATTCAGCTGTTTGTTTTACTGAAACCTGGCTTAATCCACAAATTCATGGGGACAACAGGATTTCAGACATTTAGATCAGACAGAATTGAAGAGACATCAGGTAAAACAAAGGGTGGAGGAATTTTGTTTATATATCAACAACAGCTGGTCTCAGGATATAACTATAATATTTAAGTTTTGTGATGAAAACTTAGAATCTTTACACATCAACTGCAAGCCATTTTACTCTCCACCTTTCTCCTCATTTCTCCTAATAGCTGTGCATGTTCCTGCACAAGCCTGTGTAAACAAGGCATTACGAACTCTTGTTGATCAAATTATGGAGGCAGAAGCCAAACACCCAGGTTCCCTTCCCATCATTTTAGGAGATTTCAATCAAACAAATTTAAAGAAAGAGCTCCCAAAATATTTCCAGCATATAAATTGTCCCGCCAGAGGCAAAAATACTTTAGACCACTGCCACACAACAGTAAAAGATGCTTATAGGTCTTTACCACAAGCAGCTGTGGGACACTCTGATCACTGCATGATTCACCTTGTACCTGCCTACAAAGACTTAAAACATTAAACCAACAATTAAATCAGTGAAGACTTGGTCAGATGAGGCAAAGCTGAAACTCCAGGCATGCTTTGAGTGCACTGATTGGAATGTTTTTGAAGATGCCTCTGCAGACCTAGATGAGCTCACAGATACTGTATCATCATGTTAGCTTCTGCGAAAACCAACAAGGAACCTGTACCAACAAGGAACCTGCAAAGATATAGTAACAATAAACCTTGGTTCACAGCCAAACTTAAGCAGCTACGTCGTTCCAAAGAGGAAGCCTACAGAAAAGGTGACAGAATGCTATATACAACCAGGTCAGACACATATTAACAAGAGAAATCAGAGCAGCAAAAAGAAGCTACTCTAAAAAGTTAAAGAATCAATTCTCAACAAATGAACCAGCAAACATGTGGAAAACTCTTAAAAACATCACTGGCTTCAGCAAACCTCCTTCCCGGACAGAAGGAAATCAACAATTAGCAGATGACCTGAATGTGTTTTACTGCAGGTTTGAAAAGAAATTACAGCCACCTATCTCCACAACTCACATCTCAAACACACCAACAACAGCCAAGCCTCCTACAACTGGCCCCAATCCATTGGGCTCACAACCTCTGGTGATCACAGAAAAAGAAGTGCAAGATCTGTTACACAGACAGAAGCCAGGTAAAGAACCAGGGTCAGACAAGATAATTCCTTCTTGCTTAAAAGTTTGTGCTGACCAATTGGCCCCCATCTTCACCCCGAATGTTCAATAGATCACTAGAGATGTGCTATATTCCTTCCTGCTTCAAATGTTCTACCATCATTCCAGTGCCAAAGAAGCCCTCCATCAAGGAACTGAATGACTACAGACCAGTTGCTCTAACATCTGTAGTTATGAAAATCTTTGAAAGGCTTGTGCTGCCCCACCTGAAAACCATCATGGATCTGCTGTTAGATCCCATGCAGTTTGCATACCGAGCAAATAGATCAATAGATGATGCTGTTAACATAACTCTGCATTACATCCTACAACACCTTGAATCTCCAAATACCTATGCAAGGGTCCTCTTTGACTTCAGACTTCAGTTCAGCATTCAATACCATCATTCCAGACACTCTTCTAAGTAAATTAAATCAACTAACGGTACCCGAACACACTTGTAAGTGGATCATAAGCTTCCCAACAGACAGGAAGCAACACGTGAAGCTAGCAGAATCACATCTGATACCCATACAATCAGCACAGGGGCCCCCAAGGCTGTGCACTATCTCCACTTCTCTTCTCCCTATATACCAATGACTGCATCTCAAATGATCCATCTGTTAAAATATTGAGGTTTGCTGATGACACAACAGTGATTGGTCTCATTTGAGACAATGATGAATCTGCATACAGACATGAGGTTGTACAACTTGCCTCATGGTGCAACCGGAACAATCTGGAACTGAACACACTCAAAACCACAGAAATGGTGGTAGACTTTAGAAGAAACCCTCCCATACTACCACCTCTTACAATACTAGACAACACACTATCAACAGTAGAGACCTTCAAATTTCTAGGTTCTACTATATCACTTGACCTAAAATGGACACCTAACATCAAAAACATCATCAAAAAAGCACAACAAAGAATGTTCTTTCTGTGCCAACTCAGAAAGCTCAAACTGCCCAAGGAGCTGCTGATACAGTTCTAAAGAGGAGTCTATCATCTGTACCTCAAAACTGTCTGGTTTGGTTCTGCAACCCAACAGGACAGACAATTAGGACTACAGAAAAAACAATTCCTACCCACTTGCCTTCAGTTGAGGACCTGTATACTGCACGAGTCAAAAAGAAGGCTGTGAAAATGTTTACAGACCCCTCACATCCCAGACACAAACTGTTTCAACTCCTTCCCTCAAAACGATGCTATAGAGCACTGCACACCAGAACAACTAGACAGTTTTTTCCTGAAAGCCATCACTCTGCTAAACAAATAATTCCCTCAACACTGTTCAACTATTTACAAAGTGTACACTACTATTACTGTTAATCTTCTCATCACTCCTTATCACCCATTCCCTCCCACTGGTGATTGTAGGACTGTAACTTTGTTACTTGTATCCTTATGATTTATATTGACTGTTTCCTAGTATGATTTGATTGTTGATTGTACCCTATGACTATCATTAAGTGTTGTATGTTATGATTCTTGATTCTTAATGAATGTACCTTTTCTTTATGTATACTGAGAGTGTTTACACCAAGACAAATTCCTTGTGTGTCCAATCACACTTGGCCAATAAAGTATTCTATTCTATTACTGTTGATACTAAATAATAAAAAGTAAAGTTATCCATATTATATTTAAAAATATTTATTATAAGGTTACTTGCTGTACCTATTCATCATCATTTTAATCTTTTTTATATTCAATCTTTGCTGCATCTTCATTTCAAATCACTAGCATTTTCAGCTATTTTCCTATAGCTGAAAGAATGGAAGCAGAGGTGGTATTCAGCAGTTTCTAACCAGTTATGGAAAACCAGGAGCAGAAATTTTGAGTAGTTTGGAGAACCAGCAAATACCACCTCTAATAGAGATTTTATAGTATCCTTCCCCTGCCATGCTCACCAAGTCACATCCACAGAACTGGCAGTAAAAAAAATTGCATCTGACCACTGAATGGAAGAATGCAACAGCTCTTGTCTAGATTATACAGGCAGTCCTATATTGACTAGAAGACATATGCATACATGCAAACTTTCTTTTTGTTTATTACGAAGAAATGAAGTAGTTCTGTTGTAACAGCAAAAATGCAGCCAGAAAAGGGGGGGAAGGGAGAGAGGGAGTGTGTGTGTGAGAGGGAGACACGAATGGTATTGTCTTTTGGGGCTCATAAATTTAGATAGAAAGAATTCTACATGACAATAGGTATGAACCATTACATGTGTATTGGAGAGGTCATTCTTAGAAGCTAATTTAGGCATCTATAGAATTAAATTGCCACTTGCCTCGTTTAATGCTTCTATCCCATCTGAAACCAATATATAAATTACAAGCTAGAAAGTTTAATTTCAATATTTTTTTCAATTATGTGGATAGAAAATATGAACTTATGCTGAATTTTCTAATATACATTCTTAAAATTACATACTACATTTATCTAAAAATATAGAACATGTAGGAGCAAAACAGCAAAAGATAATATAATAATTATCATAATAATTACTTAAATTAAATAATATTGTTTTTTAAAAGATCAGAAGAAAATGTTTAAAAAGATGCACACATACAAAAGCCTGAATTACTTCTGAAAAGTTGAAGTTCGAGAATATCAGCTATTTGAAACAATGTTGAGTTACTGAAATAATTTAGGTTCTCTAAAACTAATGCTGTATTTTTATTTTATGTACTTATTTGTCAAATTAATAGGACTGATGCACAAGGTGACTCTTGAAATCATACAATAAAACCATCATATTATAAAATCACTTGAAACATATAAAGATAAGCAAAACAAGATCATGAGATCATGAGAGGGTTAAAATAACAAATATTTTATATGATGCAGCCAATGGTTCTCTGTTACCAGGGGACTCCGGACCCCCAGCATGATGGGGAAAAAAACACAAGTGAAGGCTTTCGAAAGGCTTTAAGGGTTGGGAATAATTTCACTTTAGAGGGGATTATATTCCAAAGGGTAGAACATACAATTAAGATACTTTTTGATGTTACAATTTGGCCCAACTACATATTAGCAGCATTAAAAACTCTTTAATTATTATCAACATAGAAATTATGTTGGATTATTCTAAATCTCTGTTTTTAAAAGTACTCTCAGAATATTAAGGTGAATTTCAATTATTTGCATGAATTTTGGAGTACCCTATACTAACAAACAAATTGATCTTAAAGATTATTAAATTTCTCATGCTTCTAAAATAAGATTAGTTCTACACCAGATTTTCTGGATGTTTATTGAGGATTTAGAAGAGAGTACTGTAAATGGATTCTTTGTTTATTTCTTTATGCTAGAAGTACAATATGATGCTGAGGACACACATATATCGGCTTTCTCTATCATGATCCAATTTTAGTTTAACTAGGTTTATTAATACAATTTTAGAGAAGTAGTAACACATATGTGAATGTGGTTTTGAAATTAGATTTTATAAAGCTATGAAGAATTTTGGATTTATTTTAAGTATGGGTCATAGAAAAATACTACCCTTACAATAGAGAGACTACACCACTGATATTTTGCAGTCTTAAATTTATGACAAGTACGGCTTGAATTAAATGGAAAGACTGGTCAATAATTTATGACAATTGAGCCCAAAATTGCTATTGCTAAGTGAGACAGTTGTTAAGTGAATTTTGCTCCATTTTATAAACTTTTGTCACAGTTGTTAAGTGAACCACTCAATACTTAAATTAATGACAGGGTTTTAAGTGAATCTGGCTTCCCCAATGACTTTGCTTGTCAGAGAGTGGCAAAAGATAATCACATGATCCTAGGACATTGCAACCATCATAAAAATGAGTCAGTTGTCAAGCTCTGTTTTTATTTTGATCATAGAGATCATGGAGATGAATTTTGATCATGGAGATGTTCAATGGTAATAACTGTCATAAATCATTTCTTCAGTCCCATTGCTGTAGGACTTCCTATAATACCATGTAACCAATAGAATTTTAAAATATTTAAAAGCAATGATACATATTGTATTAATGGATCCCCTAATGCTTACATTTGACAGAACCGTATCCATGTAATTTTTATATGAAGAATTAGGATGCTGTATAGCAGCAGCTCTCAACCTTTTGGCCTCCAGATTGGTTCCATAAAGAAAAGTTTTTCTGTAGATTTGGTTATGTAGTTTTTGCATGCTGCTTGCATACCATGGATGGCCCTTCACTTGTTCGCGTGGCCTGGTTACTGGCATGCCACAGCCCCAGGGTTGTGCACCCCTGCCCTGCTGTACAGTATTCTAACTTTCTGGTAAAAACTCTTACAATGAAACTGGAAAAGTTTCGGAAATTGAGTTTAAAAATTACTTTGATTCCAATGAGAGAACAGTTGGGATCTGGCTTTACATTTAATAATATATGTATGTTTATGATATCTATATCATCCATCCATCCATCCATCCAACCATCCATCTATCTATCTATCTATCTATCATAAACCTGGAGATTTTTAGACTCATCCAAAATTTCATAGAGAACCAATGTGGTTGGTTATGATAGAGAACCATAGTGGTTAAGACAATGGATTAGGACTGGGAGATCTTAATGTTCTAGTTCACTTTCAGCTACTGAAGCACACTAGATAGCTTTGAGATAGTCACTCTCTTTCACTCACCTCACAGAGTTTTTCAATTAATAAAAACAGGAGAAAGAATACAAGGCATACTGTCCCAAGATAAAAGAAACAAGGCTGTATATGATTCAAATAAACAATGCATTTTAAACTGGAATTCCTGGTGCTCTCTGGGTTTGGGTTAGGATTATAGACATTTCATTTCCCATCTAGATAACATCACTCTAAACAACCAAGCTCAGAGAATATCAAGAACTTCACAATTCAACCCTGAACTATAGATATTCTCTTCTATTGAAACTTAAACCTTATTTTCAGTTTCAAATTCTTAAATAAATACAAATTAAGCAACAAGATTCTAGTTAAGGAATAAAAGCTAAAAAAATTCTTCAATGCATACTTGTTAAAACTCCACATGAAGGAAAAGATAAAAAGAGGGAAACAAGTAAAAATAAAGTCTTACCAAAAGTAACTTCTCCTTTGCCCGTTTTATCAAAAAGTTGAAATGCCACCATAAACAATGCATCTGGAGCACAGAGGACAGATTCAAATGCTACAAATTCTTGAAAGGATATCAACCTACAGAAGAAAATGTTATTAAAAATATAGTAATATAATAATATTGTAGAATATTGAAATAGAACATCCATTTAGACCTGTCTTTCCCACCCTGGCCATCACACATATAGAAACTGCAGCTCCCAAAATTAATCTTTCCTGTTTCAGAAGATATATAGTGTCTTTAGAAATAACAGCATCAAGTTATAAGTTCTCAACATATTCCTTTCTTTTCACATTTTTTCCACAGCCAAGATCAATCTTTGTCTTGTAAGTCAAAAGGGGATACAGATTCATACAAATGTTTTTGTGCTTGTTTATAAGTATTGATACATATCTGGACATTTAATGCAAAACTTTGATCTGTGTGCTAACCAGATGCTATTTGCTTATGATCATTTTTAAATCTACAATTTTCCTTACTCCATCATATAAAGAGCCATCTCTCTGGAAAATAGAACGCATGGACACCCAAACTGTATAGCAATATCTCTTTTGCAGCTAAGTGGTTAACTGAAATATTATACGATCATACCTTGTGATTTTACCGGTTGGCTTCGCCAATGATTCTGCTTTTTGGAAGCCTGATGTGAAGTATGCAATTGGCGATTGACAGTCACAATACTTACCAGGAGTGAAGCATGCAAACTTCAAACATGCGATCACAAGGACCTACTTTTTCAATGCCACTGTAATTTTAAATGGATGTTAAATGGGGCAGTTGTCAAGCAAGGCCTATCTATATGTCTATGTTGAATTTTCTTTCAAAACTGTTGACAGAATTTAATTATGATTGAAATGGCCATTTTTTGACACAGAATTAAATATTGCAAGTTTGGGGAAATGAACATTTTCTCAATCTAGCCTTATCTAATAAAGAATGTAATTATAATTTAGTTTCATTGTGCAGTAATATTTTCTTTCCAAATTTTCACTCAAAATATGCCACTCAGATTTCTATAAACCATTTTTCAAAACAGTTGTTTTTTTATTTTTGACATGTGCGGCAGTAAATCTTGAAATTATTTTAGGTTGCTAGAAAACTTGCAGAGTAATCACAAAAGCCACTTTGTGTAGCAGGTAAGGCATTCATCTAGGAGTCTATGAGTTCTAGTTCTGCTATTGGTAAGTGACCTTGGGCCATTCTCTCTCAATCCTTGGAAATAGGCAATGGAAAACCACTTCCAAAATCTTGCCAAGAAAACTGCAGGGACATACCCAGGTAGCCTCCAGTAGTGAAAACTGACTCAAAGACAGAAAACATATATACACACACACAATTAAATCATACTTCATTAAAAGCATTTTGTATAGAAATCATTTTTCCGAGCAATTTAGAAAGGAGACAGAGTTGTACTTTCCTAAGAGCTCTGATCTGCTGAGCCAAATCTCTAATGTTTCTTGTCTGTCAGGGGAGAGGAAAACTTTGCCTTCCAGGGTGTCAATGATGGTGCCAAGGTGAATGAGTCTAGTAGAGGGTGTTAAATGATTGAGATTAAATTGATTCTCAATTGATTGAGAACCCATGTAGTTGTAAGGTTACAAGTGTAGTTTGAGTGTTTGAATTTGCTTGATTGATGGAAGATGCCAGAATAAGAATATCATCCAAGTAGCATTGAAGTCGGCTGGACCTATCTCTGAATGATGCTGCCAAGGCAGCCAAGACCTTTGTAAAAGTTCTGGGAGCTGAAGCTAGGCCAAATGGGAGAGCAATATATTCATAATGGACGTTGTTGTAACAGAAACGAAGGAATTTGAAATGTGAGGGCCTAATTGGGATATGTAAGCAAGCTTCTGTGAGGTCTATGGAGGTAAGGGCATCGTCTTTTCTGATGCTGAGTAAGATGGATTGGAGAGTGGTCATTTTAAATTTTCAGTAAATTAAATATTGGTTTAGACGTTTTAAGCCCAGGATTGCCCTCCATCCCCATGAACTTTTAGGGACCATGAAGAGGTGCGAATAAAAACCAAGACCTTTAGAAGGGACGGGTTGTATGGCCCAGATCTCTAGGAGATGTGCTATGGCTGTGTCCATGAGAAACCTTTTTTCTGCATCCCTGGAAATTGGGGACTTCATAAAAAAATCTGGGGGAATGGAGCTGAACTCCAGTGCCAGACCAAAACGTACTGTGTTCCTGACCCATGTGTCAGTGGTAGAGGAGTCCCATTGGTCGGCAAACTTTTTTAGGCGACTGCCAATGGAAGTCTCATTGTGGTCATTACTTGGACCTGCAGAAGAGCCTAGAACCTGTTCCTCGAAACTGTCTCCTAGGATGGAGTCCCCTTCTATATCTGTCCCCAGGTTCAATTCTATCTGTCTGTTGTCTGAATCCAGGCTATCTTTGAAATCTTGGATAGTAGGGTTGGTAGAAGGGGCAAAAGGAATCCCTACGAAAGGGCTGTGGTGATCTGGATTCTGATTGACGAAAAAGAGAGGGAAGAATTTTCTTTTTGGTTCTGGTTTCAATTAGGAGGTGTTCAAGTGCACTGCCAAATAATTTGTTCTCCGAGATGGGAGCTGAGACAAGCCGCCACTTGTGCTTGACATCTGTCTGCCAATGGCTGAGCCAAAGTAACCTTCTAGCTGCAATTTGGAAAGCAATGGCCCTAGAGGAAAATTTAACTTCATTGAAGGTAGCATCTGCTGAAAACTCTGCAGCAGTGATTAATTTAGCCACATCTTGATGTGCCCTAATGTTTGAGGCTGGAATGGTATCCCTCAGGTGGCGGAGCCATCTGAGAGATGATCTGGTGAAAAAGGAGGCAGCTGTGGCCGTTCTGATGGCCCATGCATCCGAGACGTGTGCCCTGCGGAGGGCTAGTTCTGCCCTCTTTTCCTCAGGCTTGAGAACCTCTTCAGCTTCACTTGGGATGGCTGAGGAAGATGCAAGCACAATGATAGGCTCATCCACTTCCGGAGTGTTTAGAAATTTAGAGAACTCGGGTGTCAAATTATAGTATTTTTTATCATGTCCTGTGGGAGCGGAATATGAGGCTGCTGCAGCCCATTGCTTTTGTACTAAATTGGAAAACATGTCTGGCACAGGGATAACCTCTGCCTCAGTGACTGGTTGAGAGAATGGGCGTTGGTTCTTACCTGACACGCCATTTCTCTTGAGCTGAGAGGATCGTCCAGAGAGTGGATGGAGCTTCAGTCTCTGCTGAGCTTGTAGGCTGAGCTTAATTTCTGAGGAACACTCCACCTTCCATCATGTGGCTTGCCATCGCGTTCCCCAGTTTATGCGAAGACGAGAGGAAAAAAACAGGCATTTGTGCTGTCCTCTTGCTAGACTTAAAGTGCATTGGCCGAAACAAGACCCCTCCAGACGGTGAAAGGAAAAGGGAGGGGCTGGACGATCCTCTCAGCTCAAGAGAAATGGCGTGTCAGGTAAGAACCAATGCCCATTCTCCTTAGAACTGTTCAGATCATCCAGAGAGTGGGACATACCAAAGCTGGGACCTGTCCTACGGGAGGGACACCGTCTGGTTTGTTGAGTCCTTGGGATCCCTGAGCACCCTCTGAAGGACCCTTCTACCGAAAGAAGCCTCCGAAGTGGCATACCTATCGATTCTGTAGTGCCTAATGAAAGGCGATGGGGAGGCCCACGTTGCTGCCCGGCAAATGTCGAGTATAGGGGCCTGGGTAGCCCAGGCAGCTGATGTCGCCGCACTTCTGGTGGAGTGAGCCATGATACCCCTGGGCACTTGGAGGGTCTGGGCCTGGTATGCCCTAGAAATGGCTGCCCTTATCCAACGGATGTGGATGAGGTTACCTTCAGCCCCTGTGACTTTGGTTGAAAGGAAATAAACAGGGCCACGGATTTACGGAAGGTCTGAGTACGTTTAATATATATCCGCAAGGCCCGTCTGATCTCTAAGGTGTGCCATAGCCTCTCTCTTTCATGAGTTGGCCTGGGGCAAAAATTGGGGAGGATAAGCTCCTGAGCCCTGTGGAAAACCGAGTTAATTTTAGGTAGAAATGAAGGGTCAAGTCGGATTAAGGGAGAAAAAACAATGAAGGGTTATATACAACCTGAATTGAAGCAAAAAAACGAATTAAATTGGAATATTCCTGAAATGGCCAAGAGCACATACAAACACTGCCTACTCTGCACGAGGGCTGAGCATAAACTGGGGAACGCGATGGCAAGCCACGTGATGGAAGGTGGATCATTCCTCAGAAATTAAGCTCAGCCTACAACAGCAGAGACTGAAGCTCCACCCACTCTCTGGATGATCTGAACAGCTCTAAGGAGAATATGAGATCCTCTGCTTCCCCTGGAGTATTTAGTGGGGGAGGGGTACCCATATTATCCAGTCATGCGGTGTTCTTGGCCTTAAACAGCAGGGAATTAAATAATGGTGGGCGGAATAATCCTGTAAATATACTGTCAGGTGAGAGGCCTCCATCATCGGACATCCCCCTTTCTAGCGGATCCACCTCTGACAATACCTGGTCAATGGTGTGTACTGACCCCTCCTCCATTTGATCCCCTTGATCTCCCATATCCTGTGTGTACTGAGGGTCTCTGACAATGGACAACGATAGTTCTGTGGGGGAGGGTACCTGATGAAGATGTGGATCTGTGATGCCCAGAGATCGTACAGAAAGAGATCTGCAACCCGAAGCTGAGGGTGTTTGTCCTGCCTGAATAGCCTATTGGACGCCTGCTGCTATGCCCCTCTGGATAGCTAGCTCCATCCACACCCTCATGTTGGTAGGGATTTCCTCCAGAAGTTCCTCCTCTTGTCTGAGGCCAGCTGCAGTTGGTGTAAATGTTGCCTCTGGAACCCTCCTTGGGGAGAGAATTTTAGAAAAAGCCTCCTGGGGAGATTGTATCGATAGCTGCTCCTTCTGGATAAATCCAGAGGGGCAGTTGGAAGGTTCTGGGCCTGTGAGATGGAGGGTATGATGAGTGATGAACAGGTGGGCTGTGCAGCTGTTCGTGTACATTTTTCTACCTGCCTTTCTAATGCCTGATGGTGTCTGCATGCATCTTTCTCTGCTGCCTTAGAGGTCTTTTTGGGCTCCATGGACTTATCTCTATTTTTAGCAGTTAGTCTAGATCTGGAGTTGTAGCTGCTGGCCATGGTAATGCCTTTGATAGCAATGGAAAGAGGCTATAAAATTAGGTGGCTGGAACACCTAGGGGCCTGCTCCCTTAAGGGGCAGGGGATCCTGGAATAAATAGTTCCCCAATGCCTTTACTTGTACTGTTTTGCTTTGTTATCTGTCTGTCTGTCTGTCTGTCTGTCTGTCTGTCTGTCTGTCTATCTATCTATCTATCTATCTATCTATCTATCTATCTATCTATCTATCTATCAATAACTTAAAGATTTGTAGAATTTAAGTCAATCAATTTTTGAATAAAATACTTGTAATATCAAATATGGAGACCAGAACACAACACAAGTTGTAGATCTGGCTACAACTCCAGATATAGACTAACTGTCTGAAGAAAGGCTAAGCTAAAACTGGGGACACTAAGGAGGAGTCTCGTGGAGGAGGAGGAGTGTCCTCAAGTTTAAGCCCCAGCCTTCCTAGAAGGGACTGAAGCACCTTCCCATCACTGGATGCTCTGACAGCTCATGGGAGAACTCACTTGGCCTTGCATAGAAACAGAAATTTGGGGCTCAATTGTGGTAGTAAGTCAAGGACTTCCTGTAATCACCCAACATTAGGTAAAGAAAAAAGGGTTTCCTGCCCCGTCATGTACAACTTTAGAGTGTGGTTCGGATCTCTGTTTCTTGGCTGAGGGAGCCAGATTTGTCCAAAGACATTTTCCATGATCATGGTCGGCATAGGATACACCAAAGGCACACGGAACGCTGTTACTTTCACAAAAGTGGTACCTATTAATCTGCTCACATTTACATACATTAGAACTTCTAGGTGGGCAGGAACCACAGCACCCTGTTGCATGGCGTTTGGGTTTTGAACTCAGGTTGTCAAGCTTTCCAACTAACAAGCTCAGCATCTTCAACTTCTGAGCATCACAATCTCATCCCGTTGTGCAGCACTTGGGTCTCAAACTTGGGTTATCAGCTTTCCAACTAACAATCTCAGTGTCTTTAACTGTTGAGCCATCATATCCCCTTTCATCCAACATTTACATCAAATTAATAAAAACTGGTTAGAATTGACTAATAAAAGTATACTCCTCTATGGCAACATGTATTTTATCATGTTTCCATGAGAGCTTTCAAATAAAAACATTAAAAAATTTATTTGTCATACTTGTATATCCTACACAGATTTGCAATAATTACAAGCAACATAAAAAGTTAAATAAAACATCATAATAGGAACTAAGATATAGTCTTTGTAACATCATAAACATCATAAAAGTAGCTCAGTGGCTAAGACACTGAGCTTGATCAGAAAGGCTGGCAGTTCAAATCCCTAGTACCGTGTAATGGAGTGAGCTCCCATTACTTGTCCCAGTGTCTGCCAACCTAGCAGTTCGAAAGCATGTAAAAATGCAAGTAGAAAAATAGGGACTGCTTTGGTGGGAATGTAACAGAATTCTGTGCGCCTTCGGAATTTAGTAATGCCAGCCACATGACCAGGGAGATGTTTTTGGACACCACTGGCTCTTTGGCTTTGTAATGGAGATGAGCACTGCCCCCTAGAGCCAGAAATAACTAAGACCTATGTGCAAGAGGAGCCTTTATCTTTATCTTTTAAACATCATAAAAACAGTCAAAGTGGGCATCTTATCATTTAACATAGTCCTCAAAGTAACTCATTATGCAAGAATTTCCAGAAGACCAGGATGGACTATTTATCTCATTAAACATATAATCTGCCTTTCTTCAGAAGTCCTAGGCAATTTACATCCTTTCAGTTAAACCCCAAAAGATCTCTGAGAAGTTAGGCTGACAGTTACCCAATGAGTTTCTGTGGCTGAAAATGGACTTGAAGTATAATTTTTCCAGTCCCAGTCCAACCCCTTAATCCATTAGTTCTCAAACTTTGCAGTACTATAATCCCTAAAGTGATAAGGGATCATTTCTGTGATTCCATCTCATAAATAAAGTCATGATTTCATGGATAATCAGAAAAGACCATGCCATGTTCAATCATTTTAATCTTTATGTTTCGGGTTTCTTAAAATTTGTCACTTAAATGAGCCTCAGTGGCACAGTGGTTAGAGTGCAGTGGTATAGCCTACTTCTGCTGATTGTCGACTGCCTGCAATTTGACAGTTCAAATCCCACCAGGCTCAAGGGTGACTCAGACTTCCATCCTTCCAAGGGTGGTAAAATGAGGACCCAAAATTGTTGGGGGCAATATGCTGACTCTGTAAATCACTTAGAGAGGGCTGTAAAGCACTATGAAGCCTTATATAAGTATAAGTGCTGTTGCTATGATTGTAGCTTATAGAGGCCAGAGGTTTTTATAGTGCTGCTAAACTTCTTGCACAGTTTTTTTTAAATTTAGACCTCCAAATTGCTTACAATCGCCTCAAGGAATCCTGAACTATCATTTTAGAACTCTTTTCTTAATCTTATAACACTTTCCTTATCATGTTAATGCATAGTTATTATGATTTATAATATGGCTTCTTATGAACTAGAACTTCATCAACCGACAGAAGAGTTCTGTTGAAATAAAGTTTAAATCATAAATACCACATCCCAACAAAACATGTTTTCAAAGAACACTACACAATCCTTTATTGCTTGCTACACATTCATTTCACATAAATTGCTGTGGTAGAGATCAAAATTTATTAATTTATATACTATCTTTAAAATAAAATGATTAGCAATTTTAACAGAAAAACACAGAAAGTCTTTATCAGCAAAATTCAATCCAGATTACTATAAGAGAAACATGAATATCTGTGTGCCAGCTGAATTCAAATTAACCCAATTTTTACATGTTAATTAAACTAGCTATTTTCTTCTTATTGTATTTTTGCTCCTTAAATAGACTGGCCTGCAAGTGATTCCCAACAGATCTACTCCAGCAACAATGACGTACTCATTTACTTCTATTATGACCACACAATACAGTAACTGAGTAGTAATTTTTCAGTCAATTACACATGTGGTTCCTAATGGTTAAAGATGCTGAAATAATGCATGTTACACAGCCATATGCTCTGAGCTCTATACTGCATAAGGGCAGTTGCCTAGGTAACAAGCTTTCTCTGTGGCTTAGCACAACCTTCATTGAATATCATTAGGTTTCATTAAACAGCACATATTAACATGAACCTTAATATACTACTTAAGAATAATTTTGTCGACATAAGCTACAGCTTACCTAACTTAAAAGCCTGACTGAGAAAATCCTAATGACCTATATTTTAATGATGCAAAGCTAAAAAAGAAATGGGCAAATTATAAACCAAGCATAACATTTCCTGTAAGTCAGATGCTTTATTTCTCTTAGGAAAAGCGGGGAAAAATTTTGGTCAAAAGACTCTAAAATTGTAAAGACAAATCAAAGAGAAAGAAAAGCTAACTACAATAACCATTTGACACCCAGCTGGGTGAGGATACTATTTTTTGGGGGGGGGGAAGAGATACAAACTGACTAATATAGATGAATTAATTACTGTTATTCATTCCAAAGGTTTGTTGCCCACATCAATACACTAATTTTCAGGATATAACTATCCCTACCTTTTTCACTATCACTATTGAGGAAATTCTGCTTTGTTTTAGAGTATTTTTAGTTATATATCGGAAGTAGAAATGACATATTTTTTACCAGAAAAGTGGGTTTTACAAATCTGGAGAATATTATTTCCCCAGTTTTAGAACAGAAATTTCAAATATGGATTTTCATCATGAGACATCTGGATCCCAGGAGAGATGGGAGGATCACTGACAAGAGTAAACATTACAGCTTTTCATGCCAAAAGTAAAAAGAGAAGATGCTACTACAAACTATGGCATAAAGTGTAAACAAATTGTGGCTAGCTGGGTAACAGTGGAAAGGAGAAAGTATGAAAAGATTGTCCAACTGCCTACCTATGGTATAAAGATATGATTGCACTGTTTTGAGAGCACTAACTCTCATAGGCAAAACCTTAATCAGTTTTACCAAAAGAGAAGATCTTTCAGGACTACTGTGCTTGGATCTGGAAATACTGCATTCTCCTAAGAATAGGGACAGACAATCACAGGAATATGGAGGTGGAGAAAATCTAATTTGGTGAAGAAAGTAAGTTTCTTATACATCAATCTTTCAACTATCTAAATTATCATTTAAGTACGATTGGCAGTACTATTCCTAATAATACAGTAATGATCTAGTCCTAGGTAACCTTGAGAATTTACATATTGTGATGACTCACAGAACATACAGAACACAAGAACCATTTCTAGACATTATATTTTCAAATCTACTGAAATTTTTGTCAATTCATGAAACCTCTCATTTAGACTTCTTCAGGAAAAATCCAGACAATTAAACATTTTCAATCTGATTTATGTCAGTTTTCCCCATTCTGATACTTGTGAAAGAGTTGATACTCTAAATGTGAACTCATTAAGGTATGGATTGACCGGTTTATAACAATACAACAACAATGAACAGTATGGTTATTTAATCTCAGTGCATTTGGAAAGAAATTAGTTAGGAAAGACTAATATAAATGTATAGACAAGATATGAAGTGGCTACATTACAGAAAGCAAGGTGAATTTATAGATCATTACTCCTAACTTCAGCACCTGAAAAAAAAAAAGCTATCAGATGCACAAGTACACAGAAATTTGAAATAGCAGGATAGCATATCATACCATACTATGAGATATAATGGAATTTCTCAGTGCCAGTTTGTTATGTGTAAAATTGAAAACACCGGGGTGAAATCTCAAGCAGGTAGGTACATTTGGGGCAAATTATTCAAAGCCTGTCATTCTTATATCTGTCTCATCCTCAATCACATTTAAAAGTGAAAGTACATGTACATCTTCTACATGTCAACCCATCAGAAAATCCCACTGATTATAGTGGGCTTACTTCTATATAACTAAGTATTTCAATGCTGTCTTAATTACTCAACTGCTGTTAACATATAAAATGTACAACAGCTGCAACAAAAACAAGGCATTGATGTTTGAAAATTATTGTTACTTTCCTATGTATATGTATACACATACCCATTATTCTGCATGTCTTGCAATTCTACTAATTATTCTCATCATTACATTAAAAAAATCAAAAGCTAGAATGATTCAAACTATAATCATTGTGTAATCTTAACAGCATAATGGGACACAGGCTAAGCTATGCTTATTATTTAATATTTCAATATTATATAAACAACTTCTGAAAAATGGTGAATTAGAGATAAATCAATAATAATGGGAAAAGCTGGCATTTCAAAACATTATTTTGAATTGTGTACACTTCCTAAAAATAAAGCCACATAGCATTTTGAATTACTTGCTGGAATCTCAGCAATGATTGGCAGAAATTGTATATTTTATTGGGCAGAATTTAATTATAGTAAATAAAATTCTTAGAAGAAAACTTCTTAGAAGAAGTTGGATTTCTAAGAATACAATTATAAGGAAACATTTCTTTATAGCTTATCAATGGGAGGTAAAAACAACTTTTCAAAGTCTCCTAACTTCTACCCTGGAAACAAACTTAACAAACCTTCAGTTAGCACAGAAACATTCAAGAAAATATATTCTTACCCTTTACAAAGCTGAATTACCCCTGAAATATTAAAAAATTAGATGATTTTGCACACATGAAATTGTGTTAGCACTTTTCTATACTTTTGTCATATTTTTCCTGTCATTTACTAATTAGGAATATAAAAGGCTGAACAGTTATATTCATTTTTCCTCTTTGGAGGCATATTTGACAATTTATTAAGCACAATATTGGCAAAGTTTAAATTCTGATTTCAATTAAACTATCTTGTTAGTCAGGTTTTTATTAAGGTCACAAACCAAAATCGCTGCACTGTAAATGCTATATAACATACTGCATTTCTTTACGCTATAATATATTTGCCACAGTGATTTATGTACAAAGTTATAACAGTTGGTAGTCTTTACCCTTGACAGATGTCAAAAAAAGCTAAGCAGGGTGAAACATGATTTGTATGGAAGACCAGCAGAACACTAAGGTAGTAGGTTAGACAGAAAAGCTAACAAGTTTCTATCTAGTTTCCTCAAAAACAATTTGGCTACATTTATGCAGGCACTAAAAATTAAACGCAACCTGAGGATTGTTTAGATCTGCAAATCATTTTAAGGTATGTTCTCTTTTTTGTGCATATTATTCAGTGAAAAATCAATGTTTCTTAAAGGCTGAAGATGGCACATTTTTTTTTTCATATATTGTACCTGTAAATGAAAAGCAAAATGTCTTTTATTTATTCGCTTAACATTCAAATACTAGTATCAAATAAGCAATTTAGATAAATAATGACATACATACCCATCTTTGGTCTGATCTACTACACCTCCCAACAGTTGAACTGTATGGGGATTGGGCACCCCATCTCCTATTATCTTCAGGAATCGTGTGACAAAATCATTGGGAGACATGTAAAATTCACCGTTTTTTTCAACACTTGCATACTGTTAAAATAAAAGAGGGAGAAATTTTTGTTCTTAAATTATTAAGTAATTATATGAGATGTAATAATTACAGGCAGATCACCATATATGAAACCAAAAAAGAAATTAGACAGATCAGACATGTGTGTGTGTGTGTGTGTGTGTGTGTTTGTGTGTGTGTGTATGTGTATATGTATATGTATATATATGTATATATGTATATGTACATGTACAGGCATATGTACATGTACATATGTGTGTGTGTGTGTGTGTGTGTGTATTCATTCTTAAGTTTTGGCGGGTACTTACATGTATGGCATTCAGCTTTGTTCGGGTATTTTCCCACGTCATTGTAGTTGTGGTTTTAAAGTTGTAGCAACGTTTGTTGTTACAGAAGCCTGATGATGGCAGATGAAATTCTGCTGAAACGTTGCTACAACTTTAAAAGCAGAATTATAATGACGTTGGAAAATACCCGAACAAAGCTGAATGCCATACATACATACATAATACATGCATACATACATACATACATATATATATATGGCATTCAGCTTTGTTCGGATATTTTCCTACGTCATAGTAGTGGTGCTTTTAAAGTTGTAGCAACGTTTCAGCAGAATCTCATCTGCCATCATCAGGCTTCTGTATAGTGTTCATCTGTGAGTTAGACTTTTACAGTGGTTGTAACTCACAGACGAACACTATACAGAAGCCTGATGATGGCAGATGAGATTCTGCTGAAATGTTGCTACAACTTTAAAAGCACCACTACTATGACGTGGGAAAATACCCGAACAAAGCTGAATGCCAGACATATATATATATACATACACATACATACATACATACATACATACATGTTTTCTTAATACACACACACATACACATTTAAAAACACATTTTTTCTTATTTAGTGCTAATTATAATTAGTAATGATAACCAAATTGACAATGTGGGGTAGACACATGCTTTTCAAATTGGAATAAAAATTTGTAATTTGAAAAATCTTTGATTTGAAATAAAATCAGAATAAGAACACATTTTCTCTTATTATTACAATGTGTTATATTATACTATAATATACATGGTTCAACATGGTTAATTCAAAAATCAAGTCAAAACCAAAAATCAAGGTAAATTGATTTAATTAATTCCTAGTATAATACTGCATCAATCATATCTGAAAGCAAATATCTATCATATTCTTCTGACTAGAACTAAGAAAGTTTTTCTTTCCAGAAAGGAAGCTGGAAAAGAATCATTGGTTAATTAATTGTTTCTGACCATTCAAACCACTCTCCTTTCCTCCAAATAGATAAGTATCATCTGCCAGAAATCTCAACCATTCAATGCTGGATAGGATTTAAAAGAAAAGTTGGATGAAGCCTGGGCCAAATCTTGCTTTAGAAGGCTATCTGAAGTGAATATATTTTCTGAATCTTTCATGCTGAAAAATCTTTTACTTCGTAACATATGCCAGCAGAACAATTTGTGAAATAGTGAAATATTTTAACTCTCTCATACACACTTAAGAAAACATGTTTGTGCCCATTCAAATGCATGTATACTTAACAGCCATATGTAAAACATTAGTGCTGCATGACTGTGACAACATTTTTCAGATTCTCTCTTCTTTTCACTCCAAATGTCCACCCTCTTGGGAGTATAAATAGAAAAGAAAGCAAAGTGAAAGCTGAATTTTGAAGACTAAAATTACTCCTGAAAGGAAGAAAGCAAAGTGAACAACAGTAATAAAAATGCCCTCAATATGTTATTCTGGCCTAAATCCAAGAAATCATATATATTATACAAGAAGGGTGGAAGGGAGCACATAATATATTTGGCATTTATTCTCCTACTTGATTTACAGATTGTGATTTCAAAAAAGGAAAAATCCAAAGAGAAGGAAATAAAAACCCATATATACTTCTATGTTTTTAAGACAGCATGATTGTAGGTACAGATATGCTTTTATGCTTTGTATTAAGGGCATAATTGAAATAAGACCAATGAATCAAAGATTAAGGGTTTCTAAAATATACTGGACTGTCAAATAAACATTTCAATACTTCATGATACCAATAGTTCCTTCTCAAAGTGTTGAATATCTACTATAACTTATCAAATGGTTGGTTAGTTAATAAACTGCCCTGTTTCTTTACTCCCTAACATCGTTAACTGAAAACTTATTTATGACTTTTAGACTTAATTCTTCTGTCAACCTAGCAGCTCGAAAGCATGTAAAAGTGCAAGTAGAAAAATAGAGACCACTTTGGTGGGAAGGTAACAGCGTTCTGTAGACCTTCAGCGTTTAGTCATGCCAGCCACATGACCACGGACACGTCTTCAGACAGCACTTGGTCTTCGCCTTTGTAACAGAGATGAACACCACCCCCCAGAGCCAGAAACAACTAGCATGTGTCTGCAAGGGGAACCTTTACCTTTTAGACTTTAGGTTATCAATTTTTGCTTGTCTGAAATTATATTGCATTTCTTTTAGAAGTGAAAAATAAACTTCAATTCTAATGTGCTAATGTTCTGGCTCTGGATGTTTTGAAATCATTGGAAAGATCTTTAAAACAGATTGGCTAGAAACCATAGGAAAGGTTGCTATTTCAATCCCAGGACTCCAGTTTCACTACCATGTCCCAGTTCTCACCACATAACAAATCAAATTTCTGTGAGGCAAAAAGGAAACAAAGGATTCAATTAAAAAAAAGTCAACTGGGCCTGGGTACTATTTTAGTAATGTTCTGGATCATGTTTATCAGTTATTAGAACAGGTTGTCCATTCCTTATCATTGCTATGTACTTTTCCAGGTTGCAATTCAGCAAACAGTCTAATCAGAAAGAGGCTGATAAGATAAGGAAATCCATGAAAATGCTAAGTTTACTACTACTAATATGCTAAGCATATTGCAATATTATGAACCTCTTGGATATGATGAAAAGATATTAAAATGCAATTGTAAATAGACTACATAAAAATATTTGTCACTACATGTCAACTTGAAAATATCACAACAAGCAAAACATTCTGAACAGAAAAGACATATTCCTAATTCAGTTTATGGGTTGGTTTGTTTTTTGACATGGCCTGATAATATTTACCAGAATTTTGCACAAAGCATTATCCATATCAAGTAACAAACTAGGTATCTACTATAATGCCAAGCAAAATTCAAAGAATCAGATATTGTTTTGTCTTGCAAGTGCCATTGCCTATTACATCAAGCCAGAATTGTGTCTAACCATCTTTACTCATACACGCAACTGGGCTTCTCTCACAAATTTAAAAATGTAATTTTGGGCAGAAGAGACATAACTGTCTAGATGTACTGTAAGTCATATACAGGCCATTTTTTTCAGGCAATTGTTGGAGAAAGGTAAAAACAAAACAGAAAAATACAAAACCTGAACATCTAACAACAGTGCATTTTTATAATTAAGACAAATTCTCTTTTGTTACTACGTTTTAAAAGTAATATTTTAGAAAAAAGTTATTAGAGTTCCATATTTATAATTTACTGTTAGCTATTAATCTATCTAATGAAGTTGTAAGAAAATACATATTGTAAAAATAGCACACACAATTAAAACTAACTTAGAACATGACAGCAATATAAAACCACACGTTTATTAGGTGATACTTTGCCTACCGAAAGTGAACACTCAGTACTTTATAACCAGCACACAGATCAATCGATTCCAATGTACATAGTCATTTATAGGAGAATCTTTCTAAACCTAAGGCTTGAAAACTTTTTAACAAGACAGTTAAAAAACAAATCAAATAAGTCAGCCATTCTGCACTTCTACATTTCATTTTTTTCCCAAGCTAGGCCCCCTGCTAAGACATTCAATAACAGAAAGCAGCACAAGGTTTCAGTGTCCCTCTGCTTCTACCCACTGTGATTTATTCTTGTGTGTTTGAAATCCAATCACGTACCCCCACACTACATATAGAAAATGACCTTGAAAATGTCAGCTTGTTCATTTTGACTGAAGTCTAATCTCTTAGGTTATGGTAGGAGAGTTACAAGAAGTAGAGTTACTCTGCCAAATTATCATGACAAAAGAGGGAAGGTGGGAAAAACATCAGTTCTGTTAGTTTGGGAATAAAGACATTCAAAAAAGTGGTTCTGTAGTCAGGTATTTTTCTTCCACTTTGGTAATTATACCTACAGAGAATATGATATTGCATAATAAAGCCTAATGGTTTTTTTGGTAAGTTCCTTCAAAATTCACACTGGATAATCACATATTTTAAATACTCAGGCATTAACAAGTAGAAACCTATTTAAGCCTTTGCAGTACAACCGTGGAATACCTTTATTATTATTTTTTAATGTACAAGCTAAAGAATTCCAGATTAAAAAATATGCAACTAAGAAATTTCAAATTTATTGCTATGTGTTTAACTAACACATGAAATAATGCTTCAATTACAATATTTATTATTTTGGTTTCTTTCTCTTTCTCTTTTTTCCCCTTCTTTCCTTCCTTCCTTCTTTCCTATTTTTATAACGTATAATATATTTTATTTATGAATTAAACTTCAATATTAATTGTCAACATTGATTGTATTAAAGTTCTAAAATTACTGGGAGAATATTCTAGAAATAAAATTATTTTTCTTAGTTATTTACAAATAGTGGTTTCCTTTTTTAAAAAAAGTCATGAATAAACTATATGTTATCATGTACAACTTTTCATTTCCCGACTTGATTATCTTTTATCTTGATTATCATTCTATTAGTAGAATGAATAACTAAAAAAAACCCCATTCATTATTTATATACTATGTCACCTTAAAATCAGCAAAATACAACTTTTACAAGCTAGAATTGCAAGCCAGCTTTCATGCTTTCAATTCTTTTTAGTGGTATTTAGAAGCATCAAGTCAATATTACTGCTTCAGATGGCCAGATACAAATTATTACTAGCTATTTTCATTAGTTACAATAATGGAATTCATGGAAAGGCCTCTCAGGATAATATACATATGTTTTATAAACTCCTCTAAAAACCAGTGGATAAGTCTACAAAATGGAGTAAATGCAGATTGAGATTGAGTTTTGTTTCCCCAAGCCTATATATACTGATAGCCATTATGTGTTTTCAGATGTAAGGCCAAATCATCTGAATGAGCCTAACACTGGCAATGAAAATGTGACAGTTTCCACTTCTTGCCAATTGTAGTTTATTAGGTTGACATTTAGTTTTCTATAGCAATAGAAAATTCTCTATTAAAATAGAAAAGCCAGTTTCATAAAATCATTTTGATTCCACTAATCACAGTTAAGATTGTTCATATATTCAAGGACAAAACAAACTGCAGTTAAAATAAACAAACCAGAAACATATGAAGTTGGCCACAGGGCTAGAAAAATAGCGGCAGAGTCTTCTGAAGTTTGGGAAGTTACTGCCAGGTAGGAAGAACTATTTGCTGTTTTTCACAATATTCACAATATCTGTCCTGTGTTTTTATATTTTCAAGCTTCAATCACATTAATAGCTATTGGTCATCTGGAAAAAAAATCTGCTTGTAACCCTGAAAGTTTCTTGTTAGGGCTAAATTGATCAATGATCTCATTTGAGATAATATATGTTTAATATACATCAAAACTACCCTGTTGCTAAATACATGGAACACAAATCTGAAAAAGCTCATGCAGCTTTCTTGGCAAGGGTTTTTGGAACTGAAAGAGCTGAGTATGACTGGCCCAGCTTGCTTCATGCTAAGATAGGACTAAAATCTATGGTGTCCTAGTTTCTAGAATATGTCCGATCACTATACCAGACTGACTCTCTTATTTCTTTACTATATTTTTAATTGCTCCATTCAATTTCAAGGTAATGAAATCTTAAAAACATAAAGAATAATTACACAAAACCTTTAAAATGTATAATATATTAATCAGACAGCCCTTTAATTAAAAAAACAGCATAAATACCAGAAACATAATTTATCAATATAAGTTTCACTTAATAGTCAATATAATTTTCACAATAAAAAAATTAAAGAGCTAGCTTAATAGTCAATATAATTTTCACTTAATAAAAAAATTAAAGAGCTAGCTCAGATATATTTTTCCCAGGCCTTTTACGGGCAGAACCAGGACCTTAAATTGACTCTTAAATCAAATAGGAAATCCATAAAGTTGTCTAAAGTTGAGATTTGTCTTAGGTAGGCATTTTTCTGAACATTTTTCAAAGGGATGTATCACATATATGTTATTATAGTAATCTTGAAATGAGATAATAAACCATAGACCTCTGTGGTCAGGTATGCCTTTCACAACATATATACACAAATCAATGTTCAATCGGTCACTCTTCCAATAAACTCATAAAACACTCCTAATTAATGCTGGAAATTAATGTTTAAATTATCAAATGATTAGCATCAATCTTTATCAAGATTAATTTATTCATATTTTTATCGCTGCATTTATTTCTTTACCAAAGAAAATGCAACAGTAACAAGAAAGACAACAGCGTGCAAATTATTTAGATTTTAATTATTTTATGTTATAAGAATTATTTTACAAGAAAACTGAGAAAACCATAAGAAATAAACATGACAGGTTTTAAAGATTTAACTGCTCATGAAATATATGTTGCATGATAAAAAGGGTAAAGTGGATAGAAAGTTTTCCCCATCACTTTGGGTCATGCCATTTTCTTTCCAAATAGGAACATTCCTTCACAATTTTGTCAATTATTTTCAGAAATCATTTCAATTGCCTAAGCTGAGGATAGCAATGTAAAGCAAAGTACAATTTGCAGCATACACATTTTTGAATTCTGACTATTGAATAAAGATTAGCATTTACGTATAGTAACACTGGAACTAATATTAAATACCATATTTGTGAATCAGATTTACCCTATTTTTTATTTTTTTCTGAATGAATAGGATTAACGTGTTAGCTTTTAGCTTTAGCCATTGCCACATATAATCCAAAGGTTTAGGCAAGATAGGTAATTAAATTAAATTAAAATATAATTATTAAATTATATTTGTAGCTATTTTTATTATACATAATTAAAATAACTACAAATATAATTCTATTGATTTTGTAAAAGAATCCTCCATGTCCTGAATAAGAAATACTGAATTATCAATTCCATTTGCAGAAGTGGGTTAGTGGAGTAGGATGGAAGGGATATTTTAATTTCAAAATTTTAATTTCCAAAAAATTTCTCTATATTTGTATAATAATCATCCAATAATGTATTTTATTTCTTGGAGAGCTCTTTCTTTTTTATAATGCTATTTAAGTATAGCATGGGAATAATACAATGAATGATTAATGGTTAGAACACTCCAAAAGTTGAATAATAAACTAAGGAAAAAAGAAATGAAAAACTCAAGCTTTAAAGGATAAAAATATTTACTTTTAACGTACCTTCAAAAATATTGTTTTCAGCTCAGCTAGATCAGCTCTCTTGGTTAGAGCCACCTACAAGTAAATACAATTGTATTAATATGCAAGGTCTATGCAAAGGATGTCAAAGTGTCATAAAAACAAAAGACATTCAAACAAAAGAATACACAATGAAATATAAATGTTCTCAAATAAGTTAAGCAGTAGTTTATGTAAAAAATAAATGAGTGCTTAACAATTATTCAGTGACTTTGCTGGAAATATTCCACAAAACAATATAACAAATCTTAAGTGTGTAGAAAAATAGGAAGATTTTGCCCATACAGTAAACTCAATCATATTGCTGGATTTCATTTTTATAACCTAATTACTACAGTAAATCCAAGTTATATGCAATGGATACAGCAACATAACTGACAAGAGCCTTAAAATATGAATTATTTATGCTGCAACTATATTTGCTTCATGATGCTGAAAGCTAGGTGGCAAAAAGCTAAGGTGAGTCAGACTTTAGCACTTGGATAAAGATCACCACAAAACTCCAACCTTATAAATTGGAATGGGGAACAAATTAAATAAACATATAATCCAAAATATGTGATGAAAAAACATTTTCCTGTTGCTGCTTTAAAATGGCCATATCCATTTTACTTCATCATATTTGGTATCTTTTATCTGTATTTTAAGTTTTTTTTTTATTTGTTGTATTTTAACTGTATTTTAAGTTTTTACTGATTTGTTGTAATTTCTTTGATTGTTGAGAATTTCCTGTTATATTATTATTGTTGTTAATTTTCAATTCAAGTCTAGGACTGCTATAAACTTAACAGTTCAAGTCCTAACCAGGGACCTAAAGGTACCATCTGAGTATATAGGCAGTTCCGTTAGGTTGTTTTTTGGAAAATTCAGGATATTAAGGTCTAATAAATTCAGAATTTACATGTATCTAGGCAATCCTTTGGGTATTGCTATTATTATAATTATATTATACACAAAAATAACAGTATACACAGCAAACAAGATAACTATGCTGGGTTCGTATCACAAATCACTAGTCAAACAGTTCCCAAGTGTTTAGGACTGCGTGATGTATCGGCAGATTATATGAGCAGATCCCAGTAAGGTGACCTTCTGCAGCTGACCAATGGTGTTGTTGTTGTTGTTGTTGTTGTTGTTGTTGTTGTTGTTGTTGTTGTTGTTGTTGTTATATTCCAAAATGTAGTCAGGAATCAAGCTTCACACTAGCACACTTTTAATATTTAGTTTATAAGAAATCTTCCATTAAAGAGCGAAATCAAAATGAAAGCGAACCAAGCAAGTTCCCAGAATAACCATCAAAACTAAGCTGACAACAATCAATTTGTTCAAAGCTAGAATGAAATGAATTTGATTATATATTCAGGCTAATTTATCATAATGAAAACTGAGAAACTGATTTTGGCCAGTAGATGGGAGACCAACAGTGATGTACTTTGACATTTCACAAAAAAAAATACGCTGTTATGCAATTGATGTAAGATTTTAGCAAAGTCTATTTCAGTATCACCTGACTCCTGTTTGTTATGTTCTAACTCCTAATTATTGTTTTAAAATCTGAATAACAAAATCTAGTATTATTGCAGTTCCAACACTCATCATGTCTGATCTACAGCACATGACACAAACAGTCATAAAGATAGATAGCTCATATAGATCTATATCTGATAGATATGAATCAGATATGATAGGTATAAAAAGAGGAATTGTCAGCAAATCTCAATAAAACTTCTTAACTATTGAAGCAGAATATGACCACTCTTCCAACTGTAGAAAGATAACACTGAATTAATTCATAATCTATTACTTTCTATTATAGTGAATATGTACAATGTATATTTAATATAACATTAGTTTGAATGAATATTGCCAATAAATAAATAAAAGATTGAGTCAAGTCTTTAATTTCTTTTTTTTTTACTTTAATGAGACTTTTACATTTTCACCTATTCTTTTACTTTATATGTTTACATGAAATGATAAGCATTATGTTGACTCCACAATCAGTTTTATAAGCTTTGTCTCTACAAAGTTCATCAAGTTTAAATCCACATTTTTACATAAATAAAAAGATCATTATTTGTTATTCAAATAAACAAATAATGAACTCAGCGTGGTATGCAAAACTAGAAAATTCATAAAACACATAAAACACCAAATAAAGCAGACAGCCTAAACTGATATTATAAACAACAGAAATCAAACAAAACATACTCCCCAAAGTATGATGATGCTTGTATGATTAATACAACAAATCTCAGGACCAAAACCAGGTTTAGGAGTTTTCCACTATATTGGCAGAGAAGACATAGTGCTTAGTTATTGCAAAGATGTTTTTCATTGTTAAAAATAAAATGTTCTAGGATATCCAGAAAATTTGGATCTTTTTATATGAAATTGATACTCTAGGCTTGTTTAGTTCATCCCATAACCTCAACTAGCATGAACAATAGCAAGAGATTATGGGAACTGTAAAATAAACTGTAAAACACAATGAGCCCAAAACTTGTGTGTTCCTGCTATTAGGTTTTCCTCTATGAATCTCTCTTCCAATGACCTCAATCATGACAAAATACATAAAAGTGGCAAATAGATAATCTAAATTCATTGACAATTAGTTGGCTAATAGCAATGTTCAATAGAACAAGTCATGCCAACATTTGTAATGAGGTGACTAATTGAGGGGAAACTACATTTTAATTAATCTTCAGAATAAGTTTTTCGTTCAGATTTAAAATAACCATAAAATAAAATAGGTTTTTATTACAAAAGTACTTCATAAAACTTCCTTCATTTTTTACATTAAATTATTAGTCACTCAGAATAAAATTTATTTTTTATTTCACCATTTGCTGGTTCTGCTAGTCATCCAGTTCTTTAAAAGACGTAAAATAAAGATTTAGGGTTCCGTGTGAAAAACTAGACAATTATTTGGAAAAACTAAATTATTCATTTATGTTCTAAATTAAACCAGGTGTTATTTATATATAGTACTTCAGATTTACAGTTATATTCTTTGTCAAAAGTATTGGAAACTTTTAAATTCTCCCATGAATGCATGAATATAATGCCAGTACATCTTAATGGGTTAAGATTACAAAATGCTTTCAAGAGGTAATTACTTGAATCTAATTATTTTTAGAGTTATGTGGCACAGGGCATTAGCTACACAGCACTTTATATTCAAAAAGGTAAGAAGGTGCTTTTGAATGAAAGAATACACAGCACTCATCTGATACTTCTTGAACCAAACACATATTTTCCTAAAAGTGTACAGTAGCATTTCTATTCCACCTACACCAAAGCATCTTTCTTCCTTCAAATTATTAATCCTGATTCAAAAATGACAGTTTTAAAAGAGTAACATTTCACTATCATTAACAAATATTATCAAAATATAATATTTTGCCACTTCAAATTCTTTTTTACTAAAATAAACATATATGTTGTCCTTCTGTAAATATGGTCTTCTATTGAAATAATAATAGTCAAGTCAGTTTAAAGGATAGATTTTGTAACTTTACATATGCATGCATTATATGGGTGAATACATCACCTAAGAAGAAACACAAGCAATGGCCCTTGTAAATAACCTTCTAAATCTTATATTATTCATTCACTTTAGTCTTTGCCGCTAATAAGAACTATGTGCCACACAATAAGAAACTTATTGGCATTAAGAACAAAGCACAAAGTTTTGATCATCTAACTGAATGCTAGCTATTTGGGGATCAATGATATTTGACAGTTTATCCCTTCTAAAATTCACTAAAATGACCCAAGCAATTGTGGAATAGGTTGCTTGAAAATGTGTATTATCTAAGTGTACATGCTGTCCTAAGTGTCATAATCTTGTGCTAAGACAGTTATTTCCTCAAGAGCCCATTCAAAAGGCATTGTGCTCTCTGTGGCAGAAGAGATCTAAATTCAATGAATTCTGCAACAACTCTACAAAATAACCCTCACCACCACCACTATAAAAGATTTGTTTCCTATTCTCTATCCCCACTTCATTATCTATAAAAGGATGATCCTATACAGCTGCAAATCCAATATTCTGTTAAACATTCACAGTTTAGCACAAATGTAATATCCCCACTATGTATACATTCCAATATAATACCTGCAGGATGTTGCAATATAAGAGAACTAATCATTGGATAGTTTCTGAAAAATAACTTAATAGCCTGGTAGAAAATAGTGTGTGTGTGTGTGTGTGTGTGTTGTTTTGTGAAAGAGAGACAGACAGACAGACAGACAGAATTTTAAATTAAATATATTTCCAAGAAAGTGAAAATGATGTTACTATGCTGCATTGAACTATAATATAGCTCTATAATATAACATTCTTTCAATTTCAATCAGAAAACATATTCATGTGTAATACTGCTACAGTACATTTGTTTTTTCAAAGATAAAAACTGTAATGAACAACCTGTGGAATTAGGCCACAGAAGATACCCACATATAGATAAGGTCAAATAAGGCAGAACCTTGGACAGCTCCCCATGAAAGTTCTGTGATAGAAGTTGTTCTCCGTAGAACTGCTGCGAGCATCCAGAGAGTGGGAGGTGCTCCAGTCTTCACTTCTCACAGGCTGAGCTGAAATTGAGGAATGCCCTCCTCCTCCACGTGACTCCTCCATGCGTTCCCCCAGTTTTAGTTCAGCCTTCGAGAAAGACAGGCAGCTTTTTCTTCGTTCCTTGGCCATTTCAGGTGTCGTTGATATTCAGTTTTGAATTTCCTTTTTCCTCTCCCTGCAAAGTGTAGTGCGGCCCCAAATTTAATTTGCGGAGCGATTTCGCTCTCGGGAGGGAAGTAAGGGGTTTGGAGCCATTCGCCCCCCCACCCTCCCTCATCTATCCTCTGCCATTCCAAGCATGCTGGGCTCAGCCGCTTGGCTCTGTGCTATATTTTTAAAAGCGCAATTGCGTCTTCCCCCCTAGAACGCCTCAGAGGAGGCAGCGCTTCCTCTCCCAGCTCCTTTCTTCTCCTGCTTGAAGTTGCAGTGGGTTGGTGCACTTCTGAGCTGTGCGCTTTGAGCCGGGTGGCCATTTTGGACGCGCCTCGTGGCCAGCGCCATTTTGTTTTCTATTCAAGTAAGGCCTTTACTTTTGGAATCAAGGGTGAGCTGCGAGGCCTTTGTAGGCCCTTAGTGGGACCGTCAGGCCACGTGGAGCCTTTGCTTTTACCGAGAGGACACTGTGGCCCCGTGCCCTGTTGTCTCTCTTAAATTTGATATTGTTGGCTTTCTTCCTTGGCCCGCAGTTAGTTCAGAAGCACAGGCACGTACTCCCCATTGTTGTTGGGGGGCTGCCTACAGAGGCCCCTTTTTTTCTGTCTTGCCTTTAAATATTTACTTGGCCTCAGCATTCATTTGGTCTATTTGGAATTAGGTATTTTACTGTACCTTTTTGGGTCTATTTGGGTTTTCCTTACTTGAACCCAGCCCTCAATAGTATATAATTGCTAGTGTATATATTCAGGCTTTATTTGAACCTTGATAGATTTTTTTTTCTGCTTTTATTGCATAGAGTTCAAAAAAAAAAAAAGGAGATTTTTTGAATAGAAAGTTAGTTTAATTAATCAGTATTCTAGAATAAAATTTCTTTCAAAAAGGGGGACGTGACCCAATCTTAGGAAAACTGGTTTACGTAAGTAGGCCGAACTCCTAGGCGTGCCAACTGCCATTTTCCTTTTCAATACTATGGCAGAGGCTAATCCTACTGGCTCTTCTCTGAAGGCCAAATCTAAGATGCACTACCTTCGCAAAAGGAACAAGGAATCTTCCAGTGCTTCTCAAAGAGATGCCTTACGGCGTCATAAGGCCCTAGAAAGGGAGTTTAGCAAGCGGGCTAAAGAGTCACACTCTATAAAATCTGCCTTTCCTTCTACCCCCCCCCCGCCAAGCCAACCCTCTTCCTCCAGGGGTGGTTCTTCCACCCGAGGCCACCAGCCCTCCCGTGTACCAGAGGTTATCTTTACGCCGACTGCTGCAGGCCTACGTTCTGGAGATCCTACTTCGAACATTATACCTGAGGACATCAGGGAATGGATGCAGTCTGCCATCCGTCAAGGCATAGTCGAAGGAATGCAGCAGCTGTCTAGACCGGACTCCCGAGGGAGGACTCCCGAGGCTGAATCTTTATCCAGAAGATCTCTCTCTGCACCAGCGTCTCAACATGGTCAAGTACCTCCTCACATGGATGCCCCATTCCCAGAGGGGGAGGATACCCAAGAAGAAGAGGGAGTGGGCCTTGAACCGTTCGGAGAGTACGAAGGTTCTGATAGAGGTTCCTTGCAGTATTCTGAACCTTTTCTGGAGGCGGATCTAATGGAAGGAGAAATGTCGGAAGATGAGGGTCTTTCCCCCGAACAACCTGCTGTTGTGGGTCTCTTTAAACCCCATTTATTTAAGTCCTTGTTATTTAAGGCAAAGAACATTTCAGGTCTGGCCTCTCAGCCTCCCTCTGACCCCCCTCTATCGAGTCCAGAGGGTCCTGATGACCTTATGTTCAGACAGCCGGCGGTGGCAGCGGACATTATTCCGGCCCCCCCAATCTTCTCGGATCTAGTAGCAAAGCAGTTGGCTTCGGTGGGTCCTTCTCCGGCCCCTTCTAGTCAGGACAAGAGGTTGTTTACCCTGGATCTGGATTTCTCCGCTATGTTAGACACCCCGGAAGTAGATGATCTGATTGTAAGACTTGCCTCCTCTTCCAATCCTATCGATGCGCTGGAGGCACTGAAGCCGGAGGATAGGCGAGCGGAGATGGCGCTCCGGCGGGCTCACACCGCTGATGCTTGGGCTATCCAGTCGGCCACGGCCGTTTCCTTCTTCACCCGGTCCTCCATCAGGTGGCTCAGGCAGCTGAAACAACACATTCCCCCAGCTGACACCAGAGCCCATCAAGATATCGCAAAGATCACGGCGGCGGCGGAATTTGCAGCCGACGCACCTTTCATTCGGTTAAGTTCTCATCCCGGGCTATATCTTCCCACGTATCTGCCAGACGATTGCTTTGGCTTCGACACTGGCAGGCTGATATTAAGAATACGTCTAAGTTGGCTTCAGCCCCCATAGCCAAAGGGAAATTGTTCGGGCCCGCTCTGGAGCCATTGCTTCTGGAAACTCGAAATAAGAAAAAGTTTCTGCCTTCACTTTTTCATAGGCAGGAAGCTAAGGATTCCCAGTCCTTTCGGAGGGGCTCCTTTTGTCCCCCCTTCATCATCATTCACTCCTAGATTTCAGAGCTCCCCCTCGTTCCGGTCGTCTTACCAGGACCGGGATGACTCGGGAGACAGAAGCAGGAGAGGGGGCAGCTACAGAAGGCCCTTTAGGGGTTCCGGGAGTAGGGCGGCCCGCCAGCCCAGGTAGCATTGCAGGTTCTCCTACCATAGGCGGCCGCCTCAGGCATTTTGCTGACAAGTGGGAGGAATCTACCTCAGACACTTGGGTTACAAATTCAGTGTGCTTTGGCTTGACCCTGCAGTTTCTCACTTCTCCCCCCCCGGAACATTTCAGGGTTTCACCCATCTCTAAGAATCCTGCTAAGCGGGCTCTTATGGCCTCCGCCATCAAACATCTATCTGATATTAGGGTCATTCAACCTGTACCCCCCTCCCAACAGGGAAGGGGTTTCTATTCCCTTTTATTCTTGATGCCTAAACATTCCGCGGGTTGGAGACCCATTTTAGATCTTAAGAGGTTAAATCATTTTATCGTACGCCATAAGTTCAAAATGCAGACTCTGCAGTCTATTTTACAAGGCATCAGAGAAGGGGACTGGCTTACGTCAGTTGACCTTTCTGAGGCTTATCTCCATATTCCCATTCATTCCTCGTATTCCAAATACCTCAGATTTTGTTATAATAATCAGCATTTCCAGTATGTAGCCCTCCCCTTTGGTCTAGCCTCAGCTCCGAGATCTTTCACTAAGGTGTTGGCAGCTCTTGCAGCTCACCTTAGACAAATTCCCATCCAGATCCACTGTTACCTTGATGATATCCTGGTTGTATCCCCTTCCCAACATCAGGCTGAGAGCGATACTAGAGCTACCCTCTCGGTACTTCAGTCCCACGGGTTCTTAGTGAACTGGGAGAAGAGTCAGCTTACCCCCTCCACTTGTATATCCCATCTAGCGGCTGTGATTGACTCTGTTGAAGGAAGGATTTTTCTCTCTCAGGAGAGACTTATTAGTATCCGCACCACTATCAGGGATATCCGGCGGACTGGGAAAGCATCGTTGCTCGATTTATCCAAGCTGCTCGGGAAGCTAGTTTCTTGTATTTCCATTATTCCATGGGCTCACTTGCATTCCAGATCTTTGCAATGGTTCCTCCTGCCGTATCAGCGTTCAGGAAGGAGCACGTCAAGATTTATAGTGAAGGTCCCGCTGAAAGTTCTCGCCTCCCTCCTGTGGTGGACGCGACCATCTGTCAACAGAGGACAGCTATTCAAGGAGCCTCAAAGGGTCACTCTCACGACAGACGCAAGTCTTTCCGGAGGGGGGCCCCACCTGCAGTCTCTCTCGGCACAGGGAGTTTGGAGTCATGTGGAGAAAAGTCGGAGCATCAACTGGTTGGAGCTTCACGCAGTGTACCTGGCCCTGCGAACATTCCTTCATTGGCTAAGGGGGCGCTACGTCCTGGTCCTAATGGACAATACTACAACCAAGGCCCACATCAATCGGCAAGGGGGCACCCATTCCATCCTTCTCATGAGAGAGGCCGAGCGACTGTGTTGATGGGCAGAGGCGCATCTTTCGTCCATCAGAGCGGAGCACATCTCCGGAGCCTCCAACGTACAAGCGGACTGGATCAGCAGGGCAACACTGGATCAGGCAGAGTGGCGTCTGCACCCACACCTGTTCAGAGCAGCAGCAGCCAGGTTCGGTCAGCCCCTAGTAGATCTCTTCGCATCCCCGCTCAATGCGCAAACACCAAGGTTCTTCTCCCGTTATCCCTCCAGCGGGGCAGAGAATCACGATGCCTTGTGTTGCCCGTGGCCTCCCGGGCTACTGTACGCCTTCCCTCCACTTCCATTAATCCCCAGGGTGATTCGAAAATTGATAGCCGAAAAAGCAGAAATCCTCATGGTGGCACCATATTGGCCCAGGAGGCCGTGGTTTGCGGACCTCCGCAATTTGTCGGTATCTCCGCCGTGGAGGATTCCGTTGGATCAGATTTCACTGTCGCAAGGCCCGCTGCGTCATCCAGAGCCACAGTGGCTACAGTTGGCCATTTGGGGGTTGAGTGGGAAAAGATGATTGTGGAAGGCTTATCAACCCAGGTCATTAACACCATTTTGGCGGCTAGAAAGCCTTCTACCACTCGCATTTATGATACGACCTGGAAAAGTTTCTGTAACTGGTGCCACAAATCATTCGTCAATCCACGCTCTCCTTCAGTTGCACAGATCCTGGCCTTTTTACAAGATGGCCTAGATGGAGGTTGTTAAGCCTGGTTTCCCCAACCAGGGTTAGGGAGACAAGCTAAACAGAATGTGCAGCGTTAGTCAGATAGGCACACAGATAAATGAGTGAGCTAAGCTTGTATGTTTATTAACATACAGTAAAAATAACAGATACGCTTGTGCTATCAAAAATATAGTTTATTCCATTATGAGTTCATAGCATAGTCAAAATAACAGTCCAATAGTCATGTATCATTTAGTCAGTCCATTCAGGGATATTCAGTTAGCAAAGTCCGTTTAGAATATCCTATGTCAGTTCACTTACAAGTCAGTCCTTTGTTTTCTCTCCCGTTCGAGCAATGCAGTCTTGATTCCAAGCAGTAATCAGGGATCATCAAAGTCAGAGAGAGAGCAAGCTGCAGCTTTGCTTCTTTTAAAGTGCTTTCACAACCACTCCCTTAATTACTATCCCACAGTTAAAGTTGCAGACACTTTAACATACAAACTATGATTACATATTATTATTTACCTAAACCAGTTAGGGTAAAACAATGTTATCCCTAACAGAGGTTTATCACCTAACACTTTAAGGAGGCAGGTAGCGGCACTTTCAACGATGGTTGCTGGCGGTCCTTTCAGTCCCCTTTCCCACCATCCTCGAATCAAGGCCTTTCTTAAAGGGACTTCTAATTTGCGCCCGTCAGTAGTGCACAGGTACCCGACATGAGACCTTAATAAGGTTCTCCTGGCCTTGACTAGATCTCCCTTTGAGCCTCTCAGAGAGGCGTCACTTCAATTTCTTACATTTAAAACAGTATTTCTAGTGGCTATTACTTCGGCTAGAAGGATATCTGAAATTGCAGCTCTATCCGTGAGAAAAGACCTGTGTATTTTTCATTCTGATCAGGTGGTTCTGAGACCAGACCCAGCATTTATGCCAAAGATCAATTCACTGTTCCACAGGGCACAGGAGTTGGTCCTGCCTAATTTCTGTCCGAAGCCTCTGCGTGAGCAAGAGAGGCAGTGGCACACCCTTGATGTTTGAAGGGCTTTGCGTATTTACATTTCTTGTACGCAGTCCATCAGGAAAACAGAGTTTCTATTTTTGTCTTTTCAGCCGAAGACGCTAGGATGTAAGGTTTCTCCGTCCACGGTAGGCAGATGGATTAGGGCTACCATATCCAAGGCCTACTTACTTCAAGCTATTCCAGTTCCCAGTGGGGTTACCGCACACTCCACCAGAAGTGCAGCTACCTCGGCAGCCTGGGCTACTCAGGCGTCTATTCTTGATATTTGCCGGGTGGCCACTTGGGCTTCCCCATCTCCCTTTATAAGACATTATAAGATTGATGTTTACGCCTCAGCTGAAGCATCCTTTGGCAAGCGAGTTTTGCAGCAAGTGGTGAGAGATCCTGGGGAAGTTCCAATCCAGACGGACTCCCACCCGTAGGACAGACTTGCTTTGGTATGTCCCATTCTCTGTATGTTCGCAGCAGTTCTACGGAGAATGGGCGTTGGTTCTTACCTGATACACCTCTTCTCGTGAAACTGCGTAGAGCATCCAGCCCCACCCTAATTGGTCCGTCTGTAGGGGGGGGAACCTGTTTCGGCCAATGATTTCTAGTGTTGTAGTTCAAGTTGTATAATACTTAAGATTAGAGGGTTGTTCTTGTCCTCTCGTCTTCGTTAAAACTGGGGGAACGCATGGAGGAGTCACGTGGAGGAGGAGGGTGTTCCTCAATTTCAGCTCAGCCTGTGAGAAGTGAAGACCGGAGCACCTCCCACTCTCTGGATGCTCTACGCAGTTCCATGAGAAGAGGCGTATCAGGTAAGAACCAATGCCCATTTTGTTGATAGAGATGCAAACATCTCCCTACCTACATCATTTCTCAGGCAACTATTTCCAGATCGCAGAAGCTTCTACCACAATTCTCACAATCCAAGCTGTGCAATTTTGGTTCCTGCCAAAGTTCTGATCCGGGAACTTTGATGCTAATAAAAGAGACTTTTCCACTCATCGACAGACGGAATAGGAGAGAGGAGGAGGAGATGCTTTCTAAGCTTGGCTGTTTTCTTGCAGACATTTCATTACCAGAACTGGTGGTATTATCTAGTTCAAATAATGAAACATCTGCAAGAAAACAACCAAGCTCAGAGAGCACCAAGGACTCCTCATTTCAATCTTGTGCTATAAATATTCTCCTGAAGCTATCAAGAGAATTAGTTGCATTTGTTGACTTACATAATTTGGAAGAAAGACCACAAGTCTATTTAAACCCTGAACCTCGATAAAAGGGTTTCATTTTATGCATTGCAGTAGGAAAAATCCCTTGATTTTTGTATATGGCTATGTTCTTGTCTGTACCACTGACTTATCTTGCCAAATCATCTCTGTGAGTTCTTTTGCTAAAAAGCAAGTTTCTGAATATTAGGATATGTATGTGAAGAACTGATTCACAGCCATGCCTTGTGTGACATTAAAGTGAAAAAAAAATGTTTTCATGTGACACACAAAGTTTTAAGACAATCAGTAAGTTCGAGATGGCAAAACTTCAGGCATAACTTGGTTTTACTATCATTTATAGAATAAGACTTACTTAGCAGAGTTTGTACATGTTAACTTATAAACCATGGTTTTAAAATCACAACGACTAGATTCCTGCATGCATTATTCCAAACCTAAACAAGCTATATTACAACTTTCTTCAAACCGGCTATCATTCAGATGCATGGATTCCAGTTTCTGGAATTCCAAAACAGGATGGGTTCCAATATAAAATTCATGTATTTGAAGAGTATCCAGGAGGAGGAAATACAACTTAAAATGTGATCTATGTACCTGATCAAGATTGGTTCAAATGATTTTCAATTTATCGTTGCCAAGTTTATTATTCATTGTTCATTGTATACTCATTTTATTAACATATATGGTATGTTATACTGTAAACCACCCAGAATCGCTGTTATCAAAGAGATGGGTATCATAGAAATTAAATAAATAAGCAACAAACAAAATAATTATCTTAATGACTTAAGAGGAAGGGATCATAAACTAGACAAAATATAAGGAAGAGTAAACAGGAATAGAGCCTGAACAGATCTATGTGCCTGCAAACAACCATCTTGTGCCTAACAATGCTATGCATTCTATAAAAAAATAGATTGAATGAGAAAAGCTATAAGACATTTCACTACATATGCTCTGATAATCAATATATGTATTTCTTTTTATCTAAATCATAATACTTGAAGTGCATTGTAAGTTCCCAGGCAACAAATATTAGTCTGGTTGTGCATCTACACTCAGACAAGCAGCAGCAGAAATTAAGTACTGAAACTTAAATTTAGTACTGAAACCCAAAGGAATAGCAGTCCCAGCCAGGAATTTCCAGGGAATATTAACACATCCAACTGACTCTGGATGACGGCAATAACCAAATACCACCCCATCAGGATTTAAATCAGACACAATGGGTTTGCTGATTGTCAAGCTGATTGTCAAGGGGAAAAAAAAAAAGAATTGCCATGCACCTGACAGGGCAAAATGTGTTACCAGTAAAAGCCTGCAAACTAGGTGATCTCTGAAATTTCTTTTAATCAGCCGTGTATGTGTTTACTTGTATATTATTATACTTCATGGAGTATGTATGTATCTGGTGCCTGAATTTCATAAGCAAACAAAAGTTTCCTTTCCTCAAGTCACTTACAATTTAACATCTGTTAGTGTATAGGGCAATAGGAGAGAGGAAGAATTCTGCATAGATATTTATTAACATACTTTATGTACTGATGATTTATTTCCACAAAACAAAGCAAGACAGAGTTCACTTGATTATGAACAGTTTTATATGTCATATGATTGTCTAGATCAAAATTTAAAACAAAAGCAAACCAAAAAATGCATGTTAAGGAAATCACTTTATAAACTGCCTGGGAGATTTAAATCAAAATTGGAAACCTTCCAGTTGACTTATTGATATAAGTCATATTGTTCTTATCCCCCACATCTTCCACAATAATTGTAGCATAACAACCTAGAAATCCATAATCTTTCCGTATCTACTATTTCTTGAAGAAAATAAAAAGTTCAGCCTTCAAATATGAACTGATGAAACACATAACAAAGAATCCATTACTCATGCTGCTACTCTGGTTAGAAAATACACCAGAAAAGAAAGAAAAATATATTTGTTGTTTCCTATATTTTTTAGTTGCTGGTGAGAATTTTATTCCCTAAATATCAAAAAGATCTAAAAATGTTGAACAGCTTAAAAGAGAATTGTGTGTTTTATGTAAATCTTGAAAGGGGGACTTTGCAATGCACAGGAGTTAAGGAAGCTTTCATTCAATCAGTAAGGCAATTGTATTATTTGTATAGCTTGTACAACTGCTTCAAAAGTTGTTCCTGGCTATCTTCACATCAGGTGAATATATATATATTCTTCTGCAATGTTTAAGAGTATATTGTTTATTATTGGCAAATTCACCAACTGCAAATACGTTTAGTTTTTTTTAAAAAAAAAAACTTTGTTATTCTGAAAAATATAATTGACAAAGGCATTCAAAGAGATGGGCTCTGCTGTTTTGGCTATTGCTTAATTTGCAACTCATAATATTGACTTGGGTCTTCAATATCATCTGTCAAAGTATTAACCCACATTTGAATGTTGGGTTAATTTTTCCCACTTTGACATATTTCAGACATTTGGGAAATAAATCTCCTTGGGTTGCTGGCTAGGAATCCTGGGAACTGAAGATCTATAACAAACGTGACCTTTGATAGTGTGCCAAGCAGCACCAGCATTCCAATAAAAAACAGAACCAAAATTGCTGGCTGGATGCAGCAACTGGGAAATCTGTCCCAGTAAAAGAGAGATTCTGAGAGTGCCCAAACATACTCTGGACAGAAGTTATTCGTGAATAGATGACAGAAACCAAAATTTTTGTCATTTACTTGTGATTTTGTTCAATAATTTTATTAGGGATTATATACAAATAATATTTATACAATTTCTCAAAAAATTAAATTAAAAGAAAATAGAAAATGAAAAAGTACAGAAAAAGATAATAAAACTCTTATTTCCATTTCCTTCTTATAACTGACATTTTTTTATTTGGTGTAAATCAGTGCCAGAGGCATAATATAGCCTTTAAGATTTGGCCAACTGTCATTTCGAAGACAATTTGGAATCCATTTTTATTGTTTTTTAAAATATTGAGAATATCTATAAAATCAAGTTTCATTGTATTCACTGTATTTTTTTCAATCATTTGGAAAAGAAGGTTTAAGTACAAGTTTAGGATTATTTTTTCAGAATAAATAAAATGTTGATAAAAGTGTTGATTTTATAATTTTATAAAAAAGCTAAGGATCCAGCTGGATTTAATAAATTTAAAGCATATGACTGACCTTCACAATTACCATAGTGGGAAAAAAGAAAACATTTGATTAAATTGTATTTGAGGTGAGTTTTTAATTTTTATGGGATTAAAGTATAAATTGAAAGATTTAAGATAATAAAAATGGTTTTTTTCTTATTTAAAAGAATTAGTATTAGAAATGCATTAGATATTTGAAAGAAAATTGATAACTAAATGATAATTTGATTTTTATGAATATAAATTAAAATACTTTTAGTACCAAAAACTTTTAAATCCAAATTTGTCTCTTAATTAAAATATCATCTTTAAACACAAAGAGCTGTTTATTTGTTCACAGTATTAAATTCATTACTTTTCATGAATCTCCATACACCATTTTTACAAATATTTTACAAATACTTCCCTCTTTGAGATTTTAAAATTTAAAAGACTTTTGAGAGGAAGCACCTTAATACTTAATTATACTATTTCTATTCATGTTTACTTTTCCAATCTATTTAATTCTGAATTCTTATTGTTCTTAAAACATGAATATGGTCATTTTTTGCATCTTTATACTTACAAAAAACTTAGCAATGATTGATACTATTTCCAAGCCTGGCCTTATATGCAAATGAATTTCTGCATGCATGATCACTGGCATGATTTCTTATAGACAAATATATAACCCTTCTCTAGAACTAAGCTAGTATTAGGATTCTCAACTTCATTTTCCCACCCTCCCCACTCTAAAACATCCTAGTTCTACAACAAAATAATTTGCAAACTTTCAGTTGGTAGATTTAAACCTTCAAAAGTTCAAATATTTAAAACATTCTGGCACATTATCAAAGCTCAAGAATGGATAGCCCCAAAGTCATGATAGACTAGATATTCCAGGTGTCCAATATGTACAATGTATTATCTAACACTATGATGTCTCCTGTAGATGATGGCTCATCCATGTCTTCCTCAGAGGCCTCAAGGTAGAATGAGAACATTTCTGGTACATCTGGTATTGCTGACCCTGAGCTGCTGGCAGAACATGCCTAAGCTGGGGAGAGCTTGCTGGCCAATGAGTAAGAGGGGAGGAGCTTCCCACCTTGGTGGATACTAGAGTACATAGGGCAGAGAGGCAGAAATCTGTCAGACTGAGGCTCCAGCCCTCTTAATGGGCTGGACTGGGAGGGGTTATTTAGCACAGCAGGCAGAGGGAGGCATTGCTGGAAGCAACATGTGTACGTCGTGTGCCCAGAACTCTGAAGCTCATGGATTTAATTCAGTTGCAGAGAGTGTTTATGTTTGGATCTGTCGGATGGGCTCATTGGCCATTGCCTGGAAGGTTAGTCTGGAGCTTGTTCATGGCTGACTTCACTGAAAACAACCTCATGAACTCCTGGCTTGGACAATTCTTGTGACTTCTTCTTGTAAGGCTTGACCACCAGACTTGACAAACCTCAGTGGAGGCCCTGGACCTCGGAGGAGATTTGGTTTGTTTATTTTTGGAACCTATCCAGGCAAATTACTGGGTAACTTCCACTACTTGATCGTGAACCAATTACTGTGCTAAGCTTGCAGCTGGAGGTTAACTGAAAACCTGAAATAGAACTGTTGGGGGAACAGACTAAATAAAGCTCTCCACACCAACCTTGAAATGTGGGTGAGTGGGAGCAGCACAAGCACCAGATGTTGAATAAAAATATAAATTGTAAAATAAGAATATACATTATTAATAGCAATATGCATGAAAATGCTCAAAGAAATCTTAAGAGTGGATTGTTCTAATAACTTAATAATTACAAACACATACAGAATTCTGCTCCCAGTAATGGCTACTAGAACATCCAATTATTTTCAAATTTTATTTCATTTAAAAAAAAAGACAAAAAATATAATTGATATCAACAAGAGACTAATTCACAATCACTAAAAGTCGCCTCTCTAATTGACACTCACTGGCATGCTGCATTATTTAAAAAGTAAAGTGATAGGCTGACTTAATGTCGATGAAAAAAAGACTACATTAATGGAAATGTGAAAATCATTCAAAATTCAATGCATTTTCACTGTAACACTCTAATCAGATTTAGACTATGTGATGTGATGGGGCTATAAAGGCGATTTCTACTTATGGGAATAACTTCTAATTGTTTTCAGATATTCTGCCATGCTTGAATGTTGCTGCTGAAATCTAAGCGCTGAAAAACAACATGTACTACAAATAAAAACGAAGTGTAAAACAATTTTAAAAGGGAATGTAGAGAAAAAAACAAGAGTTAACCAGCCTTAGTAAAGAATCATCATGTGTACTAGCTTATCTTGCAAGGTAAATATAAACATAAAAAAGAGAAAATCCATTAACTTAGTATTAACTGAGAATAACAAATCTATCTATGGTACCTATCATAACAGTTTTTCTCGCTTGTATTCCAGTTATTTTACAGCATTTGACCAGTACAAATTGTATTTGTAAAAATAAAGAAAAACCAAGTGTGAAGCTTTGTTTCCGTCATTTCTTCAGCTTAAAACAAAATACAAATCAAATGCACTGAAAACTAGATGGGTCTAGTGGAAATGTTGCAACTGGAAACAACCGTTTTGCCTTTTGCTAGATTTTCCATGATTTCTGTGATTTACTACTTTACCATTAATCTGGATTTGTACAATACAAGGAACCACAGTGCAGATAAAACTAATCTAATTCAAACCATAATTATAAACATCAAAACTATGTCTTTAAAATGAATATTTAAGCATTCAGCTTAAATAACATGCTAAATCAGATGAACGGGTCCCAGTTTAGAACTTTCACTCATATCTATCTACTCCAGCCAGCAGGGCCAGGACAAAAGACTGTGGAAGCTGCAGTCTATAATATTAGGGGAACAAAGCTGGGTACTGCTGTATTAAACTAGAAGTAAGCAATACTCAGAGCTCAGAGCACATGGTTGTATATCTTTTTTGTGGCTTCTGTGTGAGTGTGAATACTTTCCTGTCATTCTGAGACTTGCGGGGGAGGAGGAGATTGAAATGTAATCCCCGATTTATTCCTCAAAACTTCAGTCTCACCCATGTGAGCTATGGCCTCACCTGTTATGGCTTAGTATATTGTATCAATGTTGTATCACATGATGGATTCTACGGTTACAAATTTTAATCCACCAGGAACATTTCTTCAAGAAATGTATTATGGTTTTCTGCCTCACAAATAAAACACTTTATAAAGGACAATTCACCTTGAACAAGAGGTACTGAACGTCATGTTCTGAGAAGCTATGCACCATTTGAAGAGTCAAGTTATCTTTGTTCTAGTAGAAATCAGAAATGTTATCTAATGTCTTTAAGCGGATATTTTGCAAAGACGATAAATCAAGTTAAGATTTAAAGCAACAGTGGTCAAACACTTTTATAATACTTCTTTCTCTTTTTTAATCTTTTCCAAAGGCAGCATACCTATTATATTTTCAAATGCTATTTGTTATTTAAAAAGAAAAAAGAAAAATGCCTGTGGCCTAAGAGCTAAGGCAACATTTCTGATACAATTTGCGATTCAGTCATATGTTTTTAAGGTACTCTAAAACTGAAATTATTTTAAAATACAAAAAAGTTAGTAAGCAGCTTACTTTTTATTATTTTAATAGTTTCCATTTTTTCAATTCTATAATAAACTAATTCAACAAAATTGATATCATACTGGCTGGAAAAATTGAGTACTTTTCCACACTTGTATACTGCATATAAAGTATATACAATCCAACACCTGGCATACTCAGTGGAAACTTTCCTACTGATTTCAAGCACTCAAAGAACATAAGCTGCTTTATACCATCTCAAAGTATAGCTTGATCGACATATTAAAGTAATTGTTTCCTTATTCATTGTTTACTGAATAAGCCAACATTGGCTGAGGTAAAAAACTGAGCCATAAATAATGACTTATAAACCACAATTGTAGAATTTACATGCTGAATTGAACTGAGCTGAATTCTTTATTGGCCAACTGTGATTGGACACACAAGAAATTTGTCTTGGTGCAAATGCTCTCAATGTACATAAGAGAAAAGATACATTAATCAAGAATCATAAGATACAACACTTAATAATAGTCATCTGGTACAATAAGCAAGCAAATCATACTAGAAAACAGTCAATATAAATTTTAAGGATACAAGCGACAAGGCTACAGTCATACAGTCACAAGTAGAGGAGATGTGATAAGGAGTGATGAGAAGATTAATAGTAATAGTAGTGCAGACTTTGTAAATAGTTGGACAGTGTTGAGGGAATTATTTGTTTAGCAGAGTGATGCCGTTCGGGAAAAAAATGTCCTTGTGTCTAGTTGTTCTGGTGTGCAGTGCTCTATAGCATTGTTTTGAGGGCAGGAGTTGAAACAATTTTATGTCCAGGATTTGAGGGGTCCATAAGTATTTTTTAACAGCCCTCTCTTTTGAATCGTGCTATATACAGGTCTCAATTGAAGGCAGGTTGGTAGTAATTGTTTTTTCTGCAGTTCTAATTATCCTCTGAAGTCTGTATCTGTCTTGTTGGGTTGCAGAACCAAACCAGACAGTTCTAGAGGTGCAGATGACAGACTCAATAATTCCTCTGTAGAACTGTATCAGCAGCTCCTTGGGCAGTTTGAGCTTTCTGAGTTGGCACAGAAAGAACATTCTTTGTTGTTCTTTTTTGATAATGTTTTTGATGTTAGGTGTCCATTTTAGGTCATGTGATATGATATAACTTAGAAATTTGAAGGTCTCTACTGTTGATACAGTGTTGTCTAGTATTGTAAGAGGGGGTAGTATGGGAGGGTTTCTTCTAAGTTTACCACAATTTCTACAATTTTGAGTATGTTCAGTTCCAGACTGTTCCGGTTACAGCACAAGGCAAGTTGTACAACCGGAATGAGGATTCGTCGTTGTCTCAAATGAGATCAATCACTGTTATATCATCTGCAAATTTCAGAATTTTAACAGATGGATCATTTGAGATACAATCATTGGTATATAGGGAAAAGTGGAAAAAGCACACAGCCTTGAAGGCAGGGTGGGATTCAAAATTTTTAACAACCGGTTTTTGTTTTTTTTTGAAAATAATTTTATTGGTTTTCTACAAACAAACAAGACAAACAAAACATTAAAACATCGACTCTCTTATGTACATACAGTGTGTTGGTTGGTTCATCAGTTTTGTGCATTCATTTTGTAGTCTCAATTACAGTTATGTTACATAAGAACTCATATTGTCAATCCAAACTAATACATCCTAATATCGCTATTAAAAAATCATTTGACTATACTTTTAATCATTCATGCTTTTTGAGATAACAATACTTTAAATAATTTATTCTATAACAAATCATATAATCATACCAAATCTATCCTAAAAACACTTTATAAATATAATGTTAAATAACAAAGGCGAAAGAAAAAATAAAGATATTCCTTGCTGTCTAACATTCTAAATATTCTATTACCATACTTTGTCATCTAGCCATTGATAAAAAAGACCCCAAATTTCATAAAATTGTTTATCCTCTTGCTCTCTAATTTCAAATGCCAATCTACTCATCTCAGCACATTCCAATATTTTCTTAATTTCTTCCTCTAATGGTACTTTCTCACTCTTTCAATTTTTAGCAAATACAATCCTAGCCGCTGTTAATACACTTACAATCAGATATTTCAAGTCTTTACTGCATGTATCTGATAAGATTCCCAATAAAAAGAACTCCGGTTTCAAATCTATACATTTCTTTGTCATTTTTTCCAACCACATGCAAATTTTAGTCCAATATTTTTTAGCGTCCTCACAGGTCCACCACATATGGTAATATGAGCCAGGTATCTGATGACATTTCCAGCATTTTTCAGATTTGTTCTTAAACATTCTTGCTATTCTTGTCGGGGGAAAGTGCCACCTGTAAAACATCTTATACAAATTTTCTTTATATGCTGTTGATATTGTCATTTTATAATTTTGAGACCACAATTTTTGCCATTTCTCTAAATCAATCCCATATCCAAAATTCTTCCCCAAAACAATCATAGTTTCTTTAACTTGTTCTTCTTCTAATTTAATTCCCAGTAAATAACCATATAATTTTTTAATCACCTTCTCATCAGTAGCCATCAAGATCTTATATAGATCAGTCTGTTTATCATAGAATCCCTCCGTTTTCGAATCTTCATCATACCTTGAGTGTATTTGCGCATATGGAAACCAAATTATCTTTATTCCTTGTTCCTCTAAATTTTGAATCGATTTAAGTTCACCCTTTTCATCCAATAGTTCCCCCTATCTAACTGTTTGTTCCTTCTTATAAATTATGATAGGAAAATGCTTCAATAGTCGATAACCAAACTGGAATTTTCAAATAACATTGTCTTTTTATCTTCTCCCAATTTAACCACAAAGACTCCCGTATATAATGTCTTCTAAAGTAACCCTGTGTTTTAGTTCCCTTATACCATAAAAAAGCATGCCAACCCAACAGCAAATCATGACCTTCTAGTGTCAACAATCTACTCTTTCTTAATGTTATCCATTCCTTGACCCACATCAAACTTGCAGCTTGATAGTACAATTCCCAATTGGGCAGGCCAAAACTTCCTCTAATTCTAGCATCTTGCAAAAGCTTTAGCTTTATTCTCGCTTTCTTACCTTGCAATATAAACTTCAACATAATTTTATTTAAATCTTCAAAATAGTCTTTTCCAAGCCTAATTGAAACAGAAATAGGATTCTGGGTAAAATATTCATCTTAATTGTTGAAATTCTCCCTATTAATGACAATTGCAAGTTTTCCCATTTCTTCAAGTCTGTCGCTATCTGTTGTTTAAGTTTAATATAATTATTCTCTTTTAATGTGCTACATCTTGCTGTCAAATATATCCCCAGATACTTAACCTCATTCGTAACTTGGATTTTCAACAGGTCTGCCAGTTCTTCTCTTTGTCTCAGTAGCATGTTCTTTGTCAAGATCTTTGTTTTATCTTTATTTATTTTCAAACCAGCCACCTCACCATATGTCTCTATCTTTTCCAATAACTTTGGAGCTGTTTCTAGCGGGTCTTCCAGAATAAAAGCTAAGTCATCAGCAAAGGCTTGTAGTTTGAATTCTTCCTTTTTAATTTTCATTCCTTTTATGCTTTTATCATCCCTAATATTTCTATTCAACACTTCCAAAGTCAACACAAATAGCAAAGGAGATAGGGGACATTCTTGTCTTGTGCCTTTTCTTATATTAATAAAGTCTGTAAATTCTCCCTCCATCATTACCTTTGCTGTCTGTTTATTGTATATGGCTTCTATTGCTTGAATAAATTTTCTGGCAAAACCCATCTGTTCCAATAGTAATAACATAAATCTCCAGTTCACATTATCAAATGCCTTTTGAGCATCTAGGAATATCAAACCCATTTGCTTTTCAGGGTGAGCCTCATAGTATTCCAAAGTATCCAAGATTACTCTCATGTTATCTCTGATTTGTCTCTTTGGCAGAAATCCATTTTGATCTGGATGAATAAAATTATTTAAATATTTTTTTAAGTCTTTCTGCTAAAATTGAAGCAAAAATTTTATAGTCTGCATTCAATAAAGAAATAGGTCTATAGTTCTTAATTTGCAGTGGGTCAGCCTCTTCTTTTGGAATAAGTGTAATAAAAGCCTCTGACCATGTTTTGGGTATCATCTTCTTTGACATAACTTCAATTCATAACTTCTAACAATGGGATGCTCAATGATTCTTGAAATGTTTTATAGAATTCTGCCAGAAGCCCATCTGGACCTGGTGTTTTCCCATTATTTTGTTTCTTAAGTGCTTCATTTAATTCCATCATTGTTATATTGCTTTCTAACATTTCTTCAGTCTCTTTAGGTATCTTCGGTAAGTTAGCATTCTGTAGATACTGTTTGACTTTTTCCTCATCAATATTCTCTTGTTTATATAGTTGCCCATAGAAATCTCGAATAATTTCCTTTTTCTCCTTATTGCCATAACAAACTTGGCCTTGATCATCTATTAGCTTCAATATTTTTCTTGATTCCTTCTCCTTTCTCAATTTATATGCTAGCCATCTACCTGGTTTATTTGCATCTTCAAAATAATTCTGTTTAGAATTTCTAATTTTCTGTGCCAATTCTTTTTTCTCTATTAATTCCATGTTATGTTTAATTACATCCAGCTTCAATTTGATATCTTTTTTCTGTGATGTTTTCTGTAATTCTTTTTCAAGTCTTTTATACTCATCTTCCAAGGCCTTAGAAGCCTGTCTTTTCCTAATATTCTTTTTTCTTGTATAATCTATTATCAAACCTCTAGCATATGCCTTCATTGTATCCCAAACATTCTGCGTTGAAGTGTCTTCTTTTTTATTTTCTCTAAAGAAAAAAGCCAGTTCCTTCTCCATCTGTTGTATAAAATCTTTTTCCTTTAAGATAGTATTGTTTAATGTCCATCTCGATCTTTTTTTTGTCCCTTCCATTTAATTGTCATTGGGCTGTGATCTGCCCAAGTACTTGTTTCAATATTTGTTTCTTGAATATTAGATATTAATTCTGTTGAGATCCAAATCATATCTAATCTGGACTATGATAAATGTCTATTTGAATAAAAAGTATATTGTTTAGCTTTAACATTTCTTTCTGTCCAAATATCTTTTAAAGTTAATTCGTCTGTCATTTTAAAAAAAGATTTAGGGGAGTCTTTCTATTTTGCTTTGTTGATGTTGCTATATAGTCCAATTTATTGTCCACAATTCCATTAAAGTCTCCCATCATAATTATATTAACATAGTCCAGTCAATTATTTTCATGTGTAGTTTTTTTATAAAACTCTTCTTGTTTATCATTCGGCGCATAAATTGCAATCAAGAGTATTTTTATATTATTGTCCATTATTTCCACCATTAATACTCTTCTATCTTCATCTGTGTAGATCAGTTTTGCTGGGATAGCCTCTTTAATGTATAGAACCACTCCTCTTTTCTTACATTGAGTCAAAGAAGTAAATATTTTCCCTAATTTTGGCTGTACTAACAATTGTTCATGTTGTTTTTTAATATGAACTTCTTGTAGACAAATTATATTAAATTTTAATTTCTCCAATTTATAAAAGGTTTTCCTTCTTTTAACAGCTGAATTGAGTCCATTTATATTCATTGTAATCAGTTTTTTTTTCTTCCATGATTATGCTTATTTAGGTCTAACAGCTCTCGTAGATCTCACTTCACGCTGTTCTTTACTATCCACCTGTCCACCTACTGCACCTTTCTCTTTTTCAGTCTCCAGTTGTTCCTCTTGAAACTCAATTAATGAGACCTCTTTCTCTGCCTCCTCTTCTCTCCTTCCAAAAAATTCTGCGTGGAAAAGTTCTGCTTTCTCAATTGAATCAATTCTATGTCTCTGCTCTTGCCATGTAAACATTAATCCTTCTGAATCAGCCATCTATAATTCACTTCATTTTCCAATAGCGTTTTGGTCAGAAATCAATATTCTCTTCTCATCTCTCTCACTCTTCTGGGTATTTGTTTTAAAACTACAATCTCTTTGCCTTTGTATTTCAATGTCTTATCTCTTACCACTTGCAGTATTTGTGTTTTAATGGATTTTTTGGTAAATCTAATATGGACTTCCCTTGGTAATTTATTTCTCATCGCGTATCTTGTATAAACTCGATATACCTCATTACTCCATCCATCATCTTCTTTTCTGTTATTTCCAAAGCTTCAGCTAGAATTTCTATCATTATCTCAGCTAGATTTTGTCCTTTTTCTTCCTCTATGTTTTGAAATCTGAGATAAAATTCTGATCTATCCATCTCCCATTTCAGCATCCCACTATTATCTTATTCAACCACTGTTAATCTATTATCAATATCTCCAATCTTCTTGTCTCTTTATCTTCTTCTTCAATTTTTTGGAATCTCTCCTCATACTTCACCATCATTTGTTTAATATTTTCCACTTTTTCATTAGTCTTCTCTATTCTTTGTTCAATAGAGTCTGCTTTTATCTTGAGATCTTGAATTCCTTGCATAATCATCTGTAAAGTCACTTTTTCTTGTTCTTTATCTTGCTTCAACATTGTCTGAATTAAACGTTTTCCTCCAGCTGGTGGGGAGGCAGAGGTAGAAGTAGAAACACCAGATGATATTGGTTTCCTGCTCATTTTAATGCTTCAAAAGCTTCAAACAACCGGTTCTATGGGCATGGCTTAGGTGGTGGGTGTGGCTTGGGGGTCATGTGACTGGGTGGACGTGGCTTGGGGGTCATGTTATTGGCTAGATGTAGCTAACTCAATATCACTGACATCGAGGCACACATCTCCTTGCCTGGCCTCTCATGACTGTGGGGATGCTGCAACAGTCATAAGTGTGAAAAATGGTCATAAGTCACTTTTTTCAGTGCCATTGTAATTTTAAATGGTCACTCCACACAAGCAAAGTACCAGCAAAGGAGGGGGGAAAAGCTCCAGAGAAGTTCCTGAGACAGGAAGTCTAGTCCTGCCAAGAATGTAATAAAGGTTAATGGAGAGGCAGTTTCTGTAAGCAACACCAGAATGTTTCCTTCCTGCCTTCCTTACAGGATTGGGCCAGTAATTTCTTCTAACAACTGGTTCTCTGAACTGTTTAGAATGTTAACAACCGGTTCTAGCAAATAGGTCTGAACTGGTAGAATCCCACCCCTGCTTGGGGGAGCCCTGTGCTAATTGTACAGGTATCAGATATGATTCTGCCTAGCTTCACCTGCTGCTTCCTGTTAGGAAGCTTATGATCCACTTACAAGTGTGTTCAGGTACCACTAGCTGGTTTAGTTTAGTTAGAAGAATGTCTGGAGTGATGGTACTAAATGCTGAACTGAAGTCTACAAAGTCTACAAGCAAGAACTAAGCAAGTTAGGTTAGATATTAGCATAATGTATGAGTTCAAGTCATCAGTTCAGAATTGTAAATGAAAGCAGGTTTTTCTAGTATCAAATTGAGACTTTCCAATCATGTATGATTTGGCACAGAGGTTCATCCCGGAAAAAAAATCCCAATACCACTGATCTCCTCAGATCTCTACAGTGGTATTACTGATTTCTACAGTGATATTTACTGCCAAGTAAGAATACTGAACTACATTATTCCTTCTTGGAAATAAATATCATTGTTTGACTATGGTGATAAATAACTGGGGTGACAAAAAATAATTCAGCCTAGCCTTCAAAAAAGTCTAACTAATCTGTTTCTTTGCTTGCTGTCAACCTAGGGTTGCAAGTAACATGCCCTATAAATTATCAACATTCACTTACATCAGCTTTAAGTCTAATTCTTAGCTTTTTAAGCCTGAAAACTAAAAGTCATGTAGCTAAAGAAGATGAAAAAAATCACATAACAACTCTAGAGGATGTTGTGCCAGGTGATTGCTGTCCATTAATGTCAATCAAGCTGATAATCTTTTGGCAAAGGCCTGCAAAACTGTAATGGCCAAGGGACATTTGGAGTGGGTAGAATATTGACAAAAAAGTAAGTGAGCCCATCATGAAAAGGACTATTGAGGAGGTGTTTTAATATGATATATTTATGCTACACCCTTTTAAAATTTGTTTCTACCAAAAGACAGAAATCTATGTTGTTCATTCTACACAATCAGTTACCCGAGGCTCAAAAAGGCCATGCAAAATGTATTAAGTATTGTAAATGATATATCTATGCTGTTCATTCTACACAATCATAGTTATCTGAGGCTCAAAAAGGCCATGTAATGTATAATTATTGTAAATGATATAGTAATATCACTGATGGAATGAAGATATTGCATATATTCAGAACTATTCAGAAAATATTGCATATATTCAGAACTAAGTATTAAACAACTTATTCCAAAATAGAGAGTAAGATTTGAATATCATTAGTGTAAGATTCTCTATTTCTTGTACTTCCTTCACCAGGTTTAACTAACAAATTGAATAAATTACTCAATTATTATAGCTCCATACATCACTGCAAGAAAACAAATCCACACATTTCATTTATAGTAGCTATAAATGCACTTCTGCAGATACCCTTGATAAGCAAAAAAACAACAATAATTGGGTTTCAGTGTTAAATTCAAATAGAACTTTGGCATTCAAGAGATTAAATAACATCATTAGTGGCATCGCAAAAGCACATCCTTTTCATGGCAACTTTCTTCTAGAATGGAATATCCAGACATTTGTATGGCTTCTAGTCTGATGATGTTCCAGAAGATACTGAAACTTGGTTAATTTCCTGGGCTGTATGGAATAATGGTGATATATTTTTTTTATTTGTCAATTGCTTACAAGATAATAGGTATAAATAAGAACATAATTATGAATACATGGATACATATAAGAAAAGTATATAAAAGAAACAATAAGACAGGGACGGTAGGCACATTGGTGCACTTATGCACACCCCCTACAGACCTCTTAGGAAAGAGGTGAGGTCAATAGTAGACAGTTTAAGGTTAAAGTTTTTGGGGTTTGGGGAGAAAAACCACAATCAGTTAGAGTATTCCAGACATTGACCACTCTGTTGCTGAAGTCGTATTTCCTGCAATCAAGTTTGGTGCACTTAACCTTGAGTTTAACTGTTGCTCTATTGTGTGCTCTTGTGTTGTTATGGTTGAAGCTAAAGTATTTATTGACAGGTAGGACATTGCAATGTATGATTTTATATACTATACTTAGATCGAACTGAAGGTGGCATAGTTCTAGGTTTTCTAGATCTAGAATTTCAAGTCTGGTGGCATAAGGTATTCTACAACAAGTAGAGGAGCGGAGAACTCTTCTTGTGAAATATTTCTGGACTTTCTCAACTGTGTTAATATCAGATACATAATGTGGTTCCAGACTGATGAGCTGTATTCGAGTATTGGTCTAGCAAATGTTTTGTATGCACTAGTTATTAGTGTAATATTACCAGAGAAAAAGCTACATAAGATTAGGTTAACAACTCTTAACGCCTTTTTGACTATGTAGGCTCTAGCACTTAGGTCATTTGAGGTAAGTACTCCAAGATCCTTGACAGAGTTTGGATCATCAATAAGGTCTTGATTATTCAGCCAATATTTTATTGTCTGATTTTTTTGGCCAATATGTAGGACAGAGCATTTATTTGTTGAGATTTGAAGTTGCCATTTGTTTGACCATACTGATAGGTCTTTTTGAAGGGTAGCAGTATTGTCTGTGGTGTTGAATAGTTTTACATCATCAGTGAAGAGAATGCAGTTGCTCTTGATATAATCACAGAGGTCATTTATGTACAGTATGAAAAGAGTTGCCTTGGAACATTGCCTTGGGGGACAACACTGTTGACATGTACAGAAAGGGCATTGGTATTTACCTGACATGCCCATTCTCTTTGAGCTGTGAAGAGCATCCAGTAGTGGGAAGTGCTTCAATCTCTGCATGTCTAGGCTGGGCTTAATTTGTGGAATGCTCCTCCTCTTCCATGGAACTCCTCTCCAGCGTTCCCCAGTTTTGGCGAAGACGAGATAAATAAATACCCTCGCCCTCAATGCACTAACAATTCGTTGGCCAAAACAGGACCCCACCAGACGGAAAAAGGGTGGGGTGGATTCTCTTCACAGCTCACAGAGAACAGGCGTGTCAGGTAAGTACCAACGCCCTTTCTTCTATGAGCTGTTCAGGGCATCCAGTAGTGGGACATACCAAAGCTTGGCCTGTCCTATGGGAGGGACTCCATCTGGCTTGGACACCCCTCCTGGTCCCTGTGTACCCGTTGCAGAACTCTTCTACCAAAGGAGGCCTCAGCAGATGCAAACACATCTATTTTATAATGCCTAATGAAGGGTGATGGAGAGGCCCAGGTTGTGGCTCAACAAATTTCAGTTATTGGTGCCTGTGTGGCCCATGCTGCTGATGTTGTGGCGCTTCTTGTTGAATGAGCTGTTATGCCCCTGGGCACCTGTAGTGATTGAATCTGATACATTTTCGCTATTGCGGCCCATAGCCAACGGCCTATTGTGGAAGATGATGCCTTGCATTCTTGAGTGTTGGGTTGAAATGACACAAATAAGGCTTCCATTTTTCTGAAAGTCACTGTGCGGTGAATATATATTCACAATGCTCATCTGACATCAAGCAGATGCCACTGTAGTTCCAACTCTTGGGATGGCCGGGGACAAAAATTAGGAAGTATCAGCTCTTGTACCCTTTGAAAAGCTGATTAATTTTGGGTATAAACGTAGGATCAGGACGAAGGACCACCCAGTCAGAATGGAAGATGCAAAGGTCTTGACTGATTGACAAAGCTGCCAGTTCCGAAATACGACGAGCGGAAGTGATCACTACAAGGAAAACTACTTTATACGTCAGAAGTTGGAGACTTGATGATTTCAAGGGTTTGAAAGGGTATTTAGTGAGCGCAATGAGGATCTTGTTAAAGTCCCAAGTGGGATAACAGTAAACTGCTGGAGGGTGTAAATTTGTGGCTTCTCTAAGGAAACTCCGTATGCGTGGGTGATGAGAAAGAGACAGTAGACCCTCAAAAGTGACAACTGATGCCAAGGCTGCCACCTGTCTTTTCAACATATTAGGTGATAATCCCTTGTCAAATCCCTCTTGTAAAAACTCTAGGATTTGAGCCACTGATGGAGAGATGGGATCAATGTGAAACTTAGTACACCAGAAACTGGACCACGTGGCATTGTAAATGCAGGTTGTTGAGGGGCCTCTGGCAGCTTGGATGGTGGCGATAACTGTTGGAAAACTTTTCGCTCTTCAGATGTCTCCGCTCAACCTCCAGATGGTCAGTTGTAACCATTGAGGGTCCGATGTTGAACGGGTCCCTGGGTGAGCAAAACCCTGTCCAGCGGAATTCTCCATGGTGTTGATAAAGATAGTCTGTGGAGGTCTGCAAACCATGGCCATCTGGGCCAGTAAGAAGCTACTAGCAGCAGCTCCGCCCTCTCGTCAGCAGCTTTTGGATGATCTTGGGATCAGTGGAAGTGGTGGGGATGCGTACAGAAGACCCTGGGGCCAATGGCAGTGGAGCATGTTGAAGTTCTCCGCTCCTTGTGAGGGGTACCTGGAAATGAATCTGGGGAGCTGAGAGTTGAGGGGGGATGTGAACAAGTCTACCACCGGGTGCCCAAATCTCCTGACCATCTCTTGAAATAGGGTCAGATGGAGGCACCACTCTGATAGATCGATTGTGGCCTTGCTTAGCCAGTCTGCCTGTGTATTTGAAATGTGCTCTGCTCTGATGGAAAGCAGGTTGTTCTCCGCCCAACGACACAAGCGCTCTGCTTCCCGCATAAAGTGTTTCGACTGTGTGCCCATTTGTTTATGTGAGCTTTTGCTGTTACATTGTCGGTCAATATTAGTATGTGTTGATTGTGTACCTGTGGAAGGAAGCTGAGGAGAGCCAGGTATACTGCTTGAAGCTCCAGCCAGTTTATGCTGCACGACTGTTCTATGGAGGACCAGCGGCCTTGGGCTGTGAGCGATTAAAAATGAGCTCCCCATCCAAACAGGCTGGCATCGGTAGTGATGGTAAGTCTGTGGGGCTCTTTGAAGAGGCAACCTCTCTTGATGACTGGTCTGGTCCACCAGTGGAGACATATGAGGACCTTTGATGGTACCTTGATCTTGTATTTGGAGTTGCTTCGGCTGGAGTGCTGGTATGGGAGCAGGAACCACTGGAGGGATCTAGTGGGGAGGCAGGCCCAAGCAATAATTGATATACATGAGATCATCTTGCCTAACAATTTTGATAGATCATCTAGGGACACTCTCTTATGAACCCTGATCTCCTTAACTAATTGATGAATGCTATTTAGTCTATCTGGTGACAGGAAAACTTTGCCATCCACTGTATCTATGACTGCCCCCAGATGGATCAAATAATCAAACTGAAGGTGTTAAATGACTTTTTCCAATTGATTGAGAACCCATGCTGTTGTAGGGATTGTATTGTGGTCTGAGTATCTCTGACTGCTTGATGATGGGAAGATGACAAAATTAATATGTCATCAAGGTAACACTGGAGTTGTACAGGGATACCTCGGCGAGAGCTGCAAGAACTTTTGTGAAGGTCCTGGGGGCAGAAGCTAGTCTGAAAGGAAGGGCCACATATTCAAAATGGTGGGTTGTTATAACAGAATCTCAAAATTTTATAGTGGGAAGGCCGAATAGAATTATGTAGGTACGCCTCCGTCAGATCTATAGACGTAAGGACGTCACCTTTTCTGGTGCCGAATAAGATAGATTGCAGGATGTGCATTTTAAACTTGCAATATACTAAGCGGTTAAGACGCTTCAGATCTAATATTGCTCTCCACTCCCCTGAACTTTTGGGAACAACAAAAAGATGTGAATAGAAACCTCGCCCTCGTTGGTTGGTAGCTACTGGTTGGGTGGCTCATATGTCCAATAGATGTTGGATAGCTGTTTCCATAAGATTGTGTTTTACCGGATCTCTGGAAAGAGGGCATGACATAAAGAAGTCTGGGGGAGTGGATGGAAACTCCAGCGCAAGGCCAAATCTGATCGTGCCTCTGACCCAGGAATCAGACGTTGAGGAGTCCCATTGGTCCGTGAATAATTTAAGGCGTCCACCAATGGGAGTCGGATCTTGGATGCCGGAATGGACCTATTTTCCTGAAGGACCTACTTCCTGCTCCTCGAAAGGATCTCTTGGATTGTTCCCCCCTTCTGTTCCTATCCCTGAAGTCAGACCTCTCTGGCTGCTGCCCTGGTCTGAATGATGGGGGTCTCTGGTATCTGGGTGAGAAGGGTCCCTGATAAAAAGGCCGAAAGGATCCCCTCCAAAAGGACTGAAGGTTTCTAGAATCTGACTTCCAAAAAAGGGAAGGTAGAATTTTCTTTTTGTTTTGGGTTTAGATTAGCAGCAGGTCAAGGGCAGGGCCAAATAGTCTGTCTCCCGCAATAGGAGATGAAGCCAGCTTGCTTAATTTGTGCTTAATATCCGCTTGCCAATGTTTCAACCACAGTAAGTGTCATGCTGTGACATGTGAAGTAATGGCCCTGGCTGAAAACTTGACTGCATGATAAGTTGCATCAGCTGAAAATTCAGAGGCTGTTATAAGTTTTACAATATCTTGGTGTGCTCTAATGTTGGAATTAGGGACATGCTCCCGTAAGAGATGGAGCCACCTGAGAAAAGAACGGGTAAAGAAGGAAGCGGCCGTGGCCGCTCTGATGGCCCATGCATCAGACTGATGGGCCCTGCGTAGGGCTAGCTCGGCCCGTTTTTCCGCCAGCTTTAATGCCTCCAGTGCTTCACTAGGAATGGAGGACGAGGATGCTAATCCCACTATAGGTTCGTTTACCTCAGGAGTATTCAACAATTTTGAGAAATCAGGGGCCAAATTAAAATATTTCCTGTCATATTCCATGGGGGCAGGGTACACCACTGCAGACACGCACTGTTTCTGTACCAGTTCTGAAAACATGTGAGGAACTGGAATCACATATGCCTCGACTACCGGTTGGTTGAAAATTAGATGTTCTGGTCCCTCTTCTGTAGAAGTTGGAGTGATAGAAGAGGCCAACTTGTTCAGGCGTGCAATGTTTTTTTCCTTAAACAAGAATGATCTGAATAGTTGTGGGTGGAATAAGCCTGTAAATAGAGGTTGATCAGGAACAAGGCCCTCATCCTCAGACATCCCCCTTTCTAAGGGGTCCACTTCTAAAAGGGCTGGGTCACTGTCATGTATTGATCCTGATTCAATCTGTTCCATTTGATCAATTTGATCCACTTCTTCCTCCTCTTCTTCCTCCTCCGTGGGCCCTTGGAGGGGCGCTTTCCCCTGTAACTGTACCTGGGTATAGTGTTGCTCTGATCTGGTCAACGACCTTAGCGATTGAGAATCATAATCAGCGCCATAATCAGCGATTACAGGATGTTCCCTGGTCAGAACTGCGTGTTGAAGATTTGCTGCAATTACCTGGCGGATTGCCAGCTCCATCCATACCTTCATCCTCTCTGGAACTTCCTCTGGAAAAATGTCATCCTGTCGAAGACCGGCAGCCAGTCTTCGACAGGATGACATTGAATGTAAATGTCACTTCAGGAGCCCTTTGCACGGTCGGTGTTCCAGGTAACTGGGCCTGTTGACTCTGGGGAACCAAGCTGCATCTGGATGAGAGGGAGAGATCTAGGGGAGGAGAAGGGTGGGAAGAGGTAGATGGTCCTGAACTAGGGGGCGGGAAGTCCTGTAAGGCCCTGTGTGCCTCCCTTGCACACCTATTTGCTTTTCTAATGCTTTATGGCGCATGTTGGCATCCTTTTCTGAAGCTTTAGAATGACCTTTTGTCAGCTTAGATTTGTGCTGAGAGTTAGCTTTGACCCTTGATGTTGAGGTCTGAGAGCTACTGCCGCCTGCCATTTTGATTGAAAGAGATGCAGTATGCTCGTTATTCAAAGCGATACTGTGGAGGCGGTTGGCATGCCCAGGGCCTGATCCAAGAAAGGACCGGTTGCCCTGATAATATCTTATCCCCCCTTTTTAAAAGATATATGTATATATGAGTTGTGTCACAGTAATAATATCTTTTGTTATTAAGATACTAATACTGAATATTTATTATTATTATTATTATTATTATTATTATTATTATTATTATTATTATTATTATTATTATTATTAATTGGAGTGAATGATAATCACCAATATATGTAGATATAAATATACCGTATGTCTAAATTAATAGAAAAACAGCTTGATATACTGAATATCCAAACAGCCAAATTAGGAATGCCTGAAAAGGCCAAAATAATTAAGAGAGGCCTTCAACAGCTTCCCTACACAGGCGGACACGGGCCTGGGTGTTTGCTGTTGTGCTTCTGGGTGGGTAATGCTGTTGCTGGGTGGGTAAGGCTGTGAGGGTTAAGCCAACAATAATGCACGGATGGCCTCGAATCTAATAAGAAAATGAGGTGTAATAATTCCTTAGGTTATCTGAAGAAAAACTGATCTGATTGGGAAGGAAAACTACCTCACACAGCTCAAGTTACAAATAATGCGGCCACGCGGTCTTTAAAACAAAAGTAAAACAATGGCTGTTACTTTTGGCATGCGCGCTTCCCATCAACAAAATGCTGCCACATGGAGAAAATGCCTCCGACGGCTTCTCCTTGTGGCTAAAAAATGCTTGGGAAAGTGGTGGAAAGAATTAAGCTTTTGTTTTCCACACCAAGACAGCTTTCTAAGGAGAAAATTCAAACAATGCGACTCAGATGAGGGTGAAAACACCCATGCCGCTATTGCCAATGTAGAAAAAGGCAATACGGAATCACAATGGCAGGGGGTAGAACAAACAGTTGGGGGTGCTCAGAGCAATGCCGAAGCTGCCTGCCACTTCAGGGCACGAAATGGCGCTGCCCGAAAATGCAAACGAAGTCCGATGGAATGTTAATTCTCCGGGTGGGCTGGTAAACTGCGATCTCAACAAAAACCATTCCAAGTTGTTGAAGGCTGATAGATAGCACTAGTAGGGCATTGGCCAAGGAAGGGCTCACATTATAAAAACACCTGTCCTGAGAGGAGGGGTGTGGCCCTGATCTTGGAGAAGTGCACTGATCGCACACCATCTGTAAAAATAACAAAGATGATGGAAGTACCTCAGCTTGAACAATTGGTTTCAAAAATAAAGAGTCTGAAGATTCCATTGGAGGTTCTGATGCCATCTCATCAGGTCCTAGCTGAGCAACTAAGGTGACTAAGGCCTTATGCAGGAGACTAAGGCCTTATGCAGGAGAGGTTTGAATAAGGATGGCCTGGATACAGCAGCGGAGATGGACTGCTCAGGCCTTAAGCCCTCATCCTCTGACAAGTTGGAATTTCTAATCTCGCCTTCCTCCTCCTCTGACATGGAGGAGTGACTATGTTCTGAAGGATTCATAGAACCCCTGTCCTTATATTCTCCCCAATCAGAATGAATGGAAGGAAACTTTTGCTCATGGGTCCTAGAAAACTTCCTCTGTTCAGGAGGGACTACCTGAGGGAAAGCCGGGAAAATGGGTGTTGGTCCTTACCTGACACGCCATTTCTCTGGAGCCGGGAGGATCATCCAGAGAGTGGGAGGTGCCTCAGTCTGCGTCGTTGAAGGCTGAGCTTAATTACTGAGGAATGCTCCGCCCTCCATCAAGTGGCTCCTTGCATTCCCCAGTTTATGCGAAGTCGAGAGTGAAGAGAAGATCGTGCTCTCATCTTACTATGCTAAAAGGTTCATTGGCCAAAACAAGACCCCACCAGACGGTGAAATAAAGGGGTGGGGCTAGATGATCCTCCTGGCTCCAGAGAAATGGCGTGTCAGGTAAGGACCAACGCCCATTCTCCTGAGAGCCGGTCGGATCATCCAGAGAGTGGGACATACCAAAGCTTGGCTGTCCTACGGGAGGGACTCCGTCTGGTTCTGTAGTCCCTGTGGTTCTTTGAGGACTCGCTGGAGAACTCGTCTACCAAACAAAGTCTCCGCCGAGGCAAATATGTCAATCTTATCGTGCCTGATGAAGGGAGATGGGGATGCCCAGGTGGCTGCCCAACAAATATCCACAATTGGAGTCTGGGTGGCCCAAGCTGCCAAGATGGCTGCCCTTCTGGTGGAGTGTGCTGTTATTCCGCTGGGAACCGGCAGAGCCTGGGACAAGTACGTTTTGGAAATAGTAGCTCTAATCCAGCGGCCAATGGTTGACGGGGACACCTTATGGCCTAATGATTTGGGCTGAAAAGAAAGGAATAGGGATTTGGGCCTCCTGAAGGGCTGGGTACACTTAATGTAAATGCAGAGGGCCCGTCTTACATCCAGGGTATGCCAAAGCTTCTCCCTTTCCCACGAGGGATTGGGGTAGAGCTTCGGAAGTATAAGTTCCTGTGCCCTATGGAAGGCTGATTTGACCTTGGCAAGAAGTAGGGTCCGGTCGGAGAACCACCGATTGGCATGGAAGATGCAAAGGTCCCTCCCCACCGACAAGGCTGCTATCTCTGATATTCGGCGAGCCTAAGTAATGGCCATCAGGAACACGACTTTGAATGATAGGAACTAGAGTGAGGATTCCCTTAGAGGCTCGAAGAATTGTTTAGTAAGGGACACCAGGACCTTATTGAGGTCCCAGGTAGGGTATCTATGTACGGTTGGGGGACACAAGTTAGAGTCTCCTCTGAGAAATGCCCTAATGCGAGGGTGGAGGGAAAGGGAACCCAGGTTGTCGCAAACAATGACAGTTGAGAGGGCTGCGACCTGATGCCTCGGGGAAAGACCTTTCCTCAGACCGTCTTGGAGGAATTCCAAAACTTGAGGGATGGTGGGTGAGAGCGGGTTGACTTGGAGACTATGGCACCACTTGCAGAACCCCTGCCAAGTGACATTGTATATTCTGGTTGTTGAGGGCCGCCTGGCAGCTAAAATGGTATCAATAACCTGGTCAGAGAACTGCTCCTTCCTTAGACGTTCCCGCTCAACCTCCAAACGGTAACTGGAGCCACTGAGGATCCGGGTGTTGGAGAGGCCCCTGGGAAAGGGATATCCTGTGCGGGGGAATTTTCCAAGGGGAGCCACTGATAGGTTGCGGAGCTCCGCAAACCATGGACTCCTGGGCCAGTAGGGTGCCACTAGAATCAGCTCTGCTTTCTCAGAGATGAGCTTCTGGACGACTCTGGGGACCAGGGCCAACGGAGGGAATGCATATAGAAGCCCTGTGGGCCAGGGACAACAGAGGGCGTTGTGATTCTTGGCCCCGTGGGAGGGGTACCTCGAGAAAAACCTGGGGAATTGGGTGTTGAGCGGGGATGCGAAGACTGACGGGAGACCGAACATCATGGTCGCTTCCCTGAACAGCGACGGGTAGATGCGCCACTCGGACTGGTCCACCATGGTCCTACTCAACCAATCTGCTTGGGTGTTTGAGACCCCTGAGATGTGCTCGGCTTTGAGGGAGAGGAGATTGCGCTCCGCCCAATGGCAGAGGCGCTCAGCCTCTCTCATCAAACTTATGGACTGGGTGCCCCTTTGTCGGTTGACGTGAGCCTTGGCGGTGACGTTGTCCGAGAGTATCAGGACATGCCGCCCGCGTACGTGGGGGAGGAAGTTGCGCAGAGCCAGGTGGATGGCGTGAAGTTCCAACCAGTTTACACTGCGTGTGCGTTCTGTGACCATTTGCCCTGTGTCGAGAGCGAGTGGATGTGAGCACCCCATCTGGACAGGCTGGAGTCTGTGGTGAGGGTGAGGCGTTGGGGTTCCTTGAAGCAGTGTCCCTTGTTGATGGCGGAACTGGTCCACCAGAGGAGAGACGTTAGGATCCTTGAAGGCACCTTGACCGTGGCCTTTGAATTGCTTCTGCCGGTCCTTTGGAACGGGATCAGGAACCACTGTAGGGATCTAGTGTGTAAACGGGCCCAGGGAACAATGTAGATACATGAGACCATTTTACCGAGTAATTTAGACGATTCTAAAAGTGTTACCTTCCTTGATCGTCTGATATGTTTGACAGTTTCCTGGATGCTATGGAATCTCTCGGAGGAAAGAAAAACCTTTCCCTGAACCGAGTCAATGATGGACCCCAAGTGGGTGATCCGTGTCGATGGTAACAGATGGCTCTACTGCCAGTTTACTAGGAACCCATGGTCTTGGAGGGCAGAGAGAGTAGCTCTGAAATCCCTTTCTGCTTGGGTTCTGGAGTGAGACAGGATGAGGATGTCATCCAGGTAACAGTGGAGACGAACTGGGAGGTCCCTGAGGTGGGCCGCTAGGGCCACGAGGACTTTAGTGAACTTTAGTGAAGGTTCTCGGGGCAGAGGCCAATCCAAAGGGAAGGGCCACATATTGGAAATGGCTATGGTTGTAGCAGAACCTGAGGAATTTGGAATGAGAGGGCCGGATAGGGATGTGAAGGTACGCCTCTGAAAGGTCTATAGAGGATAGCCAGTCTCCCTGCTGATGCCCAGTAGAATGGATTGTAGGGTGTGTATCATAAACCTGTGGTAGGTCAGGTAATAGTTAAGGCATTTCAGGTCTAGAATAGCCCTCCATCCCCCTGAGGATTTGGGGATCACGAAGAGGTGGGTTGATCAGGAGTGAGACCCTCGTCCTCGGACATGTCTCCTTCCATCGGGTTTATCTCCAATAGGGCTTCCCCTTGGTGTGTAGAACCCCACTCAAATTCCTCTTCCTCCTCCCCGAACCGATCCAGGTCCTCTATAGCCTCCTCCAGTTCCCCTTCTGGGAGAGGACTGTCCTCCTGCAAAGGTACCTGACCATGAGTAGGGTCCAATCTGGATGAGGACCTGTCTGATGGCGAGTCTGGACATCTGTTGAAGGCCGTCTGCATGTACGCAGGGATCTCAACTGTGGTGGCTTCATCCTGGTGCAGACCAGCGGCCGTGGGCGTGAATGTAGCTTCGGGCGGCCGTCTGGTGGCTGGTCCGGGGACCTGGTGTCCCTGGGATGAGCTGTGCCTGGAAAGGGAAGAGCAATCTGGAGGAGGGGGGGTGTCTGGAGGTAGAAGGAACAGAGGATGGTAGGGCTGGAAGCATGGGTTGTGCCTCTCTAGATCGCCTGTCAAATTCTTTCTCCAGTGCCCTATGACGTCTTAGGGCGTCTCTCTGAGAAGCCTTGGAAGTATTCTTAGAGGCTTCCTTAGCCTGTTTGCGCAGGTGGTAGGATTTAGATTTGGCCTTCAAAGAAGGGCCTTTTGTGGAAATGTCATCTGCCATTATAGAAGGACTGAAATATCAATTTAAGGCGGTTGGTTCGCCAAGGGTTTGACCTACAACAAAGGCCGGGTGTCCTTTCAGCTGGCCCGCACCCCCTTTTGGAATTTAGACGTATACAGCCTATAAAATTAATATTGTTATAATTATTAATATATATAAAACAATTAGTATTGAAACTATAATAGTCCTTTAGCGAGAAAGCTTATATATCTATATATGCATATATATATATATATATATATATATATGGATCTTTGGTTATTCGGGTTTTCTCCCGCGTAAGATTGGAAGTATCTGGGCAATGTTTCGATGAAGTCTCATTCATCATCTTCAGGCTTGGTCTTCAGCTCTGTGCTTCTCAGAGTGATGTGAGCTCACATCACTCTGAGAAGCACAGAGCTGAAGACCAAGCCTGAAGATGATGAATGAGACTTCATCGAAACATTGCCCAGATACTTCCAATCTTACGCGGGAGAAAACCCGAATAACCAAAGATCCACATACAAGTACCCGCGAGAACCTCAGAAAACATATATATATATATATATATATATATATATATATATATATATATATATATATATATATATATATATATATGTACGTATGTATGCATGCATGCATATATATAAAATATTTCTTAATATTGTTATTATTATTATTTTATTTCATAATATTCAATTCGGGGTCTGGCTCGATGCTCCTAGGAAGGAGCGGCCCCAGAGATTGCTGTAAGTTATCACCAATCTGCCAAATGAACGCCTGAGGCTGGAATGAGGCCTCTGGCAGCTGGAGCTCCCAGGCAACAACCGGGAGGGATAGGCTGCAAGCTTCTGCCCTGAGCGTGCTGCCGAAGCCAACTAGTGTATTCCAATTGTGATTAAAATCTAGTAGCTCTAACAGGCTGGAAGGCCTATGACTAGAGCTATTCCCTTCGCAGCCCAAAGAGGCCTTTAAATATAGCGCCCGACACGCAGCGGCACCCAAAATGGCAGCCGGCCACGATCTCTTATCCACGGGCCACTCAGAGCAATTAAAAAGCCTCTCCGGCATGTCTAGAGGCCGGAAAGGCAGCCGGATAAACTATTTGCCCTTTCCTGGGGCGATCAGCATTCGCGGTGGGGGGAACACCAGCTGCTCTTATCGGCGCGATCAAATGGAGCCGCTGCGATTGCGGCGCAGAGAAGCAGCAGGGAAAGGAGCCGAATTGGGGGGGAGGATTGGCGCCAGAGCGCGAAAGCCGCCCATTTGTTATCCCCCCTGGGGGCGAAAAACGCGCTCCCCTGCTACAGCTACCTGAAGTGCGCAGAGGCTACGGAAGAGCCAAGAATAAAAAGGTTTACCTTTACTGAAAAGGTAAAGGACTTTGCAGCAATTAGCTTGAATCGGCCAAGGAGTGGAAATACACAGCCTACTCTCACGAAGGCTGAGCATAAACTGGGGAATGCAAGGAGCCACGTGATGGAGGGCGGAGCATTCCTCAGTAATTAAGCTCAGCCTTCAACGACGCAGACTGAGGCACCTCCCACTCTGGATGATCCGACCGGCTCTCAGGAGAAAACCATGGCCCCTTCTAGAAGGGTGAAGGAATTGTTGAAAACCCTCAGCAACTCCCTGCCTGATGGCCACCGACACCATATCCTTAATATCCTCGGGTTGCTGCCTATAGGAGGATCCACTGGGCAAAGGCCAGCAGTTGTAGATGTAAAGGTGGCCTCCACCCTAGGCTTATGGAACCTAGGCATCCTGTCCAAAATGGGCGTTGGTTCTTACCTGATATGCCCCTTCTCAGCGAGCCGCGAGGAGCATCCAGAGAGTGGGATGTGCTTCCGAGTCCTCTTCTTGCAGGCTGAGCTTTAGCTGAGGAAACACTCCGCCCTCTCACGTGACTCCACGTAGCGTTCCCCCAGTTTTTTGCGATAACGAGAAGAAAGGTTATGAAATCCTTCTAATCAACTATTGGCTCTTGGCTGAAACCAGAGTACCCACCAGACAGAGGAGTTAGGGTGGGGCTGGATGCTCCTCGCGGCTCGCTGAGAAGGGGCGTATCAGGTAAGAACCAACACCCATTCTCCCTCGAGCCACTCGGATCATCCAGAGAGTGGGACATACCAAAGCTTGGCTGTCCTACGGGTGGGACTCCGTCTGGGCCGGAAGCCCCTCCGGGTCACTGATGACCCTCTGTAGGACTCGTCGGCCAAAAGAGGCCTCTGCTGAGGCATATAAGTCTATTTTGTAATGTCTGATGAATGGGGACGGAGAGGCCCAAGTGGCTGCCCGACAAATGTCAGCGATTGGGGCTTGCGTGGCCCAAGCCGCCGAAGTAGCTGCACTCCTGGTGGAATGAGCGGTTATTCCCCCAGGAGCGGGCAGAGATTGTGATAGGTAGCACCTGGCGATTGTCCCCATAATCCAGCGACTAATGAGGTTGAGGAAGAGACTTTGAGCCCCAATGTCCTGGGCTGAAAGGAGAGGAAGAGGGATTCTGATCTTCTCAGGGGTTGTGTGCGCTTAATGTATATGCACAAGACCCTTCTAACATCCAAGGTGTGCCAAAGGGTTTCCCTGTCCCTCGAGGGTCTGGGGCAAAAGTTTGGGAGGACCAGTTCCTGAGACCTGTGGAAGGGTGAGTTAACCTTGGATAAGAAGGTGGGGTCGGGGCGAAGGACCACCCGATCAGCGTGGAACATGCATAAATCGTTTCTGATTGACAATGCTGCTATTTCCGAGACTCTACAAGCAGAAGTAATGGCCACTAGAAAAATCTTAAACGTTAGAAATTGAAGGGAGGAGTTCCTCAGAGATTCAAATGGGTGCCTTGTAAGCAAAACGAGGACCTTGTTGAGGACCCATGTGGGGAACCTGTGAACAGTCGGAGGGCACAAGTTGGTGGTGCCCCTGAGGAAAGCTTTAACCCGGGGGTGATGAGAGAGAGAACTGAAGTTATCACAAGAAACAACGGTTGAGAGGGCAGTGACCTGCCGTCTCAGTGTGTTGGGGGCAAGGCCTTCTTGAAGGAATTCCAAGACCTGCGCAATAGAGGGAGAGAGGGGGTCAACTTGGAACCCGCTACACCACTTGCAAAAGCCCTTCCAGGTGGCATCATAAATTCGTGTGATGGAGGGTCGCCTAGCAGCCAAAATACTGTCAATTACTTGACTGGAGAATTTTTCTCTTGTCAAACGGATCCATTCAACCTCCAGATGGCTAACTGGAGCCATTGGGGCTCCGGATGCAGAAGGGGTCCCTGAAAGAGGGAGATCCTGTCCGGGTGGGAGGTCCGCAAACCACGGTCTCCTGGGCCAATAAGGAGCCACCAGGAACAGGTCTGCCTTCTCGTGAATGAGTTTCTTTATGACTCTGGGAACTAGCGGCAGTGGAGGGAAGGCATATAAGAGCCCTGGGGGCCATGGGCAGCGTAGCGCATTGTGGTTCTCCGACCCGTGAGATAGGTACCTGGAGAAAAACCGTGGAAACTGTGCGTTGGACGGGGAGGCGAAGAGATCCACCCTCGGGAGGCTGAATATTCTGGACGCCTCCTTGAATAGGGATGGATGGAGGCGCCATTCTGCTTGGTCCACCGTGGCCCTGCTCAGCCAATGCGCCTGGATGTTGGAGATTCCAGAGATGTGCTCGGCTTTTAGTGAGAGGAGGTTGGATTCTGCCCAACGGCAGAGGCGCTTGGCCTCCCTCATCAACTGAATAGACTGGGTGCCTCCTTGCCTGTTGATATGGGCTTTGGCCGTGACGTTGTCCATGAGAATAAGGACGTGACGCCCGCGTACCAAGGGGAGGAATCTGCGCAGGGCCAGGTGGACGGCGTGAAGCTCCAGCCAGTTGATGCTGCATCTTTGCTCGATCGGCGACCACTTGCCTTGTGCCGAGAGCAAGTTGATGTGAGCGCCCCAACCGGATAGGCTGGCGTCCGTGGTGAGGGTTAGCCGCTGAGGTTCTAAGAGGTGGTCCCTGTTGATGGCGGGGTTGGTCCACCAGAGGAGAGACGTGAGGACCCTCGGAGGCACCTTGACTCTGGACTTCGAGTTGCTTCTTCCGGATCTTTGGAATGGGAGCAGGAACAGGATCTGCTGTGTAAACGGGTCCAGGGAATAATTGAGATGCATGAAACCATCTTACCCAATAATTTAGAAAGGTCAAGTAACGCCACCCTCCTTGATCGCCTAATCTGTTTGACCAGAGCTTGAATGCTGAGGAACCTCTCCGAAGAGAAGAAGACCCTTTCTGTAACCGAATCAATTATGGCTCCTAAGTGGGTGATTCGGGTGGATGGGGTCAGTTGACTCTTTTACCTATTAATGAGGAATCCGTGTGCCAGGAAAGTGGAGAGGGTGGCTCTGGTGTCCCTGACTGCCTGGGTCTTGGACGGGGAGAGAATAAGGATATCGTCCAAATAGCAGTGAAGGCGGACGGGAACACTCCTGAGGTGAGCCGCCAGGGCCGCGAGGACCTTGGTGAAGGTCCTGGGGGCCAAGGCCAGACCAAAGGGAAGGGCCACATATTGATAGTGAAGGTTATTATAACAGAACCTAAGGAATTTGTGGTGAGAGGGCCGGATTGGAATATGTAGGTATGCCTCCGAGAGATCTATGGAGGATAACCAGTCACCCCACCTGGTATCCAAAAGAATCGATTGCAAGGTGTGCATTTTGAATTTGCGCTGGATAAGGTGGCAGTTTAGCCGTTTTAAATCTAATATAGCTCTGCATCCCCCAGAATGCTCGGGCACCACAAAGAGGTGGGAGTAGAATCCTCGTCCCCTCTGGGCCAGTGGAACGGGTTGAATGGCCTGAATGTCAAGCAGGTGTTGGATGGCTGCATCCATTGGTGTACGTTTGGCGGGATCTCTTGAGGTGGAGGATGTCATAAAGAAATCAGTGGGGGTGGACCAGAACTCAAAGGCGAGACCAAACCTGACGGTGTCCCTAATCCATGCATCGGATGTGGATTTGTCCCATTGAGCGGCGAAGTGTCTAAGGCGGCCGCTGATGGGGAGGGAGGAAGAAAATCTATCTGGGTCGGCGGTAGGGCCTCCCCCCGATCCCCTAAAGGGCCTCTTATAGTTGCCGCCCTGTCTATTTCTGTCGCCTGAGACCGGAAGGAAGGGGTCTCGGGTATCTGGGCGGGAAGGTGAGTTGGTAGGAGGGGCGGAGGAAGCCCCTCCGAAAGGGCTGAGGGCCTCTTGTCTCTGGCCTCCGAAAAAGGGAGGGCAGGTACTTCCTCTTGCTGCGGCCCTCGACCAGCAGGGGTTCCAAGGCCGATCTGAACAGTTTGTCTCCCTTGATGGGAGCAGTGGCCAGCTTGACCTTATTTTTAACATCCGCCTGCCAGTGCTTGAGCCACAGTAGGCGGCGAGCTGTGACATGGGATGTTATCGCTCTGGAAGAGAACTTTACTGATTGGTAAGTGGCGTCAACTGAAAACTCGGCTGCGGCCACCAGTTTCGCTATGTCTTGGTGTGCCCTCACATTGGACGTGGGGACGTGTTCTCTCAGCTGCTGGAGCCAGTGGATAGAGGACCTTGTAAAAAATGAAGCGGCCGTAGCCAATTTAATGGCCGAAGCGTCGGATAGATGGGCCCGGCGCAACACCAGTTCTGTCCGCTTGTCCTCAGGTTTCAAGGCCTCTAAGGCCTCACTGGGGGTAGAGGAGGAAGCAAGGCCCACAATGGGATTGTCGACCTCCAGGATGTTTAGAAGAGTAGACATTGCCGAATCGAGATTAAAGAATCTCTTGTCTTGGTTAGAGGGTGTAGGGGGGGCTCCCGTGGAAGCAAGTTGCTTCATCACTAGGTCTACGAAGATGGGCGGGGTTGGGATGATCTCGGCTTCCACCACTGGTTGTGTGAAAATGGAGTCCTCTGGTCTCTCTGAGGCGGGGGGAAGTCAGAGGGAGACTGGGGAAGAAGACCAAAGACATTCTTGGCTTTAAAGAGGAGGGATTTAAACAAGTGTGGCTTGAATAGCCCCCCGAATATGGGTTGGTCGGGAGAAGCCCCCTCGTCCTCCGACATCTCCCCCTCCATGAGGTCCACCTCTAAGAGGGGCTCACTATAATGGGAGGATCCCATCCAGGAGTCCTCTTCCTCTTCCCTGAAGTCACCAAAGTCCCCTTCCTCCTCCTCCTCCTTGGCCCCTACGGGAGGAGGGCTGTCCCTCTGAGAGAGTACCTGACCAACTGGGGGATCCGGCTGTGGAAGGGATCTGATGGATAAAGAGTCGTGGTCGGGAGCCCGTGGAGAAAAGCCTGATCTGGACATGTGCTGCAGGCCTTCCGCAATGCCCTGGCGGATAGTCGATTCCATCCAAGCCTTGATGTGGGCTGGAACCTCAGAAGTAGAGGGTTTTTGCTGACGCAGACCAGCGGCTGTAGGTGTAAAGGTAGCTTCAGGGGTCAGTCTGGTCGGTGATCCCGGGGTCAGGTGACCCTGAAGTGGGCTGCGCCTAGGTAGAGAGGACGGGTCTGGTGGGGGAAGAGATTGAGTAGAGGTAGAGGGGGTGGGAGAAGGAAGGGCTGGAGGCCCAGAGCGGGACTCCCTTGATCGCCTATCAAACTCCTTTTCCAACGCCTTATGGTGCCTAAGGTGTCTCGTTGGGAGGCCTTGGAAGGTTCCTTGTCCTGCCTGCGCAAGTAGTGGGACTTTGCCTTAGCCTTCAAGGAAGGTCGTTTAGAGAGATTGCCGTCTGCCATTTTGATAATTATAATAACAGTAACAATAATAGTAATAATAGCAAAGGGCGGTTGGCTCGTCTGGAATTGGCCTGAGTGGGGCCAAGTGATGTTTGAGCTGGCCCGCTCCCCCTTTTGGAATTTAATATGTACAGTGGTAACAGGTAGTAAGGTATAAATATATATATATATGTCCCGATATATAATCCTCTGATTTTTTTTTTTTTTTATGCTATCTGCATGTAAAGGTTATCTATGTATATACATATAAAAACGTATAATTTCGTCTGTAAATTTTTCTCTCGTTCTTTTCTTTTCTTTTTGTTTTTTTATATAAACAATAGCAGGAAAGGAACCAAAGAGGTACCACAGTACAGGCTGGATTTACCAAATAAACGCCTGAGGCCTAGAAGGAGAGAGGCCTCTGGCAGCAGGCCTCCAGACAACAAGCCGGGGGGGGGTGGTGCTGCAACTTCGCCCCGATAGAGGCTGCGGGAGGCCAACAGAAACAATGAAAGTGAGCCCGGAGGAACCCTAAAAGCAACTAACTCTTGACCCAAGGGGTCTTGGACTTTACTTCCACCACAGCAGCAAGAATCAGAAATAAAAATGGCGCCCGACCACGATGCAGCACCAAGATGGCGGCTGCGAGCTGAGCTATGTCGGGCGCCTTCGGGACGGCAAGGAGGGCTTGTCCAGTTAGCTCAGCACGCCTGGTGCTCTTAAGGAGCGACTAGCCCTTCCCAGTTGGCGTTTAGGGTGGGGGGGAATCCAGTGAAAGTTGCGCGCCACAAGGCAGCGCGGAGGCAGCGACGCGATCTAATAATGGGGGGCTCACGTGAAGCGCTGCGAACCCACCCGCTTGGCCCCTAGGGGCGAGGGGAGGCTTCCCCTAAGTCCCAACCTTTTGCGCAGGAGGAAGGAAAGGAAATATCAGACCTGAAAATGAGGAAAATAGCCAGAATAATATGCGTAGTATGAATCAGCCAAGGAGCTCTTTCCAACAACAGCCTGACTCTTCGAGGCTGAGCAAAAGACTGGGGGAACGTTACGTGGAGTCACGTGAGGGGGCGGAGCATTTCCTCAGCTAAAGCTCAGCCTGCAAGAAGAGGACTTGGAAGCACATCCCACTCTCTGTATGCTCCGAGCGGCTCGAGGGAGAACTAGACCCAGACCTACTCAAATTTTGAGGGGAAAAGGCTTCATCATTGGGACCATGCCTGCAGATGACTTGTAGAACTTGTTTCTGCCTCTCCGACCCTGGAAACAGCCTCTGGGCCAGACTGTAAATTCCAATTGAAGCAATGGTTGGCTCCTCCCTCTCATCTGCTCCAGGTTCTTGGCAAATTGCTTCTCCAAGGCAGCATGCCTTCTTTTTTCAGCCCTGAGTTCAGATTTCGAGGCCTTCTTAAGTTCAAAGGCCTTGGCTCTAATCTTGGCTGCAGCTTCCCATTTAGCAGAATGGTCTTGCTGCCTTCTCTTTAATGGCCTCATGAAAACCTCGGAGCAATGGGCTTCCTCAAGGCCCGGTTGTTCAGATTGGGCCAGATTGCTCTCCATTCTGCCAAGGGTCAACACTAGAGGTGCTGCAAGCTTCCCCTGCAGAGTGTTGCCCTAATGCATGGGCCAGGTGAGCAGCTCCCCATTGTGAGGCCCAAAGACGCAGTGCTACTCTTAGGCCCAGTTTAAAATGACCGACTGCCACGTGTTCTGAGGCTGACTGAAAAAGGATGAGTATGAAAAATGCTCTATAGGCACAACAGAACTATTGATTAAATCACAGAGCTGAAAGGCACTGAAACTAGTGCTCTGAAAATCAGGGGTGGAGCACCGATCGCTTGTCCGGGCTGTGCGTCAAAGGCTAACTATATGGGAGGCTTCTGACGACGCTCCCAGCCACTACTCACAATTTTCACAGGCCAGAGCCCCAGCGCCGAAGCCCAACACTGAAGGAAAGTGGATCCCCACTCTCCTCAATGGCACAGCTCCACTGGGTCCCCAGAGCTATGCTGCTGTTATTTCTTTTCCTTTCTCCTTTCAATTTTGGATTTACTACTGCATATATATACTAGGAGAGCTCCAGAGACACATTGCGCTTGTTGATCAAGGAGCCGAGTCAAAAAGCTGGGGGCCAGCAGCAGGGGCTAGCTTTTTATATCTTTGGCAGACTCAGCTCAATAATGTAAGAGGGAGGAGTCTTATCCATTCCTGGACTCTCATAGCAGCATGGAGGAGAATATTGTTTTTTCTCAACTAGTACCGACTGTAGCAAAATAAGATAAAATTGTATGAGACAGCATAAACATCATAGCAAACAAGACAAAAATGACAGACTAGTGTGTGTATAATAAAAGCGTTTAGCTAAAAGTACACTTGCCAAGAGATAATTTTGATATATTATTTCTTATATTCTTTGGTCTGTATCAACTGCAACTTGGCTCATACCATCTCCATGGAAACTGAGAATCTTTCCCTGAAAGATTCAGTAGCTCCTCAGATTTCAGAATTGTATCACAAAGGACCAAGACACATAAATCATAATAACCTAGTAATAAAATAAATAAATTTGGCAGTTAATTAAATTACAAACAACTACTACAAGCATTATTTTAAAATAAAGGCATAATTCTAAGACCAGTCAAGAAATATACAAGTGGTCCTCGACTTAGGACCACAAATGAGCCCGAAATTTCTGTTGCTCAGCAAAACAGTTCTTAAAGTGAATTTTGTTCCCTTTTACAACCTTTCTTGTTACAGTTGTTTAGTGAATCATTGCAGTTGTTAAGTTAGTAATATGGTTGTTAAGGGAATCTATCTTTTCCATTGACTTTGCTTGTCAGAAGGTCACAAAAGGGGATCATGTCATCCCAGGACATCATAAATATGAATGGTTGCCAAGTATCCAAATTTCAATCAGGTGACATGGGGAAGTTACAATGACTATAAAGTGTGAAAAATGCTCATAAATCATTTTTTTCAGTGATGTTGTAACTGTGAACAGTCACCAAACAAATGGTTGTTAAGTCAAACACTACCTGCAATTTTACAGACCAAAGGCTGTTCCCATTACACAAAAGAATAATATTGCAAGTATCATATAGGTTTTATTAATCTAGGAATTTTCAATAACAATATCTAATTGATATACTATTTGTTTATTAATGGTTTGTACAATAAACTGAAATTTTTATGTTTGTAGAATATGGTAAGCCATTAATCTTGATTTACAAAGTTTTTACCATATTAGGCCAAAACAAAAAACAAAAAAAATTGCAATCACATTATAGCATGGTGTATGAATACACACTAATTTGTATATTATGAACAAGTCTGGCAAACTGTGCATTATAAATACAGTATTGGAAATATCTACAGCATTAGTAATAGCCAAAACATTTCACATTCAAAGAACATCATTTCAGGAACAAAGTACAATTTTGAGTTTAAATGAGATATTCTGACTGTCCCAGAAGTATTCTGGTATTGTTTAGACTTGGGATGTCAAACTCAATTTCATTGAGGGTCACATCAGGGTTGTGTTTGACCTTGGGAGGGCCAAGGTGGGCATGGTAAGCATGATGTAATCTGTGACTGTGGTGGCCCAAGTGCTTTGCCAATGAAAACGGGCTCCTGAGCTCCATTTTCAGTTGTGACAGCTTCCTGCAACCCTCTGCAAGCAAAAATGGAGCTCAGGGGAGCCATTTGTGGCCCTCGTGAACTGTTTTCGGCTGGGACAACCTCCTGCAACCCTCTGCCAGTGAAAACGGAGCTCGAAAGAGCAGCTCTTGCGAATTATATTTTTGCTCATCGAGGCACTGTTTGCCAATCCTTCGCTATTTCCACAGCAGCTCCACGGGCAAGATTTAAGCACCCCATGGGCCAGATCCAGCCCCTGGGCTTTGAGTTTGACACCCCTGGTTTAGATCTTTTTGCAATGTAGTGAGCATAAAACAGCCCCATTTTGTTCCCAAAGCAGCTTCTTCAAATCTGTTTGGAACATGAAACACCTCAAACAGCATTTGACTTTCTGGATATCTAAAAATCTTGGCATGCCCAGTTTTGAAAGACACATTTATAAATAGTGATAATGTTAAAGTACCTATTCATTTTCAAAGAGCTTGGATGAAGATGCTTAGTAATTTGAGATGCATATGAAGAAAAATACACTGAAGTGAAAAAGAATATACAAAAATGAATGAACAAATTAAAACTTAAAAAGTAGGCATGCAGGATTCTGACGGAGACAGAAGCCTTAGAAAACATGTCACTGACTCACCAATCCATTGTTTGGCTGAAGCAAGGGGGGAAAAAGCCAAATATTATTAGAATATATTAAAAGATGTTTTTAGAAACCAGAAAGAAACCTTCATAATTACTTGAGCTCTTGTCTAAAAAACACCAGGTATGTGGGGTTAAATTTTCATTATATTACAATCTGATTCTATAATTTTTATGTAAATTTCTAAATAAATAAATATTAGTTCATTGTTGATATTTCCACAAGGAAAACATTCTTGCTTTTCTAATATTTAAGGTACTAAGAAACTGCAGCTCTCAATAGAAATCTCATCTTTTATAAAATATCACAAACTTTCATAAAAGTATTTGATACGCCAAAGAATTTCTGATTTGTATTATCTGATTTGTATTCAGCATCCAGAGAATGTTTATTCAGAGGCATATATTATAGATTTAGTTGATAGGGGAGAAATTAAATTAAATTAAATTAAAAGAATATTAAACTTGCATTTTGGAAACTATTATTCATAAGTTTCATGGGTCCAAGCAAGAATTTCAGTTTATCCTGTATTTTTACAAACCTTTGCTTGCACAATACATTAAACCATAAACCAACCAACCAAATATCAGCTAAGTATTCTATGCAAGTCAACTATATATTTAATGTAAAGTGTACTGAGTGAAGCTGCAAAATTGATATATTTGCAAGTTACATTTTTATAAAATAACTCAAAATGGTGATGTAATGATAGTAATATCTTTCAACTTAGTACTTTTGCCATAATTAAAAAAAAAAAGCTGTGAGGTGAACTGGGTTGAGACAGAATGGCTCAGAGACTCAAATTCACCCAGCCTCCTTTCATGCTTAAGATGGGATTACTACTTATAGTCTCCTGCAGTGGTGGGATTCAAATATTGTTTCCACCAGTTCAATGGGTGTGGCTTGGTGGGCACACTTTGTGCACGTGCACACACTTTGTGTGTAAGCACGCACCAAATGCACACTTTGCGCAGGTGCAGAGGCGTTTGTGCAGATGCAGAGGCATTCTAACTCGCCTCCTGCAAGCCTGCAAGATCGTGGTTGCTTCAGCAACTGTTGCGCAGCACTATTCTGTACCGCACAAAGCACCTGTACTTTGAATTCAGCAGATAAAAGAGAGTATGGGAGGCCAGGTGGGTGAGTGGGCCCAACAGCAGACAGAGGAGAGAACCATTTCGGTCTCCACTGCTCATTACTCCTACCAGCTCACCAGAACCATGCCGAACTAGTCGAATACCTCCACTGGTCTCCTGTTTTCTAGCCTGGTGCCTAAAACCATTAGCACAAACTACCGTATATACTCGAGTATAAGTCGACCCGAATATAAGCCGAGGCACCTAATTTAACCACAAAAAACTGGGAAAACTGGGAAATGCAGCAGCTGCTGGTAAATTTCAAAAATAAAGATACCAATAAAAACTTTCACTAGGAAAGTTGAGAATAAGTTTGATGTTCACGATTTCCTCTTTGAAAGAGACCAGTAAATAGGGAACAAGAAGATGAAGAAAAAGAAGTGTGTTTTTTCACACTTTTCACACTGCAGTGAACAAAAATGGCATCATAAGAACAGGCCTATTCTCAGTCCAAAGGTTTGTTTCTGATTTCTTCCCTGATTTAAGGGAAATTTGGGAAACGATCTCACTATCATGAAAGGTTTAATTGATTCACTAACCCAAAAGATGATGATGATGACAGTGGGAGGCAGGAGTCACTCTCTCCCTTGCAAGAAAAAAGCAAGAGCCGTTCTTATGATCTCTCCCTCTCTCCCTCTCTCCCCGTAATACAGTCAAGCCCTTTCCAACACGCGCAATCTGCCTTCACCACTTTGCACCTTGCAAATGCAAAATCCTGGGGTTTTTGCATTTGCAAGGTGCAAAGCGGCAGGGGCGGATTCCGCGTGCTGGAAAGGGCTTGACTGTATTACGGGGAGAGAGAGAGAGAGGGAGAGATCATAAGAACGGCTCTTGCTTTTTTCTTGCAAGGGAGAGTGACTACTACCTCCCACTGTCATCAACATCTTCTTCTTTTGGGTTAGTGAATCAATTAATTTGGGAAATGATCTCACTATCAGAAAACAACGTGAGCCGCCACCACCCCCTCCCCCTCCCCCTCCTCCCGAGTGGACTGAAAGCAGCTGGAGCTGAGGAAATGAAGCTGAGTGGAGCCAAAGCAACCTCGGCTCGCATTGTTTTCTCATCCTAGAGAAAGGGGAAGGGGGCTCATCTGGACCAAGGGTGAGTCTCCCTCTCAGTTTCCCCTGAAGGATCTTCCGTCGCTTTTGTCTTCTCCCTACATCTTCCCTCTGTTAAAATCCCCCCCCCCACACACACACACACACTTATTTTCGGTCGAATAGATTTCGTGTCTGAGCATTCTCACATGGCAGTGGGTCTTCCCCCCCCTAAAAACAGTTAAAAAAGAAAAAACAATATATCCTCAAGCAAGAACTTTTCGATTACCCCCATGCTTAAAAGTTGCAAAGGAAACACGGAAGCAGGGAAGTGGCTGCCCAACTTCGGAGCTCCACACCATTTTTTTTTTCAGAGGGGAATCTGACTGGAGTATAAGCCGAGGGGGTTTTTTTCAGCACAAAAAATGTGCTGAAAAACTCGGCTTATACTCGAGTATATACGGTACATACATATCATATGCAAATAGAGGCTGTGTTTGATATATCAAAGTATTAATCAAGGTGGATTTGTATATTTTTGAGGAAAATAGTTTAAGATTCAGATACAAGTATAGAAGGAAAAAAAATTGGTAGTTAAGAGGTATATTTTAAATTTTAAGGGAGATTATGGGCTGTAGCAAATCATGTTTCGAGAGAGACCATGATGAAATTGGATGGCGTCATGGAGAGGACTAAGACTTATTTCAGGTAAGAGGGAAGTTTCAAGAGATACTTGCTTTTAAATTATGCCAAATCTGTTGCATTATATCTCTCATCCTTCTGCTTCAGAAAAAATGGGAAAGCACATGGTTGACTGTTATCAACACTATTCAAGGACCCATAAAAATAGAGGTTTCATTAAATTCAGGTTTTTTTTCACTCCCTCACAAATGTTATGTCTGAAAATGGGCGTTGGTTCTTACCTGACACGCCATTTCTATGAGAGTTGCGAGGATTGTCCAGAGAATGGATGGAGCTTCAGTCTCTGCTGTTGTAGGCTGAGCTTAATTTCTGAGGAACGCTCCTCCTTCCATCACGTGGCTCGCCACCGCGTTCCCCAGTTTATGCGAAGACGAGAGGAAAAACAGGCATTCGTGCTCTCCTCTTACTAGACTTAAAGTGCATTGGCCGAAATAAGACCCCACCAGACGGTGAAAGACAGAAAGGGAGGGGCTGGACGATCCTCGCAGCTCTCATAGAAATGGCGTGTCAGTAAGAACCAACCCCCATTCTCCTTAGAGCTGCTCGGATCGTCCAGAGAGTGGGACATACCAAAGCTGGGGCCTGTCCTACGGGGGGGACACCGTCTGGTCTCTAGACTCCTCGGATTCCCTGAGTACCCTCTGAAGGACCCTTCTACCAAAAGAAGCCTCCGCTGAGGCATACCTGTCGATTTTGTAATGCCTAATGAAAGGCAACGGGGAGGCCCACATTGCTGCCCGGCAAATGTCGAGTATTGGGGCCTGGGTAGCCCAGGCGTCTACCTGGTGGAGTGAGCCGTGATACCCCTGGGCACTTGGAGGGCTGGGCCTGGTATGCCTTGGAAATGGCCGCCCTTATCCAACGGCCTATGGTGATTGAGGGTATCTTGAGCCCTTGTGACTTTGGTTGAAAGGATATAAACAGGGCCTCAGATTTACGGAAGGTCTGAGTACGTTTAATATAGATCCGCAAGGCTCGTCTTATATCTAAAGTGTGTCATAGTCTCTCCCTTTCATGAGTTGGCCTGGGGAAAAAATTGCGGAGGATAAGTTCTTGAGCCCGGTGGAAAACTGAGTTAATCTTAGGTAGAAAGGAAGGGTCAAGTCGGAGGACCACCCAGTCAGGATGGAAGATGCACAAGTCTTTCCTAACAGACAGAGCAGCGATCTCTAAAATCCTACGGGCTGATGTGATTGCTACCAGGAACACTACTTTGTAGGATAAGAACTGGAGAAAGACCTCTCTTAGGGATTCGAAGGGTGGCTTAGTGAGAGAAGTCAGGACTCTATTGAGGTCCCAGGTCGGATACCGGTGAAGGGCCGGTGGCCATAAGTTTGTAGCCCCTTTTAGAAAGGTTCAGATGCGGGGATGGTGAGAGAGGGAACTGACACCCTCGCAGAAAATGATGGTGGATAAGGCTGCCACCTGACGCCTTAGTGTGTTGGGGGACAGTCCCTTGCTGAGACCCTCTTGGAGAAAATCGAGAATTTGGGAAATAGATGGGTCAGTTGGGTCAATGAGGAGATTGGCACACCATTTGCGAAAAATGACCCAAGTGGCATCGTAAATCCTTCTGGTGGAGGGACGCCTGGCTGCTAAAATGGTATAAATGACTTCAGTGGAGAACTTTTCCCTCTTCAGACGTTCCCGCTCAACCTCCAGATGGCTAGTTGAAGCCATTGGGGGTCCGGGTGAAGAAGGGGGCCTTGAGACAGAGAGATCCTATCTGCTGGGATCCTCCAGGGAGGGGCTACGGATAGGCTGTGGAGGTCCGCGAAACAAGAGCGACGGGGCCAATAACGAACTACAAGAAGCAATTCCGCCCTCTCATGGAGTACCTTTTGAAGGACTCTGGGCACCAGCGCTAGAGGAGGGAAGGTGTAAAGGAGGCCCGAGAGCCACAGGCATCGAAGGGCGTTGTGGTTCTCCGCCCCTAGGGACGGGAATCTCGAAACGAACCTTGGAAGTTGGGTATTGAGGGGGGAGGCAAACAGGTCTACTACTGGCAGACCGAATGTTGCAATCGCCTCCCTGAACAGAGCTGGGTGGACCTGCTCAACCAGTCTGCTCGGGTGTTGTCGATACCTGAAATGTGGTCTGCCCTGAGTGAGAGGAGGTGAGACTCTGCCCACCGACAGAGGCACTCGGTCTCCCTCATTAGGCATAATGACTGAGTGCCCCCCTGCTTGTTGACATGAGCTTTGACTGTTACATTGTTGGTGAAATTGAGAACGTGTACCTGAGGGAGGAAACTGCGGAGGGCTAGGTGGATGGCGCGAAGCTCTAACCAATTTATGTTGCACAGCCTTTCTGTCGCTGACCATCTGTCCTGAGCTGTAAGGGACTGTAGGTGGGTGCCCCATCCGGACAGACTGGCGTCTGTGGTGACGGTGAGTCTTGGGGGCTCCTTGAGGAGGCAGCCCTTGTTGATCGACGCCTTGCTCCACCAAAGGAGGGGAGAACTTTTGGTGAGACCTTGATCTTGCGCCTTGAATTGCTTGAACCGGCTCTTTGGTACAGGAGCAGGAACCACTGGAGGGATCTGGAGTGGAAACGGGCCCAGGGAATAACGGAAATACAAGATATCATTTTACCTAGTAACTTGGTTAGTTCGAGGAGGGGGACCCTCGTAAGTTGTCTAATGAGTTTGACTGATTGTTAGATGCTGAGTATTCTCTCCGGAGACATGAACACCCTCCCTTTGACCGTGTCTATTATAGTCCCCAGGTGGGATATCCTGGTGGATGGGGCCAATTGGGTTTTCTTCCAATTGATGAGAAACCTGTGTTCCTGGAGAGCAGTGAGGGTAATTTGGGTATCCTGATGGCTTGCTCCCTGGAAGAGGATAGGATGAGGATATCATCCAGGTAACAGTGGAGTGGCACAGGGATGGTTCTGAGGTGGGCAGCCAGAGTGGCCAGGACCTTGGTAAAGGTTCTGGGGGCAGAGGCCAACCCAAATGGGAGGGCCATGTATTGGAAGTGGAGGTTATTGTAGCTGAAACGCAGAAATTTAGAGTGGGAGGGTTGAATTGGGATGTGTAAGTATGTCTCCAAGAGGTCAACGGATGACAACCAGTCTCCTTGCCTAACTCCCAGGAGGATGGATTGCGGCGTGTTCATTTTGAATTTGAGGTATACAAGATGGTGGTTTAGCCGCTTTAAGTCCAAAGTCACCATCCCCCTAGTGTTTGGGCACCACAAATAAGTGGGAGTAGAATCCCTGTCCCCTTTGGGATGGAGGAACGGACTGGATGGCCTGTATGTCAAGTAGGTGCTGAATTGCTGAATCCATGAGGTTGCGTTTGGTGTGGTTCTTGGAGAGGGGACATGTCATGTAGAAATCAGGGGGGATAGAAAGGAACTCCAGGGCAAGGCCAAACCTGATGGTGTTCCTGACCCAGGCATCCAAAGTAGAAGAGTCCCACTGGTTGGCGAAGGCTTTAAGTCGCCCACCAATGGGAGTTAAGTCAGGTGGCTTATCTGGAGCGCCGGAAAGGCCTGCTGCTGTCAGAGCCACGAAAGGGCCTCTTGAAGTTACCGCCTCTCCTGTGCCTATCAAAGGGGTCGGACCTGTCCTGGGGCTGTCCCGAACCAAAGGGGTGGGCCTTTGGTACCTGGGAGGAAAGAGGGGGTAGGGATGAAAGGGGGCCCTCCGAAAGGGCTGCAAGGATCTGGGTTCTGACTTGCGGGTGAGGGATGGAAGGAATTTCTTTTTGTTCCTTCCTTTGACTAGGAGAGGATCCAGGGATGATCCGAACAGTTTATTTCCCACGAGGGGGGCAGAGGCTAGTTTCACCTTATTCTTGAGATCTGCCTGCCAATGCCTAAGCCAGAGCAAGCGGTGGGCCGAGACGTGGGAAGAAATGGCACGGGAGGAGAATTTTACTGAGTGAAAGGTGGCATCTGCTGAGAACTCGGCTGTGGCTGTAATCTTAGCTATGTCCTGATGGGCACAGATATTGGAGGTTGGGACATGTTGCTTAAGCTGGCGAAGCCAGCGAATGGATGACCTGATGAAGAAGGAGGTGGCCGTAGCCACCCTAATCGCCCATGCATCCGACTGGTGAGCTCGCCATAAGGCCAGCTCCGACCGTTTCTCCTCTGGCCTAAGGGCCTCCAAGGGGTCGCTGAGGGCAGAGGAAGAGGCCAGGCTCACGACGGGCTCCTCAACCTCCGGGGTGCTCAGTAGGGTGAAGAGCCCTGGGTCAAGGTTGAAGAACCTTTTATCATGGGCCGAAGGGGCCAGGGAGGCAGTTGAGGAGGCAAGTTGCTTGGACACCAGGTCCAGAAAGATGGGGGGGGGGTTGGGATGACCTCGGCCTCCACCACCAGCTGTTTAAACATGGAGTCCTCTGGTCCTTCCGGAACAAGAGGAGTGGGATAGGAGGGGTTCTGAGTAGTTAGACCCGAGATATTCCTGGCTTTGAAGAGGAGGGATTTGAATAGCTGGGGCTTGAAGAGCCCTACAAAGGCGGGTTGTCAGGGGTGAGACCCTAGTCCTCGGATATCTCTGCCTCTGATGGTTCCGAGTCAGGGAGGGGTTCGTTGTATTGTAAGGACCCCAAATCAAATTGTTCCTCCTCCTCCTCCCTGCACAAATCTAGGTCCCCTTCCGCCTCATCCTCATCCTCCCTGACTGAGGGGGAACCCTCCCCATGAAGAGGTACCTGATCCTGAGACGGTTCCGGAATGAGTGGGAATGATCTTACGGATTCGGTGGTCGGCAGAGGCAACCCCTGCCTAGCCATCTGCTGGAGTCCTTCTATATATTCCTATATATTCCTTGGCAGATAGCCAGCTCCATCCAGGCTCTCAGCTGCTCCGGAACCACCTGAATGAGACGTTCCTCCTGGCGCAGGCTGGTGGCTGTGGGTGTGAAGGTAGCCTCTGGTGTTCGCCTGGCTAGAGTTCCAGAGGCCTGGAGCCCTTGAGAGGGCGAGCTGTGCCTGGATAGGGAGGAAAAGGCTAAAGGAGTGGGGGTAGAGCAGAGGTAGAAGGAGTGGCTGGTGCTGGAGGCACTGAGCCTGCCTGTCTGGTGCGTTTGTCTATTTCTTTTTCTAGCGCCTTGTGTCATCTTAGGGCATCCCTTTGGGAGGCTTTGGAGGACTCCTTAGCCTGACTACGCAGATGCTGGGTTTTTGCTTTGGCCTTTAAAGAAGGGCCTCTTGAAGGATTGCCTTCTGCTATTTTAGATAATTGAGGAAGATAAATGGTCAAATATGAGGCGGTTGGCGCGCCTAGGGGTCGACCTACAACGAAGGCCGGGAGCCCTGGGAAATTCTTTTACACCCCCCCCATTTATTATTCGTTTATAATTAATCTGTTTGTCTTATTTGTTGTTATTTCTTTGAATTTTTATTTTGTATATATAAAGATATATGTTTGTTTGTTTTTGTAAACTTATTCAATTCGGCCGCCTTTCTCGTGTCTCTTAAATTTTCCTCTGATTTAGTAATTGTTGAAGATCTCTCTCTCTTTTTTATTTTTTTTAATTAGAAGGGCTGATCGGGATGATCAGAATACAACAGGGACGAAGGACGAAGCCGGGCCTGTACCAGACTGCCTTCCCAGGCGAAACCAGGTGGAAGTGGTAAGAGAGAAACCGCTGCCGCTATGGCTGGCTGCGGGGGAAGCCAACAAACAGAGGTAGGAACACAAGCCTCCAACAGAACAATTCAAATTTGGGATAAAAGTTGCTTTCTCAGCAGGCCTGCCAGTCCTGCTGCCTCAGTTAGGTACGCTGCAGTGATCGGAGAGATAAGGGGAAAACAAGATGGCGCCCAGCCACAAGGCGGCGCTTAAAATGGCATCCACCACTATGTGGGCTTGCAGGGGCCCTTCTGCAGCGACCAGGGGACTCCCCAGGGGCAATCCAAGGTCCCCAGGGGAAGGACAAACAGAAAGGATTACAAAGAACGTCAAACGACAGAAAAACGGAGTTCGGTGGGGGGGACGGAATGAAACAGAGCGTTTTAAAGCGATCGGAACTAAATTGGCAGAAAAGGCAATAGAGAGGGGTGGGGGGGCAGCTTGTAAAGTTGCTAGCCTTCCCCCTGTCACCCCCTGAGGGAGGGCCTCCCAGGGGACTCTAGCAATTAAAGAGGACCAACTGCGCAGGGCTAAGAGAAAACACAATGAAAAGAATTAAATACAACCTGGGAGGGAAGAAAACAAATCAAATAGGGCTTTCCTGAAACGGCCAAGAGCACAATCAAACACTGCCTACTCTGCACGAGGGCTGAGCATAAACTGGGGAACGCGGTGGTGAGCCACGTGATGGAAGGAGGAGCGTTCCTCAGAAATTAAGCTCAGCCTACAACAGCAGAGACTGAAGCTCCACCCACTCTCTGGATGATCCGAGCAGCTCTAAGGAGAATGAATATGTTATACTTGTAGGGAGTAAATGAACAAAGGACACCCATCTTTTGTGACCTCTTTGCAATTTACAACAAAATCTTACACATTTTAAGAAGTTCCAATATGTGCAGTGAAAACAAATATATTTAAAATTATATCTTTGGTTAATGTTATAGTAGTGTCATCATCACAAATCCTCTTTCATGTAGGAATTAATGACATTTTATGTAACTAAATCATTATCAGTGTGTGACAATATCATACATATAGCTTATTATATACTTTGGACACTTACAGGAAACTGTGATTACTCATTATTTCTTTTATATGTCCATCCAATTTTCTTACAAGCAAAAACTGATCCCAATATATCTGAAGCAACAGATATCTCTGTGTGTACAGATTATCTCTGTGTGTACGATAGACCATTCATATAAGCATTGCTTCACTTGATAACTTGCATGTATGAATACATTCCTTCAGTATTTTCTGTTTGGCTGGCTAGCTGCAATGAGAACTTCCTTACTAGAAAATATATTCCCATAATATTCATATTGTCAGTTTCTTACTTTTTCACCAACATAGTTCTGAAATTTCACTTTGTCCAATCAGATGCTTTCTGTTCTGCCAGAGCGTTGCAAAATACCATCCTATATTATGTATATGTTATTAGGAGGATCAATTAGTAGAGTCCATGAGCCATAGGATATTTTATTGCTCCAAGTTACACCCAGTTTTTATCACCTACCGTTCCTCCCCCCCCCCCCAAAAAAAAGCAGCTCCCTGACCAAAAGCATGACTTCTATTTATTCTTTTCCCTATTCAAAAATTATTCGGATATAATCCAGCTACATTGGTCTATTTTGTGACTCTTTAAGTACCACTCATCCCTCCTTCAATTTCAAAAAATGGTACCAAAGTTTTTTAACATATACACAGACATTAAAAAAATATGGATTTTTACAAATACAAATAAACTCAGAAGTACACACACATTCTCTCTCCTCTCTCTCTGTATGTAAACACTTAGTCCTTGTTTAGTGGCCACAATTGGGACCAGCAATTTAAATAAATAAATAGCTAAATGTAAATAATGTGACTAAGACTGCTTACAATTATATTTTAATTTTCTTTTACTTTTTGTTATTTCTTTGAACAGAACTGAGTTTGCTTTTTGAGGATATCTTGGGGTGGCATAAATAACCAAGTGAAAATAACAGCAGAGAGTTATTGTAAAGATCATAAATGTGAGAACACATCACTACATTGATTTTTAGCATTATTGTAACTTTGAAGTTATTAAAAAATGCAGTTGCTACATAATGGCAACCTGTGTGCTTGTGTATGTGTGTGCTTGTAATTTGTTTTCATTTGGCTGTAACTGCTGGTTTTATAATCATAATGAAGGTTTTATTGTTAATGTTTTACTTTTTTCTTTTCACTTTAACTTCAATATCAATATTAAAGAGAAAGGTAATAACAAAAAATACACTGATCAAGTATGATTCAATTAATAAACCACAAGTCACTCGTTTAAATACCACTGTTGTGCAAATCACTATGACTAATGTCATTTAGTACACTGTCCAAAGTATTAAACCAAAATCAATAAAGATATTGGCTTGATTCACGCAACACAGATATTCTATGATTAATCGAATGGTTCAGTCAAGTGTTCTGAATTCATATCATAAAATGAACCATAAATTAATCACAAACCATAGTATACACAAAATACTGTACTAATATGCAGCTTACTACTTTGTGGTTCAATGCATTAGTTGGAGTGATCATTCTTCTTTAATGTGATGCATGAACCAACCAACCCTCCATTCATTGCATCAGTCAAATGGTATTTAATGGGAGAGAGAAAAAGAAGCATACAAGAAAATAAGAAATTTTAATGCCTAAGATTTTTAAATATACTTGTTAATAAATAATTACTACACTTTTAATCTAATTCCTCCCTTTGGCTAACAACCAGCTTTCGCTCTGTATTTGAATTGGGGAACAGTCAAAGTTAGTCAAGTGACTTTTATCACTGTTGAAACCAAAATCTTACATAAATATGACCTTTGTGTCATTAGCTCTTTGAACTGTTACAGGTGTTATACTAGGAACAGACAGTTATTTCAAAAAGATACCATTCCAACAAAGAAAGAAAATTATTATGGTATGAAAGATAGTCTCTATAAATATACAGGAACTGAATTTATATCTCTAATAGGAAATCTTTTTCCAAACTAAGAACAGTTTGAAAGTTGAAGAGCACAGATAGAAATGGCATTCCAAAGCCATTTTATTTATTACAGAGCAAAGAAACAGAATCCAGTGGTCACGGGATAGTGCTGGATTATAAATGTCATTATTTCTTACCATTGTCTATTTTGGCTTCAGCTAATGGAAACTGGCATCTAACAAGATTCATAGTCTCCCAATCCATTTTTAAGGACAGAAATCCTGGGCAGATCTACTGTGAAATAAACCCATTAATAAATGTGAGTAAGCCCACATTCATATTTGCAAGAACCAGAATGGATCTTAATATTCAGGCAGATATCTTACTGTGAAAGGCAGGCCTTAACAGCTGTTTTCTGGAAAGGAAGCAAGAACCCAGAGATAATCTGAATGTACCCAAAATACTTTTCTTTCTGTACTGCAAACTCTTTAAAATGTTAAGTAAAACTACTAGGGGATGTGGGGGGGGGGGAGTAGGTTGATCTACTAATGGCCATGGACCCTAATAAAACAATCAGATCTCCATCCTCAAAAGGCACTATCAGATCTGGGGAAAACTTATTAAACTCTTGGCTAGGCTTTGTGGACACTGCACTACATAAACTAATTGGACTAAATGGATAATTAGCAAGATTTAGCAGAGCACTTGGACAAGATCATTATGCAACTCTCCGTCCCTCTCAACAGACAGCGAGCTTGTTCCCATCCACAGTCTCAGCCATCAGGAAAAAGGCCAGAAGGTTGAAGCAAATCCTCTTCGTCTCCTTTTCCTATTCTGATCCGGAAACAGCGCGGCTAGAATTCCGCTACCCAAAGCGGGCCAAGCGACCCAAGGACAGGCCCTAGGTCACACAGCATGCTGCCCATTTCGGCTGCCCTGCTAGACAAGGCCTGCCTGCAGAAAGCCCGGATTAGAAGCCATTTGCTGCAAGGGCGCAGTACCAGCAAGGTTTGTGCTGCTCTCCACGCGCCAGACCCTGGGACTTACCTTGGCAGCCATGCTTTTACCTTGTGCAACCGGCCTCTTTCCCCGGCACAGCGAACGAAGGCAGTAGTAAGCGGCGCCGGGACTGACGCGCCAACCAGCCAAGAGGAAGGGCCGCTCCTGCACGCCCATTGGCTGAAACCAGCCTCCAAGAGCAGCTGGAACGCGCGTGATCCGCCGGTGTCCTCGGGCCTGGCGCGGCTGACGCGAAAGGGCTTAAGCAAATCCGTGCCTGGAGTGGCCCCGAGTGGGCTTCGCGACGAGCGAATTTCTGAATGCAGTTTGGTCTGCTTTTGCAGCTGCGTCCACATGGAGTGGAAGCGCTGTCTTTCCCTGCCCTTTATCGTGGGTTTGGGACGGATCGATTAAAGAGAGGGAAAAGAAACCTACAAAAACTGTTGTCCTTGCCGACTTGACATGAAACTCAATGCCCGAGCACATTTTTTTTTTTTTTGTCAAAAGTTTGCATCTCCCCTTTCCTTTCTCGATTACATTTGCTTGTCATTCATATGCGTCTCTCCAGGATAGACACGTCTTATATCACAAAAGCGTTAAGAAGGAGGGTGGCCAAGTTAAGGAAAGCAAGTTCGTGAGAGCTCATAGACTTAAGTGAACCGTAATTTGGAAGAAAGGGTGCCAGATATATGGCACACATAACACGACTGCCTGAGCTGTTTACCAATGCAATTCAAGATGCTGATGGTTACCTATAAAGCTGTCACGGCTTGGGACCATGAGAGATCACCTTTTTTCCAGAGTTTCTATCCGTCCAACTAGATCAAATAGGACAGGCATACAGGCATACAGGTTCTATCAGCCAAAGAATGTCAGCTGATTTTTCTGCAGCAGCCCTATAGCTAGCCCTTTTGGAAATCAGAATTGCCCCATCTCTGTTAGCCTTCTGTAAAGCTTTAAAATAAACTGGCTATGCTCTTTAATCTAGAGTGCTACCTGTGCCAAATGTCCTGCCTCTGGGCTATACAATATTGTTAACAGCGCAGACATCTTGCTTTCTGTATACTTAGATGTTTTTATGTTTTTACTGGTTTAATGCTTTTTACTTTTATTGTTTTAAAATAGGGCTGTCAAACTTGCAGCTCAGGGGCCGGATGCATCACATGCTGGCCATGCTCAGTTTAGCCAAGGGAGAAAAAGCCCCAATACATCATGCTGCATCATAACATGAGTTTGACATCCCTGTATTAAAATGTTTTTAAGATATTAATTGTAATATGTTTTGAATTGTGAGCTCCCAGAGTCATTTGCTGAGATGGGAGGCTATAGAAATTGAATGAATTAATAGAAAGAGTATTAAGTATGCCTGCTGCCTTGCAGGCAGAGAGACTTAAAATAATATAACATAAAAACGTTTATATTTTAAACCTTAAAAAAAAAAAATCTTGCAGTAAGTCTAGATTCTGATGTGCAATCTCCTGGGACTTGAGGGGAAAATCCAGGACTTAAGTGCTTTTTGGAAAGCTAGAAGGACAGAGGCCTGACAAAGTTCAGGGAGAAGAATGAAAATACAGGGGCTGTCAAAGAAAAAGCTTCAGTGCAGCTAGGCACATTAGCCACTATTTAAATCATCACATAGCTGTACATATTTGCAGAATAAGGCTTATGTGACATTGAGAGGAATTACTTGTAACATTCCAAACTAGAAGCAAATAATATAAGTTCATCCAACATAATAGGCAGAAATGTTTATGATACAGTAATTGTGTGAGCAAAATTATAAATATTGTTATAGCCATTAAAGTTCAAGGATACAGTAAACATTATTATTACAACACAGCAATGTAGTGAGCATTGCAATGCTGGACTTATTTATGACCCCAAGACTCAGGTTCAAGTTCACCTTCAGCCACAAAGGTCCACTAGATAATTTTAGCCATTTGTTCTCAGATCAACCAATCCCACTGTTGTTGCAGGAAAAAAAATGGCATGATGAGTCTTATATATGCTGCTTAGGGATTCTGATTTTGATTTTCTGGAAATGAACAAACCAGTATTTTTAACAAACTTAACCTGGCCAGCTTATTTTTTAAGAACACAAGTGGTTTAGCTTGAAGTGGTTTCTTTGTGATTTAACAGGCCCTTCAAATCCAGTTAGTCATATAATGTTAGAGCTGAATAAGTGTAAACCAGATAATGGTTTATTCATTAAACTGTAGTTGGCTTAGTATTTAAGTGCAGACCAAATATTTCCTTAAAACAAATTAGTTTTACACATCACATGAAACCATAAATTGGTTTGTTTAGTTTAGGGTTACAGTAATATGCAAACCCACCTATTTTTGGTTTATCATAATTTTTATCAGCCATTATTTATGGCTTAGTACAATATGTGATCCAGACAACTGTGGTTTACTCAGTAAACTAGAGTTTAGAAAATGTGGCTTAGGATGTCAACCATACTAATTGTCGTGTCCGCAAAATGACGCCAGGAGAAAGTGACTTCGTTCAAAGCTCTTTATTAGAAGGATTGGAACCGAACCGGCGAAAGGAAAAAAGCCCGCGGCTTTTATTCCTTTCGCCGCGGCGGCCGCGGCGGCCGCGGCCAATGGCAGCGCTTTGAGTCTCCCGCGCTTTGAGCGAGCCAATCGCGGGAGACTCTTAGCGAGCCAATCGGCGCGGCTCGCCTGACCAATTAGAAAGCCCCGCGCTTTGGCCAATCAAAGCGCGGGGATTTCGAGTATGTAAATGAGGACAGAACACCCCTCCCCTCTTGGTTCAGTCCTTACGTTGCGTAGTCACGTAGGTAGGCAGGGCTCCGTCTAGTCCTACTTGACCTGCGCAACTCAGTTGTAAGCGGGATCCCGGCTGGTGCAGTCGGGTTTTTGGTTGCTCTTGCTTCTGTGCGAACCGGCTGGTTGATCGGGCCGGTTCCTTCTCCGTGGCTCCCACCTAGGCCTTCCGGGTTGGTTGAGCTACGGGTTTCGCCGCTCCCGCTCGGTCTCTCCGGGTCGGTCGAGCTGGCTTGGCTGTTCTTTGCCGGCGAGGGGTCGCGATGGCTGCGTCTCGGTAAGTACTGCTGGTTTATTTTTTCTTGCGATTGGTTAACCGGGTATTCCCTCCCCCCTTGGCTTGCGTTTTGGGAGGTGGGTTCGTTTGCTGTCCGAGACCTCAGTTGGTCGATGTGTCGTTTCAAAGCTCGTCCGTCTGTTGTTTGTAGCCGGTACAAGCGTGGGCCTGTAACTTGGGTGATGACGGCTGGGATCCATAGGGGGTCCCCCGTCAGGTTTTTCGCGTATACGAGGTCCCCGGGTGCGAACGTTCGGTATTTTGTGCTTGAGTCTGGGGGCCGCTCCGGGTTATATGTAGGGTGTAACCTGTCGAGCGGGGACCTTAGCTTTCTACCCATTAGCAGTTCGGCTGGGCTTTTGTTGGTAGTGGTGTTCGGGGTTATGTGTTGTATAAAGAGGAGTTTGTTGATTTTCTCTTGGATCTCCCCGTGGTCCATTTTCCGGATGGTTTTTTTGGTAAATTGGACCATCCGTTCCACCCTACCGTTCGCCGCCGGATGCGCCGGTGCTGTTAGTGCGTGGCGGATGCCCCTTTCCGCCAGGAACTTCTCGAAGTCTAGGGAGGTAAACTGGGGCCCGTTGTCGGAGACGACGACGTCTGGGAGGCCGTGTGTTGCAAAGAGTTTGCAAAGTTCTTTGATCACGGTCTCCGTGGTTGTTGTCTTCATGTCGCTTACCTCCAACCAGTTGGAGTAAGCGTCAACCGTTATGAGGAAGGTATGTCCATTCGTGGGTCCGGCAAAGTCTAAATGGATTCTGGACCAGGGCCCCCTTGGTGTTTCCCACTCCAGGATGGGCGCTGCGGGTGGGCTGGGCCTAGTCTCCTGGCATCGCTGGCACTTAGCTACCCAGGCCTCTATCTGCTTGTCCATCCCTGGCCACCAAGCGTAACTTCTGGCCAGGGCTTTAGTTCTTACGATGCCAGGGTGCCCCTCGTGTAACATTTCCAAAACCTTCCCCTGTAGTCTGTCCGGAATGACCACCCTGTCACCCCATAAGATGCACCCTTTAAGCAACGAGAGTTCGGTTTGGCGGTTCCGAAATGTCTTGACAGACTCATCGTTGTCTTTTTCCGGCCACCCTTTTTCTACCCAATGCAAAACCCGCGCCAGACGCCTGTCTTTATTAGTTTCCCGGGCAATGTCTGACGCGGTTATGGGTAGGTTGGGTAGGGTCTCGATGCTGAGGGTGGTCGTCGTTGGTGCTGGGTCAGGGTCGGATTCCGGTAGCGGCGAGCGGCTCAAAGCGTCCGCGTGCGAAATCGTCTTACCCGGTCTGTGTATGAGTTCGTAGTTGTAGGCCGCCAGGAACTCGGACCACCTTGTCATCCGGGGAGACAGAATGTTCGGGGTGGCCCGGTTTCCTGCAAGGATGCCCAGCAACGGCTTATGGTCCGTTATAATAGTGAAAGGTCGGCCGTAGAGATATTCGTGGAACCGTTTTATGGCGGCAACTATAGCCAGAGCCTCTTTGTCCAGTTGGCTATAGTTCCGCTCTGGTTTGGTTAGGGTCCTCGAAAAGAATGCGATGGGTGCTTCTTTTCTGTCAGGAAGGGTATGGCTGAGGACAGCGCCGACGCCGAAAGGTGATGTGTCGCAAGTGACGGCCAGGGGCAGGGTTTCGTTGAATTGTATGAGGACGGCGTCGGAGGTGAGGAGGTCTTTAGTTTTTTGGAAGGCGGCTTGCTCCCGTTTCCCCCAAGTCCAGGTTGCCGCCTTATCCAGGAGCCTATGCAAAGGCTCCGCCGCCGTCGCCTTTTGGGGTAGGAAAACATTATAAAAGTTCAGTAACCCCAAGAATGCTTGTAGTTCAGTTTTTGATTTAGGGGTGGGGGCCTCTTTGATAGCCTTGACTTTTTTACTTGTGGGGTGAATGCTGTGCCGGTCTAGGAGGTAGCCCAAGAATTCCACTCGTTCCGTGCACAGTTGGCATTTCTCCCTTTTTACTTTAAGTCCTGTTACTTTAAATTTAGTTAGGACCTCTCTTAGTCGGCTTTCTAGTTCGGCTTCATTGGGCGCCGACACTAGAACGTCATCAAAATAGGGTACCACCCCCTTGATGCCCTGCAACAACCTCTCCATCAGGCTCTGAAAGATGCCTGGTGCCACGCTGACTCCGAATTGGAGTTGGTTGCACTTGAAAGCCCCCCGGTGGGTAACGATGGTCTGGGCTTCCGCCGTTTGCTCGTCGACCGGCAACTGTTGGTATGCCTGGGCGAGATCGAGCTTGGCAAAGACTCTGCCCCCTCCCAGTGAGTGCAGTAGGTGTTGCACTATAGGGACGGGGTAGGCGCTTTGTTGCAGCGCGCCATTTAGGGTGGCCTTATAGTCCCCACAGATCCTCACTGACCCATCTGGCTTGACCGGGGTGACTATGGGGGTCTCCCACCGGACATGGTCTATGGGCTGCAATACCCCCTGTTTGACGAGCTTGTCAATTTGCTCGTCTATCTTAGATTTTAGGGCGAATGGCACCCGCCTAGGTTTTAGTCATTTGGGGGGGACGCTAGGGTCTAGGTCGAACGAGATAAGGGGCCCCTGGTACTTGCCCAGGCTTCCGTCGAAGACTTCTCGGAACTCCTGGGCTAGTCGCTGTTCCCAACCGTCGTCGGTGACGTGGTTGACTCCCGTGAGAGTGATGTCGAGCGGGGCGAACCATTGTAGTCCCAGCAGGCTTGGGCGGTCGCGATCGACGATCGTGAGGGGGAGTTGTTCGGTGCGGCCCTTATATGTCACGTTAAAGTTTTTGGTGCCCACTACCGGGACGCGGTTTCCCTGGTAGTCTTTTACAATAAGTCTTTGGCTGTCTATGTTCCTCCTTTGGAGGGTAGGCACCAACCGTTTTATCTCGTGCCATGCAATCATGGAAAGGTAGGACCCGGAGTCTACCTCCATTTTGCACGGCTGGCCCTCGATGTGAACCTCGACGTGGACTTTTCGGGCGCCGTCGGAGATGGCGTGGCCGATGGTTACCGTCTGGTGGGTCTCCTCTCTCCGCCGGTTGTCGCCGCCTCTCGAGGATCGTCTGGTCCGGTCCCATCGGCTGTCCGAGTGGCGATCTCTGGGCCGGGGCGGTGAGCTTTCCCTTCTCCGGTCGTTTTGGTCCCATCGGGGTGGAGTGCGGTTTTTTTTCTGGTGGCAAACCCGGGCGATGTGCCCCTTTTTGTCGCAATGCCGGCAGATGGAATCAAAAAACCGGCATTCCGCCCTGGGATGGTCACCCCCGCAACCGGCACAGTTGGTCCTCGACCTACGACCTCTCCGGTTCCGTTGGTCGCGCCCCGTCTGAAGTCGATGTATGTCTTCTTCGTCTTCGGACGTGCTGGATGCAGAGTGGAAATCGCCGTGGTGTGTGGTTGTTTCGGTTTTTCGTTCGGTCGACCTTGCCGGGTTGTTGTTTCTGCTGCGGTCCTTCGTGTCAGGTTTGCGCATGCTATCTGCGGAAGTACGGGTTGCTTCTGCGGCTGCGGCTGCGGTGAGGGCGTCTGCTAAGTTGATGTTGCCCTTAGCCATCAGCCGGCTCTGGAGCGCGGGGTCCCACAGACCGAGCACGAATCAGTCTCTCAGGAGGTTGTTCAGGTTGTCAAACTCGCAGAGCCCCCCTAGGCGCCGCAGCTCGGCGACGAAGTCGCTCAATTTCTCACCCGGTTTCTGGTCCCGCCGGTAGAATTCGTTGCGCCGGATCAGGATGGGGACTTCGGGAGCGTAATGGCGCCGAAGGATAGGTTCGAGGACGTCCCAGTCCATGGCGGTTGCATCGGCGGGCTTGGCCAATGCTTTGGCCATCTGGAAAACTTCGGTTCCGCAATGGGTGAGGAAGACGGCGCATTTTAGCGGGCCCGAGGCGTCCTTCATGCCGGTGCACTCGAGGTACATGCGGAAACGGTCGGAGAACGATTCCCAGTCCTCGGTAGCGGGGTTGAAGGGGGCGGGCGGTGCGATTTTAGCCATCTCGGTGCTTTGTCTGGCTTCCGTCGGACACGGGGTTCAGTTCAGGGTCTGGATCCCATCCTCGTCGCCAGAGTCGTGTCCGCAAAATGACGCCAGGAGAAGGTGACTTCGTTCAAAGCTCTTTACTAGAAGGATTGGAACCGAACCGGCGAAAGGAAAAAAGCCCACGGCTTTTATTCCTTTCGCCGCCGCGGCCGCGGCCAATGGCAGCGCTTTGAGTCTCCCGCGCTTTGAGCGAGCCAATCGTGGGAGACTCTTAGCGAGCCAATCGGCGCGGCTCGCCTGACCAATTAGAAAGCCCCGCGCTTTGGCCAATCAAAGCGCGGGGATTTCGAGTATGTAAATGAGGACAGAACACTAATGGTTACTTCCAATGAAATTTAGACAGGTTTTTGTACTCGGAGAACTTAATGAGACATTTTGTATAATGTATATATGCATGATTGCACCCTAAATTTTATTTAAAAGATGACATTAAGCTTGATGTTTTATTTATTATAGATGGAATTAATCGAGTAGAACCTTCTCTAGTCTGATGTCCTTCAGATGTTCTGAAAATATAAATTCTAGATTTTTACAGCTAGATTGATCAGAACTTCAAAAATTTTAGAGCAATATTCCAGGCAAGACAAAGTGGTTATGGATGCAAGACAAAGGTAGTATTCAGCAAGTTCTGACCAGTTCTGGAGAACCAGTAGCGGAAATTTTGAGTTGTTCAGAGAACCGGCAAATACCATCTCTGACTGGCCCTGCCCCCATCTATTCTCTGCCTCCTGAGTCCCAGCTGATCGGCTGGGTCTTCTTTTGTTGCCCTGCACAGGAGAACAGAGCTGGAAAGCAGGTTAGTGGGGTGGGGAGGGAATGGAATTTTGCAGTAACCTTCCCCGGGAGTGGGATTGGAATGGAGATTTTACAGTATCCTTCCCCTGCCACACCCACAGAACTGTTAGTAAAAAAAATTGAATCCCAGCACTGATGCAAGGGACCTCATTGTTAACTCTGGATGGCATTGCATTACCCCACGCAGATCCAGTCAGGGGTGGGATTCAAATTTCTTAACTGGTTCTGTGGCCATGGCTTAATTTATGAGTGTGGCTTGGTGGTCATGTGACTGGCTGGGTGTGGCCAACTCAAAATCACTCACATTGAGGGGGGCTTTTCCTCACCTGGCCTCATGATTGTGGGGATGCTGCAACCTTGGTGTGAAATTCGGTCATGAGTCATTTTTTTCAGTGCCATTGTAACTTTGAATGGTCACTAAATGAACTGTTTTGTAAGTCAAGAATTTCCTGTACAAAAATACAAAAGCTGCTTTGCTTGCAAAAAGCTGCCCTAAATACCAATCATTAGATTAAAAATACCTGCAAGCCGGAGTTAAAAGTCAGGCAGGGTGCCAGAGCACCTTGAGGAATTAAAATAGTTAAAATGCAATAACTATCAGCAGCCAGCTCTTGCTCATAAAGTGAAACCTTTTAGCAGAGAGGTCATTTAAGCTCTCTAGAAAGAGCACACCTAGGAGAAGCAATCCTTAGATCCATTTGCACCACTTAAAGACACCAATTGGTTTCACTTACCTCACAAGATATCGTAAGGAAATCATCCAGATTTAAGATCACATGCCTCCCAGAAAGGCAGTAAAAAAACCAGTGCCAAGCTTGCATCCTTACTCTTGGAAGTACAGCCCAAAAGGAAACTACCAGATATGCCCTTGCCCTTGTCCTCTTCTTCCTCTTCTTTGTACTGGGTTGCCCCCCTAGCATAATCATCCAGCTATTAAACTGGTATCATCAGTATATTTAAAGTTTTTGATTCTTTCTATTTTTCATTCCAGTTTGTACTTCTTGGCTCCAGCATTTTTGTCATATATTGGTATATAAGTTACATATATAGTATCTAATGGTATCTGTTCCTTCGATAAGCAGCTTTGGTGATGGGGTAAAGCCTATTTTCAAAGGATATTAGAATTTATTGCAGTTGACACTGTTAAAAGCCTTAATATATCAATAAAACAAAAATAGAAGTGTTTTTTCAGAACTTTCTTGTCTTTCTCAATATCTTCTCTCTTCTGAATCTTGCAGTGTTACCTTTTCATAACAAATCATTGTATAAGATGAATGACAGAAGTGATGAAACTTTGTTTAATTTACAGCAGGAGTGGGATTCAACCAGTGTTACTACCAGTTCAGTGACTATGTTTTGCATGCGCATGGACGCTTCACACACATGTGTGCCTGATGCACGCGTGTAAAACAACCTTAGGCTGTGCCGCCCAGATAGCTGAAAAGTGCTGCGTGCAGATGCATAGCATTTGGAAAGCCTCTTTTTCCCTGATTTTTCAACCTCAGATGTACGATAACAATTCAATAACAAATGTAAAAAATTATGTGTTATTCACATATTATTGTTTCTGTATTTTTGAAATTGTACATTTATAAATTTGTAAATAATTTTTTTAAAAAAATTAAAAAAGGGAAAAGGAAAAGCAGGAAATAAAGGACAAGTAAGAGCCTGCGCAGGCCAAACAGCAGCAAACACAGAACTAGTTCAGTGCCTGCTGCTCTTCAGAGCTACCAGCTTTATAGAACCGAGCAGAACTGGTAGCATCCCATCCCTGCTTTACTGGAAGGTCCTGTTGATTAGGATAGCATGTTGGAGATTCATCATCTTCCTAAAGGCATACTTGATATCTAGCATTGTTTTTGGCACAAAATTCCTTCATTCAAGTTTTCAAAAGATTGCTTAAGCTAGTTTGCATTCTATTTAGCTGCTTTTATTGTTCCACCTTTTAACATTTTAAATGATTTAATATTAATTCATTATTTATCTATGCTAGCAGTGCAAACATAGAACAGTGGGGTATAAATATTCAATACCACAAAACTTATTTCCAAACAGTGAACGTTATAAAACAATATTGATGATGTGCTACTGTAAATTATCACACACTCTGATTGACTATAATATGATTTACCACTTCTACATAAAAATAGTAGTTTTTAAAATTTGCTTTGGCATTTTATGCCTTCATTTTTTGATCATTTCTTTCTGTTAATGCCTCTGGTAATTTCCAAAACGCAACTTGCATTCTTTAAATAATAAGAAATAAATAGCCATTTTCTGAAATATATCTGAAGTGTTACCTCTCTTCCTTTTTAAAAAATAATGTTGAAAAATGCTAATAAGATCTAAGTGACTTTGTCGGAGAAAAACACAAGCAAAATATCACCACAAATTATCAATGTCTCAATATTGGATAATTAGTTCCTAGAATAACAAATCATCCCTCTACATAGACTAATTCTGCTGGATGCAGTCCTATTGATTCAATTGTGGCTGATGCAATAATCAAAAACTACAATACAAGCAAACAAGTAAATAAAGGAGAAGATAAGAATCAAAAAGCTTGCAATTTTATGATGCTGAACTAATATAGCAAACATATTTCCTAAGTTTTGATTTGAACAAATTTTTAATGACCAAAATAGTTATCTTTGATTTCTACAGTACTACGTTGGTTATTTTTCTAAAACCTCTTTGGTCCATAGCAGGACTGAAAAGCAACTGTAGGTAATTGTTACTTTTTTCACACCTTGTATTTCATTAAAAAACTCCAGGGGCATAAGGATGATTTATCCTGCTATTATTGCCTATGGATTTTGCAAAATAAACTTGAAGAAAGATATCACAGAGAGGGCTACCAATGAGACTGTCGCAAGGAAGGCAAGCAGTGGTGGCAGTTTGCATCATCCCGGCACTGCGCCAGTGTTGGGGAGTTTTCTTTGGTGGCTTTGGCAGTGGCAACAAAAGACAAAAGGGGAGCAGTGAGGAGAGAAACGGGAGTGAAAGGTAAGCAATGGTGGTGATGGTGAAAGGAGTGCAGCAAAGAAACATGGCAAATGGAAAGCAGTTTGAGGTGGGAAAAGAGCGCAGTTAGGGTAGGAAAAGGAAGAAAGTAGAGGTGGCGCCTGCAGTGGGGCTTTGAGCACCCCCTCGCATCGGTCCTCTCAGAGCACCTCTGCATGTTATGGCAACAGCTGAAGTGGGGCCTTAAGCACCCTCCACCCCAGTCCTCTCACAGCACCTCCATGTGTGGCAGTGGCAGACCTAGCTGCTTTTCATAAGCAGCGCTGTCATGGTCTCCAGCCACTTTTGTTTTGCCCCTGGAAAAGTGGGCAGAGGTGATGGAGACACTGCAGTGATGGTGAAGCTGTCTCCACCACCCTACCAGTCAGACACCATCACCGCTTGCTGGACCGCAGCTGCCACATGGTAGGGAGAACTGGGAGAGCCTGGGGATGGGGGGACAGGTAGTTAGGCCCCAGCCAGCACCTCCGCCAGCGGGATGGGGCCATGCTGTTGGGGAAGCCAGCCACCTAGCACAAGGATAGGGGGCAGGTAGTTAGGCTGAGTGAGGCCCGGGGAGCCCCAGAAATGACTCAGGGAGGCCCTGGGACAGTGGGAGAAGGGCTAGCACGACTCGCAGGCTTACCTGTGAGCAGGGCGATCAGTGGAGAGGCTCGTGTCAGCTCAGGGCTGCTCTTGCTGGGAGATCCTCTTCCAGCAGAGCAAAAAGCTTGCAAGTTCCCCTCCCTTCGGGAAATGGCTCCTGGGCAGCAGAAAGAAACAGGATTCAACCCAGCTGCTTCTCAGCTGCCCAGGAGCCATTTCCCAAAGGGAGAGGAACTTTCAAGCTTTTTGCTCTGCTGTAGTGAAAGGCAGGCAGCAATGGTGGTGGGTGGGCAGAAGCAGGTTGCAGGCATGTCGCGCATGTGCACAATGTTGCGCATGTGCGGTAGGGACTAACTGGGCAGGGAATGGAGAAGTGGGCGAAGAAAGGCGGGCCAGCCAGAGGCCCAATTTACAGTTCTCTGAACTACCAGGAAATGTAACAACCAGTTCTATAGAACCAGGCCGAACCGGTAGAATCCTACCCCTGGATCCAGTGTACAATTTGGGATTCTCCTGGACTCATAACTTTTTAAGGAGTAGGTGGTAGACCCAACTACGAGTGCTTTGTGCAACTTATTGTTCAACAGTTGACGGTTACCTAACCCTGTGCATGGTCATTCATGCCCTAGTCACCTCTTGGCTGGATTATTGCAGTGCACTCTATATGGGGCTAACCTTGAAGAATATTTAGAAACTGCAGCTGCTGCAGAATGCAACAGCATGCACAGTTCTTGGAGCTCCTTGAGCTGCATGTGTAATACTGCTACTCACAAGCTGCATTAATTACCATTTTACTTCTAGATCGAAGCCAAGGTGTTGATTGTTACCTTTAAAGCCTTACATGGCATGGATCCATGGTATCTGAGCAACTGTCTCTACTCCCATAGGAGTAGCCTGCCTACTCATGCCAGCGGAAGAGATTTGCTATCGATCCTGTTTCTAAGGAATTTCAGCAAATGTGTTCAAGGAGAAAAAGCTTTTCCACTGTAGCCCATCCCTTTGGAGCTCTCTACTACCAGAAGTGAGAATTACTTTCTTCTTTCCTCCCTTCCTTTTGGCATTGCAGAAGGGCATTAAAATATGAGTTTGCCAGTTGGACTAGAACCCCTAGGGATGGCATACCGCTGGACGTGACTGACAGGGTAAGAAGACTTCATCTCCATCATATACTTCTTTTAGTTCTGGTTTTAGTTAGTTTTGTAATCTTAATCTATGTATTTTTAATGTTTTAATATTTTAATTATTTTTCTACTTGTTCTATAACTTATAAGCCATCCAAAGTCACCTTATACTATACAAATTTAATAAATATCTAGAATTTCTAAATCTAGAATAAATATCTAGAACTTCTAAATATCCAGAATATCTAAATTTAATAAATATCTAAAAATTTAAAACATTATCTAGAATGCTTCTGGTTGGGACACATAGAGGATTTTTTTTTTTCTTTTGCAGAAGTTTCAGTTTCTTTTAAATAGAAAAAGAATAAAGAATTTCTAATATATGTCCTTTTCTGTCTCTGTCTCTATCTCTTCTTCTCTCTCCCTATCCCTCTACCCCATCTATTTTTTCTGATACTGCCTATATATAGAAATGAAAATTAAGTATTTTTCAGTTTAAATTGATTATATGATAATTTTGCATTTCTGTGTAATAAAAGCTCAAAAGATCAAGTGTATAACTGAAATGTTGAGAGACATCCCTTTTCAGAAAGTCTGGTTTATTTGTGAAGAAGAGCTTCTTCTAAGCATTGAGATAAATAAATGCAAATGCTTATGCCCAGGCTGAAACTGAAATTCTAAACTTCTACCTAGGAATTAGATTAATTACCAAATAGGCATGTATTGAATTCTGATTGTAAACTTACATGTAGGTCTCATTCAAAATGTTTGAGATGTTTCAGTATTGGATGAAGACTTTTCACTTGCTCACTATAATTGCAGCATGTTATATTTTCCACTTCTAGCTCTAGCTCTGCCTTTTTAAAAATACCCTAGTTTCCAATTTCGAACCACATCTGGAAACAGGATTAAAGGCAATAAAGTAGGTATTAATACTAGATTTGAACTTAAAAACTGGTTCAGTTCTAGACTAGGTTTATATTAATAAGAGTATTGTGTGAATCCAGTCTATTAAGCTTGCAGCAAAATTGGGTTCATGATGATGATTTACTAAATTTGGCTGCTGCCTGATTAAAAACAAGAAAAACAACAAGAGACAAAGAAAAATTATAAAACATGGCAGAATGAATGTGGTTTCTTCCCCAAACCCCAAAAACTTTAACCTTAGACTGTCTACTATTGACCTCACCCCCTTCCTAAGAGGCTTGTAGGGGGCGTGCATAAGTGCACCAATCGTGCCTACCGTTCCTGTCCTATTGTTTCTTTTTATTTTTCTTGTAAGTATCCATCTCATGTATTCAAAACTATGTTTATTCTTATACCTGTATCTTGTAAGCGTTTGACAAATAAAATAAATAAATAAAATGACAAAACCAGATAGGAAAAAAGAAAAGAACCCACATAGTTTAAAGAGGGCTTCCATCACCTTTGCCAAAGGCCTGGGCAAAGAACCAAGTCTTCAAGAACTTTCAAAACACTAATGGGTGGGGAGGGGTGTTCAAATCTTGGGAGATTCTCATTCCAGAAAACAGGCACCTCTGCAGTTGCTGCCATAAAGAACTAATATCAATCCAAAATAAACATTGAACAGAATGTCACAGAGTTGATAAATATAACCCAAATTTCAGAAATTGTTCAAAAATAGAAATGTCAGTTTTCCAATAATGACAGATTTAAATTTATTATTTTTTAATGAAAAGGTTTATTTTAAAGAGTTGTTAAATTCTGCCATGCTTTTATCTGGAAGAATGTAGAGATCATTAAGAGTGGGTGGTATATTGCTTACCCAATCCAAATCAAATTATCGCTTTTATTCCTGAGAAGTCATCACACAAATTTTTCATTCTCATAAGTTAGGGTACTAGTTTTCAACACATTCCAAGTTGTGTGCTGACTTATCTTAAACTTCCATTTAGAATAGAGTAATGCAAAATATATTCCTTTACGATTCTTACTTTGAAACATGGAGTGCTCATACTTTTGGAGTGCTCCTATTTGGCACCCAAGGAGGAGCTATTCTGCTAAAAACAAGTTTATAGTTAGTCTGTCAAACCACTTTGAAAGTAATTTTCGTCAGAATGATTTTTCCTAAGTCAAAGGAAAAAAACCCTTTTCAATCATCCTGTGTTCCAGGCAAAAGAAGGAATATAAAAACCTGAGTACAGTAGGTAAACTTAACAATATTATATTTTGAAGGCTTTTCTATAAATAATTCAGTTGGTAGAAGCTCTTCAATAGTTGTGCTTCTATGTCTTTCAGGGGGATAATTTTAATTTATATCAGTTGAGAGTCTATTCTCAGTAAAGAAAATGTAATTTTCACTCCCATGAGCGACAATTTTTTTTGTAATATAGGAAGTTATTGGCATGAAAAAGTTATGCAAAATATCTCACTCTTTTCTTCTAAACAAAGTATTAAATAGTCATCCATGTGGGGTAGATTTCTTTATTTTAGAAAGATTTCCAATTTTTAATAAAATGTGGCTACAGAGAGTTAGTAAAACAAATTTCTGATGAGAGAACTACATGTTTTTAAAATATCCATCTACCATCTCTGTGTCTGTGTTGTCATCTATTTAGCTATTTAGCTAATAGCTACCTATCTACCTGAATATTTATCAGATTGTAATATTATGGGTTAGAAATTTAGTTAGCCTATGACTATCACTAATTTTTTAGACCTAGAGTGTTGTGTCCGCGAAATGATGCCAGGAGTCGGTGACTTCAAATCATGCTCTTTATTTGAGGTTGGAACCGAACTGGGGCAAAGGGAGAAAGATCGCAGCTTTTATTCTTTTAGCCGTGGCAGCCGCGGCCAATGGCACCGCTTTGAATCTCCCGCGATCCGAATGGACCAATTGCGGGAGATTCTTAGCGAGCCAATCGGCGCGGCTCGCCTGACCAATCAGAGTGCCCCGCGCTTTGGCCAATCAAAGCGCGGGGATCTCAAGAATGCTAATTAAGGACAGAACACCCCTCCCCTCTTGGTTCAGTCCTTACGTCGCGTAGTCACGTAGGTAGGCGGGGCTCCGTCTGAGCCTACTGGACCTGCGCAGCTCAGTCGTAGGTTGGATCCCAGCCGGTTCGGTCGGGATCTCTGTTGCTTCTGCTGCCGTCGTGGGAACCGGCTGATCGATCGGGCCGGGTCGCTCTCCATAGCTCCCTCCTGGGCCTCCCGGGTTGGTTGAGCTGCGGGTTTCGCCACTCCCGCTCGGTCTTTCTGGGTCGGTCGAGCTGGCCTGGCTGTCTCTTCCTGGCGAGGGGTCGTGATGGCTGCTTTCCGGTCAGTACGGCTGGTTTATTCTTCTTTGGTTTTGGTTCCCTGGGTATTTCCTCCCCCCTTGGTTTGTGTTGTGGGGGTTGGTTTCACCTGTTTGTGCGTCGGTGGTCTCTTGGTTGGTAGTCCTCAACCTTAGTTGGTCGATGTGGCGTTTCCACGCTCGTCCGTCTGCTGTTTGTAGCCGATACGAGTGTGGGCCTGTTATTTGTGTGATGACGGCTGGTATCCATAGTGGGTCTCCCGTCAGGTTTCTCGCGTATACGGGGTCGCCGGGTGCGAAGGTTCAGTGTTTGTTGTTTGAGTCTGGGGGCTTCTCCGGGTTATACGTGGGGTGTAACCTGTCGAGTGGGGACCTTAGTTTCCTGCCCATTAATAGTTCGGCTGGGCTCTTATTGGTTGTGGTATTTGGGGTTATGTGTTGGGTGAAGAGTAGTTTGTTTATTTTCTCCTGGATCTCCCCGTGGTCTATTTTCCGGATGGTCTTCTTAGTGAATTGGACCATCCGTTCCGCCCCACCATTAGCCTCCAGGTGCGCCGGTGCTGTCAGCGCGTGGCGGATGCCCCTTTCCGCTAGGAATTTTTTGAATTCCAGCGAGGTGAATTGGGGCCCGTTGTCGGAAACGACAACGTCTGGGAGGCCGTGTGTTGCAAAGAGTTTGCAGAGTTCCTTGATCACGGCCTCCGTGGTTGTTGTCTTCATGTTGCTTACCTCCAGCCAGTTGGAATAAGCGTCAACTGTTATGAGGAAGGTGTGTCCTTTTGTGGGCCCGGCGAAATCTATGTGAATCCTAGACCAAGGTCCCCTTGGGGTTTCCCACTCTAGGACGGGTGCTGTGGGTGGGCTTGGCCTAGTTTCCTGGCATCGTTGGCACTTTGCTACCCAGGCCTCTATTTCTTTGTCCATCCCTGGCCACCAAGCGTAACTTCTGGCCAGGGCTTTAGTCCTAACGATGCCAGGGTGCCCCTCGTAGAGCAGTTCCAGAACCTTCCCTTGTAGCTTTTCTGGAATGACCACCCTATCCCCCCATAGTATGCACCTTTTAATAACGAGAGTTCCGTTTGGCGGTTTCGGAATGTTTTGACGGACTCGTCGTTGTCCCTTTCCGGCCACCCTTTCTCTACCCAATGCAACACCCGTGCCAGACGTTTGTCTTTATTAGTCTCTCGGGCAATGTCTGACGCGGTTATGGGCAGGTTGGGTAGAGTCTCTATGCTGAGGGTGGTCGTCGTGGGTGCTGGGTCGGTGTCAGGTTCCGGTAGCGGCGAGCGGCTTAAGGCGTCTGCATGGGAGATCGTCTTACCCGGTCTGTGTATGAGTCCGTAGTTGTAGGCTGCCAGGAACGCGGACCACCTTGTCATTCAGAGAGACAGAATGTTCGGGGTGGCCCGGTTTCCTGCAAGGATTCCCAACAGCGGCTTGTGGCCGGTTATGATGGTGAAAGTCCGGCCGTAGAGGTACTCGTGGAATCGTTTTACGGCGGCGACGATAGCCAGAGCCTCTTTGTCCAGCTGGCTTTAGTTCCGCTCCAGTTTGGGGAGGGTCCTTGAAAAGAACGCGATGGGCGCTTCTTTTCCGTCGGGGAGGGTATGGCTGAGGACAGCGCCAACGCCGAAGGGTGATGCGTTGCATGTGACGGCCAGAGGTAGGGTCTCGTTGTATTGTATAAGGACGGCGTCCGAAGTGAGGAGGTCCTTTGTTCTTTGGAAGGCGGCTTGCTCGCGTTTCCCCCAAGTCCAGGTCGCCGCCTTGTCCAGGAGCCTATGCAGGGGCTCTGCCGCCGTCGCCTTTTGGGGTAGGAAAACATTGTAAAAGTTCAGTAGCCCCAGGAATGCCTGTAGTTCCGTCTTCGACTTGGGTGTGGGGGCTTCTTTGATGGCCTTGATTTCTTTGTTTGTGGGGTGAATGCCGTGACGGTCTAGGAGGTATCCTAGGAATTCGACCCGTTCCGTGCATAGCTGGCATTTCTCCCTCTTGACTTTTAGCCCGGTCTCTTTAACTTTGGTTAGGACCTCCCTTAGGCGACCCTCTAGTTCGGCTTGGTTGGTTGCCGACACTAGGACATCGTCGAAGTAAGGTACCACCCCCTTGATGCCTTGCAGTAGTCTTTCCATTAGGCTTTGGAATATTCCCGGTGCCACGCTGACTCCGAATTGGAGTCAGTTGCATTTAAATGCCCCCCGGTGGGTGACTATGGTTTGCGCTTCTGCCATTTGCTCGTCGACTGGCAACTGTTGGTATGCCTGGGCGAGGTCGAGCTTGGCGAAAACCTTGCCCCCTCCCAGTGAGTGCAGTAGGTGTTGCACTACTGGGACGGGGTAGGCGCTTTGTTGTAGCGCGCCATTTAGGGTGGTCTTATAGTCCCCACAGATCCTCACCGACCCATCGGGCTTGATCGGGGTGACTATGGGGGTCTCCCACCGGGCGTGGTCTATGGGCTGTAGAACCCCTTGCTTGACGAGCTTGTCAATTTGCTCGTCTATCTTGGGTTTAAGTGCGAATGGCACCCGCCTTGGTTTCAGGCGTTTGTGGGGGACGCTTGGGTCTAGGTTGAAAGATATAAGGGGCCCTCGGTACTTGCCTAGGTTTTCGTCGAAGACCTCTTGGAATTCCCAGGCCAGTTGATGCTCCCAGGTGTTGTCGGTGACGTGGTCGACTCCCGTGACTGCGATGCCGAGCGGGGCGAACCATTGCAGTCCCAGTAGGCTTGGGCGGTTGCGGTCGACGATTGTCAGGGGAAGTCTTTCGGTGTGCCCTTTGTATGTGATGTTGAAGTGTTTGGTTCCGACTACCGGGATGCGGTTTCCCTGGTAGTCCTTTACAATGAGTCTCTGGCTGTCTAGGCTCCTCCTTTGGAGGGTAGGCACCAGGCGCTTTATTTCATGCCATGCTATCATGGAGAGGTAGGACCTGGAGTCCACCTCCATTTTGCATGGCTGGCCCTCGATGCCTACCTCCACGTGGACCTTCCGGGCATCATTGGTTATGGCGTGGCCGATGGTGACCGTCTGATGGGTCTCCTCTCTTCGCCGGTTATCGCCGCCTCGTAGGGATCATCCGTTCCGGTCCCATCTGTTGTCCGAGGGGCGATCTCTGGTCCGGGGTGGTGTGCTCTCTCTCCTCCGGTCGCTCTGGTCCCATCGTGCCGGGCTGCGATTCTTCTTTAGGCGGCAGACACGGGCGATGTGTCCCTTCTTGTCGCAATGCCGGCAGATCGATTCGAAAAACCAGCATTCCAACCTGGGGTGGTCGCCGCCGCAACCGGCACAGTTGGTCCTTGACTTATGACCCCGCCGGTTCCGTGAGTCGCGGCCTGTCTGGAGGCGATGGATGTCTTCCTCGTCATCTGAAGTGCCCGATGCCGAGTGGAAGTCGCCCTGGTGGGTGGTCGTCTCGGGTTGGGCCTCGGTCAACCTCGCCGGGTGGTTGTTTCCGCTGCGGTCCCCAGTGTTCGGTCTGCGCATGCGGTCGGCAGAAGTTCGGGTTGCTTCGGCGGCTGCAGCTGCGGTGAGGGTGTCTGCTAGGCTGATGTTGCCCTTGGCCATCAGCCGGCTCTGGAGGACAGAGTCCCACAAACCGAGCACGATTCTGTCTCGCAGGGCGTTGTTCAGGTTGTCGAATTCGCAGAGCCCCCCTAGGCATCGCAGCTCGGCGACGAAGTCGCTGAAGCTCTCACCCGACCTCTGGTCCCGACGGTAGAATTCGTTGCGTCGGATCAGGATGGGTACCTCTGGAGCGTAGTGCCGCCGAAGTATTGGCTCGAGGACGTCCCAGTCCATCGCGGTCGCATCGGCGGGTTTGGCAAGCGCCTTGGCCATCTTGAAGACCTCAGTCCCGCAGTGGGTCAGGAAGATGGCGCGCTTCATGGGGCCGGTGGTGTCCTTCAGGTCGCTGCACTCGAGGAACATGCGGAATCGGTCGGAGTACGATTCCCAGTCCTCGGTGGCGGGGTTGAAGGGTGCGGGGGGTGCGATTTTCACCATCGCGGTGGTTCGTCTGGCTTCCGTCAGACACGTGGTTCGGTTCAGGGTCTGGATCCCATCCTCGTCGCCAGTGTTGTGTCTGCGAAATGATGCCAGGAGTCGGTGACTTCAAATCATGCTCTTTATTTGAGGTTGGAACCGAACTGGGGCAAAGGGAGAAAGATCGCGGCTTTTATTCTTTTAGCCGCGGCAGCCGCGGCCAATGGCACCGCTTTGAATCTCCCGCGATCCAAATGGACCAATCACGGGAGATTCTTAGTGAGCCAATCGGCGCGGCTCGCCTGACCAATCAGAGTGCCCCGCGCTTTGGCCAATCAAAGCGCGGGGATCTCAAGAATGCTAATTAAGGACAGAACATAGAGAATGAGCTCTGCCCTGGCAAAATTTTAGCAATCAGAAGAAAGGCAATATTCAATCAAGTATTTGTAATTTACCATATTTAGCCATTAAGTTATTCCTGTCCCCTACAATAAATATCATTTTCAGGTGACAGAAGATTTGCAAAGATGCAACACAGGTAATCCTAAACTTATGGCCACAATTGAACCCAAAGTTTATGCTGTTAATTGAGAAATTTATTAAGTGCGTTTTGAATCATTGCAGTTGTTAAATTAATAACATGGTTGTTAATAATATGGTTTCCCCATTGACTTTGCTTATCAGAAGGTCGAAAAATGTGATTACATGACTTCTATTACATGAAACTGTCATAAATGTGAATCAGTTGTCAAGCATTCGAATATAAATCATGTAACCATGGGGATGCTAAAACAGTTGTAAGTGTGAAAAATAGTCATAAGTCACTTTTTTTCAGTGATATTGTAACTTTGAATGGTCCTTTAATGAACTGTTCTAAATAGAGGGCTACTTGTTGCTAACAACAAAATAAACTGAAATATCAAAAAGAACTAAGTTAATAAATGATGAGATGAAACAATGTGTCCCAGAAAAACTGCATATCTGATATCCATTATTCTCAGAAATAAACAGGACAGCTGTTCCACCAAGTAAAATAAAATCTGTCCATTTCTTTTATTGCAACTTCAAGATTAGCAATCCTGGGAAATCAGGTAACTCATGTTCAATCAATCAAATTAATAAGTTTGAAGTTTTTTTAGTATTTTGAAAAAAGATATATATTTGATTTTTTTAAGCCTTTAATGTATTTTCTAAGAAATACTAAGTAGCCTAAGTATCTTATATTATTTTAAAAATTACCATACTGGTTATAATGGGGCATATATAACCTTATGGACTTTTGTGTTACATTAAATATATTTACTTTTTCAAAGAATTATACTTTAAAAAAGCTAATCCTGTTTTTTTGTCACACAGTAGGACACATCCCTTATATGATGCAATGTATCAGGACTCTAGAACAGTTCTCAAATTTCCTGAAAGTAGAAACCATAATTATATAAATAAATTATGCCTGTGAGTCTTATTTTCTGTTAACTGCCTGAACTAGGCCCTGCAGTTTTCTTGGCAAGATTTCAAAAATGGGTTGCCATTGCCCTTCTCCTTGAGCTGGGAAGGTGATTTGCCCAAATTTGCCCAGCCTTTGTATCTAAGGCAGGACTAGAAGTCACTGTCATCTGGTTTCTAACTTGGCACCTTAATCATTATATCAAATTGGCTTGAACCACAAATAAACATCCAGAAAAATTTAAAGATTAAACAAACATCCATCTTCCCACATTTCCATCTTTTAAGAATGGAAGTTCACATGTATTGGAAAAAGAAATAATTATAATTGCATTGTTTATGTTCTCATTTGTCAAAAGGACACCCTTTTGTGCTACTTTCATTTTGCAAAACTGGAAAGTCAGTATAATTCCAATGGGTTTCTGGTGTAGAAAGTGATCTTTGACTACTTTGGTAATTTATCATTATTTATTTTTTATTTTGTATATATTTTGTATCATTAGAGTGTACGTGTTTGAAAATATGCAAAAAAATCCTTTTTATACATACATTGTATTTCTCTCCAATATCCGAATGAATGACAGAAATATAGTTAGCAGTTCCTAATATGGAAATACAGGCTAAGTTGATGTAGTGTAGTAAGCTAAATATTGATTTGATTTATTGGCTTAACTAGTTGTACAGTGCTAAGCAATGGTTTACTCCAGTGGTTCTCAATGTGGTTTGCAGACCCCTGGGAGGCATGATGTCACAACAGGGAATCCATAAAGGTTTGGACAAATGTTATGGTTTAAATCTTAAATTAAGTCTTGGGGGTCCGTGGCCCTGGTTCATGGCCACAAAACATATTTAAAGGGGGTCTGTGATAAAGAAAAGGTTGAGAACCACTGGTTTACTCAATAGGCTATACTTAAACCAAGCAGGATTTAAATTGATTATAAACCCAGTAAAAAGAACATCTTTATTGAGTTTTTGTATTTTACATTACTCCATTTTTGCAGACATATAATTATGGAAGTCATCAATAGTAAGCCAAATAATTATTTACTTACACACTCAAAGGATGGGGCATCAAACTAGCCACTAAGTATAAGTCTAGGATATCGCACAAACAATATATTGTTTATATATTATAAATATATATTTATATATATTTACAATATATTTATATTATATTGTATATATTAGTATTAAGTATCTAATATCTGAACAAAGCAAACTAAATATAGAAATTAAATGAATTATAAGAAAAAAATTACACTATAACCCTTCAGTATTCCCACTGATTAATACTCAAAACAAAGTAAAACAAGTAAAACAAATTCTTTTGTATTCCTGTAAACTATGCACAAAACACATGAAGAGCATTCAAAGAGCAATATTTGATTATATACAGCCTTGATAATGATTGTATATTGCCTTTATTAAAATTAACACTGAGGTCAGGAGATTTATGAGTTTTGTAGCAGATTTATTTTAATAAAAATGGTCATTTTTCTAAAATAAAGAGTCCAATTAACCAATGCCTAGCATCCAACTGATGTTAATGATGGTTCCATTCACAATGACTATGTCTACAATCTAATACAGATGGTTTACATTAGGAATAGTGGACTATGTGGGGGGGGGGGGAGTTGTTCCTGGTTTTAACTTGACTATCCAGAGAGACAGGAAGGAAAATTATGAAATAAATTGATTGTGGTTTCATGTATCAGAAGAAAGCATGACATCTCAAGAAAAATGCAGGCATTTTTTTTTTTAAAAAAACAATGCTATAATGAAGCTAGCTTCCAGTGATTTAGGGTTGGCATATTCAACAGAAAACAGGGCTGAAACTTTAATGCAGAATATATCACTCTATGCTAGTTACATGCAAAGCTGTATTTATGGAAATATTCTTTTCTGCATAGTATAACTATTTAATGTTTACGAGTCCTATTTTCTACTGATTGCCTTGCCTCCAAATAGAGATTTCCAGATCAATTTTCTTACAAAATCGTAACAACAGTATCCTTAAAGGCCAACACTTTATCCTTTCCCAGGATAGTTTTTATCAGGCTAGTAAAAATGACTTTTGCAATGTTTACATTGGAGAATGTCCCACTGAAGCTACTTTTAATGTCATATAATAGGTAATACAAAACAAAAACTATTGAAGACTTTGATCCTTAGAAAAGTTAAAAATAAGGCTTTTAAAAGGTTTTTAAAAGGCTGTCAGTAGGGAAGTTGGCTAGATGTAAGCATTAAGAAGTTGCAAACAATCTTTAGATACAGGGGTGGGATTCTACCAGTTTGGACTAGTTCGATAGAATCGCTTCTTACGATTCTGTGCAGTTCAGAGAACTGGCAAATTGCACCCAGTGGCTAGCTCCTCCTCTCCCCACCCGCCCCACCCATTCATTCCTTATTTTGCACGCACACCATCCAACTTTGTGTTGTGCCTTTGCCTAATTTTTGGTAAGTTGCTGTTTTTCCTCCCCCCCATGATCAGCTGTTCCAACTATCAGCTGTGGCGCATGATTTAGATTAGCTAGAGAACAGAAATCATGGGATTTCTTGCTTTCTAGCTGATCTAAATCGCTGTTGTACTGCTTCACCTTCACCCTGAGGAGGTTTCCCTGAGGTCCAGTTGGAGGTGGTATTCAGGAGGTTGGGGCAAAATTTTTTTACTACCAGTTGTGTGGGTGTGGCTTGGTGCATGGGCATGGCAGGGGAAGGATACTGTGAAATCTCCAGTCAGAGGTGGTATTTGCTAATTCTCTGAACTACTCAAAATTTCTGCTACCAGTTCTCCAGAACTGGTCAGAACCTGCTGAATACCATCTCTGGGTTGTGGGGGTGGGTGGGGGAGAAATGGCTTGAGAGCAGAGTTGAACCTTCCTTAGGACTGAGGCTTCTGTTTTTCAGTGCAGGCAGCAGATTACAGAAAGGTAGATCTGTGAGTGACTCTGTGATTCTGCAAGCAACTCAATCTGCGTGCCTGCTTTGCCTGATTTTGGATAAAAGTTGCTCTCTTTTTTTAAAATAAAAAATTCAATATTTAGGCCATGCCCACAGAACCAGTTATTAAGTAATTTGAATCCTACCCCTGTTTAGATACCATACATTGTTGCACAGAGGTACAGCTTTAAAATTAAAAACATTAAGAACAACAGCCTTTGATTTTAATTATGGTTTATATATGATGTTTCTTATTAAATACTTTTTTCATTTTGTCTTTCTGTATTTTATGATCTAAATTTAGTTTGGCCCATAGCCCAAAAGAAATGTATTAAGCAACTCTCAAATTCGATGCAACTTTTCTCAAGTTGTAGTAATTTGATGGTTGGTTTTAATTAGATTATACCTTTCTTTCATTGGCATCCAATAATGGGCAAACTGCAATATGATACTATTAACTTTAGATAATTTTTTTCATTTATCCTTTGGGAGCATTTTTATTTAAAGTTAGTATTTATTTTAAAATAAATTAAATCTGAGATTAGTTTATACATGTTTTTGGCATGCCTTAAATTGGTACTATGGTGAAATAGATTATCAAGGAATTATGTATGTATGTAAACAAATTTTATCTTGCTCTTCAGTGCAAGTGTTCTTAGCTAATAAGTTTGAAAATTGTCTTTCATTCTTCCCCTGTTAAGTAGATTAATATAGGAAATACAACACAAACAGGGTGAAGCATTTAATGTGGTTTGATTTACCTCAGCATAAACCCCCCCATAGCATTTAATAACTGAGAGGCAATTAACCATAATTGGTTATCTGTGGTTTGTTCTCAGTTTAAAGCGTACCAATCATCATTAAGCAATGCCATGACTCTGAATTCAAATTTAAAGTTAGTTTTTTTTAAATAACAATTTTTCTCAGAAAAACAATTCATGTGCAGAGTGGTCATAAAAGTGATGCACATCTGCAGAGCCATCTTCAGTTCTCCATTTTTAAATTTTTTGAAGGTAGCTTGTGGGGAGATCTTCAATTCAAAAACAAAAACCTGAAAAAAAAAATTTCTTCTACCAAACATCCCAGGATGGCTTCAGCCCTAACTTTTTTCATCTAAAAATAAAGAACAAAACCTTTGGTCAATAAGCCATTGCAAATTTTGCTGAGGTACTAATTAAAAAGAAAAGAGATTGCAAATTATAACTGGGTCTCTTTGTTAGACATTCGTGGTGTGACTATCAGCCGTGATTAATATTAAACCATAATCAGTATGATATGTGAACAGTAATAAACAGTTTAAAGTCTCTTAGTAAGATTGCAGCATATATTTACCTAAAATTAAAGAGTAGAGTAGATTATAGCACTTAGACTGATATACCACTTCACAGTGCTTTACAGCCCTCTTTAAGTGGTTACAGAGTCAGCATATTTCCCCCAACATTTTAGGTCTTCATTTTACTGACCTCGGAAGGATGGAAGACTGAGTCAACCTTGACTCAGTGAGACTTGAACTGCTGGCAGCTGGCAGTCAGAAGAAATAGCCTGCAGTACTGCATTCTAACCATTCCACCACCATGTTACTACTCTATGTTACTCAAGTATAGCTTTATATAATCTTGGTACAGTAATCACAATCTTCCAATAACTTCCCAGAACACGTGGTAAAATATAATTTATACTTTGAAAGAAGGACTTCTGCATGCAAACAGAATTCTGAGGTAATTGTGATAAATATGAATATATAAAGTTGGAGCAACATATATGTTAAGACTGAAGTATTCTTTTTAAATGTAAATCAAGAAAATATTTAAATTGATATATTGAATATATACTAAGATGGACATCAAAGGGTTTCAAAAACAGAGCATTTGGATTATTTTCTAAGAAAAATTATAGCATTTTTTCTCTCTCTGAAATGGAATTACTATAATTAATTAGCAAAAAACACTTACTTTAAACCTAGCTGTTTGGTCTATTATTGGTGTTGAGAATCTGTTAATCATTAGCAATCAAATAGTTGGTATATATGACACACTGGCAAAATCCCTTCAGAATTATTTAAATAATGAAATAGATGGTCAAGATTCCAAGTAATAGATTCATCTCAAGCAATACTCCAAAGCAGGCACATTGCTCAAAGAATAGTTTTATTGGTATATCACATTGGCATAGAGCTGGTAAAAACTGACTCTAAAGGTTCCCATGGTTTTCATTGAATTAAAAATAAAAGTTCTCAAAACAATCAGTCACATGGTCCAATCCTGTCTGGTTGCCTGGTGATATTACTCCACCTTTCTGTGACCAGGTATGGGAATGTCTTTGGTTCCCAAGGAAAATGTTTGTTTTGGCTACAAGTTGCCAGCTATCTAAAATCCCTCCTCCCTATCCCTCAGCTCCATTGTGGCAACACTGAAACTGTCAAGATGGCTTCCATCAGGTCAGCTTCAGGGGTGACATAGGCTTCTTTACAAACAAATTCTGAAACTTGCTTCAACCATGTACCATATTTTTCAGACTATAAGATGCTCTGAAGTATAAGACGCACCTAGCTTTTGGGAAGGGAAACAAGAAAAATCCATCCCCTATTACCACCTCCATGCACCCCATTTTCAGCATCTGCATCCCATTTTTGGTCTTTATGTGGTCCATTTTCAGCCCATTTCGATTGCTGCCCAAACCAGTCTTAAAATGGGGTGTGTGGAGGCTGAAAATGGGGCATGTGGAGGCCGAAAACAAGATACGGAGGCTGAAAATGGGGGTGGAGGTGGCAAGAGGCAATGATGGTCCCTGCAGCCGGAAACAGCTGGTCGTTGTGAGGCAATTCCAACCAACAGTCAGCTGCTTGTGTTCAATCAGGTTGTGCTAAATCCGACCAGGCTCTTTGCTGTTTGCTGCAAAGGAGGCAAATTGCTGGGAGGCAGAAGCCAAAGGTTGGGGGCCAGCGGGTGGGCAGGGCTCTTTGGCAACATTAGCAGTATAAGACGCACAGACATTTCCACTCACTTTGGGGGGGATGCGTCTTATACACCATAAAATATGGTAACCAATGCTCTTCAAAGCTTTTTTTTAAAGCTGTCATTTAAATATTCCATGACTCTTTTCTAACTGTATCTATCAATCCTAAGAGGAAAAGTTCTGGGTTCAATTGAGCATCAGTCTGTATCAATGTGTATCTTTAAGTCCATTTTAAAAAAACTTTTTTACATTTCCACCCAGCATGATAGAATATCTCTACATGTTTTTTACATTTGCATTCCACAGTGGAATGTCTTTATATATTTTAGATAATTTATCTGGCATCATGTACCAACAATCCATCATTTTATAAAAAATCTCTTTAAGACATAACATACTGTAAATTTCAACCCTTTTGTACACATATTTTTCCAGTGATCCATCTGTATACTATAACCAAAATCCTTAGCTTACTTTATCATACATTATTTAAGCTGTATTCTGCTTTAAATTTTAACAAAAGTGTATACTTTTTAGCAATTTCATCTTTACAAATATATCATACAACTATATTCTAATTCTGCTTTTCTTTGTTCTATACCATAAGTGTTTTATCCAGTTTAAAATCTTTTGATAACTAAATGTGAAACCTTGACAACTACAGTATGTCCTTCCATCATTAGTTGGTCTCTTGATTTAATTTTATATTCTCCTTGATAATTCTCCAATAATTAGTGATTCATTAACCATTTATCTTAGCCTGTTATTTTTCTTCTATAAAACACCTCTTCTGTTGAAATCCACAGAGGTGTTTTGGGGCATAGTCTGGGAAAGTCTTCAAATTTTAAATGGCCAATATATACAGGTGATTTTCAACTTATGACCATAATTGAGCCCAAAATTTATGTCGCTAAGTGAGATATTTGTTAAGTGAGTTTTACCCCATTTACAACTTTTCTTGCCACAGTTGTTAAGTGAATCATTGCAGCTGTTAAGTAAGTAACATGTTATATGAATCTGGCTTCCCCACTAACTTTGTTTATCAGAAGGTTGTAAAAACTGATCACATCATCATAGGACACTGCAGCTGTCATAAATATGAACCAGTTTCCAAATGTTCAAATTTTGACCACATGACCCTGGGGATGCTGCAATGTAAGTATGAAAAATAGTCATAAGTCTCTTTTTTCAGTGGCATTGTAACTTTGAATGGTCACTAACCGTTGAAGACAACCTGTATATAAATAGCCAGAAGTTTGGGACATGGGTCAATTTATTTTTTTAATTATAAATAGTCCCATGAAAATAAAATAATCTTTCCTTATCTTTCTTCCAAAGGACTTGGAAGATTTTTCATACTGACTATTTCCCACCTTCTTTTGGTGGTTCTTCAATCTTTTCCAACAAAATCCTTTCCAAATGTCTTATATTTCAACTCCAGTTATTCCTAGCCAGTATGGCCTATGGCTTACTAAAGATGATGTTTCAATCCAATTTATCTGGAAGGCATCATATTATGGAAAGTTTGCTTAGCTTTGTGGGCTTCATCAAGATCAAAGGATCTTCTTTTGTTGATGGGTCCAATTTCCCCACATCATCATCAGTAAATATATGTAGTAATACAGATGTATTGGTTTGTGGGAGAAAGAAATATCCTGATACTATAATGGGACTACCCAAAATGACACCAAAGTCTGAGTAAGCTTTTAAGCTCTCCAGAATTGTTCATTGGGTGAGAATATGAAGAAAAGAACTCAGCCCCTCCCCCCAAAAAGCAAGGAAGTTTAGTTACACCTGCAGGACACCTGAAATTGAAATTAATCTTGATAAAGTTTATATACACTGAGCTTATCCTTATGTACTGCTTACTATAGAACATTGATCTTTTAATGAACTCTACCTGGGGTACCAAACCAAGAGTCCTTAAGACAACAGCTTTAGCTCTTTGCGACTTGGCAGGTGAATATACCTGGTTAGTTTGGTATAAATCAGCACACTCTGGGTAAGTAGATGTTGCTCTGAATAGAGCTAGCAGAATTATTACCATATACTTTAAACCTGTCTAGAAAAGATTTACCACTTTGCTAGCATTGCCCTGCTGCTGTCCGCAGAAAAGCAGCACCATACAAAGAAAGGCTTAAATCATCTATAAATCTAGATGGATCCAGACGTCTCTATGGCCTTCAACCAGCTCAGCAGAGAAAATCCAGGAAAAGCTTCCTTAAGTTGACAGACTTGAAGAACTTGAAAGTGGAGTGAACCTATGGAAAACTACAAAGAAACAATGACGATGACATCACAAATGTCCACAACATCATCAGTGACTATCAAGTATCAACCGTCTCCCCCAATGAAATACGTGACATTTCCCACATCGGCCCAGAGTTCAAAAACAGTCACAACTCGGTGGCCCCATGCTTTTGCACGGTCATTTGGAAAAATGAATCAAGCAAACAAAAATTAATTTACACTATAAACTCACTTGCCAAGAGCAACGCCAACCATAAGAACCTTCATTCTCACCCAGACCTAACCTCACAGCAATGTGTACAATCCCGTGAACTACACTCTGAGCTCAAAAGACGTGGTATGGGGCGATGGTTATTGGGATGTAAGTTGAAGGTCTTGCTTTTGATACATTCTATGTGGTAGTAAATATATAGGTTAGTATTTCCTTGGAAATCACACCAACACCCAACATTAGGCATGCACACTCCTTACTTCCTCCAGACCCACTACTACATATCTAAAATGCAAACTACTCAACACAAGAAGCCTCACAAACAAAATGTGGTCACACCCACAGGGATTTGTGTCCCACACCACACCAAGGATGAGTTTGTAGCCTTAAGGGGGCAGTGGACTGAAAAAGTTTGGGAACCACTGCTCTGAATATAGAGCAATCCAGTAACTTCTGCTCTTTACAATTGTGGAGATATGCAGACAACAAGACAACATACATCTGCCTATTGTTCAGTGTATACTTGAGGATCTGATGGCAGTGCAATAGGACACAATTGTTGTGAGTTATGGGGCAAGATCTGTTTAATTTGTACATATTTTAATTTGGTATTTTAAACTGTTAAGTTATGATTTTCTCATTATATATTCTTTATCTCTGATCCCTTCTGTTAGTGATAATTGTTTATTTCATAAAATAGTAGGGAATGGAGAACAAAGAAGCTTGGCCATTACCACGCAAATTTGTGCACATCGTTTACTTTTCTCAAAGCTTTTTAAAATGAAGCATTAAATATTACTATTTAACATCTAGAGATAATTTATCAGCTTTCAGATACATTTTAATGAACATGAAAGGTCTTAAAATGTCCTGGCATTGTAACTGAGTTGTATCCTTTGAGACTATTTTAATTTTGGTATGTAAATTGTTGGTCAGCTTGGCCTTTTAGCCTACCAATATGATCACAAACTTCAGACATTCACTGGGCAAAAGATTTCTTTAAAATTAAATCTGTTCCAGTCTTGTACGTTTCTTACCCTTGCCCACCCCATACCCCTTGATTTTTGCATTGGCCATTATGCCAAGCTACTGCTGATATTTATGCTTCACCTGGCAAGAATATTTGAAACTTCAAAAGGTACTTATACTGCACTTCAAAGTTAAAGGCTTGGGGGGAAGAAAAAAAGAAAAGAAATGAAGAGCTTTTATATTTTAGCCTCACTATCAATAAAGTGCATTTAAAACTAAAATAAACAAGAAGTTGTCTTTTGTTCTGGGCCAATTAAAGAGGTAAGAGTGTTTGTAACATTTAAATGATTCATTTTTTTTCACCTAGAACAGATTTAATGAAAGAATCTAGATGAAATGTTGTTTTTTTCTCAAAAATAAAGCAGGAAGAAATTGCAGTGTGTCCGCATCATTATTAAATAAACTAAGTTTTTCTGTGAGCTAGTCCTTTAGTTTACAAAATAATATTGTAGAACATAACTACAAATTCCTAGTTTCATACTTAAGCATACTTCAAAAAGCAACTCAATTAATAAAATAAACATAGAGCAAAAGCATATCATATCAACTGAATATGAGCATATCAAGGTCAACTGAAAATTAAGCACAGAACTAGTCTATATCCTACATTTCTGTAATACTTCTATAAATTAAGTAGTAGTTACATGTAATGGGTTTTTTCTATTACAGTTCTTAGTGCCATTCATATATAGAGTCCTTCTGATTAGTCCAATTCTATTCCATGTCATGTAGTAATATAATTCTGTTAGCGTGTGAAAGGTAACTTTACTAAAGGTAACTTTGGATGACCTTAACTTTTTAGCCCTTGTTTTAATTTATTATATTGTGTTGCATATGTACTATGAGGCTGCACATGTATAATTTTTAATTTTTAATTATAATTTATATTTATGTTACAGTATAGGATAGAAGAATGTTTAATTTTAGATATAGTTTAACACATATTTTATATCGTATATTCACTCCAGTAATTGGTTTCTTTATCAATATTTTATGCAGCAAAGATAATGCCTGAAGCATTAAATAGCAATAGCACTTAGACTTATATACTAGTTCACAGTACTTTACAACCCTCTCCAAGTGGTTTACAGAGTCAGCCTATTGTCCCCAACAATCTGAGTCCTCATTTTGCCGACTTCAGAAAGATGGAAGGCTGAGTCAACCTTGAGCTGGCGAGAATTGAATTCCTGGAGTGAGCAGTGAGTTAGCCTGCATTACTTCATTCTAACCATGCTTATACAATATTGTTTACAAACAATGTGGTATAAATTTTCTTGGATTGTAGCTAGTTCAGCCATCCCCAAATTGATGCCTCCCATTGGATCAATAGAGAGTTCAGTAGTTGAAATCCAATACATCTAGGGGTCACTAGGTTGAAGAAAAATGGCTAGTTCATCAGATGCATAATATCAGTTGAAATGCTGTAATTTAAGAGATTTATTTATGATGCCAGAAAACTGTTTTGTTGAAATAGGCTAACACAATTGCCATTCAGGAATGCATGTTTATATACAAGATTCAGCCTCTCAGGAAAATATAAAAACAATGGTTTTCTTGGCCTGGTGAAAGATAACATGTTCAGATTGATTAGAATACTGATTTTTTTTTCATTGAAAGCTCCAAAGAACAAAAATATGAACATTCCCTTGAAGTCATTGCCAGAAAAAGTCAACACATTCAATCTTCAGCAGTTCAAAGATATTAATAATGTAGACTGATGGAGAAATATAAGGAAACAAATGTCTGCATACATAGTCATAAATGCCACATAGGAATTTGATTTCTGATCTGCCTAATTTATAGAAGTTCAATGTCCCACATTTTGTTGTCAAAAGTATTTTCAATATTCCCCAAAGCCTTCATTACTTTTGTTTTTTCCCCAGCTACTCTCTTCAATTAATTTGCACATTTATTCTGTCTAACTCAGTACTGGGTTACACATTTTACTCAGTACTGGGTATACATTTTACTTTGGAGTGCAGTGTTTTCTTCCAAGACTTGTATCCAGAACTTGTTAAGACTTTTGTTGCATGTATCCCTTTGGGATTTAGGGGTTCTGCTTGTTTGATTACATAATTTTCAGATTATACAGCAAATCCCATTAGGGGCATTTCAGAAATAATGTTTTATTATATGGCATAGTCTGTGGTGGAATCTGGAAATCCAAATGTGGAAGGCTAGATTTGAATTAAAGGACTCATTAACAAGCTAATTTTTGGAACAAATGCAGAGATGAGCAACCTTATTTTGTCAAGGACTGGGTTACTTAGTAATTTTGATGGAGTAATGTTAATTATATCTAAAGAAAACAGAGCATGATAAGAAAGCCAAAACTGTATGGGACCCAGGTCCAATCAATCAGGATAAAATCATGAACAATAATGGAATTAAAATGCTGAATGGCTAAAACATGAAGAGCCTTCTGGATTTAGTATCTGGGCATTTTAAGTTAAATAACATCAAACCTCATCAAATTAAAAAATGTGATTAATAAACAATACATCTGAAGAGTGAGAAAATTGCTAAAGGTAATACTGAATGGAAAAAATGCCATCAATACCTGGATCATAGATGTAATATGAAATTATTACTTGGACACAAGCTTTCTTGTTTTTCAGTCCAAAACTGTAGCTTTATTTCACACATATTACCTCTCTATGGTGATATTAATGCATTATTCATTCAGAAAAGGGCGCAAAGGTTTACTTCAATTCAAACAAACTGTTAAAGAAGAAAAGTGCATAGACTGATTACAGAAGAAACAGCAAGTTAAAAATGGAAACTTAATTAATGTGCAGGAAATAAAATATGAATATTGAAATAACATAATAACAAGAATGGAATACTGGCATGAAATTGCATTGCATGGTCAATTTTTGCAAAAGATTGGGGGAATAAATACAGGTACAACCTGTATTACAACTGGAACATTAAAAAAAATGAAGGCTTTATTATGGCTGCTAAAAAAGTAGCTATTTGAACTAATGCAATAAAAGCCACAATTGAAAAATTGTTAAATGATTCAAGATACAGATTGTGCAAAGAGGCAGAAAAATAGTAGATCATATTCTCAACTCATGCAAGAAGACTGCACAATAAATTACAAACAACAGTATAAAACAGCCTCCAAAATGTTATCATATGCCAGTAATGAAAAAATGGTGGGAACATAGAATTGAAAAGTAGTCAAAATTAAGCAGGCTAAAATATTACAGGATTTCCAAATACAAACTGAAAAACTCTTGGCTCATAATACACAGATTAAACTATGTTACAAAAGAGAAGGGTGGATAATTGATATGGAAATAGTAGGAGATACTACAATAGAAGATCATAAAGATCTTTCATAAGATCACAAAGTATGAAGATCTGAAAAATCAAAATTGAAATATTATAGCATAAACTGGCTGCAGTAGTCCCTGTGGTTATAGGCACACTGGGTGCCATACCAATAAAAACAGCACTTAGAAAATCTGCACTTTGATAAAGTTTCTATATATCAATTATAAAAGGCTGCACTGTTTGTATTTGGACATATACTACCTCTATACATTTGGACATATACTACCTCTATACATTATAACATAGATTCTTGGGAAGAACTTGATATATTTGAAGGCCAATATCAGATTAAAAAAACCTGGATGTTGTGATTTCACAATATATGAAACGTGAATTTCATATGCAAATGATAAGAGTAGCAGACCTGGCAATAGCTTAGAACAGGAAAGTTGAAAAAAGTGGGACTAATTCTGGTTGCATGAGACCAATGCTTAGGAACGAATGTGTACAAAGCTAGAATTGAGAACATTCAGCAGATGCCGCCTCTGCAAAAAAAACAACAACCAAGAAACATTTATTATGGTTATCAACAAATAAGCTAGCTATTTGTTGCAGGAAGATTGCACATACTACAAATAACAGCATGGCCAAGTAGCAACAATGATGCACTGGAAGATGTGCAAGAAATACTACTTGCCTACAAGGAAAAACAGATGGAACCATTAAATAAAGAAAGTAATGGAAAATGAAGAAACTGCTCTAGGACGTTAGAATTCAAATAGACAAACACCTACATAGCATCCCAGACTTAAAATTGTCAATAGGAAAGACAAAAAAAGATCTGGATAGCAGATATGGCAATAAATGGAGACAACAGAATAGAAGAAAAGAACCAGAGAAAAATTGCAAAATATAAAGACTTGCAAATAGAAGTGTTTATGACAAAACAAAGCAAAGTTAGTACCAATAATAATAATAGGCATCTTGGATTCAATCCCAAAACTTCTGAACACCAGAATACATCTGTTTCACAAAATCACCATCAGTCAATTACAAAAAATAGCTTTACTTGAAATAGCTTACACCTTGCAATACCTTTAACACTATCAAACAATATTTGCCTACCAAACATTCTTGGAAAGGACTCAATAGGCAGATAAAATTATTAATAATTAATTGTTATGTTATGTTGTTGTTAGTTGCAAAGTCATGTCCGATCCATTGTGACCCTATGGACAATGTTCCTCCATGCCTTCCTGTCTTCTACCATCTCCCAGAGTCCATTTGAGTTCATGCTGACTGCTTCAATTACTCCATCCATCCACCTCATTCTCTGAAGTCCCTTTTTTCTAATGCCCTCAATCTTTCCCAGCATTAGGCTCTTCTCCATTGAGTCCTTCCTTCTAATTAGGTGGCCAAAGTATTTGAGTTTCATCTTCAGGATCTGGCCTTCTAAAGAGCAGTCAGGGTTGATCTCCTCTAGGACTGACCGGTTTGATCACCTCGCAGTCCAAGGGACTCAAAGGAATCTTCTCCAGCACCATAGTTCGGGTATTTTCCCACGTCATAGTAGTGGTGCTTTTAAAGTTGTAGCAACGTTTCAGCAGAATCTCATCTGCCATCATCAGGCTTCTGTATAGTGTTCGTCTGTGAGTCAGACTTTTACAGTGGTTTCAGATTTAAATTTGGGGCAACCTATTGCTGTGCCAGAATGGTGTTTTTTTTTTTTTTTCCTTTATTCTGATTGGTTGAGAGTCTTGGTCTGTGTTTATTGGTCTTGGAGTTTGCTGTGTTCTGCTTCTAATATCTTCTGTCTGGTTTTTTTGGCTCTTTTTGTATCTTGATTGGCTGGCAACATTGTGTTACTTTATTGGAGGCCTTTAGTGCAGCTTGGCTTCGGGTAAATGGACGGCTATCATTAGTTAGGAAGCTGGGTTTCATCTGGGTGCCTGGTTGGGGTATGTTTGAGCTGGAGGTATCAGGGGGGATCTGTTTGTGCCAGGTGTTTGCCTGGCTTGTGGTGTGAAGATTTTTTTGTTTGTGAGTGCAGGCTTCCAAATGATTGACAACTATATATATATATTTGTGTATATAATAATTTATTAAACTTATATGCCACCTGAATCCCAGAAATTCTCCCTTCTGAAAACAATTTTGTAAGAGCTGATTCCTTGCAAAAGAGTTTTGAAATCAGGCTGATGTTCTCATGAAATTTGGCTAAGGATAACATCTTATCTGAGCACCAAATTCTAGATTGAATCAAAATGTGAATATGGAACTGAGAGCAAAACACAGCAGCTTGATGAGGAAAGCTTGGGGCTTTCCACGAAGCAGTGTCTAATCTAGATAAATTGAGAAATTCCAGTAAGTAACTTTTTCCAGGATTTAATCCATCTGAAGCCTTTGGGGCTTCCTATTGGGAAAGCTGTATATAGGGGTAGTTGGTGGGAACCTAGCAGGTTCTGATCAGTTCTGGAGAACCGGTAGTGGAAATTTTAAGTAGTTTAAAAAACGGTAGCTGAAATTTTGAGTAATTCGGAACACCACCTCTGACTGGCCCCACCCCCATCTATTCTCTGCTTCCTGAGTCCCAGCTGATCAGCTGGGTCTTGCTTAGTTGCCCTGCACAGGAGAATGGAGCTGAAAAGCATGTTAGTGGGTGGGGAGAGAATGGGAATTTTATAGTATCCTTACCCTGCCACACCCACCAAGCCATGCCCACCAAGCCATGCTCACAGAACTGGTAGTAAAAAAATTTGAATCTCACCATTAGAACCTAGGAATCTGCCAAATTTAGTCAATTCACTGGTCTTGTATCTATTCCAGTAATGGTATTAGTACATTTTAATTTATTGGATGTCAAGTCCAATCTTCTCTAGGAAGCATGGATTATTATGCGAGTTGTAATCCAAAAGCACCAATTTCCCTACCCTTGTTCCACATTGATTGGCAACCACGTCCCAGTGCTTCCAGGAAAATTCTGCTCCTTGATCAGTTCAAATGGAAATGCTTGGAACCTTTTGCTTGTCAAAAATCTTGGAAAACCAAGTTCTGACCTAGCATCTTCCACAAAATGTTCAATATGGTTGGGGAAAGAGGAAGAGTATCCTCAAGGGAAAGCATGACAATCCATCAATGTAGTTAAGTAGCTCTTTGGTTTCAGCCGAATTATTAAAATTATTTTCAATAGCTCAATAAAGGCTGTAACAGGGCTAATCAGGAAATCATTGTTAAAAAAAATTAAATGGACCCTTATCATTTCAGTAAGCTTAAAAATGACCTCTTCTTGAATTATATTAAAGTGCTTTGATTTTACCGATCTAACTAAGGAAGAGGTATTATTATTTTTATTCTAGGGGTTGATCTTCAGAATTACTCACAGGCAGGCTGTCATTCATAGAGAAGAGAAGTTCTTTGATCTTTGGACGGTTAAAGTTGCAAATAGGTTCCAAGGGGAAGATAAAGTTAATGTGTCATACCATAAAATATATTATGAAAAGTTTGCGGCAGAGTTGTCTTATTGGTTACCAAACTACTAGTGAAGATTATGATAAACTGGTAAAGTTTAGAAACTAATTATTCACTTCTATTAATTATGTTACACTTTGACATTATCTTGCTTGTTTTATTGAAATAAAAGTAGAGGATTACACTATTTCCCCTAGAGCAATAAAAAATAACTATTTCTATAAAAGTCACTTCTATATCAAGCATCTTAAATTTTCTGCAAATTTAACAAGAGTTCTTATTTTCTCTAAAATTAAATTATATTCTACAGATAAGCATACATACACACAAACATATTGCTTTTTTAAAGGCACAATTAGAAACTGCACAAATCATTCTAAACCAAACTGCAATTTGTTTATTTAAGTTTAGAACAATGTGTGACTATTTGGGTTATAAATTATGGTTTATCAATCAATTCTTCATGTTTCCATTATGGTTTATGGTCACTCAATTCTTCATGTTTCCATTATGGTTTATAGTTCCATTATGGTTTAGCATTTGGAAGTTTTTTTAAAAAAAAGAGAGAGGGAGAGACTCACATTAAAGAGATTGTGTGTGTGTGTGTGTGTGTGTATTTGTGTGTGGGAAAGACTTTGCAGATATAAAAAGATAAGGATGTATAATTAAGATATTTTCTATTTATTTGATTTATATGCCACTTATCTCATAATCAAGTTATTGTAAGTATATGTGCAAAAAAAATAATTTGAATATGAGGTGGTATGGAGACTAGAATCTATAACAACTCAGTAACAAAATTAGTGCACATAAATCATGACATCACACAAATGATGCAATTATATACTTGGATAATCATGTCTTAAATAGGCACATAAATCACTTCCTTTGCATCATATATTATGTCACTTATGTTGTCATTTGCCTATTCCATTAGCCTACAAATTTAGAATATTGGAAATCTCATTCCTCTTCTGCTATATAGCATGTACTTTTCATGATCTCTTATTTGTCTTTTCCTTAAATACAAATATAACTTCTTGTCATTTTTACATATTTCAGGTCTTGGTAGCTGGCTTACACTGCTAACTTGTTCAAAATAATACTGAGGTACTATTTGCAGAATGATTCATCAAGACACTGAGTGGCCTTTCAAATTTTCATTACTCCAGGTGGTGTTTCTAAACAAATATTTGCACGGGAACACAGCTGAAGTGTGAAGTTCAATATTACTGACAGCATATTATTTTTAAAAAACTCTAAGACATTGGTACAACTGTTTTAAAGATTTAAGATGATGTGGGCATGTATTTTGAAGCTGAATAAGCAGGGAGCTCTTAATTTTTACTTGTTACTAAATAAGCAATCTCATTTAACGTGTTAAAGAAAACTCAGAAGGTTACTGGTTTTGTTACAAAATATTGATAAAAACCACTCTGTTCACTTACTTAAACAGATCAATCTGTTTAGTATCCAAATATTTTTTTCTTAGTCACTGACGGATTCACATTAAGCCACAGTGATCTTTGGTTTGGGTTGGTATAGGTTGTTTCAACCCAGTGGTAATTTGTAACAATACATGACAACATTACAACAAATTATGATTAATATAAATTCAATCAGTTTTTGTTTTTGTATCTGGCCACACTTAATTCTTTCACTTCTGGTATTCACCTTTACTGAATTTTGTTAGTTCTACATGTTATAAGCCATTTTTTATATTAGGGGCTTATTTACAGCACATTAAAGGGAAATTTTCAATTTTTGCTAGAAATTACAATAGGCTAAAGAAAAACACAAGCAGAATCTTGTTTGTAACCAGATGCTAAAACAATGGATGGTTTTCTCAACTTTTTCATTGTTCATGTCTGGTTCAAGAATGTACTAAACTGTAATCCACTTTGGGCTCCTGGTTTCTGTTTAGAGATTGCATGTTGTATGAATCTGGTCTACTCTATATCTTATATTCTTGTATAAATTATCTTTTCTTGCACATATACCCAGAGTAATTTGACTATGAGATGGTAGCATATAAATAAAACAATAAACCAATATTAAACAATGCATTATCATGAATGTGTAAATCATGGCTTAGATGTCTACCCCATTCTCCAGTTGCCTGATCTAAGAAAAATATTAAGTGAGATTTTCTTACTCATTTTGGCAGTATAAAAAAAGTTAAATTCCCATTGCTCTTCCCAGTTGAATTCCTAAGTCTGTTTCCACCAGAGCTGATCATTATAAAGTTTAAAACCTTACATTTAAAGTGTATTAATTGTATCATTATTATTTTGAACCCAAAATATGTTTTTGATGATAATTTTGTGCATCTCGTACCAATGGTATAGTACCTAGTAATGAGGAAAATTGGTCCAAGGGTAGATAACAGCTATATAAGAACTCCATCAGGGAAACAATGCCACTAAACAAAACAAAGATCATTCTAAAGCAAAGGTATAGAATATTTGCAGCCCAAGTTTTCCAAAAACGTTGGACTACATTTTAGATTGGTGATGGTAATTTTCCAGCCAGGCTTTTGGCTTTGATTTGCTAACAATATGTTGCTAATGGGCAAAATTCCAAATATTATTTAGATAAGTATTTTACTGTTTTTTATTTTTATGTTTTACTTCTCTCCCTCAACTAGTATATCAAAGATATGTCCAGTGATGTAATTCAATTATTTAAATGTCCTATCCTATCCTATCTTTAAAACATTTCTTCTCTCAGAAAAATCCTGATTCTTTTTGTTGAATTGATTCATTCATGTGGTTTTTTGTTTTATTGGCATGAGGAAAATGATTACTAATGCAATATTTGCAGTAAGACTAAGACGTAGAAATCAACTATTCTGGATATTTAGAAATAAAACTAGGTAGACAAAAGCATACATTTATGTATATCTTTTCAGAAATTCCATGGGACTCAGTCAAACTTAATCCATGTTTTTTTTTTAAAAAAAAACTTTACAAGTATGTTAAGGCTTTAAACCAGAAACAAGAAAACCAAGTTTCAAGACATGCTCTGCCACAGAAGTTCAATTGTGACTTAGGGCCAATAACTTTCTTTGTCAATCTTTTTACACTTATTTTTATGGGGAAACAAAACTAGAGGAGAGAACACTATACACATTGTCTTGAGTTCTTGAAAGGAAAGACATGAATAAATAATAAATAAATCAAACCATCTCTTCACTGACCATAAAGAATATGTTATATGTTTGAATGTTTGAATGTTCCGTTCTGATTGGTCCGGCCGATGGCGGAAAAATTGAATAGCCGTCATTGGCTGAGAGTCGCGAGCAGCCGCCATAAAAGAGGCTGCCGCGTCTCCGTTGTTGTTCAGTTCCAAAGAGAAAATTAAAAGCAACTAAAGATTAACTGGTCTCGAGTCATCTTTCCACAACTTAACACTGGCGACAAGGATAGGATTCTGAGACAAAGGAGACCAGTTGAACACGTGGCAATGAGAATCGAGCTAGATGAAATGGTCAGCAACAACTCGCCACCCGCACCGTTCAACCCAGCAACGGAAGACTGGGAATTGTACATCGACCGATTCCTCATGTTTCTAGAAGGGAACAAGCTCCAAGGGATATCTGAAAATAGGAAAAGAGCTGTTTTCCCCACCCACTGCGGACCCACAGTCTTCAAAATGGCAAAGGCAATGGCATCACCCCACGATGTAAAGAAAATGGCATGGTCGGACTTAGACAAGTTACTGCGACCCATTATACACCAACAGTTTCATGTCTTATCAAGCAACTGAATTTTACAAGTGCAATCAAAAGGAAGATGAAAGCATTGGAGATTTTGTTGCAGCCCTAAGAGACATTGGAGGAGCGTGCAAATTCCTAAACATGGACGAGGCTATGAAGGACCGCATGGTCCTCGGATTAAGAGACCTTACACTACAGAGCCGACTACTGACTAGACCCAAAATTACATTAACTGAGACCATAGAAGAAGCCACCTCAGCAGAAGCAGCACAGAAATCAGTAGCCACCATGCGAACAGATGAATAAAGTAACACAGGAAACCCCGAAAGACACTAACCAAGCTCAAAACAAGAAGCAAGAGGAAACTCAAAACCCATCACCATGACACACCATGAGGACATCAAATCCCTATCTGAAACCGATGAGGAAGAAGAAGAAGTAAATCAACTTCGGTTGGAGAAAGGCAGACGGGAGTGAAGGGAAAGAAAGTCAGGATTTCGTTGTGCTGGGTGTGGAGGGGACCACCCACATTCCGAATGCTGTTTCTTTGATGCTATTTGCAGGCATTGAGAAAGGTGGGGACACATAGCTAGGGTATGCTGAAACAGAAATAACTATAGCCCTAGATGAAGAGGAAATACCCCCCCCTCCCAGAATGAGAGAAAGACAGACAGGGGACCATTGGAGCCAAGAAAGCAGAAACAAGCGGTGGAAAGAAGCCAATAAAAAAGAAGAAACACACCATACAATTGAGTGCAGTCAATACGAAGAAGGACTAGTACAAGTCACCATAGAAGGCCAACCATGTGAGATGGAGGTGGATTCCAGCTCGTATTTATCAATGGTATCATGGAACACTCTTAAAAGCCTGATACTCGACATGAAAAGAAAGGAACTAGAAAAACAAAAACTCACACTTAAAGACTACCAGGGAAACAGAATTCCTGTAGTCAGAACCGGACATTTCCAGATCAAATTTAAAAAATACACGAAAGTCCTTCCACTGACCATAGTCGACCAGGATTGCCCCAGCCTACTGGGATTCGAATAGTTCGAATCGCTAGGAATCAGAGTGACCAGAGTAAACAACATAACTGAGACAGACTGGTAAGAGAACCTGATGAAAAAATTCCAGGATGTTTTCAATGGAGAACTGGGCAAGTACCGAGGGTCCCCTATCTCATTTAATTTGGATCCTAAGATAGCCCCAATAAGATTAAAGACGAGACAAGTCTCTTTCATGTTAAAACCAAAAATTAATGAACAATTAGGTAAACTTATTGCACAGAGGGTATTAGAAACAATACTCTACGCAAGGTGGGAAACCCCAATTGTGACTCCTATCAAACCAGATGGGCCCATACGCATCTGTGGAGACTACAAGACCACCCTCAACCATGCGCTACAACAAAGCACATACCCAGTTCCAGTGGTACAGCACCTGTTACACTCTTTGGGGGGAGGTAGAATTTTCGTGAAATTAGACCTTGCGCAAGCTTATCAACAGTTGTCAGTTAACTCAGAAACCATGGAAGCACAAACAATAGTGACTCAAAGAGGGGCATTCAAATGCAAAAGACTTCAATTCGAAGTTAGCATGGTCCCAGGGGTATTTCAGAGTCTAATGGAGTGCCTACTGCAAGGAATTAAAAGGGTAGTGCCATATTTTGATGATGTGCTGGTATCAGCCAAGGACAAAGAACAACTGGAAGACTGCCTGAGGGAGGTCTTACAAAAATTTAAAGAGGCGGGACTTAAAGTTAAAAGAGAAACGTGCCAATTAGCCACCGATAAGGTTGAATTCCTGTGATACCTTATAGACAAAGAAGGGATCCACCTCACTGAAAAGAAAATCAGAGCAATCAACGGAGCTCCCAGACCCGGAAATAAAACAGATTTACAAGCCTTCTTGGGACTTATTAATTTTTACAATGTATTTTTGCCACAGAAGGCAACGATAGCAGAACCACTACACAGGTTGCTGGATAAGAAAGCTACCTGGACCTGGGGGCGACGAGAAGAAACTGCATTCCAGGGAATCAAAGATTTAATTACATCAGACTGTGTACTAATCCAATACAGCGAAACCTTGCCACTAACATTAATCTGCAATGCGTCACCGTTCAGTGTCGGGGCTATACTCAGGCACATATTACCTGATGGAAGAGAAGCACCGATTGCATTCTATTCAAAAACTCTATCAAAAGCAGAGCGGAACTACAGCCAATTGGATAGAGAAGCGTTGGCCGCAATAAAAGGAGTTAAAAGGTTCCACAAGTACATCTATGGCAGGAAATTTTCATTGGTCACAGACCATAAACCTCTTTTAGGAATACTCACAGAAAACAAACCTACACCCAACATATTGTCACCATGGATGACGAGGTGGTCCGAATTCCTTGCTGCATACAACTACGAATTAATCTACCGGCCAGGAAAGAACATAACACACCTTGACACCCTGAGCCGTTCTCCACCACCTGAGTTAGATGATGATCCAGCACCAACCACATCAACCCTGCACATCGAGACCCTGGCAAACCTACCCATAATAGCAACAGACATTGCGAAAGAAACCATGAGAGACAGAATCCTGGCGTGGATTTTAAATTAGGTAGGTAAAGGGTGGCCAGAGACCAAAAGTGACGAGACTGTTAAACCATTTTGGCATAGACAAACTGAGCTGTCTATTTTAAAAGGATGTGTACTATGGGGGGAGATAGAGTGATCATACCGGACATATTAAGGGAACAAATACTTAAATTATTGCATGAAGGTCACCCGGGTATTGTCCGAATGAAGTCCCTGGCTAGGAGTTATGTATGGTGGCCAAGGATGGATACGGATATAGGGAAATGGGTAGCAATGTGCAAATGATGCCAAGAATCTAGATCTGCACCCCCTTCTGCACCTGCACTTGACTGGGAAACACCTAGGGGCCCATGGTCTAGAATACACATTGATTTTGCTGGACCAACTAAAGGACACACATTCTTAATAGTGGTAGACGCTTACTCAAATTGGCTAGAGGTAAGCATTATGCACTCAACCACAACAGAAGCTGTTATAAGACAACTAAGAAAGCTTTTTGCAATGCATGGATTGCCGGATTTAGTTGTATCTGACAACGGACCACAATTCACTGCACTAACATTTGAGAGGTTCCTGGCCAAACAAGGCATAAGACACGCTTTAACAGCGCTGGGTCAGCTGGTTACAAATGGACAGGTAGAACGCATGGTCTAAGGAACCTTGCTAAGGAAACACTACACAGGCTAGAAGCTGGAGATATCCAGGAAAAAATATATATAAATTGCTAACGATACAGCACATTACGCCAAACACCACAACTAATAAAAGCCCAGCAGAACTATTGATGGGAAGAAAACTAAGATCTAGTCTAGATAGATTACATCTCACATATAGCACAGAAAAGCCAACAGACTCCTCCAGTAAATGCTGTATATTTAAAACAGGGGGCCTGGTCTATGCAAAAAACCTAATGGGGGAGCCATTATGGATACCAGCTAAAATAATCCAAGTAACAGGACCCCAGTCATACAGGGTAGAGACAGAGGACAGAAAATGCTGGAGGAGATGTTCTGTCCTTAATTAGCATTCTTGAGATCCCCGCGCTTTGATTGGCCAAAGCGCGAGGCTCTTTGATTGGTCAGGCGAGCCACGCCGATTGGCTCGCTGAGAATCTCCCGCGATTGGTCCATTCGAATCGCGGGAGATTCAAAGCGGTGCCATTGGCCACGGCCGCCATGGCTAAAGGAATAAAAGCTGCGGGCTTTTTCCTTTGCGCCAGTTTGGTTCCAACTTTAAATAAAAGAGCAATGATTTGAAGTCACCGACTCCTGGCATCATTTCAAGGACACAACACTGGCGACAAGGGTGGGATCCAGACCCTGAACTGAACCACGTGTCCGACAGAAGCCAGACGAACCACCAAGATGGCGAAAATCGCACCCCCCGCACCCTTCAACCGCGCCACCGAGGACTGGGAATCGTACTCCGACCGATTCCGCTTGTTCCTCGAGTGCAGCGACCTGAAGGACGCCACCGGCCCCATGAAGCACGCCGTCTTCCTGACCCATTGCAGGACCGAAGTCTTCAAGATGGCCAAGGTGCTTGCCAAACCCGCTGATGCGACCGCGATGGATTGGGACGTCCTCGAGCCAATACTTCGGCGGCACTACGCTCCAGAGGTACACATCCTGATCCGACGCAACGAATTCTACCATCGGGACCAACGGTCAGGTGAGAGCTTCAGCGACTTCGTTGCCGAGCTACGGCACCTAGGGGGGCTCTGCGAATTCGACAACCTGAATGACGCCCTGCGAGACCGAATCGTGCTTGGTTTGTGGGACCCCGTCCTCCAGAGCCGGCTGATGGCCAAGGGCAACATCAGCCTAGCAGACACCCTCTCCGCAGCCACAGCTGCCGAAGCAACCTGAACTTCTGCCGACCGCATGCGCAGATCGAACACTGGGGACCGCAGCGGAAACAACAACCCGGCGAGGTCGACCGAGGCCCAACCCGAGACGACCACCCACCAGGGCGACTTCCACTCGGCATCGGGCACTTCAGATGACGAGGAGGACATCCATCGCCTCCAGACAGGCCGCGACCGACGGAACCGGCGGGGTCGTAAGTCGAGGACCAACAGTGCCGGTTGCGGCGGCGACCACCCCAGGTCGGAATGCCGGTTTTTCGAATCGATCTGCCGGCATTGCGACAAGAAGGGACACATCGCCTGTGTCTGCCGCCTAAAAAAGAATCGCAGCCTGGCACGATGGGACCAGAGCGACCGGAGGAGAGAGAGCACACCACCCAGGACCAGAGATCGCCCCTCGGACAACAGATGGGACCGAAACGGACGATCCCTGCGAGGCGGCGATAACCGGCGAAGAGAGGAGACCCATCAGACGGTCACCATCAGCCACGCCATAACCAATGACGCCCGGAAGGTCCACGTGGAGGTAGGCATCAAGGGCCAGCCATGCAAAATGGAGGTGGACTCCGGGTCCTACCTCTGCATGATAGCATGGCATGAAATAAAGCGCTTGGTGCCTACCCTCCAAAGGAGGAGCCTAGACAGCCAGAGACTCATTGTAAAGGACTACCAGGGAAACCGCATCCCGGTAGTTGGAACCAAACACTTCAACATCACATATAAAGGGCACACCGAAAGACTTCCCCTGACAATCGTTGACCGCGACCGCCCAAGCCTACTGGGACTGCAATGGTTCGCCCCGCTCGGCATCGCAGTCACGGCAGTCGACCACGTCACCGACGACAGCTGGGAGCAGCAACTGGCCTGGGAATTCCAAGAGGTCTTCGAGGGAAACCTAGGCAAGTACCGAGGGCCCCTTATATCTTTCAACCTAGACCCAAACGTCCCCCCAAAACGCCTGAAACCAAGGCGGGTGCCATTCGCACTTAAACCCAAGATAGACGAGCAAATTGACAAGCTCGTCAAGCAAGGGGTCCTACAGCCAATAAACCACACCTGGTGGGAGACCCCTATAGTCACCCCGATCAAGCCCGATGGGTCGGTGAGGATCTGTGGGGACTATAAGGCCACCCTAAATGGCGCGCTACAACAAAGCGCCTACCCCGTCCCAGTAGTGCAACACCTACTGCACTCACTGGGAGGGGGCAAGGTTTTCGCCAAGCTCGACCTCGCCCAGGCATACCAACAGTTGCCAGTCGACGAGCAAACGGCAGAAGCACAAACCATAGTCACCCACCGGGGGGCATTTAAATGCAACCAACTCCAATTCGGAGTCAGCGTGGCACCGGGCATATTCCAAAGCCTGATGGAAAGACTACTGCAAGGCATCAAGGGGGTGGTACCTTACTTCGACGATGTCCTAGTGTCGGCAACCAACCAAGCCGAACTAGAGGGTCGCCTAAGGGAGGTCCTAACCAAATTTAAAGAGACCGGGCTCAAAGTCAAGAGGGAGAAATGCCAGCTATGCACGGAACGGGTAGAATTCCTAGGATACCTCCTAGACCGTCACGGCATTCACCCCACAAACAAAAAAATCAAGGCCATCAAAGAAGCCCCCACACCCAAGTCGAAGATGGAACTACAGGCATTCCTGGGGCTACTTAACTTTTACAATGTTTTCCTGCCCCAAAAGGCCACGGTGGCAGAGCACTTGCATAGACTCCTGGACAAGGCGGCGACCTGGACTTGGGGGAAATGCAAGCAAGCCGCCTTCCAAAGAACAAAGGACCTCCTCACTTCGGACGCCGTCCTTATACAATATAACGAGACCCTACCTCTGACCGTCACATGCGACGCATCACCCTTCGGCGTCGGTGCTGTCCTCAGCCATACCCTCCCCAACGGAAAAGAAGCGCCCCTCACGTTCTTTTCAAGGACCCTCACCAAACCGGAGAGGAACTATAGCCAGCTGGACAAAGAAGCTCTGGCTATCGTTGCCACCGTAAAATGATTCCACGAGTACCTCTATGGCCGGACTTTCACCATCATAACCGACCACAAGCCGCTGCTGGGAATTCTTGCAGGAAACCGGGCCACCCCGAACATTCTGTCTCCCCGAATGACAAGGTGGTCCGAGTTCCTGGCAGCCTACAACTACGGACTCATACACAGACCGGGTAAGACGATCTCCCATGCAGACGCCTTAAGCCGCTCGCCGCTACCGGAACCTGACACCGACCCAGCACCCACGACGACCACCCTCAGCATAGAGACTCTACCCAACCTGCCTATAACCGCATCAGACATTGCCCGAGAGACTAATAAAGACAAACGTCTGGCGCAGGTGTTGCATTGGGTAGAGAAAGGGTGGCCGGAAAGGGACAACGACGAGTCCATCAAAACATTCCGAAAGCACCAAACGGAACTCTCGTTATTAAAAGGGTGCATACTATGGGGGGATAGGGTGGTCATTCCAGAAAAGCTACAAGGGAAGGTTCTGGAACTGCTACACGAGGGGCACCCTGGCATCGTTAGGACTAAAGCCCTGGCCAGAAGTTATGCTTGGTGGCCAGGGATGGACAATCAAATTGAGACCTGGGTAGCAAGGTGCCAACGATGCCAGGAAACTAGGCCAAGCCCACCCACAGCACCCGTCCTAGAGTGGGAAACCCCAAGGGGACCTTGGTCTAGGATTCACATAGACTTCGCCGGGCCCACAAAAGGACACACCTTCCTTATAACAGTAGATGCTTACTCCAACTGGCTGGAGGTAAGCAACATGAAGACGACAACCACGGAGGCCGTGATCAAGGAACTCTGCAAACTCTTTGCAACACACGGCCTCCCAGACGTCATCGTTTCCGACAACGGGCCCCAATTCACCTCGCTGGAATTCAAAAAATTCCTAGCGGAAAAGGGCATCCGCCACGTGCTGACAGCACCGGTGCACCCGGCGGCGAACGGTAGGGCGGAACGGATGGTCCAATTCACTAAGAAGACCATCCGGAAAATAGACCACGGGGAGATCCAGGAGAAAATAAACAAACTACTCTTCACCCAACACATAACCCCAAATACCACAACGAATAAGAGCCCAGCCGAACTATTAATGGGGAGGAAATTAAGGTCCCCACTCGACAGGTTACACCCCACGTATAACCCGGAGAAGCCCCCAGACTCAAACAGCAAACACCGAACCTTCGCACCCGGCGACCCCGTATACGCAAGAAACCTAACGGGAGACCCACTATGGATACCGGCTGTCATCACACAAATAACAGGCCCACACTCGTACCGCCAAAAACAGCAGACGGACGAGCGTGGAAACGCCACATCGACCAACTAAGGTCGAGGACTACCAACCAAGAGACCATCGACACACAAACAGGCGAAACCAACCCCCACAACACAAACCAAGGGGGGAGGGAATACCCAGGGGACCAAAACCAAAGAAGAATAAACCAGCCGTACTTACTGGAAAGCAGCCATCATGACCCCTTGCCAGGAAGAGACGGCCAGGCCAGCTTGACCGACCCGGAAAGACCGAGCGGGAGCGGCGAAACCCGCAGCTCAACCAACCCGGGAGGCCCAGGAGGGAGCTACGGAGAGCGGCCCGGCCCGACCGACCAACCGGTTCCCACGACGGCATCAGGAGCAGCAGAGATCCCGACCAAATCGGCCGGGATCCAACCTACGACTGAGCTGCGCAGGTCCAGTAGGCTCAGATGGAGCCCCGCCTACCTACGTGACTACGCGACGTAAGGACTGAACCAAGAGGGGAGGGGTGTTCTGTCCTTAATTAGCATTCTTGAGATCCCCGCGCTTTGATTGGCCAAAGCGCGGGGCTCTCTGATTGGTCAGGCGAGCCGCGCCGATTGGCTCGCTGAGAATCTCCCGCGATTGGTCCATTCGAATCGCGGGAGATTCAAAGCGGTGCCATTGGCCGCGGCCGCCGCGGCTAAAGGAATAAAAGCCGCGGGCTTTTTCCTTTGCGCCAGTTCGGTTCCAACTTTAAATAAAAGAGCAATGATTTGAAGTCACCGACTCCTGGCATCATTTCGCGGACACAACAGGAGACATATAGACCAACTCAGATCAAGGGCCCTATTAAGAAACACTAACAATCAAAGGGAAGAAGGGGAAGAGTCCACACAAACACAGGAACCAAATCAAACATTAAACCAAAATAAGAACCAAACCAGAGAGGGGGGAGACCCCTCAAACACAAACGAGAGGAGAGGGGGAGACCCTCCACAAGCACGAGAAATAACAAAACAAACCCTAACAACAACACAACAACTAATACCACCATTAGCCCCAAGGGGAAATTGAAATTATGTACCTGGAGAAGAAGAAAACTTTGGAAGACTGGAACAGGCATTGGAAAACCATCACGAAGCCAGTCCTGGCAGGAGCAGCCAAGCCGACTCAACCAGCCCGGAAAGGCCAGGTGGGAGCAGCATGGCCTTCCAGGAGGTTCCACAGAAGAGGACGGGAGGAACAGCGAACCCGTCCGAGCAGTCCGAAGACAACACCACGACTGAATTACTCAGGTCCAGTAGAAACCATAAGAGCCCCACCTATTTACGTGACTATGTAACATAGGGATGGCCTGATTGGTGGGACTGGACCACATAGGGAGGGGTGTTATATATTTGAATGTTTGAATGTTCCATTCTGATTGGTCCGGCCAATGGCAGGAAAATTGAATAGCCGTCATTGGCCGAGAGCAGCCGCTATAAAAGAGGCTGCCGCAGCTCCGTTGTTATTCAGTTCCAGAGAGAAAATTAAAAGCAACTAAAGATTAACTGGTCTTGAGTCGTCTTTCCCACAATTTAACAGAATACATTTGAATACAGTCCAGAAATATGTAAATGCCAAGCAAATACATTCATTAAAATGTTTTTTAAAATCCAGTAAAATAGAATAACTATTTTTCAGGAGAATGATTAGAGACAGAAATCTTTCTGACATTTCTAAAGAAAGCAAAATGCTTTCTATTGTTAAATAATAACCTTGATTTAAATGAAATGTTGAATAGATATGCCAGGCAAGAACCCCTCAAAAAATTATCTATAGATAAAGGTAAGATAGACTTTTTAAAAAACCATCTCAATAAGACCAATCTTATATCATGGTTAAATAACTAGAAATTAATGTTTGTAAAGTATGGGAGTTATTTTCAAACTTTACAAACATTAATTTTTTGCTATTTAAACTTTGGTATTATATTTAAGCTTTGTGGAAAATGTATATTTAACCAGATCAAGGAGACCTAGGTTCATCCATATTTGTCCATGGACCTTAACAAGATAATTTGGGGAAAGTTACTATCCATCAATCAAAGTTAATTCATAGAGTCTTTAATGAGAACAAATGAAGACAGATTCTTTGTGTCCCAGATAAGGTAAAAATACAAGAAAGATGAACAGGTTTCCTCATTCTTTGTATATACTTTTGGGGCCAGTCTAATCTCCCTCACCCCTAATATATCAGCTAAATACTGCTACCAGATTTTTTTTTTACAAATACTAAAAGGCTTTTTAGTTCACACAATACATTAAAACATGGATTTCTTGCTCTTGGTTTATGAAATAGAACTATTGATTTAAGTCACTCAACACATTCACACAAAACATAAAAATTATAAATTATACCAGTTGGTATACCTAATCTGGTAACCAAAATTAAACAAGCACATTAAGGCTTAGTATTAACCCAGTGTTTAATGCATAAAATCTAATCTGATAGGATTAAGAGTCAAGAATTAGAGTATAGATTTGAAAAGGGGTTTGTGAGATCATCTCCACAAGTTCACAAAACTCTTGGAGAAAAAACAATCTACTCTAGCATACCTTACAGTTCTCCTATAAAAAGGAAAAAGATACCTTATTAAAACAATTAAAAGCAGATGGTTATGCAAGAAAGTTACATTTCCTTTCACTATGCAAAAGTGCTTGTAATACAATAGGCAAAGTAAGTTAAAATGTCTACATACATGAAAACCATATAATCGTTAAGCAGACCATATAATCCTAAAACATAGACACAAAGACAAAACTAAACTTAAATTGTGATCATGGTAAGCTTTGTAGTGTGTACCAGTGCTTGCCATCTTGTTTTTTCCATAGTAACAAACCGTATCTCTTATAAAAGCTACAAACCGTATCTCTTATAAAAGCTTTCCAGTGATCAATTTATTTTTATCATCTCATTCTTTTTTTAAATTTTGCTGTCATTTTTATCTATAAAATATGTATTTCCATCCCTTAAAGAGGCAGCAAGTGTTTGTAAAGGACCATTTGATTGATACTTCTTCTTTGTTTTTTTTTAAATAATCTTATTCAAAGTCTAAAACCAATTTTCATTTGATTTAAAATAAGAGCCAGATCTATGTGTACCTATCTTTTTGATTATCTGAAATAGTGGTCACCAACCAGTGGGCCGGGGACCATTGTGGTCCATGAGAAAATGTTGGTGATCTGCAGAAAAATGTCACCCCCAAAGCACCCCCAAAGCAATTAGTCCAGGCTATGCAGAACACAAGGCTCTTCCACCCACATCCTCCACAGGAACACAAGGCTTGCGTTGCTTGCATTGTGAGCAACATGAGTTAGAGAAGGGAAGGGGAAAAGGGCGGAGAGGGGGATTTGCCCCACTCGCACCACATGTTCCACCTGGCCACTGGGCTGCTTCTTTCCACTTCTTTCTTCTTCTGTTTTTGGTTGCATGCAAGGAAAGCAGCAAGTCTTTCTTTCTCTCCCCCAAATTCTTCCAGAAATGAATGTTTGGGGCCCTGTAAGGCATCCTGCTCCAAGAGGTTGTGCTAGCGCAACAAGTCTCACAAAGACACATTTCTGGTGGAGAGAAAGAAAGAGTTCTGCTGCTTCTGCTGCTTTCCTTGCATGAAGCCAAAAGTCTTTCTCTCTCTCTCTCCCCACCCCCAAGAATAGAGCTGGAGACAGTAACCTGCAATCCCAAATAAAGAATGATTGATCAGAAGGAAAACAGGGTGGGGAATTTTCCTGCAGACTTTTTTGGGGAATTTCCCAGGGTCTCTGGTCCTCAGGATTTAAAATTATGAGTTTGGTGGTCCTTGAAGTCCAAAAGATTGGCAACCCTGATCTGAAACATGACTGTTGTTGTCAAGAAATCCTGGGCTAGCCTAGATCTCCTCCCAAAGCATGAAGATTGAAAACCCTCAGGGCTCTAACACTAGCCTAGGTTTCAGTCTCTTCTTACTTGTTTCTGAAAGTCTACATTCAGTCACTATACATTACTCAAGGTTTTCATCCTCTATCTTTTAATGACTGTATTGATAATATAGAACTTTATTTCTGCTTCAATTTTTAGAATTTTTCATAACTCATTCCATGTTCCTTAGGTTCTCTTGCATATTTATTTACTTATTTATTTTATATTGCCACTTATTCACCCATGGCACTTGATGTGGCTTACAGAATGTTAAACCATATTTAAAACAAAAAATAAAAATAAAATGTTGAAATGTGCTTCTAACATTAATATTATATTCCACTATTACGCCCTCCAGGTCTGATATTCTTAATTTTTTAAACTCAGAGTATATATCTGACATTCTTAAGTCATTACCCGTTTCACAGTCTGCATGCAGAAATACACTAGTAACTGACCTGCATTTCTCTATCTTCAGTTTTCTATTACATAATCAGTCTGATTCTAATATTCAGATATAGATTTTGCTTTTGTGTTGCTTGAAGCAAGTTTTAGCAATTAACAAAGCAATCTTTTTTGCACAATTGAATTATTATTGTTAGGGATAACATTGTTTATCCTAACTGGTTTAGGAAAATAATAAATATGTTATCATGGTTTGTTAGTTAAAGTGTCTGTAACTTTAACTGTAAGAATGTAATTAAGGGAGTGGTTGTAAAAGCACCATAAAAGAAGCAAGACAACGGCAACTTGCTCTCTGGCTTGATGATCCCTAATTACTGGATAGTTTGAAGACTGTGTTTTTCTCCTACTGGAAAGGGAGAGAGAAAGGACTGATTTATTTGTAAGTGAACTGACATTGGATATTCTACACGGACTTTGCTAATTGAATATCCTTGAATGGACTGACTAAAATGATACATAACTAATGGACTGTTATTTTGTTATACATGACTAATGGACTGTTATAAACTCTAAATGGAATAAACTATATTTTGATAGCACAAGCGTATCTGTTATTTTTACTGTATGTTAACTAACATACAAACTTTATCTCACACATTTATCCGTATGCCTATCTGACTAACGCTGCACATTCTGTTTAGCTTGTCTCCTTAACCGTGGTTGGGGAACACAGGCTTAACACTTATATTTTCTGTTTTTTATTGCATATATTTAATTCAAATTTTCCAGAAATGTTCCTGTTCATCAATTATCTGTTAAAAGTATATATTATTTCTGGGTATTCCTATTAATACCTCTTGCAGTCTTCCATAAGATTCCTTACTGTCTTCCACTCTTACATATATATTAGGTACCCATATATGTAATGTAGATACTGAGCATCCACAAAATCTAATATATACAGTTGTATTGTTCATTGAATTACAGTAACATTTCTAATATGTGTTTGAGTGTCAATTTAAAATGGTCCATTCTTGTGTACTTAAGAGAACTTATTTCTAAAACATCCTATTTAGAATGATTCATTTTCAGTTTGACAGTTTCAACTTTTCCTTCTTTTATATTTCTCAAATTCCATGTTCAGATTTTGTATGTCTTTGTAAACTGTCTTTCAATATTAGCATTATCAGTAACCAGGTTTCTTCAAAACCTTTCATTTGATTATGTATCATGTACAGACATAACTATGAAAGTTTAATTTTTCAATAATTGAAGCAGTAGTTTTAGAGTTAGCAGGTGATATAATCTGTTAACCAGGTTTATGTAAATGTTTCGGCCATGTTTATGTAGTTTATAGACAATTAATACAAAAAGAGTTTGCTACTGCAATCTTCTGAATTTTATTTTGGAATTTCTCTTAAGTGAATTAGCTTCCTTCATTTATAAAGAATACTACCTGCTCTGATCTCAGTTGTGGATTAATCTTAGGTTTATCCTTCTGCTTTCAAACTTTCTGGAAGAACCACCCTACCAAGAAGTCTTACTGACATCATTTAAAACTTATTGGGACTAGAAAATCTCTTTATCATGTTAAGGTGGTGATACCTTGAAAAGGAAAACACCCACACCCAAATACTTGACTGCAAAGTATGTATCTAATCTTATAGTCTCATCTACTGAACTTAGAATAATGGTTTGGAGAAAGAGGACAAGTTAATTAAAGAGACATTGGAGCCTAGAAAGGAATAAAATGTACAGGAAACAGAAAAACCAAAATTTAAAAGGATGAATATATTAAAAAATATTTCATGGGAAGCAAATCCTTATCAGTCCTTTCAATCCAGTTTTGATACACAAAACTGCAAAATGCCATATGCCAAACAAGTGATTGGTATAGAAGGAATTTGCTTGTTAGACTTCTTAGCTTTCTGAAGAAAACTAATCTCTTTGGCTTGCAGGCTAGTCTTCCTAGCAGCCTTTCTTCTACTATATATGACCCAGCAGCTGATATTTTAAAAGAAAGCTGTGGCCAAAACTGAAAATCAGACACTGCACACCTTAAATTTACACAAATGCCTGTGTGTGTTCCATTTGGCCTCCTATGTGTGACAGCCTCAAGCCAAGGCCTCCCACATAGATCACCACATTTAACTTCTTGAAAAACTGGAAGTAGTAATGAGAAGAGCCTTCAGTGTTCATCAAAGGACACTGACTCCATCAGAGACTGTGGGTTGATGGTCTTGTATAAAATACCTCATTGGCTGTAGACCAAAAGCTGTAAATAGACTGTTGCTTTAAAAACTAAAACATCCTAAAAAGATCATGTTTCTTTAACAGCATTACATAAAAACTTCCAGAGAAGACACACATAATATATTGCAATCATTTTGGAGTCCTCTTCATTTAGTTAGAATGAAATACAAGAGATTTCGATTTACCTACTGTAGGTACAATCATATTTATGAATTTATTTATTTGATTTTATCCTGTCTTTATTACTTTTAAAAATAATTCAAGCTAGCAAATTCTTTTTCTTGTTTAACAGTCAGCATTTTATCATGTTTTCTGTTCAGGAATCACATCAGCATATTATTTTGTTATGCCATTAATCCTACAGGATTGCTAGACTGGATACAACAACTGGATTCACACATCTCCCAAAGATGTAACATAGTTTGTTTTGCTTTGATTTGGCTTCAGTAATATATAAAGCCAGTCATATATCTAAACATAATTTAAAACAAGTTTGTTTGGTTTTGGCATAATATGTGAACTCAGCCACTGGAGTCTATAAACTATGAGTTATAGTTCAATTTAATGTAACATATGAACACAACCAGTAAATGGTACCAAATCATCTCTTGAATGTTGTGAGCTGCACAGAACCTTAAATTTTATGTCATGAGCCCCTAATTCAATACCCTTAACAATCTTATTACATTGGTTAAAAGATCCAAAAGTAAAGATCTGTGAGCAGACTAATACATTCAGTTGCCCTATTTTTTCACAGATGCCTTTTATATTATGCTCTGTTGCTTAGTTATTAATTTTTTCTGAAAAATCTGTTTTTCAATCCAACAGAATTCACAAGATAGGAATTATAAAATAATAAAATGCACTTGCATTTTATTTCCTATCAAGACATAGCATTCCTTTGGATCAGCACAACTTCTCTTCAAAGTTACTACTCATTTCTGTTGCCTTTTGACTTATCTCCATGTCTTTGATGCCGATAATGTGATCTGATACTTAACTTTATCTCCAGTCAATCCCTATGTATGTCTTTTCGCTTTCAGTGCAGAGAATGACACAGCACCTAAAGTTTAGTATCTGGGCTTCAGACAGAACACACAGATGGAACTCAATAGTTGTGTCCTCATAATTTACAAACACATAATTAATTGAACTATCTCTTTTTGAAACAGTGCAATTATACTTCAATTAAACAATCACATTTTAGCTAAGAATGGTTTCTTGCTACCAGCTTTCACTCCATCTCTTGTCTTCAACTATAGGTAATTGTTTTCTTTCTTTATGATCTTGAAACGTAGAGAACACCATGAGCTCACTCTATTCCTCTGCAGTTAGTCAAGAAAAAAATCCTGCAAAACATGCAATTCTACATAGGTCCCTTACCCTTAGGCTACCATTTGATGTGGGGTAAGGAAAGAGCTCTTACAACCACCCATTTGGAAAAAAAAAGAAATATATTTGCTTATTTAAAAGATTTATGTAGTCACCAATAAGCAGTTCTGACTGCTCACTATAAACTATAAAGAAAACAAAGAAATTGCTAGTGTTCTCATCATATTTTTCATTCCCGTATATTAGTGTAGATTTATTTAGTAGTCTACCAATAATAAATAAATAGGTAAATGAAAACCCAGGTGACAGGGTTTTTAAAAAAATAATCTAATGGCTTGTTGGATGCCAAAGCACCATTTTTACATTATCTAAAACCAACAACAACAACAACTTATATAGATGAAATGAAGGAAATAAAATTACCTAAGTAATTTTGCAATCAAGCACTTTCCCCAATAGTTGCCTGTTTTCACATGTTTAGATTGGGGGAAAATGACATAATTTCTATTGAAGAAGAAATAAATTCCAGAAACAGATGCTACAATCTGTTGGGGGAAGGGGAAGAGAGGAAGTAATGGCTGGCTTAAGGCCCAGAGTTGGGATGCAAGGTGAGAAAAGAGTTGCTGCCAATAAGAAAATGAGCTGTTTCCAAGATCTGGAAAACTGCAGCCATTCAAATGAAATTATCAACCAATTATGATTTTGCAAAATATATGAATAGAATCAGAAATAAATTGACTCAATTCCCAGGACTATGAGGTCAGTCAGTTCAGAGCTGATCCTTAAAAATTGGTATTAAAGTGCTCTTGGTGTGTTATGTGGCTCCAGTCCATTTAGCTCAGCATTATCTACCATGGGGTAGGCCATGGGTGAGGACTTATGAAGTGATATATATTGTGACATCATGGTACAAACTTTGTACTTTTGTAACTTGCATTGTGATGTTGCAATCAAGTACATGTTCTTGTTAACAGTTTGCTGTACTAAATGGGGATGAAATGAGCAGTAATCCATGTGATCCATTCTAGAAGATTTCAAGTGAAAGAATACTCTGACACATAGCAATCTTTTAAAATTACATTCTAAGATTTTTTTTTTCAACTAATTCTTCTAGCATGGGCAGGAGAAAAAGATAAGACAAATTCTATTAGCAGTGATTTCTGACATCTTACTATTTTATAAAGCATTTCACAAAGTTGTTTATTAGAATGTTTTAGCTTTCTCCTATGTGAAAAAAAACCCTCAAAATATATTTGGGAGGTCAGAAACCGCTCCTCAATTGTCAGTGAAAAATAAACTTGCCAATTTAAAAAAATTATTTTTAGATCATCTATTTTTAAATTTCTAAAATTAGTCTAGAGATAACAAAGTAGTTAAGCAAAGTCCTAGACTACTTCATTACCTTAGTTATTAGCTTGACAGACTAAGTGACTCTCCCATTAAACATCAATGACAGAAGAGTTGGAGGGTTTAAAAGGTCAATAACTACTTTGATAGGCTTCTCTTGTATAGCTTCTGTGAGCTTAAACACTGACAAGCTAATTGCTCTTTTTTCTCTAATTAAGCAAACCCTTTTCTATTAGCTTGTTTATCATGATTGCTCATTTTCAAGACCTTTCAAGCTCTAACCTAATATAAATTCATTAGTGAATCACAGTGAATGAAACCAACCTCAACTAGTTGACTTTATTAACTTGGGGGTTGTGGAAAGGCAGTAGGAATTCAGCACATAAAATATAGAAGCCAAAAATAACGCACCCAAGCTGGAATTTGTAAAGAGAAAAATATGGATATTTTTTAGTTGTATAAACAAATCTAGATACAACTGGGCAACTCCAGGAAGATGACTGAAAACCAGTGGTGGAGAAGGAGGATTCATTTTGATGTATGGATTTTAGAACAAAGTACATTGTTTTTTAATAGGTGTTTGTTTTTTATTTAATCCTTTAGGAGGAAATAGCTTTTAGTACATACATTAAACAAAACAAAAGATATGTTTATTTGTGTGAAAGAGAGTGTGTGTGTGTAGAACTGGAGTCCAACATTCAGCTGTTAAAAACATTCCAACAGATAAATAACCAATGAAACAGAGGTTGTCGTATCTTAAGTAACTAGGTAGACAGGCAGAAAATTCTGTTTGAACATATCTAACAAACACATAGGGTAATTGATTTCACCACCAAACAACATTGCCATTAGGAAGATCTTAACATTCAATGGAAATGTAAATTCTTAAAAGACTCAGTGCAAATTCTACATTGTATGATCATGAGCCTCCATGTAAACATTTTCATTTTTACATCCACATTAGCATAAGAAAGGAAAAATAGAATACTTGATTTGATTATGAAGAAATATAGTCACTTGTAATAAAACATTATTACATATTATAAAATAAACATTTTTGCTACAGAAAGAAAATCCATGTATCAAGTATGGTATTAATCTGTTTATTATTGATTTCCTTGTGCAAGTCAAGGTGCTAGTTGTCACCATTCAAGGACTACATGTTTTAAGACCTGGTAGACCTGGTTTACAGGACTATCTTCTCCCAGCAATTTCTGCTTACCCAATAAGTTCTGGAAGCGGGGTTAACTTCAGGTCTCCTCTCTAAGAATGCCACCTTAAGCCAATATGGCCCTTCTATTGAACAGCTTTCCCATTGGGATTAGACATCACCAAACGTTGGCATTTGGAAAAGCCATGAAGTTCTGACTTTTCCAGAAAGCCTTTGGACTGAGAGTTGGCTTTCCCCCTGTAATAAGTTACACCTAGTTATTCCTATTTATATGATTTTCTCGTGGTATATTATGCTTTATTTGTTTTATTGATTCATTTTATTGCTATATAATTTGCTATATTGTGTTATCATACTTTTAATCTATTATTGAAATGGGGTACAAACCTACATAGAATTGGTATATGCCAGAAATAGCATATGAGTATTATAATAATGTAACGTGGAATTCAGCTTCTGTTACTCAAATGAATGTCTCTTGTGTAATTGCTTATACAGAGGCATAACTAGTGAAAACCAGACTTTATCAAGGGTAATTAAAGAGATGAATTTAGCTTCTAAATAATTTCTGATTTTGCTGACTTGATCCAGAACATCATAGGTAGAGCATTGTCCTTGACTGGGCAAAGCAAAAGTCTGCTTCCCCTTCGGAAGCTGGCTTTCATTCAATCCTCGCATTCTGCAATATTGAAAATAAATTCTCAGGGGGGAAAAAGCATGACAAAAAGGAATATGTAAATCTAAACAGAAGGCCCATATAATCACTGCTCAATCATTTTCTCTGCAATAAACATGTGCTAACAATTTTACTCAAGGGTTATTCTATTGATTTAATTTGCAATATTAAAAGTTGTCTTCCCTGTTTTCTTTATATTTTAATTTTTGAATGAGTTCTGTTTCATACCACTGTTGTTTTATAACTGAATTTTTCATTAACGCTTTCCCTATGTGCATGATTACATAGCTATTTGTGGTATTTTAAAAGATGCTTTATGGTTTGTTAAGTTATTTCTGGGCACAATTCTTTTTTAAAGATGGACTAAGGACTAAGAACTTTCTAGTTAGGCAGCCTTAGAAATCCTTGATGGTGGCAGCTTCGGTAGCTATCTTTTTACAATACTTTGTCTCTTTCTATAAACATCATTGTAATTCCTCTCCTAGGAAACTCTTGAAGAAACATTTTTAAAGTTTTTGCTTTAAATGTCTCAAATATTGTGATTGGATTTTATAACTCTACATAGGGAAACTTCTTGCTGTAGAAAGTTGCATGTTACAATTCTTTCATTTAAATGTTTATTCATGTTCTTTCTTGTGCTTGGGACAAATGCCTGTACACCTAAGTCAGTATTCACCTTCTATATTGACTATATTGACTTTCTCAAATTAAAGGCCTGCAGGCTGGATGCAGCCCACAATGTGCTTGGATCTGGCCCATGGGGCCACCCTGGAAACAACAGACTGGGTCGCAGTGCTTCTGCCAGTGAAAACGTAGCTCAGGAGAGCCATGTTTGGGCCTCATGAGTTCCATTTTTGGCTGCGATGGCCTCCTGCAGCCCTCTGCCAATGAAAATGGAGCTGGGAGTGTGCACATTCCCAAGCTCTGTTTTTGGCCATGACAGCTGTTAAGTACTGTGCATGGGCACAAGGATTGGAGACGAGACAATGAACAGTGAACTTCAACTCTTTATTCAACATTGTGGAACAGAGCAAAAACTACGGCAGCAACTGCCCTTTTTATAGGCAAGCTGCTGATCAAATAACCAATAAAAAACGGGAAGCGTTAGTTCCCTTAACCAATGAGAGAGGCCCGCGAATAGCCAATCAGATTCTCCTTAATGGACCAATCAGATGTCGCTATTATCGGCCAATCAGAAGTGCAGGGTCAGAACCCTGCACTTTTCTAAAGGTTTTAATAATCTTTATTAAGCACTTTTATTAATTCACTTTTATTAATTCACAACACCCCTTCCCCCCCAGGTTCCGTTTAAGGGGTGCAGTGACGTAATCTTTGAGGTAGGCCGGTTGTTTAGATTGTCTGTTAGATTTTCGCTGTCCCCCCAGTACTTGTTTATAATCTTGTTTGGGTGGGACGTTTTCTGGCGAGTAGGTTACCTCCGGTCCTTCATTTAAAAACTCGGTACCACTAGTGTCTTCGTTGTCCTCTTGCCTTTGTGGGCTTGCTTCTGACGAGGTGTCTCTTTGAGGCAAGTCCACCACCCTCTCTGATTCTTCCGAATGCTCACTTCTTCCACTCGTGCTTTCTGTCATTTCGAACTCGGTCTCCTTGGCATCTCCTCCCCCCTCAGTTTGGAAGTTACTGGAGTAGCAGAAACGAGGTTGCAGCCTCAAATGCAGCTGATCAATATGGCGCTTCCATATTCTTCCGTCGCGACTTTTTACTCGGTACGATCTGGGTCCTGTGACTTGGATTACAGTTGCCTCGACCCACAGCGGATCGCCAGAAAAGTTTTTAGCGAAGACTAAGTTGCCTATCTGGAATTCGCGGCATTTCCCACTGGATCCATGTGGTTTTTCTGGTTCGTACGATGGGTGTAGTCGGTCAAGGTGGGAGCGGAGTTTTCGTCCCATTAACAATTCGGCCGGAGTTTTGTCGGTGACGCTGTGCGGAGTGATGTGTTGAAGGAGGAGTATCCGGTTAATCTTATCTTCGATATCGCCATAGTCCATTTTATGTAGGGTTTTTTTGATGAATTGTACCATGCGCTCGTCTCTTCCATTGGTTGCAGGATGCACCGGCGAAGTTAGCGCATGGCGAATACCACGGTCCACCAAATACTGTTCAAAAGAAAGCGCGGTAAACTGGGGCCCGTTGTTGGATACCAGAATGTCTGGCAGTTCATGGGTTGCGAATAATCTGTCCAATTTCCTGATGACCGATTCCGTTGTGGTATTTTTCATTTCATGGATTTCAAGCCAGTTTGAGTAGGCATCCACCGTTACTAGGAATGTGTGTCCTTTAGTAGGTCCCGCAAAGTCAATATGAATACGGGAGCACGGTTCCCTGGGTGTTTCCTACTCTGTTGGGGTTGCTTTCGGTGGGGCATTGCTAACTTCCTGGCATTTGCAACAAGTTTTTACCCAGGCCTCGATTTGTTTGTCAATACCCAGCCACCACGCATAGCTTCGTGCGAGTGCCTTCATGCGCACTATGCCGGGGTGGCGTTCATGCAAGGTTTTCAATACTGCTCGTTGCAGCCGCTCTGGGACAACGACTCTATCCCCCCAAATTATGCAGCCTTTCTGTGAAAACAGTTCCGTCTGTCGATTCTTGAAAGGACTGAAGTTGTCAGGGATTTGATCCAATGGCCATCCTTGCTCGACCCAGCTAAGAACTCACGCCAAAACGGGATTGCGTTTGGTTTCGATCGCGATATCTCGAGCTGTCATTGGTGGTGATTGAAGTGTTTCAATTTGGAGCGTCGCGATGGTTGGAGCTGGGTCGTCAACGATTTCAGGAAGTGGTGCACGGCTTAGTGTGTCAGTGTGGGGGATGGCTTTCCCCGGGCGGTGTTGCAGTTTATAATTATATGCAGCCAAGAATTCCGACCAGCGAGTCATTCGGGGAGATAATATATAAGGGGTTGGCTTATCCCCTGCTATAATCCCCAGCAAAGGTTTGTGGTTGGTGACTATAGTAAAAACTCACCCATAAATATATTCATGAAATCGTTTAACAGCAGAAATGACAGCAAGAGCCTCTTTATCGATTTGACTATAGTTACGTTCAGCTTTTGATAGCGTTTTTGAAAAGTAGGCAATAGAGGCTTCACTACCGTTTGGTAACACATGGCTCAAAATGGCACCCACTCCGAATGGTGATGCATCACATGTAATCGTTAAAGGCAAAGTCTCATTATACTGCATCAAAACAGCGTCTGAAGTCAATAAGGTTTTTACTTGTCGGAACGTGTGTTCCTCTCAGTGTCCCCAGACCCAGGTTGCCTTTTTGTCCAACAGACGATGTAGGGGCTCAGCTACGGTCGCTTTATGGGGCAGGAACATGTTGTAGAAATTGATAAGGCCCAGGAAAGCTTGGAGATCAGTCTTATTTCAGGGCCTTGGAGCATTTTTGATTGTCCTAAGCTTGCTATTGGTAAGGTGAATGCCTTGTTTATCGATTAAGTACCCCAAAAATTCTACCTTATTCGTACATAGTTGACACTTATTTTTTTTTTTACTTTAAGGCCAGAGTCTTTAAATTTCTGGAGAACTAATCTCAGGCGCTCCCTTAGTATTTCTCTAATTGGAGCAGCAATTAGAACATCATCAAAATAAGGTACAACCCCTTTTATACCCTGTAGTAGTCTCTCCATCAAGCTCTGAAAAATTCCTGGGGCCACGCTAACTCCGAATTGGAGTCAGTTGCACTTAAATGAACCTCGGTGCGTAACGATCGTTTGTGCCTCTGCCGTTTTTTGTCTACAAGCAGTTGTTGGTATGCCTGTGCTAAATCCAATTTAGCGAAGACTTTTCCGCCCCCCAGGGAATGGAGAAGGTGTTGTACTACCGGTACCAGGTAAGCGTTCTGCTGAAGGGCATGATTCAGAGTGGCTCAGTAGTCCCCACAAATTCTTAACGATCCATCCGGCTTGATAGATGTTACGATTGGGGTTTCCCAGGGAGCGTGGTCGGTTGGTTCTAACACACCCTGGGCTATCAATTTATCAAGCTGCCCATCAATCTTTGGTTTAAGGGCAAATGGAACTCGATGAGACTTAAGGCGGATGGGAGCTACTTTGGGGTTAAGGTTAAATGATATCGGGGTCCCCTTGTACTCGCCTAATTTCTCTGTAAAGATGTCCTGGAACTCCCGGATGATGGCCTCTTCCCAGTCGTCGCTGTTGGTTCGGTGAATGCCGGCTACTTCAATTCCAAGTGGGGTGAACCATTGGAGGCCTAACAAACTAGGCTGATCCCGGTCGACTACGGTCAGTGGTAGGGATGCAGTACGGTTTTTAAATGAGACACGGACTTTGCTGGATCCAACGACTGGAATTCGATTTCTCTGATAGTCCTTAAGTATGATTCTTTGGAATCTGAGGTCTTGCCGCCGGACAGTGGGGATTAATTGTTTAAGGGTCTTCCAGGAAACCATCGAGAGGGACGATCCTGAATCGACTTCCATCAGCCAGGGCTGGTTTTCGATGGTGATCTTCACCCGAATCTTCTTGGCATCTAATGATGATGCGTGACCGATCAAAATGGTTTGATGTGCCTCTTCCTGCTTCATTGACTAGGCTAGTGGTTTGTTTCTGTAGGAGTGGTTGTTCCATTGGTGGGTTGTTTTCTCGATTCACAGGACGACTTCCTTTGGGCTGGTGGTAGTTGGTCCCCCTCTTAGGTGGGTTGGATTCTTGCTTGCTTCTACAAAATCTTCCGATGTGATCTCTTTTCCCGCACACATGGCAGAGCGTGTCGAGGAATCTGCAGTCTGATCGTGGGTGGTTTGCCCCACAACCAGTGCATTGGTACTGTACTCTCTGGTTTCGTTGATGGCATTGGTCTCATTCAGACCGGAGCTGGTTGACCTCTTCTTCATCGCTTTCTGATGACGATTCAAGGTTCTCGTGGTGGGCTGTCATTGCCTGTCCTTCCAGGTGAGGCGAGATTTCGCCGTCGAGTTGGTGGAGCGGAGCATGGGTGCGGCGCATTCGTGCAGCCGACTTCCTGGTTGCTTCTGCTGCAGTAGCTTCAGCGATGGCATCTGCAAGGCTAATATCGCCTTTCTCCATCAGCTTACTTTGGATCACTAGTGCATCTAATCCTAGAACTATTCGGTCTCTCTTCAAGGTCGGCGAACCCGGAGAGGCCTCCCAGATTCCAGAGATCCGCAATGAAATCTGGTCTCTCCCTTCCGCTGGTCTCTCTGATAAAATTCATCCCTTCAAACAAGCGTTGGTACGGTCGGTGTGTAGTGGGCCCGTAGAAGGGGCTCAAGGACATCCCAGTCCATGGACTTCACCTCAGCCAGTTTGGCTAGTGCCTTGGCCATCTTAAACACGGTCGGCCCACAGTGAGTTAGGAATATCGCTCGCTTCTTTCCGGTAGTGGCATTCTTCAAGTTGTTGGTCTCCAGAAACATCTGGAATTGGTCCATATATGAGTCCCAGTCTTCTTGTGCCGGGTTGAATGGAGCGGGTGGTATGACACTGCTAGACATGGTTCAGCAGTTGGTGTGTCTTCAGCCACATGCTCTGTTTGGCGCTCTGTAGTGCTCAGTCAGCTCTGACGTCTTCAAATCCCACCCTCGTTGCCAGTATTAAGTTCTGCGCATGAGCGCAAGGATTAGAGACGATACGATGAACAGTGAACTTCAACTCTTTATTTAACATTGTGGAACAGAGCCAAAACTACGGCAGCAACAGCCCTTTTTATAGGCAAGCTGCTGATCAAATAACCAATAAAAAACGGGAAGCATTAGTTCCCTTAACCAATGAGAGAGGCCCGCGAATAGCCAATCAGATTCTCCTGAATGGACCAATCAGATGTTGCTATTATCGGCCAATCAGAAGTGCAGGGTCAGAACCCTGCACTTTTCTAAAGGTTTTAATAATCTTTATTAAGCACTTTTATTAATTCACTTTTATTAATTCACAACAACAGCCTCCTGCAGCACTCTGCTAGTGAAAATGAAGTTCCGGGGGCACATTTGGCACCATAAAAGTTCTGTTTTTGCTGGCAGAGAGCTGCAGTAAGCCATCACGACCAAAAGCAAAGCTTTCCAGAGATGCCCATGGTCCTTGTGAGCTCTGTTTTCACTGGCAGGAATATTGCAGGCTAGGCCTTTGTTGTGCTTGGGAAAAAACACTTGTCCACTTAGGGTAATATTGACCTTTTGTATTGACCTTCTCAAACTCAAGGCCTGCAGGCCAGATCTGGCCTGCTGGGTGATTTGATCTGTCCCATAGGGCCATCCTGGAAGCAACAAAGGACTGGCCCGCAATGCTTCTGTTAGCAAAAACAGAGCTCAGGAGGGCCGCGCACGGCCCTCCCAGACTTCGTTTTCAGCCGCGATGGTCCCTGAAATCATCTGACAATGAAAACAGAGCCCAGGAGGACCACATGTGCCCCCCCAAGCTCCATTTTTGCTGGCAGAGTGCTGCAGGAGACTATCGTGATCAAAAATGGTGCTTGCAAGGGCCATGCACAACCCTCCGAAGCTCCATTTTCACTTGGATAGATTTGCAGAAGGTCGTTGCAGCCGAAAATGGAGCTCTGGAGCCCATTTTCACTGGCAGAGACTTGGGTCACCACAGACACTCTAACAAGTCATTTCAAGCTGGCCACACCCCCTGGTCATGCCTCTCCCACATCCCCTTGGCTTGTCCAAGGTCAAACACAACCCTGATGCAGCCCTCAATGAAATCACATTTCACACCCCTGTTCAATATCATAGCTCCTTGAAATGTAAAATCTTTTTTTTACCTAACCCTAATACTTTTAACTGGGAATATTACATATTGTGTGTAATAATTTATGCATGCATCACAACTTCCTTGGTGGTCTAATGATATGAAATCTTACTGCGTACCATATGATTCCAACCATTTGCATGGCCCTTTAATATTCCAACTAAATGTTACCATTTAGCTAATGAAAGCAGATTTCAAAAAGAGCCAGACTGCTTAGAACTTGAATGGGAGAGAGACAATGACGATCTCCTAGTATTAAGTTAAAGTGAAACATTTAAAAAAAATAAAGACTAAACTATTTTCTTATTGTTGCCTGAATATGTCCATGAAGTCACCAGGAGTCAAATTTGACTTGAAAGACAACTTGAAGATCATTTCTGATGGAAGCCAGAAGTAAATAGACTTGGTTCAACTCTACATGCAACATGATTTCTAAATGGCTTATTCTAAACCCATTCTACATTATGGCTCAATCTCCCCCTTCCTTCCCCCCCACCTACATACTTTGCTAGGGGCAAGAATATTCAAACTGATAATAAGATTCATGTGGAAGGACTTATTGTGGATTCACTCCCTTTACAACAGAGATTATGTTCTATCTGGCAAAAACCTTCACACAAAAATTGACAGCAGAAAGCTAGTCAGCATAAAGCTAGTTAGAGTTAAATACTCTGCTAAGAAGAATTAGCATGATCCTGTAAAGAAGGCTGAAGCAAGACCTCACCATAGGCAGATAAGCAAGAAAGGCAGAAATCCAAAACAAATGCATGGTCACTTCTCCAGTGGTTGCATGGGATTAAATGTATACGCATTGAGGAAAACATGGAATTTGTCCCTCATATATGGCACTTCTACCAATGAAGTTAAAAGACTTTTGCAGTTTCAATAAGTAATGCAGCCAACAGAATGTGAAGTATAGCTGAAAGCACAAAAAACAAAACAACAGCTTAATTTGATAATGAAAGCAAATATCATAGTTGGAAATAAATTAGGGAAATCCAAAAAAACAAAATAAAAGAACTGAGGGTAAAATAGAAAACTACAAAGAAAGAAATTGTTTGACTTAGATCAGTTAGTCATACCTAACACAATGAATAGTGGCTGATAGGATAATTGGGTAATACAACCCCCCCCCAAAAGTACTAAGTATTGAATAAATGCAAAAAAAATGTATGCCCATATTGCAGAGGAAATAGACTTGGAAGGGTGGCTGAATTCAGAAATTGGATAAGGCTTCTTAATTGTGCTATCCTGATTTAAGAAGAGGAAAGAAAAGATTAAAAGAAAAGCAGCCCCAGATGCACATATGCGCAGAAAGGATGCCTGGATGCATGAAAGATGAAACCTGGACAGTTATTCACAAGTTAGATTTCTATTAGATGATTTATTCCATCCCTTCAGAAAAAGTTGCATGCATTGAATTACTATGATGTAGCCATCCTTAATCTAGTAACTTCCAGAAGTCACCTAAGACCAAGCCCAGAGAAGCCTTGGATCCAAGCCTAGGGAAGTCGGGAGCTGATAAATCGGATGCGTATGATCCATACTAGATAGATAAGAATGATGTAATAAAGATACATAAATTTCAGTCTGAAAGGAAGAAATGAAAATAATAGTCATAGAGGTGGGACTTATAACCAAATAGGACAATGTGGAATGCTTAGGTTGCCAGCCAGTTAGCCATGCCCATTTCCCTCCCTCAGTTAAGCTTACTGTTCCCAACTATCAGTTAAGCTTACTGTTCCCAAATATCAACTTTTTGCTATTGCTTAGCATTTGTAATATTAGTTGGAGAATTATGGTTTTCTCTTTGATACTTTACTCCTGTTTTTTTTTTTCTTTATTTTGTAAATGTTCAGACTTTATGTTCATTTCCAATATAAATGAATGGTGGCATTTGAGCTTCACTAAGAGCCTGTACTTAGATAATGACTTATGTTTAGCATATAACTTTAAAATTAAAAAAAAAGCTGAGCCACAAGGCTATTTGTAAACAGATGTAGACCCAGCAACTAATGAAACTGAAAAATGAAACTCCCTGTATTTCTACCAGTGTTCCTTTAATGTGACTTCTATCAACATTAAAATATTAGAAGACAAAAGGTATGGAGAAAATGATTTGCAGATTAAAACTTTCATTATGCTTCCCTTATAGCAATACCTTAATGGCCCTTATAAAATCAATGTAACCATGAACCCCATGAACATAGATAGGGATTGCCCTTCCATTCTACTATGTCACTCAATATAATTTTATTTGAAGTATGGTGAAGTTGTTTACTTATTCCATTTCTTTCCTATTCCAAATGATTCTGAGTGGATGATATGGTAGAAATATTAATACATTTATAATACCACCTAAAATACAGGAACTGGGCATGGCTAATCTAGTGAAGAGAAGGACCAGTGGAAACATGATAGCAGTGTTTCAATATTTGAGGGGCTGCCAGAGAGAGGAAGGGTCAAGCCAGTGGTGGGATTCAAATTTTACAACTGGTTCGGGGGGAAGCTAGGGGGCATGGCTTTTTTTTTTGCTTTTTACAGTAAGCCCCCCACCCCTGCTTTTTGGGACTTCTGGGCCTCAGGAAGATAAAGAATTGACCCGGGGGGGGGGTTGCAGCACCCCCCTATGCTTCATTTTGGGCCTCAGGGAATCCTCCTGGGGGCTCATTTTTGCTCCAGAAGGCTTCTCTAGAGCTCAGGAAGGCAGAAAACTCAGCCCAGGAAAGTAAAAATTTGAGGGTGGCAGAGGGTTGGGTTTTTTTTTGCCTTCCTGGGCCTCAGAGAAGCCTGGGCAAAGCAATAAGTGAGAGGAATCCTAGCACAGCTGATCGTAGGAACAGCTGATTGTCGGGAAGGAAAAAAAAAGAAATACCTAAAGGAATGACTGGCAGGCTAGTGGCAGCCAGGCGGGGTGAGTGAACACTAGGCGGGCAAGGCAAGCATGTGACCAGCAACCAGTTTGGAAGCATGGCCAGTCAGAAGTTACTACCGGTTTGGCGACCCATCAAATCCTTACTACTGGTTCACTTGAACCGGTGCGAACTGGCTGAATACCACCACTGGGTCAGGCTATTTTCTAAAGCACCTGTAGGCCAGACAAGGAACAATGGGTAGAAACTGAACAAGGAGAACATGGAAATAAGGAGAAACTTTCTGACAGTGAGAACAATCAACCGATGGAACAGCTTGCCCTCGGATGTTGTGGGAGCGCCATCATTTGAGACTTTCGAGAAGAGATTGGACTGCCATTTGTCAGAAATGGTGTAGGGTCTCCTGCTTGGGCAGGGGGTTGGACTAGATGACCTGCAAGGTCCCTTCCAACTCTAATTATTTGTTATCTGTTAATATAATTATGATTTGACAGCAAAATAAACCATGATGATCAAAAGATCAAAATAAACAAGGTAAATGTAAAAATAAAAGATGTTTAAATTCCCAAGTCATTTAGAATGCTTTTTAAGATAATTTGGTTTTGAGCATCCTCCTGAATGAAGTGAATGGCTGTCCCAGGAGATTGGAAAGCAGCAGCACCTAGCTTCAGCTCCTTTTACTTTTTGACCTGGCTGACCAACCAGACTCAATGAGTAGTTCTTAATGAGATTACATCTACATGGAGAGAAGTAAGTAATGGGATATCACAAGATTCCATCTTAGGGAGAAGTGGGATTCAGCTGGGTGTACATGTTCACATGAACTGGTTCTTAACTTTTTGCCCAGTTCGGAGAACCGGCTAATCTCACCTCTGGTTGGGACTTTTCCCTCTCACCTACTATTTCTCGGGAAATTAATATTTGCTTGCTATTTTCTATTATGTAGCTCACTTCTTACAGTATCATCTGCCTCCCAGAAAGCAGTTTATAAACTGATGTGCTGGGATTAGCAAGGGGGGATCCATAGACCAAATTCCTTTGTGATTGTAGACAATTCAAATACCCAAGAAATTGTTGATTGCCATGAAATAGTTTATCAAAACTCTTCTCCTAGGACTTTTATAGTTTAAGAAGTCTGAACAGCAAGAAAGACTGTAGTGCAGGAAAAATGTAACACCAGTACTATCATCTCTAATGACAAATAACATTCAGAAACATCATCAAAATAAATCTGAAATAAATTCTCAAGTTCCTAAAAATGAGCTATAAGGAAAAAGTGAGAAACTTTGAAAACAGTTTTCAACAGTTGTTATTCTAGGCAGAGTCTAGACAATCATTGTTTTGGGAGAAATAAATGGCAAGAAAAAGAGAGTGGAGAAAAAAACACTGGAGGATTAGCTCTTCATTCTTCCAGAATTCTAAGAAAGAGGATGGAAATGAGAGAATACACATTATGTCCAGAAATACTCAAATCTCTCTCCCCAAAATACCAATGAGGCAGTCCATTATATCTCCTCTTGGAAATCCCAACATTCCCAACCCCTGTTGAATCCTGACTGGAGTTTTGAGTTATTTCTTAAATAAAAATGTAAAGGGCCTACTGTAGTCATTTGTTTCCTATTTAACACAATCTTAAAACATGCTGCTTTGTAAACAGCAGCTGTACCAGCCCTGATAATCATTTCATTCTACCACTAGATGAGTAATAATATGTGTTACGAACTAAGCAAATGCTTTAGTTTAAAATCCTAATAGTTTTGTTTCCACAGCAGGCTCGTAATCCTGCACTTCTGATTGGCCCGCGAACAGCGGATTGTGATTGGCCAATTCTGGCTAATCTGATTGGCTGACAGTGGGTAGCTGCTGATTGGCCGCTATCAGCATGGCAAACTCAAACCATTGGTTATTGTGACAGCAGCCAGCACTATAAAAGGAGCTGCTGCTGCCCAGTAGCTCTGCTCTGTTCTGAAGTCACTAATAAAAAGTTGGAGTCACTATTTGATGTCTCATCTCCGTTCTTTGCACCCACGCTCCAGATCTAACATTGGCAATGACGGGGGAATGTGGAGACAATAGAGCTGATTGAACACTCACCAACCGTTAACAGAGCACGTGGCTAAGAGCGCACCAAAAGCGGCAGAATGACCAGCAGCGCTATACCACCCGCTCCATTTGACCCGGCTAATGAAGACTGGGACTCGTATATGGACAGGTTCCAAATGTTCCTGGAGACCAACAATTTGAAAGATGCTACGCCTGGCAAGAAACGAGATATATTTCTGACCCATTGCGGGCCCGCCGTTTTTAAAATGGCAAAAGCACTTGCAAAACCAGCAGAAATCAAGACAATGGACTGGGACAACCTCGCCCCAATCCTACAGGCTCATTATGCACCCGCAGTGCCAACACTCATCAGGAGACACGAGTTTCACCAGAGGGACCAGCAGGAAGGTGAAAATGTTGGAGACTTCATTGCTGATCTTAGAAACCCAGGGGGACTCGGTGGCTTCGCAAACCTCGAGGAAGCCATGAGAGATCGAATTGTTTTGGGCCTAAAAGACCCCATGACTCAGAGCAAGATTATGGCAAAGGGAGACATCAGCCTCGCAGATGTCATCGCCGATGCTACTGCAGCAGAAGCAACAAGGAAATCAGCCGCTCAAATGAGCTGAGCGAACGCACCACACCACCAACTCGCCAGTGACACTATGCCTTTCTCCGAGAGGCACACAATGACCACTCACCATGAAGACCTCGAATCCTCATCAGAAAGCGAGGAAGAGGAGGTCAACAGACTCAGATCAGAACACGACCAGCGAGACCAGCAAAACCGTAAGCCTTCGAGTCAATGTGCTGGATGTGGGGGAAACTACCCGCAATCAGACTGCAAGTTTCTAGATGCACTCTGCCGTTCCTGTGGAAAGAGGGGCCACATCGTAAAAGTCTGCAGAAGCAGGCAAAGGTCCAGCCCAATCTGAAGAGAAAACAACTTCCGGCATACAACAGGCACTCCACCAATAAATCAGGACCGCCTAAACAACCAATGGAACCAATACTACAGAAATCAAGCACCCGCCAATTCAACCAGACGAGAAGAGGCCCATCAAACCATCACCATTGGCCACGCGTCCTCCCTTGATGCGAGGAAAATCTGAGTGAAGATCATCATTGAGAATCAACCATGTGTTATGGAAGTCGACTCTGGGTCGTCCCTGTCAATGGTCTCCTGGAAAACCTTAAAACAGCTGATCCCTGACATTCATCGCCAGGATCTCAGCACTCAAAAAATCATACTAAAAGACTACCAAGGAAACAGAATTCCAGTTGCCGGTTCCAGCCACATCCAAGTATCCTTCAAAGACCACACCGCAACCCTACCTCTTACCATTGTTGATCGAGATCGGCCCACTTTGCTGGGTTTGCAATGGTTCACGCCACTAGGAATTGAACTAGCGGGCATCAACCAAACCGGAAGTGATGACTGGGAAGCGGCCCTCGTCCAGGAATTCCAGGACATTTTCACTGAGAAGCTAGGCAAGTACAAGGGATCCCCCATATCGTTTAATCTCAGCCCTGACGTTGCGCCTATTCACCTTAAGCCTCATCGAGTGCCCTTTGCACTCAAGCCAAAGATTGATGAACAATTGGACAAATTAATAGCCCAGGGTGTGTTGGAACCTATCGATCACGCCTGGTGGGAGACTCCAATTGTAACCCCCATAAAACCTGATGGATCCTTAAGAATTTGTGGGGATTACCGGGCCACCCTAAATCACGCACTTCAGCAGAGCGCTTACCCTGTACCTGTGGTCCAACATCTCCTTCATTCCCTGGGAGGTGGTAAAATATTTGCAAAATTGGACCTAGCTCAGGCGTACCAGCAGTTGCCCGTAGATGCAGAGACTGCAGAAACCCAAACTATAGTCATGCATAGAGGTGCATTCAAGTGTAATAGACTCCAATTCGGAGTGAGTGTAGCACCTGGCATCTTCCAAAGTCTGATGGAAAGATTGCTTCAAGGCATAAAAGGGGTCGTGCCATACTTCAATGATGTCTTAATAGCTGCCCCCCACAGAAGCCTGCTAGAAAAATGACTCAAAATGGTCCTCCAGAAATTTAAAGATGCTGGCCTGAAGGTCAAGAAAGACAAGTGCCAACTTTGTACTGAGAGGGTTGAATTCCTTGGGTACCTTCTTGACAAACAGGGAATTCACCCTACAGAGAAAAAACTCTACAGAGAAAAAATGCCCCAAGACCTAGGAATAAAACAGACCTCCAAGCCTTCCTGGGACTCATTAACTTTTATAACATTTTCTTGCCCCAGAAGGACTGTTGCTGAACCCCTGCATAGGCTCCTCGATAAGAAGGCTTCCTGGGTCTGGGGACATCGCGAAGAGCGAGCTTTTCAGCAAGTAAAGGACTTGTTAACTTCAGATGCTGTATTGATTCAATATAACGAGACTTTGCCTTTAACTGTCACCTGCGATGCCTCACCATTTGGAGTAGGAGCCATCCTGAGCCACTTCCTACCAAATGGTACTGAGGCACCTATTGCATTGTTTTCAAGAACTTTATCTAAAACTGAGAGAAACTATAGCCAAGTTGATAAAGAGGCTCTTGCTATTGTGTCTGCGATTAAACGATTCCATGAGTATGTATATGGAAGATCTTTCTCCATAATTACCAACCACAAACCATTACTTGGCATTTTAGCGCGAGACAAACCAACTCCCCACATCTATCACCGAGAATGACATGTTGGTCAGAGTTTCTAGCTGCATACGATTACCAACTGCTACACCACCCAGGGAAAGCCATTCCCCACGCTGATGCTTTGAGCTGTTCTCCGTTACCAGAAGTCATAGACGACCCAGCTCCAACCCTCGCTACGCTACAAATCGAAACTCTTCCTTCATCACTGACTGCACAAGACATCGCCTCAGAAACAAGGAAGGATCCTTGTTTGGCACGTGTCCTCAGCTGGGTAGAAAGAGGTTGACCTGACAACGAACCAAACGACACCTTCAAGCCGTTCAAAAACCGGCAAAAGGGATGCATCTTGTGGGGAGACAGAGTCGTCATCCTAGAGAGATTACAGAATAAAGTCCTAAAACTATTGCACGATGGCCATCCGGGCATCGTGCAAATGAAGGCACTAGGAAGGAGCTATGCTTGGTGGCCAGGTATAGATAAGCGAATAGAAACCTGGGTGGTCACTTGCAGCAAGTGTCAGGACACTCGTTCATGTCCACCAAAAGCACCACCAACTGAATGGGAAGCACCCCTAGGTCCATGGTCCTGTATCCACATCGATTTTGCGGGACCTACCAAGGGACATACATTTCTTATAGCAGTGGATGCCTACTCCAACTGGCTGGAGGTCCTCAAAATGAAGAGCATCACCACAGAATCCGTCGCTAAAAAACTAAATAGACTATTCGCTATGCACGGGTTGCCAGATGTCCTAGTTTTGGATAATGGCCCCCAATTCACCGCTCTGGCATTCGAACAGTACCTGGCAGAGCGGGGGATACGCCATGCGTTGACATCACCAGCTCACCCTGCAGCCAATGGCAGGGCTGAGCGAATGGTCCAATTCGTAAAGAAAACTTTACAAAAGACGGAGCAAGGAGACATCAACGACAAGGTGACCTGGATGCTTCTCCTCCAACATATTACCCCAAACAGCACTACAAACAGAACCCCAGTCGAACTTCTGATGGGCCAGAGACTTCGCTCACATCTTGACCGCTTGCACCCTACCTACACACACGAAAAGCCCGTGGGGTCCAGCAGCAGGTATCGCACCTTCAAGGTAGGCAACCCAGTCTTCGCAAAAAACTTTTCCAGTGACCCATTGTGGGTCCCCGCTACCATAACTCAACTTACGGGTCCATGTTCCTACCGTTTACAAACTGCTGATGGAAAAATGTGGAAGTGACATATCGATCAACTGCGCTCCAGGCTGGCATCTACCCCCGTCACAAACCCCGAACCTCAAACCTGGGGGGGAAGGGAAATCGAGGGGACCGGAGAAGAATTAGCATATGACCCAGAACGTGAAAACCAGCAATCAGCACAACCAACCCGGAGATATTCACCTTCTGAAGGAGAGCTGGGTCAGACGCCTCACCACAGAGCAGCACTGTGACAGCAGCAAATCCAAGGGATCCAGAGGAGAGCCTTAATGGAAACAGAGATGACAACCACGAATCACCCAACGGAGAGGGCGGAACATCTTTGCCAACAAGAGCAGCACGCAACCCACCGAGACCAGAGTCAGGGCAAGGACTGGTGGAGCAACGCAGATCAGGTAGACAGGTGAAACGACCTGCCTACCTGCGAGAATACATCACCCCACCCCTCAGACGGAACCTAGAGGGGAGGGGTGTTACGAACTAAGCAAACGCTTTAGTTTAAAATCCTAATAGTTTTGTTTCCACAGCAGGCTCGTAATCCTGCACTTCTGATTGGCCCACGAACAGCGGATTGTGATTGGCCGATTCTGGCTAATCTGATTGGCTGACAGTGGGTTGCTGCTGATTGGCCACTACCAGTGTGGCAAACTCAAACCATTGGTTATTGTGACAGCAGCCAGCTCTATAAAAGGAGCTGCTGCTGCCCAGTAGCTCTGCTCTGTTCTGAAGTCACTAATAAAGAGTTGGAGTCACTATTCGATGTCTCGTCTCTATTCCTTGTGCCCACGCTCCAGATCTAACAACATGAGTTAAAGGATTAGGGCTGTCCATCAAAATGTACATACAATAAAAAGCAGAACTGGATGCTTTTAGTTCTGAAAATGCAATCATCTATACATACCAATTTTTTTATGTAGAAGAAAAGGTCTCTAAATAAAGTTCTGATTCCAATCTGTTTTTCAAGCTTGCTTCATGGGGAAGCAACAACTTCATTTTCAAGTGTCCTTCACCAAGAATTTGTTCTTCATCCTTTATCATTAGATATAAGCAGAGGTGGTATTCAGCAGGTTCTGACCAGTTCTGGAGAACCAGTAGTGGAAATTTTCCACTTTCAGAGAACCAGCAAATACCACCTCTGACTGGCCCCACCTCCATCTATTCTCTGCCTCCTGAGTCCCAGCTGATCGGCTGGGTCTTCTTTCGCTCGGTCTTCTCCACAGGAGAGTGGAGCTGGAAAGCAAGTTAGTGAGGTGGGGGGGGCGGGATGGAGATTTTACAGTATCCTTCCCCCATCATGCCCACCAAGCCATGCCCCGTCCACCAAACCACGCCCACAAAAAAATTAATCCCACCACTGGATATAAGTATTCTTGACCTGAAGTTCTTTCAGAAATATATATAAATCAATCAAAAGTGATGACAAATATTTTATTAAAAAGTGAAGCTTTTTTTAATATGCTTTTTAAAAAATGACTACAACCCCACTCACACTTACAGAATGTTTTATATCAAAACCAGATAAAGCTTTTCCTCATACAGAAAGTTTACGGAAGGAACGCTGTTGTATGTTTCAAATGTTGGTTACAAATGTGAAATACCTGACAGCTGGAACCAACTGCATGCTCTCCAATGTTGTAAGAGAACCTGGAAAGCAATCCCCTTTGTAATGTGTCACTTACTGAATTTGCATGGTAAAAATGTAAATGCCATGTCACCATTTGTGTACTACCACTCATCACACCCTGTTCTTCTTATAAATAGCCAGTGACTTACCCTGTTCCATTAGCTGCAGAAGAGAGATGCGTAAAACCCTTACATTCATTGAGCAAGTAATGATGATCTAGGATTTTGTCAAATGGCCATGTCTCTTTCTTCGTTCTGGAGAACCCAGCAGTCATGTCCTCAGAGATATTAAGAAGAGGATCTTGCACAGGAATAAAGAGCTCCTCCATCCATTTTAATTCCTTGACTTATGACCAATCACCCAGTGGCCATTAAAAGTAACAACAGACTCCCAAAAAGATACTTTGTCAAGCTCGGTATGGACATATGTGTAGCCAGGCTTAATATATATTCTTTTTCTTATTTTCTCTTTGGAAATCATGGGGGAAGGGCTTTGGACTTGCCACATTCCTAAGGGGGAAGGAATGGAGATAGAGAGATAGAAACCCCCACCATACATGTCAGTAACAGAGTGAATGGACGCAATTAAAGACTCTTGGGAAAACACACAAAAAAGGCTTTGAATAAGGCAGCACAAATCCAAAAGATACAAGCTGGCAAGCATTGTTCCCAGCAGCCACAATTTAAAGTGGGATAAAATTTATTTGTCAACCGAATATTTGGAGTTACATTTACCTTCTAGAAAATTAAGTCCAACATTTATAGGGCCTTTTCAGATAATTAAAGTTATAAACTCAGTTTCTGGCAAAAATTGCTTATTGCAGACAATAGATTTACTTAACAATCCTAGGTAGCTTTTGCTTTATAAGTGCTGCAAGAAAGGTTTTAAAATTGGTCATGGTGATGGTTTGATGATGATGTGCTTTACGACTGTAATTCCAGGCTCAATTATAATTATAGGTTGAGGACTACTAACTGTATATATTTAGGCCTCTTTATTGTGTATTCTGAACAGTGAGGTCAGTAGTGAACCAGAGCATCAAAGTTAGGTGGCCTAACCAGAAGATACAATTAACTTCACAATATTAGAAACAAGATGAAATTAGCAGGAATATATTTTGAATAGAAATATTTTATTTATGTAAATATTTAGTTTCTCTACCCTTGTCCCCAATTTTTTTTTTTTCAGGAAAAATGTTTTGCAAAAGTACATATAGTGCTTAAAACATTATTTTTCCAAGGAAAAAAGGGCACAAAAATGTTTAAAATCTTTTATTTCTTTATTTATTTTTTGTTAGGAAAATAATATAGAAATACGTTGAAGAATAAGTAAAGCTGGATATAATTAACCTTAATCCTCCCTTCTTATGACCTCATCACTGATTAATTAAGTTACTGTTAAGAAGGTTTTTCTTCTCCTGATCTTTAAATTATGTTTGTCTCTCTCAAACTGCTTTTTTTTTTTTTTAACAAATGCTGATTTTTCCTTTCAAGATTGCTTTACAATTTATCCCATTTTCCTGTTTTCCTTTAATGGAATTCTTACTTCTACGTTGGTTCTCTACTTCATTCATTTCGATCCATTGCCTCTTGCTCTGCCTCTAGGTATTTTGGAGAATAGGTCGATTCTCTTCCTTGTGACAGTCCTTAGATATTAGAACATTGCTATCATATCACCCCTAGTTCTTTTCATTAAACTAGACATTCCTAATTCTAGCAGTCATTCTTTATATGTTTTAGCCTCCAGGCCTCTCATCTTTATTGTTCTTCTCTGCAGTCTTTCCAGAATATCAACATCTTTTTTATATTGTGGCGATCAAAACTGGATGCACTATTCCAAGTGTGGTCTTGACAAGGCATTTGAAAGTCATATTAACATTTTACATAGTATTAATCCCTCAGTTAATGCAGCCTATGTTTTTGTTGCTTTTTTTTGGCAGCTGCAGCCCATATTTAAGTGATTGTCCAGTAGGACTCCAAGTTCCCTCTCACAGTTACTACTATTGAGCTAGGTATTATCTACTCTATACCTACCCGTTTGGTTTTTAATGTACAGGTGAAAATGTAATCCATTCACCTGACTTCTAATGGTACTTAAATGATAAATGAACATAGATGGTGTTAAGTCCTGAGCATGTGCAAAAGGAATAGAGACGAGACATTGAACGGTGACTTCAACTCTTTATTGTGAAATAAGAACAGAGCAAATACTTGGGCAGCAGCAGCTCTTTTATAGAGCTGGCTGCTGCCAAAACAACCAATGATTTGAGTTTACCGCTCTCACAAGCATCCAATCAGAAAGGCCCGTTAACAGCCAATCAAACTGGCCAGAAATGACCAATCACGACTCACTATTCGCGGGCCAATGAGAAGTGCAGGATTACGAGCCTGCTGCAAAGTAAAGCTATTTAGGGTTGTTACTGATGCTTTGGTTTAGTTCATAACACCCCTCCCCCTTAGGTTCCGTCTGAGGGGTGGGGTGATGTATTCTCGTAAATAGGCAGGTTGCTTCACCTGTCTGCTTGACCTGCGCTGTTCCACCAGTTTCTATCCTGGCTCTGGTTCCGGTGGGCTGCTAGCTGGGCTGGATGGTGAAAACGGTCCCGCTGTTCCTTCGAATGGCTCTGGGCTGTTCTCTCTGCTTCCGCCAGTGCTGTCTTCTGGGTTCCCTGGATCTGTTGCCATTGCAGTGCTGTCACGCGGCGAGGCCACTCCCCGGCTCGGTTCTCCTTCTGGCAGTGAGTATCCCCTGGTTGTTTGTGTAGACTGCTAAGTTTCGATTGTTAAGTCATCTGTTATTTCTTTTTTCGGCGTCCTAGATGTTCCTTCCCCCCCCCCAGTTAGAGATTCAGGGGCTGAGATAGGACTAGGTGCTAGTCTGGAATGGAGTTGGTCTATGTGGCGCTTCCACATCTTACCATCTGCAGTTTGTAGGTGATAGGATCGGGGTCCCATAAGTTGCGTTATGGTAGCAGAGACCCACAATGGGTCGCCCGAGAAGGTTTTTGCAAACACAGGGTCACCTTCCTGGAATGCCCGACACTTGTTGTTGGATCCTGGGGGTTGTTCAGGCGTGTAATTTGGGTAGAGGCGATCGAGATGTGAGCGAAGTTTCCAGCCCATCAGGAGTTCAGCTGGGGTTCTGTTCATGGTGCTGTTTGGGGTTATGTGTTGGAGGAGAAGCATCCGGGTTATTTTGTCATCAATGTCGCCATGGTCCATTTTGTGCAAAGTCTTTTTTACAAATTGAACCATTCACTCAGCCCGACCATTGGCCGCAGGGTGAGCTGGCGATGTTAAGACATGGCGGATGCCCTGATCTGCCAGGTACTGTTCGAATACCAGGGCAGTGAATTGGGGGCCATTATCGGAGACCAGGACATCCGGCAATCTGTGGGTAGCGAATAGCTTATTCAGTTTTTTAGTGACCGCCTCTGTGGTGGTGCTTTTCATCTTGTGGACCTCGAGCCAGTTAGAATAGGCATCCACTGTTAGGAGGAAAGTGTGTCCTCTTGTGGGTCCCGCAAAATCGATGTGGATATGGGACCAAGAACCTCGAGGCGTTTCCCACTGAGTTGGGGGAGTTTTTGGAGGAGTAGAGCGAGTCTTCTGGCATTTACTGCACTTTGCTACCCAGGTCTCTATCTGTTTGTCTAAGCCAGGCCACCATGTGTAACTCCTGGCCAATGCCTTCATCCACACGATGCCTGGATGTCTATCGTGCAACATTTTTAATACCTTATGTTGCAATTTCTCCGGGATTACAACTCTGTCTCCCCACAAGATGCAGCCCTTTTGGGAGAATAGTTCTGTTCCTAAATGGCTTGAAAGTGTCGTTGGGTGCGTTGACCGGCCAACCCCATTCCACCCAGCTGAGGGCTCATGCCAAAACAGGGTCCTTTTTTGTTTCTGAGGCAATGTCTCGAGCAGTCAGCGGCGGCGATTTAAGGGTTTCGATTTGCAATACGGCTAAGGTTGGAGCTGGGTCCTCTATGACGTCTGGTAATGGAGAGCGGCTCAAAGCGTCAGCGTGGAGAATGGTTTTCCCTAGACGGTGTTGCAATCGGTAATCGTAGGCGGCTAAAAATTCTGACCAACCTGTCATTCTTGGTGATAAGATATGGGGAGTTGGTTTCTTTCCTGCCAAAATACCAAGTAGCGGCTTGTGGTCTGTAATTACGGCAAAGGGTCTCCCATTCACATATTCATGGAAACGTTTAATTGCGGATACAATAGCGAGAGCCTCTTTATCAAGTTGACTATAGTTCTTTTCGGTTTTAGACAAGGTTCTCCAAAAGAACGCAATAGGTGCCTCATTCCCATTTGGTAGGACATGGCTTAAAATGGCTCCCACTCTGAATGGTGAGGCGTCACAGGTAACCGTTAAGGGTAGAGTCTCTTTGTATTGCATCAATACAGCATCGGAGGTTAAGAGGTTTTTTACTTGTTGGAATGCCCATTCTTCACGCCGTCCCCAGACCCAGGAAGCCTTTTTATCGAGAAGTCTATGTAGGAGCTCGGCTACGGTCGCCTTCTGGGGCAAGAAGATGTTATAAAAGTTAATGAGTCCCAGGAAGGCTTGGAGGTCTGTCTTATTCCTAGGTCTCGGGGCGTTTTTGATTGCAGTTAGTTTTTTTTCAGTGGGGTGGATTCCCTGTCTGTCGAGAAGGTATCCCAGGAACTCCACTCTCTCCATACAAAGTTGACACTTGTCTCTTATTACTTTCAGGCCAGCGTCTTTAAATTTCTGAAGAACCTTTCTGAGTCGTTGCACTAATAATTCTTTAGTGGGGCAGCTATTAAGACGTCGTCAAAATAAGGCACGACGCCTTTTATGCCTTGTAATAGTCTCTCCATCAAACTTTGGAAAATGCCAGGCGCCACGCTTACTCCGAATTGGAGTCTATTGCACTTGAAGGTGCTTCTAGGTGTAACTATTGTCTGAGCTTCTGCAGTTGTCGCGTCTACAGGTAGTTGCTGGTACGCCTGAGCTAAGTCCAATTTCGCAAATATTTTTCCACCACCCAGGGAGTGAAGAAGGTGTTGGACCACCGGCACTGGGTAAGCGCTCTGTTGAAGAGCATGATTTAGGTGGCCCGGTAATCCCCACAAATTCTTAACAAACCATCTAGTTTCATGAGCGTTACTATTGGAGTTTCACAGCAGGCATGGTCAATTGGTTCCAACACGCCCTGGGCTATCAATTCATCTAGCTGCTCATCGATCTTTGGCTTGAGGGCAAAAGGTACCCGATGAGGCTTAAGCTGAAAGGGAGCTACATCGGGGCTGAGATTAAACAATATAGGGGTCCCCTTGTACTTGCCTAATATTCCTGTGAACACATCCTGGAATTCCTGGATGAGGGCCTCTTCCCAGTCGTCGTTTCTATTTTGGTGTATGCTGGCTAGTTCAATCCCGAGTGGAACGAACCACTGTAATCCTAACAAACTGGGCCGGTCACGATTGACGACAGTCAGGGAAGCGTCGCGGTGCGGTCCTTGAAGGATACTTGGACGTGGCTGGAACCAACAACTGGAATTCTGTTTCCCTGGTAGACTTTTAGGATGATTCGTTGAGTGCTGAGGTCCTGGTGGCAGATGTCAGGGATCAGCTTTTTGAGGGTTTTCCAGGATACCATCGATAGGGATGACTCCGAATCGACTTCCATCATGCACGGTCGATTCTCAATAGTAACCCTTACATGGATCTTTCTTGCATTGAACAATGAAGCATGGCCGATAATAATGATTTGGTGCGCCTCTTCTCGTCTCGTTGAAGAGGAAAGTGCTCGATTTCTGTAGTAGTAGTGGTTGTTCCATTGATGGTTCAGGCTGTCCCAATTCTCAGGTGGTTTGCCTGTCTCCCGGCGGAGGTTGTTCTCCCTTCGGCTGGGACTGGACTCTCGCTTGCTTCTGCAGACCTTCGCGATGTGGCCTCTTTTCCTGCAGGTATGGCAGAGTGCGTCAAGGAATTTACACTCCGATCGCAGGTGGTTTGTCCTGCAACCAGCACATTGGCGCGGAAGTCTCTGGTTCCTTTGCTCTCGTTCTGAGCGGAGCCGGTTGACCTCCTCTTCCTCATTGTCTGAGGATGACTTGAGGTCTTCGTGGTGGGCAGTAATAGCATGCTTCTCAGCAGCAAGCGGGCTATCGTTAGCGAGTTGGCAATGTGGTGCATTCGCTTGGTGCGTTCGAGTGGCTGACTTCCTGGTTGCTTCTGCGGCAGTAGCGTCGGCGATGACATCTGCAAGGCTGATGTCTCCTTTTGCCATGAGTTTACTCTGTACTGTGGGTGCATCTAATCCCAGAACTATGCGGTCTCTCAGGACTTCCTCAAGGTTTGCAAAACCACAAAGGCCTCCTAGGTTCCGGAGGTCGGCTACGAAGTCCCCAGCGGTCTCATTCTTCCGTTGGTCCCTCTGGTAAAACTCATGTCTTTGTATCAGTGTAGGTACTGCGGGTGCGTAATGGGCCCGGAGGATCGGCGCAAGGTTATCCCAATCCATGGTCTTCACTTCCGCCAGTTTGGCAAGTGCTTTAGCCATTTTGAAAATGGTGGGGCCGCAGTGAGTCAGGAACACTGCTCATTTCTTGCCAGGCGTAGCATCTTTTAAATTGTTGGTCTCTAGGAACATCTGGAAATGATCTATATACGAGTCCCAGAGTTCGGTTGCTGGATCAAATGGAGCGGGTGGTATGGCGCTGCTGGTCATTTTGCCGTTTGTTGCGTGCACTCTTCAGCCACGTGCTCTGTCTTGTTCGATGAGTACTTAGTCAGCTCTATCATTTCCGCATGCCACCTTCGTCGCCAGTGTTTAGTCCTGAGCATGGGCGCAAGGAACGGAGATGAGACATCGAACAGTGACTTCAACTCTTTATTGTAAAATCAGAACAGAGCAAATACTTGGGCAGCAGCAGCTCTTTTATAGAGCTGGCTGCTGTCAAAACAACCAATGATTTGAGTTTACCGCTCTCACAAGCGTCCAATCAGAGAGGCCTATTAACAGCCAATCAAACTGGCCAGAAACGACCAATCACGACTCGCTATTTGCAGGCCAATGAGAAGTGCAGGATTACGAGCCTGCTGCAAAGTAAAGCTATTTAGGGTTGTTACTGATGCGTTGACTTAGTCCATAACAGATGGGGCATGATAGTTTAACAGTTAAGGCACTGAACTTATCAGTTGAAAAGTTGGCAGCCTGTGTTCGAGACCTGAGCACTGAGCACCAGGGTGAGCTCCAGTTCCTGCCCCAGCTCCTGACCACCTAGCACAGGGGTATCAAACTCGATTTCATTGAGGGCCACATCAGGGTTGTGCTTGATTTTGGGGGGGGGCATGGCCAGCTTGACATAACTTATGTGGTGGGTGCCTGTGGTGGCCCGAGCACTCTGACATGAAAACGGGTTCCTGAGCTTCATTTTCAGCCATGATGGTCTTCTGCAACCCTCTGCCAGCAAAAATGGAGCTCTGGAGGGTTACAGAAGGTCACCCTGTGGTCTGTTTTTGCTGGCAAAGGAATGCAGGAGCCCAATACGACCAAAAACGGAGCATGGGAAGACTGCATTTTTGCTAATAGGGGCACCATTGGCCAGTGCTTCACTGTTTCCAGGGTGGCCCCAGATCTAAGCATTGAGTTTGACACTTCTGACCTAGCAGCTTGAAAGCACAAAAATGCAAGTAGATTAATAGGTATAATTTCTGTGCACCTTTGGCATATAATCATGCTGGCCACATGATCATGGAAAATGTCTTCAGACAATGCTAATTCCCTCAGCCAAGAAACAGAGTTTAGCACCGTGCCCTAGAGTAGAAACCTAGATACTAGACATGGTAAACCTTTACCTCTACCTAGATGGGAAGCTTCTTTCTATCACCTTCAATGAAAATATGTATTCAAACTTGATTCTTTTATGAGTTTAACTATAATTTTCCTCTTGTGATACTCTGGTTTTTTACCATACAGACTTCGTATTTATCTGCAGTGAAAATGGGTCTTACTTAAGTTATTAAAATAAAAGAGCTTCTTCTTTGATGGCCTCTGGATGGATCCCAGGTTGCTGTTCAGTTTAAATAATGAGTCCTTGCCATTGTTACCAACCTTTAGTAATGATTTATTGAAATTTCAATTTATTTCCTCCTTTCACTCATTACGACAGATTTCTCCCAGGTGAGTGATTGCATGGGGTGATTTATTGGCTTGGACGGTATTCAAGGTTATTATAAAATCTAGTTTTGATATGCAGTGAAGATTCTCAAAATGCCTCTTCACTAGTTGGCTGAAAATTCCTATGACTCTCCACAGGGGTCACAAAACCCTCATTACCCCTAATTTTTATACATTTAATTCATGCAAATATCCAGCCTAAGTTCACTCTATTTTGAAGGCTCAGCAAAACTACAAACTTTTATTAAAAATCATATACAGTACTTAATGCAGAAAAATCATTTAAAGTGGACAACATTCCAAGAATTTCAAAACTTTTGTTGAGTTCATTCTATACATTATTAGCACAACTCCAAAAATGAAAATGTTTACATTCTCTCTCTCTCTCCCTCTCTCCCTCTCTCTCTCTCAAAACCCCTGCCATCCTCAACTCTTTAATATCTTAGCAGGTGATACTAGGTTGTTGACCAAGTGAATATAGTTTCCAATAATTGTTGTCTGGTTTCTTGCCTCAATTTTTTCTGAAAGCTTAGACATAACTACTTTCTGTCCCAATTCAAATACAGTTTCAGATTTTGTGAATCCAGAGATTCCCATTCACCCACCCACCCAAATTTACATTATTTTTTTAGAAAAGAAGATACATACTCTTTACCTTCAATGTGCTCCATTGGCACATTGATACCCAATATGGATTGTTATACCTGCCATTATGTATTTCACTGTTGTACATAAACTTATCACTGCATGATTTTAACACCCACTCTCCAAATCATCTCACTCTTCTTTCAAAGGAAAATGGATAGGTTTTTTTTTTCAATTGTGTTGTGTCCGCGAAATGATGCCAGGAGTCGGTGACTTAGTGTAAAAGCTCTTTATTGGCAAGTTGGAACCGAACAGGCGAAAGGAAAAAAGCCCGCGGCTTTTATTCCTTTCGCCGCAGCGGCCGTGGCCAATGGCACCGCTTTGAAACTCCCGTGGTCTGAATGGACCAATCACGGGAGATTCTTAGTGAGCCAATCGGCGCGGCTCACCTGACCAATCGGAGAGCCCCGCGCTTTGGCCAATCAAAGCGTGGGGATCTCGAGTATGTTAATGAAGGACAGAACACCCCTCCCCTCTTGGTTCAGTCCTTACGTTGCGTAGTCACGTAGGTAGGCGGGGCTCCGTCTGGTCCTACTTGACCTGCGCAACTCAGTCGTAGGCTGGATCCCGGCCGGTTCGGTCAGGATCTCCGTTGCTCCTGCTGCCGTCGTGGGAACCGGCTGGTCGATCGGGCCGGTCCCTTCTCTGTAGCTCCCTCCTGGGCCTTCCGGGTTGGTTGAGCTACGGGTTTCGCCGCTCCCGCTTGGTCTTTCCGGGTCGGTCGAGCTGGCTTGGCTGTTCCTTTCTGGCGAGGGGTCGTGATGGCTGCTTTCCGGTGAGTACTGCTGGTTTATTTTTCTTTGGATTCGGTCCCCTGGGTATTCCCTCCCCCCTTGGCTTGCATTGTGGGGGTTGGTTTCGCTTGTTTATGCGTTGGCGTTTTGTTGGTTTATAGTTCTCGATCTAAGTTGGTCGATGTGGCGTTTCCACGCTCGTCCGTCTGCTGTTTGTAGCCAGTACGAGTGTGGGCCTGTTGCTTGTGTGATGACGGCTGGGATCCATAGAGGGTCTCCCGTCAGGTTCTTTGCGTATACGGGGTCCCTGGGTGCGAAGGTTCGGTGTCTGGTGCTTGAGTCTGGGGGCCTCTCCGGGTTATACGTGGGGTGTAATCTGTCGAGTGGGGACCTTAGCTTTCTGCCCATTAGTAGTTTGGCTGGGCTTTTATTGGTTGTGGTATTTGGGGTTATGTGTTGGGTGAAGAGTAGTTTGTTGATTTTCTCTTGGATCTCCCCGTGGTCTATTTTCCGGATGGTCTTTTTAGTGAATTGGACAATCCGTTCCGCCCTACCGTTCGCCGCCGGGTGCGCCGGTGCTGTCAGCGCGTGGCGGATGCCCCTTTCCACTAGGAATTTTTCGAATTCCAGCGAGGTGAACTGGGGCCCGTTGTCGGAGACAACGACGTCTGGGAGGCCGTGTGTATCAAAGAGTTTGCAGAGTTCCTTGATCACGGCCTCCGTGGTTGTCGTCTTCATGTTGCTTACCTCCAGCCAGTTGGAGTAAGTGTCAACTGTTATGAGGAAGGTGTGTCCTCTTGTGGGCCCGGCGAAGTCTATATGGATCCTAGACCAAGGTCCCCTTGGGGTTTCCCACTCTAGGATGGGTGCTGTGGGTGGGCTTGGCCTAGTTTCCTGGCATCGTTGGCACCTAGCTACCCAGGCCTCTATTTGTTTGTCCATCCCTGGCCACCAAGCGTAACTTCTGGCCAGGGCTTTAGTCCTTACGATGCCAGGGTGCCCCTCGTGTAGCAATTCCAAAACCTTCCCCTGTAGCTTTTCCGGAATGACCACCCTGTCCCCCCATAGTATGCACCCTTTTAACAACGAGAGTTCCGTTTGGCGGTTTCGGAACGTTTTGACGGACTCGTCGTTGTCCCTTTCCGGCCACCCTTTCTCCACCCAATGCAACACCCGCGCCAGACGTTTGTCTTTATTAGTCTCTCGGGCAATGTCTGACGCGGTTATGGGCAGGTTGGGTAGAGTCTCTATGCTGAGGGTGGTCGTCGTGGGTGCTGGGTCGGTGTCGGGTTCCGGTAGCAGCGAGCGGCTTAAGGCGTCTGCAGGGAGATCGTCTTACCCGGTCTGTGTATCAGTTCGTAGTTGTAGGCTGCCAGGAACTCGGACCACCTTGTCATTCGGGGAGACAGAATGTTCGGGGTGGCCCGGTTTCCTGCAAGGATTCCCAGCAGCGGCTTGTGGTCCGTTATGATGGTGAAAGTCCGGCCGTAGAGGTATTCGTGGAATCGTTTTACGGCGGCAACGATAGCCAGAGCCTCTTTGTCCAGCTGGCTATAGTTCCTCTCCGGTTTGGTGAGGGTCCTTGAAAAGAACGCGATGGGTGCTTCTTTTCTGTCGGGAAGGGTATGGCTGAGGACAGCGCTGACGCCGAAGGGTGATGCGTCGCATGTGACGGCCAGAGGTAGGGTCTCGTTGAATTGTATGAGGATGGCGTCGGAGGTGAGGAGGTCCTTCGTTCTTTGGAAGTCGGCTTGCTCCCATTTCCCCCAAGTCCAGGTCGCCGCCTTGTCCAGGAGCCTATGCAAGGGCTCCGCCACCGTCGCCTTTTGGGGTAGGAAAACATTGTAAAAGTTCAGTAACCCCAAGAACGCCTGTAGCTCAGTCTTTGACTTGGGGGTGGGGGCTTCTTTGATGGCCTTAATTTTTTTGCTTGTGGGGTGAATGCCGTGCCGGTCTAGGAGGTAGCCCAGGAATTCCACTCGTTCCGTGCAAAACTGGCATTTTTCCCTCTTAACTTTTAGTCCGGTCTCTTTAAATTTAGTTAGGACCTCCCTTAGTCGACCTTCTAGTTCGGCTTGGTTGGCTGCCGACACTAGGACGTCGTCGAAATAAGGTACCACCCCCTTGATACCTTGCAATAGCCTCTCCATTAGGCTTTGGAATATGCCCGGTGCCACGCTGACTCCGAATTGGAGTCGGTTGCATTTGAATGCTCCCCGGTGGGTGACAATGGTCTGCGCTTCTGCTGTTTGCTCGTCGACCGGCAACTGTTGGTATGCCTGGGCGAGGTCGAGCTTGGCGAAAACCTTGCCCCCTCCCAGTGAGTGCAGTAGATGTTGTACTACTGGGACGGGGTAGGCGCTTTGTTGCAGCGCGCCATTTAGGGTGGCCTTATAGTCCCCACAGATCCTCACCGACCCATTGGGCTTGATCGGGGTGACTATGGGGGTCTCCCACCGGGCGTGGTCTATGGGCTGCAGGACCCCTTGCTTGACGAGCTTGTCAATTTGCTCGTCTATCTTGGGTTTCAGTGCGAATGGCACCCGCCTTGGTTTCAGGCGTTTGGGGGGGACGTTAGGGTCTAGGTCGAATGATATAAGGGGCCCTCGGTACTTGCCTAGGTTTCCGTTGAAGACCTCTTGGAACTCCCGGGCTAGTTGCTGCTCCCAGCTGTCGTCGGTGACGTGGTCGACTCCCGTGAGGGCGATGTCGAGCGGGGCGAACCATTGCAGTCCCAGTAGGCTTGGGCGGTCGCGGTCGATGATCGTTAGGGGGAGTCGTTCGGTGCGCCCCTTATAAGTGATGTTAAAGCTTTTGGTGCCGACTACCGGGATGCGGTTTCCCTGGTAGTCCTTTACAATGAGTCTCTGGCTGTCTACGTTCCTCCTTTGGAGGGTAGGCACCAACCGCTTTATCTTATGCCATGCAATAATGGAGAGGTAGGACCCGGAGTCCACCTCCATTTTGCATGGCTGGCCCTCGATGCATACTTCGACGTGGACCTTCCGGGCGTCGTTGGTGATGGCGTGGCCGATGGTGACCATCTGGTGGGTCTCCTCTCTCCGCCGGTTGTCGCCGCCTCGCGAGGATTGCCCGTTCCGGTCCCATCGGCTGTCCGAGGGGTGATCTCTGGTCCGGGGTGGTGTGCTTTCTCTCCTCCGGTCGCTCTGGTCCCATCGTGCTGGGCTGCGATTTTTCTTCAGGCGGCAGACACGGGCGATGTGTCCCTTCTTGTCGCAATGCCGGCAGATCGATTCGAAGAACCGGCATTCCGACCTGGGGTGGTCACCGCCGCAGCCGGCACAGTTGGTCCTTGACTTACGACCTCGCTGGTTCCATGGGTCGCGCCCTGCCTGTAGTCGATGGATATCCTCCTCGTCATCGGAAGTGTCCGATGCCTAGTGGAAATCGCCCTGGTGGATGGTCGTCTCGGGTTTGGGCTCGGTCGACCTCGCCGGGTTGTTGTTTCCGCTGCGGTCCCCAGCGTTCAGTCTGCGCATGCGGTCGGCGGAAGTTCGGGTTGCTTCAGCGGCTGCGGCTGCGGTGAGGGTGTCTGCTAGACTGATGTTGCCCTGGGCCATCAGCCGGCTTTGGAGGACGGGGTCCCACAAACCGAGCACGATTCGGTCTTGCAGGGCGTTGTTTAGGTTATCGAATTCGCAGAGCCCCCCTAAACGCCGCAGCTCGGCGACGAAGTCGCTGAAGCTCTCACCCGACCTCTGGTCCCGCCGGTAAAACTCGTTGCGCCGGATCAGGATGGGTACCTCTGGAGCGTAGTGCCACCGCAGTATGGGTTCGAGGACGTCCCAGTCCATCGCGGTGGCATCGGTGGGTTTGGCCAGCGCTTTGTCCATCTGGAAGACCTCGGTCCCGCAGTGGGTCAAGAAGACGGCACGTTTCATTGGGCCGGAGGCGTCCTTCATGCCGGTGCACTCGAGGTACATGCGGAATCGGTCGGCGAACAATTCCCAGTCCTCGGTGGCGGGGTTGAAGGGTGCGGGTGGTGCGATCTTTGCCATCTCGGTGGTTCGTCTGGCTTCCGTCGGACACGTGGTTCAGTTCAGGGTCTGGATCCCACCTTCGTCGCCAATGTTGTGTCCGCGAAATGATGCCAGGAGTCGGTGACTTAGTGTAAAAGCTCTTTATTGGCAAGTTGGAACCGAACTGGCGAAAGGAAAAAAGCCCGCGGCTTTTATTCCTTTCGCCGTGGCAGCCGCGGCCAATGGCACCGCTTTGAAACTCCCGCGGTCTGAATGGACCAATCGCGGGAGATTCTTAGCGAGCCAATCGACGCGGCTCGCCTGACCAATCGGAGAGCCCCGTGCTTTGGCCAATCAAAGCGCGGGGATCTCGAGTATGTTAATGAAGGACAGAACAAATTGTTTTCAGAAAGAAAAAATAATCCTGATTGCAGGGAGTTTTAGAGATCAAAGGAAAGCCTTTATTTAAAGAAAGTATACTACTCTTTCTGATGCAGTCAGCCTTCATAAAAAACTCAGGATTTATATTTTACATTAGTGTTTCCAATAGGGGCAGTTTTCAGATATATGCACTTATACTTCTAGAATTCTTGCCTGCTGATTAATTCTGGTAGCTGAAGTCTTCCATATCTAGTAGTTGTCCCTGTTATATGTGTGAGTGTTGTTGTTGCAACATTTCCCCTGCTATTGCAAGCCATGATAAATGGGATTCTTCATAAATACTAGAACTCAAGCCCAAATTCTGGCAACAGAAGCCTATACATAGAAAGTTAATTAAAACAATTTTCAAGATTTAAAACTAATTTCTCTTTGAGTGTCCCTATTTCCTCAAGGCCTGCAGGTTTAGTCCTTGAGTCATTCATTCAGGAAATACTAGTATGGAACTATCCATTTATAAATGAAAAAACTCTTCTTTCCTAGAGAATGGGTAGCTGTAGAACTTAATTGTCAGAATTCTTGTTGTCTGACGAGTTCATTTGGTTATTTTATAGGGCGAGGGGAATCCCTACCTATCTCAGAATCATTTCCTTTCTTTCTGAAAAAAAGTTTCACCTGAAAGGAGGTGACTCCTCATGACTTTCCTCCTGCAGGGCTGGTACATAACAATAAATCATTCATTGACTCTGGCGGCACTATTCTTCTCAAGAAAAACTCCTCCTGAGAATTGGGACACAGTCATTACTACCATGGGAGGGTGCTGTGGATATTCAGCACAGATCCTAGTCTGAACAGAACTCAAAGGATTGATGAACATGTGCATAAGGGGGACATGGTACATTCATTCATGGAACCAGCTCAGGGATGCAGAAGCTAATATTGAATGAAATTCCACATCTTCGGATCCTTTCCTTGAAAAAATGGGATGGTCGCATCTCCTGTTTTACAGAGGGAAATCCTCTATTTAAAAAAAGAATCAAAGAAAGAAGGGGCATAAAAATTACTCCTCTTTCTTGGCAGCCCATGGACTAAATTGATGCTCTAATTTCATTGGGAATTTGCTATGAAGAACTTTGTTTCCAAATTTATGCACATTATCAGGCAATTATACAAAGGGTCTCAATGTCACATTGCTGTTACGTGACATATCATAGCGTGTTTTTTTCCCTCCTCAAAGCTGGGCACAGGCTGTGAGTGATACAACCGGCCCATGGGCCGCCAGTTTGACACCCCTGGCTTAGGAGATCATTTCTGGCTGTGCTCTCATATTGTTTACACCCAGCAAATATACAAATGTGTATGTTGAACTACCTGTAGAATTGGAGACAGGATCTAGGAGAAGAGTTTCCAGTTCTGAGCCTGAAGCCAAAAATCACATCCAATATTCAGATGTAAAGGGAACCCTTGCAAGGATTCCCTTGCAACCTCCTCTTGTGCTTGTCCCCCATCTTCCTGAAAGTAAGGCATAATTATTGCATTTACAAGACCATCCAAAGTGTATAAAATTGTCAACATACACAGCATTAGAAATATTTTTCTTAAAGAGTAAATCAATGCAGGTAGTCCTTGATGGACTACCACAATTGGGATCCGGATTTCTGTTACTAAACAATGTAGTTGTTAAGTGAATTGTGCCCACTTTTATGACCTTTTTTTTACCATGGTCATTAAAGCAAATCATTGCAGTTTTAAAGTGAATCATTTAGTCAATACGGCTGAATCTGGCTTCCCTCATTGACTTTGCTTGTCAGAAATCAACCGGGAAGGTCACAAATGGTGACCACATGACCCTGGCACATTGCAATCATTGTAAATACATACTGGTTGTCAAGTGCCTGAATTCTGATCATGTGACCATGGGGAATGGTCACAAGTGCAAGGACCAGTCGTAAGTCACTTTTTTTCATTACATTGCAACATTGAAGGACCACTTGTAAAAATATAAGTAATATGTCCAGAAAAGACAATCACCTGAACAAACTAAAATTTCAAATTCAATCTAATTCACAATCTAGTTGAACAGCTAAGTTTTTAAAAATTTCTTGAATATCCTCAAGGTGGGAGCCATAGAAATCTGTCTAATGATGCTGTTCTGGACTACAAGAAATATATGCTTCTTATATTCTACTAAGTGACATTTTTATTGAAGGGATATGGAATGTGCCCACTCTGTCCATTTGTACCCAGGACCTATGCCACCTAGGACTGTACTGTAACCAGTGCTTTAAATTGCACCTGGAAGCCAACAACTAGCTTTTGAAGCTTGCAGAACAAACACGTCACATTCAAAACACATTCGGGGCCACAAGTAGCTTCGAGTCATCAAGTCCGATGTAGAATTCATTGCAAGAGTCCAAAAGTAGAGTGACCATAGGTCTGAGTGAGTAGAGATGCAATTTAAGGTACTATGAGCCCTAGTAGTTCATTGATTAAAGTGCAGTATTGCAGGCAAACTTTGCCCAAGGCCTGGAGTTCAATCCTAATGCGACTTGAGCTTGTTTTAACCTGCCATCTGTCCAAGGTTGGTAAAATGAGGGTCCAGATGTTGGGACCAGTATGCAAATAATGCTGACATTGTAAACCATCCAGTGAGATCTGTAAAGTACTGTGGAGTGGTATCAGTGGTGGGATTCAGCTAGTTTTCACTGGTTCAGATGAACCAGTTGTTAAATTACATAGCCCCTGTTATTAAAGTGGATCCTGGGCATTGCACTGCATTTCACTGCAATGGAGAAGCAGGCAACAGAGTAGCCAGCATGAGCTTTCTTCTCTCTACTTCTCATCCTTCTCTCTTGCCAGCCGCTCCATTGCCCATTTCTCCCTTGCAGTGTAGCACAGTGTCCAGGATCCACTTTGACAGCGGGGGAGGGATTAATTTAACAACGGGTTCACCCAGGGTCAGATTGGCCATCACAGGAGGCTCATCCCGCATGGGTGGTGGAGTTGGAGGATGGGGATGGGTCACGCCTCCCATGACTGCCAACCTGACCCTGGGCAAACCTGTTATTAAATTATTTGAATCCTACCATTGGGTGGTACATAAGTGTAAGTGCTATTGATAATTGATATGGCTAGACATCCTAGAGAGGGCATACAGAAATCTAGAAAGAGATGCAACTGGACACAAAATGAATCTGCAAAAATTCTCCTGGCATAGCTGGCTATTGTTATTTGAGCAAGAATAGCAAGTAAAAAAAGTCCCCCAGATTGCATACCAATTCTGATGGGAGCTACCAACCAATCCAAGACCACAATGGAAGATTTCTGGGGTTGATGGGGGAAGGCAAACAACCACAGCAACTTATGCTGGCTTGGATTGAGCCTGAGTTTGTTCCTCTCTCTCTCTCCATACCTGCATAGCACTCACATATTGGAACAGGACATGGTTGCTTAGACGCCCTGAATTCAAGATATGTAATTGATACTGAAACTGAAGGATAACCTCACCAAGCACCCTGAATGTTAATCAGAAGATGCAAGACATTGAGTTTTGATTCAACAACACAGACTAGAATCAAGTACAGAAAGAAGAACTACCACAACAAAGTTTTCTCCACTCCCTACTTCACAAAAGACTCTGGAGAGTCATAATAGATGGATCACTCTCATCCCAGCTCTGCTAGGTGTTATCAACAAATGTGCTCAATGCTGCCTCTGATGGCAACAATCAAGATACCATGGATTGTTTTAAAGGGAAGTTTGCAGAGACCCACTCTATGGAAAAGACAGTGTATAATATTATTATTGAGCCTTCTGCTGGCTGGGGAATTCTGGTTGTTGAAATCACCCTAAAGTCACTGAGATTAAGAAACACTACCCACCAACATATGACTAAATCTCTTTGTTAAAAATTGAACGAAAAGCCCTAGATGAAGTTCTCTTTGCTATGTTCTGTAAGGTTTCTTTTTTTTTGCTCATGCGTGCAATAACATCCATAATGGTGCTAATGCATGGCCCCATTGGAGCATTTATTACTTGCTTCATCTGTCTTTGATCTTCCTCTGTTGGGAGCCAATGAATAAATAATACTGCTGATTATGAGCAGGAAACAATCTGATGAGGTTAGATTCCTCAGAGAGCCTTTATGGTATTTCAGTTAACTTGGAAGGTGGAGCCCTGTTGTTCCTGCATATGGAGAAAGAGATATTCTTCTGTTTATAACAAATCAGTTTTTCAAGGCAATCCATTATGGAGACTAGCAATGCAGTATCTACATAGCAATTACAGCAGTGAATCCACAGGAGTCTGTGCTTAAGTAAAGCATATACAGAATGGCAAACTGAAGGACGAGAGTTTGGGTGGAAGTAAACTGTAAATGAAAAGAAAACTGGACTATTGAATATCTGGATTCTGGAAAAAAAATATACCTGACCTAACACAAAAATTAGTGGGTTTAGATGCCGCTTATCAGAGCTAGAAAACTCTGAATAGGATTTGCATCTTGCATGGCATTTGTCAAGATTCTCTATTTAAATAGATCAGGGTACTTCCCCTCTTGTGTGTTTCTGTTCACATAGTGACTATCTACCATTTGAAGCTCATACAAGAGGAAAAAACAAGCTTTCTCCAACTAATAAATACTGCACTTAATTGGGTAAGTTGTCTAAATATTAATATATAGAACACATACTCTGTTCATATTAATCAATGTATTTTAAAATGTAACCTATAACTTATTTATAATTTCTTGAATTCTTACAAAATCTAACAAAATTGACTACATATTTCTATAGCGCACTATAGTATTATATGGTCCTCTAGAATTTTATTATTTTTATCCATGTGCTCTATGCCAGGGGTTGCCAACCTTTTGGACATCAGGGCCCACCAAACTCATAATTTTAAAGCTGTGGACCAGAGACTCTGAGAAAATCCCCAAAAAAGTCTGCAGAAAAATTCCCCACCCTATTTTCCTACTGATCGATCAATCTTTATTTGAGATCTCAGGATACCGTCTCCAGCTCCATTCTCAGCGAGGGTGAGTGGGGGTTGGGTTTGAGTTTGGCTCCATACAGGGAAAGCAGCAAAAGCAGCAAGTCTTTCTTTTTCTCCCCCAAACTCCACCAGAAATGAGTCTTTGTGAGGCTTGTCATGCTGGCACAGCCTCTTGGAGCAGGATTCCTTGCAGGGTCCAAAAGACTCATTTCTGGTGGAGTTTGGAGGAGAGAAAGAAAGACTTTTGATGCTTTCCTTGCATGCAACCAAAAGCAGAAGAAGAAAGAAGTGGAAAGAAGCAGCTCAGTGGCCAGGCGAAGTGCATGGGACAAGTGAAGCAAATTCCTCCCCTACGCCCTTTCCCCTATTCCCTCACTACCTCATGTTGTTCGCAATGCAAACAACATAAGCCTTGGGTTCCCACGGGCCATGTGGGTGGCGCAGCCTTGTATTCCTGCTCAGCCTGGATTAATTGCTTTGGGGGGTGCCTTGGGGGTGACATTTTTCTGCGGACCACCAAAATTTTCTTACCGACCACCAGTGGTCCCTGGCCCACCTGTTGGCAACCACTGCTCTATGCTATATGCTAAGTAAATAAATAAATAAATGGGTAGAACAGCAATCAGTTGCAAAATAAGCCTCATTATGTATTTATATTCAATGTGATTTTATTTTTTTTAAATGCCACTTAGTCCTTTTATAGCTTTGCACATCTTACAACAAACTATTAAAGCATCCACTAAAAATTTTTTTAAAGATAAAACAAATAAAAAATACTAATGTTATAGCAACACTCCTAAAAACCCTGGATAAATAAATTTCCAGGCCCTTTCAAAACTTGAACTAAAAATGGGTTGCTTGAATACTAATTACACTTGTTCTACTGTAGGGATGAGCAATTCCCAATGGACTATGTGAGAAACTGAGACTGTTGTAGAGGGCTCTTGTCCATCTTCATTGCCCTCCCATTACTCTACCCCCTCCTAACACCCACTCCCAGCACTGCCCTATCCCCAGCCAACACCAACACCATCCATCCACTACTGATACTGCTGTAGGCTAGAGAGAGACAGCCTGTGAGCCAGAGGCTATAAAACACCCAAGTCTATTTTATAGTATAGATAATACCATTGAAAAACAATCAATTTTGATGTCAAATGCCTCCCTGATAAGACACACAGAAATTCAGGGCACTAAATGATATAGATAATGACAAAATAAGGATGGAGTTTGAAGGCCCTTTGGATAATCTTTCTGCTCAAAGGCAATTGGGCCCAATATTTCCCAATGGCAATGGACATTGAGCAGAATTTTCCTCCTGTATATTTTCCTGGATATTTTGACTGAGAAGATTACAACTAAGAAAGTAACTGTTAAGTATGGTCGGTGGGTCCCATAGAGAGGCGAGGCTCGAGTAGTGAACAACAGCTCTTTATTTAGCAACCAGTTTCTGAGACCAAAACCCCAGCCGTGGCTGCTCTTTTTATAGAGCTGGCCGTGGCTAGGCAGCCAATGACAGGTTTTTGAGCTTGCCACGCTTGGTTTTATCCAATCGCGGCAAGCCCAATCAGGAGTGTTCGATAATGTCCAATCACGGCCTGGCTTTTCTGAACCAATAGGAATGCAGGTCTTCAAGCCAGCTAGTACGGAACACACCTCCCCTCTTGGTTCCGTCCAAGGGGTGGAATTACGTAATCACGTAAGTAGGTGGGCCTTCGGACCTGCCTACTTGACTTGCGCAGTTCATAATGTCTCTGATCGTCATCAGGTTCAGACAGGCTCCGCGTCACTCTCAGATCCCTTGATGGAACCGCCTGGAAGGGTGAGCCGGGCCTGCAGCTGCGACTCCGACCTGGTGAACCCGGGTCAGTCGAGTCGTTCGCTCTGTTGCTCCTGTCTGGATTCTCTGGGCTGGTAGATCTTGTCCGACTGCTGCTTCCAGGTGAAGTACCCATCTGCCATGGTTCCCTCTCAGCTGATAAGTATTGTTGGTTTAAAGTTTGGGTTTTATTTAATGGGTGTGGGGGGTGTTCTGGTTGCGCAGATACCAGTTCTTTTTCTGGATTTGAGGCTTCCCCCCCCCCTCTGATTTCTTGGTTAGGGTCTATGAGAGGAAAGGTGGCTAGCCTGGATCTCAGTTGGTCAATGTGGCATTTCCAGCACCTACCATCGGTGGTCTCGAGTTGGTAGAAATGAGGGTCAGTGACTTGGGTGATTTTTGCAGGAAGCCATAGTGAGTCCCTGGTAAAATTTTTAGCAAATACAGTGTCTCCTACGTTGAAGGCACGGTTTTTGCTGGTTGAGCCAGGGGTTTTTTCTGGCGTGTACGCAGGGTGCAGCCTGTCCAGGGGAGACCGGAGTCTTCTGCCCATGAGCAACTCCGCTGGGGTTTTGTTGGTGGTGGTATTGGGCATGATGTGTTGTATTAGAAGCATTTTGGTGATTTTTTTTCGTGGATGTTGCCATGTTCGATCCTTTGGAGAGTTTTTTCGTAAATTGAACCATGCGTTTAGCTCTGCCATTCGCCGCCAGGTGGGCTGGCGATGTCAATGCGTGTCGGATGTCACGGTCTGCCAAGTATTGCTCGAAGGCCACTGTGGTAAACTGTGGCCCGTTGTCAGAAACTATCACATCTGGCAGACCATGGGTAGTGAAAAGTTTGTTTAATTTCTTGATGACTGCTTCTGTGGTGGTTGTTTTCATTTTGCTCATCTTGAGCCAATTCGAATAAGCCTCAACAGTGATTAAAAAGGTATGCCCCTTGGGTTGGTCCTGCGAAGTCAATATGGATGCGTGACCAAGGGCCTCTGGGTTTTTCCCATTCTAATGGTGGGGCTTTTGGGGGAGCCGAGCGGGTCTCTTGGCATCTATTGCAAGCGGTGACCCAGGTTTCAATCTGTTTATCCATGCCTGGCCACCAAGCATAGCTTCTGGCTGGGGCTTTCATGTGTACGATGCCTGGGTGCCCCTCATGCAGCATATCTAAAACTGTTTTCTGTAATGTTTCTTGTATTACTACCTGGTCTCTCCATAGGATACACCCTTTTTGCAAAAAAAGTTCAATTTGCCGGTTTTTAAATGGTTTAAAGAGTTCATTTTTCTCACTCTCTGGCCAACCCCTCTCTACCCAGCTGAGAACTTGCGCCAAACATTTGTCCCTTCTTGTTTCACGGGCAATGTCTAGAGCGGTTAATGGTGGTGTTGATACTGTTTCAATTTGTAAGGTTGATAACGTGGGTGCTGGGTCATCTTGCACATCAGGTAGGGGGGATCGGCTTAAAGCATCGGTGTGTGAGATGGTCTTGCCTGGGCGATGTATTAATTGGTAATTGTAAGCGGCAAGAAATTCAGACCATCTTGTCATTCTAGGTGACAGGATGTGTGGAGTGGGTTTGTTACCGCCAGAATGCCAAGTAGGGGTTTATGGTCCGTAATAATTGAAAATGTCCTACCATAAATGTATTCGTGGAATCTTTTTACTGCGGAAACGATGGTGAGGGCTTCTTTGTCCAGCTGGCTGTAGTTCCTCTCTGGCTTAGACAAGGATCTGGAAAAGAACGCAATGGGAGCCTCTGTTCCATTTGGCAAAATGTGGCTCAGGATGGTGCCAACACCAAAGGGTGATGCGTCGCAAGTAACAGTCAGTGGTAGTGTTTCGTTATATTGAATGAGGACTGCGTCTAAAGTCAAAAGGTTTTTTATTTGTTGAAAAGTGTGTTCCTCTCGCTGTCTCCATATCCAGGAAGCCTTTTTATCAAGGAATCTATGCAAGGGTTCCGCGACAGTCACTTTCTGGGGTAGGAAAATGTTATAGAAATTAATGAGTCTGAGGAAGGCTTGAGGTCCATTTTGTTTTTTGGTCTGGGGGCTTCTTTGATGGCTTTTAATTTTTTGTCAGTAGGGTGAATTCCTTGTTTGTCAAGGAGGTATCCAAGAAATTCAACCCTTTCAGTACATAATTGGCACTTCTCCTTTTTTACCTTGAGGCCGGAGTCTTTAAATTTTTGTAGGACTACCCTCAGTCGTTTTTCCAATTGTTTTTTAGTAGGGGCTGCTACTAAAATGTCATCAAAATAGGGTACGACTCCTTTAATTCCCTGCAACAATCTTTCCATTAGGCTTTGGAAAACCCCTGGTGCAACGCTGACTCCAAATTGGAGTCGGTTACATTTGAATGCCCCTCGAAGTGTCACGATTGTTTGGGCTCCGGCAGTTTCAGCATTGACCGGTAGTTGTTGATAGGCTTGTGCCAGGTCAAGCTTTGCAAAGATTTTGCTATCCCCCAGTGAGTGTAGGAGATGCTGGACTACTGGCACAGGGTAGGCACTTTGCTGCAGGGCATGGTTGAGGGTGGCCTTGTAGTCTCCACAAATTCTCAGGGAGCTATCTGGTTTGATGGGGGTGACAATTGGTGTTTCCCATCGGGTATGGTCGATAGGTTCTAATACACCTTGCGCTATGAGCTTATTTAATTGCTCATCTGTCTTAGGCTTGAGTGCAAATGGCACTCGGTGCAGTTTGAGGTGGATGGGAGTGATGTAATGGCTAAGATTAAAGGAGATTGGGGACCCCTTGTACTTGCCTAAGATGTCATCGAAGACCTCTTGGAAGTCCTGAATGAGTGCTGCTTCCCAGTCTTTATCATCTGTGTGGTTGATGCCTGCCATTTCGATTCCCAGCAGTGTGAACCATTGCAATCCGAGTAGGCTGGGGTGGTCTTTATCAACAATTGTGAGTGGTAGGATGGTGGTGTGGTTTTTGAAAGAAATCTGAAATAGTCCTATACCAGTGACCAGAATGCGGTTACCTTGATAGTCTCCCAATATTAGTTTCTGGTCGCTTAGCTCTTGGCGGCATATGCTGGGGATTAGCTACTTTATGGTCTGCCAGGAAACCATAGAGAGGTAGGAGCTGGAGTCCACTTCCATGGTGCAAGGTTGGTTCTCGATGGTGACCTCAACACATATCTTCCGTGCGTCTATTGATGAAGCATGGCCGATGATGACTGTTTGGTGCGTTTCTTCTCTTCTTGGTGCATCAATGAATTTCTTGGGTCAGCTGTCCCGGCTCCATTGGCTGTCAGTTGGGTGGTCCTGGTTTATGGTGGGGGTGCCATCTAGTCTTCTCGGGCTGTTTCCCCGGTGTCGGGGGCTGAAATTTCATTTGTTGCGGCATACTTTGGCAATATGCCCTCGTTTTTCACAAAAACGGCAAACAGCATCCAAGAACTTGCATTTGGAACATGGGTGATTTCCTCCGCAGCTGGCACATTGGTATCCCAACTTACGACCACACCGGTCTCGCCACTCACGTTCCGATTGAAGTCTGTGAATATTTTCCTCTTCACTGTCAGAAGGTGATTGGATGTCGCCAAGGTGAGTGGATGCTGCGTGTTTTTCTGATGCAGTTGTCGCCTCGCTAGTTGATTGGTGGTCGGTTCCGTTTGAATGCCGCATTTGCGCTGCTGACTTGCAGATGGCTTCAACTGCGGTAGCTTCGGCTATGGCGTCGGTGAGGGAGATGTCCCCCTTAGCCATCAACCTGCTTTGGAGTGTTGGGTCTTTTAGGCCGAGGACGACTCGATCACATATGGCCTCATCCAAATTAGTGAATCCTCACAAGCCTCCTAGGTCCCTCAGGTCGGCTATGAACTCTCCAATGCTCTCACCCTCGTGCTGATCCCTCTGGTAAAAATCATGCCTTCGGATGAGAGTTGGCACAGCTGGAGCATAGTGGTTCCGGAGGATGGGAGCTAGGGTATCCCAATCCATTGTCTTGACGTCTGTGGGCTTTGCAGGCGCCTTGGCCATTTTAAAAATGGCAGGTCCACAGTGCGTTAAAAAGACCACTCATTTTTTGCTGCCAGTAGCGTCTTTTAAGTTGTTGGATTCCAAAAACATTTGGAAGCGATCAATGTAGGACTCACAGTCTTCGCTAGCTGGGTTAAATGGCGCGGGTGGCGTGGCACTGCTGGCCATTTCGCTGATTGTCTCTGCGCTGTTTGCCATGTGCTGATCAGACTTCTTGTCTCAGAATCCCATCCTCGTCGCCAGTGTTAAGTATGGTCGGTGGGTCCCATAGAGAGGCGAGTAGTGAACAACAGCTCTTTATTTAGCAACCAGATTCTGAGACCAAAACCCCAGCCGCAGCTGCTCTTTTTATAGAGCTGGCTGCGGTTAGGCAGCCAATGACAGGTTTTTGAGCTTGCTGCGCTTGATTTTATCCAATTGCGGCAAGCCCCATACGAGCCAATCAGGAGTGTTTGATAATGTCCAATCACAGCCCGGCTTTTCCGAACTAATAGGAATGCAGGTCTTCAAGCCGGCTAGTACGGAACAGTAACTTACATATTTGACAAGACCATGCAGCAGAAGAGAAGTGAAAGTATGTGTTCTGCTTGCACAGAAGTACAGAACACAAAACAGTGAAGCCAATACTCCTGATTCAACAGCAGTAATAGAACAAATATAAAAATACTCTGCATAGAACATGTTATTAAATCTTCCTTTCATCAGCTTTGAATGAAAGGCATTAATCTTATAAGCATGAGTGCTGTTCTTGAGTAGCAGATGTAAACATATAAAGGTTTTGGAGGCTTGAAAAGGTCCTTGAGATAATCTGTGAAATTTCAGACTGCTCTGCTTTTCCAAAAAAAGCTGTGTGACAACTTAATAATATAAAAAATGGCCACAAAATAAAAATCTAGGCAACATTTTTTTGACATTCAGAAAGAAACTTATCATTAAAAGTCAGCTGAGCCAATGACTCAACATAAAAATGCCTCATATTGCCTCAACAATATGATGACAAATTCTCATTCAGAGTGCTATTGAAGAGTGCTATTAGATGACAAATTCTCATTCAGAGTGCTATTGAAGAGCATTTTATAACTTACATTTTATATTGGGTCATTTTTTAATGTTATATGAGGTGGGTTTGGGTATTTGGGGGCCTATTTTGGGTGGCCTATTTTTCTTTACTTCTTTGCTGTATGGAACTATATGATCCCATTTCAACCCCTACAAATCCATGAATCAATTAATCAATTAAATTTGATCCAAAGAAGAACATTCAAACCTGGGCAAAGAACTCACAGTTGAATTCTAATACATTTTGACTGAACAGTTTCAGGGTGCATTAGGTCAGTGATAATCTATTCAGACTGGAAGAAAATTACTTCTATACAAAATGAAAATTGGAAGACGGCATCTTCAGAAGATTCAATATTATAAGGGATGGGTAATAAGTAGTTATTATTTGTGCAGTCTAGGTAATTTAGGAATTTACAAATTCTTCTTTTAAGGACTTAATGAAACAAGATTAAAGGAATATTAACCAATATTTGCCACTAACCACCTGTTTCCATGGTTATACACAGATATAGGTGTCCTGGTGAACAGATATTTTGACTAGATGGAAATAGACTGGATTTACAGTAGTCTAGAGGGTAGCAGCTTGTTATTAAAATGTCAGTGTTTTTGTCCATGAAGTTTTTACATGTCAAAACAATTTGAAGTTCCATAGTGGAAAAACATAAAGCTCAGAGAAAAGGTATGAGCAAAGCTGTGTCTATTTTGTCTCCTAAGAAAAATAAGCAATAACGCTTTTATATTGAACTAAATTTGGTTCAATATGTGCTAAGCCACAGTTTATTTGGATCAAATCTATTTGATTTACCTATAAGTCATAAATCATGGTCTACAAATCACCAAGAAACCAAATTATGGTTTAGTGTAATGTGTGAAAGGAGAATCACCAAGTGAAATGAAAAGGACAATGTTTATAAACAAGTATAACTAAAGTTTTTAAAGGGATAAAATAAAGTTATTACTGATATTTATTTCTGTAGTTTGGTAGTACTTTTTTTTCAAAATTGCACTGCCACACAAATCTACAAATTAAATCATAACAGATGCTGTCCCCTGCTTCTACAAATTTTCTCCAAAAATAGAAATAGATTTTGTACATTAGACATTTGAAAATGCTACCAGGCGATCTGCTTCATGCTAGTCATAGTATGTATCTCAATCACAAAAGAAGATGGACAGCCCATCAGAAAATGTTCAGATCAGCAGTGATTTGGAGCTAATTTCATGGATGTTTTCCAGTTCTTTCCTTTTTCTCTCCTGATCTTCTGTTCCCTTCTGAACAATAGAGCTTCTGAAATTCCCTTTTTAACATCTTTCACATTGAATCAAGAATACACTAAGCATACTCCCTGCAGCTGTTGCTGGTCAAATTGCTGCTCTGAAGGGACCAGCAGATGAGGTTGCCTTCTTTGAGAAGGTCCAGGCAGAAGGTTTTAGCCCAGAGTCCAGCCCACACTCAATCCTGAAATGTGAGAGGTTGGATTTCCTCCCCCATCTACCACTGGCCTAACACACATACAAAGAATCAGAGCTTTTAAATGAACCCAGATGGCTGGCAGAAAGGCGAGGCATCCTGCAAAACTGCCTGGGGGAATCTCTGCTTGCTGTCATCTTATTCCACAGGCCAAGAGCCTTCAAGATGTCTGTGTTGTTTCTTAATCTGAGATCACTCCTGTTTGAATTTTCTACCAATTTCCTTTTGGAAATGTCACACAGCCATCAGAAAGATACCCCAAGATTGATTTGACTGAGATCAAACATTTCCTTCAGTCCTAGGTTGAATATTATCCTTAATAAGGAACATGCACACTCACACGCAGTGCATATGTCCACCTCAGACTGCAGCTGATATGCTGTATTCTATGCCTGTCACGTATAGTATATTTGATTAAGCTGTTTATTCTATCAGTGAAATAAATTAGCTGTAAGCAATATAAAAGGCTGTAAAATTGAAAGTAGTGTGTGTGTGTGTGTGTATGATTTTCTTTTACAATCAAGCAATAAGCTGAGTGGGAAACATACAAGTTGAGTGAAGGACACTTTTCATGTGTATACTAAATATTCAATTTCTATTCCCCATTCAAGCATGACCAGTCCAGCTATCTTTCTTTACAATGAACTCTAGGGTGGCTTAACCTGGCTGAAAACTATTTTGATAAGCAGAAAACATGAGGCTAAATTATATATATATTTACAAGCATTAGAGGGGGGTCTAGATCTTGTGAAGATTCCTAGAGCACAAAAAAAGACAGCAAGAGAACTTTTTCACAGGTATGAAAAATTAATGAGGCTACTACCATATGAATATACCATCATTCATGACATTAGGAAAGGGCACCAACAAGAACATTTTAAATGTGCCTGGTTTGTTCACATAAACTGAATGGGTCTAATTCTCATTTAAATGGACAAACATTCAAATTGGAGTTTTCTTAACCTTACTGTCAGCAGATAGTAAAACATAGTCAGAAAATATAAAAGTGCCTTAGACAAGAATTCAGAAGGTGTATTTCTCTAAGTTTGTTGGGGAAGAGTACAGGGTGAGTGAAAAAAAATAGAATTTGAGAAAACGTGCCTTCCCTTTATCAATCTTATTCTTTTTCTTTTCTAAATCCTTTATTGTTACATATCTGAATGCTTTTTTATTGTTGTGAGGAATGGACGTTCATATATGTTTTCATATTTTAGGATATAAGATAAAATTACTCTGAAGAGGTAAGAGAAGTGATTTTGTATGTAGTACTTTGGGATTAAACATTATTGAACTCAGTAGGACTGCTCTCTAAGTAAACAATCTTCTTGGTAGGGTTACATATTATAAAACTCAGTGATGCTATGTTGTAGCCATTCTTTAAAGGATGACCTCATGTTATTACTATTCCTTTGAGTAGGCTCATCATCATGTTCACTGCTAATGCAATACTGAAGACTCATTGTTTACTGGGGCTTGCAAGCCTACATTGTTTTAGCAGCAGCATCTGTAACAAGCCATGAAGCTTCAAAATGATACAGGACTCATAATGTGGCCATATAAATAGAAATTATGTTATTATCATAATACTGATGCAAATATGAAAGTTGTCACATCACTTTCTCCCTTTATTCCCCATGTGTATCCTTAGAAAATCAACACTGATTGTACATCTAATAAACAAGGAGGGAGCAGGCAATTGATTGAATCAGTTTCTTGAAGAAAGAACTGTCTATGTAGCTGAGTTCATACGGTAATGTATCTTAAAAAAATTCTGAGAACTTACACTCAGAGATTATATTTTAATTCTTTATGTCTCCCAATAAACACAGTCACACCTTGCATTCCATTATTTATTTATTAATCATTTTTTTGTGTACATTATTGGATGAACTCTACTACATAGGTAGTCCTTGACTAATGACCTGTCTCTTAGTGTCCATTCATTCAAAATTGCAAGGGAGTATTGCAGGGCTACTTACAAGCTGGTTCTGAAGTTCTTATAGCTGCCTCTTCCAGTCACATGAATGCATTTTGAGGGCTTGGTAACCAACGTAGATTTACCACTATTTACAGCATTCTGCAGCTAAAGGACCACATTTTATACCTTTTTGCTGAAAACCAGCATTTACTTTCCATTTTTGGCAAAATCAACCCATAGCAAACAATTGGTTTGCTTAACTACTGACTTTTCTTAGTGACTGCCACAAAAAAAAAGATTGTAAAATTTAGTCAGTCATGTGGCTGACCTATTTTATAACTGTCATGACTTAAGAACATAAAGAGCAGGTTTAGTTAGTTGAAGATTACCTGTAGTCATTTTAAAATCACAATTAATATCTTATCATTGTTGTCATCAGCCATTTAGTTGTGCTGCCCTTCAGCCACACCATGGATTGGTATTCTCCATGCCTCTGAAGACTGGTATTCTCCAGGCTGTCTCACCCTTCAGATCTGCCATGGCTATCCCAGTGTCATCTTTTATAATGTCCAGCCGGTAAGTATTAGGGCAGCCTTTTCTCTTTTTTTCTCTACTTCTCGCATGATTAGCTTTTCGAGTGAGTCAAGTCTCATGACATGACCAAAGGTCTGCTTGGCAATCTTGGCTTCAAGTTATATTTTTGGTGAGGACATTTTTGTTTGTTATTTTTGCAATCCATAGGATACATAATAGTCTCCTCCAGCACCATAGTTCTTCTCCTATCTGCCTTTTTCAGAGACCAAGTTCTGTAGCATAAATAGCAATTAGAAAAGACGTAGTCTGAATTTTTTCACTTTCATCTTTCACTCTCAGGTTTAACAACTCCAGTTATTTCATGCTTTCATCTGCATATCAAAGGTTGTTTATAGTCCTGCCACTGATTTTAACCCCAATGTTAGATTCCTCCAAATGTGCATTTCTCATAACTGTTTCTGAGTACATGTTGAATAGTATAAGTGACAGGATGCAACCCTGTTGAGTGCCTTTTCCAATTCTGAACTATTTTGTGTATCCATATTCAGTTCTTACAGTGGCTTCCTGATCAGAGTACAATGACTGAATTAATTGGATATTTTACCATAATAAATTAATCCAGAGTGATTGTAGTTTCTTTGATAAATTATGCTTAGATTATCGATATCCAATGTATGAAATCAATTGTCTTCCAGGAATAGACCTCTGCTTGAACAAAATTGGAAAACTGAGCTTAAAATTATTATTCATTTAAAGTTTTTCAGATTTAGCAATTTTAAGAAGTGGATTTCAATGAGACATTTTGGGAGTTGAAGTTTACATATCATAAAGCTGCTATTCTTTAAAAAGAAACACTGTATTTAAGGATGAAAAAGATAATTCATAACAGAAGAAGTATAAATATTTAGAATTAATTAAGACCAATCTTTATAAACCAGAATAAAATACTTGTTTTGATATCAGAAGTACAAGAGTAACAGCACTTGATTAGCATAGTAGTCATAAGATAACTAAATTTGAAAAAACAATTAAAGATATTTAAATGTTTTTAATGTAATACAGTTAAATATCCTTAATAGTAGTTATATTATGGAATGAGGTAATTCCCTTGAAACAATTACTTTACACCAGTTATTTAACAGAAAATACAGATGTTAAGTGTTGAAGGGAATATAACAATAGTAATAACAGATTTATATACCGCTTTATAGTGCTTTACAGCCCTCTCTAAGTGGTTTACTGAGTCAGCATATTGCCCCCAACAATTTGGGTCATTTTACCCACCTGGGAAGGATGGAAGGCTGAGTCAACCTTGAGTCTGGTGGGATTTGAACTGCCAAATTGTGGGCAGCTGGCTGCAGTAGAAGTAGTTTGTAGTATTGCACTCTAACCACTGCACCACAGAGGCTCCTATAGTCTGAAGGCCAGTCAAGTAGAGCTCTGTCTAATAAGATCCACCCTCCACCCTCTTAACATGACTAATGGGACTAAGTATGTAGATAAGGAACTTGATAGTTGGAAAAGAAGTGGGGAAGAAAATGGCCTTCCTAGATTAGTGGAAATGGCTAGCTATTAGTTATACCATTCCTGTTAAGAGAGAGGTCACACTGCAAACTTTTGCTGCAATTGATTCCACTTTTTAATATTCTTGAATGTGGTTCTTTGAAGTGCTTTGCAAATGTATTTATTTATGCTATGCATAGCATAATGGGGAGAGATTGGAGCCAGCCTGTGGTTTAGCTATGTTAACCTTTTTCCACTTAGTTTAGTTCCTTTTGGGATATTTTCAAATAATCTGTTGAATATTTTCTCATAGAAAAGGAAAACTTGTTTCATTTTTTAGCATGAGAGGACTTCTGAATTATTCTTATCTCTCTCTCCCCCCCCCACCCCTACTTCATTCATTCTTACAATGGTCATTCCCTGAGGGGGAAAAGGGAAGTAGTTAATTTGTATATAGGCTATAAAGATTTTAAGTCTGAAATCCTCCAGGCTTGCTTTAAAGCTTAATTCATAAAAGCTGAATCATAAATCTGAAGGCTACTTGTACATGTTTTTAAAAATCCTCCATAAACGCTACTTTTATAAAGCACTAGATTATATCACATGACTTTTAGTTTGCTACTGGCTTGAGATAGATACATTAACATTGGTTCAATAAACCAAAATTTATCAATCTGGGAGTTAAAGTTATGTAACCATCTTTTCTTTTGCATGAGCATTTGTGGAAAAAAATCCAAGATTTATTAAACCACAAATTCCTTCTATCATTCACTCTCAGGATTAAAATTGTTATGTTGCCGGCTGGAAGAAGACTCGGGAGGCAGTGACCAGTTTCAGCTCTTTATTCAGTTTCCAGATCGGCTTGGCTTGACTAGGGTATGCGGCAGCTTATATGCGATTCCCGGCCGAGCCGCGGCCAATGACACCGTTTTGAATCTCCCGTGATCGGTTTCCTTCAATTGCGGGGAATCCTTCGCGGGCCAATCAGTGCAGCTCGCTTGGCCAATCGCATGGCCGCATGCCCTAGCCAATCAGAACAGTTATCTACAAGAATGCTAATTACCGTACAGAACACCCCTCCCCTCTTGGTATAGTCCTACGTGACGTAGTCCCGTAAGTAGGTGGGGCTCCGTACTTGTCTGCTGGACCTGCGCAGGTTAGTTGGTGTCTGATCTTTGAGCGGTTCGGTGGGTTCCTGTGTCGCTCCTTGCCTCATTGATGGAACCTCCTGGAAGGGTAGGCCGGGCCTTTCGCCACAACTCCCTCCCGGTCTACTCGGGTTGGTTGAGCTGCTGGCTCTGCTGTTCCTGCCCGGTCTTTCCAGGCTGGTTGAACTTGCTTGGCTGCTCCTTCTAGGTGAGGCTTCGAACTGGTCGTCCGTCGGTGGTTGTGCTGGTGAGTATTGTTGGTTTCTTTCTTGTGGGGGGTGGTTATTTTGGTTTCTCCCTCCCCTCTTAGTTGGTATCTGGGTTTCCCCTTCCCCCTGTGGTTTGTCTTTCCTGTGTAGGTTCTCAATCTTAACTGATTGATGTGTCTTTTCCATGCTCGTCCATCAGTCGTCTGTAGCCGGTACGAGTGGGGACCTGTCACTTGGGTTATGGTTGCTGGTACCCAGAGTGAGTCCCCGGTGAGGTTTTTAACATATACTGCGTTGCCCAGTGTAAATGTTCAGTGTTTGCTAAATGAGTCGGGGGGGGTTCCTGGGTTTTATGTGGGGTGTAGTCTGTCGAGTGGGGACCTTAATTTCCTCCCCATCAATAGTTCTGCCGGGTTTTTGTTGGTTGTCGTGTTTGGGGTTATGTGTTGTATCAGTAGCATTTTATTAATTTTCTCTTGGATCTCCCCGGTTTCAATTTTTTGGATTTTTTTTTTTGTAAATTGGATCATTTGTTCTGCCCTCCCATTCACTGCTGGATGTGCCGGTGCTGTCAGCGCATGTCGTATTCCCCATTCCGCTAGGAATTTTTCGAATTCCAGCGAGGTAAATTGGGGCCCGTTGTCTGATACAATGACATCTGGGAGGCCATGGGTTGCGAATAGTCTGCTGAGTTCTTTGGTGACGGCCTCCGTGGTGGTAGTTCTCATGTTGCTTACCTCCAGCCAGTTGGAGCAAGCATCTACCATGATGAGGAAGGTGTGTCCTTTTGTAGGTCCAGCAAAATCTATGTGCAACCTGGACCATGGTCCCCTGGGGGTTTCCCATTCCTGGATTGGGACAGAGGGAGGGCTCGGTCTGGTTTCTTGGCATGGTTTGCATGCTGCCACCCAAGCCTCGATTTGTCTATCCATCCCTGGCCACCAGGCGTAACTCCTGGCCAAGGCTTTTGTCCTGACCATTCCCGGGTACTCCTCATGTAATAGTTTTAAAACTTTTTCTTGTAATTTTTCTGGGATGACAACCCTATCCCCCCATAGCAAACAATCTTTTTGTGATGACAGTTCGATTTGCCAGTTCCGAAATGTCCTGAATTTCTCGTCATCTTCCTTTTCTGGCCACCCTTTCTCTACCCAATGTAAAACCCGTGCCAGATGTTTGTCTTTATTGGTTTTGTGGGCAATGTCTGACGTGGTTATGGGTAGATCGGGGAGAGTCTCTATACTGAGGGTGGACATTGTGGTGCTGGGTTGGTGTCCAGGTCGGGCAATGGCGTGCGGCTCAGGGCGTCTGCGTGGGTGATTGTCTTACCGGGTCAGTACAATAGCCGGTAGCTATAGGCGGCAAGGAATTCGGACCACTTTGTCATTCTTGGAGATAGAATGTTCAGGGTGGCCCTGTTCCCTGCCAGGATTCCCAGCAGTGGCTTGTGATTGGTGATGATGGTGAAAGTCCTGCCGTAGAGGTACTCATGGAACTTCTTCACTGCGGCGACGATCGCCAGGGCCTCTTTGTCCAGCTGACTGTAGTTTCTTTCTAACTTGGAGAGAGTCCTTGAAAAGAATGCGATGGGCGCTTCTTTTCCATTGGGGAGAGTGTGGCTGAGGACGACTCCGACGCCGAACGATGATGCGTTGCATGTGACTGCTAGGGGTAGGGTCTCGTTGTACTGGATGAGTACGGCATCCGAAGTGAGCAGGTCCTTGGTTTTGTTGAACGCGGCTTCCTCACATTTCCCCCAGTTCCAAGTGGCCGCTTTGTCCAAGAGTCTATGCAATAGTTCCACCACGGTCGCCTTCTGGGGCAAGAAAACATTATAGAAATTAAGCAGTCCTAGAAATGCCTGCAGCTCAGTTTTATTCCTTGGCCTGGGCGCTTCCTTGATTGCTCTGATCTTTTTTTCGGTTGGGTGAATTCCATGCCGGTCTAAAAGGTACCTTAGGAATTCGACCCTCTCGGTGTGCAATTGGCATTTTTCTTTTTTAACCTTTAGCCCTGCATCTTTGAATTTTTGTAGTACCTCCCTTAGACGACCCTCCAGTTTTTTTGATTGGCCACTGACACCAGTACATCATCGAAATAAGGAACCACCCCCTTGATCCCTTGCCATAGTCTCTCCATGAGACTCTGGAAAATTCCTGTGGCTACGCTGACTCCAAACTGGAGTCTCTTGCAGCGAAAAGCCCCCTGCTGGGTTACTATAGTCTATGCTTCTGCGGTTTCCATGTCAACCGGTAGCTGTTGCTAGGCTTGCGCCAGGTTGAGCTTTGCAAAAACCTTGCCTCCCCCCAGTGAGTGCAGGAGATGCTGTACTACTGGGATGGGGTAAGCGCTTTGCTGTAAGGCACAATTTAGGGTGGCCTTATAATCCCCGCAAATTCTCACCGACCCATCGGGCTTGATGGGGGTGACTATGGGGGTCTCCCACCGGGCATGATCAGTTGGCTCTAGGACTCCCTGTTTGATGAGCTTGTCTATCTGCTCAAAGATCTTGGGTCTGAGTGTGAAAGGTACTCGCCGCAGTTTTAAACAGATCGGGGGAATCCCAGGGTCTAGGCTGAACGAAATAGGGGGCCCTCGGTACTTGCCTAGGGTGCCGTCAAACACTTCTTGGAAGCCCCTTGCGAGTTGCTCCTCCCAGTCTGCCTCTGCAATGTGGTCAATGCCCGTTACTTCGATCCCGAGCAGCACGAACCACTGCAGCCCCAGAAGGCTAGGTCGGTCTCTGTCCACAATGGTCAGGGGAAGCTTTGCTGTGCACCCTTTGAAGGTGACCTCAAAGTGTCCTGATCCTACTATGGGGATGCGGTTCCCCTGGTAGTCTTTTAGGATTAACTTCTGGCTTTCCAATTGTCTCTTGTTGATGGTGGGCACCAGGCGCTTGAGTTCCCACCATGCAACCATGGAGAGGTAGGACCTGGAGTCTACCTCCATCTTGCACGGCCTGCCCTCGATGCCCACTTCCACGTATACCTTTCGGGCGTCCGTGCTTGATGAATGGCCGATGACGACCCTCTGGTGGATCTCCTCTCTCAGTTGGTTCTCGCCATTCTGTCAGCCTCGTCCATCCTGGTTCCAACGCCTCTCGGGTTGCCGGTCCCTTGTTCTGGGGGGGATGCCGTCCCGTCTCCGGCCGCTGTTGTCATGTCGTCGGGGACTGTAAGCTTTCTTGAGACAGCAGACTCAGGTGATGTGACCTCTCTTGTCGCATTGCCGGCAGACCGCATAAAAAAACAGCACTCTGATCGGGGATGGTCGCCTCCGCAGCCGGCGCATTGGAGTCTCGACTTATGACTCCGCCGTTCGCACCGATCTCGATCTGTTTGGAGTCGATGGATGTCCTCCTCTTCATTCATGGTGTCAGAGGCGGAGTCAAGGTCGCCATGGTGGGTGGTGGTGGTCACCCAGCAGCTTGCCTCTGGGTGCGTTCTGGCCGCTGGGGTCACTTCGGAGGTTGTGGCTCGGTCTCCGGCATCCAGTCTCTGCATCTGGGCCGCTGACTTTCAGGTTGCTTCGGCTGCGGTGGCCTCGGCATGGGTGTCAGCGAGGGAGATGTCACCCTTTGCCATCAGTTGGCTTTGTAGGACTGGGTTCCTGAGCCCGAGGACAACGCGATCTCGCAACGCCTCGTCCATGTCCGTGAAACTGCACATACCTCCCAGATTCCGCAGGTCTGCTACGAAATCGCTGATGCTCTCCCCCGTTTTCTGGTCCTGCCATTAGAAGTCGTGCCGCCTGATGAGGGTGGGCATGGTGGGGGCATAGTGGTTTCGTAGCAGCGGTTCGAGGTCAGCCCAGTCCATCTCCTTCACGTCCTCGGGTTTCGTGAGGGCTTTGGCCATTTTAAACACTGCGGGCCCGCAGTGTGTCAGGAAAACAGCCCTTTTTTTCTGCTCGTTTGCCTCCTTGAGGTTGCCACTTTCTAGGAACATCAGGAACCGATCAATGTACGATTCCCAGTCCTCGGTAGCTTGGTTAAAGGGCGCAGGCGGTGCGATGCTGGCCATCTCGGTGATCTCACTTTTCTCGGCACCACATGCTCGGTGGGTATCAGTTGCGCGATTCCATCCTCGTCGCCAGTGTTATGTTGCCGGCTGGAAGAAGACTCGGGAGGCAGTGACCAGTTTCAGCTCTTTATTCAGTTTCCAGATCGGCTTGGCTTAGCTAGGGTATGCAGTGGCTTATATGCTATTCCTGGCCGAGCCGCGGCCAATGACACTGCTTTGAATCTCCCGGGATCGGTTTCCTCCAAACGCGGGGAATTCTTTGCGGGCCAATCAGTGCGGCTCACTCAGCCAATCGCATGGCCGCGCGCCCTAGCCAATCAGAACATTTATCTACAAGAATGCTAATTACCGTACAGAACAAAAACTACCATAGTTTATAGTTTGAAAGATTATAATCAATCTTGCAAAATATGTTTCTCAAAAATGAAGGAAGAAAGATTGAGGGAGTGCAACAAAGGAGGTAATATACTTGAAAGCCAGAGATCTATACCTCAGAAGCCAGAGATCTATACCTCAGAAGCCAGAAAGCCAGAGATCTATACCTCAGAAGCCTCACCTACCATAAACCAGGGTTTATGGTTATGAAACAAGTTTATAAGGGTCTGATTACCACTTAACTAATATCTTACAAACTAAAATGGCTGGATTCCCAGTTGGGATACTCACAGGCTGTGATAAAAAAAATGGAAATGTGCAGACCTATAAAATGAATTAATATAGGTTAAATATTTTTAAATGAAGAAGAATGAACATGAGCTTTGCTTTTGGATATTGGGCAAAATCAACACTCCCTTGTCTTGTTGATATGATTTCAGCAGATCCATGATTCAATATAGAAATCTGCTATTAGCTTTAGCAATCTCCCTGTCTCCTCTCCTCACCTTATATTCCCTCTATTCTTTTCAAATATCTCACTTGAAATTGGGGAACAGGAGATTTTCAAATGGTTTATCTGGAACAATATCAACTCTCTTCTTCACCCATGCCATGCTCATGAAAACAGATAATGTCATAGTACTTGAAACCCAAACTTATTCACAATTTACCCAGATTTCATAATCCCTATGTTTTGATTTAACAAATAACATCTGACAGTTGAGATTTTGCAGTAGTTAAATCAACGTTATTCCTTCCCTCTTCTTTTTCAGGTTTAACCCCTAAAATCTGTCTTGAAGTTTCTGAATACTCGAGGGTTAAAAAATGAAGCTCAAGCATCCTTGGCTGGGATTTAGAAAAATTGAAATCTTGTCTGGCATTTTGTTTTGAAAAAGAAAAAAAAAATAGTCCAACAGCCTGCTTAATCCATTCTTCTGCTTATGACTAATTAATTTGCATACCTAATAACTCACTTCCAGCTATTGAAATGTGTAGATCAAAACAAGGATAGCCAGAAACCAAAACAAAACCACACATTAAGCTGCTTATGATATGATATAATTAGGCTCTGCTGCATTTTCTCTTCCAAATTCCAATTTAAAAGAATTGAGTTGCTAGGTACATTTTTCACATTGAGGTTTGGAAAAGTTTATTTTGACCTGGCAAATGATTTTAAAACTGAGGAAAAGCAGGTCAGCAGATTGGAGGGGGGGAGGGAGGCAGAGAAGAGGAAGTATGGATGGAGCTTGTTATCTGTGCAACTCCGGGCATACAAAGAAGTGGTGTGAATTTCAACATTCAGGCCTGCATTAAATCAATGGAACTGTAGAAATGAGGAATGACATGGTTTACCCCAGTGGTCTGTGCTAAAGAGCATATCTTTGAAATGGCTGTATCAGATTCTCATAAGCCATTGGCTCCATTAAAGTCACATGTTTCATTGACTTAGGAAGGAAGGAACTTATTAGTTGTCCTTTTCCTCCTCTTGCTCATGACATATGGCCCCTGAAAAAACAATATTGTTTTGAGATATTCCTCAAATCAGCACAGTCCAAAGGGGCTCGCTTTTATCTCTCGATCGAATGTACCTCTTAAGTTTATACATTCTTGATTTAAGCTCTTCCCCACATTGATTGACAGATTGTCACTGTTTAACTCCTTGATCTGGAGAATTGAAGTATTACGTCTTCTTTTAGATTTCTCCTACCCTTCATTCCCTTCTCTCTCCCTTCATTGCTTCATAACCTGCATTTTCTAAGAAAGAGACCATCATGAGAAATAATGTTTTTTTTTTTTAAAAAAAGGCAGTGATTGTCACTGAAACTGATATGTCTGTCTGATAACAAAAACTGTCATTGCCTCACATGGAACATGCACCCTCGGGAGATGGAGGACAAAGGCATCCTTAGAGAAGAGCTCTCAACCATGTGCTGTCTCTGATCCCTGTGGCTCCAGTCAGAACCACAAGTATTTTTTTTTCTCATACGCCACTCGAATGGATCCATGAAAAAGTATGAAAAGTTTCCGTTTAGAGAAAGGCTTATGTTCTTTGGGGACTGGATAGTCATTTTCCCTTTTTTTTCTTTTATATATACACATCCATTGAGTATAAAATGAATTGTTGAAAGGAAAATATATGCGTATGTCTTTTCTGCAATAACAATTTGATACATTCTTGGCAAATGCACCGTTGGTTTATATTTCCAGCTGCATTTTTGAATCACAGCCAAGTTAAATCCACTGTGGGATTCTCAGCAGAGCTTGATCCTAAGCACCAGGTAGTCATGAAATTGGGACCCTTTTAAGGGGAAGGGCAGCAGGGCAGTGGCCCCAAGCAAAAAGATGTGGGTTAGGTGAAAGGCACTGATACTTTTCATTCAGAACAGAAAAACTTAATGCATACAAACTCCAGATTTATTTTGGTATTGGCCCACTGTTCAATTGATCGCTGTCGAAAGAAAGGCAAAAAGGAGAAAATAAACTTGGAGGAAGGGGGGAAGACAAATACATTTTAAACAAATATATCACATTTTTTAAAACAAGTCTTTTAGTTCATCATTGGGACAAAAAGCAGGAGATACAATATAATAAAGCTGAGATTAAATCAAATGTGTTTGGAAGCCCAAACTGAAAGTAGCTTTGCAGAAAGCGCTTTTTACTTGCTTTTTTCTTCCCTACCCCTTTCTGACTTTTTTCAATCCTATGAGAAATCCTATTTTCTTAGAAACACAGAGGAGCTGATATAACAGGACAAATAGAAAGTAAAATAAAATACAGTCAGAATTTTATTTTAAAAAACCTCTTATTTGATCTGCTTTTGCTATCTTTACTGAGGATTTTGTACATTGGTCTTGAAACTATACTACAGTTAAATGTTTATTTCTCTAAGAAGCAAGATTATGATAATATCTAACCATTTTGTTCTTCATTACTGTCCTTCACCTTAGTGCTCAAAAGTCATTTTCTATGTCTTTTCATGGGGAATGTCACACACAAGTCATATACTGTAACAGTATTACAACTTGCAAAGAATTGCATTAAGATTTTGCATTAAGATAAATATTGAGGTTGCAGTCTTACACAGTCTTATCTGGAATTAAGTGAAGTTCATGTATAGGTATTTGTGTACTAAAGTTCATATACAATTGACCCATGGAATGAATTGTAGCACTATAATTTTAGATATACTTATTAGGGAATAAATTCCATTATATCGAATAAGGGATACTTCTAATATGTAGACATCCAATCTTATACAGTGTATCTCAATAGATTTTTTGTGTGTGTGGTTTAAGTGAATTCTCTGTTGATTAAGGCTCACTGAACAGCATATGAAAGATTTTAGATTCCCAATTAGTGCATTAATGTAGGCCTCCATAGAATCAAGCAGACTTCCAACAGCAGGGAAAGTCAATTAGATATCAATTAGATATAATATAAACGCTTGCTTTTAAATATCTTACATTTTATACCACATATAACCTAGTGAGTCAGATACGCCAAAAGCCAGGTTCTTCCTCAAAGGTGGAGAAACTATTTTATCACTGTCATTAAGGTTTTTTTAATGCAAATATTCACATAAATAATACAATAACTGACTCATGCATGAGAAAGAGATATGGTCTGAGAGACAAATGAGAGTAATGAGTGTAATCTTTCTGTTTGGAAGGCCATCTTTTTTTTTTTTTTTGCATATCAGGGCTGAATTCAAACACAAAAATGTTCAGGTTTTTTTTAGGACAAGATCCCATTGACCATTGGATTGCAATTCTATTCCATAAAATTGAATCAAAAGATGCTTGTTTATGAATTTGGAACCCAGGAGCAACGTAGCAAGGAATTGGCCCATATTACCAAGAATGGAAATATGAAAAGACTCATAGAGAAATTGATTTGATATTGTTCAACTTTTAAAAAATCTCCTGCTTGAAAATCAGATTTTGTCATTAACTTCCAAATACAAAATGCAGGAAACAGAACCTATCATGTTATTGAATATAAGTGATTATGTAACAGACCTTTGATAGGATAAAGATATCTGCTTCAAGAAATCATTCAGTAAAGTTGTAAGTCCATCCGTGGAAATACAAAAAAAAATTACCAAAAAATAACAAATAATAAAATATGCATCTGTCTATTCCTCTTCTACTTTCATATTTCTCTGTACATATAGCAGAAGAAAAAGATAACAATTTGTTTAGAACTTTTCAGCCAAAGACAGGGATGGGATTTTACTGATTCAGGTGAACCCTTTGCTATGAAGATCAGCTGGCAGAGGACCGGATCACTCTTTCCTGTGCTTTATTTTCTTTTTTTTAGAGCACAGCTGATTTGTGCAGTAGAGCAGTTTGCTGCACTTCAGCTGTTTTATTCACAGGGACTGCAGTGGAAGGTAAGTATTAGAGCTTTTTAAAATTCGGAGTACAGGTGCGCAAAGCGTGCGATCACCGAACGGTTGTTATACCAGTGGAATCCACTCCTGGCCATAGGTGACACCATGGGATCTTCATAAAACAACTTTTCTGGAACTTAATACTATCCCTCGGTGGCACAGTGGTTAGAGTGCAGTACTGCAAGCTACTCCTACTGTAATTTGGCAGATTGAATCCTACCAGGCTCAAGGTTGACTCAGCCTCCCATCCTTCCGAGGTGGGTAAAATGAAGACCCAAATTATTGGGGGCAATAGCCTGACACTGTAAACTGCTTAGAGTGGGATATAAAGCACTATAAAGTGGTATATAAGTGCTATGGCTATTGCTATCCCTATATAATGTAAATATCTTACAATGCAGGTAGTCCTCAACTTACAACCATAATCAAGGCCAAAATTTCTGCTACTTTAGCAAGATATTTGTAAAATGAGTTTTGCCCCATTTTACGACCTTTCTTGCCACAGTTTTTAAGTGATTTATTGCAGTTGTTAGGTAAGTAACATGGTTGTTAAGTTAATCTGGCTTCCCCATTGACTTTGCTTGTCAGAAGGCCATAAGAAGTGACCACATGACCATGGGAAACTTCAACCATCATAAATACAAGTCAGTTGCCAAATCAGTTGAATTTTGATCACATCACCATGGAAATTCTATAATAGTTGTAAGTGTGAAAAATGGTAATAAGTAACTTTTTTCAATGCTGTTGTAGCTTGGAAGAGTTGCTAAGCAAACTGTTATAAGTTGAGGAACCTATTTAAAACTATTCAAGACTTTCTATAGTATAGTGCTATAGAAAACTGCTGATTTTCTATGAAAAGTCCCAAAATTAGATCTTTCTTAGCTGGATAGAATATGTGGATATCCAGTACTTTCTTTCTAAACTGCCATGTTATTATTCTCTACAATTTTAATTAGCCTGCCCTGATCATATTATTGTCTCCATGGTACTGAATTATCTAGAATGGATCCTGACTTATAAGATTTCTTGAATAATTAACGAAGATTAAGTTTGGTCCAGTTGCATGTTTCATTCTTTAGACATTTCTTAAATCAAGTGAATGTGAACATACTTTAAATGATAAATTACATATGAAATAATTCTACTGCTCTTGGATGTGGGGTAGTCTATCCTATTCTGAACATTGTATCATATATGCACTCGCTATGTCTGTTAGATATAAACATCTATGCTGATAAATTTAAATCAACATTAGCTTCCAGCTTCCCATCCTGTACCTTTATTGGATGTTGTAAAAGTCAGAAAAGTTATGCAAAAAAACATATTAATTACTATGTCTCAAGTGAAGAAAACTTGGGAGGGGGGTAGATTCTGGGACTTCTTCTTTCCATACAATATGAATAGCTAACATTAGTCTTGGAATAGTATACTTTTTGTTGGTTTTTACCAGGGGTGGGTTTCTACCAGTTCTGCTCACCTCTGCAGAACCGGTAGCTCTGAAAAGCAGCAGACATAGAACCAGTTCTATGTCTGCTGATGTTTTTGCCCGCCCACCCACCCGGGCTCTTACCTGATCTTTATTTCCTGATTTTTCAACTTCAGCTGTCAAACGAGGCACAGCTGCAGTTAAAAAAGCAAGAAAAGAGGGCTGTTTCAAAGGCTGCTTCTCTGCAGGCAGCTGCTGATGACAATTTACAGGCACTCGGCTCACAGCCTGCAGGGAAGCTCATAAATCCCAAACCGGTAGTTAAACCTGTCGTATCCCACCCCTGGGTGTTACATTATTCTTTATCTCAAAGGAGCTCAGCTCAACATGCAAAAGATAATATCAAAACATACAGAACACTTGATAATAAAATCCTGACCAAAACATCCCCTGCAGAACTAAAATATAGTTCGTTTTTCTAAAAATTTGCCTTAATAGGCCTTGCTACCAAACTTGTTTCTATATGTATGAATATGTACCAAAACTTGTTTCTATATGTATGAATGGCTGTGCTAGCTGGGGATAATGAAATCTAGACATATCTAGCTGGGGATAATGAAATCCAGACATATCTAGAAAAGAAAAAGCTGAATATAATCTATATTCCAGAATGTTACTTTTACAAGTAATAACCCACAATTTAAAAACCTGATTTAGGGGTGGTTTGTGGGTGACATCTTGACTTCTAAGCTGATTCTCAGCAAGAATAGGAAAATTGGGCATATTTTTGCGCTACCATGTAAAAGAAGCTATTAACACTGATATAACACTGTGTTGTGAGGTTCATTCTGCTTCAGATGTTTTTGTGTTTTGTAAAACGAAAAAAGAAAATTCAATGACCTTCTTTCAAATGAAACACATTTACCATTGTCAAATTCTGAAGAAGACAAATTTTTCATCCTATTAATACCCTTGCACCTGCTCCAATTTAATGTTTTTGGTGTGTTTTAGCACATCTAAAAAAAAAGAAACAGCATCTACTTAACAAGGCCTGGTCTGCTGAAGAATTGAATGAAGCAAACCACATTATATTATATGTTAATTACATTTTGCTTTAGAGAAACATTTGTTAAAGATACAGCCAAACAATAATATATTCCTAAATTTTATTTTCTCTCACTTCTGGACTTAACCCAAGTTTCTGGAATTTCTTTGCCTCATTATAGATAACATTGGTACTGCAAAATTGAATTGGATAAACATATTTGTCCTAGGGTCTTTTCATAGAGACAGAGACGTATACAAAATTTGGATGAGCCATTTCCTCTCTGAGTAATACATTATTTTGAACTTCAATCTCAATGAATATTTTAATTGCATGAGATTTTTGTTAATATTTTGGGTTTTGGGGGTCACCATTCCAGGACACTTTACTTTCTCAAGTAGCCACTAGGGGCCTGAATGGCAGTTCAATATGTATGATTGCCTGATGAAAGGATCAAATGGCACCCATCTTCTATTACCTTGACAAAGTTGACTGCGTTGGCAGTGGACTCTTAAGTTTAACTATTGGCACTTCAATTAATAGCAGCAGCAAAATACTCATGGTTAATATAGCTGGGGCAAGGGAGGCTAATAAACTGAGCAGAAAGAATAAGAGATCTGTTTCATAACATTTTCAGCTAGGAATGACTGTCTTATTCTGTGTCATGACAGAACTGATCCTAACAATTTTCCAAAACTGCCTACTGATTTTGAGCAATTTCTTCCCATTAAAGAGACACAACTCACATTATATGAGCCACAATTTATTGGTTTTAGTTTAGTCATGTCAAGGTGGGCTATAGGTAGCCTTTTGGGTATTGGTGACCTACAATATTTATTAGTCCCAATCACTCAGTTTACAAAGGGCAAACTGTTGCCAATTTCTATGTGTGGAGTGAACTAGACCTTTGTGGTTTCCAAGCCATGGATTATGGTTCAATCTTCCATTAGTAGTCAACAAATTACAGTGTATACAGGAAGGGTACCCAACCCTGTTAAAATGCCAGATTTTGAGATGTAAAAAAAAAATTCAGATCAAAATAAATTCAGATTTCCCGCCCCAGCTTTAATATAACATACAGGCTGTACAATTCAACTGAAAAATGAACTGAAATCTTTTACAGTTCAATTATAAAAAACAGCACAATTACTGGTTGCATAAGTGTGTACACCATTGAACTAATAGTTTGCTAAACCACATTTTGATTTTATGATATATTCAGTCAACTCTCTAATCCTATCAGTTTGCGAGGGCATTTCCTAGGCACATACTTCTTCAGGTCAGCCCACAGATATTCAATTTGATTCTGATCCAGGCTCTGGCTGGCCATTCGAAAACTTTGATTTCCTGGTGAAGCCATTCTTTTGTTAATTTAGAGGTATGCTTTGGGTCGCTGTCATGTTCAATTCCTCTTCATCTTCAACATTTTAACAGAGGTCTGAATATTTGGTGCCTATGCTGATTGATGTTTGGAACTCTTCATAATTCCCTCCACTTGACTAAGCCTCAGTTCCAGCTAAGAAAGCAGACCTAAAGCATAATGCTGACACCATCGTGCTTCATTGTGGGTATATTGCACTTTTGGTGATGGGCAGTGTTGTTTTTAGGCTAAACATATTTTGGGGAATTATGGTCAAGAACTTCAACTTTACCAGACTATTACATTTTTATACAGTTTTTGTCAGACTTGATAAAGATTTACTGTAGCCAAGTATGTTTAGCTTTTTCTTTGTAAGAAAAGGCACCTGTCTTGCTACCTATCCCACAGCCAGTCATATGAAGAATATGGAGATTGCTGTCACATGTAGTACACAACCAGTACTTGCCAGAAATTTATGAAGCTCCTTTAATGTTTTTGTAGGCCACTTGGCAGTCTCTGGAACCACTTTTCATCAATGTTGGAGGGGCAGCCAATTCTTAGTAATGTCATTATTATTCCATTATGCCATATTTTTCTACTTGCTGATGACTGTCTTCACTGTACTAAGTTTATATCCAATGCCTTGGGAAAAAATTGTACCCTTCTCCTGACTAATACCTTCCAATAATGAGAACCCTTTGATGCTTTGTAAGTTGTAAGAGGCAACTGAGTAAATGTCAGAAAAAAATTCCTAAAATAGTTGAACTTTATGTGGACTTGATCAGAATCACTTTAATTGATGGCTAGTGTGTAGTGACTATCATTTAACATGTTTGGATGTGATTGGTTAATTCTGAACATGATAATATAGCTATTTATAAGTCAATATGCATACATACTCAGACACGTTATTCTTTTTTTTTTTTTACTTTTACTTATTTATCCAACAAGTAATTTTAGTTTGTTTTTCAATGTGTATATTAATGATGGAAAAATTCTGAAGTGATTTATCTTGCACTGCTTTTTTTTACATCTCAAAAACCTGGCATTTTAACAGAAGAGTGTGGCATTTCAATATCCACTATTTAGTTAACCAAATTATGATTGAGTACAAACAGTATTTTTGTTCTTTGCTGGCTATGGAATGTGACTTCTGATTTGTGTTGGGCCATATTATTAGTTTTTCCCTATTGGGCCCTAACATAACATATAGTTAGGGCTATAGTAATATCTGTAGAAATGTTTCATGACAATGTCTGTACTGATGTACATTAGTGTAGACTTTCCGTATATTACAAATGCATGATATTTGAAAAAAATCAAAGCAATTTCACAAGCTGTGAATTGTATTCCACAATCTACCACTGTGCAATTAAACCAGTATTTCTACTTTTTTTGTGGGATGCTATTCTCAAATGGCCAAATATTTGGCCACCTAATGAGAAGGAAGGATACACTAGAGAAGAGCCTAATGCTGGGAAAGATTGAGGGCAATAGAAGAAGGGGACAACAAAGAATGAAGTGGCTGGATGGAATCACTGAAGCAGTAGCGTGAGCTTAAATGGGCTCCAGAAAATGGTAGAGGACAGGAAGGCCTGGACGAACATTGTCCATGGGATCGCGATAGGTCAGACATGACTTCGGAACTAACAACAGCAATAACAACAACAATAAATTAATAATCACACCAGAACTTTCTGGGATTGAAGGAATAAATCTTTTAGAAGCTACAACTCCTTCTAAGAACTTCTACACTACTGCTCCATTTTTTGCTTTGTTTATTTGGGCTGAACACAACACTCAAAGAGAAGAGACTCAAAGAGATTCTCTTCTAAATACAATATCCATTTTTTACCATTGTGAAGTTTTTATATCAAGTTTATTTTGGTATGTTCTTTAATGCTTTCTGTTGTCTATAAAAAATTGTCTTCAGCCAATAGCCCTGAAAATTCACAGTGGGATTTCATTTCATTTATTTCATAGCCAAGAATTAACCAGGTTCATCCTTGATTAATTTTTTTCAAATAGGCCAAGTCTGGCTAGGAATTACCAGCAACTTGTGTGTTTAAGTGATATACTCTCTTTGATTTCACAGACACCTGGATGGTCATGGTTCTATAGTTAACAATAGTAAACTAAGTTAAGATGGAGTTCTCTTATTTAAAGTTGAATAAAATAAGCAATCAATCAATTGATCAGTGGGTGGGTATTTTGTTGAATGATTTCCAACAGGACCAAGATGTTAGAAAATGTAATTTCAGATTTAAATTAGGAGGTATTTTTTGTTAACATTTACATAGAAGGTGAAATTATTTGCACTGTATGCAGAGGGATGAAATTGTGATTTTTCTACTAGAGTAGGGGTGTCAAACTCAAGGTGTCATGGCATCATCATGTGATGTATTGGGACTTTTTCCCCCTTTGCTAAACCAGGCATGGCGCATCTGGCCTGCGGGCTGGGAATTTCCAATGTGAGATGCTTGTACCTTGTAATAAAGTGAGGCTTTATTTCCAGTAAGCAAAGGCACAATTGCACTTCATTACAACAGAAACCTTCTGGGATAAGCCATTTCCCAATTTTTATGCCTTGCAAAAATCAGTTTAAAAAGAACGCCACAGGACTACCAATGGCAGTCAAAAATGGTCAAAATTGAGAGCATCCTATCAAATGCTGTACCTGTCAACAGTGGTGTCCCCCAAGGCAGTGTTCTAGAACCAACTCTCTTCATATACTACATAAATGACCTCTGTGATCATATTAAGAGTGGAGAAGGCGGAGCTTCGTGCCGGCGTTACAGCTGCGATCTTGGGGCTCTGAGATCGCAGCTGATATTTTCGCCCCTGGTCGGTCCTAACGGACCTAAATCGTCCCGGAGAGACGGTGATCGCGAAGGGCACTGTTCCAGGATCCCAGAGACATCGCAAAGTCTCTGGTTAGATTCGGAAGAAGCCCTTTTGCTGGCGGCGGAGAGGCAGCCTCCATAGCTGCTGAAGTCGGGACAGCTCCGAAAAGAAAGTGACTGGATTGAAGTGTGTCGGTTGGGTGAGAAAAACTCTTTTGTGTTGCAAATTCGATGAGATTGGAAAGTTCATTCTGAAGAGAGGAGGAAGCTGTGGGTTTTTTTTTTGACTGAAATTGTTTGAGCGGCGTTTTTAAAGTGCTGTCAAATTGAGGCTTGGAGTGTTGTTTTTTTTTTTTTCTATATTCTTTGGGAAAGATTTTACTGTGACTTAGGTAACCAGACTGAATTTTCTTATATATATACTTTTAGGCTCCCTTTGACTTTTTTATTTTTTTTAGGATAGAGGCTTCCTTTGGCCATTTTTTTTTTTCTCTTTTTTTTTTGTATATATTAATTCTTTTTTCCGGTTGGGGCTGAGAAAGAGCATTAAGAAACTTTGTAACACTGCCAACTAGAGGCTTGAAAGTACTCTATTTGAATTGGAGAGAATTGTAAAAAGACCTCATCTCAAGGACTTTTTAACGTGATAAGATAGAGGGAGAGCACAGCAAAATATTATTGCAGGTGCTTTCCTGGACTGTTATTAACACTTGAGGTTTGGCTTTGAAGCTGTTGGAGAAGAGAGTCATAACAAGAGCCTTGGATAAATAACAAAGTGCAGTGTGTTTTTTTTATATGTACCCCATTTGTTAGTTTTTTTTATATATATTTTTATTTTTGCCTTTTAATTTAAAGGGAAAGCCTCAGAGTTTCTTCTCTTCTCTTTTCTTTTTTATTTTTTTTTATTTTTATTGGGATTTTTTTGCTTTTTATATTTTTTTTTTTTGATTATTCTGTTGTTGTGGTTGATTTTTTTTTTTTTGTTTTTTCTCTTCTTCCTCTTTTGGATTATTTTTTTGGATTATTGAGATTTCTCAATTGGATTAAGGTGTGAAGAACCTGAAGGAATTTTTTGCTTTTTGTTTTTCTTCTCCCACTTTTTGCATTTTCCTTTCTCTTTTGCTTTTAATCAATATTATTATTTTTGGATTTGTTTGTTTTTTTCTTTCTATTTTTTCCTTTTTTATGGTGAATTATTTTGTAATTGGATTAGGGTCTGGAAGAACCCGAAGATTTTTCCTCTTCTTTTTTTTCTGTTTCCTCTTTGGTTTCATGTTTTTTACTATTGGAGTTCTCCATTTGGGATTATAATTGGCTGCCCTACCAGTTGGGTTAAAAGTTAAGAAGAATTTGAAGTTTTGCAAACATTGAAATGAGCAAGAAACTAATACCATCTGGCATTGCTGCTTCTACCTCTGCTTCCCCACCAGCTGGAGGACAACGTTTAATTCAGACAATGTTGAAGCAAGATAAGGAACAAGAAAAAATATCTTTACAGTTACAGATGATTATTCAAGGAATTCAAGATCTCAAGACAAAATCAGACACCATTGAACAAAGAATAGAGAAGACTGATGAAAAAGTGGAAAATATTAAACAAATGATGGTTAAGTATGAGGAGAAATTCCAAAAAATTGAGGAAGAAGGAAAACAAAGAGAGAAGAAGATTGAAAATATTGACAGTAGATTAACAGCGGTCGAACAAGAAAAAGGTGGGATGCTGAGGTGGGAGATGGAAAGGTCAGAATTTTACCTCAGATTTCAAAATATAGAGGAGGAAAAAGGAGAAAATCTGGCAGCGGTAATGATAGAAATTTTGGCAGATGCTTTGGAAATTACAGAGGAAAAGATGATGGATGGAATAGATGAGATATATCGAGTCTATACAAGATATGCGATGAGAAACAAATTACCCAGGGAAGTTCATATTAGATTTACCAAAAAATCTATTAAAACGCAAATATTACAAGTAGCAAGAGAGAAAACACTGAAATACAAGGGTAAAGAGGTTGTGGTTTTGAAACAAATACCTAGAAGAGTGAGAGAGATGAGAAGAGAATATCAATTTCTGACCAAAATACTATTGGAAAATGAAGTGAATTATAGATGGCTGATTCCAGAAGGATTAATGTTTACGTGGCAAGAGCAGAGATATAGAATTGACTCAATTGAGAAAGCAGAACTTTTTCAAGCAGAATTTTTTGGAGGAAGAAGAGAGGAAGCAGAGAAGGAGACTTCATTAATTGTGTTTCAAGATGAACAACTGGAGACTGAAAAAGAGAAAGGAGCAATAGGGGGACAGATTGATAATAAAGAACAGCGTGAAGTGAGACCCACGAGAGCTGTTAGATCTAAATATAAAGCATAATCATGGAGGAAAAAAAACTGATTACAATGAATATAAACGGACTTAATTCAGCTGTTAAGAGAAGGAAAATTTTTCATAAATTAGAGAAATTAAAATTTGATATAATTTGTTTACAAGAAGTTCATATTAAAAAACAACATGAACAATTGTTATTACAGCCAAAATTAGGGAAAATATTTACCTCTTTGACTCAATGTAAGAAAAGAGGTGTGGTTTTATATATTAAAGAGGCTATTCCAGCAAAATTGATTTACTCGGATGAAGATGGAAGGGTATTAATGGTAGAAATAATGGATAATAACATAAAAATACTCTTGATTGCAATTTATGCTCCGAATGATAAACAAGAAGAGTTTTATAAAAAACTGCACATGAAAATAATTGGACTGGACTATGTTAATATAATTATGATGGGAGATTTTAATGGAATTGTGGACAATAAACTGGACTATATAGCAACAACAACAAAGCAAAATAGAAAGGCTCTCCCAAGGTCCTTTTTTAAAATGACAGATGAATTAACTTTAAAAGATATTTGGAGAGAAAGAAACGTTAAAGCTAAACAATATACTTTTTATTCAAATAGACATTTATCATGGTCCAGATTAGATATGATTTGGATCTCAACAGAACTAATATCTAATATTAAAGAAACAAGCATTGAAACAAGTACATGGGCAGATCATAGCCCAATGACAATTAAATGGAAGGGACAAAAAAAAAGATCGAGATGGACATTAAATAATACTATTTTAAAGGAGAAAGATTTTACACAATGGATGGAGAAGGAATTGGCTTTTTTCTTTAGAGAAAATAAAAAAGAGGATACTTCAATGCAAAATGTGTGGGACACTATGAAGGCATATGCTAGAGGTTTGATAATAGATTATACAAGAAAAAAGAACATTAGGAAAAGGCAAGCTTCTAAGGCCTTGGAAAATGAGTATAAAATTCTTGAAAAAGAATTACAGAAAATGCCACAGAAAAAGGATATTAAATTGAAGCTGGATATAATTAAACATAAAATGGATTTAATAGAGAAAGAAGAATTGGCACAGAAAATTAGAAACTCTAAACAGAATTATTTTGAAGATGCAAATAAACCAGGTAGATGGCTAGCATATAAATTGAGAAAAGAGAAGGAATCAAGAAAAATATTGAAGTTAATAGATGAACAAGGCCAAGTTTGTTATGGGAATAAGGAGAAAAAAGAAATTATTCGAGATTTTTATGGGCAATTATATAAACAAGAGAATATTGATGAAGGAAAAGTTAAACAGTATTTACAGGAAGCTAATCTACCAAAGATACCTAAAGAGACTGAAGAAATACTAGAAAGCAATATAACAATGATGGAACTAAATGAAGCATTTAAGAGACAAAATAATGGGAAAGCTCCGGACCCAGATGGGCTTCCAGTAGAATTCTATAAAACATTTCAAGAACTATTGAGCATCCCATTGTTAGAAGTTATGAATGAAGTTATGTTAAAAAAGATGATACCTAAAACATGGTCAGAGGCTTATATTACACTTATACCAAAGGAAGAGACTGACCCATTGCAAATTAAGAATTATAGACCTATTTCTTTATTGAATGCAGACTATAAAATCTTTGCTTCAATCTTAGCAGAAAGACTTAAAAAATATTTAAACAATTTTATCCACTCAGATCAAAATGGATTTCTGCCAAAGAGACAAATTAGAGACAATATGAGAGTAATCTTGGATACTTTGGAATATTATGAGGCTCATCCTGAAAAACAAATGGCTTTGATATTCTTAGATGCTCAAAAAGCATTTGACAACGTGAATTGGAGATTTATGTTATTATTATTGGAGCAGATGGGTTTTGCCAAAAAATTTATTCAAGCAATAGAAGCTATATACAATAAACAGACAGCAAGGGTAATGATGGAGGGGGAACTTACAGATCTTATTAATATAAGAAAAGGCACAAGACAAGGATGCCCCCTATCTCCCTTGCTATTTGTGTTGACCTTGGAAGTGTTGAATAGAAATATTAGGGATGATAAAAGCATAAAAGGAATGAAAATTAAGAAGGAAGAATTTAAGCTACAAGCTTTTGCTGATGACTTAGCTTTTATTTTGGAAGATCCGCTAGAAACAGCTCCAAAGTTACTGGAAAGGATAGAGTCATATGGGGAGGTGGCTGGTTTGAAAATAAACAAAGATAAAACAAAGATTTTGACAAAGAATATGTTATTGAGACAGAGAGAAGAATTGGCAGATCTTTTGAAAATTCAAGTTACAAATAAGGTTAAGTATTTGGGGATATATTTGACAACAAGATGTAGCACATTAAAGGAGGATAATTATATTAAACTTAAACAACAGATAGCTACAGATTTGAAGAAGTGGGAAAACTTGCAATTGTCATTAATAGGGAGAATTTCAACAATCAAGATGAATATCTTACCTAGAATATTATTTTTGTTTCAAACAATACCAATAAGGCTTGGAAAAGACTATTTTGAAGATCTAAATAAAATTATGTTGAAGTTTATATGGCAAGGTAAAAAAGCGAGAATAAAGCTAAAGCTTTTGCAAGATGCTAGAATTAGAGGAGGTTTTGGTCTGCCTAATTGGGAATTGTATTATCAAGCTGCAAATTTGATGTGGGTCAAAGAATGGATAACATTAAGGAAACATAGGTTGTTGACATTAGAAGGGCATGATTTGCTGTTGGGTTGGCATGCTTTCTTATGGTATAAGGGAACTAAAACACAGGGTTATTTTAGAAGACATTATGTACGGGAGTCTTTGTGGTTAAATTGGGAGAAGATAAAAAGACAATGTTATTTGAAAATTCCAGTTTGGTTATCGACCATTGAAGCATTTTCCTATCCTATAATTTACAAGAGGGAACAAACAGTTAGATATGGGGAACTTTTGGATGAAAAGGGTGAACTTAAATCGATCCAAAACTTAGAAGAACAAGGTATAAGGATGAATTGGTTTTCATATGCACAAATACACTCAAGGTATGATGAAGATTCTAAAACGGAGGGATTTTATGATAAGCAGACTGATTTAGATAAGATTTTGATGGGTACTGATGAGAAGGTGATTAAAAAATTATATGGTTATTTACTGGGAATGAAATTAGAGGAAGAACAAGTTAAAGAAACTATGATTGTTTGGGGGAAGAATTTTGGATATGGGATTGATTTGGAGAAATGGCAGAAATTGTGGTCTCAAAATTATAAAATGACAATGTCAACAGCATATAAAGAAAACTTGTATAAGATGTTTTACAGGTGGCACTTTCCCCCGACAAGAATAGCAAGAATGTTTAAGAACAAATCTGAAAAATGCTGGAAATGTCATCAGATACCCGGCTCGTATTACCATATGTGGTGGACTTGTGAGGATGCTAGAAAATATTGGACTATAATTCGCATGTGGTTGGAAAAAATGATAAAGAAACATATTGATTTGAAACCAGAGATCTTCTTATTGGGAATTTTACCTGATATATATAGTAAAGATTTGAAATACCTGATTGTAAATGTATTAACAGCGGCCAGGATTGTATTTGCTAAAAATTGGAAGAATGAGAAAATACCATTACAGGAAGAAATTATTAAGAAAATATTGGAATGTGCTGAGATGAGTAGATTGACATTTGAAATTAGAGAGCAAGAGGATAAACAATTTTATGAAATTTGGGATCTTTTTTATAAATGGCTGGATGATAAAATACGATAATAGAATATTTAGAATGCTAGATAGTAAGGAATATCTTTATTTTGCTATTATTTTGCTATTTGATATTATATTTATAAAGGATTTTTTAGGATTGATTTGATATGACTAGATGATTTGTTATAGAGTGGCTTAAAGTATTGTTAGCTCATTAAGCATGAATGATTAAAAATATAGTCAAAAACTTCTTTTTTTAGTGATATTAGGATATATAAATTTGGATTGACAATATGAGTTGTTATGTAATGTAATTGTAATTTGAGACTACAGAATGAATGCACAAAAATGATGAACCAACTGACACACTGGATGTACATATAAGAGTTGATGTTTTTATGTTTTGTTTGTCTTGTTTGTTTGTAGAAAATTAATAAAAACTTTTTTTCAAAAAAAAAAGAGCAACTGCATTCTCTTCGCTGATGATGTAAAACTATTCAACACCACCAACAACACAGCTACCCTTCAAAAAGACCTCAACTATATATCAGAATGGTTGTGATGACCCATAGTCTCTCAAAATAACCCCAAACTCAAAATATACATTAAAGTCCGGTAAGGCCTTCAACTTAAACTTCACTGTTTTATTAGGCACAGTTTAAAGTCACAAAAGTAAATAATGAGGCAAACAGAAAACCAAAACAAACCGCATTGATGAGAGTTACGAAGCAAGCCAAAATAACTAATCATAAACTCCAGGAAAATAACTGAGAAAAGTCCATGGGAAGAACGCCAGTAAAGATAAACTTCTTTCAAGGTGAACACTAAATTGACTCCTGCAAATTCTAACTGCGCAGTTGCAAACTTATATACATAGCTCCCACCTGCAAGCCACAAGGAAGATCATGGTAATCTCCTCTTGAGTAGACTTCGCTTTTCCCTGATCCTCTCCTTCCTGCATGACCTAGGGTGGATAGGGGATGGACATGGATCCTCCTCTGATTGCTCAGCTGGCCTCTGCCCTTCCCCAGCCTCCTCCACCATCTCTGGAGCCACACGCCCACTCCCTGTTGGCTGTTCCTCCTCTTCCTCAGAGTCAGTCTCCACCAGGGGCATGACACTATCCCCCCTGCAGGGCCCCTTCCCCCAGGACTAGGCGGACAAGGACATTGAGGAAACCAAGTGTGAAAGTCCTGGACCAAACAAGGAGCATGAATATCAGTGGCATTAACCCAGGTGAAGTCCTCTGGTCCATAACCTTTCCATGCCACAAAATACTGAAATCGGCCCTGCAACTGGCGTGAATCTTGGATGCTATCCACTTTGTACTCCTCCTCTCCCAGAGGAGCTACTGGGGCCAGCAGTGATGGAGCAGACTATGCAGACTATGCAGACTATCAACTGAAGCAGGGACTAACAGGGAATGATGAAAAACAGCATGTATACGCAAGGTCCATGGCAGGGAGAGATGATAAGCCATAGGATTGATCACCACCTCGACTGGAAAAGGTCCCAAGTAACGGTGATCAAGCTTTTTTGATGGTAGTGTCATTGGTAAATATCAAGTAGAGAGCCAAACCCGATCACTGACCACTGAAGGAGGAACATCACGATGATGTCAGTCTGCAAACCGTTAATAGTCTTCCTTGGCTCTCTCTAGTCGATCGCCGACCATGTAGTGCATGGCTTTTAACTCCTGCAAAAACCTATCCACTGCTGGAACTGGGGAATCAGATGGGGCTAAAGGGAAAAGTTGTGGATGAAACCCATAATTAGCAAAGAAAGGGGACACACGGGTGGATGCATGTTGAGCATTGTTATAAGCGAATTCTGCCACCGACAGCACTTCCACCTAATTGTCTTGTTGAGTATTGCTGAAACAGCAGAGGTACTGCTCCAAAATAGCATTCACTCTCTCTGTCCCCCCATCAGTTTCAGGGTGATGAACAGACGACAGACACACCTGAACCTGCAGTTTTACGAGTAGGGTCTGTCAGAAGCATGCCATAAATTGTACTCCCCCAATCTGATACCATGCGGTCTGGCAACCCACGCAACTGGAAAACATGGGAGATAAACAATTGAGCTGTTATCTTGGCTGATGGAAGACCTGCACACGGAATAAAGTGGGCAATTTTAGTCAACATATCCACCACCACCAAAATGGTTGTGGCACCATTCGATGGTGGTAACTCAATGATGAAATCCAATGAAACTTACCCCCACAGTCTTTCTGGCATGGGCAAGGGCTGCAAGAGACCAGGGGTGCATCAGGAGCATACTTTGCTTGTCGACAGATCCCATAGGACGCCACATATCCCGGCACATCATGTTTAAGTCTCGGCCACCAAAATGTCCTAGAGATGAAGTGCAGTGTTTTGAACTCCCCAAAGTGTCCTGCGGCCAGACTATCATGACATTGACATAGGATAAGGCCACGAAGAAGACCTCCAGGCACATAAATGAGATCATGGAACCGCAACAGGTCCCCAATATACACCCAAGGAGTCTCTTGTCTCCCATTCTCATCCAATTCTCGACGCTGAGCTGCCACAAATGGGTCCTGCCGCTGCGCTTCCTGAATCCTCACTTGAAGGTCCACAGATTCCTCAGTGGCCACAAACCTCTCCAATGGAATCACTGTCCAGGGCAAGATTTTATCCTCCGGGTATACTCAGGCTTCTGAGATAGGGCATCGGCGTGTTGATTCCCTCCACTCAGAACATAGGTCACTCAGAAATCGAATCGAGTAAAGAATAAGGACCATCTCCACCTGACACTGGTTCAATGTCCAAGCTGTACATAGGTATTCCAAATTGCAATGATCCATCCAAACCTCAATTTGGTGATAAGCCCCCTCCAGGTGGTGCTGCCATGTCTCAAAACTGACCTTAACTGTCAATAGCTCCTTGTCCCAAATCGTATAGTTGCGCTCTGGAGCCGACAACTTCTGGGAATAATAAGTGCATGGTAACAAGGTGCCTGCAGCAGCATAGGCCTGGAGTAGCACCGCACCAGCAGCCACATCGGAAGCATGTTTCCACCATAAATGGTTGGCCTGGATCAAGGTGTTTGAGGATAGGCTCAGAAGCAAAGGTGACTTTCAATGCCTTGAAAGCTGCCTGCTCCTTAGCACCCTAATGGAACTTCTCCCCCTTCTTGAGCAGATTAGAAAGGGGAGCAGTCAAGGCAGCAAAGTGGGGAATAAATGTGCGGTAATAGTTCGCAAACCCCAACAGTCATTGCACATCCTTAATCCACTGTGGAGGTTCCCACTCCTGCAACAATTGAATTTTTTCTGGGTCCATTTCCACCCCAGCAGGTGAAATACGATGTCCCAAGAAGTCAATCATGGTTTGTGCAAACTGACACTTCTCACGTTTAGCAAACAGGTGGTTATCACACAAACGCTGCAACACCAGCCGTACATGCTGCCAATGTTCCTACAGGGAGTCTGAGTAAATCAAAATGTCATCTAAATAAATGACCACAAATTGATCCAACTAATCATAGAAAACATCGTGCATGAAATGCATGAACACAGCTGGGGCATTGGTTAATCCAAAAGGCATCACGGTATACTCAAAATGCTCGTACCTCGTCTGGAAAGCTGTTTTCCACTCGCTCCCTGCATGAATGCGAACCAGATTGTAGGCCCCATGCAAGTCCAACTTCGTAAGGAACTTAGATTGATGAAGCCGCTCAATCAGTTCAGGGATGAGGGGAAGCAGGTACCAGTTCCTCACTGTGATTGCATTCAACTTGCAGTAATCACAATACAAATGTAGCTCCCCCAATTTCTTTTTCACAAAAAACACCGGTACAGCCAATGGGGAGGTAGAAGGCTGGATAAACCTTTTCCAGAGGTTCTTGTCAATAAAATCCAACAACACGGCCAACTCCGGTTCCGACAGGGAATATATCTGACCCACCAGCAATTTTGCATCAGGCAACAAGTTGATTGGACAGTCATACCGCCTGATGCAGAAGCAACTGATCCGCCTCCTTCTCCCCAAACACATCAGCAAAGTCCACCAATTCCACAGGTAGATCCAGGTCCATGGGCGTAGCCACACTGCCTGCCCAGGAGCACAAGCAATGGTTGGCACACTTCCTATCAAGGAACTGCACCACTCCAGATGACCAGACAATCTGTGGATCATGGGCCTGTAACCACTCCAAACCTAGTACCACTGGAAAATGAGGCACTGTGGCAGCATAAACAGTTTTCTCCACATGCTGCCCAATACGCATGCAAAGGGGTTTGGTTGCAGCAACCACAGGTCCCAAACAAAGGGCTCGACCATCAATCATCTCCACCATTACTGGTGGGGATACCTGTTGCTGAGGAATGAACCACTGCTTGAAAAAATGAGCATCCATGAAATTGGCTGTAGCCCCTGAGTCGACCAAAGCTGGGATCTCCACCACTCCCACAGCAGGCACAAACACACTTGCTGGCAGCACAAGATGCTTCATCAATAGCAACTGTGGTGGAGATGTCAAAGATGTCAAGGGTGGTGAGGGTGGCAAGGTTGATGAAGATGGTGGGCCTATGGACTTCATACCTTGACCTGCAGACCCCCCCCCCCAGGCCAAGTGATGCTCATTTCCCGCCACCACAGGTATCGCTGCTATGGATCTCTTAACAGGACACTTGGCCACAAAATGGCCTCGATTGCCACAATAGAGGTATAAACCATCACAATGATGTCTATTCTTTTCTACTTGAGTCAGGCGAGGGTGGCCAGCCCCCAATGGCATGGGTTTCTCCAAAGGCACTCCCACCAAGAGCGCCATCTTGCTGGAAACATACAGCCTCTGTCCATCGTCGCACCCGTTGCTGCTGAAGTCTGGCATCGATTCTAAGACACAGATGCATGAGCTCCAGAAGGGTGCGAGGGCACTCAGTGTGTGCCAACTCATCCAGCAGCTCCAACAACAAACCCTCCTGGAACTGGTCTAATAGTGCTGCCTCATTTCATTGTACATCCTGAGCAACCACCCAAAAATTAGCAATACAATCCATGAGTGCACCACGCTTCTGCTTCAACTCTCTCAAATGTCTGTTTGCTGTTTGGCTTTGAACAGGGTCCTCAAACATGGCCCGAAACTGACAGCAAAACTCAGCATAATTGTCTAACACCTGGTTGGGCTGGGTCAGCAGAGGCGTCACCCAATGTGCTGCAGACCTGACAACAAACTAATCAAAAACTCCACCTTATCCCAGTCAGTGGGAAAATTCTCAGGCCGAAGGCTGATGTAAAGCTAGCACTGCCCAAAAAATGCTGGAAATTGGGCCAGCAAACCATCAAATTTATCTGGCACTGCCACTGGGCATTTTCAGTGTGGTCAGGCAGCTTGCATTTGTGCCACCTGTGCAGTCAAAAGAGCCACTTGCTGGGTTAACTGGGCAATCTCTGCTCTGAGCTGATCCATGTCACCCCACAAAAAACAAAAATAAGTTGAAGGGGTGGCAGGAGTCAAAATATGATGATGACCTGTAGTCTCTCAAAATAACCCCAAACCCAAAATATACATTAAAGTCCGGTAAGGCCTTCAACTTAAACTTCACTGTTTTATTAGGCACAATTTAAACTCACAAAAGTAAATAATGAGGCAAACAGAAAACCAAAACAAACTGCATTGATGAGAGTTATGAAGCAAGCCAAGATAACTAATCATAAACTCCAGGAAAATAACTGAGAAAAGTCCATGGGAAGAATGCCAGCCTCTTTCAAGGTGAACACTAAATTGACTCCTGCAAATTCTAACTGCGCAGTTGCAAACTTATATACATAGCTTCCACCTGCAAGCCACAAGGAGGATCATAGTAATCTCCTCTTGAGTAGACTTCGCTTTTCCCTGATCCTCTCCTTTCTGTGTGACCTAGGATAGATAGGGGATGTGCCTGGATCCTCCTCTGACTGCTCATCTGACCTCTGCCCTTCCCCAGTCTCCTTCACCACCTCTGGAGCCACACTCTCGCTCCCTGTTGGCTGTTCCTCCTTTTCCTCAGAGTCAGTCTCCACCAGGGGCATGACAATGGTCAAATAAATGGCAACTTCAAATCTCAACAAATAAATGCTCTGTCTTACATATTAGCAAAAAAAAAAAAAAAAAAAAACCAGAAAATAAAATACAAACTGAATAGTCAAGACCAAACTCTGTCAAGGACCTTGGAGTACTCATCTCCAATGATCTAAGTGCTAGAGCCTACCGTAACTACATGGCAAAAAAGGCGTTAAGAGTTGTTAACCTAATCTTGTGTAGTTTTTTCTCTGATAATACCACATTACTAACTAGAGCATACAAAACATTTGCTAGACCAATACTTGAATACAGCTCATCAATCTGGAACCCACATTACGTATCTGATATTAATGCAGTTGAGAAAGCCCAGAAATATTTCATAAGAAATATTCCACTCCTCTACTCGTTGTAGAATACCTTATGCCACCAGACTTGAAATTCTAGTCCTAGAAAACCTAGAACTATGCCGCCTTCGGTCCAATCTAAGTTTAGTATATAAAATTATACATTGCAATGTCCTATCTGTCAATGAATACTTCAGCTTCAATCATAACAATACAAGAGCACACAATAGAAACAAACTCAAGGTAAACCGCACCCAACTTGATTGCAGGAAATACAACTTCAGCAACAGATTGGTCAATGCCTGAAATACTCTACCTGACTCTATGGTTTCTTCCCCAAACCCCAAAAACTTTAACCTTAGACTGTCTACTATTGACCTCACCCCTTTCCTAAGAGGTCTGTAAGGGGCGTGCATAAGCGCACCAATGTGCCTACCATCCCTACCCTATTGTTTCTTTTTATTTTTCTTATAAATATTCATTTCATGTATTCATAACTATGTTTATACTTATACCTGTTATAATTGCTTGACAAATAAATACATAAATAATGGCCTCCCAAATTGAATTTGACTTGTTGAAGCTGGGGCGTAAAACCATTTGACTACCAATAGCTATTATGAACATACCTTTCAGCTTCAATTAGCATTGGAAGGTGGCAAAATGGACATATCACACAGATAGGTGGGGCTGTTTATAATATATATGTTTTACACTCACATAATGGAAAAACTATGCTTTGGCTTGCAGTTTGGAAACAAGCTACAATAAATTATCTTTGAGATTATGTGTGATTCTGGGCCACAGATTATCCAGCTGTGCATGAAGGAAGGATAGCACAAATTGAACAAGCCAAAGAGTAGTTAATTTTTAGTTTGCTATACATAAAACTTCCCAGATTGTTTAAGAATTGTCTTTGTGTTGCTAATACTGGTAATAATTCTGCAGTGTACATTTTAAAGGTCGCACTAGTTTTCAGTTGACAAACTTTAGGATGCTAATAAAACAAATGGATACAGTAGATTTAATGTCTGGAGACATTAAATGAAAAAAATACCAATTTATTTTCTGTTAACTTCTTTTCTATAATATCACACGCACAGTTTTCCATCACGTTTGTACCATTTTTGCTAAACCACCAAATAAAGACATTGAACAATATAATCCTGCCAGATTGGAACCAGTAGTTTTTACTGCATCAGTATTTCCAAGCAAGGAACACACTTTTATTCTGTGGAGTAGGAATTTCCAGATGGTGGGCACTGTGCATAGCATTCCTAGGTGTTATTTTATTTTTAAGAAATTTCAAGGCATCAGTAATTTCACAGCAGAGTGACACTTTCTTACTTTGCATGATGAGACACATCTGTTTTCAGTTTCTTAATTTTTGAGCATGCTTTACAGTACAAAGGAAATGGCAGAATGAATGAAATACAGAATTTCTTGCTGAATTCAAGGCTTTTTGATAATGGGAATATGATTTTTAGTGTGGGCAATTTTTCCCAATTCTGAATGGAGAAAGTGGGAAAATTCATTTGAGACTTGAATTTGTCAGTGCTTTTTACTGAAGGATAAATTACTAAAGATAATTTTTAGACTTTTACAACTTTTTACTCAAGCATATGGCCTCAATATCTTGTACAGATTCTGAGGACACAGTTTTCATATTTATACCCCATCTTTCTTCTGAGGAACTCAATGGAAGATAATGAAGTTTTCATTAATCTTCAATCTGTACAACAATTTTATGATGTGGATTAAGCTTAAATAATCCAGTCTACTGTACATATAAAAAGAAATGTGTTCTGATACAAGCTGGAGAACTGATAAATCTTATATTAGAGCAACCTTAAGTCTTGGACAAAGATCTTACAGTGGCATTTTTTATTTGTTTTAATTAGATACTATTTGAAATTTTAAAAAACATAACTGCTTCAAGAAGATTTTTTTTTAAGGATAAGTGTAAAAACTAAATTTTACTGCCATCTGGCAATATGTCAACAAAAACAAGAAGGCATGATCAAACTATTGCCTTTTTAATATGTATTGCTCTACATAAAAAGCAGTAGAGCTTTGTTCAGCCATCATCCTGCTTTTTTTACTCTCACTAGCTGCTACTCTTGCTGTTTGAAGTAGTAAGTCTCAGTGTATATGGAGATTCTCAGTCATCCATGTCAATGGTTGTCCCAAAGATAAGCTGAAGAACTGAAGAACTGAAAAGCTTCTTGAATGAAAAGCAAAATATCTTCAAGAAAAAGCAAAACCCCATTGTTTTTTGAAAAAAAAATCTTTAGTAAGTCTCAGCTGTGTAAAATACAGTATAAGAGAAAGTATTTTCTCTCACCAGATCCTTGTATTTATGAGGCTGACTAGGGAGACTAGCTAATTCTATTTTATTATAAGATTACATTAACAGAATTTTACAAGTCTGAAAATATAATTCTCTTTTCATCTTCTTTACTCCTAAGAAATTAGGATTTTCTCTGAGCTTCATGCTTTGCCCACTATGCAACAATGGGTGTGCTGTTTCTTCTCTGAGTGTCTTAGATTAGGCAGTGTCTCTGGGCCTAATCTTTGCCATTGTAGTTGCTAAAAAATGTGTATTAAAAACAACAACAACCATGGGGAACTCTTAGCTAAGAATTTTTTCTTCATATCTTAAAAACTGGTCAGTCATGTACCAAAAACAGGATCTTCATTTTGAGTGATGGCTTTATTTAATTCAAGGCAATAAAATTAATCACTTAATATAATCCCAAGAATTATTTTCTAGATTTTAAAATTTCATGCCCACAAGGGACAAGATTTCAGAATAATGAAATGAATAAAAACATACTAACATAAGATATAGTGAATTAAAAAATATAGAAACTGGCTTACATTAACATTTGGTTCCTTGACCTCTGAATACTTAAAAAGTTTTTTTTATTTCCCAGATAAGATGGCAGAAGTGTTTCACTATCATTTTTGCTTGAAGACTTCAAGAATGGAGCAGAAAAGGCAACACCAAAAGAACCACGGAAGAACGCCACAGACCAAAGAGAGTGGTTCCTGTTCACATACTTTTTCCTTATGTAGGAAATTTCTGCAGAATCACACCCACAATCATAACTACTTTAATGCTCACCTATTCATTTCCTTAGGAAATTCATTAGTTTTCTTAAATAAGTGGTAATGTCACTTGTGCTTTGGGATTACAAAGGAGATTAAATGAAGGTAACCTTTGCCTAGAAAAAACAGGCACTTAAATATTTGGCTCCTTCAAAAGTTTCAGAAAGAGAAACCCTCAATCTTCAGCTAGAGTGGTTAAACTCAACAGCTTAACTGAAATATTGCTCAATGAACAAAATTATTTAGCAAAGAGGAATTGATGTGAGTCAGGAATAAAAGGGTTGTTTGTTAGCTCTAGCTGGCATGGGATTTTAAATATTTCCTTTTCTCTGCCAACCCAAAGTTGATAACATGAGTTTCTGAATATATTCCAAGCCTTGGCAGAACTACTTACTTTCTTAATATTTTATACTTAAACACAACTTTTTTTTCCAGAGACAAGTGATATTTTAAGACATGCATATATAACAGTGTGGCAATTCTAACAGTTAACTCATACAGGAAAGTTATTAATGTTTAACAGGTGTCAATTGAAAGAAAAATTGTTAAAACAAACTTGAAGTGTTGCACTTCTAGAATCTTCAGTTAAACACAGAAACTACTTAGCACCTTAGCTGGCTGAAGGATTGTTGGCATAATCTTGTAAGGGGTCTAATCTAAATTCTACTGAATTCAATGCTTTTTATACCTATCTGGTAGCTGAAAGGTTCTTAAACATTATGACACAGTGACCTCCCTAAAACAATAAATTAATTTGTTTTCCCCTTCATGAATAAAACATGATTTCATGCAGTTAAGGTGGAACAAGAAATATACCACTTCCTGAAAGATATGTAGCATTCATGGTATTTGTTAAGTTCTGCGCATGGGTGCAAGGAACGGAGATGAGGCAGTGAACAGTGAACTTCAACTCTTTATTAATCATCATGAACAAAGCAAAAAACCTAGGGCAGCAGCAGCCCTTTTATAGGGCAGTCTGCTGACCTATTAGCCAATGAGAACATGGCAGTGTTAAACCCTTGAACCAATGAGAGTGGCTCGTTAACAGCCAATCAGATTCTCCAGAATGGACCAATCCGATATCGCTATTATCAGCCAATCAGAAGTGCAGGATTAGAACCCTGCTTTTTCTTTAAGGTTTGTTAAAACTTTATTGAAGCACTTTTATTAGTTCATAACATCCCTTCCCCCAGGTTCCGTTTGAGGGGTGCGGTGACGTAATTCCTAAGATATGTAGGTTGTTTTAACTGTCTATTAGATTTGCGCTGTCCCACCGGTTCCTGTCTGTAGTCCGGTTTTGGTGGGACGTTTTTGGACATATCTGGTACAGGTGGTTCCGCATTCTCACTGGACAACTCGGTGCCGCTAATTCTGTCATTGTTGTTGTCCTCCGATCTTTGCGGGTAGCCTCCATTGAGGTATTTGTTGTGAATGAATAAATGTGTTAATAAAGTTATCAAGAGCTTGAAGTCAAGTGCAGGGTTCTAGCCCTGTACTTCTGATTGGCCGTTAATGGCGACATCAGATTGGTCCGTTCAGGTGAATCTGATTGGCCATTAACGAGTCTCTCCCATTGGTTAACGGAGCTAGCGCTCCCAAGTTTTCATTGGTTGAATAGCTCGTCTCCATTCTTCGCGCCCACGCTCAGTACTTAACACTGGCAATGAAGGTGGGATCTGGAGATGCTAGAGCTGACTGAACAACAAAGATCGATAACCGAGAACATGACCGAATGCACAACGGCGGAACCATGTCCAACGGCGTCATACCACCTGCTCCATTCGACCCAGCGCAAGAAGACTGGGACTCTTATATGGATCATTTCCAAATGTTCTTGGAAACCAACAATTTGAAGGATGCCACTCCTGTAAAGAAACGGGCGGTATTCCTAAGCATTGCGGGCCCATTGTATTCAAGTTGGCCAAGGCATTAGCGAAACCGGCAGAAGTGAAGTCTATGGACTGGGACACCCTCGAACCTCTACTGAGAGCCCACTATGTGCCAATCATTCCAACGCTTGTCAGAAGGCATGAATTTTATCAAAGAAGTCAACAAAAGGGTGAAAGTGTTGCAGATTTCATAGCGGATCTCCGGAATCTGGGAGGCCTATGTGGGTTCGCTGATCTCGAAGAAGCCTTAAGAGACAGAATAGTTCTGGGATTGGATGCACCACATATCCAATGCAAGTTGATGGCGAAAGGCGACATCAGCCTTGCTGATGCTATCGCTGAGGCTACTGCAGCAGAAGCAATCAGGAAGTCAGCTGTCCGAGTGCGCCGCAACCGCGCCCCGGTTCACCAATCGACCTGTGAAATTTCATCTCAGTCAGAAGGGCAGCTTATAACGGCCCACCACGAGGACCTCTCTTCGTCGTCAGACAGCGATGAAGAAGAGGTCCATCAACTAAGGTCCGAATGGGACCAATGCCAGAAATCTCAATATCAATGCGCTGGTTGTGGGGCAAGCCACCCCCGATCAGAATGCAAATTCCTCAAAACGCTCTGCCATGTGTGCGGGAAATGAGGCCATATCGGACGGGTCTGTAGAAGCCAAATAGGACCCAGCCAGCCCTTGAGGGGGGCTAACTATCACCAACCGACAGGAAGCCGTCCTGTAAGGCGAGAACTAGTGAACCACCAATGGAACAACCACTACAGAAACAAAACCATAAACCGCCCCACGAAGCGAGAAGAGGCTCATCAAACTATCATGATCGGTCATGCCTCCTCTTTGAATGCCAAGAAGATCCGAGTGAAAGTGTCTATTGAAAACCAGCCCTGCCTGATGGAAGTCGACTCAGGATCGTCTCTCTTGATGGTTTCATGGACGACCCTCAAGCAACTCATCCCTACCATCTGGCGACAAGATCTCCGATTCCAAAGACTCATACTCAAAGACTATCAAGGGAATTGGATTCCAGTCATAGGATCCAGTCGAGTCCAGGTATTGTTCAAGAACCGTACAACATTCCTACTCCTGACTGTGATCGACAAGGACCGGCCTAGTCTGCTAGGCCTCCAATGGTTCGCTCCGCTTGGAATTGAGGTGGCAGGCATTCACCGAATCGGTAGCAGTAACTGGGAAGAGGACCTCGTCCAAGAATTCAAGGACGTCTTTGCAGAAAAACTAGGTGAGTACAAGGGGACCCCGATATCATTTAACCTCAATCCCAAAATAGCTCCCATCCGCCTTAAGCCTCGTCGAGTGCCATTTGCCCTTAAACCAAAGATTGACAAGCAGCTTGATAAATTGATAGCCCAGGGTGTGTTAGAACCAACCGATCACTCTCCCTGGGAGACCCCAATTGTTACACCCATTAAGCCGGGTGGTTCGATAAGAATTTGTGGGGACTACCAAGCCACCCTGAACCACGCCCTTCAACAAAATGCATATCCGGTACCGGTGGTGCAGCACCTCCTCCATTCCCTGGGGGGGCGGAAAAGTCTTCGCTAAACTAGACTTAGCCCAGGCATACCAACAACACTGCCAGTAGACAAAAAAAACGGCAGAGGCACAGACAATTGTTACGCACCGAGGTGCCTTTAAATGTATCTGATTCCAATTTGGAGTGAGCGTAGCCTGGGGAATCTTTCAAAGTTTGATGGAAAGACTATTACAAGGAATAAAAGGCGTTGTTCCATACTTTGATGATGTGTTAATCGCTGCACCTACCCCGAAAATTTTACAAGAATGCCTGAGGTTGGTTCTCCAGAGATTCAAAGACGCAGGGCTTAAGGTTAAGAAAAACAAGTGTAAACTATGCACTGATCATGTCGAATTTTTAGGATATTTGATTGACAGTAATGGCATTCACCCTACTGATAGCAAATTGAAGGCAATCAAGAACGCCACAAAACCCCGAAATAAGGCCGACCTCCAGGCGTTTCTAGGCCTTATCAATTTTCATAACGTTTTCTTGCCGCACAAAGCAACCGTAGCCGAACCCCTATATCGTTTATTGGACAAGAAAGCAATCTGGATATGGGGACATAAAGAATAGCAGGCATTTCGAAATGTAAAAAAATTATTAACTTCTGACACTGTACTAATGCGGTACAATGAGACTTTGCTGTTAACGATCACGTGTGATGCATCGCCTTTCGGAGTAGGTGCCATTTTGAGCCACGTTTTGCCAAACGGTAGTGAAGCCCCTGTTGCCTATTTCTCAAAAACACTTTCAAAAGCAGAACGCAATTACAGTCAGATTGATAAAGAAGCCCTTGCCATTGTGTCTGATGTCAAGAGATTTCATGATTATGTGTACGGCCGAGCCTTTACTATAGTGACTGACCACAAACCTTTGCTGGGAATAATAGCGGGAGATAAGTCAACCCCCTATATATTATCTCCCAGAATGACTCGCTGGTCAGAATTCTTGGCTGCCTATAATTATCGGCTGCAACACCGCCCGGGGAAGGCCATTCCCCATGCCAACGCATTGAGCCGAGCACCGCTTCCAGAGACCATTGATGACTCCGCACCTACAGTGACAACGTTGCAGATCGAGACACTTCGAACACCGCCATTAACAGCCCGAGATACCGTGATGGAAATGAAACGCGACCCCACCTTAGCACGAGTTCTCAGTTGGGTCGAGCACGGATGGCCATTGGACCAGATACCTGATGACTACACCCCATTCAAGAGTCGACAAACGGAATTGTTTTCACAGAAGGGCTGCATTATCTGGGGAGATAGAGTCATTGTCCCAGAGCGGCTACAACGAGTGGTACTAAGAACCTTGCACGATGGCCCCCCCGACATCGTGCGCATGAAAGCCCTCGCACATAGCTATGCATGGTGGCCGGGCATCGACAAGCAAATCGAGATGTGGTTCAAAGCTTGTCACAAATGCCAGGAAGTAAGCAACGCCCCACCGAAAGCGACCCCAACCGAATGGAAAACACCGCAGGGACCCTGGTCCCGTATTCATCTGGACTTTGCGGGACCTACCAAAGGCCACACATTCTTGTTAATAGTAGATGCCTACTCAAACTGGTTCGAAATCTATGAAATGAGGAATACAACAACCGAAGCGGTCATCAAGAAACTAGACAGACTATTTACAACACATGGATTACCAGATGTTCTGGTATCCGATAACGGACCCCAATTTACTGCGTTGTCCTTTGAGCAGTACCTGGCAGACCGCAGTATTCGCCATGCGCTGACTTCGCCGGTGCATTCTGCGGCCAATGGAAGGGCTGAGCGCATGGTACAATTCATCAAGAAAACACTACACAAAATGGACTATGACAATATCAAAGAGAAAATAAACCGGATACTCCTTTTGCAGCATGTCACGCCACACAGCGTCACCAACAAAACTCCTGCCGAATTGCTAATGGGGCGGAGGCTCCGTTCCCACCTCGACTGACTACACCCATCGTACGAACCTGAGAAACCACACGGATCCAGTGGGCAATGCCATACCTTCCAGGTAGGCGACTTAGTATTCCCTAAGAACCTGTTGGGCGATCCGTTGTGGGTCGAGGCGACTGTGGTCCGAGTAACCGGCCCCAGATCGTACCTCATGGAGTGTCACAATAATAGACTATGGAAGTGCCACATTGATCAGCTACGATCAAGGCTACAGTCAGGAATCTCCAAGTCCCCTGATATCCAAACTGAGGGGGAGGAGATACGGAGGAAGATGAACTTGGAATAGCAGAAAGTTTTAATGATAGAAACGACGGCGAAATGGAGACACATGAAGAAGAATTGGGGATGGGAGTGAGGTCGCCTCATGGTGATACCGAAGATGTTGGTGACAACGAGAAGTCGAACTCAGAGTTAGAGACACCCCTTTCACCAGATAACGTCCTACCTCAACAAGATTGCAGCCAAATACCGGGTGCAATACGGAAATCAAATAGACTAACAAAACAACCAGCCTACCTCAAGGACTACGTAACCACACCCCGTAAACGGAACCCGGGGGAAGGGGTGTTGTGAATGAATAAATGTGTTACTAAAGTTATCAAAAGCTTAAAGTCAAGTGCAGGGTTCTGGCCTTGCACTTCTGATTGGCCGTTAATGGCGACATCAGATTGGTCCATTCAGGTGAATCTGATTGGCCATTAACGAGCCTCTCCCATTGGTTAACAGAGCTAGCACTCCCAAGTTTTCATTGGTTGAATAGTTAATAAGTTGCCTATATAAGGAGGCCCGTTGCAGCCATTGAGCTGAGCTGTCACATCATGTTAATAAAGAGTTTTGAAGTTCACTATTTCACCGGCTCGTCTCCATTCTTCGTGCCCATGCTCAGTACTTAACAGTATTCCTCTGTGGTGAGGACACTCCCCTCCTTGATTCTTCTTCATTTATCGCGCCTGATTGCTGACTTTCTTCGCTTCTGCTTTCCACCATCTCAAATTCGGTTTCTTCGACATCCCCTCCCCCCTCAGTTTGGGAGTCACAGGAGTCGCGGGAACTGGGTTGTAGCCTAGAGTGAAGCTGATCTATATGGGGTTTCCTTATTTTTCCATCGCATGTTTGCACACGGTACGATCTGGGCCTGGTGGTTTGAATTACGGTTGCTTTGACCCATAATGGTTTGCCGGAGAGTTTTTAGCAAAAACTAAGTCGCCTACCTTGAACTTGCAGCATTTTCTGCTAGATCCACAGGGTTTCTCTGGCTCATAGGACGGGTGAAGCCGGTCAAGGAGGGAACGGAGCTTGTGTCCCATCAATAGTTCAGCTGGCGTCTTGTTGGTGACACTGTGCAGAGTGATGTGTTGGAGTAGGAGTATTCTGTTTATTTGTTCGTCAATTTCCCCATAGTCCATTCTGTGGAGAGTTTTTTTAACAAATTGTACCATGCCCTCGGCCCTGCCGTTAGCTGCAGGATGCACTGGTGAAGTTAGTGCATGGCGGATGCCAATCTGCTAAGTATTGTTCAAATGCAGGGGCGGTGAACTGGGGTCCGTTGTCAGAGACCAGAACGTCTGGCAGCCCGTGCGTTGCGAATAGCCTGTTCAATTTTCGGATATTGGACTCCATTGTAGTATTCTTCATTTTGTGGATCTCGAGCCAGTTGGAATAGGCATCCACTGTTAGGAGGAACGTATGTCCTTTGGTAGATCTCGCAAAATCAATGTGGATGCGGGACCACGGCCCCCGGGGGGTTTCCCATTCTGTTGGAGTTACTCTAGGTGGGGCACTGCTGACTTCTTGGCACTTTAAGCAAGTCTTTACCCAGGCTTCAATCTGTTTGTCGATGCCCGGCCACCATGTGTAGCTTCGTGCGAGCGCTTTCATACGCACAATGCCAGGATGACTGTCATGCAATGTTTTCAATACTGCTCGTTGTAACCGCTCTGGGACGACGACTCTATCTCCCCATAGGATGCAGCCTTTTTGCAAAAAAAGTCCTGTTTTCTGTTTTCTGAAAGGGGTGAAGTCGTCAGGGGTTTGTTCTATTGGCCATCCTCTTTCGACCCAGCTAAGAACTCGCGCCAAGACAGGATCTCATTTTGTTTCGATTGCAATGTCTCTGGCTGTTAGCGGTGGTGAATGTAGCATTTCAATCTGGAGTGGGTAAGGGTTGGAGCTGGGTCATCGACGGTTTCCGGAAGTGGGGCACGGCTCAATGCATCAGCGTGGGGAATGGCTTTCCCCAGGCAGTGTTTTAATTTATGGTTGTACGCAGCTAAAACCTCCGACCAGCGAGTCATTCTAGGTGACAATATATAGGGGGTTGGCTTGTCTCTTGCTATAATCCCTAGCAAAGGTTTGTGGTTGGTAACAATAGTAAAAACTCGTCCATACACATATTCATGAAACCGTTTCACAGCAGATACAACAGCAAGAGCCTCTTTGTCAATATGGCTATAGTTACGTTCAGCCTTTGATAAGGTCCTTGAAAAATAGGCAATAGGGGCCTCACTACCATTTGGTAACACATGACTCAAAATGGCTCCTACTCCAAACGGTAACGCGTCACAAGTAATTGTTAAAGGCAGAGTCTCGTTATACTGCATTAAAACAGCATCTGAGGTTAGTAAGTTTTTCACTTGTCAGAATGCATGCTCCTCGCGATGTCCCCAGACCTAAGTTGCTTTTTTGTCGAGAAGTCTATGTAGGGGCTCAGCTACGGTCGCTTTCTGGGGCAAGAAGATGTTGTAAAAGTTAATGAGCCCCAGGAAAGCTTGGAGATCAGTCCTATTTCTGGGTCTTGGGGCGTTTTTGATTGTCCTTAGTTTGCTATTAGTGGGGTGAATGCCTTGTTTATCGATTAGGTACCCCAGGAACTCTACTTTATCAGTACACAGTTGACATTTATTTTTTTTAACCTTAAGGCCAGAGTCTTTAAATTTCTGGAGGACCATTTTAAGACGCTTTTCTAGTATTTCTCTATTAGGGGCAGCAATTAAAACGTCATCAAAGTATGGCACGACCCTCTCGATCCCTTGCAGTAGTCTCTCCATCAGACTTTGAAAAATCCCTGGGGCTAAGCTCACTCCGAATTGGAGTCGGTTGCACTTAAAGGCGCCTTGGTGCATAACGATCGTCTGTGCCTCTGCGGTTTTCTTTTATCTACAGGCAGTTGTTGGTATGCCTGTGCTAAATCCAATTTAGCGAAGACTTTTCCACCCCCCAGGGAATGGAGAAGGTGTTGTACCACCAGCACCGGGTAAGTGTTCTGTTGAAAGGCGTGATTAAGGGTGGCCCGGTAGTATCCACAAATCCTTAATGATCCATCCGGTTTGATGGGTGTTACAATTGGGGTTTCCCAACGAGCGTGGTCAGTTGGTTCTAAAACACCCTGGGGTATTAATTTATCAAGCTGCTCGTCAATTTTTGGTTTAAGGGCAAAAGGTACCCGATGAGGCTTAAGGCGGATGGGGGCTACTTCAGGGTTAAGGTTAAATGATATCAGGGTCCCCTTGTACTCGCCTAGTTTGTCTGCAAAAACGTCCTGGAATTCCTGGACGATGGCCTCCTCCCAGTCGTCGCTTCTGGTTTGGTGAATGCCGGCTACCTCGATCCCGAGTGGGGTGAACCATTGAAGGCCTAACAAGCTAGGCCAGTCACGGTCGACGACGGTCAGTGGTAATGACGCAGTATGATTTTTGAACGATACTTGGACTTGGCTGGATCCAATGACTGGAATTCGGTTCCCCTGATAATCTTTGAGTATGATTCTTTGGGCTCTGAGGTCTTGACGCTGGACGGCAGGGATTAATTGTTTAAGAGTCTTCCAGGAAACCATCGAGAGGGACGATCCTGAATTGACTTCCATCATGCAAGGCTGGTTTTCGATGGCGACCTTCACTTGGATCTTCTTTGCATCTAGCAATGAGGCGTGACCGATTGTAATGGTTTGGTATGCCTCTTCTCTTCTCAATAAAATGGCCGGTGTTTTATTTCTGTAGGAGTGGTTGTTCCATTGGCGGTTCAAATGTTCCCGACTCACAGAGCGATTCTCTGTGGTCTGGCAGTAGTTGTTTCACCTCTGAAGTGGTCTGGATCCTTGCTTGCTTCTACAGACCTTCCCAATGTGGTCTCTTTTCCTACAGAAATGGCAGAGCGCATCGAGGAATTTGCAGTCTGATCGCGGGTGGTTTGCCCCACAACCCATGCATTGGTGCGGTAGTCTTTGATTCCGCTGATGGCATTGGTCACGTTCAGACCGGAGCTGGTTGACCTCCTCCTCCTCACTTTCTGATGGCGATTTGAGGTCCTTGTGGTGGGTTGCTGTTGTGTGCCTCTCTAGGCGAGGTGAGGTATCGCTGGCGAGTTGATGGAGCAGTGCGTTAGTGCGGCGCATTCGGGTGGCTGACTTCCTGGTTGCTTCTGCTGCAGTAGCGTCCTTGATGACATCAGCAAGGTCGATGTCCCCTTTGGCCATGATCTTGCTCTGCGTCGTGGGGTCATCTAATCCCAGAATTAGTCGGTCTCTCAGAGCTTCTTTGAGGTCTGTAAACCCACAGAGGCCCCCCAGGTTCTGGAGATCCGCGATGAAATCTGCAACGCTCTCTCCTTTCCACTGGTGCCTCTGGTAAAATTCATGTTTTCGGACAAGCATTGGTACGGCGGGTGCATAGTGGGCCTGTAGAAGGGGCGCGAGGACGTCCCAGTCCATGGTCTTCACCTCAGCCGGTTTCGCTAGTGCCTTGGCCATCTTAAAGACGGCAGGCTCGCAATGGGTCAGGAACACTGCTCGCTTTTTTCCCCGTAGTGGCATCCTTCAAGTTGTTGGTCTCCAGAAACATCTCGAACCGGTCTATGTACGAGTCCCAGTCTTCTTGTGCCAGGTCAAATGGAGTGGGTGGTATGGTGCCGCCGGACATGGCTCTGTTGTCGATGTGCCTTCAGCCACATGCTCTGTTTGGTGCTCTGTAGTGTTCAGTCAGCTCTGATGTCTCCGTATCCCACCTTCGTCACCAGTGTTAAGTTCTGCACATGTGTGCAAGGAATGGAGACAAGGCAGTGAACAGTGAACTTCAACTCTTTATTAATCATCGTGAACAGAGCAAAAAACCTTGGGCAGCAGCAGCCCTTTTATAGGGCAGGCTGCTGATCTATTAGCCAATGAGAACATGGAAGTATTAAACCCTTGAACCAATGAGAGTGGCTCATTAACAGCCAATCAGATTCTCCAGAACGGACCAATCTGATATCGCTATTATCGGCCAATCAGAAGTGCAGGATTAGAACCCTGCTTTTTCTTCAAGGTTTGTTAAAACTTTATTTAAGCGCTTTTATTAGTTCATAACAGTATTATTTTGACTTAATCTTACATCAGTATTAGCAGTAAATTAGCCATTTTAGAGTTTTTTTAAATAAAAAATTATTTGGGTTTCCACAAAACATAATACAAATAAAATTTCTTTTCTTTTCTTTTTTTTTTTTGAAATAGTATGGTCCTGGGTTATCACTAATTTCATATTCATCTTTATGTGCTATTCCATATCATATTACTATTTTAACATTTTCTCAATAATTTTCCCTTCCCTTAGTTTTCTCAATCTTACTTTTAATTATCTCATTCCTTTCGAAATTCAATTATATATATATATATATATCTTTTTCAAAGTTTCAATACCTTTTTAGTCATCATATTTATACTTTTGTCTGTCCTGTTTCAATTTCATATTTTCTTTTCTCATTAAACAAAATTTTCCCCTGTAGTTACTAATGATACCTTTGTATCTTTGAATTTTTATCCATTCAACTCTTATTTAAACTTCAATTTATGCCTTTACAATTATAACATTCAATATAACACATAACTTCCAGTCGAATTCTGCTTGGTACATTCTTAAAATACGCACTAAGTTCTTCAAGAGAATATATATATATAACAATAATAAATAAAATACTTATTTTATTCCAATTCAGCTCTATCATTAATGTTAGTTATAATCTTTGACATCTTTAACATTCCTTTTCAATAGGATATCATACTTATAGGAGCACTTATATTTCCATAATTTTTTTATGTTTCTTTCATATTCCTCTTCACTTAAATTTTTATTACACATTTATAATAATTAAAATGTTCCCCTCCTTTCCTAATTTCATTCTCTCATTCTCTTTATTTCATTTATTTATTTATTAAACATTCCATTACATTACAATGAGTATTTTATCTATCATTTTAATCACACTTGTTTCATATTTTCAAAGTTCATTTCTATTTCTAATATAACAATACTATCTTATGTACCCTTGCAGAATCCCCCTTTCAATTAAGTTTTCACCCATTATTTCTGTGTCTTGTACGTTTTCCCTGTTTCTCTATGTCCTGATTCTGTCCTTTATAATTTCTTTTCCTTTCCCTCTTCTCCTTCTCCCTTCCCTTTTTGACCCATTCTCTCTCTAATTCTGATTCTCTCTTTTGTAATCCTCTCTTCTGTTTCTTCCTAATGTTATAATTACTTTTCAAACTATTCTTTTTTGGGGTTGTTTTTTCAGATCTTAAATTTTTCACTTTCTTTCCCTCCCCTTTCCTTTCTTTTCCCCACATAGAAATACTTGGTCATTGAAAATGGCTTCTTCTTTGTCCCACCCTTCTTGTTCTATAAGCATTTCTTGTTGTTTCACATAGTTCAGGATCTCCATTTCTAAAAATTGAAACACAAAGCCAAAAGAACCTCTTCCTTCTTGTGCATTTTCTTTCTGTTTTTTTAAGTTCCGTTCTCAATTCTTCCAAGAGTGATACCATTTTAAAAACTTTTAAACAACCACCCGATTGATTTTAGTCCTTTAGATCCAATAGCCAAAAATCCAAAACTCTGCAAGTAATCCAAATAATTCAAAGCTGTTTCTTCTTGCTTCTTTTTTCCATTTTCTCTTCCTGGGTTTTCTTATCTTGTTACAAAGTTTTGTTAAAATATATCTTTTAGGAATCTTGTTAAAATTTCACTGTTAATTCCTTTCACTTCCAGGTGGTCTCCTCCCTTTTTCCAGATGCCACGCTTTTGTTTTTTTCCTTCTTTTAAAAGTTTTTGAGAATCCAGAAATCTTTATTATCTCTTTGACATTTTATTTTCAGCTTAAATACCTGTTAATGTCAAAGTGGATTTTTGCCGATTTTTTACTTAAATCTTTTAGTTGTCAATATAGGGAAGAAAAGAAAAAAACCCAAATCCTTTCCCTTCCCTCTCTTTCATTCACAGTTTCAAAGTCTTCTTTGGGAACAATGTTGTTCTTTATAATTCAAATTCCAGGGTACCTTGTATTGTTGTTTTTCCATTTCGACCCAACTTTCTCTTCTTATCTTCCTCCTGCACATTCTTTTCCAATCAAGTTCTTCTTTGAAGTGGCCATTTCTGACCACCACTGCAACTGCCTTTGGGAAAGGGAGTAATAGTCAGCTGGGGAGGAGAGATGCAGTTCTCCTTGACTCTGCTGGCAGTCTCCCCCCTCTTCTCCACTTCTATGGGGTGGCTTAGCCCTGAAACCAGCCAGCTTGGGGTGCACCAGCGGCGAGCACAGATCGAAACTGCGTAGTCACAGATTTTGGTCTGTCACTGAAGAAGCTCATACTGGATCCAGTGCCATTTTAGGGCTTTTTTAAGCACCCAGAAAGGTTTTTCATATTAAAAATCTAGAAATGTAAACTAACTAATAAAAATACTTTATTTGATTTATCAATCACATACAAGATAATGGGTATAACTATAAACATGAGTAAGAATACAGCAAATAAATATGAATAAATGGGGACAATAAGACAGGGATGGTAGGCACGATGGTACACTTATGCATGCTCCTTACAGATTTCTTAGGAATGTGGTGAGGTCAATAGTGGATAGTTTGAGGTTAAAGGAGTGGGGGTTTGTGGATGTAACAACAGAGTGCATTCCAAGCATTGACCATTCTGTTGCTGAAGTTGTACTTTCTGCAATCAAGTTTGGAGTGGTTAATATTAAGTTTGTATCTGTTGTGTGCTCTTGTATTGTTGTGGTTGAAGCTGAAGTAGTCACTGACTTGTAGGACATTGTAGCAGATACCTTTGTGTACTATGCTTAAGTCCAACCGTAGGCGGCGTAGTTCAAGATTGTCCAAGCCCAAAATTTCAAGTTTGGTGATATAGGGTATTCTGTTGCGAGCAGAGGAGTGTAGTACTCTTCTTGTGAAATACTTCTGGACTCGCTCAGTTGTATTAATGTCTGATACACAGTGCGTATTCCAGACAGATGAGCTGTATTCAAGTATTGGTCTAGCAAAAGTTTTGTATGTTCTTAGCAATTCAATATTTCCAGAGGAGAAGCTTCATAAAATTAGATTTACAGCTCTTAATGCCTTTTTGGCAATGCTGTTACAGTGCTGCAGTTTGAAAAATCTCAGAGAATAGTATATTTAATTAAATATCTTTTGAATCTAGATTTTCATGAAGCTGAATTAGCAACATCTAAAACTGCAGAATTAGAAAAATATTTAAGTTGGATTGATATTTTAGTTAAATTGATAGTGCAGAATGGAGCAAAATATTTCAATGATTGCATTGAGAGAACAATGCACCTTAAATCTTCTTTTAAAAATCTCTTTTATTATTGATAAACTAAATGATATTATGTAACAAGGTTTACTGGACACATCTTAAAATTAATTCAAATGTACAGTAGATATAAAAATGGCTGGCTATAAGAAAAATATAGAAAAATATGAAATATTAACCACGCAAATGAAACCACCTAATGTTTCAATAATTAAAAAGATCAGAATACTAGAAAAGCTGGAGTTTACTAAAAAGACAAGAAGATCAGAAGAGATAGTCTTCTCGTTAGAAAGGATTTAATCATTGATTAAAGAAGAGCTGTTAAATGCAATTAATTCAACAAAATCTCTTTTATGTTCATTAAAAATAATATTTTAAAAGGATTGGCTATCTATGTTATTGTGTTAGAAGTATAAAATTGGTGAGTAGACCCAGCTCAATATGGGATATTTTCTATTTAATTTAATATGCTGCATATCTTAAAATTATCTTAAATTTATTTAAAAATAATTTTAAATAATTTGTTTATTTAAAAATAAATTCAGTTTTAAAACATTGATGTATTTTTGAATTATATACTCAATATTTTAAACTCATTCTTATTATGGAGAATTATTGGTTTTGTAATCCTGGTACAATGAAAAAAGATTGTACAGGAATTAATGATTGATATGCACTTCCTACCAATTAATTAATTCATTGATAAAGGAAAGACTCATCAATCTTATTCCATGTGATTAAGATTTCATGGGGCTTAGTGACTTTCCCCATATGAAATATAATGGGTTTTGTGTTGACTCCCTCTTTTCTTTTTCATTCTATTCTTTCTAATGTTTTTTTATTTTCTTTCTTTTTCTGAATATTAACAAAACAAAGCAAAAAATAATTAACATATAATAGATAGAATTGGAAGGGAGCTTATGGGGCATCTAGTCCAACCCCTGCCCAAGCAGGAGGCCCTACACCATTTCTGACAAATGGCAATCCAACCTCTTCTTGAAAGTCTCAAGTGATGATGCTCCCACAACGTCCAAGGGCAAGCTGTTCCATTGGTTGATTGTTCTCACTGTCACAAAGTTTCTCCTTATTTCCAGGTTAAATATCTCCTTGTTCAGTTTCCATCCATTATTCCTTGTCTGGCCTACAGGTGCTTTAGAAAATAGCTTGACCCCTTCCTCCCTGTGGCAGCCCCTCAAATATTGGAAGACTGCTATCCTGTCTCCCCTGGTCCTTCTCTTTACTAGACTAGCCAAGCCCAATTCCTACAACCGTTCATTGTATGTTTTAGCCTCCAGTCCCCTAATCATCCTGGTTGCTCTTCTCTGTACTTTTTCTAGAGTCTCAACATCTTTTTTATAATATGGTGACCAAAATTGGATGCAGTACTCTAGGTGTGGTCTTACTAAGGCTTTATAGAGTGGTATTAGTACCTCACTTGATCTTACAAACAGTAGACATGTGGAAAGCTCTGCTGTGCTGCTATAACTACAAGCAGCAAATCCTTCTTAACTAGAAATCAAGAACAGTCCTCAAAATGTATGAATGTATATCAGTATTGCTCTTACTGCAGATATTATATCAAAACATCAAATGCAAGCCGCAAAAATCTAGAGCATCACCAGATGGCAGCAAAGAGAACTTTTGAGGTCCCAATCTGCTCCTATTGTGGTAAGTTACCCATCATATTTTATTCAACTGTTCATATCAAGGTGAAAGCTTGACCATTTATATCATGTACTGTACCTGAGATAAAATTCTGACTATACAAAAATAAAACTTAGAAGGAACATAATATATAAATAATATTGAAAGTTAGCTGCAAAGAAATGTTATTGAAAGGATAAAATCGATGTTGGGAAATAGAAAGTGATTCCATTTTTATATACATTTTTTTTTAATTAACAAAGCTTTAGGATGTTTTAAGCTGATTTTGTTCAAGCAAACTGTAATCTGAATATTTAATATTTACTATCTTTTTTTTTCTTAAATGGTGATTTGGCATGCCCTTTCCCTTTTCACTTTACTGCAATTTAGGAACAAGAAGTTTTCATCAGACTAATGTCCTAATTTCTAGTATCACAGAGTTATATTGCTGCCTTGTGTATTAAACCTCAGTTTACTGCTTCATCCCCATTGACCCGAGGTTTGTAAAGTAGTACAGGTCAAACTTATTACATACTATTCACTACCCCAATAAACAAGAAGTGTGTTGTCACATTTGAAGTGCTGCATATTTTTCTTAGTAATTATGCTTCATTATATATTTACCATTCAGAAAATGCAGGTGTGGGTTATTGAATCCTGGCCAAAGTGAATCTGCAGAATTGGCAGCCAGTTCCTTGGTGAGTTATGCTCCACTGTCTGTCGGTTTTACAACTGTTTTCACTTGTAATTGAGCTCTGCGGTGCAATATGCAATTAGTCCTATTATCGAAGCAGCTGTATTCACTTTGACAATGGCACTCACCCCACCCACCCTTGCCTTGTCTCTGTACCATGGCCTGTTGCAGTTCTGCTGATTTGATGAGAGGGGTCATTAAAGCAGTATCTGTCTGAGTTATAGTGGACCAGGAGCCTTTTATAAATAAGATTCTTACTAACTTGAACTCTAATGCTGTTTCTTGCAACCAAATTATGAATGTGGGTGGGGGGAAGCTGTTTCATGCTGCAGTAAATAGTCTTGTCATGCAAAGATTTGTTTCTCTTCTGAAAACACAAGAACCTTTTAGTTTAACATAAATAGTACCAAAAAGTGGCCAGTGAAAACAATACATTCAGCCTGGAATGATAGTTATACCCCAGAAATTAAAACTAATCCTGAGCTAGTCTCTAGTCTAGCATCACATAATCTGGCACCTTTCCTACTTATTTTTGTTGACAATAGATTTATGTATTTCTTAAGTTTTCTCCGGACATCCCAAAAAACCAAGATAGATTCAGCCAAGCAATTGAAACTAGTTCAAAGTCATCCATGGACCTCTGTGATTGAATAAGCTATAAATTATCTGTAATTCTTCACATTAAACTTCACCTGATTTAGGATTAGATGATTTATTTATTATATTTTTATCTCACACTTACTACTTTATATGTGATTCAAGACAGAAGACATACATAATATTCCTTCTTTCTCTATTTTTTTCCACAAAACCACATTCTAAGATGGGGGTTGGGCTGAGACAGAGTGACCCAAAGTCACTCTGCTGGCTTTTATGCCTAAGGTGGATTCACAATCTCCTGGTTTTTAAGTCAGCATCTTAGCCTGACTGCACTAAACTGGTTCTCCACACCAAAGAGTAAAAACAAAACTGTAAGAACAATTAGAACAGACTTGGTATAAAAACAAAAAACCCTACTCCTCCTGCAAAGAATTACAGACAAATAAAAATATATCGCTTAGGCTAAATTAAAAGTGGTAGCTATCAGGGATTTCTTTTCAGTATATATGCCAGTTTCAGACAAGAGATTTGGTCCTGGGATTCAGTAAAAAGTAAAGCACCTTCTACATCAACTTCAACCCTATTCCACTCTCCAATGGCAAATGAACCTTATCCAAAACACTGAATGCAGTCACAGAAATATTATTTATAGCTTGGTTTTCCTTATTTTTTGCTTTCTTAATAATGATATCATATTAATATTGCAACCTACATGAGACTCTGGTAGAAGTAGCAATAATAGAGGCTCAGAGCCAAACCCAAACGTATCTGCAAATATTTGACTTCCAACCTCTTTTCCACCACCCACTACCCTTTTGAAACTGAGAGGACATAATTTCTATGATTCAATAAGAAACTGAGGGTTAAAAAATCTGAAGTTCTTTGGGTCCTAGCCAAAACAGGAAAAAAAAGTCAGAGAATGATCAATCCTTGGAGTGAAAAAAAAATGCTAGGAGCGGGACATTTTCTTCTGAGGAAAAAGAACTTGGCTGAAACCACAGTGTCAAATTCTGCAGCCCTGAGCAGTCTAGTCGTCAACCACTGAGCCATACAATTCCACTCATTGTTGACACTTAAACCTAGTGGCTGTCTTCTTGGCAGTTAGTCATCCAACTTCTTAGTCCATTGGTGAATCTCAAATCACTGTTCAGAAATTCCATATGTCATGGTAGCTGTGGGTTCCATTGTTTAGGAATTGCCACAACTGTTTTATATGAAATAAAACATATTTATTATTTTAGAATAGTATTATTTTGAGGTAGCTTACAAAAGAAATTCCACAATTTTGTATGTCTTTTTAAACTTAACAAAGTGATCTGGTAAGAGTTTTTTTTCAGTTGTTTCAAATTCCAATCCAAATAAGTTATTTCCATTAAATGAAGTTACTTGTTTTGTTATTTACTCAATACGTATGGCTGCCCATTCCACCACTCTGGGCAGTGAATAATCATAAAAAATAAAAATTAAAAAAAAATCAGGAAAGTTTCATTAGAATTGCCATAAATAGTAAATACACCTTGTTTACTTGTTTATTTGATTGGTTTATATTCAATTTTCCTCTTTTTGTGAATGAAGGTAGCATTGTTAAGAAAGTTGTAGTATTTCTTTCTGAACAAGTGAAAAAATGCCATAATTTCTAACATAATGATTTGAAAAACTATTTCAGTTCTAAAACAAATTTAATCAGTGATGTGGAGAATGTATCAAGTAAGAAAAAGATCATTCTAGGGATCTCTGGAACATTCCATTTCTTTCTGGGCCAATCTTAACCTCTCCCAGAACATGCCCTTTCTGAGAGTGTTCATAAGTTTCTTGAAGTAAATCCTCTAAGCTGGAAGCAATTAAAAGAGTTCCAGAAATGGGGTCTTGGACTTGTGATTTCATCTCAAATGAACTATTAAGCACTGATAATAGCAAAGTTATGTCTAATTTTTATTTCTTTCAATTTAATACCTAAATTTTTATAAAGCATATATTTACCAGCAACACAAAATCATATACCATTATCTGAAACTTACACATTTCTTATCAGATGTTATGGTCAACCAAGTCTGAAAATAAAATTTAATTTGTCATTTTTTGTTATTGCTTTTGATCCTAAATTACCTCAAGTACAAAAGATTCAAATGAAAAAATTAAGCAGTGTTTGGGACAAGCTTCACTGACAAACCCAATTTTGATTCATGAAATGGATGTTGAATAAAATAATAGAAAATATCAAACTTAAAGAATGAAGGATGTTCACAGATTTGTTTTTAAATCATAGAACAGTGCAAAAGCCAAATAATTTTAATGTATTGTCAGGTTCTTCTAACTCAATGCTTTTGTCAAGCTTCAGAGATGTTGGTGGGAGATCTGTGAATGTACAGTTGAAACCCCTTCCTCCCTTATATATGTGTTGGAAAAGAGGGAAGAGATTCTATTATGCCTCTTAATGGGATATCCATGCCCAACTCCTTTTTAAAATAAAGTCAGGTTGTTCACATTGCATTGATTCCTGGTAGCTGAACTCACTTTTGTGTTTCGCTTGATCACATCGTGGACATTACTTTCTTTCAAGTGGTTTCTTCTTCTTCCCAATCTAGCCTACAGCTCTGCTATCCTGAGAGATTTTCTACCAAATCCTGCTTAGTTTCTGAGTCCAGACAAAACTGGCCAGGTTGCTTTCACCTGCCGAGACCCACCTGAAGACAACAAAGTTTTCATGAATATAGTCATTCTATGGATTTTTTTTTTCCTGCTGAGTGGAAGGATCCTCAGAGCATTGTTAGCACATACAACAGTAAGGAAGCAACTAGTATGGGTTGTCATGGCAACACCAAAATGGTTGCAATTCCAAAGAAAGCTGGCTCCCTTCAGTATTTCCCACCATGCAAAAGCAACAGTAGCAGAGAAAATACTGTATTTCTGTTTTAGTAGCTCAGTGGTTATTCAAACACCAGTGCCAGAGAAGAGCACAAAGAACATATATTTCCATGTAATCCAAAAGGTGTTAATATTGAATGGCTAAATGCAAATTAAGAAATCAGTGCCACGATGCAGAATAACTCACCATAATGTGGAAAAAAACTATGGCCAAAAACAAGAATATTTGCTCCGTCTGCTGTTAACAAGAAACCTTAGTGACACACACATTCACTATTTTGAAAGTTCACCAAAATTTTTTGCTTTTTAAATTCTTTCCCCTTGAACAGTCTAGCTTTTAAGAAAATGTATCTGCCTGTCTGCCAATTACATGCAAACAAATATATGCTTTAGAAAAGAAGCCTACACATTTGTGATTAGAACTTAGTAGATACAAAATGAAACTGAATGTTGGCAACATGTGAATGTTATGCTTGTTACGATGTCCATGTGCAAGCTGAGGAATTTAGGTAATGATAAATTGTATTATTTGTGTAAATGGCATCCTGGTGCATATGATGTTGTAAAGTCTACTAAAGGCCTATGGTTGCCAATGTCAGATAAAAACAATTTTATATGATCATTAGTTAAAAACCTTTAAAAAGAGACAGAGGATGAATTAACTAATTAATATGTGATGGCTTTTGAAGAATGATTAGTATTCTGGAGAACTGAATGCAACCTGATGCCCATCAGATGACATGCTCTGAGACATTTGGAGGCATCAAATTGGAAAGAATTGTGTAAGACTAAAGAAAGAAACCTGAAGGCTTCCTGCAACTCTTGAAATCCCTTCTGTCAGAACATCTGGTGCCCTTTCTGCCCAACCTGTTGAAACTTGGCAACAAATCACTGTACTATGATTTGACGATCTTATTTGGTAGGAGATAAACACATGGTAGGTAGGTAGGGGAAAAAAGTATTCTTCAGGTTAAGATGAGCACACTTTGAAAAATCCATTTCTCAAAAGTAAGAAAAGGAATGTCCTATGCTTATCCCTGTGTTGCTGCCATTATGTCTCTATCATGCCCTTTTAAAGAAACGTAATTTCAGGCCTTCACAGAAATATAAAAGAATATATTAATATGTGCCAGAGCTTGTTAAGATGATTCTTCAGAAATACTAGTTTTGCACTGATTCATACTAGATTCACGGTACTGATTTACCTAAATTATAATTTATTATTTGTTTGAAGTTCAGAGAACTTAATTCAGGATATTAAATGTATTTTGCTTTGGGTTTTTTTAGAATGACTTTTTTATAATTCCATTTGGCTTTGGTGTTTTGCAGCCATGTATGAATCAAATTGAACTAAGGAATCAAAGTTTTCATTAGGCTGCAAAACTAGCAATTCTTTATTTGAGAATGAAAAGTATACATCATAGAAATCACAAGGGTCCTAAGGATGACATTATAAAATGTCAATAACCTGTGGACCACAATTTTGCATAAGTGCCATTTATATAAAAAGGTTGGCTTTATCTAGCGGCATGACATTCCGCAGATGCATTATAGATGACCTTATGGTCTAATTATACACTGCAGTCAACATATGAGAGCTGTTTCTACACTGTGAGGATCCTAGCTATTGAAAACATTAAAGTTTACATCATCAAGCAGAAATAAAATTGAAAGGCAGATTTTTTTCAGATATTTTCATTCTCCCTGTCTCAGTTCTAATGAAAGTTAACTACTGGGAAAAGAAAAAAAGACACATGCTTTGGATCACCATGCAACATTCTCTAGTTCTGATTTTTTTAAAAATTGTGTTCAAGAAATGTGGATTCCACATTTGCACCTCTGTTGACTGAACTTCCTTTTTATCTTCAGGGCCAGAGCACTGTGCAACCTTACTAAGGATTGGATCAGTTAATAATGAAGAGATGCCAAGAAAGTGCTCCTGCATTCGTGTCCTCTTCTGGGGTGTCTGTAAGTATTAAGTTGTTTGCTGCCATTGGCTCAGAACATAAATCTATAATGTCCAATATGTATGATGTTTCTTTTTTAGTTTCATAATCTTAATGGTGACTTTTAAGTGGCCAATGGTATTACACAAAGAAGTTCTCTACAATCCACCATCATAGTTAGGTTACTAAAGAAGACTTTTGAAAGGGATAATACAGACAAAAACTGCCCATGAAAACCATACCGTGGCTTTTATTTATTTATTTAAATATTTTCACACTTTTTTGTCCACAGACTTTTCACTTATTGGGGTTATTCATACAGAAGTTGTATTAACTGATGAAATAATACAACCAGTCACTGTACTTTATTAATGCAATTCTTATTTGATACTGAGTACACACTTATCAATGGTAGAATATATTTACTTGTCAAGACTGTCTATAATTTAAGTAATATTTTATAACATGAATTTCTATATATACTTTATAGCCGTGATGGCAAACCTATGGCACATGTCTGGCATGAGAGCCGCAGGCAAACTTTCCTCACTGGGCATGCGCGCACCTCACAAATGATTTTCGGTCAGTTTGAGACGTTTTTCGGTCTCCCAAAGGGTTGAGAAAGGCTTCTGCAGGCTTTGTAGGCCAAAAACTAGCCCCATTTCATCACTTCCCATTTTTCTGAAAATACCGGAAATGACAAAACAGGGCTAGTTTTCTACCTGCAAAGCCTGCAGAAGCCTTCCTTAAGCCTTTGGGAGGCCGAAAAAGGCCTCAAACTGGCCGTAAAGAGCAGTGCAGGTAAGGGGGTGGCGGGGATGGGTGGGTGGGGATTATGCGCACATGCGTAGGTGGTGTGGGGATGTGTGCATTGCCTTCTTGGTGCTGGCACACGAGTGTGAGCGTGCAAATGCACACGAACCCAAAAAGATTAGCTACCACTGCTTTATAGTGTATATTTCCAAAGGAAGAAAGCAAGTGAGCAAGACTTTATATTTTTCAACTTAAATATAATGTAAATAAGATAATTGATTACTGACGAAAAATTTTAAACAAGTCTTCAAAATGATCCATTATGTTTGAAATATTCCTATCACAAAAAAGTATTAGATTAATGGAAGAAAAGAAACACAATTCTATAATGTATTAAGAAAAACCAGTTTAATGTTATTTTCATTTTTAATATTAAAGAAATACATATATTGAGGATTTCCCACTAAAATCTTTGTATATGTATATACTTATTTCAATTAACAAGCATCATTTGTTCATTTTCATACAACTAATAGAATAACAGGGTTAGAAAGTACCTTGTAATTCAATCCCATGACCAAGCAAGAGATCCTATACTTTTCTGGATAAATGGTTTTTCAATCTCTTCTTAAAACTTCCAATGATGGAGCAATCACAACTTCTAAACCTGTTCCTCTGATTAATTGTTCTAAATCGCTGGAAATTTCTCTTTAGTTCTAGATTGAATCTCTCTTTGATAAATTTCCATCTGTTGCTTCTTGTCTTTCCCTTGTGTGCTCTAGAGAATAGATTGCCCCCTTCTTTGTATTAGCCCCTCAAATATTTGAAGACATGATAGTCATCCCTAGTCTTCTCTTTGTTAAATTGGACATAACTATAACTGTTATCAAATGTTTTAGCAAACAGTCCTCTAATAATATTTGTTATCTGCACTCTTTCTAGAGTCTCAATATCCTTTTTGTACAATGGGGACCAACATTGTTTGCCATATTTCAAGTGCCGTTTTACTAAAGCAATATATAGTGGTACTAAAGTTTCAAGTGATCTTGATGCTATTCCTCTGTTGATGCAGTCTAAGACTGTATTAGCTTTTTTGGTTAGTGAGGGCACACTGCTGATTCATATTTAAGTGGTTGCCGATTGGGACTTCTAGATCCCTCTGATAGTTACTGCTGTTGAGTCACATATTCTGTATCTATAGGTTTGGTTTTTCTTGCCTAAATGTAAAAATGTAAAACCTTACCTGCACTTTGTTGGGCTACTAGTCTGTCTAGATATTTCTGAGTCTTGAGCCTATCTTCTAAAGTGTTGAGTATTTTTCCCAACTTGGTGTCATATGCAAAGCTAGGACAAATACCCAACACTTTAAAAAATAGACTTAAGATTTGTTTAAAACTGCTCAGCTTGAAAAGGATATCAAAGCCAAGAAGGTTTAACAACTTTTGCCTACTTTAATAATGATATCTGTAAGCTATAGCAAATGAGATTATCTTTAGCAGTTGTTCATCTTCAAACTCAAATGCTATCTTAAGAGTTTCTGCACCGTAGCATTAAGCTGCTGAATTTCTGTGCCAAAATATCTGGAAAAGAAGTGTGCTTTAAAAATCCCTGATTTCAACTTCTGCCTCTCATTTCGCCCTGAAATAATAATAAACTGAGAATCTCTGTGGATGGCATTTATCATGGTTCCTGTCTGGAAGCTTTCCCAGCTACTTTATTTTTTCTAAATTTGTAAAAACAAAACAGAGACGACTACCATTTTACCACTTGTCATTTCAGCTCGAAGAGGAAAGTAGAAGAACTCTTGTCCATTTCACAGCTCCAATAAATAACAAAGACAGGGTGAAAGTTCCACAGTTACCTTCATTTCACTTTCTATTGCTGTACAATGGGGGGAACTGACTGTGCAGGTCAGTGACAAAGGAAGACAGGTATATCTGACATAGTGCACAGTAATCAATTGGAGTGAAAGTGTTTTGCCCACAAGGAAATGAAGCACAGCAGGCAAACTGGACAGCAGCACCGTTTGAGCCAGCACAAATAAGAAAACACTACATTTGACACTTAACAGAAAAAGTGAGTTAGGCATTGAGTTTCCAATGAGCTAGAGATGAGTAGACAATATGTTCTGAGTTCTTGGATCAATGGCAAGCTAGTCATATAGGCCAGTGCTTCTCACTTCTCAGCCTTTTGGCTAAGATCAACTATCATACCGAGGCAGTCCTTCAAAAGGAGCGGAAGAATTAGGCTGAGGCAAACCCATGACCAGATCCATGCAGCCTCCTTGATGTGTTGTAAGGATGCCTCACTAACCATTTCCAGAGGACATGTTCACATGCCACTGCAAGTACAGCAATTTGTTGTCCATTTAATTTTTGCAGTTCCAAACATTTCTGGGTTTACTGATGCTAGGAACCAAGAAAAGTTCACATCGCATCCACAAATATAGATCTTCAAATTAGTGTGTCCTCCTAATTAAATAAATCTTTTAGAATTTAGAGGAAGGAGTATAAGGCCCATGCTTGAGTTGTGGCAGAGGAACACAAGGATAAAAATATCAAGAAGGGGACAAGGTGTTTGACAGCAAGTTTTATCAGACAAAAATGAGGCTAAGCAGCGGAGACTGCTTCATAGATTGTATAATGTGGCTATACTGCATGTATGGGTAAGTAGGAATCAAAACATGATCTGGTGGCACATGGACATACACAATAAACTTATAAACATTTATCTATTCCTATTTTACATATAATTGTAAATTTTGAGTATATCAAAATACATACAGTTCATAAGAGTTCTATAGATCATAGAAATATAGAGCTGGAAGGACCTTTGAGATTTTCTAGTCCAATTTCCTACTCAACTCTGGGATGCAAGCTGTTCCATTGACTCTTACTGCCAGAAAATTGCTCCTTACTTCGAGGTTGAGTCTTTAACAAGCTCCCACCCATTATCTTTTTCCTGTTCTCTGGTACTGTAGAGATTAAGTCAGTCCCTTCTTTTCTGCCTTTCTCTTAAGTACCGGAAGATAGTTATTGTATCTCGCCTAATCCTTCTCTTCAATAGGCTGGACATACCTAGCTCTCTCAGCCATTCATAAAAGGATTTAACTTCCATACCTTTATCATTTTTGTTACTCTTCTCTGCACACTTTCCAAGATCTCAGCATCTTTTTTGAATTGTGCTGACCAAAGATGGAAGAATGAATTTCCTAATATGCTATGGTGAAATGTTGAATATTAGATATTGAACTCATCAAGAATAGGTGAATACAACATTATGCATAGACCTGGACTTATAAAAAATACTTAGGAACATCAGTTAATGGGACAATAAAGGCAAGATGATAGATACAATAGTGAATTGAAGCATACATACAAAGGAACAATCTTTGCTTTGATGTCTGCTCACATTTCTTTTGCCCCTTTGGATGCTAGTTGCATCAATCTGTGGCAATAAGATATAATTTTATTATATTTATTCATGCCATGTTAACATATGGGACAGTTGATTAGGATAAGTCTACACAATCTGGTACTCTCCAAATATGCTGGATTACAATTTCCATAATCACATACCATTAGCCAGACTTCAAAGCCTTTAAGGAGCATTGAATAAGGCACAGGAGGTTATCAATATCAAATCTGTGGTCTGTGGCAAAGCAAGTCTACTCCTGAGTAAGGCAACAACTTCTGGTTGCTTGGTAGAAGAAACCAAGCAACCAGAAACATAGCAGGTTGTTGGAGGTCAAGAGCATGATTGGTCTCCTGCCTGTCCTGCCCTTGTCTGCTGTCCTTGGGTATGGGGAAGGTTATTGTCAAAATAAGAGCCAAATATAGGTTACATTTGCTTCAGAACATGAGAGATGAAAGTGCCATCTCTGTCTCCTTTAAATTGTGAAGTGTTCTGACAAGCCATGCACAAAAGCTATTAGTAGTGTTAGTTTACCTAGTTTCAGATTGTCTATTCCTGAAACAGTTCAAGAGAAATTAATATCTCTGATGTTCCATTCATAAAATGGAGCTAGTTACTGGTGGAGCAAAAGCACAGAGTCTGAAAGAAACTCATTTGATTTTTTTTTATATAGAAACATTTATTTGAACAAGAAAAAAAAAATCCAACAATCTATTTTTTGTGGGGGGAAATACTTATTTGAATAACAAATGTTCCTTGTTTAACAACTACTTTTATAGTCATGGTAATGAATAAAATAATAAAATATGTAACTAGTCATCACATCTTTGCAGGTTTGTAAAGCAAAGGTAAACTGATTTGTAATTGTAAGTATCATTGTGGTTTCTCTTAGTGCCTGTTTCATTTGGCCACTGAATTGGAAGTCCCAATGGTAAATCACTAAATGAAGATTATCTGTGCTTCCTGATTCAACATTCTTTTGAATGGATGCAAACTGAAGAAAGTTCTAAGGATAATCTATAGTTGCAGCATAAGGAAGGATGCAGTAAATATTCAGTGGGAGAATATTTAATCTATTAGAGCTTGCTTTGATCTTTCTGGAGGACGACTAAGAAATAGACATTAAAATATAACAAATTATAAAGCCTTTACTCTTCACTTGAGAGAATGATTAGTCACCCAGCATTCTCCATTGAGTTGCTATTGTAGGAAATCATAACGCTCCTGATGTGATGTAAACCTAACAAATAAATATACAAGGAGGGGTGTGTGCAAGTATACACACATATATTTAATTGTCTGGAAGTGCACAAATACTGAATGAGTGTGTATGTCTGCATGATGAGTGTGTATAACCATCCCTCTGCCTCCCACTAATGAAATGAATAGAAATAAGGTGAACATTTTAAATTGAAAATTTTTTTTTAAAATATTATATAGCAGGCCAGACCAGCAGGAACTCATTTTTCATTCATGTATGCTAATTACATGGTGCCAGATAGCAAGGGTTCTCCTCCTAAATTGAAAAGTCTTTTTTTTTATGATAGTATGAAGAAGAAGAGGGGAGGATTAGCATGCACACTAAACTATTCTGCATATCACCTAAATATGCAACATAAAATTATGCTGTCACCTGAAAGGAGAGAACCCTGGCTTTCCTCCTTGTGCACTGTTCTGATGGAAGCAATTAAAGCCTAATCCAAAGTTTAATTATGAATTCCATGATCTGTTTCTCATTATGCTAGGCCATGCCCTGGTATCTCTAAGCAGAAGCTGGTTATTCCTAGCAAAATGAGGTGAAGGCCCTTGTGCTTTTTTCTCTTATAGCACAACCTCAGTTCAACATAATTTTATACCTAGATGAATATTTTTAATTTTGTGAAATAAAGATCCAAGTCTGGATCTAAGCAAGGTCATGCTTATGGTTAATCCATTGATATTCCTATGTCTGTGGGATTGTACACAACACAGATGTACTGTATTTTTTTATCTATCCTACGCTTTGTAACTGAATGCACAAAAAGTGCATGTGCAGAGATACAAGCCAAACCAAGTGTTATTTATTTACTGAAGCAACCAAGGGATCTCATAGCTATGATACTGAAGTGTGTAAGGATCAGGCCACTGATAGGACACTCATTGAAAAAGCAGGTTTTCAACCTTGCCATTTATTCCTGAATAAAATAGTTATCAAGGGACAGAGGAAGCTCTGGAAGCCATCAAATTTCCCAGACATTTCCCCTCTAAACAATGAAGAAGTAACTATATTAAACTCTAGGAGTAAAAGCAACAGAAAGCCCTGCTGAGTTTTAAAGATTTTTTTTTTACTTTAAACATTTTTATTATAGTATAAATTTCACAGACAGGACAGTCATTTCATCTTAGGTGACTTGTTAAAATATCCAATGAGAGGAATACATGATGAAAGCAAGAGTGACAGAAGGGTGATTGTAGCTCAAGTAAAAAAAATTAATGCATTACAGTGAAGAGCAATGCTAGATTGATGTTAAACCTGTACAACTTTAATACGGCACTTTTATAGGATGGAGCAAGGCAGGATTTGCCAAGTTCAAAAATTATTACAAGCTATAAATTTTCATGAACTGCTTGAAAGTCTTCTTAAAGAAACCAAGTCCTGTCCAACAAGATGTTGGGGGGGGGGGGGAAGCAGAATGAATAGGACTACCAAATTTGGTCTGCAGAATTCAGGATACAGAAATCCAAATTTGCTATTATCTAATCATAATCAAGAGTTTTTTCAGATCAGATATTATAGCCCTATTGCCAAAAAACCCCCATTTCTTTACTTAAATTTATATAGTTCCCATTCATTTGATATACTATGTAACTTTCTGTGATATATATGAATAACAGATTCAAAATATAGGTCATAATGCAGTGCAGTGAAGCATATTATTGCACCAGATGAAATTCAAATGATGAGATAACCATTCATGATTAATTCACAAAATCATTTGACCCTGGAAGAAAACAAGAGTTTTAGAGCCTTTGAAAAGGCAAGCAAGATCAGGGCCATTGAAGGTTAATTCCATAGAATGGGTGCAACTATAGATATAATTGAATACGGGCAATCCCACAAATAATCAAGTCGTTTAATCTTGAAAGGATTTAAAGAGAATAACCGACTCTTTGACTTGTATCTGGAAACTACTGGCAACCGGAGGAGTTCACATGATGGATACGTGCCAAGGCTATCTCAACCAAATCTTCCACCTCATTTTCAAGCAGGAGACATGAGTCTATCTAGGGAGAACCCACTAATTATATATTAGGTCTATCCAGGTCTGTACAACCTCCTCTAGAACCATAAATGCAAAATCTCCATATCTTTAAAATCCGTAACTACTCAGTTTGCTCTTTTACATCTAGACCTATCACACTGCATCCAAATTTGAACAAGAACTTTGACTTAGCAGCTGAGATATACAACTGAATACCAGTAGCATACTGATGTTACCTGACACCCTTACAGCAGATGATGTTGTCCAGAGTTTCAAGTAGATATTGCACAAAAGTACAGACAAACTGAGAGCCGACTCTCTACAGAAAATATGAGTGCTGGATCAGTACTAATTGGAACTAGCCCTGGAGAAAAGAAAATCACTACAAGACCATGCTTGGCATGTCCAAGCTTCCTGTCTGCACAGATGGCTACTTGGTAAGGGAGAAATGTTACAAGATGAGTTGCAATTCTTGAAAATACAGTCGTCCCTGCCTTTCTATCAGCATTATAAAATAGAACAACATTAATACAACTGAAATTAGCTCCATAACTACCTGTGATTATAGGGCTATGCCCAGGGAACATAGAAGTCCAGATCGTGATCACAGCAGCAAACTAGATAGTTAGCCTTCTTTCCATGTACATCCATGTCACAGGCAAGTGCAAAGGATGGGCTTCAGTCACAAATTGACTTCTGTGGACCTTACATCATACTTATATATTAGCTTCATAATTACCTGTGATTATAGGGCTATGCCCAGGGAACATAAAAGTCTAGATTGTGATCACAGCAGCTAACGATCTAGTTTAGATTAACTATCTAACTATCTAAACACATACTTATGTGTTTAGTAGTACATAAGATAAGTGCATATCTTTCCTGTCATTGTATTTTTATTCTTTTATTCTTGTTCCCATTTTTGTTTGACAAATTCTAATAAATAAATATCCTACCTCCCACCATGGGTGGCATTGATAGTATGGTCAACTATTAGGAAAAGCATAAAGTTATAATTTGGTTAAAACTTATGAATTGTCATTGTGTTTATTTCATAAACATATAAGAAGTCAGAATGCTAAGATACAAAACACTTTGTTTAAGTATGCACAATCTTATAAAATATATACATTTGGAATTACAAGCTAAAACAATTCAATGTAAGTGATATGAAAGAATAAGCAAATTTAAAACATAGAAAACCTTATATCCGAAGAAAATAAAAATGTATTGATTGGGCATCAAAATGATATTAAAGGTGCCAACTATTTTTGTAGCCAGGGATTCTATTCTTAAAACTATGAAAGTGATGTTAAAGTTTTCTGAATATGTTTATATTTATTTTGTTGTTGTTTTGATTCTTGCAGTTCAGGTTTTTGAGGTCTATTCTTCAATAATTTGTGAATACATTTCAAACGTAAAAAAGTGAAAAGAGCTGAAGAACGTAACATTTTTGTAGAAAGAAATAGATGGGTGAAACCTCTCTTCCTTTATGCTTTTGCAAAATTTATAGGCATCAATTCAGCTTGAAAAATATATTTAGACAAAGTACAATTTTTATTTTATGTCCTATGAGATAAAATCTATCATCTAAATTCTTCTAAGTCCATCATTGAATAATAATTGCTTCTGAATCCCAATATTGCAAGCGATTAGGGAGCTTTACAAAAATTATACCTTGCTTTCCTAAATCTGCCATGCCTGCTTCTATGTTTTCAACCTAAATCCTTTCCTCTCTACAGAAAAAAAGATAAAGCCAACCATTGGGGCCTGCTTATTTAATGAGGATTTATGTCATATCAGGGGTAAGTGACATTTCCTACCTTTCAGGGAAGCACCTGTATTAATTGCATTTCCTGTTCTTGTATTGCTTTGTTCAGAAGAAAAGAAAATCATCTCAGATGAGTTAACCTTGCTTTCGGAGGGCACCTGCAGTTATCTCAGCGCTTATTGTAAATCAAAACATGTTGAGCCTTTAAAGCAGTCAAATAAAGAGGTGCTGACAAGGGGGTATGCCAATAGGATTAGGAGCCTTTCTCACCACTTGTATTATCGGGATGTGAGACTGAGTCATGTTAAATTACAGGGGAAAGAGGTATTCCCAGATATTCTACAGATGAAGGATTCATTTGCTTGTTCGGTAAGATGAGGAATAGAAGGAGAATGTAGTATTTTGTGAATTTCCTTAAAGAGAGAGAGAAACAGCGACAGAAAGACAAACACCTTCCTTTTAGCCTAAGGCTTCTATAATTGACTAAGATTTTCCAGAGAGATTTGATCCATCCAAGCCCTGTTAGAACTCAAGCCTCTGGCTGAGATCACAGCTGAGGTGAATAAGAATTAGTCTACTCGCTCCTATGCAGCAAATTCCCATCTATTAGGATAAATGGCATGTCATTCAATTTAAGCACAGTCAGATTTGGGAAATGACAACTGTTATTTATTTATTCAGAATATTTATATAGTTTTCTTATCCTCCCCTCCCCCTTTCAGCTACTATGACTCTAGCAGATCTGTCATTGTTGCAAACTATTACCACTAAAAGAAAATTGAAGCCAATAGGCACTTAATAGGAAAGTCATAGTTGATTTATGAGGTAAAATTAAATTAATATGCAACAAAACATAGTATAAGCATTCATTTGTTTTATAAAAATCAAAATATTTTTTTCCAAAATGCCTTGAAATGCCCTTTTCCCCTTCAATTAATATTATTTAGAAATATTGCATGAATTTAATCCATTAATCCATAATTTTTTTGTTAGACCCCTCACCAAGATTTAGTTTAAGTGATGCTATTAGCTTCCATCCATTACTTCTTGTCCCACCTAAGAATGCTTCAGAGAGTTAAAGCCCTCTTCCCTGTGACAGCTCCTCAAATATTGGAAGACTATCATCACATCACCCTTACTGATGTTGGATGAAGATCAAGGAAAATGGGCATCAGATTTCAGGTTTTTAACAAACCTGAACAAGGAAAATACATTGTGTAAATAGCAAATGTGGAACCCTTTGCTAACCATTTTATAATTATTTAATAAATATATAAATGACTTTGCAAGTCTTTTTTTTAAAGTCAACATGTAAGGGATGACTTTATATGAAGAGACTGCATTTTATATTTTGGAGAGGTGCCGAAAGAAATTAAACTATTTACTTATGTTCCTCTGAGCAGTTACCTGTTTGAACAGCTGTAGCAGAGGTAAAAATCAGCTTCAGACCAGAGCCAAGGCTGGAGAATATACACTCTGAATTCTATATTTTTTCTTCTTTTTACTTCTAGCCTTCTGTTTGAAGCATGCACATGACCAACCTGTTTTCTCTTGCTGGTAATAATTTCTCTAAATTAAAGGTCACTGCAGTATTTCAAACCTGCCAAGGGTCTGTTGTTGTACAGGCCACTGTTATAAGAAATCTGGCTTTCAAATGTTAATACTTAGTGCCAAATTATACTGATGTAAAGATCTGAAAGTCATTTGTCAATCCAGAGGCCTTCTTTTGTTGGAATTACTCATTAGAAGAATAGGTTTTGCCTTAAGTATTTGCTGTAGGGAAGAAAGTGGTAGTTTATTTTATTTTTACAACAAGAAAGACAAAGCAAAAAATTCAAAATGCCAGTGGTTAAAATAAAGGGCGAGAAAGAAACTAACCTCTTCTAGGCTTGCTTGTGTTGTTTATTCCTTGCCCAGTACCTTCAACAAACTTGATCTTGCATTCTATAGCTACCTTATCCAGACTTCAAAAATCTCATGGTCATTAGATAGCAACAAAGATTGGAGTTTTTTTCTGTGTTTTTGCTCCCATGTCCAGTTAATGTCCAGATATTTTGCATAGATTGGTGCTGTATATAAGTGTGACAGGAAGGCAAGAACGAGGTTGATAAGCAATAAATAGATGTTACTTCTACTACTTCTTTGCTCTCCCCAGATCCTGAGTTGGCCATCATTTCAGGAGCAGCAGTATGCACTATGAGCTCTGAACAGCTTAGTAACACCCATGATGTTCACTCCTGGAAGTTTTATTCTTCTCAATCCTTTATTGTGATGTTATCTATATTACAAACCCTGATTCAACCATTACAAGGCAGCAAAGAGACACCAAACACTCTGAAATTTGCTGCTATCTAGTGTTTACTGCCCAAGTGGAACACTTAAGACAGAACATTTTTGACTGGTGAGCATTGCATGTACACATTCCTATATTCTAAACCAGTGGCTCCCAAAGTGGGTGGTACCACCTCCTGGGGGGCGGTGCGATGCCTTAGGGGGTGCTAAGAGGCAAGGGAGTCAGCAGGGAGGTGCTAAGAGGCAGCAGGGGGGCATTCGAAGCACGGGCTCCGCAGGCTCACCCCATTGAGCCCCTTGCACAGTGCAAGTCAATGGCATCTGTTTGCTTAAATGTACAGCAGACAGTGTAGGTTTTGTTACAATTACAGCAACAATAATATTTTAACCATTATAAACCTTTCATGCTACACCAGAAAAGTAAATTACATATATAACTTTTTTGCTATAAAAGTTACAGCAAGTCCAATTGATCAATGAAGTAACTGGTTTATTCAAAAGCTGTTTTGTTATGAGTGGAATTCTATAAAATTAGTCTAAAACAGGGGTGTCAAACTCATGTTATGGCAGTATTATGTGATGTATTGGGACTTTTCCCCCTTTGCTAAATCGGGCTGCTGCAGGGCCAGCACATGATGCAACTGGCCCATGGGATGCAAGTTTGACATCCTGATCTAAAAAGTTAAACAAATAATAAACTGAATTAACAAGCTCTTTACCACCCCTGAAAATAACTCATATGCTTCAGTCACGATTCTCCATAGGAAAAATGGGAATAAAATATTAACTGTGCCCATAAACCCATTATATGTAGATGCTACATATCTTCTGATAAGTAGGTGATAAGTGATAAGTATGGTGATAAGTCTTTTGATTAGTGCAGATTTTCCCAACCTTCTGCACTCCAGATTTATTAGGTTTAGGATTCCCATGCTAGGTTTCTACACTATATCTTGATCAGTGAATTAAGCCATCTTTTAGACTATATAATATATTGAATACTAAGCTGGTCAAATAAGAGGCAAATAAAATTAATTGTAGGATATTGGTTTACTTTTATCATTGATTGATTAATATGCCTGTGTTCTAATAACTTCATTTCATAAACTTAGACTACCTCTAGTTTGTTTTCATTCATGTGAACTTACTGGAGTTAATTTTCTAGAAGTGTCAATAAAGCAGTGGGAAAAACTAGTCTGGACTGTACTATCCTTTGCTGATTAATAGTTTGTTGTTAACTCCTTAACTATTTTGGTTAAATGCAGCTGTTGGAAAAGGCTGAACATCCTTTTCAGCATTAGAATACTAATGTGTGATTTCCTTCGTTTTGCTATAAGATGTGTGAACTTGACCATCTTAGCATTGTATGAATTCAGCCGTTAGAGTATAGCAATTAGAATGGTAAACTAAAATGGATAGATGGATAAATAAACAGACTAATTGAAAGATTATTCCTAGGACAAAACAGATTTAGTTGATTACTGTAAATAAAACCATTTGGAAGAAAACAATGATTTAAAATATAGACTAGTCTCCAAAGAATAACTTAGTCTTAAGCTAGAAGTTACATGTTTGCTTTAAAGGTCTGAGTTAAAGTTGCAGCACAAACTACTTCTGAAATTACCCTCTATTTCAAAAGCAGTTTGTCAAATGACTCAGAGAAGGAACTGTGTTATATCCATGCTTCGAGATCCGTGAATTCAAGAAGTCCTTTACAAATATTTCAGCAGAACTGATCAAAATGTTTTTCTAAACCAACAAAATGTATGCACTATTTACAACTTTAATTATGTCTTCTTTAAAAAAGTATATTTTGCAAAATTGCATTTTTGTCACTTGGATTTAATATTTTACTGTGGAATTGTACTTTTTTTTTTTTTTTTCAAATTATGCATTTAAAGAAATCAGGTTTTTTTATTTGGGCATTTTGCATACTGTATTATGAATGTTACATTATTGAATATACTTAGTAAGTGCACATGAGCCAAATATTGATCAGAGATATACTTTGTAATAAATTAAATTTTAGCTTCTTCCTTCTTTAAGCTGCCATTTTACATTATTCTTGCTCTTTGAAATAATTTCTCATTTTCTCTTTCTTTTTGTTCAAAAGAAACATACATAGTAAAATGAGCGATGTCAGTAACATAATATACTTTTCTAATTTGGAATGCTCCTTAAACTGCACTCAGAGGTATACAAAATGTTTCAAATTTGAAAAGATGTGACTTTGAAATTATTTTTTGTGAGACTGAAATAGGCTGTTCCAATTCCTCCTGTAAAGTCTGTTTGAAATTCAAAATGCTCTGCACTTCTCTAGTTACAAACGTTTAATCTCTAAGGATGTTACATTAAAACTTTTCTAACAATGTTTTTTTAAAGTTTATTTGGAATTGTGTATCATTAGTCTATCCCAGTCTCTTCCAGATATGTTGGATTGCAATGTCCAGTCCCTACCAATTATGCTAAAAAGTTGCTAAAATATTGAGAATGGAATTAAATATATTTGTAAGAGATAAGCTTGTGGAACACTGGCCTACATACAACATTCCTCAATAACGTCATGTAAAGCCAACAGAGATATTCATCCCTTATCCTTTCCATATAAAATAATGATATATCATCTGTTACAGGCTGCCGTGTGTTTATCTCTCACTTGACCTATTGTTAGGAATATGAGCTTCCTATTTTTCACTTAGTTTCAATCTTTTTTCCACAAGAAATTTTGGGCATAAATGAGACTTTCCTATGTTATGTATTCCTTAACAAATATATTTTCTTACTTCATACAAAATGAGTTAGTATTCTCTGATAGCAGGGCTAAGTTTATATCCTTCATTCAAGACAACTAAATTCTGAACATTTTTCTTTTTACTGGTAGTTTCTGCTACTAAATTTTTCAATCCTCTGGATCTGCTCAGGCGTATTTTCTCTGACAAAGGTTCTTGCTAAATTCAAATTCCTCACACACTTTTACATGTATTCCTTATCTGCTTTCCTTAATTCGATAAACTTTGATTTTGTGCCTGACTTATCACAGGCAATACATTTTAATCATTAAAGATGCAATTCAGTTTTCTACTGAATTCAATAGGAGTGTAACCATGTGTTCTGCTTTGCAGAAGACCATTCTCTTTAAATCCTTCAGCGTCATTTTATGGATGGCAGACTGTCTAGTCATCATTTGTTCTGTTATTCTGAGATGATATATTTTTGTTCAAATTTGCATAATCACAGACATTGGTGTAGTTTAAGAAATAAAGTGAGCTTTTGACTTAATTTGATGAAGCATAAATGCTGACTAGTCTTTTTACAGCCAAATGTATTTGAAGTTCTGTGGATTCGATCTCTCTATTATTGACTTTTGAAATGAATGAATCAAAATTGACTCTTGGTTGATTTCATAGTCTCCATATAATTTCTTTGGAAGCTTTAACGAAGTAGTTTATTTTTGTTTTCTTTTCTTTTCTTACTTCCAAATCTAGCCTGTAGTTCAGGTATCCCTGTGTGTATTCTTAATACCGTATATACTCGAGTATAAGCCGAGTTTTTCAGCCCATTTTTTGTGCTGAAAAACCCCCCCTCAGCTTATACTCGAGTCAGATTCCCCTCTGAAAAAAAAATGACCCACCGCCATGTGAGAATGCTCACTTCAGCCCCAAACCGCCCGCCCAGGGCTCCTGAAGGGCTTTCGGTATCCTCGGATGGCACTTCCACCGAGGGGGTGGGGGAAGCAAGCCCGGACCGGGAGGGCGATCAGGTGGGGCCGGGCAGCCAAGCGTATCGTGGGTGGGAAAGGACGGTTCCCCGGACGATAATGGAGGAGTCCCCCCCACCCCCTGCTGGCAAGAGGAGGAGACCCCATGGGCTCCTTCCTCAGGAACAGAACGAAAGCCGCGGGGGCCAATCGGAGCAAAAAAAAAAAAGGAGCCGCTTTGCACCTTGCAAATGCAAAAACCCCAGGATTTTGCATTTGCAAGGTGCAAAGTGGCGAAGGCAGATCGCGCGTGCTGGAAAGGGCTTGACTGTATTAGGGGAAGAGAGAGAGAGAGGGAGAGATCATAAGAACAGCTCTTGCTTTTTTCTTGCAAGGGAGAGAGTGACTCCTGCATCCCACTGTCATCATCATCATCTTTTGGGTTAGTGAATCAATTAAACCTTTCATGATAGTGAGATCGTTTCCCAAATTTCCCTTAAATCAGGGAAGAAATCAGAAACAAACCTTTGGACTGAGAATAAGCCTGTTCCTATGATGCCATTTTTGTTCACTGCAGTGTGAAAAGTGTGAAAAAACACACTTCTTTTTCTTCATCTTCTTGTTCCCTATTTACTGGTCTCTTTCAAAGAGGAAATTGTGAACATCAAACTTATTCTCAACTGTCCTAGTGAAAGTTTTTATTGGTATCTATTTTTATTTTTGAAATTTACCAGTAGCTGCTGCATTTCCCACCCTCGGCTTATACTCGAGTCAATAAGCTTTCCCAGTTTTTTGTGGTTAAATTAGGTGCCTCGGCTTATATTCGGGTCGACTTATACTCGAGTATATACGGTAAGTACTGTATTGAGTTTTTGACTTTCCAATTCCTATATCCAAAGCTTCTTTTGAAGAATGGCGGTATTCTTTGAAATCAATAGTGAGAATCGTGAAGATGTCTCTATTGCCATCTAAATAAAATTGCACATTTGCTATTGCTTCTTTCATGTTATCACAAGGAAATTGTCTCCTGGTATAGTGGTGAGAAGCGGGAAGGAACTGATATCCTACTTAATCCTACTACCCAGATAAATGGTTCCCAATATTGCAATATTATGTTTGGGATTGGGTTTTTTGTCTCTCTAGTCATTCCACCCATGTCCTCCTATATTTCTCCCTGCTTACAGTATTTTGTAAATCAATGGAGAGTCCAATGGGAGGTTTAACAAACAATTTATAACAAAGTTATCAGTACAAGTTAGATTGTGTGCTTTTTGGGGTGGAAGACAGACCCCTAAGCATTTTATGATTGCTACAATATCCAAGGGAAGTGGAAGGATTGGAAACAGTTGTAAATCAGCTAATAAGCAAAGGCTCAGCAAACATACACAAATACTAAGATATGTATTGAAAAAGAAATCCCATTGCTAAATGAAATTATATAAATCTACAACTATTTTGTATTCTTAAGGCCTTTTTTTTTAAGGATACTCAGCATGGGTCTTTTTTCATATATCTTTCTGAGTTTTCAGCTAGAAGTACATGGGTTCACTGGCTTTAAAGAAAAAGGTTTGTTCTGTTTGACTGACAGAGCTAGCATTTAGTGTGATTAGTAATGGTAATTTTTGTACTTTGCTTTATCAAGGTAAATGGGACTAACCCCAGGGGTGGGATTCAAATTTTTTAATAACCAGTTCTGTGGACGTGGCTTAGTTGGTGGGCATGGCTTGGTGGACATGTGACTGCTGGGTGTGGCCAACTCAATATCACTCACATCGAGGCACGTATCTCCTCGCCTGGCCTCTCATGATTGTGGGGATGCTGCAACAGTCGTAAGGGTGAAAAACGGTCATAAGTCACTTTTTTCAGTGCCATTGTAACTTTGAATGGTCACACTACCCAAGCAAAGTACCAGTAAAGGAGGGGAAAAAAAACTCCAGAGAAGTTCCTGAGACAGGAAGTCTAGTCCTGCCAAGAATGTAATAAGGGTCAACAGTTTCTGTAAGCAACACCAGAATGTTTCCTTCCTGCCTTCCTTACAGGATTAGGCCAGTAATTTCTTCTAACAACCAGTTCTCCGAACTGCTTAGAATGTTACCAACCGGTTCTAGCGAATAGGTGCGAACCTGTAGAATCCCATCCATGGACTAACCACCTTTCCAAATGCTTTTATTCATTTTTCACAAGTGGAAAACTTACAGCCTCTTGTATGAGTGACAGGATCCTATATGATTGAAATTTCTTCGATATCAGCTTTCTCCTGTTTGATTATAGCCTTCTCAAAGTTGGTTCCTGTTTGCTGACTGTTTTCAAATTCCAGATTGCCCAATTAGTATAGCCACTGAACTCTCTGAGAATATTAAATTGTGGAAAGTTGTCTGGTTATTAAGTACTATCACATATATTATTTGATATTTAATTTATAGATTATAAATTAAATATCAAATAATAATTAATAATCAAAAAAATTATTTTCCCCATGTAAGGACTTAATAGCCTAATATAGTATGTATTCAAATGTTAAAGCATAAAATTATAAGCAATATAATTTAAAATGATCCTGTTAAAGGAGATCCAGTTAATTTTGGTTGCCATGGCATGGAAAATTGTCTTTTAATACACCTAATCTAATAGTTTTAAGAGTTTGTAGATTTTATGTTTTCTTTAATACAATGCAATTTGTGGTTACATAAATTGAGAACAAACTCCATTCCTTACTAGCACTGATGATACTAGCTTGGGTAATGAAATGTCTGCAAGAAAAGCTCAAAAAGCAGAAATGTCCCACCCATATAAATTTATGGATATCTCCTCCGAAGATTGTTTCATTAAAGAATATGTCTAATGTATCTCCTGGCCCAAAGATTGTAATGAAGTTTTATTTGAATGCTAATAAAAGAATTAAATATTGATTACAGAAGAAAGCTACATAAAGACAACTAACAGACACTGACCACAAGCAGTGAGATACATAGTGTGAAACAAACATTTTTATGTTGTAACAACTGCGTAACTGAAAAGATGGATGGACATTTGGACACATTAGGAAACTTTTTTTTCTGAGAGCTGTAAATGATGATAAATTTAATATGCAATGTAGTAACAGGAAACTAACTGGCTGTGTTATCTAGGCAAATGACTGTAAAATATATTAAACAAGTGCACAATAGAGCCCAGGAAATGTTAATAATTTGTTGATTTCTTAGGATACATGCAAGGATTCATTTAATATATGACTATAAACCTTAAACCTCAAATCTGTTTTAATATCAGGTTTCATCAAGTACAATAATTAAACAAAGCTTTTCTGTGTATTTTTAAAACACATTTTTTTAAAAAAAAGCATTTCAACACTTTGTGAATACTTGGAATCTAAATATTTGTGCATTCATATACTTAGTATGAGTATAGAAATAATTATTTTAATTGAAACTATATAGCTCATATTGATGAAATGACTTGAACATTTTGTTCATTCTGCTGTTAATTGTAAGTTTTAAGAGTCTTAATTTCTCCTCTTATATTTTTTATTTTAAAATTGAGCTTAACACAGCACATGTATAAATATAGCATACTTGGACTGCAAACTGAAAACAGTGGTTCAATGATACAAATGATTTATGGATTATATACTGTGTTTTAATGTAATCTTCCCCAACCTTGGCACCAGGGTTATGAGCTAGCATGGCATCTCTTCCCAGAATTCTAAGTGCCACATAGGTTGAAACATTCTGAATTGTTTAAGACCAATTTCTAAAAGGCAACCAGGCTGAAAAAAAAAATAGTTTATGTCTTAGCATTATTTATGAACCTAGCCATTGAACTTTATTTGTGGTTAAAACAAACCATGATTTAATGTGATGATATGAACATACTGTTTCTGTCCCTGAAATTACTTCTAGAGCATTGAAAGCACATAGATTGGTTCTGAGCATATTTTGGTATGTTTAGAATTGTTTGATTTGATTTAGAAATCAATTCCATAAAGTACATGAATATTTTTAAATGAAATGCTAATTTTCATCTCAAAAGGACAGAGCAAAAAATGAATAAAAACTAGGAATTGCCTCAACAAGTGATTTTGGAATTTTTGAAAGGCAGTGAATGGTTATTACTGAATAGATTTTTTTCTTGCTTTTTAATTACCATCAAGGTGGTGTCTTTTTGACATGACAACATATCTTTATAACTTTGCATACCTCTGCCATGGAGACGTGATAGAAACGCCACCATTTCCCTTAGCAGCAAAATATTTACTCCAATACCCAAAGATTTTTGCACGCAAAATTGTTTTCTTTTGTTCTCTAACAACAAACTCCCACAGACTTTAAAATAGTAACTGTGAAATTCACAATAAATTCATTGAAAATGGAAAAATGGAAAAAGTAAAGGTTGTTTGAATAATTGAAATACTTGTTTAGATGGTTCCAGTTAGCATTCCTAATGTTTTTTTTAAATAGTGGCATGTCATTTTTAGTTTTTTATTTAATATTCGTGTAAATGATATGATCATTTGATGCATTTTATTCCAGTAATGCACTCCTTTCAATAACCTCTATTCTTTTGTCAGTTAACATTTTTATATCTGCCTCTTTCAATGCAATACACTTTTTTTGTCTTTAATCACAGTTCTTTTAACTTCAGCAATAAAAAAACAAATAAGACAATTTGTTTTCAATTGTATTTGAAAACTTACTCTAAAAGGCATAATCTTTCAATAAAAAGTTAATACTCAACAATTTCCTTTAAGTGTGCAACAATAATAGTGAAAGAGCTAAAATCAAATAATATGGTGTCATAATGCTTAGTTGCAACTGTTGTTATTTTTTTAAAAAAAAAAACATATAATGAAATAACCAATGTAGATTCCTGCACCCCCTCCAATTCATACTCTGGAATGGAGAAGCTATCCCACGTCTTAAAACTGTCTAGATTACTATTCTACTTAAATTTATTTAAATTTATTTTTTCTTACCCTTCACATGAAAAATTAGATGAACAGAGCAAGGAGAAAAAGTATAGCAAAATTGTTCCGAAGGCTCTTAACTGTAAAACAAGAGTAATATTTCTGTTCTAGTGAATGCATTTTTTAAAAATACCCTCATTTAAAAAGCCAATGATTGTTTAAAAGGACTTACTTAAGAATAGAGGTGGGAAGTGATAGAAATAACATGCTGGGTTTGAAATAGGAAACTTATTCTTAGCAGCTCATCACCAACTGAAGGAATATTTGAAGATAATTTAGACAAATCTAGAGGGGAGAATTAAGTGAAAAGAATGCTATATCTTGATCTTTGGAGTAATTGACTCTTGTCATTAAAAATATACTCAAAAAACATGGGCTTTTTCAGAATGGAGGCAAAATTCACAATAGCAGTGGCCACTGGTCAAAGCCCTATGATGAAGCAGGAAGGATTTCAATCATACTATTTATTACATGGCTTCATTTTTAACTTTCTGAGAATGTTTTTGTCAAAACTTACAATACCATTTTCGCACCAGCTTGAAAATGCATCCTTTTGATTTCAGTGAAGTTTGTTTTCACACAAACTTGATCAAGATTTGCTGAAACTGGGCGTTGATTCTTACCTGATAGCCTCTTCTCGTTGAACTGCGTAGAGCATCCAGAGAGTGGGAGGTGCTCCAGTCTCGCGTCACACAGGCTGAGCTATAATTGAAGGAACGCCCTCCTCCTCCACGTGACTGCTGCAGGCGTTCCCCCAGTTTTACGAAGACGAGGGGACAACAACAATCCTCTAACAGAACTGGAAAAAACAACTCTCAACAACAATAAACAGTATCATAGGCTGAAACAGAATGCCCTACCAGACGGAATAAAAAGGGTGGGGCTGGATGCTCTACGCAGTTCAACAAGAAGAGGCGTATCAGGTAAGAACCGACGCCCATTCTCCGTCGAACTGCTGCGAGCATCCAGAGAGTGGGACATACCAAAGCATGTTATCCTACGGGCGGGACTCCGTCTGGGTCGGAATTTCCTCTGGCTCTCTCGCCACCTGTTGAAGGACTCGCCTACCAAAGGAAGCCTCAGCAGAGGCATAAGTGTCAATTCTATAGTGTCGCATAAATGGAGATGGAGAGGCCCAAGTGGCCGCCCTACAGATGTCATGAATGGAAGCTTGAGTAGCCCAGACTACCGAAGTAGCCGCACTCCTGGTAGAGTGAGCGGTTACCCCACTAGGAACCAGTAGAGCTTGAGCCAGATAGGCCTTAGAAATGGTAGCCCTAATCCAGTGGCCTACAGTAGACGGGGAGACTTTGCATCCCATTGTCTTTGGCTGAAAGGAGAGGAAAAGAGACTCAGACTTTCTGATAGGCTGAGTTTGATGGATGTATATACGGAGAGCTCTGCGCACATCGAAGGTGTGCCACTGCTGTTCCTTCTCCCGCACGGGCTTTGGACAAAAATTAGGCAGGACCAATTCCTGTGCTCTGTGAAAAGCCGAATTGATTTTAGGCATAAACACAGGATCAGGCCGCAAAATCACTCGATCAGGATGGAAAACACACAGGTCCTTTCTGACGGATAGAGCTGCAATTTCAGATATCCTTCTAGCTGAAGTTATTGCTACGAGAAACACCACTTTAAGGGTGAGATACTGAAGCGAAGTCTCCCTGAGAGGCTCGAAGGGAGATTTAGTCAGCGCCGTAAGGACTTTATTAAGGTCCCAAGTCGGGTATCTGTGAACCATTGGGGGGCGCAGGTTAAAAGCCCCCCTGAGAAAGGCTCTGATACGAGGATGGTGGGATAGCGGCGCAGACGAGTCGCCGGAAACCACCGTCGAAAGAGCCGAAACCTGTCTTCTCAGAGTGTTAGGGGAAAGACCCCTGTCTAGGCCCTCTTGCAGGAAAGCCAGAATATGCACAATGGAAGGGGAGAGCGGGTCGATAGAAGATTGATGACACCATTTGGAAAAAGAGTCCCAGGTTGCATTATAAATGCGAGTGGTGGAAGGGCGTCTCGCTGCCATGATGGTAGTGATGACCTGGGCCGATAGACCCTCTGATCTTAGCTTTTCCCGCTCAACCTCCAGACGGCCAACTGAAGCCACTGTGGATCCGGATGGATGAAAAGGCCCTGGGACAGGGAGATCTTGTCCCGTGGAATCCTCCATGGTGGGGCCACCGACAGATTGCGAAGGTCTGCGAACCACGGTCTCCTGGGCCAATACGGAGCCACTAGGAGAATCTCTGCCTTCTCTAGAACCAGTTTCCAAATCACCCTTGGGATCAAAGGGAGAGGAGGAAAGGCATACAGAAGACCGGAAGGCCGAGGGCAACGCAGGGCATCGTAATTCTCTGCTCCATTGGTGGGGTAGCGAGAGAAAAATCTTGGTGTCTGGGCATTGTGCGGGGATGCGAATAGGTCTACCAGAGGCAGGCCGAAGATCGTTGCTGCCAGCTTGAACAGAAGAGGATGAAGGCGCCATTCTACTTGGTCCAACGCGGCCCTGCTGACCAATCTGTGTGAACATTGGAGGCTCCTGAAATGTGTTCAGCTCTGCTGGATAGAAGGTGTGTTTCTGACCATCGACACAGCCGCTCGGCCTCTCGCATGAGACGAAGAGAATGAGTGCCCCCTTGGCGATTGATATGCGCCTTGGTTGTGGTGTTGTCCGTTAGAACCAGTATGTGATTCCTTTGTACCTGAGGGAGGAAGGCCTTCAGGGCCAAGTACACTGCGTGGAGCTCCAGCCAATTGATGCTGTAATGCCCCTTGGCGGCTGACCAAATGCCCTGGGCTAAAAGGGAGTGCAGATGGGCTCCCCATCCGGAGAGACTTGCATCTGTAGTGAGCGTGACTCTTGAAGGATCCTTGAACAGATGGGCCCTGTTGATAGAAGGTCTTGTCCACCATAGAAGAGGCGAGGACTCTTGGAGGGACCTTCACCATGATATTGGAGTTGCTCTGACTGGAGCGTTGATACGGCAGAAGGAACCACTGCAACGATCTAGAATGCAAACGTGCCCATGGAATAATAGATATACAGGAGATTAGTTTCCCCAGTAGCTTGGATAAATCAAGTAAAGAGGCTTTACCAGACCGCCTAATGGACTTGACAGAAGTTTGTATGCTGACGAATCTATCGTGGGAAAGGAAAACCTTCTCCATCACTGAATCAATGACACTCCTAAATGGGCTATACGGGTGGAAGGGACAAGTTGACTCTTTTCCCAGTTAACAAGGAAACCGTGAGCCTGCAGCACCGAAAGGGTGGTGGCAGTGTCACGTGTAACCTGAGTTTGGTTGGCGAAACAATCAAAATGTCATCAAGGTAACAATGAAGCTGGATTGGAAAATGCCTGAGGTGAGCCGCTAGAGCTGCTAGCATCTTAGTAAATGTCCTTGGGGCTGAAACAAGGCCAAAGGGAAGGGCCACATACTAAAAATGCTGATTATTATAACAAAACCTCAAGTATTTTGAATGCGAGGGGAGGACAGGGATATGGAGATAAGCCTCGGATAGATCTACTGAAGTCATCCAGTCACCCTTTCTAATGCTCTGCAAAATGGATTGAAGGATATGCATTTTAAATCTATGTCGGACAATATGCCGATTAAGCCTCTTCAAATACAAAATGGGCCTCCAGCCTCCAGAATACTTAGGGACTAGAAAGAGGAGGGAGTAGAACCCCTCACCTCGCTGTGAGGCAGGTATGGGCTGGATCACCCTAATATCTACGAGATGTTTGATAGCTGATGACATGAGCTCCTGCTTGGTCGGGTCCCTGGAGAGGGGAGAAACCATGAAATGTTCCAGTGGTGAAGAATGAAATTGGAGAGAAAGACCGAATCTAATGGTGTCTCTGACCCAAACATCCGAAGTGGATGTTTCCCATTGGTCAGCAAAACATCTAAGGCGGCCGCCAATGGGATAGGAGGCGGGAGATCTATCTGGGTCTCCGGGACGCCCTACTTCCTGAACCTCTGAAGGGCCTCCTGTAGCTTCCTCCCCTCCTGCTTCTATCCCCTGAGTCACTTCTGTCTTGATAGGCCAGCCGAAAGAGGCCTGATATCTAGGGGAGAAGGAATGTTGGACGAAGGGACGAAAGGAGCCCCTCTGAATGGCTGGGACTTCTGGCTTCTGGTTTACGAAAAAGGGACGGTAGAAATTTCTTCTTATTACACGTCTCCATTAATAACGGGTCTAAGGCAGAGCCGGAAAGCTTCCCTCCCGAGATGGGAGCTGAGGCTAGCTTGGATTTATTTCTGACATCTGCGTGCCATTGTCGGAGCCAGAGCAGCCGACGGGCAGCCACGTGCGAGGATATGGCTCGGGCCGAGAACTTCACGGAGTGAAAGGTGGCATCGGCTGCAAATTCAGCCGCAGCCATGAGCTTGGCGATGTCCTGCAGGGCTCTGGTGTTGGAAGCGGGGACATGTTGCTTTAGTTGTTTAAGCCACCTTATGGAAGAGCAGGTAAAAAAGGAGGCAGCTGTGGCCGACTTTATGGCCCAGGCATCTGACTGATGCGCCCGCCGGAGCGCCAATTCCATACGCTTATCTTCAGGTTTAAGTGCCTCCAGAGCGTCAGTGGGATTGGAAGAAGAAGAAGCCAATCTAATAATAGGGTCGTCTACCTCCGGAGTAGCCAGCAAGGCTGAGAATTCCGGATCGAGATTGAAGAGCCTCTTGTCCTGGTTAGAAGGTGCAGGAGAGGGGCCTGTCGATGCCAGTTATCTTACTACGAGATCGGAGAATATTGGGGTGGGGGTAGGAATTACCTCAGTCTCAATGACCGGATGAGTGAATATGGAGTCTTCTTAACCCCCCAGAGCAGCAGCAGGAGGCTCAGAAGCAGATGCAGAAAGAAGACCTGAAATGTTTTTAGCTTTAAATAATAAGGATTTAAACAACTGAGGTTTGAACAGGCCCACCATAGCCGGTTGCTCAGGGGAAAAGCCTTCATCTTCAGGCATTTCCTCCTCCATGGGGTCCAGTGCAAATAGGGGCTCTGAATAATGCAGTGACCCTCTATCGGAACCTTCTTCTTCCCCTATAGACTGAAAGTCCCCTTCCTCCTCCACCAGGGCCTCCACACCCTCCAGACATGGAACTTCCAATTGAAGAGGTACCTGTCCCGGCTGGGAAGCCGACCCGGCGATAGGTCTAGTAGACACGGATGTAATTCTGGGTGCCATCCCCTGAGGCTCCGTCCTTGAGAGTTGCTGCATGCCTTCAGCGATCCCTTGACGGATGGCGAGCTGCATTCACTCCTTGATACTGTCTGGGATAATAGAAGAAGCCGGGTCCTGGCGTAGGCCCACTGCGGTTGGTATAAAGGTTGCCTCGGGGGCGTGAGGGGAATGGAAACTCTGTGTTGAACTACACCTGGAGGGGGAAGACTGTCCGGGCAGGGAGGAATGCACAGAAAGAGAGGGAGGAACCAGAGCTACAGAAGGCGAGTCCTTCGAATGTTTGCTAAATTCTTTCTCCAGAGCCTTATGACGCCTCAAGGCATCCCTTTGGGAGGCACTGGAGGAATCCTTGTCCTTTGCATGCAAATAGTGGGTCTTGGACTTGGCCTTTAAGGAAGGCCCACTCGGATTTCCCTCTGCCATGATACCAAGAATATAGGAGAGGCGGTTGGTGCGCCAAGGAGTTCGGCCTATTGCTCTAGCCGGTTTTCCTAAGGTTGGGCCACGTCCCCCTTTTGGAAAGGAAAAGGAAAAATTCCCTTAGCTATCTACCTACTAGTAACAGGTCAAGAATAATCAAAAAGAAATTTATTTTTTATTTTTTTATTTATATATATATATATATATATATATATATATATATATATATATATATATATATATATGTATATAGTTTTCTTAAGTTTTTGCGGGTACTTACATGTCTGGCATTCAGCTTTGTTCGGGTATTTTCCCACGTGGTGCTTTTAAAGTTGTAGCAACGTTTCAGCAGAATCTCATCTGCCATCATCAGGCTTCTGTATGGTGTTTGTCTTGAGTCAGACTTTTACAGTGGTTTCAGATTTAAATTTGGGGCAGCCTATTGCTGTGTCAGAATGGTTTTTTCTTCCTCCTGATTGGTTGAGAGTCTTGGTCTGTGTTTATTGGTCTTGGAGTGTGCTGTGTTCTGCTACTAATATCTTCTGTCTGTTTTTTTGGGGGGGGGGCTCTTTTTGTATCTTGATTGGCTGGCAACATTGTGTTACTTTATTGGAGGCCTTTAGTGCAGCTTGGCTTCGGGTAAATGGACGGCTATCATTAGTTAGGAAGCTGGGTTTCATCTGGGTGCCTGGTTGGGGTGTGTTTGAGCTGGAGGTATCAGGGGGGATCTGTTTGTGCCCAGGTGTTTGCCTGGCTTGTGGTATGGAGATTTTTTTGTTTGTGAGTGCAGGCTTCCAAATGATTGACAGCCTGGTGGAATCATCTCTTCTGTTCATGCTTTCTGGTCTTTTTTCAATCTCTATGGCTTCTCTGATGATTCTGTGGCTGGGATTTTCTATGATGGCTAGGGTTTTGGTGCCATTGAAGTTGATGTTATGACCTGTGGCTTCCATGTGTTGGACAAGTGAGGAAGTGTGTTCCAGCTTTTTGACTGCATTTTTGTGTTCATCCAGGCGGGTGCTTATTCTTCTATTGGTCTGTCCAATGTATGTGGCCGGACATGATGCACAATATATATATATATATGTGGGTGGAGCCTGAAGATAATCAAATTAGAAGGAAAACTAGTAAACAACTAGCTAAATAACAACAGTGCAAGAGGGGAAGCCAAATCCAACGCTGAGGCCAGAGAAAACAACAATAACCCCTATATATAAATATAAGTGTAATATCCACAGACAAAACAGGGGTTTGAGAAGGCCTCCTAAGGCAGCCTCCCAGCGAACTTGGAAGGTACGTACGTGCCTGCGTCTCTGGGTAAGTTGCGGGCAATCAATAACAAGAACCAACAAGGCACAGGAAGATAGCGGAGAATAACAGGGCGCGGAGCCACGGTATTCTCAATAAAATCAGGCTCCACACGTCCTTTCACGCTGAGGGCCTACCAGCAACCACGCAACTTCAACACGGTCAGCCAAAATGGCGCCGACCACGAGGCGTGCCTAAAATGGCCGGCCGTAGTGGCGCTAATAGTACAGAGACACACCAGCCCTTAAACGGAGGAAAAGGCGAAAATAAAGAGCTGGGAGAAGCAGAGCTTCTTCTGGTTGTGTTGGTGGGGGGAAGACGCAACGAAACGGCTGCTCCTGGGAGCACAATTTAAGGCTGGAAGGGGGAGCGGGGGGGGCAAAAGCTCCGACTCCCCCTAATTCCCCCCTAAAGGCGAAAAACTTGCCTGGCAGAAATTTGGGACCACACAATTAAGGCAAGGAACAAGGATTAAAAGAAATGCAAACCTGATACAAGAATTAGGCAATAAATCTGAAACAGCCAAGACACGAATCTAGCTGCCTGTCTGTCAAAGGCTGAGCTAAAACTGGGGGAACACCTGCAGCAGTCACGTGGAGGAGGAGGGCGTTCCTTCAATTATAGCTCAGCCAGTATGACGCGAGACTGGAGCACCTCCCACTCTCTGGATGCTCGCAGCAGTTCAACGGAGAATATGCATAAGCTCAAGATCTATACATAAAGTCTTTGTTTTCTTTGTTGTCAAAATTTTCTTATTTTAAAATTGAAATCCATATTAAAAGTCCTTTTACCCCTTACAATGAGCAACAGAAAGGCCATGATCATATTGAAAATGTCCATATGTATTAGAATTACAAAAAATCCTGGTCAAAATGCCAAAGCCTCTGAGCAACCCAGATGTTGAGAATCCAGAAATTGACCAAATTGAACCTTTGCAAGATCACAGACTTTGCAAACCAGACTTGTCTTTGATGTACTCAATAAATCTTCAGTGAAGATTAAATTACAGGTTAGCACATGATCTGAACCCACCCATTATGTCTTGGTATTAACACCACCTTTCACAAATGAAGCAAACAAGAACTTATTTTCCCATCTTGTGAGATCTGGATGTGCCTTTAAACTCCTGCTTTAGTTTTGTTTTTTAAAAGATTGATGGACAGGGCAGAGCAGAACATTCACCTATGACTCTCACATCTCCCAAGTTTGTAACAGAACTTTTCATCCCAGTAGGCTTAAACAGAACAAGATGTGACCCATCCAGGAATCATTCTGTGATTTATTGAAGTCCTGAAAGAAAAATAGCAAGACCAGTGCTTTTAATAAACTAAAAAGGAATAAAGCTGAAATCAGGTATCTGAAAACCAAGATAGCGTACATTCTAGTCCTGCCTTAGGCATGAACACCAGCTGAATGACTTTAAGCCAGTGATGGCTAATCTTTTTGCCAAGTGCCCAAAGTATCCCCAAAATTCAATACGTGTGTCCCCTGCACATATGCCTCAGGCCCCTGTGCATGCGCCTGCATCTCCATGCATGTGCCCTGCCCTGTGTATGCGCCCACCCCCCTGCACATGCGCAGCAGAGACTTGAAGACCAGCTGGCATGCGTGGTGGAGCTCAGCTGGGGCAATGGCTCGCATGTCCAGAGAGAGGGCTCTGTGTGCGACCTCTGGTACACATGCTATAGGTTCACCATCACAACTTTAAGCCAATCACTTTCTTTGAGGTTGTTCTGGAGCAAATAGGAGGCAGAAGGAATATTAGGTATGTTCATCACCTAGAATTATTCATACAAATATACAGTAAATGTGGGATAAACAAATCTTTAAAATAGATACTTCTAGAAAAATACAATAATGTAACTGCAAAGGATGTATGTAAAGCCAATCAAAAGTTCAAAATTTGTTGTATCTTGTTTTGGGAGGAATGATGTAATTTCAACCAGTTGCTAAGCAACCAGTCATTAAACAAGGAAGCTATGAAAAAGGCCACACTTTTTGATTCATAGAATCATGCCAACTGATAGAAAGATAATTAAAAATAATAATGTACGTGTGCCTACCTAAAGGCAGTAAAACCCAAAGCACTTCATTACTCCATTCATATTTCATTTATATTTCAAGTTTTTGCTGAGTTATACACATACGCTTTCCTTCCCTAAATTTTATCCTTACACAAATACTTATAAGGAAAGTTATTGATCCAAAATCACTCAAAGAACTTTATGCTAAGCAAATTTATAAAGCTGAAACCTAAAAAGTTGTATCACATTGGTTTTCTTTTTTTAAAGTAGTGGCTGTGCATTACTGGTGGTAAGAATCGACTACTAAACAGATATGAAACAGTTGCAATATCAATAGCAGACGTATATACCATAGTGCTTTATAGCAATCTGAATAGTTTACATTGTCAGCATATTACATTCTGGGTCTTCATTTTATCAACCTCAGAAGGATGGCAGACTGAATCAATCTCGAGCCCAGTCAAGATCAAATTCCAGGCTGTGGGCAGAATTTGCCTGTAATATTGCATTCTAACCACTGTGCCACCAGGGCTCTGACATTTTGCATTTAATGGTCATTATGTAGGATTGAGTTATCCTTAGAAAAGGTATCCTACCCAAAATTTCATAAGCTATTTGTCCTCAGTTGCAGTGACAACTTTAAAGTAACGTACAAGTGTCACTCCATGTAGCTTCTTTATATACACTGGAGATTGTCATTATGTCCTTCATCCTTAGCCAAGAATATACTTGGTTGACCTAACCATAACCATATCATATGCTTATTCCCAAATTAAATAACTAGCATAGCAGCTCTTCCATATTCTTTTTAGAGGTATTAAGTTTAAATGCCATGATAAAAATTAACACTAAGCAAAACTCCATTTTGAAAGCAAACACAAACTATTTCCTGATCAATCATCTTGGAAAACAAAACAGTATCTGGGGCCAGGACTCACATTCGAACAAACAAACAGTGAGTTTCCATATAATGAAAATGAGTATTGCTTTGATTTTAGGAACTAACTTGAACATTGATTTTTTAGAAAGTAGCTTAAGAGATAGTTATTACTTATTTGAAGGACTGATTGTAGGGGCAGAAGCAGCTTTCAATTTCTGCAACTTTATTATTTTGTTTTCATAAAGCAGGTAACAGCATTGTTTTGGTTATGTAGAAATTTAAATATTGGCAAACCTATCAAGTATGAAAACTGGCATTAAACTTTAATTGCACACTTCCATGTGGACCAATTGATTTTAGTTAGTTTGTACAGATATGACTGAAGGCATCCTTTGTTTTGCAATCTTTAAGTTGTCAGAACCTTCAGGAAAAGAGAATTGTAATTCTAGGATCAATAATAAGAGACAGATATTGTTGGCAGATATTGCTGTGTATTATTTTTAAGGAAATCATGACACTAAACAGATGAGGAAGAGGGGGAGGAACTACAACTGTTTGCAATCATACTTACTAAATTTTGTTTTCTAGGTATATTGACAAATGGCAGAGAATAACAGCTCTGAGACACAGATTAACCAAATGAAGTGTAATAGACTGAAAGAATTCTGCTGTGGATTCTATGAGATATATTTGGACTGAAGCATCTGTACTGTTATATCTTCATGTAACTGGCAATACTGTAAATCAGCGCCAATTAATCAGGTTGAAAGTTATATTTTACAGAACGCAAGCATCAGGCATATAACAGTTAAACAATTCACAGCAATTTGTAGTATTTTCTATTTTCTTCCAGCATTTACCTTTAACTACAAAATTAGGATCAGAAAGATACCATTTTCCCTTCATTCCACAAAATTAAAATTATGATTTCCTATGTAGCATTCTGTAATCAACTGATAGTTGTCCAATATATTATTTCAGTTTTCTTCATATATTTTTCAATCACTAGCTCTTACCCTGTTACAATTGATATGTCCCATCTGCATGTTTATAATTAATTTGTGATGTTTTAAGATTGTTTGGTATGTACCTGTTATCCAAAGGTATGTACCTGTTATCCAAAGCTAATGATTTCAAAAAACCTGTAGTACAGGTAAAAACATTAAGTATTGCCTTAAATGTAAGTCTTCAATGATTCTACCATTCTTCAGATTGAATCTGCTTTGTAGTGTTATGTTTTGCAATAACCAATTTTGAATAAATTTATAGGGAGAAAAAATCAGTGTAAGAAAATCAGTCAGATATTACAAAAAAAAGTTATGCATTTACTTGAACATGTTTCCACTGAAGTAGCATTCCCTTTGAAAAGAAAAGTATTTTAACATTTCATAGACATTTAATTCAAGGACACAAACAATGAATCCTTTCCTTGTTGAGTCATATATGTTCTTAGCTTACCAGTAATTCAAGTATATTTTATATACTCTTGACATCCTTCTCTTTTTTAAACTGGGAACAATAGAAGAAGTGTGTAGAGTGCTGGGTATGATTATAAGCTAGGAAGGTTTTCTAAAGTTGCCGCCTTGGTTCTGATAGCAGAAGTAAGCCAGACAATTAAAGTACCCGTGATAGGAGTGAACTTTGCTGTACTCTATTTGTGTGAAATTAAAAAGGTAAAGGTAAAGGTTCCCCTCACACATACATATTAGTCGTTTCCGGTTTTAGGGGGCACTGCTCATCTCTATTACAAAGCCGAAGAGCCAGTGCTGTATGAAGATGTCTCTGTGGTCTTGTGGCCAGCATGATTAAACAATGAAGACGCATAGAATGCTATTACCTTCCCACCAGTGGTCCCTATTTTTCTACTTGCATTTTTACATGCTTTCAAACTGCTAAGCTGGCAAAAGCTGGGACAACAGGAGCTCACTCCATTACGTGGTGCTAGGGATTCAAACTGCCTAATTATTTTATGTGTAGATAAAGGCAGATGGACATATAAAATATATAAACCTACAACTTACCACTTGTCTGGGTATCTGAAAAAGACTTTTAAGCTTAATTTTTCAGTTTGAAACTCACATTCCTTCCATTCAGGGAGAATAAACCAATCCATTTTCTGTGTATCTTCTGCATTAGTGTTTCTGCACCTTGACAATTTTAAGAAATGTAAACTTCATCTCTCAGCATGCTGGTTGGGAAATTCTGGGAGCTGAAGCCCACACACCTTAAAAGTTACAAAGGCTGAGAACACTGTTCTACATAATTACTTTCTTGATAAACTGTAAAGGTTAGGGTTCTCAAAACTAGAACAATGACAACCTTTGCTATAGGTTTATAAAATTACTTATGAGTTTAAATAATAAATCCATGACTAACCTACTCAAGAAATCATTTGTTTTCTTTTCCAGCAGTGTAAAAATATAAAGCAATTTAAAGATCTAGTTCGAGAAAACAATATATTTATAGCAACAGAATATTTCTTCTGATAATCTTATTTAACAAGGTTAAATAAGTGTTTTTGGTTTTATACTAGGTTACCCATGCCCCTTTGCTCAATGTAGTCCTCACCATTATGACTGCATGGCAAAATAAGAAATATTTTTCTCTTGTTTCAATCATAAAAACTAGCAATTTTGTATATTCATTTGTCATCAACTTTTTTTACATGACTTCATTTCCACTAAAAGAAGCAGTTTTGTTTTGCAGCTAAAATGGGTTGTAAATCAAAATATCAATACAAAATCAATTATACTGCACTACAAATATAAAGTAAACATGGAAAACACATTTACTTTCAGCTGTAGAGATACAGCTAAAGCATGATGTGGGATTAGGTAGGAAGTACCCACTTCAATTACTTATTTCTGAAGAAAAAGAGTTTGCTTTGCAAATGTATTAAATACCAAATTTCAGTTAATGAAATTTGAAAATTTTGAAAAACACTTCTTTAACTATTACTAGATAATATTAAGAGATCAACACTGTAGGAAAACTATGCTTAAAATAGCAAGTTGCATTATATTTGAAATTGACAGTTATTCAAAAGCAAACAATAACAATAGTAAAATATATAACATAATCTCAACTTTTATTTATAGAAAACAGAAAACAATTTGTATTCCATCGGACATATCAATTTACACAAATGAAACACCATTAGATGCTATGTTGTTTCCATCTTGTAGCAATGCTTTTCCAGTTCCGCTCTGAAAAAAGACATTTAGAGTCATAGAGTTAAATTATGAAAAATAGCTACCTGGTATTTTTTTATTATTAAATGACTTGAAATCACATTAAGTTTATAAATTGGTTTAAATCAATTAAATGTCTCAATCTTATGAAAGTTACTCAATTACTCTTATAATAGTTATCCAAGCAGATATAAGGTTGAATGCAATCTTTAACTTCAATATAATCTCCAGGTTGTGGGCAACATCCCTCCAAGAACCAGGGAACAATGGCAGGAAGGAACTATGTCTCAATCTTCTTGGAACTTATCTGGATGGTTAATGAGAAACAAAGCTCTATCCTACTTTTTATGAACCGAGCCATGGGCAAATTGACTTCATAGGAAACCAAAATTCCATATACTTCATTTAATACAAACTAAAGCACAACTTAAATACTATTTATACTTTACCAGCTCGATACCTGTACTTCACTACTATGAAACGATGTGGTTAGGCTTGGTTTTTGTGGAGGAAAATAAGGGGAAAAAATTCTGCCTCTGCCTTCCAGCATCCATTGGTATTCATCTGGCTAGCATCCTGTCAGTGTGTGAGACTGTTTGGAAATTGAAATAGTATTTGCTGCGTGACCAAGGAGACAGCAAGGAACCTGGGCATGGCTTAGCTCAACTGTTCTGTACTAAAGCTACTTGATGCTGTGAAACTAAAACTGAAATTCCTCTCTTCTGCTTGTATTTTGCACTTGGAACAGATTTCTTTTTGGGTGGGGAGGGGAGTAGAACTCCTTAGCATAAGAGTGTGTTAATAATAATATACAAAGTAGTAATTTTCTGGTGGTCATTTCAAAAAATCCTTTCTTAGTGAGCACCTAGAACAGTGAGGAACATACGTGCCAAATTTCAAGTTTGTAGGCTTTACGGTTCTGGAGATTTTGTGATGATGAATGAGTGATATTTCACTTTTATATAGAGAGATTTTATTCTCTTAAGCTATGAAATTAATTTATTAATCATAGCTTACCATATCATCAAATACAAATAAAGTATCTTAAACAGAAACATTTTCAAACTAGATTTTTTGAAGTTAATATTTATTATCCACAAGATTCAAGTTAAACCTTAGCAAATATATTTTATCTATAATAGAAATTTATTGTAGTGCTAGAAAAGAGCGAATAATGTTTATTTTATAACACATCAATATTAAAAGCTATATCTAAACAAAATTAAGGTTTTATCAGTAATATAAGTTCTATTATCACGTGCCATATAATAAATAAAAGTTAAAAGGTATTTTCAATGCTTCGAGATATAATTCTTGTTTTAAGGGTAACCTTAATATGTTTTCATTATTGATATAAACTGAATGTTTTTGATGTACCTTAACTGGTTAGAGAAATCATCTTCCACATTATCATCATCCCAATTATCTTCCCACACATGTGCATCTTCATCTTCATCTAAACCAGCCCAGTCTAAAGCAAAAGCAATGAACAATGCTTCAATATATAATTCATGAATTTTAGCAACTTTGGATACATTTATAAATCAAAATTTTTAGTTTCCAACAGGTATAGTATTAATTTTGGTATATGATTAAATTAAAAATGAATAAATTGTTTAAAACTGGTAAATGATGCATTTGTTTTTGTTAGCAATGTTATCAAAGATTATCAAGTTCCATCATGAATAGATATCATTTAATACTTAGATCTGGGCTAGAGGCAAAAATCATGGTTTGTAAAAAAGACTGCAGTCAAATACTATAAATGCATCACTCACTGAGTGATGTTCTCAAAACCTGGCCGATAATTTACAGCCACTGATACTGTCAATTTATGAGTTTGGACCAGCCTTGTTTAATCTATAAAAAATGAACAAGTTAAGTGAGAATCAAACAACCCATTTAACAAAATGGGGCAGGGAAATGAAATAAAGCCATAAAATAGCAAACCAGATTCTGCCTAAATAAAGATCACTTATGAGCGCCTAATTTAAAACCAGCAATGGTAAACATTAGGAGAAACTAAGGGTTTTGAATCCTGACAGATGCCAAGGAACAATGAGAAGTCAGTTATTCTGTAGGTATTGCTTCAATATCAGTTGGAATTATATAATAGGAAGGAATTTAATGCCTGATGTGAGTAAGTTGCACATCAGGCCTTATGTTTGCAAAACAAGTGAGAGCACAGACTCTTAAATAGTATGCTTTTCTTCTAACTGACTTTCATACTATCAGCATAACTATATAAATCTGAAATGCACAATGAGAAAGGCTGATAAGTGAATAATTTTATGGTGCACATCAGATTTGGTACTAACTGCTACTGATTACTAAAATCAAAATAGTCTATTCAAATGTTTACCTCCACTATTCCCATATAGCACAAAAGCAGTGTCTAGTCTTAGTCCTAACAATAGCGCTATTTGAAGCAAAACACTAGAGTTCCTGAGTCAGTTCACCAGATTTGCAGATAAATTATTGCAACTTTATCCAGTAGAGCTTTTCAAAAGACAAAACTTATGAACTGTTTTAAGACACTGACATTTTATTTATTAAAAGTTATTTCATACATCAGTGCATGCACACTTGGGCAAGACAAAACCTTATATAGCATAAATCCTTTTATATTTTGAAACATGCATTGGTTTGGTACAGATATATTCATACATAATTCTGGTTTTCAGATTAAGGAGGAAGTCTCAGATTATACAGTTTCTTTGCAATGTTATTCTACTTTTCACTTTATCACAGCTCAGATTCTTAGTTCTGCTTAACAATATTTTGTATTTAAGAATCATAAACCAGAACTAGAGATTAATTTCAAATTGTATTTGATGTCTGTGGTTTAAAGAAAACATTACAATCTTAACTGAATTTACGGGCTTTTTCAAAAAAAGACAAAATTTTTAATATTTAAATGAAATGCTTAATCTATAAACCAGGATTGGACAGCTTCAGAAAAGGGCCATTCAAAAGAGAATTTCCTCTACTAAGTAAATCAATTCCCAAAAGACCCAATACTGATTATCAGTTAACAGTTACTGTTATTTTGATAAATTCATAAAATTCATTACATTATACTTTGATTCAAATATTATACTTTGTTTAATAATGCCATGTCTAAATAAAAAAACTGAATTATGGTTATATATAATTGTAATTTAATAATGAATCCCAAATGTACATCTCTGGAAGTAAGAAATAAACACTAGTAAGTTTTTCTGGACCAAGAAACCACTGTAAAGTAGTAGGAGCAGCAAATGGCTAGCCAGCACACAAGTTAAATTTACTCCAAAGAAACTGAATAGAGTTAATATTACTTTCCAGTGTAGTATTTAATAATTGTCCTCTGACATATTAAAAACTTCAATTTAATAATAAATCTTGGATTATATTTCAATAAATTGAGGTTTTTGTTCTTTAAAGTTATAACTTAGTCAAGTCTAACAGGCGTATATTTCATTAAGTACTATAATTCTAGCTTTAGCTTAACTGGACTACTGAAAATATTATTGGAAATTAATAACATGCTAATGGAATATAATGAAAATAAAATGCTTTATTCACTTTTTATTGAAAGACAAAATATAGCATAAAACTGTAGCTGAAACATTTGTCTCAGAGTGTATCACCTATTTAATGTATGTTTGAATTTGAATGCAGTTTATTAACTCACATCTTCGGGGAAAATATATTTTATTGAAAAAATATTTGTAAAAAAGATGCCTTCAAGAAAATGCATACAGATTTGTGGTGACACATACTTACCATTCTACATCCCATTACACACTAATTTTCTAGACAAAAATAAAACCAACAAGGATTTTCCAAGATGGCAGAATTTTCCTAACAACTTTGGGTAACACAATAACGTATAGTGAAGATGGCTTTCTCAAAATATAAGACCAGAGGCATAATCAGTATATTTTATATAACTTGCAGCATTTGAATATGATTTGTCTAGGAATATTATCACCCCAAATTTTAATCACTATTAAATCTGTTTCACAACAAATTGGACTATATCCATTTAAAATGAACATTCATCTTTTCAAAAATAAGATAGTAAGTCTCTTGTTTATGTAACACACCCCAAATATGCTTTCCAAAAAAGCAACTGGCCTTCCTTAGTATTGAAAACTTTTTGCTTCTCATCCAAAAAACTTCTTTAGTTCCGAGGTGAAACCTTTCAAAAAAAAAAAAAAAAGGAAGTCCAGTTGTTTTTTGGAAAAGCATATTTGGGATAACCATGACTGGATGATTAAGAATCTCTATAGGTGTTCAGCAGTATGCACTGATATACAAACACATACACACACACTGTACACAGCTCTCTCTCTCTTTCTCTCTGTTGTGTTTGAGAGATTTATCTATTATTCTAAAACAAAATTGTTTACACTAGTTTTAAAAGAAATAAAGATTTTGAAAATAAATTCCTTGTGTTAAGTACTATTGTAGCATAACAGAATACCAAAAGCAGAGCAAATCAATTTCAGATTGCAGAATATAGAATTGAATAACATATTACTTCCTACAATGTAACTTTATTAAAAATCTTATTTTTGAATGTTTTATTATACATTAACATATTTTTTCACTGCAAAACTAAATCATAGCTTCCATATATAAATTGCGAATTTATTTAATTTGCATCAAAATTATTGCATCTGAAGCTTATCACTTCTAATAAACTGAAGGTCTTCTTACTATTAACTTTGAGATACCAAACCTGTTTATATATAAAACAATATTTTACACCCAGTGAATCCATAATATATAAGGAGCACAAAACAGTTTTAAATTAAAACATGGGAAGTGAATGTATTTTAATCCAAAAGCCCCTCTGCAATTATATATATTAATAAATACATAGCATTAGAGTAAGAAATTTCTACACTGTAAAATCATATACTTAAATGATACCAAAAAATCTAACTGGAATATTTGCATTCCCTTAAAGAAGTTGCTAAAAGCAAAAAAGATCGTCATTCTTTAGCCATTGTCAATTACTTAAAAAAAAACCCTGTGTGATGATTATGCTACATTAATTTACAATAAATATGTGTGAATCCTACCTTCATATTCATTATTAACTGTATATTACTATTCAAATCAAAGTTTTGATACGACACGTGTTACAAGCACAACCCACCCACTTACACTCCATCGTTTATGCCAATCAAGGCATCCTTTGGAGCACAAACGGCTTGCTCTGCACTCGATCCAATAAATAGTATGAGGGGTCTTCCCTGATACCTTTTAAACCCAGTTTCTGCAAATGAAAACTCATCTATTCTTTTTTTAGCAACCTAGAGAAAGCCAAGCATATACATGTGTTTCTAAAAATCAATTTTCCAGATGCAGTGAACTATCATTCCCAGAATCCCCAGCCAGGTCGTCCAGGACTACGGCTAAAATTTTCACATGTGAAGAACTCCAAGTGGCGTCTCCGTTTCGGAAAGAACGAGGCCTTCTTTCGCCCCACGGAAAGTTTGACTTCTTTTCTGACAAGAGAAAGGGGCGCGCGGAGGCCAAACCCTCGATGACAATGCCAGGAGCCGTTGGCCTTTTTTAAGGATACCGCGTGGAAGAGGCAGCTCCTCGTGGGGAACGAGACAGGAAACGTGGAATAGAGGCCTGCTTTGGCAAAAGGGGTCCCGCGATCTGGAGCCGTCCTGCAGTGTCGGCTGGGGAGGATAGGTACTATAGTTTCGTCTCTGGAAGCCAAGTATTGGGAGGCTTTCAGGCCTATCCGCACCCAGACCAACGAGGCGCAGACCCAAATCCGCGTTAGTTTTCCCTCCCCGTTTTTCTAACCTACCTTCGGCAGGAAACTCCTCGAACTCGTCGTCTTCTTCCAGAAGTCCCAGATCCACGGGTTGCTTCTTTTCCGACATCATCGGCCTCGGCCTGCTCCTGCCGCTCTAGAATACTCCAAGGAGTCCCACTCTACTGCTCCCCGCTGAGAATGACGGATAGGCAAGCGCACAGTGGAAGGCGCATGCGCCTTCGACGCGAATAGGACGCATGCCGCTCGTCATTCCTCCCCTCCCTTCCCCCAATCCACAAGCTTGAGAACTTTCTCAACCTTCTTGGAGAAATAGAGGGAAGAAAGAAACTAGGAAGAAGACAAATAAATCATTAAATAGACGATAAGCCAAATCTGCATTTCTTGATTTGCAACATAGGTTCTTCTCCGTTTCTCTTTTTGTTCGCTTAACAATTCTGAAATAGATTTTGTTTAGAATTGTTCAGAATCTTTATTCCGGGATTGTTTACAGTTCTGTTTAGTAACACGTTTTGTAGCAGATTTGCTATCATTCCCCAAATACAGGAATGAATAAATTAGAAGTTGGTATGATTAGAAGTCACACTTTAGTCTAAAATCTAAGGTTTTATTGCAATCTTTCATTCTGTTTTAATTGTTGAGAATTGTTAATTCTTAAAGATGGATGGCTGTATGTATATATGTAGGTATCTATGTATATTAAATATACAAATAAAAAATAGGGCCCTCCATTTTAAATATTTTCAAAAAAGTAAAAGGATTTCTGAAAGAGAAAGCTTGTCAGAGCAAGATGAAAATTCCCACTTTAAATTTTTTTACCCCTTGTTTGTTTTTGCTGTTTGCTGTTTTTTTAAAAAAAAATCTCAGTTGACAAGTTAGTTTTGGTATCAGTAAGATAGTCCTGTAGACTGAGCAACAAACTTCGAAATCTTGATTCCACAGTGCAAAAGCAAGTGCCTGATTAGTATGAATCACAATAAAATAGGACATTTTCTAGATGAATTTTTCTCCTTTAACCACATAATTAAATTTCACCTTTTTGATGGAATGCATGTTTGTTTTTAATACATGTTTTATTAATTTTTTACAACAAATACATAAAACATAGGACATAACATAAAAACATCATCATTCTTCATAAATTTACAAGCAGTGTATCAGTTGGTTTACCACTCCTTTTTGTGCATCCATTTCATAGTCATCATAATAATTATGTTGCATAATAACTCATATCATCAATCAACAACCATATATCCCAATATCACTATTGAACAATCATTTGACTGTAATTTAATTCATACTTAAGCGAGATAACTATAGTTTAATTTATTTTATAACAGATCATAAAATCATACCAAATCTATCTTAATAAAATATTCTTAAAATATTATCAAAACCAAAAAGAAAAAAAAAAGCATATTCGTTATATCCTAGGTTTCTAAATATTCTATTATTATATTGTATTATCTAACCATTGATAAAAAAGATCCCAAACTTGTTTATCTTCTTGTTCTCTAATTTCAAATGTCAATCAGCATTTCAGCACATTCCAATATTTTCTTAATGATTTCTTCCTCTAATGGTATTCTCTCACTTTTCCAATTTTTAGCAAATACAATCCTAGCCGCTGTTAATACATTTACAATCAAATATTTTAAATTTTTATTATATATATCAGGTAAGATTCCCAATAAAAAAATCTCCGGTTTCAAGTCTATATGTTTTTTGTCATTTTTTCCAACCATATGCGAATTCTAGTCCAGTATTTCCTGGCCTCCTCACAAGTCCACCACATATGGTAATATGAACCAGGAATCTGATGACATTTCCAGCATTTTTCAGATTTGTTCTTAAACATTCTTGCAATTCTTGTCGGGGGAAAGTGCTACCTATAAAACATCTTATACAAATTTTCTTTATATGTTGTTGACATTGCATTTTATAATTTTGAGACCACAACTTTTGCCATTTCTCTAAATCAATCCCATATCCAAAATTCTTCCCCCAAGCAATCATTGTTTCTTTAACTTGTTCTTCCTCCCATTTAATTTCCAACAAATAATTATATAATTTTTTGATCACTTTTTCATCAGTACCTGTCTATATCCTATCTAAGTCAGTCAATTTATCATAGAATCCTTCCATTTTAGAATCTTTAAGATACCTTGAATGTATTTGCGCATATGAAAACCAATTCATCTTTGTTCTGTCCCTAATTTACATACTCGAAATCCCCGCGCTTTGATTGGCTAAAGCGCGGGGATTTCTAATTGGCCAGGCGAGCCGCGCCGATTGGCCCGTTGAAAGTCTCCCGTGATTGGCTCACTCCAAGAGCGGGAGACTTGAAACGCTGCCATTGGCCGTGGCCAATCCTAGCCGCGGGCTTTTTCCTTTTCGCCGGTTCGGTTCTCAACTTCAAAATAAAGAGCTTTAAACTAAGTCACCGACTCCTGGCGTCTTTTGCGGACACGACACTGGCGACGAGGATGGGATCCAGACCCTGAACCGAACCCCGTGTCCGACAAGAGCCAGACTTAGCACCGAAATGGCGAAAATCGCACCGCCCGCCCCCTTCAACCCCGCCACCGAGGACTGGGAATCGTTCTCAGACCGATTCCGCATGTACCTCGAGTGCACCGGAATGAAGGACGCCCCGGGACCGCTAAAACGCGCCGTTTTCCTCACGCATTGCGGAACCGAAATATTCCAGATGGCCAAAGCATTGGCCAAGCCGGCCGACGCAACCGCCATGGATTGGGACGTCCTCGAACCTATCCTTCGGCGACATTACGCCCCCGAGGTCCCAATCCTGATCCGGTGCAACGAATTCTACCGGCGGGACCAGAAACCAGGCGAAAAACTGAGCGACTTCGTCGCCGAGCTGTGGCACCTAGGAGGGCTCTGCGAATTTGACGGCCTGAATAGCCTCCTAAGAGACCGATTCGTACTCGGCCTATGGGACCCTGCGCTCCAGAGCCGGCTTATGGCTAAGGGCGACATCAGCCTAGCAGACGCCCTCACCGCAGCCGCAGCCACAGAAGCGACCCGCACTTCCGCTGACAGCATGCGAAAACCAGACGCAAAGGGCGGAAACAACAACCCGGCGAGGTCGGCCGACCCAAAAAATGAAACAACCGCACACTACGGCGATTTCCATTCTACATCCAGCACGTCCGAAGACGAAGAAGACATACATCGAGTCCAGACGGGGCGCGGCGACCAACGGAACCGAAGAGGTCGTAGGTTGAGGACCAACTGTGCCGGCTGCGGCGGCGACCACCCCAGATCAGAATGCCGATTTTTTGACTCTATCTGTCGGCATTGTGATAAAAGGGGACACATCGCCCGGGTTTGCCGCCAAAAGAAGACTCGCAGTCCACCCAGATGGGACCAACACGATCGTAAAAGAGAAAGCCCACCGCCCAGGACCAGAGATCGCCAATCGGACAGCCGGTGGGACCGAATCCAGCGACCATCGAGAGGCGGCGACAACCGGCGCAAGGAAGAAACCCACCAGACGGTAACCATCGGCCACGCCATCTCCGATGGCGCCAGAAAGGTACACGTAGAGGTCCATATTGAAGGACGACCATGCAAAATGGAGGTAGACTCCGGGTCCTACCTCTCCATGATTGCATGGCACGAGATAAAACGGTTAGTGCCCACCCTCCATAGGAGAAACATAAACGCCCAAAGACTTATTATAAAAGACTACCAGGGAAACCGCGTCCCGGTAGTGGGCACCAAGAACTTCAATGTGACATACAAGGGCTGCACCGAACAACTCCCACTCACAATCGTCGATCACGACCGCCCAAGCCTGCTGGGCTTACAATGGTTCGCCCCGCTCGACATCGCCCTCACAGGAGTCAACCACGTCACCGACGACGGCTGGGAACAGCGGCTAGCCCAGGAGTTCCGGGAGGTCTTCGATGGAAGCCTGGGCAAGTACCAGGGGCCCCTTATCTCTTTTGATCTAGACCCTAGCGTCCCCCCCAAGCGACTAAAACCTAGGCGGGTACCATTCGCCCTAAAACCTAGGATTGACGAGCAGATTGACAAGCTCGTCAAACAGGGGGTGTTACAACCTATAGACCATGCCAGATGGGAGACCCCAATAGTGACCCCGGTCAAGCCAGACGGGTCAGTGAGAATTTGTGGGGACTATAAGGCCACCCTAAATGGCGCGCTGCAACAAAGCGCTTACCCCGTCCCAATCGTGCAACACCTACTGCACTCACTGGGAGGGGGCAAGGTCTTTGCCAAGCTCGATCTCGCCCAGGCATACCAACAGTTGCCGGTCGACGAAAAAACAGCGGAAGCCCAGACCATCGTTACACATCGGGGGGCTTTCAAGTGCAACCGACTCCAATTTGGAGTCAGCGTGGCACCGGGCATCTTTCAGAGCCTGATGGAACGTTTGCTGCAGGGCATCATGGGGGTGGTGCCCTATTTCAATGACGTATTAGTAGCGGCGCCAAACGAAGCCGAATTAGAAAACCGACTCAGAGAGGTCTTAACCAAATTTAAAGAAACGGGACTTAAAGTAAAAAGGGAGAAATGCCAACTGTGCACGGAGCGAGTGGAATTCTTGGGCTACCTTCTAGACCGGCACGGCATTCACCCCACAAGTAAGAAAGTAAAAGCTATCAAAGAGGCCCCCACCCCTAGGTCTAAGACTGAACTACAGGCTTTCTTGGGGTTGCTGAACTTTTATAATGTTTTCCTACCCCAAAAGGCAACGGCGGCGGAGCCTTTGCATAGGCTCCTGGATAAGGCGGCAACCTGGACTTGGGGGAAACGGGAGCAAGCCGCCTTCCAAAAAACCAAAGACCTCCTCACCTCCGACGCCGTCCTGATCCAATTCAGCGAAACCTTGCCCCTGGCCGTCACTTGCGACGAATCACCTTTCGGCGTCGGCGCTGTCCTCAGCCATACCCTTCCTGACGGAAAAGAAGCACCCATCGCATTCTTTTCCAGGACTCTAACCAAGCCAGAGCGGAACTATAGCCAGCTGGACAAAGAAGCCTTGGCTATAGTTGCCGCCGTTAAGCGGTTCCACGAATACCTTTACGGCCGCCCTTTTACCATTGTGACAGACCATAAACCGTTGCTGGGCATTCTTGCAGGAAATCGAGCCACCCCGAACATTCTGTCTCCCCGGATGACAAGGTGGTCCGAGTTCCTGGCAGCCTACAGCTATGAACTAATACACAAGCCAGGTAAGAAGATTTCGCACGCGGACGCTTTAAGCCGCTCGCCGTTACCAGACTCCGACCCTGACCCAGCACCAACGACAAACACCCTGAACATCGAAAACCTGCCCAACCTGCCCATAACCGCGTCAGACATTGCCCGGGAGACTATTAAAGACAGGCGTCTGGCGCGGGTTTTGCATTGGGTGGAAAAAGGTTGGCCAGAAAGGAACAATGACGAATCCGTTAAGACATTTAAAAACCGCCAAACCAAACTCTCGCTGCTTAAGGGGTGTATCTTATGGGGTGACAGGGTGGTCATCCCGGACAGGCTGCAAGGGAAGGTTTTAGAAAAGTTGCATGAGGGGCATCCTGGCATCGTCAGAACTAAAGCCCTGGCCAGAAGTTACGCTTGGTGGCCAGGGATGGACAAACAGATAGAGGCCTGGGTAGCTAGGTGCCAGCGATGCCAGGAGACTAGACCCAGCCCACCCGCAGCACCCATCCTAGAGTGGGAAACACCGAGGGGGCCCTGGTCCAGAATCCATTTGGACTTTGCCGGTCCCACAAATGGGCATACCTTTCTAATAACAGTTGACGCTTACTCCAACTGGTTGGAGGTAAGCGACATGAAATCTACCACCACGGAGGCCGTAATCAAAGAACTTTGCAAACTCTTTGCAACACACGGCCTCCCAGACGTCGTCGTCTCCGACAACGGGCCCCAGTTTACTTCCCTCGACTTCGAGAGATTCCTGGCGGAGAGGGGCATCCGCCACGCATTAACAGCACCGGCGCATCCGGCGGCGAACGGTAGGGCGGAACGGATGGTACAATTTACCAAAAAAACCCTCCGGAAAATGGACCACGGGGAGATCCAAGACAAAATTAACAGACTCCTCTTTATACAACATATCACCCTGAACACCACTACCAACAAAAGCCCAGCCGAGTTACTAATGGGTAGGAAGCTGAGGTCCCCACTCGACAGGTTACACCCAACATATAACCCGGAGCGGCCCCCAGACTCAAGTTCAAAATACCGAACATTCGCACCCAGAGACCTCGTGTATGCGAAAAACCTGACGGGGGACCCTCTATGGATCCCAGCCGTCATCACCCAAATCACAGGCCCGCGCTCATACTGGCTCCAAACCACAGATGGGCGAGCCTGGAAACGACACATTGACCAACTCAGGTCACGTTCGGCAACAGAATCCACCCCCCAAGAAACAAACCAAGGGGGGAGGGAATACCCGAATAAACAAACGCAAGAAAAAATAAACCAGAACGCAGCCATCGCGATCCCCCACCGGAGAAGAAACACCAAGCCAGCTCAACCGACTCGGAAAGACCAAGCAGGAGCGGCGAGACCCGTAGCTCAACCAACCCGGAAGGCCCAGGTGGGAGCCACGGAGAAAGAACCGGCCCGATCATCCAACCGGTTCGCACAGAAGAGGGAGCGACCAAAAACTCGACCGCTCCGGTCGAAATCCAGCTTGCAACTGAGTTGCGCAGGTCAAGTAGGACTAGACGGAGCCCCGTCTACCTACGTGACTACGCAACGTAAAGACTGTACCAAGAGGGGAGGGGTGTTCTGTCCCTAATTTACATACTCGAAATCCCCGCGCTTTGATTGGCTAAAGCGCGGGGATTTCTAATTGGCCAGGCGAGCCGCGCCGATTGGCCCGTTGAAAGTCTCCCGTGATTGGCTCACTCCAAGAGCGGGAGACTTGAAATGCTGCCATTGGCCGCGGCCGCCGCAGCGAAAAGGATAAAAGCCGCAGGCTTTTTCCTTTTCGCCGGTTCGGTTCTCAACTTCAAAATAAAGAGCTTTAAACTAAGTCACCGACTCCTGGCGTCTTTTGCGGACACGACATCTTTATACCTTGTTCTTCTAAATTTTGCATCGTTTTAAGTTCACACTTTTCATCGAGTAATTTCCCATATCTAACTCTTTGTTCCTTCTTATAGGTTATAGGATAAGAAAAAGCTTCAATAGTTGATAACCAAACTGGGATTTTCAAATAACATTGTTTCTTAATTTTCTCCCAATTCAGTGTTTTATGGATCGCATGTTGAAGCTGCCAAAATATAAGTTAATAATTTTATAAGTTCTATTATAGCAAATAGCATTCAGAAGACAGTATTGCAACTAAAAGGTATTAGGTAGATATTCTGCCCCATATTCCTTAAAAATATGTTTGAAAATAACAGAAGGAAACTAGAAAATAATGAGCCATACTAGGGTATTTCATATCATTTTATGAATAAATTGGAGTTTATGAATATGTGACTGTAAAATTTTCTAATGGAACTGTAAATTTAGTTTCCAGATTACGAGAACAATCTAGTTTTACTCACAGTGTATTTAGGTTTATAGTCTCATTTTAATAACTTCTTTATATTATTTTATAAATTTCCAGTTGCAAATTTTGAAATTCAGTGCAGAAAATAAAACCCCGTCAACAGGGTTAAATCCTTTATGGTTTTATTTAATTTCCTTCATATAAAATCTAGGGTTATTATCTAAATTCCTAACCAGGAAGAGGTAGAAATATGAGTTAATCTTCTCTCTCTCAGATTTTGCATGTTAGTTACCAATCTTGTTGAGCAACTTGTTGTACCAGCTATAAAGAATGACTTTCTTCTTGACAAGTTATATGCTGTATCAAAATTTGATAAATAGCATCTCTCAAACTGATTAAAACTTAGAAAGTTATGTTGCCCCTTCACCAACTGGAATCCCATATTTAGCTAGTATTATTTTGTTTTAGAATTGTCAGAAACATATATGTGAGTGTAAAATTTGCCATAACTGCTTCATGCAGTTGTGGGAGGGGCTACATTTATGTTTGTGTGTGTATGTGTGTTTACACACACATTCATAATCTGCCACAACTCTTTCATGCCTGGGCATATCTCAACCAAAACCCAAAGCTCTGCTCTAAACTATTCTGTAATAATTATAGTTTCTACTTCGGGAATCAAAACACATTTCTTCTTGTGGAAAGCCTGTTGGATTTAAACCAGGTTTTTGTGTGTATTTCATCTACAAAATTTCTTTTTCAACATTGTTAATTCAAATATAGCTACATTAGAACTATTACAACATATAAATTGATCTCACGGACATTCTACTATACACTAATCATAAGAAACATTTCAAATTCTTAGCAAACCATGTATAGAAGAGTTGCCACAACTACGGGAGAAGTTTTTTCTTCTGGGCTATGTAAATTGTTATAACTTATTGTTCTGAGAAGTACAGTGGTCCCAACTGCAAATAGCAGATATGCAGCAAGTGTAGGAAGTGCTCTTTTGGAAGAAGAAATATTTTTTGGAGAGGGGAGGGGGTGGTGGCCCATACTGGACTTCCATTTCTTCTATATCAATTTAATTATTTGGATGATTATTACCAGTAGTATGATATGCCTAGTGTCAATTCGTTCATTTTCACTCCCTTACTTGCTATAATTTCTTTTGGCAGATCACCCACAAAAGTTACCCAATTTTTTATCTTATCCTCAAAGTTGTTTTTTTAGTAGTGAAACATTTTAGAGTTACTGAACTGGCATAGTTTCTGACTTCAATTCCTGGTATCTTTGGGTCCAATAAAACTCTCTTCCCTTAAAGGCTCTCAAATCTCAGCTTCGGTTGTATTTGAGAAGGAGCTAAAGTATTATAAGGCTACTGCAGTTGCAGATTTTGGATTTGTAAGCTATTTGGCAGTTATAGGATATTCATTTTCTGTTCACCTTTTTATTGCAAAAAATGTGAGTTGCAATTAAAGAATTAGACCTCAAATTCCTTTGCTGCTTAGTATAACACCTATTAAGCACATTTTTCAGCTTCTGTCTCTGTTTAAAGAAGAAATTAGCCATGAACAAAAATAATATTTATAAACTGTTTTATCATTGAAAACCTCTGATTCTTCTGTTAGGTTCCATACCAATATGTCTGCATATATCTAGCTGATAGATTTTTTTTTTTGTTGCTGAATTGGCAAAGTTATGTATATAATGACAATTTTTATATGTAGCTTTGTAATTTATCATTATGGTTTATGTTTGGCTTCTGCAATCAGATTGCCACTGAAAGAAGAGGCAGACGAGGTCATCAAATGTCAAATACATATATAACTCTATCATTCTCACTTTTCATAAATATATTCTACAGTTATAGAACCAGAGGGTAACTGATTGGATTTGGTAACATACCTACCTGTGGTTCCTGCAGGGAGCAAGATTTATCACTTTAAAATGAAGTTATATTCTTCAGGAGTTGTTGAATTGAGCATTGAAAAAATAAGAAGACAGATTTGTGTGGTAACTTTCAACAAGTTTCAGGAAGGTTAAAACTAATTTCAGGTATAGAATAACAATAATGGCCATAAAGCTGCACCCCAAATAGTGTCATATTTGCTTGTGGCAGTCTGAATTTCTGCCATATTTTTCACTTTTTTAAAATAACTGAATAGGATTGAGGCCTTAAACAGAGAACACATGAAGTGAATACATTGAGAGTAAGAGAATGATTTAAAGTTTCAAAAGGATTTGTGGTATTCTTAGCAGAAACTGTAAAAATCACATATACTCAATTTAATTTTGCATTCTTCTGGTGATTCAGATTAATATAGAGTTCAGAGTGCACATGGCAGAACAAGTTTGTGCCTGTGGAGTCTCTGATGTGTTTTCTCACTAGGTACTTACTTCCTTTGCCATAAAATAGTATTTCCAAGTTGCTGGTTCTTTTCCTTGAATACCGAGAGGCTGATTCACAAATCAATGACTAGCACAGCTGGCTTGCAATGTGTCCTAGATTTAGAAGGGGGGAAAATACGCAAGATCCACACTAGGAATGTTTTAGACAAGTTGTAACTTGTTCTGTAGATAGTCAGACATTAGAAAATGGTAAACATTAAATCCCTTAGATCTTTATATTGAAATCTGAATAAGTAGGATCATATACTAATTTTATAAATAGCAATAATGGAGAATCACAAACTCACGATATCCTTCATAGCTTGGTACTTGACCTCTTTTAAAATGTGCAGTTGTAGAGTAGTTAGAAGTTGGACTAATACTATAGCATTTTTTTGTCTGGTTACAAAGGGTTTCTTGGAACATTCTTATTCAGAAAGCACATTGATTCATTGATGGCCCTTAAGAAAATTTCCTAATTATTTATAGTTTTGCACTACTTGGTTGTCTATCATCCCAGCCAAAGAAGCCCGCCATCAAAGATGACTACAGACCACTTGCTGTAACATCTGTAGTTATGAAAATATTGATAGGCTAGTGTTGTCCCACCTGATAACCATCACAGATCCACTGTTAGATCCCATACCAAGCAAAGAGATCGACAGATGATGCTGTTAATATGGTTCTGCGTTCTACAACACCTTGAATCTCCAAATACCTATGCAAGGGTCCTCTTTGTAGACTTCAGTTCAGCATTCAATACCATCATTCCAGACATTCTTCTAAGTAAATTAAACCAACTAGTGGTACCTGAACACATTTGAAAGTGGATCATAATCTTCCTAACTGACAGGAAGCAGCAGGTGCAGCTAGGCAGAATCACATCTGATACCTGTACAATTAGCACGGGTCCTCCAAGGTTGTATGCTTTCTCCACATCTCCCTATATACCAATGACTGCATCTCAAATGATCTATCTGTTAAAATAGTGAAGTTTGCAGATGACACAACAGTGATTGGTCTCATTTGAGACAATGATGAATCCACATGCAGACAGGAGGTTGTACAACTTGCCTTGTGTAACTGGAACAATCTGGAACTGAACACACTCAAAACCGTAGAAATGGTGGTAGACTTTAGAAGAAACCCTCCCATACCACCTCTTACAATACTAAACAATACAGTATCAACAGTAGAGATCTTCAAATTTCTAGGTTCTACTATATCACATGACCTAAAATGGACACATAACATCAAAAACGTGATGTTCATCAAAAATATTCTTTCTGCACCAACTCAGAAAGCTCAAACTGTCCAAGGAGCTGCTGATCCAGTTCTACAGAGGAATTATTGAGTCTATCATCTGCACCTCTATAACTGTCTGGTTTGGTTCTGCAACCCAACAGGGCAGACACAGACTTCAAAGGATAATTAGGACTGCAGAAAAAAAAATTGTTACCAACCTGTCTTCAATCGGGGACCTGTATACTGCATGAGTCAAAAAGAGGGCTGTGAAAATATTTAGAGACCCCTCACATTCTGGACATAAACTGTTTCAACTCCTCCCTCAAAACGATGCTACAGAGCACTGCACACCAGAACAACTAGACACAAGAACAGTTTTTTCCTGAAAGCCATCCGCTAAACAAATAATTCCCTCAACAATGTTCAACTATTTACAAAGTCTGCACTACTATTATTATTAATCTTCTCATCACTCCTTATTACCCATCCCCTCCCACTTGTGATTGTATGACTGTAACGTTGTTGCTTGTATCCTTATGATTTATATTGACTGTTTCCTAGTATGATTTGATTGCTTATTGTATCCTATGACTATCATAAAGTGTTGTACTTTATGATTCTTGACTCTTGACAATGTATCTTTTCTTTTATGTATACTGAGAGCATTTGCACTAAGACAAATTCCTTGTGTGTCCAATCACACTTGGCCAATAAAGAATTCTATTCTGTTTACATAAATCATAGAGTTGCATGAAGTACCAGATACAATGATAATACCTTGACATGATATGAATTGGTGCAATTATCAAATAATATGATTCACTTCTACCTCTGAGAATTTGTCTTACATGAATCCTTGCTTTACCTATAGAGAATGACTTAGAATACTCTACCAGCTTATATTTCCTCATTTTAAATTACCTGTTACTTTCTCCCCAAGTCACGTTTTTGTTTTTGTGAAGGAAATGAGGTATTGTAATTAAAAGATAAAATAGGGGAAGAGACTTAATGAAATCCAGATCCTTAGTCTCTACTTCCTTTGATTTCATCCAAATTATTTTCTAAAAAGAGAGGCAATCTAAAAAGTAAGAAGTTAGAACTGCCCTTGTTGCCCTATAATTGGAGTGTTATATCATCAATTGGTTTCAGAGAACAATATTTTGACCATCTATAGAACAAGTTACAACTTGTCTAAAACATTCCTAATGTGGATCTTGCATATTTCTCCCCTTCTAGTTCTAGAACACATTGCAAATATAAAATGTTTCAAATTAGTTTTTTGTGTTACAAACAGTAGCACATTTACTGACAATTTAAATGAAAGCACTTCAGTTGGCAGCAGTCTATATATTATTTAGATCAGGGTTGTCAAACTCCGTGGCCGGTAGTATCACGTGTCTCATATTGGCTATGCTCAAGCCCTGTTTAGCGAAGTCCCGAAATGTCATGTGATGCCTCCGTGACTGTGAGTTTGATACCCCTGATTTAGATCAATCTTCTGTGACAGCATAGTTCTTTAGACTTCTTTTTCAATTGGGTTATTCCAGGTCCATTGGACCTGGAATTCACTAATCTTTTTGGTGGAGGAAATAGCTGGAAAAGGCCATCTTAAACTTATTGACTATAAAATGTAATAAAATTGGTAAAATCACAATACTTTCTATTTTCAAATTATGCATGTAATTTTATTTCAAGACTCTTTGTGGTAATACAGGATAGAATTGGACACATATCTCAACAGAATTTATTTAATATTAATCTATTCATTTTTAGGAAAATGAAGAATTTTAACAATTTAGACACAACAGATTGGATTCTCAAGTGCCATGTTAGCTTTATCAATCAAGTAAAAATTGTTCACTTGAAATAACAGCACATGGTTTCAATGTGATCCTCTTTGGTTGAATTAATTGGAAATCTCTCATTCTATTATCTTATAAATTCTTGAACAGTGTAGGTTGAATCATAGTTAGCATGTTTTTACTTGAAGAATGTTGGATATAAAAGCATTTGACTAAGGAATAATCCATTCTACTAACAGATCAGCCTTTCTGAAAATAATAGTAAAACCAACAGAATAGATCAGACTTACAAAAGTGACCTCATTCATAATTTAACTGTGGACAATCTGGTATATAAAATCTGACTAGATTGTGGGGAGCATTCCCTCTTGAAAATGTGCCCACTAGTTTTGCACTTGGAATTAGCAAAGATAATGAAGAGTGGGGAAAATGCCTAGTGTCATCTGTGAATCATTGATAGGAAGTTGGATCCTTCAGTTAATTAGGATTACTTGCTATGGTACCACCTTCTTTGCAACACAGCATCATTCATTCCTGACCTGCTGGATTCCATTACCATATTGGCAATGCAGATCTAAAGGCTGTTAGTCCTCAAATATTTCAATTTGTTGATAAGTTACATTGCACCTGGGGCAACATAGGCCTACCTCAAACCATCAAAACTCAAAGCGTATCAGTGTTCATACTCTGAATGTGATTTTTGCATCCTTATTTTCTGAGCACTTTCAGGAAATGAAATAAGTGGAGGACAAGTCTGATTAAACACAAGTTAAAAATCTGTATTGGAATTACAGGAAGCCATTATTGGACTAGCAGTCCTAGACAATTTTGCCCACTCTTCAACTTTCTCTTTTTTAGGGAAGGTTGTTGAGCTGGTCAGGAAACAATTCTAAAAGCTCTTGAATAAAACAGATTACCTGAACTCATTTTAGTCAGGTTTCAATCAATCCAGGATTCAATATGAAAGCAACACACACACACACACACACACACACACACACACACACACACACACACACATCCATAGGTGTGTGTGTGTGTGTGTCAGGATTCTAGCAATTACCCTAATTAAATAATGAGCCTTGAACCAAGCTTCAAAAACTTCAAAGAATTTATTAGGAGCGTACATGTCAGCATGACTGTATGAAGCCAATTTTGAAACATGTAATTCACTGTCATCCTTGACCCTGTTGACCCCCACTCCTCTAGGTGTATTATAATTCATATTCTCCAACGAAACACGTTCATAGCCAAGAATCATCAATCATGTCTTCAATTAGAGATTTGTGTGGCAGAAATTCCGGTAGCAGAATATATAGTATATATATTATACTATAATCTTTGAAATATAAGAATGGAATGCACTTTCAGTTCCAAAGTGCTGCAATGATCTTTCAAATTTCTCCCCCTCCCCTTCTGCTCGTGGCAACTTTAAACCAGGCTGTCAGCCTTCAAGATTTTCTCCCTTTGCTTTGCATCTTTCGGCTGTCATAAGTAACGGGGGGAGGAGGGGGAGAATGGTTATGGGAAGTGAGCTGGAGGTGTTACAAACCAGAACTGTATAAACTGGGGAGCGGGGTACATTCTTGCTTAGGTTTCTATTCTATGCTATGAGCAGCTGCAACTCTTTATCAAACTATGTCAAGGTCCATGGACAGAAGCCTCATCACCACCTGGAGATGCCCACATGATGATATACACAACTTTTAATTGGATGAGCCAATTGAACTATTGGGGGTGGGAACGTTGCCATTACTTTGTATATGTGATTTATGTGCCCATTTTCTCAGATTCAGAATTCTTTTGTTGCTACCACTTGATTTCTAGTAAAAGATATCTTTTCTCTAATTAAAGGAGTCTAAGTATTTCTTTCTTGGATTTTGAATGGAGCACCAGCTGACACAGGCATAGAAATGCTTTATGAGTTGACATTATATATGTTCCAGCCTAACTCTGGAACACCTTGAGCAATTTGAACCAAACTTGGTACACAGATGACTTACTCTCTGAAAACAAATACTGTGTGGGAAAGACATCTCTAACATCCCTTGATGTGTTTGTGTGTCTCTCTGTGTGTGCAGTTCAGCGAATCAGCCAAATCACCCCACCCAGCCCTGCCTTATGGTTCGCCCCTCCCCTCCCAGCCACTCCTCACATCGCCCCACCTCTCCTGAGGCCATTTTGGCATCTCAGGAGTCCTCTAACCAGTCCCAACCCGCTCCAAGCAATCAATGGCTATGCATGCAAACCCAAAGCAGCTCTGACAAGGCACTCAGAGGGAGCATCTGGAACTACTAAACAGGCTGCCAAGCTAAGTGCCTGAAGAACACCATCTGTCACTGGGAGTCCAGGAGCCTCGCAAGTAGCAAGCGAGGCCTCACCTGGGCTCCTTGACATACAACGGGATTCTCAGGGGACCCAATCTAGTGCCTGGAGTCAGTTCTGCCCTAAGAAGGCTGGGGGCATCATTGGGGTTCCTGCAAAGAGGGTCTCAGACCCTGTCTCCATGCAGCGCCATGATCCATGAGCTGCTGCTGGTTCTGTGTGGCTACCTGGCCAGCCCTTCTTGGATGTTGGCCTGCAAGTTGGTACAGTGGCAGGGTGAGAGGAATGGCCCTCTCTCCCTCCACGAGCTCACTCCTCCTTCTCCTCTGCAGGTATCCCCAGAGTTGCTGCTGTTCTTGCATCTGAGTGAGGCTGCCCTCCTGGCTCGTGTCTGCTGCCCAGACATGCTCTATGCCTGCATGAGTTCATCGAGCAGTTCACCCAGCATACCCAGCTGCAGCCATCCCCACTCCCACACCACTGCAGGTACGCCCTTTCCGGCTGGTGGACTGTGGCACCTGGTGAGCCCAGAGAGAGCGGGAGGAATAAATTTATTCTTGCTCCTGGAGGTTTGACCCTGTAATTTCATTTCTTATCTAATACAGGATTGGGATAAATAAATATTTGGGCAACCCTGGATTATCAGCTAGTTGGTTATATGTGTCAGCAGTGGTGGGATTTAGCCAGTTCGTATCAGTTTGGGAGAACCGGTTGTTAACTTTCTGAGCAGTTTGGTGAACTGGTTGTTGGAAGAAATCATTAGGGCAGAAACTAGTTATTAAATTATTTGAATCCCACCACTGCTTGTCAGTGATCTTGAATTTTGGAGCTTTATTTATTGTCCTATATGATGTTGGGGTAAGGACATTGCCATTTTTTCGGGGACATAGCAGCTCTGAATTATTCTTTGTTCTCAGCATTGCAATATTGGTTGAAAAATGGATGGTTTTGAGAAGCTAAAGAATAGAAAGTAAGATGTTGATGTGCCTGAAAAATTATCTGTCTGAAAAATAAAATATACTTTACAATGTATCGCACTGTTAAATTATGGAAAATAAAAATTTTGGGAGGAAAATGCAAGGAAGTCAAAGCTATAATCACTATCTAATAGACCAAAAAACATTGCTCTAAGCAATATCTACAGATATATTCACTTACATATAAAAATATATTAGGCTTTCTCTTTTGAAATCATTTATTGAGTAAATCAATGTTTGCTGTATTGTTTTCTTCTTTTTCTTTCTTTCTTTTTTTTGTTCTCTATCCTATAAAGTACTATGCACATTGACAGTTTGATAATATTTTATAACCATTATCACCATTGCAATCATCTAATGAACTTCCCGTTCTCCATAATTTATAATGTAAATAAATTTAACTGGGCCTTTAGGAGTAAAGTATGTTTTAGTGAACAAAGATGAGCTTCCTTTTCCTTTATTATATTTTAAGGGTACTAAGAAAAGACTATGAATTTATGAGTATTGTTTATGAGTCTATGTGGAATTCCTAGATAATAATCTTTGAAAGTTAGCTCTTCTTAGCATTCACATTAGATGGTGTACCATTGACTTCAGTCAATCAAGCCCTTGCTTCTAGCATTTCCTACAAGTTCCTTATTTTCCCAACAGAGGCAGGCCTTTTCTCATTTAGTATCACCCCTCCCTTTCTATCTATCCATCTAGCCCATCCACCCATTATCTTTGATCCATAGTATGCTTTGTATTTAACAAAAGGCACTTTGAGAAGGATGCATGGATGTGAAACAAAAAGGTCAAATGAAGTCTTGTAGCATCATACAGGTTTATTTTCATCTCTGGATCAAGACAATTGCATCAGATTATTGGAGTTAAATCTTGTGAGAGAATTTAAATACATGCAAGAATGAATGAAAGAATTAGGATGGAAATAGGCTTTCATTAACAATTTTATACTCTACAAAACTAACCAAAAGTTCTTCAAATTTTCCAAATAAAATCACAAGATGATATTAAGATGACTTAATTTTAATATATTTATTGATGCTTCCCAGCCAGATACACAGAAAGTATTGTACACCAAATTTCATTTTTAGAAAAAAAAATATAAATATCTATTCAGCATTTATAGCTTGCACATAATGTGAAAGACTAAATTATACATTTCAAAAGAATTAAAAATGAAAGAAAAATGTAGTCATGGTTTAATCAAGTTCAACATTTTTTTTGTAATATGCCATGAGTTTACAAAGACCACATATTTGGGTGCAAATGCAGATTTATTTTCATTTTACTTATCAAGTACTAGACTTTATTTAGCGATTGATACCCATGGCTTCTTTGTTTAAAATTAAGTTCTGAATTACAAAATTACAATAATTAGTTATTTCTGAGGATATACCGGGAATAACTAGGAATCCTAAATAAAAGTGGAGATCCTTGTCCACTCCAAAATGCATATCTAATGATTAAGGGTCACTGCATGTAAATGAGCATCAAAAGAAGATTGGCTGAATTTATGAGGGATCCATTTTGCTCTGGAACTAGAATAATTAAATGTTCTGGGAATTTTATTTTCATGCGGCATCCTTAACTTGGCTCAAAGATTGAATAAATTTAAACAATAAAAGGACATTAACAATAGAAGGCCATGACTTGCAGCTTGGCTGGCACACATTCATCTGGGAGGGGAAAAACAAATTACATTCATATTTTCAGAAACATCAAGTGAGGGATGCCCTGCTTATGTTTGGAGAAAATCAAGAACCATTACATGAAAATCCCAAATGTTATCGATATGGAGGCAATGATCTACCTTAATGTGTTAGATTTAAATAAGTTAGTAACAGAGAAAGAATTATTGGATGAGCAAGGAGAATAATCAAGAGTTAAAGGCTCAAGGAATAGAGATAGATTGGTGGCATGCTTACAAATTAGGATAAGATGCAAAAAAGATTTAGAACAATATGGCTTTTATAAAGATCAACAGGAGCTGGATAAAATATTATAGGGGCAGGGGAAAAGATGATTACTAAAACATATAACTATCTCTTAAGATTCAAAATTGAGGAAGAAACAGTGAAAGAAATTATGATAATTTGGGCCAAACATTTTGGGTATAGTGTCAAACTGGAACACTGGGAAAAATTGTGGGAGAAAAATTAGAAATTAACGATGTCAGCAGCCTACAAAGAAAAGCTGTACAAAATGTTTTACTATGGGCATTTACCCCCATCAAAATTGACCAAAATGTTCCCAAACAGATCAGTGAAATGCTGGAGATGTAATTATAAACAAGGAACTTACTTTCATGTGCTTCCTAGCCAGTATATAGTTAATGGGGAATTAGTATAGTTAGTTAGGAATTGGGAGCTGTCCCTGTTAAGTACTTGGACATGGGTCGGAATAAATGGAGACAGCCTCTGAATAGTGACTTTCAGCTCTTTATTAGCACAGTGACTTCTCTCAAACAACAACAGTGAACTCTGCCTTATATAGGCAATCCTTGTAAGAATTGTCCAATAGCGAGCTATGTACGCTAGCTCTTTTAACCAATAAGAATCCTCTGTTAAGGGCCAATCGGATTCCTCAGAACTAACCAATCCGATCTGGCCGCCTAACAGCCAATCAGAAGTGCAGGGCCAGAACCCTGCACTTTACCTCAAGCTCATACTTTATTAACTATGGTACATACACAACACCCCTTCCCCCTGGCTTCTTAATTACGGTTTAGTTATATAGTCCTTTAAATAGGATGGTTGTCTTTTAAGTCTTTCAGATTTTCGTTGGACTGGTTGGTTGCAATCCTGTTGAGGTAGATTGTTGTTTGGCAGTGGATCTGCTTCTTGCTCAGGTGTAATTTCTTGCGATGCAAACGATTCTCCTTCCTGCTCCATTTCCTGAGTATCACTTAGTTCGTCGCTCCCTTCGAGCAGGTTCCCTGGAACGTCATCTTCTTCTGTACCTCCCCCCCTCGGTTTGGTCATGGGGGAGTTGTTGACTGGCCATTGTGAGTCGTGACCATAATTGGTCGATATGCCGTTTCCACAGTCTATTGTCACAGCATTTCACTACGTAGGATTTGGGGCCGGTCACTCATACTACTGTTGCCTCTATCCATAACGGATCACCCGATAAGTTTTGTGCATAAATGAGGTCTCCTACCTGGAAGGTGCGAGAGCGGCCACTGGATCCTATTGGCTTTCCGGTTCGTAAGCAGGGTGCAACCGGTTGAGGTGGGAGTGGAGTCTTCGTCCCATCAGTAGTTCAGCGGGAGTTCTGCCGGTGACGCTATGTGGAGTTATGTGTTGCAAAAAGAGAATTTGGTTGACCTTGTCATCGATATTGTCATAGTCCACTTTTTGCAAAGTCTTTTTAACAAATTGGACCATGCGTTCTGCTCGGCCATTGGTCGCAAGGTGCACAGGCGAGGTGTGCGCATGGCGGATGCCGTGGTCAGCGAGGTACTGCTCGAACATTAGTGCCGTAAACTGTGGCCCGTTATCGGACACCAGGACGTCAGGCAATCCGTGGGTTGCAAAGAGTCTGTTTAGGATCTTGATCACTGTCTCGGAAGTTGTAGCTGTCATACGATGAATTTCTAACCAATTGGAGTATGCGTCGACTGTCAACAGGAAGGTATAGCCCTTGGTTGGCCCCACGAAATCCAGGCGGATTCTGGACCAGGGTCCACGTGGCATCTCCCATTCAGTAGGCATGGCTTTTGGTGAGGCGTTGCTGACTTGTTGGCAATTGGCACATGCTTTGACCCACGGCTCGATTTGCTGGTCCATGCCTGGCCACCATGCATAGCTTCGTGCAAGCGCTTTCATCCACACAAAGCCGGGGTGGCCCTCGTGCAGAATTCGTAGCAGCGTCTTCCGGAGTTGTTCTGGGACAACGACTCTATCGCCCCAGATGATACAGCCTTTTTGGGAAAAAAGTTCAGTCTGTCGAGATTTAAATGGTGCGAAGTCATCTGGTACTTGGTCCAATGGTCATCTGCGATCTACCCAGCCTAGAACTCGAGCTAGGGTGTGGTCTCGTTTGGTTTCTCTCTCGATGTCTTGGGCGGTCATAGGCAGAGAGTTGAGTGTTTCGATCTGCAACGTAGTTGCCATTGGTGCCGGATCGTCGAGAGTCTCTGGAAGCGGTGCTCGGCTTAATGCGTCGGCGTGGGGAATGGCTTTCCCCGGGTGATATTGCAGGCGATAATTATAAGCAGCTAGGAATTCTGACCATCGGGTCATTCTAGGGGATAATATGTAGGGGGTTGGCTTATCCCTAGCAACGGTTTGTGGTCAGTTATAATGGTAAATGTCCTTCCATACACATATTCATGAAATTTCTTTACAGCTGAAACGATTGCAAGAGCTTCTTTATCAATTTGTCCATAGTTCCGCTCTGCTTGTGAAAGAGTCTTCGAAAAGTATGCAACAGGGGCTTTGTTCCCATTAGGCAGTACATGGCTCAAAATGCTGCCCACCCCAAAAGGCGATGCATCGCAGGTTATAACTAACGACAAAGTCTTGTTATACTGCATAAGTACAGAATCAGATGTGAGCAGTTTTTTAACATTCCGGAATGCTTGCTCTTCCCGGTAATCCCATACCCACAATGCTTTCTTATCTAATAATCGGTGTAACAGTTCAGCGACAGTTGCTTTGTGTGGTAAAAACACATTATAGAAATTAATGAGGCCTAAGAACGCCTGGAGATCGGTCTTGTTGCGTGGTCTGGGAGCGTTTTTGATCGCTTTTAATTTACTCTCGGTAGGATGAATGGCCTGGCTATCAATTCGGTATCCTAGAAACTCAACATTATCAGTATATAAGTGACATTTATTTTTTTTCACCTTAAGTCCAGCCTCTTGGAATTTTTTAAGAACGCATTTCAAACAATCCTGCAAGATTTTTTTGGTAGGGGCTGCAATTAATACGTCATCAAAATAAGGAACCACGCCTTTGATTCCCTGTAATAATCTTTCCATGAGGCTCTGGAAGATCCCCGGGGCTACACTAACTCCAAATTGCAATCGGGTACATTTAAAGGCACCTCTGTGCATTACAATTGTTTGGGCTTGGGCCATTTTTTCATCCACTGGTAGTTGTTGATAAGCTTGAGCTAAATCTAATTTAGCGAAAACCTTTCCGACCCCCAAGGAATGGAGGAGGTGCTGCACGACTGGAATTGGATACGCATTCTGCTGTAGGGCGTGGTTTAAAGTGGCCCGGTAGTCCCCACAAATTCGGATTGACCCGTCTGGCTTAATGGGTGTTAAAATAGGGGTTTCCCATGAAGAGTGATCGATGGGCTTCAACACCCCTTGAGCAATTAGCTTGTCGAGTTGTTCGTCGATCTTTGCTTTAAGAGCGAATGGAACTCGATGGGGCTTCAAGCGAATGGGGGCTACCTTTTGATCTAGACTAAATGAGATTGGGGTCCCTTTATACTCGCCTAAGCTGTCCGCGAAGACATCGCTGAACTCAGAGATAAGGTCTTCCTCCCACTCACAACCACCGACTCGGTTCACGCCGGCCACTTCAATGCCGAGTGGCGCGAACCATTGGAGGCCTAATAGACTAGGCCTATCTCTATCGATGATCGTTAGAGGTAAGTACGCTGTATGCTTCTTGAAGGAGACTCGGACTCGGCAGGACCCGACAACGGGGATTTGATTTCCTTGGTAGTCCTTGAGGATGAGGCGTTGAAATTGGAGGTCTTGGCATTGAATTGTGGGGATGAGTTGCTTGAGTGTCTTCCAAGACACCATCGAGAGGGATGATCCCGAGTCGACTTCCATGTGGCAAGGCTGGTTCTCGATGGCTACCGTGACGCGGATTTTCTTAGTGTCCAAAACTGAGGCGTGACCTATAGTGATAGTATGGTGAGCCTCTTCTTTTTGCAAAGCTCGATTTCTGTAAGAGTGGTTTACTGGCTCTCACCTTACAGGACGGTTTCCTGTCGATTAGCGATAGTTGGCCCCTTTTGAGGCCTGGCTGGGTCCTGGTAAGCTGCAGCAGACCCGGCCGATGTGGCCTCGTTTCCTGCACTCATGGCAGAGTGCGTCGCGGAATTTGCATTCGGCCCTGGCATGGTTGGCTCCACAGCCAGCGCAAGGGCGTAAGGGCTCCGGGCGAGGGTCCCGGTCGGATTGCAGTCGATGGACCCCTTCTTCGTCACTGTCTGATGATGAAGAGAGGTCCTCGTGGTGCATTGTTGAAAGCTGCCCTTCTGAATTGGGTAAGATTTCGCTGGTCGGTGGTGTTGCCGGAGTGCGGCTTCGCCGTAGTTGTGCAGCCGACCTTTTAGTCACCTTCGCAGCCATGGCTTCGGCGATGGCGTCAGCAAGGTTGATGTCGCCTTTCGCCATCAGCTTGCTTTGCAGGCCTAGCGCATCTAATCCCAGAATTACTCGATCTCTTAGTGCCTCTTTTAAATCGGCGAACCCGCAGAGACCCCCTAAATTTCGGAGGTCCGCCACGAAATCGGCCATGCTCTCCCTTTTTCGTTGGTTTCTCTGATAAAACTCGTGGCGTCTCACAAGTGTAGGCACGGTTGGCGCGTAATGGTCTCTCAGGATGGGTTCGAGGTCGTCCCAGCTCATGGCTTTCACTTCTCGAGGTTTGGCGAGTGCTTTAGCCATCTTAAATACAGCTGGGCCGCAATGCGTCAGGAACAGTGCCCACTTCTTTGCTGGTGTGGCATCCTTCAAGTTATTCGTCTCGAGAAACATTTGGAAGTGATTCATGTAGGATTCCCAATCCTCTTGGTTCGGATCGAACGGAGTGGGTGGTACGATGCCGCTGGACATGGTTCCGTTGTTGGCGTCATCTTATCACGTGCTTGGTATTGCTTCCTGGCTTCTTCGGTTCAGACATCTCCAAATCCCACCCTCGTCGCCAGTGTTAAGTACTTGGACATGGGTCAGAATAAATGGAGACAGCCTCTGAATAGTGACTTTCAGCTTTTTATTAGCATAGTGACTTCTCTCAAACAACTACAGTGAACTCTGCCTTATATAGGCAATCCTTGTAAGAATTGTCCAATAGCGAGCTATGAACGCTAGCTCTTTTAACCAATAAGAATCCTCTGTTAAGGGCCAATTGGATTCCTCAGAACTAACCAATTCGATCTGGCTGTCTAACAGCCAATCACAAGTGCAGGGCCAGAACCCTGCACTTTACCTCAAGCTCATACTTTATTAACTATGGTACATACACAACAGTCCCCTTAAGGAAATGCATCATGGTAAATGTAGTTAAGGTATCCTGGGAAATGTAGTTCATATCATGTGGCCACATCTGTAATCCTGATTGGTCATTGAATTGACTCTTGGTGGGTTGGGGGAGGTTCCTTCACTCTTGCTTGAACCCAGCATCATGCTGCTGCTTCACCCCCTTGCTCCACCATTATCAGAATGAAAGGAGAACTATCCTTTTACTGTTCTGGACCTTACAACCATTAGCTGATTATAAAGCAGACAGATAAGTCCACAAAGCATCCATACAAAATCTTTTTATTGATTCATCAGTCATCCTCAAGATAACTCACGGTTACATCAAGATTCATCTCAATGTCCAACTCTTTGCATAGCTGACTTTCTGATGTAAAAGGAAAAAATACTGGCTTAATATAAAGAATTGGTTAGAAGAAATCACTAAATAAAAAATTGAGATGAAACCAGAACTATTTCTATTGGTCATATTAAGACAAAATACATGCAAAAAACTTCAATATATTATATTCCATATAATAACCATTGGAAGAATTGCTTTTGCTCAAAATTGGAAACAATACTCCTTCTGATGTAATGATTATAAAAAATATTCTTGAGTGTGCTGAGATGGACAGATTAACTATGGAATTAAAAGATAGAAAAGAAATGGAATACTATAAGATCTGGAATATATGGTATAACTGGTTGGAAAACAGATGTAAAGTTGTTACATGAAGAGTAGGAGCCATATTATATATACATATGTAAATATTGGTATAAGTTAAATATAGGCATATTTTTATCATATATAGAATAGTAACCTATATAAACAGAAACCATATCAATATGAATTAATATCAATACCAGAAAGTTGTAATAAGTGGAAATGTGATGTTTATGGTGGAAATATGAAATATGACTAATAAAAACTTACCTGGAAAAAAATGTTCTGCAAAAGATATAAATTTACGCTTGGGATGCAATCTTATTAATCATCATCAATGTCATCATCCTCATCTCCACTATTATTATTGTTGCTGCTATTTATTTTAGTCATTAGCCATTTCAAAATAGTCAGAATGAACTTAGTATTCTGCTTTATTATTCCTTTTTGGAAGTTATGCATTTATTTTATTATCTTGTGCATAATATGTGTATATGTATTCCATTTGGACTATATATTAAATTCACATCTATGGCTTTCTAGAATGTGTGCTTAAATACATGAAAATAAAATTAAAAATACATACACAGACACATAAAACATATTTATATTTTATCTTGAAACCCTGAAATCCAGGTTACTCTCTATTGATTATTTTTCAATAAAATGTCTGATCAGGATGGAAATGCAAAAGAGAAAAGAAAATAAATACGCCAGTATTATTGTATCTGGAAGTAAGGAGAAGAAATCAGTGCTCCACATTATTTGAAAATGTAATATTCTTTTTTAGAAAAAAACTTGCAGGGAGTTGGAGTAAAACAGAGCTGAAAGCTAGTAAAAACTTATTGTGCAATGAAGAACTCACCTTTCACAGCTCCTGCATTCTTTTGTTGAAAGTAGATAGCTGCCCATTTGTCATAAAGAATTATTTACCAATGTTTAAAAGGTCTTGCCCATTATATGTAATGCTAAATTATTAGATGTAGCTGATAAATTTTTACCAATACAGTTCCTCATCAAATGTGCTTTTATCCTCATATTTTATGGCTTTTAAATCAGATAACATTAGCAAATATATTAGGTAATGATTTTTTGGGGAGGCTACACTTTTTTTTTTACATTTTCCCAGGTATCTGGATAAATATTTGTTGTGAACAGTACTATTCAGCTTCAGCTTAATGAAGGTAGACTAATATATATGATGTGAAGATTAACACATTACTTTTGTTTTTCTGTTTATAAATAATTGAAAAATATCTGAATATTTGTCTATCTTTATTCAGAACATTGCTTTCAGAGTTAAGTTTGTTGCCTAGGCAGGATTAAAAGATTCACCAAGGAGTTAATATTTTCAACTAAAGACATCTTTTAAGTAGAAGAAGATTAAAGCACAAAAGAAAAAGCATAGCAATATCTCACCACAATTTCTTCGGTAAAATAAAGAAATACAACATTACCCCAATGATTCTTCCATAGTGACAAAAAAAACAACAAAACTTTTGCGTGGAACAATAGTTTCTTGCCAAATTCTGTTTGAATTAAGATACCAAGTGCATTTTAAGGAAGTGGTGCCTATTTAGACACGAAAGATCTAGCGAAGCAATTGACTCATTCTTTGCACATATTTGGTAGCTCTGAAGGATCTGGCATCAAAAGCAAACATTAATTCCAACGTTTGTAGCTTCTTTACCAAACAGCAACTGTAGCGGAAAACATTACACAGCAGGAAATTCTGCAACCACTGAAGGATGGTGTTTCACTTTGGTAGTATTTGAAATGGATGAAGAAATAAATTATAAGCTGGGTAGCCCAATTCATAACCCACTAAAGTTGGAGTTATAGGATGTAACCAAATTTAATTCCACTGGTGTGTGTAAATGGGATAATAGTCACTAAAATTAAACTACCACAGGATGTCATAACTCAGTTACACATCACACTATGAAGGAAACATTGCAATTTTTTTTTGCTCACATATAGTCTTATTGTGATTCAGATGGAGCACCCTTCACATCATAGCAGAAAATTTCCTAGCTTTCTTAATTATGTCAGTTGGAAATCAAGATCCTTCAACAAGGATGGACATATTCTTGGTAACTGGCACACAATGAAGGAATTCCTTTCCTCTGGAAATTCCCAGAGAACACCAATTTTTGACTGAAGTATAAAATGAACCAATCTGCACATTATGGTAACTAAATAAAAGCAGGTCATCACAACATTCCACAGCAAACTAATACCACAGCCACACAAATGATTCATGTTTACTGCTAAATAGATGTTATGTCCTTCAATAACTGAAGGAATAAACAAAAAAGTTAAGAAGATAGTTGTTATATTCATGTTTTAACGGTCTACAAAATGCAGTTTTTCTACAAAATAAGCTGTATGTTATATTACAATTATAACACATGTATAATGGTGGAAGACCATATTCTTTGTGTATAAAATACCCTAAATTCAATTCCTATATCTCCAAAGAGGGCTGCAAACTAAAAATATAATATTGGATGACCAGTATGACTGTGGAATAAACCATGAATTCCTCATGTGAAAGTTCTAAGTTAAGCTAAAGCAGCAAAATAAAATGAATCACTTACCACACTATGTTCTTTAGTTAATAATTTCTAGGAAAATATCAATAATAATTGCTTTGAAGTCTTGAACCTCATTGATAAGATATTGGATTGCAGAATGAAATCAATGTTTCTAAGGATAAATATAAAAAAGAAAAAAAAAGAAAGCAAACTCTGTACAAGAATAAATGCTAGGAATTGCTAGGAAGAGGAAAGAAGCCAAAGCCAAGAAAGATAAAATTTCAAGGAGAAACTTAACAATGCATTTCAGAGAATTGTTAGAAGAGATAGGAATCAGTATTACAATATCTTTAAAGTCATTGAAAGTAGGAACAAAATGGAAAAGAGAAAAAAGTATTCCAAAAGATATAAAAAAATAAAAGGAAGTGCCAATCTTGGATGCCAACAGAAAGATAGCAATTGAGTCTGAGACAAATACATCTAGAAGGATTATATTGACATTTTGTACCATAGAAATATTTCTTTCTGACAATAATCTCTGTTACTAGACAATTAAACTACTAGATCATTAATGAGTCAAAAGGCTACAGAAATATGATGAACAATGTAAGAATAATCAATAAAGTTTCTAACCAAACTATACCAACAAACCTGAAAAATGACAGAGTGGCCGATAAGAGCTCAATAAGCACATCAGTACCAGGGACTGGAGATTTAACAGTGTGTAAAGTATTAATTTCACATGCTGATGAAATAATGCTTAGGATCATCCAATACAAACTAGCTGTCTAAATGGAAAGGAAAATTCCATGTTGGCTTTAGAAAAGGCCAAGAAATATTATTTCTGGACAATTGAAAGAGTTAAAGAATACCTTTAAGTAATATATATGTTCTTTATGGATTACAAAAAGGTCTTTGGTTATGTTGATCATGTGAATGGACCAATACAGAATGGAATGTGCTCAAAAATAGAAATCCTAGAATATTTCATTTTCATGCAAAATTATATAGAGATTAGGAAGGCAAAGTTCAGATGAAACATGGCAAAACAAACTGGCTCCATGCTGGCAAAGGAGTAAGCCAAGATAGTTAACTCTCTCATTATTAATTATAATTATTCAATTGTAAAATATACATTGAGAAAAACTGGGTTTCAAGAAGATGAGTGTGGTTTTAAAACTGAAGGAAGAAACACCAGTAACTTGCGCTATGCTCATATCATTTATTTGGTTGCTGTAAATGCAAATTATCTGCAAACTTTAGAGAACAGGATAGAAAGAATATTGATGCTTTTGAATTTTTAAAATTCTTTAGAATCCCAGAGATAACCAAGAAAGCAAATGGATCATCAAACAAATCAATTACAGTTCTCATCCAAGATCAAATGATTGCTTCAAATTATCTCTCTGGGGACCTACTATGAAAATATATTGGTTTATTGGAAAGAGCTACAATGCTTGAAAAAGTAGAAGATGATGGCAGCAAGGTGCACTAATAAAGATCAGAAGGGCCAAGCTTAGAATCATTGTACTTATGTGATTGTTAAGAGTTGGCATGACTTGATGGCAGATAATTAATCACTTATTGTTTCACCCAGCTCTATAATTTTTTTTTTTGTAAATTTTATTTGAGTTTTCACAAAAAGAAAAAAAATACAAATAAAACATCTTTTTTGAAAGTAGCATAATCCCGGGTTACATTTCTTCATACAGACACAAATTCAAGTTCATGCTCATTTTATATTCTATTCCATATCTTATTACTATTTTACATTTTCTGCATAGCTTCTCCCCTCTTTTAATTTTCTCAGTTTTATTTTAATTATCTCATCTCAATTCAAATCATTATATTTGTATTTTTTGTCTGTCCTGTTTCAATTATCTATTATCTTTTCTCTTTAAACAAAATTTCTCCTGTAGTTACTGATTGGAGTATGACGCCTTTATATCTTTTAAGTTTATCCATTTAACTCTTATTTAGGCTTCAATATATACCCTAAAGTTATAACATTCAATGTAATACATAACTTCCATTCGGATTCTGCTTGGTACATTCTTAAAATACACACTATATTCTTAAAAAAAGAAAAAATTATAAATGTATGTAATTAAAACAACACATTCCATTCCAATTCAATTCTATCATTAATATTAATATTCATTAAAGTCTTGACTTCTTTAACATTACTTTTCAATTAAATATCATACTTCTATGGGAACAATTATAAGCTTTTCATAATTAATCCCCCCACCTTCACTTATATTTTATAAACATTAACTAATTAAAATGTTCCCATTCCTTCCTAATTCAATTTTCTCATTTATTTTATTTCACTTGTTTTAGTAACAAACATTTCACTAAATTACACTATTTTATCCCTCATTTTAATCATACATTGTTTCCAATTTTCTAAAGTTATTGTTGGGCAGTGCTCCATTCAAAATCCAAGAAAGAAATACTTAGACTCTTTTAATTAGAGAAAAGATATCTTTTACTGGAAATGAAGTGGTAGCAATAATAGAATTCTAAATCTGAGGAATTAGGCGCATAAATCGCATATACAAAGTGATGAAAATGTTCCCACTCCCAATACTTCAGATGATTCTTCCAATTACAAGTTGTGAATATGATCATGTGGACATCTTCAGGTGGTGATGAGGCTTCTGCCCGTTGACCCTGGCATACTTTGATAAAAGTTTGCAGTTGCGCAGAGGAAAGAAAGCTAAGCAAGAAATAGAAACCTAAGCAAGAATGTACTCTCCCCCCTCCTCATTTTATACCACACTAGATTGTAACACTTGCAGCTCACTTCCCAGGCTTATTCCCCCTCCTCCCCCCATTACTTATGACAGCAAAGCAATAGTAGAAGATCTTGAAGGCTGACAGTTATTTCTATTACTAATATAACAATACAATCTTATGTACCTTTACAGAATCCCTTTTTCAGTTAGATTTTTACCCATTATCTCTAAATAGGTCCTGTTTCTCTATATCTTGCTCCGGTCCTTTGTAACTTCTTTTCCTTTCCTTCTTCCCTCTCTTCTTCTCTCTCCCCTTTTTATCCCCTTGTCTCTCTACCTCTATTTCTCTCTTCTGTATTCCCTTTTTTTGTTGCTTTGCAATATTATACTTATTTTTTGAATTATTTTTCTTTTCTTTGGTTGTTTTTTTAAATCTTAAATTCTCCATTCTCTTTCCCCCCTTTCCTTTTTCCCCCCACATAAAATTACTTGTTCATTAAAAATAGCTTCTCCTTTGTCCCAGTCTTCTTGTTTTGCAGAGGTTTCTTATTGTTTCTCATAGTTCCAAATCTCCATTTCTAAGAATTGAAAAATGAAGCCAAAAGAACCCTTCCCTTCTTGTACATCTTCTTTATATTTTTTAAGTTCCATTTTCAAATCATCCAGAAGTGGTGCCATTGAATAAATTTTTAAACAACCACCCGATTAATTTTAGTCATTCAAATGTAATAACCAAGAATCCAAAGATCACCAAGAAACACGCAAGCTGTTTCTTTTTGCTTTTTTTTCACTTTCTCTTCTTGGGGTTACTGCTTAGTTACAAAGTTTCAGTTAAAATGTATCTTTTAGAAGTCTTGTTGAAGTTTTACTGTAGATTCTTTTTAATTCCAGGCAGTCTCCTCCCTCTTCCAGATCCTGCTCCTATTCTTTTTCTCTCCCTTCCTGCTTATGAAAAAAAAAATTTAGTGTCCAGAAATCTTTATTATCCCTTTGGCATTTTATTTTATTTTCAGCTTAATTGCTTATTGATGTTAAAGCAGATTTTTCCAATTTCTTATTTAAGTCTGTTAGTTGTCAGTATAGGGAAGGAGAGAGAAGAAAAAAAAAAGTCAAACCTTTCCCTTTTCACTTTCCTTCACTGCTTCCAACTCTTCTTTGGGAATGATGTTATTTTTTTGTAAGTTTAAATTCCAGGGTACCTTAGTTGTTGCTTTTACAATTTAACCCAGTCAGCCAAAACTTTCACTTCTTATCTTCCTCCTGCACATTCTTTTCTGGTCGAGTTCTTTGTGGTGGCCATTTCTGACCACTGCTACAACTGCCTTCGGGAAAGGGAGTAATGGCCAGCTGAGGAGGAGATATGCAGCTCTCCTTAACCCTACTGGCGGTCTCCCCCCTCTTCACCACCTCTATGGGGTGGCTTAGCCCCAAAATCAGCCAGCTCAGGGCACTCCAGTGGCAAGCCCAGACCGAATCCACGCATGATCACGGATTTCTGTCTGTCGCCAAAGAGACTTCAAACTGGAAGGTGCCCAGCTCTATCATTTTTATCAGAGGTAGATGGTTATACAATATATATATATAGATCAATGCATATATATCTAGAACTAGTCACAATCATGTTGCCATGGTGAAATATACTTTGAGACTTGATATGTGTGTGTGTGGACAGAGAGAGATAATTTTTCTGTCTAGAACTGAATTGAATTTTGAATTTGTGGCTGATCTTGTAAAACTGTAGCTTTTTGATAGATTTTTTTATAATAATTTCAAGAATAATAGTGTGTTGATTGGATCACAACCAATTAAGTGATTTAACTGGCCTTTCAATTGCTTCAATTGAGACTGAATCATTTACTACAAATGATGATTTTATTATTATTATTCAATTCAAAAATTGTTGAATTGTTATTATTCAGTTCAAAACAGTATATAATGCACTGTTTTATGATACAAAGAGACAAACATATAAAACAGACAAACTGATAAAACAGTATATAATGCACTGTTTGATGAAACAGACAGATAAACCCAACAAGATTTTTAAGGTATATAGATTAAATTTAGCAATTGTTTTAGAATGTTTAAACGTGAGGGCTAACTAAATTGAGCCAGTTTGACACATATTCACCAGATTTCTTTTCTCTGTTTCAGTTAATAATCCTTTTAATTCAGCCACTGAAGTGGATTGTTCGTCACAGTCTCTCCTTGCTGCTTTCGAAAATTGTTTGGTTGTTGCATCCTCTGGAGTCTTGTGAGGCATACTGAGCCCCTGGGAAGTCTGAAACTCATGAAATCTGATGCTTTTTGACATGAGCCTTGGGAGAAGATGGGTCCTGAAAAAATAGACTGTCCGCAACCCCCTCTTGAAAGACTCTGCTTCTCCTGGAGACCTGTCTCTGTCTCTGTGTCTTTTTTTTTTTTTTTTTTTGCACATCCCTCTCTTCCTCAGCAGCAAACACTTGAGCACCAAGGGCATAAGGGAAAGAGGCAATCCCTTTGCTTAACCTGCAGTTGCCTCAACTTCAAAAGTTACCTCAGGCCTCCATCGAAGAGTGTTTTTCCAGCACTCATAGGACAGACTACATAAGAGCATCAAATCCATCACTTAATGTTTTTATCTTAACATTAACAGGCAGACATATACCCAAAGTCCAAGTATTCACTTGCTATTCAACATCAAGGCACATTGTTGTTGTTTTACTGGCATCTGAAATTATTTAACCACAAACAATTCTTGGGAGAGATGCCCAGAAATCAAAGACAGTGATTTTTGGTGCATAAGATTGATAGTTATCTAATAAAGCAAGCAGCTCCCCAGTTCTTTCTCTCCCTCTCTCTCTCCCTCTGTGTGTGTGTGTGTGTGTGTGTGTGTGTGTGTGTGTGCACACGCGCGTGCATACACATTAAGGGCTTGCCAGATCTGAGAACGAGCTGAAACTGGCTACATACCTGAGGCAGCTGTTACAGTAGTGGCGCCTGGATTCTTCTTTCTCAGACACAGGGCTGGCTCCCCTCATCTTTCTCCTCCCTCTTTCTGCCCCACAAATCTTTCCTTTTGCCTTTTCATTCCGGGATTCCCAGGATCCCAGCCTAGCCTTACAGTCTGGCATTCAAGGGCTGTCTACCTGGGTGATGATCACATGGTCGTCCTGCCTGAAGGCTTTAGAAAAACCAAGCTTCATCACTCTTATCTTTTCTTTCTTTCTCTCTCCCTCCTTCTTTTTGATTTCTGATTGAGATTAGGCATTGTCATGGCAACTGGAGAAAGTGACAGGGGCACTCCAAGCATTCCTCTTTCTTTTCCTTTTCTCTTCTCTCTGGTGCCTGAGGCTTGATCTTTTACTTCTGGCTCCATCAACAGACAATTGTCAACTTGACCTGCCAGGGCTCCATTAATGAAGACAAGGGCTCAACGCCTTTGTGAACTCCATCTCTGTTTCCTAGGGATGAAAAAGGTGGAAAAAGTAAATCAGCAGAGAAAAGAGCCCCAACCCACAAAATCAAATTGTTTATTGAAATAAAGAACAATGAAGATATTTCTTAACTAAACAGTAGGAGGAAGTACAAACAATCTGAAGACATATTTAAAAAGCATTTTGGTTGCTAGAATAGAAATCTGAGCTCTCCTCTCCCTCAGTTTTTTTTAATATAACCTTCCAGGAGGAACTGCAATGATTAATATTTAAAATTATGACAAGTATCCATCCATTTTGCAGCCTTGACAGCTACTTAGACTGAATCTCTCATTTCCAACCTGATATCTGTTGCAGCGTAAATAGATAGATAGATCAATGTCAGATAGATAGATAGATAGATAGATAGATAGATAGATAGATAGATAGATAGATAATAGACGGACAGGCAGATCCTGTTTTTAAAGTAGCCAAAAGTAAGGCTCTGCTTCATCTCTATCTTTGAAATATTTTCAAAGAGATCCTTCCAAATTATATGTATCTAGGAAAAAATGCTCATATATAATGTTAAATGGTATAGTATATTGATCTATAAATGTTTTAATCTTAATAAGTAAGATGATGGTGGGGTTTTTTGGGGGGGAAAAAAACAATCTTTGCATAGTTGCAAAATCTACTGACCCCAACCATGGACTCAAAAACATACTATTTTTTCATGGGCTAATTCTGACTCATTTTATTAAATATCCCATCATATCCCTTGTAAGGAGAATGCGTTAAAAAAAGCTTTAACAGAGCTGAAGAACTGTTATTGATAGCAATTTTTAAAATACAGGCAAAAATTAAAGCCGATCACCAAGTATGAGAAATAGTTAAGAGCAAATCAATTGATAGTTTATAATTACAGCATACCAATTCTGATTTAAAGAATGATCCATACCTTTCTAGGAACACTTTATCATCCATTATTTATTTTCCAGAGGAAACCTACTTTCCTGCTTTTTTATACTGTTTAATTAGTTAGTCTTAACTTTCAACCTGTTTACTGATTGCAGGAAAAGAGGGGGAGGGTAACAAAACTTTCATTTAAACATTTCTAAATTGGTTATTTATGAGTAGTAGCAAACCAACTACAGATAGTTAAAGAATAAGCTTTAAAAAAAATAATAGAAAAAAAAATTGTGTGTGCACGGACTCTCCTGCCACTATCTTGCAAGGGTACTGTATTGGTCTTTTCATTCAACCAAGTTATCTGTCAAGAAGAATTTAAGTTTCATATTTTTGTCTGTCAGTTGTCAAAAGGCCTGTCGGCTAAGAGCTTACACTATGCTTTGCCAAGAGGCATATAGCTTAGGGTGACAATACAACCTTAGATTTGTGCTTCCAGGCCTCAGATAATCCTCTCACTTTCCTCCTCAGGAGCTGAGTTATGATCAGTCTTAAGTTGCATATTTCGAGAGGTTTTTCTCCAGATTTTGCTGATAAATGCTATCAGCAGGAATGAAATGAAATACAACCATATTTAGCTCTTGTTACCAGTCCAGACCTGGCTGGAGACATTTCTACATTCTATAGAGACAGGATTCATATTAAACAGTTTAATGTCTATATTCTCAGAAATGAAAACTAATACTGTTTTTTTTAAAAAAAAAATCTTCGCCCTATTGTCAAGCTGGAAAAGAGCATAGGCCATTGTGCAAATAAATAAGTTTATAAAAAGAGAATTTTAGTGTTCTTTTTCTTATATACACGTAAGCTATCTGACATATATTGTTTTTCAAAAGTATATTCATGCTTTGGAAAGCATATCTATATAACAAGATTTTAATACTTGTGTAGTTTTGCAATAAGAAAGAGGGAAGAGGTACAATTTGGAGATATATTTAAGGAATCTACATTGTATTGGTCCTCCCATTTTGCATTTCTGCTTGAACAAAGCACAGAAAAGCAATTGCTAGCACAGCTCATTAATGTCAATCTGAACCACTGATATCAACTATTGATGCAAATTAATTAGAAATATAATTTTACATTTATCATATAAAACAGACTTGTTTCCTTCTCCTTAACTCTTAGGTATATACTGTATAGTTTTGCAAATAACATTATATATGGGTTTTTCCCTTTTAAAAGCTATTGAAGGGAAATCTATTAATAGCATCTACCAAGAATAACTTGTCGTGTGTAGGGGTTGCAGTCTGTCACCTGAACACTATTATTGTTGTGACTCATACTTTCACAATTGGTGCCACTCTTGCAAAACTTATCATTATACAACACAGTTTAATTTCTTGTCATTAGTTTGTATATACATCATTAAAAACATAGCATTAAACTTTAAAAAGAATAGATCTGTTTTTTGTTTTCCTGTGTATCTTATCTATTTTGGTAAAGTCTCTCACTGGATGAGATACTTTATGCATGTCTATCCCAAAGTGATCATCCTTGTAATGGCAGGAGTTAGCTGTCTGGGATTGAAGGGGAAATTATGAGCATTTAAAATTTATAAACTAATGAAAATGGGAGAACAAATGATTCTCACTCTGAAAATAATAAGTGCTTATTGCCTATCAATTACTGCTTATTGCCTATCAATACTGCCTGTTAAGTCTGGGCGGTGGGTCCCAAGGAGAGACGAGACTCATAGTAGTGAATTCTTTATTAAGCAATCAGATACTGAGACAAAAACCTCTTTTTATAGAGCTGGCCGCGGCTAGGCAGCCAATGACAGGTTTTTGAGCTTGCCGCGCTTGGTGTTAGCCAATTGCGGCAGGCTCTATAGGAGCCAATCAGTGTGTCCCATAACAACCAATCATGGCCGGGCTTTTCCAGACCAATAGGAATGCAGGCCTTTAAGCCTGCTAGTACGGAACACTCCTCCCCTCTTGGTTCCGTCTGAGGGGCAGGGAAATGTAGTCACGCAAGTAGGCAGGTCTTTGGACCTGTCTACTTGACTTGCGCAGTTCACAATGTCTTTGGTCATCGTCAGGTTCGGACGGGCTCCGCGTCACTCCCAAGCTTCTCGAAGGAACCACCTGGAAGGATGAGCCAGGCCTATAGCTGTGACTCCCACCTGGTGTATCCGGGTTGGTTGAGTAGTTTGCTCTGTTGCTCCCACCTGGATTTTCTGGGCTGGTAAAGCTTGTCCGGCTGCTGCTTCCAGGCAAAGAACCCGTCTGCCACGGCTCTCTGTCAACTGGTAAGTCTAGTTGATTAAATGTTTGGTTTCTGTTTAATGGGGGTTGTTCTGCTTGTTCAGAACCCGGCTCTTGTTCAGAGTTTGCGGTTTCTCCCCCCCCCTCTGATTTCTTGGTTGGAGTCTGTGAGGGGAGAAATGGCCAGCCTGGACCTTAGATGGTCAATATGGCATTTCCAACATCTGCCTTCAGTGGTTTCGAGCCAGTAGGATCGAGGGCCGGTTATCTGGGTGATTTTCGCAGGAAGCCATAGTGGGTTTCCCATAAAGTTTTTTTTTGCAAAAACTGTCTCCTTCCTTGAAGGTGCGATTTTTGCTAGAGGATCCTGGGGGTTTCTCTGGGGTGTAAGCAGGGTGTAGACGATCTAGGGGTGACCAGAGTCTTCTGCCCATGAGTAGTTCTGCTGCATGGGTTCTTGTTGATCGTGGTATTGGGCGTGACGTGTTGGATCAGAAGCATTTTGGTGATTTTTTTCATGGATGTCACCATGTTCAATTCTTTGAATAGTTTTTTTTGTGAATTGAACCATGTGTTTAGCCCTCCCATTTGCCACTGGGTGAATGGGTGATGTCAATGCGTGTCGGATGCCACGGTCTGCCAAGTATTGCTTGAATGCCAATGCAGTAAACTGGAGTCCATTGTCTGATACTATCACATCAGGTAGACCGTGTGTGGCAAAAAGTTTGTTTAGTTTTTTTATGATGGCTTCTGTGGTGGTGGGTTTCATTTTGCTTACTTTGAGCCAATTCAAGTAAGCATCAACGGTAATTAAAAAGGTATGCTCCTTTGTTGGTCCAGCGAAATCAATATGGATGCGTGACCATGGGCCTCTGGGGGTTTCCCATTCTAACGGTGGGGCTTTTGGGGGAGCTGAGCGAGTCTCTTGGCATCTGTTACAGGCGGCGACCCAGGTTTCAATTTGCTTGTCCATGTCTGGTCACTAAGCATAACTCCTGGCCAGGGCTTTCATATGTACGATGCCTGGGTGCCCGTCAGGCAGCATGTTTAAAACTGTTTTTTGTAGCGCTTCTGGTATGATTACCCGGTCTCCCCACAGGATACATCCTCTTTGAGAAAAGAGTTCAGTTTGCCAGTTTTTAAATGGTTTAAAGGGTTCGTCCCACTTTCTGGCCAACCCCTCTCCAACCAGCTGAGAACTCACGCTAATCGTTTATCCCGTTGTGTTTCGCGGGCAATGTCCTGCGCAGTCAATGGTGACATGGATGCAGTTTCAATTTGTAAAATTGATAATGTGGCTGCTGGGTCATCTTGCATGTCTGGCAGGGGTGATCGGCTTAAAGCATCGGCATGCGAGATGGATTTGCCAGGTCAATGTATTAATTGATAATTATAAGCGGCAAGAAATTCAGACCATCTTGTCATTCTGGGTGACAGGATGTGTGGAGTGGGTTTGTTACCAGCCAAAATGCCGAGTAGGGGTTTAAGGTCGGTAATAATTGAAAATGTCCTACCATAAATGTATTCATGGAATCTTTTGACTGCGGAGAGGATGGCGAGGGCTTCTTTATCCAGCTGACTGTAGTTACGCTCTGGCTTGGAAAGGGTTCTTGAGAAAAATGCAATGGGAGCCTCTGTTCCATTAAGCAATGTGTGGCTTAGGATTGCTCCCACACCAAAAGGTGAAGCCTCACAAGTAATAATCAGTGGTAGGGTCTTGTTGTATTGCATGAGGATTGCATTGGAAGTCAGAAGATCTTTTATCTGTTGAAATGCGTGTTCCTCTCGCCGTCCCCAAATCCATGGTGCCTTTTTATCCAGGAGTCTATGCAAGGGCTCTGTGACAGTGGCTTTCTGGGGTAGGAAAATATTATAGAAATTAATGAGTCCAAGGAATGCTTGGAGGTCTGTTTTGTTTTTTGGCCTGAGGGCTTCTTTGATGGCCCTTAATTTTTTGTTGGTAGGATGAATTCCCTGTTCGTCAAGGAGGTACCCAAGGAATTCAATCTGTTCAGTACATAACTGGCACTTTTCTTTCTTTACCTTGAGGCCAGAGTCTTTAAATTTTTGTAGCACTGCTCTTAGTCTTTTCTCCAATTCTCGCTTGTTGGGGGCTGCTACTAAGATATCGTCGAAATAGGACACGACTCCTTTAATTCCTTGTAGCAGTCTTTCCATTAGGCTTTGGAAAACCCCAGGTGAGACGCTGACTCCAAACTGGAGTCGGTTGTATTTAAAGGCCCCTCAATGTGTTATGATTGTTTCAGCCTTGGCAGTTTCAGCATCGACTGGCAGTTGTAGATAAGCTTGAGCCAGGTCGAGCTTTGCAAAGATTCTGCCACCCCCCAGTGAGTGTAGGAGATGTTGGACGACTGGCACTGGGTAGGGACTCTGCTGCAATGCATGGTTGAGAGTGGCCTTGTAATCACCACAAATTCTCAGGGAGCCATCTGGTTTGATAGGGGAGACAATTGGTGTTTCCCAGCGGGCATGATCAATGGATTCTAATATGCCTTGCGCTATTAGTTTGTCCAGTTGTTCGTCTATTTTAGGCTTGAGTACAAAAGGCACTCGGCGTGGTTTGAGGCGGATGGAAGCAATGTCAGGGCTAAGATTAAAGGAGATTGGGGACCCCTTGTATTTGCCTAGGGTGTCACTGAAGACTTCTTGGAAGTCCCGAACGAGCGTTGCTTCCCAGTCTTCATCCTCGGTGTGGTTGATGCCTGCCATCTCGATCCCCAACGTTGTGAACCATTGTAACCCGAGTAGACTGGGGTGGTCCTTATTGATGATTGTGAGTGGTAAGATGTTGGTACGGTCTTTGAAAGAGATTTTGAAATGTCCTACGCCCGCTACTGGAATGCGGTTCCCTGATAGTCTTTCAAAATCAATTTCTGGTCACTCAGTTCTTGGCGGTGTATGCTGGGTATTATACGCTTAATGGTCCACCAGGAGACCTTAGAGAGGTAGGAGCCAGAATCTACCTCCATGGTGCATGGTTGGTTTTCGATACCGACCTCAATACGAATTTTTCGTGCGTCGATTGGTGAAGCATGGCCAATAATGATTGTTTGGTGTGTTTCCTCTCTTCGTGGTGCCTCACTGAATTTCTTGGTTCTGTTGTCCCGGCTCCATTGGTTGTCTGTCAGGCAGTCCCGGTTTTTGGTAGGGTTGCCATCTTGCCTTCTCGGGCTGTTTCCCCGGCGCCGAGGGCTGAAGTTTCTTTTGTTGCAGCATACTTTAGCGATATGCCCTCGCTTCTCACAAAAATGGCAAACAGCGTCCCGGAACTTACATTCGGAATGTGGGTGATCCCCTCCACAGCCGGTGTATTGGCATGCTGATTTGCGACCCCGCCAGTCTCACCGCTCGTACTCTGACTGAAATCTGTGAACTTCTTCCTCTTCGCTGTCAGGGGGGGATTCGATGTTGCCATGGTGGATGGAGGCTACGAGTTTCTCTGGTATCGCGGCCACTCGCTGGTGGATTTGTGATCGGTTCTGTTCGAGTGCCGCATTCTCGCTGCTGACTTATGTGTAGCCTCGCCTGCAGTGGCTTCAGCTATGACGTCGGCAAGGGATATATCGCCCTTGGCCATCAACCTGCTTTGGAGTGCTGGATCTTTTAGCCCGAGGACAAACTGATCTCGCATGGCCTCATCTAGGTTAGTGAACTCGCATAAGCCCCCTAGGTCTCTCAGGTCGGCTATGAACTCACCGATGCTCTCACCCTCGCGCTGATCACATTGGTAAAAGTCATGCCTTCTGATAAGGGTCAGTACAGCCAGAGTGTAGTGGTTTCGGAGGATGGGAGCTAGGTTGTCCCAGTCCATAGTCTTGACACCAGCAGGCTTCACGAGCGCCTTGGCCATTTTAAAAACGGCGGGTCCGCAGTGTGTCAAAAAGACTGCTCGCTTCTTGCTGCCGGTGGTGTCTTTCAGGTTGTTCGATTCCAAGAACATTTGGAAACAATCAATGTAGGACTCCCAGTCCTCGCTGGCTGGATTGAATGGTGTGGGTGGCACGGCGCTGCTGGCCATTTCGCTGGTCGTCTTTGCGCTGTCTGCCACGTGCTGGTTAGTCTTGCTGTCTCAGTATCCCATCCTCGTCACCAGTGTTAAGTCTGGGCGGTGGGTCCCAAGGAGAGACAAGATTCATAGTAGTGAACAACAGCTCTTTATTAAGCAATCAGATACTGAGACAAAAACCCTAGCTCTTTTTATAGAACTGGCCGTGGCTAGGCAGCCAATGACAGGTTTTTGAGCTTGCCGCGCTTGGTGTTAGCCAATTGCGGCAAGCTCTATATGAGCCAATCAGAGTGTCCCATAACGACCAATCATGGCCCGGCTTTTCCGGACCAATAGGAATGCAGACCTTTAAGCCTGCTAGTACAAAACACTACCCATTGTTCATCACATTTCAGATCCACAGATTCTAAATTGCAAGAGTGCTTTATCAAGAAAGTTGGTGAAAAACAGAAGGGTATAGGAAGAAAAGAAAAAAAAATATCCCTGATTTGGGAGCTGCTATGTTCATTCCAACTTCCATGTTTTTATAATGATAGAAAGCATTAGTGGGATTCAAACATTTTTACTACCAGTTCTGTGGGTGTGGCTTGGTGGGCATGGTAGGGGAAGGATACTGCAAAAACACCATTCACTCCCCATCCCACTAACCTGCTTTCCAGCTCCGTTCTTCTGTGCAGGGCAACAAAAGAAGACCCAACCAATCATCTGGGACTCGGAAAGCAAAGAATAGATAGGAGTGGGGCCAATCAGAGGTGGTATTTGCCAGTTCTCCAAACTACTCAAAATTTCTGATATTGATTCTCCAGAACTGGTCAGAACCTGCTGAATACCTCTTGTGATAGAAAACTATCAAGCATGTTGATTGAATCTTATCAGGCATAGAATAATGTTAGTGGCAATAAAGAATATTCCAAAGCTTACTGGGAAAAAGAAGCAAGCAAAATATTTATAAATTCTCCATTTTGAGAAATATAAATTCTAAATATTCAGGTTAAAAACTCCAAGACGTACTGTGTTATTTAACAGTATCACTTCATTTTGACCAATAGCCAAATTAAATAAGAAGATAGTTTAAATTAGCATAAGAAAGTAATTTAAATTGAATGCTGCAAAATGACAAAATTAATTCATCTAAGCACACAATTAAAAGGAACGTGGAAAATCCCTTGTTCCAATCAAGAGACCTTGTTTTATTTCATTTATTGTACAGGCTAATTCACAGAATTTGGCCATCCTTGACAAGCAAATTATTATTGGTAGCATTAGAACCACTATATAATTTGGAACAAAGAAGTACCATACAACTTTACAGTGCTTAGGAGGTCATGTTATATCGATTCAACCTTGTAAGTTGCAAGAGTGAACTTTTTTATAATATGGAATTTTCCAATAGTTCCCAAATAGAACTGCTGCATCTAACAGTAATTCTTGTCAGCACAAAGGCTTTTCTATATTTGGAAATTCTTATATTGAACAAATAATTTACTGGTTTATATAGAACTACTGGTTCCATCCAAATTAAAGTAACCTAGTGATATATCCAATTATGGTCCATATCTGTTATCTTTAATATTGACTTTGGCGTAAACCAATCCTAGTGCCAAGATGGACCCTATAGAGAAGTCTTACAACTGGAGCTTAGTTTCCAAAAGGTAACTGCTGGAAGATATAAAATCAGTCAAACCCAAGAATGTCAAGATCAGTTTTAACTAAAGATAATAAGACAAACCCTTACTTCTACTATTAAACACCCAACCTGTTATTGTATAATAACATTTGGAAATAACAGCAATTTTGCAATATTGGTTGTGTATTTTAATTGGATTACTGTGAATCCATGGTTCCCACAAGGCATGACATATGATTTGATGTATAATGAGTGTAAAGCAGGGATATCAAACTTATGTTGTCTGGTGTTGTCATGTAACATATCACGACTTTTATCTTCACTAAACTGGGCGTAGGTGTGGTCAGTGCATGATGCATCTGGTCCATGGGCCGCAAGTTTGACAGCCCTGGTGTAAAGCCAGCCCACACTTTTGTGTAGGTGCAGATAATAGTTTACCATGTTTAAGTCTGTGTAGACTTGATGGCTAATGTACATAAAATTTAACTGGTACAAGGGGCAAGATGTTGTAAGTTAAAGATAGCTTATAATTCCAAAATTTCTTATAATATGGATTTTTTAAAATATTACAAATTATAGTGATCAGTCATATAAACAAATTTCAAAAAGATAATGAACCAAAAATGTACTTGCTGGAAAAAATTGCTATGAGGTAGAAATCCCTTCTACTATCTAATTTTCTGTTGAATAACAAAACAGAAAGGTATCTTCATGGAAGAATTAAAAAGGACAAAGAGGATTGGAGCAAAATAACATTAAATGACATCTTGTCTAATATCTTCATTCTAAATGATATTCCCTAATCAGGAAATGCTCACAAAGCCAGCATAAGGTTAAGTTTATTCTGCATGTGGATTTTTAGTTTTCAAAACAGAATTAGCATTGCCCAGGAAGAAATCTTGCATATGTTTTAAAAAATACAAATCATGATCAAAGGGGTGAACTGAGCATGTTTTATAAGCAAGAGGTAGAACTGGAGGATGAGAGAGGAAATTCCTGGAAGAAGAAAAATGTATTGGTTTATTTTAATATATATATTCTCCCTCCCTCTGTCCGTCCGTCCGTCCCTCCATCCCTCCCTCCTTCCTTCCTTCCATTTTTTGGCTTCCCATCTTACCACAGTGTAATTCTGGGTGGCTTAAATAATAAAAATTAAAAATATGTTTATAATAAAAACAAATAAATTAATGAGAAATTCCTTAGAGTCAGAACAATTAATTGATGGAACAACTTGCTTCTGGCACTGGAAATTTTTAAGAAGAGCTTGTACAATTATTTGTTCTATATGGTATAAGTTTCTTGCCTGAGCAAGGGTTTGGACTTAATATTATAAGATCAAATAATGTAAAATAAACAAATAGAAATTTGAATAACCCTTGTTCTATAGTTACATGCAACAGGAGACAGGGCATGCTTGCTCTTGGCTGCAAAACACAATATGGTAAACATGCTTTATATCATTTCAGCAAAGGTAATTCAACATATTTTTATGAATGTCTACAAATTCTCAGCAATTTCAACTTAAAATAAATATTCTGTAGAAAATTAAAAATCTTCCTTCAGTTCTCTATCAGCCAACTCCTCTGACAAGATAGAAGCAAGATAAACATGAGTCAAGTTATTACTGCTTTTTCTATAGTTGAATTTTCATTTATGAGATTCAATAAATACATCTTCAGACTTCTTTCCAGAGTAAATCAGTGCTTATTTATTTCAACTATTGACTTTTGCAAAAGCTACAGGTTCATTTAATTCAGAAAGGATTTATTTCTTAATTGCAAACATTCAATTAAATGTAAAAATTTATAATGGAAAGAGGCTTTATGTACTCAATGGTTGATGATGGTTTGTTTGTCTTTAAAATTAATAAAATTTGTTTCAAAAAAAAAATTAAATGCACAACGGGGCACTGTTAAATTATAGCAATGAATAGAATTTAAAGCTGTGGGTTTTTAACTGTTAAATATTTCTCATATTCTTTAAACTGTACAAAGTTTTAAAAAAGAGAAATTGCCATAATGACATGATGTATTTTAATTATGTAAACTTGACAACTGTCACATAGAGGTTGCCCAAACCTATAGAATACTGTAACAGCTTTTCAGAGATGTGAAAAAGCAACAAAACTAATATAGATTTGGATGCTTCCAAGGAAATTGGTTTTTTCACATTTCTGTCTCTTCCATTTGTGCTTATTTTATCTTCAGTTTTGCAGCCTCTACATCTCATTCTGATTATAAATTTTGTTTAAAATATCTGTGCAGTGGTATATTTAACTGTCATACAGTTATTACTAATAAAGTAAAGCCACAATTCATCTTTTGAAAATCTGAATAAAACCTTTTGCTTAAAGTGAGGAGTATGTTTAATGATGCCATTAATGCTCAGCCCACAAGTACTTTACTTCAGACTAGCAGAATTTATGAATGAAAACCTCAGGAGATATTGGTAAGTTTAATGATAATAGTATGAAAACACTTCAAAAAAAAATATTGCCCCAATCTCTTCTTTTTCCAAAGGATTCAGGGAGATATCTTTTTTTCTTAACAAAATTTATATTGTATCCAAAAACAAAAACAGCAACAGTTGTAATCTGTGCACATTTCATTTACACGTTATATTAAAAAAGACTCTATGCACATTGCAATAAAGAACATTGGACAATATTTTGGAGAATACTACCACCAGAGGGGCCACACACAAAAGCAATTCTAGTGAGTGAAGGCAACTGAACAATAAATATATGGACATTTGATGCAATAGATATGGACATTTACTCATGATTTAGAAAAAAGATCATTCATTGGCCTGCACATTTATGCCCAAATCATAGGTTTATTTGGATATTTCATTTAGATGTAAATATTAAATCATATTCTGTGTTAAATTGTTAAAATTTAATTTTGGGGTATGAATTTCTAGATATAACTTTCTGATCAAATTCAGTTAACAGGATAACCCCCCCCCCAAAAAAGTAATTGTTTGATTCTACTTAATTATATGAGAGTTCTGAATAAGAATTGTGATTTTTTTTAAAAAAAGGTTGCATATTTAATATGTTTTTCTTCTAGAATCAATACATGGGTATTGATACATGGGTAATGTTTGACATGATAATCTCTTCACAGGTTCACGATGTCTTATGTGTAGAATAATTACCTTTCTTGATAATTCTTCATATTCCTTAACCGCTCAACTGCGCTGAAAAGGTCCAGACAAGTAGATTTAACATTATTTTTAGACTTTTTAAGATTACTTGTTGGTTTTTCTCTTTCTCTCCCTGAACCATTTCCATAAAAGAAAAAAAGGATTTCCCTTTATACCAATTAAAGATCAGTTCTTACCTCTTCTTTGTTCCCCCTTAAGAAGTTAACCCCTGCTGAGATTTTTCCCCAAGGCGGCTGCAAAGCCACACAGGTGAGCCTGCACCAGCTTTAATGAGAATAAGGCAGCCCTGATTTTCTAAAAGATAAACACAAATCTTTTATTCCCACCAACCAAGAAAGAAAACACAGATGACCAGGACTGTCTACGGAAAAGTTTAGCTAATTGCTCTTGAAGAGCACACATATATGCATTTTAGGTAGACACAAGAACACACACTCTTCAAAAACAAATATAATATTGAAAAAATGCTTTGCACTTTTGTTCCTTTATTTTGACAATATTTATCACAATGCAAGACATTAGGAGTTTGAATAAAGCTATATGTCCTCATATCAATCTTTTGAGGATTCCCTGTCTCTTCTCTGGAAACCTCCAGCTTCTAATACCTGGTTGACTTTTTGACTTCCACAGCTAGCTTCAGATAGTAAAGAGGCCAACAATACATCAATATGTTATTATTGCTTGCTATTTATCGTGCCTTTTTAAAAAAAAGACAAGTAGAGAGAGAGAGAAAAATAATCTGTGAAGTTGTCAGAAATAAAAAATAAGATCCAACAATAATGATTGATTATGTTTTCAACTTTTTTAATTGCTATTAGACATGCTTACTACAAACCATTTGGTGGTCTGACCTGATATAAATACAAACAAGATTCAAGCAACCGTGCAGGAGACCAATATATGCAACAAAAACTCTGCCTGTTCTTCTGTTAGAATAGTGCTTACTTACTGTTAAAAAGAGAAGTAATTTCAAAACAAAACAAGACAAAAAAAATGCCTTGCCTCTTTATCAGTGGAATGCTTGTGAAAGTGGGAAAAAAAAGCTGTGTTTGATTCTTGGGGAAGGGGAGTGTAAAAATGAAGTGATATCCTTTTTGTTTTGTTTTGAGTTGGCAGGTGATACATCTACATCAGTTTTTTTCATCTGGCTGGGGAATTCTGCGAGTTGAAGTCCATTCATCTTAGAGCTGAAGTCCATTCATCTTAAAGTTTCCGTGTTTGAAAAGCACTAGTCTACCCAAATCCAAGACCCACCTTTAGTTTAAACTTACATGATGATGAATAGCAGGGACATGAGTCATTTAGCAGAATTTATCTGAAACAACTTATCCAACTTTATTCTTTCAAATGTTTAGGCCTCTTGTTTCTAATATTCCTGGTAGTTCCTGTGTTGGATGATCTACTTCAGCAAAAATTATGCCAACTTTTCTTCATTTTTAGCTTTGTCTTTAATTGTGTTTTTTAATGTTTTATATAATAAATCAATAGTAAATCAGTAATAATTAAATGTTTTTTAGTTTTGCACACTATTGAAAGTTACTTGTTTGAAATGGATGGCTATGTAAATTTGAAAAAAAAATCAATAAAATAAAATACCCAGAATAGGTAGGAGTTGAAGACTCAACATGATTGTTTTGGAAATCACCTGTACTTGAGTTAGAAAACATAAACCATTTGATATTAGGAGATGCAAATAATATTCAAAATATTATTAACTATACACCTTTTCTTAATAATTACAACATATTTAATTTCATTTAATATTTTCCCTAATTTAATTTATAAACCTGTCAATTTCATTTTTCCCCAATGGAAACATCTTCTAAAGATAGAATATGCCCTGTGTCTATTTATGTCTAATCTATGTCTGTGTCTATCTATTTTTATTTGCCTTTTTTTCTTCTTGTAAATGAATCTTATGGACCATATCTTACAGATGAATACTGAGTACTTTGAGAAGAATAGTATAAAGCAATTGAGGTGTTTTCATTGCCTTTACAAATATAGTATGCTTGACTGCCACTTATAATTAGGTTAGTTTTTAGCATGTTAATTTTAATTATTTATTTTTGCCAGGGTTTTAGATATTTTCCTTGCTTTGAACTCTGTCACCTCACCCCAAATACTTTGTGTGGTAGTTTTATAATTGAAAGTGAAAATATAGATAATAGATTATATATAGAGATAATATAATACATAGATAATATAATTATAAGTATATAAAACACTGAGCATATTGTGGGACAGATAGATAGATAGATAGATAGATAGATAGATAGATAGACAGACAGACAGACAGACAGTTCAATCTGGATTGTACACACTGAGTATGTGTGTGTGTGTGTGTGTGTGTGTGTATCTATCTATCTATCTACACACACACACATATTCAGTGTGTACAATCCAGATCTGTTAAAATCAGTAATGATTCAACTAATGCCTTCATGTTGGAAATGGATAATCCTTGACAACTTTTATTAGATCAGTTCCAATTGTTTATTTTCACAAGGTTTTGAGTCACTCAAAGATCTACTTTAGGCAAAAGGATTTAAGGGATGAAAGCGGATTGACAGCCAAAGCCTAACCTAATTTACTTAGCTATCCTGATATGAATGAGTCTAAAATCTAAGCAAGTTGCATCTACTTAAATTTTGTCTTCAATTTAAAATTTCATTACTTTGTCCTCCTTACATCTGACTATATCACACAAGATCAGGAAATATACTTATGATAAAATTCCATACGTTCCAAACTTACTTTTAGATAAGGGATAGGATTGTTAATCGAGAGCGAGAATGCCTATTTGAAGACAAAAAAGAAAAAATAATTAAGAAACAAACATTCTTCATCAATGTTCATAGAAAATTATATTCCTCTCCAGACTAGGGCAGAATTATTAAGAATTATGCCACATATTACAGAGTTGAACGTCTTAAATGTTGACTGAAGGCTGTTGCTATTTTTTAAATTTTAAATCACATTCCTTTTGGATAATCATTTTGCCTAATAGAATGAAGAAAGAATGTAACTGAGATAATCTGTATCTCTTCCTATCATCATCCTTTCATCCTTCTTTCCCTTCTAAGACACAAGGTGAAATATCCAGGTGCTTGTCCTTCATCAATTCTTCAGTGAGCAACAGAGCAGAAAACCCTAATATCTATTCATTTGTAATCTGTCATTCTTAAAGTATTAAGGACAATTGACTTCACATGTCTTAGATAATTAGAATAGTCTTTCTTTGCTCTTGATTTTAAAGCAAGTATCTCCCTATTTTAATCAGTACATCTATTGATGTATTTCAATGTATCTTGTCAGCTGTATACTAAATTTAAATAAAAGAACAGTGGATAAAATCTAAAAATATGAAAACATTCTTTCCCTCTAATTTTGCTGTTCCAATGAACATATTAACTGTACGATGTTAGCATACTCCAAATCCTCATAACTGATTGGTCAGAATGGACAGCGACCTGATTGGTCGAATACTCGGCCAGGATTGGAGCGCTGAGAATCTACCGCGATTGGCTGTGCCGATTGCAGGAGATTCAAAGCGCTGCCATTGGCCGCCGAACCGCGAGCCAGCCTATATGAAGGGCAGCCGCAGCTCGCATTCTCTCAGACTATTCCTAACTATAATAAAGAGCTGAACTCACTGAATGGTCTCGCGTCTCCTTTGACCCGATCCACCCCAGATCTAACATTAACCACAGTAAAACAATTTTACTGTGCCAACGAGAATGGGACCGTGAACAAGGAGACCCCAGCACGTGGTGGAGCGACACGCTGAACAGGCAGCATGGCCGGCATCAACTCGCCACCCGCACCCTTCAACCCTGCTATCGAGGACTGGGAATCCTATACCGATAGGTTCCAAATGTTCCTCGAGAGTAGCAACCTCAAGGACGCCAATGGCCACAAGAAACGAGCCGTGTTCTTCACGCACTGCGGGCCCACAGTATTCAAGATGGCCTAAGCCTTGGCCAAGCCGGAGGACATCAAGGCGATAGAATGGGACAATCTCGAGCCCCTACTTCGAAGTCACTACGCCCCCATCGTGCCTATCCTTATCCGGTGGCATGACTTCTACAGGCAGGATCAACATGAAGGCGAGGGGCTGGGCGACTTCATAGCAGTGCTACGGGACCTGGGTGGCCTGTGCAAATTTGCTGACCTGGACGAGGCCCTGCGAGACCGCGTCATCCTAGGACTACAAGACCCCGTCCTCCAGAGCTGCATCATGGCAAAGGGAGACATCTCCCTCGCTGATGCTCTCACCGAAGCCGCTGCAGCGGAAGTGGCCAAGAAGTCAGCGGCTCAGATGCGGCAATCGAGCATCATGCCACGAGCAGCAGCCGGAGACACCACGTTGACCCCCGAGAGGCGACCAGAGGCAGACCACACAACCACATTCGACCGAGACCGCCCAAGCCTGTTGGGACTACAGTGGTTCGCACCCCTGGGCATCAAAGTAACTGGAATACACCACATCGGAGAAGCAGACTGGGAAGCGGCGCTCGTGAGGGATTTCTGGGAAGTCTTCGATGACAGCCTAGGCAAGTACTGGGGGTCCCCTATCTCATTTAACATAGACCCAAGCATCGCGCCAATCCGCCTTAAGCCCAGGCGAGTGCCGTTTGCACTCAAGCCCAAGATCGATGAGCAGTTCGATAAACTCATCGCACAAGGGGTGTTGGAACCGATCGATCATGCCCGGTGGGAGACCCCAATTGTCACTCCCATCAAGCCAGATGGGTCTGTGAGAATTTGTGGTGACTACAAATTTGCTAAACCATGGGCTCCAACAAAGCGCATACCCCATCCCTGTAGTCCAGCACCTTCTGCACTCACTGGGGGGAGGCCGAATTTTCGCAAAGCTCGACCTGGCACAAGCCTACCAGCAGCTGCCGGTCGACGCCACAACAGCAGAAGCCCAAACAATCGTAATGCACCAAGGGGCTTTCCGCTGCAACCGGCTCCAATTTGGAGTCAGCGTGGCACCCAGGGTCTTCCAAAGCCTTATGGAAAGACTCCTCCAGGGCATAGAAGGGGTTGTGCCCTACTTTGACGATGTCTTGGTGGCTGCGAAAAATGAAAAACAACTAGAAGCCAGATTGAGGGAGGTACTGAAGAAATTCAGAGACTCGGGACTTAAAGTCAAAAAGGGGAAGTGCCAACTACGGGCCAAGAGGGTCGAATTTCTAGGGTACCTCCTAGACAAACAAGGGATCCACCCCACAGAAAAGAAACAGAGCCATAAGGGAAGCACCTCGACCCCAAAACAAAACAGAATTACAAGCTTTCTTGGGACTGTTAAACTTTTATAATGTCTTCCTACCTCAAAAGGCGACCGTGGTGGAACCGCTGCATAGGCTGTTAGATAAAACAGCCACCTGGACCTGGGGAGCACGGGAAGAGAGCACCTTCAACAACACAAAGAACCTGCTAACATCTGACGCGGTACTAATCCAGTACAGCGAGACCCTGCCACTGACGGTAACTTACGATGCGTCACCATTTGGGATCGGCGCCATCCTCAGCCACCAGCTACCAGACGGGAGGGAAGCACCCATCGCCTTCTCATCAAGGACACTTTCAAAGCCAGAACGGAACTACAGCCAGCTCGACAAAGAGGCCCTAGCAGTCGTCGCTGGCGTCAAGAAATTTCACGAATAGTAGGACTTACAGTAGGACTTTTACAATAATCACAGACCACAAACCGCTGCTAGGAATCCTGGCGGGAAACAGTGAACATTCTATCGCCAAGAATGACTAGGTGGTCCGAATTTCTAGCAGCATACAACTACCATCTGATACACTGACCCGGCAAGGACATCGCCCATGCAGACGCCCTGAGCCGCTCACCCCTACTGGACTGGGAAGACGACCCAGCACCCACAACAGAGGTACTCCAAATAGAGACAATACCCAACCCACTCGTGACCACGCCAGACATTGCCAGAGAAACAAATAAAGACAAGCGGCTGGCGTGAGTCTTGAGCTGGGTTAGAAAAGGGTAGCTGGAAGGGGACAAGGACGAACTATTCAGACCCTTCCGGAACAGACAAACCGAACTCTTTACCGAGAAGGGCTGCATACTTTGGGGGGACAGAGTGGTAATCCCGGAAACGTTACAGGAAAGGGTGTTGGGGATGCTGCATGAGGGGCACCCAGGGATGGTCAAAATGAAAAGCCTGGTCAGAAGCTACACATGGTGGCCAGGAATGGACAAACAGATAGAAACCTGGGTGGCCAAATACAAGCAATGCCAAGAATCCAGACCTAACCTCCTGCAGCCCCAACCCAGGAATGGGAAACACCCAGGGGCCCGTGGTCTAGGATTCACATAGACTTCGCCAGGCCAACCAAGGGATACATGTACCTTATCACAGTGGATGCTTACTCCAACTGGCTGGAGGTAAACACCATGAAATCTACCACAACAGAGGCGGTAATCAGAAAACTGAGCAAACTGTTTGCCACACATGGCCTGCCAGACGTAATAGTCTCGGATAACGGGCCCCAATTTACCACCCTAGCATTCGAGCAATTCCTGGCAGGCCAAGGAATACGCCATGCATTAACCGCACCAGCAAATCCAGCGGCGAACGGACGAGTGGAATGCATAGTCCAATACACTAAGAAAGCCATCCAAAAAATAGAAGCAGCCAACATACAGGACAAAATTAATAAAATGCTCCTCATGCAACACATCACACCTAGCGCAATTACAAATAGAAGCCCAGCAGAACTGATGATGGGTAGCAAACTGCGGTCAACCCTAGATAGAATGCACCCAACATACGACCCGGACAAACCCCCGGGTTCCTCAAGCAAACACAGAACATTTAAAATAGGGGACACAGTATACGCAAAAAACCTATCAGGAGAACCACTCTGGGTACCAGCAACCATCACCCAGATAACTGGCCCCATATCCTACCGATTAGAGACAAGTGACGGAAAAAGCTGGAAACGACACATTAACCAGCTAAGATCGAGGATAGCTGTCACCAACAACCAACTACCAGAGCAGGTAACTAGAAAGGAGGGGGGGGAATCAGCAAGCAAAAAAGAAAGAGCCGAAGGGAACCAACTAACACAAACAGATCTGTCATGAGTGCGGAAAACGAGGCCACATCAGTCGAGTCTGTCGCAGTTTACCGGGACCAAGTCAGGCCTCAAGGGGAACCAGCTCTCGCCAATCGGCAGGAAACCGTCCTGTAAGGCGAGATCCAGCAAACCACTCCTACAGATATCGAGCGTTGCAGAAAGAAGAGGCCCACCATACTATCACTATAGGTCATGCCTCAGCCATGGACGCTAAGAAGATTCGAGTCACAGTAGCCATAGAGAACCAACCTTGCCACATGGAGATCGATTCTGGATCATCCCTCTCGATGGTGTCGTGGAAGACATTAAAGCAACTCATTCCTACCATCCAATGCCAAGACCTTCGAATGCAATGTCTCATCCTTAAAGACTACCAAGGGAATCGGATCCCTGTGGTTGGGTCTTGTCGAGTCCGCGTCTCATTTAAAAAGCGTTTTGAAATGTAAAAGATTTACTTACATCTGATTCTGTACTTATGCAATAAAATGAAACATTACCATTGGTTATAACTTGTGATGTTTGGGGTGGGCGCTATTTTGAGCCATGTGCTGCCTAATGGAAACGAGGCCCCTGTTGCATACTTTTCGAAGACTCTTTCTCAGGCAGAACGTAACTATGGACAAATAGATAAGGAAGCTCTTGCAATTGTGGCAGCCGTTAAAAAATTCCATGAGTATGTATATGGAAGGACATTTACCATTGTAACTGACCACAAACCTTTACTGGGGATAATCTCTGGGGACAAACCAACCCCCTATATATTGTCCCCAAGAATGACTCGATGGTCAGAGTTCCTAGCTGCTTATAATTATCGATTGTTACATCGCCCGGGGAAAGCCATTCCCCACGCCGACGCACTCAGCAGAGCACCACTACCAGAAACTCTTGACGATCCGGCACCAACAGTATCGGCGTTACAAATCAAAACGCTCAACTCGCCTCCTATGACCGCTCGAGATATCACGAGAGAGACCAGACGAGATCACACCCTAGCTCGAGTCCTAGGCTGGGTAGAATGTGGATGGCCATTGGACCAGGTCCCAGATGACTTCACGCCATTTAAAACAAGACAGACTGAACTTTTTTCACAAAAAGGCTGTGTCATCTGGGGCGATAGAGTCGTCATTCCAGAGCGACTCCAAAACTTGCTGTTACAAATTTTGCACGAAGGATATCCTGGGATCGTGCGGATGAAAGCACTCGCACGGAGCTACGTTTGGTGGCCAGGCATGGACCGACACATCAAGCAATGGGTCAAGGCCTGCACCAAGTGCCAACAAAACAGCAACGCACCACCAAAAGCTGCACCGACTGAATGGGAGACGCCATGCGAGCCCTGGTCCAGAATCCACCTGGATTTCGCAGGGCCGATTAAAGGACATACATTACTATTGACTGTCGATGCATACTCTAATTGGTTGGAAATTCATCGAATGACCCATACAACCTCCGAAGCTGTCATTAAAGTCCTCAATAGACTCTTTGCAACTCATGGACTGCCGGACGTCCTGGTGTCCGACAACGGACCACAGTTTACAGCGTTAATGTTTGAACAGTACCTTGCTGATAATGGCATCCGCCATGCGCTCACCTCGCCAGCGCATTCTGCTACCAATGGCCGAGCGGAACGCATGGTCCAATTTGTAAAAAAGACTTTGCAAAAAGTGGACTTTGATAATATTGACGAAAAAATAAACCGCATTCTACTTCTACAACACATCACTCCGCACAGCGTAACCGGCAGAACTCCCGCAGAACTTCTCATGGGGCGAAAACTCCGTTCCCGCCTCGACCGATTGCACCCTGCTTACGAGCCAGAAAAGCCCGCAGGATCCAACGGGCGCTACCGTACCTTCAAGGTAGGCGACCCCGTTTATGCAAGAAATTTATCGGGCGACCCGTTTTGGATTGAAGCAACGATAATAAGCGAGACTGGGCCCAAATCCTATATTGTAAAATGTGTTGATGAAAGACTGTGGAAACGACATATTGACCAATTACGGTCACGACTCCTTTCGGCCAGCCAGCAACTCCCCTACGACCAAACTGAGGGGGGGGAAGGAATGGAAGAAGACGACATTCCAGGGAACCTGTTCCAAGAGAGCGATGAATCTAGTGAAACTCAGGAAATGGAGCAGGAGGAAGAATCGTACACTCCAAGGGAAATCACACCAGAACGAGAAGCTGAGCCACTACCAAACAACATTTTACCTCAACAGGACTGCACACAGCCAGTCCAAAGAAAATCTAATAGACCCAAAAGACAACCGTCCTATTTGAAGGACTATATAACCACACCATAATTGAGGAGCCAGGGGGAAGGGGTTTTATGTATGTAAATAGTTTAAATAAAGCAAGCTTGGGGTAAAGTGCAGGGTTCTGGCCCTGCACTTCTGATTGGGTGTTAAGCGGCTCGATCGGATTGGTTGGGTAAAGAGAATCCGATTGGCCCTTAACGAAGGACTCTTATTGGTTCTGGAGCTAGCGTCTTACAGCTCCCTATTGGTTATTTCACATTAAGGTCACCTATATAAGGCAGAGTTGTTGTTCACTCTCTTAAGTCACTATGTAATAAAGAGCTGAAAGTTCACCAACTAAGATTGTCTCCATTCATTTCACCCATGCCTGAAACTATATCAGTATGTGTATTTATATATATTATATGTATACAGTACATTGATTCAGTAGAAAATATAGCATGCAAACTTTTGGAAACTATTGGAAAATAGTGGAAAACTATTTGGAAATCCTATCACTATAGAACAGACTGGGAAGTTTTAAAAAATTGCAGAAGACTTTTTTTTTTGGTCTTCTGATCTTTATCAAAGAAAATTACATGGTCATATTAAGATATTCCAAGAAATCAAATCTTCATCTTAAATCTATATTAGTAAATTCAGTAAAACAATTGCAAAAACTTCTAATTCATTTACAATAACTATACATACAACTGAAACTTAAATATATTCTGCAATTCAATAGAGCTTACCACAACAACTATGTTCTGACTGGTGAGGCTCCAAACTATAATTTCAAGAATACATTCATAATGTCCCTCTAAAATGTACATTTGAAAATGAAAAAATTATTAAATACACAAGAGATAATAATGTTAACTCTAATCAATCTCAAGTAATTTAAATAATACTTTTGACTTGGCCTTACATCTTTCAAATCATGTTCTGTAATTTTATACTTTCAAGTAAACCACAAGATGGGCAATATGTAAGTTCCAGTTGTTGAACTCAAACTTCATCATTGTCCTTGCTAGCTGAATCTGATGGGAGTTGTAGTTTACCAACATCTGCTGTTTATATGTTATCTACCTTTCTTTTATGGGTATAAAGTAGGGGAAAATAACTGTATGCTAGTGAATACAATTGCAATTTTCCACAGGCCAGACCCCAGATGGCACAGAGTTTGTAATTCCCTGGAGAAATGAGTCCAATTATACCTTCCCTAAAGAGTTTGTAAGAGTGGGCAAACTGCAATAACAATTTTGTATTGTGTTCTTTCTCAAAAAGCAGCAGATGCACATTGCTGGTTTTCTCAAAGCTAATCACATGGAAATGAATTGTATTGTTGCACAGTAGCCTTCACCAACTTAGTTTTGTCCAGATGTGTTGGACTACAACCCCCATCCATTTGCCAGCAGGTGCAATCTAATACATCTGGAGGGAATCATATTAGGAGATACAAATTTGGAGCTTTATCCATGGCAATCCTTAAGGGAATCCAATTTTGGCTTTGAGTGGCGTGCCACTCAAAGACGAATGAAAGAGCTTCTAGTCAGATGTTGTAATTATCAGATTCTCTTCTGTGTTTTGCTACTGGCAGGGACAGGACACAAAAGAAAATCAAACTGCATAAATCACAGCCTGGGGATGGTACAAGGCTACTTTCATGGACACCAGAAGATAAACTGAGATTGCTAAACTGTTTCAGATAAGTTCTCATTAACTAAATGAAGACAAGCACCAAACCTATTTCCAGGTAAAGTATTGTAGAAATCAAATTGAGACTCTCCTAAATTGGAAGAGAGAGATATTTTTAAAGATTCTCTCATATTGTAGAGAGTTCTGCCTAATAGTTTGCCAGGTCTTCAAGAATAAGTTTAACACGACCCTTTATATCATATGGATTGTAAAGAAATGCAGGCTCTCTACCACTACCCTGCCTCTTGTGGAGATGTGATTATTGAAAAGTATTTTTTCTAAATACAGGGGAAAGCTTACATACCTCTAATGTGATGGTTTGCAAACATCGTACTTTGTGTTTTTGTATGTGAGTGCAGAATGTCTAAATAATGAATGATATGATATGTTGTGAATAATTGAAAATGGCCCTTTTAAGGATTTTTTGCTGAAAGAAAAAGAAAAGAAAATGAACTTGTGATTTATAGATTCGATTATCAGAAAAGGTAGACTATGGAAAGAAGAAAATTATATTACAACCTTATGGAAAGATGACAAAATATAAATGTAGTTATAACTGACATCAGTAGACAGTAAATAATCTGCTCAACTTCATTTTACACAATTATTACAGACTTTCCTGAATAAGATAGCTTTGTCACTCATACCTGAGTATCTGCCATTCAGACTACTGCAATGCTCTCTGCATGGAGTTACCCTTGTAGAATAGCCAGAAGCTTCAGCGGATATATAATGCAGCCATCCAAGCCACATAAGCAATCTTGAGTGTCCCAAAATAGTTCTGCTACACAAACTACACTGGGTCCCTATTTGCTTCCAGGTACAATTCAAGTTGCTGATTATGACCTTTAAAGCCCTACAAGGCATGGAGCCAGGTTACAGCAGAACCATCTTGTCCATCTGGTTAGGCAAGGAGGGTATATTACAAATCCTGTCAGTTAAAGAATTTTGACTGGCAGGGTCCAGAGCCTCTTTGCCATCATCATGCCTGCTCTTTGGAGCATTCTCTCCCAGAGCACTCCCCACTCTCATGGCCTTTTGGAAATATATAAAGGCCTGGCCCTGCCATCTTCTTGGGGCTCACAGACAAGGGGTTCCTTAACACTTTCAGGGGACCCCCCCTTCATCTAATTCTGAATTTTATAGACAGGGTAGATAGCATCTTAATATAATTCTATAAACAATTTTTATATTTTGCTTGCATGCCACCCAAGTTTCACTGTGAGGTCATGGGTAATTTTTAAGTCAGAGAAAGTAAAATAAAAATAAATAAAATGGCCTTTTTATGTAGAATACATAAATAGATAACTTAGGTGAATTTTTTCCTGCTTATCCCCTTCTTCTGAAAAGCAAGTTTTCATAATGTACAGTTTTGGCAAATTATTTAATCTTCTCTGAATTTACATCAGAAAAATATAACTGGGAAATAACTGGCAATTACAGTTTTGTTATTCCAGCCACCAAGATGATTTTAGAGTAAAAGTTTTCAAAGTACTCCATTTCTCTCCACTTTATATCATGTTCATTTTTTACCTTTAAACTATAAATTGATTTTACACATAGATAACATCTTTATATTTTTAGTTTTAAAAATTAAAAATTATATAAGATTGAACAATTAGAAATGAATGTCAAGTGAAAAAGACAGTAGGTGTATACTTGCTTCCCATGGAATAATTTCAGCCATTTTTTAAAAAATTATTCTGGTGTTACATACCATCTGAACCTTTTGTGCTTGCTTGCTCACTCTCTTTTGTCTTTACAAAATACATTATGAAAAATGAAAATAGTGCATTTAGGCAGACTTCAAGACCTCATTTTCATACAACCTACTGCAGAAATTAAACATATTACGACTTTAACATTCATTACACCTGAAAGGAACTCTGTAGCAACTCTGGTCTCATTATTCCAAAGGTGTTTTTTCCAGGAGGCACTGGACTTTCTTGTTTTTTCTTTCAAAGTGTTCACTTTTCATCCAAGAAGCTTCTTCAGCTCTGACAAGATAGTGGGAAATTCCTTGCAGACAGCTGGTAATCTGTATCCTTTCAACTGTTAGGGTCATTGTAACTCTTGGAAGTTTATGAGTGTCCTCAGGGTGACCTGAATAGTGCTCCTGTTTCCTGTGCAACTTTTTTTCCTCTGTGTTAAGTTTTGAGCATGGGCGAGAAAGAATGGAGACAAGCCTCTGAACGGTGAACTTCAGCTCTTTATTTACATCGTTACTTCTCACTCTAACAGCAGTTGAACCCGCCTGGTTTGTCCGGTTCGTAAGCTGGGTGCAACCAGTCGAGGTGGGAGCGGAGCTTTCGTCCCATTAGCAGTTCGGCGGGAGTTTTGTTGGTGACGCTATGTGGGCTGATGTGTAGCAAGAAGAGGATTTGATTGACCTAGTCATCAACGCTGTCATAATCTACCTTTTGCAAGGTTTTCTTCACAAATTGGACCATGCGTTTTGCTTTGCCATTGGTCGCAGGGTGCACAGGCGAGGTGAGCGCATGGCGGATGCCGCAGTCAGCGAGGTACTGCTCGAACGCTACTGCGGTAAATTGAGGGCCGTTATCGGATACCAGGATGTCTGGTAATCCGTGGGTTGCAAAGAGTCTGTTTAAGATTTTGATAACCGCCTCGGAGGTCGTAGTCATCATGCGATGAATTTCAAGCCAATTCAAGTAGGTGTCGACGATAAGCAGGAAGGTATGGCCTTTGGTTGGCCCCGTGAAATCCAGGTGAATTCGGGACCAGGGTCCACGTGGTGTCTCCCATTCAGTAGGCATGGCTTTTGGTGGGGCGTTGCTGACTTCTTGGCATTTGGGAAAAGCTTTAACCCACTGTTCGATTTGCTTGTCAATGCCCGGCCACCATGTGTAGCTGCGCGCAAGGGCTTTCATTCGTACGATGCCGGGATGGCCATCGTGTAAGGTTCTCAGCAATGCTTTCTGGAGTCGTTCTGGGACTCTATTGCCCCAGATAACACAGCCCTTCTGGGAGAAAAGCTCGGTTTGTCGAGTCTTGAATGGTGTGAAGTCATCTGATAGCTGATCCAATGGCCATCCGCGTTCTACCCAGCCTAGGGTGTGGTCATGTTTGGTTTCTCTCGTGATATCTCAGGCGGTTAGTGGCGGCGAGTTGAGTGCCTCGATTTGTAACATGGTTACCGTTGGTGCAGGATCGTCGAGAGTCTCTGGAAGCGGTGCTTGGCTCAATGCGTCGGCGTGGGGAATGGCTTTCCCCGGGGGGTATTGCAGCCGATAGTTATAAGCAGCTAAGAATTCTGACCATCGGGTCATCCTAGGGGATAATATGTAGGGAGTCGGCTTATCTCCGGCTATTATCCCCAATAAAGGTTTGTGGTCAGTCACAATAGTAAAAACCCAGCCATACACGTATTCGTGGAATCTTTTCACAGCTGAGACAATTGCGACGGCTTCTTTATCAATTTGTCCATAGTTTCGCTCAATCTTTGAAAGATTCTTTGAAAAATATGCAACAGGGGCTTCGTTCCCATTAGGCAGTACGTGGCTCAAAATGGCGCCCACCCCGAAAGGCGATGCATCACAGGTTATAACTAACGGCAAAGTCTCGTTATACTGCATGAGTACAGAGTCAGAAGTGAGCAGTTTTTTAACGTTTCGGAACGCCTGTTCTTCACGGTAACCCCATAGCCAATTTGCTTTTTTATCTAACAACCGGTGTAACGGTTCAGCGACAGTTGCTTTGTGTGGCAAAAATACATTATAAAAATTGATGAGGCCTAGGAACACCTAGAGAACAGTCTTGTTTCATGGCCTGGGAGCGTTTTTGATCATTTTTAATATACTTTTGGTAGGGTGAATGCCCTGGCTATCAATCAGGTACCCTAAAAACTCAACATTGTCAGTGCATAGTTTACATTTGTTTTTTTTAACCTTACGACCGGCCTCTTGGAATTTTTTTAGGACTAATTTTAACCGGTCCTGTAAGATTTTTTTTGTAGGGGCTGCAATTAATACATCGTCAAAATAGGGGACCACGCCCTTAATTCCTTGCAATAACTTTTCCATAAGGCTCTGAAAAATCCCTGGGGCTACACTAACTCCGAATTGCAGCCGGGTACATTTAAAGGCACTTCGGTGCGTCACAATAGTTTGGGCCTGTGCCGTTTTTTCATCTACTGGTAATTGCTGATATGCCTGAGCTAAATCTAATTTAGCGAAAACTTTTCCGCCCCCCAGGGAATGGAGGAGGTGCTGCAGCACCGGAACTGGATACGCGTTCTGTTGTAGGGCGTGGTTCAAAGTGGCCCAGTAGTCCCCACAAATTTGGATTGACCCGTCTGGCTTAATGGGTGTTACAATAGGGGTTTCCCAAGGGGAGTGATCGATGGGCTCTAACACCCCTTGAGCTATCAGTTTGTCGAGTTGTTCGTCGATTTTCGATTTTAAGGCAAACGGAACTGGCTTCTCTGATAAAACTCGTGGCGTCTCATGAGCGTAGGCACGGTCGGGGCGTAGTGGTCCCGTAGGATAAGTTCGAGGTCGTCCCAATCCATGGCCTTCACTTCTCAGGGTTTGGCTAGTGCTTTAGCCATCTTAAATACGGTTGGACCGCAATGCGTTAGGAACACCGCCCGTTTCTTCCCGGCTGTGCATCCTTTAAGTTGTTCGTCTCTAGGAACATTTGGAAACGATCCATGTAAGACTCCCAGTCTTCCTGTGTTGGATCGAACGGAGAGGGTGGTATGATGCTGCCGGACATGGTTCCATTGTTGGCGTCGTCTGTCACGTGCTCGGTGTTTTTCGAAGTTTCATTGGTTCAGCTTTCTCCATATCCCATCCTCGTCGCCCGTGTTAAGTTTTGAGCATGGACGAGAAAGAATGGAGACAAGCCTCTGAACGGTGAACTTCAGCTCTTTATTTACATCGTTACTTCTCACTCTAACAGCAGTTGAATCCGCCCTATATAGGCAAACCCTGTAACTTTTAACCAATAACGAGCTAGGAACGCTAGCTCTTAGAACCAATAGGAACTCTCTGTTAAGGGCCAATTCCCTGGAATGGGCCAATCTGGTCCGGCCGCTTAACAGCCAATCAGATGTGCAGGGCCAGAACCCTGCACTTACTCCAAGCTCACACTTTATTAATATTTATGCATACACAACATTCTGAAAATCCATTCCTACTCCCACACCATTCAAAGGGTGTTCATCCCAAATTGTATAGCTAAAAGTCTGTAGAGATTCTCAGTCATCCAGGTCATGGTTGTCCCAAAGGTGCTTTTCAGGAGAAAATTGGACTTTCTTGTTTTTTCTTTGAAGACATTTCACTGTCAGAGATGAAGAAGCTTCTTGGATGATAATTCAATTATAATGGATGCAAAATATATTTTCACCTGGACATTAGGGAAAAAAGAAAAGGCTCTGCTTGTCAGTAGTAGATAGAATTGGACTTATACCTAAGATACAATTTCTGAAAAAGAATTTCATTTAATGTTTCTGTCCCAAGCACAATCTTTCTAAAAGAAAGCTCTATTGAACTTTAAAATTTTAGGAATTTTAAATATCACAGCTTTCTCATTTTCAGTTTGGGGTTCAATTATAAATAGCATTACATATAATGAGTTCTTTCCAGTTAAGAGGTAGATCATGTTGAGGTTGAAAGGACTATACACCATTTTTAAAGAAGGGTATCTAACTCATAGACGCTTTCAACAAGGGGTGGGGACAGTGAGTATCCTTCAAACTGAGCACATGGTAAGTCATTTCATAAAATTATTGTCTTTGGGATTTGCCCACTATTCCCAGACCTGCACTGGCTACCAATGTGTTTCCAGGTACAATTCAAGATGCTCATTGTCATCTTTAAGCCTTATATGGCTAGTGACTGGATTACCTGAGGCATCAACTTTTTTCCAAGAGTTTCTACCTGTGAAATCCAATCCAATAGATTGACATGCTGCAGATCCTGTTAGCCAATTAATGTTGACTGATGAGAACTAGAAGATGGGTCTTTTCTGCTGTAGTCCATGCCTTATGAAGTATTATTCCCTCATAGATTAGAATGGTCCCAATCTTTTGGCTTTTCACAAAGCTTTAAAAATTTGTTTATGCACCTGGGCCTAGGACACAGAATGTTTGAAAGATCCCATTACTCGGCTTTACTATTAGTTGATTAATCATCATGACTGCTATTTATTTATTTTGTGACTGTTTTTACTGTTTTTATGCCCTTTAAATTGTTTGAATTGTTTCAGCATTTTACAGTTGTGTCTCACTGTATGTGATACCCAGAGTCATATAATTAAGATCGGTGGTTATAGAAATTGATTAAATATCTAAATTTGAAAAATTGCTATCATGACAGGTTTTGCTAGTCATAAAACACCCCTTTATTAAGAAGTGATTGAATAAAGATGTTCATAATTGTTAAGTCCTGAGCATGGGCGCAAGGAACGGAGACGAGACATCAAACGGTGACTTCAACTCTTTATTGTAAAATAAGAACAGAGCAAATACTTGGGCAGCAGCAGCTCTTTTATAGAGCTGGCTGCTGTCAAAACAACCAATGATTTGAGTTTACCACTTTCACAAGCGTCCAATCAGGAGGCCCCGTTAACAGCCAATCAGACTGGCCAAAAATGACCAATCACGACTCGCTATTTGTGGGCCAATGAGAAGTGCAGGATTACAAGTCTGCTGTAAAGTAAAGCTGTTTAGGTTGTATCGCTGCGTTGGCTTAGTCCATAACACCCCTCCCCCCTAGGTTCCGTCTGAGGGGTGGGGTGACGTATTCTCGTAAATAGGCAGGTCGCTTCACCTGTCTGCTTGACCTGTGCTGTTCCATCAGTTTCTGTCCTGGTTCTGGTTCCGGTGGGCTGCTAGCTGGGTTGGATGGTGAAAATTGTGATCCTGGGCTGCTTTCCCTGCTTACGCCAGTGCTGTCTTCCGGGTTCCCTGGATCTGTTTCCATCGCAGTGCTGTCACGCGGCGAGGCCACTCCCTAGCTCGGTTCTCCTTCTCATGGTGAGTATCCCCTGGTTGGTTGTGTAGGCTGTTGGGTTTCGATTATCATTTCTTCTTCAGCCTCCTCAATGTCCCTTCCCCCCCAGCTAGAGGTTCCGGGGCTGAGATAGGACTAGGTGCTAATCTGGAACAGAGTTGGTCTATGTGGCGTTTCCACATCTTACCATATGCAGTTTGTAGGTGATGGGATTGGGGTTGCGTTATGGTCGTGGGGAACCACAATGGGTCGCCCGAGAAGTTTTTTGCAAACACGAGGTCACCTTCCTGGAATGCCCGACACTTGCTGCTGGATCCCGGGGCTTGTTCTGGCATGTAGTTTGGGTGGAGGCGATCGAGATGCGAGCGAAGTTTCCAGCCCATCAGGAGTTCAGCTGGGGTTTTGTTCATGGTACTGTTTGGGGTTATGTGCTGGAGGAGAAGCATCCGGTTTATTTTGTTGTCAATGTCGCCAGGGTCCATTTTGTGCAAGGTCTGTTTTACAAATTGAACCATTCGCTCAGCCCCACCATTGGCCGCAGGGTGAGCTGGCGATGTTAAGGCATGGCGGATGCCCTGATCTGCCAGGTATTGTTCGAATGGCAGGGCAGTGAATTGGGGGCCATTATTGGAGACCAGGACATCCGGAAATCCGTGGGTAGCGAATAGCTTATTCAGCTTTTAGTGACCGCCTCTGTGGTGGTGCTTTTCATCTTGTGGACTTTGAGCCAGTTGAGTAGGCATCCACTGTTAGGAGGAAAGTGTGTCCTCTTGTGGGTCCCACAAAATTGATGTGGACACGGGACAAGGACCTCGATGCGTTTCCCACTGAGTTGGGGGAGTTTTTGGAGGAGTGGAGCGAGTCTCCTGGCATTTGCTGCATTTTGCTACCCAGGTCTCTATCTGTTTGTCGAAGCCAGGCCACCATGTGTAACTCCTGGCCAATGCCTTCATCCACACGATGCCTGGATGTCCATCGTGCAACATTTTCAATACCCTATATTGCATTTTCTCCGGGACTATGACTATGTCTCCCCACACTATGCAGCCTTTCTGGGAGAATAGCTCTGTTTGACAATTCCTAAATGGCTTGAACGTGTCATTGGTTGCGCTGACCGGCCAACCCCGTTCTACGCAGCTGAGGACTCATGCCAAAACAGGGTCCTTTTTTGTTTCTAAGGCAATGTCTTGAGCGGTCAGCGGCGGCGATTTGAGGGTTTTGATTTGCAATACGGCTAAGGCTGGAGCTGGGTCTTCTATGACGTCTGGTAGTGGAGAGCGGCTCAAAGCGTCAGCGTGGGGAATGGTTTTCCCCGGGCGGTGTTGCAATCGGTAATCGTAGGCGGCTAAAAATTCTGACCAACCTGTCATTCTTGGTGATAAGTTATGGGGAGTTGGTTTGTTTCCCACCAAAATACCAAGTAGTGGCTTGTGGTCTGTAATTATGGTAAAGGGTCTCCCATACACTTATTTATGCAAACGTTTAATTGTGGATATAATAGCGAGAGCCTCTTTATCAAGTTGACTATAGTTCCTTTCGGTTTTAGATAAAGTTCTCGAAAAGAACGCAATAGGTGCCTCATTCCCATTTGGTAGCACATGGCTTAAAATGGCTCCCATTCCAAATGGTGAGGAGTCACAGGTAACCATCAAAGGTAGTGTCTCATTGTATTGCATTAATACAGCATTGGAAGTTAAGAGGTCTTTTACCTCTTGGAATGCCCTCTCTTCACGCCGTCCCCAGACCCAGGAAGCCTTTTTGTCGAGAAATCTATGTAGGGGCTCAGCTACGGTCGCCTTCTGGGGCAAGAAGATGTTATAAAAGTTAATGAGTCCCAGGAAGGCTTAGAGGTCTGTCTTATTCCTAGGTCTCGGGGCGTTTTTGATTGCGGTTAGTTTTTTTTCCGGTGGGGTGGATTCCCTGTCTATTGAGAAGGTATCCCAGGAACTCCACTTTCTCCGTACAAAGTTGACACTTGTCCCTTTTTACCTTCAGACCAGCATCTTTAAATTTCTGAAGAACTTTTCTGAGTTGTTGTACTAATAATTCTTTAGTGGGGGCAGCTATTCGGACATCGTCAAAATAAGGCACGATGCCTTTTATGCCTTGTAATAGTCTCTCCATTAAACTTTAGAATATGTCAACTTTAGAATTCGCTTACTCCGAATTGGATTCTATTGCACTTGAAGGTGCCTCTATGTGTAATTATTGTCTGGGCTTCTGCAGTTGTCGCATCTACAGATAGTTGCTGGTACGCCTGAGCTAAGTCCAATTTCGCGAATATTTTTCTGCCACCCAGGGAATGAAGAAGGTGTTGAACCACCAGTACTGGGTAAGCGCTCTGTTGAAGAGCATGATTTAGGGTGGCCCGGTAATCCCCACAAATTCTTAATGAACCATCTGGCTTCATGGGCGTTACTATGGGAGTTTCCCAGCGGGCATGGTCAATCAGTTCCAATACACCCTGGGCTATCAGTTTATCTAGCTGCTCGTCGATCTTCGGCTTTAGGGCAAAAGGCACCTGACGAGGCTTAAGCCGAATGGGAGCTACATCGGGGCTGAGATTAAATGATATAGGAGTCCCCTTGTACTTGCCTAATGTTCCTGTGAACACGTCCTGGAATTCCTGGATGAGGGCTTCTTCCCAGTCGTTGCTTCTGGTTTGGTGTATGCCGGCTAGTTCAATCCCAAGTGGGGTGAACCACTGTAACCCTAACAAATTGGGTCAGTCACGATCGACGACAGTCAGGGGAAGCATCACTGTGCGGTCCTTGAAGGATACTTGGATGTTGCTGGAACCGACAACTGGAATTCTATTTCCCTGGTAGTCTTTCAGGATGATTCGTTGCGTGCTGAGGTCCTGGCGGCAGATGGCAGGGATCAGCTGTTTGAGGGTTTTCCAGGATACCATCAATAGGGATGATCCTGAATCAACTTCCATCACGCACGGTCGATTCTCAATAGTAACCCTTACGCGGATCTTTCTTGCATCGAATGATGAAGTGTGGCTGATAATAATGGTTTGGTGGGCCTCTTCTCGTCTCGTTGAAGAGGCAGGTGCTCAATTTCTGTAGTAGTAGTGGTTGTTCCATTGGTGGTTCAGACGGTTCTGGTTCTCAGGAGGTTTGCCTGTCTCCCGACAGAGGTAGTTCTCCCTTCGGCTGGGACTGGACTCTCGCTTGCTTCTGCAGACTTTTGCGATGTGGCCTCTTTTTCCACAAGTACGGCAGAGTGCATCAAGGAATTTGCAGTCCGATCGTGGGTGTTTTGCCCTGCAACCAGCACATTGGCGCGGACGTCTCTGGTTCCTTTGCTCTCGTTCCGAGCGGAGCCAGTTGACCTCCTCTTCCTCACTGTCTGAGGATGACTCGAGGTCTTCGTGGTGGGTGGTGGTAGCATGCTTCTCAGCGGCGAGTGGGCTATTGTTAGCGAGTTGGCGAAGCGGTGCATTCACTTGGTGCATTCGAGCGGCTGACTTCCTGGTTGCTTCTGCGGCAGTAGCGTCGGCGATGACATCTGTAAGGCTGATGTCGCCTTTCGCCATCAGTTTACTCTGCACGTGTGGTGTATTTAATCCCAGAACTATGTGGTCTCTTAGGGCTTCCTCTAAGTTTGCAAAACCACAAAGGCCTCCTAGGTTCCGGAGGTCGGCTACAAAATTTCCAACACTCTTGTCCTTCCATTGGTCCCTCTGGTAAAATTTGTGTCTTCGTATCAGTATAGGTACTGCGGGTGCGTCATGGGCCTGGAGGATTGGGGCGAGGGTATCCCAATCCATGGTCTTCACTTCCGCCAGTTTTGCCAGTGCTTTAGCCATTTTGAAAATGGCGGGGCCACAATGAGTCAGAACACCACTCGTTTCTTGCCAGGTGTAGCAGGGTTGGTTCTTTTAAATTGTTGGTCTCCAGGAACATCTGGAAGCGATCTATATATGAGTCCCAGTCTTCAGTTTCTGGGTCGAATGGAGCGGGTGGTATGGCACCGCTGGTCATCATGCCGTTTGTGGTGTGCACTCTTCAGCCACGTGCTCTGTCTTGTTCGATGTGTACTTAGTCAGCTCTATTGTCTCCGCATCCCATCCTTGTCGCCAGTATTAAGTCCTGAGCATGGGCGCAAGGAACGGAGACGAGACATCGAACGGTGACTTCAACTCTTTATTGTAAAATAAGAACAGAGCAAATACTTGGGCAGCAGCAGCTCTTTTATAGAGCTGGCTGCTGTCAAAACAACCAATGATTTGAGTTTACCACTTTCACAAGGGTCCAATCAGGAGGCCCCGTTAACAGCCAATCAGACTGGCCAAAAATGACCAATCATGACTCGCTATTTGTGGGCCAATAAGAAGTGCAGGATTACAAGCCTGCTGTAAAGTAAAGCTGTTTAGGTTGTATCGCTGCGTTGGCTTAGTCAATAACAATAATCATTTCCTGTACAAGGTTTCAGACTTCTTAAAGAACTAAGCAACAGCTATTTACATTTTAATTATTATGAATACTAATAAGGGCTGTAAAAATCCAGATGAAAATAAACCTAAAAATATTGGAGATAGGACCAATCTCTAGCATGCCAGAAAGGTTTTCTTAAAATATTCTTTTTTAAAAATAAAAGAAAATATTAATCAATTAAAAGTCAAGTGCTAAAATATTATTAAATGTTTTCTCACCAGCCAATACAAAGATAATAAAAATAGCAACAATAAAAGTAGTGTTGACTAACTGCAAACTGTTATTGAGAAATGAGTTTCATTAATTTCCCATTGTGGACTACAGGTTTTTAAAAGCACATGCCAATTCATATCATCATGTGGATTAGATTACAGAAAGATGGTCGATTTATTCATGAAATTCAAACATGCCCCTGGTAACAAAAAGAAATTATGAACAGAATGTATGTGCAGAGTTTCAAAGGAAGTGTGTGTGTGTGTGTGTGTGTGTGTGTTCACTTAAATTACTATCATACCGTGATTTCCCATGAACAATTAACATGAATCATATAATCAGCTGCAAAGGTATGAAATGGAAGAGATCTATTAGATAATTAATTTGTCTTACTGCACAGTAAAAATGTTTCTGACTGTACATGGTAATGAAGGAAAATGCTCAAGAAAACTAACTGATTGGGATAAAATGAGAGTTTGTTGATTTCTTCGTACTATATTTAACCTCGTGCTGGAAATATATAGACTGGTTGTTTACTCCTAGTTTTGCATTGGTAATCCAGAATGAATGCTAGCGACATACAGGAGCTTTTTACCATACAGAATTATACAAATGGGTTAGATTACAGCAATAATAATTAATAGTATGATTACTTAGAATTATAGTCCAGCATATCTGGAGGGCACCATAGTGGAGAGTTTTAAATTAAAGCAAATTGAATTTATCAATATGCTGGGGGGAAAATAAATTACAACATCATAATGTAGTACAGCATTTATGTCACCAGAGTTGAATAAATTTCCCATTGACTGATGTTATTTTTATTTACTATACAAATGGACTAACTCCAGAAAATCAATAATACTCATTAATTGTATTTTTTATTTTTAAACTAAGGAAAAGAATGCATTTTCTTTTCCTTTTCACAGTTCATTTCACTGCTTCTTTGTGTGATTAAATGAAGTCAAACACAGAGGCACAAATTAATCAGTTAAGCAGGCTTTGGGGACAAGGTAATTGTGGATCCCTTTTTTCTTTTCTTTTTTTCCTTTGTTTTAACTTTAAGTTTGGGTTTTGTACTTCACTTTTCTCTTGTATTTTCCTTTAATAAGCTGACTTTTAATTGTAAACCAGCTAGAATCCTTTGGAACACAGGCAGCCTATAAATTCAATAAATGATTTGCTAGAAGCCCCTAAATTAATTTAATATTTTTGATGTGCTAAGCAATATATGATCTATATTCATATATCTCATAAAAGAAGAAGTAAGGGACTGAAAGAATTCAATTCATTTATATTTTCTATACTCTTCAATTTTAATATCACCCACATGATATTAGATGACTATTAGAATAAAACAAAATTAATTAGATAATTCTTTGAAAAGCATTACAGTTTTATTATATGATCAAACAAATATTATTAATTAGTGCATGATATGCCAATTAGAACATGATATGCCAAAGAGAAGTACAGACACACACACAAACCATGTAGTTATATAGAAAACTTCTTGGGGATATTGCAGTGACCTCATAAATGGATGTCCAATTCAGTTATTTAGGCAATCACCTCTGGCATTGCTTCATGAGATCTTCTGAGGATCCTGAGAATGCATGTCATGGGCAGTATTGCACAATATGTTTAATAGTTTGCACATCAACACCACAATTGCAACAAGGGAAATCTTTTAATTTCCATTGATACAGGGAAGAGATATTTCTTCTACTATCACATCTAATTCAGTTCAGTTTTACTAGGCAGGTAAAAAATACAGTAGGTAGTTTGGTAGACTGCAAGAAGGTAACTATTCCTTTCCCCAGATATTCTCAGGATTAAACTGGGTAGATGTTAAGTAAATAGTTGTTTTTCCATGCTGGCCTATAGGATTTCAATATTCTGATGGACTGACTGTACATTATGTTGAATAGGGATGGCCTTGTTGTTCTTCACGCTTGACTATAGCCAAGCAAGAGCCTGTTGTCTTCTAATGTGAAGCTGATATGATAGAAGCCCCTAAATTAATTTAATATTTTTGATGTGCTAAGCAATATTGGTATGATATGACCAAGTTGAGTACAGGTTACCAGTGCACAGGAATGAGATGCAATGTGCCAGAGATATATGCATTGCCTAATGGAGTTAGACACCAATTATTTGGGCATGGATGCTGTTAAGCCACATTCTGGTACATTATTCAGCAGTGGAATAAACTAAAGCCAAGTATTATTATGTAGTGGTATATATTAGTATGTAATATAATTCTGTGCCAATGAAGTAAGAACATTTTTTATAAAGAAGGAAAATCAGGCATATTATGCAAAGACTTAGTTTTCTGTAAAATACATTAATGTTGTGAAAAGTGGAAGGAAAGAGCAAAAGAGAATAACCAGCAAGGTGGATGGACTCAATTACAATGATGAGCACACTACTGGAAGAACAGATTAGGAGTAGATGTCATGAAGAAAATCTATCTATGTGTTTGGTAGGAGTCAAAAAGTGATTTTTAAAAATATTATTATTTATTTGTCAATTGCTTACAAGATAATAGGTATAAGTAAAAACATAGTTATGAATACATGGATACATATAAGAAAAATAAAAAATAAAAGAACCAATAGGACAGGGACGGTAGGCACGTTGGTGAGCTTATGCACGCCCCCTACAGACCTCTTAGGAAAGGAGTGAGGTCAATAGTAGACAGTCTAAGATTAAAGTTTTTGGGGAAGAAACCAGAGTCAGGTAGAGTATTCCCAACATTGACCACTCTGTTGCTGAAGTCGTACTTCCTGCAATCAAGTTGGGTGTGATTAACCTTGAGTTATATCTATTGTGTGCTCTTGTGTTGTTATGGTTGAAGCTGAAGTATTCATTGACAGGTAGGATATTGCAATGTATGATTTTATATACTATACTTAGATCGGACCGAAGGCGGCGTAGTTTTAGGTTTTCTAGGTCTAGAATTTCGAGTCTGGTGGCATAAGGTATTCTGCAATGAGTAGAGGAATGGATAACTCTTCTTGTTAAATATTTCTGAACTTTCTCGACTGTGTTAATATCAGATACGTAATGCGGGTTCCAGACTGATGAGCTATATTCGAGTATTGGTCTAGCAAATGTTTTGTATGCTCTAGATTTGATTTGATTAGATTAGATTAGATTTGATGCCATATAATCAATCAAGGGAAAGTTAGTGGTTGTCAACCCTATTCGGTGGATCAGGATGTTATCCATTGGAAGACTATACCTACTTTTATGAGATTGATCTACGTAATAGTTATTGCATATTTTCAGCAAGTCATCTTTCTTACTCCCTGTGGTGCTTGACCTCCAGCACATCAAGAAGAGTCCATTACAAAATGATCCCCTTTGAATGACAAAATTTTTGATTGCTTCCTATGTTTTTTAAAAAAAGATAGGTCTGAAGGGGAGGTCTGATGGGAAGGGTATGTGCTCCAATTTCCTCCATTACAAGCCCTATATCTCAAAAAGTAATTATTTCACTACTGAATTACGTCAAAGAAAAATTATGTTTTTAGGAAAGGAAGAGTATTAAACATTGGTTGAAAAGATACCCCTAACCCTTAGAAACCTTAAAACTTTTCAGGAAGAAAAAAATATTGGGAAAAAGAATCCTGCTTCTGTCATGGTGGGCATCTTGAAGGCACATGAAAAGTTGGTGTTTGAGTTGCAGCTTAGGATCAAAGATTGCTTATCTCTGGAATGAGCAATCCTGGAAACTGTAATTTACTAAATAAACCATCATAAAGCCCAGTAAAGAAGCCATGGCTTACTATATTGTATGATGATATGGAACAATTGAAGCATTAAAGAAGAATAAAAGAATATGCAATAACTACAAGCAGAAATTGATGTGTAACATACTGTAGAAGTAGAGATTTTGTAACAAAAAAAAGTCCTTTCATTATGGGTATAACAGAGAGTCTTTTAATAGGACCATAGATCTACCACAGAGTCTTCTCATGTGGTGAAATCACTTTGTTGATGATAATACTATTTTTAACCTGAGCTGGCATGTGTTAACCATGTAGAGGAAGTGACGGGGTCAGAAGAAAGGTCAAGGTTGGGATGGTAGAAGCAAGCCTCTTGGGACATCCAATTTAGCTTGGGACATCCAATTTAGCAAGGATACATTTTACTTGGAAGCTAAAAGCAAAAGCCACTGCAATTATCTTGCTTTCAAAATCCACAGACAGGCTTCAAAGTTTATGATGCTCTTCAGAGCTACTGACATTTGAATTTTAACAGTGAATCACAAAGTAATGGAATGGAAAATAGTTGTTTATGCTGGTATTCCTAGCATTTTCTTTCCAAATTTGATTTCAGTTTTAAAATTAAATTTAGTACTTGCACCTGTTTACCAGTCACTAGTTCATAAGTGATATTTATCTTTGTATATATTTATGTGTCTGATATGCAAGCCAGTTTGGTATGTAATCATAAATGTATAAGAACAAATAAATAAAATTGAAATGTATCTCTTAGGAACAAACTGAAGTTGGATTCAAGAAGATAAGTCATCGCATACATTATGGACATCTATGGAGCTTTTGTGATGAAGGAGGGGCTGATCCTGGGTCTTTCAGTTCTAGTATAATATCTTAAATGCTGCACAACAATGTTTCTACATTATAGTGGAATTTATGGCAATGAGCAAATGTATGGTTAAAATATTTAAATATTGCCATAGAGAGCAATTGATTCAGAAATGTATACACCTACATAGTTAGATACAATAACATAATCACATTTTGTTATCTTCACCTGCTCAAGATATATACAATACATATTCAATATTTCCTGTTCTTAAACTTAAATCAAAATTCTTGTAAGATGTTTATTTGACTAATATATCTTTCAAATGTCATAAGGGTTTCCCTTGGTATCACATCTGATTATGTTAGTGCTAAATTTCATGCTACAGTAAAAGACAACATCTAGAAGTAATTTATTGAATTTGAAATTTGGTGGTATTATGCATCCTTCAGTATATTTCATGCATCTATAAAATGTTGCTTGCTTCAAAGATCCTAGACATATTCCTTTGCTTTCTCAGTACCAGATAGTTAAACCACATACAAAATAATATATCCATGCTACAATCTGAACCTGAAGGGTCCCAAGCATTCTGCTAGTATATTCATATACTAAAAGAAAGAAAGAAAAATCTACAGATTTAGCTTCTGAGGCAATTTAAACAATCAGTAGCAAAATACTCTTCCCACTTTTAACTTCATAAGTCAGATCTGGGATACATGTAATGAGAGAGAGGTCTTGGTCATGAATAAATAACACTTTGATTTGTCCTGGAAAATAAGAATAATAGATCTAGCACAATATGGAAATATTCTTCTCTACTGAAGTTATATAGTAAAGTAAATATAAATAGTCACTAAAATGAACAAATTATTCTGGTTTGTTTAAATTTAGACTAGCATATTTGCAGATTACAAATAAATCATTGTTTAATGTCATAAGCAAACTTGATTGCAAACTCCACCTGAAAATATTTAACAAAATCATCTTACTTGCATACCTATTCTTATGATCTACACAAACTTTCTAGCTCACTACCATCATACACAAAAACAATCAGAGTTGTGCATTTGAAGAGGCTGTAATCTCATCCATTCCAATGATCTTGACTACAATCCTGAGGTTATGTTTGTGCTTCACTCTCCTAGAAAATCAACCATTTCTTTTTAGCTGTTAGGAAAGAGTAAATAATCCAAACTTGTTGGGATTGCTCACTACTGGTCAGTTGATCAATTGGGTGACTGGAAAAAGTGATTGTATCTCTCTATGCAATTCATGGGCACATGGTATAAATTAAGAAGGATGATTTGCCAAGGAGTAGCTTATCTATTCCGTGTTGCAGTTAATGCATAAAGGAACCATTATGATTTAAACAAGATGATAAGTAATTTATTCTAATTTTTTTCCAAGAAGCACCATAAGATATTAGAGATGGATGATGGATGGATTGATTTCCCCATTCTACTAGCTATGGAACAAAAATGTAATTCAGGAAAATGAGGAGCTTTTGTGCCAGGCATGTTGGAAATTTCAGGAAAAAGTCTTGGTGCCGATACTATGGAGAGACTCACTTACCAAACATCTCTGCTTTTGACATGTATATGACACAGGTGCGGAGACAGGGCTAACACACGGGAACAATTTTCTGATTCATTATTCGAAGGCCTGGAGGAGAGTTAGAAAAAGATGTCCACAGTAATGTGACAATTGGTAAAAATTAACATTTTTTCTTGAAGAACAAATATCACGCAAGTGTTTTCTTTCATAATATTCAATGATTACGCGTGGGCAGTGAGGAAATATAATTTTTATATATAATTTTTTTTGTTTTTCTATTAGGCTTCACAGAATTTTAATTTTTATATCTCCAACAAAATCCTAGGAATGCATTGGCTTATTCTTATATTTAAGCCTGGCTTCTTAAAATGGAAATATTCATGAAGCAAATATTTTGCAAAAGGAGCTAATTCTGACTTAGTTTAATTAGTTTCAAGCGATAAAACTAGGAGGGAAAACTCTTGCTAAAGAATGGAAAAATGGGCTCAGCAGATATATTAGTGCAGGAGTGTCAAACTTGATTTCATTGAGGGCTGCATCAGGGTTGTGTTTGACCTTGGAGGGCTAGGGGGGCATGGTCAGGCTGGGCATGGCAGCATGATGTCACTTGTGCTGGGGGGCACCTGTGGTGGTCCGAGAGTTTTGCCAGTGAAAACTTGGGCCTCCCAAGCTCCATTTTTTCTGGCAGAAGCGCCGCAGGCCAATCCTTTGCTGTTTCCAGGGTGGCCCCATGGGCCTTTTCAGTTTGACATCCCTGTATTAGTGGGATCAAGTTTCCATGTCTAGGATTGGACTTGCACCTCACATTCAACCATTCTTGATCTGAGTTTATGCTTAGTGCAAATGTGAATCCAATTGTTGATTTGTAAATTAACATGATATATAATTAAGCTTACAAAGGTTTATTTGATATGAACTTAATCCATGAAGGCAGCTTTATACATATTGACAAAGTATTAATATGCTTGTGTTTTTAAGTAGTTTTTAAGAATGTCTGAAATAACAATGGTGGTGGAAGTTAATCAGCTATTCAGCTTTGAAAAAGACAAAATGCAGGTGCCAGCTCTCTCTTTTCCTTCTTTTTTAGTTCATGTAATTCCAATGATGACGGCAAACACACACACACACACACACACACACACACCTATACACTAACACACAGAGAAAGACAGATATATAGATATAGATACATATATAGGTTATAAATATAGATAAATTGGGTGAATAATTTATTAAGGGGAAAGCCAAACTATTTGATAATTTTTCAGGGATAGGACTTGTCTTAGAGATATCAGCAAGACTGCCACTAAAATGCTAACTAGAAGGAAATGCCAAATTTTGTGTTCCTCTGGGATTTAAGAAATGTGCAGGAGGCCAGGAAACTACAAGACAGATTATTGTTTAATGACAAACAAGACTATTGTTTTTAATGACTAAGCTTTGAATGTTGTTTGCACATTACATTATAGTAATATAACCTTTGCACTTTTAAAATATTTTTGAGCTACAGAATTGTGTATATTTTTAAGGGCAACCTAGTTATAAGACAAGAATATATTATGCCTCTGATTTTAATATATTATGCCTCTGAAGTTTTTTTTTTTTTTTGCATATTTGTGTTTCAGAATAGACATCATTTTGTTTATTTGTTTATTTTTTGAATGAATGCAATATTCAAGAGAACATATAGAACTAACATAAGTAAGTAGTCCACCTGTTTGGTTAAGAACAAGTGTTGACCTCCACCAACCAGTCTTTGTGCTTTTATTAGTCATGTGTTTCCTGATTCAGAGAATATTTCTAGAGAGGGCAAATTGGTCTGGGACTGAAGGAGTGTTGTAAGTGAGACAGAAATGCTCAGATGATAAATAGCTTTCCATAATACCCAAGGTTCATCCAGCTGTGGTTACATACTTCTTTTCTTTGATTGATGGTGTTGATGTTCTAAATAGGCTTAAGATATGCCAAGTACAAAACCTATAACAAAGTCCATCAAGCTCACATCACAGATAGGCAAACAAGCCTGTTCCCAACATATAGTTATTCTAAGAAGGGTATTGCTGTTTCATATAACCTTGCAAGTGTTCATCTGGTTTCTGTCCAAGTTAGACAAAAACTATTTTCTGTTCAAAAATAAATGAGGGTCACTTAGGGTCTGTCTGAAGCTTCCAATTACTATAGATTTGCACTGAAACTGGACACTCTTTGCAGTTACTCCACTTGATTTTTTAACAGAAATCAATATGGTATTTTTCTTCTGTTGTGTCAATGAAGCAAAAACAAATATTCAGCCAGAAATATGTTCCATTTTGCTTGAGAGAACTCTCATATTATCTAGCTTTTAAAACAACAATAATGGTAGAAAAAACAATGAAACACAAAAGCAAAATAGAAAATTGGCTCAGTTTTAAGTACTGTACTATCATATACATCTTCATTTACTCTTTCTCTTACAGATATATAATTGTAAACAGCAGAGGAATGTTTCAATTAACACTTGCATTTGTACAAGTTATTCCTGTTACCAGTGGATATTAGAAATAGTAATGTTATGACATTAATGTTATCTGAAGTCATAAATATTATATTGATAAAGAATGGGAAAAAGACATTAATGAACTTTTCACTACAGTTACACTACCTTGCCTTTTCTTTCGCCCCTTCTTCTACAAATTGTATCTTGTGTTCTTCGCTCCCTAAAGTTTCAGAACTATTAGCTATTTACCTGTTGATTTAGGAGAGCATTTCTGTTTAGAATCTTTGACTATGACTGTTATATTTAGAAGCTTTTCTTCCTTCCCTATAGCAAAATTGTGCATTTCCCCCCCAAATTAATATTATATTACATTCATTGAAGCCTCCTGTTAGCTATATACACATTTCCTGATAAATAATTTTAGTTTATGCTGATGATTTTATTGAAATCAGTGGGACAAATTTAATTAAGACTAAGTTTTTATAATTTTACTTGAAAATTGACTTTTTGAATGTAGGATTTGTGGTATTTTCAAATAGAAATATTCAGCACAGTACTGTAACTATTTTTAAAGTTCATCATTAAAATATTTTATCCTCTCATGCAAATACTTTTACTGGTGTGAATTTTTTTTACAATGAAAGACAATGGAATATTGATTGATGCACTTTGTACTTAATTGAGGAACTCAGAATAAAGGTAGGAGACTTAACAATAATAAGTGTCATGAATGTCACTGTCCATGGGGAAAACATTTATTGCTTAGAAACTATTGTTTCTGCTCAAATAGTGTTGCAGGGTTTTTTTTGGCTGTACTAAAAAATCCTGAAAAACCTGTTTAAGCACAGATAAAGAAATGCATCTACCAAATGTGAACAATGATAATTTCTCTCATTTCAATTTCCAACACTGAAACAATTATTTTCTCTTTCCATCTGAGTTAATTGGGCTCTTCAAAAGGATTTTCTCAGAGAAAAGAGTGAATCAGAAATTTGGAGTACCAAATGTAGATAGGCTTATCCAGCTGTGTTTATGTCAGTGATTAAAGTCTTACTGTGTTCTGACCCCATGGATTGAGATGGCTAACCACCTGAGTATGCTTAGCAGCCATTTACATTTGAGAGGCTTAGTTTCCCCATTTGGGCTTACCAGATGTCCCTTTACATGGAGATGCTCAGAGAATGGCAGTGATACAGAGCAAAATTCTTATTGCAAATCCACACAATCCTAAGCATCTCCTTAGGTTTCCAGTTTAGTTGTAAATTTAGAATTTAGTCCCACCTATAAATAGGTTTTCTTAAAGTAATGTAAAAAATTTAGGTCCCAACCATGACTGAAAGATTACAATAGGAATAATACATTCCTATACATTTCTCTGCAGGAATAAATGTCACTAAATATAACCATGTTTATGCTTAAATGAGTGGGCAGGTGAATAGGGTCTTAGACTCAGTTATTTGCATTTTTCCTGAGAATACCTGTTGTACAGTTCTCTTCCCCATTCAGACAAAATGCATACAATATTTTCATCTAGTACCAAAACTTAGAATGAAAATTTCTAGTAGGCTTAAATTTAGGTTCAATTTTGCTTAGATGCAAGTACCCGCTTGAACTGCATGGGAACCAAAGAAAAATAATTTATTGTGCTTAGGCAACTCTGGTGAATAGTATAACTGAATCACACCCAATGGGTGTTGAAGGTCAGAAATTTTTGGCCATTTATTTCAATTAATAGATTATAATTTACATGTTTGTATATCTAGACCTATCTTTACTTTCAACATTTTTACTTGGCAGCTAGAGGATGTTAATTCTTGTAAAAACAGAAACAAGAGAATTATAAAGTATTCCAGATTAGCCTGCAGATTTCATCAATATGCTGTGCAATTAAATCATCATATTGGATATCATAGAATTCAAATTACACTGCAAGTTGTATTAATATGTAACTACAATGCTATTGTAATTTAGCTTAACTGTACAATGATTTCTATGAATTTTGTCATAATACACACAGCTAGCCAAAAGTTAGGGATGACTAACTGCTTCACATATCATGCTAATCCTTTACCTTATTACAACTTGTTTAATAATAGTAAAGTCCAGTCACATCTGACTCTAGGGCTCACTGCTCATCTCTGTTTCTTGGCCAGGAGAGTCAGCATGGTCCCAAGATACTTTCCATGATCATGTAGCCAATATGGCTATACACCAAAGGTTCATGGAAGGCTGTTGCCTTCCACCAAAACGGTCCCATTAATCTACTTTCATTCGCATTATTTCAAACTGTTGGCATGGAACTTGCTGGAGAAGGAACAGAGCTCAGCCCATTTACAGCACTCAGGTCTTGAATCCTCTCTGTCAACTTTTCAGCTGACAAGCTCAGTGTCTTTAACAGCTGAGCTATTGCATAACAACAACAACAACAACAACATATTAAATTTATATGCTGCCTTATTCTCAGCAACTTTCAGCACAAATTACAAATTGTTAAAAACATTGTAAAAAAAAAAAAGGACAAAAAGCACAACAACTACGCAAAGCAAAGGAACATAGATGGCAGCGAAAACAAACATGGATGTAAACAAAGAAAAGGAAGGAAAGGGGCACAAACAATTCTTGCCAAAAGCCTCGGCAAAAAGCAAGGTCTTCAAGGCCCTTCAACACACCACTAGGGTAAAGACAGTTCAAATCTCAGGAGAAAACTGAACCTCAGATTGCAGAATAAAGCACAAATGACTGTGTTCACACACTTTGTTGTTGTTGTTGTTGTTAGTCACGAAGTTATGTCCGACCCATCACGACCCAATGGACAACGTTCCTCTAGGCCTTCCTGTTCTCTATCATACCCCAGAGTCCATTTAAGCTCACACCTCCTGCTTCAGTGACTCCATCCATTCATCTCATTCTCTGTCATCCCCTTCTTCTTTTGCCCTCAGTTGTTCCAGCATTAGGTTCTTCTCCAGGGAGTCATTCCTTCTTATTAGGTGGCCAAAGTACAGGTATTTGAGTTTCATCTTCAGGATCTGGCCTTCTAAAGAGCAATCAGGATTTCTCTCCTATAGGTTTGATTGCCTTGCAGTCCAGGCGATTCACAGGAATCTTCTCCAGCACCATAGTTCAAAGGCTTCAATTATTTGGCGCTCAGCCTTTCTTATGGTCCAACTTTCACAGCCATACATTGCAACTGGGAAGACTATAGCCCTTGACTATACACACTTTTGTGTATAGTCAGGGCTGGCTGATGTCTCTGCTTTTTAGTATGCTGTCTAGATTTGCCACAGCTTTCCTCCCCAGGAGCAGGCATCTTTTAATTTCTTGGCTGTAGTTCCCATCTGCAGTGATCTTGGAGCCCAGGAAAATAAAATCTGTCACTACCTCCATTTTTTCCCATCTATTTGCCAGGAAATGATCTTACTTTTCTTAACGTTTAGTTTCAAGCCAACTTTTGCATTCTCCTCTTTCACCCACATCAAGAGGCTCTTTAGTTCCTCTTCACTTTCTGCCATTAGAGAGATATCATCTGCATATCTGAGGTTGTTGATATTTGTCCTGGCAATCTTAATTTCAACTTTTGATTCATCTAGCCCACCTTTCTCATAATGCACTCTGCATAGAAGTTAAATAGGCAGGGTGGCAGTATACAGCCTTTCTCAATTCTGTGATTGGTTTTCACTGTTGCTTCTTGAATTGTATATATGTTTCTCAAGAGACATATAAGATGTCTGATACTCCCAACTCTTTAAGAACTTGTCACAATTTGTTGTGATATGCACAATCAAAGGTTTTAGCATAATCAATGAACCAGAAGTAGATGTTTTTCTGGAACTCCTTAGCTTTCTCCATGACCCAGCATATGTTGGCAATTTGATCTCTGGTTCCTCTGCCTCTTTGAAATCCTGCCTTCTGGTAGTTCTTGGTCCACATAGTGCTGGAACCTAGCTTGTAGGATTTTGAGCATATCTTTGCTAGTATGCAAAATGAGTGCAATGGTGTGGTAGTTTGAACATTATTTGGCATTGCTCTTCTTTGGAATTGGAATATAAACTGATCTGTTCCAATCCTGTGGCCACTGTTGAGGTTTCTAAATTTGCTGGCATGTTGAGTGAAACACTTTTATTGAATGTCATGCACCTTATTAAAACATAAAGCATATTTTACAAGCCACAAGAGTTAGTTCAAAAGATATGCTATATATATATGGCAATCCAGATTTGCAGGCACCAGTTTGGAGAAGATACATATTGTACAGGGTGGGCCAGGATACTACAATAGATGAGGCTCTCCTCCCTGTACATTGATCCACCAGTATTTTGCTGAAGAAGAGGAGGAGAAGGAATGTTTGGTTTATTGTGCCAAACCCTTTAGCTCAGCTAAATGTGATGCCTTCCAATAGTTTACAGTCTTTGCTGCAGGCAAGGTAGCTAGAAGAATGGAAAATACATAGCTGTGACCTCAGACATGGAGGAATCCACCTTTTCACTCTCCACCATTCACCTACTACAAACAAAAGCCGCAAGTATCAGGAGGAGAAGGCAGTTTGGAATTCTCCTTTACAAAACATTGGCATAATAAGGGTTGGTTCCACTTTAATGGCCACATCCAGAGCTTTTGTGCATGGAGCACAAAAGATGTCTGATGTAAAAGGTTCATCATTTATTCTAGATCAGCCTTACCTTTACCAGATTTCCTCTTCAACTGGCATAAGAAAACTGCAAAAAATAAGAGGTTTCTTTTTTAAAAAAGTTACAAACATCAAATTAAAAATGACAATAAGATTAGTGAAAAGAAACAAAGAAGTATACATGGGTGCACACCTCCCTCAGTGTGTATGTGTGTGTGTGAGAGAGAGAGAGAGTGAGAAAGAGAGAAAGAGAAAGAGAAAGAGAGAGAGAGAGAGAGAGAGAGAGAATGTGTGTGGGGGATTTCCTTTTCTTCAGGCAGAAAGTCTGTTGTTACTCAGAAGTGTCAGTGGCTCAGGTAGAAATAATTTGAAGAAGGAAGATGGGAAAATATCAAGGAGGAAGGAGAGTGAGAATTTATCTGATTCAGGAGAATCAGGTGTGAAATGAAAATGAAGTGGAACAAGAAAAAGAAAAAGAAAGAAAGAGAATTGTTCTGCATTCAAATACTCCCAGATTGTTATCAGCCTTGGTCAGCTGCTGCAGGGCTTGTGCCTCACCTTGCTAAAGCTTTGATGCGAGACACCCACTGTGCCCTAAGTATTTCTCCTTCTTGGTTTTCCCATTGAAAATATTGCACAGCAGGAAGGGAACTATAGATGGCAGGGGTGCCTTTGACAGAGTCTTGTTTTTCAAAATGACCACTGTTGCATTTCCACAAAGTATCATTTTTTTTATTTTACTATAATTATTTTGTTGTAATAACAGTTCACCTATCATGCCTTTTTACAGGTAGACCGACTTCTCCTTTCCCCATTGTAACCAAATGCAGGTACTCAAGATTGTGTATTACGTGATATTAAAAGGATTTACTGTATTTTTGTCTGATCGAGGATTCCTATTAGAAGGGGACAATGTATTCTCAAGCTACCTTTCTCCTTGAAAGAACACTGTGGTAGCTGAACTAGAGAGGCATGCCCAGAAAGAGATCCTGAAAATGAGGAAATTGTCCATCCAATAGTTTTAAAGAATCAGAGAGTTGTAATGAATGTGATATTTTGATTGGCATTTCAACTATATTGCAGCTAAATCAGAAATATATGGGCCCAGCTATCAAGCACAGACAGTCCTGTTTAAAGGTTCCATAAACCAGTCAAGAGCATTAAGTAGTGGACATCCAAGTAGCTTTTGTTGTGGAACGTAAAGTACAGTTATTATGGAATATATTTTGCTGAAAGAAAATTGCAGTTTTGAATTTAGCCATACTGAACGATGCTAAACTCTGCTTTAGATGGCCTGAAAAAACTACGTAGAAATGTAAAACTCAGTCCTTAATCAATCTACCTCCTCCTTAGCACAGTTTCCCAAGCCTGTTCATATGATATAAAAAAGAGCTTTTCTAACTAAACTTATTTTTTTTTCCTGAACAACAAATTTAGTTGGGTTCAGCAAATCATGTTCTAAAATATCAGGGAAGTAAAATAAGAAAATTATAGCAAAATGCTTTTATTTGTAGAATATCTTGGTACTGAAAATCAATCATCCTCTTCCTTTATACTATTATTACACATATTCATGCACACATTACTACAAATTACTACTATACAAGACACTACAAATCTCAACAATAGCTACATAAATGTACTAATATTAGAAGATAAATGAATTAAGTCATACCAATTCTCTCTCTCTCTCTCTCTCTCACACACACACACACACAAACAAACACACAAAATAAAAATGGGGAAGATGTAGGGACAATGTGTATGTGCGTGTACTGTCCCTACATATTTGCCATTTTTATTTCAGAATAGATAATTCTTTGCTGTCTGATTGCCAGATCACTCAAAGTCTTTGTTTTTCTCAACATGTGTGCAATTTTCACTATTTTTGTCCAGCAGTGACCTTTGGAATTCCAGAATAATTTCTCCTCCCCTTCCTGGTGCCCTTGTGTGACCCAGGAAAACAAACATCTGAGAGACCTCTGGGCATCTTTCACATCTGCTGGGGGATATGATGAAGGCCATTGTGTGATGTGTTTTGAACAGCAGGTGTTGGAGTCGGAAAAGAGTGGGTTGGTTTAGAGGGGATGGGCTGGATCTGTGCTTAATTCTTAGTTCCCAGGCTATTTAGGGAACAGCTTAAAACAAGCCTAATCTGCTTCTACAAATTTAACATAGTAAAACCTACAATGAAGAATTGCTAATCAGATGCTCCTTCTTCTCCTTTTTTTCCAAGATGGTCAGTTTTAAATTGTTTGGGGTGGGGGGCAGGGGGCAGAGAATCCAGAAATTTTATTCTTAGGAATTCCATTCTTACTTATTCTTGTTTTTGTTTTGTTTTGTTTTTAAGTAGAAGGCAATAAAAATGTTTTGCCATTTGTCTTAAAATCATCAACTACTTCGATGTGATTGTGACAAAGGTTTATTCAATGGCATTCATTTCAAATAAATAGATTTGGAATCACATCCTGACAGTCATTTGGTGAAAACTGCAACTCCTGGAGTAAGAAACTGAAAAAGGATGATCAAGGCAACACTGGAATAAGAAACTGGAAAAGGATGACCGAGGTCTTAGATAGGATTGTACCTGTACATTATAACTTGCTGCATCATGTCACTTGTGGTTTATAGAGGAGCTGAGGGGGTTGAAGAGGGTAAAAAGATGTGGAGGAGCACTACTAGTGGAAGACAAGACATGAATCCAATCAGTTATAAGTTAGAGCTCCTATTAAGGCCTACTTTTTGACAGTAAGAGTGAGAAAGTGCCAGTATTCCTCCACTCTTATTGCATCTGCAGAATGCTCTGTTCATGAATCGAGAAACCATTCCCTTAGTCACCCAAATCCTGGTTACTGCAATGTGCTGTACACAAGCGATCCTTGAAGAGTTTCCAGAAGCTGCAACTAGTGCAAAATGTGGCAGTGCAAACATTACTGGTCATTCCTGGATGTGCATCTAACATATATGCTACAAGAGCTTCATTGGCCACCAGTTTGCTTCCAGATCCAAAGCAAGATGTTGGTTATCATCTTTAAAGCCACTCATGGCATGGGAGCAGTTTACCTGAGGATTAGTTTCATCCCAATTGTATTGTCCCATCCTGTCCATTCAGTCAAAGAGAATATGTTGTGGATCCTATTTTAAAGAATTTCAACTTGAGAAATCCAGGAAAGGATCCTTTTCTGAAATTGCCTCAGCCCTCAAAAACACCTTATTACAAATGAATAAATGAGACAAATAAACCCATTATGATAAAGGTAATCACTTCATCTCAGGGAAGGGGACTTGTCCTCTCTGGGTTGGGTATGGGACAAAAAAGAGAAATGATATAAATAGGGTGAAGAGGTTGTCACATGACACCACCAAAGAGATAAAGATCTGCTTTGAGTAATGTAAACAAGGCAGCTTTTGTTTTTTGTTTTATTTATTTTATTTATTTATTTAATCAAACCATCATTAGATAACAGGTATAAGTATAAACATGGTTATAAATACACAAAATGGATATGAATAAGAAAAATAAAAGAAACAATAGGACAGGGACAGTAGGCACGTTTTGGTGCGCTTATGCACACCCCTTACAGACCTCTTAGGAAAGGGGTGAGGTCAACAGTAGACAGTCTAATGTTGAAGATTTTGGGGTTTGGAGAAGAAGCCACAGAGTCAGGTAGAATATTCCAGACATTGACCACTCTGTTGCTGAAGTCGTATTTCCTGCAATCAAGTTTGGTGTGGTTAACCTTGAGTTTGTATCTATTGTGTGCTCTTGTTTTGGTTGAAGCTGAAGTATTCATTGATAGGTAGGACATTGCAATATATAATTTTATATACTATACTTAGATCAAATCGAAGGCGGCATAGTTCTAGGTTGTCTAGGTCTCAAATTTCAAGTCTGGTAGCATAAGGTATTCTGTTATGAGTAGAGGAGTGGAGGATTCTTCTCATAAAATATTTCTGGACTTTTTCAATTGTATTAATATCAGATATGTAATGTGGGTTCCAGGTTGATGAGCTGCATTCAAGTATTGGTCTAGCAAATGTTTTATATACTCTAATTAGTAGAGTGATATTACCAGATTAGGTTAACAACTCTTAATGCATTTTTGGCTATGTAGTTACAGTGGGCTCTAGCACTTAGATCATAAGAGATGAGTATTCCAAGGTCCTTGACAGAGTTTGGATCATTAACAAGGTCTTGACTATTCAGCTTGTATTTTATTTGCCAATAGGTAAGATAGAACATTTATTTGTTGAGATTTGAAGTTGTCATTTGTTTGACCATTCTGACACATAGTTGAGGTCTTTTTGAAGGGTAGCAGCATTGTCAGTGGTGTTGAATAGCATTACATCATCAGCAAAGAGAATGCAGTTGCTCTTAATATCATCACAGAGGTCATTAATATAGAGTATGAAGAGAGTTGGTCCTAGAACACTGACTTGGGGGACACCATTGTTGACAGGTACAGGATTTGATAGGACACTCCCAATTTTGACCATTTGTTTTCTGTTTGACAGGAATGCTTCTATCCAGTTATGCAGGTATCCAGAGATACCATAAGACTTTAGTTTTAGGAGTACTTTGTCGTGTACCACTGAATCAAAGCCTTTACAGAAGTCTATGTAAATTGCATCAATTGCTTTGCCCTGATCAAGTTGTGTAGTCCATATGTTTTTACAGGGCAAGAGTTGCAGGTTACAGGACAGGTTCCTTCTGAAACCAAATTGTTAGAGAGTAGGTTGTTTGTCTCTAAGTGGAGGATAATGGATTGGTTAATAATTGAGTCCATGACTTTACAGGTGACGCAGCATAAAGAGATTGTTCTGTAATTTTCAACTAGGCTGGGGTCTCCCTTTTTGAAGATGAGAATGACTGTGGCTAGTGACCATAGATTTGGCAAGGAGCTGGTCCTGAAAGATTTTTCAAAAATTATGCTTAGAGGTTCAGCTATGGCAGTGGATAGCTTTTTTTAAGAAGTAGGCACACACTCCATCTGGTCCAATAGATAAAGATGGTTTTAGATTGCATAGTGCTTTTTCAACATTGTTTTCTGTAAAATCGATATGTATTAGATCATTGTAGTTGTCTGTGGTTCGACTAGGAAATACTGGGCATGATCCATTGCTGTTTACAAATACTGAGCCAAAGAATGTGTTAAAGAGGTTGGCTTTAATGGTGTCATCGTTGCAGTCTTTACCATTTAGTTCTTTTAGGGGTGGGGTGGACCTTGAGTCTTTTAGTTTGTTGTTTACAAAATTGTAGAAAACGCGGATGGAATTGGTACATAGAAGGTTTTCCTCTTGTTTAGTGTGATAATTGGGACATTCAGTCTTTATCTGGTGGCATAAATTTTTGTATCGGCTTTTAAAGTTGGCAACGTGACCAGATTTGTTTTTCCGCCAAAGGGATTTCTTTTTGGATTGGAGCTTCCTTATTGTTATGGTTAATTCATTTTTTCTGATTTGGGGAGTTATATATGTTATTGGTACATATAGTTTGATGACTCTTTTGACTTCAAGTAAAAATATATTGCAATGGTCTTCAACAGTATTGCATCCAGTGAATAGAATTTGATAGACTAGACTAGACTAGACTAGACTAGACTAGACTAGAATAGAATAGAATAGAATAGAATAGAATAGAATAGAATAGAATAGAATAGAATAGAATAGAATAGAATAGAAGTTTTAATCATACTCTAACAAAAATTTAGAGTATACAGCAGAGGCGGTATTCAGCAGGTTGTGACCAGTTCCGGAGAACTGGTAGCGGAAATTTTGAGTAGTTGGGAAAACTAGCAAATACCACCTGGATATTTTACAGGATTCTTCCCCTGCCATGCCCACCAAGCCATGCCCATAGAACTAGTAGTAAACAAATTGAATCCCACCACTGGTATACAGGATAAAAAGTTACTCTGAAACTAATTAGGTTCCCTTGTTGCATTAGTGCTTTACTAGCTCTATCAACTAAAGCAATGAAGAAAGCCAGAACTGAATATGTTTGTTCATCCTACATTCCTGCTAGCTGAAAAGTTCTACAAATTGAAAGTAACAAGCAACAAATCCATTTTGGTACCTTTGCTTCTTTTCTGATAAAACTTGTCTGAAATAGAAATGAGTGCGAACTATGCTACTACATAAACAATTGTTCATAAATGTTATTTCCAGATTTTTGTTTAAACCATCTTTGTTGATAAACTCAGTAAGAAACTCAGAAACATCTCCTAAATATGCCTTTTTATAATTAAAAGATTATATCAGGCATTGTGAATATATGAAGAGAAATATTATATAACTTAGCAGCCCAGCATCAACCTTTGTTTTAGCATGCATTAATAGCAAGTCAATACCAAATTAAGATGGAAGGAAGTATATGCCCACATTGTTTTCCCATAAACACCATACATATCTTATTTCTTTAGAATTTTTCTACTTCTTATCAAATTCTGTCTAGCAAGCATAGCAAAGAATGCGGCTGTTCACACTTATCTGCCAGGCATAAATGCTATAAATGGATGATTACTTTAAACGCATCTACTTTAAGAAGAGTGTTATGGAATTGCACGAAAGCATCATGCTGTTTCTACTTACAGTGAAGCGTTTGGAAATAAATAAGTTGACATAACCATTGTTAGCGAGCCCACAAAAATTCTTATCACCTTTTTAGCCAGATAAGTAACCACTCCTTGAGCAGAACTGAAAATGGATTTTCATAGAGAAGGCAACATCAGCTGGTTCATTTGTATGATTGGAAGAATAATACATGGATTATTCTTGATCTTGTACCTTATGTGTCTTCATTCTTTTTTGACAACTTTGGTCATTACTGTACTCTTGTATTGATTCTCCACTTTGTAAGCATTCAATCTATAAAACCAAAGATATCACAATATATTTTTAGTACACAGCAAAGGAAAAGGCCTCCTTTCTGAAATGCTGTGGTTGGACATATAGGTGAACAGAGTCTTCTGTGCCATATCCTAATTATGAACTGCAGTTTCCTGAGTTCTTCCCATTTTTAGGAAAGACATCAAGACTTCCCTCTTCAGATAAGCCCTTTCCATTTGATTTAGCTTTAACGGTGATTGTAACTTATAAGATTTTAAAATGTTTAATTATTTAATTGTTGCTAGAGACTTAAATGCCCATGGGAAGAAACTTTATATATAAATCTAACATATAAGTAAATTTCAATAAATTAGCTTGGAGTATGAAAGCATGAAAGGAAAAGTTTCTTGTGACTGTTCTTTCCTTTCTTGACACATAGGAAGCTCTAGGCTCTGCCATAAAATAGCAAATGAACTGAAGTAACTTACAAAATAGGAAAATTAATAAGGAAAGACAAATATGCTGACATGTCATAATTCCTACATACTTTAATATTTAATGAATAACTTTATAACTTGTATAAGGCAATCATTCAGTGATTAAATTTAAATTAAAAGGAAAGTAATCACTTTAAAAGCTTGATTAGAAAAATATTCCTTTTGTCATATTAAAATTATAATGCAGGAAATATCGTGGATTGCACACCAAACATTGTCAAGGAACTGAGATTTAGCACACCAGATCCCCAACTGGGGCAGCAGAGAGCTTTCGGGGTTTTCCATTATTTTGCAGCCTATCTATAATTGTCCAAATGCAAAGATAGTAGTATGTCTCTGTCATCAAGGTACCCTGACCAACCAATGTTTTCGTGCATTGTTAGCATAATATAATATTCTCAGCCTGATGAATATCTCAGAGGGCTAATATAAGATTTGATCTGTTGATCTTAGAACTTTTAACTGAGTATAAATTAAAGTGAGCTCACATCTAGATTCCTTTTTTTCCTTTTCTTTTTTTTCTCACACTGATCAGTGAAAGCACCACCTAATTTGCACACATATATTTTGTTTGTAATAAACATTATATATTGTGTCTCTATGTGTTTCATTCCTCTGTACTCTGATAGTATGTCTGCTTGGGTTGTATGTACAGGACAAATGTACTGGAAAGCCCAGAATGGCATCAATATGCTACACTCTTGTTACACACATGAGCAGAAAAGTAAAAGAATTAAATGCATTACAGTGCCCTTAAAAATAGATGAATATCTGCTTGGGGAAATTTTTTTGGATATGGGATAGACTTGGATAAATGGCAGAAATTATGGAATAGAAATTATAAATTAACAATGTCAACAGCCTATAAAGAGAATCTGTATAAGATGTTTTACAGGTGACATCTTCCCCCGGCAAGATTGGCAAAGATGTTTAAAGACAAATCAGCAAAATGTTGGAAGTTATCTACTGTATGTGGTGGACATGTGCAGAAGCTAAAAGACATTGGACTAAAATATACCCATGGTTGGAAAAGAAAAGAAAACTATAATAAAGAAAAGAAAATTATGATAAAGAAATAACATATTTGATTATTCATGTATTAACATCAGCTAGAATTGTATTTACTCAAAATTGGAAAGATGAGAAAATTCCAATGGAGGAGAAAATAATGGAATGTGCAGAAATGAGTAGGTTAACATTAGCAATTAGAAAGCAAGAAGAAAGGGAGTACTATAAGATTTGGGATTTATTCTATGGATGGTTAGAAAGTAGAGTGTTATGTGTGGAGCATGGTTGCGAAGAATAGAGACGAGCCGGTGAAATAGTGAACTTCAAAACTCTTTATTAACATGGTGTGACAGCTCGAACTGGATGGCTGCTATAGCCTTCCTTATATAGGCAACTTATTAACTATTCAACCAATGGCAACCTGGGAGCGCTATCTCTGTTAACCAATGAGAATGGCTTGCTAATAGCCAACCAGATTCTCCTGAATGGACAAATCTGATCTCGCCATTTAACAGCCAATCAGAAGTGCAGGGCCAGAACCCTGCACTTGACTTCAAGCTCTCGATAACTTTATTAAACATTTATTCATTCACAACACCCCTTTCCCCCAGGTTCCGTTTATGGGGTGCGGTCACGTAGTCCTTGAGGTAGAACGGTTGTTTTGTTAGTCTTTTAGATTTTCGCTGTGCACCCGGTATTTGGCTGCACTCTCGTTGAGGTAGGGCGTTGTTTGGTGAAAGGATTGCTTCTGATTCAGAGTTCGCGTTTCGCTGTCACCAACATCTTCGGTATCATCCTGAGGTGAACTCACTCCCATCCCTGATTCCTGTTCTCGCTTTTCTGTTCCGCTATTGTTTCCTTCAAAAAGGTTTTCTGCTAATTGAAATTCATCTTGTTCTGTATCTCCCCACCCCCCTCAGTTTGGTCATTAGGGAGTTTGGAATTGCCTGACTGCAGCCTTGATCGTAGTTGATCGATATGGCACTTACAAAGTCTATCATCAGGGCATTGTACAAGATATGATCTCGGGCCGGTTACATGGACCACAGTCACTTCTACCCACAGCGAATCGCCCAATAAGTTTTTAGCGAACATCAAATCGCCTACCTGGAAGGTACGGCATCGGCCGCTGGATCCGAGTGGTTTCTCCAGTTCGTAGGCTGGGTGTAACCGGTCGAGGTGAGAGCGGAGCTTTCGTCCCATTAGCAGCTCAGCGGGAGTTTTGTTGGTGACGCTGTGAGGAGTGATATGCTGTAAAAAAAGGATTCGGTTTATCTTCTTTTCGATGTTGTCATAGTCCACTTTCTGTAGCGTTTTCTTGACAAATTGTACCATGCGCTCGGCCCTACCGTTGGCCGCAGGATGCACAGGCAAAGTGAGCGCGTGTCGAATACTGCAGTCCGCCAGGTGCTGCTCAAAGGACAGCATGGTAAATTGGGGCCCGTTGTCGGATACCAGAATGTCTGGCAATCCGTGGGTTCCAAACAGTCTTTCTAGTTTTTTGATGATCGCTTCAGTTGTCGTGTTCCTTATTCGATGGATTTCGAGCCAGTTCGAGTAGGTGTCTATAATTAACAAGAAGGTGTGGCCTTTGGTCGGCCCAGCAAAATCTAGATGGATACGGGACCAGGGTCCCCGCGGTGTCTCCCATTCGGTTGGGATTGCCTTTGGTGAAGCGTTGCTTACTTCCTGGCATCTATGACAAGTTTTGACCCACGACTCAATTTGCTTGTCGATGCCTGGCGACCAGGCGTAGCTTTGTGAGAGGGCCTTCATGCGCACGATGCTGGGTTGGCCATCGTGCAAGGTTCTTAGTACTGCTTGTTGGAGTCATTCTGGAATAATGACTCTATCGCCCCAGATGATGCAGCCCTTTTGAGAAAACAATTCTGTTTGTCGACTTTTGAATGGTGCGAAGTCGTCTGATACTTGGTCCAATGCCCATCCACGTTCCACCCATGTGAGGACTCGTGCTAAGGCGGGGTCGCGTTTTGTTTCTCTCACGATATCACGGGCAGTTAATGGCAGTGCACGGAGTGTCTCGATCTGCAACGTTGTCATTGTTGGCGCGGGATCGTCAGCAGTCTCTGGAAGCGGTGCACGGCTCAACGTGTTGGCGTGGGGAATAGCTTTCCCAGGGCGGTATTGCAGCTGATAATTATAAGCAGCCAAGAATTCTGACCAGCGAGTCATCCTGGGGGATAATATATAAGGGGTTGGCTTATCCCCAGCTATTATTCCCAGCAAAGGTTTGTGATCAGTCACTATAGTAAAACCCGGCTGTACACGTACTCATGAAATCTTTTGACAGCCGACACAATTGCAGGGGCTTCTTTATCAATCCGGCTATAATTTCGCTCAGTTTTTGAGAGTGTCTTTGAAAAATAGGCAACAGGGGCTTCACTACCATTCGGCAATACATGCCTCAAAATGGCGCCCACTCTGAAAGGCAATGCATCACACATGATATTTAACGGTAAGGTTTCATTGTACTGCATTAGTACAGCGTCAGAAGTCAGTAGTTTTTTTACATTACGGAATGCCTGCCCTTCTCTATGACCCCATACCCAAATTGCTTTTTTGTCCAGTAGACGATGTAAAGGTTCAGCGACAGTTGCCTTGTGCGGCAAGAATACATTATAAAAATTGATGAGGCCTAGAAACGCCTGAAAGTCGGCCTTATTCCGGGGTCTGGGAGCATTTTTTATTGCTCTCAATTTGCTTTCTGTAGGGTGAATACCCTGACTGTTAATTAAGTACCCTAAAAATTCGACACGATCTGTACACAGCTTACACTTATTTTTTTTCACCTTGAGGCCTGCATCTTTGAATTTTTGGAGAACCAGCCTTAAACAAACCCGTAAAATTTTTGAAGTAGGGGCAGCAATTAACATATTGTCAAAGTAGGGGACAACACCTTTAATCCCTTGTAAGAGTCTTTCCATTAGGCTCTGAAAGATCCCCGGGGCTACACTCACTCCGAATTGGAGCCGCGAACATTTAAAGGCACCTCTGTGCGTCACGATTGTCTGTGCCTGTGCCGTTTTTTCATCAGCCAGCAGTTGCTGATAAGCCTGAGCTAAGTCTAGTTTAGCAAAGACTTTTCCGCCCCCCAGGGAATGGAGGAGGTGTTGCACCACCGGTACCGGATATGGGCTCTGCTGCAGGGCATGGTTCAGAGTGGCTCGGTAGTCCCCACAAATTCTGATTGAACCATCCGGCTTAATGGGTGTCACGATTGGGGTCTCCCAGGGAGAGTGATCAGTTGGCTCTAACACTCCCTGGGCTATTAACTTATCAAGCTATTCGTCGATTTTCGGCTTTAGTGCGAACGGAACTCGACGAGGCTTGAGGCGGATGGGAGCTATTTTTGGATTAAGGCTAAAGGATATCGGGGTCCCTTTGTACTCACCTAGCTTTTCCGTGAAGACGTCCTTGAATTCATGGACAAGGTCCTCCTCCCAGTCACTGCCATCGATTCGGTTAATGCCTGCCAGTTCAATGCCGAGTGGTGTGAACCATTGGAGGCCTAACAGGCTAGGCCAGTCCTTGTTGATCAATGTCAGGGGTAAGTATGCTGTGTGGTTTTTGAACGAAACCCGGACTCGACTGGTTCCCACGACTGGAATCCGGTTCCCCTGATAGTCTTTAAGTATGAGTCTTTGGGAATGAAGGTCTTGGTGCTGGATAGTAGGGATGAGTTGCTTGAGGGTCTTACAGGAAACCATCAAAAGAGACGATCCCGAGTCGACTTCCATTTGGCAGGGCTGATTTTCAATGGCCACTTTAATTCGGATTTTCTTGGCATCCAAGGAAGAGGTGTGACCGATAGTGATAGTTTGGTGAGCCTCTTCTCGCTTCGTTAGGCGATTCATGGGTTGGTGTCTGTAGGAGTGGTTTACTGGTTCTCACCTTACAGGATGGTTTCCTGTCGATTGGCGATAGTTGGCCCCCTTTGAGGTCTGGCTGGGTCCTAGGAGACTTCTACAGACCCGTCCAATATGGCCTCGTTTCCCGCACTCATGGCAGAGCGTGTCGCGGAATTTGCATTTGGACCGGTAATGGTTGGCCCTGCAGCCAGCGCATGGTTGCTGGGACTTCAGGTAATGGTCCCGATCAGACCGCAGTCGATGGACCTCTTCTTCATCGCTGTCTGATGACGAAGAGAGTTCCTCGTGGTGGGCCATCGATAGCTGTCCATCTGACTTAGGTGAAATGTCACAGGCTGGTTGGTGTGTCGGAGTGCGGTTGCAGCGCAGTTAGGCAGCTGACTTCTTGGTTGCTTCTGCTGCGATAGCATCAGTGATGGCATCAGCAAGGCTAATGTCGCCCTTTGCCATTATCTTGCTCTGCACATTTAGCGCATCTAATCCCAGAACTACTCAGTCTCTCAAAGCCTCTTCCAGGTCGGCGAAATCGCAGAGGCCTTCCAAGTTTCGGAGGTCCGCAACGAAATCAGCAACGCTCTCTCCTTTCCTCTGGTTTCTTTGGTAGAACTCGTGCCGTCTTACGAGCATTGGTACGGTTGGTGCATAGTGGGCCCTTAGTAGAGGTTCGAGGACATCCCAGTCCATAGCCTTCACTTCAGCCGGTTTTGCTAGTGCCTTGGCCATCTTGAATAGGGTCGGCCCGCAATGCGTTAGGAATACCGCCCGTTTCTTCCTGGTTGTGGCATCCTTCAAATTATTGGTTTCCAAGAACATTTGGAGACGATCCATGTAGGACTCCCAGTCTTCTTGCGCTGGGTCGAACGGAGTGAGTGGTACGACGACGACGGACATGGTTCCGCCATTGTGCATTTCAGCTACGTGCTCGGCTGTCTTCTTCGTTGTTTAGTCAGCTCTGACGTCTCCACATCCCATCCTCATCTCCAGTATTATGTGTGGAGCATCGGTGCGAAGAATGGAGACAAGCCGGTGAAATAGTGAACTTCAAAACTCTTTATTAACATGGTGTGACAGCTCGAACTGGATGGCTGCTATAGCCTTCCTTATATAGGCAACTTATTAACTATTCAACCAATGGCAACCTGGGAGCGCTATCTCCGTTAACCAATGAGAACGACTTGCTAATGGCCAATCATATTCTCCTGAACGGACCAATCTGATCTCGCCATTTAACAGCCAATCAGAAGTGCATGGCCAGAACCCTGCACTTGACTTCAAGCTCTAGATAACTTTATTAAAAGTTATTCATTCACAACATAGAGTAAGAAATTAAAGGATATTGTAATAATGATATACAGTAATAGATCATTCCTAATAAATTATAACTTGAATATAATCTAGTAAGAGTTGAGATTTGCTTTCAAAGATAGCTGGAAACTGAAACAAAAAAACCTAATGACATTGTAATAATGATATCATATGATATGTAAAGTTGATTTGAATATAATATGAAGGTAAACTCAATAAGAAATGTATACAGATATTATTATTTGCACAAGATATATGTACCCAGCTGACACACTATATAATTGAAAGGTTTTATTTGTTGTTTTTGTTATAAAAATAAAAAAACTTTTTCAAAAAAAGAGATGAATATCAAGTCCAAATTATCTTTTCTGGATTCTAAATAACATTTCAGAAGACTAGTACAGTTCCAGATGTACTGAACTGTAATTCTAATTATTCTCCTCCAGTATGGGGAATGGCTTTGTTTGCTGAGATAGGTTAAGCTTCTTACAGTGCACTTGAAATAAATCAAACTGGGAAGATGATTCAAGACAAGATAGTCTCCCTTTATTCATTGTGGACTGTGCATGGAGATTCTGGTTTAGAATGTTTGGAGTTACAAGAACAGGAATTTAAACACCTTAGAAAAACAAAGAAGTGTCAGATGATACGTTTACAGGATCAAAATTCTCACTATGAATGTTAAATATTAATATACCATGACCGAAAATTCTGTCTAATGGGATCAAAGAGAAGGAACTTTTTCATTGTTGGTCTCTGCCCTAGACAGTGGACATTGTGATACTTGGAGACAGTAGAATAAAAGAGATAAAACTGGAGAAAATCACAAAGTATAAAGGCCTGCAAACATTCTGCCACCAGTAAGGCACACTCTGCTGGAGATGGTTGATGGGATAAAAGCAAGATTTCATACACATGCTTTCTGTCCTTGTGGTTTGTTTTTTAATATAATTCCTCATAATTTTAATTATTTTTATAGTTATGCTTTTATTCTTCGTAAACTGTCACTTTATTGGTAAAGTATACAGCATATAAACTTAATAAACCAATAAATAAGACACCATGACTGAAAAATAGAATAGAATTAGTATTAAGAGTAAATAATTTGGAGAAATAAATGACCTACCCTTATTATTATTTAAAGTACAGACTGTATCCCAGTGCCAATAGGAGGGAAAGTAAGGAGAAGGCTAACAGATTGTTTAAGTTCTCAAGGTTCCTCAAATTTTATATTGTATTGAAAAAAATCTTCAATTAATGCTAATTGATCATCTTGTCAACTCACTAGCTGCCTCTACAGGACCTAATTGGCTCTTGTGCATAGTAATCTCCACCTGTTGCAATTGCTGCAATAATTTCTTTAAAATATTTCATTAATTCACTATTACAACAGAATTAGTTGACACCCTGATAATCTAATTAATTTTCAGTTCTGACTTATATGCTCTTTTCTTTCTTTTTATCCATCTCAAACTATTTTTTCTTTTCACCTTATCTCTTCTAGAAATAAGGACTTTTGGGGGGCTGTCATGTTAATTAAATTTGATGTCAACTTTTTAATAGCAATAGCCCTTAGACCATGGGTGGGATTCTACAGGTTCACACCTATTCACTAGAACCAGAAAACCGGTTCTAAGCAGTTCGGAGAACCAGTTATTAGAAGAAATTCCTGGCCTAATCCTGTAAGGAAGGCAGGAAGGAAACATTCTGGTGTTGCTTACAGAAACTGCCTCTCTGTTAAGCCTTATTACATTCTTGGCAGGACTAGACTTCCTGTCTCAGGAACTTCTATGGAGTTTTTTTTCCATTCCTTTGCTGGTACTTTGCTTATGTGGAGTGACCATTCAAAGTTACAATGGCATTGAAAAAAGTGACATAACCATTTTTTACACTTAGAACTATTGCAGCATCCCCATAGTCACAAGAGGCCAGGCGAGGAGATGCATGCCTCGATATGAGTGATGTTGAGTTGGCCACGCCCAGCCAGTCACATTACCACCAAGCCATGCCACCAACTAAGCCATGCCCACAGAACTGGTTGTTAAAAAAATTGAATCCCACCCCTGCCTGAGACTTATATACTGCTTCATAGTACTTTTACAGCGGTGGTTTACAGAGTCAGCCTATTGCCCCCAACAATTTGGATCCTCATTTTACCCACTTCAGAAGGATGGAAGGCTGAGTCAACCTTGAGCCTAGTAAGATTCAAACTGCCAATTGCAGTCAGCCGGCAGTCAGCATTCTAACCACTGTGCCACCATGGCTCATAAAATTCATTGAAGATGCCTCAGAGTTGTATCTAGTTTTGGTTGACATGTATAGTCAAGGAGTCTCAAGGTATGAACCTCTGCCCTAGAGGAATTGTTAAGAAGGAAAATAGGATAAATATCTAATATTAACATATTTGACCTTTTAGCAAGTTACTTTAGTTGCACCAGTCAACCATCTGGTCATTATTTTGCAAGGGCTATACAATAAATCCATAGCAGGGATGTCTGGAGAAAAAGAGAATGAGCTTCTTCTCTTTTGTATGTGTTGTGATGTTGCATACACATTTGAAAGCAGTGGTGCTTGTGTTTCAGTGACACAGCATTGGTTTTTTTGCTTTGATGAAAGCCTTCTGGTCCATATTGAAGGAAAATGGACGGACATCTTACAATTCTGAATTGTGTGAGTGATAATCAGTCCTGTTGTGTTTCTGTCTTATTTAAAAAAATATATGCTCCTGTTTTCACCTTGAAAATTTAAAAAATTAACACCTGCATGTTGGCTTCTTCAAATACGTTGGAGTAATTGTATACCGGTGTATGATGCACTGGAAAAATGGAGGAAGGAATGCTTTTCAGTATGTGCAAAGTTGACAGGAGAGAAGAAGGATATGTTTGCTGAGAATTGTAGGAACTAAAATGCCAGGACTTGTTAGAGATATTGAGGAAGGCTGCTGTTGTCCTGAATCTTTTATTTTTGTTAAGAGGAGTAATTTATCCTGACTGAGAATACAGGTGTACAGGGAAAGCCACTTTGATTTCATACATAGCATAGTAGTCGTATCACACAAATGACATTAATGATGCTTTTATACAATGACTTCCCTACCCATAGCAGATGCTTGTGCTGAGATATTGTTATTCTCACGGCTTTCCTATTATTAAAGAATTAGTATAGGAAATAGATGTAATGGAATGTGTGAATCATCTTGAGGAACAAGGGGAAGAGATGCTGCCTATGAAACAGGCAAGAGAGAAAGAAGTGGCAGTGATTTAATGGTCAAAGAAAGAAACTTAGGAAGGATCTATCCTAATGGATCAGGCAATTGCAAGTGATGTGTCTTCAGGTTTGAAAGGTTCTATTCATACTACCTTACAACAAAATTAAGATGAATAGAATTAATTCATCTAGTCCTGTTTCTTATCTGGTTTACCAGGAAGGGCTGGCAATAGGCGCAGGCAGGATCAGAGAGCAGGTTTTGCTACTTCCCTGCCTGTTCACAGAGGGGATTTCCCCCCCCCCACACACACACATTTATGTCTACCTGTGTGGTCTGACAGGAAACTTCAGAGCTGTGAGTGAAATCATAGTGTTACAGCCCAATAGAAGTATCCCACAAAATACTTCTTTTTTTTTTTTTAAAGTCTTTCTAGCAGCCAAAAAACAGTGTAGATGTAAAATTCTATAAGCACCACTAGACATAAATGTGGTTAACCTAATACAGACACATGGAGTTTCCATTGCCCACAACATAAAGATTGGCAGAACAGCAAAATCCAAGCAAAGCAGAACACATTATCTAATTCTAGTAAGTTTGCAAATGGGAGAAAATAAATTCAATTTTAAGTTTTCTGTTTCTTGGGCATCTTATCTCCCCCTACCTTAGTCCAAGCAACTCAATTAATTTGTGCCATATGGAATTAAATGTGAAGATAGTCTTTATACAAACGTCTTGTTAGGAAGAATAGAAAAGGATAAGACAGTATTTTTGGGATTAATTCCTACCCTCTGAAGCAAAAAACCTCAACTTTTATTCAGTAGATATAATCAACCCTTGTTTTAATTAATCAATTCCGTAATAGGATTCTATTAAACATAACATCTGCTATATATTAAAAATAATATTTCAAGCTCCCAAATTCTCATACATGAGAAAATATGTTCTATTGATAAAAGGAAATGCCAGTTTAAAGGGAAGGAGTAAACATTGATTGTCAAAATTGATTTGTCAAAAAAGAGATTTTGTCCCTTCTTTGGGATGAAATCAATTATTGCTTGAAATCTAAAGTCTGCTAAACCAATGTTCATTAAATCTTGGATTTACTTTGTTAATGAATGGGGGAATGTAGTTTCTGATGCCTGGACTCAACTATTAAATTACATAAGCCAGCAACAGGCCAGCTTTTAGAGTTCAGAGTGGGCAATGATGTACTCTTTATTTTTTACTGAGGTTCTATTTTTGCCTTTATTTCTATTCCAACCTCTCAAAATTAAAAAATTGAAAATGAGTGTTTCATATTTATTTATTGGAATATTTATATGGCCACCATATATAGCATCCACCTTTAGCACTGATGATGTTCCCTAGATATGGTTAATGAAATGACTGCAAGAAAACAACCAAACTCAGGGAGCACCAAGCATCCTTCTCCTTAGACACTAGTGGAAAACTGCTGCTGGCAGCTATTTAGGATGAACAATGACATCAGGATACCATTCAGAACCTGTCTATGAAGTGAACCCTTGTTCTACTAATTGCTTTCTTGTCCTTCTGTTTTTTTTTTTCTCTAGGTCAGGGCTGGCCCATAGGCAGTAGCAATCTGTGGGGTGAACAAAGATTTGTGCAGAATGGAATTTTGTGAGGATAAAGAGACAACCCAATTACTCCACTGGGTAATCCTATCAACTAGAATGAAAGTACATCCAAGAGGGCAACATAAGTACTCAAGGAATAAGCCACAATGAAAAGCAAGCCAGGAAATAATGGATTTATCTTTGAAATAAATTAAAAAAAATATTTAAAAAAGAAATAATGGAATGTATACAGACAACATATTTGAAACTCAGCCCCCTTAGTTTCCTTTTTGCCAAAGAGCAACTTGAATTGGATATGGCCAGTGGTGAGATTCAATTTTTTTTACTACCAGTTCTGTGGATGTGGCTTGGTGGGCGTGGCAGGGAAAGGACACTGTAAAATCTCCATTCCCGCCACACCCCACTAACCTGCTTTCCAGATCCATTCTCCTATGCAGGGCAACAAAAGAAGACCCAGCCAATCAGCTGGGACTTGGGAGGCAGTGAATAGATGGGGGTGAGGCCAGTCAGAGGTGTATTCCGAACTACACAAAATTTTCGCTACTGGTTCTCTGAACTACTCAAAATTTCTACTACTGGTTCTCCAGAACTGGTCAGAACCTGCTGAATACCACTTCTAGATATGGCCTTTGAGTCAGGATCCCAGTGGCAATGTTTTCTGCTCTTTAGAATGCTACTCATAAAGATGGCTGCTGTATAATTACAATTAATCATCCCTAAAAACTTTCAACTAATTTAAAATGGTCATTAAAGTACTCATTTGACAGCATATTTGAGTGTGCACGTATTGGCTATTGATTAAAATGAAGCATTGGTTGACAGAGCAGTCCTTCTTGGTATCATTGCTAGATATTTTTCTTTCCTTCCTGCTTAAATTCATGACACCAAATTTCTATTAACATAAACCTAGAAGAAGAAGAAATCATATATTTAAGTAGCTCTCACCTCAATGAAGGAATGAAATGTTAGAAGTGGAAATGGGAATTAAAAGAATTAAAGCTCTAAACATGGATAGACTTTTATCACTTAAATAAATACTTATTTAATTAATATATCATTTTTCATCCTAAGGATGATTAATTTAAGCACAATATTCAGGCAAGTCATCTTCAAATATTTAAATGGCCATATAAAGCCCTACATCCATCTTTGTATATCAGGAATATTTCCATAGAAGGTATTGATATATTCCTGATATACAAAGATGGATGTACGGCTTGCAGATTTATAAGGCTATTTAAATATTAAGATGCTTTGCCTGAATATTGTGCTTAACATAATCATCCTGGGCCTTCTTAGGATTAAAAATGCTATATTAATTAAATAAGTATTTATAATAGTAGCAATACTAATAAGAATAACATTTCAAATCTTTTAAAGAATACTTATTCATATAGATCACTTTTGCAGTGGGATATTGGCAGATATTTTACTGTAGATTTGGAATCATCCCACCCACCTCCTGTATTTGTGCATAAATTATTTTCAGAAGACAAAAAACCCAGCTACAATCCATGAAGGAATTAGCCATAAGAATGCTCTAGACATCTAGTGTTCAACTAATATATGAACAAGGCCAAGAGACCAAAATAAGATTGACTTGGTAGGTTACTTTCTATAAAAAATAAAATCCTACAGCTTTTATTTTCTTGGTGAACTTAAATGAATTTTGATTTTTAACTCCATAGTCAGACCTGTAATCTAGTCTCTCCCAGGGTATTAGAATCTTGTGGTCATTCCTACTAAAATTGGCAATAATAATAAAATTGGAAAATAATATCTCTAGGAAGTGTTAAAAAAAAAGTAGTAAGCTTCTAGGGGAAACATGTAATTAAGAGGAACAGAAAGTTTGATATCTCCTCCTCTTCTCAATTAAATTCGCATTCTGACTATAAGTTTTCCTATTTAAATAATGTAATTAATTTAGTTTTGACTATATATTTTTTCTAAATTGAATTGGTAGTCATGGGGACACACATTTACTGGAAAATAAATTCTGACACCACCATCATCACTCACTAATGTTGGTGAGAAATAAGCATTTTATGCAAAATCATACTAAACTACAGATTGTGTTCAACCTACAATCACAACTGGGACAGAATTTCCATTGCTAACCAAGATAGTTGTTAAGATAGTCATGCTGGTTTTATTATCCTTTTGCCACCATTGTTAAGTGAATTTCGACAGTTGTTAAATGAATCACAGAGTGTTAAGCAATTCCACAACGTTGCTTGTCAGAAAGTATCTGGAAAAGATAAATACATGACTCTAAGATGCTGTTGTAAATAGATGCCTGTTGTCATTTTGATCACATGGCCATTGAGATACTGCAATGATTGTAAGTGCAAGAACTGTTTTTTTTAATGCCATTATAACTTCGTATGGTTGCTAAACAAATTGCAGTAAGGAGTACTCATAAATAAAAGCCATTTGTTGTGTTTGGGGAAAAATGAAAAATGATTATTTGTGTTGATGATGTTTGTCATCTGCCTTAAAATATATTTAGTAGTTGACAAGGGAAAGAAAAATAAAATGGCTTTTATTTAAATTAAACTCTATGGTTACCTATTAACAAGTTTTGCTGATCCGAGCACGCCTGTCTTATTAGCAGAATGCATTTTTATTACTGTGCAGGTTTTCTGATGTATTCCATTATTTCTTAAACACTAAAGTAGGTGACAAGATGACAGCATACTTAACATATCCATACATTTTTAGATGGAACTGATCCTTCTCCCCCACATAAAACATGTGGTAATGATGAAAGGATGGGTGGACAAGTAAAGATTAGATATGGAGGTGGAAAACAATTTAAGCAATTTGCTTTCTACAACTTGGCTGAGGACCTCTCTGAAGAATGGAAATCAATATTATTTTCCCCTGCCAGCTGCAGGGCCTGGATTGAGGCCACTGGAATAAGCAGGAACACTTTTTTGATACATTTAGGTAACTATTTTTTTCAGGGGTGGGCAAGAGTTATACTGGAAGTGGAGGTAGAATATCTTTGGCAGGCAAATTATTCTCATTTCCACTAGTAATAAGTCCCCAAAACCTATCACAATGCCCCTAAATTGCACTAATAAGATTCTGTGACAAAGTGACCCAATGCAATGAACATGCAATTTGTTCAGATTTGAGGAGATTGAAAGGGAGTTAATAGGAAAATTAGAGCAGCTTGACTTTCAGAGGCTTTCTTCTCCATTTTTCTGATTTTGCAGGGAGGAAACAAAACTTCAGTTTTAACAAAGTTTCTTCTAAATTTTGGTGGCACAATCATGATCTGATAGAGGCTGTGAGCTTAAATGGGAGCATATTCTTGGGCTGCTGAGAACAGAAATGGGGCACAATTTTCCACCCCCACCGTGGTGTAAATGTACTCTCTCTATGGTGTAAATGTACTCTCTTTGTAAATACATTCCCCCCATGAGCCATTTTGTAAGATAATTCAATGTTTTTTTTTTAAAAAAAATTCAGATATGTCTGCTAATTTCTTATATATGTATATGTAAGCATAAGTGCACTCTTCATGTTCAAAATATAGTGCAAATTGTTGCAGCAAAGGTCTCAACTTCCTTCTGACTCAATTTCCTTCCTTCCTTCCTCCAATCCTCCCTTCTTCTCTTCCTCAACTATTCTTTCCTGCTTGCCTGCCTGCTGTTGATAAGAAGTTAGATGCACCCTGAAGAGATCCAGGTTCCAGTTGAAGCCCAAAATAACTTTGGACCTATCACTGTTGGGAAACTGCTCACTATGCTAGAAAGAGGGATCCAGTAGGGAGTTAACCTTGAATCATTGCCACAGCTGCAGGAGTCTTAGAACTGACTTTTCCCACCCAAGAGAAAATGAGGAATCTGAGGAGATTCTTATATTAAGATAGAACACATTATTAAGGGGTATGGATACAATTGCATGTGCCTGACAATCACTTTCTTAACCTCAGAAGGTTTTTATAGAACAGGAGTATCAAACTTGTGTTATCATGTTGGCGTCACATGTTGTATCATGACTTTTTTCCCCTTCGCTAAGCTGGGCATGGACGTGGCCACTTTGTGATGCATCCAGCCTATGGGCCGCAAGTTTAAAATAGAGAAAAGCAAGAAAATATAGTTCTTTTTTCATTAGAATAATGTTTGGGGAAGCTGTTAAAAACAGGGTAGCAGGTATTTGTACATATATACTTGTGTGTGTTTTGTATGTTTTTTGTTACATACATATAGGCTACATTCTCATGGAGAATTTATAGGCAATTATAACAGATAATCAGAGTTGGAAGGGACTTTGTAGGTCATCTAGTCCAACCCCACCCACCCCAAAGCAGGAGACCTTACACCATTTCTGACAAATGGCATTCCAATCTTTTCTTGAAAGTGTCAAGTGATAGTGCTCCCCCCAACTTCCAAGGGCAAGCTGTTCCATTGGTTGATTGTTCTCACTGTCACAAAGCTTCTCCTTATTTCCAGATTAAATCTCTCCTTGTTCAGTTTCCATCCATTATTCCTTGTCTGGCCTACAGGTGCTTTAGAAAATAGTTTGACCCCTTCCTTTCTGTGGCAGCCCCTCAAATATTGGAAGACTGCTAACCTGTCTCCCCTGGTTCTTCTCTTTACTAGACTAGCCAAGCCCAGTTCCTGCAACCATTCATTGTATGTTTTAGCCTCCAGTCCCCTAATCATCCTGTTTGCTCTTTGTATTTTTTTCTGGAGTCTCAACATCTTTTTTATTATGTGGTGAGCAAAACTGGATGCAGTACTCTATGTGTGGTCTTACAAAGGCTTTATAGAGTAGTATTAGTACCTCACTTGATCTTGATTATATCCCTCTGTTAATTCAATTTAGGATTGCATTAGCTTTTTTGGCTGCTGCTGCACACTGCTGGCTCATAATTAGCTGGCTGTCCACTAAGACTCCAAAATCCCTCTCACAGTTACTGCTATATAATTATAATACAGCTATGTAACTATAATACCTGAGGAAAAAAACATTTTCAAATTTGTTTGTCTTTCAGGGTGTTTCTTTCTCCTCTAAAACCTCATTACCTCTGTCTTCACAAAATCTAGGTCAACGTTCATCTGCTTTTCACTTGTACTGAACTTGAACGTTCATAATTCCCAGCTAAAAGACTTATGCTGATAAGATGATAAGTCTGGAAGTCCATTCCCGTTTCATTATTTCTTTGCGGCTTTAACTGCTTCCCTCCAACACAATTAAAAAGATTGTAGCAATTTTTTACTCATTAAGAAATTGTGTGACTTTTTCAAAACTGTTGCAGCTGATTCTGATTTATAAAAAACATATAATTCTGATTTGTAAAGAACATACAAATTTTATCTTTTGGTCTCTGTTGTACTGATCATATACTACAAATTGAGTGAAGAAACTCAGATTCTTTAATGGGATGATCCATTTCCAAACAATTTTGCTTTTCATAATCAATATTACAGTAAATGACTGAAATTATGACATAATCCTTTTGACTTGTTCAAAACTTTTTCGTTAATAACAACTAAAATCAAAGCTGATGAACACAAATTAACACAAATGATGAACACAGCTTGCTTTCAGGAGTTGCAGTGCTTCATCCCTGGATATTTTTAAAGAAAAGATTGGACATCCACCTATCTAAATGGTGTAGGTTCTCTTGCTTGAGAGGGGGTTGGATTAGAAGACCTCTAAACCTAGCTCTATTCTGATTGATTGTTTAACCATCATTCAAAATAGTTTATGCCACTATGCCACTTAAACCTGAAAGAAAAGAGATGGAAATAACCATAAAGGCTTTGGAACTACCATCATTTTTCTGGACATAATATCTGCAAATAAAGCTTATTAAAAACTGTGGTCAGTCCCTAATTTGCTGACATATTACTTGTTCATTTGTTTGTATAATTGATACAACTAAGTACAAAATTATAGAATTTATTATGAACCAATGTTAGAACTCTTAACAGTGACATATGATTGTTGTGATTCAGTGATACATTTTATAGCAAGATGAGTGTGATTAAATGAAGAACAATTATTTACAATTAATCAATGATCATGATAAAGTTGATGATAATGATGATGTAAATAAAAAGACCATTATCACATAACCTTCCCATTGGTGATGTTTTAAGTAGAACCAATTCAAAGTTTTCAAAATATAGTGGAAAACGTATTTCAATAAATACTTCTGCCTTAAGCTATATCTCCACTTGTTTTAAAAAACAAATGGATTTTTTTGGGTCAACAGCCATATCCTTGCGTACATGTGTTTTAAATGCTTCTGTGTAGGGCACAGGAGATTGATTTAGTTGTGAATGAGGTTCTGCCAGCTATGAGTTGCTATTTTTGTGCCCAGTAAGTGCCATTTGTGACTCTCTGCTGCTTTTGCAACAAAGGCATTTATGTTATGTTTGCTCCTTTTTATTACTTGGGGGTGAGGTACACTTTGTCTAATGCAACATTTTATGTGCACTCCATGGGTTATTTCCAGGTGCTGATGATCACAGCCATTTGCTTCTTTGACAGATTTGAGACGTCTGGCTCTAAAATAAAATTGACAAAAAGTTCGATCTATCCCCTTACAGTCTAAATTATCCATTACAAATATAGAAGACATAAGTGGAATAATGTGGGAGGAAGATAGTCCAGTGCTTCTCACAACCCTCCCATGGTCACCTGTCACTCAGACTATTGCTGAATATATATCCACTGTTCTTCTGAAAGAGCACTAAACCCATATCCCAAAATACAGGTCAAGGAAGCAGAGGAGGAAGTTGCAAGGTATGTAAGGCCATCTGAAAGGCTCCTCACCTCAGAATTTCTCCACAGTCTCCTAAGCTTGCCCTGCTTAATAGCTTTAAGAACTACTCCTCTTTTTTGTTTTCCATCATGCAATGAAAACTTAGTCTTTGACTTACAACCATTCATTTAGCAACCATTCAAAGTTACAGAGCACTAAAAGGGGAGACTTATGACACCAATCTTCACACTTATGACAATCACAGCACCCCCTTTGTCACATGGACATGTAGCAATCAGCTTGTATTTATGACGGTTACAGCATCTTTACATCATGTGATCATCTTTTGCAATTTTACCAGATGGCTTCTAACAAGCAGTGAATGATGGACCAACTGGAATGACTTAACCACTGTGGCGAAAAAATAGTTGGGCACAACTTATCTTAACAGCCATCTTGCTTAGCAATAAAAATTCTGTTCTCAATTTTGGGCATAAGTCAAGGACTATTGTTATGTTACACACGTATGGATTTTAAGATTGGTTGATAGGATGTTTTAATGCTGTGCTGTGGTTAGTGAGACATGAGGTGAGCTATTAGAATGACTTTTTAGAGTTTTCCTATGAGAAGCTAGCTAGTTTTTACAATGTGATAATACATATAATAATATATGTAGTCATATCCATCCATACCCATGACAAAAATAAGTGCTATCTGTCATTCTTGTGCTGTCACATTCACACACACACACACACACACATACACACACATTATAGGTGTAAGGAGTTTTTGTTAAGGCTTCTGAACCTGAATTGATATTCCCAACAATTCTACGTACTAGCACCAACTCAACTGCAATGAATTCCATAGGCTACTCAAATGAAGCCAATATTAGGCAAAGGCAAGTCCAGTCCACTGGGCAAAAGCAAGTTCTCAAGGCAAGGCAAGGCAAAGGAAACAGCTGAAGAGATACGGTCTGAAGTTCAAGGCAAGAAAACACAGCAAGGAAACGAACACATTGATCCCAGCAACATCTCCATCTGTTGCTGTGCTAAATAGCCAGCTTCTGGTGCAGCCCATCAAGAGGGATGAGGCTTGCTTATGAGTAATCTGGCTGACCTTCTTTGATGCTCCTGCCTTTCCTCTGTCCTATGTGTTCTTGGAACAGGTGCAGAAACCACTTCCTCTTATCACTTCCTCTTATCACTTCTGCATTGATCTCAACTGATGAGACTGTAATAGGGCCTTTCAATAATTAATCATAAAGAAGAAAAGGTATAAGAATTTTAATCTTACTTTAAAATCCAGGTCCAAGATCAAAAAATCCTGTAACCACAAGAAAGTTTGCTTTGCCTTGGAATTGGGGCTATTATCTCTCTCCTATATCCCATCTCTGGAAAATGCATCCTATGCTTGAATTGTCTTCCATAATTCTTATACTACTTCTAATTATAAAACGAATTTATGTTTGCTCTTTCAAATCTTGAAATCGTGTATTACTGTTATTTTAAAATCAAGAGGTGTTATACTGTTTCTCTGGATGGAAAAATATGTTATAGGATATGGTAATTTTCCTCAACTAATTGAGCATTATTGGAAGTTATGTTTATTAATGAAGTTTTATTCTTTAGAACCTGAAGGTCTAGAACAGAGATGGAAAACATGTGGTAATGAGGATGTCTGTGGCTCCCAGCAACAAATTGTAGGAACTTTCCAAGTATTCTGAGATCATACCACTGTAATTCAGAAATAAAATAGCCAAATTTGATCTGCACAATTTTTTAGGGTACCACTACACACAAATTGAGGATCAAAATGTTTTTACATATCTATTTTCATATTTTAAATGGTCTGAAATCTCCTAATAGGAAGTTTTTCAAAGAGATTTTTGGAGTGTGTCCACTGTGGCTCCTGGAAGTGAAATTCCTAAGATGAAAATTCCTAAGGTTTATTTTCCCCTGAATTAGAAATTTATTCTGAAAAAGACAAAAGAAGAGAATGGAAAGTTAGTGAGCATTATAACCTTTCTAAATGTCAATGAGTCACTCAGAAGCAGTAAAGTAATAATTTCTTTATTTTTGGATTCTAGACCCAAGGGTCTTTGAGGACCCCTCTTCTTTAGATGGCTTGTGTCTTACAAGGGCTTTTTCTTAGCATTCTGCTTCCATCTTCAGAAGAAGAAAATGGATCAGGTGACCCTATGCACTGGATGACCCAGGAATAAATTTAGGTACTGGGCTAGAATTAATCCCATTTGCCAACAATTCTTGGATCTAGCCTCACTAGAATATACTCACATGAGCAGTATTGCTTTCTGGTTAAATATCAGAAAGCAGAGACTGAACATAACTATCAGTGGCCAGTAATAGATACTTATAGCTTTTATTATTTATTAACATTTATTATTTATTAATCTTTGTTAGAAGCAAAGCCTTTCAAATATAAGCTTATGGAATTGATTACTTTTTGCTCACAGTCTGATAGACTTTACAGATACACTGATCCTTTGTTGTTTACTGTGACCTTGTTTATAGTCTTGTCTTTGGAATCTTGTTTAGTACACAAGGGTTCGGATTTTGATTTCTGATTCAATTTACCAAATATTTTCCTATGGTATATAAGAAATCCCTTTTGGAATTAGTTCACTGATTGTACAACTATTGTTCTGCTGCATTCAGACCTTCTCTGATTTTTCATTTAAAGCACTGGAAATTTGCCCCAATGGCTTAATTTGATATACAATCTATGTCTGTACCTTACTTAGTGAGTTCAGGGAGTATTTTGTTTCTATAAAGGACAAAATACAATTCCTCTGCAAACCCTTAGTAGTTCTTATTTGTGTGCAGATTCTTACCGAGAGTACTCAGATGTCTAAGGGTTTGCAAGACCATGCCAGAAAAAAGACTTGCAAGATTTAGCCTTCCTGTCCTTTTTCCAATAAAAATACATGAAGAGAAATATAGAATTATATGTAAGTCAATTTGCTTTTTGATATTACCACATCATTTCCACTTCTGGCAAGGAAATGTTGCTGAGGTTAATTCTGGGCACTCTTTCCCTGAGCACATTGGCATCTTCCTCTAATTTTGATAGAGGCCTCATTCACGAAAAGAGACATGGCAGCCTAGCGGCCTTCCAGTTCTTCTCACAGTCTTATTTGTTGAGTTTCTCAAGTTGCTGTCTGAACATATAAACATGTTACACAGACAGCATATTAGATGAAGGTGAAGCACAGATGATTATATTTAAGGGCTTACAATAGTCATTAGGAGCTCTTTAACCACAGGTCCTGGCAAGGCAAAAGGTGGGCCTCTGACTGCCTGTTTTGGCTACTCTGTCAATTGACTTCCTCTTTCTTCCCCATTGAAAAGCGGCCAACTGTGTCAACCCAGTGGCAATGAAAAAAGCCCCCCCCCAACCCCCCCGGGTATAAAAACATATATAATAGGATTATAAGATTTGGGGCATATAATGTTGCTGGAGATGATTTATTTGGAAAGTTGATTTTGTTTTAGTGAAAAACAAGCATCAGTCAGCACACTTGGGAGTTCTGATTCCCCCCTACCCCAGCCCCTTGCCAGATACAATCATTCTGGTTTGAAAGACATGATTGCCTTTTAATGTGGAAATTTAATGTGGAAAACAAGGTTACACTAGGAGCAGGAGGAGGAGGAAGTGAGATTAAACTCCTTTTCTATAACAAAGTCACTTTGAGATATGCAGTACAACACCCTGACAGTGTCCAGATCCCCTCCTACTCCTTCATATATCAGAACAGACAGGGGGAAAAAGGAAATTGTGCTACCTCTTACTTGTAACTTCTGTTACATCTCTAAAAAATAAGAAAGGAGATGGCGGTATTGATGGTTATACAGAGATTAAGTGTATGTGTGTGCGTGTGCGTGCACATGTGTGTGCATTTTAAGAAAAATAAATAGACTTCAATTGCCTGCCACCCAGAAAATGCAGGAAATGGGCAGCAAGGAGAGATATTGAGAGAGAGAGAAGAATGTAGCCAATGCTATCAACTATTGGGACAAAATAATCTCTCTTATTCTCTTTGATAGCTCAGCACCCCAACTGACAGCCCACAATTTGGCATATTCAAACAGAGTTTGGATTTGGAGGCTACTGGGCATCCTTCTTCAAATGGATCAGGAAAATAAGCAATATTAATAATAACCATAAAAAAGAGTTTTGTCATTTTAAAAAGCAATCTTCCTAAGGACATAAAGAGAACATAAGAAAGGGTGACGGAATCCACTTTCAATCTCCTTTTAGCAAAATGTCTACTTCAGAAGATTTGAGAGGAAAAAAAAGATGACTCTGAAAACATTGGCAGAAGGCAAAACTGAAACATTTGTTAGATTTCTTCTTCTTCCCCCCTCCTCCTGCTTCCCCTCCTCTTTCCATATCTTTTCCCTCATTTTGGCAGCTAAGATCTGACACAGTTACAAAAAGATGTTTAATTACTTCTTCCCTTAATGATAAAGGGGACCCATATTTTTTATTGATAAATTTCATACATCCAATATTATTTACCTACAGAGGGCACTCCACTTATGTGTTTCATATGTTTGCAATTTTATCTAACAATATATGGTCTTACTTTAGGCTATATATCTCTGATTAACAGCTGCTGGGGCCGAGGTCTTTTCCATGTTAATGACAGAAGGACTGAACCAACTACAACCTAATATCCTCCAGGTTTACCTTAACATAGTCTTGTCCTGTGTCTGTGTACCCATTCCCTTCTCATTTTATCCTTCCCTAGTAAATTTCTTTCTTTACAGCATACCTAGACTTCAGTTAAAAGAAGAAATAAATCAAAAACAAAAGAAATACTTATTAAATAAAGTATAAATGATGGAGAGATAAAGATAAAATTGGAGATGTTGAAGAAAGCAGAAACATCCAGGAATGTGTATATGGATTTCCTGAGAAAAATTATTCCTGGCTTCTTTTAACTTGAAAGCACTACTACTGTTTCATTACATAGTTTTAAGTGGAGCACCTTTGCAGAACCAGAGGTTTCCTATCCTGTTTTACAATGATACAAAAGTTATTTCTATTATTTGTGAAGCTCATTTGCTTTTTGCACAACCAGCAGTAGTAGAAGCTCATCCCCAAATAAAATGACAGCCAGCTGAAAGAAGGTCACTCTTTGAGTGAGATGGACAGCCTCTAAATTTGAATAAGTAAGTAAGTAAGTAAGTAAGTAAGTAAGTAAGTAAGTAATTAAGTAAGCAAGTAACACTGCCAACATTGCTAAATAAATATCTTTACCAACCTTGGCATTGACAAGGGGAAGTAAGAACCATAACCAGTTCTGAGCTGTGGAACTGCTTGTGATCAGAAGGGTTATTGTTTTTATCATATGCATGTTGGGTTTTTATTTTTGTAAGCTGCCCTGAGTTACTGACAGTGAGTGGTTGGCTAAACAAACAAACAAACAAATAAATAAATACTAACTGACTAGCACCAGAGATAGCAAGCAGGGAAGGATGCAACTGAAGTGTCAGGATTCAGATAGCGGCTGGAAGATTCTTGATGATTAATAACTTGGTGATTGATATTCTTTTAATTGTTACTATTTTAAAATTAAATATGTAATATGAGAGTATATTAATTCAGATTATTGGTATGCATGTAGATTTAAGGAATGTAGTTTCCGATGAAGTGTATTTTTAAATATATAAGAATGTAAAGTTTGATATATAATTGAGATTAAGAATTTTTTTGTTTTGATGAATAGAATGGAGAAAATATGAGATTTTTAAAGAATTATATGAGCAAGGTAATATAATTTACAGAGATGAAACAAAATTAATAACAAAAAATGGATTTAGAAAAATGAATTGATGGAAACATTGAAATTGAGTATTCTGGTTATTTTAAAATTTTGTTTAGGTTTATTTTTAAACTACAGATTAATTTTAAAATCTTATTTGGTAATGATCAATAAATATTTTTGAATTAATGATTGGATAATTGGATTTGTTTTAAGACTGTAGTCATATTGCATGCACTATATATTAGATATTGGTTATATTATATTTAAATTAAAGTAAAATATTACCTGATTATATATTTGTATCTGTATCGAGGTACATTGGAAGTCTCTATCTCTCTGCCTCTGTCTATCTCCATGGTGTGTGTGTGTGTGTGTGCGTGTATGGATCTTTGATTATTCGGCTTTTCTCCCGCGTAAGATTGGAAGTATCTAGGCAATGTTTCGATGAAGTCTCATTAATCATCTTCAGGCTTGGTCTTCAGCTCTGTGCTTCTCAGAGTGATGTGAGCTTGCAGCTGCTTCTTCCTTTTAACTGCTAGTGGGGGTGGGGCTTGATTGGGTGGGGCTTGGCTGTGTTCTGATTGGGTGGGGGGGTGTTCTCATTGGTTGGGGGTTTGGCTGTGTTCTGATTGGGTGGGGGGTTGGCTGTGTTCTGATTGGCTGGAGGCGTGTTCTGTTCAGGTGGGGGCTTGGTTGTGCTCAGGTTAGTCTCAGTTGCTGGAGGATTTGAGCTGGTGAGCTGTGATCTTGCTGTTTGGCTTTGAGTTTGTGGTCGTGCTGCATCTTCATGGTGGGGTCAGTTCGCTTCATGTATGGCCATGCCAACCAATGAGAACACACCCACACCCAATCAGAACACAGCCAAGCCCGCACCCAATCAAGCCACACCCCCACTAGCAGTTAAAAGGAAGAAGCAGCTGCAAGCTCACATCACTCTGAGAAGCACAGAGCTGAAGACCAAGCCTGAAGATGATGAATGAGACTTCATCGAAACGTTGCCTAGACACTTCCAATCTTACGTGGGAAAAAACCCGAATAACCAAAGATCCACATACAAATACCAGCGAGAACCTCAGAAAACATTATATATGTATGTATGTATGTATGTATGTATGGCATTCAGCTTAGTTCGGGTATTTTCCCACGTCATAGTAGTTGTGCTTTTAAAGTTGTAGCAATGTTTCAGCAGAATCTCATCTGCCATCATCAGGCTTCTGTATAGTGTTTTTAAAAGCTTTAAAAACTTTAAAAGCACAACTACTATGACGTGGGAAAATACCCGAACTAAGCTGAATGTCATAAATGTAAGTACCCACGAAAACTTAAGAAAACATATATATATATATATATATATATATATGTTTTCTTAAGTTTTTGCGGGTATGGTATTCAGCTTTGTTCGAGTATTTTCCCATGTCATTATAGCTGTGCTTTTAAAGTTGTAGCAATGTTTCAGCAGAATTTCATCTGCAATCATCAGGCTTCTGTATATATATATATGTATATGTATATGTATATGTATATGTATATGTATATGTATATGTATATGTATATGTATATGTATATGTATATGTATATGTATATGTATATGCATATGCATATGCATATGCATATGCATATGTATATATATGGTATTCAACTTTGTTCGGGTATTTTCCCACGTCATTATAGTTGTGCTTTTAAAGTTGTAGCAACGTTTTGGCAGAATCTCATCTGCCATCATCAGGCTTCTGTATTGTGTTCATCTGTGAGTCAGACTTTTGTCTGATAACAACACATGAAACAATTAGTAAATAATGTTTCCAACAGAGAACTCACCAAAACAGAAACAGATGTCCTAACCAAAGAATTCAATTATGCTATAGCACCCAAAAAAATCCCCACAGAATCCATCATATGTGCAGTAGAATCCAGCCTAACTAAATTAAATACAGATGAACTGATAGAATAAGACACCAAGCTACTAATATCCTATGCACGAGCAAACCACCCAAAAGCAACTTGCACAAAGAAGAACTAAAAGCGCTGCAAGCCCTAAAAAAAGATAGCAGAATAATCATACTTCCAGCAGACAAAGGGAATGCCACAGTAGTAATGGATAGAAAAGACTATGAAACAAAATTGACAGACCTACTCCAAGACTCCACATACAAACCCATAAACACGGACCCAGCCACATATCTGGAAAAATTAACCAAGAAGAAAATTATAACCAGCTACATGAGCAAAGAGATCCAACAGATGATCATCCCAAGAGAAAAATCTTCCAGATGCCCCAAACTATACGGCCTCCCAAAAATACACAAAGAAGGCATACCTCTCAGACCCATAGTCAGTTCCAGAGCAGCACCACTACAAAACCTAGCTAAACACTTAGCAAAACAGCTACAGCCCCATGATGAAACAGCAGCTTCACATGTACAAAACTCATACCACTTCTTGGAAATGATCAAAGATCTACATGTGGAACAAGAAGATCTGCTTGTAAGTTTCGGCGTGGTTTTACTATTCACTCAAGTCCCGATAAAAGAAACCCTAGAAATCATCAAAAATAAATTCCAACCAGCTAAACACTTCATGGAACTAGCAGAACACTGCTTAACCAACACATATTTCATATACAAAGGACAAAGATACAAGCAAATTGAAGGAGCCCCTATGAGATCACCACTGTCACCCATCATTGCAAACCTGTTCATGTAAGAATTCGAATCCAGAGCCGTGGCTAATGCCACCCACAAACCCAAATTATGGTTAAGATACATCGATGACACATTTGTGACTTGGCCCCATGGACAAGAAAACCTAAACAAGTTCCTAACACACCTAAACAGCACACACCCCAAAATCAAGTTCACCATGGAAATGGAAACAAACAATTACCATTCCTAGATGTTCTAATCTACAAAAAGACAGATGGCACACTAGGACACACCATATACCAGAAGAAAACACACACCAACCACTACCTCAACGCCCAATTCCACCACCACCCAGCCCATATAAACTCTGTGGCCAAAACACTAATTGCTAGAACCAAACGCCTAGCAGACAAGACACACATAAAGACTGAACTATGCACCCTGAATAAAGTACTAACAGCCAACGGCTTCCACAAAAGCAAAATCACCGGCTTGATCCACAAAAAAATACAGAGACATAATGGAGACCTAGAAGATGAACAGACCTATGGTATAGCTGTCCCGCCCTACATAAGAGGTACTACAGACAAAATTAGTAAGATGCTACACAGGCATCACATCAAGACTGCCTTCAAAACAGACAGAAAAATAGCAGCCATCCTTAGAAACCCCAAAGATAAAATTGACCTGGAAAACCAAGGCATATATGAAGTCCCCTGTGCATCATGCCTGGCCACATACTTTGGACAGACCAATAGAAGAATAAGTACCCGCCTGGATGAATACAAAAATGCAGTCAAAAAGCTGGAACACACTTCCTCACTAGTCCAACACATGGAAGCCACAGGTCATAGCAACAACTTCAATGGCATGAAAACCCTAGCCTCTATAGAAAACCACAACCACAGAATTATCAGAGAAGCCATAGAGATTGAAAAAAGACCTGAAAGCATGAATAGAAGAGATGACTCCACCAGACTGTCAATTATCTGGAAGCCTGCACTCACAAACAAAAAAATCCCCACACCACAAGCCAGGCAAACACCTGAGCACAAACAGACTCCCCCTGATACCTCAAGCTCAAATACATCCCAACCCGGCACCCGGATGAAACCTAGCTTCCTAATAAATGATAGCCGTCCATTTACTCAGAGCCAAGCTGCACTAAAAGCCTCCAGTACAGGAAGCACAATGTTGCCAACCAATCAAGACAAAAAAACACTACAAAACAGACAGAAGATATTAGAAACATTAATCAAATGGAACACAGCAAACTCCAAGACCAATAAACACAAACCAAGACTCCCAACCAATCAGGATGAAGAAAAAACCATTCTGGCACAGCATAGGCTAGCACCAAATTTAAAACAGAAACGGCTGTGAAAGTCTGACTCACAGATGAACCCAATACACAAGCCTGATGATGATAGATGATATTCTGCCGAAATGTTGCTACAGCTCTAAAAGCACAACTATAATGACGTGGGAAAATACCCAAACAATACATATATATATATATATATGTATGGCATTCAGCTTTGTTCGGGTATTTTCCCATGTCATTGTAGTTATGCTTTTAAAGTTGTAGCAACGTTTCGGCAGAATCAGATCCCCACAGTTGTTTCAGTTTTAAATTTGGGGCAGCCTATTGCTGTGCCAGAATGGTTTTTTCTTCATCCTGATTGGTTGGGAATCTAGGTCTGCGTTTATTGGTTTTGGAGTTTGCTGTGTTCTGCTTGATTGGTGTTTCTAATATCTTCTGTCTGTTTAGTGGCTCTTTTTGTGTCTTGATTGGTTGGCAACATTGTGTTCCTTTATTGGAGGCCTTTTCTGCAGCTTGGCTCTGAGTAAATGGACAGCTATCATTTATTAGGAAGCTAGGTTTCATCTAGGTGCCTGGTTGGGGTGTGTTTGAGCTGGAGGTATCAGGGGGGGATCTGTTTGTGCCCAGGTGTTTTCCTGGCTCGTGGTGTGGAGATTTTTTTGTTTGTGAGTGCAGGTTTCCAAATGATTGACAGTCTGGTGGAATCATCTCTTCTATTCATGCTTTCAAGGTTTTTTTCAATCTCTATGGCTTCTCTGATGATTCTGTGGCTGTGGTTTTCTATAGAGGCTAGGGTTTTCATGCCATTGAAGTTGATGCTATGACCTGTGGCTTCCATGTGTTGGACTAGTGAGGAAGTGTGTTCCAGCTTTTTGACTGCATTTTTGTGTTCATCCAGGCGGATACTTATTCTTCTATTGGTCTGTCCAATGTATGTGGCCGGGCATGATGCACAGGGGACTTCGTATATGTCTTGGTTTTCCAGGTCAATTTTAACTTTGGGTTTCTAAGGATGGCTGCTATTTTTCTGTCTGTTTTGAAGGCAGTCCTGATGTGATATCTGTGATATCTTGATGTAGTATCTTGCTAATTTTGTCTGTGGTACCTCTTATGTAGGGCAGGACAGCTGTTCCATAGGTCTGTTCATCTTCTGGGTCTCCATTATGTCTCAGTTTGTTTTTGTGGATCAAGCCGGTGATTTTGCTTTTGTGGAAGCCGTTGGCTGTCAGTACTTTAGTCAGGGTTCATAGTTCAGTCTTGATGTGTGTCTTGTCTGCCAGGCGTTTGGTTCTAGTAATTAGTGTTTTAGCCACAAAGTTTATCTGTGCTGGGTGGTGGTGGGATTGGGCGTTGAGGTAGCAGTTAGTCTGTGTTTTCTTCTGGTATATGGTGTGTCCTAGTGTGCCATCTGTTTTTTTGTAGATTAGTACATCTAGGAATGGTAGTTGTTTGTTTGTTTCCGTTTCCCTGGTGAACTTGATTTTGGGGTGTGTGCTGTTTAGGTGTGTTAGAACACAGCAAACTCCAAGACCAATAAACACAGACCTAAATTCCCAACCAATCAGGATGAAGAAAAAACCATTCTGGCATAACAATAGGCTGCCTCAAATTTAAAACTGAAACAACTGTTGGGACCTGACTCACAGGCGGACACAACCAGAAGCCTGATGATGGCAGATGAGATTCTGCCGAAACGTTGCTACAACTTTAAAAGCACAACTACAATGATATGGGAAAATAACTGAATGCCATACATGTAAGTACCCGCGAAAACTTAAGAATATATATATGTGTGTGTGTGTGTGTGTGTGTGTGTGCATATGTGTTTGTGTATATATAAACACACAAGCATATTTACAGAGAGAAACAGAGAGAATCCCTCTTCCCCAGGGATGGGATTCAAATTTTTTAACGACCGGTTCTGTGAGCATGGCTTAGGTGTTGAGCATGGCTTGATGGGCATGTGACTAGGTGGACATGGCTTGGTGGTCATGTTATTGACTGGGTGTGGCCAACTCAATATCACTCACATTGAGGCACGCATCTCGTCGCCTGGCCTCTCATGACTGTGAGGATGCTGCAACAGTCATAAGTGTGAAAAATGGTCATAAATCACTTTTTTTCAGTGCCATTGTAACTTTGAATGGTCACGCCACACAAGCAAAGTACCAGAAAAGGAGGGGAAATAAACTCCAGAGAAGTTCCTGAGACAGGAAGTCTAATCCTACCAAGAATGTAATATGGATTAACGGAGAAGCAGTTTCTGTAAGCAACACCAGAATGTTTCCTTCCTGCCTTCATTACAGGATTAGGCCAGTAATTTCTTCTAACAACCGGTTCTCCGAACTGCTTAGAATGTTAACTGGTTCTAGCGAATAGGTACGAACTGGTAGAATCCAACCCCTGCTCTTTTCTTTTTTATTTTTTTTTAACTGTTGTTCCCTTTTTTCTCCATTCCCCCCCCTTTGTTTCTGTTATTGTGTAATTTATCATGTCTTGTAATTTAATAAAAGTATTCTTTAAAACTAGAAGAAATCTAAAACATTTCATGTTTTATCCATGAGATGTAAAGCCCCAAATCTCTGCCTGACTGATGGATTGTGTGTCAGTCATGTGTCATGGGTTCTACTTGGAAAAAAATGGTGTAGCCAAATGAAAATTTAACTTTTGCATGATTTCATTTACATGTGAATTAACTATGTTATATATTCACAATTACAGAGTGGTTACAACTGAAGATTTTTGGGAGAAGAGACATATGTGTTACTATGACCACAAGTTATGCATGTCTGATTGTTATACATCAGCTACTATATATGTGACTTACATTAAAAAGCTATACAGATATATAAAAATTATATAAATATATAATGTTTATATATTTATGTTTGTGCAGAATATCCACTTCTTATTATATATTCAACTCCCCTAAGAGAGTCCTTCACATGTATTAAAATGCTTATTCATCCAGTGGCTAATTGGGGGTAATAGGGACTGTAATCCAACTCATCTGGACTTTAGAAGATGGCAATACCCTGGTCTTATTTATACATAGAGAGCTTGTCATGGTACCTGTTAAGTTCTGCGCATGGGTGCAAGGAACGGAGACGAGACGGTGAACAGTGAACTTCAACTCTTTATTATACATTCTGAACAGAGCAAAACCCTAGAGCAAAAGCAGCCCTTTTATAGGCAAGCTGCTGCTCTAGTAACCAATAGGAAATGTGGAGTGTTAACTCTCTTAACCAATGAGAGTAGCTTGTTAACAGCCAATCAGATTCTCCTGAACGGACCAATCCGATATCGCTATTATCGGCCAATCAGAAGTGCAGGGCTAGAACCTGCTATTTTCTAAAGCTCCTGATAAACTTTATTTTATTAGTTCATAACAACCCTTCCCCCCGGGTTTGGGGGGTGCGGTGATGTAATCTCTGAGGTAGGAAGGTTGCTTCGACTGTCTATTGGATTTAGGCTGTCCCACCGGTTCTTGTCCGTAAGCCTGTTTTGACGGGGCGTTTTCGGGCAAGTCGGGTGCTGGTGGTTCTTCATTGGAAGACTCGGTGCTGCTAATGTTCTCGTCGTTGTCCTCTGGCCCTTGCGGGCTTGCCTCTGTTGGGTTGTTCCTCTGTGGCGAGGCAACCCACATCCTTCTTCACTTGTCACGCCCAATGGCTGACTTCTTTCGTTTCTGCTTTCTGCCATCTCGAATTCGGTTTCTTCGACATGCCCTCTCCCTCAGTTTGGGAGTTACCAGAGTCGCGGAAACTAGGTTGTAGCCTCGAGTGAAGCTGATCTATATGGCATTTCCATATTTTTCCATTGCCGGTTTTCACCCGGTATGACCTGGGTCAGGTGGCTTGAATAACAGTGGCCTCGATCCACAACGGTTCGCCAGAAAGGTTTCTGGCGAAAACTAAGTTACCTATCTTGAACTCGCGGTATTTTCCGCTAGATCCACAGGGTTTCTCTGGCTCATAAGACGGGTGAAGCCAGTCGAGGTGGGAGTGGAGTTTGCATCCCATCAATAGTTCCGCTGGAGTCTTGTTGGTGACGCTGTGTGGAGTGATGTGTTGGAGAAGGAGTATTCTATTTATTTTATCTTCAATGTCCCCATAGTCCATTTTGTAGAGTTTTTTTTCAACAAACTGTACCATGCGCTCGGCTCTTCTGTTAGCCGCAGGGTGCACTGATGAAGTTAGCATGGCGAATACCGTAGTCCGCTAAGTATTGTTCAAAAGGAAGTGCAGTGAACAGGGGTCCGTTGTCAGATACCAGAACATCTGGCAGTCCATGCGTCATGAATAATCTGTTTAACTTCCAGATGACGGACTCGGTTGTGGCATTCTTCATTTTGTGGATCTCGAGCCAATCTAAATAGGCATCTACTGTTAATAGGAACGTATGTCCCTTAGTAGGTCCCGCAAAGTCAATATGAATGCGGGACCATGGTGCCCGAGATGTTTCCCATTCTGTCGGAGCTGCTTTTGGTGGGGCATTGCTAACTTCCTGGCACTTATAACAAGCCTTTACCCAGGCTTCGATTTGTTTGTCGATGCCCGGCCACCACGCATAACTTCATGCGAGCGCTTTCATTCGCATGATGCCAGGGTGGCCCTCATGCAGTGTCTTTAATACAGCTCGTTGTAACCACTCTGGGATGACGACTCTATCCCCCCACAGGATGCAGCCCTTTTCCGAAAAAAGTTCCATTTGCCGATTCTTGAAAGAAATGAAGTCGTCAGGGGTTTGTTCTACTGGCCATCCTCTTTCGACCCAGCTAAGAATCCGCTTTAAGATAGGATCACATATTATTTCGATCGCGATATCTCTAACTGTTAACGGTGGTGACTGTAGCGTTTCAATCTGGAGCGTTGTAAAGGTTGGAGCTGGGTCGTCAACGGTTTCTGGAAGTGGTGCACGGCTCAATGCGTCAGCGTGGGGAATGGCTTTCCCTGGGCGGTGCTGCAGCTTATAATTGTACGCAGCCAAAAACTCCGACCAGTGAGTCATTCTAGGTGATAATACATAGGGGGTTGGCTTGTCTCCTGCTATAATCCCCAGCAAAGTTTTGTGGTTGGTAACAATAGTAAAAACTCGTCCATAAACATATTCATGAAACTGTTTAACAGCAGATACAACAGCAAGAGCCTCTTTATCAATTTGACTATAGTTACGTTCAGCCTTTGATAGAGTTCTAGAAAAATAGGCAATAGGGGCTTCACTACCGTTTGGTAACACATGGCTCAAAATGGCTCCTACTCCAAATGGTGACACGTCACATGTGATTGTTAAAGGCAAAGTCTCGTTATACTGCATTAAAACAGCATCTGAAGTTAATATATTTTTCACTTGTCGGAACACGTGCTCCTCTCAGTGCCCCCAAACCCAGGTTGCTTTTTTGTCGAGAAGCCGATGTAGGGGCTCAGCTACGGCCGCTTTGTGGGGCAGGAAGATGTAACAATTGTTTGTGCCTCTGCTGTTTTTTTATCTACAGGCAGTTGTTGGTATGCCTGTGCTAAATCCAATTTAGGGAAGACTTTTCTGCCCTCCAGGGAATGGAGGAGGTGTTGTACCACCGGCACCGGGTAAGCGTTCTGTTGAAGGGCGTGATTCAGGGTGGCACGGTAGTCCCCACAAACCCTTAATGATCCATCCGGTTTGATGGGTGTTATGATTGGGGTTTCCCAAGGAACATGGTCGGTTGGTTCTAAAATACCCCAGGCTATTAATTTATCAAGCTGCTCGTCAATCTTTGGTTTAAGGGCAAAAGGGACTCGCCGAGGCTTAAGGCGGATGGGGGCTACTTCAGGGTTAAGGTTAAATGATATCGGGTTCCCCTTGTACTTGCATAGTTTGTCTGCAAAGACGTCCTGGAATTCCTGGACGAGGGCCTCCTCCCAGTCGACAGACCTTTCCAATGTGGCCTCTCTTCCCACAAATATGGCAGAGCACGTCGAGGAATTTGCAATCTGATCGTGGGTGGTTTGCCCCACAACCTGCGCATTGATACTGCAGTCTCTGGTTACGTTGGTGGCGTTGGTCTCGTTTAGACTGGAGCCGGTTGACTTCTTCCTCATCACTTTCTGATGACGATTCGAGGTCCTCGTGGTGAGTTGTCGTTGCATGTCCCTCAAGGCGAGTTGAGGTTTCACTGGCGAGTTGGCAAAGTGGGGCTTTGGTGCAGCGCATTCGGCCAGCCGACTTCCTGGTTGCTTCTGCTGCAGTAGAGTCAGCGATGGTATCTGCAAGGCTGATGTTACCTTTCGCCATCAGCTTACTTTGCACGTGTGGTGCATCTAAACCCAGAACTATTCGGTCTCTTAGAGCTTCTTTGAGGTCGGCGAACCCGCAGAGGCCTCCCAGGTTCCAGAGATCCGCAATGAAATCTGCAACGCTTTCTCTTTTCCACTGGTCTCTCTGGTAAAATTCATGTCTTCGGACAAGCATTGGTACAGTAGGTGCATAGTGGGCCCGTAGGAGGGGCTCCAGGATGTCCCAGTCCATGGATTTCACCTCAGCCAGTTTCGCCAGTGCTTTAGCCATCTTAAAAACAGCAGGTCCGCAGTGAGTCAGGAATACCGCTCGCTTTTTCCCAGTAGTGGCATCCTTCAAGTTGTTGGTCTCCAGAAACAACTGGAACCAGTCCATGTATGAGTTCCAGTCTTCTTGTGCCAGGTCGAATGGAGCGGGTGGTATGGTGCCGCTGGTCATGGTTTCCACCGTTGATGCCCTTCAGCCACGTGCTCTGTTTAGTGCTCTGTAGTGTTCAGTCAGCTCTGACGTCTCCGTATCCCACCTTCGTCGCCAGTGTTAAGTTCTGCGCATGGGCACAAGGAACGGAGATGAGACGGTGAATAGTGAACTTCAACTCTTTATTAATCATTCTGAACAGAGCAAAACTCTAGGGCAACAGCAGCCCTTTTATAGGCAAGCTGCCGCTCTAGTAACCAATAAGAGACGTGGGGTGTTAACCCCCTTAACCAATGAGAGTGGCTCATTAACAGCCAATCAGATTCTCCTGAATGGACCAATCCGATATCGCTATTATCGGCCAATCAGAAGTGCAGGGCTAGAACCCTGCTATTTTCTCAAGCTTTTGAAAAACTTTATTTAAGTGTTTTATTAGTTCATAACAGAAACAGCCCTCCTTTCCTGCTTTTTTAACTGCAGCTGTGCCTTGCTTGGCAGCTGAAGTTGAAAAATCAGGAAATAAAGGTCAGGTAAGAGCCTGGGTGAGCAGGTGGGCAAAAACATCAGCAGACATAGAACCGGTTCTATGTCTGCTACTCTTGCAGAGCTACCAGTTACACAGAGGTAGACAGAACTGGTAGAAACCCACCCCTGAGATGGCTCCAGTTGTTCTAGATAATATCACTAAAATTCTAGAAATAAATGCAAAACCTGCTTCTTGGGGGGAGGAGATAACACGAGAACTAGATTCTTGCTGATTCTGACATAAATACATCAGCTGTCAAAAGTGCTGGAGTTATTGGTTTAATGCACACCCTGTAAAATAGGACTGTCAAATTCCTGCCCTGCGGAATTCATTGGCCATGCCCTTGCCCAGTTTAACGAATAGGGGAAAAGTCCCTATATGTCCCTTGATACTGCAAGTTTGACACTCCTGCTGTAAAAGAATGTCAGTTGATCTTTACTATGATGGTTTTAGAATTACATGTGATATAATCCAGGAGTAAGCAATTTTACTGCAGTTGATCACTGTTCCTGCTTTTAATCGGCCACTTTGAGTCACTGGCAGCATATCAGTGACACAATTACATAAGTGCAGGATTAAAATATTTGGTTTGTGGAGAGGACTAGAATTGTTCAAAAGATTTGTTAAACAAATTAAAACTTGCCTCTGTAATTCCACAGCATTATTGGGATGGAGGGGGAGGCTGTTTAAAGCATAGGTTCCAATGAATTGCATGTCCCTAATGTAATCAATAGAAGATGAGAGAGGATTTCTTACCTATTCAGATTAGAATTGCGTGACATTTTATAAATTTAGGAACAGATTGAATCAGAGAACTGCTTCCACAAAACTTCCACAAGACTTTGAATCTATGATTATAGTTTCTATAGTCTAATCTATTATAAAAGAAATATAAACTGAAGACATTAGAAATTTTGTTGCAGATTATGGCCCTAAATTTGTTTTTTGTGTTTATACTCAATCTATATTATTTTTACGGATAACCCAAGGCAGCAAACATATCAACACAACCTTTTCTTCTTCTTTTTCCCCACAGCAACTACCTTGTGAGTTGGTTTGGGCTGAAAAAGATTGATGGGCCAAAGATCATCTAGCTGGCTTTCATGGCTAAGGCAGGACTAGAACTCACAGTCTCACACTTTGTAGCCTGGTGCCATATGCATTAAAACAAACTGGCTCTAAATAAAGCAGAATGAGGTCAATATCGCTGAACTGTTTTGTAGCACTGAAAAAAATATTCATTCTTAAGAGCTTTATTCTTGAGGAAACAGAAAAGGAAAATAAAATTTAAAATATCAATGTTCTGCTGCAGATCTGAGTTGTAGCTGCTGTATCTCTTTGCTGCCATCTAATCATTGTGTTTCAGTTTTTGTTCTTCAAAACTTTAAAGTAGAAATGTTATGAACTAATAAAACACTTAAATAAAGTTTACCAAAAGCTTTAGAAAATAGCAGGGTTCTAGCCCTGCACTTCTGATTGGCCGATAATAGCGATATTGGATTGGTCTGTTCAGGAGAATCTGATTGGCTGTTAGCGAGCCACTCTCATTGGTTAAGAGGGTTAACACTCCACGTCTCTTATTGGTTACTAGAGCGGCAGCTTGCCTATAAAAGGGCTGCTGTTGCCCTAGGGTTTTGCTCTGTTCAGAATGATTAATAAAGAGTTGAACTTCACTGTTCACCGTCTCGTCTTCGTTCCTAGCGTCCATGCACAGAACTTAACACTGGCAATGAAGGTGGGATACGGAGACTTCAGAGCTGACTGAACACTACAGAGCACTAAACAGAGCACGTGGCTGAAGGCGCATCAACGGCGGAAACCATGACCAGCGGCACCATACCACCCGCTCCATTCGACCCGGCACAAGAAGACTGGGACTCATACATGGACAGGTTCCAGATGTTTCTGGAGACCAACAAATTTAAGGATGCCACTACTGGGAAAAAGCGAGCGGTATTCCTGACTCACTGCGGACCTTCCATTTTTAAGATGGCTAAGGCACTGGCGAAACCGGCTGAGGTGAAATCCATGGACTGGGACGTCCTCGAGCCCCTCCTACGGGCCCACTATGCACCTACCGTACCAATGCTTGTCCGAAGACATGAATTTTACCAGAGAGACCAGCAGAAAGGAGAAAGCGTTGCAGATTTCATTGCGGATCTCTGGAACCTGGGAGGCCTCTGTGGGTTCGCCGACTTCGAAGAACCTCTAAGAGACTGAATAGTTTTGGGATTAGATGCACCACACATGCAAAGTAAGCTGATGGCAAAAGGCGGCATCAGCCTTGCAGATACCATCGCTGACGCAACTGCAGCAGAAGCAACCAGGAAGTCGGTTGCCCGAATGGGCTGCACCAATGCCCCACTCCGCCAAATCGCTGGCAAAACCTCACCTCGCCTTGAGGGACATGCAATGGCAACCCACCACGAGGACCTCGAATCGTCACCAGAAAGTGATGAGGAAGAAGTCAACCGGCTTCGGTTTGAACGAGACCAACGCCACCAACGTAACCAGAGACTGCAGTACCAATGCGCAGGTTGTGGGGCAAACAACCCACGATCAGACTGCAAATTCCTCGATGCGCTCTGCCATATTTGCGGAAGAGAGGCCACATCGGAAAGGTCTGTTGAAGCAAGCTAGGATCCAGCCCACTTCAGAGGGGGACCAACTACCACCAACCCACAGGAAGTCGTCCTCTGAATCGGGAACATTCAAACCACCAATGGAACAACCACTCTTACAGAAATAAACCACTAGCCCATTCAACGAAACGAGAAGAGGCACCCCAAACCATCACGATTGGTCATGCCTCATCATTAGATGCAAAGAAGATCCGAGTGAAAGTCGCCATCAAAAACCACCCCTGCGTGATGGAAGTCAATTCAGGATCATCCCTCTCGATGGTTTCCTGGAAGACCCTTAAACAATTGATCCCTGCCATCCAGCGGCAAGACCTCAGAACCCAAAGAATCATTCTCAAGGACTATCAAGGAAACCGAATTCCAGTCATCGAATCCAGCCTACCACTGACCATCATTGACCGTGATCGGCCTAGCTTGTTAGGCCTTCAATGGTTTGCTCCACTTGGGATTGAGGTAGCCGGCATTTACCAAATCAGTAGCGATGACTGGGAGGAGGCCCTCATCCAGGAATTCCAGGACGTCTTTGCAGATAAACTAGGAGAGTACAAGGGGACCCCGATATCATTTAACCTTAACTCTGAAGTAGCCCCCATCTGCCTTAAGCCTCGGCGAGTCCCTTTTGTCCTTAAACCAAAGATTGACGAGCAGCTTGATAAATTAATAGCCTGGGTTGTTTTAGAACCAACCGACCATGTTCCTTGGGAAACCCCAATCATAACACCCATCAAACCGGATGGATCATTAAGGGTTTGTGGGGACTACCATGCCACCCTGAATCACGCCCTTCAACAGAACGCTTACCCGGTGCCGGTGGTACAACACCTCCTCCATTCCCTGGAGGGCAGAAAAGTCTTCGCTAAATTGGATTTAGCACAGGCATACCAACAACTGCTTGTAGATGAAAAAACAGCAGAGGCACAAACAATCGTTACGCACCGAGGCGCCTTTAAGTGGAACCGACTCCAATTCGGAGTTAGCGTGGCCCCAGGGATCTTTCAGAGCTTGATGGAGAGACTATTACAGGGTATAAAAGGGGTTGTACCATACTTTGATGACGTTTTAATTGCTGCCCCGAATAGAGAAATACTAAAGGAGCATCTTAAACTGGTTCTCCAGAAATTTAAAGATTCTGGCCTTAAAGTTAAAAAAAGTAAATGTCAACTGTGTACAGATAAAGTAGAGTTCCTGGGGTACCTAATCGATAAACAAGGCATTCACCCCACCAGTAGCAAATTAAGAGCAATCAAGAACGCCCCAAGACCCAGAAATAAGACTGATCTCCAAGCTTTCCTGGGGCTTATTAATAGGGAAGTTTTCTTACATCTTGATACAAAGTTCAATGTTATTTATACTAAAGTTTTAAAACACCTTTTCGACTTAGATCTACATGTTACTTTTGAAGAGTATTCAAGGGCCACAATTCAAATGAGTGGCCTGATTTATTGTGTATAGTTAGGAGAAACTGCTTCCACCACAAACATTGGAATATCAAAACTGATGTTAAAACATCATAATAGCACCCATCTCCCATAGTTTAATACTAGCATTTAGATACCAGAGATTTATTGCCTCTAAAAATAAACAAATGAGATGTAAATTCCTTTAGCCTTTTAACAACATATGAACTGTCCTTTTATCAACTCTCCAACAGCTGTTAAAGGTTTGGGGTGACTTGTGATTAGGTTAATTGGTGGGTTTGCAACCAGACAAAAATTACATCATTCCCATTGAAATGAATGGAATTTTAGTTATGATTAATTATCCACATGTATAAAAAACTGAAAGGAATGACACAAAATCCAATTCATAGTCTTTACTATAGCATAGTTATTCAGTAAGAGCTACTTTTTTGTTCTAAATCTAGGATACAAATTGTGGGTTTTTAGAATAATATAAAATGCAAGCAGCCTGATTCTAGGTTACGATACACTAATGAAGGAACATAGAATGAATTGACTATTTTGTGGATGGATGATTTGTAATGAGCCAGCAGGAGGTTCTTGTTTTTAATTATTTAATAAGAGCAATGAGAAAAAAGACTTCCATTCCAAATTCATCTATCAGAACTTCTGAATTATGAACAATCACTATTTATTTACATATCTGTAAAATATGTACACACATATCTGTCAGAATATATATTACATAATTCGCTCTACCTGTAATTTCACATTTATCTTTGTTTGATGGACTTCAGGGTTCTAGAATAATTACAAGTGCATTCTTAATTTCATCCCTGCCTGCTGCAATACATTTCTATATCAGAGTATCTGTAGTATCCTATAGGAGATGATTGGGGAAGGGAGGGGAGGGAGAGAAAGTGAGGGGAAGCAGGGCAGGGCAGAGCAGGGCAGACAAGACAAGACAAGACGGGAGTGAGTGAGAAAGCATCAGAATTCAGCGGAAATGTCCCAGGTACTTTAAAAACAGTTTAGAACAGAACAGAACATAATAGAATAACAGAGTTGGAAGAGACCTTGGAGGTCTTCTAGATTTAGGAGGACAAGACTCTGGAACTGGAAAATATCTCTGCCAAATTCCCTGAAAATATTATAGTGATTGTCGCCATTGTCATCATCATTATCATCACGATGATCTTTTTTCATCATTAAAAACAAACCAAAGAAATAGGGGGTTGGCTTTTACTCATCAATATAGAGGATGAAATCTTGCCTCAACCACTAATAACCCTACTGACATGGTTAATGGTGAAGGTCATTGGAGATGATGTCAACAGTGCCTGAAGGGCCACAGGTTCCTTAGCTTTGATGTGGGCAAGTCTGAGAGAGATGGACCAATGATCTAATTCCAGACAAGGCACTCTTTCCATGGCTATGACTTCTGCCATGGGCCAGCAAAGTGTGGGTTTGGAAAGAGAACAGAATTAGCTGTTCACATATTAGAAGTCTATGTGGAATCTTTTCCTTTTACTCCCTATTCTTTCACTCTCTTTCTTCACACACACACACACACACACACACACACACACACAAAGTCTAATGAAAAATGCAGCTTGAAAGGGAGACCACAGCTCACAGGTTTCTCCTGGCATGACAGATGGTCAGAGGCCTAAAATCAGCAAGAGGCTGGACGAGAAGCAGTCTTTCACTGGGTTTGTCTTACTGAGAGGAAAAACAGCTTTGTGTAATAACTTTATGGCAAATGCTGGCAGAGGATTTGCACTGCATATTGAAAGGGAGACATTTCTAACCACAACCCGAGGAACCACACTTGTTTACTCTGGCATCTAGCCATCAGTTGTTCATAGGTTTTCTGTCTCTGCTCAACATGTTCCAGTCTTGGAGGCGAAGTTATTACCAGTAGTTTCCAGGACATTCCACTAGGCTAAGCAAAATTGCCCTGAGCAGAGACCACGGGGTTAGTACTTTTGAAACATAGGTCATTTTCAACATAAAATGAAAAGATACCAAACACCCTCCCTTCCTGGGTTGTGGTCTTTCAAGGACCATGCTTTTAAAACATGATGTGGAAGGATTGATTAGCACCCTCCATCGGGAACCAGACACATGAGTTATGAAAGGGCCAAGCATCAACATGGTATAATCCCTTAAGGGGCATATCAACAAGGGACAAAGGCCCTATGCAGTTTATCTCTAGTTGATGTTTAACTATAGCATGCAAAATAAATGCCACATATCCAACAAGTTTCTGTGAATTGGCAAAAATACATTTACAATCTTCATATTGTGGGTCAAACTGATGAAATAATTTTGCCATGGATGTCCTATATGCCTAAAGCTGCTCTGTTCAATCCAATTAATAACAATAATAATAGCAATAATAATTTTGAAATATACAATTTTTATTACAGCAATTTTATACACACACACACATATGCATGCATGTTGCATTCATAATCTGAGCACATAAAATTTGAAAGATTTACAATATCTAGGCCATTGAGTTCAACTCCCTGCTCACTGAAGGAACAGATTTGCATCATCTTTGAAAGAATTTCCCATTATTAGTTTCTCAAGCCAGTGAGATATACATCTCTTCAAAGGAAGTACATCTAGTTCTTTAGTACATGTTTTGCTTCTACTTTAACACCCAATAGTTCTATCTCAAAATATCTCATAGTATAATTGAGACTCTGGAAAAGTCCTTTCACCCAGAGTTAGGCAATGTAAATGGTATATAATAACTGCATATCTAATTCAGCCTTCCTTGGTTCCTTCCTTACACTTTGCCTTGCAATTTCCTAAAACCCTCGGCAGCATGACCAGCAGACATGCTGGCTGAAAAATACAAAAGCTGTTATCTTAACATGTTGAAATAATTTCTGAGCTAGAAATGAATTCATGATCCCAAAGTTTGTTTGTTTGTTTTTCATTTTGAATGCTCTAAAAAGTTTCTCTGGACTTTCTTATTTATTTCGCCTTTCCAACTTGCCCTACATAATATTTTTTTGCAAGCAAAATAAATTTCCTGGGAAAAGAAGATGGGGGAGGGACAATGGAATTAATCTTGATAAACAGATGCCATTTTGTAAGGATTATTTTAAAAGAAAAGAAAGCAACCACATTTCCCAATCCTATGGAAACCAAATTTATTCTCTCCTTGGAATGCATGAAAATTGATTGATACAAGGATACAGATAAAATATTGCTGCTTTACTCTCTCTCCACCTCAATTTGCACTGGAAAATTCAAGCTTTTAGAAATAAAGGGGGAAAAATAGACAGGTAGAGAGTAGTCACATCAAACAAAATCCAAGGGAGGCCAGGGATATATTTGACAGCTTTTCACTTCTCTGTTTTGAATTTCACTAAATCACTCCCATCTGGGGATTGTATATTTTCAATGGCCTCTCCCAGCAACGCAGACCTGTAGTGCCAGTCTTTCAAATACCAACTAAACCTATCTGCATTCATATTCCCTTTGATGGGGCATCAAGTCTATGTCAAGTAAGATGGAACTCAACTCAAGAGACTAAAACATATGACTAAAACTCAAAAGACTAAAAGATGTGATCTATCAACAGCAAGAATCATATTTTTTTTTTTAAAAAAAGGCAACAATGAGTAAAAATGTGAACCAGGAAAACTTAAAAGATCTTATCTTTTTTAATATTTATTAATTGCAGATCCCCTCTTACAGATGGAATTTCTTTGAAAAATGCAGTTTATTTATTTCCTTATCATCAAGATCATCTGTGGATTGAGCAATATTTCAGAGGAACAATAGGAGGATCTTTTAAGCTGTGCCACTCAATTTTTGGAAGACCACTCCTCACAGATTTTCACCAGATGCTCATATTTAGTATCAAGCTGTCCCCCACAGCAGACCCAAATTCAAAGGAACATAATTCTAATCCTAATTTATTAATTTCTTTTTACAGTAGCTGTTGTGTATGTACCATAGTTAATAAAGTATGAGCTTGAGGTAAAGTGCAGGGTTCTGGCCCTGCACTTCTGATTGGCTGTTAGGCGGCCAGATCGGATTGGTTAGTTCTTAGGAATCCAATTGGCCCTTAACAGAGGATTATTATTGGTTTAAAGTGCTAGCGTTCATAGCTCGCTATTGGACAATTCTCACAAAGGTTGCCTATATAAGGCAGGGTTCACTGTTATTGTTTTGAGAAGTCACTATGCAATAAAGAGTTGAAAGTTCACATTCAAAGACTGTCTCCATTTACTCCAACCCATGTCCAAGTACTTAACATTGGCGACGAAGGTGGGATTTGGAGACGTCTGAACCTAAGAAGTCAGGAAGCAATGCCGAGCACGTGAAAGACGACGCCAACAATGGAACCATGTCCAGTGGCATCGTACCACCCACTCCGTTCGATCCAAACCAAGAGGATTGGGAATCCTACATGGATCGCTTCCAAATGTTTCTTGAGACGAATAATTTGAAGGATGCCACACCAGCAAAAAAGCGGGCACTGTTCCTGATGCACTGCGGCCCAGCTGTTTTTAAAATGGCAAAAGCACTCGCCAAACCTCGAGAAGTGAAAGCCATGAGCTGGGACGACCTTGAACCCATCCTGAGAGACCATTACGCGCCAACCGTGCCTATACTCGTGAGACGCCATGAGTTTTATCAGAGAAACCAGTGAAAAGGAGAGAGCGTGGCTGATGTCGTGGCGGACCTCCGGAATTTAGGGGGCCTCTGCGGGTTTGCCGATTTAGAAGAAGTACTAAGAGATCGAGTAATTCTGGGATTAGATGCACTAGGCGTGCAGAGCAAGCTGATGGCGAAAGGCGACAACAGCCTTGCTGAAGCCATCGCCGAAGCCACGGCTGCGGAGGCGACCAAAAAGTCGGCTGCACAATTACGGCGGAGCCGCACTCCGGCAACACAACCGACCGGCGAAATCTCACCCAACTCAGAAGGGCAGCTTCTAACGACGCACCACGAGGATCTCTCTTCGTCGTCAGACAGCGACGAAGAAGGGATCCATTGACTGCGGTCCGACCGGGATCCTTGCCCTAAGCCCTTATGCCCTTGCGCTGGCTGTGGAGCAAACCATGCCAGGGCCGAATGCAAATTCCGCGACGTACTCTGCCATGAGTGCGGGAAACGAGGCCACATCAGCCGGGTCTGCCGCAGCTTACCAGGGCCCAGCCAGGCCTCAAAAGGGGCCAACTATCGCCAATCGACAGGAAACCGTCCTGTAAGGCGAGAACCAGTAAACCACTCCTACAGAAACCGAGCTTTGCAAAAAGAAGAGGTTCACCATACTATCACTATAGGTCAATTTTGGACAGTAAGAAAATTCGAGTCACGGTAACCATCGAGAACCAGCCTTGCCACATGGAGGTCGACTTGGGATCGTCCCTCTCGATGGTGTCTTGGAAGACACTCAAGCAACTTATCCCCACAATCCAACATCAAGACCTCCAATTTCAACGCCTCATCCTCAAGGACTACCAAGGAAATTGAATCCCTGTGGTCGGGTCCTGCCGAGTCCGAGTCTCCTTCAAAAAGCATGCAGCGTACTTACCTCTAACGATCATCAACAGAGATAGGCCTAGTCTATTAGGCCTCCAATGGTTCGCGCCACTAGGCATCGAGGTGGCCGGCGTGAACCGAGTCGGTGGTTGTGAGTGGGAGGAAGACCTTGTTTCTGAGTTCAGCGACGTCTTCGCGGACCGTTTAGGCGAGTATAAGGGGACCCCAATCTCATTTAGTTTAGATTCAAAAGTAGCCCCAATTCGCTTGAAGCCCAGTCGAGTTCCATTCGCTCTTAAAGCTAAGATTGACGAACAACTCGACAAGCCCATCGATCACTCTCCATGGGAAACCCCTATTGTAACACCCATTAAGCCATACGGGTCAATCCGAATTTGAGGGGACTACCGGGCCACTTTAAACCACGCCCTACAGCAGAATGCGTATCCAGTTCCGGTGGTGCAGCACCTCCTCCATTCCTTGGGGGGCGGAAAGGTTTTCGCTAAATTAGATTTAGCTCAAGCTTATCAACAACTACCAGTGGATGAAAAGACGGCCCAAGCCCAAACAATTGTAATGCACAGAGGTGCTTTTAAATGTACTCGATTGCAATTTGGGGTTAGTGTGGCCCCGGGGATATTCCAAAGCCTCATGGAAAGGTTGTTACAGGGAATCAAGGGCGTGGTTCCGTATTTTAATGACGTATTAATTGCAGCAGGATCGTTTGAAATGTGTTCTTAAAAAATTCCAAGAGGCAGGACTTAAGGTGAAAAAAAATAAATGTCACTTATATACTGACAGTGTTGAGTTTCTAGGGTATTGGATTGATAGCCAGGGCATCCACCCTACCGAAAGTAAATTAAAGGCGATAAAAAATGCCCCCAGGCCACGTAACAAGGCCGATCTCCAGGCATTCTTAGGCCTCATTAATTTCTATAATGTATTTTTACCACACAAGGCGACTGTTGCTGAACCGTTACACCGATTATTAGATAAAAAAGCATTGTGGGTATGGGATTACCGGGAAGAACAAGCGTTCTGGAATGTTAAAAAATTGCTCACATCTGACTCTGTACTTATGCAGTATAACGAGACTTTACCATTAGTTATAACCTGCGATGCCTCGCCCTTCGGGGTGGGTGCCATTTTGAATCATGTACTGCCTAATGGGAACAAAGCCCCTGTTGCATACTTTTCAAAGACTCTCTCACATGCAGAGCAGAACTATGGACAAATTGATAAAGAAACTCTCGCAATTGTTTCAGCTGTAAAGAAATTTCATGAATATGTGTATGGAAGGACATTCACCATTATAACTGACCACAAACCATTGCTAGGGATAATAGCCGGGGACAAGCCAACCCCCTACATATTATCCCCTAGAATGACCCGATGGTCAGAATTCCTAGCTGCTTATAATTATCGCCTTCAATATCGACTGGGGAAAGCCATTCCCCATGCGAGCACCGCTTCCAGAGACCCTCGACGATCCGGCACCAACGGCAACCACGTTGCAGATCGAAACACTCAACTCGCCGTCTATGACCGCCCGAGACATCGCGAGAGAAACCAAACGAGACCACACCCTAGCTTGAGTCCTAGGCTGGGTAGAAAGTGGATGGCCATTGGACCAAGTCCCAGATGACTTCGCGCTGTTTAAAGCAAGACAGACTGAACTTTTTTCCCAAAAAGGCTGTGTCATCTGGGGCGATAGAGTCATCCCAGAACGACTCCGGAAGACACTGCTACGAATTCTGCATGAGAGCCACCCCGGCATCGTGCGGATGAAAGCACTTGCACGAAGCTACGCATGGTGGCCAGGCATGGACCGGCAAATCGAGCAGTGGGTCAAAGCATGCACCAATTGCCAACAAGCCAGCAACGCCCCACCAAAAGCCATGCCTACTGAATGGGAGATGCCACGTGGACCCTGGTCCAGAATCCACCTGGATTTCGCGGGGCCAACCAAAGGGTATACCTTCCTGCTGACAGTGGACGCATACTCCAATTGGTTAGAAATTCATCTTATGACGGCCACAACTTCTGAGGCAGTGATTAAGATCCTAAATAGACTCTTTGCAACCCACAGATTGCCTGACGTCCTGGTGTCCGATAACGGGCCACAGTTCACGGCATTGATGTCCGAGCAATACCTCGCTGACCGTGGCATCCGCCATGCGCTCACCTCGCCTGTGCACCCTGCGACCAATGGCCGAGCGGAACGCATGGTCCAATTTGTTAAAAAGACTTTGCAAAAAATGGACTATGACAATATCGATGACAAAGTCAACCAAATTCTCTTTTTGCAACACATAACTCCACATTGCGTCACCGGCAGAACTCCCGCAGAACTACTGATGGGACGAAGACTCCGTTCCCACCTCGACCGGTTGCATCCTGCTTACGAACCGGAAAAGCCAATAGGATCCAGTGGCTGCTTTCACACTTTCCAGATAGGAGACTGCGTTTACGCACGGAACTTATCAGGCAATCCGTTATGGATAGAGGCAACGGTAGTGCGAGTGACTGGCCCCAAATCCTATGTAGTGAAATGCTGTGACAATAGACTGTGGAAACGGCATATCGACCAATTACAGTCACGACTCACAACGGCCAGTCAACAACTCCCCCATGACCAAACTGAGGGGGGGAGGTACAGAAGAAGATGACGTTCCAGGGAACCTGCTCGAAGGGAGCGACGAATCAAGTGAGACTCAGGAAATGGAGCAGGAAGGAGAATTGTTTGCACCGCAAGAAATTGCACCTGAGCAAGAAGCAGAGACACTGCCAAACAACAATCTACCTCAACAGGATTGCAATCAACCAGTCCAATAAAAATCCGAAAGACTTAAAAGACAACCATCCTATTTAAAGGACTATATAACTACACCGTAATTAAGAAGCCAGGGGGAAGGGGTGTTGTGTATGTACTATAGTTAATAAAGTATGAGCTTAAGGTAAAGTGCAGGGTTCTGGCCCTGCACTTCTGATTGGCTGTTAGGCAGCCAGATTGGATTGGTTAGTTCTTAGGAATCCGATTGGCCCTTAACAGAGGATTATTATTGGTTTAAAGTGCTAGCGTTCATAGCTCGCTATTGGACAATTCTCACAAAGGTTGCCTATATAAGGCAGAGTTCACTGTTATTGTTTTGAGAAGTCACTATGCAATAAAGAGCTGAAAGTTCACATTCAAAGACTGTCTCCATTTACTCCAACCCATGTCCAAGTACTTAACAGTAGCTTTAATTAAAGTGTTGTAATTCCAAATTAAGGCAGTGAGTTTTAGTCACTGGAAACAATTGGGAATTTGGGTTGTAGACTTAAATCTGTGCTTCATTTGCACAAAGGAGGGTCTGGGTTGCATTTCTCTATACTTGGTGTGGAACTCCCTTTTCCTAAGAAAAATTATGAATGTGTATATAAGCATTTGTAGCTGAATAAATAAAGCAGATGCTACTCATTACCATGTCTGTCATCCATTTGTTGTCATATTCTACACAGCTGTCAATGGGTAGCAAGTTTACTTTCAAATAAGCAAATAAACAAAACAGTTCTCTGACCTAGTTTGTAATATTTATTTATTATGAATTATGTATATTTTATTAGCATGGTGCTAATGATGAAGTCCTAGTGGATTACCCAGCTCTTCAACAGAACAAGTTATATTTGCATATGAAACTGAAAATTTGCATAGCATATTATCAGAATCAAAATTTAGTGCTTCTGCACAATTTATTAGTTAATGTAAGCATTTTCATTCATAATTTACCATTCAGCATTTTTGTCTCTTTTTACACGATTCCTTTTCAATATGAGAGAAAGTTTAAAACAAAGCATGAACCTAATTTTTCATGAAAAACTACATCGGACCTTGGATTGTCTCTACAACTATTGTGTTTTTGCAACATTTATTTTTGAGTAAAATATAGGAAAATAATGTTAAAACTTTGGGTAATTTTTTCTAGCCTGCTAGCATCCAAACATGCCAATTTTTTCCTGCTCACTGGTAAATGGCAGAATAGTTCATGCTTTGCAGTCAAATCTTAAAATTCATGCTAACAAGACCAAAAATCAGAAAAATGAAGAATAGGGACAGTAAATGCATACAATATAACTATTTCCCCCAAAAGTGAATAAGGATGTATATGATCTAGATCATCTATAAAAATTATCTTGGATCACTATACAGTACTTTTATTTTGTGGTCTGATACATTTTTATGAAAAATGGGGAGGGGGAATACCCACTTTCATAATTCTCATGGCAAACATAGCTACTTTATCATATATGTTTCCCCATATATAAATTGATGGCATACCAGAATTCCATGGCTCAAATCACTTCATAGTTCATGCAATAATGCAATATTTTAGTGATAGCAATGTTCCAGTGTCTAAGGGTTTTCACAGACAGGAGAAAGTCAACCTATTCTCTAAGACACTGAAGGTAAGACAAGAAGCAATGGGTGGAAACTAATTAAGAAGAGAAGCAAATTAGAACTATTAATCAGTGGAACAACTTGCCTCCAGAGTTGTGGGTGCTCCAATGCTGGAGGTTTTTAGCAAGTGATTGAACAACCATTTGTCTGAAATGATATATGGTTTCCTGCTTGAACAGGAAATTAAAGACCTCCAAAGTTCCATCCAGTTATATCATGCCTGAAAAAAACACTTTTCTCTATATATTTGAATAATACAGAGCATGAAATGATCTGATCATTTATATTTCTTCCACCATCATCAGGTTGCTCCATTTCTCTGGGAATTGGCTGTCTAAAGATTTTCGAAGATGTTATGGCTCAATATGGAATACTCATGCGTTCTTCCTGCTATATTTTATGCTGATATGGGTTTATTCTGATATGGGTTTCCCCCTGTATTGTTTTGTTCATTTAAGTTAATATTCAGCTAAATGGAAGTGTGTAGAAAATCCCAAAAGAATGAAATAACTCAGGATGATATTTTATCTGAGTTATGTTATTGTCTTGAATCCAAAATATCCATACACTTGATCATTTCAAATTCAAAATTCACTCCCTCACACAAAAAGGAAAACTACCCCTTACTCTACTCATATAGTAAAGATGCTGGTATTTTTCCCTGAATCCAGAGGAACTATCTGTGTTGTTGCTACAACTTAAAGACAACTGAATGGCACGTAATCAAATAATCAAGCCAGAGAAGCACAGAGAAATTGAAATATTATCTACGAGGCTGAAACTTTGGAAAGAGAAGTTTCAGTTGGGCAATGATATTATAGGCTTAAACAACAGCTACCTCAAGAAGTCATCTGATGACCCTTTAGTCAGGAAACAAACCTTGTTCATCATTTACATTTAGTGGTAGCTGAAGATAACCCACAAGTGTCCCTTTTTCTCTTTAGCATTGTAGAGAACCCTGCATTTTTTAAGATTTGTCTTTTTTTTCTCTTTGGAGTCTTGTGCTTTCAAGATCTTATTTTGTAGAATTTTCCATCCTTTCTGAGCACTTTTCTCCTTCAGAATTGCCATTTCCTCTGGGTTTATCAAATTTTCTTCCTTTAAAATTCAATATGGAAATCTCACCCTTCTTGGTACTTCCTATTCTGAATATCACAAAAGCAAGGATAAAATAATTACTTTCTCCAAGGTGCCATTCACTTTCATTTCTTTATGCTCTGGTACTGTATCTTCCCTAGGTACCAGTTCATTTTCAGTAGGTACTATAATTTCCAAAATACCTTAACTAATAAATTTCTTGCAATGGATTTCTCTGTTTGACAATATGGAAAAGAAAAGGTGAAATACAATATGATGTCAGGGGAAAAAAAGATCAGATTTATTATACAGACTGAACTCATTAGATTTGAGAGCAGTTCATAAATCTTTATTTGGAGATGTTTCTGTTCTGTACCTTCATTTGCATTCTTGAAACCCCGTGTTTTGATTGGTCAAAGCGCGGGGTGATCTGATTGGTTTAGTGAGCCGCACTGATTGGCCCACTGAGAATCTCCCGCGATTGGCGGATATGAATCGCGGGAGATTCAAAGTGGTGTCATTGGCCGCGGCCGCCGCGGCTTGAGAATAAAAAGCCGCAAGTTTTCCCTTGGAGCCAGATCGGTTCCGGGGGCCTAATAAAGAGCTGAAACCACAGTCACTGCCTCCTGGTCTCCTTGCCGAACAGACACGACACTGGCGACGAAGGTGGGATCCCAAGGCTGAACCCCATCGAGCATGTGTCCACCGGAAGCAAGACCGACGAGATGGCCAGCATCGCTCCTCCTGCGCCCTTCAACCCCGCTAGCGAGGACTGGGAATCCTACACAGACAGATTCCTCATGTTCCTCAAATGCAACAACATGAAGGACGCCACCGGGCCGAAAAAACGAGCCGTTTTCCTGACACACTGCGGGCCCGCAGTGTTCAAGATGGTGAAAGCCCTCATGAAACCTGCCGACGTCAAAGCGATGGACTGGGACGACCTCGAGCCCTTGCTCCGCAACCATTACGCCCCTGCCGTACCCATCCTCATCAGGCGGCAGGGCTTCTACCGGCGGGACCAGAAACCGGGCAAAAGCATCAGCGACTTTGTTGCCGAGTTGCGGAACCGAAGAGGCATGTGCGGATTCTCCGACATGCACGAGGCCCTATGGGACCGAGTCGTGCTCGGACTTCGGGATCCAGTCCTCCAGAGCCGACTGATGGCCAAAAGTGACATCGCCCTCACCGACGCCATCGCTGAAGCCACCACAGCCAAGGCTACCTGGAAGTCGGCGAACCACATGCGGAGATCAGACGCCAGGGACCGCACTGCCACCACCGACTCGGGACGGGCGACCGAGGCCCAACCAGAAGCAAGTCACCGCGAGACCACCACCCACCATGGCGAATTCCACTCTGCCTCCGACACCTCGGACGATGAGGAGGAAATCCACCGGCTCCAGGCGGGACACGACCAGCGCAATCGGCGGGGTCGTAAGTTGGGGACCACATGTGCTGGTTGCGGAGGTGACTACCCGAGATCAGAGTGCCATTTCTTCAACGCAGTCTGCCGGCATTGCGACAAAAAGGGCCACATCACCCATGTCTGCCGACTAAAGAAAGCCTGCAGCCCCAGACGGTGGGACCACAGCGAGCGGAGACGGGACAGCACATCCCCCAGAGCCAGAGATCGCCCAGCCAACAGCCGATGGGACCGGAGCGGGCGAACCTGACGAGGTGGAGAGACCCAGCAGAAGGAGGAAATCCACCAGACGATCATCATTGGCCATGCATCAACCACCGATGCCCAAAAAGTCTACGTGGAGGTAGGCATCGAAGGCAAGCCATGCAGGATGGAGGTGGATTCCGGGTCCTACCTCTCCATGGTCGCCTGGCAAGAAATCAAATGCTTGGTGCCTACCATCCACAAGAAGGGACTGGAGAACCAGAGACTAATCATCAAAGACTACCAGGGAAACCGCATCCCGGTAGTCGGAACCGGACAATTCGAAGTAACATTTAAGGGCCGCACAGCAAAGCTTCCCCTAACAATCGTGGACTGAGATCGGCCCAGCCTTTTGGGACTGCAATGGTTCGCGCTGCTTGGCATCGAAGTCACGGGCATCAACCACATCGCCGAGACCGATTGGGAGCAGCAACTGGCATGGAACTTCCAGGAAGTGTTCGACGGCACTCTAGGCAAGTACTGAGGGCCCCCCATCTCCTTCAGTCGAGACCCTAACATTCCCCCGAGACACCTAAAACCACGGCGGGTACCTTTTGCACTCCGGCCAAAAATTGACGAGCAAATTGACAAACTCGTCAAGCAAGGGTCCTACAACCAATTGATCATGCCCAGTGGGAGACCCCAATAGTCACCCCAGTCAAGCCCGATGGGTCGGTGAGAATCTGCGGGGACCATAAGGCCACCCTAAATTGTGCCTTGCAACAAAGCGCCTACTCCGTCCCAGTAGTGCAGCACCTTCTACACTCACTGGGGAGAGGCAAGGTTTTTGCGAAGCTTGACCTGGCCCAAGCATACCAACAGCTTCCGGTCGACGCAGAAACCGTGGAGGCGCAAACCATAGTCACCCATCGGGGAGCTTTCCAATGTAACTGACTCCAGTTTGGAGTCAGTGTGGCACCTGGAATTTTCCAGAGCCTCATGGAGAGACTCTTGCAGGGCATCAAGGGGGTGGTGCCCTACTTCGACGATGTGCTGGTATCGGCAACCAACCAGCGAGAACAAGAGGGTCGGCTAAGGGAGGTGTTAACCAAATTCAAGGAAACCGGGCTAAAAGTGAAGAGGGAAAAGTGCCAACTTTACACAGAGCGGGTCGAGTTCCTAGGATACCTCCTAGACCGGCACGGCATCCACCCCACCAAAACTAAAATCAGAGCCATTAAGGAGCCATTAAGGAGGCTCCCACACCCAGGACTAAAACAGAACTGCAGGCGTTTCTGGGACTGCTTAATTTTTACAATGTTTTCCTGCCCCAGAAGGCGACCGCGGCGGAGCCTTTGCATAGGCTCTTGGACAAGGCGGCTACCTGGACTTGGGGGAAACACGATGAAGCCGCCTTCAGGAGAACCAAGGACCTGCTCACCTCGGATGCCATCCTCATCCAATACAATGAGACCCTACCACTCGCCATCACATGCAACGCCTCACCCTTCGGCATCGGCGCCGTCCTCAGCCACACAATCCCAGATGGAAGAGAAGCGCCCATCGCCTTCTTCTCCAGGACACTCACCAAACCGGAGCGGAACTATAGCCAGCTGGACAAGGAGGCCCTAGCCATCGTCACAGCAGTGAAGAGGTTCCACGAGTACCTCTACAGCCACACCTTCACAATCATCATGGACCACAAGCCGTTGCTGGGCATCCTGGCAGGAAACCTGGCCACCCCAAACATTTTATCTCCCAGGATGACAAGGTGGTCTGAATTCCTTGCCGCCTACAGCTGCCGGCTCACACACCAACCTGGTAAGACTATTACACATGCAGACGCTTTGAGCCGCTCACCGCTACCCAACCTAGACACCGACCCAGCACCCACAATGAGCACCCTCAGCATAGAGACTCTGCCCGATCTACCCATAACCACGTCAGACATTGCCCGAGAAACCAATAAAGACAAACGTCTGGCGCAGGTGTTACATTGTTACATTGGGTAGAGAAAGGGTGGCCGGAAAAGAACAACGACGAAGCATTCAAAACATTCCGGAACCAGCAAACGGAACTTTCGCTGCAAAAAGGGTGTGTACTGTGGGGGGATAGGGTGGTTATCCCAGAAAAACTGCAAGGGAAGGTATTGGGGTTGTTACAAGAGGGGCACCCGGGCATAGTTAGAACGAAAGCCCTGGCCAGAAGTTACGCTTGGTGGCCAGGGATGAATAAGCAAATGGAGGCCTGGATGGCAAGGTGTCAACACTGCCAAGAAACCAGACCAAGCCCTCCTGTGGCACCGATTCTGGAATGGGAAACCCCCAGGGGACCCTGGTCTAGGGTTCACATAGACTTTGCGGGCCCACCAAGGGACATACATTCCTAGTAACCGTAGATGCTTACTCCAACTGGCTGGATGTAAGCAACATGAAATCCACCACCACAGAGGCCGTAACCAAGGAACTTTGCAAACTATTCGCAACCCATGGCCTCCCGGATGTCATCGTGTCGGACAATGGGCCCCAATTCACCTCGCTGGAATTTGAAAAATTCTTAGCGGAACGGGGCATACGACACGCACTGACAGCTCCGGCGATTCCGGTGGTGAACGGAAGGGCAAAACGGGTGGTTCAATTCATGAAAAAAACCATCCAGAAAATCGAACACGGGGAAATCCAAGACAAAATAAATAAAATGCTTTTTATCCAACATATAACCCCGAACACAACAACGAACAAAAGCCCAGCAGAGCTACTGATGGGGAGGAAATGAAGGTCCCCACTCGACAGACTGCACCCCACATACAACCCGGAAAAACCCCCAAACTCCTCCAGCAAGCACCGGTCTTTTGCGCCAGGTGACGCCGTCTATGCAAAAAACCTAACCGGAGATCCACTATGGGTACCAGCAACCATAACCCAACTGACAGGTCCCCACTCGTACCGGCTGCAAACAACCGACAGACGAGCGTGGAAACGCCACATCGATCAAATAAGATTGAGAACAGCCACAAGAAACACAACCAACACGCAACCAGACACAGAAAATCCCCTTAACACAAGCCAAGAGGGGAGGGAATACCCCGGGAACCAAAACCCAGAAGAAAACCAACCATACTCACCAGCAAGCAGCCAGCTCGAAGCCTCACCAGGGAGAAGCAGCCAGGCCAGCTCGACCAGCCCAGAAAGACCGGGCGGAAGCGGCGAGAACCGCAGCTCAACCAGCCCGGGTAGACCGGGAGGGAGCTGCTACCAGGCGGTTCCATCGACGAGGCCAAGAGACACAGAGAACCCGACCGAACCGGCCGGGAGCCAACCAACGACTGACCTGCGCAGGTCCAGTAGGCAAGTGCGGAGCCCCACCTACTTACGGGACTACGTTACGTAGGTCCAAACCAAGAGGGAGGGGTGTTCTGTACCTTCATTTGCATTCTTGAAACCCCATGTTTTGATTGGTCAAAGCGCGGGGTGATCTGATTGGTTTAGCGAGCTGTGCTGATTGGCCCGCTGAGAATCTCCCACGATTGGCGGATACGAATCGCGGGAGATTCAAAGTGGTGCTATTGGCCACGGCCTCCACGGCTTGAGAATAAAAAGCCGCAAGTTTTCCCTTGGAGCCAGATCAGTTCCGGGGGCCTAATAAAGAGCTGAAACCACAGTCACTGCCTCCTGGTCTCCTTGCCGAATGGACACAACAGTTTCCATTTCTTTACTGTGTTCTTCACAAAGTGAAAAACAAAATTATTGCTATTATATTCAGGAAATATTTTATAAGAAGTGTTATACATTTTAAAGAGTTGTTAAATATTAGAAATGCTAAGTTGTAAGCTATTTTGTTCTATTAACAAGCTTATTACTTACTGAAAGTGAAAAAGTTCATGTGCTTTTTAAAATAATTGTTTAGACTACAGAATTAGTTTCCTACTATCAGCTTGCTAAAATCTATTATCTAGGGACAGTTTTCCTCCCCTCTTCTTATATATCCAGGTTCAGAAAAAGATCAGTAAAAATATCATTTTTTCAGGAATCAAGGGAAGGATTATTTCAACCTAAAACATTCAAGCTATATTAGATTACTTTCCTCTTCTGCCTTTTTCTTCCTATATCTATTATCAAGGCAGGGGTTTTTATAACATTTATGTTAATTTTTTCTTTGCTAAACCATCTATTAATTTCTCCCTCTTATATCTCTTATATCTTTTTGGTTTTTTCAGAAATCTCTTTCTCTGATCATTAGAGTTCTTATGCTTGAAATACTGCTTTGTATACTTTATATTTCCACATTGCGCCCCTCCTGATGTCACTGCTTTCTCTCCTACAACTGAGTCTCTGAGTCAGGACATATTTAAGGTTGAACTTTGGAGGCAGAAGTCCATCTAGAGCAAACCAAAATTGTGTCCACATAACAACATGCACATGGTAATCTCATGCTGTAAAATCCACATGTAAGGAATTACAATTCAACATCTGGAGTAAGTACATAGCTTTTTCTTCACAGTGTTGTGATGCACATTCTTATCGCTTATTCCTTATGGTCTTTAAGGGTTATCAATATTTAAGGCCCCACTCAGTAAAATGACTCAGAAGCTTTCCACTGCTACTTTAATGAAGACTGCTTGTCTTTTTGATTTTAGTTAAGAAATGCACTGCATCATTAAAACACAGAGAGAGAGAGAATAATCAGATAGTAAATCAAGAGCCTAAGGTCATCTCCAAATGCAGGAACTATGCATGTGAGTTCAACATTGCTCTTGTGCCTCCATTCAAAGCTTCTAGCTATCTTGACAATACAAGCCTTTTGTAAGTTAATTCACTCAAACCTATTGAAGGGTAAATACTGCAGTTGCACTGTTTCAGGACTTTCTCTGGAGCTGCAAGGTACAATCTCTTCCCATGAATGGAAATGCCCAGCTTGTCATGACACTAGGATTCTCACTTCCTCCAGAAGTCAAAATGCTAGCTCATCCTGGGATTTCTCCATTGGCTGACTGGAGAAAATGTTGCTTGTCATGCAGAAGTTACACACCTCCCTGCAGACAAGCGTTTCACTCAAGAGACAACATAATTCCTGGTCAGTACTTTCCACTGTTGCAAAACAATATTCAATGACTAGACAGAAAGAAGTATACTTCCAGCAGCCTAAAGTAGCTGGGCAATTGCAAGTGCTTGACTATGTTAGTATAACAAAACTTCATAAATTGTATCCATATGAAGTTACATCCTGTGTTTATAATCATCCAAATATTATGTCTCCTATACCATATTCTGTTTTGTCAATAGCATGTAAAATGTTGAGGTGTTGTCACACTGACAGCATTCTTGTAGACATTTTGACGTGGGTGGGTTTTTTTCCTGACGTCCTGGATTTGTGGAACTTTTGGCTAAATGTTTCCAGTTCTGCGAAATAAATTATACATTATATTATCTAGTCAGTCATATCACTGATGAAGATCAAGAAGCATTTCTTATGGAATGATTTTACTAAGTAAACTAGACCTTAGAAGAGCTACCCACTGGTTCAAAAAAACATTGCCGGATTTAATAATTTAGTACATTTAATTCTACTCCATTTCACAGTCATAATCTTGTAATTTAGGAGTGTGATGGTAATAAGGAATGTTACTAGAAAAAAAGAGAATGGAGGTGAAACTGAGCCTTGATATAAGTAACATGGCAATCACGGTACTTAAATTCTTATCCAGTGTAACATTCAGCTGTGTGCAAATACTCTTCAAGTTCTTCACCCAATTTTTTATTTGGGGAACACCAAATTTCTTCTAGGGATTGGTTATTTTATGAATGGAGTTCATCATTTGCAATATTTACAGTCTCTATTTTTTCCCCTGTAGGATCATTGTTGCTGCCATCTTTGTAATGATGGCTGGTCAGCATTTTGTATCTTTCACAAAAGATAATTTCTTCAACAGATTTGTGATTAGTATTCAATGCCTGGAAAAGCCCATAAATTCAAATGAGTTAATAGTCTTCACTGGAGTAAGAACTGTAGAGAATGAAAAGGTACATCGTTTTAATATCAAACCCAGCTTACATTCTTGTCTTCAGACATTCTAATAGTTGATAATCTCACTGAACAAATATAGATATATTTATGGTATCATCTGTACTTCACCATATTTTTATAATAGCTGCAAATAAAACACACAAAAAATAATATAATAGAAACTGAGTCTTTCTAACCATAAAATGACCATTCCATTGGTTGGTTGGTTGGTTGGTTGGTTGGTTGGTTGGTTGGTTGAACAAATTCATATGATCATCCAACTCACAGGAGTCTCTGGCAGTATACTTTATTAATAGTATTATTACAGGTAGAAAGTGTTATTAAAGATTTTTGTTAAATAAAATATGGCAAGCAATTCCTGTTATTACTGATACTATAATTTCTCTTTTTGCTCTTTACTAACTCAAAAAGGATGACCTAGCTAAACAGGACAAATTAATAGATAGGTGTTCCAGCTGCAGGTAACATAGATATTATGACAGGTAACTTTAAAATCTAAGATTAACAATAGTTCCCAAAAATCTAATCCCTTACTCTACTGAATGAACTATATGAATACTATAGATAATTCAGCCTGTACAATGTATAAATACTATGATTTATGGAAGGAGGCTTCATAGTATATGAAGCAGAACATCCAGATTCAGTCAGAGTTTTGTTCCATACAGTATCAACCTTGTGAAGTGTCAAGCTTCCCCTTTTGGCTATGTCAAGATAGACAGTGATTGATATTTATATGTAAGGGTGTAGTTATATACATATGTATATAGCAGGTCTATGTGTTTTATGTATGCATACACCTTTGAGAGCAAGCAACAGAATTTCATTTTTAATGTGTGCCAATGTGCCCATAGTAAAAAATGACAATAAAGGCTATCTATCTATCTATCTATCTATCTATCTATCTATCTGTCTGTCTGTCTGTCTGTCTGTCTGTCTGTCTGTCTGTCTGTCTGTCTGTCTGTCTGTCTGTCTGTCTGCTTGCCTGCCTGCCTGCCTGCCTGCCTATCTATCTATCTATCCGTCTATCTATCTATCTATCTATCTATCTATCTATCTATCTATCTATCTATCTATCTATCATTCTTTTTTACTCTACAATCATGAAGGTGTAATGGCAAAATTTATTTGATTATCTTATTCTATTTCATTCTCAAGATATAGTTAACTATTTTTACATTGGGGAAAGGATAATTGTCAGCTTATTTATGCTTGCAAGATGGCTGTTTTCGTGGTTTTTGTTTTCTTATTGAACTGTGTCTGTTATTTTTTATCTAGAAAAATAAAATATTGTGGGGAAAATCTCCTTGACTTTAATTAAAGGGTAAAGTTTCATTATAGATTGTAATGATTTCAGGATGGATTGTAATGAAAAATCAAGTGCACACAGATACCCTTGATTACCTGTATCTAAACAGTAAGGTTTTCAGGGAAGACGGAGTAGTGGGGATAATCAGATTGATAGAAGTAACATCATGACATCATGAAACAAGCCCACAAATTTTTAATCCATGCATTACAACTTCACTGATATATATATAAAGGGGAGAGAGCTTGGGTCATGATCTGCAGTAGTGTTTTGTTATTCAGAAATCTTTATAGATGCTGCTCTAGCTAAATACCTACTAATTTTTATGTCCGCACACCCCCATAAAAATCTTCTGCAATAGAATATGTGATTTACAAAAGATTTAGATACTATCTAGGTTGAATTATCTATTAACATTCTGTTTTTAAATGAAATTATTTAAAAAATACAAATTTTGGCTCAACATAAGTCAGATTTGCTTCCTGCTCTCTCAGCAGCAAAGATACAGAACAATGAACATACTATATTGTAGATAGAGTTAAACCAGTTACAATACAAAAATGTTTCTCTTTAAGTTCAAATTATTTTAGAATAACATATGACAATATACTTTGAAATAATGGATTAAATATTGTTGATTTCCTCTTGAGCTATTGTTATTTTAATTCTTGTAGTGCTCTTGTATTTTGTCTGTCTAAGGTATAGTTACAGAACTGTATGCTTAATTCTTTGAAAATTCAACAAGTGCAAATTTCATGCATCACATTTCAAACATCTCTGCACTTTTGGCAGACCATGTCAGTGTTCTGATATTCCTGAATGTCCCATGCAGCAAGAGGTTGTTTTTTTTTAATGCATAAACAATAACTATGATTTGACAATGAAAGGTTACATTTTTTGTGTAAATGTTCCTATTTTGAAGAAAGAGAAAGCAAGCATGTTTATTTATTTAATTTATTTATTTAATTTGTTTGCCACCCACCTCATTGCATGTCTTTCTAAGACTATAGGACTTTCATCATTTAATCACAGAAAATTAGGCCTGCATAATATGTTTCTGTGGGCAATTCCTATCCTCCCACTATTTGTTCTTTTAGTTACTACTCACTGCAGTCAACTGATTTCTCTCTGATATCATGGGTGACAAATATAGCAGATCCTCCCCACCTCCACTCCACACTGTGAAATGGTGCTAGAGTAAGGAATGAAAGGGAAGTACTATTTTTATATCACTATATAGCCATGGTTGTCAAGTCAGTCTCACCTGTGGACTTAAATAGGATGGAAAGAGAAAAAAGATGCACTGGAACATGTTTGTGTTGTAATTAAGAACAACTGGAGGAATATTTTTAAAGCATTTTTCTCTCAATACTCCTTTCACTTTTACAAATTATGGGGGAATCCAAAAGAGCCTTTGTTTGTATGGTTTATACTTATCAAGAGCCATGGTGGCGCAGTGGTTAGAATGCAATATTGCAGGCTAATTCTGCTTAGGGATGACTGCCAGCAGTTCAGCAGTTCAATTCTCCCTTGCTCAAGGTTAGCTCAGTCTTTCATCCTTCCAGGAGTGGTAAAATGAGGACCCAGATGTTGGAGGCAATATGCTGAATCAGTAAACCGCTTAGATAAGGGGTATCAAACTCACCACAACACGTCATCACATGACATATCACAACTTTCCCCCCTTCACTAAACTGGGGGTGAGAGTGGCCAGCACAGGACTCATCTGGCCCATGGGCAGTGAGCTTGACACCCCTGACTTAGAGAGTGCCATGAAGTACTATATAGCTATTGCTGTTGCTATCAATATTTACTATATTAAAAATAAAATTGTCATATTTACTACTATGTCTCATGCTGTAGCGTTTAATATTGAATTATTTTTCAACATAAACTGACGAATAATTTTGATTTTGAGCACTCTGAGAGGACCTTCTAGAACCATCCTTTAAGAAACATTGAAGCAGGGAAAGGATCAACATTGTCTGGAGATTTCACATTTTTCTTTTTTTCATTTGAAAAAGCTGTAAAATATCCAGCCAATATATTTCAAATACCTGGTTGATCTTCTAGATTTGAGAGGTCAGATGTATTGACCTCATCTAAATACTGATAATTTCTAATAGATATGTTCTGTGTCATGCACATCTAGGGTGTATCAAATTTTATAACTTTCAGGGAGTCCTTCCTTTCCCCACCATCCAGTCAGAGCTGAAGAAACTTTTCGGATGAGAAACAAAACGTCTTCAAAGAAAAAACAGAAAATCCAATTGCCTCTTAAAAAGTACCTTTAGGACAATATTTTTTTTGTTTTAGTTCACAGGTTCAGCTGTCTTTTTCTTTTTGTTAAACATTGTTTTGTCTGAGAGTGTTTTAATACTGCTAGCCTCATTTCCTGTGAGTGCAATAACTGATCTGTAATGGCTTCTAGAAATAGAACAAGACTGGGAACATTCACTCATATGAGCAACCTAATTGAGACTGGTAGAGCCTTGTTACCATCTGAACTTCCAATATTGTGAGACATTCTCTGTTACAGACTACTGTTAAAAGAACAAAGGAGTGATGATTCTAGGAACTCCCCAGCAGCCAGTCTTGCAAGAAACATATATCCAAAAGTGTTGAGAAGTGGAAATAAACGAACAATTCTTTTATGACCTCTGTTGTAAATTCACAAGTGACAATCTGGAATAAGACCCAAGACAGCTGGGATCTAGCCAAAAACATATCTCTTGATAGAGGAAAGTTAGATGTCAAAGAGACTTTCACTGGGAAACTTGACAAACTATTTGAAATCTTCAACTGCAAGAGTCAAATAGTTCTGTGTACTGAGTTCGGTTGCCTGGCTGGCTGAAAAAAAGAAACTCACATTAATCTACCTGCCCTAAGGAGTTGAAGATATCATTGAAGGAACTTGCTTTCATTAAAGGTCAGAAAGACAAGATTGGTTCTTTTGGATTGCACCAGGTTGGTTTGCCAGATGTGCCCAAGCAAAACCAACTATAAAAAGGCAAAAGTAACAAGACAATGACAGACAAAGACTTGCTAAATATAAGCAGAGAAGTATTTCAGACATTTTGAGTAATTATCTCTTATGATGAAAATGAAGGACAGATGACTGATAATGAAGAAGAATGTGATAGAAATTTGAAGAGGCCTTAGACCAAACATGCATGCTCTCTACTTCAAAAGAAAAGACAGAATACAAAAGATTAGAAATAACAAATGTTACTATGCAGAGCATAAGATATGGTGTTGGTCTATGCACCACTTCTGCCATAATCACAGCCACCTTCATAGATGCTGGCTTGATCATTGAAGAAGAAAAGAGATTTGTAGTTGACCACAATAAAGTCAAGAGAGCCCAGGGAAAAAATATGAAGATCAAGAATTTGATAAGCTTTGTAAGAAGGGAGAAATAGAACACATCTTCTTCAATGGCTATATAGATGCAACTAATGTTATGCTGACAGTAAACAAGTCAGATCAGCAATTCCCCAGAACCATCAAAGAAGAACATTATTCTGTGTGAATGAGCTGGGTGGAAGAGATCTTTATCATTTTACTCCAGAGAAAGGGTCAAAAACAGAAAACCTGCTCAAGTAATTGCAGATAATCTGGTGTAGTTCATAAAGAAGAATGGTGTAGACAAAAGCTTGGAGGCCATTGGAGGAGATGCTGCAAATGACTGTGAATGTAGTGCCATGCACTGGTAGAGGTCAACCTTGACTGGAAATTAATCTAGTGGGTGTATGCATTCCACAAAAATGAGTTACCTCTACGACAGGTAATCACAAAATTGGATGGGAAGACCTTGTCTAATAACAAATGGGCAGATAAAATTGGCAACATGCTAGACACTGCAACAGAACTTGACATTGGTCCTTCATTCACCAAAGTATCATTTAATGAGCCTCTCATTTCACTGAGGGACAGTGTTGTAAAGGATCTCTTTACTGATCAAATGTATAGATATAGAATCACACAAGTAGTAAGGACAGAAGAACTTCCCACAGATCTGGCTCTTCTGGAAATTGGCCTTGTAAGCCATTCACATTGGTTGACAACTGCAAATAAGCTTTGTCAAATATGGGTTTCAAAACATAGCTTTAAAGGCAAAAGTATCCAAAACAAGAATGATAGTGGAATACATCATTGGTGTGTACTACCCTTGCTGATTCAACATCAAAGTAAAATATTTCTGGATTAAAAGCCTGTGTCATGTGTTGTTCCAGCTGCAGCAAGTCAAACTGCAAAAGAAGGTTGTGGTAGATGCTGTTTTGCCAACCATTCAGAGCTCAACATGGTACGCTTTTAGTAAAATGATAATCCAGACACTCTTGTGTTCAGATGACATTCAAAAGAGGAAAGCTAGTGTGCAAAGGGTACAGACGATGACACGCTGGAAGATTTTTCTGTACATGTAAGAAAAACACCTTTAATCTAAGCCAAAGCATCCACTCTGCTGGAGATGATTGACTGGTCTGAAGGTATATATGCGCCACCTTTGACATGCAAACTAACTACAGCAGAAATAAAGAAGTTCATTGACAAACCAATGCAAGTACCACAGTGTTCTTACATGCCTAATCAATAGAGTAATGTGTGAAACAGGTCACAGAGGCAGCAAGCAAAGTGTATACACATGAGAAATGGGAGAGTTATATCAGAGGTCCAGAAGCAAATCAGTGGCTGATGTTGAAGAACAAATCAAAACAAGACTTGGTGAAACTCACTTAAACATTTTTGAAATTCAGATAATTGCTTTCTGGTGTTAGTTTATGATTGCACAGATAATTTTTTGCTTAGCTAGATAAGATTCATGCAGAAAAAACTTTAATTTTTGTAGCACAAGGTGTAATTTTGAGAAGATAAAATTAGCATTATTTGGGTTACAGTATGTGGGCTATATGATCAGATGTGGATTTACCATATGAAGCTAAACATTGTGCAATTGCAAAAATAGCAGCAGATTTGAATTCTTGAAAAATAGGTAAAAACACATATTTTTTTTAAAAAAACCCTCACTTAAAAATATTGCAAACATTAAATTTCATTCCATTAAATGACATAGTCTCATGGTTTTAGAAAATAGCTAAAAGAAACTTTGGCTTGCTTTTCATCCCAAGGAACCCATAGTTACTGTATCATGTCAAATAACTAACTGAACCATGAATAATATATGTTTGGACATCTATTAAAAAGTGATATTTTTCTGAACTTTCATTTACTAAGGGGGAAAAGTCACCGGAAGAAGAATCCTTCTGAATTAGGTGTTTCTGGTCCAATATTCTGTTTCCTACAGTTTTTTATATCTATGGAAGTTCACACACACACACACACACAAAGATTGAAGATATTAACTCTACCCCATTACAATCCAAATTGAAGGTCAGAACACATTAAGAACTATTGCTAATCCTACAGATAGTTTATTTGTTAGACATCAGTTTACAAAACTAAAAAATATTTCTTTTCCCCTGCAGGCATTTTACAATCAGTGTGTTTCTTTTTCTTTCTGGAATGCTGGCACGAAGCAGTGCATAGCTTTATTGCACTATACTAATCTGGTGCTTTGAAAAGAGGGAAGGGGTTAGCGAAAGAAATATAAAAATGAAATAGTGGAGCAATGGGATCTAAATGGGAAGGGAAATAGCTTTCTACAAGCTGTGTAAACTTCTATTATGAGACAAAGAGCTCTGTTCTCTTCCAACACAAAATATGCTTAGTTTGCTCTCTCCAATAAGTAAACCAGACTGAGGTAAAGAGATGTTTTAGCTACTTAAATCAAAATTGAAAAGGGATAGAACATCATTTTCAAACCCATGAATCTATGTAGCCACTTGGTCAGCAGTTTTTGGGCTGCTACATATTTAGGCTGGCCATATGATGACAGAATCCTACCAATTTTGGAAGAAGATCCAAGTAAAACTGTTTATGCATGTATTGCTGAATTAGTTGTCATTGTCAATAATACAGCAGGAAAAAGAGTTGCAGTACTTTTTCACCTGATCAAAAAATGAAAGATTAAGGGAAATGATAAGATATTTCTCACCATTTGGTAGGACTTCAATGAAATAAAAGACTGTTATATGCACATTGTATGTTAAATTACTATTTAGTTATCATCACGTATAAAATGTGTCCTAAATCAATGGTTTGGATCAGATGCCGTGGGAAATACTTTTGTTTGATTCAGTAACTATTGGAGAGAATGTTTGTTATTAATAGATAACATTCTAATCATATACAGATTCTGCTCATGCGATATACTAAAGGAATATAACATGCTTTAAATGAATATATTTATTGTCTGTTATTCATATCCTGCCAAATATACTGCATAACCTTGCAGTAATTCAGTGTAAACTCCTCTTCACCATATTGACAAGGATAGATATATGTGAAGCAGTTATGGAATGAGTCATCATTCTAGTTCAACTGTGAGAAAGATAAGAAATGTATTGGACACTTGTTTCTCCATACTTGTTATTCACAGGGCTGCCAACCTTGAATGATAGTTCGGAGTGAGACACTGCGAGGGAGCGGAGCGACCGAGGGGGGGATGGTGTGGAAGGGGGGTGTCCCCCCTTCCACGATAGGGAGCTTTGACAATTTTACATTTTAAATGGTGCAATCTGATGCATACTTTAGTCATGATTTGGACATATACATACATACATACATGCAAGCAGCACCAATGTACTTGAACCGGATTTGTAAGATATTAATAATGCAGTTCACTGACCATGAATAATTGAAGTTCCTGACTTGTAACTGCAGTATTCTACCTCAACTGACTTTATTAGCTTAGTGATGTACTATAGACCACTATAGGATGAATTCAATGTGCAACAAAAAGACAAAAAACCCGAAACAACTACAGAGATAATGCAAATACATCAATGGGTATTCTTCTTTCTGTATCAAATACCATACTACATGCCAATATCAAATGCTATAGTCTCAGTCTTTAATTATATACTAACTTGTTGACTGAAATAGGGGTTCATAATTTCAGACATGTATAAACTAAACATTTAATCGAATAATGAGTGCTTCATATAAATATACATATTGTTAACTGTAAAACTCATCTACTGTATTCTGAAGCTTGGCCCTAGCTTTCATCATAGAAGCTATAGAACCAAAACAAAGCCCTGGTAGAGACTAAAAAATACAGCAAGTGCTGTATCTTACACAGTGCTGTATCTTACACTGTGTAAGATACCTTGTATCTTACACTGTGTAAGATACCTTGTATCTTACACAGTGTAAACCCCAGGGTGGTGCTCGTAAAATTACTTTTTTTAAAGAGCCATTATAGCAACTTTATTTGGCTGAAGAATTAAGCAGATGTTTAATTAATTACCATTTGGAGGAGACTGCTTCCAATATTAGAAAAAGGGAAACCCTAACCTTGTTTTTAAAGTATTTTCAAAAATGCCGTCTTGAAAACTCACCTGCTACCAAGGCCCAGAGTAAACCGGAGGGGGAGAGGGGGAAGGTTACTAAACCAAATCCAAGTTATTAAAGGAACCCAACTGCACTCTCAATGCTGGAGTGTCATGCGATCGCTTGGAAATACATAACCTTTCATCCTGGTTGATCCCATTGTCCTAACAGAACATTGTCCTAATGCTTTTAGCATGTGGGTGTATGAGCAAACTTCCACCACCATCACCACCCCTTTACAGCCTTATGCTCTCTTTTAGCTGATCCAAAAGAGTCTTCCCAAACCAGCAAGGCGAGAAGCGCGCCAGGCTGATCTATAAAGGGGCTGGGCAGCTTTGTGCAAAATAGAAAGTTGGAGGACTGACAGGATGTGATCCTCTGGAACAAATGTCTTTCAGAGAGAGAGAGACGCCCCAGCTTCTAGTTACATCTCTGGCAGCGGACAATTCTCAGCTTTGCTTACCAGGGTTATTCCGAGGCTGTTGCCTGCAAAAGAGGCTTTGCCAGCCCCCTCGTGTCCTTCTTTGAAAAGGGCAGCTGGCTTGTCCCGGAGGACATTGCAGAGAGGGAGAGCGCGGGGCAAAGTGGCTGCGAGCGCCCCGGGCGGGAAGAAGCCTCTTGCTCTTCGAGCGAATTTGGTAATCGGCATCATGCACAGTTACAGGACGCCGAGGCAGAACGAGGATTAAGGCGGGAAAAGAGGCACGGTGGGGTGGCTGGGCAGGGCGGGGCGGCGCTGGGAGCTCATCCTTCTCCTAAGGGGAATATTCGGAATATCAGAGAATGTACTAGAGATATATTTATTTTTGTACATTCCATTTTGGGGGTTTAGCGTGAGATTTTGTTTATCAGAGTGAGACAGTCAAAATTGGTTGAATTGCGTGAGTCTCACGCTGATTGCGTGAGAGTTGGCAGCCATGTATTCAACCATTAATCCTACTGCACATTAATTTCACATTAGAAGAAGTTTTTAACAATGTTTGTTAGGATCAACTTAAAGACATGGAAAATTGTGGTGCATCAGTAGCTACTGCTATACAAACTAATCAGAAAAAAATTATAACTCTGGGTGATATTCCAACATAAAAGTTCCAAATCTTTAAATGGGTATTTTTAATTAAAGGATCTAAATACTGATTATGGATTATAGAAATTATAAATAGTACATCTACTAAATGAGACATGCAAATAGTTGCTTTACTAAGGTGCCAATTTAGGGATGGTCCTATTCTAAGTCTTCATAAATCTTTCCCCAATATTTCCACTTTCCACTTTCTCTTTTCCATGTAGGTGCAAGGTAAAGTACAAGGGAGAATGGATGAACAGGGAATAAATATCCTGTCCAAACCAGCTTCAAAGCTTTATATCTCACAGAAAGTCTCTAAGGAGAATTAGTTTAAGTGAAAGACAGTTGATGAATTCCAGAGAACTGCCAAGAGCCAAATATATAACACTGACAAAGCATGATAAACCAAAGTGCAAGTAGTCCTCAACTTACAACAGTTCATTTAGTGACCATTCAAAATTACAACAGCACTGAAAAATGTGATTTTTCACAGTTATGATCTCTGCAGCATCTCCATGATCATGCTTGTCAACTAATTCGTATTTATGACTGTTGCAGTGTCCAGGGTCATGTAATCATCGTTTGCGACCTTCTGACAAGCAAAGTCAATGGGGAAGCCACATTTACTTAACAATCAGGTTATTAATTTATCAACTGCACTGACTCACTTAACAACTGTGGCAAGAAAGGTCATAAAAATAGGGCAAAACTCACTTAACAAGTGTCTCACATAACAACAGAAATTTTGGGCTCAATTGTGGTCATAGGTAGAGGACTGTCTGAGGTCTTAAGGACAGCCTTCTTCATCCTGGCATCCACCAGAGGTTTTGGATTATAGTCCCATCATTCTAAATTAATGTTGCTATTCCAATTCAGGATGAGAAAAGTTGCCTTAAATTACAACATTATCTTGAAAAATATGATCGATAACTGTAATGTCTTTGAATCAGAGGTGGTATTCAGATAAATTGTGGTGTACCGGTGAAGGAAATTTTGAGTAGTTCAGAGAATCAGCAAATAGCACCTCTGGCTGGCCCACCCACTCGCCCCCGCCCTTTCTTGTCTTATATTCCCTTGTTTTTTTAGCTCAGGTGATTCACGTGGCAGAGCAGATTGCCGTGCCTCAGCTGAGCTAAAAAACCAATCATCTCACCAGCACTGACACAGAGGGCAGTTTTTGAGTGCTGTGCACACATGCAAAGCACTCTCTCATAGAATCAGTAGGAAAAAAAATGTGGAATCCCACCACTGCTTTGGATCATTCCAGGTAACTATTCAGCCTTGTTTAAATCTGTTTAACATTAAATCAGGCACTCCATGTGCTGTTATCTTTTATCCTGTGCTTTAATTAATGTGCCCAAAAAAATCTCAGAGTTTTAATTTTGGCCAAACATACCTAAAATATACTCCCATGCCCAATAAAATTATGAATAGATCTATTATTATAATGTGTTAAAAATAAAATGGTGTGTTATCTAGAAAGCATCTATAGAAAATGTACACCTGCTTTAGGGAATTATATAAAAAGCTAATGCCCACTTTGCACTTTGCAAATATTGTTACTTTTTCCCTTTTTTAACCTTTTGGATTAGTTTTTGCCAAATACTTTTCCAGACACACTTAATATGTGATTAATTTTTGCATCTAACCTTTTTCATAGAGGAACAACAACAGATTCTTCTAATTATTAGACAAAGCAGGAGTCTTCACACAAATATTAAGCCATTCAGACATTCCACAAGCAAATCGTATTTGTGTCTTAACATTTCTCCAGTTACACCATTTACACCTGCAGCCTTACCCCATTTCTATATTCTTATAGCATTTTCTAGACTTTCCTTCCATCATTTTTCTTGGATGCTAGCATTTCTGGCATTTTATTTGTTTCAGTTCTTCCATATATCACTTTCTCATTTTCATAATAATATGCATTTTTCTCAGTATCTTTCACTTCATTCTTCCATCAATTAATTTTTTCATTATTCCCATTAGTTCGTACAAACATCATTCTGTTATTTGTGTTTGTATTATTCTGACACAATTATTTTCATTTTATTCCATGCAGCTTTCACCTTAACTTCCTTTAGTGAGAAATTAAACTATTTTCTAAAGCATGACTTTACTTTCTTAGTTTCTTCTTCCTACAATCATTATACTTTCAATACAGTTTTTTCTTTCTCCTTTTCTTCTATGTCTATTTTTTCCAAAATTCATTTTTGAACTTAAAAAGTAATGTCTTGTCACTTATTCAAAGTCTGCTATAATCTTGCTTATTTTACCAATTCTCTTAATATTTCACTACAAGCAATCAAATTGGTTTATTCATTCTTCACCTTGGATCTGCCTCCTTCTTTGCCGCCAGATCTTATATTAAGAACTCTACCCGGCATCTGTATTTGAGAAACGTAGGACTCCCATGCCCTGTGGTGCTTTTCTGGCAGCGAAATGGTAACAATGGGGTAACAATAGTTTCTATAATGCAACTGGTAATGAAGTTTAGAGATGTGTTTTACAGGTTTCAAGTTTACCTTCCCCATTCAGATAAACACAATCTCATTAAAAATAAAGAAAATAAAATTTTATCTAAAAAGGAAGAAATGAAATATGTACCCCATTTTAATCCTTAAATAGATATATTCAACATTGTGATAAATGAGTTGGAGTTGCTGTGATCACAATCAGCAACTAAACAACTAAAAGCACAAAAGATAATGTAAGATAAATATTCCATGCACACAACAAAACGATGCGGTTCTATAAATGAAAATGATACTATGAGAGGGAAGAATATGTAAATTAATATTCAGAGTACAAGAAGATATCTTACTGTTCAGTTAACATAATTTTTTACTTTCATTTTATTTATATAGTGCCTCTATTATTTTTATAAATAATTCAAGGTAGCAAATATATCCAACAAACCTTCCTCCTCCTATTATCTGCGCAACAACCACCTGGGAGGTTGGCTGAGAGAGAGTGACTGGCCCAAAGTCACCCAGCTAGCTTTCATGACTAAGATGGGATTAAAATACAAAGCTGAAAATGCACATTTTAGGTTTATATAATACGAACAGAGAAATCTAAAAGAAAAAATTGCACTTGGCTCAGCAAAGGGAAAGCCTGGTCAAATCTTATTCTTTCATGGACAATGAGCCCTGCATCTCTCAGAAGATTTGGCATGGGTATGATAATTGTCTCCAGTCCCATTTGAATTAATAATTTGGGCCATTGATCTGAAATGATTGATAAACTGAAATTTGTTTATTTTTTTCTACTCTAATTAAGAATAAACCACTTTGAATCTAATCTCCAGATCAAACTTTTGCCCCATTCTACCAGTTAATTCATTACCTCAAAATATCTTTAGCAAAAGAGTGAAATGCATAAAACGTACACAAGAAAAAACTTCACTGAAGCTCTTTACATTTGATTTTACAATTAACTAAAAGAGCATGATAACAGAATATTCTGAAACTACATTCAAATGTGAAAAGCCTTCTTAAAGCAAATCTACTCCTCTCTTTAATATAAGTGATAAATTTAAATTTTCCCTAGCTTTCCTCAGGTTTTCTGGTGTGACGTGTATATAATGAAATTCGCATAGCAGCATTGTGATACGAACTCTGCCTGTTCTGTTTCTGCATTACAACATTAAATACAAGTATATAAGAGACTAACTTACATTATGATATCACAACGCACATTTTTGTCACTCTGATGATAACTAGGTACATCTGTCCAACAGCTCTTACTTCAAGCATCTTGACTAAAATAAAACTATACATTGTAGATGCTATTATTGTAATCTTCAAATAAACAAAACCTTTAGAAAATGAACTCCAGGAAGCTATACCTTTAACCAAAGAGCCAAAAGGCCATAGTTTCTGCAAATGTATCAGTCTGGAATTCTGGGAGTTGCAACTCAACATATATGTAGAGAACAAGAGGCTGATGAAGGCTGATTAAGTCATTGTTACATTTAAGGCATTTTAAATCCTAGAGGCTGACTATAATCTCTCTAATTATATGCAGCCCACTGTTTCTAAACCTTGGCCTTTCTAAGAGGTGTGGACTTACTTCTCAAAATTCAAGAACTGAAAAGATGTGGACTTACATCCCAGAATTCAAGAATTGAAGTCCACACCTCTTAAAAGGGCCAAGGTTGAAAAACACTGATGTAGCCACTTGCTGACAAGGCTCTTTCTTATGTTCTCAATTTCCATTTTAGATTCTAATAACTTGCTATGTTACCCCAATCTATTCACACTGCAATCACCAGAAAGATGCTGTTTTCAAATTAAACTTTATGGAACTGACATGTTTTCACTCCTGCTAGTATGGATTAATTTCAACAAAATTATAACTAAGCCACAGTGAATTAGTTTCCAATTCTAATGATTTTCTGACAGATAGGTCAAGAAAAGGCATGAATGTGTAATGGCAAAATGAGGCTCATGATACCACGTTATGATGGGCAGGCCAATTAATTTGATTTTAGATCACACCGAAGCTGAGAACTTAGAGGAAACCTAAAGTCACTGAAATCCATTTACACCATCCCCAATTCAGTTCAGGAATTGAAATCAAAGTCTTTATGCAATTGACTATCTAACCTGCAATTGAAGACATTTTGTGAAAAAAGATCCACCACCATCTCTTTGGATAATTGGTACTACTGTTGAACTGTTCTTGGGAGTTAGGATCTGAAATCTACCTTTCTACAACTTACATCTTTTATTATAAATGCACACCATAGATCTTGACTATTTTCTGTTTGACATATTTTCAGTTAAATGAAGAGTATTAACTTACTAGCAGTCAATTGTCTCTCCCCCTGGTTAAACATGCCCAATTTCTTCAATCTTACTTCATGGTCCTCTGGTCATTCTCACTCTTCTTATCTGAAATTCTTACAGTTGTCTGAATCCTACTTAAATTGTGCTTCCCAGAATTGGATAGGGAGCCCAAGATGGGGTCTAATTAATGCAAAAAAGGGAAAGCTATATCATATAACCTAGCTATGATAAACCTGCAGAAAGTAAAAACAGACTGACTGATGGTTATGAGAGGTTTACTATTATTTCTCCCTTTAAGAGCAATGGGATAGCATCAGGATGGCAAATAATTTAAGGACTGATGATATTCAGTTCTAAAAGACTAAAGGTACTTGTGACCCAGTCACATAGTAACTGTTCAAACTTACAATAGATTCCAAAAAAGCTTCTTAAGACTCAGCTCCAACATTCCCCTACACAAATGCACACAGTTACATACCACGTTTTGGATGCTTAGCACTTAAAAACCATCATGACATGGGCAAAATTGTGGGTTCAGTTATGGTTGTGACCCAAGGACTATCTGTTTGCACTTTTTCCTCCAAAAACAGAATCTGTGATATTATTACATCTGAACAAAGCTGATGTACATCCCACTTACTAGTGCTTTAATGGAAAGTATCAATGAGAGCCAGTGGGGTGGAGTAAAGGCATCAGGACAGAAAACAGGAGACTCTGAGTTCTAGATCTGATTTAAGAACAAAGCCAGCTGGGTGATCTTGGGCCAATGACATTCTCTCAATTCTAGCAAGGAGGCTATTGCAAACCATTTTTCTGCACACACAAAAAACTGCAGAAATTTGTCCAGGCAGCTTCTGAGAATCAATACAATTGAATGGAGGAGGGAAGATACCCATATAAATACATACTACACATCCAATTAGTTCATGGGACTGAAACATTTGTATCTATATCATGTGGTCTGTGTATGTGCATAGAAGAATGGGGTTAAACAGGCAGATGTATCAGCTCAGCCATGGCTGATCTAAACAAAGCTAAGTAGGGTGGACCTGATTAGTGGTTGGATGGGAAACCACCAGGAAAACTTACAGCTGAAAGGCTAAATTGGAAAGTCAAAAAAAATTCCATGGAAAAAGGAAATGGCAAACCACTTCTGTAGGCTTGCTAAGAACAAAAGTCTCTCAAGCTTGACTTGAGAGAATCATTACCTTATCTTCAAAAACACACACAGATATTTAGGGAAAGTTAATATATCATTTAACGTGTATTAATTTATCTTGGCTATATAAACACATATACAGCAGGAGGAAAATAATGAACAAAAACATCTGTTTCATGTTGGGTGAGTGCAGGGTGCCGTCACAGCATTCTACTCTTATAATTGAATTCTCAGTGCTTTGACTTGCAATCCCCTTAATCTCTCATCTTAAATGTCCAATTATTTCCTGATACAGATAACTCTCTAGCAAAGGCAATGGAGGTCCTATGAAATGGAATAGTGGTATTTTGCAAAACCGCTTTGTTGTGTGATCACCTGATTACTGCTTTGATCACCCTTTATAAATAAAAGGATTAAGATTTTTTCATTATTATTTTAGTGTTTGCCTGAAGCATTGCTAGCCTCTAGGGATGTATTTGTAGCCCTTACTACAAAGAAAAAGTCACCTGAAGACCATCGCTGCAAATAGATGAATGCTTCCTGTGAGGTATTTTTTGATGTTTCACATACAGATAGACTTATTCATTTGATAGACTGTTTGAAGTTACAACAGCACTAAAAAAGTGAATTATGACTGTTTTTCACCCTTATGACCATTGCAGTATCCCTAGGATCACATGATCAGAATGTAGCTGCTTGACAACTGACTCAAATATATGATGGTTGTAATGTCCCATGGTCATGTGATCAATGTTTTTAACCTTCTGATAATGATAATTTATGCAAATGATTCAGTGAATCACGTTGATTACTGTATTGCATCATTATTTATAGTCAGTTTGTGCAATTTTTCTATCTGATCTGTTGTTTATCCTGTTTGCACAATCTGCACTTCGAATCATTTGTTGATTTTTTTTCAGTACTGGCCTTGATTGCATTAATTTAAATATGTGGCTCCTGAGCAACTAAAGTCAAGCCTGCAATTTCTTTTTTTAATAATATTAAAATTATTATATTATATTGTTACCATTGTTATCTCTCCTAATTAAGGTTACAACAGAATCTGAGAAAAGTTATATTTAACACAGTAAAATCAAGCCACAATAGACATGTGAGTAGGCATCCTCAAACATATTTGTCAAGGAAGAAGCTTCACTGAGTGCAGAGAATTCATTTCTGAATAAATACAGTGCTACACTGCTTTGTTACAATTGCACACTTAGCAAGTACATTTTTCAATCCTACATAGTCATCTAGAATCAAGGTCCATAAAACATAGAGAGACTAACAAGTTGATATATACTGGAACATGCAGCAAATATGTGTAACCCTTCATTTTTGCTGTCTTAAAACTATCACATATTCACAGCAATCTTTCAATCTGCTCTTCCCATTTCCCTTTCTTGTTCTTGCTGATCATCAAAACCAAATCCCACTGAATCTGACATAACTTACACAAAATGTATTAAACATGTGCAAGCTTAGAACTTTTAAGATCTGGTGAGACTACAAATTCTGTGGACATATCTCTACCATACTAGAGGTCTTCAGATTGGCTGCTATGACCACCATATCATACTTTTCAAACTATTATGGTTGTTCAAGTCACTTAAACAACAGCTTCAGAAATATGGAAATGCTACAAAGGCTACTGATATATATTTGATCATAAAACTGAAACGAAAATTAGAAGAAAAGGTAAAAGAAAAAAGAATATTGAACTTTTCCTTGGGATATAATCCCCACTGTTAAGCCATTGCAACCCAAATCAGGGGTAGAGTAGGTAGGTGGGAAACAGATGACAGACACATCTGAACATTTAAAAATGACTACTAGACCAACTTTTTTTTTTACTTATACATAGACTTTTCCTAGTTTCATTTCAAGAACTGAATTGACTACATTTCTGCTTCTTTTATTGCTACTACAAAAACTTAGTTGCATAACTAAGTGAGGTTTTTATTTAAAAAGTAAATCATTTTTTATTATTTTTTCATATCTTTCTGCTCCTTTCTACCTCTCCTTTAATTATTATTTATTCCATTAAAATGTTACCATGTTTTATGAAATTCAATATATTTTATTTGGATGTATTGTTATTTACCACATTTTGTTGCAAGCTTCTTTGGACTGGCTTCACTAAGAATGTATGCTTTATAAACATGTAAAACAAAAACCTCTTTCTTACTCCTCTCCTCCAATATTTTCCCCACTTTATCTCAATGGAAGAATAAATAGAGTTATTCAGCACAACAACTAATAAAACATCCCTGCAACTGAATTCAAAGACTCTCCGTACACAAGTAAGAACTGGAACTCTTCTAGATCATTTAACCCCATTACTAGGAGATTGATCCAATCAAGATACCTCATTTTAAACTTTAGCCAGCCTTTCTTATTGCATCAGAAGTCAAACATTGATGATTCTCCAGATCTAAGAGGGTTTGTAACTTTTTTTACTACCTGAAAACTATTCTGTGAGATTTTCCCAAAAAAAATAAGGACCAAATGTACACATACTCAGGACAAGGCTCCACATCTGAGCTACAGGAGTCCAATTAATATTAGATGATAACATACCTATTTGTTGAGATATTCTTCAACTTACAATCAGCCACCTGGTGACTATTTGAAGTTACAACAGATCCATCCCAAAAGGTAATTACTACCCAGTTTTGAACTTCCAAAAGCCAGCCTCACAGTCATATTGCATGCTCACCAGCTTTCACAGCACTTTGCATCCTGCTGTCATGAGATCATATTTTACATTTTTGCTAAAAATTGGGTTTATTTCTAGTTTTGGGGAAGAAATGCCTCATGGCAAACAATGACTTTGCTTTATGACCACCACAAAAGCAGTTGTAAATTCAGGACAGTCAAGTCAGTGACCCACTTTATCAACATCATGACTTACAAGTGTAATGGGTGAACTCCAATATGGTCATAAATAAAAGACTCCTTGTAATAGTCATCCAGATTTTTTATAGACAGATCATCCTCATTATGGGACAAATTAAATTTCTTTCAAGCCACAATAGCAATTGAACTTAGATTTATATACTGGTTTACAGTGCTTTATAGCATAATGCCCCAAACAATCTGGGTTCTTATTTTATCCACCTTGGAAAGATGGAAGGCTGAATCATTGAGCTGGTGAGACTTGGAACTACTGCAGTGAACAGTGAGTTAGCCTGCAGAACTGCATTCTAACCACTGTACCACCGCAACTCAATACTCAGAATCAAATTGTGGCCCTAACCACTCCTTCGATTAGACAAAAGCAAACCCTGCTTACTCTGAGAGCATGTTCAAACACAGTTCAATGTTAGTCTTGATGTGGATGGTGGTTTGCTGCTATCAAATCTTAACCATAAGATTCTAGCAATAAAATATCCAAACACCAAAGACATCTGCTATTTTGATTTATAAGCTGGCCCTCAGTTGAGGTAAATGATACCAATCTCTCCAGGACACAGTTGGCCAAGTGTCTACGATCAGCCAGGAACCTTTACATTCTAGTTGTTGTTGTTGTTGTTGTTATTATTATTATTATTATTATTATTATTATTATTATTATTGTTGTTGTTGTTGTTGTTGTTGTTGTTGTTGTTGTTGTTGTTATTGTTGTTAATCTTTGGTGAGATTCACAGTCTTTGGGGCTGGTTGGTAGCTCAACAGCTCAAGTCCTAAGGACCTAGGAACTGTTCAGGTAGCATCAGAGGATATAAGCTGTTTTTTGTAGAATCAGGGTATTTATTAATATTGCTGTTGCTGCTGCTGCTGTTGCTGTTATTTTTATTGTTATGATTATGGTTTATCACCCAGTCAACCAGATGTTCAGGCTGGATTTGCCATTTTTGTCTTCCTATCGAATTCTTTCCAAGGACCTGGAATAGGCAGGCATGAATGTTTGATGGTGTTGCAGATAGATCACAAGAATGTAAGTTGTTGCAAGCAAAATCACATTTTGCAGTTCACTGATGGTGAATGTATTTAATGCCGAGACTTTCAAATGATGCTTCATTTGCTTTGGGGTTGCACCCAAAGCGCCTATTACTATTGGTACTGCCATTTTCTTTTAAATAACAACAATTTTATAGAGGAATTTTATAGAAAGGTGGTAGATATTTCGTCATGTATGTGATGCTAGGAACTATAGGAAGGGCCTATTTATCTATTTTGATTTATGTTTTTAAAATGCAGAGTTTAAGCCACAGAGTAACTCAAGTTGAACATAATGCCAGATAAATAAGTATAGGATTGTAGACTGCTCTGTCATAATTTGCTTAACCATAATTTATCAAAAAAGCTACTGCTGGCTGCATTCCTACATTATGCTGACCACAAATGAGAAAACCACATTATAATTTAAGGTATTGTGTGAACCCACTCACAAGTAACCTGATATCCCAAGGCTCTAAATATTTGTTGCTTTGGTCCACAACTCACTTCAGATTTCTATAAGATTTACTAGCTGGTAAATGTGCCTAGAATTGTTACCTGATAAAAACCAGCCAGGTCCTTAGGATTCTGGTGGAATTAGGGTGCTAAACAATTTAAGCCCTATTATTAGATGTAATTGGGCTGGGGGTTCAGATACTTACATGGGGAAGAGTTTGAACTATTGTGTGTTTTGTTTTCTGTTTGAGTAACATGTGTTTTGGGAAATATATATCAGTATCTATTATTGTTATTCAATGAAACAAATCATGGTTTAGCACCATATGAGAGCCAGAATACCCTATAAAAATATTTTGAGCAGCAGCTAAAAAATAAAATTCCCTCTTTTAAAACATCCTCCTGTTTTTTTTCTAGGAAGGAAATTTAAACTGAAAACCTCTTTCCAATATAAAGGCCATAGCTTGAATATGGCAAACAACTGTATAATATAAAAGAAAGGGAATTTGATTGGGTGCCTAGACAAATAGTCTTTAATTGAGTTCATGTGTCTGTTATGTGTTTGCATGTATTTAAAGCACAACAGTTTGTAACTCTCATCCCCTTAAAGAATTCCATCATCTCTCCTAATGGATAGCCATATCTGCCTGCATTCTCAACACAACCCACCCAAAACTTCCATACAGATGTGAAATAATGTAACTCCCACTTGATATACCAAACACACACACACACACACAACTGCAGGGGGGGTAAAGAGAGAAGGGTGAATAAAATTGCAGTGCATGCTTGTTCCTGTGTATGCAAAGAAAAGAGGTAGGTAGGAAAACAGAAAAGAAGACAAGGGGAACAAGATTTTTCTCCCCCACTCATTTGTTTATCTCCAGCTTTCCAGCCCAGCTAGACACACACACCCTCCCCATTCCCGATAAATTCATTTGAATAGCTTTCAAGGCATAAAATGGAAACGGAGCTCCTGCCCTCTATTTCAGCAGCAACAGTAGCAGCGTCCTGGCAACAGAGCAATTTTCTATCATCAAGGATAAATGGCATCGAACAGAACATTCTGATAAAAAAAAGTGTGTGTGTGTGTGTGTGTGTGTGTGGTGGCACAGACGGGGGGGGGGAGAATTTTAGCTGGAGAAGATCGTGATTGCTGCCCTTCCTGTCTGTCATCCCATTACAAAACCCTCCCTTCCAAACCTGAGCTGCATGCTGTCAGAGCTAATAACGTCTCTGTAATAAAGAAGTGAAAGGGGAGGGGGAGGAGGAGGAGGAGGAGGAGAGACATAGCATCCAGGCACAATGTTCCCATTTATGACACAGAACTCCTCCCCACCTACCCACCCTCATCTCATCCACCTCCTTTCAAAAAGGAAAAGACCCAAATTGCAAAGATGCATCTTTGTTTGGCTGGCTTGCAAATGAAATAAACACGAGATGCTCCCCGTTCTTGCCATGCCATCCAAAGAAGGGGCCGTGGCTTCACTGTGCAGGTGACAAAAATCGATTGTGGAAGGCAAGATAGGAAGAGTAATATAAAGAGAAGGCAGTTTTAAATATACCATTCCTGTCATTTGTGAAAGGGGAAGGGAAGAGGATTGGGGGGAGGGAAGCAAACACTCCCCTCTCACTGCCAGAATTGAGGTTGCAAGAAGGAGGAGGAGGCCCTTTAAAACAAGGGCAGCATCAGCAACATTCATGCAGGAAGGCCCAGAGAATGGCATCGCTAAATATTAAGTCAATAAATGGCCCAGAATGATGCCCTCAAAGCAGGATGTTGGCAAGCTGTGGCTAATAAAAACTCCCATGTGCGTCTCTTGGAGGAAGAAATAGGTCCTTCTGATTTTCCACGCAACTGGCCTGGCTGGAGGGGCCACTGCTCTTGAAATGCAGCTGTCCGCAATGCAGCTCCTTTCAATCCAAAGATCGATCAAGGCTTCCATCATGCCTGACCTTGAGAGGAAAGGTGCTCCATCTGCAGAGGGTGGGCTGGGGTTGAGCACAACAGGAGGGCTGAGGAAGGCCTACAGCAAATAAAAACACAGACATCACCAACAGGGTATTAATCCCAAAGAAAGGAGCATGGCAAGGCAGCTCTGTTAAGGTTCTGGGGCTCATTGTTGAATTTAGTCCCCCTAGCTAAGCAGGGGCCACTGTGGTTACCCCCAAAATAGGCCACTCTTCCCAATCACCCTTTAAAATGGTAGGCCTCTTTTAGATTTGCTAAGTCCTGATAATGAAGGCAGATGAAGGATTTCCCTTCTCTCTGATCTCTATTTGGGAGAGAGAGGCTCTGAAATTCAGTCATCTTCCTCTCTGGTAAATATTGTACTGTTTATTCTGGAAGTGATTTTCTTTTTATGGTCATTTCATTCCATCCAATTAAGGCCAGTTGTCTTCCCAGAACAAACTGTGAATCCCACCCTCATTGATGGCTGCAGATCTAGTATGCTGGATGAAATCTAGTATGGTGGTTAGTCAGCCTGTTGTGCAAATCCAAAAAATTGAAATTTAAAAAACCAATAGTAAATTAACCAGAGGTGATTGTATCATAAGAGTGTTGTCATTTTTTCCTACTATGCTTACTGTAGTGGTCATTTGCACTGTGCTTACTGTAGTGGTCATTTGCACTGAAATCTGTGTAATTTGAGCTATTTTATAGAGAGCAGCTTTCCTTAATCTCCGTATATTTTGTCCTAGAAATAGATTGGATGGAAGCTATTGGCAAGTTCATGTGATAGAGCTTGATTAATTAGAAGATTAGAAGATTTATCAGTCTTTACATCCTCTATCAATGTGATGAATACAAACTAGTGGTTCTGAACAAAGCTTTATTGCACAATTATCTTTTGTTCTTTACTACATTTTGAGAGGCTTCATAGGAACAGACCCTTCATACCTTTTCCTATCACGTCTTCAACTCTCATTTTATTTTCATAACAAAATAATTAAGATGGGGATCTTTGCCTAACAGTCACATCAAGTTAATTATCCCTGAAGCCCCACTAACTTCTACTATGAGGAATACCCTCTCCTTCCTTATCTTATTCAACTATGACTCTCCCCATTGTGGCTAAGGAAATTGGAAAGTAACATAGAGAAGAAGAGCAGAATTCCACTAAAAATATTATTTATCTCGATCTTCTTTAGAAATTCATCTCTCTTCCAGTATCTAACCCATTAGATTATTTTTTGCAGTTGATCAACATGGGTGATTGAGAAAGATGAGTTTAGCTCAAAACAAACTTACGACTATTGGGACCAAAATTAACTTCTTGTACTCCCACTTCTGATTGATTTCTGATATTTATTGTTTATTTGTTACATTTATTTGCTGCCTATCTCAGGGACTACTCTGGGCAGCTTACAATAATAAAAAGGAAGAAAAATGAAGAGTGTAAACAGAAGTAAAATAATAAAACAATAACATAACAATGACAAAGGACCATAATGAGAATAATAAGTCAATGCAGTAACTAAAAAGATGGATAAGTAGGGAGCCGAGATGAGGGTGCAAGGTGAAGGGCAGAGGGGAGCAGGGGGAGTTTGCCATCCATCTAGCAGCCACTTTCAGAGTACAAGTACACTAGTCTCCTCTGTAGCCTTGCCCTTGATCCAGCTGGGATTATTGTGTGAATACAAGGGTAGGTTATCACTTTGACTTTCAAACTGAAGGACAGTTTAAGGCTACCTTCTTAACTAGTATCCACAAAACATGCTAATAAATAAAAATAGTGGCCACACTATGTGACTGAAATTCTACTCTTTTTCCATATGTTGCATGCGCAGGGGCAATGCTTTAGTCTTGCAGCTGCCACCTTGATTTTTTTGACCTTCTTGCAGTCACCACTATCCATAGAAATAAATTGGGTGGAGTATAAAAGACATCTCTGGTACTTCATACACGCTCAGCATCTAATATAGAATTGAACTCAGTTGGAGTCATTCAAATACAATGTTTTCCATTAACAACTATTGTGTAGCAGTAGGTTTCAGGACTTTATTTGTTGCTTTTCAGTTGTATGGGCCACATCTACAAAAGTAGCGTATGTACCCAGAGAAATAAAGAGGGGAAAATATAAACAACAGGGCTTAATGGCAACGAGAAACAAGAAGTGCCTATGGTCCTGGTTAGGAACTGCATAATACAGGAAGAGTGACCATTCATAAGTAATCATTAATAACACAGTGGCTGAGTTCACACCACATGCTAAGACATAATTTGGTGAATAAGCAACAATAGCATTCATATAACACACTGAGCCAAAATCAAGCAAAGCATCAGTGCTTAGCAAATGAAATGAATGCTGCCAACCTTTTCAAGTTTATTATGTTCACTTAAGATGGCAAGCTTAAATTTTATTGCAAAGGGCAGAGATTTTGTCCAAAGTTGACTGTTGCAGGCACTTTGCACTATATTTTGCAAAACCATAATAGCTAATGAAGTTATAATTCATAAGAAGGAGTTGGTGTTTTAATTCTAGTAAGTAATATAAATAACATCCCAACATAAAAGGATCTCATTAGCATTTATTTATTTGAATGACTGTCTCTTAATTCACATGATACAAATGAAATTCATCAAAATAATTCAGTATTAGTTGAAGTAATCCATTGGGTTTTGTTTGATAGGTTTTTTATGATAGGACTGAAAATTTGGTTGCAATTAAAATTTTGAATCTGAAAATGAAAGTAGTAATGAATGGAAATTTCACAGTAATGAATGGAATTCAAAACATGGTTATTATACTTTCAAAAATTACCCGACTTTCCAAATTGAGTTCTCTTCATACCATTTTAAAAAAATAGCAGTATTTTCAGCAGTTGAATCCATAACTAATTAGGATCTACAGTTATAAGCAAACCATGGATTACCTGAAATGCACCCATATGCTCATATTATTTATTGTATCTTTACAAGAACTAAATAATATTTTATATAAACATAGAATTAAGGTATAACAAAACAATTACAAAGCATCAACTGAACCCATAACAGTTCTGTACACTTAATAAAATCCAGTTGTCTATTTTGGATGAATCCTCAAATACATGGAAATCTTCCAATTCTATCGTACTTAGCTGGAAATAATTCTGCTGAAATCAGAGGAATTTATTTCTAAATTGAGAGATCATGTGTCCATCTCTTTGGTAACAGATCTTATTTTATATTAATCTGATTTAAGAAATCAGATCTACCTGATTTTAGGTAAAAATCAGATCATTCAAATGTGTCCCTATAAAATCTGAAAGAATAGTTTTTGGGTGCTAGGTCAAGGATAAAAAAAAAAGTGAGATTAGGTTAAGATTAATAGTATATACTGTAGTTCTATGGACTTAGTAACAGAATGTGAATTTGAATCTATAGTACTAAGGAGGAAACAGCTTAAGTATCACCTACTGAATTCAAAGAAAAGTCATTCTTGTCCATTAGATCCCTACACTTAACTAAAGTTGCATCTGTACTTGTGTTTACTCTTTGACAACACACACACACACACACACACACATATATAGTTGTCTACTAGAGATATTCCAAATTATGCTTTTGCTAAGTTAGTAGGGCAAGACCAAGTGTGGAAAGAATAGTCAGATCCAATAGTTGAACATAGTCACCAATGAATAACAAAGTCTTTCTCATGCAAAAGATGCTTTAACATAGAAACACACATTTTGGGATCTGGAGGGCCAACCTTAGAAATTTGGATTTAACAAGTTCTATTTGTGCAAAATTGGAGAAGAGGCCCAGATAGAAATTCTCATAATCCAGAAGCAGCATGACTAAAGCCTTATACTGAGTTGTGAAAGATCAAGGTGAATCCATTTGGGACTATACCTGGGATAATTGTGGAGAGTTTATTATTTATTCTTTCTTTATCTTTTAAAAAATCTTCAAAAGTAGTAAAAAGAATGGCTTGAAATCGAGTTGCGCAACTTCCATTGCAATGGTAGTTCTTCAGCACTTATTCTTCGACATGTAATTTTTAAAGATGCTTCAATATACTTACCAGTTTAGATCCAGCTGCTCCCAAATAAATGGAGCTGAAGAATGCTAACTCTGGGTGGGTACCAATGTAAGATGGTCTTTGTATAAGGATTTGAATCATAGGAAGGAGAGAGCTCAAACATATAAAACCTAAATATTTTCTGCAGTCCCTTGGGAACTTACCTCTTTAGAAATAAGATGTAAAGTCTCCAGTTCAATTTCTGACTAGGTTACATGCAATTTTCTTGGCAACCACTTTGATTTGTCATTGCCTTCTCCTGGATGTTTTGTATTCCTTGAGAGAGATTGTCTCTACCTGCCTACTTTATTCCTCCATGGTGCAATCAGAATCAGAAGGAATTCTTCTGTCTTTAATCTTCCCACTTGGGCAGTATCCTCATTAGTGACTTACAGCATTACTGCCATTCAACATTATGCCAGAATAACAAGGATAAGCCACCTCAACATGGCTGGAGGATGTTATAACATGCAGTTCATTATTAGTGGTTACCCTGATCCATGAATGTTTTCATCTCTGAACTCGATAGCAAAGCTGCCTTGTGTTGATATTAGAGATACCTGTTCTTTGAACCACAGCATCAGAGTGTTGAGATGTATAAAATCTGGAATGGAGTATCAAGCATTATCAACTGGACCTGTTATGGTTGTAATCAGAAATGTGTTTGGAAAATGCTATATTCTGATCACCAACTAGTGTCTACTGTCACTATTTCTCTTCCAATGTTTGCTTTTGCAAATAACCCTATGTTTCCAGAATTCCTTATATGTCCATCATTTACTGACCTACACATTTTCAATACCAACTTTTTTCCACATTTCCAGGAAGGAAAAGATAGGTAGACCATATTTATTTTATCTAGGGGGTGGAGTGAAGGTGTTAGTACTTTATTTTAACAGTGTTTTGTAACATGTAGCAACCCCAATTTTTCCTAATGCAACTTCATGAAAATAACAAGTGATGCAGATTTAGATTTTTATTATTTTCCATTTCAATCATTGCCAGCTTCAGTGGTTGCTTCTCATCTGAACTTAGAAAGATGGCTGTCCAGTGGAAATCAATTTCATTTCTCCCACTGCCAAATCTAGCCAGTTCCACTGGTGACTGTTGGAAATGACTTCAGCAAAGGCAGAAAAACTGATCACTTTTTCTCTTAGTGAATAGCACAATCACAAATGAAGATAAAAGCATTTGGATATGATATAGACACAACACAGGATTGGAGTTGCAAATGTAGGCAATAAGCTTTAAGTTGCCAGGGTTTTGAATTAGTTCAAGAATGGATGGGTGGCTCTTTAACACAATATGTCAACATTTAACATTTCTTTAGCATCACCAAAATATTGCTGTAACCATATAAAACCTGTCCTCGTATCTTTGTCTAAAAGATGCTATAAGCTGTTATTCTCCCATCCAAATATTAATTGGGTCTTACCCTATTTAGCTTCCAACCCCTATTTAGGCTTCCTTAACCTTCTCAAACTCAAATAAATATACCCCTTTCCCCTTAATAAGGGAGATTATATCTTGCTTTATTATGCTTACTGGACATCAGTAAAGTAAGCCACTTTGCTGTTGTTAGTTTATGATTCAGGGTGAGGCAGAAGCTCAGAAATGTTGCTAATGGGATAATCCTTAGTTCAGTTCACCATTGTTTCATATATATCACCAAGTCTAAGTCATTTGATAGAAAGAAAGAGGCAAGTTCAAAACTAAGAGTCAAAATGAATTAGCTGCCTCTTCCCAAGCAGAAAAATGGATCCTGCTTTTCTGTTGCACTGGAACAAGCCTAAACCCTATGGAAAGTGAGTTTGAAAGAGAAGCAGAATAATGGCTGTAGGAGGAAGAGAAGGCTGGCAAAGTTTCAGCCATGACCTGGCGCTGAAGGCCCCTTTGCTAAAGAAGACTTGAATTACTTACCTCCTGGCTTAGAACAATTTGCAGAAGGGAGCCTGCTTGCAAAGAACTACAAGAAACCACAAAGAACAATGTGAGGTCCTTGAAAATGGGGCTCCTTATTTACTTTTGCCGAAGGGAGTGCCCAGGGTCAACTTTAACTACAAGCACAAAGCAACTATTGTTTCTGGCACCCTAGTTCTATGACTCCAGGACCAAGTTCTATATAGGTGGGAATAGAAAAGGCTTTTTTTAAAAAAACAATGGGAATATAATGCAGGTCTGAGGGCTTGGGGGCTTTCCAGATGTTGATGAAGTACAACTTCTCTCAGCTCCAGAGTACCCAGATGAGGATGGGATGACAGGTCTTGCCCCCAAGAAAATACCTGAAGGAACACAGCTCTTCCAATTCAGATATAAGGAGATAAAATACTGTGCAAGTTTATGGTTAGATTGCATGCAAATAATTGCCTCATCTAGAACCCACTTATAAACCCTGGCTGATCAAATGGGTTGTGAAATGTCCCATATAAACTTTCACATGTTAGAGGCAAACTTACAAAAATTTACTCTAAAATCACTGAAATTTGCTTGGGCAGAAAACAGGGGTTTATAAGCAGTACATCTATGTATTTTCTATCTATAGGAATGGATCAATAAGGGAGTGGTAGTTATATAGTTAGCTGCTGATATATAATCTTCACAAATGATACATAGAATAGATTCACAAAATATTTGATAATTCTTTAAAGTTAGTAGAAATTTCAGCAAGGTAATTTCTAAAAGATTTGGTTCCCAAGCTCAGTCAATGCCTTCAAAAATCATTGGATGTGTTAATATATTTTCAGCCTCCATTTCCCATCTACCTGCCAGCAAAAAAGGAAGGGAATGAAATGAGAGACATATTGAGGGGATGCAATCAAATATTATAATAAAAAAGATTTTATCAATATGTATAAACCAGTATACAGTTGGCCTGATTCACACCTAATGTTAACTCATTATATGGATTGGTGGGCTTTGACTTAAGGGTTATTGAAAAAAAACACCACCCATTCAGGTTTAGCATTCAACAAACTAGGGCTAGAAAAAAATTATATAAACGTTGTGAATATATATGAATGTTGTTTGTGAAAGGGGTGTGAGGTCTGATTTAGTCCAGCTAAAATCTTTGGTTTGAATAGGATATGGAATGAGACTTTTGTCAAAATGGGATACAGATTGCTTATTATGGGTAACATTTTAATTAGGCTGGTTAGAATCAGTGCGAGTATATTTAGATTTTTCTCACACCTGTATTCACATTCTGACACACAAATTCCACTTCCCTTCCCTGGGTGGTTTGATAATGCCTCTCCATGGATCACTTGCAGTATAATTAATCCTCACATTTGTTTTCTTGTCTGTTGAGATCTGTAATAAAAGGGAGGAGTGAGGAAATCAATAGCCCTAACTGAGGAAAGAAAAACTTGCGTTAGAGCCAGAGAGTTTTGCTTGGTGTGGTCAGATGAGAATTTTCTTCTGGGAAAGGGGAAAAAAAGTGGGGGGAAGAAGGAAGCAGAACACTGGAGAACAGCCTATCCCCACCATTGCCACCAATTTGCCTGGCTAATCAAATAAACTTTTAATTGATTTGTGAAAACTTTCCCAATAAAAGTGAAACGTTCCTCTTTCTTTTCCCACCTTTTTTATTACTATTCCATTTGGAGGCTTAATAAAATGCTTTTTTTTTTTTTTAAGGCAAGAGTAAATAATTGTTTTTTTTCTCAGCTTAGAAAATAATGAGTCCGCACCTCCGTAGAAAGAAGCTAAAGGGCAAAAGGAAAGGAGGCAGCAGAGCAGTTGGGCCTGGCGAAACAAGGAAAGGGTCTGCGTGCTGCTTTTTCGGGAGATCCGCTTCTGATCTTCCTACACCTCGCCCGTCCAGAAATGTACAGCAACGGGGTCCGGTTCATTTCAGCCGGTAGAAGTTGGCTGCTGAAGCCTAAATGATTGATGAAAGGCGTCAATTTGGTCTGACGAGAGCCTGACAGGACAGAGGAGTTCCAGAGAGGCTGAAAAAAGTGGCACCCGCGGGCTATCGCTCGCTGCATCCAGGATTGAGAAGGATGGGAGAGGCAGCGCGGCTTATCTCTGGAAGGCCCTGAGACCGCTGAAGAACAGGCGGGCCGAAAGATTTGCGTACCACCGCGACCCAATCCCCCTTGAACTGGGGGGCGGGCAAGCACAACTCCTGCAACTATTTCTCCTAAGTAAAATTCAGAGCTGTCTTGAAAGGAGCACAAGATTCCAAAAAAAAAAAAAAAAAACACCCCTCCCCCTCCCCGCCTCTTCTCTCTTCTCCGGTCTGCAAAACTAAAGCGAATTGCGGCTACGGAGCTATCCAGCGGCGCACCTGATTCTAGGGCCACATTGAGCCGCAGAAGTCGGAAACCAAACGAGTGAGGATGGGATGGCGACACAACGCCTGGCATTAAAATAGAGAAAGGGGGACGAACGCCCGAAATCAAGGATCAACCGTTATATATCAAATTCCAATTTGCACCAAGCTTTCTACCGCACAAGGTTGCCATCAACTCGGAAACGGAAGGAAATCCCTCTAGGTAATGCAGGCTGATTTTACTTGATTGGTGAGTTCCTTTTGTATCCCTATTTTGAATTAAAGAAATAGACCAGGCCGAGTGGCAATGTAATTGGGATGCGTGGCACCAAGACCGATGCCAAGGCCTTCGGGATAAGGCTCAACCGGATTCAGCGAAATCAGAATTACGACAAACCCAGAGCATAAATAAAGGATGAGCGAGGAGCGAGGTTCGTTTTGCGCCCAGAGGCACTGCGTGAGTTAAGAGTATTTGCGCCCGATCTTCTGAAGTCCACGCCGTTGTTTCAAGCACGGTTTATCTCTTGCAGCCCGAAGGAGCCACTTTGAAGTCGGGCGATGGATCGCGTTACCTGAGTCCCGCGTGATTCGAGCGATCACTAACCAAATATGGAAGCAGTTTGCCCGGACTGGATCCCAGACGATGAAAATTCCGAGACGTCGCTGTTTCCCGACAGAACCAGTGGAAACCAAGTATGGATGAAAGGGCAACTTCCTGGAAGGAAGAAGCCTGAGAGGAGCCATAAACGCCCCTTCTGGGCCTTGGCAGAGGCTCTTCTGGGCCTGCAGGGTCAAAATTTCGCGGAGTTGTTGCACCGCGAACTGCTTTCTTGATCCGGTTCCGGGGAAGCTGCCTCGAACAGAACCCGAAAAGGAAGCACTGAAACGCTTCGCTTTGACCAACATACACGAAAGGGTTGGGTTGTGTCAACCGCATTCCTCGCGCCTTGTTGTTAACAGCGGGGTCTTCATCTCCACACTTGATCGGAATAGAGACACATCAAAATCAATGGGGTTAGGGATTAAGCAGAACTAAATTGAATCTCGTTTCTTTCAAGGACCCGTATCTCTTCCCTTGGCTTCTTTCTGCCAAGGAAAGATCCAGAACTAGCCCTGCCTAACAGCCATTCTGGCTGAATAGCAGAAAAGTTACAGTTCAACATATCTGATGTCCGGGGCTGGGGCGGCTGGACCGATATCAGGTTTAACCCACCTCACTCACCCTAATCCACCCACAACTAGGCCCAGTCAAACAGTCTGTATATTATTATTCTCTCTCTCTCTCTCTCTCTCCCTCCCTCCCCCCCCCCCCCTCTCTCTCACACACACAGTTCTGATACAGGGTTGCTGGTTTAAAACCAGAAAGCCTGCGCAGCAGCACACATTGCATTCATCTGAACCGAGGATCCGGTTTAAATTACGCGACAAATCTGAACATGAGACAGTAGCAGGATTTCTGCGGATTCTTCCCTTCTGCCTTCGATTATTCGGCCCAAAGGGCCGCACGGGAAAGATGGGGGCGTGGGGTGGGCTCTAGCTGCAGCTCCCCCCCCCTCTCTCTCCCCCCGCTCACCACTTCCTCCACACTAGTAGTCGGGAAAGTGTTTGACGCCTCCCAGTCTGTTCCCGTTTCTATCCAGAAAGCGGGGGAAGGGGGAGGGGCAGAATCCAGGGAAAGGGCGGGGAGAGTGCCTGCTTTCTTTCCTTCCTTCAAGGAATAGCAGCGCTGGCTTTCCTTTCTTATGGAGGAGCTAATCTCTGTGGCTTCCCCCTCGCCTGGTGTTCAAGAGATGGCAATTTGATTTCCTGGCAGCACAGCGAAAGGAAGGAAGGAAGGAAGGAAGGAAGGAAGGAAGGAAGGAAGGAAAGAAGGAAGGAAAGAAGGAAGGAAAGTAGGAAAGAAATTTCTTCTAGATCCTTTGACAAGATCAGCATAGGATTCATTAGACATTATCCCTTCTTGACAGAAATAACAGTGCCACAAGAAAAAAAAATTCCAAAGACATGTTCATCGTATTCTAGTCATTCCATAGACTGTGTATAAATCATATCCTCCAGGTACCTGCTGCTAAACCAGGAGACCAGGATCTCTAGACTTACCTTAGGTAATGACGGACAGTTGAGTGGCTTTAGTCCAGCCACTCTCTTTCAGTCCAACCCGATCCACCTCACAGGCTGGTTGTGTGGAAAATAGGAGGAAAAAGAAATATTATGCCTTATTGCCTTGAGTTATTTATGAAGGTAATAAAGATGGGTTGTTGTTTTTTTAAAGTAATCAATAAATAATGTATTATATTTAGGCTGGGAATGTTAAATCAAAGGATTCCAGATATAATCCCAATATAAATTAAGTATTATTATGAATGTGAGGGCAAATGTCCATTTTACACCCACACTAATTATTTCTGCACTACCCCTTTTCTTTCCTATAACTCTCTCTCTCACACACACACACACACACACACACACAAACTATCCTTCAAAATAAGAAATAGTGTCCAAATGTTATCTACTTTGGATCAGAGTGGCAAGAAAAGAAAATGCAAGGAAGCTGCAACTTAGATATATTATAAATCCAATTTTTCATGCACTATTAAGATCGATATCAAGCAAATGGGCTCAGACTAAGCTGAGGAAAGAAAAACTATAAATGAATATTCGTAGCTTTTTGAACTCATTTTAGTTCTCCCTTGAACTCTCTCTCTGTATTGTTTCTTCTTTATCCAATCACTATGGTTATTGGTCAATATGGTTAAGGAAGGGAGCTTAACCTGAGCATATCTGGATAGTACTGGATTGTGGATAGCTAATGGATTATTTGCCTTCAGAGAAAAGCAACTTTGTTTTGAAGACACATAGAACTTCAAAAATTATTTTTTCTTCTTCATTGTGGCAGCAGGAGGAGGCCAGGGAGGCGGTCAGAGAACTGAGATGAAGCTTGGAAAGTTTCCCTTGAAAAAAAGCATATCCTAGAAATGAAATTCGAGGTGCAAATTTATACCTACTTACTCCATAAAGCCTCCACAGACTTTCCTCTAAGATATGGTTGGCTTATTAAAATAGACCCACAAAGTTTCTGGTAACAGTTTTGAACCATGATAACTGGCAGCCAACTTTACAAAGGAACAAGTTTATGATGGTATAAACTACCATAGATATTTTTAGACTCCCAATCCCTCTGAAAATTAGTCGAGGAAGGTTGTTTAAAAAGAGAAAAAAAAATGCAAACCAAACTTTGGAATAGCTGGTCACCACTGGAGAATTAGCTGCAAAGTTAATATTTAAATGATAACACAAAGGAAATGATAAAATGCATATCTATTAACATTTCAATCTGGCTGCAGCATGTTGATATCTTCCAATTAATTTCGAGAATAACTTTCCGTATCACCCAATCCCTACGGACTTCTTCACCTAAAGGCTCCAGAGATGATGGACAGGGATGGCGAGTGCTACAGCCAGCCCTTCCTCTGGAGGGTGCCCAGGGAAAAGAAGAGAAAGGCTGGTTGAACAGGTTTTTCTGCCAAATTCACACTTAACAGCTTTACTGGAAATTAAAACAGGTTGCTAATGAGACAATGTTACTGGGCAACTGCAAAAAATATATTGAGGTAACGTTGGAAGCTAGCCTGATTGAACTGGGTCAGCTCCACAGGAATATCACTAGAATGGTGCTCTTATCTGAATGTAAGGAATCAGCAAAATTCTTGGAGTGGAGTGGAGGACCCTGCATGCTGGACTCTTGTTGAAATGGGTTGCCTTTGAGGGAAAGATGTGGTCCTCCTTTGTTCTAGCAAACAAGGTTGGAGATGGACTCCTAAAGAAACGGCACCTCCATTGGCATCTATGGAGTCATTAAATGGTGTATTGGTGGCCAGCAGCTGCCAAGCCGATTTCCTTCAAAAGCAGAAATGTTCGGGAACCATCCCATTATAGATTAGGAAGTTCATATAAATCTGAAGTCCACCTCTCTGACAAGTGCTAGGGCTGTCAGTATTTCCTCCCTTCAATCTATTACCTCCCTCTGATTAGAATCGGAGTGTGTGAGGATAAGAAAACAGACAGAGAGGTAAGTCTGCACACGTCTAGCAAGGGCATCGGAACCAATAAAACTCCCAGCTGGAGCCCCATCCTCCTCCATTGGAGCTGAGGGTCCGTTTGCAAAGGCTAAAAGACTAAGGAGATGAGGGGGTGGAGGTGTAAAAGAAAAGCGTACACCTTAGGCAGAGCGGACACAACAATCTCTTTTGTGAAAAGGGTTCAAATCTGCCGAACTTTATTTGTGCCTCGTTTTATGCTTCATAAGAAACATATAGTTGGTTTCTTCCCTCACCAGCAATTGGCAACTTTAAGTTCAAGCTGTTGGTGGTGGCTCTCTGAGTGGGAAATTCTCTGCAGCGATCAAATTCTGCCAGATTCCCAATAAAAGACTACCAGATTAATGATTTTGACTTGTTTTATTCTGCCCCTGAATATTTGAAACACAAGGAAGTCAAATGCGGTGATCTGTCCACAATAGAAGTTTCACAGTTCTAACTGAACAGTTTTGGCCTTGGTAGGAGATTTGGCTGCAGCAAAAACTTCACAATAGGAAGAAAAATTGAGAAAGTGAGACAAGGCCCTGGTTTGCAATTGTAGGTAGAAAGCCACTTCTTCAGCCTTAATTATCTTAATTCTAAATTGATTTTATCTGAAGGAAGGTGGAGTAAATTGAGGCCACTGCTATGAAATGAAAAAGATAATCATGTTCATGGAGAGGAATAGTGACAAAGATAAGAAGCAAAATTTAAATTGAAAACTACCCTGGATTTTCTCTACAGGTATCGGAATAATTTTGCCACACCATTAAAATAGAATCTGCATTGATGCACCAGTTTGATACTTACACTCATCCAAATAGGAAGGCACTAAGTCTGCTATGGCATAGTGCTTTGCAAGTAAAATGTTCAATCCTAGTCTTTCCAGGCAGTGCAGAAAAAGTGCTTCTCACTCCCAAGTATTTCCCAACCCTTTAGTAAAAAGGTTTTGGATTCCAAGCTTAGAATCCAATGGTCAGGCATTCGTGTTATATAGGAGAGTACATAAGCATGTAAGCATAAAGTTTCTCTCTCCCCCCCCCCCATGAATTGATGAACCTTGGGTTCCAAGCTGATAAAAGTAAATAAGTTCTTCTTGCTTGTGTGAAGGTCGCCTGTTGTACTCCTAATTGTAAAAGAACTTATTTACAACTTTTTAAGTCTTAGACTCTACAAAAGGCTAAGAGGACTTCATTAAATAAAATTTATAATAGTGCACTCTAGATTCTTGATAGTTACAATTACAGTTGCTATTGATACAACAATACAACTTAAGGTGAGGGGTTTGTTGTGTCCAGTTCTTTCCAGCCTCCTCAAAAATCACTTCAAATTCACAAACTTAAGAAGCCATTGGGTCATTATTTTGATCATCTGATCAAATCTGAAATCATTGAATTTTCTAAAATTGGGCATATGTTATTCATTCAGATTAAAATACTTATGCAGTAAATTCCCATCATAATCAGCCCTGCAAATGAATTCATCTTAGCAAATAAACTTCCTATTTGGATCTTTTCCTGCATTATTGAAGGCAGCTAAACTAAAAGTACTGAGAGGCCAAAGTCAATATGCAAAACAGGAAAGAAAGAAAAAATTGGAATATTGGCTTTCAATAATGCTTTGTCATTTATGTCTTACTATTTCACCTTGCTAAATTAATAACAACAATACTTTAAAAAAAAAAAAAAAAACCTTCACAGCCTTGTCTCACAAACTGAAATGCAGGCTCATATAGTTCCATGAGACACCTTATATAAACTCAGAACTTCCTGGTCCAAAGGCTAATTAATAGCCTTCAAAAAGAGTTAACAAAATCTTTGATGGGACTTTTATCTTCATAAGGAATATATGATTATATTTGGAAATCACTAAAATTAATTTCCATGGGTTTAATTTTCAATAGAGTCCTATACTTCAAAGGAACCTACTGGGCTGAGGATATGGTGAAACAGGAACACTCTCTTCACCTGAAAATATTCTTTGCACAACTCACTTGTAGTTTATAGTAACTTTCAGCTCTCACTGTAACTATTTAGTAATAATAAAGAAAGGCATCACAAGGATAGCTTTAAAGACACTACAAATTACTGGTTTAGAAATAGCTGCAAGACCACCACTGGCCTTACTCCCTTTACATTTATTAGATATGGAAGGATAAAATAAAGGAAGGGTGGAACAAAGGGATGAGAAACAGCATTTATTCTAAAGTCAAAGAAATGGAAAGAAAATGGGGCTTCTCCACTCTTTCCATCTCACCTATTCATATCAAAGTCTGGAGTCTTGCATTTTAAGAGGAATGAAAAGAGCTTCACCTCCACAGCAAGTGAGTTTAAGTTTCTTCCTCAATAGGCTTCTCTGGGGGAAAGGCCCCTTGCAGAAAGAAGGTTGCATGGATAGAAAGTCCAGAACCAGAGATACCACCAGGTTTTGTCAGGAAAATGAAGAGGTCAGCTAAGAGGTTAAATCATTGGAAGAGAGGGAAAGATGAGGAAGAGAAGGACTCCTGCACCACAATAAATGAATTCAATAAATTTTTACTGCCAACAATGAGATTTTTCCAATTTAATAGTCATTAACCCCAGCCAACGAAGAGCCCCAATCAGATAGATTTGGCTAATTAAATTGGTGGAAATTGGCAGTATATTTCTGATATTCAACTGGGTTTGATGCTAAAAATTTGGGAGACCTAAAAATAGCTTAGCAAGAGATAGAAAGAGGGTCTATTTTATACTTAGATTTAGAAAATAGATGTTCGATTTGCAACAGACAAATTTTGGTATAAAAAAATTCCCTATTGATCATGTTGGATCAGATCTGTGGTCTATCATCCTATATAGCTGTTAAGTGGGGGGAGTGAAGCATTAAGAGCTTCATGCTAATCTCGCTACAAAACTTGCTCTCTGATATACATTAGTGAGTTTTTCTTTGTGCTATCTTTGATATCCCTTCCCAAATACAGGAAGCGAGATATATAAATATAGGCTTGTATTTATTACATGAGCAGGAAGACAAGCCTTTTAGATACACAGAACTGTTCACTTATGGAACTGGCAGACTGGCATATGTTTATACTAAAAACATTTTGGACTTTTAATTGAAATAACTTTATGGATAATAGGTGGGGACATGCACAAAGATATCAGAAACAGTTATACTTTAAAACAAAGGCTGTTTTTAAATGTATCCACGTGGAGGTAGGCATACATAAACAAGTTATACATTTCATATAAATTCCAAATCCACATGGCAAATAGTTTCCATAGGAATTTCATGGTGGAGAAGAACAGGGAGAGGAAGAAAAGAATAAAAGGAGGAAAGTGAGGAAGCAGAAGGATTTAATGGCAAACTAATTACTCCAGCTTTTGATTCCGGCAGTTCTCATGTGCGACCCTCTCCCACCACCGTTACCCATATACATTATTTTTCCTATTTATTTCCGTGGAAGCGTCCTTATCGATACATTCTCACATACCAATTTCCTCATTTTAAAACGACGTCTAATTCCTCAGAATGGGGTGCCACCGAATTCGGTAATATGTTTTCCCGGGTAAGAGGATCGTAGGAAAAAAAACAAACCCCCCAAATGTCAGATTTGTTAAAAGATAAATGTTTCAGATAAATGTTAAAAGGCGAGGAAAGGAGCTAGATCGACCTGTTCCTTAAGCGATCGCCGGCTCCCCTTTGGCTCAGCGCGGGCGTTTTTATGCAAAGCGTGGAGAATGCATCAGGTTCCCTGCACCTGCAAAGCCCCGCTGTCTTGATCTTTGTTAACAAGCAGCTTCAGGGTATAAAGCAATAAACCTGCCAAATCTACCTGTACGCTAGTTGCACCCTACAAAATAAAACGTCTTAGGAAAACTCTTGGAGACACTGTACTTAACGTATCTCCCCCGAACACGCTGCAGCCCGCCCCCCTTCTATACTTTCACGCTTTTTCCTCCTATAGAAGTCAGCGCATTTTTAAAAGTTATTGTAGATTTGTAAAGGTACGACTCGAGTTACCCCCTTCTCCGTGTTAGAGTGGAACCCTTGTTAGAAAAAGAAAAAAGGCGAAGACAAGGCAAGGCACTCAGAACTGCATTCAGAGTTACTGAACCGACCCCAGAAGCTCGAGGAGTTAAACGGCGAGAAAGAAAAGCTGTGGGATGAAGAAGGGGGGAAAGAGGGAGGGGGAGAATCCATACACTCTGAAAAAGACATGCCGCCGTTGGTTGTCCCACGGACAAAATGTCCCGCAACCGAGTCAGGACCTTGCTTTGCCAACTACAATTCACCCCGAACCCTGTTTACACAACCAGAGTGCAAAAATACAGCTGTTTTTAGAGCTTTGCTTTTAAGACTTGTGTTAGCCAGCAAAATATAAGACCAGAAAAGAGAACGAGAGAGACCTGCCCTTTATAACGCGGTATTTTACAGGGGGGGGGGGGTTTAATTTATCTACAAAGTGGTAGCATGCATTTTCTCTCCTCCTCTCCGTTTTTCAGAACTATTCTACAATATTGCGAGCCCCGCTTTCCTTCCGTCTTCGGTTTTTTCTGGCTTTCTCCAACGCTCCATTTTCCTACCTGGCTCCTCTGTAAATCGCCAAAGATCCTAAATTCTTTTAGCCTTAGTGGACGCCAGATTAAAACAAAGCCAAACAAGAGAACAAAATAACTCCAGGGCTGACGGCTGACTTGTCCTGAAAGAGATCGCCAGAGATCCGGTGCAAAGTTGGTTCCCATCTCCTGTCTTTTTCCAGTCCATCTTTGCGAGAGATGTGGCAATACCACCTGGCTGTTCAGCTATAAATCTCCTTGCAAATAATAAATGGATTAATAATAACAAGGTATGAAGTTCTTTTTATAGAAAAAATGGGAGAGAATTGAAACTAAATGCGGCAGTTAGACAACCATTTTGATAAGAGGATAATTGAGGCGACACTGGTGTATAATTAGAGGATAATTTATGCTATATCCACTTTTATTTCACCTCCCAAAATAAACCCAGTCCATAATCATTACAGGCAAATTGTTCTGAATTTTATAGCTGCAATTTGAACAAAGTAGTGCAGTTAATCATGGGAGATTTTCCCCCTCTTTTTTGTGTGTGTATTCCTGATTAGAAGTCTAATTGCCTCCTTTCGGAAAGTAAAAATAACTGCAAAGTGACTCTATTTTTATCATTAACAATGTTGACAATAAAATAAAATCAACTGGAATTGTAATCGAAAGGCAAACTTAGGGCGAAGGCACTTTTCCTCGGGTAGTTTATATTGCAATCAAGATTTGCCAAACCACTAACCGCATGTCTCATTTGCATATATTTGAAAGTATTACAGGAGCTTCTGTTTTCAATAGGGGAAAAATGTATTACTGGAAGATCTCTAAGGATCAAGATGCTTAAATATAAAAGCTATTGTGCAGATGAAGGAGAACCCTCCAACATTTGAGGTCCTTTTTATTGAACGCTTCCCGTGACGACTTGTTCTTGATAACATCACGTTATCAGTTTTGTGTAAAATTAGGGCTACTACGGTGCAATGGCCACATTAATCGTATAAAGGTCACTGTGCTTTGCTTCTGGAAAGGACATATTATATGCTATTGCGGGTTGTAATGCACACGCATAAGGTGAGGTATAACGGAATGGCAGAGTGATACCTGAGGATGGAAGTGTACCTGTACACAGACATACTCAGGCAAATACATGGAAGGGCAAAACGTGGTTATATTTACTGAATAGGAACCCGATTTTCTAGGCGAGAGTGCTGTTTGAGAGCGTAGCTTTGTTGCGGTGATGGTGCGGTGAAACAGCCACACGCGCGCGGACACGCACACATACACACACATAAAGACTATTGGTTGGTTAGCTGGCTGGTTGGCTGGCTGCTTCTAGCTGGCTCAAAGCTTTGAAGTTGTACAGAAGGTGGGCTGGCGCAGACGCCAGTAGAAGTGCCCGGGCTTGGTGACGTCAGGGGTTGAGTGACCAATGAGGAGCCGCTGCCCTTTGGAGACAAACCGTTCGACTTGGGCGTTTATTTATTTATTTATTTATTTGGAGGGTGTGTGCGCTCGAGCACGCGCGCATGTTGCATTCCGTTTTCCCTCCCTCCTGTTTTCTTGTCTGAAGCCTATAAACCGAAGCTCAACTTTAAGAGAATAAATCCACCTTTAAAAAGAAGAAAGAAAAGAAAAAAAGTATCTGCCTTTAACTCCACCAGCTTTAAGCACAGAGATTCAAGGGCGTAGAAACAGAGATTCAAGGGCGTAGAAAAGAACCAGGGCGACGGAGGGAGAGAGAAGGGGGAAAACCCCAAGTTGCTGGCTAGAGGGCGAGGGAGGAGAGGAGGGAAGCCCTAGGAAAGGGGACTTGGCAGCGCGTCCCTCTCTTCCTGCTCCCTCCTTCCCAGCTTCCCTTCCTCTCCCTCTCCTTCTTTCTCTCCCTCCTCAGCGCCTCGCACACGCCTCCCCTCCGCCCCTCCCTCAGTTAACAAGGCCCCTCTCCCCCTATTGCTCTCGCACGCGCTCTCCTTTCTCCCACCTCAACCCCCCACCTACCAAGATACACACACACACACACACTCGCCAAAAGAGGGGGGGGGGGAGAGAAAGGAAAAAAGGAGGGAAAGGGGGGGAAATATAGCGAGCGAGCCCCGGCGCTAATTCCCGCCCGGCGCAGGCTAATAGGCTCCCTTGAAGGTGGCGGGAGCGCAAGGGGGCGCCGAGCCGGGCAGAGGCGCTCGTCGCTGGCTGCCCAACTTGGATGATGACCATGACTACGATGGCTGACGGGCTGGAAGCTCAGGACTCGTCCAAATCTGCCTTCATGGAGTTCGGGCAGCAGCCGCCGCCGCCGGCGCCTCAGCAGCCTCCCCAACCGCCGCCGCCGCCGCCGCCGCCGCCTCCAGTGGCACAGGCGCCCGGCGGCTCCTCACACTCAGCGCAGCAGCAGCAGCAGCAGCAGCAGCAGCAGCAGCAGCAGCAGCAGCAGCAGCAGCAGCAACAACAGCAGACCTCGCCGGCGGCAGCCATGGCGGGCGCCCACTATCCGCTCCATTGCCTGCACTCGGCGGCGCCGGCCTCGCATTCGCATCCGCACCACCAACATCCACACCCGCACCACCACCACCACCACCACCACGCCGCGCCTTACACGGCCGGCCCGGCCGGCGCCAACTCCTATAGTCACCGCTCGCTCGCTGCTGCTGCCGCCGCAGCCGCGGCCGCCTATCCCTACGTGAGCCACTCGCAGCACAGCCCTTACCTCCAGTCTTACCACGGCGGCGGCGGGACCGGCGGCGGGACCGGGAGCGGGAGCGGCACAGGCAGCCAGACGCGGCCGGACGACGCAGGTGGGTGACACTGACGCGCACGCGGATCTCAGCCAAGGCCCCCCGCGCCTCCGGCGTCTGCCCGATGTGGCTGGCCTTCCTTCCTTCTCATTCCCCCCTCTCTTCCTCTTCGACTGTTCCTTCCTTCCTTCCTTCCTTCCTTCCTTCCTCCTTCCCTTTTCTCGCTTTTGCCCCCCCCCCCTCTCTTCTTCCCTCTTTCCGGCTCCTCTATTCCTTTCTTCTGGCCTGCAACGCGTTTCCCCCCGGCTTCCCACTTTTACACATTGTCTCGCCTCTTTCTTTTCACACGTCTTTTCCTCTTCGTTCCGATGCACGTTTCCTGGCAAGTGAGGACCTAGGTAATGCACAGAACCTGGCTTCTGATTCCACCGTTTGTGGATGAAGACGCCTGGCTCCCTGCACCCCCTTTCGCGCTGAATATCTCTTTGAAACGACATTTTCTCTGCCCAATCCGAAGCCTGTTTCTCCGAGAAGGAGTCGCAAGCAGTTCAATGGAACTTATACTCTATTCTTAAGTAAGTGTGCCTGCTATTTGCGGCTCCCCCTCCCACTATCCCGACTTCTTTTCTTGCACTACTTCGACCCGCATCGGCAGCTCCCTGACATTCTTAAGACCCACGCGAGAGCTATAAGGGAACTAGAATTCAGGTTCATCAGAATGTTCAAACATGCGGGGTTGTTGTTTTTTTCCGCGGGTTCTGCAAACATCGTCCTGCACTTGAACGCTCCCAATGGACTGTGGAGTGCAACTTGTATTCCTACAAACCATTCGCTAGGACCAGACTGACCTTCCACAGTTCAGAATTATAACTTGTTTGTTTGGGTTTTTATTTCTTTTTATTTTTTTATTTTTTTTAATGAGTGTGTGTTCAGCCCATGGGAATCCTTTCTGCGCGGCGGCCTGTACCCTCAGAATTATTTTAGAAAGAGCAGTAGGCCCTTTGACTTCTTCTACAAGGATGACCTCAAAAAAGACAGACTCTCTATGAAAACGAATTCCTCCCCAGCCAAAAGCAGAAGCCACAGAAGTTCCAGGAGGGAAGGAAGAAAAGAAAAAAAGAAAGAAGGAAGGAAAGAAAAGGAAGGAAGGAAGGAAGGAAGGAAGGAAGGAAGGAAAAGGAAGGAAGGAAAAGGAAAGAAGGAAGGAAGGAAGGAAGGAAGGAAGGAAGGAAGGAAGGAAGGAAGGAAGGAAGGAAGGAAGGAAGGAAGGAAGGAAGGAAGGAAGATTAAAGTGTCAGACACAAATGACTTCAGTATCTTTAGGTGCCTTGCAGCAGAGGGAGGGTGCATCCTGATCCTTGTAAAATCTTGTATAATTTCAAATTACATATGTATTTTTATCCATTTGTCTACTCAGCTAATCTCTAATAAATATTTTAACAAACCAATAAAAGTGACTAAATCAGCAATAGCATCAATATGAAAGATTTCCTTCCTATTTTTGACTGTGGTTATCTGTCCAAATAGTTCTTGCAATTTCTCTGAATTTATTCACTGAGAGAGAAATAAATTAAACTGCATTTGTATAAAAATGAGGCTAACCATGTAAAAGGAAATGTTCAGATAATGTGTGTTTATTTCTGCTAATTCAAAATAAAAGCTGTGGTTTAGAGGGGTATTTAGATAACCACAGTAATTATAAACTAATTTAAAATGAATGTTTCATTAAAATTATCTTCCTGTTGCAATTCTTGAATTTGTCCTGGAATGAAGACATCTGGATTATTCCCACAAGTTGAAATATTTATTTACTTGAGGGGAAAAATCTCTAAGTGCTTTATTAAGCATCCATTAAGTAATAAGTTTTTGCCTACGGAAATGTCAGGAAAACCAGTTAAGGTCATTTTGTAGGTAAAAGTGAATCCACCACTAAAAAGGGCATTTGATGGTCTGCTTGCCTTATTTAGCTGCCCTCACCCTAATGCTTATACAGTTTTAGCAATGATATTGGGGCAGTTTTATCAATAGATACTATTAATCTCCCCTCCTAGCATGAACAGCACCCTAAACTAGGCATGAGGTATCTTTAGCTGCCCCTCTTCCTTTCCAATGCACTTTCCGTTTTGATTGCAGATCAACAAAAAACCACAGTGATTGAAAATGGGGAGATTCGATTTAATGGGAAAGGGAAAAAGATCCGGAAACCTCGAACCATTTACTCAAGTCTGCAGCTGCAGGCATTAAACCACCGCTTCCAGCAGACCCAATACCTGGCACTTCCAGAGAGAGCAGAGCTGGCGGCTTCATTAGGACTTACTCAGACACAGGTAATTCCCAGGAAAGACCAGGTCTAGGCAATCTTTAGGAAATAAGGTCAGGACTGACGTGGTGGTGGTCGTAGAAATGAGATACACACACACACACATATATATTTAATGTATTATTTCATTGGATTAAGAATAGAAACTGGAGAACAGTGGATGTCCTAAGCAATGATCTAAAGTGTGTTGATGAGCTATCAGTTATCTGTATAGAGATATTTGGAGGTCTAGGTCTAGTTCAGCTATCTCTCTACTTTTCATTTGCCTCTGATCAAGGCAAACAATGTATTTAGATTTAGAAAAAGGCATATCCACCAGGTCAGAATTGTGTGTGTTTATCTACTTTATTATAGTCAAAATATTGACAATAAAATACTCACTAAGATGGAAAAATTAGTGCGAATTACAAATAAAAGTACACACACACACACACATATGAAGTATTAGATGTAGGAAGAGTAGAACAGCTTCTCCATCCTAGTTTGAGATAGTAGAAAGGTACTGAATATGCTGAAGAGCCTCTGGGCCCAAATAAAACACAACTACTTTAGTGATATTCAATAGTAAATTATCCTGGATGAGTCACTAGAATCCAGCGGGTGCCCTCAGGCTAAATGTACAAAAGGTGCTGATAGAGGCTAAGGATCAAAGGGAAGCGAGTACAAAATTAGAACAAGTTAAGCTACAGTTAAATGTGGTTGATGTGTTCTTGGTTTCTCTGCAAATTTAAGCCTGAATGACATATGGAGTATTATTGAAAAATAAAGCAATTAATTGTATTCCCAGATGGCAAGAAAAGTTTCAAAAAAAAAATTTTTTTTTAAATTTTGGTGGCATTTACATTTTGGGCAGGAGGGCGGGAGAATCAATCATAGATGTGCCCAAGGCTTGCAGTTAAAAATGTAAGTCAAACAGAGAATTAAAGACAGAGAATTAAGATTCCATGTCTTAAGGTAATAAGCATAAACTTTGCAGACCCAGACCCGGTAAAACAGGAACTTGTATTCTGTCATACAGGTTAAAATATACTAGAAAATTAATATTATCAGAGAAAAGAGGGATATTGTCAGTTTTATTCCTGGGAGTTTCAACAGCTATCCCATTTGAATGACAAGCACTTTGCAGTTGTCCATGTATTATATTCTTCTTTTAAAGTCTCTCTAACTTTTTTAGTTCCTCCCTTATCCCATCTTAGATTTTTTTTTTAACAGCGCTCAAATCAACCCAGCGATCTCCACTTAAACTTCAAATCGGCTCATTTTTCTAGCTCTTTCCTGCTGACCACCAAAGGACCTGCTGCACAGGGGCTGTTTTTGATTTCTCCTGTAACTTTTCTTATATAAGCCAAGGTGGACTTCCAACTATACTGACATATTTGTGATTTAAGCCAATTTAGGCCCCCTGAAGCCAGTCAGCTGCCAGAGTCATTTTAGAACCTGATCTTAAAAGCTCTTTCAAGTCCAAGTGGCACCCCCTTCGTAAGCAGATTTATTCAGGAATAGATCCAGCTGACCAGTGAAACCGCTGAGTATGTGTTTCTAGGACTGCACACTCATCCCACTGTAAGTGAAGAACCAGCTGCACCAGACCAGGTGAAAGAGTCTGCTAAGGGCAGTTTCAGGTGCTGGAGGATGGGGATTTGAGATGGGAAGCCACTACTAAAATATGAATCGAGATTGTAGACAATCATTTTTCTCAAGTACAAAAATAAAACAAAACAAAAACCCCTGAGCATTCTTTCCCTTCTTCCCTTATTCAAAATGAGTGTTGCATGTTTTTAATTATGCAGCATAGTATACTGATGACTATCACAGCCAGTGCACGTCTATAGCTTATGTACCTGCGTAGATGCTTTCAATAGATGCCTACAAAATAAGCAAGCAGAGTGAATGAGTGCACTTGCAATGGTCCCATAGAAGAAAAAGGCCCCTAAAAATAAATGCAGTAAAATAACATGTAATACTCAGTTACCTAAGGCTCCTTTGTTGCAGGTAACTACAGCAATGAGAATGAGGGATGGGGAGGGAGGGGAGGGGTGGGAAATACTTAATTTTATGATCCAGGATAGTTGTGCTCCATTGCTCCAGATATCAAGAAGGGGATGGAATAAAGGAAATTTCAAAGAGACTTTCCTTTGTCCTCTTCCCTCCTCTTAAAGCTGCTCTGAAGCTGCTATTCTGTAGGCATTTTGATGACTTCTGCCCTTTGATTGCAGGTGAAAATCTGGTTCCAGAATAAGCGTTCCAAGTTTAAGAAACTGCTCAAGCAAGGCAGCAACCCCCATGAGACTGACCCTCTGCCCGGCTCGGCTACCCTCTCACCGCGTTCTCCAGGTCTACCTCCGGTCTGGGACGTTTCAGCCTCTGCCAAAGGAGTCAACATGCCTCCCAACAGCTACATGCCTGGCTATTCTCACTGGTATTCCTCTCCACATCAAGACACTATGCAGAGACCACAAATGATGTAATCGGTCCAAGAACAACTGCTGGGCTTGGCGGACGGGGCCAGCTCGTGGGTCTTGGGGTGAATTGGGAGCGCGTGGCAAGGAAGACGGACTGGGGCGGTTATGCCTTTAACCTCAGTGATTGATCTTGAGCTGAGAGAAACCATTTGCACCATTTGCGTTGTGACCCACGTCAGATGCCCTCTTTGGGATATTTTGTTGGGGATTCAAAGGCACCAAGCCTTATTGGGAGTACAAGTCAGAATGGGGGAAAAAAGAAAAAAAAAAAACAATTGCAGCCTTTCCCCACTAGTCCACCATGCAGCAACTTAAAAAAAAAAAGTTCCTGTGGAATGAAAAAAGCTAACAAAGCTACCCTATTTTTTATTCACCAGACCCAAATTAACAAAACAAAATGGATAGGGGAAGGTTTCTTTTTTTCCTTTTAGGAAGAAAGAAATGCCATCCAGAGAGGAGGGTGCAGTGGAGGGAAGGTAGGATGAGGAGAGGGGGGAAATCTGGTTTGAGAATATTTTATACCCCTCCCCCTCTCTCTCAACCCCCACGCCAGCACAATGGTGAACCTTGGTTGGAACTGGAAATCTTTTCTTTCCCAATCTCTTCCCCCCTCCCCCCACCTTCTGTTCCTCCTATAGTCAATAAGCTTCTCTTGGCGAATTAAAGCACCTGGAAATTGACCAGAAGTTCTTTTGCGCATGCCCCATTGCAACCAACTAAAGCTCTGCGTTTGCGCCACCTTTATTTATTCTAAAGGGGCTTCCAGGAGGAATCCTTTCCAATGGATTTCTCCGGGGGAGAGAGGGAGGAAGAATCAGGAAAAATAACAAAAATTCGACCTGTTCCAAAGGCTAAAATTCTGACCATAATCCCCTTCCCATGGTTTTTCAGCTGGCGACAGTCGCGTTGTATATATTGTTGAATTTTAGTTGTATATATATATATCTTTGTATGTTTTGTCTCCTCCTTTCATATATAGAGTAAAAAGCCACAAAATGTGCGAGAGTCCTGCTTTTCTTCTGTGCCTTGACAAGTTTCTTTCTCTTTCGGCTTCCCACCCCCCACCCCGGTTATTCCGCGAGCCAAAGATTACGTCCCTTCCCACCGCCCTTCTCCCGTCTCCGGAGGAGAGATGGATTCTTTCTGACTCCTTCTACTGGAGCTTTACTCCACCGGGATAGCCTATCTAAGACCGCTGCTTCCCAGTCCACATCCTCGGCTTAGGTGGAGTTCTCCAGAGCAGGAAAGCATTTTTTTATACAGCTCCTCAGGAGCGGAGCAGCACCAGAAGAGTCCAGTCTAAGGGAAGTTTCCCACTCAGCAGGTGCCGGTCAGTGGGGAGGCAGATACACACAAGCGTACCCAACGCACAAACCAGTCATAAAATCGCGCCTCTTTAGGAACCGCCCGACTTTCCTATCTGCCCACTCTAACCGATGAAGATTGTTCCCTGTAGGAATCCTGTCTGAATCCGCCGAGGGTTGATTTAAAGTGTTGCCACCCTCCCAACCCAGATTATCCTCCAGGAGAGCCTTGGGTTGAACTGAAACCACCTGGAGTCGCGCGCCTTTGTCGACATGAGGGGCCACCCGTCTCAGGACTTTCGGCAGTTCTACCCGGTTTCCCCTCCCGCCCCAAACACGCCAAGGTCGGCTGCCTTGGTGAGCAGAGGGGTGGCCCTGTGGCGGGCCGTTCCTCAGGCAGATAGATATAAGCTGCCTCCGATTCTTCGGGTCTGGCAGAGCGCTCCCCGGCTTCTCCAGGCAAGGGCTGCCGCGAATGATATCCTTGCGAGGTGGTGCCAAAGCGAGAAATCATCCATCATGAAAAGCCCCTTTCGTCACACAAGCAGGATGCCCCATACTGAGAGAATTAATGGCTAGAGCCCTGGGCATCCTTCAAATTATGAACCTTGAAACCACTGAGCCATTTATCAGAAGTCAATGGAGATTCTCGGAGTGCTGAATATAATGACAGCTACATACAGTTGTGCAAAAGGACAGTCACTATAATTAGACACAAAAGCCAAGACTACTTACCAATATACCAGCGCCGGTTTTTTGTTGAGTAACTTCCATGCTCAGTCAGTCTTCAGAATGGCTTAAAACCGATCAAGTCTTGTCATTTTCTACCATTCGCATTGTTACATTTGGAGGGGGGGGGAAATGTTTTTCTTTTCTTTTTTTTCTCCCCCTCCCCGTTCCTACTGTGAAACTTTGGGTTCAGCTCTCCCCAGGATCAACTGTGAACAAAGCCCCCAGCTGCAGTGCCATCCAATTTGAAGCAGACATTGGGGACAATTTAAGGTTTTTATCCATAAGAAGGTTTTTTTCCCCCATTCTCTTAAATGCAGCCATAATTAGAGTAATTTTTCATGTAGCCCGCTGATTACAGCGTTTTTACCGTCAAAGATAATTACCTGTAATTTTCTTCCACTTTTAATACTAAAAAGCCATCTTTATTTAGATTCGGGAACAGGAAAGGCGAAACAAAAGAGGGAAATTATTCTGTTATTCATACACAAATTGCAGAGACATAGGACCTAAAATTGAAAATTAACCAAAATTATAATGCTAGAAAGAATGGAAGAGAATTCTGAGGTACAGCTGGTTGTGGGGTTCACTGACTGGTTCTGATTTGCATTAGGGGGTAAACGCTATTGAGCATTTAAATCGAGAGTATCCACGTCTGTGGATGAACCAGCTATCCCGTCCCCCAAGTTTTCCTGATGAAGAATAATGTTGAAAACCAAATGAGCCACAGAAAAAATGGAGACCGCAAAGCCACCAGCCCAGGGAGGAGACGTTTCACAGCAGGCTGCCTCTGGGATGGATAGGCGATGGATAGGCCTCAGTGCTAGACAAATATAACTATGGGATCAAGATGATGCAAAACACAAATCTCATGCTAATGAAATTAGGAAATCACTTCCTGCTTGTAAGACTTAAAATGCTTTGCACCTCTGCTTTTCACCAGTTTCATGCAATATTGTTGGTTTATTTCACCTCAACTGGTTTCTGATTGACCCATCCAGCCTCGAGTAACACACACTCCCTCCAGCCCTACCACACCACACTCCACTGCCAAACGCGACTTCCAAAATAGAAGGCTGTCCTAGGTAATATATCCGGTTAGTTCATTTAAATCAGTGGAGCCAGTCCTAGCCTCTCATTCCCCCCCCCCCCAAATCACCACTACTGGGGTGGAAATAAAAGCAAAATATGTGCACCTTTCCCCCTCCGTTTGCTCCCCACCTGGCTAAACCTCTTTAGAAGTATGTATGTGTGCGTGGGGGGGGGGGGGGCGAGGGAGAAACAATATAATTTGCTTCTTTTAGAAAAGGGCTCTTTTTTTGCAGGTCAGCAAGAGCGAATGCAGGACGTTCTCTGCACTGGGCCTTTGATAGCAAAAATTCGGTGAGGTTCAGATTCTCCCCATTAAGCAGATCCTACCCAGACTGCCAGTCCGGGAGGGGCAGAAGGGGAGCACGGGACCCATTAAGGAATGGCAGAGTAGGGCAACCCTGCCAGGCGACTAGAACATATAAGACTTCTCTAGAGCATAATTTTTTCCTGCTGCACATCCGCAGCTTCTTTATATCTCACTCTAGCCTCCTCCCCATCCGGTGAAACCGCTCTCGGTTGGATACGGGATCGAAAGGCCTCTTTCTTAAATCCAGAATTCTGGATCCAGGAACGTCCCAAAGAAGGTTCAGTGTTTCGTGGGGTTGGGGAGTGGGTCTTCCACCGAAACCGAAGCAAAATTGCCCTGGAGAATCGGGTAGTCCTTGCGTACCAATTGTTTCCTTAAAAGCATTCCATAAATTTCCTCTGAAATCGGGGTGGGTGGGGTGGGTGTGCGGGAGCGGGGAAGAGAAGGCGATCCAGGCCTACTCATTTTGTCCAAGCCAGATGCACTGAACTTTCCGACCACAAAATAGTAATATTTTTATTTTCTTAAAAAAAAAAAAAAAGACTTCTGCAATCTGTTGAACTTGTTTTAGCAACCCGATTATTCTCTGCCACCTGGCCTGGTGACCTCCTCCCTAAGAAGAGGCCTTTAACTTTCGCCTAACAGCGGAGAAAAGGTTTCTGGGACAGGAGGAGAATACAAGCAAAAAACTGCTGGAATAAGTGGGGGCGACTTCCCACTCAGAAGTCTCGAACTAGAGGGGTAAGAAAAGGAAATGCAGTTTAAGAAGAGGAACCGAGATTTCAGCATCTTCAAAGTACCTGAGTGGGTGGGGCAGGGCGGGGTGGATGGGAAAGCAGGAGATAATTGAAAATTTAAGAAGTAAAAAAAGAGGCTCCGGAATGCCCTTCTTTCAACACCCCGTCTCTAAACAGATTTGGCTGGGAGAAAAATTCTAGTGGCATTTACAGCCAGATATTAAGGATGCCTAAAAAAAAAAAAAAAAAAAAAAAGCACGACTCGGTAGGATTTACCTTAAATACATTCGCAGAGCATTGAAGCTATGAGAAAGCTGTAAACATGCTCCATACACACCAGCGCGCCTGCACCTACGCGCGCACCCCCCCCCCCCGGCTCTCGGAGGATTCTTTTACAGTGGGGCTAGACAGGATTGGAGCTGGCAATGCGAACCAGCGATGTAAGACTTAATAGAACTGTTAGAGAAGTAGCAGCTCTTGAGCAAACGACTCTCCCTTGCTACTGAAATCATAGTGGCCTCCTCTTGTCCTTTTTGAGGCGACTTATTCCCTTTCCCCAATACTCGTCTTCCCTTCCCCCACCAACCCATATTGACTGCGCTGGCAGGAATGAACCGGGGTTTACTCAATTAACCCAATCGCCTGCATTCGCACGACTCGCTGAACCATCAACTCACCACGCAGGTTGGATTCTCTCACGGCCCTAGTCTCAAATGGGGTTGGCTGGTTCGGGCTTCAGTGGGTCGTGGGAACACGGCCACTGGTTCTGACCACCACGTGAATCGTGGAGTTCGCATGGTCGAGTCAGTGGAGCGGCCGGCAGAAGGCTGCCTTCCAGAGGCACCCAGCTTCATCTCCCAAAGTCCCAATCAGGGAAGAAGTCAGGCGGGCAAACAAACCACAGACAAACGCTCCTTGTTCTCACTTGACTCGGCAAAGGTCTGCTTCGGAGAAAGGAGAAGCCATGGGGCTGCTAAATAACTACTCTTTTTCTTTTCTTTCTTTTTTTTTTAAAAAGACCAATAGCCATAATTTCTGTATAATGGGAAAAAGCTGAAGGAATCATGCGGAAGCGGAAAGAAGGTTTTAAAATCCCAAGAAACCTCACCCAATCGAGACAAACAACTTACCCCCGTGCAAACCTGTTAGGCAGAGACGAGAGTCTAAGGAAATCTAGAGTGAAAAGAAGCAGTGGAGGATATATATATATATTTTCCCTGTGTTTCAGGGCAGAAGCTCTTTCTCTAGATTCTTGGTTGACTGAGCAGATCCAGGTGTGAAATTGTTTGCACACCCCAGCACCTCTTATATTGCCAGCAAAATTAGCTGTTATTACTGTCACTGTTTAGTGATGGTTAGCTTGATAAAAAAAAAAAAAAAAACCGCTGTAATCAAGACCTGGCGCATCTTTGCAAATTACGGATAATTGTAAACGTCCAGATTATGATAATAGCATCCTAATCCAGCCTGCAATATAATTATTACAGAGTGTTACATCTGAAACTGTCCAGTAGGGCTAATTCGGCCATTATTTAGACCTCTTCCCCCCTCTCCTCTCCCCCCCCCCCACCAATGGGTTGCTGAGCAGAAAATGTACAATTGTAATTTCACGGGGCACTCAATGTGTAATGATAGAGGAAGAGGGGGAAAATACAAAAGTGAAATGCTAACGGGAGCGATTAAATCAAAACGCGGAGGGCTGAGGGAAGGGGGGAATATGGGCTGATACAGAGCAGAAGAAGAAGAGCGAGAGTTAAAAACTGAGCAAATCAGGGGTCCGAGACTGGGCGGGCGATTGGAGCTTTGTTGTGGAATCACCAGACAGGCAGCTGTGGCTTTTCAGAGGCGAGCCCGCGTCGAGAGCCTGGAATCTTCCGCTGGAGAACGTTTCTGCAGGGTTGGGATCCTCTTCCTCGCCGGGCCTGAATCGAAAGCACCTTGCTTCCGCTGAGCTAAACCTGAACTCAGGACAATGGATTCCAAGTGCCGCTTTCCTGGATCCCAACGTTCAAAGCCGCAAGCCTGGCCAGCCCGATCCTGCTCTAGGTGCCTCTCCTCCCCCGATTCATCCCCCCGATAGGACCCTTGTCTTTTACCCCGAAACAAAGCCCTTACTCTGTCAGCACCACCGCATAAAAACCCTGTTGGATTAGCTCAGGGTCCATTCAGCACGCTGCCTCCCAAGCGGACAGGTAGATATCTCAGGAAATGCTCAAGGAAGGAAGAGGAGCAAAAGGACCCCTTCCTCGCGCTTCTTGGCTCCAGCGGAAAACTTTCTAAATGCAAATTTAATTACAGTGGGCTGCCATAGGTATACTGTAATTTCAAGAAGGGGCTTTATTTCCATATCTAAGCTGATCGCAGCCTGACCCTGTAGTACAGTTTAGGATTAGGTCGTGATAATCTAGGGATTCAGTTTTATTTAAGGCAAATACACGCATTGGAACAGTAGTATCTATTGTTTGCTTGGGCGGTGTATTATCCTTAGGAAAAAAAATTTCCTTGAGATTCAATCTCCACGTTCCAAAGACCCGTTTTCCTCTTGCAAATTATCTCATTGGACGAATCCTCAGGAGCCCAATGGGCAATTATCCGGGCAAGGTCTTAATTGCAATTAATTAAACAAAGCAGCTTGCTGGAGATTAGAGTTCTCTTCTACTGTCTGGGGAACTGAGTAAATGAGGAATGCAAAGATTATTTCGAACCATCCAAAGAAGGTACTTGATCTAACCACCACGTTTTACATGCTTGCACATTTTCACATGCGGCACCGGGAACCTGAGCCAGTTAGATTTGCAAAAGGCTCCCTTGAAATCAACGGCTTAATGTGGGTATTTAAGAAAGAACACGAATGAAAGAACACTTTCTTTTTCCTAAGCAGGTTGCTTGGAAGGTGACATTATTGGGCCAGGTCCTTAGGCTAGTAACCGTGTCAGCTTTATTCCCGCCTAAATTAGGTGCAGGCATGAATCGTCTTATGGTGTGCGTGCCAAGCCAAGGCCTGGTGTTCTTGGAATCGACATTGGGATCAAATAATTCGATGTTTTGTCGCAACCAGCACAACCATTCTCCTCCCTCCCTTCCCAACTTCTTGTGGGACTTTGGCGGCCGCCATTGAACCAGAAGTACTGAGGGTGGCATTTATCCAAACTCCTTTGATCTTTTGGATGCAGGTGAGCTCCAAAATTCGGCTCCTATTGAGGTCCCTGCTTCCTGTTTCCCCGAACGACTCCCGCACGCCTTGGAACTGCCCTTCTAGCTTACAAAAAAAGGAAGAGATTTCAGGAAGCATGACAAGGAGACCCTTCAAGGTTTCTGACCGCAAAGCCGGTGCACAGGCGGGATCCCTGAACTGCGTGGCGGGGGGGGAGGGCGCTCAAATGTGCGGTGGCCCTGAATGGAATGCTGGCAAAGCACGGTTGGAAGAGGAGACGGAACCTGGTGGTGACTTCGGATCCTTGCACTCTTCTTCCCACCTTCTGTTGCCTTTGGGTCAGGTTTAACCCAATGGAGAGCCCCACCCCATCAGCTAAAAGGACGCCGCGGAGCGTCTGGCAGGGCAGGAAAATTGACTTCTGCCAAACGGATCTCCCTCCGGCCCAGAGAAAGTGAAGGTGTGTTTTGCTTTGATTGAAAGTCGTCACGACCGGCGTTTATTTGCTAAAAAAAATCGGTCAGGGGTGAGGATCAGATTTCAGGAGGATAGTTCTGGCAGAGGGTTATATTAATATTAAACTCGGCCAGTCTGTGAGGAGGAGCAGGGGAGAGGAGGAAGACGATGAGAAGGAAGATCACTCCTGCGTCTGCTACTGCGCGAATCAGCTTCTCAGCGTGCGCACACCCGTGTGCGCATATGCCTACGTCTTTGTCCTCGGGGCTGACCCATGAAGCACATAACCGAATTAAAGCTGGGTTAGTTGCCTGGAGGAAGGTTTACACCTTTGCTACCGGCTCGCCAGGTCTTTTCCAAACTGGTAAAACCTTAGCCACTTTTCGAAAGTTGCCCTGCCTCCTCTCGCTTTACCCGCCTAGGAAGAAAAATGGGGGGGGTGGGTGGGTTTCTTTGATGGTTGTTTTAAATAAATAAATCCAAAACGGTAGGTCTCCAACTGGGTGGAACCTCGAATTCGCAGCCTCTTTGGTCGCGGTGGTTGGGAACAAAGGGATTTCTCGTTCAGCATCCCTGCTGATTCAACCTAACATTGCAGAAGGCCAAAAATCTGGTGGAAACCTCCTTACGGTAGCTTTTCTAAGCAGGTAGGGGAACGTATCTGCCTAGAAAAGCTACCGTCGTGGTAAAATCCTGTGACGCGAGTGATAGAAGGCAAACGGCGAGGCCTAGAAACTCCGAGCCATTCGAGTCAGCTACGCCAAGGAAGCCAGAGAGCGTCCCCCCTCTAAGGGCGAGCAGAGCGCGGAGAAAGAGCAGCCCGTTTTATCCCTGCACCGGCCAAAAAAGCACAGAGCTATAGCCCCGGTATCACCGGGCGGCGAGAGGAGCGGATCGGATCCAACGGAGAACTTTCCCGGCTGCAAACGACTCGTGCAGCGTCGGGAGAGCGCGTGACCTTGCGTGCCTCGTCCCGGGAACGCGCTATGAGCCGCTGAGTGGATGCGCCTGTGGGTGTCCGGGAGGGGGGGAGATGGGGGGGGGGTTTCTGGGTGGAGATCAAGGCCGCCGGAGGTTGCGGGCTCTCGCTCTCTCCGGTCTAAGCTTCTTTCGGCAGCCCTTGTGGCGCAGCCCTGGAGCCATTCGGCACCCACAGGAATGCTCTTCTCCCAGTTCTCCGCCCGCCCGCCCCCTGCGGCAGTCCCAGCGTCGCTTGGAAGAGGAGGAAAGGGGGGTGGGGGAAGGGAAACGGTCTGTTAAGTATAGAGTTTAAAAGCGCCGTTGATTATATATATATCTTTGTTAGGAAGGAGCTTTTGTGCAGTCATTCCTAGCCTTCTGCCCGTCCCCTTCCAAATTCGCAGCTCGCTGGAGGTGCGCTTTTCTCTAAGCACAGTTGTCCATGCGCCCACGCTAGTATTGGGAAAAAAGCTTGGCAGATAGATCCTCGCTACCTACCCGAAAGAACGAAGAAAGATACTAAGGGCTAGCGCCTTTTCCCAAGAAGACGAGAGAGGACGGGGAGAAAATAAAATCTTAGAGGGAAAGATGGTGAAACGGGGACCTACTGACGGTAAAGAACAAGGCGTCCCTCTTCAGAAATTGCCCCTTGTTCTCGGACATTAAGGCAACGCCGGACAAAAACTTAGGGAGGAAGTGTCATTCATACTGGCTCAAATGAACAGGGGTGGTGGTTTCGGGGTGGAGCCCCTGGTAGCTATCAAAAGAGTACACCTCTATGCTCATGCTTATAAAGATCCCTGCCACCTAAGACTCTATAACCAACTATTGAGCGAAGGCAGCTGGAGGAGAACCTAGTACGATTTTCTATCTCAAGGAAGAGGTGCGCTCTTCGAAAGGTCGCCTTCATGGCAAGTGAGCAAGGTCAAATTATTGCTGTAGTTAAAATTGAGCTGTTTTATTAGCATGCACAAGCCCGAATCCTCAATCAATCGAAAGCTGCAAAATGTAGGTTGAATCCCTTTTTATATGTCAGTGGAGCCCAATTCCCAGGATTCCTAACATTTGAGTTCTGTCTCTCAGCATTGCTCGCTGCAGAGTTAATAGTGCAATCCCGTTTTAAAGGGCAAAGAATAGGTGAGGTGAGCTGTACTAATACCAGGAGCAGAATGCTCCTAAGATGACTGCAGGGATGGCTACGTGAACAACATTTTGTAGAAAGGGATCAGATTAAAACAGCAGGGTATTCTATGTTTGGGTTTGCATCACATTCCCAGGTAAGGGGTATTAGGAAAGCAGGATCATTTTAGTTTTATATAAACTAGGGGAAAAAAAGCTCCCCCCCCCCGCAACATTTTATTGCCCTATATTACAAACGAACTGAATGCCAATAATATTGAGAGGAGCCAAAATGAAAACGACCCCCAAACCCAAGCTACTTTTAAAAGCACACCCTTTGTCACAAGGGTGCAGAAGATTTCGAAGGAATGTCTTATTACCCGCCTTATTGTCTACATGTACTGAAGAGGAAAGTGTGTGTGTGTGTGTGTTGATGCACAAAAACAAAACAAAACCCGCTAGTTGCCTACTTCGACCCCCAGCACTATTCACTTGGCCAGTTTAGTTTGGGCTGCGTGTGCAAGAGTCCCGAAACAAACCAGCTCCTTCCACAGCCACTCTGCCCAGGTTCCGATTACGATTCAGTTTCGGAACTGGTGGCGCGGAGAAGAGGATGCAAAGGGAGAGGCGCGACAAAGGCGCGTGCTTCCAAATCCGTGCGTCCTGTTCGCAGATCGCCTTTGTTTCCAGCCCTGAGGCGCAGAAGCTCCGTGCCATCTTCTCGACCTGCTGCTGGCCAGTTTCGGAGCTCCTTTGGAAGGAAACACACCGCCTTCCACTGACCAGTTGTTATTTCTGGCTTTCCCCCGAAAATTCAACAGAATACAAGAAACCAGGAGAACATTTGTTTTGTTTTGTTCTGTTCTTACTCAGACCCGGATTCTCCCCCTTTTCAGGTCGTTTTTCTTGCTCTCTCATTCAGCGGAACAGGCTACGGTCATTGCTTTAGTCTCCCATCTCCAAACCTACAAGACTTACTGGCAGATTTGAAGACTTCGGTAAAGATTGCGGGAGTTTATCGGAACCGCCCTACGGTGGGAAGAATCGGGACTCAACCCACGAGGAACCTAGAGGAGGTAGAAAACTGTCCTGAAATTAAGCTTAGGAAGATGTAAGGGCTGCTTCTAAATAACCGGTCGTAGGACGGCAGTCCAAACAAAGGAAAAATGGCAAAGGAGGCTGGTGGAAGGAACTAACAGTTATTAAATATCTTCTACTTCATTTCGATTAGTGGGGTGTGTGTAGGGGGGGGGCAGAATAGCAACCTGCCATTTCATCTCTCTCTCCCTCTTCCACTCTCTCTCCCTCTCTCTCTGTTTTTGTCGTCACAGTGGAAATAATTTTATTTATTCAGAATATACAGTTTAATTCCTCTATCTACAAGTATGTACATGATTAAAATGACATTGAAAAAACGTCTTTTGAAAAAAGTTGAGGTCATAAGATTTCAAGGCACCTTTGAAAGTGTCCAGGCTGCTGAGAACAACACGCAAATCCAAAACCCGTCTTCAAAAATAAGAGAAAATGTAAAAAAGCAATGGGGGAGGGGTGGTGGAGTTTCCTTTGAAATGCAATAAATTACATGCACAAGCTTTACACATTTCATCCTGTTAGTTTCCTTAAAGAGAAGTCCCCCTTTTTATTAATTATTATTAATTATTATTATTTCCCTTCATGAACAAAAGCAATTGAGTCCAAAACAAGAGAGGAAGGAATGGTGGGGTTTTTTTTGTTTTTTTGTTTTTTAAAAGGATCCCCGGTTCTAATAGATTGTCCCGGAAGCCAACACTAAGGAATGCTGGAGGGAACCGTGGGACTGCAGGTGGCCGTTCAGAGCGTTTGCGCTGGAATACCAGGAAGAGGAGTTTTCCAGGTAAGTGGATGCAGGTGAGGGGTTGGTAGTTGCCCCATGAGCGTGGGCATGGTGGCTGAGAGATCTGGCCGTGCCCTGCGACTCCCACACGGCAGGGGACTGCGGAGAGTTACAAGCCATCGGGTCACTGGCGCTGGGACTGTGTTCCGGAGGCATCTCTCCATTTTTCATAATCTTCTTGATCTTGGACCTTTTGTTTTGGAACCAGATTTTCACCTTGAGGAGGAAAAAGAGGGGGCAAAAGTCAGAGAGGGACGGCGCGGCTGGATCCTAATTGACAAACACAAAGGAAAAGGCTGACCCGGACCCTCCCTCTGGAAATCATTTCTCAGCCTGGACTTTAACCGGCAGAACGCAGCTCAGATGCCCTCTTGAATCGGTGGGTTTACAACCTCAGCTTCCACGTCCGAGCAACGTGCTTATTTCAGAGAAAGTGGAAATGGTTAGATACGCGGGTGGGGTGGGGAGGTCGCTAGACGGGCAACAATCCCACACAGATTTGCACCTAAGCCAACAAAGAGACTGAACGTGAAGACTGTCCTGAGCGACCTTAAAGTGGCAGCTTTTTAGGATCCAAGTACGGCTTAGGCAAAAAACCTCTTGACCTTCCGCCGGTTCCAAGACTTAAATCTCTCCCTATTGCTCGAACTAGCCTCTACCATGCAAAACAGTCTCCGGACAGGGCCAGAGCATCAGAGACAAGAAGTGGGGGGGGGGAGAAATACATTTTTTGTTCCAAATACATGCACAGAAAATTCGAAATGCAAATAATCCTTAAAGGAATGGCATTTATAATATTAAAAATGGGATACAATATACATCGTCAGTTGCTTTCACCCAGTCTTTGGACATGGGGCGGATATTTTAACCGTAGAGCAGTCGTCCCAAATAGTTTTGAAAACGTGGAGGGTGAGGAGAGGAAAACAGGAAAGGGAACAAAACAAATAAACGAAAAGAGGGCGCCAGTTGAACTCCGAACAAACCGGAACTAAAAGCCGGTGCACGTAAACACCCTTTCTGTGGGATTCAAGCCTCCACAGCAATCCCCACCACGGTCCTCCGTATCTCTCTGACAAGCCGACTCCCCCCTCCCGAGCTGATCTGTGGAAGGTCCTCCCCCCTTCCCCTTCCTCACTTTTGATCCCGAGAAGGCCGAGAAGTTCGGGACTGTCGAAAAGCACACCGCTCGCATGCTGGGAAACGCAGGCTGTAAACAAAGCGCTTGGGAACCGAGTTGGAACTGCGCCGAAGTTAAGCTCGGTTAATTTCCACTCACTGAGGCGCAGCTTTCTGAATTTGCCTTAAGATCCTCTTCCCCACTCCAAAGGGATCTGGCTGGTGCAGCTGACGGTGGAACCAGACGCCTATTTGGCGGGGAAATTGGATGCACCAGAAATTTCGCTGGGAGAAATATGCTCGGGAGGAAGATTAAACGAATAAACATTCAACCCACGCCCGCACACATGCACTCCCTTCCCTGCCCTCGCCCCGTGCCTTCCGGCCTGCAGAAGCATCCCACAAGCTCCTCGAGGAGAAAGTCGAGATTGCTCAGCGCCATCGCGCGTGAAATGGTCCCTTGGAGATCAGCCCAGTTGGGATTCCTGAAGGGGCTTCGCCCACCGCGAGAGAAGATTGGGAGCCTCGAGCCCCGGCCGCCGATCCTTACCTGAGTTTGCGTCAGGCCTAAAGAGGCGGCCAGCTCGGCTCTCTCGGGAAGAGCCAAATACTGGGTTTTCTGGAACCTGCGTTGTAAAGCCGCCAGTTGAAAACTCGAGTAAATAGTCCTAGGCTTTCGCACTTTCTTTGGTTTTCCGTTCACCATCCGCACCTCGGGTTCAGCCACCTCTTTTTCTACAGAGGTATAGGGAAGGGGAGAAGAAAAACAGATTCAGGAAGAGGAGGAAGAGGAGGAGATGATTATGAAAACTAGGCACCACGCCCACTTCCCTTGCCCTTGCCCCGAATCTGGCAGATGGGCCCGCAATTATCCTGCTGGCCTGGACTTGGCTTAAATTTGTAAACAAACGCAACGCGTTTGGTCTGCAGAGACCCTTGGAAGATTAAGAAGTGCGGAAACTGACTGGCAGGCCCAAAACCCTTGCCAATTTTAAATTAGTTGGAGGACAGGCGTCATCTCCTATGCCGAAAGATATTTTCTCCCCGGGATGTTATTTATCTGGCTAAGCGTTTTAGTGAAAGAAGAAAGCAGGAACTGAGTGGCAGAGGTGCGCGTGCCCGCCTGGGAGAAAACGTGGACTTTTAAAATGTCCTCTTAACGCACTCTTTTGATTGGACAAAACTTTGCAGTATTCTCAGCCCTGATCCTGCTTTCTCTCCACCTCGCTCTTTTTCTCCCTCTCCCCACTTGCCTGGGAGCTTCATGCATTCAACCCTGATCAGAGACCTTCTGAGATATGCAGAGTTCAAAGCCCCCCACCACAAGGGGGGGGGAGGAAAAGAAAGGAAGAAAGCGTTTTCCTCCATCTGAGCCGAAAGTAGCCAAATCCGGCCCAGACAGAGAGTCGATTATACGGAATAATCTCGCCGCCGATCGGCCGGGGGTGGGGTAGAAGGAGAGGAGAGGCGCGGTTGCGTCTGGTTCCTTTTACGAAGACTCAGTGCGCCACTGGCAGTTTCCTTTTAGTTTGGGGAGAGCGTCGGCCAGCCGAAGAAATACATAGAAATGCCAGAGTGGTGGGCAGAGAAGGGAGAAATGTACGTGCATGTTTCTCCCTCCCCCTCTATGTAACACACACACACAGAGAGAGAGAGAGAGAGAGAGAGAATGAGAGAGAGAGAGACACTCATAGCTATGTATAGATTCTGGGTAAGTACAAAGAAAGTGGTGCGGAGACTTGCAGGCAGCCGCAAAAGTTTCCGCGCCTTTGATTCACAGAATAGGGCCGGGGTGGGGTGGGGCGGCGTGGGGTGAGTGATGGCGGAGAGGGAGAATTCCGAGCTGCCTCCAAAGAAGCGCTTCGTTTTCCTGGAGTCTGCTTCCCGAGGAACCACAAGGAAGTCGTTCCAACCGCGCTTCTCCGTGTGTGGGAGCAAACCAGCATCCGAATTTGGGCGTTCATATTAGCGCTATTTAGGAGACCTTCGGTCCCTTCCCCCTCCTCCCACCGGAAGGGGAGGAAGGAGGGGGAAAGATCAAATAAGAGTCTCCCTGTTTGCTCCTCTCTCCAGCTCAGCACGTCTTCATGCAAAAAATATAGGAGGGCTCAGGTTTTCAAGTCCCTTTGTGGTATTAAAAAAAGGGTATACAAAATGGGGGAGGGGGGTTTGAAATAGTCCACCGAATAGCCCAACTTTTTACAGCCGGACTCTTTTTGTTGTTATTTTAACGCGTAGCCCTGGGAGGAGGGGGGACCTTTTGATTTCCACACTTTCCATTTTCCAAATTCGCTGTCTTTCAACCCTGACTTTGGGGGCCAAAAAAAAATCTTATTTTTCTTCCTCCTCCCCCCCATCTCAGTTCACCTTCCGAAACCTGGATCCTTCAGCGGGAGTGGGCATCGGGCATGGCTGGGGAGACGGTTCTTTACCGAGCTCCAGCTCCACGCCGTCCCCAGGCGGCCTGAGAGGAGCGGCGCATCCCCTACCTGCAGTGCGCCCCTCGGCCTGTCCAAGTACTGCTCTCCCGCTCACCCCATCCGCTGCCGGCGGCGGCGCCTCTCACCTGGCTGGCTGGCCGTACTCGGCGCCCTAGTGTATGCCCCGCCGTATTGGTGGTAGGGACTGGCATAGCTGTAGTCGGTGTAAGCTTTGGCGGGGTAGTTGGCGGCGGTTCCACTCATGCCCTGGTAAGGGTACTGATAAGGATGGAGCGCTTTGCCATAGGATGCAGAGGAAGGCGAAGCGTAGCCATGCGGGGCGCTTCCCGGCGAGCTGTAGAAGTCGGGGTCCGTTGCCGAAGACTCGGGTAAAGTGGGCGACTCTTGGGGCGGATGGTGCATGGTGGCGGCAGTTGCGCTGCTAGGAAAGGGGGACTGGAAATCGCTGGATCGGATGGTGGGCACTCTTCTGTCAAAGACCCCTGTCATAGCTGGCTGGGAGGCAAGCAGGCAAGCGGCGTGCGTGCGGCTGTGTCTTCTAGGCAGCCATGGCAGGGGGAGCGAGGGAGGGAGGGAGGGAGAAAGGGAGGCGGCGGTGGCGACGGCTGGGAGCTCTCTGGAGCTGGTTATAGCTCTGGCAGACTGCTCGCTGGGAGCGTAGAGGCTTGGTTAAATCCTTAATTGCGCTCTTACGCACAGCGGGGTGGATCGGGTTCCATTGGCCAGAGCAATCAGGAGCAGCGACACCCTAACTCGTCCAACTAGTTTAGCACAACAAAGCGCTCCGCTGGCTGGCTTCCTTTGAAAGTTCCATTCACGCTCCCTTAAAAAAAGGAGGAGGGCATTCGAACGTCACCATTATCTCGGAGTTCTGAGCCTTGTAGCCCATTGGCCGGGAGGGGCAGAAATGGCGTTTAAAAGCATGGAACCGTCAAGTTTGTGCAATTTACAGACAAGGAGGAAAATAGCGCCTTGGGGAATAAAGCTTTTCTCTCCCGCTCCCCACGTGTGAACGCTTGGCCCCTATCTTTCCATATCAGCGTGCTGCCCCAGGTTCAAGTAAAGAGGATGGACCAGGCGCGCGTCAGTCCTCAGCAATGCGTAGAAGCTTTCACCCTTTCCTTGGGTGTTCTTAGCAAATGTGAAATTAGTGGGTCTTAAAAGAGGTGAAGAGACAAAGAGATAAAGTAAAAAAATAAAGACACAAATATGCATACAAAAGGATATGCGGGCTGAAGATAGAAAGGAATCACATCCGAAATAAGATTTTCTTTTCTACATTGGACAACCTTTCCTTTCTTTCCTATATTGGACAATCCTCTGACTCCACTAGTCAGTTTTCCTATCCACAAAATGGGTCTAATCGTGAGAGTGACAGCAAGGCTGTGAGGCAATATTATAACAAGGGATTCCACCGAGTCTTTGGGACAATTTCAATAATTTATTCCGAAAGTATTAAATAAACCATGGACATTTCTGTTAAATGAATCAAAGTTTCATTTCACTGATCATATTCTCAGTGCTGCAGTGTAATGTATTTGTGTCTAATTTTGGAGTCAATATGAGTAAAGATCTAATTGGCATGAAATGCTTTCCATTTCATTGTAGATCTCAGGAAACTTTTATCAAATCAGCTTGTAAAAAATACAATGGCACTATTTCTTTCAGAAAATGTCACCAGGGAAACACATCAGTGAGACCGATCTAAAGACAAAGCTACCTCTGGAATCATCAGCCTTGGCTTACTGAGACCACCTTCCTACTTCAATTTGGGGTGGCCATGAGGGCCTCTAATAGAGAATTACATTGAGTGGGAAAACTTTCACCTCCTTCATGTAACAGTCATTTTTTTTTCAGATGTGTAGGTGAAGAACATATGCTTCTACACTCAGGGAGATTCTCTATCTTCTTTTCCTTCTCTTCCTTGCCAATCTTCACCCAGCATGGCAATACATATTTACTCCACAGGATTCAGCAACAGAAATACTTTCCCAGATTAGCTGCTTTGTTGCAAGCAAGGCAGAAACCCTCATCTACAAGGTATCTTCCTATAAGCGATTGAGAACCATCAATAGCTAGATGTCAGTCTTAAAACTTTTTCCTTCCAATCTTCTAGTCAACTGCTCCCTTGCTATTCTCTTAGAGTTGCTGCGACAGTTATCATCTTTCTCAAGATGGCTTTCACCATTCTCCATGTAAATTGGACTACAGTTCCTGCAACTTCACAGCCAAGCAGCCTTCCCCAACCTTATACTCCCAAATGTGTTGGCCTTCAATAGTTGGATTCCTGCCCCCCAAAGCAAAGTGGCCTGCTTCTGTAGTGCACAATTAGCAGGGGCTCTTTGCAGTTGAAGGAACAACCTCTAGAGAAGTACAAAAAAAAAAAAAAAAAGCCAATGCACCTTATCTGAAACTTCCTACCTCCTAGGATTGCCTAATCAAAATCCTTGTTTTGGAGCTGTAACTGCTTCACCGAAGAACTGGGGCTGGGATTGTGACTTCTCCCCAGATATATTTTGAATACAATTCTCAGCATTCACCACTGACTTTCTTGGCTAAAATTGGAGGGACATTCAGCCATATCTTTAGGACTATCCCTTCTCCATGGACCCAACATGACCTCTCATGTTCTCCATCATTGGTGGTGGGAAGGACACCAGGTTTAGACAGCAATTCTGAAATTGTTTCAGGTACCTTGTATAGTGACCAACAAACCTCTTGGAAGAGGGCTGAGGAAGGAGAGGGAAATGAAGGTGGTAGAAATTAATGTGGTTTTTTTAAAAAAACCTCAAAGTCAGGCAAACAAATCCAGGGCTGTTTTCAATGGCCTGGAGCGACAGATTCTTTTGCGAACTGTTTATTCTCCAGATTTAGGACTGTTTGCTCTGCGAAGACCCGGTTAACTGCGCTCTTGTGAGTCTGCTTCATGTGCAAAAGACTCGAGCGCCTTGTTTGCTTTGGAAACAGGCGCAGCCCTTATAAAATCACATTAAGCAAATCCCTAATCGTTTAATTACAGGAATCACTTGATCTAAATAAATGGCGAATCATTTCACCAAAAGCGCAGGCACCCACCCGTCAATCGACGGTCAGTCCACTTTACTAGAGCGAAATTTAATGAAATGCCCACTTCATACCCCTTTAGTCGGGGCGGAAGATTTTTAATGGTAGAAATGGGGCAGGCGAGAGACGCGAGAAACCGCAAAAGCCATAAATTTTGGTGAAGGGAATTTGCGCCGACCAACACAAGAAAGGAAGATGGGACAGAAGCCAGTCAGGCTACTGAAACCCAGAGCACAAATGCGAAGGATCGCTCTCTTGGCCTGCACCGATCTTCACATTCAACTTTCCCCAACATGGTGCCCTACAGATGGGAGGGCGCTTGCTGAATGGGCACCTGGCTATTTCTCCCTTCAACCCATCTGAGGGGCGCCACGTTGGAACAAGCTGTTTTAAACACATTTCTGGAAGGTGCGCTTGAACTTCTGGTCTCTTGCAGCTTCGATCCAGCCCTTTTTTCTAAGGGACCCAGAGCATTTTCCTTGCTCTTCCAATGGCCAGCTGCGACTAATCTCAGTCGCTTGGATGCAGCCGTACTGGGGAGGCCAGAGTTCAGGGGTTCAAGCGTGCCTTGCTTTCAGAAAAGGCTTTTTTGTTAGGCAGGCGCGAAGCTACCTGATGGGACTAGGTTGGATTCAGGCTGAACCCTCGACCCGCTTCTTTTAACAGAGATTTCAGTGGGAAGCCGAGCAGCGGAGACAGAATTAACCGTGGCACGTGCTTCGAGCCTGGCGACCCCTTAATTTAGGCGAGAGAGTCGGACGCAGATCCGTACCTTCCGATTGATAGCTATCTCGGCTTAAATGGTCGAAGTCGTTTAAGGAAAATTTGGCCCTAAAGGCGCTTCGGAGGGAGAGTTTGGTGTGCAAGGTATCCTACTTTTTCTTATAAAACTCTTTGGGGTTGGGTGGGGGCGAGCCACGAATGCTTTTCAAAAGTCACATCAACAATTCCCTGCCTAGGTTAGATGTGTGGCCGATCTTCTCCTGTTCCCCCTCCCCCCCAACTCGGTTTCTGGACTTTCTCGTTTGCTTTACTGCGCGGTTTATATTTGGCACATCCGGAGCCAAGAGTCTAGGGAGCTCTCAGCAAGAAAGCCAGTGCTGGGTTGATCTTGCACAATCCACCCATTGTTTAGGGCTCGAGGATCTTGGGCGGCGGTGGGGGCGGGGGCTTCTGGCTGAAGTGGTCAAGGCAGGAGCCTGTGGCGACGGCGCTCTGGGCTGGAAAAGCATTCAGGGCAACCCCAACTCGGGTTCTGCTGAGTTGGTACTTTGCTTTCCTGGAGCGAGCGAGCGAGCGGCCGTCGCCGCCGCCGCAGCTTTTCTCTGCAAAGAAAGAGTTCGCTTGGGACAGGGAAAGAATTTCAGTGCCATCCGAACGGGGTGACACGTTGGAAAAATGGGAGTCATGCTCCTTTTTCAAGGACCACAATTTTTTTATTTTCAGCACCACCAAAGGTGGACGTTGAAGTCTTTACTAAGAGTGCCATCTTGTGGCCAATCGACGAACTGTTCATGCGTGCTCCGGAGAAACACCGGAAGTGCATAGTAAAGGTCTTTGTTAGAGAGTTTCCTTATTAGGGATCTATAACATAGGTCAGCTTTGATCATTGTACAGATGTTCTATTTTGCCTGAATAACTGCATTAACTTTGCTTGCGGTACTGTCTAGTTAACGAAATCTGTTTTCTTTTAGGGGGCAGCAAGACAAAGAGAGACCTTGAGTAGGTAATTGGATAATGAATACAGATTGTCCTTGTTTAACAATGGCTTGAACTTATGGCAACATTGAGGAAAGTGACTTACAACTCGTCTGTGCACCCATGAACCCAACAGTATCTTTGCAATCATGTATAATCACAATTCAGGCACTTGACAACTGTTCCACATTTATGATGGCATTTGATTGTAAAGTGATCACCATTTGTCACTTTCCCAGTCAGCTTCCAACATGCAAAGCTAATAGGGAAGGTGGCAGGAGTTTACATGCCCCTGGTGATGTGATTTTTCACTTAATGATCGTGGGTAGTTTGCTTAACAACTGCAACAAGGATTGAAAGAATTGCTGTTGCTATTGGGATACTCAGATATTTTTTTTAATGACACTTCACTTAGCAATGGAATTGCTAGTCCCAATGTAGGGTCATAAAGTGAGGACTATCTGCAGCTAAAAAGTATGTATCTGTATTATTCTTTTCTCCACCTCCAAGTTAAGCACTTCATCTGCAAATTTACCATTGGTTGATCAAGGCTGGTTGATTACATGGATATCCTTCTCCCCAAATGGAAGAATTGGAATAAACACACATTTTGATTCTGTGATGATTAAGCAGGAACAAAACATGGTTACTTCCCAGAATTCAAAAGATGGACATAAAGCTGTTTAATAAAGGAGGAAAATTTGATTAGTGCCTTGCTATTTAATGCCAATCATGTTTTTACTCATGTATACTGTAAATCAGGGGTGCCAAACTCACAGTGTCACAGCGGTGTCACGTGATATATTGAAACTTTTCCCCCTTTGCTAAAAAGGGTGGAGGCATGGCCAGTGCATGACGCATCTGACCCGCAAGCCGTGAGTTTGACTGCCCTGCTGTAAATGAAGAAATAGCTTAGAAAGCTTAAGAATTTTTGGCATTTCTATGCTAAAATGTCCATCAGACAGGAAATTAAAACAATTTCTCAGCCCAGCTACTGCTTACACAGCAACTTATTTTTTATTTGTTTTTATTTATTTATTTATTCAAAGTATATATCCACCCATCTTGATAACAACTTAGGATGGTAAATGATGATAAAGATATGCATATACAATACATTCAGAAAAAATCAATTAAACCATATTGTATACATTGCTATGTTGCTGCATCCTCAGTTCTTCCTTAGTTGGTCTGACTCCTGATTTGCTCTTGGCTTGCTTTTCAATCTTGACTGCTGGGTTAACTGATATATTCTAGCTGCCAACTCACCTGAGATTGTTGCTCTTAACTCATCCTTGAGAAAAGGAAAATCTCTGTTTCAGTTGGATCCACATAACTGTGGTTGAAAACTGGTTTCTTGTTCTCAGTAGCCACTGCATTTTTAAATATTTTGGCTGATTTTTAGTTGCTTACCACAGATATCACTGCTGCTTCAACTTCACTGAACACTACAGTTGTGAATAGAAGGTTTGTGTGTGTGTGTGCCTGTGTATGTGAGAGAGAGAGTGACAGAGGGAGAGAGAGAGACAGTGGGGGAGAGAGAATGAAAGGGACAGACAGGAGAGAGACAGGAGAGAGAAAGAAGCAGAAAGGGGGAGAAAGTGTGGAGAGAGAGGAAGAGTCAGAGGGGGAGAAAAAGAGAGAGGGACAGATAGAATTATAAGACCTTTGCTTTCCAGATTCTATCCTGTCTGTTTGTCTGTTTTGATTATGGTAATTGGGACTGAAATTTCTGTTGCTAAGCAAAGCAAATTGTAAATCCAATGTCACATGACTATATTTCATAGGGAGAGCAATCATAGCAACTGCCTGCCATTTTCTGTGGATGTGGCTTGGTGGATGTGGCAGGGAAAGGATACTGCAAAATCCCCATTCCCTCCCCACTCCTGGGGGAAGGTTACTGTAAAATCCCATTCCCTCCCCATTCCAGTAACCTGCTTTCCAACTCTGTTCTCCTGTACAAGGCAACAAAAGAAGACCCAGCTGATCAGCTGGGACTCAATGGGAGACAGAGAATAGATGGGGGCAGGCCCAGTCAGAGGTGGTATTTGCCGATTCTCCAAACTACTCAAAATTTCCACTACCAGTTCTTCAGAAGGACCACGCATCCTTATTAGCCCATTCTTCTGTAATGTGCAGGAAAACCAATTAAACCATTCTTGAGAAGCGACTGTGCAGCCTTTTTAAAAGAGATAGAGAAGGTAGCTTCTTCAGTAGGTAGCTGGTTCCACTGTTGTACAATTCTTGCTATTATAATAAGGCTTTCTTTATATTTAAACCAAATCTAGACAGCTAAAAGTTATATCTGTCTGTTATTTCTGCCCTGGCTATGTTTTTGATTGCTGAATACCAGGTCTCCCCTGATCTCTTTTCTATAGGCTGAATATACCAAGTTTCTTTAGGCCTGCCTAATAAGAGTCCAGTATCATTTTTGTTGCAAGCATTCACCATCATAAAAGCCAGATAATAAATACCAGGTAATCATTCTCTCTCTTTCTATTAAGGATTCTTTAAAAAAAGTGACAGGAAACAGAAGCAAAGTGAAACCTACAAGCTTTGTATACAAAGGACTACTTTTCCACAGTGATTTACTGTGTACATGACATCTATGACTTAGTATGCATATTTGTATGATAGTGATGATAATATAGAGACATCATTTAGATAATGATGTCATGCAGATGATATAGAATGATAAATGTAGATAGAACATTTACAGAATCTGCATTGCACAAATGTGATACAGGTAGTCCTCGACTTACAAAACTTTATTTAGTGACCGTTCAAAGTTACAAGGGGACTGGAAAAAAGTGATTTATGACCATTTTAATGACATTGTATTGATCATTGCAGCATCCCCATGGTCACATGATAAAAAGTCAGACTTTGGCAATTGCCTCATATTTGCAGTATTCCAGGGTCATTTGATCAGCTTTTGTGACCTTCTGGCAAGCAAAGTCAATGGGGAAGCCAGATTCACTTAAATAACTGTGTAATCAACTTAACAACCACAGTGATTCACTTAGCAACTATGGCAAGAAATAGGACAGAAATAGGACAAAAACCCTCACTTAACAATTGTCTCACTTAGCAACATAAATGTTGGACTCAGTTGGGACTACCTCTGCCTGAATGATGCAGATTTGTGTTTAATGGACATTTGTGAGCTATCAGATCAAAGGAGGTCTCCCTATATGTGGTTTTTATTTCAAATACATATAATCATCCAGGGCAGCTTTTCTCAAATTTTGACAACTTTAAGATACATGGACTTCAACTCCCAGATTTCCCTAGCCAGCATAAAACAATAGGCTTCTACTGAATCCTGGCAAAACAGTGGCTTTAGGTATGTGGTGCCTCGGGATCCAGGACTTTATCAGCTTCAGTTCTGGTTGGGGTTGCACTACCCCACACAGACCCTGTGCGCAGCTTGGGGGTTCTCTTGGATTCTTGATTCTTACTTAAATAACAGTTGGCAGTTGTGGCTAGGGGACAACTTCATAACTTCATGTTATATACTAGTGGTGCCCTTTCCTGAATTCTGCACTCTGTCACTTAGGCCCTGCTCTTCTTTCACCTGGATATTACAATGTGCTCCATCAGGGGTGGCTCTTAAAGAGTATTTGGAAGCTACAGTTGGCACAGAATACAGCTAATGGGTAGTCCTTCAGAGAGGGGATGGGATTCAAATTTCTATTACTACTGGTTCTATGGGTGTGTCCTGGTGGGCGTGTCATGGTAGGCGTGGCAGGGGAAGGATTTTACAAAATCTCCATTCCCTCCCCATTCTTGGGGGAAGGATATTGCAAAATCCCATGCCCTCCCAACCCTACTAACCTGCTTTCCAGGTCCGTTCTCCTGTGCAGGGCAACCAAAGAAGACCCAGCCAATCAGCTGGGACTTGGGAGGCAGAGAATAGATGAGGGTGGGGCCAGTCAAACGTGGTATTTGCCAGTTCTCCAAACTATTCAAAATTTCCACTACCGGTTCTCCAGAATTGGTCAGAACCTGCTGAATACCACCTCTGGTGTGACTGTGGCAATGCCAGGAGGGCAGCATAAGTGCAATCAAACTGATGTCTACCTGCCTACTTGTGACCTGCACTTGTCCTGCCACCTGGGGACTCCTCAAGAGACAAAGTGATAGGAACAAGAAAAAACTTTCCAGAATGATTTGCAAACTTTTCTGCTGCCTTTCCCATTGATGCTGCTTATGCTTGTGCACATGACTACAAGATGCTACAAACTTTAATAAGTCATGTGCCTGCTGGTTTGCTGGGAGGGCTGCAACTTTGATGCAGTTGTTCAACACTGTCATAACTGTATTGTTATCCTGCCAGATCTTTTGAATTTAAGAGCATCAGGTTTCATTGAATCATAAAACTGTGGAGGTGGAAGGGACCACAAGTCCTAATTAGTCCATTCTGCTTCAGAGCCTTACAGTGGCCCATGTAATACCACTGTGGAGGGAGCTGCACTGATTGCTTCTGGGTCCAATTCAGGTATTGGTTACTACCTTTAAAAACTTTTATGGCAGGGTTCAGGTTACCTGGTGAACTGTCTTATGCCAACGGGAAGCCACCTCCCCGCCCCTCCATGCTGACAGAAAGGGTGTTCTGCAGACTTAGTCAAGGAATTCCAGCTGGTGGGGTCCAGACAAAGAGCCTTTCCTGCTATGGTTCCCCATCTTTGAACATCTGCCCCTCAAGATGAGATCTGCCCCAATCCCTTTTGGCCTTCCAAAAGAGCCTGAAAACTGTTTCTGCCAATTGGGCTGGGCCCCTCAATGGAGGAGTATCATATTGGAGGGGATTAATGAACTGAGGGAAGATTGTACTTCTACCTTGTTTGTACCTTGTTCTTTCCTTTGCCACCTTTGTCAATTGTAATTGGGGGTGGGATTCATATGTTTAACAACCATTTCTGTGGGCATGACTTAGGTGGTGGGCATGTCTTGGTGGTCATGTTATTGGCTGGGCGTGGCCAACTCAATATCACTCACATCGAGGCACGCATCTCCTCACCTGGCCTCTCATGACTGTGGGGATGCTGCAACAGTCGTAAGTGTGAAAAATTCAGTCACTTTTTTCAGTGCCATTGTAACTTTAAGTGGTCACTCCACACAAGCAAAGTACCAGCAAAGGAGGGGGAAAAAACTCCAGAGAAGTTCCTGAGACAGGAAGTCTAGTCCTGCCAAGAATGTAATAAGGGTTAATGGAGAGGCAGTTTCTATAAGCAACACCAGAGTGTTTCCTTCCTGCCTTCCTTACAGGATTAGGCCAGTAATTTCTTCTCTCCAAACTGCTTAGAATGTTAACAACAGGTTCTAGTGAATAGGTATGAACTGGTAGAATCCCACCCCTGATTGTAATGTTAATATTTATTAATGTTTTATCTCACTTTTACTTTGTTATAAATCACCTAGAATCGCCCATAGGTAAGATGGGCAGCAAATACATTTAATAAATAAAAACATAGACAAACACTGTTTCAGAGGCTTATTCATTAAATTAACTACTTCTTAATAAAGAATATGCAGCATGAAATGCAGGAACAACTACAAGCAGTCCATGATCTACAATAGTTCATTCAGTGACCATTCAAAATTACAACAGCACTGCACTGAAAAAAGCGACTTATGACTGTTTTTCAGACTTACAACCATTGCAGCATCCCTACAGTCATGTGATCAAAATTCAGATGCTTGGCAACGGACTCATACTTATGACGGTTGCAGTCTCCTGGGGTCATGTGATCACTTTTTGCAACCTTCTGACAAACAAAGTCAATAAGGAAGTCTGATTCACTGAACGATCGTGTTATTAATTTAACATCTGCAGGAATTTACTGAACTACTGTGGCAAAACAGGTCATAAAATGAGGCAAAATTCACTTAACAACTGTCTCATTTAGCAACATAAATGTTGGGTTCAATTGTGGTTGTAAATCAAGATTATGTATACTGTTGAAAGAATGAATGATTCTTAACGAATGTATCTTTTCTTTATTTATACTGAGAGTATTTACACCAAGACAAATTCCTTGTGTGTCCAATCACACTTGGCCAATAAAGTATTCTATTCTATTCTATTCAATTCTATTCTATTCTACGAAGTAGAGCATTTAATTTGACATTCAATCAGAATATATGTCTGTGTCCCACAAAGGTTAGGTTTCTGCCACACTTGTTTGTCTACATTTGTTTTCAGAAAGTGATTCTAGAACATGCAAAGGTATCTCTGCAACTCTGAGCATCTGCACCTTAATAGGGAGTTGCAGACAAGTGGATATTTTCACTCCAGCATACTCCAATCACTTTTTAAGAATAACACATGAAGAGCTGCACAGCTTTAAAATCTCAGGAGTGGGAAAATGTTAACCTTATAGGAACTCGGCTGTGGAATGCATTTTGGAGGAAATGCACATGTCCTACACTCATTCATCTTCTTCTTTATTAAAAGTTTAGACTTTCCATCCCCCTCCCACAAGGAGACTCTGTACGGTTTACTAATAGAATAACAGAGTTGGAAGGGATCTGGGAGGTCATTTAGTCCAGTGGTTGCCAATCAGTGGGCCACAGAGAAATATCAGCCCAATGTACCCCCCAAAGCGATTAATTCAGGCTGCATGGGAACACAAGGCTTGTGCCACTTACATTATGAACAACATGAGATAGAGAAGGGAGGGGGAAAGGGATAACTTGTCCCACTCACCCCATGTGCCTTACCTGACCACCAGGCTGCTTCTTTCCACTTCTTTCTTTTGCTTTTGGCTGCACGCAAGGAAAGCAGCAAAAGTCTTTCTTTCTTTCCCCTAAACTCTGCCAGAAATGAGTCTTTGGTACCTTGCAAGGCATCCTGCTCCAAGAGGCTGCACCAGCGCAACAAGTCTCACAAAGACTCATTTCTGGCAGAATTTGGGGGAGGAAAAAAAAAGAGTTCTGCTGCTTCTGCTGCTTTCCTTGCATGAAGCCAAAAGTCTCTCTCTCTCTCTCTTTCTCTCTCTCTCTCTCCCTCTGAGAATGAAGCTGGAGGTGGTATCCTGCGATCCCAAATAAAGAATGATCAATTGATAGGAAAATGGAGTAGGGAATTTTCTTGCAGACTCTTTTGGGGATTTTCCCAGGTTCTCTGGTATGCAGGATTTAAAATTATGAGTTTGGAGGTCCTTGAGATCCAAAAGGTTGGCGACCTCTGATTTAGTCCACCTCTTTCATAGGCTAAATTGATATTTTCATAAATTTTAATTTATGTTTTGTTATACATTTTTATTTTCATTTTTATTTTATTTTATTTCATTTTATTTTGTTACATACATTTTATTTTCACTTCATATTTTTCATTTTAATTAATTGCTAGCACTTTTGTGCTCTGATTGGCAAACTCAAATAAATAAATATCAAACTCTGAATATGTCTAATAGTACCTTATCAGGCTAATTTCTAATATTTGGCTATCATAGATTAACATAGCTCTGCTACAATGTTTCATAAGGTGTAACTTTAGATTATGTTAATAGCTGTGACTGCACTACTAAAATTACTTTTTTTTTTCTTTAGAGAGATCAGCAGTATACTCACAATAGCTGAATCTTCTTCAAATTTTCTCAAAGATTGAAAGATGTCCCTTTCCCCCTCAATCTTAGGTAAAAGCAATGCAATTAGACATAATTGAAATGCAATTTTTCAGGAAAACTCAGAGTTTGTAGGAGGTCTTTGTATAAACAATCAGTATTTGGATTGGTGAGTTTCGGGTTATCTGATATGAGCTAATATATTTGGCTATTAAGATTTTGTCTCCGTTTATTTTAATCTGGGGTTTTATAAACAATAAATTATCAATCAATTGGTTAAGATCATAGTATGACATAAACCCTCAGCATCTTCTTTCCAATAGAATCATAACTAAATACTGTGTTTCTTTTAAACATTTCACCATTGACAAACCAATGTATGTGTGTGAAACAGGGAACATAGATACACATTTAGAAAAGCATATAAAAATAAATAAACAAACAAACATTAGAGTTATATAAATAGCTGATTCAGAGATTAATGCAATTTAGTCAGGTACTGGGTTTAATTCTGTGAGATGATTAGAACATTTGAATTGGTGAAGCCAACAGGATACCTCAGAATCAATTCAGGCAATATTGTGTTTGCATAGATACTATTTTCTCCTAATCAAATCCAAACAGAACAGAACCAATTCAATTCAAATGTTCAAACTGGATTGGACCTATTTTCCAAATCAAATTGATATTTAGATCAAAGTACATGATTTATATTGGGCCTCATAGATCATGTAAATACAAAAATATAGACTCATATCCTATGCTTGGATCATAAATGATACAATTGATTTACTGCTGAAAATTGGTCAGATTGTAAATGGGAAAATATGGTTCAGCACATATGGGAGAATAGTGGAAGAACAGGGCTGGATCAAAGCAGCATAACAGCAAGTACGTTTATGAGAATATAGATTTTAAAAAATCAGGATGGTCACCATAATATTGTTATGAAAAGCCCTGTTTCTTTTTTTATTTGCATCACATATACAGGACACATAAAAAAGAAGTGAGGCTTCAATTATATAATTCCAGATGCTTTAATTTTTGACACATACCCACAACCAATGGATACCCCTTATAGCAGTCATTCTGTGTGCTGTCCAGCCAGTGTATGGGAATTGGATAGTTAGATAGCAATTGTGAGCTGTCCCCTTAAGGGACTGCATCATGGTAAATGTAGTTAAGGTATCCTGGGAAATGTAGTCCATGTCACGTTACTACATCTATAATCCTGATTGGTCACTAAATTGACCCTCGAGGGGTTGGGGGAGTTTTTCCTTACTCTTGGCTGAACTCACGGACTCTTGGTAACTGTTTTACTTCTATCACTACAACATCAGGGAAAAAGGATAGAAAATAAATCATCTTTTTACCTACAAGACAGATATGCAAAGGATTGGTCATCAAAGAAGAACTTCATCACAAATGTGAGTTATGAGGATAACTGATGAACTAATAAAAGTACTTTGTTATGGATGTTTTGTTGAGTTTATCTATCTGCATCTGTACAGAAGACAAATCTACCACTGTACAGAATACAGAACATTCTGGTCTCCAAGACACCAAATCAAAATCTAAGTCTTCACCAGGATATGAAGTAGGCCTCTATTACCTGCATTCTCCAGCAGTTAACATCGAGAGGCATATTTGATTGGGCCCCAGAGATACTATTGAATTAACATAATTGGTAAGTATTAATAGTGTGACCCTACATGCATTTACTTACCTTATTTAAAGCTATCACTGTAACTTATAATAATTAATTCCATAATGCTGTGCGAAAAAGTCCTCTCTTTTATCTCTGGAGACTCAGCTAATATTCAGCTTCATTTATTTTAGAAAAAGTTGGAACTTGATTTTGTATTACTTCAGTCATTTATAATGCTATTATTAATTCGTAAGATTTAAGCAAGAAAATATATTTAGAGAATGGTTTAAAATGTGAATAGGAAGTTTAGAACTAGCAGAAAAAGACATCAGATTCCACCCATACATTTGAGTTTTTCCTAGCAATTAAATTATAAAGTAGCACTATCTATGCATGGTCAAAATGTAGTTTAATTGTTGAATATATCCAGTATGTGTTTTGGTAAACTTGCTGATTTTTCTGCCATTCCTGCTAAAAACTCTTCATGGTCAAAGGTACAACATAGTGGATGGAAGTTATAATTATGTCACAAAATACAATGATGTAATTTCTCATTATACTTAAAACTAAAAGAAGAGAAAACTAGAAAGTAAACAATTAGGAGACATTGATTGGTGCCTTATGTGTTTTTCCTTATGTTCTGAGATTTATTTATATAAAAATAATACAATGGTAATAACTGATCATCATTTTGGAATGGCTATAGAAAATTCTGATACAAAATGTATAGCTCCGCTGGCATGCTTCATGGTTGCAATTTAGCTGGAGATCTTGTTCGTAATAGCAACTGGGGAAATGTGAGGCAAAGAGTCCTTTCGAAGTTCACTTCACTCTGATTTCTTTACCAATGGCATTCCAAAAGCTGAAGAACAAAGCAGAATGTATGTATGTATTGAGCTGGTGAACATGGCCTCTTGATATTTTAGTGCTGAATGGCTGTATTGTAACTTGGGGAATGAAAAAATAAATAAAAAGTTTTTGCAGCCTGGTTGTCATATTTATGGATATGTGCAGTTATATTTGAGGCAAAAATGTGAGGGAATATGAACTTCATGTCATTTTTGCAAGAATATAATGTTTTTACAAAGTCCCAACATGCAGAATTTGATAAAGAGGCTTCTATACAGTGGTATCTGGAAATATAGAAGTCTCTCCCAGCTTCATTCAGAAGATTCTTCAAAATATTGGCCTTCATATCTACTTCTAGGCTAGTTAGATGAGGATAATGACACTTTGCTTCCGATGATAGATTTGGATTTTAAATAAACTGGCAGCTTTTTAATGATCAAGGGAAATCATTTGGTCTTCTGGATCTAATTTCAGAATCCTATTTCATTAGTAATATTTTAGCTCTGAAAACAAGTTTTGGTAAGAATTTTGTACAGTACTTTACCTCAGCAAACAAGACAACTGGGCCTGTATCAAAAATCAAGAATCATAAACATCAATGTGATTATTCATTTCCTGTAAAGACTTTCATGCCATACCTCATTCACACATTACTACTACTTTATTAGGGTTGTAAAAATCCAAAAAAATCCAAAATCCAAACTTTAGAGAGCAGCAACATAATTATTCTGTGTCTTTTTGTTGCAATATTAAGTGACCTTAAGAGTTTTGTAGCCCAGATACTATAGCCCTGCATTACATATTTTATTCAGTAAAGCCCTATTCAGCAGTCACATTCAGTGAACTAGAAATAGGTTGGATTTTGTAACAAATATGCAAAAAACCAACATGAACTAAAGTTTAACAAAAATTAAGCTTGGAACATGGTACAAGTGCATCTGCTAAATTTACTCCTAATCTGATTAAGCATTTAGTGTAAAGCAGCCGGTATAAGGTTTGATTCCTACAACTTATGGATATGTCATCTCAGAAATGTATTAAGAAGAACTCAGACAATACTAAAGATGACATGATAGTAGCGTTCAATATGTGAGAGGCTGTCACAAAGAAGAGGGGGAGGGAGACAACTTATTCTCCAAAGCCACTGAGGGCAAGCCAAAAGTAAGACAAAGATGGAGACTTTTCAAAGAGAGATCCAACCTAGAACTAAGGAGAAATTGCCTTACAGTGAGAATACATTATCCTGTAATCTGTCAATACAGATGGATTTTTTCTTCTTCCCAGTGACAACTGGTTGTAACACTGAGCCTGGGAATACAGAATTGTATCACGAGGATAGAGTTTCCCTGGGCCCATGTTTTTACAAGTTCTGCACAAGGAAGAGGGACAAACTATATATTGAAGCATTGAACCATATATTGACTGTTCCAGTATGTGTTGTCATCCATGAAACAAAGCAGCATGGGGGAAACTCTCTCAGCAAATAGTATCATGTATTTTATTCAATGTACCATAGTAATGTATTTTTAGTTATCCAGCGTTAATTATTACAGAGCAGATGGGGTACATTTTGGGATTATATGATCCCTTTCTACTATGAAACTTACTGGGTGGCCTTGAGAAAATCATTTTTTTTTTCTGCCTGACCTACTATGAAGTGAGGGGTGGGGAAAACAGACCAAATCTGAACTGTAATATCATTTTAGACCAGCCGACCTCAACATTCTCCAGATGTGCAGGAGAATAGCTCCCAAGATTTCTAGGCAGTATGGGCCAATGAACTTCTGACCAAGAGATGGTAGTTAGGATCCCCCATATCCAGGATAAACTAGTCTGAGGGAGGTGACATGGTTGATTAAAAGATAGAGGAGAAATATTCCAGAATCAAAATTGTGCCAAGATGTCTGTAAAGTCATGGTGCCATAATGCTGCATCTTCACCTTCTAATTTAGAGAAGCATGATGGGCAGAATTTGATTTCTTAGGTAAAATTGTCAAAAGTATTCATATTTTTGTTACCATGTGCCAAAAGTATGACTAAAACTTTCGAACCTGAAGCCAAGGGAGGAAGACTTTCTTGACATTTAGGAAGCATATGCCTAAAGATCTGGATTCAGAAACCTAGCCTGAACATCTTCTTCAGTGGTGATGTTCAATCTATTTTTGTACTTTTCAGCATGGTTTTGCTTTGACTCTCCTGAGGTTATATGGGCGGTTACAATACTGGCAGAGTTACACAAATACTGTGTTCATAGCTCAGCAATCTTTGGATCCACATTTGGAGTTCAAGGTGGGTGGCATGTCAGCAGATGCCAATAGAGAGGCTACAGCAAGGTTGCTACAGAGACTTGGTGACTCAGTATAGACCCTATGCAAACTCTCAATTAAAGGGCCAGAAGTCTTTTCTAATTACTAAAAAATGATGGGCAAATCTCAGTTCAAGGCAATTACACTAATGACTATTTTTATCTACAACTCATCATCCACAATATTCAGAAATGAATGGCAACCAAAGATGCCTCATGTATATAGGATTTTTTTTTTTTTTAAAAAAGAGTATTTTATTTCTTGTAAAATTGCAGAACTGTAGCTGCACATAATACAAAGATTAATATGATCTGAAGAAAAACCAGAGTATAAATGGAAGGAGGAAATCCATGAGCAGGATAAGATGAAATGAAATATCATTTCCTGACTGTACTGATTACAAATATCCTTTCAAATCTTAGGATATGGCTTTCCAATAACTCAAAAATTGGTTCAAAATGGCTGTTTTTCAGACTGCCGTTTCTCCATCCTTTCCTTCAAATAAGGTGAGATAGAGATTCTAGAAGACAATAACAATAGCACTTAGACTTATATAAGGCTTCACATCATTTTTACAGCCCTCTCTAAGTGGTTTACAGAATCAGCATATTGCTCCCAACAATCTGGGTCCTCATTTTATCAACCTGTGAAGGATGGAAGGCTGAATCAAACTTGAGCAGGTTAGGATCAAACTCCTGGAAGTGGACAGTTTGCCTGCAACACTACATTCTAACCAGAGGTGGTATGTATGTATGTATGTATGTATGTATGTATGTATGTATGTATTGTCAATTGGTTACAAGATAATAGGTATAAGTAAAAACATAGTTATGAATACATGGATACATATAAGAAAAATAAAAAAATAGAAAAGAAACAATAGGACAGGGACAGTAGGCACGTTGGTGTGCTTATGCATGTCATAATGTATTTAGCATTATGTATTCAGCAGGTTCTGACCAGTTCTGGAGAACTGGTAGTGGAAAATTTGAGTAGTTTGGAGAACCGGCAAATACCACCTCTGACTGGAGATTTTACAGTATCCTTCCCCTGCCACGCCTACCAAGCCACGCCCACAGAACTGGTAGTAAAATTTTTTGAATCCCACTACTGATTCTAACTAGTGCACCACCACGGAAACAAGTCCCTCCCATTTCCTTCCTTAAATGATCTCCCATTCCTGGTTTCAAATTGCACTGCTAAAATAAGCCCACTCTCCCAAGAAATTTTAGTGACATGATTTCAGGATGTGTTTATTCAGTATTTTAAGAAATTTCAATAATGTAAATGGAAGCATATTTCATTTTAGAGGCCTCTGGCTCCCATTTCATCCCATCCTTTAAAAACCCACAAAATAGTGGTGGTAGTATTGGAATAAAGAAATACAGATGGCTTCTTTTTATTGAGTTGATTGATTCATCTAACTTTATCTCACTTTACCTTTCAAGAATTTTTCACAGACTTACATGTTTTAGGAAATGATACTGGGCTCTTTTACAAGCAGTGTATGTAATCTACCATTAGGGTTATTTTCCATTTTGGGAGTTGGCAACAGGCTGGTATATAGGTTCACTCATCTAGATCCCATCTCTGCCTATTTTGGGGCCTCGCATGTCTTTGCTGCAAGTGGCTAAACTAGCAAGTTACTCAAAGTGAATGAAATCTATAATATTAATAAAAGATCTTACCATCAGTCTTCCTTTAAAGATCCTCCAGATGTATTGCTTCAATTCCCACATTGCCCAACCTATCTGATCTACAATCATGCTGGTTTATAGATTATGGGAATTGTATGACACATCCGAAGAATACCAGGTTGTCAACAGTTTCTTAATTATGGCATAAGGAGATCAGGCAGAGGTTTTTAAGCAATGTAAAACAATGCTAAAGAGCATTTAGGGAGCTTCAGTAAAAAGGGATGAAATAAGATTGGGAAGGCTTATTAACTTCAAATGGCAGCCATAGCTATGGAAGTTTAATGGACAAGTGACTATTTTCCCATCTAACCTATCTTATAAGGTTATGTATTGGTACATAGCTAGGAGTATCTGTAGAAAGGTAAAAAAAAGTCAAGATGATGGCCACAACCATGCAAATGAAGGCCTACTGCTAAATTATGTGCATCACAATGAGGCTTTGATTCAGAGGTGGTATTCAGCAGGTTCTGACCAGTTCTGGAGAACCTGTAGAGAAAATTTTGAGAAGTTTGGAGAACCGGCAAATACCATCTCTGACTGGAGATTTTACAGTATCCTTCCCCTGCCATACCCACCAAACCACGCCCATGGAACCGGTAGTTAAAAAATTTGAATCCCACTACTGCTTTGATTGTATGGTTGTGGCCACAAGCTTGTTTTTTTTAAATTTTCCTGCTCGCTCACCCAATACTTGGCTTTGAGTTCCTGGAAAGAAAGCAAGGTAAAAATCTAAAGGCTTTTAAAAAATATAATGGAAGTATTAGCAACCTTTAACTTGACCATTATTAATGATCTTATTTCCATTTATGTATTTTTTTCTGATTGTTATATTAAAAGGAAGAAGGAAAAGAGTATGACCTATGTTAGACAACTTCTTTGAAAGCAAAAAAACCCTGAACTTTTCCAGTTCCTTTTTGCCATAAATCTGATTGCCAAAACTGAAGCCGCCACACAGAGAGGTAAGGAAAACATAAAAATTTAGAAATGGGGAAAAAAGTAAACAAAATAATAGTACAGTTCTTTACTGGGAGCAGTGATCCTGCCAAAGCAGTCCCATAACTTGCAGTTAACCATCTCTCACTGAATGTGCGTTTAATTAAAACAAGAAACCAGGCAATGAGCTTTCTTTTAATTTTGTTAAATGCAGGTTACTTCTGAATTTAATTTAAAGTCAGCCTTCTAGGCTAAAACCCTGTAACTAAAAGCAATCAAAACTTTTATTCCATGAGTGCTTCACCTGGAAGTTAATCCTGATTTATATAGAGGGGCTTCATTTCTGAATAAACATGAATAAGGAAGCCTTCCCTTCCCTTGTGGTTCCCCCATGTCCTGGACTACACTTTCCTTAAATGATAACAATGATGGGGAGTAATGGGAACTGTAGTCCTACTCTTCTGGCCTGCTGCTGGTTAAGGAAAATTGGGATTTCCCCATCTAAAGCAAACAGAGATGGGTTAACTGAGGTGAGAGGGATTGGATTTTGAAATCAAGATGTCCTCAGTGTAAGAAGGATAAAAGAAAATACTTGGGCCTTGAGGAGAACTACATATTGAAGGTAAGTATATCTTTTTTCAGATTATTTGCTTACTGCATTTTGCTTAGTTCTTCCTTTTTAAAATTTCAGTTTTCCCATTTCTTTACTACTACACAATTCTCAATGAAGACTCTGTACTTGTTGAAGATGCTTAATACTAACTAAGCCACTGGGGAAATGTTCTCTCTGAAGAGTTTATTCATTATCCTGAATAAGACTTAAACTTATAGTAAATAAACCATCAAGCTAACACTTCCTGGTTCTGATGAACAAAACTGTTTTTAATACATTTTTCAAACTGAGATCAGTATTAACATATAATAGAGGCCATCCAAGAAACTTATTGCTAGAGATCAAATATGCAGCATTCCTATTTTAATTTAATAGACAGAGCAAACCCAGTCCACCAAACCATGCTAGTCAGTGGCGGGAATCAATTTGTTTTACTGCCGGTTTTGTGGGAGTGGCTTGGTGGGCATGGAAGGGGAAGGATACTTAAAATCTCCAGTCAGAGGTGGTTCTCCAAACTACTCAAAATTTCCACTATTGGTTCTCCAGAACTGATCAGAACCTGCTGAATATCACCCCTGATGCTAGTCCTTTAGTTTTCTCTATCCATAGGATGAAAGTGAAAGTGATATACACGTTCACGCACACGCACACACACACACACACAACTGAAGAGCAGAAATAAATAGTTGCTAAAATAAGGAAACATGTTGAGAATTAATTCTGAATATTAGCCATGCTTTCTTAGTTAATACGGTTGGTCGTACAGCAACATTTAATAGGCTATATTTCTTCACTTGAGGTTTCTATATAGTTTGGCCAGCATGACATTCTGTCTGTTTGACCATCCATTTATCTCTTCATCTGCATTTATTCTGAAAAGAAAAATAACAAAATACATATCTTTTTAAAGACTATATAATAATACTATATGCACTATGGTTGACAAAACTTATGTAATAATAAACAAGTTAGCCATCAAGGTTCCTTGTTATTTTTTTTTCTGTTAAAGACTACCAGGGCAACAGCTCTGAAGCAGTACTATAAGGACAATTTGATCAGAGGTGGTATTCAGCAGGTTCTGACCAGTTCTGGAGAACCAGTAGTGGAAATTTTGAGTAGTTTGGCAAACCGGCAAATACCAACTCTGACTGGAGATTTTACAGTGTCCTTCCCCTGCCACGCCCACCAAGCCATGCCCACAGAACCCATAGTAAAAAAAAAAAAGCTGAATCCCACCACTGAGTTTGATCCTATCTACTATTTGTAGGAAGAATTTGAGGAATAATTGAAGACACTTCACTTTGCCTGGTGTCTCTTATTTTAATATTTTCTAAAGAATATTGGAGACTTGTACCTCAAGGGCATGTCAGTACTTTCATGTACCCTTTAAATGGGATTATAGTTTACTGTCTTGCAAGGTAGTTTCTGGATTAGCTTGCACTGAATAGTATGATTGTGCTTGGGATAAAACTGGGATTGGTTGTGCTTCTGGCACAATGTCCAAAATACACCCAAACTGTCCACTACTGTTTTTACTGTTAGCAGGGAATATTGAATGTGACATGGGTTCAACTAAGATTGGTAATCTAATTTACATTTCCTCTTTCTCAGGCAAGTTGGCAAGCATGTTCTGAAGAGTAAAGGGCTAAAAGAGTAAAGCACAGCCTGTAGAATGCCAACAATACCAATCCAGTCTAGAATTTCTAGGGCCAAATACATGTCAAGGTGCCTTCCTACTCTCTAGATGCCAAATGTGAAGGGTGAAAATCCCCAGGCTATGGAAAACCAACTCTGCATGTTGGCCTCACTAGCCTCTCTTTTAACTTGATTTGTCTCTTATCTACTCAGGAATCAATTGTTCTTTAATTGAGATGTCATCTCTGCATGAAGGCAATGCTTTTAATGCCTACTCTGTTGGATAATTGGCCAGTGAGTTTATTGCCCTCCATTTCAAAATATGGCTTGTCTTCTACATGGGAATAAGTCTAATTTATATTTGAACTTGTTTTCTGTTAATGTTTGAAATAGCATTGTCCTTCATGCTATCAGTTGGATGGATTGTTAAGAAAGCAAGAAAAAAAGTTCTTAGTTAAGAACTAGTTTCTGAATCCAATCAGCCATGGAGAGTGAAATGCCTCTTAAAGCTCACTACCTGGCATTTAATAGCACTTATAGCAATAACAAATATACTTATATACTGCTTCCGTGCTTTACAGTCCTCTCTAAGTGGTTTATAGAGTCAGCATATTGCCCCCAAAAATCTGGCTCCACATTTTACCCACCTTGGAAGGATGGAAGGCTGAGTCAACCTTGAGCCTAGTGAGATTTGAACTGCCAAATTGTAGACAGCTGGCAATCAGCAGAAGTAGTCTGCAGTACTACATTCTAACCACTGCACCATCATGGCTCATAGGTGAGTAATGGTCTAATTCTCAAAGTTCAAGAGGTGGTCCATTGATTCTTGCTAAGCATAATCAGAATATGAAAAGCAACCCCTACCAACATTTTTCTCAAAAAAAAGGTGGGGGAGGGAAAAAGCTTAGATCAATGATGTATTGTATGTTTTGGATGCAGAAGATTTGAGGTTTAATTCCAAGCATTGCCAAATAAACCTGGGAAATTCCCTGCTTAAAATCTTGAGGAACTTCTGCTGGTCATGACACAGTATTCTGCTAGATGGTTTGATTTGGAAGACGGCAGCTTCCTGTGTTCCAGTATTGCTTGTTTATGTATACAAGCACCATCTGTTTGTGAATAACTTGAATTATCTGCCAATAAGGGAAAATGTATCTGATTCAAACAAAAGCTTCAGGGAAACAAACCAGTTACTTGTACTTTGAACTTTGCTTGACATTATGTGTCCTTGGCAGTAACAGGATTCAGACACACAACTATAAAGGTCTTTCAGAGGAAAAGGTAAATTTCCAACAGCCTCTGGAAATAAAGAGCTTCTTTTTCCTTTCAAACAAATCTATGCAACTGATCAAATACAGGGACTTAAAACATATTTTCAATCAACGTAAAACTAGTTTGGAGAGAACTAGTTATAGGCAGTACTTGTTTGGCATCATGCTGAAATGGACTCTGTGTTGCAACTTTGTGTGATACATCCGTCTTGAAATAGGATCCCATCATCTCCAACAGAAAAAAAGTACTTCATGATATCTAACAATATAAATATCAAGTTCTTCCACATTGCTTTTTTATTACTTGTGCAGTGCTATGCTTTTTTCCTGTCAAAGTAATAAGCTGTATCCACTAAAATGCATGATGGAATAACATGGCAAAAGATGTGCCCTGATCTTGCAACAATGGAAATGAATGAAGGCCAGCCCAAGGTATTTGGTGTATGAGGTTAAAGACAAAATAACACTGCTTTCCATTATATTTACAGAAGCCAACTGGACTGTTTCTTGAATTTTGCTTCAGTATTACACAACAGTAAGGCCCTATCCTGGCAGCATCAGCTAACTGATGATTGCAAGAGAATGTGTGTCATATCATTGTGTCCAAGAGATAGGAAATGCTAACTAGTGTTACTTTCCAGCATTTGCCCTTTGAATCAGTTGCTTTACTGCCCAGTAACATAATCAATTCTGCCATTAGTAAAAAATCTGCTAATATAAAGTGCCCTCCCCAAAAAACTCATGGTTCCTCCACGTGAGATATTTTTGCTGATGTAACATTGGTACTGACTGAGCTTGAATATTTTCACAGTATTAGTATTCTCTGCAATCAATTAGCTTAACTTCCACCATTAGTTTTGCAATATTGATGTTGGAACTGAAATATGGGTTGCTTCTCATCAGCAAGAATTCTTCATTTCATCCCATCTCCCTGCTGTGAAGGCAGCTACTTTGATATGCTACCATGCTTTTTAAAAATGGTTTCTTAATTTTGCTTTTTAAATTAAATAACCCCTTTGTTTCTTCTTCCTTAAAAAAATAGCACAACAAAGTGGATCTATGACAAACTTGTCATGGACAACTCACTGTGGGATAAGAGTTATATTCATATTCACACCGGATAAGTTATCTAAGATGTATAAAACTATGTCAAATGAATGTAAAAGTAAAGAGGGGACTTTTAACCATCTATGATGGACATGAGATAAAGCAAAAAAAAAGGAGTATGATTCATATTTTAATACAGAAAATTGTGAAAATGGAGATAAAAATGAAACCAGCACTTTTCCTCTTGGGCATAATAGAAAAAAAACTGGACAAAACATTTGGAACTTTATTATATATGTTGACTGCAGCAAATTGATAGAGTTGGCTGAAATGGCAAAATTGACCACTTTGATTAAAGAAAAGAACATAAGTATTTTTGTTTCCACATAGAGTTCATGGCTTCTGAACTTTGTGCTTGATGTGGAAAAGAATGAAACTCTGACTTTCAATTTTACCGATTAGTCTGATAGATCTTTATAGAAATGGCTTAAATTGAATTGTTGTATTGTCCTACAGTGAATTGTGTTGCCACAAGTTGGCTATAGCAAGTTGCCTGAATAGGCCATGCCAAGGGGGTTGAGGTGAGTTGGCCCCTTCTGCAATAAAGCATTGATATGAAACTAGGGCACTTCTGCATGCCAAACTTGGCATTCTTTTGTTGGTCAACTGAAAGGATTGGTGGTTGATTTAAGGGAAGGAATGATCACTGCAAAAAAAAATGAAGAAAGATGCTTCAGCAATTTTGCGGATTTCAGGGAGTTAGAATACTTCTTTGGGAGTGTCCCCTAACCAATAAGGCTTAGAAACGTAACTTTTGGCATAGGATGACAAATTACTATGTAAATTTAGGATTCATTTCTGGGAAAATGTATTAAGTATGCCATATTGAACTCCTGGAGGAAAGGTAAAATGTAAACCCACAAAAAAAAAAAATCAAGAGAAATAAATAAATAAATAACAAAATATATGCTGAGCAAAAAACTGAATATATTTTATTTCAGTCATCTGCTTTTCAGCATTATACTTAGGCTTGCTGACTCTCAAAATATGTGTGAGTTGGTAAAGAAATGACTCAAAAAGTATTTAAAACCACAGGTCAAGTCAGGGCTATATATGGGAGCTGACCAGAAACCAAGAGCTCTATAGCAGCAATGTGATGATCAAAAATAGATCAGGTCCAGCTTTCCACCTATCCCCAAAAAGAAATAAACAAAACGTAAATACAGAAGTATCAGATGTATGGAAATGCAGTACCAGCATTTTGTAATATTCCCTAGCATCCTAACAGCAGCACCATTCTTCATCCTGGGAGGACAGTAATTTCCCTAAGAGTGAGTTTTGAAATTTTCTACCATGTATGTATATGTTTTCTAGCAGCTGTACAATAAGAAACAGAGAGCAAGTGAGATAATTGCTTCATAAAATCAAGTATTGTTTTAAAAACAGTAGAATGGCTCTAAGAATGTTCTTTGTTTAGGTTTGACAAAGCTGGGAGAAGGTATTCTCCTGCCCCCAAGTGGCTACACTGTATAATTCACTTTTGCCATAAACTCTCATGTGTTTCAGGCTTAATTCTGGTGGGACATAGAAAGATAATACTAACCTGGACAGTGATCAGATTAAACATTACATATATACACTATATATATATTTCTTAAGTTTTCGCCGGTATTTATATGTATAGTATTCAGCTTTGTTCGGGTATTTTCCCACATCATTATAGTTGTACTTTTAAAGTTGTAGCAATGTTTCGGCAGAATCTCATCTGCCATCATCAGGCTTATGTATTGTGTTCGTCTGTGAGTCAGACTTTCACAGCCGTTTCTGTTTTAAATTTTGTACTAGCCTACACTGTGCCAGAATGGTTTTTTTCTTCATCCTGATTGGTTGGGAGTCTGGGTCTGTGTTTATTGGTCTTGGAGTTTGCTGTGTTCTGCTTGATTGGAGTTTCTAATATCTTCTGTCTGTTTTGTAGCTTTTTTTGTCTTATTGGCTGGCAACATTGTGTTCCCTGTATTGGAGGCATTTAGTGCGGCTTGGCTCTGAGTAAACAGACGGCTATCATTTATTAGGAAGCTAGGTTTCATCTAGGTGCCTGGTTGGGGTGTGTTTGAGCTGGAGGTATCGGGGGGAGTCTGTTTGTGCCCAGGTGTTTGCCTGGCTTGTGGTGTGGAGATTTTTTTGTTTGTGAGTGCAGGCTTCCATATAATTGACAGTTTGGAGGAGTCATCTCTTCTATTCATGCTTTCAGGTCATTTTTCAATCTCTATGGCTTCTCTGATAATTCTGTAGCTGGGGTTTTCTATAGTGGCTAGGGTTTTGATGCCATTGAAGTCGATGCTATGACCTGTGGCTTTCATGTGTTGGACAAGTGAGGAAGTGTGTTCTTCCAGTTTTTTTACTGCATTTTTGTGTTCATCGAGATGGGTACTTGTTCTTCTATTGGTCTGTCCAATGTATGTGGCAGGGCATGATGCACAGGAGACTTCATATATGCCTTGGTTTTCCAGGTCAATTTTATCTTTGGAGTTTCTTAGGATGGCTGCTATTTTTCTGTCTGTTTTGAAGGCAATCTTGATGTGATGCCTGTGTAGTATCTTACTGATTTTGTCTGTAGTAAACTCCAAGACCAATAAACACAGACCAAGACTCCTAACCAATCAGGATGAAGAAAAAAACATTCTGGTACAGCAGTAGGCTAACACCAAATTTAAAACAGAAACAGCTGTGAAAGTCTGACTCACAGACTAACACAATACAGAAGCCTAATGATGGCAGATGAGATTCTGCCGAAACATTGCTACAACTTTAAAAGCACAACTATAATGACGTGAGAAAATACCTGAACAAAGCTGATACTGTAAAATCTCCATTCCCTTCCCACTCCTGCAGGAAGGATACAGCAAAATCCCCATTCCCTCTTCACCCCACTAACCTGCTTTTCAGCTCTGTTCTCCTGTGCGGGGCAACAAAAGAAGATCCAGCCGATTAGCTGGGACTTGGGAGGCAGAGAATAGATGGGGGCAGGGCTAGCCAGAGGTGGTATTCCAAACTAGTCAAAATTTCCACTACCAGTTCATCGAACTACTGAACTGGTCAGAACCTGTTGAATACCTCCTCTGTAACTGCTATTGCTAAATGTAGCTAAGAAAAAAACAACCATCACTACTAAAGATTTCAAAAATGGAAAAGATAAATATCCGTATGAATCTAGTCTGAGTTCTAATAGTATTTGCTTCAAGAAAGGAACCTAACCCACTAAAGCAAAAAGTTGAGATTGGAGTGTGTTTATCTTGTACTGTGCTACGAGGAGTTGGAAGTCAATGCCACCTTTTTTTCTTTCTCTTTCCCTTTGTATCCCACATCCCCTTTCCTGTTTCCCTCCCTTATTTTCCCACTTTTTTCTTTTCTTTTTTGTATTTTATATAATAAAAATAAAAACGATAAATACTAAAAAAAGAGAGAGAGAGGAACCTAACCCACTGAAAAGGCAATGTTAGGTTAGACTTTAATGTTGACCCTTTGATTGCCCACAAAACACTGTATTTTCATTAAACACACCACCCTTAGTGTCAGATATTATCTAAACAGCTAGATTATAATTAAATAAAATGTTAGTCAGTGGTATAAAGCAAACCATATATGTGACACATAATACATTTTCAATATTTTATTTCATCAGTATTAAACTTATGCAGTGTATCCTAATTATTTGCCTGTTTCCATTTTTCCAAACATATCTCCACCTTTTGATTTTTATCTTTTATCTTTTATCCAATTCATTCTGTGCAATCCATCAATCTGACAAAACTGGTAAAGTCCTTTTTCTCCTTCTCCCTCCCTCCTCCTCCACTTTCAATTCCATTCCAAGAATACTGCGGTGCTGGAGTGACAGGAAACACCAGGAATTCAAAGACTGTAAAAAGATAACACTTTTTCAAAGAATGAAGGAAAGGCAGAGAATACCATTTACGAAATGATGGGATCAAGTAATTTTTGACACGGGACAGGAGGGCTCTTATGCCTTTCTAGCCATAACTTTGACAGGCAAATAAGCACAATTTTATTGCAGACAAGAATAATCTAAAGCCAAAACTAAAACATAAACATTATATGGCCCAGATTAAAAAATGATTTTAAAAGGAAAGTCTTTTATTGTGACAAGGATTGGGAGCCTTTTTTGACCAGCCTTTTGACCCCACCCATTTGCCCCCCACCAGCTTCCAGGTGAGTATTTGCTCATCTCCTCTGCGGGGCCTGGCTCTTTGGTCACAGATATTGCCCCATCACTTGAGGGTCGGGATGCAGGCGCAGATACGCTCCTCCAAGCAATCATCGGCCTTTAACACGGAGTTTAACTTTTCCATGGCGTTACCATCTATTCTGAGAGCTTAACAGAGCTCTGAGCTAACAACCCCGCGTGTAAGAGTGCGTGTGTCATGCTCACGCGGTGTAGGTTTTCTCAAGGCCTTGAAGGGAAGGCATATCGGAGGACGTGGACCCGGGCCAAGAGAGGGTGGGCCGACCCTTGCCCTCTTGGGCGAATAAGGAAACGCGCGTTTCCCCTCCGCAGCTTATTTTCTCGGCAGGCTTAGCTTTTTCGAGAGGACGAGCCGCTAACCCGGAGAAATAGCTTCGCCCATCTACTTGTTTTCCCAAGCACGAAGCCCCAAAGGAAGGAGAGATCAGCTTGGGCTGCAGCGCGGCGCGGTCTTCCGGTGCTCCGGACTAAACCCGCCGATATCCAGCGTTCCGCGATTTGTTGCCTGGCGGCCACCGTCTCCTCCATTCTGAACAACCCCTCCCCCTTTAACCGAGCGGAGACTAGGTGACGCTACGGGAGTCGCATGGCATTTTTTCGGTCGCAACGTCAGGTAGAGCAGCGCGGCTTTCTATAGAACCCTCCCTCTCCCCCTGTCGCCTGGGCAACGAGCAGTGAACCTCTCTGGACAGAGTTTGATGAGGCCTTGGGGACACGCGTTCCGAAATAGCGAGGTGATAGACAGATAGGTAGGCAGATAGAGAGAGAGAGAGAGAAATACATAGGTAGGTACGTAGCTATAGATAAACAGACACACATAGGTATATAGGTAGATAGACAGACATAGATTGTTACATAAAGAGATAGATAGACACACACATAGGTGGAGAGGTAGATAGGAAAATATAGACAGACGTAGATCGATAGATGTAGATCGATAGATACAAGTAGACAGACAGGCACACAGATACATAGGTAGATAGTAGAGTTAGAGGTAGGTAGGTAGGTAGAGATAGGTAGATACTCGCTCTCTTTTTCTGTGTATTTGTGTGAGATTCTGTGTCTATATGTGATTATGTGCCACCAAGTAGATTTATAATCCTAGTGGCCAAATAGATTGATTTTCTCCATGCCAATGTGTCCCTAACATGTCCTTTCAAGTTTCCTAGTGGTGCACCTCTCACCATTGTAACTGAATCCATCCACCTTGCTGTTGATCGTTCTTTTCCTGTTTATACTTTTCACAGCATTGGGGTCTTTTCCAAAGAGTTGGGTCTTCCTATTATTTGTAAAATAACCTGTTTCTGAGCATTTGCTCCTGGGATGAGAATTCTGGATTGATTTGTTCTATGTTCCATTTGTTTATTTTTTTTGGCTGTCCAGAACTCTCAGGAATCTTCCCCATCAATATTTATGCATATGTGTGAATGGATAGATGAATGGATGGGATGAATGGATCGATGGATGTGTATGTATCTGTATATGTGTATTTGTGTGTATGAGAGAGAAAGGGCTATGAAACTCTGGCCACCATACATAGATTACTCATTTCAGTTCAGGTATGAATATCAATGAGATCAATGCAACTTGCAGATGCCAAATACTTCACTGTTGGCCTGAGTCATATTATCCATGAAATCATCATGTGGTTTCCTTGGTTACTGTAGGAGTAAACCCAGCTATTGGGAATGGTGATTAGGATGTTGTAAGCTCTCAGCCAGTTTATTCAAGAACTAGAAATCACAGTTTACAGGTAATCCTTGACTTAACAACCATTTGTTTAGTGATCATTCAAAGTTATAACAGCACTGAAAAAAGTGACATTACTGTGTGTTTTCTTCTCATGATAATGTGATCACACTTGGCAACTGGTATGTGTTTATGACAGTTGCGCTCTTCTGGGATCATGTGATCATTTGTAATCTTCCCAGCTAGCTTCTGACAAGCAAAGGCAACAGGGAAAGCCAGTATCTATTTGCTTAATGACTGCATAATTAACCTACCCACCACAGTGATTCTCTTAATTACAGTGCAAAAAGGTTATAAAATGGGGCAAAATTCAACAACTGCCTTACTTAGCAACAGAAATTTTAGGATCAATTGTGGTCATAAGAGGAGGACTATTTGTATTTCAGTGTATAAAGGAATGCTTCTAGATCAGGAGGTGTCAAACTCAAGGCCTGGGAGCCGGATCCAGCCTGTGGGGTGCTTAGATCTGGCCTGCAGGGTCACCCTGGAAACAGTGAAGGATCAGCCCACGGTGCATCTGCCAGTGAAAACAGGCTCCTGAACTCTGTTTTTGACTGCGATGGCCTCCTGCAACCCTCTGCCAGTGAAAACAGAGCTTGGGATGGCTGTGTGCAAGCTCTACTTTTGCTGGCAGAGGATTGCAAGAAGCCATCACAGTCAAAAACGGAGCTTGGGAGCCCATTTACCTGGTAGAGTGCTTGGGTCACCACAGGTACCCTCAACACAAGTGACATCGAGTTGGACATGCTTACCCCAGCCACACCTATCCCGTTCCCCACAAGATCAAACACAACCATGATGTGGCCCTCAATAAAATTGAGTTTGATACCCCTTTTCTAGACGAACAGTACTCCCAAGTTCTGTCTTTTTTTTACTGATTAGAAAGGCTGGAAGAAGTTGGAAAACAAAAGATGTTTGACCTATAAGGTCAAAACACTCTCATAAGAATTCCATCCTGTGCAGTGTAGTCAATGAGATCTGATCTGGAAGTTCTCTTCGTTAGCCCACTCTTAAGTTAAACTGTAGAAATTATTTTATTTTAGAAAAATACAAAATATAGACAAAATACCAAAATAGATTAAACTTTTTGAAAAAAATCATATTAACTATGTTTCCATTGTTTATTTGCATTTCTATATTCCTTTGCTATTGCGATGTCTACATTTTTTATCATTTATTGCCCATCTTATTGTTGTAAGCTGCCCCTAGTAGCCCCACAGCGAAATGGGTGGCAAATAAATTTAATAAATCCTTAAAGTTAATAATAAAAAGGAAAAGAAAAGAAAGGAGAAAAACAGAGAAATAAAAATGTCTATCTTACACCAGAAGTGTTGCAGGTTATAATTTGGGAATCATTGTACTAAGCTATTCTAATATGAACAGTCATGAAAGTAGTATATGTGTTCCTAATGCAAAACATAGTTTTTAATCATTCAAAAAATTATTGAATACAATCCTATGACTACTCTAGATATTGTTAAAGGTCTTATCTACTCTAGATATTGTTAAAGGTCAGATCTTATATGTTCAACATATATTATTTCTCCTCCTCCTCCTCTTCCCCTTCCCCTTCCTCCCCCACCCCTCAGTTTGATGTCCTAATTCAGCAGAGAAATGCTTTATTGACATTTAGGGTCCCTAAGGATTCCTTTAATTATTCTCTAACTCAGACTTGATCCTCATGAATAGAGCTTAATAGTAGATACATAGTAAAACTAAAGTACTATTTTAAATGTTGTCGTATTTCACACCAAAACTTAGTTGTTTTAAACATCAGTAATATAATAGTATCTGTAACAATCCAAGCTACTCTCTTGCTTGAAAATGCTAGCTGTAAACATTCAAAATGTTAATGGAACATTAACCATGAAATACGAAAGCATATTCACCGAAACTGAATGAGATTGGCCAATTTACTGAGCAACAGCTAGTAACTTAGCTGATGTTTCACTCTATTGCCATCTGATTGTACTTCTCTGGTAGCTCCAGTATTCAAATTTGGGCGTCTTGAATGTTCCTAGAACTGTACAAACATGACTGAATTCTTAATCTTGTATCATTGCAGCATAATAGACATATATCTTCATTTCTTTATATAGATCTTCCATCATGCTGACTGAAAATTCTCAACAAAATTCTGACACATCTAGAAGGCCTAAGTTTGGAAAGCATTTCTGTATCTTTCCAACAATGTTGCATTTTAAATCAATGTGTCATATTTAGTAGACTGCCTCTATGTTGACATTAAACAAAATCTGAGAAGTGTAGTGCAAGTTTTGCCAGACAGGGAGTTTATAGATTAGACTTTTGTCTTAGCAGGAAATCTAAGAAATATAAGAACATGAATGCGGTATCTGCCATCCCGCATCTGATGGGCGGCTCATGATAGGGAGCGAAGGGAAGAGAAACGACAGGAAGCGAGGTTTCCTCTTGATGAGCACGCCCCAAATGTCTTGGCACACGCTCTTTTATTGTGATTTTTTACAAGAAAATGATTTAATCAAAGCTCAAGTCAAACATGGTAATCTCATCAGGATGTGCATGTTTACAAAGCTGCATACCGGACAGATTATTTACAATGTGGATAAGCTTATTAACAACCGTCTAGCTCCTTGTCCCTTGTACGTGCCTTGCAAAGGTCACTGAAGAGACAGAAGTTAATGATTACACGTGAATGATACAATGTTGCAAATGCATGAATGATACATAGTTGCAATGATACATAGTTGCAAACACATGAATGATACATAGTTACAACATTTCCTCTGTTTTTATTATTTATGACGAGTCTTCTTCCTCGTCTGAGAAGACAGGAACCATTTTTCTGAAATGTTCGCCGTCCCCGTCATCTAGGCAAGAGTGCGACCCGTCAGCGTCAGGGTTGTCCAAGGAGCGGTAACTCAGCAATGACATTTTTTCGTCCGGTGTTGAGGATATAACATGAGTTTGCAATAGCACATTAACATCAGCAGAGGATAATTGATTTTTTAAAAATTGCAATATTCTATTAAAACAATAAGGTCCTATAATACATATAATGATTATTAATGATCCTGCCAATGCAGTTAAAAAGGTTGTAAACCATGGCGAAATAGAAAACGAACCCCCCCCCTCGCCATCAGCATAAAGACAACATTCTTCTTTAAGCATAGCATACAATCCCCCTTGTTTTAAAAAATAACAGATCTAAATCTTTACGATTTTGCAAAAGAGGGGTATTCCATGGGTACCTGTAGTGATATAAAATCATCAGAGTTATACACACAAGCCATACTTGAATGCAAAATGATTTGGATTTAACAATTTCATCCCCGTGGACACATGCCATGAAACCGGTGTAACAAGTCCAAACAAAATTATTACCAGGGATAAAATACATTCCTTTCAGGCGTGATGTTAAAGTTCCTCCTGAAGTGGTGTAGATTAGGATATCCCCTGGTTGTGTGGGTGCGTCTGCCAAATCGAATTGAAGTGGTGGGTAGAAGTCTTCTATGCGAGAAAAATTGGTTGTAGAACTTAAACAAACTCCTTGAAAGTCAATTATAGTCCAAGCAATATTATATCTTCTATGAGGCTTCTGCGGATCGTCATGGACAGTTCTTTTGAAGCGTCGTTTGTTGACAGGATCAGAGTTCGGGTATATAAAAACATCACAAGCAGGAGAGAGGGCTATGGACAAGTTAGTTGTAGAACATTTGCGAAATGAGGAGGGAATTCAATTAGTAGAAAAAGGATAATAATTACAATAATGACAATAAAGATTAATTTGGTAATTCATCAAGGATGTTAGTTGGGGTGGGGGGAACCCATAACACAATAGAAGGACATCTAGGTCCCCCTATGTTTAGATTGAATAGAGGAAAAGATTTTAAGGTTCCTTTCCATAGGAAGAGTAAAGAAGGAACAAAAGAGCGAGTGGTAGAGTGTTCTTTAAATAAAACAGAAGTGACAGAGTGAAAACTATGGGTAGCATTTTCATGACGTACCCACATGGAACAAGTATAATAGCCTTCTGTTAATGAAATGGTTTTAACACGAATAGTCTTTTGACAGGAAGCATAGGTTTTGTTGAAGTAAGGTAGAAATTGCAAAGAAGATATAGGCAAGAATATCAGGAAGAGTTTTAAGATACAGATGTAGCAGAGGAATTCCCATGATAGGGTCTAACCGCCCTATCAGGGATCCAGCAAGTGGTTTTGTCTGGCAGTAAGATCGCAGCGTAGCCTCGTCTCCAAGTGAGAAGCTCAGCGGGACCCTGCCAGGCAGGATCTGGCAATCTGCGATAATATACTAGAGGTCTGTTAGGCGGGGGTGAGGGGGAGGAAAAATGACGTGAAGCAGCAGAAGTGGGAGGAATGCCAGTCAGATTAAGAAAGTTTAAAGTGTAAAGACAAATGTTAAGAGAATTTTGCAATGCTGGGAGGTTTGGGGGGTTTTCCCGCAACGAATATCGATCAAGAGCACGTTTCAGAGATAAGTTCGCTCGTTCCACAATAGCCTGCCCCTGGCTGCTGTAGGGAATCCCAAACTTGTGGGTTACATCCCATCTATTACAGAAGTCCTGGAACGTAGAACTTGTATAGGCAGGTCCATTGTCAGTTTTGATTTCTTTTGGACGTCCCAGAGAGGCAAAGGTACGAATTGAATGATTGATGACATGTTTTACAGTTTCTCCCCTTTGAGGAGTAGCCAGAATAAACCCTGAATATGTATCCATTGAAACGTGCAAATATTTCCAAGGGGCAAAAGGTGGATACTGAGTTACATCCATTTGCCAAATTTCACAAGCTTTTAATCCTCTAGGATTTACTCCTATGGGAATGGAATGTCCTTGCTTACTACATGTGGGGCATTGTTGAATAATGGCAGCAGCTTCTGCCTGAGTTAGAGCAAATTGAAAAGTTATCATAACTTGGCGGGGGAGATTCAAACACACTCCCTGCTTCTATTTTATAATGGACTTTTAAAGCCTCCATAATTTTCCTCCAAGTGACCAAAATGCCAATAGGTGCACGAGGAGGACTATGGAGATGTTCACCAATTTTTTGCCAAGTGGAAATTTTTAAGGACCCTTCCTCTGAATAATTGGGACAATGTTGCCACACATAAGCCAATAATGTAGCAATAGGTTTCATTTTTACAGGCGAGCCCTTTAAATTAGCAGAATATTTAGAAGAAGCGACTAACTCCCTCAATTCCTTCAGATGCTGCGTCTGTTGTTGAGAAAAGTTTCCACCCATACTTACGAAAGTCGAGACCGTGTTTCAGATCCGATGACGTGCAATTCGCTTCAGGCCTGGCGATGCACAGCTCCCATCGAGCTGATAAGATATGGGCGCGTCGCAACGTATCCCCCTTAGGGAATCACGTCGGGGTCACCAGAATTCAGTATCTGCCATCCCGCATCTGATGGGCGGCTCATGAAAGGGAGCGAAGGGAAGAGAAACGACAGGAAGCAAAGTTTCCTCTTGATGAGCGCGCCCCGAATGTCTTGGCACACGCTCTTTTATTGTGCTTTTTTACAAGAAAATGATTTAATCAAAGCTCAAGTCAAACATGGTAATCTCATCAGGATGTGCATGTTTACAAAGCTGCATACCGGACAGATTATTTACAATGTGGATAAGCTTATTAACAATCGTCTAGCTCCTTGTCCCTTGTATGTGCCTTGCAAAGGTCACTGAAGAGACAGAAGTTAATGATTACACGTGAATGATACAATGTTGCAAACACATGAATGATACATAGTTGCAATGATACATAGTTGCAATGATACATAGTTACAACACATGAGAAGAAAAGTTTTATAATTTAAAGCAGGGGTACGTCTCAGGCCCATTGGGAATTGGGCCATGCAAACTGCGGGTGAGCACATGAAGCTTCATTAATGCATGCATGGGATTTAAGTTGCATGTAAAACCAACCCCACCTCCTGCCACTGACATCACTTCCGCCCTTCTGCCAAACCATGGAGCTAGAAAGGTTGCGGACCACTGATTTAGAGAATACATATGATAAAGTACATGGACTTGACTGATTACATGTTTTGTATGAATATGAAATACAATAGGATGGTTTCTAAGTGTAGTAAGTGTGGTATATGATTAAAGTAAAGCATGCATGCATTGTGAATAAGGGAATGCTAAGTGAATTGTTCAGTAGGGACTAGGACAAAGGTCAGGAACCTTTTTGACTAAGAGAGCCATGAAAGCAAAATATTTGGAAATTTATTTCAGTGAGAGCCATATAATATATTTTAAAAGTGAATTCAACTAAATGTCAGTATAATAATTAATGCGACTTCTGGTGCTGCATGGATTTGCTGATGTCTTTGTAGTCTGGTTGGTACTTGGTGAGGTTAAGCTTCATGCAAGCGTTGAGACTTTCATCCGTTAAACGTGATCGTAGATTGGACTTGATGTTTTTAAGATGTGAGAATGACTGCTCACATGCATACGTAGATCCAAACATGGTCAACACAGCAATACTCACACGCTGCAGTGTGTGGTATGTGACAGGAAGCGCGTTCCAAGTTTTGAGAATCAGTTGGTCTTCGGGTTGAAGTTTTTTCATTTCTGTCCACATGTGCTTGCTCGCCAACTCCGCTTTCTGTCGTGTGATTCTTTCCAAATCTTCATTCAGTGACTTGAACTTGTTCACCCACATGTCTGAGGCCTTCAGGTCAGCCACTTCTGCTTCAAAATCTCTGACGGAGACACCAGCAATGTAACTCAGGTCGGCTGTGTTCAGTGAACACTCGGTTGGATGGGTGATGAACTTAAAAAGACGAGCGTGCTTACGAAATTCTCCAAAGCGTGCTTTGAAGGACTGTAGGAGACTGGATGTGAAGCCAGCTAGCTGGTGGAGATCAAAGTTTTGAATAGGCTCACTTGCTGTGCATGCATCTTTAAACTGGCTCAGTTTTTCAAAATGTAGTAAACGACCTGTTTCAAGATCCATAATGAAGAGCTCTAGCTTGTTTTCAAAAGCAAACACAGCTTGTTGAAGGGATAACACTGTATTTCCAATGCCTTGCATTTTCACGTTGAGCTGGTTCAGATGTTCAGTCATATCTACGAGATAGTAAAACTTGAGGAGCCACTCAGTTTCGGCTAGCTCAGGATGCTCGATGCCTTTCATTTCAAGGAAAGTCTGGATTTCGTTCAGGCAAGCCGCAAAACGGCTAAGCACCTTCCCTCTTGACAACCAACGCACATTGCTGTGCAAAAGCAGACCAGGATAGTTATTTCCAACTTCATCCAGCAGTGTTTTAAACTGGCGATCATTTAAGGCTCGGGCAGCAATAAAGTTGATCACACGAATGACCAGCGACATCACTTCGCCAAACTGCCCGTCACACATCTGAGCACAAAGTGCCTCCTGGTGTAGAATGCAATGGAAACTTAGGATGGGTCTATTTTCATGTTCACAAAGAAGCGCCACAAATCCTTTGTTTTTCCCCACCATACACGGAGCACCATCAGTACACACTGAGAGAAGTTTATCCATAGGTAGATTTTTTTCTTGAGCAAACTCCATGAAAGACTTGAATAAATCCTCACCTCTTGTGGACCCTTTTATTGGCAGAACAGCAAGACTTTCTTCGCGCAGTGTGTCATCAACAGCATATCTTGCAATCACGCTGAACTGCGACAAATGGCTCACGTCTGTTGACTCATCCAAAGCCAGGGAAAAGAACGGCGCTGCATTTATGTCCTTCACTTGCGTTTCCTCCACTTTGTTTGCCATCATGATGGTACGATCATGAACAGTTCTTGCCGACAGAGGCATGTCTTGTATCCGTTTGATTATCTTGTCTTTGTTTGGAAGATCATCAAAAAGTTCATTGGCTACATCCAGCATGAACGTTTTAGCATACTCGCCATCTGTGAATGGTTTTCCGTTCTTCACTATTGCTAAAGATCCAGCAAAGCTAGCGGAATTATAGTCACCTTGCCGGGTCCATACGCGGAGTTGCTGCTGGCTAGCTTGCACCCTGCTCAGTAGCTCTTGGCACGCTTTCTTTCTGCTGTCTCCCGCAAAGTATTTTGATGCAAAGGTAGCATGGCGCGTGTCGAAGTGCCGCTTTACATTCGACCGTTTCATCGATGCAATTTTGTCATTGCAAATTAGACACACCGCAGAACCTGCTCTCTCCACAAAGGCGAATTCTTCGGTCCATTCGTCCCGAAATGTACGATACTCGTCATCTTTTTTTCTTTTCGCCATCTTCTTTGTCGAAGGGTTAGCTTTGAGCTAATGACCGAGCAGACTGATTCAAAAGGGGGCGTTTACCTGTTTACCCAGCAACGGCCAACGTAGGCCAGTATCATCCAATTAAAATAACGGACAATTGCTCCTGCAGCAAACTGCAGCCCTGAACAGGACATGAGCAGTGAAAAATCGATGGATGGATTAAAACAAGTGAGAATATTTTGTTTTATCTGCGAGCCATATGCAATCATCAAAAGAGCCACAGCTGGCTCGCGAGCCATTGGTTCCCGACCCCTGGACTAGGACAACAAAATGTAATGTTCTATTCGCTAAGATATTTATGGATAAAAAATATGAAGAATGTTTGTGGGGAAATTAGGGAAGTAATCATTACATGAATGTATGTATGTATATTTTTATATACAGACAATGTATTGGGTAGATTTGCAACAAATGTTTGATGCAATGAAGCATATAGATCTGAAAGAAAATAGCATGAACAAGGAAAATTGTGTGGTGTTGATATTAATTATCTTAACTTTTTCTTATCTTATTATGTTTTAATTTCTTTTCCTATTTATTTGTATGAAAATAGATGATAATTTGATTATTACACACACACACACACACACACAGGTTTTTTTTCCTTCCCATCACTTGAAGAATTACAGTTTAGTGATAATTTTCCAGCAAATGGAGAGGCCAAACTCAAAAGTTTCAGAGGCTGAATGTGATACTGTTTTTTTGAATATTTCCTTCTTTTTGTTTGCATCGATTACAGAAATTTTGTGAAAAACATTTTCAAAGTCCCATACATATCCCCTCCCCCTTGTGTATCTATTTTATACCCATTGCAAGCATTGTAGTAGTATTTAACCAAGTGGCCACATAACGCATCTATCTGTCTTACTTATTTTTAATTTGCTTCCCTAGAATACTGAAGCTAGTAGAAGATAATCCAGTGCTCTTTCTTGAACATTATGCCAGGCAGTGTATGTCATCATGTGTCGCAAGTAAGGACACTGTACAAAAAGATCCTTCAGCTTCACCGTGTATTGCCCCTGGAACTGAAAGCACTAGGAGATCAATATGTGAAAGATGAATTCAGGCGACACAAATCCATCAATCTTCAGGAGGCCCAGCACTTCCTACAGGAATGGGAGGCAAGTGATTTCTTCTTTACTTGGAGTTACCTTGCTTTAATTTTGATGCTGAGCCTTTATCATTTGCACCCCAAAGGCCATCTGCAATTCTCCCAGTTACCCCTGACCTCCTTAAAATGTTGCTGTTGAACTGAAATGCTTAATATGACATCAGTAGAAAATTGTTAAGTGTTCAGCAAATAAACATGCTACTTGTATTTAATAATTAAAATAATTTTAAGGAAATTTAACATAAAAAGAAATCAGATGATGCAGTTTTTCTCCTAAGCTTACCATCTTATTTATTTTGGATATTTGGACTTCTAGTACATCTTCTTATATTTTACTTAAGTTTAAATGTGGCCCTTTATCCAGTCTTTGTGCAGTCTTTCTGATAATCTTAAATCAAAATAATGTCAAATGTTTTTTACTTGTTCCATAAATAATGTATATTGCAGGGCACCAGCTTTATTTTTTTTTAACAATTAGGACAAGGGGGCAATAGCCCAAGGATGAAAGATGCTCAGGTTTTTTAAAAATTTTCAAATAAACTTTATTAAATAGAAAAGTTAAAATATACAAATATACAAACTTAAACGACAAAGATTCATACAGACAAACATCACAATAATCTCTGTGCTAAAACTAATTAAGCTTTCCTTTGATACATTTGACAGTGAGTTAAATATTTCCTAGATTATATTATGTGGCAGTTATTTCCTGCTTCCTATGGTTCTCATAATCTGTTATTAATATTTGTTTTTGGATTATACTTATTTATTTTTACCGGTGAATTCCTTTTATTAATTGTTTAAAGGACGAGGGAGTCTAAGACTAGCATTAACCATTTCTGTTTGTTATTGTATAATCTGTTTCATAAATTTGTTTTCCCCCCTTGATTCGCCTTTTCATTTTTTTTACGTTCTAGCCAACCATACCACCTATTCCAGATTGAGTAAAATTCCACCTCCTCTTTTCCTTTTAATTTTAATGTGAGTTTTTTCATTTCTGCACATTCACAAATTTTTTAAATAATAAATTGTATTGGTGGTATATTAGGCGATTTCCAAAATTGAGACAGTGAAATTCGTGCCGCTGTTAGGATATGGATAATCAAATATTTTACTTTGGAGGGATGACCTTCCTTAATGATACCCAGAAGATACAATCTAGGTTACCACTCCAATCTGCCCTGGACAATTTTTTCTAACCAAGTTTTAATTCTAATCCAAAAAATTTTGACCACTGGGCATGTCCACCAGAGATGGAAGTAGGTACCATTAATAGCTTTGCATTTCCAACAAGTTGGATTGGATGTTGAGTATATTTTTGCTAATCTGGAGGGTGCAAGATGCCATCTATATATCATTTTATATAAGTTATCTTTATAAGACACAGATTTAGTTATTGTAAGATTTCTCTGCCAGGTTTCTTACCAGTCTTCTAAGTCTATATTATGGCCGAAATTTCTTGCCCACGCTATCATTGGTCCTTTCACAATTTCTTCAGCTAATTCATATTCCAATAGATAATTATATAATTTAGATATCATTTTTTTATCTAGGCACAAAAGTATCTTATCGAATTTAGTGCTTTTTGATTCTATTCCAAATTCTTTTAAATCTTTCTCATATCTTATTGCTATTTGGAAATAGGACCAATGATCAGTCATTATTTTTTGGTTTTCTAATTCTTGGGTTCATTTGAGCTTTCCTTCTTTGTCTAAAATTTGGTGATATTTGAGCTTCTTACTGATGTCCATTGTATTAGGGTGGAACATTGCCTCCATTGTTGACAACCATAACGGAATTTTCATGTAATGGTTTTTCCTAATATCACACCAGGTTTTTATCAAAGATTTGTGTAAAGTATGTCTCTGAAAGTATGAGTGATTTTTACTACTCAGGTTCCACAAGAAGGCATGTCACCCTATTTGTAAGCCGTATCCTTCTAATGTTAGAATTCTTTTGTTTTCCAATTTAATCCAATCCTTTATCCACATTAATATTGCGGTTTTATAATAGGTCTCCCAGGCAGGGAAACCAAAGCCGCCTCTGCTTTTATTGTCTTGTAAATAAATTTTCTTAATTCTTGACTTCTTGCCTGCCCAAATGAATTTCATAGTAATTTTATCTAATTCTTTGAAAAATGATTTATCCAATAATATAGGGATCATTTGGAATAAATCGAGCAATTTGGGTAGAACATGCATTTTAACTGTGGCAATTCTGCCTAATAAAGGAATCTGCAATTTGCTCCATATCTCCATATCTCTTCCTATTTGTTGTAATAATTTAACATAATTGTCTTCTTTCAAAGTTATTGTTTTGGGTCTTAACCATATACCTAAATATTTAATCTTATTGACAATTTGTAGTCCCATTATTTCTTCTAGTTCTTTTTCTTTATTATTTGTTATATTTTTAACTAACATTTTGGTTTTTCCTTGTTGATTTTCAGCCCAGCTAGTTTACTGAATTTATCAATTTCTTTTAATAATGTTGGTCCTGACTCTATTGGATCCTCTATAATAACGACCACATCATCAGCAAATGCCTGTAATTTATATTCTTGTCTTTTAATCTTAATACCTTTAATTTCTTCATTCATTCTAATTCTGTCCAGCAAATTTTCTAATATTGTAATAAAAAGCAGAGGCGACAATGGGCATCCCTGCCTGACATCCCTTTTTATTTCAAAAGGATTGGTAAATTCTCCATTTATCATTAGCCTTGCTTTCTGAGTTAAATAAATTGAATCTAACATCTTTGCGATGTTATCCCTGAATTTCATCAAGTTTATCTGGCGTTTCATAAATTCCCAGTTTAGATTGTCAAATGCCTTTTGTGCATCCAGGAAGACAAGAACAACTTGGCTTCCTGGGTGTGTTTCATAGTATTCTAATATATCAGTTATCATTCTTGTATTATTTCTAATCTGTCTCATGGGAAGAAATCCATTCTGGTCAGGGTGAATTCTTTCATTAAGAATTCATTAGAATCAATCTTTCTGCCATTACATTCATAAAAAATTTGTAATCTGTGTTTAAAAGAGATATTGGTCTGTAATTTTTTACCTGGGTAGCATCTGCACCCTCTTTAGGGATCAATGTAATATGGGCCTCCTTCCATGATTCAGGGACTCTTGCCTCTAATAATACCTCGTTGCAAATCTCTAGGAATAAATTTTCTAGTAGTTCTCCAATCTCTTTGTATAATTTGCTTGGCAACCCATCTGGGCCTGGAGTTTTATTACTTTTTTGTCTTTTAATTGCTTCTTTTAACTCATCTATTTCCTTATTTAATATCTCCCTTTTATCCTCCATTAATGGCTGTCTTTCAAATATTCAAATATTCCTCTAATTTGTTTACATCTATTTCTTCTTGGTTATATAAATTCTCGAAATATTGCAATTGTTTTCTTTTTCTCCAATTCTGTCTCTAATATCCCATTATTATCTTGCAATTGGTATATAATCCTTTTAGGTTTTCTTTTTTCAATTTATACGCTAACCATCTTCCGGGTTTGTTTGCGTATTCAAAGTAATTTTGTTTTGTGTATAGCATTGTCTTAATTAAATCTTCCTGGTCTAATATATTCAATTCATGTTTAAGTAATATCAAGTCATTTTTAATTTGTTCGTCCCCTGGGGCTTTCATTAATCTATCTTCTAAATCTTTTAATCTTTTTATTAACAAGTTTTGTTTCTTCCACTTTTCTTTATTTCTGTTGGCTGTATAGGCTGTCGATATACCCCTTAGGTACACCTACATTGTGTCCCAAAAAATTTGCAACAAGGTATCTTGTTTTTTATTAAATTTAAAAAATATCTCTAATTTTCCTAAATTTTTGAGTGTATCCTTTTTCTTTCAATAGTTGTGGGTTAAGTGTCCACGTAGCTTTTTTGTAAGTTTGGTTTTTCCAAGTTATTTGCAATGGATTATGATCTGCCCAAGTATTGGTTAATATTTCTATATTTTTTATATCTTTAAGTAGATCATTATTCATCTATGCCATATCTAACCTTGACCAGAATTTATGTGGATTAGAGTAGAAGGTAAACTGGGTCACTTCTGGATTTAATTTCCTCCATGCACCTACAAAATCTAGTTCCTCAGCCATATCAAAAAAAAACCCATTTAGGCAATGTATTTCATTTTTTTTAATATTTTTGATCGCTGGCATAATTCTGTTTATTGTTAAAGTCGCCAATTAGGCAGATCATAGGGTTGCCTAATTCTATTAATTTTGCATATAGAGTTTTATAGAACTCACTATGATTTGTATTGGGGGCGTATATCCCTACTAATAATATCTTTTTGTGTTGTATAACCACCTCTACAGTTAATATTCTTCCAATCTTATTATTATAAGATTGATTCTAATTCTTCTTTGATATATAATGCTACTCATCTCTTTTTTTCCTCTGCTAGCGATGTGTATAGTTTCCCTAACTTTTTGTTTTGTAAATATTTCTGTTCTTGTGGTTTGATATGAATCTCTTGAAGACATATTATACCCAATTTCAACTTTTCAAGTTTCAAAAGAATTTTTTTCCTTTTTGATGGATTGTTTAAACCATTAATATTTATAGATATCAGTGTTAATCCTTTCCCCATTCTTCTTTATTTTAGATGTTACCTCTCATTCGTTTTGGTTATTGTTTGACTTCTGGTTTTGTTTCCTGTTTCTTCTCGGGTGGATCTTTCACATCTATCTTCTTTGTTTTGATTTTCCTCTTGTTCTTTAGTTCTTTGTTGTATTTCTTCTTGACTTGGCATTTCCAATTCGTCTCTGCTGCTTGTTTCCTCCTCTGATCCACCCAGCTGTTCAAAGAACTCTAGTGCTTTATTTAGGTTATCAATTTTCACTCTTTTTTCATTCCAGGATGTCAGAATACCTTCCGGGGTAATCCATCTAAAAAATATTTTTTTTGTTCAAATAATTAGTGAGGAATCAATAGTCCTTCCTCTGTTCCCAGATTCTTCTTGGTATTTGTTTCAGTACTATTATTTCTTTATCTTTATATTTTATTGTCTCTTCTCTAGAAATCTTGTAAATAATATCTCTGATTTTCCTTCTGGCAAATCTAATATGGACCTCTTGAGGGAATCTGTGCCATCCTGCATAACTGGTATAGACTCTGTAGATATCATCAAATTCATTTATCATCTCATCTTTATCTCTTTGAAGGAAATTTGCTAGAAGTTTAGCCATTACCGATGTTAAGTCCTCCTCTCTAGTTTCCTCTACATTCTGAAATCTCAAATAATAAGAGGATCTAACCATCTCAAGGTGGATTAAGGCCTCTACAGTTTCCTTCTTGTGAATTGTAATTTTATGGTTCATAAGTGCTAGCTTTTTTTCATTTTGTTTGGATTGTTGTTCAATTATCTTGATTTTTTCCTTCATTTTTCTTAGTTGATTCCTGGATCAAGCCTATTTTCTTGCCTAGGTTTCTGATTTCAGTTTTCATTTCCCCTATTTCTGATTTCAGTTCAGTTTTCATTGCTTCCCGGTCTGCTTTACTTTCAATGTGATTTTTGGCCATAGATTCTTGTAGCATTAGCATCGTATTCTGGATTGCTAATAGGGAGGTTTGCACTGATTGGGCGCTGGTTGTGGTAGTCGATTTCTCGGGGGCCAACATTCCTTCAATTGTTCGTTGGGTTGAAACTCCTGGAATGGCTGGTGCTACTGTTTGCACAGATCTTTTCCCTGTCTTAGTGGTGGTGATACTTGTCATATCTTTTATAATTTTGACCTGTTCATCTATTATCCTGTATATACTATCCCAAATTATCATCAATTCTATGATTTTGTAATAAATAGAGTCTCTTAATTATTAATGCTGAAGTTTTCCTAATTGATATCAACCACTATTTTTCAATACAGACACGTATCAGACAATATCACCTTTGATTAACTACTCACCAAATTCCATCACAATCAGTATACACTTGATCAATTTTTAACTCTTAGCAATCTATGTTAAAAAAAAACCTATGATATTGTTATAATAAATACTATAATAATTTCATTCCATCACAAATCACTGGGAAATGGGTTAAGTAGGACAATTAATTACCACCTTCCTTTTATCAAAATCAGTTAGGGTTATCCAAACACATTACTATATGGTATCTTCAATATATAACTCTTAATTATACCGGCACTTCAATACTTAAAATAAGAATTGTGAATTATGAGGGTACCAAAGAAAAGGATCTATATAAGAAAAATAGGAAATCTAGGGTAATCACCTATTATGTAAATCAGTAAATAGGGTTATATAAGTTATCTGATACAATGTTCCTTCTATCTATAATATAACAATAAACTAATTAAATATATACCAACGTTCTTGTAGTTCAAAACAATATTTTTCCAGTTATAAGTTCATAAGTTTCTTCATTCACAATGAAACATTTTACCAGAGTTTAGATTTCTCAATGGCCATCTTTAAGAATTGCACAGTCACTCTTCTTTCCATTTAGGTTCTTGTCAGGTCAGTTTTTTTCAGTTCACTTAATTTTAGCAAATTCATTTCAACCTGTCAAAAGGAAACGGAACCTTCTGAAAATAACTTCTCAGCTCTGACACTACACTCTGATTTTCTGTCGAGATTCCTTGTATTTTCTTATTTTCACTATTAATTTCACTATTGTCCCAGCATTAGGGGTGATAGGTTAGAACGTTGCTGCTGATTTCCACTCTCCCTCCTTTCACCCTGGGTTTTCTTAGTCTGCTTGATTGTTTTTTCAAATGATTGTCTATCTCAATTGTGATCCAAATAAATTGTAATCCAGATAAAGCTTCCAACCTCATGCGATCGCCACCTCTTCGTCCACTGCCGTCTTGCTGCTTCCTGCTAGCTAGCTTGTTGCATCTCCAGATCTGGCCGCACAGGTTGGCTATAATAGCTCAAGGATTAAAGATGCTCAGTTTACTAGTAGAAAGCTACCATCTGGGTTCAAGACCTGAGTGCTGTGTGACAGGATAAGCTTCCATTACTTGCCCTAGGTTCAACAAACTTAACAATTCAAAAGCATGTCAATGTAACTAGTTAAACAAGTACCATTTTGGTGGGAAAGTAATAGCATTCTGTGTGCTTTGGCATCTAGTTATGCTGGCCTCATGTCCACAGAAGCATCTTTGGACAATGATGGCTGGCTTGGCTAAGAAATGGAGATGAGTACTGCCCCCTATACTCAGACAAGATTGGACAGGGGTGTTAGGGATAACATTGTTTACCCTAACTGGTTTAGGTAAATAATAAATATGTTATCATGGTTTGTTAGTTAAAATGTCTGTAACTTTAACTGTAAGAATGTAATTAAGGGAGTGGTTGTAAAAGCACCATAAAAGAAGCATGGCACGGCAGCTTGCTTTCTCTGGCTTGATGATCCCTAATTACTGCTTGGATTGAAGACTGCTTTTTTCTCCTACTGGAAAGGGAGAGAGAAAGGACTGATTTATTGTAAGTGAACTGGATATTGGATATTCTACACGGACTTTGCTAATTGAATATCCTTGAATGGACTGACTAAAATGATACATGACTAATGGACTGTTATTTTGACTATGCTATAAAACTCTAAATGGAATAAACTATATTTTTGATAACACAAGTGTATCTGTTATTTTTATTGTATGTTAACTAACATACAAACTTATCTCACACATTTATCTGTATGCCTATCTGACTAACGCTGCACATTCTGTTTAGCTTGTCTCCTTAACCCTGGTTGAGGAACCCAGGCTTAACACAGGTTATGGGCCCAGAGGCTGCAAAGTCAGTTTAACTAGGATAAAACAGATTTATGTAAAAAGTGAGAGTTTGTGTTATTATACGTTACAGTAAACAGACAGCTGTGTTTTATTAATTATAGTTTTATATCCATATAAGAAAACATGGCACAAGTCAATCTACAAAGTTTGTCCGTTATATCCAAATTGGATGGAACAAACTATGTATCATGGTCTATGAAATGTAGTCTACTTCTATGAAGAGAAGGTCTGTGGAACATAACTGAAAATCCACCAAACGTAGAGGAATGGGATCCAGAGATTGAGGAAGATAGACAAAAGATAGAAGACTTTAGACAGAAGAATGAACAAGCTCTTTGCATAATAGGACTAACACTATCTGACCAGCAACTTGCTCATATCCGTGGAGAGCAAACGGCTGTTGGATGTTGGCAGAAGCTGAAGAGGATTTATGTCCGAGATAACATTGGTGCTCACATAAATCTAACATGGAAGCTTTTCAGGACGCATCTCCAAATGAATGGTGATATGCTGAGTCATTTGAATACTATGAAAAGCATTTTTCAAGAACTGCATGAGAAAGAACTTATTTTCTCTGAACTACACCAAGTCTACATAACTCTATCTTCACTAGATGAAAGTTATGATAACTACGTCACTTCCCTTGAAATTTTGCCTAAGAAAAGTTTAACTTTAACTGATATAACTGGCAGATTGATTGAAGAGGCAAGAAGAAGACTTGAAAGAGATTAGTTAAGGAGGGAGCAACCTCAAAAAGAAGATATTGAATCTCCTACTGCATACGCAATTAAAAAGTGTTTTAATTGTGGAGGAAGAGGACATTTGGCAAGATTTTGTAAAAAAGCAAAGTGCCAGAAAACTGGCCAGAATACTAAAAGTAACCAAAATAAAAATAAAAATTTAGAGTTAGCCATGTATATTAACGGAGCTGTAAAAAATAATTTATGGGTGGTTGACAGTGGAGCATCGCACTGTATAACAAATGATAACAAAAATTTTATTAAAATGTCCCAGAGTAGATAGCAGATATCGTTAGCCAATGGCTGGAAACTGAAAGCTAAAGGTCAAGGTATAGCATATTGTTCTTTCATAAAAGAGAATGTAAAAATGTTATATGTAGCACAACTTAAGTTTAATTTAATTTCAGTTAGAATTTTGGTTAAACTAGGATATGTAGTTACCTTGAGGGGAGATAACTGCATAATTGAAAAAGAAGATAAGAAAATTACTGCATCTTTAAGAGGTGAATTATATGTGTTAAATGATGATGGTTTAAAAGTGGCTAACACAGTTTTTGATAATAAGAAACCTCATGATGAATGTATTCACTTGTTACATCGAAGGCTAGGGCATTTAAATTTTAAAATGCTTAAGAAAACTGTTGAATTATCTAAGGGAATAAGTTTGAAACCTTGTAATAAGTATTTGCAATGTTTTGCTTGTAATCAAAGCAAAAGCAAGGTCATACCGGCAAATAGAGTTGATGGATTTACTACCAAAGAGCCTTTAGAGGTAGTATTTGCCGATTTAATAGGTCCGAAAAAAACCAAGTGTAGGAGGAGCTCGATACATATTAAGTATAATGGACCACTATTCTAGATATGGGTTTTGCTATTTAATGAAGAGCAAAACTGAAACGTATCTAAATCTATTTAATTGGATTAAATTTGCAGAAAGAAAAACTAAAAAGAAATTAGTAACTCTTATAACAGATAATGGTGCGGAATTTACAAATAATAAATTCCAGAATAGGCTTAGAATGTTAGGTATTCAACATAAAAAGTCTGCACCATATAGGCCACAACATAACACCTTTATAGAGACGAGGCCAAACACTACAATCAATGGCATGTACTATGTTGTCTGATTCAGAATTACCTGACAATTTATGGAGAGAAGCAATAATGTGTGGTAATCATATATTAAATAATGTTGTTAATTCAACAACAGGTGAATTACCATTCACACTGTGGCATGGTACAAAACCTGATTTAAGTTACATGCACACATTTGGAGCACCAGCATGGGTGCCTATCCCTTCACAATTCAGACACAAAGGACAGTATAAAGATAAAAGATTATTTTTTGTAGGATATGAATCTAATCACAGATCTTATAGATTCTGGGAACCAGGTACATCTAGAGTTTACACCAGTGCTAGTGCTAAATTCCTAGAACATGTAGGATGGAATAGATTAGAGCAAGATTTAAATAACGAAGTAATTATTGAACCCTACAAAAGGCAAAAAGATCAGACTAGTTATAAGAAGAGTCCAATAAAAGAAGAAGTCCACGAAGAGCAAATAGGACCAGAACAAGAGGAAACAGTTGATCAGGAAGAGTTAGATAATCAAGAACAGTTAACAAATGAAAGTCCACCTGTAAGTCCTGTAATACCTAGACATACTACACGTGTAACTAGACCACCTGATAGGTATCAAGCAAGTATAGTTTGCCAAGTAACTAAAGTTCCAACTAGTGTAGATGAACTTAGGATGTATCCTGCTAAGGATCAGGAGAATTGGCAAAAGGCAATGGAAAAAGAACTAAATTCATTAAAGGTAATGAAAGTATATGAAGATGCTAAATTACCTCCAGGAGAAAAATCCATTGGGTGCAAATGGATATTTAAAGTAAAAACTGGAAATGATGGGACTGTTTCCCATAAAGCTAGGTTGGTAGCTCAAGGATTTAATCAAACTGCATCTGATTACGATGAAGTTTTCGCACCAAGTCTTAAAGCAACATCTTCGAGAGCAGCTTTAGTGTGGGCAGCTAAGAAAAACTATGTCATTAACCATTTAGATGTAGAAATGCATGCACCATCGCAGCACACTATATATTTGAAAAAGCCAGTTATTATAAAAGACAATAAAGTAAATAGTAATGATTGTTGGAAACTCAAAAAGAGTCTTTACGGGTTGAAACAGTCTGGCTTTGAGTGGAACCAATATATTGTGAAAGAATTAAACAATATAGGTTTTAAATCTGGTTTAGCAGATCCATGTGTGTTTAAAAGAGAAAATAATGGAACGGTGTCATTATTGTTATTATTTACAGATGATATTGCTTTGATAATAATGAAGCTAATGATGACTAATAATGAAGACTAATAATGAAGCTAATGAGATTATATCATTATTAGCTAAAAAGATAAAATTAAAGCATTTAGGTGAAATTAAAAATTATCTAGGATTGACAATTAACAAAACAAAAAATGGATTTAAGATATCTCAAGAAGATAAAATTTGCCAATTAATTAAAATGTATAAAATGGAACTTTGTAAACCAACAAAGACTCCAATGAGTCAGGAAGTTTGCCAAACTGATGATCAAATCAGTAAATCTATATATCAATCTTTGATTGGTAGCTTATCATATATAAGCAATTGGTCAAGGCCAGATATAGCTTATAGTGTTAATCAGCTGGCACGTTTTAATTCAGATCTACAACAATGTCATTGGCAATCATTAAAGAGAATTTTAAGATATCTTAAAGGAACAATGAACCATGCATTGTATATAGAACCAAAGGGTGATTTGAGTCTTAGTGCCTATGCAGATGCAAGTTTTGCAACTGACATAAACACTAAAAAATCAACATCTGGGATGACTATATTATTTGATAAGACACTAATAGGGTGGAGGTCAATCAGACAACAGCATATCAGCTTGTCCACAATGGAAGCGGAATTTTCATGTCTGTCATTACTATGCACTGACTTAATTTTGTACAAACAGTTATTATTAGACATGGGTATAACTGTTAAAGATTCCATTATTGTGTCCGAGGACAACCAGGCAGCCATAAAGTTAGCTACTAATATTGCTGTAAAAACTAGATCAAAGCATACTGATTTAAGATACTTAAATGTTAGAAAATCTGTAAAGATTGGGCTAATTAAAGTGGAATACTGCATGACAGAAGAAAACATTGCAGACCAATTTACAAAAGTTCAAGGAGTAATTAAGTTTAAAGAGAGTTGTAACAAATATGATTTAAAGATGTAAATAGTTATAGTATTATTATTATTACCTAAAAGGGGAGAATGTTAGGGATAACATTGTTTACCCTAACTGGTTTAATAATAAATATGTTATCATGGTTTGTTAGTTAAAGTGTCTGTAACTTTAACTGTAAGAATGTAATTAGAGGAGTGGTTGTAAAAGCACCATAAAAGAAGCAAGGCACGGCAGCTTGCTCTCTTTGGCTTGATGATCCCTAATTACTGCATGGATTGAAGACTGCGTTTTTCCCCTACTGGAACGGGAGAGAGAAAGGACTGTTGATTTATCAACGGTGAGAGGACTGATTTATTGTAAGTGAACTGACATTGGATATTCTACACGGACTTTGCTAATTGAATATCCTTGAATGGACTGACTAAAACGATACATGACTAATGGACTGTTATTTTGACTATGCTATAAAACTCTAAATGGAATAAACTATATTTTTGATAACACAAGCGTATCTGTTATTTTTACTGTATGTTAATTAACATACAAACTTACCTCACACATTTACCTATATGCCTATCTGACTAACGCTGCACGTTCTGTTTAGCTTGTCTCCTTAACCCTGGTTGGGGAACCCAGGCTTAACAAGGGGAACCTTTACCTTTATCTTTCTAATGAGGACAAGGGTTGACAAAAGTCAGTTGTCATAAACAAGTAACTACGAAATAGGGTTTGGCTTTGGATGTCTGAAGAGGTAGAGATCTTAAAGGATTCTTGCATGCTTTGTGGAATTTACAGATGATTCTTTGAAACTCTGATTAATATTGAAGTGGTGAAATCATTGGACGGTTAAACATTTAAACAACGGCTGTTATTCACAATGACCCTTTGGTTCTCTTTAAGAGGTTATGATAGTGAAATGCCTTGGCAGACAGCTGGATCATGGAGAGAAACCAGGGCTCAACCTAACTGAACAGGTTGAATCTCTTTTTTAATGTACAATTGTAGATGGATATGCAGCTATTATATAAATTTATTTCATTCTCCCTATATCTCTGTGCCTTCACTATCTACATTGATTTGGTCATTGTAATACATAAGGATTTAGAATTCACGGGTGATGGGGAAAATTTCTTTTATACCCTGAGAAGACTATAATGCTTGTTACTACAGGCATTGATTTGGCTTGAGTCTTTTTATCTTCATGACACAATTCTTTGCTGAATCATGGCTTTTTAAATAACCACAATGGCTTGGCTTATATGACATGTCAACCAAAATTTATGTACCTGGTTGAATAATGGTAAAAACAAATTTGGGAAGGGAGCTAATAAGGGGTAATCTTATGATGGTCAGGAATTGCATATCAATATTTTAGGAAGAGTTGGGCGGTTTGAGGTGAAATTCTTCATTTTTCTAAAGTGATGCAGATAGTCCTCAGCTTACAAGCCTAATTGGACCAGAATATCATTCATTGAGTGAAGTGGTTGTTAAGCAGAATCCCCAAATGATTCCTTCACTCGGTGACTGCAATCCCAGGACTTCCCAGCCATGGCTTTCTGAGAAAGAGGGGGGAGGGGACAGAGAGAGGGAGAGGGGGGGGAGAGGGATTGGAAAGAGATACAGAAAGAGAGAAAGAGAGAGAGGGGATAAGATAAGGAAAGGGGGAGAGAGAGTGATACAGAGGGGGGTAAGAAAGAGAGAGAGAAACAGAGGGGGGAGAGTGATACAGAGAGGGGAGAGCGAGACATAGAGTGAGAGAGAAGGGTTTTGTGGCTGGATAGGCAGGCTAGGGTCATGTGAATAGGTGGCAGTGAGTGACATCGAGTTGGCCATGTCCATCCAGGTTTTGTGGTTTCCGGTGTTTTTTTTCCTTTGGGAAACGGGTCCACATGGTTCTTTGAGTGTTTAAGGTTGCAGACTCCTGCCATTTCAAACAAATGGTTATTCAATCTCATATTAAAAACTTCCAGTCTTGGGAAATCTACAACTTCTGGAGGCAAACTGTTCCACATAACAACTTCAGAACAATAAAATTGATTTTTACTTCCAGTCAAAATAGTCATGCCACTAAAATCTAACCAGTCATTTTGTCAGTTCATGTTGGATCTGCTAGTTGCAGGATGAAAACTGGCATTTCATGGCAATTTTATTGTCTTTTTAATATAAGGTTGCATTTTCTGAAATGACCCACATGATGGCACCAAATACTTGCTTCAGGACTTTTTGAAAAAAATTTTTTGATTAGTTTCTGTTTAGGCAGTAAGTAGTCACAAGGCTTATGGTAAAATGCATTAGCCTGGCTCTGTGAACTGATTCATTACAAAATTGTTTATTTGTAGTGGTACAAAAACCAGACATCACCAAATAGTTTAAAGACTCCCATGAATATAAGCAGGAAATAAATATTAGAGTATTGACTGGAAAAAATATCTTAAATATTATCAACATAGGACACTGCCTATTAGCAGGTCAATGGCTTGATAAAATGCTAGGTAGTGTATCTTTTCCATTACCTTATCCTTTCAAATGGAAAGGCCACTAATTGAATCAGGGCTCCTTGACATAAAACATAAAGGCTTAGCCATTCTACTCACATCATATTCATTAGGGATTTTAAATTTTGTTTGTTTATTCAGTATACAGACTGCTTAATGGAAACAACTAAAAAATAGCAAATGGCAGAGAATGGAACTGAATTTTTTTTAAAGGCCAAGTTTTCTAACTGCATAGTTCCTTATATACTTTTATATAAGAATGAATAAGGGACTAATTATTTTGCTTCTTTTGGGGGGAACCTGTTGAATTTTTTAAAATCTCTGAACTCTCCTGAGAATTATAGCTCAAGCACATAAGAGGATACCAAGTTGAGGAAAGGTACTCTAATGATCAAGGTGCAGTGCCTTTTGATTATAGATAAACTAGGTTCTCTGGCCATTCTTGATATAAGCATATTGTCTGTGTTCACATACTGGATGGAGGTTTTAAGAGATAATGTGAATTACTTGAATTAATAAATAGAATCAGCCACTGTGTTTTGTACAGTACTGAATCTATTTTTAACTGTTTTTCACATGAATAAGAATTTATTTTCCTCAATCTTGAATCATTCATCATTCAATTTTATTAAATAACCATTTAGCAAGTCTTATCCTTATTTATCCATCATTTTTTTCATCTTGTTAATTTTACATTCTTACCAGCATCATGTTCTTAAGTTATTTAGAATATAAATAACTAAGAATATTGATTCTGGAGTATGTTCAACTGAGACTTCACACAAAATGCATCCAACAAAATTTTATGTGAAATGACAAGAGATAAAGCAATCTTTCTCCCAATCTCTAAATTGGAGATATGCAAGTAGAATGAAACAGCTATAAAAATGTAAGAGAATGGGACCACCATTCTAAAATAATTTCCTTCATCTTGAAAATTGTAATGGGTGTTGATGGCTCAGTAAGAAACTGCCCAAGCAGGGGAGAAGTAAAGTGGAGAATTAGGCTGAAATCTCTACATACGCATAAGAGGGCAAGGTTTGATCCTCCTCAACCTTATCTACTCTGGTCCAGTTGCAAAGCATCAATCTGAGAGAATTGCTGTGTTATACGCCTGAGCAATATAATAGTTAATTTAACTGTTCATAAGTGAATCACTGTTCATATGTGAATCTCTTCTTATAGTTGCGTAGAGAAGACTTTAACAGTTTTGATTTTAACCTTTTCTGTACACCTTTTTTCATTCAAATATCAATGATATTTCTTAAGAAAAATATTTCTATTTCTGGTATGCTAACTATAAGGTTAGAATGCCTACATATTATTATTGATAATACATTTTATAATACATTTTATTTATATTACTTTTAATGAATTGGGATCTTTGAAAAGTTTGACAATAAAATATGTACCGTACATCAAAATCAGTGGTTATTTTTGAAATGAGTGAATAACATAAGAATAGATGGTGTACTGCTGTGTTATAATTGAAAGTTCTTTAAATAAAATAATTAAATGAGGTAAGAATGCCTATATGAATAGTTTTAGATATATGCATAATATATGAAATCATAATTTTTATTTAACAAATGTGTGAAAGTCTAGTTTTTAAAATTAATCTATGTTAATTATTTTATACAGCTCAAGAAAATGCATTTTTAATTTAATATCTTTACAATGTTTCAAATCACTTAGTTAATGGAGTAAATTTCAGAAATATTGTTTAAGTATTTCTTTATTTAAATCTGAAAAAGAAAAACAAAACTCAATGATACAAGTAAAAAACAAGTTTATCCTGCACATGGGATATTGGAGCTTTAAGTCCAAAGTATCTGGAAGGTATGAGATTAGAGATAGCTGGCTATTAGCTAATATATATTATAACAATAAATCAATTTGGTATGTTTATGATTTGAAACTAGGAGTATATATGTATGCATTTTTGCTGGTATGTATTTTTCACAGGTTTGAATTGACCATCTTCCTTTGAGATAGATTCTGGGCTTTAGATAAAACAGTGTATAAAAATTTAACAAGTTAGAAAGAGGCAAGGATGCTAAAACACTATTAAAATTAATTTAAAAGGTGAAGGGAGGTTTTTCAGGGCATCAGATAAACCCATGGCTGTGTGGCTCCTCACATGAAGCCACAGAGCCATGCTTGACTCCTTTTTAGAAGGCCAGGAGATGGGAGATATCCCTCATCTCCAGGGGGCAGATTATTCCACAGGTTGGGGACAATGACAGAGAAAGCTCTCTTCCAGGACTCCATCTCTCAAAGTTGTTTAACTGGGGTCTGCAACATGCTTTCCTGGCCTGACCAGATGGCAGATGCAATGAGAAAAAGATTGTTCCATAGTATATGGTATGTCACATGTAGGTAAATTCTGATGAGTATGTTAACACTGAACAATCAAATAAAAAAATCTACCATTTACCATCCACATATTTAGAACAATATTTTTGCTCTTGTCTTTGTCCTAGGTTCCTTCAACATGCATTTACCTACAAAAAGTGAGCTTTATCTCCAAAGCAAACATGCTAAAATTAGTTTTTGTATCCAGTGATGCAACTGGCCTCCAGTTATTGTTATATATTGTTCAGTTATTTTTATCCTGTTTTATCAGATGCTGTTCTTTCCTGCCTCATGCAGTCATATTCTCAGGAGCCGTCACATTTATATAGCTTTCTCCAAATGCAAGTCTGCTTTCTGTGGAATCTGACCTGTATATCTAAATGCTTTACTGAACTACTTTTATCAGGCTTATTCTTCCCTATTTAGGCAGTAGTTTGAAAAGTTAGCAAAAGAAGACCTCCATACAGGGTAATCTTAGTATTTATTATGCAATGAATTGCTTTGGAGTGTTCCATAATGACAAGAAAGATAAAGAACAATAATTCATTTTTTAACTTTCAAGAAAATTGAAATCTAATGCAGAGAATTGCAAATTTCCTCAATCAGTATTAATGACAATGGCAGTTTAATGGCAGAACAATTTATGTATGAATAACAACAGTTGGGCAGCAATTTGAATTGGTACAATTTGAACTGGACCTAGAAACAATTTGGAAGCAATATAGATCACATAGCACCTTGTACTATGATTATTATATCAGCCCCCATTTGCTTTTTGTTAACCAGAGCTCAGTTACACAATAACTGTATGTGCAAGAGTATCTGTTATATCCATAACTGACATTGGTAGCCCTTCAAAATGGATTAAACTTTTTTTTTCATAGTATGTAAATAAAAATTTTGTTACATAATATGTAACAAAAATTTAAGATGAACTTGATAAAATCTCTGGAAATTTTTCTTAAAAGAACCTAGGCAAAGTATTTTTGAAGAGTGTGGAAGATACATTTAGGCTATTACTGCACTTAGTTGCAAAGATAGCTCAACTACAAAGCATTGGCATCATCCAAAACAAGAGATTGCTGGTTTAAGGAGAGCTATTTTACCTGTAGATAAACAAAATTTTTGATTGAGAGATTCAGTCTTTTGCTGTGCATATCTAGTATATAATTATATCTATAGTATATAATATTAAATAGTATATAATAATTTGAGAACATTGGTTGTATTTGTCTATATTTCTTTCCCAAATAGAATAGAACATAACATAATAGAATTCTTTATTGACCAAATGTGATTGAACACAAGGAATTTATCTTCTATGCATAAGCTCTCAGTGTACATAAAAATACATTCATTAAGAATCATTAGATAAACACTTAGTCATAGGATACTAAATAAGCAATCAAATCATACTAGGAAACTAATTAAAGCAATATAAATTGTAAAGATACAAGCAACAAGGTTATAGTCATAAGTAGAAGGAGATAGGTAATAGGAATGAGAAGAATAATAGTAATACAGTCTTAGTAAATAGTTTGACACTGTTGTGGGAATTAGTTGTTCAGTAGAGTGATGCCATGTGGGGAAAAGCTGTCCTTGTGTCTAGTTGTTCTTGTGTGCAATGACTATAATGTCATTTTGAGGGTAGAAGTTGAAACAATTTATATCCAGGATGTGAGAGGTCTGTAGATATTTTCACAGCCCTCCTTTTGACTCTTGCAGTATACAGGTCCTCGATTGAAGGCAGGGTTGGTAGTAATTTTTTTTTCTGCAGTCCTAATTATCCCTGAAGTCTATGTCTGTCTTGTTTGGTTGCAGAACCAAACCAGACAGTTATAGAGGTGCAGATGATAGACTCAATAATTCCTCTGTAGAACTGTATCAGCAGCTCCTTGGGCAGTTTGAGCTTTCTGAGTTGGCACAGAAAGAACATTCTTTGTGGTGCTTTTTTGATGACGTTTTTGATGTTAGGTCTTGAGATATGATAGAACCTACTGTAGAAATTGAAGGTTCTACTGTTGATACCATGTTATCTAGTATTGTAAGTGATGGTAGTATTGGAGGGTTTCTCCTAAAATCTACCACCATTTTTACGGTTTTGAGTGTGTTTAGTTCAAGATTGTTCTAGTCGCACCACAAGGCTTGTTGTTCAAATAACCAAAAGATTTGCATTTGTTTCCTAATCGAAAAATTAAGCATTACTTACCTTTTTCAACTCAGGATACAGAGGTTGTTATTATGGGATAGAAATGTTGCCCTGGCAACAAAAATAGAAAAGAGTGCTTGAGTTTCCATATTTATTTCTAAAACAGTGTATTCATTTTAAGCCATCCTTTATTTCTGATTACCAGAATAGCATAATTTTTAAGAAAGCAAGGCTGGCTGGCATATTGTTTGATTTCTGTGAAGAGCTTAAAGAGGATTTTAAAGCTTTGCTATCAAAAGAAAAAGAAAAAATGGTTTTACCCTAAAAATATGTATTGAAATCTAGGTATAGTAAATGGAATTCTGAATATAAATGAACCACAATTTACATTAAAATTACCTCTGTGAGTGTTTCTACTACTCCTTGAAAATCATGTGTGAAAAATATGCATAGGACAATGGCTTTAGAAGAATACTTGCTTTCCAAAATAAGATGATTTATTCCTCCATAAATTTCAGCAGTACAGGATTTCTATAGTATTTGAATGAGTACCTAGATGCTAATGCATTATTCAGAAACAAATAAGATATATTTTTATTCATTCCATTTTTCCTTAAGATGCCACAACATGCTTTTAATGTGCTTGCTACAACATGGTATCCTCTGGTAATTGTTATTTGGTTCCTTTACTAAGGAAATTCTGAAGAATGCCATGTCATTTATCTAGGGATAGATAAAGAGTGCTTGGCTAAACAATTTAAAGATAAAAAATATCAGAATATATATTCCATTGCTTTTTGAATAATAGCTTTTTTCCTGCTAGCTTCATTAATCACGTACCATTTATTATTATTATTTTTGACAAAGCTTTAGTTATCAGCATAGCAACGAAACTGGGATGGCTATGTATTCATGACTTATAAACAGGACAGTGATTAGCATTTGCTAAGGAGGTTCATATGAAGACTCCTGTGGGAAATTCTGTTTTGTATTGTATCTGGATTCCAACATGGCAGCATTCACTATATATGTCTCTAAAAAAGCTAAAAAAAAGAAAAACAAAATTCCAAAGCAAATTGTTTAAAGTAAATTCCAGGAAACAAAGCGATACCTGAATATAAATGGAAAATCAACATGACTAGGTACCTACTATCCACTGAACACAATATTCCCCAGAAAGGCCTCAGCTATAACTTCTTCTTCTTGTGCCACATCTATCATTTGATGTTGGTGATCCTATTTTTATCAACAGCTGCATGAAAAGTGCTGTTATTCAAACCAGATTTAGATTTTGAAGCCATGATGATGTTCTTCTGCCTAGACCTTGTTTGCCTTCAATCTTTCTTTGAAAGATTAAGTGAACTATGCTGTATTTTCGTGGGTGTAGCATCACATGTCCAAAATATTTTAACTTTTACATTTTTATGGTTTTGATTATTTCCCTTGGCTTTTCCTTGGCTTCCTAAGCTATAACATAGACAATGCTAAGCAGCTAGAATTCTTTGTAGCCTTAAAAGCAGCATTTGAAACCGCAGAACGTGCCATAGAAATCCAAGAAAATATTTGTCAGGTAATCATACTGCAAACCAGAAGATTATAGAATCAAACCAGTGGAGAAAGCATCCCTCAAAAAACTAAAATGAAACTAAAAAAGACCAAACCATCACTGTCATTCCAGAAGACAAATAGTTAATCACAACACATTCAAAGAGCGTCTATGTCTACTGGAGGACAAAGAGAACTGCATCCAAATAAACACCAAGCCAATATAGAAACTAGATAATCAAGAGAACCGCCTAGGTAACAAAGATCAGATCACAAAAGTACAACAGTGGTGAATGTGCATCCACTACCCAGCTCCTGTCAATATCCCAGTCGATACCTCAAAATATGCAAGCCTGAAGAGAAGGCGGAGCTTCGTTTCGGCGATACAGCTGCGATCTCGGGGCTCTGAGATCACAGCCGATATTTTCACCCCTGGTCGGTCCCAACGGACCTAAACCATCCCGTAGAGACGGGGATAGAGAAGGGTACTGTCCCAGGATCCCAGAGATATCGCAAAATCTCTGATTTGATCCGGGAGAAGCCCTTTTGCTGGTGGCGGAGAGGCAGCCTCCATAGCTGCTGAAGTCAGGATAGCTCCGGAAAGAAAGTGGCTGGAAAGAAGTGTGACAGTTGGGTGAGAAAAACTCTTTTGTGTTGTAAATTCGCTGAGGTTGTGAGACTTTTTTTTTTTTGACTGAAACTGTCTGAGCGGCGTTTTTTAAAGTGATGTCAAATTGAGGCTTGGGTTTTGTTTTTTTTTTTCCTATATTTTTTGGGGGGGACTTTAGTGTGACTTTGTAGGTAACCGGATTGAATTTTCTCTTATATATATTTTTATGCTCCCTTTGATTTTTTAACTTTCTTTTGGATAGAGGCTTCCTTTGGCTATTTTTTCTTCTTCTTTTTTTCTGTATATATTACTCCTTTTTTCTGGCTGGGGGGGAGGAAGAGCATTAAGAAACTTTGCAACACTGCCAACTAGAGGCTTGAAAGTATTTTATTTGAATTGGAGAGAATTGCAAAAAGACCTCTTCTCAAGGACATCTTAACGTGATAAGATAGAGGGAGAGCACAGCAAAATATTATTGCAGGTGCTTTCCTGGACTGTTATCAATATTTCAACGCTTGAGTTTTGAAGCTGCTGGAGAAGAGAGTCATAACAAGAGCCTTGGATAAATAAATAAAGTGCAGTGTGCATATGTATATATATATATATATATATATATATATATATATATATATATCCCATTCACCAGCCTTTTTCTAAATTTCAATTCTAGTAATATTCTTATTTCTGCCTTTTATTTTAAAGGGAAAGCCTCAGAGTTTTTTCTTTTTTTTTCTTTTCTTTTTCTTTTTCTTTTTATTGGGACTTTTTTGCTTTTTCTATCCATGTTTTTGGACCACTTTGTTTTTCTTTTTTGATTATTGAGACTTTTCAACTGGATTAAGGTATGAAGAATCTGAAGGAACTTTTTGTTTTTTCTCTTTTTGCTTTTTTTTTTGCTCTTAATCAATATTATTTTTGGGTTTGTTTGTTTTTCTCCTTTCTATTTTTTCTTTTTTATGGTGGACTACTTCGTAATTGGATTAGGGTCTAGAAGAACCTGAAGATCTTTCTTCTTCCTTTTTTCCTGTTTCTTTTTTGGTTTCGTGCCTTTTACGATTGGAGTTTTCCATTTTGGATTATAATTGGCTGCTCTACCAGTTGGATTAAAAGTCAAAAAGAATTTGAAGCTTTGGAAGCATTGAAATGAGCAGGAAACCAATACCATCTGGCATTTCTACTTCTACCTCTGCTTCCCCACCAGTTGGAGGACAACGTTTAATTCAGACAATGTTGAAGCAAGATAAGGAACAAGAAAGAGTAACTTTACAGATGATTATGCAAGGAATCCAAGATCTCAAGACAAAATCAGACATTATTGAACAAAGAACAGAAAATATTGAACAAAGAATAGAGAAGACTGATGAAAAAGTGGAAAACATTAAACAAATGATGGTCAAGTATGAGGAGAGATTCCAAAAAATTGAGGAAGAAGGAAAACAAAGAGAGAAGAAGATTGGAAATATTGACAGCAGATTAACAGCGGTTGAACAAGAAAAAAGTGGGATGTTGAGGTGGGAGATGGAAAGGTCAGAATTTTATCTCAGATTTCAAAATATAGAAGAGGAAAAAGGAGAAAATTTGGCAGCGATAATGACAGAAATTTTGGCAGATGCTTTGGAAATTACAGAGGAAAAGATGATGGATGGAATAGATGAGGGATATCGAGTCTATACAAGGTATGCGATGAGAAATAAATTACCCAAGGAAGTCCATATTAGATTTACCAAAAAATCCATTAAAACGCAAATATTACAAGTAGTAAGAGAGAAAACATTGAAATACAAAGGTAAAGAGGTTGTGGTTTTAAAACAAATACCCAGAAGAGTGAGAGAGATGAGAAGAGAATATCGATTTCTGACCAAAATGCTACTGGAAAACGAAGTGAATTATAGATGGCTGATTCCAGAAGGACTAATGTTTAGGTGGCAAGAGCAGAGACATAGAATTGATTCAATTGAGAAAGCAGAACTTTTCCATGCAGAATTTTTTGGAGGAAGAAGAGAGGAGGCAGAGAAAGAGGTCTCATTAATTGAGTTTCAAGAGGAACAACTGGAGACTGAAAAAGAGAAAGGAGCAGTAGGGGGACAGGTGGATAGCAGAACAGCGTGAAGTGAGATCCACGAGAGCGGTTAGACCTAAATATAAAGCATTATCATGGAAGAAAAAAAACTGATTACAATGAATATAAATGGACTTAATTCAGCTGTTAAAAGAAGGAAAACTTTTCATAAATTAGAGAAATTAAAATTTGATATAATTTGTCTACAAGAAGTTCATATTAAAAACATGAACAATTGTTAGTACAGCCAAAATTGGGGAAAATATTTACTTCTTTGACTCCATGTAAGAAAAGAGGAGTGGTTCTATACATTAAAGAGGCTATCCCAGCAAAATTGATTTACACAGATGAAGATGGAAGAATATTAATGGTAGAAATAATGGACAATAATATAAAAATACTCTTGATTGCAATTTATGCTCCGAATGATAAACAAGAAGAGTTTTATAAAAAGCTACACATGAAAATAATTGGACTGGACTATGTTAATATAATTATGATGGGAGATTTTAATGGAATTGTGGACAATAAATTGGACTATATAGCAACAACAACAAAGCAAAATAGAAAGGCTCTCCCTAAGTCTTTTTTTAAAATGACAGATAAATTAACTTTAAAAGATATTTGGAGAGAAAGAAATGTTAAAGCTAAACAATATACTTTTTATTCAAATAGACATTTATCATGGTCCAGATTAGATATGATTTGGATCTCAACAGAATTAATATCCAATATTCAAGAAACAAATATTGAAACAAGTACTTGGGCAGATCATAGCCCAATGTCAATTAAATGGAAGGGACAAAAAAAAAGATCGAGATGGACATTAAATAATACTATTTTAAAGGAGAAAGATTTTATACAATGGATGGAAAAGGAATTGGCTTTTTTCTTCAGAGAAAATAAAAAAGAAGATACTTCAACGCAGAATGTGTGGGATACAATGAAGGCATATGCTAGAGATTTGATAATAGATTATACAAGAAAAAAGAATATTAGGAAAAGGCAAGCTTCTAAGGCCTTGGAAGACGAGTATAAATGTCTTGAAAAAGAATTACAGAAAATGCCACAGAAAAAGGATATTAAATTGAAGCTGGATGTAATCAAACATAAAATGGAATTAATAGAGAAAGAAGAACTGGCACAGAAAATCAGAAACTCTAAACAGAATTATTTTGAAGATGCAAATAAACCAGGTAGATGGCTAGCATATAAATTGAGAAAAGAGAAGGAATCAAGAAAAATATTGAAGTTAATAGATGAACAAGGCCAAGTTATGGGAATAAGGAGAAAAAAGAAATTATTCGAGATTTTTATGGGCAACTATATAAACAAGAGAATATTGATGAGGAAAAAGTTAAACAGTATTTACAGGAAGCTAATTTACCGAAGATACCTAAAGAGACTGAAGAAATGCTAGAAAGCAATATAACAATGATGGAACTAAATGAAGCATTTAAGAGACAAAATAATGGGAAAGCACCGGGTCCAGATGGGCTTCCAGCAGAATTCTATAAAACATTTCAAGAATCATTGAGCATCCCATTGTTAGAAGTTATGAATGAAGTTATGTTAAAAAAGATGATACCCAAAACATGGTCAGAGGCTTATATTACACTTATACCGAAAGAAGAGACTGACCCACTGCAAATTAAGAATTATAGACCTATTTCTTTATTGAATGCAGACTATAAAATCTTTGCTTCAATTTTAGCAGAAAGACTTAAAAAATATTTAAATAATTTTATTCACCCAGATCAAAATGGATTTCTGCCAAAGAGACAAATTAGAGACAATATGAGAGTAATCTTGGACACTTTGGAATACTATGAGGTTGATCCTGAAAAGCAAATGGCTTTGATATTCCTAAATGCTCAAAAGGCATTTGACATCGTGAACTGGAGATTTATGTTATTACTATTGTAACAGATGGGTTTTGCTAAAAAATTTATTCAAGCAATAGAAGCCATATATAATAAACAGACAGCAAGGGTAATGATGGAGGGGGAACTTACAGATTTTATTAATATAAGGAAAGGCGCAAGACAAGGATGTCCCCTATCTCCTTTGCTATTTGTGTTGACCTTGGAAGTGTTGAATAGAAATATTAGGGATGATAAAAGCATAAAAGGAATGAAAATTAAGAAGGAAGAATTTAAGCTACAAGCTTTTGCTAATGATTTAGCTTTTATTCTGGAAGACCCACTAGAAACAGCTCCAAAGTTATTGGAAAGGATAGAGACATATGGAGAGGTGGCTGGTTTGAAAATAAATAAAGATAAAACAAAGATTTTGACAAAGAATATGCTATTGAGACAGAGAGAAGAACTGGCAGATCTTCTGAAAATTCAAGTTACAAATAAGGTTAAGTATCTGGGGATATATTTGACAACAAGATGTAGCACATTAAAGGAGAATAATTATACTAAACTTAAACAACAGATAACTACAGATTTGAAGAAGTGGGAAAACTTGCAATTGTCATTAATAGGGAGAATTTCAACAATTAAGATGAATATTTTACCTAGAATTTTATTTTTGTTTCAAACAATACCAATTAGGCTTGGAAAAGACTATTTTGAAGATTTAAATAAAATTATATTGAAGTTTATATGGCAAGGTAAAAAAGCGAGAATAAAGCTAAAGCTTTTGCAAGATGCTAGAATTAGAGGAGGTTTTGGCCTGCCTAATTGGGAATTGTATTATCAAGCTGCAAGTTTGATGTGGGTCAAAGAATGGATAACATTAAGAAAACATAGATTGTTGACATTAGAAGGGCATGATTTGCTGTTGGGCTGGCATGCTTTTTTATGGTATAAGGGAACTAAAACACAGGGTTATTTTAGAAGACATTATGTACGGGAGTCTTTGTGGTTAAATTGGGAGAAGATAAAAAGACAATGTTATTTGAAAATTCCAGTTTGGTTATCGACTATTGAAGCATTTTCCTATCCTATAATTTACAAGAAGGAACAAACAGTTAGATATGGGAAACTTTTGGATGAAAAGGGTGAACTTAAATCGATCCAAAACTTAGAGGAACAAGGTATAAGGATGAATTGGTTTTCATATGCACAAATACATTCAAGGTATGATGAAGATTTTAAAACGGAGGGATTCTATGATAAGCAGACTGATTTAGATAAGATCTTGATGGGTATTGATGAGAAGGTGATTAAAAAATTATATGGTTATTTACTGGGAATGAAATTAGAGGAAGAACAAGTCAAAGAAACTATGATTGTTTGGGGGAAGAATTTTGGGGGATTGATCTAGAGAAATGGCAGAAATTGTGGTCTCAAAATTATAAAATGACAATGTCAACAGCATATAAAGAAAACTTGTATAAGATGTTTTACAGGTGGCACTCTCCTCCGACAAAAATAGCAAGAATGTTTAAGAACAAATCTGAAAAATGCTGGAAATGTCATCAGATACCCGGCTCGTATTACCATATGTAGTGGACTTGTGAGGATGCTAGAAAATATTGGACTAAAATTCGCACGTGGTTGGAAAAAATGACAAAGAAACATATAGACTTGAAAACAGAGATCTTCTTATTGGGAATTTTACCTGATATATATAGTAAAGATTTGAAATACTTGATTGTAAATGTATTAACAGCGGCTAGGATTGTGTTTGCTAAAAATTGGAAGAATGAGAAAATACCATTACAGGAAGAAATTATTAAGAAAATATTGGAATGTGCTGAGATGAGCAGATTGACATTTGAAATTAGAGAGCAAGAGGATAAACAATTTTATGAAATTTGGGATCTTTTTTATAAATGGCTAGATGATAAAATACGATAATAGAATATTTAGAATGCTAGATAGTAAGAAATATCTTTATTTTGCTATTTTGCTATTATTTTGTTATTTGATATTATATTTATAAAGGGTTTTTTAGGATTGATTTGGTATGATTATATGATTTGTTGAATAATCTAGTTAAAGTATTGTTAGCTCATAAAGCATGAATGATTAAAAGTATAGTCAAAAATTTCTTTCTTTTTAGTGATATTAGGATATATAAGTTTGGATTGATAATATGAGTTGTTATGTAACATAATTGTAACTGGGACTACAGAATGAATGCACAAAACTGATGAACCAACTGACACACTGGATGTTCATACGAGAGTTGAATGTTTTAATGTTTTTTTTGTCTTGTTTGTAATTAATAAAATTAATAAAATTAATAAAATCTTTTTTTAAAAAAAAAATATATGCAAGCCTGATGTACTCCTTTGTCTTTGTATCATTGCCAGGAATCCCAGCATACAACATAGCCAAACACCTTACAAAAAGCTTGAATATTTCACAGAAAAGAATGAGTATTCTATCAACCTGCCAGTATAGTTCCTCCAAAACAAATCAAATATTTAAAAATAGAAGAATATTAAATTATGGTTTCATTCAGTGTCAAAACATTTTTATGTCCATAGAACCAGAAATAGCAAAAAAATTCATGACAGCAGTACTACACAATAAAGCTGACCCAACCAAATACACTGACATGAAAATAATATCATCAGCCCTTATCAGCCTCTGCCTAATTGTCTATTTCAGTTTGATGGACAAATACGCCAACAAGTCAGAGGAACATCGATCTCTACTCTCAGAGCTTATAGCAAATATTCTAATGTAGCATCTGGAAATTGTAAGTACTTCCACATATACAAAGAAAGTATGGATCCAATACATCCATCATCATCATAAAAAAAGAACAACCTGAGAAGATACATGAAATAATCAATAACATCTTCAATGGAACATCTTCAAAGGAACAATATTCACAACAATAGAAGGAAATAATACATTACCCTTCATGGGTATCCTCATCAGCAAAGGACATAGTCTACTGTCTCCCTAAGACCAACAGTGATGTGGAACAATTGGACCCAGGAGCATCTACAGTGTAAGGGGCTAAAACAACCACTAGGTAGAAGAGTAGCAGATGTGAACACCAACTTAGCTGTCAGAAGATACAATGAAAACTCCTTAATCTCCCAAAACATGGACAGACTCAACCATAGTTTTAATTGGGAAACTGTAACTACCCAAAAGCTAAATCCAAGCTAGAGAAAACTGGAAGCTTGGCATTCAGACCATCAATAGATACACAGAGATAAACCACATATATACATCACCAAAAGGCAGTAAAACTAAGAAGTAAGCAAAAAGACCATAATATATCCTCTCCAGCAGACAACACCCAAATAAAATGTAGATTAATACCATACATTCACCACCTTTATCATCAATATACTGTGATATACAGGTAGCCCTTGACTAACAATTAGCTGAAAAATTCTGTTACTAAGTGAGACTTTTGTTAAGTGAGTTTTGCCAATTTTATGACATTTCTTGCTTCATTTGTTAAGTGAATCATTTCAGTTGATAGTAACACACTTGTTAAATGAATGTGACTTCCCCATTGATTTTGCTTGTCTGAAAGTCACAAAAGCTGTTTTCATGACCCTGGGATACTGCAACCATCAAATATGAATCAGTTAACAAGTGTCTGAATTTTGATCACATGATCACAGGGATGCTGCAATGGTCATAAGTGTGAAAAATGATCATGTCACTTTTTTCAGTGGCATTGTAACTTCAAACATTCACTAACTGAACTGTAAGTCAAAGACTATCTGCACTGATTGGCAGCATAAAGACCTGAATTCAGAAACAGAGATTGCCATTCTTGTAGATGATATTTCAGCGCTGTATATAATTTTTTTCAAAAACAGTATTAACTACAATTTAGACTTGTTGGTTTGAAAAATTTCCTTGTTTTTACATATTGTGAGAATAAATGGAGCACTCTGTATTTTTGCAGGCTGAGCATTTTTATTTTTGCACTGTGTCTTAAATAAAATCTTAGTATTGCTATTGAATTAGCTATCCTTGAAGATGTGATCATTTTTCATGCTTTGATGTTTCTTTCCCTTCTGGCAGTGAATCTTTATGACAATAAAACATAACAGGATCAAATCCTTCAGGGAAATAAAAATTTTAGAGATACTGACAATAGTATCAAATAAATGCATGATTTGAAAATGTTGCCTAGAATTAGAAATGTGTAATTTTTTGTATTGTGCAGCTAGAAAGTTATAATGTTGGTTGAGAAATAATATTTTTGTATGTTTATAAATCTTTCAGAATTGGTACACGTGTGCAGACAGTCTTTGACTTACGACCACAGTTGAGCCCAAAATTTCCATTGCAAGCAAAACAGTTGCTAAGTAAGCAACCCATTTTACAGCCTTTCTTTCTACAGCTGTTAAGCAAATCAGTGTAATTGGTAAGTGAATTGTATGGTCATTAAGTAAATCTGGTTTCCATCATTGACTTTGCTTGTCAGAAGATTGCAAAAGGTAATCATATGAACCCGGGACTCTCATAAATACATGCCAGTTGCCAAATGTCCAAATTTTGATCATTTGATGATGGAGATGATCATAAGCGTGAAAAATTGTCATGTCATTTTTTTCAGTGCCATAACTTTGAATACTTACTAAATGAGTGGTTGTAAGTCTAGGATTACCTGAATCTAATGCCTGTGCCAGCTGTGATTGCACCTAGCAGTATACTATTGAAACTGCTTCCTCCGGCTTTCTTTTACTTTGCTAGTAATTAAATCTTCAGTGTTCTTCCTACCTGGGCTAAGTGTATATAAGCAGTATTAATTGAAATGGGCCTTCAGATACCTTGTTTTAGAAGTTGGGCATGGGGCAGCTTTCAAATATAATAATTTTATTTAATGATCAAAGTTGTATACTGTCCATTATGCCTTTGTGATTCTGGGTCTTTACCATCAACATAGTACCTCAGTTATATGGTACCAATGTAAATAAAAATAGGCCTAGTTCTGACATAGAAATTTCAGTGCCATTGCCATATGTAGTGATTTGAGCTCTCTCCAATCTGAAACCATCCAACTATGTTGGATTTCATTTCCCATAATAACTGATCATTTTGGATGATTGACTCATTCTCTTTCCAGTCTATTTTTAAATTTGTAATTAAAATTATAATATTAAATGTAAATGTAAATAAAGATGATAGAAAATGGGATAGAGAGAGAGAAAGCTCTAGATATTGGGGGTGGAGGGGAATAAAAGCATCCACTTCCAACATTTTTCAGTGCAGTAAAATACAGAATAAAATTATCACCTCGACTTTTTACTTTACCGACTTAACAAATATTAACCATTTCTATAACAACAAACTATATTAATCAGCAAAGCCCAGTATTAAGTGTTCATTTTTTTTCTGTCTTGAGCACAAAATCCAGAAACGGTTTCCAAGTTAAAACAAGGCTGGATATGTTCTTTTCTCTAATTAAAACAATCAATTTTGCCATTTCTACTAGCTCCATTATTTTTTCCATCTATTCTTCTGTTGTGGAATTGATATATCTTTCTATTTCTGTGCATATAGAATTCTTGTTGCAGTTGACATATATATATAATAACAAAGCTCCAAATCTTTTCCCCAACTCCTTATCTAATAATTCTAAAAGAAAAACTTCAGGTTTCAATTTTATGCTAGTTTTAAAAATCTGCATTATGACATGAATAAGCCCAGTATTTCTTTGCTTTATTAAAAAACCATCAAAGATGATAAAAAGCATCCTTTAGATTCACCTTTCCGACATACATTTTCTAATCTATCTAGCAATGTTTCTTTCAGCCCTGTTCTACAATAACATCAATTATAAAATTGCAAACACTTTCAAAGGGCTTTATTCTTCATTTTGATAATCACAAAGCAATGCTTGTGTATATAAATCTGTTAAAATGAATATGCAAAAGTTCTTGCTTCTAAACTACATTAGAAAAACAAATAAAAATAAAGAGTTTTTAATGCATGTAATGCAAAGCTAATTTGGTGAAGCTTGAAAGATCTCTGCCATATGAGCCTTTGAAAAGCATCCTTTCCATGCTTCAGATATTTCAATGAAATTCACATGCTAATGTCAGGCCAAAAGGAAATTGATTATACCAGTTGTAAAACATACGTAAAATCCAATGTATTTGTCTAACAAAATAAACAGTAGTATAAATAGAATAGAATAGAATTCTTTATTGGCCAAATGTGATTAGACACACAAGGAATTTATCTTGTTATTATAACAAATTTTATTAATTTTACAAAAACAATGCACAATCCAGGCATAACAACTTGAAAAGTCTTTTCTAAAAAAATAATAATAATTAAAGAAGAGAGCCAATAGAACATACAAAGTAATTCCAAATTGTAATATCAATATTTACATTATCTATTTAACTTCATATCTTATCCAGACTTCTCCTTTTATCCAAATTATATTTCTTGCTTATTAAAATTTTATTGCCTTTCATAAACATACAAAACACAGAACATAGAAAAAACAAACAAACTAAAATATCTTTTCTGAAGGCTGTCTGATCCCGGGTTAAAACTCTTCTCACAGACACAAATTCAAACATCATATTCACTTTATATATCCTTCTATATCTTATTATCATTTTCTTTTTTTTTATAAACCAATTTTATTAATTTTACAAAAACAGTGCACAAACAATCAAGGCATAACAGCTTATAAATTCTTTCCTAAAAAAAAATAGTAATAATTAAAGAAGAAGACCAATAGAACATAATGATTCCCAATTATAATATCAATATTTACTTTATCTATTTAACTTCATATCTTATCCCAACTTCTCCTTTTCATCCAAATTATTTCTTGTTAATTAAAATTTTATTGCCTTTTATCAACATACAAACCCCCAAAAAACATAACAAAACCTTTATATATCCTTCCATATCTTATTACCATTTTCAATAACATTCTTTGTCTGTTCTATTTCCAACTATCCATTCATCTTTTTTCTTTTACTATACTTCTCCTATACACTAATTGGAGTGACGCCTTTAACTTATTACCCTAACTTAAAAGTACTTCATATAACACTTAATTTATCTTGGGATTCTGTTCGGTAGATTCTAAAATTACACAATAAATTTTATACTCTAAATACACATATAAAAACACAATCTTATGTACCTTCCAGAATCCCCCTTTTATCCTTAATTAGATTCACCCATTGTCTCTAAATAAGCTTTTTTTCTTTAGATCTTGCTTCCCACCATTGACGCTTCTCCTCCCCTACTTTCTCTCTTGCTTATTCTTCTCCTTGCCCTTTTTACCCCTTTGTCTCTCCTCCTTCCTTTTCTTACTCCCTTTCCTTTGCTTTCTAACCTTGCATCTACCTTTCCTCTCATTTTTCTCTTTTTTGGTTGTTTTTTCAAACCTTAAAATCCACTTTTTCTTATCTTCTTTCTCCTCCTCCCCGGAAAAAACCCATTGTTCATCAAAGATGGCTTCTTGTTCCTCTTCTTCTTTGTCCCAGTCATTCTGATGCGTAATCAACTTTTCATGAGTACATAACGCCATTTCTAAAAATTGAAATAAGGTGCCCAAAGTATTTTTCCATCTTGTTCTTCCTTTTTATATTTTTGATATTCAGTCTTTAGTTCATCCACAAGCGATGCCATCCTGAAAAGAGAAACTTTCCCCAAAACAACCAACCAAGTATTTTTAATCAAAAATAATTCAAAAAAAGTTCCAAAAGTTAATACTTTTCTTCCTTTTTCTCTTTCTCTTTCTGGGGTTACTGTTTAATCAAGGAGGTCCAATTACCATATATCTTTCTTTGAGATTCTAGGCAATCTCCTCCTTTTTCCACTTCTGCTCCAATTTTTTTCCTCTCCCTTCCCATTTGCAACATCAATTTTTAAATAATCAGAAATCCATACCTCTAATAAGGGTTTTCCAATTTCTTAAATTTTTAAGTCCAATGTCCAAGAACTCTTTTGTCCCTTAGCTTCAACTTTCAGAATAGTTCACCTTCAGTGCCCAAAGAAATTTCAAATCTTCATCTGTTGTTTCCATGGGGTGGGAGAGTGAAGAAAAAAAAAAGTTCCCTTTAACAGCTTCTCCGCCGCTTTCGATCTTCTTAGGGATACAATGTATCCTCCAGCAATTCAGACAGCTCAGTTCCAGCGAATTTAAAAGATGTTGATTGACCCGGCTCAGCCAGCACTTTCACTTTTCTTGCTTCCTCCAGCACAATCTTACCCGGTTGCAGGCTTCTTCGTGGTGGCCATTGCTGACCGCCACTCCACCACCTTGGGAAAAAAGGTTTTTTCTGGACGAGGAGGGGGTCTGCGACACCCCCAACCCCCTGTCCGGCTCCCCTCTCTCTTCGGCTGTCCCTACAGGACAGCCATATCCCCCTGACCCATTTGGATCGGGGGTACCTTGGCGACAAGCGCAGCAGGAATCGCAAACGGTCGCGAATTCCTGCTGCCACCGAAGCCACGCGGAACTGGAAACCACAAGGAATTTATCTTGGTGCGTATACTCTCAGGGTACATAAAAGAAAAGATATATTTGTCAAGAGTCAAGAATCATAAGGTACAACACTTAATAATCATCATGGGGTACAATAAGCAATCAAATCATACTAGGAAACAGTCAATATATATCGTAAGGATACAAGCAACAAAGTTACAATCATACAGTCACAAGTGGGAGAGGATGGGTGATAAGGAGAGAAGATTAATAGTAGTAGTAATGCAGAATTTGTAAATAGTTGGACAGTGTTGAGGGAATTATTTGTTTAGCAGAATGTTGGCGTTCGGGGAAAAACTGTCCTTGTATCTAGTTGTTCTGGTGTGCAGTGCTCTATAGAATCATTTTGAGGGTAGGAGTTGAAACAGTTTATGTCCAGGATGTGAGGGGTCTGTAAATATTTTCACAGCCCTCTTTTTGACTCGTGCAGTATACAGGTCCTCAATGGAAGGCAGTTTGATAGTAATTATTTTTTCTGTAGTCCTAGTTATTCTCTGAAGTCTGTGTCTGTCTTGTTGGGTTGCAGAACCAAACCAGACAGTTTCAGAGGTACAGATGACAGACTCAGTTATTCCTCTGTAGAACTGGATCAGCAGCTCCTTGGGCAGTTTGAGCTTTCCGAGTTGGCGCAGAAAGAACATTCTTTGTGGTGCTTTTTTGATGATGTTTTTGATGTTAAGTGTCCATTTTAGATCTTGTAATATGATAGAACCTAGAAATATCAAGGTTTCTACTACTGATACTGTGTTGTCTAGTATTGTAAGAGGTGGTAGTATAGGAGGGTTTCTCCTAAAGTCTACCACCATTTCTACGGTTTTGAGTGTGTTTAGTTGAAGATTGTTCTGACTGCACCACGAGGCAAGTTGTACAACCTCCCATCTGTATGCAGATTTGTCGTTTTCTCAAATGAGACCAATCACTGTTATATCATCTCCAAACTTCAGTATTTTAGCAGATGGATCATTTGAGATGCAGTCATTGGTATATAGGGAGAAAAGAAGTGGAGAAAGCAGACAGCCTTAGGAGAGGGGGCTGTGCTAATTGTACAGGTATCAAATGTGATTCTGCCTAACTTCACCTGCTGCTTCCTGTCTGTTAGAAAACTTATGATCCATTTACAAGTGTGTTCAGGTACCGCTAGCTGGTTTAGTTTAATTAGAAGAATGTCTGGAATGATGGTACTGAATGCTGAACTGAAATCTACAAAGAGGCCCTTGCATAAGTAGAGATTCAAGGTGTTGTAGGATGTAGTGCAGAGCCATATTAACAGCATCATATGTTGATCTCTTTGCTCGGTATGCAAATAGCATGGGATCTAACAGCAGATCCGTGATGGTTTTCTGGTGGGACAGCACTAGCCTTTCAAAGATTTTCATAACTGCAGATATTAGAGCAACTGGTCTGTGTCATTCACTTCCCTGATGGAGGGTTTCTTTGGCACTGGGATGATAGTAGAGAGTTTGACACAAGAAGGAACAGCACATCTTTAGTGATTTATTGAAGATTCAGGTGAAGATGGGGGCCAATTGGTCAGCACAGACTTTTAAGCAAGGAGTTATCTTGTCTGTCCCTGGTGCTTTTCCTGGCTTTTGTCTGTGTAATAGATCTTGCACTTCTTTTTCTGTGATCACCAGAGGTTGGGAACCCAATGGGTTGGAGTCAATTGTGGAGGCTTGGCTGTTATTGGTGTGTTTGAGATGGAAGTTGTGGAGATAGATGGCTGTAGTTTCCTTTCAAACCTGCAGTAAAATACATTCAGGTCATCTGCTAGTTGTTGATTTCCTTCTGCCTGGGAAGGAGGTTTATTGTAGCCGATGATGTTTGCAAGAGTTTTCCACATGTTTGCTGGTTCATTTGTTGAGAACTGATTCCTTAACTTTTCAGAATAGCTTCTTTTTGCTCCTCTGATTTCTCTGGCAAATACATTTCTGGCCTGATTGTATGGCATTCTGTCACCTTTTCTGTAGGCTTCCTCTTTGGAACCACGTAGCTGCTTAAGTTTAGCTGTGAACCAAGGTTTATTGTTACTATCAAAATTAGAACAATTGTATTGTAGACACACATTAATAGGAATTGGAATGGATAAATTTTATACAAAAGAAATAAAGTAGTTTAACTTTGGATCTCTAGGCTGCTCGAACCTTGAACATAGCATTTTCAAGAAGCAAGATGAATTAGGATAATGATATTCAAAGTGAAGATCATGTTTCATTGATAGGGCTTGTTTTGCCACTATCTGAGTTGATTTAAAACATGAGATGACATGTAATATGATGGGATTTCTTTGCTAACAAAGCTGGTCCCTGCCTTAAAAGTGCTTCTGTTGAGCAGCTGGGTTGATGAGACTCACTTATCATTTTCATTGGTTCTTATTAGATCTACATTTCTTCAAGTCTGAAGTAGACAGTTGCTATGGGGGAAATAAGTGCTCTCAGATTGCTTTCATACATTTTTAGTACAGTGGAGTTGAATCTGAGATGTCACGTTACAGTTTGCTCCTTCTCACTACGCATCAACATTAATCTTTGCTTACAAAATACTTACTATACTTTACCATATGCATATTTCATATGTGTATGAGTGATGATTCTCAAGATCGCTTGATCTGTACAAAACAAAATCTGCACTAGCTAAAGGCCAACCATATTACCAGATTGGCCTTTGATTGTAATATTAATTATATTAACAAAACTCCTTACATCTGTCTTCTTACACTCTTTACACTCTGATAAAAAGTGATATCCCATTAGCATGGACTACAATTATATTTTCAATAGTTTTTATCTCGTTTCTGACACTGGAAGCTATTACATAAAATTTGCCACATTATGATAACATCTTTTCCTTATCTGATAAATGTACAAAAATACCAGATCTGAATTGTCTGGGATTTTCAACAAAAAGGGAGTAATGTACTACCTCTGTAAAGAACAATTTCTGAAAAAAAAAAATACAATATAAAAATGTGTGGATAATATTTTAAATTACTCCAGATCTACAAGGGCAGGAATGCTTTTTGTATAGAATGCCTTTAATTGTCTTATAGAAATGCAGATAATAACATACCAAATATTGTTTTTATAATAAATTATTTTGGAGAAGACAAAGAGAGAAGATAAGAAATAGATTTCCTTCTATGTGAATTATCCAGTCTCTGATTCCACTATTTTTAAGGATGTGATACTAGCTGGATCAATATTTTAAGTGTATCGCCTCATGACCTCCTTGAATTGCTGCATGCTCATAACCCAAAGAAAAAAAGCACTTTTTAAGGGATCAATCTACTAATGCAAGTTTAACACTATGGTCTACTTCTACCTGGATAAAAGCCAAAGATTAATACACAAGTACTATTCAATTTGTTTGAAATATGATTTTGAATGTGTGGAAGCACAGGTGAAACACTTTGTTGAATAATGAAAGTAAGTGAGTTTCTTCTTTTTCTCATGTTAGTGCAACAGAACCGCATCTGCTGATTTTATATGCATGATGCATGCATTTTCAATTTTTAATTTCTCTTGGTACTTCCCCACATCCAGACTGTATGCACAGAAACAGCTGGTAATAGATTCTGAAACGGTTCCAGGAGTTTAAAAAAATATACTGCTATTTTAATAATCCCAAGGAGGTGTTCTTGCAGGCACCCCAATGTTTTTTAAACTACTTATTTTAAAGGATTTTTCTAGTCTTATTTCTGATGATTTAACAAAATAACAGAGTTGGAAGGGACATTGAAGGTCTTCTAATCCAAGACCCTGCTCAAGCAGGAGATCTTAAACCATTTCAGACAAGTGGTTGCCTACAACTTCTGAAGGCAATCCATTCCATTAAATGAATTGTTCTGTCAGAAAATTTCTCCTGAATTCTAGGTTGATTCCCTCCTTGATTAATGTCCATTCATTGCTTTTTGTCCTGTGTTCAGGTGCTTTGGGGAATATGTTGACCTCTCTTCTTTGTGGCAATCCCTTAGGTATTAGAAGACTCTATCTTATCATCCCTAGTCCTTTTTTTTTCATTAATCGAGACATACCCAATTCCCACAACTGTTCATTTGTTTTAGCTTCCAAATCCTTTAATCATCTATTGTTGTTCTTCCCTGCATTCTTTCTAGAGTCTCAACATTTTTTTAATATTGTGGTGACCAAAATTGGATGTGGAATTCTAAGTGTGGTTTTATCAAGGCTCTAGAAATTTGTATTAACATTTCACATGATTTTGATCCTATCCCTCTATTAATGCTGCCTAAGGCTGTATTAGATTTGTTGTTAGCTGCAGTACACTGCTGGCTCATATTTAAGTGATTGTCCACTAGGACTCCAAGTTCCTTCTCTCAGTTACTGCTGTTGAGCCAGTTAGATTTGATATAGCAAATAAGTGGTTTGAACACAGGTATTTTTAATTCAAATTTAGTAGAAAAAAGTGTATCAAAAAGCATGGAGAAGAGAGAAGATGTTTAACAGAGGTATTTCACTTTCAAATGCAGCCTGAAGTGGTTCAGTGATTCATTGCCGCAGAATACAGCAATCAAGAGTTCAAACTGAAATGTAAAAATACTATCAGTTTTTATTAGCTTTCTTAATTCTAAAGACTGTATTTCTTAACTTTTTCAGTTAATATTTTGAAAATCTTTGAAATTGGTGATTGTATGAAAGTTCCTATCAGGTTAAGTTGATGCAGAAGTGAAAAAAATATTGGCTAGCAAATGAGACAGTAAAGCTACTAGTGCTCTTGAGTGAAGATGATCTCCAAATATAATTAATTCTCAAATCAAATGAGGTTGAAATTTGCCAATCAAGCTTCTGAATGTGTAAATAATTGCTTTAGAGATTCCTGTTATATATTACAGGGTTAAAGTAATAGATTTTGACCTTAAAATAAAAAGGGTAGAATAAAAATAATACCAGAGCTTCTTTAAGTCCTGGTCCACAAAGACAGAAATAGATGTATACTTGTTCAGAAAAACTAAAGACCAGGGGCTTTTGTAAAAATACCCCTTAAGCACAGTGGGGCTCTTAAATGCTTATTGTTGTTACAAACTAGGATGATATAGTAGTTCACATTTCTAGCATTAGCTTTAAAAAATTGGACTTGAATTTCTGGGTCAGGTTACAAAAGAAGATGCTCAAACACTAATTTTTCTACAGCAAGATCTTTTTACCTGGTATTGGTTGGCAGTCAAATTCATTTGATCTACCTAATATTCTTGGTCATGTTGATTAAATAAAAGTTTGGGGATGCTTCAGAAACTATCTCTCCGTTCTTCTTTAAGATATGGAAGTATGATTAGCTTATGATTTTAAATAAAAAAAGATGAAGTCTATATTTCTTTGGATTGATTTTACATTTCTATTTTTTTTAAATACTGAAGTACTTAAAAATACTTTCTCTATATGATAAGATCATCCATCATTCCCTACAGTTTCTAGCTTGAAAAAGTATGCCTTCCACCAAATTGTCATCAACTTTACTCATTTGTTTTTTTTTCCTCCTCTTCCTAGAACTACGCAATGATGCTTCAGCAGCAGGCTTGCCAACATGTTCAAAACACCACTGATCAGCCTGATTTTGGAGCACATCTCACAAAGGAGAAACTTAATGCCCTTCGAGATGAGCAAATTGGACAGTTAAATGAACTAATGAAAGAGGCCACCAAACCAAAGAGACAGTTCAGTATTTTAGATGATGGAGACTGCAAACATTAACAAATTTTCTGAATTTCATTTTATGGTGTTTCTTTCTTTTTCTTTTTGTATTTTTCTCCCAAAATGGTTTTATTCTAAAGAATAATGGAAGATGGTAAAGATATGCATAACAAATGATCAGAAATAGCTAATGGCATTTATATATTATGTACAACCTGCACTAAGTGTGTAGAATAGTTCAATATTTTGGAACATTTCAGCTATGTTAAAGTTACTATATGCAGGAAATGAATTAAAATGGCTTTGTACTAAGAATGTGTTATGGACTAAGCCAACACAGCAATACAACCCTCAACAGCTTCGCCTTGCAGCAGGTTTGTAATCCTGCACTTCTCATTGGTCCGAAGATAGCGAATCGTGATTGGTCGTTTTTGGCCAGTCTGATTGGCTGTTAATGGGACTGCCTGATTGGATGCTTGTGAAAGCGGTAGACTCAGTTCATTGGTTGTTTGATGGCAGCCAGCTCTATAAAAGAGCTGCTGCTGCCCAGGTATTTTGCTCTGTTCTTTCCTGTTAAATAAAGAGTTGAAGTCACCGTTCGATGCCTCGTCTCTGTTCTCTGCGCCCATGCCCAGGACTTAACACTGGCGACGAGGATGGGATGCGGAGACGATAAAGCTGACTAAGAACGCATTGAACAAGACAGAGCATGTGGCAAAAGAGTGCACGCAACAAACGGCAAGATGACCAGCGGCGCCTTACCACCCACTCCATTTGACCCAGCAACCGAAGACTGGGACTCGTATATAGATCGCTTCCAGATGTTCCTGGAAACCAACAACTTAAAAGATGCTACGACTGGCAAGAAACGAGCAGTGTTCCTGACTCATTGCGGCCCCGGCGGAAGTGAAGACCATGGATTGGGATACCCTCGCTCCAATCCTCCAGGCCCATTACGCACCTGCAGTACCTACACTGATACGAAGACATGAATTTTACCAGAGGGACCAATGAAAGGACGAGAGCGTTGGTAATTTCATAGCCGACCTTGGAATTTAGGAGGTCTTTGTGGTTTTGCAAACTTAGAGGAAGCCCTGAGAGACCGCATAGTTCTGGGCTTAAATGCACCACATGTGCAGAGTAAACTGATGGCGAAAGGTGACATCAGCCTTACAGATGTCATTGCCGACGTTACTGCCGCAGAAGCAACCAGGAAGTCAGCCGCTCGAATGCGCCGAGTGAACGCACCGCTTCGCCAACTCGCCAACGAAACCCCACTCACCACTGAGAAGCATGCTACCACTACCCACCATGAAGACCTCGAGTCATCCTCAGACAGTGATGAAGAGAAGGTCCACCGGCTCCACTCGGAACGAGAGCAAAGGAACCAGAGACGTCCATGCCGATGTGCTGGTTGCGGGGCAAACCACCCGCGATCGGACTGCAAATTCCTCGACGCACTCTGCCATAACTGCAGAAAAAAAAGTCTGCAGAAGGTCTGCAGAAGCAGACGAGAGTCCAGTCCCAACCGAAGGGAGAACAACCTCCGTCGGGAGATAGGCAAACCTCCTGAGAACCGGGACCGTCTGAGCCACCAATGGAACAACCACTACTACTACAGAAACCAAGCACCTGCCTCTTCCATGAGACGAGAAGAGGCCCACCAAACCATTATCATCAGCCACGCTTCATTGTTCAATGCAAGAAAGATCCGCGTAAGGGTTACTATTGAGAATCGACCATGCGTGATGGAAGTCGATTTGGGATCATCCCTATCGATGGTATCCTGGAAAACCCTCAAATAGCTGATCCCTGCCATTTGCCGCCAGGACCTCAGCACGCAACGAATCATCCTGAAAGACTACCAGGGAAACAGAATCCCAGTTGTTGGTTCCAGCAACGTCCAAGTATCCTTTAAGGACCACACAGCAACGCTTCCCCTGGTTGTTGTCGATCGTGACCAACTCAGCTTGTTAGGATTACAGTGGTTTGCCCCACTAGGGATTGAACTAGCCGGCATATACCAAACCAGAAGCGACGACTGGGAAGAGGCTCTCATCCAGGAATTCCAGGATGTGTTCACAGGAACATTAGGCAAGTACAAGGGGACCCCTATATCATTTAATCTCAGCCCCGATGTAGCTCCCATTTGACTTATACCTCGTCGAGTACCGTTTGTCTTAAAACTGAAGATCGACGAGCAGCTAGACAAACTGATAGCCCAGGGTGTATTGGAACCGATTGACCATGCCCGCTGGGAAACCCCGATAGTAACGCCCATGAAGCCAGATGGTTCATTAAGAATTTGCGGGGATTACCGGGCCACCCTATATCATGCTCTTCAATAGAGCACTTATCCAGTACCGGTGGTCCAATACCTTCATTCCCTGGGTGGTGGAAAAATATTTGCAAAATTGGACTTAGCTCAGGCGTACCAGCAACTACCTGTAGATGCAGCAACTGCAGAAGCCCAGACAATAGTTACACATAGAGGCATTTTTAAGTGCAATAGACTCCAATTTGGAGTAAGAGTGGCGCCGGGCATTTTCCAAAGTTTAATGGAGAGACTATTACAAGGCATAAAAGGCGTCGTGCCTTATTTTGATGACATCCTAATAGCTGCCCCCACTAAGGAGTTATTAGTACAACGACTCAGAAAAGTCCTACAGAAATTCAAAGACACTGGTCTGAAAGTAAAAAGAGACAAGTGTCAACTTTGTACGGAGAGAGTGGAGTTCCTGGGATACCTTCTCGACAGACAGGGAATCCACCCCACCGAAAAAAAATTAACCGCAATCAAAAAAGCCCCGAGACCTAGGAATAAGACAGACCCCCAAGCCTTCCTGGGACTCATTAACTTTTATCACATTTTCTTGCCCCAGAAGGCAACTGTAGCCGAGCCCCTACATAGACTCCTCGATAAAAAGGCTTCCTGGGTTTGGGGACAGCGTAAAGAGAAAGCGTTCAAAGAGATAAAAGACCTTTTAACCTCCGATGCTGTATTAATGCAATACAACGAGACTCTACCTTTGACGGTTACCTGTGATGCCTCACCATTTGGAATAGGAGCCATTTTAAGCCATGTCCTACCAAATGGGAATGAGGCACCTATTGCGTTCTTTTCGAGAACTTTGTCTAAAACCGAAAGGAACTATAGTCAACTTGATAAAGAGGCCCTCGCTATTGTATCTGCAATTAAATGTTTCCATTAATATGTATATGGGAGACCCTTTACCATAATTACAGACCACAAGCCGCTACTTGGTATTTTGGCAGGAAACAAACCAACTCCCCATATCTTATCACCAAGAATGACACGTTGATCAGAATTTTTAGCCGCCTACGATTACCAATTGCAACATTGCCCGGGGAAAACCATTCCCCACGCTGACACTTTGAGCTGCTCTCCACTACCAGACATTATAGAGGACCCTGCTCCAACCGTAGCCATATTACAAATCGAAACCCTCAAATCACCTCCACTAACTGCTCGAGACATAGCCTTAGAGACAAAAAAGGACCCTGTTTTGGCACGAGTCCTCAGCTGGGTAGAACGGGGTTGGCCAGACGGTGCAACCAATGACATGTTCAAGCCATTTAGGCATATCAAACAGAACTATTTTCCCAGAAAGGCTGCATAATGTGGGGAGACATAGTCCTGGAGAAATTACAATATAGCGTATTGAAAATGCTGCACAATGGACATCCAGGCATCATGCGGATGAAGGCATTAGCCAGGAGTTACGCATGGTGGCCTGGTTTAGATAAACAAATAGAGACCTGGGTAGCAAAATGTAGTAAATGCCAGGAGACTCGCTCCGCTCCTCCAAAGACTCCCCCAACTCAGTGGAAAACGCCTTGAGGTCCTTGGTCCTGCATCCACATCAATTTTGCGGGACCCACAAGAGGACACACTTTCCTCCTAACAGTGGATGCCTATTCAAACTGGCTTGAAGTCCACAAGATGAAAAACACCACCACAGACACAGTAACTAAAAAACTGAATAAACTATTTGCTACCCACGGACTTCCCGATGTCCTGGTCTCAGATAATGGCCCCCAATTCACTGCCCTGCCATTCGAACAATACCTGGCAGATCGGGGCATCCGCCATGCTTTAACATCGCCAGCTCACTCTGTGGCCAATGGTAGGGCTGAGCGAATGGTTCAATTTGTAAAAAAGACCCTGCACAAAATGGACCACGGCGACATTGACGACAAAATAAACCGAATGCTTCTTCTCCAACACATAACCCCAAACAGCACCACGAATAAAACCCCAGCTGAACTCCTTCGCTCGCATCTCGATCGCCTCCACCCAAACTACATGCCAGAACAACCCCTGGGATCCAGGAGCAAGTATCGGGCATTCCAGGAAGGGGACCTTGTGTTTGCAAAAAACTTCTTGGGTGACCCATTGTGGGTCTCCGTGACAATAACACAACTTACAGGACCCCGATCCTATCGCCTACAAATGGCAGACGATAAGATGTGGAAACGCCACATAGACCAGCTCTGTTCCAGATTAGCACCGGAACCTCTAGCTGGGGGGGGGGAGGAACGTTGAGGAGGACGAAAAAGAAATGATAATCAAAACCCAACAGCCCGCACAACCAATCAGGGGATACTCACCATCCGAAGGAGAACCGAGCCAGGGAGCGACCTCGCCATGTGAAAGCACCGCGATGGAAGCGGATCCAGGGAACCCGGAAGACAGCGCTGATATAAGCAGGGAAAGCAGCCTGGGACCACAATCTTCACCATCCAACCCAGCTAGCAGCCCACCGGAAGCAGAACCAGGACAGAACCTGGTGGAACAGCGCAGGTCGAGCAGACAGGTGAAGCGACCTGCCTACTTGCGAGAATACGTCACCCCACCCCTCAGACGGAACCAAGGGGAGAGGAGTGTTATGGACTAAGCCAACACAGCAATACAACCCTCAACAGCTTCGTCTTGCAGCAGGTTTGTAATCCTGCACTTCTCATTGGTCCGAAGATAGCGAATCGTAATTGGTCGTTTTTGGCCAGTCTGATTGGCTGTTAACGGGACCCTCTGATTGGACGCTTGTGAAAGCGGTAGACTCAGTTCATTGGTTGTTTGACGGTAGCCAGCTCTATAAAAGAGCTGCTGCTGCCCAGGTATTTTGCTCTGTTCTTTCCTGTTAAATAAAGAGTTGAAGTCACCGTTCGATGCCTCGTCTCTGTTCTCTGCGCCCATGCCCAGGACTTAACAGAATGTATTTTGTGAATAGTCAGAACATCAGAAAGGGAAGAACTTTGAATTGCATATTGATGAAAGTTTAAAGTTTAATAGTTGTTTTGCTTTTTTAAAAAAATAGAATATAGTTGTATGTATTTAACATAATTTATTGTTTAATTCAAGTGTCTTGAAGATCATATCAAATTCTGTTTTTGAACTTACTTTTAAATACTAAAATCTGCCTTCTTTTGCCCAATATTTCTTTCCTGCAAAAGAAATTTTGCTTTTTCTATTTCATTTTAAAGTATTAAGGTAGCTGATGGCATTGTTACTCTTACTGTGATGCACCTTTGTATCATTCTTCTGCCTCCCATGCTGCTCTTGCTTTGTGTTCTAATAAAAGGTCTCTTGCTATGTCTTCTCTTGAGATTTAATTGGGATATAACAAGCCAAGCAAGCTCCAGACTGCTGGTTCAATGCGAGAAGAAAATCCGCATACACAGACCAGCTGCTTCTTTACTAAAAAAAAAACCCAAAGAAATTCTGCATCCAAGAAGAGAAGTTTAATTGAATAGGTGGACCTTGCTTTTATTTAATATGCACAGTTCTCCAGAACCCAATAAGACTTTCCTTGTTTAAAAATAGTTATGCTCTGGATATTTTTTAAAATATACATCCATTTTTAAACAAATCAAATATGAATTCAGTGTAGATGAAACAATCAGGTTTTATAAGTGGTAACTGGAAGTAAAAAGAAGTTGATCTCTGTTTATATCAATAATGCTACACATAATTTTTAGATGGAGGATATCTGGTAGGGTTTGATAAGAACTAGGGTAACTATAGTGATGACTTTGACCCAGAAGATCTAGATTCGGAATAACAGAGTTGGAAGGGAACTTGGAAATTTTCTAATCCAACCCACTGCTCAAGCTGGACACCCTATATTATTTTAGACAAGTGGCTGGCCGGTTTCCTCTTAAAAGCCACGAGTGTTGGAGCACTCAGACCTTCTGAAGTCCATCTTCAGCCATGAAAGCTCACTGAAAGAGTCACAGTAAAATACTTGTCATGATGAACATGGTAAATTAAAAACAGGCAGAAAAAAACCCCATTTTTACGTTGACAATAGTTTATCCAAGGTTTAATTCTATTTCTTTATTACATTCCAATTAAAAACACCCCATGCTGACTGAACATGGTCTGAAGATTTAGGACGAGTTCCCAATTTTTTTTTTTTTTAAGAAAGCTGCAAACCAGTTATAGGTTTTGTTTAAAATGTGAGGATCAAGAAGGTGCATGTTTTTGGAATAAAAATCTCTGCCTTCTTGTAATTAATTATTGATATTAATTAAGAAAAGATAGCTAAATCTCACTACATGACAAACATAATGCATATTTTCACTTTTAGACACCAGTATGATTCTGATTTATATAACCCAGATTTATGGGTACAATAAATAATTAGTGCATTTAGTGTCACCATTTTGCATCTAATGCCACACCCAGAAGCATGATCTGGTCACAAATTTCAGGAGGTTGTTGATTTGTAAGTACTCACTGTTTCATGGATGGTATCCTGGAGAATGGTAGCAATATTTTCCCATGTGTTTCATGTCTTGGGATCTGTCTTGACATTCAATTGATGTGGGAGGTTTTTTGCTCAAGATATATAGAGATCATGGAAAAAAAGAAATGAAAACTTATTTGCCTGGTCTGAGTCCTTTATCATCCAAACATCTATTAAAAACCTCTCAATTGCAAACAATGGAAAAAAGATTTTTCCCCAGCTTTAAAAAAAGTAATCACCTATTTCCAATCTTCCCGATATACTGTATATTATATTGACCTTTCTCACAAATAATATTTTCACTTTGAATTCCTAGTTTAAAAATGATTTGGTGTAGAAATAACTTTGTTGCAAGATTACAATAGAAGTGATAGTGATTAAAATAGCTAAATATAACATTAGTTTCCATTAAAATGTCAAAAAATGCATGTCTCTTGAAAATTACTAAGCAATTCAGTTTTCAATTTTCTTTTAACTTTGAGTGTTAGTTAAATAAGTTGTTCTTACCTAAGTCAATTTTAGTTATTTGCCATTTTAGTGGGACTTTATTGTTCTTTACCAATTAGATAAACAGGATCCAGATACTCTATTTTATCAACTAGAGAAAGATCACAATATTTCCTGAGACATCAATACCAATTGGAATATACAACAGAAAGAACTTTGTACATTTAGTTTAGAATTTCATCTTACAAGATGTATATTGAATTATTTCTTATTTTAGAATGGGATAGACAGCTTTTTGGTCTTTCTATTAAGGGTCAATTCACGGATAGTTTCAAGCTTTATAACTTCAGTAGGTAGGACTGAAATACTGGTTCTTTTGGGGTAATGATGGAAATTTAAAAACTAATTGAGTATATTTACCCTGGAGTTAAGCCCTTATTTTAGCAAAAACAAACAAACCAGAAACAGAAACTAACCAATCAAAGGATATTTAGGCAGCTGTTAATTGCATCCAGGCCACAATTTATTCATTTTAATCCATAGGTAGGTTAGAATGCAAATCAAAGCTTCAATGTTCGAACACACAAGAACACAAGTATGACCATTGCTGTTATTACCAGTGAAGAGGAAATGTATTTTCCTTTCTGCACCCCAAAAAGGACATACTGGTATACATTAAATACAATAATTAATATTATGATATTCCATTTATTGACAAACCTGGAGTAATATTCTCATGCATCTTTGATTTGGACAAATGTATTGGTCTCCTATTTGTTTCCACCCCAGTGCAAAGGTGGTTTGTTGTTTTCTTTTAAGATTCTACACCGCTTGTATCCTGCTTCTGTCACTATCTTCCTCCCCATTACTTTGATATCCTTAGATTTTCTTCCTGCAGAATCCCTGTTTCAGGAGGAAGGTTAAGAAAAGTGGTAGAATAGGATGAACTCCCTGTTTTCCATTAATCTCTCCCATCCCCCAATCCCTGACTGGCTCCTGATCTATTGCTGAATTTATTTAATAACCTTCCTATTGAGTATATTAAATGGAAAATTCAAAAAGATTTGTAATTTTCTATAAAGGCAGTTAAATCTTTCCGATATAGGTTTGAGTGTTTGTGAGGGGGTGTGCTTTTAAAATAATAAATAAGCTTGAAAAGTACAAGTAATCATAAAAATATAGTTTGATTATAATAAAGCAATATATCTAATAAAGTTAGTGACTACTTCTCTTAATAACCAAGTTGCCAATATTCAAAAATAATTATCCATAACAGAATCTTGCAAATCTGCCTATGTTTTCACTTCACTGCCTCTTATACCTCAGGGGAGGGATAGGGAGCTGAGAGAGACAGGACAGGACAGGGTGAAATAATTATATATAATTATTATTTGTCTCCTATTTTTCCTACAACAATAATGGGGAGGGGTGGGCTGAGAGAGAGTAATTTGCCAAGTCATCAGCCAGCTTCTATACCTAAGATGAGACTAGAATTCAGTCTCCTGGTTTCTGTGCCAGCAGCATAACCACTAGTACAAACTAAGTCTTGTTAATTAATTACAAAATTAATCCATTTCAGCATATTTCAGGAACACATTTAAAGTACAAAAATCCGGGGTGGGGGTTATTTTACTGTTAATTAAAAAGTCCCAGGAAAACACATTTGGCACACACTGCACTGTCACAGAAAAGTACTACAGAGACTGAGATTGTTTAACTTAATGTATTGTTTTAATTCTGAAGCCATCCAAATCCACAACTGTGGCCAGTTTAGAATGAGAAAAGAATTTAAAAGAAAGATTTCTCCATAGAGCTGCTTCGAGCATCCAGAATGGGAAGTGCTCCAGTCTCTGCACTCACAGGCTGAGCCTTTAATTGAGAAACGCTCCTCCCCGTCCACATGACTCCCTCGTAGTGTTCCCCAGTTTTAGCTCAGCCTCGTATGAGACAGGCAGTTTCTCTCAAAGCTCCTTGACTGACTCAGGATCTAAGACTTTAAATTCAGGTTTGATCTTTCCTTTTATTTCTTGGCCCCTGTGCAACTGGTCTGCTTAACCTACAAACAAAGAGGAGCGTTTTTTCGCCCCTCAAGGGGGAAGGAACGGGGGAATAACAACACCTTCGCGCCCCCCTCCACCCCCCTCCAACTTCCTTTTTCTCCCTGCCGTTTCCTTGAAGCCGCTTCTGATTGCAAGCAGCGGCTCGTGTATTGCGCAATTTATCATGTGTCATTGTTTCTTCCCCCCACAAACGCTTTATTTAGGAGAGCCAATCTCTCCTCCCTGCCCCTCAATCATCCTTAGTAGGCTGGATTTCTCTTGGGGAGGCTAATTCCATCGCTGAGCTCTCATGCTGGCTAATGGCCACCATTTTGGGAACCACCTCGTGGCCGGCCGCCATTTTGTTTTCTATTTATTTCACTGCAGTGTGTGTTCAGGGGCCCAAAGCAGGACCGGCAGCCTGTTTAGAGCCAGTTAATCATTTAGGCATTGTGGCTCCCAGTCCTATTGCCTATTTCTGAGAAGTGTTGGCTATCCCGCAGCCTGCTCACAGGCGAAGTAAGAGGCAGCACTAGTACCACCCATTTTGGCTGGGAGGCAACTGCAGGAGGCCCACTTTTTTCCTTTTGGCCTCAGCGTTCATTTGGCTTATTGGCTAATCTGATTATTTTTTCTTTAATTTCTTAAGTGTTTTGGAAATAATTACTATAGTACTCCGGTATTCTAGTCCTTGATCATTCATATTTCCCTTTTTTATTATTATTTTAAAAAATTATTATTATTATTAATAATAATAATAATGATATTAAAGAATATTTTTTTTTCCAAAAGGGGGATGTGGAACAACTGTAGGGCATCTGGCCTTGTTGTAGCTCAAACTCCTAGGTGAGCCAACCACCTCATTTGGCTATTATCATACCTTACTTTTGCTTTTTATTATGGCAGAAGACAACCCCAGAGCACCTTCCTTGAAGGCCAAATCAAAGATGCACCATTTGCGCATTCAGGCCAAGGAAACATCCAAGGCCTCTCAGTTAAGACGCCACAAAGCACTAGAGAAGGAATTTGATAAACGATCAAGGGACTTATGTTCTGTACCCCCAGTACTTACTCTTCCCACCCCATCTACCTCAACTCAACCCCCCCTCCTCTAGACCAGTTTTCTCTCTCCAGGCGCAGCTCACCCACTCAGAGCCTTCAAACCGCTGTCACACCAGCCACCCGGACACCCGAGGCTATCTTTACTCTGACAGCTGCTGGCCTACGGCAAGAAGAAGTATCTGCAGACCTGGTCCCAGACAAGATAAGAGAATGGATGCAGCTGGCTATCCGCCAAGGAATCATGGAAAGTCTCCAGCAGATAACCAGGCCAGGCTTACAAACGATGGTCCCTGATATCGAATCCGCTTCTGGCAGATCTCTCCCCAGACCAGAACCTCACCATCCCCAGGGGGATATCCCCTTTCCAGAAGGGGAGGAGGAGAAGGAAGAGGAAACAAGTCTAGAACACTTCAGGGAAGAGGAAGATTTTGATATGGGGTCCGTACATTACTCTGAACCTCTTTCAGAGGTGGAACCAATGGAAGGAGAAATGTCAGAGGACGAGGGTATTACCCCTGACCAGCCCACTTTCGTAGGCTTGTTCAAACCCCACCTGTTCAAGTCCTTATTGTTTAAAGCAAAAAATATTTCTGGCCTGGTGTCTCAGTCACCTTCTGATACCTCCCCAGAAAGCTCTGGAGACCCAGAGGATTCCATCTTCAAACAACCGGTCATGGAGGCCAAAGTGATTCCTACTCCACCCATTTTTTCTGACCTGGTACGAAACAATTGGCTTCAACAGGGGCACCTCCCGCCCCCTCCAGTCAGGATAGGAGATTTTTTAATCTCGATGTGGAGTTTTCCACCCTGTTAGAGACTCCCGAGGTTGACGAACCCATAGTGGGGTTAGCGTCATCCTCTACCCCAAGCGACACTTTGGAAGCTCTAAAACCAGAGAACAAACAGGCCGAAATGGCGCTACACTGGGCACATCAATCTAATGCTTGGGCCATTCGAGCAGCCACGACTGCATCCTTCTTTACACGATCCTCCATTAAATGGCTCCATCAATTAAAGCAGCATGTCCCCCCATCCAATACCAGGGCACACCAGGACATTGCCAAGCTTATGGCAGCAGCAGAATTCTCGGCTGACACTACCTTCTATTCCGTTAAATTTTCCACCAGGGCTATCTCATCCCAGGTTACAGCCCATCGTCTGCTCTAGCTCCAGCATTGGCAGGCAGATGTCAAAAACAAAGTAAAATTGGCTTCTGCTCTCATCTCGGGAGGCAAACTTTTCAGTCCAGCCCTTGACCCTTTATTAATGGAAAGCCGAAATAAGAAAAAAATTCTTCTGTCTCTCTTCTGCAGATCTGAATCCAGAGTATCCCAGCCCTTTCGGAGGGATCCTTTCGAACCTCCTATCAGACACCTTTCTCTCCCAGGTTTCAGAGAGCCCCACCCTTTCGGACGGTCCAACCCCAGGATCGAACTGACCCCTGTGATAGAAACAGAAGGGGTGCCAACTACAAGAGACCCTTTTGGGGCGCAAGTAGTAAACCCTTCCGGCACCCAAGATAAGTCCCTCACCCAACATCCCATTGGCGGACGCCTCAAATATTTTGCCAACCAATGGGAATCCTCTACATCTGATGCCTGGGTTAGGGACACCATCAAATTCACCTCTCCCTTAAATTTCAGTGTCCCCCCTGAGCATTTCATGGTATCCCCTCTTTCCAAAGATCGTACCAAACGTGGTCTAATAGATGCCGCTATCAAACATCTCATTGAAATCAAGGCGATTCAGCCCATCCCACCCTCGCAACAGGGAAGAGTGTTTTACTCTCACCTCTTCATCGTTCCCAAACACTCCGGAGGGTAGAGGCCCATACTAGATTTGAAAAGGCTTAAGCAATACATTATCCGGCATAAATTTAAGATGCACACACTACAGTCTATTCTTCAGGGTACCAGGAAAAGAGACTGGCTCACTTCCATTAACCTCTCAGAGGCATACCTACACATTGCTATTCGACCCTCCTGTTTCAAATTTCTGAGATTTTGTTATAACAGTCAGAACTTTCAGTATGTTGCCCTTGCCTTTGGTTTGGCCTCAGCCCCGAGGACCTTTACCAAGGTTCTCGCGGCTCTAGCAGCTCACCTTAGAGTTTTCCCCATCCGTATTCACTGTTATCTGGATGACATCCTCATCCTGTCCCCTTCCAAACACCAAGCAGAAAAGGACACCAGAACCACCCTCTCTGCTCTCCAGGCACATGGTTTCCTCATTAATTGGGGGAAAAGCCAGCTATCTCCATCCACCCGAATAGCACACCTGGGGACAGTGATTGATTTGGTTAAGGGAAGGGTTTTCCTATCTCCCGAAAGATTTCTCAGCATCCAGAAATCGGTCAGGGAGATCAGGCGAGCAAAAAAAGTGCCATTACTGGACTTGTCAAAATTGCTTGGCAAATTGGTTTCATGAATTTCCATTGTTCCCTGGGCCCGTTTGCATACGAGATCCCTTCAGTGGTTCCTGCTTCCATATCAGTGATCAGGAAGAAGCAACTCAAAGATCATGGTGAAGGTACCTCCAAGGGTTCTCGCATCCCTCCTCTGGTGGACCAGACCTGCCATCAACAAAGGGCATTACTTCAAGGAGCCCCAGAGGGTCACCCTCACCACAGACGCCAGCCTATCCAGATGGGGTGCTCATCTCCACTCGCTCTCAGCTCAGGGCACATGGTCAGCAACCGAGCAATGGTGCAGCATAAATTGGCTGGAGCTTCATGCTGTATACCTGGCCCTACACAGTTTCCTCCCCCAGGTACGCGGACACCACGTCCTCATTCTGACAGACAACATCACAGCCAAGGCACACATCAACAGACAGGAGGGCACACATTCCATTCGGCTCATGAGGGAGGCCGAGCATCTCTGTCGCAGGGCGGAGACCAACCTCTTATCCATCAGGGCAGATCACATCTCGGGGGCCTCAAACATTCAGGCAGACTGGTTGAGCAGGGCCACTGTAGACCAGTCAGAGTGGTGCCTGCACCCCTCTCTGTTCAGGGAAGCCCAGCTATCTTTGGCCAACCACTAGTGGATCTATTCGCATCTCCGCTCAATGCCCAACTCCCGAGATTCTTCTCGAGGTACCCCGCTCAGGGGGCAGAGAACCACAATGCCCTATGTTGTCCCTGGCCCACAGGGCTTCTATACGCATTTCCCCCTCTACTGTTGATCCCCAGAGTAATCCAAAAGCTGATTCATGAGAGGGCAGAACTCCTCCTGGTTACCCCACACTGGCCCAGGAGACTGTGGTTTGCGGACCTTCGCAACCTATCAGTGGCCTTCCCTGGAGGATCCCACTGGACAGGATTTTATTATCCCAGGGACCCCTCCTGCATTCGAACCTGCAGTGGCTCCAGCTAGCCATCTGGAAATTGAGCGGGACCGTTTAAGGAAAGAAGGGTTTGCCAACCAGGTCATCGATACCATTCTGGCAGCAAGACGGCCCTCAACCACCCGGATATATAATGCCACATGGAGTACATTCTGTAGATGGTGCCACAAATCGCAAATTGATCCATTCTCTCCATCTATTACGCAAATATTAGCCTTCATGCAAGAGGGACTAGATAAAGGTCTAGCCCCTAATACCTTGAAACGATAGGTTGCAGCTTTATCAACTGTCACCTCCTGTGGCAATATTGGCTCACTTTCACCCCATCCTCATATCCGAGCATTCCTTAGAGGAGCCACCAATTTGCATCCTCCAGTGATACACTGATACCCAACCTGAGATCTTAATAAGGTCCTCTTGTCATTTACTAAACCTCCCTTCGAACCCCTAAGGGAGACATCACTTCAATTCCTAATGTTCAAGGTAGTGTTTCTTGTGGCAGTCACATCTGCACGTTGGATATCTGAAATCGCAGCTCTGTCCGTTAGAAAGGACCTCTGCATTTTTCACGCTAATCGGGTGATCCTAAGACCAGACCCTTTCTTCCTGCCCAAGGTTAACTCAGCCTTTCACAGATCGCAGGAATTCATTCTTCCTAACTTTTTCCCCAGACACTCTCTCGAGAGAGAGGGAAAGACAGTGGCATACACTCGATGTCAGATGAGCACTACGTATTTATATCAACAGCACTCAACCTTTCAGGAGGTCAGAATCATTATTCCTTTAATTTCAACCTAAGACGCTGGGTTTCAAAGTATCCCTGTCAACTATAGGCCATTGGATCAGAGCAACAATCTCTAAGGCCTACTTAGCACAAGCACTTCCTGTTCCCAGCGGAATAACTGCACATTCCACAAGGAGCTTGGGCTACTCAGCAGCTTGGGCTACTCAAGCATCAATAAATGACATCTGTCGAGCGGCCACCTGGTCGTCCCTGTCACCCTTCATTCATCATTACAAAATCGATGTGTTTGCTTCAGCTGAAGCATCCTTTGGCAGACGAGTCCTACAACAAGTTGTCTGAGAACCAGAGGAGATTCCAACCCAGATGGAGTCCCTCCCGTAGGACAAGCCATGTTTTGGTATATCCCACTCTGGATACTCGAAGCAGCTCTATGGAGAATGGGTGTTGGTGCTTACCTGATACACCCTTTCTCGTTGAGCTGCATAGAGCATCCAGCCCCACCCTAATTTAGCCGTCTGGTGGGGAATCCTGTTTCAGCCAATGAATCAATGAGTCAAGGAGTTAATGTTTATTACAATAGTTAGGATGAGATGATAATTGTTTGTCTTCTCATCTTCGTAAAACTGGGGAACGCTACGAGGGAGTCACGTTGACGGGGAGGAGCGTTCCTCAATTAAAGCTCAGCCTGTGAGTGCAGAGACTGGAGCACCTCCCACTCTGGATGCTCTACACAGCTCAATGAGAAAGGGCGCATCAAGTAAGCACCAACGCCCAATCTCAAAGAAAAAATACGAGTGACTGTAACACTGGTCCATAATACAAAAAGATAAAATCCAATCAGAAGGCTTGTGAGAAAGTCAGGAAATTAAAATCTTGTGAAAAATCATCACGGAGAAGACTTCCAGAAACCATTAGATGCAAAAGCATGTTAGACCAAAAGTAAAGTAAATATTGGCTGGCTGATATCCTGAAATCACAACTTAGTGTAAGAGCTTTGGTGGCACACTGGTTAGAATGCAGTACTGCAGACTACTTCTGCTGTCTGTTGTCTGCTGTCTGACTGCAATTTGGCAATTCAAATCTCACCAGCTCAAGGTTGACTCAGCCTTCCATTCTACCGAGGTGGGTAAAATGAGGGCCCAGATTGTTGGGGGCAATATACTGATTCTGTAAACTGCTTAGAGAAGGCTGTAAAGTACTGTGAAGAGGTATATAAGTAAGTACTATTATAAAGTGCTATTGTTATTAACATGGTCTTATTTTCAATATTTTCTTAGTTATTTTTTCCATCATAATTGTAACTACAAACAGTTGCTAAAAGTGGCAATCTGTTACTATAAACTATCTCAATAAAGGATGATACTTTGGAGTTATTTTTCCTTTCTTGTCTACACTGCAGATCTAACCAATAGCAGGACAGAAAATAGGAAAGGCATTATAGGAAAGCAATTAGGACTGAAATCTGAAATTGTTCAAAAGTTTAAAAGGAACAGACAATCTCCACCCCTCACTCTTCTCATCATCTCTCATCACCTCTGATCTATCTATTTCATGAGGCTGCTAAGTAAGATTTATTTATTTATTTTTGTCAATTGTTTACAAGATAATAGGTATAAGTAAAAACATAGTTATGAATACATGGATACATATAAGAAAAATAAAAAATAAAAGAAACAATAGGACAGGGACGTTAGGCATGTTGGTTCGCTTATGCACGCCCCCTACAGACCTCTTAGGAAAGGGGTGAGGTCAATGGTAGACAGTCTAAGGTTAAAGTTTTTGGGGTTTGGGGAAGAAACCACAGAGTCAGGTAGAGTATTCCAGACATTGACCAATCTGTTGCTGAAGTCGTATTTCCTGCAATCAAGTTTGGTGTGGTTAACCTTGAGTTTGTATCTATTGTGTGCTCTTGTTGTTATGGCTGAAGCTGAAATATTCATTGACAGGTAGGACACTGCAATGTATGATTTTATATACTATACTTAGATTGGACTGAAGGCGGCGTAGTTGTAGGTTTGTAGAGTAGTTTGTCGTGTACCACTGAATCAAAGACTTTACAGAAGTCTATGTAGATTGGTATTGCTTGGCCCTGATCAAGTTGTGTAGTCCATATGTTTCTGCAGTGTAAGAGTTGCAGATTACATGATAGTTTTTTTCCTGAAACCAAATTGTTAGAGATAAATTATTAGAAATTACATAATAATTAATAATAATAATTAGAAATTATTAGAGAGTAGGTTGTTTGTTTCTAAGTGGAGGAGGATGGATTGGTTAATAATTGATCCCATGACTTTATAGGTGAGGCAGCATAAAGAGATTGGTCTGTAATTTTCTTTTTCTTTTTTACAAAGTTTTTATTTTTTACAACAAAGATACGAACAAAACATAAAACCATAAAGCCCTCTTTCATAAAACCATAAAGCCCTCTTATACATACAGTGTGTCAGTTGGTTACAATCTTTCGTGCTATCCTTTTTTTATCATTACTCACAAGTTATATAAATTCTCACCTTATCGGTGAGCTTGTGCTTATGTAATATCAGTTATAAAACATTGACTATTTTTCCATCATTTTATATGATATATTCTAATTTTCATTATGATTTAATTTTATACATTGTTCCAATGGTTATATATTTTATATTGTATTCTTTATCAGCCTATTAACTTTTATTCTAAGGCTTGCTAATCTATTTCTTTACCATGTCTTTTTATCTAACCATTGATAAAATAAATCCCATATTATATAAAATTGTTTATCCTCTTGTTCTCTAATTTCAAATGTCAATTTACTCATTTTGGCACAGTCCATGATTTTTTAAATAATTTCCTCCTGCATAGCTATTTTTTCATTTTTTCAATTCTTAGCAAATACAATTCTAGCCTCTGTTAAAATATTTACAATCAAATATTTCAATTCTTTACAATATATTTCTGGTATAATTCCCAATAAAAATATCTCAGGTTTAAAGTCTATGTGTTGTTTACATTTTTTCCAACCATGTGTGGATTATAGTCCAATATCTTTTTGCATCCAAGCATGTCCACCACATGTGGTAATATGAACCAGGTATCTGATGACATTTCCAACATTTATCCAATTTATTCTTGATCATCCTCGCAATTCTCATCAGGGGTAAGTGCCACCTGTAAAACATCTTATACAAATTTTCTTTATATGCAGTTGACATTGTCATTTATAATTTTGAGGCCACAATTTTTGCCATTTATTTAAATTAATCCCATATCCGAATTTTTCCCCCACGCAATCATTGTTTCTTTTACTTGTTCTTCCTCTAATTTAAACTCTAGTAAATGTCCATAAAGTTTTTTTATTACTTCTTCATCAGTATCTGTCAAAATTTTATCTAAATCAGTCAACTTATCATAGATACCTTCTGTTTTAGCATCTTTATCAAATCTAGATTGTATTTGCAAATATGAAAACCAATTCATTTTTACACTTTGTTCTTCCAACTCTTGCATCGATTTAAGTTCACCCTTTTCATTCAATATCTCACCATATCTAACTGTTCCTTTTATATATTATTGGATAGGAAAAAGCTTCAATGGTAGATAACCATAGTGAAATTTTTAAATAATATTGCTTTTTTAACTTCTCCCAGTTTAGAAACAATGCTTCTCGAATATAATGTCTTCTAAAATACTCCTGTGTTTTAGTTCCCTTAAACCAGAGGAAGGCATGCCACCCTAACAGCAAGTCATGTCCTTCTAAATTCAGAAGTCTAGTATTCCTTTGTGGGAATAAACTTTGGCTTGGCTTGGGTAATGATTAATCTAATGCTTTATACATACATGCTTGCTTAAAGGTTACTGAGATAATGCAAGGAAATTAAAAGCAAACACTAGAAACAACTAAGCAGCTCAGACAACTGTAAACAAGCCTATGCTATATCTAATTATTGTAATCCATAATGTGATTATGCTTACTATGTACTAAAATCTCAATAAAAGGGAGTACTGGAATTTACTCTGGGCTCCCATCCCGAGAACACATGCTTGTGTCTCATTCTTTCCATGGGAGACCACCACAAGTGGTGACCCCAATGTGATCCACTGTAGGTGGTACGTGTCTGGACCTCCATGTTTCCTCACCTGGAATAGGTAAAGTATGTACTTAACTATTGCTGGACAATAGGATTTTTCAGGGAACATGGGGGGAAAACTCTCTCAGCCACAGGAATGTCATGTCAGTGAGCTGCTGAAGTTAGTCAGGACAAATTTCTTAATCTTTAAACCCTCTGGGGGGAGCAAATAGTTCTTTCAAAAAGTAATGTGAAACAGCTGCTGCAAGAGATCTGGTGGCAATGCCCCTGGTACTCAGAGAGGGGATCTTTAAAGTTAGACACGTGAAGGAAAATTGGAACTATCCTTCATGAGGAACCATGGGCAACAGCTGAAATTTTGACATGTTGGAAGGTTGTTATGACTGCTTTAGAGACCCAGCAACAACCTCTTTTAAAACCTTTTATAGAACCTCCTCTTTATAAAGGAGTTGTGTTGCACCCTCCGAATCCAAAACTGGAGTATGTTTTCTCACCTCCAACAGCGCCTATGCCTGTGGAGGAGAAACCCCAGCCACAAATGGGAAAAGTTCAAGCAATGATGCATCAGGCTTTCAATGAGGGGAAATTAGAGCCTGATGAGATTCCCCAGATGAATTTGTTTCCAGTTAATAGGCAAGTGGATGCTCAAGGTAACATGCAGGCTGAATGGGTTCCAATTCCATTGGCAGTACTTAGGAAAATTAAGAAAGCCGTTAAAGATTACGGAATTCAAAGTCCTTTTACAAAAGGTCTCCTGACAAGTTTGGCTACCTCACGCATGATTCCTAATGACTGGAAAGATTTCATGAGAATGATATTGAGCTCTACTCAATATGTGGTTTTTGATTCAGAGTACCAAAGGGAAGCTATCACTAGGGGACGGAATTTGGGGGGGGCTGTATACATCAGACCAAATCTATGGGGCAAGCTTGTTTGAATCCACTGCTGATCAAGCTACTATTTTGCCTGATCATGTATATCCCGTGGTTATGGCGGCTGTCCTTGGGGTGCTGTCCCACATCCAGGATGTGGGAACCCCGGCACGGTCTTTTTCTCAAATTAAGCAAACAGTATCTGAGCCCTATAATGATTTTGTGGAAAGGCTACAATTGGCTATTACCCGGCAAATCTCTAATGAGGAAACAGCAAAGGAACTTTTGCTGAAATTGGCAGTTGAAAATGCAAATGCTGACTGCAAGCGTATCTTACAGTCTTTGGTGGCTAAAGGTGAGGTTACTCTGGCTGATCTGTTAAAGGCATGTGCAGTGGTGGGTTCTCAGGCTTACAATATGGAGACTTTGGCTATGGCATTACAAAAAGGGATGAAACCTATGGGGAACTGTTTTAATTGTGGGAAGCCTGGCCATTTTAAAGCCCAGTGCCGATCCCCTGGTGGGGGGGGGGAATGGCATTTAACAAAAACAAAAATAAGGATGTCTGCCCAAAGTTGGTCTGTCCGAAATGCAAAAAAGGGTTTCATTGGACAAATCAATGTCGCTCTGATCAGTACCAAAATTCGGGAAATTAAATTTGGGGTGTGCAGCTAGCCCCGCTCCCAAGGCTGTCACAAAAGCATTGCCTGCAACTACCAGGAGTGCAGGTTTGGGTTTAAAAATGTTGAATTCAATTGATGTGACTTTTCCTAATCAAGTGTACATTGAGGACACTCATTTGCATGGGCCACTGCCAGAAAAAACAGTGGGATTGGTACTTCCTAGGTCTTCTGCATCAAAAAAAAGGTTCTTTGTTATTCCAGGGGTTATTGATCAAGATTATAAAGGGGTTATTAAGGTACAATTGTACACTGATACTCCTACATCATTAATGGCCGGTGACTCTATTGCCTAGTTATTATTGCTTCCATACATTCCTATGAATCCTTCAATTGGGGTCCCACGAACTGGTGGTTTTGGGTCCACTGAAATGGCCAGTTCTCCAGTTGCTGGAGTTGCTAGCACTGACAAAAAATTTGACTACAGACCAACCAAAAATGACAATTGAAATTCAAGAAAAATCATTTTCTGGCCTTATATATTCCGGAGCAGATGTCTCTGTGATACACCAAAAGGAATGGCCAAATGAATGGGTGCTTAAGGATTCTCCGGCTGTTTGTGGAGTGGGTAGTATGCAGTTTGCAAGAAGTAGTGTACATTGGTTGATGGCATTGCATAGAGCAACTGGTGAGACTGCAAAGGTTCAGCCTCTTGTGTTGCCCCTGCAAATAAACTTGTGGGGCAGAGATTTACTGTCACAGTTCCACACAAAAATTGTTATTGGATAATGGAAAAATTACAATTGTTAACCTCTCAACCAGTTTGGATTGACCAATGGCCACTTCCACAGGAAAAGCTTATAGCTTTACATCAATTGGTAGCTGAGCAGCTACAATTAAGACACACTGAGCCAACTTCTAGTCCGTATAACACTCCGGTGTTTGTTATCAAAAAGAAAAGTGGAAAATGGAGATTTTAACATGATTTGAGAGCTGTCAATGCCATCCTTCAACTAATGGAGCATTACAATGTGGTTTGCCTAACCCGAACCAGATCCTGCGCAATTGGGATCTAGTTGTAGTAGATTTGCAGGATTGCTTCTTTTCTATCCCTTGCATGCAGATGACAACAATTATTTGCCTTTACCGTACTTGAGTTAAATAACAATGCACCCGCCTTTCATTATCAACGGAAGGTTTTGCCACAAGGAATGCTAAACAGTCCCATGATGTACCAGCCATATGTTTGAATGGCTCTGGTTCTGTTCAGAACCTCCCATCCTGGGTGGAAGGTTTATCATTACATGGATGATATTTTAATTGCAGCTCCTGGCCCACTGGGAATGGTTAAGGCAACGTTACCCTACCTTAAAGAGGTATTATTGTGATTTGGACTTCATATTGCCCCAGAAAAAATTCAAAGTCAAACGCCATATGCCTACCTAGGGCATAGGGTCCTTGCAGCCTCTGCTCATCCGGTCATTCCAGAAATCAAAATTGAGGAAAAAATTTCACTAGTAAAATTACAACAAATACTAGGAACAATTAACTGGGTTAGACCCTACCTGGGGTTAACTACAGTGGTACTCCAGCCCTTGTTCTTGGCCCTAAAGAGCTCCGCGAGAGTGGATTCTGCTATAACCTTATCAGCAGAACAAAGGGAGGTACTGACACACGTAAATGTGGCTTTAATGCAGCGTTGGGTTGATCGATGCATTCCCGATACACCATTTGCTTTGGCAATTTTACAAACTCCAGCCTTGTCTATGGCAGCTTTATTTCAATTACATGAGGCGCAGGTTTATATCATTGAATGGTTGCATTTCTACTATAGTTTCTACTATGGCTATGCTTTATAGTGAGTTAATCATCAAAGGCCGGAATCGCAGTAAGCATTTATATGGCATAGATCTAGTTCAGTTATTTTTACCTATCTCCCTCACTTTGTGGGAAATTTGGTATAGTCAATCCATTGAATTGCAGATTGCTCTTGAAAACTGGCCAGGGAAGATTTCTTGCCATACCCCCAGGGACCCCCGTTTCCAGTTGCTTCGAAACATATCTGTAAATTTTAATTCAATTATTGCTAAGTAGCCAGTTGAGGGCGTGACCATTTATGTGGATGGTGGTAAGACCTATGGTGCTTGTGCATGGAGACAGGAAGGGGTATGGAAACAAAAATTACCCCTCCTCAGCAATCAGCACAAAGGGCTGAATTAGCTGCTGCTATTTTGGCCTTACAGGAATTTGCACAAGAACCACTAAATCTAATCGTGGATTCTCTTTACGTTTAGCAATTGATACTTAACATTGAATTTGCTTATCTTTCCCCATCTGTTGATGTTAATCTTATGAGTTTGTTTTTAGCTCTACAAAGCTGTCTTCATTCTCACATACATTCTTTGCATGTCGCACATATTCGCAGCCACCAGCCACTTCCCGGGGAACTGCAGGAAGGGAATGATGTGGCCGATGCGGCCGCCTCGGCCATGTCCTGTCTCTCGCTTTCCCCTGTTACTCCGTGGGACTCACATAGCTACTTTCATCAAAATGCCAAAGCTCTTTGTAAACAATTCGGGCTCACTGCTGCAGAAGCAGCAGCTATTATCCAGCAATGTCCTAGTTGTGGTGCCCAATCCACTGCTCTTCCTCAAGGAGTAAATCCTTGGGGGACATCTGCTTGTCAGCTATGGCAGATGGATGTCACACAACACCCTCCTTTCAAACCATGGCACCATCTGCATGTCACTGTTGATACCTATTCAGGATTTATTGTGGCAACACCTCAACGAGGAGAGGCTACAAAACATGTAGTCAACCATTGTCTCTATACCTTCACACATGTGGGGCCACCAATGGAGATAAAAACCAATAATGGCCCTGCTTACGTCAGCATCACCTTTGTGGAATTTTGTCATCGATGGTCAATTATACATAAATTTGGCATTCCCTACGACCCCACTGGTCAGGCCATTGTGGAACGAGCTCATCAGACACTAAAACAAGTGCTCCTTCATATAAAAACAAAAACGGGGGAAGTGGATGGATATGGTTTGCCTTACATAGAAAACATTCTTAATATTACCTTATATACTTTAAATTTTCTAAACATGACAGGATCTCCCACTGCTATGGCAGCCAGTAGGCATTTTGCTTCCTCCCCTTCTGCAGGAGCACCAAGACTGAAAGTTCGGTATAGGAGACTGCCAGATCCAACGTGGAGAGGACCTGTCCTGCTGATAACTTGGGGCCGAGGATACGCTGCCGTTGAAGATGAGGGGACAGTTGTTTGGGTTTCTGCTTGCTCTGTGCGTCCTTATCATCAGCCAAAGGGGCAAGGGGGTGGATTTGGGGGAATGGAAAAGAAACACATTGATCCAGGACATGGGGAAGCTAGCAAACCTTCTTAACAAAGCTGATTGTTGGGTATCTATGCACATGCCAACTCACAAAACATCAGGGATTCCAATAATTGCAGTACCTCTGGCCAAAAATGATTGGTATAAGGGACAATGCTATGGTTGTTCGGGGATGTGGTCTAACAGTTGGACTACAAGTAACAACTACCTGACACGTTGGAAGCCAGATCCAAGAGGTGGCGGGTATCTGTTGGACCCACAATAGAGAATATGACTTACTTGGGAGCTTATCCATTTTGCAACAAAACAATTATTATTAGCAATGGAAGCCGGGTTTATTCGAATGACATGAAAACTCACTTACTTTGTACATAACATTTCTCAATATGATATCACATCTTTGATCAATGAAAATGGGTGTCCATATATTCCTGCCTCATGTTGTCCCACCACGAGAGAAAACCAGTTGTATAAATGTGCGAATGGGAATTACGCACCATCGTCCACTTATTTGGCTATGTTAATGGAGTCCTTTGCAAAACTAATCTATGCTGAGCCAAATAAGGTTGATCATCTCCTGGGAGCAAATTTATGGTGGCTGTGTGGATGGATGGACTATGATCGCATGCCAGCATGATTGAAAGGGGTTTGCACCTTTGGGAAAGTAATCCCATCTCATTTTATTCAAAAATCTTTGGGGACTGCTCATATCCGCAATGTGCGTTCCGCAATGGAAGTAAACTCTGTTTTGACTCATGACTACTGGACACAAATATCAAGGGGAGTTATTCCCCCTTTAGGAGTCATGATGAACTATAGAGATTTGCATCATTTTAACAATTGGACAGTTACTATGTTTAAAGACACCATTAAAATGCTAAGGCTGCTTGAAGAAGAGCAAGGCAAAATTAGTGACTTTGTCCTTCAAACCAGATATGTGGTGGATACTATTCTGGCTGCGCAAGGGGGAGTTTGCGCTGTGATTCATACGCATTGTTGCATGTATATCTCTGATTATTCTCCAAATATTACAGCTACTATACAGCATATGGAACAAACCCTGAAGGAGAATCCATTACAATTGGAGGGTGAGGGACTGGACGTGTGGTCTGCACTTTGGTCCTGGTTGCCAAATGGTTCATGGATTCGTCACCTAATTGTTGGAGTGATATTGCTTTTTATACTTTCTCTTTGTGCATGCTGTATTATCCAATGTCTCCCTGGACTTTTAGGAATATGTTGGGTGAAGCCTACGGAAGGAGAACTGCTGTTGCAGATGGCGAAAACTAAAACAGGGGAGATGTGGGAATAAATTTTGGTTTGGCTTGGGAAATGATTAATCTAATGCTTCATACATACATGCCTGCTTAAAGGTCACTGAGATAATGCAAGGAAATTAAAAGCAAACACTGGAAACAACTAAGCAGCTCAGACAACTGTAAACAAGCCTGTGCTATATCTAATTATTGTAATCCACAATGTGATTATGCTTACTATGTACTAAAATCTCAATAAGAGGGAGTATTGGAATTTACTCTGGGCTCCCATCCCGAGAACACACACTTGTGTCTCATTCTTTCCATGGGAGACCACCACATGCCTTAGTGTTATCCACTCCTTTACCCACATCAGACTCGTCGCTTGGTAGTATAATTTCCAATTGGGCAAAGCCAATCCTCCTCTTATTCTTGCATCTTGTTACAATTTAAGTTTTATTCTCGCTTTCTTCCCCTGCCAAATGTATTTTAGCACTATTTTGTTTAAATCTTCAAAAAATTCTTTCCCTAATCTGATTGGAATTATCTGGAATAAATATAAGATTCTAGGCAATACATTCATCTTAATTGTAGATATTCTCCCAATCAGTGATAATTGTAAATTTTCCTATTTTATAAAATCTGTCGCAATCTATTGTTTAAGTTTAAGATAATTATCATCCTTAAGTGTGCTACATCTTGGTGTTATTTGTATCTCTAAATACTTAACCTTGTTTGTGACCTGGATCCCCAAAACTTCCTCCAATTCTTTCGTTCGTCTTACTAACATGTTCTTTGCTAAAATCTTTGTTTTATCTTTATTTATTTTCAAACCTGTTACTTTCCCATACTCTTCTATCTTTTCTATCAGTTTGGGTGCAGACTCCAATGGATCCTCTAATATAAATACCATGTCATCTGCAAAAGCTTGTAATTTATACTTTTTTTTTAAATTTTCATTCCTTTTATTTCTTTTTCTTCTTTGATGTTCCTATTCAGCACTTCCAGTGTTAACACAAACAACAGAGGTGACAGTGGATAGCCTTGTCTGGTCCCTTATATCTATAAAGTCTGTTAACACTCCATTTATCATAAGCTTTGCAGTTTGTTTATGATATATAGTTTCGATGGCTTGAGTAAATTTTTTACCAAAGCCCATTTGGTCCAATTGTAACAGCATAAAACGCCAATTCACATTATCAAAGGCTTTTTGTGCATCTATAAACATCAGAGCTATTTGTTTTTCAGGATGTGCCTCATAGTATTCCAGTGTATCTAAAATTATTCTCATGTTATCTTTAATCTGTCTCTTCAGCAGAAATCCATTTTGTTCAGGATGAATAAAATTGTTTAAGTATCTTTTCAGTCTTTCTGCCAGAATTGAAGCAAAAAAAATTTATAATCTGAATTTAATAGTGATATAGGTCTGTAATTTTTAACTTGCTGTGGGTCTGTGTCCTCCTTCGGTACAAGTGTGATATATGCTTCTGACCATGTTTTGGGTATTCTCTTCTTTGTCATAACTTCATTCATAATTTCTAATAAGTGAAGATTCAATGTTTCCTGGAATGTCTTATGAAATTTCACTGGCAAACCGTCCGGACCTGGTGCTTTCCCAATGTTTTGCTTTTTAAAAGCTTCTGTTAATTCCATCATTGTTATATTACTTTCCAACATTGTTTCAATATCTTTGGGTATCTGGGGCAAATTTGCTTCCTGTAAGTATTGTTGAATTCTTTCTTCCTGAACATTCTCTTGATGGTACAGTTTTCCATAGTAATCTTGAATAATTTTTTTCTTCTCCGCATTTCCATAGCATACACGTCCTTGTTCATTTATCAATTGATTTGTTCTTCTCGAGTCTCTTTCCTTTCTCAATTTATATGCTAGCCATCTGCCTGGTTTGTTTGCATCTTCAAAATAGTTCTGCTTAGCATTTTTAATTTTTGTGCTATTTCTTCTTTTTCCATTAGCTCCATTTTATACTTAGTTATTTTAATGTCCTTTTTTAATGTCCTTTTTTTGTGGAAATTTCTGTAGTTCTTTTTCCAACTTCTTGTAGTCATCTTCCAATATTTTAAGGATTTTTTTCTGTTTTATATTTCTTTTCCTTGTATAGTCCATTATCAAACCTCTTGTATAAGGCTTCATCATGTCCCAGAGGTTCTGTAATGATGTATCCTCTTTTGTATTTTATTTAAAGAAAAAAGTCAATTCTTTCTCAATTTTCTGTTTAAAGTCTTTTTCCTTTAATATCATATTATTTAAAGTTCATCTAGATCTCCTTTTTTGTCCTTTCCATACAAGTGGTATTGGATTGTGATCTGCCCAGGTACTTGCTTCTATTTCAATGTCTTGTATGTTAGAGAGCAATTCTGTTGACATCCAAATCATATCTATTCTAGACCATGATGCCTGTCTATTTGAATAAAAGGTATATTGTTTATTTTCTGCATTTCTCTCTCTCTCTGTGCATCTTTTAAGTTTATCTCTTCTACCATTCAAAAGAAGGATTTTGGCAATGTCTTTCTAGTTTTCTTTGCTGTTTTTTTGTGTTTTATAATCCAATTTGTCATTTATTATTCCATTAAAATCTCCCATCAGACAGTTATTAGCATAGTCCAGTTCAAATATTTTCTTATGTAATTTGCTGTAAAAATCTTCTTATCATTTGGAGCATAAATTGCTATTAAAAGTATCTTTAGATTATTGTCCATTATCTCCACCATCAAAATCCTTCCATCATCATCTGTATATATTTGTTCTGCAGGAATTGTATCGCTAATGTATAACAATACTCCTGTCTTTTTACACTGTGTCAACACTGTAAATAATTTCTCTAATTTTTGTTGTTTCAATATATAATCACATTTTTTAATATTTACTTCTTGTAGGCAGATTATATCAAATTTTAATTTCTCTAATTTATGAAATACCTTTCTTCTTTTAATATCTGAATTAAGCCCATTTATATTAATTGTAATCAGTTTTTTCTCATCCATTTTAGATTTTATAAGAAGGATTTGTTGCTCTAGTAGATCTTGGTTCTCGTTCTCTGGGTACACCACCTACAGCTCTTTCTTCTTTTTCAATTACTGCTATACATTCCTCTTGAAATTCAATTAATGACTCTTCTTTTCTTGTATCTTCCTCCCTTCCTCTAAAATATTCCAGATAGAATAACTCAGCTTTTTCAACTGTATCAAGTCTGTGTCTTTGTTCCTGCCAGGTAAACATGAGACCTTTGGGTATCAGCCATCTGTAATTTATTCCTCTCTTAAGTAACTCTTTGGTCAAAAATAAATATTCTCTTCTTATCTCTCTCACTCTTCTCGGTACCTGTTTCAGAACCACTATTTCTTTATCTTTGTACTTTAGTGTTTTTTCTCTTGCCGCCTGTAGTATTTGTGATTTAATTATTTTCTTAGTAAATCTGATATGAACTTCTCTAGGCAGTTTATTTCTCATCGCATATCTTGTATAAACATGAAAAATCTCATCTATTCCATCCATCATCTTCTCTTTAGTTACCTCTAATGCTTCTGCCGGGATTTCTGTCATCATTTCAGCAAGGTTTTCACCCTTTTCTTCTTCTATATCTTGAAATCTAAAATAGAATTCTGATCTATCAATTTCCCATCCCAGAGATCTGCCCTTATCTCTTTCCACTTTACTCAAATTTGGTATCCATATCTCCAATCTTCTTATCTCTTTGTACATCTTGTTCTTCAATTTTCTTAATTCTGTCCTCGTATTGCATCATCACCTGTTGAATATTTTCAACTTTTTCATCTGTCTTTTCCATTCTTTGCTCAATATTCTACATTCTCTTTTCAATATTATCTGTTTGTACTTGTATCTTTTGAATTCCTTGCATAACCATCTGCAGTATCACTTCTTTCTCCTACTCTTGTTGTAACATCACCTGTATTGATCGTTGTCCTCCAGATGGTGAGGAAGAAGAAGTCAGGATTGAAGAAGCTGAGGCTGGTATTTTTCTGCTCATCTTAGAGTACAATAGAAAAATTGAAAAGAAAAAGCAAGAGCAGCCAATTGCCACTCCAGTAAACAAATAATAATAAAAAAAGCAAAAGATAAAAATAAAAAAGGGAAGGGAAAAAATATTCAGGCACTTGAATACTTTAATCCAATTGGTTCCAATTATGTAGGAAAAAAGGGGAAAAAATAAAATGGAAAAAGGATGAAAAAATAAAAAATTAAGAAAAAATTTAAAAAGACTGAAATCTGTATATTCCCCTTACTAAAAAGGTAAAACAAAGGGAGGAGGGAGGGGAAAAAAGTAGTCTTATTCTTGCATCAAAGGACTCAAGTCCAAATATAAAAATCCAATGGGGGGGGATAGAAAAAAAAGGAAAGAGAAAATGCAATTCTGTCAATAAGCAAAGCACTGCCACTATATGTTCGAGGCTCTTTACTAAATCAAAAAAAAAAAATTTCCAGTTCTCTTTTTAAGGTCACTTCAAATCTTCTTTCTTCAATTTCAAATCCAGACTCCAGCTATCAGTAATTCCACAGAAGAGCACCTGCAGACAATCTACATGCTCTTCCCACTATCTTTTCAATGAAAAGCACAGAGTCCTTGAATGTAACAGCAAATGTATTAACAAGAAAGAAAGAAAGGAAAACAATGTATCCAAGCCTCCAGGTGGCAGTGCTACTTATTTCCCTTTCCCTTCCCTTCCCCTCTAATATTAAAATCAGGAATAAAAATAAATAAAAAGAATCTAAAATAATTTAAAAGAAAAAATGAGAAAAAAAAACTTTTCCAAAGAGTTATTTTGAAAGGAAAAAATTAAAATTAAAAAGGAAAGACCAGTCCAGTTGAAAAGTTGAAAAGTTTTAACAAAATCCAAAGTTCCAATAAGAAGAAATAAAAAACCTTCAGGTTTAATTTGTGCTTAATCTCGCTGCTTAAGCACTTTTATCTTCACTTTTAAATTTAATTTTTAGTCTTTTAGGGTGTTCTCTCCATAAAAAATATAAGTAGAAAATTATCTCACCAAACTGACACACTTTCTTTTCAGCTTTCTTCCATTCTGGAGCTGTCCCAGCTTCAGCAGCTTTAATGGCTGCCTCTCTACCACAGGAAAAAAGGGCTTCTCCTGGATGTACCAGGGACTTTGTTCCTGGGATCAACAGGATGTGCCCTCCTCTGTCACCATCTCTATGGGATGGTTTAGGTCTGTTGGGACTGTCCGGCAATGGAGATATCAGCAGCGACCTTAGAGCTTAAAGATTGCATGCTGTACTGCTGCAACACAAGCTTTGCCCTCCAAGAGATTGGTCTGTAATTTTCAACTAGGCTGGGGTTTCTCTTTTTGAAGATGGGAATGACCCATGCTTGTGACCATAGTTTTGGCAAGGAGCTGGTCCTGAAAGATTTTTCAAAGATTATGCTTAGAGGTTCGGCTATGGCAGTGGATAGCTTTTTTAAGAAGTAGGCACATATTCCATCTGGTTCAATAGATCGAGATGGTTTTAGATTGCGTAGTGCTTTTTCAACATTGTCTTCTGTAAAGTCGATATGTATTAGATCATTGTAGTTGTCTGTGGTTCAACGAGGAAATACTGGGCATGTTTACAAATAATGAGCTAAAGAATGTGTAAAAGACGTTGGTTTTAATGATGTCGTCATTGCAGTCTTTACCATTAGGTGCTTTCAGGGGTGGGAGTCTTTTAGTTTGTTTACAAAATTGTGGAAAGTGCAGGTGGAATTGGTGCGTAGAAGGTTTTTCTTCTTGTTTAATGTGATAATTGGTGCATTCATTTTTTATCTGGTGGCATAAATTTTTGTATCGGCTTTTGAAGTTGGCAACGTGACCAGATTTGTTTTTCCACCAAAGTGATTTCTTTTTGGATTGAAGTTTCCTTATTGTTATGGGTAATTTGTTTTTTCTGGTTTTGGGAGTTGTTAATGGTACATATAGTTTGATGACTCTTTTGAATTCAAGTAAAAATATGTTGTAATGGTCTTCTATAGTATTGCATCCAGAGAATAGAAATTGCCAATCAAGGGATGAGAGATCGTTGTTTGTAAGATCATAGTTGTCTTTTTTGAAGTTATAATTGGGGATTCTGTCATTGTGATGATTTTTGTGTGGATGTATGTTGAGACAAAAGTCAATCATGTTGTGGTCACTGTTGGAAAAAGGTTCTTTAATTTGTATTCCGTAAATTGAATTCAAACTATTGCAGAAGATGAGATTGAGGCAGTTGTTAAGTCTAGTATTGTTGGTTACTAGTTGTTCTAGTCCCAGATTTGTTACTGCATTGTAGAAGGTTGCATGTGTGCGTTCAGTTGTACATTTGTTAAGGGTCCAGTTAATATGAGGTAGATTAAAGTCACCAAGAAAGATAAAAGTGTGTGGGTAGGATGCTGCCCATGTTAGTAGTGTATTTAGCTTGTTTGCATGTTTGATGTCATAATCAGGGGCTCTGTAACATAGTAAGAACCAAAATGTGATATTTAAGGACAGTTCACAGATGATGGTCTCAGGAATAGCAAACTCCTGGGTAACTCGGATGTTTTTTTGGATGTTGGGACTTTTTATAGAAGATAGCAACATCACCTCCTCTACGGAGTTCACGATCTGATTGGTAAACATGATAGTCTGGTAATGGAGTCAGGGAGAGATGTGTTGAGCCATGTTCCACAGACAAATATAATGTCGAATTTAGCCGTATTTAGTAAGAGGAGAAATTCAGGTATTTTATTTACAAGGCTTCTTGTGTTGAGTAGTTTGCATTTAAGGCCAATTGTGGTTGGAATAGAGGTAGTTAGGGGCATGCATGCCTAGTTTTGAGTGATGTTGGATTGGATGGGGTGGCGTTGGATGCGGAGTTGTGGGTTGTGTGACTTTCTTTTGATGCAATCAGCTCTGTAGTCAATGTGTAGATCCTTTTCTCCATTGTCTAGATGGTTTTTCAGTTCTGCACAGAGTTCATGGGAGTGGATTCTTTGCAGTATGGATAAGTCTGGTCTTGAGTGAAGTTTTTTTGTGGTTGGGATTGGTTTTTGCAATGGCATTTATTGTATGAATGAATATGCGTTTGCTGGATTCATTTTTGCATACAACTCTACAAAATCTTGGGGCCACAGAGCTGTCATTGTATTTGCACCCAGGGCCATCTCTGATTATTTCAATGATATCTTCAGGAGAGAAGTTTGTTGTATTTGAGTTACTTATGATAGCATGAACTTTGGTGATGTCGTCTGATTCATTGGTGTCTTCGAGACCAAATAAGATGGCATTTGGACATTTCTGTTCATGTTCCCTGGTGTCTTGAGGAATGTGTTCTTATAAAGTGCTCTGAACTTGGTGCCTGAATTAATAGGTATTATTGTTCCTATATATGAAATGGTGGCCATAGAACAAGCTGTCATGTCACTGCCATGCCTAATGGATAATTTTAAGCCAGAAAATAAACAGAGTGGTAGTAACAATGCAGAAGGTTGGTATAGCTGGAGTCAGGGCATGCTAAAGAGGTTGGGCTTAACCTGGAATTAGCCAAGTTAGTAGTTGAGTTATTCTGAAATTTTTAATACCTTTGACTGAATAGTTGACTAAATAAATGGGTATGCTACTTTCACCATAGCTATCACCACAGTAATTGAACAAAGCACTAAAATATTAATTTCACACAAGTTAATTATAGATTTATTGTGAAAATACAAACATTCCTCAGAATAGTTCAGATTAATATGAATGCTGGAAGATTGTAAGCAAGTACATATTTTTAAATTTTTGAAAAATATTTTGAGATGAAAAATCTTCACTTTTAGCTATCCTATTAATAAACTGTTCCCAAGACTTTTTGGCCTTGAAATGCATAGCACATCTTTACATATTTTCAGCATTCAAAGTGAAGTAATAAGGAAATCTGCAGACTTTGTGGATATTTTTGTGACAAACCAAGAAAACCTGAGGATACATCATGGCAATGTAAAGGAAAAACAAGAGTAGGCTTGCCTGCTCAAAAGGAATATGTGAGAGGCTTTAACACCAAATTGATCTAGATATGTGCTTGTTTTGAAGATTTAACATTTCTCCAACTGGTTGCTAAGCAACCACAAACTGTTACCAAGTAGGAGATGAAGTTTCCCATGAATTTTGTCACTCACTTAAACTTCAATATAATGCACCCATTTCCAATGGAAACATCAAGGGAATGTGGTCATTCAAAGAAATGTCACACAGAAATATGTATGTATGTATGTATGTATGTTTGTATGTATGTATGTATGTATGTATGTATGTATGTATGTATGTATGTATGTTTTCCTCTGCACATGTTCCAGTCAACAATATACTGTTATAGAAAATAACATTGCCTTACTTATATTTATGCATATATTTGTTAAATTTTAATATAATATAATTTCATCCAGCTAATGCTGTTTAAAGAGTATGATCTGGAATCTCATATTTCCATTTTTTGCTTAGCAATCATATTAATGGTACAGTGAGCTGATCCAAATGAAGTAATGTAATGGCAATGTGGAAGATCATTATATTTCAAGAAGTTTAAGGACATTTCTCCTTCATATTAAGGAAAGTTAAAAAGATGGCTTTTCATTCTTGCTTGTTGAATAAAGGAAATGTTGGTGGGAATCTTCACATAGCTGCAAAGCTTTTGTTATCTGTGAAAGTCTTAGATATTTGGTTACCATCCCAGAGTCATGTGCTACCGGTCAAAGTTAGGTCTTATAATGTAGTCTCATAGAAGTAGGGCCATTAAGCCATAGTGCCAGATTTTAATAAAAAAATATTAGTTTTACACAGAACCAGGAGCTCTTCACAGCTTGAAAGAGATTTGAATATTGTCTTACTTGGTTTGTATGCTATGTTATAGTATGTTTTTAAATATGTTTAATAATAAAGCTTAAAGTTCCTTTTTCACTAGAATGTTCATTGTTTATGAATCCAAAAGAAACAGTTGTCTAGAAACCCTAATACTGCTCTGACACTTGTCAAAACAAATAGATATAAGGACATGGGTTTAGCTACCCCAGGTGCTCATAACTCCTCCCACTCTGGCACAGTCTATCCATTGCATTAATCACATACTGTATTTTGTCTTCATTCTTAAATTTCCCATCTGGAATTGTAGATATAGACTGCTATTCTACCATGGAAGAAGCCAATGGGATAAGATTCATGCAGTGGTGGGATTCAATTTTTTTACTACCATCTTCTGTGGGCGTGGCTTTGTGAGTGTGGCAGGGGAAGGATACTGTAAAATCTCCAGTCAGAGGTGATATTTGCCGGTTCACCGAACTACTCAAAATTTCCACTACCAGTTCTCCAGAACTAGTGATAACCTGCTGAATACCACCTCTGGATTCATGGTGATGGAAAGATGAATGGCCACATAGGGCAGAGTTTTAGCTAAAAGATGGCATACAAAATCTGTTTGCTGAAGACTTATTCAATGATTCTGAGACTGAAAATTCATGATGGATATGCTTTTATATATCCAGTGGTCATTCTTTTGTATCCAGACAGTTTGTCTTTTCTAAGGTCATGTATAGGGACTTTGTTATCACCGAGAACCATATTTTATAATTTGAAAAACAAAATGCTTTCTCAAAGATTGCATAAAAGTACTTTCCATAAAAGTCCTTTGTGCCAAGTAACACATAACTAATTTCACTTAGAGCCTATTTATGAATTAATCATTCTTTTGAGCATTCTTTGCTTTTCTAAAATTGGTGGAAATGGGAACATATTATTTTTTCATTAGTTCTTAGTGAGTTCACTGGTACCATTCAGTAACAGATCAGGAGGTCTTGTTGACATTTTTAAAACTAACAAAATGAGACGATATGAACTCTCTTGATGTTCTGAAAACAAACCAAACAAAATAAATTACATCAGATATGAGTTGGTGTGCTTTTTGTCATGATAACTTGCAGTATGATATTTTTGGATTGTGATTTGTATTCCTTTCCCCATTTTCTGTACTTCTCATATATCATTTCTATAAGCCTATAATGCAAAGTAACATTTATAATGTTATCTTTTATACATAGCAAGTGACTATATCCATGTTTTCTTTTGTCATATTCAAATGTACATATGGGAGATTAGATCTCTTTAGGCTAAGCTCAGGGCCTGTGGCTCTCCAAAAGTTGCTAAAAGAACTATGAGAAAATTTGGTCAACAGTGATGGATACTAGAAGTTTAACAAAGCCTTGAAATTTTATATCTTTGGCACCAGTACCATTAAAAAAGAGCTTCCACTGAAGCAAATAGGAATTAGTTCCCTCAATGCAATTCAGATATTTAATTTAAACTAACCCTGTGCAGCTATCAATATATCAGAAAACAAGTACAAAGTATTTTAAAGAAGATGGGATTTGGCCATTCAGCACAAAAGCATATACTGTAGAGACACATACCCAATAAGATACTGTATCCACTCTAACCCAAGGTCTGTTCTTCAAAGATTTTTAGAATGCCATCACAAGATATTTCAAAGATTTCAAAGGATGGGTGCCACAACAAAGGAGCCATACTTTCTGGTAGAAGACACTTTTTTAAAAGAAGGGATCAAAAGTCACTTTTTATTCATACTAGCTGGGCTGAAACCATGGAACATAAGCAGTAATCTGGCTCTATGCCATTTAGGGATTTATAGGTAACAGCTAGTGTTTTGAAATGCACCCAGAAACATACTTCTGAGGGATCATCAGGAACAGTCTTGCATAAAGCACATTGCAATAATCAAGCCTTGATGTGACTAGGGCATAAGAGATTCTGAAAAGCCTCTAGACCAGGAAAAGATGCAATGGAACATGAGCTCTGCACCCAAGAAGTTCCCTTGGTTGCACACCATCATTTACCTGCCAAAACCTGAAAAAACCCAGCTGCACAATTGAAAAGCTGCATAATTCAGCATAATTTACTGAACAGACTGACTGGAACATTCTGGGGTGCTGATGCAAACACCCTATTAATGTCTTGGCTTTGGTTTATTTCACAGCTGAATACTGTGGCAGTGTGTGGCTTAACAGCATACCTAAATGGTCCATGCCCAACTCTGCCAGATACTGCATACCATCTCTGGCACATTGCATCCCACTCCTGTGCAGTGTTTAGTAATATCATACCACCCTACATTAGAAGACAACAAGTTTTCATTTGGCTATGGTCAAGAATGCTGACCATCAGGCTCTCCCTATTCACCAGGATAATGCATGGTCAACCACAAGATTGAAATTCCATAGGCCAGCATGGAAAACAGCTATTCCTTGAAAATTGAATTGGACATCCAGTTATGAGCCCACTGCCATATCCCCATAGAAATTTGGTATATAATTACATGTTGCAGGGCTGCCAACCTTGAGTGATAGTTCGGAGTGAGACACTGCGAGGGAGCGGAGAGACCGAGGGGGGGGGATGGTGTGGAAGGGGGGTGTCCCCCCTTCCACGGTAGGGAGCTTTGACAATTTTACATTTTAAATGGTGCAATCTGATGCATACTTTAGTCATGATTTGGACATATACATACATACATACATGCAAGCAGCACCAATGTACTTGAACCGGATTTGTAAGATATTAATAATGCAGTTCACTGACCATGAATAATTGAAGTTCCTGACTTGTAACTGCAGTATTCTACCTCAACTGACTTTATTAGCTTAGTGATGTACTATAGACCACTATAGGATGAATTCAATGTGCAACAAAAAGACAAAAACCCGAAACAACTACAGAGATAATGCAAATACATCAATGGGTATTCTTCTTTCTGTATCAAATACCATACTACATGCCAATATCAAATGCTATAGTCTCAGTCTTTAATTATATACTAACTTGTTGACTGAAATAGGGGTTCATAATTTCAGACATGTATAAACTAAACATTTAATCAAATAATGAGTGCTTCATATAAATATACATATTGTTAACTGTAAAACTCATCTACTGTATTCTGAAGCTTGAGCACAGTGAGGAAACAGTATATTATTTATTGGGTAAGTTTAGATTCTGATCTTAATGGTCTTACTGCTCTTTGGATGGTAAATTGTGTTAAGATTAGAATATGTTCTAGTTGAGTCAGGGCTATCCCAATTTGAGGCTGAGAAGCCTACTGGCATCAAAAAAAGTCCTTATTGAGTCCTTATCTAAGGGTTTGAAAATATGATAATAATGTAGTACAGTCCTGTCGATCTGGTGCATGGAGACCTAGGATTTAAACTCAAAGGAGAAAGAGGAAAAAGTGATTCCTTCATCCACTGCCAGAGATGTAATCCTGTCAGTCCTCCAACCTTTCTATTAAGTATTTTGCAAAAAAGCTGCCCAGCCCCTTTATAGATCAGCCTGGCGCGCTTCTCGCCTTGCTGGTTTGGGAAGACTCTTTTGGATCAGCTAAAAGAGAGCATAAGGCGTGTAAAGGGGTGGTAATAATAATTATAATAATAATAAAATTTAAAATAATAATAATTTTATTCAGAGTTGTGTTGGATCTCTTTTTTTGGGGGGGGGGGTTTGTCCCATTCTTTCTTGGTGTTCTTTCTGTCCTTTTTGCTTTTTTAAATGGTCTTTCTCCCCTGGGTCAGAAATCCAGCCAGAGAAAATAAAGAAACATCACCAAAGATTTAAACACCAAAGGGTTAAATGGAAGCCACTCCGTTGGCTTTGCTTACCATTGTTATTACTGGCCGAGGCTGTAAAGAGGCTTTGCCAGCCCCCTCGTGTCCTTCTTTGGAAAGCCTAGGGCAGCTGGCTTGTCCCAGAGGACATTGCAGAGAGGGAGAGGGCGGGGCAAAGTGGCTGCGAGCGCCCCGGGCGGCGAAGAAGCCTCCTGCTCTTTGCTTTCCTGAAGCGATAATGATCGGCATCGTGACAGTTACGGGACGCCGGCAGAAGGATTAAGGCGGGAAAAGAGGCGCGGTGGGGTGGCTGGGCAGGGCGGGGTGGCTGGGCAGGGCGGGGCGGTGCTGGGAGCTCATCCTTCTCCTAAGCTAAGGGGAATATTCGGAATATAATCAGAGAATGTAGGGATATTTTTGTACATTCCATGATTTTGGGGGTTTAGCGTGAGATTTTGTTTATCAGAGTGAGACAGTCAAAATTGATTGAATTGCGTGAGTCTCACGCTGATTGCGTGAGAGTTGGCAGCCCTGATGTTGTATGTGTATATGTCTATTTCTCTTCCATCATGTACTCATCATATGTTGCATAAATAACCACTTTTAAATGGGGATGTGTTACTTTATCTAAGATTAAAGATAGAAAAATCTCCCAATCTATGAGACTCTAACATCCAAAGCCATTTAATCTTGGTAGGATTAATTCAAAGTCAGTTCCTCTCCATTCTGGCCTGCGTAGTCTTTAGGGATGGAAGTAGGACCTTGACAATCTTATTTGACCATTTTATCGAGGATTAGAGAAGAAATATGAAAGTTAGAAATAAAAGACTGATAAATATAGACAATATGTTAACAGAAGCTAATAAACCAAGATGATGATTGTTATAATAATTTAGATATATTATGTATATCTGTAATAAACTAAGACTAGAGAATTAATATTAATGTAAATGATTATGGTTGGAAACTTTAATTGTTATTGCACAAGATATTTCTACCCAGATGACACACTGTTTAATGAAAATGGATTGTTTGTATTAAAAATAAAATAAAAAATATTTTAAGAAATCTTACTTAAACAATCTGAATTCAAAAGATATGACTGGGTATAATCAGCATATTGGGTTTTCCTATGAGGTGATGAATTAAAGGTTTAGAATCTCAAAGTAATGTAATGATTTAGGTTGGCTCTGCCACACTGATTGTTAATTTAAAAATACCAGTGTAACTAGATGTTATATATTTAATTAACATGTAGTTTAATCCTGTGACAATCAGAGCCTTCATGTTGTCTCAATATTTATAGAATTGATAGCTCACATGCAAAATATAAGTTATACAATATCTAACCAAACTATACATGTAAACTACATGCTTCCAAAGGGAGAGAGATTTTCATTTTCTTTGATTAGCATGGACACAATTAATATCAATGCAGTAATAAATGCTTCTCAAGGGTTTAATCTATTATTTCAGCAGTAGGCAAGGATAGCTTGATCAGGAGCCAGATGTGGCATGTGGCATGCTTAGATCTGGCCCACAGGGCCATCCTGGAAATAGCGAAGAACTGACTCATGGTGTCTCTGCCATTGAAAACAAAGTTCTATTTTCATTGGCAGAGGTTTCCAGGATGCTGTCCAGCTAAAAATGGAACTCACGAGGACCATGTCTGGCCCCCTGAGCTCTGTTTTCACTGGCAGAGAGTTGTAGGAGGTGATGCAGCCAAAAACAGAGCTTGGGAGTTCATTTTCCCTGGCAAAGCACTTGGGCCCCCACACAGGTGCCTCCTGACACAAGTAATGTCATGCTGGCCATGGCCACCCTGGACCTGCCCACCCTAGTCCCCCAAGGTCGAACAGAACCTGATGTGACCCTCAATTAAATCGAGTTTGACACTCCTGATTTATGCTGTCATTTTATTAAATCATTATGCTACTCCAATATTTTTTCTTCTGTTTAATTGTATCTGATTAGAAGAAACTGCCTAGATTAGACAAGTCCCAGGCAAACCTCCCTGCTTCCTCCCTCAGGCAAGGAAAAGTGACTGGCCGAAGGGCATCCAGTTGGCTTTGTGCTTAAGGTGGGACTAAAGCTCATGGTCTCTTGGATTCTAGCCTGATGCCTTAATCACCACATCAAACTGGCTCCATTATAATGCATGATAAATATTTTAATAGCTCTTTCATTAACGTTGTAACTAACTTAATGAACTGAAATAGAATAATTCCACTGATTGAAATACATTATTTTGTGATTCCTTGACATCACAAAATATACTGTTCCTGAAAAAACTTTTGGGCCAAAATAATTGTAAAGTCCTCCATTTATCTTTTAAAGCAAGCTAATGGCATATTTACCAAAGTACTATGCCACATATTAAAATTTGCTTGATGTTTTGATTGTGTTAATTCATTTTTAAAGAAAAAGGAAATAAAATTAATTATTTAAAATAATTACAATGCTATGAAACTGGTTTTATAGCCCACCCAAAATATTTCTGGGTATTCAGGTTATTTTGTTATAGAAAAATGAAAGATAATACCATTATTACTTCAGTCCTTTGATGGAGTCTATTTATAGCAGTTTCCCTGCAAAACCATTGTAATGCCAAACTGTTTGACTTGAATTAGATTGTTAAATGCTACCTGATCGAGAACCATTTAGGCAGAGCTACTGGCCTCTAACATTGCACCAGTTTAAGTGGATTTCCTATGACAGGCCTTCATCTGCCATTCAGAATGACTCCCAAAATGGTTGCGTATTAACAGCCGTTCCATTCAACTGTTACAGAGAGAAAGATTGGATGCAGAGTCTACTCCACTGAGTTAGTTAGTTAGTTATCACCAGACTCTTCATTTTTGTCTGTATTTCTGCTATTCTTTCTTAGCAAGCCACTACTTTTGCTCAGCAAAGAAACCAGCTGCATTTTAGTTATTACAAAGTTCACTAACATTTTCTCAGGTTTACTAGTTTATTAGCTACACATACAGAATAAATAAATCCAATTTTAAATGACCTTTCAAGTTAGTTTTGTGCCTACACTCCACATTTGATTACAGCTGGAATGCATTCTGCAGTCAATATATTACCAATTGGTAAACTTTTAATATCTCAGGACATGCTTTGAAAATTCAGTAGGAAAGTGACAAATTTTCATCTTTCACTCTTTAATAATGTCAGGCCCAACTTGCCTCACTAACACAGCACCTGCAGAATAGAGGTAGCAAAGACCAACCAATATGGTACACTATGATTATCCATATTGTGATAGAGTATACTTTCTGATCTTTATCTCCATATCTGCCAGCTTCCGGTGAGGAATCAGCAGCAACTATTTCCATTTGCACTCTTCCCTGATTCCTTTGCTATCTTAATCTTTAAAAAATACTTTATTAATTCTTGGCTGTTTTCCCACAGAAGAATTGCTGAAAGATCTGCTGGACTTTTCAGTGAAATAAAATATGATCTTTTGATGTCAAAAAGCTTCAGGAAAATAATATAAGTGCTGGAGTTCCATCATTAAAAATATAGAGAAAGCAAATCCTACAGTTTGATCCAGACAAGAATTGAATAGTGTTAGTTTGTCTTGAATGATATACCTGTGAAAATAACAAAGGTAAATTGCTACTTATTTGAGCATTGGCTTTGGGTCAATGACAGTGAAATAGTATTTTATTTATTTCTATTTATGTATTTATTTATTTTTGTTAATTGCTTACAAGATAATAGGTATAAGTAAAAACATAGTTTTGAATACATGGATACATATAAGAAAAATAAAAAATAGAAACAACAGGACAGGGACGGTAGGCACCTTAGCGCGCTTATGCATGCCCCCTACAGACCTCTTAGGAAAGAGGTGAGGTCAATAGTAGACAGTCTAAACATAGACAGTATGTATGAAATAGTACTTTCCAGTTTCTGCACTTGCACTAGTGAGAGTATTAAAAAGTTCTGCAGTTCCTGTTATGTTTGGAGCATGGGCGAGAAAGAATGGAGACAAACCTCTGAACGGTGAACTTCAGCTCTTTATTTACATAGTGACTTCTGGCCTCTATAGTAGTTTTAACCTGCCTTATATAGGCAAACCCCAGTAACTATTAACCAATAACCAATGAGGAGCGCTAGCTCTCATAACCAATAGGAACTCTCTATTAAGGGCCAATCGGATTCCCCGGAGCGGGACAATCCGATTTGGCCGTTTAACAACCAATCAGAAGTGCAGGGCCAGAACCCAGCACTTTACTCCAAGCGCACGCTTTATTAAAACTTTATACATTCACAACACCCCTTCCCCCTGGCTTCTGTTTGCAGGGCGCAGTTATATAGTCCTTTAGGTAGGACGGTTGTTTTATTAGTCTTTTGATTTTCGCTGTGTCATTTGGCTGTAATCACACTGAGATAGATCGTTGTTTGGCAGTGGGGCTGTTTCTGGTTCAGAGTTCATTTCCCCGCCATTGCCCATGTTCTCTGTAATTCCCTAAGGTTCAACTGTTTCCCTCTCTGGTTCCACTTCCTGAGTCTCTATTATACCGTCGTTCCCTTCGAACGGGTTTTCTTCTTCTTGGAATTCATCTTCTTCCGTACCTCCCCTCCCCTCAGTCTGGTCATAGGGGAGTTCAGGACTGCCCACCGGAAGCCGCAATCGTAATTGATCGATATGGCGTTTCCATATTCTATCGTCAAGGCATTGTACAAGGTAGGATCTTGGGCCAGTTATACGAACTACTGTCGCCTCCACCCACAATGGGTCGCCCGATAGGTTTTTAGCGTATACCAAATCTCCTACCTGGAAGGCACGATAGCGGCCGCTGGATCCTAGTGGTTTTTCCGGTTCGTAAGCTGGGTGTAACCGGTTGAGGTGGGTGCGGTATCTGCTATCCCGCATCAGATGGGCGGCTCATGATAGGGAGCGAAGGGGAGAGAAACGACAGGAAGCGAGGTTTCCTTTGGATGAGCGCGCCCCGAATGTCTTGGCACATGCTCTTTTATTGTGCTTTTTTACAAGAAAATGATTTAATCAAAGCTCAAGTCAAACATGGTAATCTCATCAGGATGTGCATGTTTACAAAGCTGCATACCGGACAGATTATTTACAATGTGGATAAGCTTATTAACAACCGTCTAGCTCCTTGTCCCTTGTACGTGCCTTGCAAAGGTCACTGAAGAGACAGAAGTTAATGATTACATGTGAATGATACAATGTTGCAAACACATGAATGATACATAGTTGCAATGATACATAGTTGCAAACACATGAATGATACATAGTTGCAATGATACATAGTTACAACAGGTGGGAGAGGAGTTTTCGTCCCATTAGCAGTTCGGCGGGAGTTTTGTTGGTGATGCTATGTGGTGTGATGTGTTGTAAAAAAAGGATTCGATGGATCTTGTCATCAATGTTGTTGTAGTCTACCTTCTGTAAGGTTTTCTTCACAAATTGTACCATGCGTTCTGCTTTGCCATTGGTCGCAGGGTTCGCAGGCGAGGTGAGCGCATGTTGAATGCCGCAGTCAGCGAGATACTGCTCGAACGACAGTGCTGTAAATTGGGGCCCGTTATCAGATACCAGGATGTCTGGTAGTCCATGCGTTGCAAATAGTCTTTCCAAGATTTTGATAACCGCCTCGGAGGTTGTAGTCATCATGCGATGAATCTCGAGCCAATTTGAATAGGGGTCGACGGTAAGTAGAAAGGTGTGGCCTTTGGTCGGCCCCACGAAGTCCAAGTGAATTCAGGACCAGGGTCCGCGTGGTGTCTCCTATTCAGTAGGAATGGCTTTAGGTGGGGCGTTGCTCACTTCCTGGCATTTATGACAAGCTTTAACCCAATGTTCGATTTGCTTGTCAATGCCCAGCCACTATGCGTAGCTTCGCGCAAGGGCTTTCATTCGCACGATGCTGGGGTGGCCATCATGCAAGGTTCTCAGAAGCGCTTTCGGGAGTCGTTCTGGGATAACAACTCTATCGCCCCAGATGACACAGCCTTTTTGGGAGAACAACTCGGTTTGTCGAGTCTTGAATGGTGTGAAGTCATCTGATAATTGGTCCAATGGCCATCCGCGTTGTACCCAGCTTAGAGAAAGAGGTCTCATTAATTGAGTTTCAAGAGGAACAACTGGAGACTGAAAAAGAGAAAAGAGCTGTAGGTGGACAGGTGGATAGTAAAGAACAGCGTGAAGTGAGATCCACGAGAGCTGTTAGACCTAAATATAAAGCATAATCATGGAAGAAGAAAAACTGATCACAATGAATATAAATGGATTTAATTCAGCTGTTAAAAGAAGGAAAACTTTTCATAAATTAGAGAAATTAAAATTTGATATAATTTGTCTACAAGAAGTTCATATTAAAAAACAACATGAACAATTGTTAGTACAGCCAAAATTGGGGAAAATATTTACTTCTTTGACTCAATGTAAGAAAAGAGGAGTGGTTCTATACATTAAAGAGGCTATCCCAGCAAAACTGATCTACACGGATGAAGACGGAAGAGTATTAATGGTCGAAATAATGGACAATAATATAAAAATACTCTTGATTGCAATTTATGCTCCGAATGATAAACAGGAAGAGTTTTATAAAAAGCTACACATGAAAATAATTGGACTGGACTACGTTAATATAATTATGATGGGAGATTTTAATGGAATTGTGGACAATAAATTGGACTACATAGCAACAACAACAAAGCAAAATAGAAAGGCTCTCCCTAAATCTTTTTTTAAAATGACAGACGAATTAACTTTAAAAGATATTTGGAGAGAAAGAAATGTTAAAGCTAAACAATATACTTTTTATTCAAATAGACATTTATCATGGTCCAGATTAGATATGATTTGGATCTCAACAGAATTAATATCCAATATTCAAGAAACAAATATTGAAACAAGTACTTGGGCAGATCATAGCCCAATGACAATTAAATTGAAAGGACAAAAAAAAAAAAGATCGAGATGGACATTAAATAATACTATTTTAAAGGAGAAAGATTTTATACAATGGATGGAGAAGGAATTGGCTTTTTTCTTCAGAGAAAATAAAAAAGAAGATACTTCAACGCAGAATGTTTGGGATACAATGAAGGCATACGCTAGAGGTTTGATAATAGATTATACAAGAAAAAAGAATATTAGGAAAAGGCAAGCTTCTAAGGCCTTGGAAGACGAGTATAAAAGACTTGAAAAAGAATTACAGAAATTGCCACAGAAAAAAGATATTAAATTGAAGCTGGATGTAATTAAACATAAAATGGAATTAATAGAGAAAGAAGAATTGGCACAGAAAATCAGAAATTCTAAACAGAATTATTTTGAAGATGCAAATAAACCAGGTAGATGGCTAGCATATAAATTGAGAAAGGAGAAGGAATCAAGAAAAATATTGAAGTTAATAGATGATCGAGGCCAAGTTTGTAATGGGAATAAGGAGAAAAAAGAAATTATTCAAGATTTTTATGGGCAACTATATAAACAAGAGAATATTGATGAGGAAAAAGTCAAACAGTATTTACAGAATGCTAATTTACCGAAGATACCTAAAGAGACTGAAGAAATGCTAGAAAGCAATATAACAGTGATGGAATTAAATGAAGCATTTAAGAAACAAAACAATGGGAAAGCACCGGGTCCAGATGGGCTTCTGGCAGAATTCTATAAAACATTTCAAGAATCATTGAGCATCCCATTGTTAGAAGTCATGAATGAAGTTATGTTAAAAAAGATGATACCCAAAACATGGTCAGAGGCTTATATTACACTTATTCCAAAAGAAGAGACTGACCCACTGCAAATTAAGAATTATAGACCTATTTCTTTATTGAATGCAGACTATAAAATCTTTGCTTCAATTTTAGCAGAAAGACTTAAAAAATATTTAAATAATTTTGTTCACCCAGATCAAAATGGATTTCTGCCAAAGAGACAAATCAGAGACAATATGAGAGTAATCTTGGATACTTTGGAATACTATGAGGTTGATCCTGAAAAGCAAATGGCTTTGATATTCCTAGATGCTCAAAAGGCATTTGACAACGTGAACTGGAGATTTATGTTATTACTATTGTAACAGATGGGTTTTGCTAAAAAATTTACTCAAGCAATAGAAGCCATATATAATAAACAGACAGCAAAGGTAATGATGGAGGGGCAACTTACAGATTTTATTAATATAAGAAAAGGCACAAGACAAGGATGTCCCCTATCTTCTTTGCTATTTGTGTTGACCTTGAAAGTGTTGAATAGAAATATTAGGAATGATAAAAGCATAAAAGGAATGAAAATTAAGAAAGAAGAATTTAAACTACAAACTTTTGCCGATGATTTAGCTTTTATTCTGGAAGACCTGTTAGAAACATTGAGCATCAATGAAAACCAAAGTTATTGGAAAAGATAGAGACATATGGTGAGATGGCTGGTTTGAAAATAAATAAAGATAAAACAAAGATTTTGACAAAGAACATGCTATTGAGACAGAGAGAAGAATTGGCAGATCTTTTGAAAATCCAAGTTACAAATAAGGTTAAGTATCTGGGGATATATTTGACAGCAAGATGTAGCACATTAAAAGAGAATAATTATATTAAACTCAAACAACAGATAGCTACAGATTTGAAGAAGTGGGAAAACTTGCAATTGTCATTAATAGGGAAAATTTCACAATCAAGATGAATATTTTACCCAGAATTTTATTTTTGTTCCAAACAATACCAATTAGGCTTGGAAAAGACTATTTTGAAGATTTAAATAAAATCATGTTGAAGTTTATATGGCAAGGTAAAAAAGCGAGAACAAAGCTAAAGCTTTTGCAAGACGCTAGAATTAGAGGAGGTTTTGGCCTGCCTAATTGGGAATTGTATTATCAAGCTGCAAGTTTGATGTGGGTCAAAGAATGGATAACATTAAGAAAGCATAGATTGTTGACATTAGAAGGGCATGATTTGCTGTTGGGTTGGCATGCTTTTTTATGGTATAAGGGAACTAAAACACAGGGTTATTTTAGAAGACATTATATACGGGAGTCTTTGTGGTTAAACTGGGAGAAGATAAAAAGACAATGTTATTTGAAAATTCTAGTTTGGTTATCGACTATTGAAGCATTTTCCTATCCTATAATTTATAAGAAGGAACAAACAGTTAGATATGGGGAACTATTGGATGAAAAGGGTGAACGATCCAAAACTTAGAGGAACAAGGTATAAGGATGAATTGGTTTTCATATGCACAAATACATTCAAGGTATGATGAAGATTCTAATACGGAGGGATTCTATGATAAGCAGACTGACTTAGATAATATTTTGATGGGTACTGATGAGAAGGTGATTAAAAAATTATATGGTTATTTACTGGGAATTAAATTAGAGGAAGAACAAGTCAAAGAAACTATGATTGTTTGGGGGAAGAATTTTGGATATGGGATTGATCTAGAGAAATGGCAAAATGTGGTCTCAAAATTATAAAATGACAATGTCAACAGCATATAAAGAAAACTTGTACGAGATGTTTTACAGGTGGCACTTTCCCCCGACAAGAATAGCAAGAATGTTTAAGAACAAATCTGAAAAATGCTGGAAATGTCATCAGATACCCGGCTCGTATTACCATATGTGGTGGACTTGTGACGACGCTAGAAAATATTGGACTAAAATTCACATGTGGTTGGAACAAATGACAAAGAAACACATAGACTTGAAAACAGAGATCTTCTTATTGGGAATTTTACCTGATATATATAGTAAAGATTTGAAATACTTGATTGTAAATGTATTAACAGCGGCTAGGATTGTGTTTGCTAAAAATTGGAAGAATGAGAAAATACCATTACAGGAAGAAATTATTAAGAAAATATTGGAATGTGCTGAGATGAGTAGATTGACATTTGAAATTAGAGAGCAAGAGGATAAACAATTTTATGAAATTTGGGATTTTTTTTATCAATGGCTAGATGATAAAATACGATAATAGAATATTTAGAATGCTAGACAGTAAGGAATATCTTTAATTTGCTATTTTGTTATTACTTTGTTATTTGACATTATATTTATAAAGGGTTTTTTAGGATTGATTTGGTATGATTATATGATTTGTTACAGAATAAAATGGTTAAAGTATTGTTATCTCATAAAGCATGAATGATTAAAAGTATAGTCAATTTCTCTTTTTTTAGTGATATTAGGATATATAAGTTTGGATTGACAATATGAGTTGTTATGTAACATAATTGTAATTGAGACTACAAAATGAATGCACAAAACTGATGAACCAACTGACACACTGGATGTACATATGAGAGTTGATGTTTTAATGTTTTGTTTGTCTTGTTTGTTTGTAGAAAATTGATAAAATCTCTTTCAAAAAAAAAAGATGAAAAAATCATTTAAAAGGTCAGCTGAATAGGATAGTAGAATAGCATCTGCAACAATGGTAATTGACTTCTTAATAATGATGATGATTAGTTAATTGAAGTCCACCCCTTATTAACATTTGTCACATATATTGAATGGATATAAAAAAGGTCAGAGCTTTGACTGTTCCTAGATAGCAGAATAAACAGACCAATGACACCTGATCCTATTAAAAGAGAAACAGGAAGGCTTGTGAGCTACCAGTTGCAAGTACAACCTGTTTTCTCATTGGAAATAGCTGTAACAATTAAACCTCATTAAAAATTCACAGAAGTTATTTATTTGCTGTAAAGAATGGAGGAGGGAATAATTCATTTATTTTTTGCATAAAATTGAATGTGCTGATTTATATGAATAGAGGGCATCTTTGGACAAAAAATATGATTTGTCTCAATATATTGGAAAAGACTGGAACCAGATGACATAAGTTAATTTTTCGTATGAATTCAATGCTAAGATACTTACTCATCTGTCTTATGTAAAATATTGGAGAAATTAGGAAAACTGTTTTACCTTAAGAAGACTGTAGAGTAATACAAAATACAACTTCAGCAGCAGAGTGGTCAATGTCTGGAATACTCTACCTGACTCTGTGGTTTCTTCCCCAAACCCCAAAAACTTTAACCTTAGACTTTCTACTATTGATCTCACCCCTTTCCTAAGAGGTCTGTAGGGGGCGTGCATAAGCACACCAACGTGCCTACCGTCCCTGTCCTATTGTTTCTTTTATTTTTCTTATATGTATCCATGTATTCATAATTATGTTTTTACTTATACTTATTATCTTGTAAGCAATTGACAAACCAAATAAAATAAAATAAAAATAAATAAAATATAATGTCACTTTTAAAAGGAGTCCCACACAGAAAGTCAAGACATATTCTCCATTGGTAAGAATAGAATAATGAACTAAATAGAATAACGAACTAAAGTAACAGGAAGATTTCAACTCAGTGTCAGAAGGGTGAGCGTGCTTAGTTCTTCTAAAGAGTGAGCACAATTTGACAGGATAACTGATTATTCAGAGAGATGAGTGTTCTTCTTTTCTATGAGTTTTAACTGCAAACTAAACAATTATTGTTGTTGAGAATAGGGTGGGGTAGGATGGGAAGATGCTTTTAATTTCAGTTTGTGATTGAGCATTGGATTGGATTCAAGTCTTTGAAAGTTATCATTCTGATTGTTGAATAATTCATGCAAAGAACTTGGCTTATATTTGGTTATTCATTCAGAGTATAACATAAACTGGATATTACATTTGTCTAAATATTTTAGGACTAAAATCAGCAATACAATTAAAAAAAAAACCATTTAAAAAACAATTACACAAAATCACAGGTCTTCTGCATCTAGATCCTCATCCATTAAGTTTAATGGAGAAAACAAATCATTGTTTTGACAGTAACTTGCAAATTAGCAGTAATTTTCCATTTTGTCATTCTACAGGCTACAAATATTTACAAATGCAAGCTTTCAGTTTAACCTTTATCAGACACCTCTTTCCCCCAAAGTATGTTTATTGCAGCAATTTAATGAGAAAAAAATACAAGCCATATATCCTTACTCCAGATAGTATTCACAGAGGGTATGCTAATGAAATTATGTAAACTAATTAACTTCACAACTCCCCACATTCAAAACTGATACATCTTCCTTACCTGCTACTATTTGCTTGTCATTCTGTTTTTCCACTGTCTGGTTTTGAAGCAATGTCCCCACCAGTCCACTTTTCTTAATTGTCATTTGGTTATTTTGTAGGATTTCCAGATATAATTTTAAAAATTGCAGTTCTTCTATTATATACATTATGTTTTCCCAAATATGCTCTCCATGTGCAGTTCAATTCTGCTGAAAATAGTTCAGCTGAAGTTAGTTGATTTTGCTTTGTTACAAAATATACCTTACAAAATATATCAACATATAAGTTACATACTAACTATAAAGTATATCAACTGTATAGTCATGTGGCCATTTATGCATCATATAAAAGAGGGCACAGAAGTTAAAATCTTCAAACTTAAAAAAATGTATAAGTAGAATTCATCTTATTATAGAAGAGAAGATGGCAACCATCTGAGTTGGTTTTCTGTGTAGCCTGTTCTTCATGAATAAACTATTGTTAAGCAAGTCCATGGAGTTTGGGAGGAATACCTAGTTCTTTCCTCAAATTGTTTACTGAATAATGAGTAAAAAAATCTGATTCCGCAAACATAAGTAGAGGACAGAGAGCTCGGCAAATCAAAAATGGTAGCTGTGATCGTTCAATCAAAATTCTGGCATGTTTCTATATGTATCAGAGATTACTTTTTTGAGCCTTCTTTTCTTCCTCATATCCCTGTCCAATAAATTACCTACTATAGGAGATCTGACCATTTCACCATTATGTCTGTTACTGGCAGAAAGAGAGAAGTGGCATTTCAAACACAACATTCTCCAAATGGGAAACAGAAATTTATTGGAACGTTAGCAGAGGCAACTGAAGGCAATGTTTAGATGATTAATTAATGACTATAGATGAAAAATATAGAAGAGTATAGAAGAATAAGGAATATACAGCTACTAAACAGGTTGATTGGATGTGCTCCAGATTTTTGTACTTATTTGCCAACAAGCTAGTGGCAAAATATATTACCTTTTTAAAATCTTTTTTAAAGCATTATTTTTGGTTAGCTTTACACCATATTGATTATGAGTGATCATATGTTATCCAACTGGAATTGATTTTTAGCTTCTTTATGAAATTGAGAATTTGAAATATTCCTAACTCCTTGTATAAAATGATCAAGGAAAGAGGAAGATGAATTCATATTTTAAAGAAACTGTGGTTATTTTTTCTTTCTAAATATGCATTGGATTCAAACTATGTACACATGCTATTTTCAAAACTTAATTTCTGAATACCACTGAAATACGAATATTGTTCACTGTCTCTTCAAGAATGGATAAAATCAGCATTTATATGATATACTGATGAAATGTCATGCTCTATTATTCCAACTGTATCATCCCCAGTGCGGGATTATACTGCATTAAATCTTTTCAAAACTCTGACATCAAGATAGCAATTATTTTATTACTCAATGTACAGGAAGATAAGTAATGACTATTCAGACTAATCTTATGGAAACTCAGTTAATGTTCTGAGACAGTTTGTTTTGTTATTTTATGGAGGAGTAACATGTAATTACTTTTTTCTTTTTCAACAACTTTATTTTCTGCTGTTACTATAATAGTACAAAATTTAACTGCATTCAAAATGATAGCCTAGAAAACATTTCTGGGTTGTTTGTTTTTTTACATTAACTCATTTTTCAGAATTTAGCTTTGAGACATGTTTGTTGATTCATGAATGGAAAAATACAAATGATTTAAGGATGTGCATATCTAACCACATAAATACTTTGGGATTTAGGATGAAGAGTTTTTATGTATATCTGCACAGAAATGGATGGCAAAATCTTTTTTATTCAAACATGTTGCAAGTCATGTAGACAAGGTCATGAAATAGATAATAGATACACAATTCTTTATTGGCCAAGTGTGATTGGACACACAAGGAATTTGTCTTGGTGCAAATACTCTCAGTATGCATAAAAGAAAAGACATATTCATCAAGAATCAAGAATCATAAGTACAACATTTAATTATACTCATAGGGTACAATACGCAATCAAATCATACCAGGAAACAGTCAATATAAATCATAAGGATACAAGCAACAAAGTTACAATCATACATTCATAAGTGGGAGGGGATGGGTGATAAGAAGTGATGAGAAGATTAATAATAGTAGTAATGCAGAATTTGTAAATAGTTGGACAGTGTTGAGGGAATTATTTGTTTAGCAGAATGTTGGCATTCGGGGAAAAAACTGTCCTTGTATCTAGTTCTTCTGGTGTGCAGTGCTCTATAGAATCATTTTGAGGGTAGGAGCTGAAACAGTTTATGTCCGGGATGTGAGGGGTCTGTAAATATTTTCACAGCCCTCTTTTTGACTCGTGCAGTATACAGGTCCTCAATTGAAGGCAGGTGAGTAGTAATTGTTTTTTCTGCAGCTCTAATTATCCTCTGAAGTCTGTGTCTGTCCTGTTGGATTACAGAACCAAATCAGATAGTTATAGAGGAGCAAATGACAGTCTCAGTAATCCTCTGCAGAACTGTATCAGCAGCTCCTTGGGCAGTTTGAGCTTTCTGAGTTGGCACAAAAGAACATTCTTTGTTGTGCTTTCTTGATGATGTTTTTTGTTGTAACTATGTATTATTCATATGATTGCAACTTGTATCAGTGCAGCCATATACTATCCTAGCATTGTAACGATTTAGCTTTCTTGTATAAACATTAGACTCCTGTCTTTTCAGTTATCTTTGCCAGACACGCATAAGAAAAGGGGAGTTAAGCAGCTGTCAATGCAAAATGATATTCTAACTCTGCTACCCTGCTATCTTAACTAACCTTGAGCTATTATTAATCATATGTATTCCTGCTGACCTAAACTATTATAATTCATATATGTCTTGATTATCTTGAGCTTTGAAGTATTTCACCCCCCTGTGTTTAAGCATAATAAAAGAGCTGTTGCCGAGGCATTCGGCGCGTGCTCATCCCGAGAAACCTCGTCTCGTGTCGTTTCTTCCTCCTTTGCTCCCTCTCATGAGGCGCCCATCTAATGCGGGATGGCAGATACCGCATTTTGGTGACCCCGACGTGATTCCCTAAGGGGGATACGCAGCGGCGCGCCCATACTTATCAGCTCGGTTGGAGCTGTGCATTGCCAGGCGCCTGAGCGAATTGCACCTCATCGGATCTGAAAGACGGTCTCGACTTTAGTAAGAATGGGTGGAGGCTTTTCTCAACAGCAGACGCAGCATCTGAAGGAATTGAGAGAGCTAGTCGCTTCTTCTTCTAAATACTCTGCTAATTTAAAGGGCTCTCCCATAAAAAAGAAACATATTGCTGCATTATTGGCTTATGTGTGGCAACATTGCCCCAATTATCCAGAGAGACGGTCCTTAAAATTTTCCAATTGGCAAAAAATTGGTGAATATCTCCATAATCCTCCTCGTGCACCTATTGGCATTTTGGTCACTTGGAGGAAAATTATGGAGGCTTTAAAAGTCCATTATAAAATAGAAGCAGGGAGTGTGTTTGAATCTCCCCTGCCAAGTTATGAGAACTTTTCTATCCTTCAACCTTCCGCTCCCGATGATCGTAAAGCAGTACGGGAGCCTCCTTCCATTCAATCCACTTCTTTAAATGTAGAGCCCTCGTGTCCTCCACCCCCCCGCCAAGGAGGGGTGTGTGTTGTAAAAGCCATTCAACAAGCCTTTTGTGAAGGAGAAACAGATGAGGACACCCTTGCAGCTGCCTCCCTTTATCCTATCGTTCAAGCTGGCAACCCTCCAGCTCCTCAGTATACCCAATGCCGTACAAAATAATTAAGGATTTAAAGGCAGCTTGTAAGGAAAATGGTATTCAATCCCATTATGTACAGGGACTTTTAGGATCAATAACCCAGCCAGGTGCTGACTTGGTGAATGCTGATTGGCGTACATTATTTAACATGATCCTCACGCCTTCACAATTTTTGGTCTGGGAGTCAGAATTTCTTAAACGTACCGCACCCGCAGCCGCTAGAGGCTTGCCGGCAAATGTCACTTTGGATATGCTTAACGGTACTGGCAACATGTCTACCATTGCCCAGCAGGTTGCCACAGACCCAGCTGCTTTCCCTATAATACAGGAGTGTGCTTTGGCAGCTGCTCGAAAGGTTGATAATGCGGGATGCATGCCCAACTCTTTCTCTAAAGTTATTCAAGGACCTTCTGAGCCTTTTTCCTCCTTTATAAACCGTCTCACAGAAGCCTTAGAGAGACAAATTGATAATAGAGAGGCTTGTACTGAATTACAAATGAAACTTGCTTATGAAAACGCAAACGCTGATTGTCAGAAAGTTTTGCAACCATTAATTAATAAGAAAAATGTTACCATGGCAGATTATCTTACAGCCTGCCGAATCATAGGAACCACATCCCATTCCATGTCTACGCTGGCTACAGCCATTACTGAAGGCATGCAGCAGAATATGGGCTCTCTTCTTCCCATTTCCCAACAAAATACTCAAAAAATGGGAAATTGTTTTAATTGTGGCAAGCCAGGTCACTTTAAGAGCCAATGCAGGGTCCTGGGCAGGGGAGCAAATATGTCAAGAAACCAGGTTGCTCGCCCAATGACAACATGCCCTCGATGCCAAAAGGGCTATCACTGGGCTAGTCAGTGCAGAATCCAAAAGAATGAACAGCAGAATAGCCCTGCAATCACTCAAAAACTTTTTTTGAATCAGGGAAACTAGAAACGGGGCAGGCAGCCAGCCCCACCACAAAGGCTGCTGAAACTTGCAACTTTTCTTCTTTCGCTTACGATCTTGTTGCTAATGATACTGTTACTTATTTTCCTGGTGTCGCTGACTTTCTCTTTGTACATCCTGTTCAGCCTTTTCATATGCCCCCCGATATCCCAGTGCTAGTCTTTCCTGTAAGGGATTTAGCTGAACAAGGTATTCTTGCCTCTCCTTTTCTGCATGACCCCACTGTATTGTCTGATGTCTGTCTGTCTATACTAGCTAATACAGAAGTTACTATAAATGAGGGGGATATTGTGGCAAAAATGATTGTGCTCTTAGACCAACAACAAGAGCAACTCTATGCAATTGAAAGACCAATTAGTCAACCAAAACCTACGGTGACATTCTTATTGAATGGTCGATCCTTTCTTGGTCTTTTAGATACTGGAGCGGATATTTCCGTCATCCGAACCGCTGAGTGGCCGGACACCTGGCCTGCAGATGCGGCACCAGCGGTGAGAGGAGTGGGGGGACTCCAGGAGACTCGCATTAGCAGAAACTGGGTAAAAGCCCATTCCCCTGAGTCTCAATGTGTTGCTTATATTAAACCAGCTGTAATTCCTCTGTATACTAACTTGTGGGGAAGAGACCTTATGTCACAGTTTAATGCGCAGCTTACTCTCCATTAACCATGCTTCGCTTATGTCTGACTAACAATAACCCTGTGTGGATTGATCAGTGGCCTCTCCCTTCTATAAAACTTGAAGCCTTACACTCTCTTGTTCAAGAACAATTAGATAAAGGTCATCTAGAACCCTCATTGAGTCCATATAATACCCCAGTTTTTGTTATCAAAAAGAAAAACGGCGCTTGGCGCCTACTTCAGGATTTAAGGGCTGTGAATTCGGTCCTCCTTCCAATGGGACCCCTGCAATGTGGTCTTCCAAATCCTAACATAATTCCTCAAGAATATGACCTTATCATCATCGATTTAAAAGACTGTTTTTTCTCCATTCCATTACACCAGTTAGATAGAAAATTATTTGCTTTTACTGTACCAACCTTAAATAATCAGAGACCTACCAAACGATATCAATGGAAAGTCTTACCACAAGGCATGTTAAACAGTCCAACTATGTGTCAATTTTTTGTGGATTTAGCCTTGCAGCCCTATAGAGACAAATATCCTCATTTTTTAGTCTATCATTACATGGATAATATATTGGTATCTGCACCTGGTCCAAAGGGCATGGTATTAAAAACTCTGCCGTGCCTGAACTCTATTTTAGGTAAAGCAGGTCTCACTATAGCCCCAGAAAAAGTTCAATCCAAACCACCTTTTTCTATTTAGGTCACAAGTTACTTGCTTTGGCTGCTATTCCTTCTCTTCCCCTCCCCACACTTCCCCCGAAGCCAACACTTGTGATTTTACAGCAGTTCCTGGGAACCTTAAATTGGGCACGTCCTTATTTGGGTTTGACTACAGCTACATTAGCTCCTCTCTTTAACGCTCTAACGCAAGGTAAAGCCCCATCTGATGTTATCATTCTAAACAAAGAGCAGTTGCAGGCATTGAAAGACATTTCCCATTTAATGGCTATTAGATGGGTGGATCGGGCTATAGAAAATTGTCCTTTATCAATTGCTTTGCTAAATACTGCTCAGAGACCAACAGCTGTCATTATGCAAATTCATCAGACACAGGTTCTGATCTTAGAATGGCTGCATTTGTCTCACACCCCACGGACCACAATTACTAATAAAGCCTCTGCATATTCTCAGTTAATCTTTAACGGTCGACAAAGATGTAAACAACTCATGGGATTTGAGCCTGTTTGCATATTCACTCCTTGTTCATTGACTACTTGGGAAATGCTATGGTGTAATTCAGAAGAAATGCAATACTCCTTAGAAGAGTGGCCAGGGCAAATTTCTTGCCATTTACCAGCTGACCCACGATTCACTTTTCTTAAAACTCTCCCTTTTGAATGGCATTCCCCCCTCTCATTATCTCCATTAGTAGATGCACCTACACTTTATGCAGATGGGGGAAAAATGTATGGTGCTTGTGCATGGTACCAGGAGGGAGAGTGGAAAACTAAAATTACCCCTCCACAATCTTCTGCTCAACAGGCAGAACTTGCTGCATCTCTTATTGCATTTCAACAGTTTCAAAAGACTCCTTTTAATTTAATAGTAGATTCCTTATATGTTTCTCAGATTTTGAAAAATATATATCAAGCCTATTTATCTCCTAGCATATCTGTTTCTTTGTTAAAGTTATTGCTTTCTCTACAGCAATGTATCAACAATCGCACACATCCATTTTTTGTAGCACACATCAGAAGCCACCAACCTCTTCCTGGTATATTACAGGAGGGAAACAAGGTGGCTGATGCAGCTGCTTCAGTAGCATCAGGTAAATCAATTTGTAATCTGACAGCATCACAAAGTCATAGCTATTTCCATCAAAATAGAAAAGCATTACAAAAACATTTTTCATTAACCCAGGCAGAGGCTACTGCAATAATACAACAATGCCCCACATGTAGCAAGCAAGCACATTCCATTCCAATAGGGGTTAACCCTAGAGGATTAAAAGCTTGTGAAATTTGGCAAATGGATGTAACTCAATATCAATATCTTTTGCCCCATGGAAATATTTACACGTTTCAATAGATACATATTCAGGATTTATTCTGGCTACTCCTCAAAGGGGAGAAGCTGTAAAACATGTCATCAATCATTCAATTCGTACCTTTGCTTCGCTGGGACGTCCAAAAGAAATAAAAACAGATAATGGGTCTGCCTATACAAGTTCTGCTTTTCAGGACTTTTGTAACAGATGGGATGTAATCCACAAGTTTGGGATTCCCTACAATAGCCAAGGGCAAGCTATTGTAGAACGGGCTCATTTGTCTCTGAAAAGTGCTCTTGATAGATATTCATTGCGGGAAAAAACCCCGAACCTCCCAGCATTGCAAAACTCTCTTAACATTTGTCTTTTTACTCTAAACTTTCTAAATTTAACTGGAATTCCTCCTACTTCTGCTGCTTTTCGTCATTTCCCCCCCCCTCTCCCCCTCCTAACAGACCTTTGGTATATTACCGTAGATTGCCAGATCCAACCTGGCAGGGTCCTGCTGAACTCATTACTTGGGGGAGAGGATACGTGGCGATCTTACTGCCAGACAAAACCACTTGCTGGATCCCTGGTCGGGCGGTAAGACCCTATCATGGGAAATCCTCCGATACATCTGCATCTTAAACTCTTCCTGATATTATTGCCTATATCCTCTTTGCAATTTCTACCTTATTCATATCCTACTTATACTTTTGTTCAACATGGTCATTGGACCACATTAGAATTTCGCTTTAGTAAATATGATAATGACTGTCCTATTGTTTGTTGGCATAATAATCTTCCCATAAATATATCTCCTTATATTCACACATATTTCAACGAAACACATGCTTCCTGTCAAAAGATTATTCGTGTTAAAGCTACTCCTTTAACAGAAGGCTCTTATACTTGTTCTATGAGGGTACGTCATGAAAATGCTACCCGCAGTTTTCATTCTGTCACTTCTGTTTTGTTTACAGTACACTCTACCACTCGCTCTTTTGTTTCTCCTTTACTCTTCCTATGGAAAGGAACCTTAAAATCTTTTCCTCTTTTCAATCTAAACATAGGGGGATCTAAATGTCCTTATATTGTATCAAGGGTTTCCCCACCCCACTTAACGTCCTTTATGAATGATCAAGTTAATCTTCATTGTCATTATTGTAATTATTATCCTTTTTCTAATTGTATTCCTTCCTCATATCGTAAATGTTCCACAACTAACTTGTCCCTAGCTCTTTCTCCTACCTGTCATGCTTTTATATACCCAAACTCTGATCCTGTCAACAAACAACGCTTCAAAAGAACTGTCCATGACGATCCGCAGAAGCCTCATAGAAGATACAATATTACGTGGACTATAACTGACTTTCAAGTTTAAACTTCACAACCAATTTTTCTCGCATAGAAGACTTTTACCCACCGCTTCAATTCGATATGGCAGAAATGCTTGTAGGCTTCATCGCTTACAATTCACCTTCTCGTACAACGGAGCCTAATCATAGATTTGTGAATGAACATAGGTTTTATGTATGCCCCGGACAGCCCGTTTCCGACACTCAGTCCCCTGCCAAATGACTTCTTGACTGCGGGGGGTTATCAGATTACTTTTGCAAAAAATGGTTGTGTGTTTCAACTGGACACATTTATTGGGATCCAGGCACTAAGGGTGATCTCATTACTGCCACTCGCACCACATGGAAAATTCCATGTGGTGGTAGAAAATGGCCCAGATGCAACCCGGTAACCATAGAGTTCACAGACAAAGGCAAGGAAAGTACTTTATGGGACACTGGCTTGAAATGGGGTGCTCGCTTAAAAATACCTTTGCCAGGAGAGCATTATGGAAATATTTTTTACATTAAACATCATATTGAACTCCCTCGATTTGACCCGATGGGACCACATGAAAAGACTATTAAATCCCCTTTCTTGCAACCCATAACACAAGTAGTTAACCCATTGATTCCATTGATCAAAGCTTCCTATACCTTGTTGAACTCCTCAAACTCATTAATTGCCTCCACATGTTGGCTTTGTGCTTCTGCCTCTCCACCTTTTTACGAAGCCATCGCTTCCCAAGAACCCATCATTAATTCCACATCAGATGAACTTTGCCGTTGGAGAAACTCCACTATTACTGTCTCTTCCATCACTGGGGTTGGTTGTTGTTTGGGAAATATTCCATCCAATTACTCACAATATTGTCATAATGTTTCTAATAGCTATCATTGTGATTTATATCTTCCTAAGCATCACCTTGGCCGCTACCACACCGTTGGGGGATATGCTCCAGTCTACACCTCTTCAGGAGGAAATTTAACATCACGCCTAAAAGGAATGTATTTTATCCCTGGCAAAAATTCTGTCTGGGCTTGTAACACCGGTATCACAGCATGTGTCTATGGGGATGAACTTGTTAAATCCAAATCATTTTGTATTCAAGTATGGCTTGTACCAAAAATTAATGTGTATAACTCTGATGATTTTATATCCCTACAGGCACCCATGGAATACCCCCTCAGAGCAAAACGGGAAATTATTAGTACTCTCACTTTAGGTCTACTGCTTGCTCTGGGCACCACGGGCGCAGCCACGGGCATTGCAGGACTAGCTGTTTCTGACAAAAGAATTACAGCTCTGGGTTCAGCCATTGATGATGATTTATTACGAATTGAAAAATCAATTATAGCTTTGCAAAACTCCTTGACATCCCTCTCGGAAGTAGTCTTGCAAAATCGTAGAGGTATAGATCTGTTATTTTTAAAACAAGGGGGATTGTGTGCTGCGCTTAAAGAAGAATGTTGTTTCTATGCTGATAGCAGTGGGGTCGTGCTGGATTCTATGAATGAATTAGAAAAACGTTTAAAAGATAGAGAAAAAGAAAGGTCAAATATGTATAATTGGTATCAAGGTTCGTTTTCTATTTCACCATGGCTCACAACCCTTTTAACTACATTGGCAGGACCATTAATAATCATTATATTGATATGTATTATAGGACCTTGTTGTTTTAATAGAATATTGCAATTTTTTAAAGATCAATTATCTTCCATGACTGCTGATGCTGATGTGTTATTGCAAGCTCATGTTATGTCTTTAACATCGGATGAAGAAATATCATTGCTGAGTTACCGCTCCTTGGACAACCCTGATGCTGACGGGTCGCACGCCTGCCTAGATGACGGGGACGGAGAACATTTCAGAAAAGTAGTTCCTGTTTTCTTGGACAAGGAAGAAGACTCGTCATAAAAAAAAATAAAAACAGAGGAGATGTTGTAACTATGTATTATTCATATGATTGCAACTTGTATCAGTGCAGCCATATACTATCCTAGCATTGTAACGATTTAGCTTTCTTGTATAAACATTAGACTCCTGTCTTTTCAGTTATCTTTGCCAGACACGCATAAGAAAAGGGGAGTTAAACAGCTGTCAATGCAAAATGATATTCTAACCCTGCTACCCTGCTATCTTAACTAACCTTGAGCTATTATTAATCATATGTATTCCTGCTGACCTAAACTATTATAATTCATATATGCCTTGATTATCTTGAGCTTTGAAGTATTTCACCCCCCTGTGTTTAAGCATAATAAAAGAGCCATTGCTGAGGCATTCGGCGCGCGCTCATCCCGAGAAACCTCGTCTCGTGTCGTTTCTTCCTCCTTTGCTCCCTCTCATGAGGCGCTCATCTAATGCGGGATGGCAGATACCACAGTTTTTGATGTTAGGTGTCCATTTTAGGTCATGTGCTATTGTAGAACCTAGAGATTTGAAGATCTCTATTGTTGATACTGTGTTGTCTAGTGTTATCAGAGGTGGTATGGGAGGATTTCTTCTAAAATCTACCACCATTTCTACAGTTTTGAGTGTGTTCAGTTCCAGATTGTTCTGCTACACCACAAGGCAAATTATACAACCTCCTATTTGTATGCGGATTCGTTGTTGTTTCGAATGAGACCAATCACTGTTATGTCATCAGCAAACTTCAGTATTTTAACAAATGGATCATTTGAGATGCAGTCATTGGTATATAGGGAGAAGAAAAGTGGAGAAAGCAGGCAGCCTTAGCGGGGGCTTGGGCTAATTGTACAGGTATCAGATGTGATTCTGCCTAACTTCACCTGCTGCTTTCTGCCTGTTAGAAAACTTATGATCCATTTACAAGTAAGTTCAGGTACTTCCACCTGATTTAGTTTAATTAGAAGAGTGTCTGGAATGATGGTACTGAATGGTGAACTGAAGCCTACAAAGAGGACCCTTGCATAGGTATTTGGAGATTCAAAGTGTTGTAGGATGTAATGCAGAGCCATTTAACTGCATCATCTATCAATCTATTTGTTTGGTATGCAAACTGCATGGGATCTAACAGCAGATCCGTGATGGTTTTTCAGATGGGACAGCACAAGCCTTTCAAAAATTTTCATAACTACAGATGTTAGAGCAACTGGTCTGTAGTCATTCAGTTCCTTGATGGAGGGCTTCTTTGGCACTGGGATGATGGTAGACCATTTGAAGCAGGAAGGAACATAGCACATCTTTAGTGATCTATTGAAGATTCTGGTGAAGATGGGGGCCAATTGGTCAGCACAGACTTTTAAGCAAGGAAGAGTTATCTTGTCTGGCCCTGGTGCTTTTCCTGGCTTTTGTCTGTGAAATACATCTTGCACTTCTTTTTCTGTGATCACCAGAGGTTGTGAACCCAGTGGGTTGGGGCAATTGTAGAAGGCTTGGCTGTTGTTGGTGTGTTTGAGATGGGGGTTGTGGAGATATACATTCTACATATGTATGGTCCTAAAATTCAAAGCCTGATGTGAATAGAAATCTCATTTTATGCTTGTTGCATCAACATAAGTAGAATGAATCAAAATGACTTAGTTGAGCTCAACCGGAATTGGGAGTTGCTGCCTGGGGAAATCTAAGAGTTGACTGGTATAAACATCTTAAAGTTGTTGAAGCTGAGGAACATAGTCCAAAGTTAGATGGACAGATCTTTACTTGCTTTTAATAAATTATTACAATTACAATTATTATAATTAAAAATTATTTATTGAGCCCTTCATTAAAATCCAGGTATGCTAAACATTATTCAACTAGATTTGCAGTAATGTGTATCTTTAGTTCAGGTGTGGACGAAATGTATGAAGATTAACTGATTGAAGAATAACACCCTTATTAGCAAATGAAAGTTATTCAGCAAATGGTAGAGAAATAAGACTATGCAAATCTGCTTTGAATATTCTTGTGTTTTGCTAGAGAAAAGTTTGCAATTTCCCTTTTGAATTTCAGACATATCAGCACTAAGCAAGCTGTACGATTAAAGTATCATCAATATGTTAAGAGCAGAAGGTCATCTCTGCCACTTGTTAAAGCTGGATTAAGATAAAAGCAGATTTAGTAGATTGTAGGCTTATGCACTAGATAAAGAGTTTTGAGTGAATCAGTATTTTGACACAGGACACGTGTCAAATTATTATTCTGGTTTTAGACGAACAACAGCTTCAAATTTCTATTGCAAAATAAGAGAATATAGCTGACTATAGCAAGAAAATCAAATTTGCTAGGTTGTTGTCATGAATGCCTTGGACTACTTCCTGAGGAAGCAAAATGTGTTGTAGGATGGTAACACTGACTCTATATCTAGAGTTTCTTGCCTAAAGGGTATCTAGCCATTTCTAACCGGAAATGTTCAGAGTCTGGACCATTTTCCTGCCCACTCTTCTTTGAACCCAAAAGACTACCATATTCCACCTTACATTTATTTAATATTTTTCAGAAAACCCATTAAAAATCTGCACCACTTTCTGCATATTTATTAAACCTTCACAGATACTTTTGTGCAACTTCTGTAATGAACATATCCATTAACATAAATTATCTCAGAAACTGTTTTTAAAATACTAGAATAAAATTTTTCCTGCTATTGTTCTTTATTGCATAAAGAATAATGCAAGTTTTGTAAGTATAAAATTCCTTGATGCAAACTCCTGTTTACAAAATAACCGCCTCTTGCTGGTTCAGCAAAATAAGTTCTTTTTCATATGCAACACTCATGAGTTGCTATTTCTAAATAGTTTTTTGAACAGAGACAAATGTTAATTCCCTCATGCTTGCAGCCCATTTCATAAATATGCATGATGCTGACCTGAAGACAAAATTTAGAAGAACATGGGGCAATTGAACATTCCTACAACAAATCCTGGGTTCTTTCCAGGGCAAAAACATACTCCCATCTTGCCCAATTTAATATTCATTAACCAGTTTAAGAATAAATCTGTCTCTTTCTTTAAAATGGGACTAGAATGCAAAGCACAAATGATAATCTTGAAAAGTAAATGCATATTAGAAGTTAATTTACCTACAAAAGGAAGGCATGGACTTGACAAAGCATAGAGGCCATAGTGTCCATTCTGTGACTACTAAAAACTTATATGATGGTGGGAGAAGGCGGAGCTTCATTTCGGCGATACAGCTGCGATCTCGGGGCACTGAGATCGCAGCCAATATTTTCACCCCTGGTCGGTCCCAACAGACCTAAACCATCCTGTAGAGACGGTGATCATGAAGGGCATAGTCCCAGGATCCCAGGGATATCGCAAAATCTCTGGTTTGATCTGGGAGAAGCCCTTTTGCTGGTGGTGGAGAGGCAGCCTCCATAGCTGCTGAAGTTGGGACAGCTCCGGAAAGAAAGTGGCTGGAAGTGAAAGTGTGTCGGCTGGGTGAGAAATTTCTTTTTTGTTGTAAATTCACTGATATTTGAAAGAGCACCCTGAATAGAGAAGAAACCTGTGAGATTTTTTTTTTTTTGACAAAAACTATATGAGCGGCGTTTTTTAAAGTGATGTCAAATTGAGGCTTGGATTTTTTTTTTCTTACTTTTTTTGGGGGGACTTTAGTGTGACTTTGCAGGTAACCGGATTGAATCTTCTCTAACATATATTTTTATGCTCCTTTTGATTTTTTAATTTTCTTTTAGGATAAGAGGCTCCCTTTGACTATTTTTTTTGTATAAATTATCCTTTTTTTCTGGCTGGGGAGGGGAAGAGTATTAAGAAACTTGTAACACTGCCAACTAGAGGCTTGAAAATATTTTATTTGAATTGGAGAGAATTGTAAGAAGACTCCTTCTCAAGGACATTTTAATGTGATAGGGTAGAGGGAGAGCACAGCAAAATATTATTACAGGTGTTTTCCTGGACTCTTATCAATATTTCAACACTTGAGGCTTAGCTTTGAAGCTGGTGGAGAAGAGAGTCATAATAAGAGCCTTGGACAACTAAATAAAGTGCAGTGTGCTTATATATATATATATATATATATATATATATATATATATATATATATATATATATATATATATATATGTAACTTAAGTGCAGTGTGCTTATATAAATATATATATATATGTCTGGCATTCAGCTTTGTTCGGGTATTTTCCCACGTCATAATAGTGGTGCTTTTAAAGTTGTAGCAACGTTTCAGCAGAATCTCATCTGCCATCATCAGGCTTCTGTATGGTGTTTGTCTGTGAGTCAGACTTTTACAGTGGTTTCATATTTAAATTTGGGGCAGCCTATTGCTGTGTCAGAATGGTTTTTTCTTCCTCCTGATTGGTTGAGAGTCTTGGTCTGTGTTTATTGGTCTTGGAGTATGCTGTGTTCTGCTACTAATATCTTCTGTCTGTTTTTTTGGGGGGGGCTCTTTTTGTATCTTGATTGGCTGTCAATATTTTAGTCAGGGTGCATAGTTCAGTCTTAATGTGTGTCTTGTCTGCCAGGCGTTTGGTTCTGGTAATTAGTGTTTTAGCCACGGAGTTTATCTGTGCTGGGTGGTGGTGGGATTGGGCGTTGAGGTAGCGGTTAGTGTGTGTTTTCTTCTGGTATATGGTGTGTCCTAGTGTGCCATCTGTTTTCTTGTAGATTAGTACATCTAGGAATGGTAGTTGTTTCTTTGTTTCTGTTTCCATGGTGAACTTGATTTTGGGGTGTGTGCTGTTTAGGTGTGTTAGGAAGTTGTTTAGGTTTTCTTGTCCATGGGGCCAAATCACGAATGTGTCATCGATATATCTTAACCCTAGTTTGGGTTTGAGTATGGCATTAGCCAGGGCTCTGGATTCGAATTCTTCCATGAACAGGTTTGCAATGACAGGTGACAGTGGTGATCCCATGGGGGCTCCTTCAATTTGTTTGTATCTTTGTCCTTTGTATATGAAATATGTGTTGGTTAAGCAGTGTTCTGTTAGTTCCATGAGGTGTTCAGCTGGTTGATATTTATTTTTGATGATTTTGAGGGTCTCTTTTATCGGGACTTGAGTGAATAGTGAAATCACGTCAAAACTTACAAGCAGATCTTCTTGCTCCAAGTGTAGATCTTTGATCATTTCCAAGAAGTGGTATGAGTTTTGTACATGAGAAGCTGCTGTTTCAGCATGGGGCTGTAGCTCTTTTGCTAGGTGTTTAGCCAGGTTTTGTAGTGGTGCTCCTCTGGAGCTGACTATGGGTCTGAGAGGTATGCCTTCTTTGTGTATTTTTGGGAGGCCGTATAGTTTGGGGCATCTGGAAGATTTCTCTCTGGGTATGATCGTGTGTTGGATCTCTTTGCTTATGTGGCTGGTTATAATTTTCTTCTTGGTTAATTTTCCAGATATGTGGTTGGGTCTGTGTTTATGGGTTTGTATGTGGAGTCTTGGAGTAGGTCTGTCAATTTAGTTTCATAGTCTTTTCTGTCCATTACTACAGTGGCATTCCCTTTATCTGTTGGGAGGATGATTATGCTGCTGTCTCTTTTCAGGGTTTGTAGCGCTTTAATTTCATTTTGCTGTAAGTTGCTTTTGGGTGGTTTGCTTGTGCATAGAATGTTGGTAACTTGGTGTCTTATTTTATCAGCTTCATCTGTATTTAATTTAGTTAGGCTGGATTCTACTGCACATATGATGGATTCTGTGGGGATTTTTTTGGGTGCTATAGCATAATTGAATCCTTTGGTAAGGACTTCTGTTTCTGTTTTGGTGAGTTCTCTGTTGGAAACATTGTACACTAATTGTTTCAGGTGTTGTTGTGAGTTGTTGGGGGTTTTCTTGTCATGTTCTAATTTCTTTAATTTGTTCAAGAGCTTTTCCTGTTTGTAAATGTTTGCAGATTCAGCTCTCCAAGTTGTAAGTTGTTTTATCTTGTCCCAAAGTAGAGGGTGGATTTTGCTGCTCAATTCCAGGTGTAGTGCTAGCAAATCTTTGTTTAACTGATCTAATTGGAATCTCTTACTGTGGAGCTCGTTCCTTAGTAGAGCCATTTCAGTTCTTTTCAGGATACGTTTAGTGGCTGCTGTGCTTTGATGAAATGTTAATTTGAAGCAGGTTGGTGTAGTATTGTTGTCTCTGCAGCTGCGTAGGAATTGGAGGTCACATAGTATTACTGCTCTTTTAATTTCCAGTTTCTCGTAGGTTTTGATCTGGTTGTTTATTCCCTCCCCGTAGAGGTTTGATATTTGCATATATGAAGTCCCCTGTGCATCATGCCCAGCCACATACATTGGACAGACCAATAGAAGAATAAGCACCCGCCTGGATGAACACAAAAATGCAGTCAAAAAGCTGGAACACACTTCCTCACTTGTCCAACACATGGAAGCCACAGGTCATAACATCAACTTCAATGGCACCAAAACCCTAGCCATCATAGAAAATCCCAGCCACAGAATCATCAGAGAAGCCATAGAGATTGAAAAAAGACCAGAAAGCATGAACAGAAGAGATGATTCCACCAGGCTGTCAATCATTTGGAAGCCTGCACTCACAAACAAAAAAATCTCCACACCACAAGCCAGGCAAACACCTGGGCACAAACAGATCCCCCCTGATACCTCCAAAAAGGAAGAACCGACCTCTTCCCTGGTCCAACACCTCAAAGCCACAGGACATGAGATTGACTTTAAAAATACCAGAACTATCGCCAAAACCGAACACTTCAGCAGCAGAATCATCAGAGAAGCCATAGAGATAGAAAAACGCCCACACAGCATGAATAAACGAGATGATGCCTCCCGCCTACCAGCCATTTGGAAACCCGCCCTCATGAACAGACGCGTACCTAACATGAAGAGTGACACCAGACCCACACCCCTGATAGCCACACAAGATGCCACCACCACACTTCCACGTAGAAAGCAGACTCACACCCACACAGAAGATGAAACACAACCACGGACCAGAAGCTGCACTGCAGCTGCATCACTACCCACCTCAAACCCCTCTGAGCCATACATGAAGCGAACTGACCCCCACCATGAAGATGCAGCACGACCACGAACTCGAAGCCAAACAGCAAGATCACAGCTCACCAGCTCAAACCTTCCAGCAACTAAGACTAACCTGAGCACAATCAAGCCCCCACCTGAACAGAACACGCCTCCAGCCAATCAGAACACAGCCAACCCCCCAACCGATCAGAACACAGCCAAACCCCCAACCAATGAGAACACCCCCCCATCCAATCAGAACACAGCCAAGCCCCCAGCCAATCAAGTCACACCCCCAGGAGCAGTTAAAAGGAAGAAGCAGCTGCAAGCTCACATCACTCTGAGAAGCACAGAGCTGAAGACCAAGCCTGAAGATGTTGAATGAGACTTCATCAAAACGTTGCCCAGATACTTCCAATCTTACGCAGGAGAAAACCCGAATAACCAAAGATCCATATATATATATATATATATATATATATATATATATATATATATATATATATATATATATATATATAACTTGTGATACCCCTACTCACCAGCCTCTTTGTAAATTCCAATTCTAGTAATATTCAAAGGGAAAGCCTCAGAGCTTTTTCTTTATTTTTCTTTTTTTCTCCTTATTTTTACTGGGATCCTTTTGCTTTTTCTATCCATGTTTTTGGACCACTCTGTTTTTTCTTTTTGATTATTGAGACTTCTCAACTTGATTAAGGTGTGAAGAACCTGAAGGAATTTCTTCTTCTTTTTTTTATCTTGGTTCTTTTTTTTCTTAATCAATATTATTATTTTTGGGTTTTTTTTTCTTTCTATTTTTCATTTTTTATGGTGGACTACTTCGTAATTGGATTAGGGTCTAGAAGAACCTGAAGATCTTTCTTCTTCCTTTTTTCCCTTTTCTTCTTTGGTTTTGGGCCTTTTACTATTGGATTCTTCCATTTTGGATTATAATTGGCTATTCTACCAGTTGGATTAAAAGTTAAAAAGAATTTGAAGATTTGGAAGCATTAAAATGAGCAGGAAACCAATATCATCTGGTGTTTCTACTTCTACCTCTGCCTCCCCACCAGCTGGAGGACAACGTTTAATTCAGACAATGTTGAAGCAAGATAAAGAACAAGAAAAAGTAACTTTACAGATGATTATGCAAGAAATCCAAGATCTCAAGACAAAATCAGACACCGTTGAACAAAGAATAGAGAACATTAAACAAAGAATAGAGAAGACTGATGAAAAAGTGGAAAATATTAAACAAATGATGGGGAAGTATGAGGAGAGATTCCAAAAAATTGAGGAAGAAGGTAAACAAAGAGAGAAGAAGATTGGAAATATTGACAGTAGATTAACAGTGGTTGAACAAGATAAAAGTGGGATGTTGAGGTGGGAGATGGAAAGGTCAGGATTCTATCTCAGATTTCAAAATATAGAAGAAGAAAAAGGAGAAAATTTGGCTGCGATAATGATAGAAATTTTGGCGGATGCTTTGGAAATTACAGAGGAAAAGATGATGGATGGAGTAGATGAGGTATATCAAGTTTATACAAGATACGCAATGAGAAATTAATTACCCAAGGAAGTCCATATTAGATTTACCAAAAAATCCATTAAAACACAAATACTACAAGTGGTAAGAGAGAAGACATTGAAATACAAAGGTAAAGAGATTGTGGTTTTAAAACAAATACCCAGAAGAGTGAGAGAGATGAGAAGAGAATATCGATTTCTGACCAAAATGCTACTGGAAAACGAAGTGAATTATAGATGGCTGATTCCAGAAGGATTAATGTTTACGTGGCAAGAGCAGAGACATAGAATTGACTCAATTGAGAAAGCAGAACTTTTCCATGCAGAATTTTTTGGAAGAAGAGAAGAGGAGGCAGAGAAAGAGGTCTCATTAATTGAGTTTCAAGAGGAACAACTGGAGACTGAAAAAGAGAAAGGTGCAGTAGGTGGACAGGTGGATAGTAAAGAAGAGCGTGAAGTGAGATCCAAGAGAGCTGTTAGACCTAAATATAAAGCATAATCATGGAAGAAAAAAAATTGATTACAATGAATATAAATGGACTCAATTCAGCTGTTAAAAGAAGGAAAACCTTTCATAAATTAGAGAAATTAAAATTTGATATAATTTATCTACAAGAAGTTCATATTAAAAAACAACATGAACAATTGTTAGTACAGCCAAAATTGGGGAAAATATTTACTTCTTTGACTCAAAGTAAGAAAAGAGGAGTGGTTCTATACATTAAAGAGGCTATCCCAGCAAAACTGATCTACACGGATGAAGACGGAAGAGTATTAATGGTGGAAATAATGGACAATAATATAAAAATACTCTTGATTGCAATTTATGCTCAGAATGATAAACAAGAAGAGTTTTATAAAAAGCTACACATGAAAATAATTGGACTGGACTATGTTAATATAATTATGATGGGAGACTTTAATGGAATTGTGGACAATAAACTGGACTATATAGCAACAACAACAAAACAAAATAGAGGGGGTTTCCGGTTTCGTGTGGCTTCGGGGCAGCAGGAATTTGCGACAGCTCGCGATTCCTGCTGTGCTAGCCGCCGAGGTATCCCCGATCCAGATGGGTCAGGGGGATATGGCTGCCCTGTAGGGACAGCTGAAGAGAGAGGGGAGTCGGACAGGGGGTTGGGGGTGTCGCAGACCCCTCCTCCTCCGGAAAAACCCCTTTTTCCCAAGGCGGTGGAGCGGCGGTCAGCAATGGCCGCCACGAAGAAACCAGCAACCGGGTAAGATTGCGCTGGAGAAAGTAAGAAGAGTGAAAGTGCTGTCTGAGCCGGGTCAAGTAACATCTTTCAAATTGGTTGGAACTGAGCTGTTTGAGTTGCTGGAGGATACATTGTATCCCTAAGAAGATCGAAAGCGGCGGAGAAGCTGTTAAAGGGAACTTTTTTTTTTCTTCACTCTCCCACCCCATGGAAACAGCAGATATGTTTGGACATATTGGACATTGAAAGTAAATTGTTTTGAGAGTTGAAGCTAAGGGACAAAAGGGTTTTTGGACATTGAAAAACTTAAGAAATTGGAAAACCCTTGTTGGAGGTATGGATTTCTGATTATTTAAAATTGATATTGAAAGTGGGAAGGGAGAGGAAAAAAAAATTGGAGCAGAAGCTGAAAAAGGATGAGATTGCCTAGAATCCCAAAGAAAGGTATATGGTAATTGGACCTCTTTGATTAAACATTAACCCCAGAAAGAGAAAGAGAAGAAGGAAGAAAAGTATTAATTTTTGGAATTTTTTTTTTAAATTATTTTTGATTAAAAATATTTGTGGTTGTTTTGGGAAAAGTTTCTTTTTTCATAATGGCATCGCTTGTGGATGAACTAAAGACTGAATATCAAAAATATAAAAAAGAAGATACTTTGGGCACTTTGTTTCAATTCTTAGAAATGGCGTTATGTACTTATGAAAAGTTGACTACGCAGCAGAAGGACTGGGACAAAGAAGAAGAGGAAGAAGAAGCCATCTTTGATAAACAATGGGTTCTTTCCGGGGAGGAGGAGAAAAAGGATAAGAAAAAGGGGATTTTAAGAATTATAAAAACAACCAAAGAAGAGAAAAATGAGCGGAAAGGTGGAGGCAAGGTTAGAAAGCAAAGGAAAGGGAGTAAGAAAAGGGAGGAGGAAAGACAAAGGGGTAAAAAGGGCAAGGAGAAGAATAAGCAAGAGAGAAAGGGGGGGAGGAGAAGCCTCAATGGGGGGAAGCAAGATCTAAAGAAAAAAAATTTATTCAGAGACAATGGGTGAATTTAATTTAGGATAAAAGAGGGATTCTGGAGGGTACATAAGATTGTGTTTTTTATATGTGTATTTAGAGTATAAAATTCATTGTGTAATTTTAGAAGCTTTTAAACAGAATCCCAAGAAAAATTGTTATATGAAGTACTTTTAAGTTAGGGTAATGAGTTATAGATGTTACTCCAATTGGTGTACAGGAGAAGTATAATAAAAGAAAAAAGATGAATGGATAGTTGGAAATAGAACAGACAAAGAATATTATTGAAAATGATAATAAGATATGAAAGGATATATAAAGGTTTTGTTATGTTTTTTTTTTTTTAGATGTTGTATATTGAAAAAAGGCAAAAAAAAATTTAATTAATAAGAAATAATTTGGATGAAAAGGAGAAGTTGGGATAAGATATGAAGTTAAATAGACAAAGTATTGATACTATAATTTGGAATTGTTATGTTCTATTGGTTTTCTTCTTTTATTATTTTTTCTTAGAAAAGAACTTATAAGCTGTTATGCCTTGTGCATTGTTTATATAAAATTGATAAAAATGGTTTATATATATATATATAAAAAGAAAATGATAATAAGATATGGAAGGATATATAAAGTGAATATAATGTTTGAATTTGTGTCTGTGTGAAGAGTTTCAACCCAGGATCAGACAACCTTCAGAAAAGATCTTTTAGTTTTGTTTATGTTTTGTGTTCTCTGTAAAATTAATAAAATTTGTTTTAAAAAGAAATTAAAAAAAATAGAAAGACTCTACCTAAATCTTTTTTTAAAATGACAGACGAATTAACTTTAAAATATATTTGGAGAGAAAGAAATGTTAAAGCTAAACAATATACTTTTTATTCAAATAGACATTTTCATGGTCCAGATTAGATATGATTTGGATCTCAACAGAATTAATATCCAATATTCAAGAAACACATATTGAAACAAGTACTTGGGCAGATCATAGCCCAATGACAATTAAATGGAAGGGACAAAAAAAAAAGATCGAGATGGACATTAAACAATACTATCTTAAAGGAAAAAGATTTTACACAACGGATGGAGAATGAACTGGCTTTTTTCTTCAGAGAAAATAAAAAAGAAGATACTTCAACGCAGAATGTTTGGGATACAATAAAGGCATATGCTAGAGGTTTGATAATAGATTATACAAGAAAAAGGAATATTAGGAAAAGGCAAGCTTCTAAGGCCTTGGAAGATGAGTATAAAAGATTTGAAAAAGAATTACAGAAAATGCCACAGAAAAAAGATATTAAATTGAAGCTGGATGTAATTAAACATAAAATGGAATTAATAGAGAAAGAACTGGCACAGAAAATTAGAAATTCTAAACAGAATTACTTTGAAGATGCAAATAAACCAGGTAGATAGCTAGCATATAAATTGAGTAAGGAGAAGGAATCAAGAAAAATATTGAAGCTAATAGATGATCAAGGCCAAGTTTGTTATAGTAATAAGGAGAAAAAGGAAATTATTCGAGATTTTTATGGGCAACTATATAAACAAGAGAATATTGAGGAGGAAAAAGTCAAATGGTATCTACAGAATGCTAACTTACCGAAGATACCTAAAGAGACTGAAGAAATGCTAGAAAGCAATATAATAATGATGGAATTAAATGAAGCACTTAAGAAACAAAATAATGGGAAAGCACCAGGGCCTGATGGGCTTCCGGCAGAATTCTATAAAACATTTCAAGAATCATTGAGCATCCCATTGTTAGAAGTTATGAATGAAGTTATGTCAAAGAAGATGATACCCAAAACATGGTCAGAGGCTTATATTACACTTATTCCAAAAGAAGAGGCTGACCCACTGCAAATTAAGAATTATAGACCTATTTCTTTATTGAATGCAGACTATAAAATGTTTGCTTCAATTTTAGCAGAAAGACTTAAAAAATATTTAAATAATTTTGTTCACCCAGATCAAAATGGATTTCTGCCAAAGAGACAAATCAGAGACAATATGAGAGTAATCTTGGATACTTTGGAATACTATGAGGCTCATCCTGAAAAGCAAATGGCTTTGATATTCCTCGATGCTCAAAAGGCATTTGATGTTATTTGGACTATTTTATTATTTTTTCTTATTTTTTTAAAGAATTTTTCTTTTGATTAACTGGGCTGGATTTTCAAATAAGAATTTATTAAAGTTTACTTTAAATTTTTCTTGTTAAACTTTAAACTATTTTCCCTTTTTTACTTTTACTTTTCAAAAGGATACTTTGTTAGAACCTATTTGATACAGTATAACTGAAGGAGAAAGTTAAGCAACATTGTCATCTAGAGGTCACAGATATTTTTTAAAGGAAAAAATGGAACTTTAAATAGAGATCAAAGTTAGATTGTTTTGACTACAGGCTGTTTAGAAGAAAAAGAAGATAGAGAGTGAGCGCTGAAAACAGCCAGAAAGTTAAACAAGAGAGAAAATATTACTGTGACCTTGGACAATATATTATTGATGTTTTAGACACTGACCCCTTGCCTTACTGGATATTATACTGAGGCATAGGTTCATTCTGTGACTTAAAATTTTAAATTATAGCTGGGATTTTTTTTTTCTGAAACTCATTGAAACTTTGATAGTGCGTTTTGGATATTGCATGGTGGCTATGATCTATTATATGACTAATTTTTAAACTGCAATTGAACTTTTTTATTTTTTATTTGATGGCTGGTGGTCACTTTTGGCCTAACCTTTTTGGGTTGTTGTTTTTTTTAACAATCTACTTGGCTTTAGCCTCACTGTTGGAATATAATTCTTTTTTTCTTTTGGTTTTTCTCTTTTCTCTTTTAATACCATTTGTGGTTTACTTTTTATTTTATTATTGTTTTTCCTCTTTTTTGTATTATTCTTAAACATTGTGCTTTTACATCTTTTTTCTTTATATTTTTATATTTCAGTCTCTCAGGCTTTTTGGATGAAACTGGTCTTTTTTCTTTTTTCTTCATTATTTTTTCTTTTTATAATTGGATTAAGGTAAAGAAGAACCTGAAGAAAAATTGTCCTTGGCATTTTAAGCAGATACTCATTGACCAGGATTGCAATTAATTAGAGATGAGGAGGACAGCTGCTACAGGCTCATCAATCCCTACCTTCTCCTCTCTAAGCCCAGCCTATCAGTGGTCAATTTACACTATGTTGATTTTCTGGGTCTGCAGCCCTTCGTAGCAGGCAGGAATCCGTGACTGTGCATGGTTTCTGCCTGTGTTCACTGCCCGAGTGCCCTGAGCCATTTGGCTTTGGGGCTAAGCCACCTACATAGATGGTGGCAAAGACAGGGGAGGTCTGGCAGGGTTGAGAGATATCGCACCTCTCTTCCCTAGCCAGCTAAACCCCCTTTTCCAAAGGCAGCTGAGCGGCAATCAGCAATGGCTGCCACATAGAAGAGCTCAGCCAGAAAAAGAAAGTGCAGGAGGAGCTGTGAAGAAATGAAAGTGATTTTTGCTGACCGGGACAAAGTAACAGTGAAAGTACCCTGGAACTTAAAACTTTCTAAAGAAACATTGTTTCCAGAATGTGTCAAGCAGCGAACGGAAATTAAAGGAAAAGTATTTTTTTTTCTTTTCACTCTCTTTCCGAATGTGACAGCGATAGAATTTTAAGAGAAATTGAAAAGCCTGCATTGGAGGTATGCATTTCTGAACATTTAAAGGAAAATCTTTTGGCTGTAAGTGGGAAGGGAGAGGAAAAAATTGGAGCAGAATTTGAAAACAAGGAGGAGACTGCCTAGAATTTTAAAGAGCCATTGAATATTAATAAGACTTCTAAAAGATATATCTTAATTGGAACTTTCTGATCAAACAGCAACCCCAGAAAGAGAAATGGAAGAAAGAAAAAAGTATTAAAAGAAACAGCTTGTTTACAAAGATAAAACTAAGATCTTAGTTAAGAATATGATGTAAAAACAAAGGAAAGAACTGACAGACAGAGTAAATATCCAGATCACAAACAAAGCAAAATATTTGGGATACAGCTGACAGCAAGATGCAGAACATTAAGATAACTATCACAAATTAAAACAACAGATTGTGACAGATTTGAAAAAATGGGAAACTCTCCAATTAGAATATCTACAATCAAAATGAACATATTACCAAGGATATTATATTTGTTTCAGATGATTCCAATTAAACTAGGGAAATAATACTTTGAGGACTTAAAACAAAATAATGTTGAAATATATATGGCAGGGAAAGAAGGCAAGAATTAAATTAAAATTGTTATAGGACACCAGAATGAGAGGAGGTTTTGGATTACCCAATTGGGAATTATACTACCAGGCAGTAAACTGATGTGGGTGAAATAATGGATTGTTGTGGGAAATACTAGTTTGCTAACACTGGAAAGGCCATGATTTACAATTGGGGTGGCATGCATTTTATGATATAACTGAAGGACATGGGTATTTTAGGAGATATTATATTCAAAATGCTTTATTGTTAACATGGGAGAAAATAAGGAAACAACATTATATGAAAATACCAGTTTGGTTATCAACTATAGAAGCATTCGCATATGCAATTGTTTTTAAAACGGAACACATAGTTTGATATAGTGAAATTTTAAATGAAAAGGGTGAACTTAAAACAAAGCAAGAATTAGATGAACAAGAGATAAATTGGTATTCATATGTGCAAATACATTCTAGATATGATAAACACAGTAAGATAGAAGGGTTTTACAAAGAACTTACTGAATTAGATAAAATCTTAATAGGTACTGAGGAGAGGATGATTAAAAAATCATATAGTTATTGACTAGGAGTGAAATTAGAAGAAGAACAAGTTAAAGAAACAAGGATTTCTTGGAGGAAAAATTTTGGATATGGGATAGATTTAGAAAAATGGCAGAAACTATGGACTAGAAACTATAAACTAACAATGTCAACAGCATATAAAGAGAATCTGTATAAGATGTTTTACAGGTGGCATTTACCCCCAACAAGAATAGCAAGGATGTTCAAGGATAAATCGGCGAAATGTTGGAAATGTCATCAGACACCTGGAACATATAACAGATTTTCTTCTTTTGCTTTGCATCTTTCGACTGTCATAAGTAATGGGGGGAGGAGGGGGGACATGGTTATGGGAAGTGAGCTGGAGTGTTACAAAACAGAACTGTATAAGTTGGGGGGGGAAGTTTCTTGCTTAGGCTTCTACCCTATGCTATGTGCAGTCGCAACTCTTTATCAAAATATGTCAAGGTCAATGCACAAAAGCCTCATTACAACCTGGAGATGCCCACACAACTTTTAATTGGATGAGCCAATTGAACTATTGGGGGTGGGAACATTGCCATCACTTTGTATATGTGATTTACGCACCCATTTTCTCAGATTCAGAATTCTTTTGTTGCTACCACTTGACTTCCAGTAAAAGATATCTTTTCTCTAATTAATGGAGTCTAAGTATTTCTTTCTTGGATTTTGAATGGAGCACTAGCTGACATTATTCTGAATCTCCACATTACCAGCCCACCCAGAGAATTAATAAATTTTCTTCCGAGGGGGGTCTGAACACAATGTCAAATCCAGCCAGTGACCAAGAAGACCTGGAGGACAAGATTCTCTGCTGCTAGAGGAAGCAGGGGAAGCCGACTTGTTAGCAGAATTAAGTCTTGGCAAAAAACCAGCTGTAAAACCCAAATGATCCCTGGGAGTCGGCTAGAAGGATCTGAGGAAAAACCTCTTCCAGGAATGACCACTACCTGTCAGCGTGGAAGAGAAGAGCCATGGCAAGAGAAGGAAAGAAATATTTTTTTCTAACTCAAGCCCTGCATCTTCTAAATGAAGCTGTCGGAGAAACTCAGACTGATCAAAGGTATGAGGGGGAAGAGGGGGAGGCAGCCCCAGCCAGAAGAATCAGAGCAGCCACCCCCATAAATCAACATGGGCCAGTGCAACAGGCAGCAGCAGCCCAGGGTCTCCTGGTGGGGAGAGTAATTGCCAGAAGACATGGAACTCCAAAGATGCCTCTGTTGGAAGTAAAATATGGGGGGGGGGGGGAATCCCAAGGAGTTAGGATTCTTCCTGGCATAAGTCTGGAGCCATATGGAGGAATGTGGAGAGGATTTTTCCTCAGAAGCAGCCAAAGTTATATGTGTTACCAGGGCTCTTGAGAGAACAGCTGCAAAGTGGATGGTGACTTTGAATAATGATAATGCCCCCCAGCTGATGAATTATGACCTATTCATGATTGTGCTGTGGGCCAGGTTTGAAGACCCACTTGCTGAACGTAAGGCTAGAATTAGGATAAAGACCATAAATCAGGGGCGGAAGTTGAGGCTGGTCCCAGGGAGCCCTGATAGAAGCTTTTAAAGATGGGTTGAATAAATATATTTATCAAAGTGGTATTGCCAGAAGAGACCCCAGTGAGCTGCAACTGTAGTACATGCTGGCAGTAGAGGTGGAAATTGACCTGACCCCAAACAGATGTTGGGGGGGTTGGTTGGAGCAATTCCCCCTCCACCAGCCCTCAAGAAACCTTAAAACCTCAAAAGGTGGCAAAACCAAGACCATTGCATGCTACCGATGTGGGAAGGAAGGTCACTGGGCTGCAGACTGCTGTGCCAAGCTAGAGCCAAAGGGGGGCACCAGGAGGAGGAAGAAAACCTGAAAAAATCCCAGCAAAGCCTCATGAAATGACGCTTAAAACAGAGGAGATTGTGGAAATCACCCCTCTGAAAGGAAAGGAGCTGGGAACACCAACCTTTTCTGAAGAGAGTGAGTCTGAATCAGAAGATTGGTAAGTCCAAACAAGGGCCCTATGACCATTCCAATGAGATTAAGGGTACCCACGTTGGGAGCCAAAGGGGAAATGTTGGTCTTGTTAGACTCTGGGTGCACAAGGTGCATAATCAGCTTGGAGATAGTGGAGAAAATGGGCTTAACACTAAAGACTTTAAAAAGCCCATAGCCTTTTGTCCGCTGGATGGATCGGTAGCTGAGGGTGGCCCTGCACATTTCATAATGGAACCAGTAGAAATGACAATGGGGAAGCATAGAGAGACTTTGTGCTTTATTGTGGCTCTTGGGATGGAGCTCCCCCTAATACTGGGTTTGCCCTGGCTCCAGAAATGGGACACCTATGTCGACTGGAGGAGGGGATCATTGTGCATACATACTGACCAACCCCCAGAATGGATGGGGCAATCTCAACCGAAACCCAAGAATCCCACAGAGCTTGCCTCCACTGGCACTGAGATTCTGAAGGGGAAGGAGAAAATTCCAGAGGAATATTGGGACTTAAAGGAGATATTCAGTGAGAAGGCCTCAGATGAGCTCCCCCCATCACTCAACAGATTGCAGTATTGAAATTTTGCCAGGAGTGAAACTCCCAAAACCGAAATTGTACTCAATGAAACTGTGGGAGCTAGAAGAGTTGGGGTCATTTATTGATAAAAATTTGGAACATGGTTTCATCCAACCTGCTAGGCCCCGAGTAGTGGCCCCAGTATTGTTCTGTGAGAAGAAAGATGGCTCTCCGCATTTATGTGTTGACTATAGGAACCTCAATGCCATTTTGGTGGAAAACGTGTACCCCCTCCCTTGATCAAGGATATATTGACCCACTTGGCCAAAGGGAAAAAAATTTATGAAACTCGACCTGAGAGAAGCATACTACCGAGTTCGAATTAAGGAAGGGGATGAATGGAAAACTGCTTTTAACTGCCAAATGGTCTATTTCCAAGTCAATGTTCTTCTGTTTGGCCTACAGGGGGCCCCTGCAGTATTCATGCAAATGATCAATCAGGTGTTGCATGAACATTTATACAAGGGGGTGTTGGCTTATCTTGATGATATTCTTATCTACACGGAGACTCGTGATGAACATGTGAAACTAGTGCAGTCAGTTCTGAAAAACTTCGAGCTGCTGAACTGTACACAAAGTTGTCCAAGTGTGAATTCCACCAGGAAAAATGGACTATTTAGGCTATCGCATATCACATGACGGCATAGAAATGGATCCAGGGAAAGTTTGTGCAGTTTTGAAATGGGCCCCTCCTTGCACCAGGAAACAACTTTAAAGTTTCTTGGGGTTTGCTAATTGTTACTGTCAATTTATGCCTGCTTTTGTGAAGATTGCAATGCCTATCACAAATCTCCTAAAAACCAAAGGGGAGGTCAAACCGAAGCCTAGTAAACCACTGGAGTGGTCCATGGAGTGCCAAGCTGCTTTTGAGAAGCTGAAATGACTGTTTGCTGCCGAACCAGTACTCAAGCACCCAGACATGGATGCCGCTTTTGTAATCCAAGCTGAAGAGAGTGATGTGGCAAACAAGGCGGGGACTCTGCAACCATGTGCATGTACTTCCCGTAAACTAACTGAAATCGCAAGAAGATGGGCCATCTGGAAAAAAAAAGCTTTTGCAGTTCACTGGGCTCTGTTAACCTGGAGGCATTTCCTAGAAGGGGTAAAATACCCGTCTGAGGTGTGGGCGGATCATAAAAATTTGGAGGCTTTGAAAACACCTTGAAAGCTGTCTCCCAAGCAAGTTCACTGGGCACAGTATTTTAAATGCTTTAATTTAAAAGGCAATTTTGGTGCCCTGCCTTGAAAAAGGACATTGAGATTTATGTGGCTAGCTGTCCTATCTGTGCCTCAGCCAAACAGCCTCCTGGTAAACCAGCAGGCTTACCACAAAATGTGGCTAGACTAACTGCTCCATGGAAGGAAATCTCTATGGATTTTATAGTGGAATTACCTGAAAGTGGGGGAAATACAGTTATTTGGATAGTAACAGATTTGTTTTCCAAACAGATACATTTCATACCTTGTGTGAAAATCCCATCTGTGAAAACGTTGGCTAAACTGTTTATTTTACATATCTACAGGTTACATGGGGTTCCTGAATGCATAATCTCAGACATGGGTCTCCAGTTTACCACAAACTTTTGGAAGCAGTTCCTGAAGTTATTGGGCTCTGGCCAGGGCTTAAGCTCTGCCCACCACCCTCAAACCAATGGGGCTTGTGAGAGAACTAACTCGATATTGGAAGCGTATCTTAAATGTTATATAAATTATCAGCAAGATGATTGGACTGACTTACTGCCATTTGCTGAGGTGGCATGTAACAATTTGGTACATAGTAGTACAGGATTTACTCCATTTAAAGTGGCTTCAGGACAAGACTTTGTACCCATACCCGAGCTTCCACAGAAGAAACCTAACATTCAGTCATTAGATGAACGGATAACAGCTCCAGCTTACCTGCTGGTTACCTGCAAAGCATTAGATGATGCTCATCAAGCCCATAAAAATTTGCAGAGAAAAAGAGAACTTCACAAAAACCATATCAAGTTGGTGACAAGGTCTTTTTATCCACCAGATATTTGCAGACCATACAAAAGTCAAAAAAGCTTGGACCTAAGTATGTTGGATCTTTCCCAATTGAATGAATTGTGAACCCTGTGGCAGTCCAACTGAAATTACCTAAAACCCTCTGATGGATCCACCATTTTCCATGTTAGTTTATTAAAACCTGAACATACCTTCAATTTGAGACCGACTCAGGTCGATCAGGTGCCATTGCTAATTGAAGGTGAACAACATTTTGAAGTTAAAGAAATTTTGGATTCTTGAAAACAAAGGGGTCGACTCCAATATTTGGTTGTTTGAAAACATTTTCCTCCTTCCCAGTCCAAATGGGTGAATGAGAAGGATGTTTGAGCTCCTAAGCTTGTCAAGGCATTTCGTACTAAATATCCTGATAAACCCTAAAATGTAGTATTGTGGTGTTACATGTATATTTTCTGTTATCTTCTATTTTTTATCTTTTATAGGACTAACGCCTCTTTTGCAGGAGGGCCGAATGTCAGCCTTCAAGATTTTCTTCCTTTGCTTGCATCTTTCAGCTGTCATAAGTAATGGGGGGAGAAGGGGGGACATGGTTATGGGAAGTGAGCTGGAGGTGTTACAAAACAGAACTGTATAAGTTGTGGGGGAGGTTCTTGCTTAGGCTTCTGTCCTATGCTATGCGCAGCCACAACTCTATCAAAATATGTCACCATATGTGGTGGACATGTGTGGAAGCTAAAAGATACTGGACTAAAATATACTGGACGTGGCTGGAAAAAATAATAAAACAGCATATAGATTTAAAACCAGAGATATTTTTATTGGGAATTTTACCTGAAGGCTACAACAGAGAATTGATGTATTTGATTATTAATGTTTTAACTGCAGCTAGAATTGTGTTTGCTCAAAATTGGAAAAATGAGCAAATTCTGATAGAGAAGGAGGTGATTAAGAAAATAATGGAATGTACAGAATTGGATTAACATTAGCAATTAGAGAGCAAAAAGAAAAAGAGTACTTTAAGATATGGGATTTATTTTACCAATCGTTAGATAGAAAAGTAAGAAATTGAAGTATAATACAATAGCAATGATATGTTATAATTGATTATTTTGGAATGAATTATAATATGAATTAAAATTAGTAAGAACTGAGAATTGCTCTAAAGGATAATGCGGATTTGAAATTAAAGTCTAATGATGATGTAATAATAATATAATATGACATGGAAAGTTGATTAATGTAATATGAATGTAAACTTAAATCTAAGAGGAAAAGACTCTGGATATTGTGCACAAAAAATATGCACCAACCAACACACTGTATAATTGAAAGGTTTTATTTGTTATTTTATGTTTACGTTTGTCTATGTTTGTTGTTAAAAATAAAAAAAAACTTTTTATTAAAATAAATAGGAGTTCACAAGGCAACTAGGCAGGATACTAAGTAAATGTATGAGTTATAAGCAATGCTGGTAATGAGTAAGTTGCTTATATCTGTCTAGGTTATAAGTTCTAGATGAGGGGTGGTAGGCAGGAATACTAACAACTATATCTCTTTATGCTATAAGAAAAATAATTGGTCCCTCTGAATTCCTACACAGCCACGATTTGGATGTTGAAAGGACAACTGAAAAATACAATACAGTACTTGGCTATTAGCCATCATTTCTGGTATTTAGGAAGTGAATGATTTTAGCTTCTATTTTAGATATCCTTAGGACCCAGGCATTAGTGATAAAAGGAAACCAGGCCATCAAACAACACAGTGGCTGGACACCATCAAAACTGGCACCAGCCAGAACATACAAAAACTCAAAGAAGTAGTGCAAGATCAGAAAATGTGGAGAGACCATAAAATCTTCAAGAATCAGATATAAATGAATGGATAACATCCTCATCATTAAAACCCAAGAACTCTTATGATGGAAGGCAGGGTATGACTTTCTGGCATTATATGTGTCAAACCAGCTGCATCCACTCTATTCTATCAAGTCAGTTCCCCATGCCCCAGGAGTGGCAGGAGATGGCTACTATTTTAACTCTCAGTGTAAACTGTCCAAACTTAAATATAGAGTGCTATAAAGCTAAATGGAACCTTTCTAAATTTCTAAATAGGAGGATGGAGCTAAAAACAGATTCAGTTTTTTTAACAACTGGTTTTGTGGGCATGGCTTAGTTGGTGGGCGTGGCTTGATAGTCATGTGACTGGGTGGGCATAACCAATTCAACATCACTCATATCAAGGGGTGCTTCTTCTTGCCTGGGCTTTCATGACTGTGGGGATGCTGCAATGGCCATAAGTCACTTTTTTCAGTGCCATTGTAACTTTGAATGGTCACTAAATGAACTGTTGTAAGTCAAGGATTATCCGTACAAAAATACAAAAAGCTTCTTTGCTTGCAGAAAGCTGCCCTTAATACCAATCATTAGATTAAAAATACCTGCAAACTGGAGTTACAAATCAGGCAGGGTGCCATAGTACCTTGGAGGAATGAAAATAGTTAAAATGCAGAGATAATTATTAAGCAGCCAACTCTTGCTCATAAAGTGAAACCCTTTAGTAGACAGATCATTTAAGCTCTCCAGAAAAAGCACACTCAGGAAAAGCAAATCCTTAGATCCATTTGCACCAGTGGTGGTATTCAAAAACTTTTACTACCAGTTCTGTGGGCATGGCTTGGTGGGCATGGCCATGTGACTGGGTAGGTATGCCTTTTTTTGGCAGCCCCCATCCATTTTTGGGAGCTTCTTAGCCACAGAGGAGCCTCTGGGGGGGGGCATTTTTGCTTCCCTAAGGCTCCTCTGGGGCTCTGGAAGGCAAAAAATGGAGGAGGGGGGGCTGAGCTCCTCTCTCCATTTTTTGCCTTCCTGGGCCTCAGCAAGGGAAATCCTGGCACAGATGATCTTATCTACAGCTGTTTATTGGGAGGGGAAAAAAAGAAAGAAATACCTTAGGAAAATGTCAGGCAGGCGGGTGGAGTAAGCGAGCATCGGGAGGGAGGGTGACCAGTGGGGGCGTGGCTAATCAGAACTTAATACCAGTTCGGCAACCCACGGCAAATTCTTGCTACCGGTTCGCCCAATCCATTGTGAACCAGCTGAATACTATCACTGATTTGTACCACTTAAAGCTCACTCACCTCACAAGATATCCTAAGGAAATCATCCAGATTTAAGGAAAGGTCACATGCCCCACAGAAAGGCAATAAAAAAATCAGTGCCAAGCTTGCATCCTGCCTCTTGGAAGTACAGCCCAAACGGACAGTACCAGATAGTATTAAAGCAGTGAAGTAAGACCCCCCTCCCCAAATAGAAAAAGAAACCATGAGGCAAGAAAAAATTCAAACACAATACAAATAATTAAATCACAAGAGTAGCTGTTGCTTGTTGAAGCTGAATAAGGAAAATTATCCCATCAATAAGCACGGGATTAATCATCACCAAGCACAAAATTAACCTTCATTAAAAACCAGTTTTAGACCAAAACTCAAGGGTATGTAAACTCACGTTTGAATGTCAATCTTTCTAGGTAGCCAAGGAGCCTTGCTAAATGTTGCTCATCTTGGTTTCCTGTCACTAAAAGCTTTGCTTCATTATTCAATTATTTCTTCAAAGTGCTGATTGTCCTGAGAAGTATTTCCTCCCAAGAACAGTGTAAAAATCTTAAAACAACCCTTCCCCTTTAAGAAAGCCAAGCCTCAGAAGCTCTGGAGACAGGAAGTCTAGGCTGTCTGCCAAGAATATAATAAGAATGGGAAAAAAACAAAAGGAGATTGCTTCTAACTATCGGTTCTCCGAATTGCTTAGAAAGTTAACAAGGGGTTCTATAGAACCGGACAGAACCGGTAGAATCCCACCCCTGTCTAAAACTAAATCTGGTCATCCCTGACTAAATGGATCTCTCTCTCTTTCCTTTGCCCAAGTCAAAAGTTTACAGAATACATTAATCTAAACATAGCATTTTGTGTGTTCCATTCTATGGAAACTGATGTGAGCTTGATAGATAGCCCAATTATTTGGAGCACTAAAAATCCATGCCATATATGTTGGAATATTTATGAACCATAACCTAGAAGGCTTGTTTTTTTTATCAAACACAATTCATTTCTATTTGACTTTGACATCTGGAACCCACAGAAACAATGTTGATCTCTGCTAGCCCAAATGTTTTCATATTTACCAGTAATTAATTCTGCCTTATATAAGTCAGAGTGGTGTTCCATGTCTAGGTTGTTAGACTGAATTGAATTCAATGTCCATTTCTGTAATAGGAATGACCTATTTTAGTTATTCCATTTGGATTCACTGTCCAAATCAATTTATACCTGGAGCAGCAAATGATCTCTGTCACCTCAATTTTTTACTTATGTGACAGTTGGGAATTTCCAGGTAGCAGGTCCCTGGCCTTTCAAAAATGGAACAGAATTTTGTAGGCAGCATGAATAAAAATTGAGATTGTAACTTCTACTCAAGTTAAAGAGATAATCTGCAATTTCTAAGTTAGCAATCAGCTCTTTGGTTTCATTGACTTCTTTGTAAATTGCTATAATATTCTATTAATTTTTACATGTTAATTGCTTTCTTCTTTTTCTAAGGCATTTATGAGTATAATTGAATGGTGAGATAAAATAGATGTAATTACAATCTAAATGACACAGAAGTGGCTACTTTGCTAATTTAAATGCACCTGAGGCCTTTTTAGATATTTGGGAGGTCTGTATTCATCAATCCACAAGAGCTCATTCTGGGGAGGGGAATCAATGGGATAAATGAGGAGTTGTGAACCTAACTAAATTTGCAAGACTTGTCTCTAAAGCCTTCCGTACATAAAGGGCATTTACAGTCCTTGTAAATTTTTACTTTAACATAATGGCAAATGCAATGGACCTTCTTAGATGAAATGAATACTGTGTATGTACAGCACACAAACACAGTGGTGGGATTTTAATTTTTTTACTATCGGTTCTGTAGGCATGGTTTGATAAGCATGGCAGGGGAAGGATACTGTAAAATCTCCAGTCAGAAATGATATTTGCTGATTCTCTGAACTACTCAAAATTCTCCAGAACTGGTCAGAACCTGATGAATACCACCTTTGACATACACATATCCATCAAACTATTCCCTGAAGTTTAGCAACACTTCAAAATGCACAAAGGGAAAAAATATTAAGCAAAACAAATTAAAGACCTGAGATAAGAAATATACACGCATACATTCATAAACATGCACAATAAGTTTACACCAAAATTATTCACTACTGTACTACTTGCTTTTCCTATAGTTTCAGATTTTTTTGTGGATATTTTTAAAATTCTGTCAACATAAAGAGAGAGTCCTGGGTGATGTAGATATAACCTTTCAAATTTTTGATTTCTTATTGTTCCAGACATTATCATTTAGGGGAAAAATAAATTGTACTTGAAATAAACCCCAAACTGCATTTGTTTTGTTTACAGAGCAGATCATACAAATAGGTCTCCCAATTGTGTAGCAAATCTAAACTCTGAAAAATAGAGACTTATTCCAACAAAAATTTTTTCCCAGATATTGATCTCTCTGTGATAATGGAATTCTTTCTGGCTTTTAACCACAGTTCGCATTTAATTTAAGCCGCTGAAAGCAAACCCGAGAGCCTGCCCTACCACTTACGTGAGGCTAGGTATTAATTGGGGAAGATGCATAGTTGCTATGGAAGCGATATAATTCTAAGATGCAACAAGAAATGATTTAAAAGCAAAGGCAGGACTGTATCTAATATTAGTTTAATTTAATTTAATCAGCCCCCTTTCTTCCTAAGTATCATTTATGCTTCTTTTGACTTAAAGCAAATTTCATTCCCAGTTAGAAAAATATATATGTAATGGCTTCTAGGTTCTTAATCCTTCTTCTATCTGCATCTTTCTTTCTTTGGAAATTGCAGTTTGCAAGTTCAAGCCATTTGATTGAATCCAGATCTAATTAAAGAGGTGCATAATGATGTTTCAGATTAGTCTGAATGAAGTTTCATTGATCTTAGGGGTATCTTATTTTAATAATGGAGTAATTGTGTGTAAGTTGGGTGATTATATAAATTTGTTTAAAAATACATTATACATAATAACTATTATAACTATAGAAAATTGGACTATCTTTTCATTTTGTAAAACAAGATTACTGAGAAGATTGTGTCATTAGTAAGAGAAGACTGTTGAGAAAAGATGGATCTTGTTTAATTTTAAATCAATCGTTACCTGGACAGAATTTCTTAAGATCCTTACAAAGTGTTTTCATTCAGAGGAGAGATCATCACCCTCTTCCTCCACAATCTATAATTCAAATAATTACTTTTGGTGCATTGATTTTCATTTCATTTGAACAGATTAAGTTAAAACTACTCTGCTTGTATATGCAATCACAATAATTAATTAAATAAATATATTTTTATTCACATATATCTGCAAATTCTTGTATATTCCATAACTTTTGAATCTTCCCTGAGATGTAGCTCTTATGTTTTTCCTAAAGAAAATATGGGGACAACTACTCTTTGGATTTGGTTGTTGATGCAGCAGAGAAGAAAATACCAGGAAAGAGATTTTCAGATGTCCACATACCAAAGAAAATTTCCAAACATGTATAGTAGCTTAGTTAACATTACACAATGTCATTTATTTATGGGAGAATGCTGCATGTACTTTGATATGATTGGTAAGCAATGGTTTGAAACAACCATTTATTAACTGTCCGAAGAATAGAATTTGAATTATCTCATTCCTTCATTTTGTTCCCTTTTTTATGTTTTCTTCTGATTTTCAGAATGACTACTTGTATATACTATGGGGAAGGAAGGAAGGAAGGAAGGAAGGAAGGAAGGAAGGAAGGAAGGAAGGAAGGAAGGAAAAGAATGAGTAATGTGAAAAGTCAAGCAAACTGGCATATAGAAATGGGTGTAATATTTTTTTTTTTGAAAACAATTTTATTGATTTTCTACAAACAAACAAAACAAACAAGACACAAAAACATCAACTCTCCTGTGTACATACAGTGTGTCGTTCGGTTCATCAGTTTTGTGCATTTATTTCGTAGTCCCAACCACAGCCACACTACAAAACAACTCATACCATCAACCCAAACCTATATATCCCAATATCGCCACCAAAAAATCATCCGACTATACCCTTAACCATTCATGCCCTATGAGATAACAACACTTTAAACAGTTTATTCCATAACAAACCATATAATCATACCAGATCCGTCCAACAAACCCTCTATAGATATAATGTCAAATCACAAAAGAAAAGGAAAAAAATAAAGATATTTCCTGCTGTCCAACATTCTAAATATTCCACCACTGCACTCTGTCATCCAACCACCCATAGAAAAGATCCCAAACTTCACAAAATTGTCTATCCTCTTGCTCTCCAACCCCAAATGTCAATCCACTCATCTCAGCACACTCCAACACCTTCCCAATAATTTCCTCCTGCGATGGCACCCTCCCATTCCTCCAATCCCCAGCAAACACAATCCTAGCCGCTGTCAACACATCCACAATCAAACATTTCAAGTCCTTACTGTATGTATCTGGTAAGAGCCCCAATAAAAAGAACTCCGGTTCCAAATCCATACACTTCCCTATCACTCCCTCCAACCACATGCAAACCCAGTCCAATATTTTCTAGCGTCCCCACAAGTCCACCACACATGGTAATATGAGCCAGGTATCCGATGACACCCCCAGCATTCCCCAGATCCATTCCCAAACACTCCTGCTGCTCTTGTCGGGGGAAAGTGCCACCTGCAAAACATCCCATACAAACCCTCCTCATATGCTGCCGACATTGTCATCTTACAATTCCGAGACCACAGTCCTTGCCACTTCTCCAGATCAATCCCACATCCAAAACTCTTCCCACAAACAACCACAGTTTCTCCAACCTGCCCTTCCTCTAACTCAATTCCCAGTAAATAACCATATAATTTTTTAATCACCTTCTCATCAGCACCAGTCAAGATCCCATCCAGATCTTTCTGTTTATCATAAAATCCTTCTGCTTTAGAATCTTCATCACACCCTGAATGCATCTGTGCACATGAAAACCAATTCATCTTTATACCTTGTTCCTCTAACTTTTGTATCGATTTAAGTTCATCCTTTTCATTCAATAGTTCCCCATATCCAACTGCTTGTCCCCTCCTATAAATTATAAGATAGGAAAATGCTTCAATAGTCAACAACCAAACCGGAATTTTCAAATAACATTGTCTTCTTATCTTCTCCCAGTTCAACCACAAAGACTCCCGTATATAATGTCTTCCAAAATAACCCTGTGCTCCAGTTCCCCTACACTACAAAAAAGTATGCCAACCCAACAGCAAATCATGACCTTCCAGTGTCAACAATCCAGTCCTTCCCAATGTCATCCATTCCCTGACCCACATCAAACCTGCAGCCCAGCAGTACAACTCCCAACTGGGCAGGCCAAAACCTCCTCCAATTCTAGCGTCTTGCAAAAGCTCCAGCTCTATTCTCGCCCTCTTACCCCACCACATATACCTCAATACAATTCTATTCAAATCCTCAAAATAGTCCTTTCCAAGCCCAATTGGCACTGCCTGAAACAGAAACAAAATTCTGGGTAAAATATTAATCTCGACTGTCGAAATTCTCCCTATCAATGACAATTGTAAGTTTTCCCATTTCTTCAAATCCAAAGCTATCTGCTGTTTAAGTTCAATACAATTATTCTCTTCTAACGTGAGAAGGCGGAGCTTTGTCTCAATGATACAGCTGCAATCTTGGGGCTCTGAGATCGCAGCTGATATTTTCGCCCCTGGTCAGTCCCAACAGACCTAAACCGTCCTGTAGAGATGGTGATTGTGAAGGGCACACTCTATGGACCCCAGGGACATCACAAAGTCCCTGGTTGATCCGGGAGAAGTCCTTTTGCTGGCGGCAGAGAGGCAGCCTCCATAGCTGCTGAAGCCGGGACAGCTCCGCAAATGAAGAGGCTGAAAGTGAAAGTGTGTCGGCTGGGTGAGAAATTTCTTTTTTCTTTTTGTTAACTCGCTGAGATTTGAAAGGACACTCTGAGTATGAGAAGAAACCTGTGAGATTTTTTTTGACAAAACTGTATGAGCAGCATATTTTAAAGGGATGTCAAATTGAGGCTTGGATTTTTTTTTCCTTTCTCTTACTTTTTAGCACGATTTTGTAGTTAACCGGACTGAATTGTCTCTTATATATATTCTTATGCTCCTTTTTGATTTTTTAATTTTCTTTTAGGATAAAGGCTCCCTTTGACTACTTTCTCTTTATATATATATATATATATATATATATATATATATATATATATATATGTATATGTATATGTATATGTATATGTATATGTATATGTATATGTATATGTATATGTATATGTATATGTATATGTATATGTATATGTATATGTATATGTATATGTATATGTATATGTATATGTATATGTATATGTATATATATGTATATATATGTATATATATGTATATATATGTATATATATATATATATATATATGTAAATACCTTTTCTTTTTTCTTAACTCAAACTAAGTTTTTCTGCCTGGGGGGGAAGTGCATTAAGAAACTTTGTAACACTGCCAACTAGAGGCTTGAAAATATTTTATTTGAATTGGAGAGAACTGTGAAAAGACTCCTTCTCAAGGACATTTCAATTTGATAAGATAGAGGGAAGAGTGCAGCAGAATATTATTACAGGTGCTTTCCTGGACTCTTATCAACATTTCAACACTTGAGGCTTGGCTTTGAAGCTTGTGGAGAAGAGAGTCATAATAAGAGCCTTGGACAACTAAACAAAGTGCAGTATGTTTTCTTATTTTTTTTTTTCAGTTGTGGTACCCTTCCTTACCAGCCTCTCTGTAAATTTTAATTTTAGTAATATTCTTATTTTTGCTTTTTATTTTAAAGGGAAAGCCTCAGAATTTTTGTTTTTCTTTTCTTCTCCTTCTTTTTACTGGGATTTTTTGCTTTTTCTATCCATGTTTTTGGACCATTCTGCCTTTTTCTTTTTATTATTGAGATTTCCCAATTGGATTAAGGTGTGAAGAACCTGAAGGAATTTTTTCTTCTTTCCTTATTTTTGTTCTTTTTCTTTTTAATTATTATTATTATTTTGGGGCTTTTTCTTCTTTTTATTTTTCATTTTTTATTGTGGATTACTTCATAATTGGATTGGGGTCTAGAAGAACCTGAAGATTTTTCTTCTTCTTCTCTTTCTCCTTTTTCTTTTTTGCATCGGGCTTTTTACTATTGGATTTTTCCATTTTGGATTATAATTGGCTATTCTACCAGTTGGATTAAAAGTTAAAAAGAATTTGAAGATCTTGAAGCATCTAAAATGAGCAGGAAACCCATATCTTCTGGTGTTTCTACCTCTACATCTGCCTCCCCACCAGCTGGAGGACGGCATTTAATTCAGACAATGTTGAAGCAGGACAAAGAGGAAGGAAAGGTGACTTTACAGATGATTATGCAAGGAATCCAAGATCTCAAGACAGATACTATTGAACAGAGAACAGAGAGGACTGATGAAGGGGTGGAGAATGTTCAGCAAATGATGGTGAAGTATGATGAGAGATTCCAAGGAATCGGGGAAGAGGGTAGGTGGAGAGAGGAGAAGATTGGAGATATTGACAGCAGATTGGTGGTGGTTGAACAGGATGGGGTTGCGATGTTGGAGTGGGAGGTGGTCGTAATTCTATCTCAGATTTCGGGATATGGAGGAAGAAAGGGGACAGGGTTTGGCTGCGATGATGATGGAGTTGTTAGCGGATGCTTTGGAGGTTGCGGAGGAGAGGATGATGGATGGAATGGAATAGGTATACCGAGTTTGTGCAGGATGTGCAATGAGAAATGACTTATCAGGGGAAGTCCATATCAGATTTGCCAAAAAATCCATTGAGGCACAAGTATTGCGGGTTGTAGGAGAGAGGACATTGAAATGCGGGGGCAAAGAGATTGTGGTTTTGGAATGAATGCCCAGAGGAGTGAGAGAGATGAGAAGAGAATATAGATTCCTGACCAAGATGTTATTGAAAAGGGAATGAATTGTAGATGGCTGATTCCAGAAGGATTAATGTTTTTGTGGCAGAGCGGAGACGTAGAGTTGACTCAATTGAGAAAGCAGAATTTTTCCACGCAGAGATTTTTGGAGGGAGGGTGGGGGGGGAAGAGAAGGAGGTCTCATTGATTGGGTTTAGGGAGGAACAACTGGAGACTGAAAGGGAGGGCACAGTAGGTAGACAAGTGGATAGTAGGGAGCGGCGTGAGGTAAGATCCACGAGAGTTGTTAGACCTAGATATAAAGCATAATCATGGAAGAAAAGGAATTGATTACAGTGAATGTAAATGGACTCGGTTTGGCTGTTGAAGGAAGGAAAACCTTTCATAAATTGGAGAAATTGGAATTTGATATAATTTGCCTACAAGAAGTGCATATTGAAAAACAACATGAATGGTTGTTGGTACAGCCAAAATTGGGGAAAGTATTTGCTTCTTTGACTTGGTGTGGGAAGGGAGGAGTGGTTCTGTACGTTAAGGAGGCCATTGCAGCAAGATTGGTTTATACTGATGAAGACGGAGGAGTGTTGGTGGTGGAAATAGAGGACGACGGTATGGGGGTACTTTTGGTTGCAGTTTGTGCTCCGAATGATAAACAGGAAGAATTTTATAGAAAATTACATGTGAAGATAACTGGACTGGACTATGTTGGTGTGGTGATGATGGGAGACTTCAATGGAATGGTGGACGGTGAACTGGACTGTATAGCAACAACGATAAGGCAGGGTGGAGGGACTCTCCCTGGGTCCTTTTTTGGAATGACATATGAATTAACCTTGGAAGATATTTGGAGAGAAAGAGGTGTTAGGGCTAGGCAGTGCACTTTCTATTCAGGTGGACATTTGTCATGGTCCAGATTGGATATGATTTGGATCTCGGCAGAATTGATATCTGATATTCAGGAAACGGGTGTTGGGATAAGTGCTTGGGCAGATCATAGCCCAGTGACAGTTGAATGGAGGGGACGAAAAAGAAGATCAAGATGGACATTGGACAGTACTGTTTTAAGGGAAAAAGATTTTATGCGTTGGATGGAGAAAGAATTGGCTTTCTTTTTTGGAGAGGGTGAAAAAGAAGATACTTCAACACAGAGTGTTTGGGATACAGTGGGGGCATGTGCTAGAGGTTTGATGGTAGAATATATAAGGGTGGGGAATATTAGGAAAGGGCGGGCCACTGGGGCCTTGGAGGGTGAGTATGGAAGACTTGAGGGGGGATTGCAGAGAACACCACAGAAAAAGGATATTGAATTGAAGTTGGATATAACTAGGCATAAAATGGAATTAGTGGAGAGGGAAGAATTGGCACAGAGGGTTGGAGATGCTAGGCAGAATTGTTTTGGAGATGTGGATAAACCAGGTAGATGGCTGGCATGTAGATTGAGAGAGAAGAGAGAATCAAGAAGAATGTTGGAGTTGGTGGATGACCAGGGCCAAGTTTGTTATGGTAATGGGGAGAAGGAGGAGGTTGTTTGAGACTTCTGTGAGCAACTATGTAGGCAAGAGAGTATTGATGGGGAAGGGGTTGAATAGTGTCTGCAGAGTGCTAGTCTACCGGAGATATCTGGGGAGACTGGGGAAATGTCAGAAAACAACATGGCGATGATGGAATTGACTGAAGCATTTGAGAAGCAGGATAATGGGAAGGCTCCAGGTCCAGATGGGCTTCCGGCAGAATTTTGTGAAACATTGCAGGAATCATTGAGCATTCCATTGCTGGAGATTATGAATGAAGCTTGTCGGGGAGGGTGATGCCCAGAACATGGTTGGAGGCTTGTGTTATGCTTGTTCCAGGGGAAGGGGGCTGGTCCACTGCAGGTTAGGAACTATAGACCTGTTTCTTTATTGAGTGCAGACTATAAAATCTTCACTTCAATTTTGGCAGAAAGACTTAAAAAATACTTAAATAATTTCATCCACCCAGATCAGGGTGGATTTCTGCCAAAGAGACAAATTAGAGACAATGTGAGAGTGGTCCTGGATGCTTTGGAATATTGTGCGGCATACCCTGAAGAGCAAAGACTTTGGAGGTGTTGAATAGAAATATTAGAGATGATAGAAGCATAGGAGGAATTTAAATTGAAAGGGAGGGGTTTAAAGTGCAAGCCTTTGCTGATGGCTTGGCCTTTATTTTGGAAGATCCGTTAGAAACAGCTCCAAGGTTGTTGGAGGGGATGGAGATATATGGTGAGGTGGCTGGTTTGAAAATAGGTAAGGACAAAGCGAAGATTTTGGTGGAGAGCGTGCTGCTGAGATGGAGAGAAGAACTGGCAGACCTGTTGGGGATCCAAGCTACGAATAAGGTCAAGTATCTGGGGATACATTTGACAACAAGATGTAGCACATTAGAAGAGATGGGTGCAATATATTATATAGTAAGTGCAGGAGAATTCCCTAGGGGAACACTTTCAGCTATACTGAAATTGATTTCATACAGAAATATTACAAAGACAGAAAAATGTGTTACTGTGAACACGTTTAAGGGACACAATTGATTTCCCAGAATATTCTTAGCTATAATGTATGAGGTATATCGAGGTATTTGAGATGCTTCTATAAAAGGCAATGTACAAATTCTAAGGACTGAGCAATTCTAATTCCAACAAACTGCTTTTTATAAATGTTTTTATTCTGTAATTTCCCCCTCCCCAAATGTAAAAGAAAAATAATTCTTACTCATATGCTATATCAAATCAGATCAAATGTTTATTTCACAGATCTATCAAATCTTCAGCAGTATGATTTGTGGCTGTAATGACTACAAAATCTACCAAGCCATTAAGAATTCTTCTGAATCCATTAATTTATGACATTTTTATGTCATCTTCTGATATTAAGAATCCAAGCCAACTTAAGCCTATTAGGTAATGCTGCATTATTCATCAAGTGCAGTAAAGTTGTTTTGTATTCAGACTTATGTTTAAGTAGAAACATAGAACCATCACGTTGAAAGGGAACATTTAGGTCATGGGGTGTAACTCCCTGTACAGTGCAGGAATCCAAATTATAGCAACCTAGACAAATAATTTACTAACTTCTTGAACATTTCCAATACAGTAAGAAGGTGGAGGCACTATTTTTCTGGGTAAGTGGTTGAATTGTTTAACTGCTTTTTACATTTTTTCTAATTTACAGTTGGAATTTGTCTCCCTTTATTCTTTGTTCTGTATTCTGGAGTGAGAAAGAGCTGGTTCACAATTTCTTGTATAAAATTGTTTTAAGTATCTAAAGACTACTAACATATTAATCTTTTCTTATTCATTCATCATTTCATAAGGTTGCATATTCCCAGGTCTTTCCATCTTTGTAACTTTTAGTTTCTAACCTCTCCATTATCTTTGTCACTCTTTCCTAATCTGCTCTATTTTTGAATACTTGTCAGGGACTGAAGATCCAAACTAGGTATATTACAAATTGATAATAAACTGTTAATTAGTATTTTTGTAGTAAACTTTTAAATTTAGGTATATATTTATTTAATTGACATGTCATCCAACTCACATTAAATTAGCTTGCTTACATCAGCTTGTCATATAATACTTTATCAAATGCTTTGCTGAATTAAGATATGTGAGAGCTCAGAATACATACAATCTTTTAAACAAGTTACATTATTAAAAATGAAATAAGATCAATCTGACAAGATTTGTTCTGGATAATTCCATGCTGACATCTAGTCATTATTTCTAAATATCCTGGTTTTTATGATGTTTACAGATTAATCTCAGTACTGAAACAAAATGGCCACAGAGAACATTAAAATGAAGGTGTGAAGAAGAAAAGGAAAAAGAAATAATAGCTAATAATTGGAATTAGTGAAATTAATAAAAGCTTTATAACAAAAAAATAAAAAGGAAAAAGTGAAAGAAAGGGTGGAACATGGAAATAGAACTGAAAGCACCACCTAAAGGTACAGGAAAAATTCCAGTGACTTTTTGAAAAGTATTTGGTCTTTCTAAAACTTTAAAATTGGAACTTGGAATTTAAAAGAAAATAATAAAATGAAATAATAAAATAAAAACCCTGAAAAGTGAAATATTAGAATATTATAAGTGGAAAGATATTTGAAGAAATTGCTTTTAAATTACTTGGGGTTAGAGTAACTCAGCCTTCAGCCAGTCAGTCTTTAAAAATAATCAAATTAAAAGGAAAAAAATGCAATATTTGAAATATGCAAGCCAAGGGGTGCTTAAAAATAAACAGAAAGCTGACAGGAAAGATGGAGACCAGGACACTCCGACCGTTTCTACCAGGAATTGCAACCTCCAGGATTCCTCTTCTCAGAAGTATCCACAGTCGTCTGAAAGTCATCTTGGGTTGTTCCTAACTGCTTCCATTCAATATAGGGAGCCGGCTACCAAGGAACCCACTTTGGCAGCAAAATCAGTTTTTGCAAATCTCCTCCACCACTCAGCATGCCAGTTTGGAGAGAAGTTCATCTTAAGGCTCTTTTTTGAAGATTATCTGGCACTTCATCAATTCTCCTGGTAATAAGTAATATATAAATAAATATTTATTTATTTATTAATCAAATTTACATAGCCATCCTCCAAAAAGAGGATTCTCAACAAGCATACAGCAATAAATTAAACAACTGGCTCTCAACCATGGAAGCCTTTACATACCCAAATCTGCTAAAGTTTAAAGAAATTGTGATATATAAAGATATTTTGGACACGAAAGGAAATTAAAATCTAAGCAAGAGCTTGAAGACCAGGGCATTATATTATCATGGTGGCAGGGATGGGATGCTATCGGTTCGGCCCAGTTCTATAGAACCTATAGCTGACACTGAATCAGTTCAGTCTTTGGCCTACCCACCTGCATGGACTCTAGGCTGTTCTTTATTCCCTGCTTTTCCTTTCTTAGCTGCTTTGTGTGGCATAGCTGAGGTTGAAAAAGCAGGAAACAAGAGGATTTTCAAACATTATGTACCTGAGCGCAGCGCTTGTCAGCTGTCCAGGTGGCACAGCTGATGTTTCTGGCAAATGCTGCACACATGATTGTCCCTAGTTTGGAGAACTGGCAAATTGCTCCAACTGGCTGGCCCCACCCCTCCCTGCCCACTAATTCTTTACCTGGCATGTGAGCTATCCAACTTGCCTGGTTTAGTAAGTTGCAATTTTCCTCCTCCCCCCCCCAACCATTAGCTATTCTGTTCTGCCAGGAGATTTAGATTAGCTAGAAAGCAGGAAATCCTTGGATTTCTTGCTTTCTAGCTAATCTAAAAGCAGAGCAGAACCTTCCTTAGGAAAGCTTTTCAGTGCAGACTCAGGTAGTCAATTGCAGATAGATCTCTAAGTTAATCTGTGATTCTGTGAGCAATTCAATCTGCCTGCCTGCTTTGCCTGCTTTTGGGTAAAAGTTGCTCTTTTTTAAATAAAAAAAATCAATATTTACATAAATATTTATAATATTTACATATAAGTCATGCCCACTCAGTCACATGCCCACCAAGCCATACCCATAAATTAGACCACACCCACAGGACCGGTTGTTAAGAAATTTGAATCCCACCCCTGCATTGTGGCCTCAATTGCAAATACAATCGAGATATAATAAAGACATGAAAAGGTATGGCTTTTATAAAGGACAAACAGTCTTTGATTAGATATTGTTGAACTCTGATAAAAAAATAATTTAAAAAATATATAATTTTTTGCTAAACTGGAAAATGGAGGACAATCAAGTAAAAGATAAGTGGGTAAAAACTTTGGTTATAATATAGAATTAGAGAAATAGCAAAACCTATGGGGATGGATCTATAAATTGACAATAGCAACTTCTTATAAAGAAAATTTGTATGAAATGTTTTATAGATGGCATTTACCACCTGCTAGGTTAGCTAAAATGTTTAAAAATATGTCTAGCAAATGTTGGAAATGTAACCAAAAAACAGGCACATATTATCGTATGTGGTGGACTTGTGTTAAAACAAAAAAGAATTGGACGTAACTGGTTAGGAAAGATGATAGGAAAATACATAGATTTTAAACCTGAACTTTCATCTCATGGATTTCGAGCCAGTTCGAGTAGGCATCCACTGTTAATAAAAATGTGTGTCCATTCGTAGGTCCCGCAAAGTCCAGATGAATACGGGACCATGGTCCCCTGGGTGTTTCCCATTCTGTTGGGGTTGCTTTCAGTGGGGCATTGCTGACTTCCTGGCATTTGGAACAAGTCTTTACCCAGGCTTCGATCTGCTTGTCTATGCCCGGCCACCACACATAGCTTCGTGCGAGTGCTTTCATGCGCACGATACCGGGGTGGCCATCATGCAAGGTTCTCAGTACCGCTCGCTGTAACCGCTCTGGGACAACGACTCTATCACCCCAAATGATTCAGCCTTTCTGGGAAAACAGTTCCGTCTGTCGACTTTTGAAGGGAATGTAGTTGTCAGGGATTTGGTCCAATGGCCATCCACACTCTACCCAGCTGAGGACACATGCTAAAACGGGATCACGTTTAGTTTCAATCGCGATATCGCAAGCTGTCAGCGGCGGTTTTTGGAGTGTCTCGATCTGCAGTGTTGTGACAGTGGGATCAATAGGGTCGTCTACGGTTTCTGGAAGTGGTGCATGGCTCAATGCGTCAGCGTGGGGAATGGCTTTCCCCGGGTGGTGTTGCAACTTATAATTATAGGCAGCCAAGAATTCTGACCAACGGGAGAATTCTATTCGATATATTATCTCATTCTGGGAGATAATATATAAAGGGGTTGGTTTATCTCCCGCTATTATTCCCAGTAAGGGTTTGTGGTCAGTTATTATCGTGAAAGCTCGCCCATAAATATATTCATGAAATCGTTTAACAGAAGATACAATAGCAAGAGCTTCCTTATCGATTTGACTGTAATTGCATTCTGCTTTTGATAGCGTTTTTGAAAAATAGGCAATAGGGGCTTCACTTCCGTTTGGTAAGATGTGGCTCAAAATGGCGCCCACTCCGAAGGGTGATGCATCATAAGTAACCATTAAAGGCAGTCTCATTATACTGCATCAAAACAGCGTCGGAAGTCAATAAGTTTTTTACTTGTCGAAACGCCTGTTCCTCTCGGTGCCCCCAAACCCAGGTTGCTTTTTTGTCTAACAAACGATGTAGGGGTTCGGATACAGTTGCCTTGTGAGGCAGGAAGATGTTATAAAAATTGATAAGGCCTCGGAAAGCTTGGAGATCCTAGGGTTTGGGGGCATTTTTGATTTTTGATTGCCCTAAGTTTGCTATCAGTGGGGTGAATGTCCTGTTTATCTATTAAATATCCTAAAAATTCTACTCGATCAGTACATAGTTGACACTTGTTTTTCTTAACTTTGAGACCCGAGTCTTTAAATCTCTGAAGAACCAACCCCAGGCACTCCCTTAGTATTTCTTGAGTCGGAGCAGCAATTAAAACATCATCAAAATAGGGGACAACACCTTTTATCCCTTGTAATAGTCTTTCCATCAAACTTTGAAAGATTCTCGGGGCCACACTTACTCCAAATTGGAGTCGGTTACATTTAAACACACCTCGGTGCGTTACGATTGTTTGGGCCTCTGCCGTTTTCCTGTCTCCAGGTAGTTGTTGGTATGCTTGGGCTATCTAGTTTGCGAAGACTTTTCCGCCCCCCAGGGAATGGAGAAGGTGTTGCACCACCGGTACCAGGTAAGCGTTTTGCTGCAGGGCGTGATTCAGGGTGGCTCGGTAGTCCCCACAAATTCTTATCAATCCATCCGGCTTGATGGGTGTTATGATTGGGGTTTCCCAGGGAGAGTGATCGGTTGGTTCTAACACACCCTGAGCTATTAATTTATCAAGTTGCTCGTCAATCTTTGGTTTAAGGGCAAATGGAACTTGACGAGACTTAAGGCGGATGGGAGCTATTTCGGGATTGAGGTTAAATGATATCAAGGTCCCCTTGTACTCACCTAATTTTTCTGCAAAGATGTCCTGGAATTCGTGGACGAGGTCTTCTTCCCAGTCGCTGCTGCAGGTTCGGTGAATGCCGGCTACTTCAATTCCGAGTGGAGCGAACCATTGGAGGCCTAACAAACTAGGCCGATCCCTGTCGATTACAGTCAGGGGTAGGAATGTTGTACGGTTCTTAAACGATACCCGGACTCGGCTGGATCCAACGACCGGGATTCGATTTCCTTGATAGTCCTTGAGTATGAGTCTTTGGAATCTGAGGTCTTGCCGCCTGATAGTAGGGATGAGCTGCTTGAGGGTCTTCCAGGAAACCATCGAGAGGGACAATCCTGAATCGACTTCCATCAGGCAGAGCTGGTTTTCGATGGCCACTTTCATTCGGATCTTTTTGGCATCAAGAGATGAGGCATGACCAATCGTAATAGTTTAGTGTGCCTCTTCTTGCTTCGTTGAGTGGTTTAGGGGTTTGTTTCTGTAGGAGTGGTTGTTCCATTGGTGGTTCAAGGGTTCTCGCTTTGCAGGACAGCTTCCTGCAGATTGGCGATAGTTAGCCCCCCTCGGGGTTTGGCTGGGTCCTTGTTTGCTTCTATAGACCCGTCCGATGTGGCCTCTTTTCCCGCACAGATGGCAGAGCATGTCGAGGAATTTGCAGTCTGACCAGGGGTGGTTTGCCCCACAACCAGTGCATTGATACTGTGATTCCTGGCGTTGGTCTCATTCAGACCGGAGCTGGTTGACCTCTTCTTCATTGCTTTCCGATGATGATTTGAGGTCCTCATGGTGGGCTGTCGTTGCCGGTTCTTCTAAGTGAGGTGAAACTTTGCTGGTGAGTTGGCGAAGTGGAGCGTGGGTGCGGCGCATTCGGGCAGCCGACTTCCTGGTTGCTTCTGCTGCAGTAGCATCAGCGATGGCATCTGTAAGGCTAATGTCGCCTTTCGCCATCAGCTTACTCTGCACGCCTGGTGAATCTAATCCCAGAACTATTTGGTCTCTTAGGGCTTCTTCAAGGTCGGCAAACCTGCATAGGCCTCCTAGATTCCGGAGATCCGCTATGAAATCTGCAGCGCTTTCACCTTTCCGCTGATCTCTCTGGTAAAATTAATGCCTTCTCATGAGCGTTGGTATGGTCGGTGCATAGTGGGCCCTTAGCAGGGGTTCGAGGACGTCCCAGTCCATGGACTTCACTTCTGCCGGTTTCGCTAGTACCTTGGCCATCTTGAATATGGTCAGCCTGCAATGAGTTAGGAATACCGCCCGTTTCTTTCCGGTAGTGGCATCCTTCAAATTGTTGGTTTCCAGAAACATCTGGAAATGATCCATATATGATTCCCAGTCTTCTTGTGCCGGGTCGAGTGGAGCGGGTGGTATGATGCTGCCAGACATGGTTCCGCCATTGGTGCATTTCAGCCACGTGCTCTGTTATCACTCTGTAGTGTTCAATCAGCTCTGACATCTCCACATCCCATCCTCGTCGCCAGTGTTATGTTCTGTGCGTGGCGCAAGAAGCGGAGACAAGTCGATGAACAGTGAACTTCAACTCTTTATTTAACATGGTGCAACAGCTCTCTGAGCGGCCTCAACACCCCCCTTTATATAGGCAAGCTCTTGGGTATTTAGCCAATGAAAACACAGGAACGCTAGCTCTTTTCAGCCAATGAGAAGGGCTCGTTAATAGCCAATCAGATTCTCCTGAATGGACCAATCCAATATCGCTATTATCGGCCAATCAGAAGTGCAGGGCCAGAACCCTGCACTTTGCTATAAGGTTTCAACAAACTTTATTCAAGCACTTTTATTCATTCACAACAACACTGATTCTTTCCTTTTCCTTTCATTTTGCAAGTAACTAAAGAAGCCCCTTTGTTATTCTTGCTGTTCTTTGCTAACCTCAGCTTATCCTGAAGTTTTACTTTGCCATCCCAAATCTGAAATTCTTGGTTATCTGTCTATTCTTTTCCTTTGAACTTTGTTACCATTCCATTTTTTTTTTTTTTTTGGTATCTGAGTGGAAAGAGACAAGCTGAGACTAAATTATCATTATCATGAGATTTACAGCCAACCTTTATTTTGAATTCCAGTGAGAAGCAAATGCTTTTTCTCCAAAAAACCTTCTGTCATTTTTCTGTTCCAGAGGTAACTATAGACAAAGAGAGAAAGAGAGGGGGGGGGGGGACTAAGGGACTAAGAAAAGGGCAGGTCCATGAATTGTGAGGTTGATTTTAATCTATAAAGCCTTTTACAGTGTGGAATCTGGTTGTTTATAGCAACACCTCTTAGATAGAACTGTTGTAATCCCAACTGTGCAAATTGACATAGTATATACAGCATATATTTCTGGTATGTGCTTCAACCTTGGGAAACATCTTAACCTGATAAATATAGATAAGAAAGGCAGTCAAAATATTGTTTTTCTTCTAAGCTTTTAATGAGTAATTTTATTGGTTTCATGAACAATTTTGAAAATAGAATGCTTCTTTTCTGCTGTTACTGGGATCAAGTTTTTCTTTTTCATAGTTATGCTATTAAATACCTCTAAAAATAAAATAGAATAGAATCCAAAGTAGTCAACAACTTGTCATTGTCACACACTCGCATAATCTCTTGTCCTCTAGTGTTCCATAAAAAATATTGCATGCCTAAAGATAATTTCACAAAAGGTCCATTTACCATCACGAGGAAATAAACTAAGACACTACTTAACTAACAACTTCAGGGAACTGAGTCAAACTCCAGTCTAATTTAAAATAAAACAAAGCTTGTATTATGAAAGACTATTTCTCTTTTAAAAGTCTATGGTGACAATGATGCTATAGTTGTCAAAACATATGCTTGGATCACTTTTATTTTAACTTAATTTCTGATAAGGAACAGAATTAATCTGCAGGGATTGGAGACGTATTTAATAAAACAGAGAACAATAAATTGCATTGCTCTTATTAGAATTGTACTAAGTAACAAATAGATATTAAAACACTTCACTTATTCAATTTTCAAAGTAATGATAAATCCCATTGCTGGCCAGAATGATCTGCCGCAGCAAACACAATCCAAAGCATTCAAACATAATCTGAAGAAACCATTTAAGTCAAAAGTAGACCTTATATTCCAGTGATGGGATTCAATTTTTTTTACTACTGGTTCTGTGGGCATGGCTTGGTGGGCGTGGCAGGGGAAGGATACTGTAAAATCCCATTCCTTCCCCACCCCACTAACCTGCTTTCCAGCTCCGTTCTCCTGTGCAGGGCAACAAAAGAAGACCGAGCCAATCAGCTGGGATTTGGGAGGCAGAGAATAGATGGGGGTGGGGCCACTGAGGGGTGATATTTGCCAATTCTCTGAACTACTCAAAATTTCCACTACCAGTTTATTTATTTATTTATTTTATTTGGTTTGTCAATTGCTTACAAGACAATAGGTATAAGTAAAAACATAGTTATAAATACATGGATAGAAAAATAAAAATACATAGTAAGTGTTGTGTATGCAATATAATTAATAAAGTGTGAGCTTGGAGTAAGTGCAGGGTTCTGGCCCTGCACTTCTGATTTGCTGTTAAGCGGCCGGACCGGATTGGCCCGTTCCGGGGAATCCAATTGGCCCTTAACAGAGAGTTCTTATTGGTTATAAAAGCTAGCGTTCCTAGCTTGTTATTGGTTAAAAGTTACAAGGGTTGCCGATATAAGGCGGGTTTTACTGATGTTAAATGAGCAAATCACGATGTAAATAAAGAGCTGAAGTTCACCGTTCAGAAACTTGTCTCCATTCTTTCTCGCCCATGCTCAAACTTAGCAGTAAGAAAAATAAAACAAACAATAGGACAGGGATGGTAGGCACGTTGGTGCACTTATGCACGCTCCCTACAGACCTCTTAGGAAAGGGTGAGGTCAATAGTAGAAAGTCTAAGGTTAAAGTTTTTGGGGTTTGGGAAAGAAACCACAGAGTCAGGTAGAGTATTCCAGACATTGACCAGTCTGTTGCTGACGTTGTATTTCCTACAATCAAGTTTGGTGCAATTAAACCTTGAGTTTGTATCTATTGTTTGCTCTTGCATTGTTATGGTTGAAGCTGAAGAATTCATTGATAGGTAAGACATTGAAATGTATGATTTTATATACTATACTTAGATGGAACCAAAGACGTCATAGTTCTAGGTTTTCTAGGTCTAGAATTTCAAGTCTGGTGGCATAAGATATTCTGCAATGAGTAGAGGAGTGGAGAACTCTTCTTGTGAAATATTTCTGGACTTTCTCAACTGTGTTAATATCAGATACGTAATGTGGGTTCCAGACTGATGAACTGTATTCAAGTATTGGTCTAGCAAATGTTTTGTATGTTCTAGTTAGTAATGTAATATTATCAGAGAAAAAGCTACATAAGATTAGGTTAACAACTCTTAACTCCTTTTTGGCTATGTTGTGTAGTCCATATGTTTTTGCAGTGTAAGTGTTGCAGATTGCAGGATAGTTTTTTTCTGAAACCAAATTGGTTATTAGAGAGTAGGTGGAGGATAATGGAGGATAATGGATTGGTCATTATCCTCTCTAAGTGGCGGATAATGGATTGGTTAATAATTGATTTAATTCCATGACTTTACGGGTGACGCAGCATAAAGAGATTGGTCTGTAATTTTCAACTAAGCTGGGATGTCCCTTTTTGAAGATGGGGATGACCATGACTTGTGACCATAGTTTTGGCAAGGAGCTGGTCCTGAAAGATTTTTCAAAGATTATGCTTAGAGGTTCGGCTAAGGCAGTGGATAGCTTTTTAAAGAAATAGGCACATATTCTGTCTGGTCAACAGATAGAAATGATTTTAGATTATATAGTGCTTTTTCAACAATGTTTTCTGTAAAATCGATATGTATTAGATCATTGTAGTTGTCTGTGGTTTGACTAGGAAATACTGGGCATGATCCATTGCTGTTTACAAAAACTGAGCCAAAGAATGTGTTAAAGAGGTTGGCTTTAATAGTGTCGTCACTGCAGTCTTTACCATTAGGTCCTTTCAGGGATGGGATGGACCTTGAATCTTTTAATTTCATGTTTACAAAATTGTATAAAGCGTGGGTGGAATTGGTGCATAGAAGGTTTTCTTCTTGTTTAACGTGATAACTGGTGCATTTAGTCTTTATCTGCTGGCATAAATTTTTGTATCAGCTTTTGAAGTTGCCAACGTGACCAGCTTTGTTTTTCCACTAAAGTGATCTCTTTTTGGTTTGAAGCTTCCTTTTTGTTATAGATAATCTGTTTTTTCTGGTTTTTGGAGTTGTTATTGGTACATATAGTTTGATGACTTTTTTGACTTCAAGTAAAAATATGTTGTAATAGTCTTCAACAGTATTGATCCAATGAATAGAAATTTCCAATCAAGAGATGACATATCATTGTCTATAAGATCATAGTTGCCTTTTTTGAAGTTATAATTGGGGATCTCTACCAGTTCTCCAGAACTGGTCAGAACCTGCTGAATACCACTTCTGTTACATTCCATAGGATTTATTCTTAAGTGAGCATTGCAGTCTGAAATTCTTCACTTGCATTGAGACATAACAGTATACTATAGTAGTATGATATAAGCTTTCTTGGAAAGAGGAAAGAGATAGTGCCACTGGGAATAGTGGTTCACCATTAGGATAATAAAATCATATAACTGTATACCATTATTGTATAGTGAAAGGGAAATTCAGGCAAAAGAAATATGTGTTTCATAAAGTAAAGCCAAAAGACCAAATAAAGCAAGATGTAACACTATTGTGTACCTATTAACTACAGAGGATTATGATGATTCTACCCTTATCTATTCTTGCCAATTTTTTATACTATTGTGCTTTATATCAGCAGTTCCCAACCTTTCCCGCTCTATAGACTAGGAGCAATGGTGGTAGTAAGGAGGGGGAGAGGGAATGATTTTCCACACATGCCTGTTGCTTGTGCAAACAGTGCACACTCTCCCAACAGTTGTGGGGCCTGGTTCTCAATGGGCCATGGACCAGTAGGATTGGGGACCCTTGTTTTACATTTTTTTATAGTGTGAAATCTTCCTGCATCATACATCTTATGCATGTAGAGTTGATCGTAGATGAGCCATATATCAGTAATGGGATTTTATTAATGATTAAAAACTTATGGCAAGCAGAATTTGTTCCTATTACTGATATTAAATAAAACATTCCAAAGAAGTTCAAATATTCATGTTGGCACTCAAAAATCTATCAAATGTACTTTAAGGCATCCACATTATATTTTAAATGTGATTTATGTGAGGTCAAAGGAATGGTGCAGAGTAAAGTAGGACAAATTGAGTTAACAGAAACTACCTTGTAAGGATGTATGTCTATGAAATATCAGGAGAAACTTTATGGATCCCTATCTGGTGGACTCTTGTCAATGTCAGTACAGCATCACAGCAGTGAGATTACAGTGCTTTCAATAAAGTGAGCCAAATATGAGCAAATACTCTCTTGTTAATAATACAACATGGAATATTTCCTCACAGACTTAGAGCAGTTTTAAATCTTTAGTACCAGTACATACAAATTTTTTACACTTTCTTCAGTTTTTTAGAATACATCGTGCTGTACATGATTAATTATAATGACACCATATCCTTGGTTTCTCTATAGTGGTTGTATCTATCGACTAGCTACTGGACTACATGAAACAGCATCAAGAAAATTTATGCACTTCCTGTAAAATGAAGTGTTACTATGGCAGCAAACAGTTGAGTCTATAGGAGCTCCTTTCTGGTATTCATGAATCCAGTTTGTATTCATAGCATGCAATAATGAGTGAGAAATATTACTGTATTGTGTATACTTAAATCACTTCTGCTTCTACAGTGTGACAAGCAAGAATTATTTTCCAACACAGAGATAATTTTCCTACCCATTATAATTTGCTTTGCTTAAGCCACGATGAAACTTTTTCCCATGAAAGAGACTGATTTACTGAATTACTAGTGTCACTGAGATTTATTAGGAAAGACTTCCATATCAGGCTACAGTTTCTCTTTTACATGGATCCAGGGAACTGTTGGCATTATAGTGTGGTGTGTGTCTACAGCACTTTTTAAACCTCTTTCTATAGGGATGTTCTCTTTATAGGTAGAACCACAAGGCGGGAGTCATATTTTAATTGGTACCATTTTACACTACAAGCAGAGGCAAGGTCAGATATAATGTCATAAATAACATTTTCAAAACATAGAAAATGTACAGCAAAAAAAAAAAGGACCATCAAAGGACAGACGGACATATAAACACAGACTTTCTACTTGCAGGCAATCTCTAATATGAAGAAACACTCCCAAATCAGAATCACTGGATAGAGATGAGCCGCTATTTAAAAATGAATAAATGAATGAATAAGTAACAAAATACTATTGTCAATCTACTGTCAGAAGCTCTAGAGTCCTCTTCTAACTCAACAAGTGAGCTCCATTTTCACAGGGGTTGCCAGGATGGCTCTCATATCAAAGGAACCAGGGGGGAGGAGTGTGACAAGTCTGAAAGGCACAATTTCAGTGAAATTAGTTTTTATCTGTGTATTGCAATAATTCATTTTAATGACATGTTCTTTGGGAATGATTGGAGAGATTGCAGTAGATAAATATACCCAAATGTATTAGACTTAGATAAAATGATATGATATAAAGAACTATTAGATACCCAAGGGAAGTTAAAAACAAACCAAGAGTTAAAATAATAAGGAATAGATATAGATTGGTGGCCATATCTGCAGATTCAGGCAAGATATTAAAAGGATCTAGAAAAATATGGCTTTTGCAAGGAACAAAAGGAACTTGACAAAATAATACAGGGGCGGAGGAGAAAATGATAACAAAAGCATATAACTATTTTCTGAGATTTAAAATGGAAGAAGAAATGGTGAAAGAAACCATGATAGCCTGTGCAGAGAACTTTGGCTATAATGAATAAGAACATTGGGAAAAACTATAGGCAAAAACTATAAATTAACAATGTCAGCAACTTACAAAGAAAATTTGTACAAAATGTTTTATTGTTGGCATTTACCACAAACTAGATTGGTGAAAATGTTTCCAAATAGATCTGCAAAATATTGGAAATGTAAACATAACCAAGACACATTTTTTCATATGTGGTGGTCATGTCCGGAAGCTAGGAAGTACTGGACCAAAATAAGAAAATGACTAGAAAAAATCACACATCAACGAATTGAGTTAAAACCTAAACTATTTCTACTAGGGATAATAAGAGGAAACTACAATAAGAAAATTCAATATATTATATTGCACATAATGACTGCAGCCAGAATTGCATATGCACAAAACTGGAAACAGGACAGCACGCTCTCTGAGGGAATGGTGATTAAAAAGGTGTTAGATTGTGTGGAGATGGACAGGCTAGCATTAGAATTAAAAGAAAGAGGGGAAACTGAATATTTTTTTGGTCCGGGGCACATGGCATATAAATGGTTAGAAAATAGAAGTAAAGTTTAAACATAAAGGTAATTTAAGAGGTATATTAAACTTAATGCAAGGTATATAGTAAAAGGAAGAAAAAAGAAAGTAATTGATATGTATAGATGAGTATTATGGATGCTGGAGTGCTGCAAAAAGTGTAAAAGTGATATAAAATAATGAAATATGTACAATAAAAATATTTAACAACAAGTAAGGTCCATTTTCATAGGAGTTGTCAGGATGGTTCTCATATCAAAGGAACCACAGGGGAAAAAGGAAATCTGAAAGGCACAATTTCAGTGAAAATAGATTTTATCTGTGGATTGCTATAGTTCATTTTAATGACATGTTATTCAGGAATGATTGGAGAGATTACAGTATTTATTTATTTATTTGATTTGTCAATCCCTTATAAGATAATAGGTATAAATATAAACATGAGTAAGAATACAGGAAATAAGGAGGGAAGAAGGCGGAGCCTCCTCGCTGATGGACAGTAGATCGCAACTCTCTGCAACTATGGTTCGTGCTCTTTTGTTGGAGAGCCCCAATTATCCTGATTAGGGGCTGAAACTGCCTTGAAGGGGCAGCGGAGTAAGAGGAAGCAGCAAGCCTGTCTGTGGGGAGCCGCATCTCCCCCCCTCCTGGGCTTGGCTTTCTTTCCTCCCGAAGACGACTGCAGCAATGGTCTAAAATGGCCATTCCGAAGAGGATGACTCAGCTTGACTAAGATTTGTGCAGGAGGGAAGAAAGAGGTGGATAACATCTGAACCGGGACAACTGGGCAGTATAACCAAATAAAAGTACCCCGGGATTAAGGTAATATGGAATTTTTAAGAAAAGAAAAGTGAGCTGTGAAATTACAAAGAGACAGAGAAAAAAAAAAGGAAAATATTTTTGGCAGCTAAATGGGGCTTCGAACCGGGAAAGGAAGAAGCTGGAATTAAAGATTTAATGAAATTGGACTAAAATAATTTGGGAATAATCAAGTATAAAATTAAAGCTGGACTTAATATTGCCAAAGAATAATAATAATAAAGTTTATAAATTGGAGACTGGATTGTCTTGGAATATTGAGGTTCGAAAAACCTTAAATAAAAATATAGGGGGGAAAAAGTGAAGACTTCGTATAATGGAGAGTGTCACCTTTTGATAAAAATTTAGTTCAAATAAAAAGGAAAGCATTTTGTTTTTGAATGAACTGGTATAAAATTACAAAAATATTGAAACAAAGTAAGAATTTTAGAAAGTGAAAGCAAAACCAGAATAAAGGAAAAAGCAAGGAAGGAAAGATTGTTTGTGGGACTGACTGATGTTTTTGGTATGAACCTTGAACTGGAATAGCTAAGAACTTTAAAAAATTGAAAGAAGAAAGAAGGAAAGTAAAAGTTTTTTTTTTTTTTTTTTTGTGGACTTTGAGGATTATAAAATATAAGAACGATGATATCGCTTTGGGACTTAAAAATGGAACTTAAAAATATGAGAGAATTACTACAGGAAAGAGGCGAATCACTTTGCTCTGTGTTAGAAAAAATGGAAATGGCGATTGAAGAACAAGAAGAAAGATTCTCAGAAGAGCAGGAATTGACTCAAGGAGAAGACATTTTGAATGGACAATTAACACAAAGAACATTACAAAGAAGTGGGGAAAGAAGGAAGGTTAAAAAGTTGAATTTTAAGAAAGCAATTAAAAGAGGGAATAATTGTGAAGTTAGAAAAGGCAGGAAGATTCAGCAGAAAAGGGAAAGGGAAGATATTAAGAAGGAGATAAATTGGAATGAGAAAAGTCATGGGGAAAAAAGAGGGAGGAGAAACAGTAAGACTAGTAAAATGCTGAAAGGAAATTGTTTCTTTACAATTAAAAGAAGGAATACTTGTGAAATCAGGAAATGTAGAAAGAATGAGAAAAGACATGGGGAAAAGAGCGGGAGGAGACTCGGATTCGCTTCCTGGACAATGCACCGGAGAAGCTGTAAGAAACAGGCATGTGACAGAAAGAACCACAGAACTAGTAAAATGTTGAAAAGAAATTGCCTTTTCAGAGATAATGGTTGATGAATTAAAAGGGGGATTCTGCAGGGTGACAAGGGGTAATAAGAATATTTCTGCAATTAAAAATATTTAGAAAATAGGGTAATATAGATATTGATAACTCTTATTAAAGGGGGGGAAATATGCTGTGGAATCCAATTGAAAAGATGTAATGACTAATGGTTTATTGGGAGTTAAGATGAGGGAACAAAGGTATATTCTAATCAGTAAGGTGTCACACTCAAAATAGTAAAAGAGGGGAAACTTATACTTGTTCTTTTTTCTTTTTGTGTGGGTGTGTTAAGATCTGTATCAATTTAGAACTTATTAAATGTGTGTAATTGAAAGGGAATGTGAGAGACTAAAGAACCAGCTAAATTAATAAGTTTAATATAGATTATTAAAAACAAGGAGAGACATTGGTAACTTCATTATTACCACTATTAGGCAAATATATACTGTTTATTTGTATTTTTAAAATAATTATTAAGGATTATATTTGAAATAATTGAAATGAAATTAAATGTTTAGATTGGGATTAATGAAAGAATTTAGAATTAAACCTTATTAGTATTTATTAGGTAAATACATATTGTTTATGTTTAAAAACAAATACTAAAGGATTAATTTGAAATAATTGAAATGAAACAAAATTGATTGAAATTAAGGAAAGAGGCTAGAAGTAATGTGTTTGTTTCTCTCCCTACTGAAAATTTGGAATGGAAAAGGTAATAATAGAATTAAGTATGCATATATCATTGTATAATTTCTGTCATATTTGTATGTAAAGATGATGACCCAGAAATATGTTGTCCACCAAAAAGAGATTTTTGTTTTTAATGTGAAAACTGAATAAAGTTTGTTTAAAAAAAAAAAAGAAGAAGTGTACCTATATTCAGAGCTATGAAGCAAGTGTAAACATTTTTTGCTGTAAAATCATTTATGTTTGCTAGCTTTTAATTAATGAATTAAAATAAAACAATTTACTTTAGATAATGGCCACCCAAGAACATTTTTTTCTTCTGTGATATACAACATTATATATTGCCATGGAAGTGTGAATTCTCCATTGGATATTGGGCATCTCCCTTCTTGACCACAAATTATATACCATTCAACAGCATTTTGGTGTGGCACCAATTACAAAGAAGATGAGAGAAGGCGAGCTCCGCTGGTATTGACATGTACAGAGAATAGCACTTTCCACCGTTGTTAAAACTGCTTACCAATTAGAAATTAATGGCCGGCGACCCCACGGGCATCCAAAACAGAGATGGCAAGACACCATCAACAAAGATATGCAAGCCCGGTCCTGAAGATGCAGCTGATCGCGCAAAATGGCATTCAATGAATGAAATCCAAAAAGTGGATCCTGCACTTGGGGAAATATGTTAGGAAGAAGATATACAATATTGTATTTTTGTTTAATTTTAAGAATTTCTGCATTTTAGAGTGGATTGGAATATTAAATATTATATGATTATAATTTAAATTAATGTAGCCAATATTTTGCAAACTGGAATTCATTTTTTTCTCTTTTCTTACATGCACAACTAATCTGAACCTGAGAGTTAAATCTAAGGCACATCGTATAGGGCAAGGATAGGTGATTTTTTAATGCATGGTATCCAGCAGGATCTTTATCAGGCTTTGCTTTATTTTCCTCAATTGGATTTTTACCAATATATTTAATAGCAAATTATTAAACTATAAGGCAGTGGTTCCCAATCTTTCTGGGTCGATGGACTGGCAGAAGCCATGATGGTGGTGGTGGTGGAACTGGGGGAATTGAGGTGATGGTTTTGTGTGCGTGCACCTCTTTCAGAAATACAGCTTTGCATGCATGTTTGCAGATATGCTCATTCATCATTTCGTAGCCTGATTCAAAATGGGTTATAACCTGACACTGAGCCATGGTTGGGATCCTCTGTTATAATGAAAAATGTTGAGAATCTACAATATGTTACACTATAGCAGTAGTGGAATTCAATTGTTTTTACTACTGGTTCTGTGGGCGTGGCTTGGTGGGCGTGGTAGTAAGGATACTGTAAAATGTCCAGTCAGAGGTGGTATTTGCTGGTTCTCAGAACTACTCAAAATTTCTGCTACTGGTTCTCCAGAACTGGTCAGAACCTACTGAATACCACCTCTGCACTATAGTATTGCAATTGTACAAGGGAACTGTTAGCTTCTGTTGGAACTTGTAGAAACTTCAACAATAAACTACTTTACTCACGGTTTGTTGAGAAATAATGTATTTATTACAATCTGTTTCTTCCAACCGAGCAACAATTGATGAATCCATATTAAGCCAGTGCTAAACGCAGCTAACCTGCCAACACTAATCACACCCGCCACATTCCTCCCACACATCCAATTACTTCCCCCCTCAGTCCATTTCATATTCATCTATTGTGCAAATACACAGCAAAACCAAGACAAAGCTCTGATCATCTTAAAAATTAAAAAAAGAAACCCCGATAGCTGTTCTTCATCAGCTGGTTTGTTCCATTGAGCTGTGCTGAGCCGCTCTGTAAAGGAGTGGCAACCCCCCCACCAGTTCCTGCCCATATGGGATATCAGTTCCATGGACATCTAGCAAGTTTGGCAACAACAGGAGCAGCAGACCCCATCTTTTCCAGGTTAACGTGTCGGCTTCCCATCACAGAACTGGTCGGCAGGACCTTTGAAGCCTGACATGTGGCCCGCTCTACCATGGTTCTTTCTGTAACAGAGAGACTAACATTATTATCACATATACATTTGATTTCATCCCTCCCACCTGCTACCACTCACTCTACCCAATTACTTTGTTTATAATTGACATAACAACGGAGGAACTGTTCAATAGAGGTGTTAGTTCTTTCAACTGCCCCATTAGTGGCTGGATGATAAATTGTACTTAATCCTTGTGTAGATCCAATCAGACGTATAAACTCTTGCCACAATTTTGATGTGAAAATTTAATGCCTTTTTGGCTATGTAGTTACAGTGGGCTCTAGCACTTAGGTCATTTGAGATGAGTACTCCAAGATCCTTGACAGAGTTTGGATCATCAACAAGGTCTTGACTATTCAGCCTGTATTTTATTTTCTGATTTTTTTTTGCCAATATGTAGGACAGAGCATTTATTTGTTGAGATTTGAAGTTGCCATTTGTTTGACCATTCTGATACAAAGTCAAGATCTTTTTGAAGGGTAGCAATATTGTCTGTGGTGTTGAATATCTTTACATCATCAGCAAAGAGAATGCAGTTGCTCTTAATATGATCACAGAGGTCATTTATGTAGAGTATGAAAAGAGTTTGTCCTAGAACACTGCCTTGGGGGACACCACTGTTGACAGGTACAGAATTTGATAGGATGTTCCCAATTTTGACCATTTGTTGTCTGTTTGACAGGAATGCTTCTGTCTAGTTATGCAGGTGTCCAGAGATACTGTAAGATTTTAGTTTTAGGAGTAGTTTGTCGTGTACAACTGAATCAAAGGCTTTACAGAAGTCTATGTAGATTGTGGCTATTGCTTTGCCCTGATTGAGTTATGTAGTCCATATGTTTTTGCAGTGTAAGAGTTGCAGATTACATGATAGTTTTTTTCCTGAAACCAAATTGTTTATTAGAGAGTAGGTTGTTTGTCTCTAAGTGGAGGATAACGGATAGGTTAATAATTGATTCCATGACTTTACTGGTGACGCAGCATAAGGAGATTGGTCTGTAATTTTCAACTAGGCTGGGGTCTCCCTTTTTGAAGATGGGGATGTCTGTGCCTTGTGACCATAATTTTGGCAAGGAGCTGGTCCTGAAAGATTTTTCAAAGATTATGCTTAGAGGTTCGGCTATGGCAGTAGATAGCTTTTTTAAGAAGTTGGCACATATCTAGTCCAATAGATTGAGATAGTTTTAGATTGCGTTGTGCTTTTTCAACATTGTCTACTGTAAAATCAATATGTATTAGATCATTGTAGTTGTCTGTGGTCCGATGAGGAAATACTGGGCATGTTGACAAATACTGAGCCAAAGAATGTGTTAAAGAGGTTGGCTTTAATAGTGTCGTCACTGCATTCTTTTCCATTAGGTCCTTTCAGGGTTGGATGGACCTTGAGTCTTTTAGTTTGTTGTTTACAAAATTGTAGAAAGCTCAGGTGGAATTGGTGCATAGAAGGTTTTCTTCTTGTTTAATGTGATAACTGGTGCATTTAGTCTTTATCTGCTAGCATAAATTTTTGTATCGGCTTTTGAAGTTGCCAACGTGACCAGATTTGTTTTTCTGCCAAAGTGATTTCTTTCTGGATTGAAGTTTCCTTATTGTTATGGGTAATTTTTTTTTCTGGTTTTGGGAGTTATTGGTAGATATAGTTTGATGACTCTTTTGACTTCAAGTAAAAATATGTTGTAATGGTCTTCTACAGTATTGCATCCAGTGAATAGAAATTGCCAATCAAGAGATGAGAGATCGTTGTTTATAAGATCATAGTTGTCTTTTCTGAAGTTATAATTAGGGATGCCATCGTTGTGATGATTTTTCTGAAGTTATAATTAGGGATGCCATCGTTGTGATGATTTTTGTGTGGATGTATGTTGAGACAAAAGTCAATCATGTTGTGGCCACTGTTGGAAAAGGGTTCTTTAATTTGTATTCTGTAAATTGAATTCAAACTATTGCAGAAGATGAGATTGAAGCAGTTGTTAAGTCTAATGTTGTTGGTTACTAGTTGTTCTAGCTCTTGGCTGAGAAGAATAAAACTAAGGAGAATGGAATGACATGGAATGGGTTGAAAAAGAGCATGCTAGCCTGGCTATAAATTTGAATTGAAGCACTCTGCATTCTTTTGTTATAAGTCCATTTTATATCATAATGGAGTGAACAAAATGAATCATTCAGTGCTGTCCCATCCACTGACCAACCAGATTCTGCAAAAACACTCAATCAGTGCCTAATCCAAGCTGCTGTAGGTTGTGGCACAACAAAATTCCTTCAGAACAACATATGAAGCAAATGAGGAAAATGTACACCCACGAACACATACCATGCTCTCAGTTTTTGTCTGATTATTTGCAGAAGACAAAAGGTGAGCAGCTGAGGGAAGAATATAATGGGTTGAACCTGTCAGTGTCACTCTTCCTGAATTAAAAGTATCACTGAGACTCCTGAACTCTTGAGCATATTAAATAGCCCCTTATTTCAAATACATTTACTCTGTATTTCAAGATGCTAACCAACTATTTCAGCAAATAGCTCTTGATACAAACCTGTAATTTCAGTTTTTGCAGCTTTGTGTCTTTTAAAGTACAGTTCAGTCTTACAGTTTGCCATCCACTGCTGGGTTTTAATGATCAAGTATAAGACTTTTTCTCAAAAACAAAAACCACCCAAAAAGAAACAAAACAAAGGTCAGGCAAAATATAACTATGTGTTCTGTTATCTTCTCTTTAAAATGCTATTAAGAATTCCTTCTAATTAAAATGCCAGCCAGAGAAAAGCAGACAAATTCTGTGTTTTCTGGTCATACATCTATAAATAAACTTATAGACAAAGTGAAAAGCAGACTAACTGTATGCATTTCCATCTTCGGGATTACAGCTGGCTGGCCATGTGCAAATTACTAATTTGATTGAAAAGGATGAGAAAAAGGGGGAAAGGATTTGTTAGTTTTGCTTTATGATTACAGTATTTATTTTCATTTGTTCTGCTTTAGGGTTTAGACTATAAATAGGGAGACAAGGAGTTTTTCATTTGGGACATGCAAAGCTTTAGATGAGACTCAAGAACAGGGGTTCTATAGTCATCACGATAGCATCACATGACATATTGCAACTTTTCCCCCTTTGCTAAACTGGACATGGGTATGGCCAGTGAGTGAGGCATCTGGCCCATGGGCCACAAGTTTGACAGCCCTGTTGTAGAACAACACTTAGTAAATATGCAGTTAGCAGCTATTTGCAACTCTTTAACGCAACTACATCTTTTCCTGGGATCACACGAGCCTGTACTTAAATCCAGCCTAATGAGCACAACTGGCAAGACAATTGTCCTAAGCAAGGGTAAGCAAGGCATTCTCACACTTGATTTTGCTTGTTGAAAGCTGTCGGGAAGGTTGCAAATGTTGTCATATAGCCCCGGGATGTTTCAACTGTCATAAATAAATAGATGCTAAGTGCTCAAATTTTGATAGAGTGCCAAGGGATACTGCAATGATCTTTGTGCAAGGGCCAGTTGTTACTTTTTTGCAGCACTGTTTTAACTTAAAATGGTCACTAAACGAATAGTTGTAAATTGTGACTATCTGGAGTGTTAGCAAATCCACAAAGAGCACCAAAAATGACAATGGATCAGTTTATTTATTTCAATATTCTGGTATGAATGGATTGATCTGTTTACTTCCAATGGACTTCTGCTTTAGTACATTTTTATATTAAATAGGTTTTTTTAAGTTTACCCCCCAAAAATGTATTCAAATATGTGTTTAAATGCATTTATTTCTATGTGTTTCACAAGATTATTGTTAATCTAAAAATAAGTATCCTTCATTTCATATATTTGATCTGGGGGTTTCAAGCAAGAACAATGATGAAAATTCAAGAAATAAATAAATGCATTTTTATCTGCATATTCGTTGGGAGAGATATAAATAAAACTTCTAAATACACAGTCAATTATAATCTTCAGGCTATGGAATCTCTTTCCCATGAAGATTCTGTAAAGTTTTCAGGACTATGGTAATAAATGAGAGATCCATGCTCACAGCTGCCACTGATAGAAGCAGCACGGCAACATACCATGACAGAAGACCCGCTTCATTGATATGCATGTTATGATGTTGCACACATGTCTAAACAGTTGGAGTTTGTGACATAACAAATTGTCATTATAGCAATAGCAACAGCACTTAGATTTATATATTGTTTTACAGTATTGTGTAAATCCTCTCTAAGTAGTTTACAAAGTCAGCATATTGCTCCCAACAATCTGGGTATTGTTTTACCCACCTGGGAAGGATGGAAAGCTGAGTCAACCTTTAGCCTGGTGAGATTTGAACTGCCAAATTGCAGGCAGCCAGCAGTCAGCAGAAGTAACCTGCAGCAACCTACACTCTAACCACTGCACCACCATGGCTCATTGTCATTATTCTGATGAAGCAGTTGGTGACTGTTGATGCTCATGCCTAATTCCAGAGTTGATTTTATTCCATTTTGCACTTTTTGGATGAGAAGCAAACATTTTCAAAACAACAACAACCCAATAAAGTCCAGTTGCCTTTTGGAAAAAGCATTTTTGGGACAACCATCACCTGGATGATTGAGAATCTCCATAGACATCATCTAATCTAATAGATGTCACCATTGTTCAGCAAAAAATACTCTTGAAAGCATATTTTGCAGGCTTGTGGCACATTGACATATAGTATGTCTAATATACATAATTTGACTGTTTTCAATCCCTATCTAGCCTGGCTTTTTCCTTCTGGTTCCAAAATTTAGGATAATTTTTGACTACATTGATCAGAATTTCCCTTCTTTCTCTTGCTAGATCCATACTTTAAAGCCAATAATTCATTACCAGCTGCTCATCTAAACTGAAGCCAATGAAAAAAAATTGATTGTAAATATGGCTTGAATATATAGTAAGAATATATGTTCTGCATTAGAATACAATGATATCCTTCTACCTACCATTTCACAAAAATAGTAATTTTCCTTTGTAATAGGATGCCATTATTAATAGCACAGAGGGGTGTCTTAGAAAACTATTATTACAGTTGCATTTTTCATTTCTTTGCTCATGCTATATTTTAATACACAAAAATTACACTTTTAACAATGTCTTCCTTAGTACTTAAAGAGCTGAAGGAAGAAAATGAGATAATTTAAGCAGTGTTTGTGTCTGTATGCCTGATAAAATCCAGCTGTAGAAATTTCAAAATACAAATGATGTGAGGGAACAAAGTATATATTTGGATCTCCCCTATGAAATAGTAATACTCTTTCAACTTCTTTTTAACAAATTTGCATCCTTTAAATCTCCCCAAATTGCTTTCTGTATAGCAGAATGTTAAATCTTTAATGTTGTTTCTTAATCTTGTATAGTTTACTGTGTTGGCATCATTAAGTCTTACGGAGTCTTGATATTATTATGTCCTAGCATCATAAGTTCTACTATTATCTTTTGTGGAGAATACTCCTCTCTTTGAAAGTTCCTGGTAAAGAAATTTGGTAAAAATCTTGTGGGTAAACAGCATAATGTGCTGTTCTTGTGCTTAGGAGATCTCAAGGGGTATGCACGTGTAAATGTTCTATCTTCCATTGTACAATCTTACTAGAAAATAGTACCTCTTTGATATTCCAGGCTTCAATTAAACCTAATGGAAATATAGTGAAAGACTTTTTCAGTGAAAAACGTCATGAGAGAATTTCAACCATTGATTTTCCTTTAATGATGTTACCACAATTAGTATGATAGTTATGGCCCCGGCAATCTAGCTTCTGCAAATAACAAATATAAATCAATAAGTAAAAAATGGAATCATGTTGAAAGCTTGCTTAGAAGAATCAGAGTTTCAAAACCACAAAGCCATCTAAAAAGGTAACTGTTTTTCATAATTGCTTGAGGATATTATAATGACAGTGCAAAAAAGGAAGACCTAGCAGGAAGCATCATCATGATTCAGTCAAGTTTCCAGCTGTGCCATATGCTGCTTAAAATGTACTTTATGGACAGAACAAAACATGGTTTGGTAGATATTGTGAAGCAGGATCACTTAGAACTACTCTTAAGGGATTGGGTCATTCCACTCTTGAATAAAAGACCGCATCCAAGCAGAATTTACCAAAAGAAAATTTTATAGTCTGGGCCCCTGCAATTTGTACAGGTTGTAGTTTACATTCCTCTGCAAGTAAGGACTACGACAAGCTCAGGAAAAATGCATATGGTGAGACTAGCATGCTTAGAGATGATTTTCCATCCATTCAACTGACATAGCCCATTCTTCCCTTGGTACATTTGCTGTTTAATGTATGTGTAAGGGTTAGCTGAACTATTATACATTCAAAGGTGATTTCTTTTTTAGCAGTGGTAGAAAATATAATATTGTTTTAAAACAATCCAATAAGTAAATATTTATAACAAGCTGCTAAGTCTACAACTCTTTAACTTGAATATATATGTGTGTGTGTGTGTTTTTTACCCTTTTCGCGGGAATTTGTATGTGGTCTTTGGTTATTTGAGTTGTCAAGCCTGAAGATGACGAATGAGATTTCATTGAAACGTCGCCGAGATACTTTCAATTTTATGCGGGAGAAAACCCGAATATATATATATATATATATATATATATATATATATATATATATATATATATATATATATATATATATATATATATACCAATGAGAACACCCACCCACCCAATCAGAACACAGCCAAGACCCCATCCAATCAAGTCACACCCCCACTAGCAGTTAAAAGGAAGAAGCAGCTGCAAGCTCACATCACTCTGAGAAGCACAGAGCTGAAGACCAAGCCTGAAGATGATGAATGAGACTTCATTGAAACGTTGCCTAGATACTTTCAATCTTACGCAGGAGAAAACCCGAATAACCAAAGATCCACATACAAATACCTGCGAGAACCTCAGAAAACATATATATATATACACATATATACATACATGCATACATACACACACACACACACACACACACACACAGAACTACGACACCTCTGATCCAATCTAAATACAGTATATAAAATCATACATTGCAATGCTCTACTTGCAATGTCCTGCCTTTAGCTTTAATCATAACAATACAAGAGCACACAACAGATACAAACTCAAGGTTAACCGCACCAAACTTGACTGCAGAAAATATGACTTCAGCACCAGAGTGGTCAATGTTTGGAATACTCTACCTGACTCTGTGGTTTCTTCTCCAAACCCCAAAAACTTTAACCTTAGACTGTCTACTATTGATCTAACCCCTTTCCTCAGAGGCCTGTAGGGGGCGTGCCTAAGCGCACCAATCATGCCTACCTTCCCTGTCCTATTGTTTTTTATTTTTCTTATAAGTATCTAATGTATTCAAAACTATATTTATTCTTATACCTGTATCTTGTAAGCGATTGACAAATCAAATAAATACTAAATACTAAATATACTAAAATTGTCTGTTTTCAAATTATCTTTCCTTGCTTTTTCTATTTTGGGGTAGTTAGAAGAACTTCATAGATCACAAGGGAATGTAAAATGTAACAGGCAATATGACAAGGCAGACTGGACATTTGTTTTCTTTTTTCTTTTTATATTCGAGGGTATGATCGAGGAAACAAGAAGATTTTCACATTCTCCTAATGTTCAGCTGGGTCAGTGGGTCATCTGATGGGTTATCTGATTGGGTCATCTGAGTGACTGGCATAGTTATCTCTTCTTTTCTGGAGTCTGGATTCAGCAAAAGAAAAATTAGTGAAAGTTGTAGGGAAAAAACTGTTTTGGACAGATTAGCAAGTAGAAATAGCAATCAATACTGGAAGTGTCTTTCTATTTCAGCCATATTTTTTGCAGAGCAATTCATAGTGTAACATGATATCTCCACTATTGTGTGTCTATTAGATTTAATTTGATGGAATATTTCATCTTTGAGCTGAAATCTTAAGTTCTTCAGTTTCCGAAATAGTTTCAGTTTTTAGAAACTTATAATTTTTCTAATCATTTGTTAGTGTAAAAATGTGCATTTTCTTTTTCTTCATTCTATTCATCAGAAACAGAGTTCACATGTCAGCAGCTGATATTTTACTCTAGTCAAATCAATAGATGTCATTAATTATAAGCAGAATGAATAAAAAGAAACATTGTTATGGGCATTCTGCCCTATCTATCCATTCAGATGTTAACATTGTGAATATGACTTAGATTTTAAAAGATATCCAACTGCCTGCACAGTAAAACACAAGGGCCCCATTATATCTCTGCTTTCTGGATTCTAGTACTGGGAAAACACAAAGATTACATCTTTGTTTTGCAATATTTTTAAATTATTTATTGATTAAAACAATAAATACAACAATAGCTTTTCTTTTCCAACTGAGGACTTATTTCCTGAAAAAGTGCATTGTGTACAGAGTCAGCCCTCCCATTTATGGATTCTAGAGAGTATAAAAATGGTGAATCAACCTGACAAGTAAGCTGTTCAATATTCCTGGACATTAGGCTACTACATTTCAGTACAGTGCAACAGCATCTGTCCTATAGACATTTAGGAGTGTCAGTTTTGTGTTTCTTCTAAGGCATTAATAATTTGCCTTCTCATTTTCTGAGGAAGTGGAAACCAACAGTGTTGATAGGATTCTCTATGGCACAAATGTCACTACCTGTAAATATTTTCAGGCAGTAAAAGTATCCTACCAGAATATGTACAAGAATGGAGGGTTAAAATTGCAACTACAATTGTTTTCTAGAAATTGTTCACCTAAACGTGAGGTTTCCAATCAGCAGTGACAAGGAAGACTGCTTAAACAATGGCTTCTCAATAGGGACTATTGCAAGATTCAATTTTCTTCTCACTACTCTTAATAATATGTAGGAAGCCAATTTGGGGGTGAGGCATATATCATCTGTATCCCAATGATAGTTGATTGCATACCATAATCCCAGATAAACTGGGGATGATGTGAAATTCTTGGTCTGGTGTCTGCAGGCTATGAGAGTCTGGATCTCAGTCTGGGAGACAGAGTCAAACAGTAGAAGATATTCCTAGGATAATCAAGACATGAATAGAATAGAATAACAGAGTTGGGTCATCTTCTTATAGAACATGTTATGATAATTTATATGCTCTGTGTGCATCTTTGTATCTTTTGCTGTTATTTTAAATCAGTGGTTCTCAGCATTTTCTTCACAGGGACTTTCTTTAAATATCCTTTGGGTCCATGATCATGGCCATGGGCTCCCAATATCAGGATTCCAAGTAATATACTTATTGCAAACATAACTCTGAGGCAAGTTGGTTCCTCAAAGGACAGTTTTATTTGGAGACATCATCTTGGCACAAACTGATGGAAAGACAACTCTGAATGTTCCTGTGCTTTCCACCATATTAAAAAGTAAATGTTTTCTGTTTTCTCAAAACAATGGATCACTGTTAAGTACTGCGCATGGGCGCAAGGAGCGGAGATGAGACATCGAACGGTGACTTCAACTCTTTATTGTGAAATAAGAACAGAGCAAATACTTGGGCAGCAGCAGCTCTTTTATAGAGCTGGCTGCTGTCAAAACAACCAATGATTTGAGTTTACCACTTTCACAAGTGTCCAATCAGAGGGGCCCGTTAACAGCCAATCAGACTGGCCAGAAACGACCAATCACAACTTGCTATTCGTGGGCCAATGAAGAGTGCAGTATTATGAGCCTGCTGCAAAGTAAAGCTATTTAGGGTTGTTATTGCTGTGTAGGCTTAGTCCAAAACACCCCTCCCCCCTAGGTTCTGTCTGAGGGGTGGGGTGACGTATTCTCATAAATAGGCATGTCACTTCACCTGTCTGCTTGACCTGTGCTGTTCCACCAGTTTCTGTCCTGGCTTTGGTTCCGGTGGGCTGCTAGCTGGGCTGGATGGTGAAAACGGTCCCGTTGTGCCTTCGAATGGCTCTGGGCTGCTTTCCCTGCTTACGCCAGTGCTGTCTTCCGGGTTCCCTGGATCTGTTTCCATTGCAGTGCTGTCACGCGGCGAGGCCACTCCCTGGCTTGGTTCTCCTTCTGACGGTGAGTATTCCCTGGTTGGTTGTGTGGACTGTTGAGTTTCGATTGTTATTTCTTTTTTGGCCTCCTCGATGTTCCTTCCCCCCCAAGTTAGAGATTCAGGGCCTGAGATAGGACTAGGTTCTAGTCTGGAACGGAGTTGGTCTATGTGGCACTTCCACATCTTACCATCTGCAGTTTGTAGGCGATAGGATCGGGGTCCCATAAGTTGCGTTATGGTAACGGGGACCCACAATGAGTCACCCAAGAAGTTTTTCGCAACACGGGGTCACCTTCCTGGAATGCCCGACACTTGCTGCTGGATCCTGGGGGTTGTTCAGGCGTGTAGCTTGGGTGGAGGCGATCGAGATGCGAGCGAAGTTTCCGGCCCATCAGGAGTTCAGCTGGAGTTCTGTTCGTGGTACTGTTTGGGGTTATGTGCTGGAGGAGAAGCATCCAGTTCATTTTGTCATCAATGTCACCATGGTCCATTTTGTGCATAGTCTTTTTTACAAATTGAACCATTCGCTCAGCCCTACCATTGGCCGCAGGGTGAGCTGGCGATGTCAAGGCATGGCAGATGCCCCGATCTGCCAGGTACTGTTCGAATGCCAGGGCAGTGAATTGGGGCCCATTATCGGAGACCAGGACATCTGGCAATCCGTGGGTAGCGAATAGCTTATTCAGCTTTTTAGTGACCGCCTCTGTGGTGGTGCTTTTCATCTTGTGGACCTGAATAGGAATCCACTGTTAGAAGGAAAGTGTGTCCTCTTGTGGGTCCCGCAAAATCGATGTGGATACAGGACCAAGGGCCTCGAGGCGTTTCCCACTGAGTTGGGGGAGTTTTTGGAGGAGTAGAACGAGTCTCCTGGCATTTGCTGCACTTTGCTACCCAGGTCTCTATCTGTTTGTCTAAGCCAGGCCACCATGCGTAACTCCTGGCCAATGCCTTCATCCACACGATGTCTGGATGTCCATCGTGCAACATTTTTAATACCTTATGTTGCAATTTCTCTGGGATTACAACTCTGTCTCCCCACAAGATGCAGCCCTTTTGGGAAAATAGTTCTGTCGATTCCTGAATGGCTTGAAAGTGTCATTGGGTGTGCTGACTGGCCAGCCCACGAGCTGAGGACTCATGCCAAAACAGGGTCATTTTTTGTTTCTGAGGCGATGTCTCGAGTGGTCAGTGGCGGCGATTTGAGGGTTTCGATTTGCAATACGGCTAAGGTTGGAGCTGGGTCCTCTATGACGTCTGGGAGTGGAGAGCGGCTCAAAGCATCAGCGTGGGGAATGGTTTTCCCCGGGCAGTGTTGCAATCAGTAATCGTAGGCAGCTAAAAATTCTGATTAACGTGTCATTCTTGGTGATAAGATATGGGGAGTTGGTTTGTTTCCTGCCAAAATACCAAGTAGCGGCTTGTGGTCTGCAATTATGGCAAAGGGTCTCCCATACATATATTCATGGAAACATTTAATTGCAGATACAATAGCGAGAGCCTCTTTATCAAGTTGACTATAGTTCCTTTCGGTCTTAGACAAGGTTCTCGAAAAGAACACAATAGGTGCCTCATTCCCATTTGGTAGGACATGGCTTAAAATGGCTCCCACTCCGAATGGTGAGGCGTCACAGGTAACCATCAAGGATAGAGTCTCATTGTATTGCATTAATACAGCATCGGAGGTTAAGAGGTCTTTTACTTGTTGGAATGCCCTTTCTTCACGCCGTCCTCAGACCCAGGAAGCCTTTTTGTTGAGAAGTCTATGTAGGGGCTTGGCTACAGTCGCCTTCTGGGGCAAGAAGATGTTATAAAAGTTAATGAGTCCCAGGAAGGCTTGGAGGTCTGTCTTATTCCTAGATCTCGGGGCTTTTTTGATTGCGGTTAGTTTTTTTTTCGGTGGGGTGGATTCCCTGTCTGTCGAGAAGGTATCCCAGGAACTCCACTCTCTCCATACAAAATTGACACTTGTCCCTTTTTACTTTCAGACTAGCATCTTTAAATTTCTGAAGAACTTTTCTGAGTCATTGTACTCTTTAGTGGGGGCAGCTATTAGAACATCGTCAAAATAAGGCACGACGCCTTTTATGCCTTGTAATAGTCTCTCCATCAAACTTTGGAAAATGCCAGGTGCCACGCTTACTCCGAATTGGATTCTATTGCACTTGAAGGTGCCTCTATGTGTAACTATTGTCTGAGCTTCTGCAGTTGTCGCGTCTACAGGTAGTTGCTGGTACACCTGAGCTAAGTCCAATTTCGCAAATATTTTTCCACCACCCAGGGAATGAAGAAGGTGTTGGACTACCAGTACTGGATAAGCACTCTGTTGAAGAGCATGATTTAGGGTGGCCCGGTAATCCCCACAAATTCTTAACGAACCATCTGGCTTCATGGGCGTTACTATTGGAGTTTCCCAGCAGGCATGGTCAATCGGTTCCAATACACCCTGGGCTATCAGTTTATCTAGCTGCTCGTCGATCTTCGGCTTGAGGGCAAAAGGCACCCAACAAGGCTTAAACCGAATGGGAGCTACATCAGGGCTGAGATTAAATGATGTAGGGGTCCCCTTGTACTTGCCTAATGTTCCTGTGAACACGTCCTGGAATTCCTGGATGAGGGCCTCTTCCCAGTCGTTGCTTCTGGTTTGGTTATGCTGGCTAGTTCAATCCCGAGTGGGGCGAATCACTGTAACCCTAACAAATTGGGCCGGTCACGATCGACGACAGTCAGGGAAAGTGTCGCTGTGCGTTGGTGCGTTGGTGAAGCGTCGCGGTCCTTGAAGGATACTTGGACGTGGCTGGAACCGACAACTGGAATTCTGTTTCCCTGGTAGTCTTTTAGGACGATTCGTTGAGTGCTGAGGTCCTGGCGGCAGATGGCAGGGATCAGCTGTTTGAGGGTTTTCCAGGATACCATCGATAGGGATGACCCCAAATCGACTTCCATCACGCACGGTCGATTCTCAATAGTAACCCTTACGTGGATCTTTCTTGCATCGAACGACGAAGCGTGGTGGATAATAATGGTTTGGTGGGCCTCTTCTCGTCTCGTTGAAGAGGCAGGTGCTCGATTTCTGTAGTAGTAGTGGTTGTTCCATTGGTGGTTCAGGTGGTCCCGATTCTCAGGTGGTTTGCCTGTCTCCCGGTGGAGGTTGTTCTCCCTTCGGCTGGGACTGGACTCTCGCTTGCTTCTGCAGACCTTTGTGATGTGGCCCTTTTTCCCGCAGGTACGGCAGAGTGCATCAAGGAATTTGCAGTCCGATCGCGGGTGGTTTGCCCTGCAACCAGCACATTGGCGCGGACGTCTCTGGTTCCTTTGCTCTTGTTCTGAGCGGAGCCAGTTGACCTCTTATTCCTCACTGTCTGAGGATGACTCAAGGTCTTCATGGTGGGCAGTAATAGCGTGCTTCTCAGCGGTGAGCAGGCTATTGTTAGCGAGTTGGTGAAGTGGTGCGTTCACTCGGTGCATTCGAGTGGCTAACTTCCTGGTTGCTTCTGTGGCAGTAGCATCGGCGATGCAGAGTAAACGTGCAGAGTAAACTTATGGTGAAAGGAGACATCAGCCTTGCAGATCTCTCCTTTCGCCATAAGTTTACTCTGCACATTTGGTGCATCTAATCCCAGAACTATGCAGTCTCTCAGAGCTTCCTCGAGGTTTGCAAAACCACAAAGGCCTCCTAGGTTCCGGAAGTCGGCTACGAAATCCCCAATGCTCTCGTTCTTCCATTGGTCCCTCTGGTAAAACTCGTGTCTTCATATCAGCGTAGGTACTGCGGGTGTGTAATGGGCCCGGAGGATCGGGGCGAGGATATCCCAATCCATGATCTTCACTTCCACTGGTTTGGCAAGTGCTTTAGCCATTTTGAAAATGGGCCCCCCGCAATGAATCAGGAACACCGCTCGTTTCTTGCCAGGTGTAGCATCTTTTAAATTGTTGGTCTCTAGGAACATCTGGAAATGATTCATATATGAGTCCCAGTCTTTGGTTGCTGGGTCGAATGGAGCGGGTGGTATGGTGCCGCTGGTCATCTTGCCGTTTGTTGCGTGCGCTCTTCAGCCACGTGCTCTGTCTTGTTCGATGAGTACTTAGTCAGCTCTATCATCTCCACATCCCATCCTCGTCGCCAGTGTTAAGTCCTGAGCATGGGCGCAAGGAGCGGAGACGATACATCGAACGGTGACTTCAACTCTTTATTGTGAAATAAGAACAGAGCGAATACTTGGACAGCAGCAGCTCTTTTATAGAGCTGGCTGCTATCAAAACAACCAATGATTTGAGTTTACCGCTTTCACAAGCGTCCAATCAGAGGGGCCCGTTAACAGCCAATCAGACTGGCCAGAAATGACCAATCACAACTCGCTATTCGTGGGCCAATGAGGAGTGCAGGATTACGAGCCTGCTGCAAAGTAAAGCTATTTAGGGTTGTTACTGCTGCGTAGGCTTAGTCAATAACCATCACATTATCCAATCTGGATACTGGCTGGTTGCCTGGTTATGTCTCTCCTCTTCCTCCTCTGGCCAGCCAGCAGTTGGAATGTCTCTGGCTCAAAGATGGTATTCAACCGGTTTGCACTGGTTCAGGCGAACCAACACTGATTTAGTGTGGGTAGCCGAACCGGGGGACACCCCTGGCTGGCCATGCCCCTGACCCGGTCACCCAGTCCCTCACTTGCCTTGGTCACTCTCTTAGCTTTCCCTATCACGTGATGGCCATGGCACAGCTTGGGCGGATGTCCCAGGGCTGCTGCACATGCTGCCTGCATGTGCAGCCACTACACATGCAGTGTGCATGTGCAGCACCCTGGGATATCCGCCCACCTACCCATCCTCCTGGAGCATGTTTTCTTCCTTCTCCTGGTGGACATGTCTTGCCCAGCCTGGCCCAGCCAGCAGGTGGGTGAGTAGATATTCCAGGTATCTCACTCCTCCCCCTTGTTGCGAGATGCCTGCAGCTGCTGCATACTTTTTTCAGTGCAGCTGCAGTCCAGCAGCTGCACATCTGAGCAGATGGCACATAGAACAGGGTGGCATCAGACCATTGGAGAAGTGGAATGGAGCTTGAGATCAGTAGCTGCCTCTTTCGCAGCACAGAAATTAGCCAGCTGGTCTTCTCTTTCTTTATCTGTTTGTTTTGTATGGCCAAGGAGGAAGAGATCAGCTGGCCAAAGGAGTGGCTGCTGGAGGCAATTCTTTTTCAGTATCCAGTCACCTTTTCAGCACAGAAATCCTCCCTGAATTGGCCAGCTGGTCTCCTCCTCCTCAGCCAAACAGAACAAATAGGCAGAGAAGGAGATGACTAGCTGGCTGATTCGGGAAGGATTTCTGTGCTGAAAAGGTAATTGGAGACTGAAAAACAGTCGTCTCCAGAAGCTGCCCCTTTGGCCAGCTGATCTCCACCTCCTCGGCCATACAAAACAAATAGACGGAGAAAGAGAAGACTAGCTGGCCGATTTCTTCCTTACACCCCCCTGGATCACCACCACCCGCATCCTCCTTCTCCTGGGAGGAAAGAAAGAAAGGCATGAGTACAGCATGCCTCTGTTGCCCATGTCTTCTTTCCCAGGGTAAAGGAAGAAAGGCATGAGTGCAGCATGCTCGGGCCTCCATTGCCTGTGTCCTCCTTCTCCCTGGGGAAAAGGAAGAAAGGCACGAGTGCAGCATGTTCTGGGATCCCGGCTGCCTCCCGTAGCAGCACCCGCTGCAGCAGTGCCTCTCCCAACCAGGTGTGTGTGTGTGTGCGTGTGCATGAGAGAGAGAGAGAGAGAAAGAGAGAGAGAGAGAGAGCAAGAAAGAAAGTGGAAGGGATAGAAAGAAAGAGCAAGCAAGAAAGAGAGAAAGAGAGAAAAGAGAAAGAAAGAAAAAAAGAATAGGAAAGAAGGGGGGGAGAAATAGAAAAAAACTGTGCTATTATTTTTAATTGACAAGGAATGGCTGGGAGGGGAGGGTTCAGGTGAGGCACCCCATGATGTGAGTGACATTGAGTTGGCCACACCCACCCAGTCACATGGCCAGCAAACATACCCACCCCAGTCACATTATCAAGCCATGCCCACCCCAGTCACATGACCAAGCCACGCATACCCCAGTCACATGACCAACAAGCCATGCCCACCAAATAAGCTACGCCCAGAGAACCAGTAGTAAAAAAATTTGAATCACACCACTGCTCTGACTCATTGGAGAGCTATTTTGTTTTGGCTACAAAACAGCATCTATCTCTACCCCACTTCGCTTCAAGCTGTGTCAACCTGAAGCCATGTGAAAAGAAACACTGATAGTAAAAAAAAAAAAACCAAACCCACAGAAAAGAAAACTGATGCAGGCAGGTCAGCTTCAGGTTTGACACCCAAGATATAACTCAAGATTTAAATCATAACATTTATTCGAGCTTTCACACACACACACACACACACACACACACACACACACACACACACACACTGACATTGTGCCTCTCTCTATGTCCATGGACTCTACGTAGATAATCACTGTTTTAAATCAAAAGGTGTATAAGACATCTAGGGTTTATTTTTCTGCTATTCTAAAATAGTGTTCCAAAATTAAATAATTGCATACTTTTTTCTCAATGAAAATGATTGACATAAAGATTGCTCCTGCTCCTCAAGTTATTTTTCACAATGGAAATGATTGACAAAATAAATCTTTTGCATTGGGAAAAATAACCTGAGGAGCAGGAGCAATCCCCAGATCACTTACATGCAAGGAAGCACATCAGAACCAAAGCTGCTCATCTAAAAGTCATCTATGTTGATTTGCAGAACAAACTTTTTCTCAAGACATTTCCCACTTTGGATTCTGGCTATTGACTGGCAAGCAGTTTGCCATCATATGGAGGAGGGACTAATAAATTATGCAGCAGCTAGGGCTCAAGACTTTTCCTGATTTTTGGTATGAAAATATACACACTTATAAGTTATTTGCTGAGTGCACCACAGAATTTGAAAAAATCTTCCTGTTTTAGCCATCAAATCTTTCAGATCTAAAACCATCAAGAGGAAAGCAACATGACAGATTAGAAAAATAATATACTTTATCAAATGTTTCTTAACTACATCCATTGCTCTGTCTGCCTATTATTCTGGCTTTATTAGCAGAGTCAACAGAAAGGTCCTTGAGAAATCTATTATTTGAGTATAATTAATTCTGTTTCTTTTCAAAAAAAAAGGGGGGGGGAGGGAAAGAGAGGTAAATTAACTTTATCAAAGCATGTTTGAGGAGGTATGCAAATCTCACGTCTTCTAATTTAGTAAAATTAGTGGCAACTCTCAAAGAGAAAATCAGCTTTTGCTGAATTTCATTATTATTAAGTGTGGAGCATGGGTGCAAAGAATGGAGACAAGCCAGTGAAACAGTGAACTTCAATTCTTTATTTACATGGTGTGACAGCTCAAACTGGATGGCTGCTATAGCCTTCCTTATATAGGCAACTTATTAACTATTCAACCAATGAAAACCTGGGAGCGCTAGCTCCGTTGATCAATGAGAACGGCTCATTAACAGCCAATCAGACTCTCCTGAACGGACCAATCTGATCTCGCCATTTAACAGCCAATCAGAAGTACAGGGCCAGAACCCTGCACTTGACTTCAAGCTCTAGATAACTTTATTACACATTTATTCATTCACAACACCCCTTCCCCCCGGGTTCCGTTTACAGGGTGCGGTCACGTAGTCCTTGAGGTAGGACGGTTGTTTTGTTAGTCTTTTTGATTTTTGTTATGCACCCAGTATTTGGCTGCACTCTTGTTGAGGTAGGGCGTTGTTTGGCGAAAGGAGTGTCTCTGATTCTGAGTTCGTGTTTTCGTTGTCACCAACATATTCAGTATCACCCTGAGGTGAACTTACTCCCATCCCTGATTCCTGTTCTCATGTTTCCGTTCCGCTATCATTCCCTTCAAAAAGGTTTTCTGCTAATTGAAGTTCATCTTCCTCTGTATCTCCCCCCCCTCAGTTTGGTTATTAGGGGACTCGGAGATCCCTGACTGCAGCCTTGATCGTAGTTGATCGATATGGCACTTTCATAGTCTATCATCACGGCATTGATCTCGAGCCGGTTACACGGACCACAGTCGCTTCTACCCACAACGGATCGCCCGATAAATTTTTAGTGAACACCAAGTCACCTACCTGGAAGGTACGGCATCGGCCGCTGGATCCGAGTGGTTTCTCCAATTTGTCTCATTGGCAGCTCGGCAGGAGTTTTGTTGGTGACGCTGTGCGGAATGATATGCTGTAAAAAGAGGATTTGGTTTATCTTTTCTTCGATGTTGTCATAGTCCACTTTCTATAGCATTTTCTTGGCGAATTGTACCATGCGCTCGATCCTTCCGTTGGCCGCAGGATGCGCAGGCGAAGTCAGCGCATGTCGAATACTGTGGTCCGCCAGATACTGTTCAAAGGACAGCGCGGTAAATTGGGGCTTGTTGTCGGATACCAGAATGTCTGGTAATCCGTGGGCTGCAAACAGTCTTTCTAGTTTCTTAATGACTGCTTCGGTTGTTGTGTTCCTCATTTGGTGGATTTCGAGCCAGTTCGAGTAGGCATCCACGGTTAACAAGAAGGTGTGGCCTTTGGTCAGCCCAGCAAAATCCAGATGGATACGGGACCAGGGTCCCCGCAGTGTTTCCCATTCGGTTGGGTTTGCCTTTGGTGGGGCATTGCTTACTTCCTGGCATCTATGACAAGCTTTGACCCAAGTCTCGATTTGCTTGTCGATGCCTGGCCACCATGCATAGCTTCGTGCGAGGGCTTTCATGCGCACAATGCCGGGGTGGCTATTGTGCAAGGTTTTCAGTACTGCTTGTTGGAGTTGTTCTGGGATAACGATTCTATCGCCCCAGATGATGCAGCCCTTTTGAGAAAACAACTCTGTTTGACGACTTTTGAATGGTGCGAAGTCGTCTGATACTTGGTCCAATGGCCATCCGCGTTCCACCCAAGTGAGGACTCATGCTAAGGTGGGGTCGCGTTTTGTTTCTCTCGCGATATCATGGGCAGTTAATGGCAGTGTACGAAGTGCTTCGATCTGCAATGTTGTCACTGTTGGCGTGGGGTCATCAATAGTTTCTGGAAGCGGTGCTCGGCTCAATGCGTTGTCGTGGGGAATGGGGGGGTATTGCAGCCGATAATTATAAGCAGCCAAGAATTCTGACCAGCGAGTCATTCTGGGAGATAATATATTGGCTTATCCCCCGCTATTATTCCCAGCAAAGGTTTGTAGTCAGTCACTATAGTAAAAGCCCGGCCCGACACGTACTCATGAAATCTTTTGATAGCAGACATAATTGCGAGGGCTTCTTTATCAATCTGGCTATAATTTTGCTCAGTTTTTGAAAGAGTCTTTGAAAAATAGGCAACAGGGGCTTCGCTAGCGTTAGGCAATACATGGCTCAAAATGGCGCCCATTCTGAAAGGCGATGCATCACACGTGATAGTTAACGGAAAGGTCTCATTGTACTGCATTAGTACAGCGTCAGAAGTCAGTAGTTTTTTCACATTACAAAACGCCTGCTCTTCTCTATGACCCCATACCCAAAGTGCTTTTTTGTCCAGTAAACGATGTAAAGGTTCAGCGACAGTTGCCTTGTGCAGCAGGAATACGTTATAAAAATTGATAAGGCCTAGAAACGCCTGGAGGTCAGCCTTATTCTGGGGTCTGGGAGCGTTTTTTATTGCTCTCAATTTGCTATTGGTAGGGTAAATGCCCTGACTGTCGAATTTTTAGATACCCTAAAAATTTGACACGATCTGTGCACAGCTTACACTTATTTTTCTTCACTTTAAGGCCTGCGTCTTTGAATTTCTGGAGAACCAATCTTAAACGATCCCCTAAAATTTTTGAAGTAGGGGAAGCAATTAACATCGAACAAGCAAATCGAGACTTGGGTCAAAGCTTGTCATAGGTGCCAGGAAGTAAGCAACGCCCCACCAAAGGCAAACCCAACCGAATGGGAAACACTGCGGGGACCCTGGTCCTATATCCATCTGGATTTTGCTGGGCCAGCCAAAGGCCACACCTTCTTGTTAACTGTGGATGCCTACATCGTCAAAGTAGGGGACAACGCCTTTAATCCCTTGTAATAGTCTTTCCATCAGGCTCTGAAAGATCCCCGGGGCTACACTCACTCCGAATTGGAGCCGCGTACATTTAAAGGCACGTTGGTGCATCACAATTGTCTGTGCCTGTGCCGTTTTTTCATCAACTGGCAGTTGCTGATATGCCTGAGCTAAGTCTAGTTTAGCGAAGACTAAACTAGAATGGAGGGAATGGAGGAGGTGTTGCACCACCGGCACTGGCTATGCGTTTTGCTGCAGGGCGTGGTTCAGGGTGGCTCGGTAGTCCCCACAAATTCTAATCGAACCATCCGGCTTAATGGGTGTCACAATTGGGGTCTTCCAGGGAGAGTGATCAGTTGGCTCTAACACTCCCTGGGCTATCAATTTATCAAGCTGTTCATCGATTTTCGGTTTTAGGGCAAATGGAACTCGATGAGGCTTAAGGCGGATGGGAGCTATTTTTGGATTAAGGTTAAATGATATCGGGGTCCCCTTGTATTCGCCTAGCTTTTCTGCGAAGACGTCCCTGAATTCATGGACGAGGTCCTCCTCCCAGTCACTGCCGCTGATTTGGTTAATGCCTGCCACTTCAATGCCGAGTGGCGCGAACCATTGGAGGCCTAACAGGCTAGGCCGGTCCTTGTCGATCACAGTTAGGGGTAAGGACGCTGTGCGGTTTTTGAATGAGACCCGGACTCGACTGGATCCTATGATTGGAATCCTATTCCCCTGATAGTTTTTAAATATGAGTCTTTGGGAACGGAGGTCTTGGCGCCGAATAGTAGGGATGAGTTGCTTGAGGGTCTTCCAGGAAACCATTGAGAGAGACGATCCCGAGTCGACTTCCATTTGGCACGGCTGATTTTCAATAGCCACTTTAATTCGGATTTTCTTGGTATCCAAGGAAGAGGCGTGACCGATAGTGATAGTTTGGTGAGCCTCTTCTCGCTTCGTTGGGCGATTTAAGGTTCGGTTTCTGTAGGAGTGGTTTACTGGTTCTTGCCTTACAGGATGGTTTCCTGTTGATTGGTGATAGTTAGCCCCCTTTGAGGTCTGGCTGAGTCCTAGGAGGCTTCTACAGACCCGTCCGATATGGCCTCATTTCCCGCACTCATGGCAGAGCGCGTTGCGGAATTTGCATTCGGACCAGGAATGGTTGGCCCCACAGTTAGCGCATGGGTGTTGGGACTTCAGGTAATGGTCCTGATCGGATCGCAGTCGATGGACCTCTTCTTCGTCGCTGTCTGACGACGAAGAGAGATCCTCGTGGTGGGCCATCAAAAGCTTTCTTTCTGACTTAGGTGAAATGTCGCCGGTCGGTTGGTGTAACGGAGCGTGGTTGCGGTGCAGTTGGGCAGCCGACTTCCTGGTTGCTTCTGCTGCAGTAGCATCCGTGATGGCATCGGCAAGGCTAATGTCGCCTTTCGCCATCAGCTTGCTCTGCACGTTTAGTGCATCTAATCCCAGAACTATTCGGTCTATCAAAGTCTTTTCCAGGTTGGCGAACCCACAGAGGCCTCCCAAGTTTCGGAGGTCTGCAACAAAATCGGCAACGCTCTCTCCTTTCTGCTGGTTTCTTTGGTAGAACTCGTGCTGCCTTACAAGCGTTGGTACGGTCGGTGCATAGTGGGCCCTCAGTAGGGGTTCGAGGACGTCCCAGTCCATAGCCTTCACTTCAGCTGGTTTTGCTAGTGCCTTGGCCATCTTGAATACGGTCAGCCCGCAATGTGTTAGGAATACCGCCCATTTCTTCCCGGTTGTGGTATCCTTCAAATTATTGTTTTCCAAGAACATTTGGAAACGATCCATGTAGGACACCCGGTCTTCTAGCGCTGGGTCGAATGGAGCGGGTGGTACAATCAACCAATGAAAACCTGGGAGCGCTAGCTCGTTAACGACCTGGCAGCGCTAGCTCATTAACGGCCAATCAGACTCTCCTGAATGGACCAATCTGATCTCGCCATTTAACAGCCAATCAGAAGTGCAGGGCCAGAACCCTGAATTTGACTTCAAGCTCTAGATAACTTTATTACACATTTATTCATTCACAACAATTATCATTTTCTCCCAGCCTGTTATTAGAAAAAGTTATTCTCTTCTGATCAGCAAGGATTGTTTTTAAATTGATTCTATGTTCATTTGTTTACTTACTGGGTTTTATATAATTTACACTTTTTTCTATAATTGAAGCTGAAATGGATTGTAAATAAGAACATTTTTACCCAAAACAAAAGGTACTCATAGAATATCAAACAGAGAACCAAAGAAATTATGTGTAGTGACTATTCAAGCTGAAACTAAGACAGAAACAAAACCCATGAGGTTGGAAAATTGTAAAACTATAATATAATTTAAAAGGCAGAGGACCAAAAAGAAGTTAAAGTCCAGGAAAGCTAGTCTCAGAAGGACATTTCACAACTTGGGAACCACTATTAAATATATTGTTTATTTTATTACAATTAAGTTATTTGGATGCTTTTACAGGTAATTCTTGACATGACTACGTTAGGACCAGAATTTTCACTACTAAGCAAGGGGTTTATTAAGTGAGCCATGCTCAAATTTTATAATATTTTTTTGCCATGATTGTTAAATTACTGCAATTAAATAAATCATCAGTCATTAAAGAAACCCAGCTTTTCCCATTGACTTTAATTCTTGGAAGCAATCATATGAACCCCAAGACACTGTAACCATTGTAAATACATGATGCTTGCCAAGCTCCTGAGTTTTTATGGGCATACTGCAATCGTTAGAAGTGTGAGAATCGGTCATGTCACTGTTTTCAGTGTCATTGTAACTTTGAGCAGTCACTAAATGAATGGTTTATAAATCAAGGACTATCTATATATTTATACATATGAATACGAAAACTACACATTTTATTCAATTTCTGAGGGCCACATAGCTCCCTTAAAACATTAAGTTTGCATGATTAAAACCTAATCCACCAACAGGTTACAAAAATGTTTGAGCTTTACAATGCTGCAGATCTATTTCTATTGAGACAGAAAGTTTGTACATCTCAATTATGTGTGCATGCATGTATCTCTTGTTATTAATTATTTTAATTATTTGTCTTTTTCATAGTTTATGAGTATGTCAATATCTGTTGACACAGGCTTTTCATTTATCAAATATGTCCTTTTTTTGCTGAAAAGAATGGAATCAATGTTTTAAAAATGATTGCAGTCAATAGCAAGTAAAACTGTAAAATGAACCTGATTATCTAGAATAGGGGTGTCAAACCAAAGGCCTGGTGGGGTGCTTAGATCTAGCTTGTGGGGCCACCCTGGAAATAGCAAAGAATCGGCCTGCAGGTGGCTCACCCAAGCTCTGTTTTCACTGGCAGAGGGTTGCAGAAGGCCATTCCAACCAAAAACAGAGGTCGGCAGCCCACTTTTGCTGGCAGAGGAATGTAGGAGGCTGTCACAAATAAAAACAGAGCTTGGAAGCCTGTTTTCACTGGCACAGTGCTTGAGCCTACAGGTACCCCCAACACAAGTAATGTTGAACTAGCCACCCTGGCCTTCCAAAGTCAAACACAACTTTGATGCAGCCTTCAATGAAATCAAGTTTGACACCCCTGATGTAGAATAAGAAAGGACTCCATAGGATACCTGAAGATGTTTCAGATTTAAATATAATGTAATGAACAAGGTTTTACCTAAGCATTATTCCCAGTTTTTACAACTTCAGATTCCAATGGAGAAAGCTGTTCATTTCTTGCAGAATCTTGTGCCTTTAACAATTGTATTCAATTGTTCAGCATGTGCTGTTTGGGAAGGAGATACTCTAATCACTTCTTTATTGATCTTTCACCTGCCTCTTGGCCATTAAGAGTACCAGACATGTTACAAAAAAACTACAAGAACAATTATTGTCTCTCATTGTATCTCACAGTAGAAAAATCCTAGTAGAAAAATGGGCAATATAATATTTGACCCATATATAAGTACACTTTCTATGGAGTATGATTGTTGCTGCCTCTTTTTATAATTCCTTTCTCAGGGCTCTTGGGAGAAACTGTTCTTTACCTAAAAACCTGCTTCATGTCTCAACTCCTTGGTGAAAGTAATTTTGAAATGGATCTTCCCTTTGCTTATTTTCTAATTGAGTAATTAAAGGGGTTTTTTGTGCTGTTTGCTCTGCTAATCAGCCTGTCACTAAACAACTCAAAAAGCTATTACAATTACTGGCCATTAAAACAAATATGGCTAGCTCTGATTTCATGCCCATAATTTTTTTTAAAAAAACAACAATTATCTCTTCAAGATGATGCTTGAAACTCAATAAATTCCAGTACCACCCAAAGTGAATGAATTACATTAGGAAGAGGATCAGGGTGCACTGAAACGCAAGGCTGAAGTTTCCAAAGAAAACTGGATGTGGAAAGTTTCAATCCTATACAGAGTTATCTGGGAGAGAGCCTTCACAGAAAATAGTTTGAGTATATGAGTTTAAACCCAGACTCCTTTAGCTGCAGTTGCAGGGGTCTAAGAAAACTTGGCATGGTCAGCTAGGCATGGCCAGCTCATTGCCACCAGTTCACCACCACTAAGTTATCATAGGACAACTCAGCAGGCCAATTTTGAGATTCAATGCAGCACTTCCCCTATCATGTCACTACCATGTCTGTGCAATCCCCTAGATCAAAATATTCCCTTCTTTATTAAATTATATTACCATGCAGCCTGAACACTGCCATTACCATTGAATAGCCTGCAGCATGGCAGTGGGAAGGGTTGAGAAAATGAAATTGTGCCTGGCTGCCAGTGCTCTGCACTCTGCCTGCCTGTTCACTTGCCCATCTGCCCACTCGTCTCTCCCTTCAGCCACCTCCAGCGAATTGTCCCCATTGTGAATTGACCATGTTGAGTTGTCCTGTGGTGACTGGCAGCGGTGACTTGGAAGAGGTGACTTGGTGATGACAAGCTGGAAGCAGTGAGCTGCTGCACTGAATTGTCCCATTTCACAGTTGCAGACAGGTACAGATTCTTTAGCTGTGTTATATATATAAAATCAGTGCTACGCAGCTATAATAAGGAGAAATATTTTAGTCTAGGAGACTGCATAGGCATGGTAGAGGCATGGTAGAGGAGGTACTGCAACTATTCATTGCATGCTGGTTCTTGTAGATTCAGAAATACTACTCTGAGTGTTAGGGAAATGGTGATGATTTTGAAGAATCAAGAGGATTTATAACCTTGAGCTTTTCCAATGATTTACCATTCATGTACTAGTTAGATCTAACATTTCTTGCAATATAGTTCTTATTATGTTTTGTAGTGTAGCATCAAGTGGACAGTGCCAGACACTGAATGAAGCAAGGTTGATTCTGATTTGTATTTCAATGGAAGATAGCCAGGAAATTCCAGATCTGTATGCTAGACTGTTTTAAAACATCTTTGCAGGAAGCAGTGGGTAACCATGGGTACTGTTACTAAGGAGACATGTAGACATTTCTATGAAGTCACCTGGAGTTGAATATATATATATATATATATATATATATATATATATAATATATATATCTGCCATCATCAGGCTTCTGTATGGTGTTTGTCTGCCATCCCTGATGATGGCAGATGAGATTCTGCTGAAACGTTGCTACAACTTTAAAAGCATCACTATTATGACATGGGAAAATACCCGAACAAAGCTGAATGCCAGACATGTAAGTACCCGCGAAAACTTAAGAAAATATATATATATATATGTATGGCATTCAGCTTTGTTCAGGTATTTTCCCACGTCATAGTAATGGTGCTTTTAAAGTTGTAGCAATGTTTCAGACAAACACTATACAGAAGCTTGATGATGGCAGATGAGATTCTGCTGAAACGTTGCTACAACTTTAAAAGCACCACTACTATGATGTGGGAAAATACCCGAACAAAGCTGAATGCCATACATGTAAGTACCCGCGAAAACTTAAGAATATATATATATATGTGTGTGTGTGTGTGTGTGTTTTCTTAAGTTTTCACAGATATTTCTATGTATGGTATTCAGCTTTGTTCGGGTATTTTTCCACGTCATTACAGTTGTGCCTTTAAAGTTGTACAAATAAAATAAAATGGAATGCCGAGTAATAAGATCTTGCCTGGCAAAATTTATAAACAGGTGATCTCCACACAATAACATTCCTATTTCAAGTTCTAATCATATAAAATATATGAGTTGCAACCATCATCCAAATGGTTGCCCAGGTAGCAACCATCACCTGAAATCTGCCATCTTCCAAGGGATTTGTGTTCAAAAGCATGCCAACATACAAACCAAGTCCAAAACAGTTCCTATATATATTTTATGCAATGTCAGTTCACTGAAAAATAAAAAAGGAGAGACAATTCGGATGTCTAATATTTTAATATGCAGCAGATCAATGGATGAATAAGCAATTTATCTTAAGAACTTTTCTTAAAAGAGAAAATGTCATACAGAAACACCAGTGGGAAAATTCATTTGGAACAGGTAGAAGAAAGGGGAAAACTATTGCTTTTACAGAATACCAATATTAAAGATGAACTGGCAGCCCATTTGACTTTTATGCTCAAAGATTTGACATTCACAGTTAAAAGATTTAAGACAATCTTTTAAAATCAGTTTTTAAAAGTCTTCTCTGTGATGTGTCCTAAATGATACTAGAAGAATATACATTGTGGATGTGGGTTTAAAAATCCAAGAGGAAAAAGAGAATATTCTGGGGGGCTCTTAATGAAATAAATATTACTTTGCTTTAGCTTTAATCAAAAATTTAATCAAAACAAATACAGAGAACATAATCTAATAATCTTTCAGTTCTCATTGTATATAAAACTGGACAAAACACTTAGCCTTATTAAAGTTTCCAGGAAGCAAGTTAATATCACTAACATACTCAAAATATGTTTTTGGACCTATCCTGAATTGCTAATCTTTGAATGATACCTTTTGTTATTGCTGCATTTACTTCTTTATTGTAATGTTAAGGTAGAGTGTTTCTTTGGCAAAAAATAATAGTTGAAATTAATATATCTGTGAATTGTTTTAGTTACACTGTGAGAGTTCTCTTACTGAGCCACTTATATGTTTCCAGCCACTCGGAGATTATATCAGGTGTAATGAGTTTCAACCTTTCCACCCATAGTATTGGCTAAGAATTACCCATTATTGTGCTCAGAACTTTTTTCCAATGGAAAATTAGTTTGAACAAAGACAGAATTAAGTCTCTTTTTCATGCTATCATTTGTAACCTTCATCAGGCCAAGGCCTGTGCAATCAGATTTAATTCACTGGGGGTGGATAGGAGGTGAGCTGTAGCAAGAGCAACATTTGCAGTCTCCCAGTTAGAATTTCCCTTAGTTACAGATCTACAGAGACCGATTTCATTTTTTCCCCCTGATAATTTTCTAACTCCAAAGTCACACAGTATCTTAATTATCTTTTGTTGATTTATTTTTCATATTTATTATGTTTTTTATAAATTTTATTAGTTTTTAAAAACAAACATAAACAAACAAAATGTAAAAACATCAAGCTATCTTTCATAGGTGTACATACACTGTGCCGGTTGGTTTACAAATTGTTTTGTGCTTCCATTTCATAGTCTTCAATTACAATTACATTGCATATGATCTCATATTGTCAATCAAAAATTAAATACCTTAGTATCATAATTAATCAATCATTTGACTATACTTTTATTCATTCATGCTTCACAGGATAATCATAATTTACTAGTTTATTTTATAACAGTTCATATTATCATCCCAAATCTATCCTAAAATCATTTTGTAGATATAATAAGAAAAAAGTACATCTTTATATATTTATTATTTTCTAAAAGTCTACGTTTTTCATTGCTGTATTTTATTGTCTAACCATTGATAGAAAAGATCCCAAATTTTATAAAATTGTTTATCCTCTTGTTCTCTAATTTCAAATATCAATCTACTCATTTCAGCACATTCCAGTATTTTTTAGCATCCGCACAAGTCCACCACATATAGTAATATGAGCCAGGTGTCTGATGACATTTCCAACATTTTTCGGATTTATTCTTGAACATTCTTGCTATTCTTGTTGGGGGGAAATGCCACCTGTAAAATATCTTATACAAATTTTCTTTATATGCTGTTGACATTGTCATTTTATAATTTTGATACCACAATTTTTGCCATTTCTCTAAATTGATCCCATATCCAAAATTCTTCCCCCAAGCAATCATAGTTTCTTTAACTTGTTCTTCTTCTAGTTTAATTTCTAATAAATATCCATACAATTTTTAATCACCTTTTCATCAGTACCTGTCAAAATCTTATCTAAGCCAATTTCCGGTTGCAAGGTTTCAGCGGCGGCAGGAATCTGCTCTTCTGTGGGTCCCTGCTGCGCTCGCCGCTGAGGTACCCCCGATCCAACTGGATTTCGGGGTTGTCGTTACCCCAGAGGGCAGTGGAAGATAGAGGAGATCCTGGCTGGGGTCTGGGGATACCGCACCCCCTTTCCCCAGCCGGCTAGACTCCTTTTTCCTGAGGCGGTGGAGCGGCTGTCAGAAACAGCAGCCACAAAGGAATTTTCAACCGAATAAGATTTGTACAGGAGGAAGAATAAGAAGGAGAAGTTTTCTTGGCTGAACCGGGACATTAAGATATTTTTAAACACCCTGGAAAACTGATTTTTGGATTGATACATTTGTTTCCAAAAAAAGTTGTTAAAACGGCAAAAGTGCTGAAAGGAAAGTTCATTCCCCTTCCCTACGGAGAAAGCAAATGAGCACTGAGAAACCTGCTTCTTTAAGCTAAAAATAAGCTCTTTGTTATAAGTGGGAAGGAGAGGACTAAAAAAACCTTTAAAAATTTGTTGGAGGAGATGCCTTGAAGATTATAAAATCAGCAATTAACTGTAATACAGCTTTAAAATATATTTTGGGATTTTGCCCTAAGGAGGAAAAACTGCAAAGAGAAGAAGAGGAAATATTTTGTGTCTGTTTGGATTGTTTGATAACCTTGACACTTGGAAATTACTTTAAGATTAAAAATATCTGGGTTGTTCTTAAAAATTTACAATGGCACTATCTGTGGATGAATTAAAAATGGAATATCAAAAATTAAAGGAAAGAGAACAAGGAGGCAAATATTCTTTGGGAGCTGTCTTCCACTTTTTAGAAATGGCGGTTTCTACATATCAGCAAATACGTGAGGAAGAAGGAGGAGGAGGAGGAGGAGGAGGAGGAGGAGGAGGAGGAGGAGGAGAAGAAGAAGAGGAAGAAGAAGAAGAAGAAGAAGAAGAAGAAGAAGAAGAAGAAGAAGAAGAAGAAGAAGAAGAAGAAGAAGAAGAAGAAGAAGAAGAAGAAGAGACAAAAAAGTTCAATTAAGAAAGAAAATAGGAAGAGAGGAAGGAAAAATGAGAATTTAAGATTTAATAAAATAACCAAGAAAAAGAAAAATAAGGTGAAAAAAAGGTACAATGTTAGAAAGCAACAGAAAAGAGAAATACAACAGAGAGGGGAAGTTTAAAAGGTGGAGGTTGGGGGGGGGCAAAAAGATCAGACTGGAGAAGAAAGGGAGGGAAAAGGAGGGAAAAAGTCACAAAAGTCTGAAATAAGATGCAAAAAAGCAGATTTTTTTCAGAGATAAAGGATAGATATAATTAAAGAAAGATTCTGCAAGAGTACCTAAGATAGTATTGTAGTATTTGCATTTGAAATAGCCCATTGGAATATTATAAGATTTAATAAAATATTAAAATGTTTAATAATGATAGATCTTAATATTTAATAAAATATTATGTGTAAAATGATTGTTTAGTTTTAGCTTAATTCGTTATTGTTTTAATGTTATTATAAATTTACTATTTCATTTTCTTACTTTAAAATAATGTATTAAGTAGAATTAAAATTAGAATGGAAATTATATATTTAACTATATTATAAATTTATTATTATTATTATTTTATTTTAAAATGCAACATGTAGAATGTGCTAAGCAGAATCAGAACAGAAATTATGCATTACTTTAAGTGTTATTTTAGAGGGGAAAGATAGAAAGGTGTCACACTTTAAAAGTGATTACAGGGGAATTTTTTTGTTAAAAAGAAGAGATAAATAGATAATTGGAAAACAACGGACAAAAGATACAAGTATAATGATTTTAAAATAAGATGAAATAAACAAAATATAATTAAGAGAATGAAAAGAAGAGAGAAGTTATATAAAAAATATAGAATGGTAAATAAGATAAGAATGGTATATAAGATGAGCATGAATTTGATTTAGATCTGTAAAAAAAGATGTAACCCAGGGCTAAGCCACTTTTCAAAAGAAGTTTTATGTTTTGTGTTTTGGTTAGCTATGTTTGACAGAGAATTAATAAAACCTTGGAGGAAGAAAACTAAAGGGAGAAATAATGAGAAATTTGGAAAAGACATGTACAAATGATAATTAAGAAGGTTTTATGTTTTTATGTCTTGTTTTATGTTTTGTATTTTGTGTGTTTATGTTTGATTGAGAATTAATAAAACCTTGATAGAAAGAAATATAATTGAATAAAAGTGAAGGGAGAAACAATGAGAAATTCGGAAAAGGTATATAGGTGTTTAAATGGAAATGTGATAATTTGGTACTATGCTGTATAAATGTTTATATTTGATTGAGAATTAATAAAACCTTGATAGAAAGAAATATAAATGAATAAAAGTGAAGGGAGAAATGATGAGAAATTTGGAAAAGATATATATGTGCTTAAATGGAAATGTGATAATGTGGAACTATGCCTTAAAAAATAATGTTTTATTTGCCTTGTTAAAAATTATAAGTATTTTTTTTAGAAAGGAGGTTTTATGCCTTTATGCCTTATGTTTTGTTTGTCTTTAAAAAATCAATAAAAATGGTTTAAAAAAAAGATCTTATCTAAGCCAGTCAGTTTATCACAAAAACCTTCTGTTTTAGAATCTTTATCATACTTGAATATATTTGCGCATATGAAAACCAATTCATCTTTATACCTTGTTCCTCTAGTTTTTTTTCCTGGTTCTTCAACTTCTACTTCTTCCTCTCCACCATCTGGAGGACAACATTCAATACAGACAATGTTAAAGCAAGAAAAAGAACAAGAAAGAGTGACTCTGTAGATGATTATGCAAGGAATTCAAAATATTCAAGCAAGATCAGAGAATATTGAAAAGAGAATAGAGAACATCGAACAAAGAACAGAGAACATTGAACAAATACTAAAATGCTACTTTAAAAAGAGGTGAATTATAGATGGCTGATTCCAGAAGGTTTAATGTTCACATGGCAAGAACAGAGACATAGAATTGACTCAATTGAGAAAGCGCAATTATTTTATACATAATTTTTTGGAGGGAAAAAGGAAGAGGCAGAAAAAGAGATCTCACTAATTGAATTCCAAGAGGACTGCCAAATGGCGACTGAAAAAGAAGAAAGTGCAGTAAGTGGAAAAGCGGAAGCCAAAGAGCAACGTGAACTAAGATCTACGAGAGCTGCTAAACCTAACTATACAATATAACCATGGAAGAGAAAAAATTGATTGCAATTAATATAAATGGACTTAACTCAGCCGTTAAAATAAGGAAAACCTTTCATAAATTAGAGAAATTAAAATTTGATATAATTTGTCTACAAGAAGTACACATTAAAAAAAACAATATGAACAATTGTTGGTACAGCCATAATTAGGGAAAATATTTAATTCCTTGACACAATGTAAGAAAAGAAGAGTGGTTTTATATATTAAAGAGACCACCCCAGCAAAATTGATCTATACCGTTGATGATGGAAGAATACTAATGGTGGAAATAATGGACAATAATATGAAAACACTCCTGATTGCAATTTATGCTCTAAATGACAAACAAGAAGAATTCTACAAAAAATTACATATGAAAATAATCGAACTGGACTATGCTAATATAGTTATGATGGGAGATTTTAATGGAATTGTAGACAATAAATTGGACTATACAGCACAGAAAACAATAAAGCAAAACAGCAAGACTCTCCCTAAATCTTTTTTTAAAATGGTAGATGAAATAAACTTAAAAGATACATGGAGAGAAAGAAATGCTAAAACTAAATAATACACCTTCTATTCAAATAGACACTTATCATGGTCCAGAATAGATATGATATGGATGTCAACAGAATTAATAACTAACATTCAAGAAATAAATATTGAAACAAGTACTTGGGCAGATCACAATCAAATGACAATTAAATGGAAAGGACAAAAAAGAAGATCTAGATGGACGTTAAATAATACTATTTTAAAGCAAAAAGACTTCACACAGTGGATGGAGAACGAATTGGCTTTTTTCTTTAGAGAAAACAAAAAAGAAGATACATCAATTCAGAATGTATGGGATACAATGAAGGCATATGTTAGAGGCTTGATAATAGACTATACAAGGAAAAGGAATACTATGAAAAGACTAGCCTCTAAGGCCCTAGAGGATGAGCATAAAAGACTTGAAAAAGAGCTACAGAAAATGCCACAGAAAAAGGACATCAAGTTAAAAATGGATATAGTTAAACACAAAATGGGTCAAATAGAAAAAGAAGAATGAGCACAGAAAATTAGAAGTGCTAAACAGAACTACTTTGAAGATGCAAACAAACCAGGTAGATGGTTAGCACACAAATTGAGAAAGGAGAAAGAATCAATGAAAATATTGCAATTAATAGATGACCAAGGCCAAGTTTGCCATGGTAGCAAAGAGAAGAAGGAAATCATTCAAGACTTCTATGGGAAATTATATATGCAAGAGAATATTGATGAGGAAAGAGTTAAACAGTACTTACAGAATGCTAACTTACCTCAGATACCTAAAGAGATTGAAACAATGTTACAAAGCAATATAACGATGATGGAGTTAACTGAAGCACTCAAGAAGCAAAATAATGGAAAGCCACCAGGCCCAGATGGACTTCTGGCAGAATTTTATAAAATATTACAAGAATCGTTGAATCTTCCATTGCTATGAATGAAGTTATGTTAAAGAAGAAGATACCTAAATCATGGTCAGAAGCCTATATTACACTTATTCCAAAAGAGGAGGCCGATCCATTACAAATTAATGGACCTATTTCTCTACTAAATGCAGATTATAAAATCTTTGCTTCAATATTGGCAGAAAAATTAAACTTAAAAAATATTTAAATAATTTTATCCATCCTGATCAAAATGGATTTCTGCCAAAGAGACAAATTAAAGACAATATGAAAGTAATCTTGGACACCTTGGAATACTACGAGGCACATCCTGAAAAACAAATGGCTCTGATATTTCTAAATGCACAGAAGGCATTTGATAATGTGAATTGTGATTCATGTTATTACTGTTGGAACAGATGGGTTTTGCTAGAAAATTTATTCAAGCAATAGAAGCTATATACTATAAGCAAACGGCAAAGGTAATGATGGAGAACTGACAGACTCTATCAATATAAAAAAAGGAACAAGACAAGGGTGCCCACTATCACCTTTGTTGTTTGTGTTAACTTTGGAAGTGCTAAACAGAAATATTAGAGATGAAAAGAATATAAAAGGAATGAAAATCAAAAAGGAAGAATTTAAGATGCAAGCATTTGCAGATGATCTGGTTTTCATATTAGAAGACCCTTTAGAAACAGCATCAAAATTGATAGAAAAGATAGAGACATATGGAAAGGTGGCTGGTTTGAAAATAAATAAAGATAAGACAAAGATCTTGACAAAGAATATGCTATTAAGACAAAAGGAAGAACTAGCAGACCTATTGAAAATTCAGGTCACGAATAAGATTAAGTATTTGGGGATATATTTGACAGCAAGTTGTAGTACATTAAAAGAGAATAATTATATCAAACTTAAACAGCAGATAGCGCTAGATTTGGCAAAATGGGAAAATTTACAACTGTCACTAATAGGGAGAATTTCAACAATCAAGATGAATATATTACCCAGAATTTTATATTTGTTTCAAACAATTCCAATTAGGCTTGGAAAAGACTACTTTGAAAATTTAAATAAAATTGTGTTGAAATATATGTGGCAAGGTAAGAAAGTGAGAATAAAGTTAAAACTTTTGCAAGATGCTAGAATTAAAGGAGGATTTGGTTTGCCTAATTGGGAGTTGTACTACCAAGCTACAAATCTGATGTGGGTTAAGGAATGGATAACACTAAAAAATACTAGATTGTTGACATTAGAAGGACATGATTTGTTGTTGGGGTGGCATGCTTTTTTATGGTATAAAGGAACTAAAACACAGCGGTATTTTAGAAGACATTATATACGGGAGTCTCTGTGGTTAAACTGGGAGAAGATTAAAAGACAATGTTATTTGAAAATTCCAGTCTGGTTATCGACTATTGAAGCATTTTCTTATCCTATAATATAGAAAAAGGAACAAACAGTTACATATGGTGAAATATTGAATGAAAAGGGTGAACTTAAATCTATGCAAAAACTAAGTTTATTTTTCAAATTTATATTCCCATGCTTCCATGTAAACCATGCTCAAGAAAAGATGATATCTACCCTGTACAATTGTTATTCTAGAGATGCCAGATTTTAATTCCCACCACATCTGGTCACCATGCAATTGTTTCCCCTGTAATTATGCTAAACCAAAAAAAGTTTCTACAAATTGGGAATGTCATCTGATTAGCAGCATCCCTTCATTTCATGGTTGCTTTCTTTTTGTCACAGTTTCCTATGGAAGCCACTAATACGGGAAAACATTTGGATGAAAACTAGTATGCTGAATATTCATAATGTAATGTTTGTTGAAATTAACATTATATTCATAATGAAAATTGGCTGAAAGGCAATTCAACTTGAAGCAAGGGGAAAAGGTGTCCATCAGGCAGTTGAATTTTGATTGATTGTTCAATTTATTGACCAATATTAACTGCTCCTCCTTTATGGATCATTGCCTTGATGACAAAAGGGCTTGCGTAGCTCAATAAAGCTATGAGGTATGTCATGCAGGACCACCCAAGGTGAACAGAGTTCTCATAGCAGAGAGCTCTGACAAAAGGTGATCCACTGGAGAAGGAAATAGCAACCCACTCCAGTATCTTTGACATGAAAACCCCACGGACAGTACCAAAAGGTAAAAAGATATGATGCTGGAAGATAAGCCCCTCAGGTCAGGTGTCCAATATGCTACTGGGGAAGAGCAGAGGGCCAGTACTAGTAGCGCCAGAAAGAATGAAGTGACTGGGTCAAAGCTGTGGTAGTATCTGGCGTTGAAAGGAAAGTCTGATGCTGTGAAGATCTATTCTCCATAGAAACCTGGAATGTAAGATCCATGAATCAAGACAAGCTGGACATGGTCAAACAAGAGATGATAAGACTGAACATTGACATCTTAGGAATCAGCGAACTCAAATGGACAGGAATGGGTGAATTTAATTCAGATAACCATCAGGTATACTACTGCAGGCAAGAATCCCTCAGAAGAAATGGAGTAGCCTTCATAGTCAATAAAATAGGAAAAGCAGTACTGGGATACATTCCCCCAAATAACAGAATGATCTCAGTTCAAATCCAAAGCAAACCATTCAACATCACAGTAGTCCAAGTCTATGCCCCAATCACTGGTGCTGAACAGGATGAAGTTGACCAGTTCTATGAAGCCCTACAACATCTTCTAGAATTAAAACCAAAAATGATGTCCTTATCATCCTCTGGGGTATTGGAATGCTAAAATAAGAAGCTACAAGATAACCAGAATAATAAGCAAGTTTGGCCTTGGAGTACAAAGTGAAGCAGGGCACAGACTGGTAGAATTTTGTCAAGAGAATACAATGGTCATAGCAAACACTCTTTTCCAACAACTCAAGAGATGATTCTACACATGTACACCACCAGACAGTCAACACAGAAATCAGATTGACTATGTGCTCTGCAGCCAAAGATGGAGATGTTCTATACAATCATAAAAACAAGACCAGGAGCTGACTGTGGCTCAGATCATGAATTTCTCTTTGCAAAATTTAGGCTTAAATTGAAGAAAATAGGGGAAAGGACTAGGTCTTCTTAAATAAACAGTGCAAAGAAGTAGAAGAAAAGAATACAATAGGGAAGACCAGAGATCTCTTCAAGAAAATTGGAGGTATGAAGGATAGAACATTTCATGAAAAGATGGATGTAATAAAAGACCAAAATGGCATGGACCTAACAGAGACAGAAGAGATTAAGAAGAGGTGGCAAAATTACACAGAAAAACTATACAAGAATGAGCTTAACATACCTGATAACCACAATGGGGTGTTCACTGACCTCAAGCCAGACATCCTGGAATGTGAAGTCAAATAGGCCTTAGGAAGTCTGAGCAACCACAAAGCTGAGCTATTCAAAATCTTACAATGCAGTGAAAGTGCTACACTCAATGTGCCAGCAAATTAGGAAAACTCAACAGTGGCCACAGGATTGGAAAAGGACAGTTTACATTCCAATTCCAAAGAAGGGCAATGCCAAAGAATCTTCAAACTACTGCACCATTGCACATGCTAGCAAAGTTATGCTCAAAATCCTATAAGATAGGCTCCAGCAGTATGTGGACCAAGAACTACCAGAAGTACAGGCAGGATTTTGAAGAGGCAGAAGAACTAGTGATCAAATTGCCAACATACACTGGATCATGGAGAAAGCTAGGGAATTCCAGGAAAAAACATCTACTTCTGCTTCATTGACTATGCTAAAGCCTTTGATTGTGTGTATCACAACAAATCATGACAAGTTCCTAAAGAACTTATCTCAATTCCTGGCAAATAGATGGAAAGAAATGGAGGTAGTGACAGATGTTATTTTCCTGGGCTCCAAGATCATCACAGATGGGGACTACAGCCAAGAAATTAAAATATGCTTGCTCCTAGGGAGGAAAGCTATGGCATATCTAGACAGCATAATAAAAAGCAGTATACTACCAACAAAAGTGCATATAGTCAAGGCTATAATTTTCCCATTTGCAATGTATGGCTGTGAAAGTTGAACCAAAAGGAAGGCTGAGCATCAAAGAATTGAAGTCTTTGAATTATGGTGCTGGAGAAGATTACTGTGGGTCCCTTGGTGACTCACAGCAAGGTGATCAAACTGGTCAATCCTAGAGGAGATGAACCCTGATTGCTCTTTAGAAGGCCAGATCCTGAAGATGAAAATCAAACATTTTGGCCACCTAATGAGAAGAAAGGACTCACTGGAGAACAGCAGAGAATGAGGTGGCTGGGTGGAGTCACTGAAGCAGAAGGCATGAACTTAAAGGGACTGCAGGGGATGGTAGAGGACAGGAAGGCTTGAAGGGATGTTGTCCATGGGGTTGCGATGGGTCAGACAAGACTTCGCAACTAACAACAACAATTAATTGTTCAATTTATTGCTATTATATTTTTCTCTAGTAAAGAGTATTTTTAGGTCCATTCTACAAGTTCTGAGTCTTTTACAAAACTAACAATTAAGGGAATACTAAATATTTATAGATTAAATAGAAGTTGTAATATCGAAAATTCTGGTCTCTATCACAACATGGATAAAATGTTAAATGCCAATAACTACTTCAATTAATCAGCTATATCTTCTGATTTCACATTAGTTTTGGCTCTGTTAGGTTTGTACCTAACAGAGCCACATTCTTTTTCTGAAATCAGTTGCAGAATTATGGAGGCAATGAATAAATGTACATAATGCTAGAATATTTTTAACCATTTTTGCAATTATAGTTATATGCTACATAAGCAAAATATCTAATAAAACCTAGACTATTATAAAGATCCAAAGAGTTGGATCAAGAGCTGAGGTAGGACATGTCATTCATGACTAATTTAAATTCAAATTGTTGGTAGTTGTATTCTCTGCATGGCTAAAGATAAAAAAAAAAATTAATCGCAGTTCTCAGTTTGTCACTTGAATAATACGTCAAATCTTCTTCTTTAAACTTGAGAATAATTTTGAAAAATTTTGCCTAAAACTACAAAGAAGTTGTTATGATCTATTGGGGTCAGATATCATCCTTTCCATATACACTGGTTTTGTTTCCAGCCAATTAATTGTTTTTACTTTCATTGCAGCTTTGATTGATTGATAATGTGCCATCAGCTCTTAATGACCACACAGATTTTTTTCCAAATCAATTTGTTCTCAATCTGGTATTTTGGGTATTATAACTGTAAGAGTATAAGTGAATCCAACCATATTGCTGCTGTTCATCCTCTTCTTCTCTTTGCTTACATATCACCACCACTGACAGCTCAAGATATCACAATCGAAACCAAGTTCTTAGCTGGGTTGAGCGAGGATGGCCATTGGATCAAATCCCTGACAACTTCAGTCCTTTCAAGAATCGACAGACGGAACTGTTTTCCCAGAAAGGCTGCATCATTTGGGGGGATAGGGTCATCGTCCCAGAGCGGCTGCAACAAGTGGTATTGAAAACCTTGCATGAAGGCCACCCCGGCATCGTGCACATGAAGGCGCTCGCACGAAGCTACGTGTGGTGGCCGGGTATCGACAAACAAATCGAGGCCTGGGTAAAGACTTGTTGCAAATGCCAGGAAGTTAGCAATGCCCCACCGAAAGCAACCCCAACAGAGTGGGAAACACCCAGGGGACCATGGTCCCGTATTCATATTGACTTTGCGGGACCTACTAAAGAACACACATTCCTAGTAACGGTGGATGCCTACTCAAACTGGCTTGAAATCCATGAAATGAAAAATACCACAACCGAATCCATCATCAGGAAATTGGTTTTATTCTCTTAGAATTGCTTAAGATAACAAAAAGATATAGTTAGTTGTTATCTCCCTATGCCATGTGAATGAAAAAAACCCAAGCTTTTTCATGGAAAATGTTGTGAATTAATAAAAGTGCTTAAATAAAGATTATTAAAACCTTTAGAAAAGTGCAGGGTTCTGGCCCTGCACTTCTGATTGGCCGATAATAGTGACATCTGATTGGTCCGTTCAGGAGAATCTGATTGGCTATTAGCAGGCCTCTTTCATTGGTTAAGGGAACTAATGCTTCCCATTTCTTATTGGTTATTTGATCAGCAGCTTGCCTATAAAAAGGGCTATTACTGCTGTAGTTTTTGCTCTGTTCCACAATGTTAAATAAAGATTGAAGTTCACTGTTCATTGTCTCATCTCCACTTCTTGCGCCCATGCGCAGAACATAACACTGGTGACGAGGATGGGATTTGGAGACATCAGAGCTGACTGAGCACTACAGAGCGCTAAACAGAGCACGTGGCTGAAGACGCACCAATGGCTGAACCATGTCTAGCAGATTCATACCACCCGCTCCATTTGACCCGGCACAAGAAGACTGGGACTCATATATGGACCGATTCCAGATGTTTCTGGAGACCAACAACTTGAAGGATGCCACTACCGGAAAGAAGCGAGCGGTATTCCTAACTCACTGCAGGCCGACTGTGTTTAAGATGGCTAAGGCACTAGCCAAACTGGCTGAGGTGAAGTCCATGGACTGGGACGTCCTCGAGCCCCTTCTATGGGCCCACTATGCACCAACCGTACCAACGCTTGTTCGAAGACATGAATTTTATCAGAGAGATCAGCGGAAGGGAGAAAGCATTGCAGATTTCACTGTGGATCTCCAGAATATGGGAGGCCTCTGCGGGTTCGCCGAGAGGCCCTGAGAGACCGAATAATTCTGGGATTAGATGCGCTAGCTACACAAAGTAAGCTGATGGCAAAAGGTGACATTAGCCTTACAGATGCCATCACTGACGCTACTGCAGCAGAAGCAACCAGGAAGTCGTCTGCCCGAATGCACCGCACCCACGCCCCTACTGGAAAGGAAGAGAGAAAGGACTGATTTGTAAGTGAACTGACATTGGATATTCTACAAGGACTTTGCTAACTGAATATCCTTGAATGGACTGACTAAAATGATACATGACTAATGGACTGTTATTTTGACTATGCTATAAACTCTAAATGGAATAAACTATATTTTGATAGCACAAGCGTATCTGTTATTTTTACTGTATGTTAATAAACATACAAACTTATCTCACTCATTTATCTGTGTGCCTATCTGACTAACGCTGCACATTCTGTTTAGCTTGTCTCCTTAACTCTGGTTGGGGAACCCAGGCTTAACACTGGCGAAATCTCACCTCACCTGGCAAAATCTCACCTCATCTGGAAGGGCAGGCAAAAAGACCCTACATAAAATGGACTATGGCGATATCAAAGATAAGATTAACCGGATACTCTTTCTTCAACACATCACTCCACACAGTGTCACCAACAAGACTCCGGCTGAATTGTTAATGGGACGAAAACTCCGCTCCCACTTTGACCGACTACACCCATCGTACCACACGGATCCAGTGGGAAATGCCACGAATTCCAGATAGGTGACTTAGTCTTCGCTAGAAACTTTTCTGGCGATCCTTTGTGGGTCAAGGCAACTGTAATCCAAGTCACAGGACCCAGGTCGTACCGAGTAAAAAGTCACAACGGAAGAATATGGAAGCGCCATATTGATCAGCTGCGTTCAAGGCTGCAACCTGGTTTCTGCGACTCCGGTAACTTCCAAACTGAGGGGGGAGGAGATGCCAAGGAGACCGAGTTCGAAACGGCAGAAAGCACGAGGGGAAGAAGTGAGCATTCAGACTTAACACATAAGGAAGGATCAGAGAGGGTGGTGGACTTGCCTCAAAGAGACACCTCGTCAGAGGCAAGCCCACAAAGGCTAGAGGACAACGAGGACATTAGCGGCACCGAGTTTTTAAATGAAGGACCGGAGGCATCCTACTCGCCAGAAAACGTCCCGCCCAAACAAGATTATAAACAAGTACCGGGGGGACAGTGAAAATCTAATAGACAATCTAAACAACCTGCTTACCTCAAAGATTACGTCACCGCACCCCTTAAACGGAACCTGGGGGGGAAGGGATGTTGTGAATTAATAAAAGTGCTTAAATAAAGATTATTAAAACCTTTAGAAAAGTGCAGGGTTCTGGCCCTGCACTTCTGATTAGCCGATAATAGCGACATCTGATTGGTCCGTTCAGGAGAATCTGATTGGCTATTAGCGGGCCTCTTTCATTGGTTAAAGGAACTAACGCTTCCCGTTTCTTATTGGTTATTTGATCAGCAGCTTGCCTATAAAAAGGGCTATTGCTGCCGTAGTTTTTGCTCTGTTCCACAATGTTAAATAAAGAATTGAAGTTCACTGTTCATCGTCTCGTCTCCACTTCTTGCGCCCATCCGCAGAACATAACAGAAAAGATGTTGATTTTCATGGGAAAGTGTTGATTATATTATAACAATCTTGGGCTATTTTAAAGAAAGACACAGTGATAAGATAATCATATTATTTTCATATGGAAATTCATTAGCCGATTTATAATTGAATATGTAACTTTAGTTATATATTTGGAACCAGGGGTGGGATTCTACCGGTTCAGACCAGTTCTATAGAACCGGTTGTTATGGTTCTGTGCAGTTCAGAGAACCAGCAAATTGTACCACTGGCTTCCCCGCCTTGCCCTGGCCCACCTTGCCCTGCCCAGTCACTCCTTACCTTGCATACACACTATCCAACTTGCCTACATTGTGTTTTTGCCTAATTTTTGGTAAGTTGCTATATCTTGTTCTGACGCACGATTTAGATTAGCTAGAAAGCAAGAAATCTGCTGATTTCTTGCTTTCTAGCTAATCTAAATTGCTGTTATACTGCTTTGCCTTTGCCCAGGAGGCTTCCCTGAGGCCCAGTCAGGGGTGGTATTCAGGGGCTTTGGGAGGGAGGGAAGAAGTGGCCTCAGAGCAAAGCTGAACCTTCCTTAAGACTGAACCTTCTATTATTCAGTGCAGACTCAGGCAGCAGATTGCAAAAAGGCAGATCTATGAGTGAATCTGTGATTCTACAAGCAACTCAATCTGCCTGATTTGCCTGATTTTGGATAAAAGTTGCTTCTTTTTTTTTAATAAAGAATTTAATTTACATAAATATTTATAATATTTACATACAAGTCATGCCCACCCAGTCACATGACCATCGAGCCACATCCACAAATTAGGCAATGCCCATAGAACCAGTTGCTAAGAAATTTGAATCCCACCCCTGTTTGGAACATATGCATAGCCAAGTAGTTTGGGTGTTCTTTATCAGTATATACTGTTTGTATATTTTCTATGGTCAGTTAGTTCTAACAAGTGTTCCAGAAGCTGGGTTTAACAACCCTAGCTGTGCAGGTTGGGGCTGAAATTCTTGTTTATTCAAAGCATATGCGCCATATATTTTTTGGACTGTATGTTGTAAAGGAGTAAAGGTTTCAATTTTCTCCACAGCTAGACAATAAGGATCAAATCCAGTGGTGTGATTCAACCGATGTAACAACCAGTTCAGTGAGCGTGCATGCTCTACATTTTAAAAAGCCATTTTAAACTCAATAACTTACCTTCTGCTATATCCCTGGTGAGTAAAACAGCTGATACACAGCAAACCACTCTGCCACACGAATCAGCTATGTTAAAAAAACCAGGAAATAAAGCACAGGAAAGAGCAGGGGCAGATGGGTGGGGCCAAATGCTCACCAGAACTACTGGTTCACCTGAACCTCTCCGAACCAGTAGAATCCCACCCCTGATAGAATCTCATTTTTCTGAATTTCATTCTGGATCCAACAATTAACCCTGGATTATTTCCGAAATCACTAGAATTGCAGGCACTATTTTTGGATCTTGGAATCTGAGCTATATATCCAATCTTTTAGTTTCTATAACTTTCTGCATTGCAAAGATTGTTCAAGATTTAGGGCATGAGTCTAAGTGAACAAACAAGGATTGAGACTTCAATGTTTTGAGTTCAGAATAAGTACTCTATCACGGAACTATCGCTCTAACCCTGCCCCAATTGAGTTACATTTGGCAGATGTATTATTTTCTATGTAGTGAGATGCAATTTATGGAATTTTGTACAATTTTTGTTGACTGTAACTGTCCCTCACTATTATTTAATAGTTGTGTTGTGTATGCATAAAGATTTAATAAAGTGTGAGCTTGGAGTTAAGTGCAGGGTTCTGGCCCTGCACTTCTGATTGGCCCGTCCCGGGGAATCCGATTGGCCCTTAACAGAGAGTTCCTATTGGTTATAAGAGCTAGCGCTCCTAGCTCGTTATTGGTTAAAAGTTACAGGGTTTGCCTATGTAAGGCGGGTTTAACTGCTATTGAGTGAGAAGTCACAATGCAAATAAAGAGCTGAAGTTCACCGTTCAGAGGTTTGTCTCCATTCTTTCTCGCCCATGCTCAAAACTTAACACTGGCGACGAGGATGGGATATGGAGATATCTGAACCAACGAAACTTCGAAGAACACCGAGCATGTGACAGACGACGCCAACAACGGAACCATGTCCGGCGGCATCGTACCACCCGCTCCATTCGATCCAGCACAGGAAGACTGGGAGTCTTACATGGATCGCTTCCAAATGTTTTCGGAGACGAACAACTTAAAGGACGCCACAGCCGGGAAGAAACAGGCGGTGTTCCTAACGCATTGCGGAGCCAACCATGCCAGGTCTAAATGCAAATTCCGCGACGCACTTTGCCATGAGTGCGGGAAACGAGGCCACATCGGACGGGTCTGCCGCAGCTTACCAGGACCCAGCCAGGCCTTAAAAGGGGCTAACTATCACCAATTGAAAGGAAACTGTCCTGTACGGTGAGAGCCAGTAAACCACTCCTACAGAAATCGAGCTTTGCAGAGAGAAGAGGCTCACCATACTATCACTATCGGTCATGCCTCAGCCTTGGACACAAAGAAAATCCGAGTCACAGTAACCATCGAGAACCAGCCTTGCCACATGGAGGTCAACTCGGGATCGTCCCTCTCGATGGTGTCCTGGAAGACGCTCAAGCAACTCATCCCCACAATTCAACGCCAAGATCTCCGCTTCCAACGCCTCATCCTCAAGGACTACCAAGGGAATTGAATCCCCGTCGTCGGTTCCTGCCGAGTCTGAGTCTCCTTCAAGAAGCACACAGCATACTTACCTTTAACGGTCATCAATAGAGATAGGCCTAGCCTACTGGGCCTCCAATGGTTTGCGCCACTCGGCATTGAAGTGGCCGGCATAAACCGAGTCAGCAGCAGTGACTGGGAGGAAGACCTTATCTATGAGTTCAGGGACGTCTTCGCGGACAGCTTAGGCGAGTACAAGGGGACCCCGATTTCATTCAGTCTAGATCCAAAAATAGCTCCCATTCGTCTAAAGCCCCATCGAGTTCCGTTTGCCTTAAAATCGAAAATCGACGAACAACTCGACAAAGTGATAGCTCAGGGGGTGTTAGAGCCCATCGATCACTCCCCATGGGAAACCCCAATTGTAACACCCATTAAGCCAGACGGGTCAATCCGAATTTGTGGGGACTACCGGGCCACTTTGAACCACACCCTGCAGCAGAACGCGTATCCAGTTCCAGTGGTGCAGCATCTCCTCCATTCCCTGAGGGGCGGGAAAGTCTTCGCTAAATTAGATTTAGCTCAGGCATATCAACAATTACCAGTAGATGAAAAAACGGCACAGGCCCAAACTATTGTGACGCACCGAAGTGCCTTTAAATGTACCCGGCTTCAATTCGGAGTGAGTGTAGCCCCGGGGATTTTTCAGAGCCTTATGGAAAGGTTATTGCAAGGAATTAAGGGCGTGGTCCCCTATTTTGATGATGTATAAATTGCAGCCCCTACAAAAAAAATCTTACAGGACCGGGTAAAATTAGTCCTAAAAAAAATTCCAAGAGGCCGGTCTTAAGGTTAAAAAAAACAAATGTAAATTGTGTACTGACAGTGTTGAGTTTTTAGGGTACCTAATTGATAGCCAGGGCATTCACCCTACCGAAAGTAAACTAAAAGCGATAAAAAACGCTCCCAGGCCACGAAACAAGGCCGATCTCTAGGCATTCCTAGACCTCATCAATTTTTATAATGTATTTTTGCCACACAAAGCAATGGTCGCTGAACCGTTACATCGGTTGTTAGATAAAAAAGCAAATTGGCTATGGGGTTACCGTGAAGAACAGGTGTTCCAAAATGTAAAAAAACTGCTCACTTCTGACTCTGTACTCATGCAGTATAACGAGACTTTGCCATTAGTTATAACATGTGATGCATCGCCTTTCGGGGTAGGCGCCATTTTGAGCCATGTACTGCCTAATGGGAACGAATATTTTTCAAAGACTCTTTCAAAAACTGAGCAAAACTATAGACAAATCAATAAAGAAGCCCTCGCAATTGTCTCAGCTATGAAAAGATTCCACGAATACGTATATGGCCGGGCTTTTACTATTGTGACTGACCACAAGCCTTTGTTGGGGTTAATAGCTGGAGATAAGCTGACTCCCTATATATTATCCCCTAATTCTTAGCTGCTTATAACTATTGGCTGCAATACCGCCCGGGGAAGGCCATTCCCCACGCCGATGCATTGAGCCAAGCACCGCTTCCAGAGAATCTCGACGATCCTGCACCAATGGTAACCACATTGCAAATCGAGGCACTCAACTTGCCGCCACTGACCGCCCGAGATATCGCGAGAGAAACCAAATGCGACCACACCCTAGCACGAGTCCTAAGCTGGGTACAATGCGGATGGCCATTGGACCAGTTATCAGATGACTTCACACCATTCAAGACTCGACAAACCGAGCTCTTCTCCCAGAAAGGCTGTGTCATCTGGGGCGAAAGAGTCGTTATCCCAGAACAACTCCAGAAAGCACTGCTGAGAACCTTGCATGATGGTCACCCCGGCATTGTGCGAATGAAAGCCCTTGCGCGAAGCTACGCATGGTGGCCAGGCATTGACAAGCAAATTGAACAGTGGGTTAAAGCTTGTCCCAAATGCCAAGAAGTCAGCAACACCCCACCAAAAGCCATGCCAACTGAATGGGAGACACCATGTGGACCCTGGTCCCAAATTCACTTGGACTTCACAGGGCCAACCAAAGGCCACACCTTCCTGCTTACCGTCGACGCCTACTCGAATTGGCTCAAGATCTATCGCATGACGACTACAACCTCCGAGGCGGTTATCAAAACCTTAGACAGACTCTTTGCAACCCACGGATTACCAGATGTCCTGGTATCTGATAACGGCCCTCAATTTACCGCACTAGCGTTCGAGCAGTACCTCATTGACTGTGGCATTCGCCATGCGCTCACCTCGCCTGTGCACCCTGCGACCAATGGCAAAGCAGAACGCATGGTCCAATTTGTGAAGAAAACCTTACAGAAGGTAGACTATGACAACATTGACAACAAGGTCAATCGAATCCTTTTCTTGCAATACATCACCCCACATAGCGTCACCAACAAAACTCCCGCCGAACTGCCAATGGGACGAAAGCTCCGCTCCCACCTCGACCGGTTGCACCCAGCTTACGAACCGGAGAAACCACTAGGATCCAGTGGCCGCTGTCGTACCTTCCAGGTAGGAGACTTGGTATATGCTAAAAACCTATCGGGCAACCCGTTGTGGGTGGAAGTGACAGTAGTACGTGTAACCGGCCCCAGATCCTACCTTGTATAATGCCTTGACGTTAAACTTTGGAAATGTCATATCGATGAATTACGATCGCGGCTTCCAGCGGCCAGTCCGCAAATCCCTTATGACCAAACTGAGGGGGGGAGGTACAGAAGAAGATGAATTCCTAGAGAACCCGTTCGAAGGAAACGACGGCTTGATAGAGACTCAGGAAGCAGAGCCGGAGGGAGAAACGATTGCACCTCAGGGAATTGCAGAGAATGTGAGCAACGACGTAGAAGTAAACTCTGAACCAGAAACAGCCCCACTGCCAAACAACGATCTACCTCAGCGTGATTGCAGCCAGCTGATACAACGGAAATCAAAGAGACTAATAAGACAACCGTCCTATCTAAGGGACTATGTAACTGCGCCCTGCAAATCAGAAGCCAGGGGGAAGGGGTGTTGTGTATACATAAAGATTTAATAAAGTGTGAGCTTGGAGTTAAGTGCAGGGTTCTGGCCCTGCACTTCTGATTGGCTGTTAGGCGGCCGGACCGGATTGGCCCGGCCCGGGGAATCTGATTGGCCCTTAACAGAGAGTTCCTATTGGTTATAAGAGCTAGCGCTCCTAGCTCGTTATTGGTTAAAAGTTACAGGGTTTGCCTATATAAGGCGGGTTTAACTGCTATTTAGTGAGAAGTCACAATGTAAATAAAGAGCTGAAGTTCACCGTTCAGAGGTTTGTCTCTATTCTTTCTCGCCCATGCTCAAAACTTAACAAGTTGCATAATATTTTTTTTTTATTCTCAATAGAATTTAATAATAACTTTCTGAGTTTTGGAATGGTGAGACCATAATCCTCATAATCCCTGATTTCTAGCCAGGATGATTGACAATGACAGTTACTACCCCTAAGGCTATCAGAAAAGATAGACTGAATCTGATATGAATATTCTGTTAATTGGGAGTACATGTCTATAATGTACCCACAAACCTGGGAGTTTATGTCTAAGTAGACATACTTAATTTCAGTTAATACCATTAATGTGTTTAGTTATCATTTTATTATGTTTAGCATTTTAAACTGCTACTAGGTGCTCTAGATACAGAACTTGAGAGCTCTGCCCTTTCATGCTCACATCACATTATGTTTGTTTGGAACTTCTGCTGTCTCTTAATTTCACTCTTAAGGAAATGGATCAGTTATATTATAATTAAAAGCACTGACATGAGCAGAATAAAAATGGCTAATTTTAAAGTATTGAATGTCAATTATATGTAATATAGGGCAATATATTTCGACTACTAAATTAGTTGAACAACAATATGAAAGCAAAATTATAGTACTCATGGATTCTACTTTTTAAAATCAGCTGAGAAAATGTGAAGCTATGATTGTAACAGGTCCATTAGAGATTATTGCCATTGGCTTTGGAGGTTGCAATTTGTAAACCAATACTGGGAATTAAATAAAAGACAAGACTTCTAAGTTAGCATTCATTCAAATATTGATAGCTAAATCAAAATAAATTACAATTACAAATAAATTACAAATGAGAAAAATATTTTATACTGATTCCAATTAAACCAATATAATTTTCAATTAAATAGTAGCACAAAACATTAAATACAGTTTCAGATGAGCAGATTATTCTTCAACCAATCAAAAGGCACATCTGACTAAAATCTATGTGACTTTAAATTCAATATATTCTAGCCAACTACTGAAGGACCAGTAGTTAAAATGTTTAAAATGTACAGTCCAAAAATATATAGAAGACTACAGACTGCCAAATCAATTATTCAGGCATCATAACTTCCCTGATCTAATTTTCAAAGAATCTAGGCACCTGCACTGACTGACTGACTAGTTGATAAATGTCAAAACATTTTAACTATTTGTAGAACTCAAAGTGATTTCACTCACAATGTTGTAATAAAGGTTAATAGATAAACGTTTGAACTACCTGTGTAATTTTCAGCACAGTCTAGAGGTGGTATTCAGCAGGCTCTGACCAGTTCTGGAGAACTGGTAGTAGAAATTTTGAGTAGTTCGGAATATCACCTCTGACTGGCCCCACCCCATCTATTCTCTGCCTCCCTAATCCTAGCTGATTGGCTGGGTTTTTTTTTGTTGCCTTGCACACAGGAGAACGGAGCTGGAAAGCAGGTTGGTGGGGTGGGGAGAAAATGGGGATTTTACAGTATCCTTCTGCCATGCTCACCAAGCCACACCCACCAAACCACACCACACCTACCAAGCCACACCCAAAGAACTGGTAGTAAAAAAATTTGAAACCCACCACTGGTGCAGTCCTATGGATGTTTACATGGAAGTAAGCATAACTGTAGTGCATTAGGATTTTTCCCAGGAAACTGAAAGAAACACAATGTAACTTAAATTTCAAAATTAAATATTTAGCATTTTGCCTTTTTTCCCAAAACATAAACCTGTGTATAAGAAAAAGCCCAACAAATCCAACTATTGGTTTAGTTTTCCTTTAATTCTTTTCAGCAACAAATCATGAAAGAACACTTTATTAATTCACTGCTTTTCCAAATGGTCATTGCTTTCAATTTTTTTTATTTTGATGTGTTTTATCTATGTTTTCTACTAAAGTTCATGAACAACTAAGTATCAGTTATCTCCCTTTCTTGGCTTCTTTTTTGACCCAGTTTTGTATATGAGCCAGAGAACATCCTTAATATATTGTAGTTAGATGGTACTTGTCCATTGTTTACTGAAGAGGTACCATCCTAACCACAATATATTGTATTAGAAATGTGAACATCAAATGGAAAGATGCCAAAGACACTGTCATGGATAGGGTTCATTTCTATAGTGGGCTTCAACTAATTTAACAACTGGTTCTTTGCCCTAATGACCAGCTGGGTAGGTGTGACTTGATGGGCATGTGACTCAGTGTGCATGGCCAACTCAATGTCATTCACCCAACCTCTCTTCGGCCCTCCTTTCTCAGCCAGCCTCTCCTTGCTGCCAGGCTACTAGCCTGGCCTTCAGTTCACCTTCTGGCCTTCCACCTGCTCACCTGACCTTCAGGCTACCCGCTTGTTGTTAAGTTATAAGTGAGTAACCCAGTTCTTAAGTGAATCTGGTTCCCTGTCATCAGAAGGTCACAAAAGCAGATTGTGTGACTCTGGGATGCCACAACCATCATAAATACAAGTTAGTTGCCTTTCTTGCCATGGCTGTTAAATAAGTCAGTTGTTAAGTAAGTTAGGTTACTAACTTAACTGCAGCTGTTAAGTTAGTATCCTAATTGTTAGGGAAATCTGGCTTCCCTGTTGACTTTGTTTGTCAGAAGGTTGCAAATGGTGACCCCAGGATACTGCAATAGATACTGCAATTTTGATCATGTGACCATGGGGATGCTGCAATGTTTGTTAAGTGTGCAAAACTATCATAAGCCCCTTTTTCCACTGACATTGTAACTTTGGTCACTAAATGAACTGTTGCAAGTCAAGGACTAGCTGTGTTTCCACTGCTTCTCCCTATATATATATATACATATCAATTTTAGAGAAGACTTTGTTGAAAAAGCACTGCGCAATCTAAAACCATCTCTTATTGGACCAGACGGAATATGTGCCAACTTCTTAAAAAAGCTACCAACTGCCATAGCAGAACCTCTAAGCATAATCTTTGAAAAATCCTTCAGGACCAGCTCCTTGCCAAAATTATGGTCACAAGGCACAGACATCCCCATCTTCAAAAAGGGAGACCCCAGCCTAGTTGAAAATTACAGACCAATCTCCTTATGCTGCATCACCTATAAAGTCATGGAATCAATTATTAACTAATCCATTATCCTCCACTTAGAGACAAACAACCTACTCTCTAATAAACAATTTGGTTTCAGGAAAAAAACTATCATGTAATCTGCAACTCTTACACTGCAAAAACATATGGACTACATAACTCAATCAGGGCAAAGCAATAGCCACAATCTACATAGACTTCTGTAAAGCCTTTGATTCAGTTGTACACGACAAACTACTCCTAAAACTAAAATCTTACAGTATCTTTGGACACCTGCATTACTGGATAGAAGCATTCCTGTCAAATAGACAACAAATGGTCAAAATTGGGAACGTCCTATCACATTCTGTACCTGTCAAGGCAGTGTTCTAGGACCAACTCTTTTCATACTCTACATAAATGACCTCTGTGATCATATCAAGAGCAACTGCGTTCTCTTCGCTGATGATGTAAAGCTATTCAACACCACAGACATTACTGCTACCCTTCAGAAAGATCTTGACTATGTATCAGAATGGTCAAACAAATAGCAACTTCAAATCTCAACAAATAAATGCTCTATCCTACATATTGGCAAAAAAAATCGGAAAATAGAATACAGGCTGAATAGTCAAGACCTTGTTGATGATCCAAACTCTGTCAAGGATCTTGGATCTCAAATGACCTAAGTGCTAGAGCCCACTGTAACTACATAGCCAAAAAGGCATTAAGAGTTGTTAACTTAATCTTACGTAGCTTTTTCTCTGGTAATATTACACTAATAACTAGAGCATACAAAACATTTGCTAGACCAATACTCGAATACAGCTCATCAGTCTGGAACCCACTTTACGTATCTGATAATAACACAGTTGAGAAAATCCAGAAATATTTCACAAGAAGAGTTCTCCGCTCCTCTACTCCTTGTAGAATACCTTATGCCACCAGACTCAAAATTCTAGACCTAGAAAACCTAGAACTATGCCGCCTTTGGTCCGATCTAAGTATAGTATATAAAATCATACATTACAATGTCCTACCTATCAATGAATACTTCAGCTTCAACCATAACAGCACTAGAGCAAACAATAGATACAAACTCAAGGTTAATCACACCAAACTTGATTGCAGGAAATACGACTTCAGCAACAGAGTGGTCAATGTCTAGAATATTCTACCCGACTCTGTGGTTTCTTCCCCAAACCCCAAAAACTTTAACCTTAGACTGTCTACTATTGACCTGTCTACTATTGACCCCCTAAGAGGTCTGTAGGGGGCATGCATAAGCGCACCAACGTGCCTACCATCCCTATCCTATTGTTTCTTTTATATATTTTTTTATTTTTCTTATATGTATCCATATATTCATAACTATGTTTTACCTATTATCTTGTAAGCAATTGACAAATAAAAGTAAATAAATAAATGCTATGCTATGCTCTCCCTTCATCTGCAATGGCCGAGCCCCCACTCCCAGCTCCCAATCTCCCCATTCTCTTTTTTTCCCACTCCTCTCCATCTTCCTGCTATTCTACCTTTTGGGTGATGGCATTGTCATGCTTCAGCAGGAGGACAGGATCTGCTCTAGCTGATGGGCTGCCATGGGGCAGCGAGGGGAGGCAGGTGGGGGAAGAAAGGAAGGCCAGGCTGAGGGGCATGGAAAGGGAAGGGAAAGGGGTCAGGGGAGGCCCCATAGACCTTGGGACAGTGGGCAAGGAAAGTGGAGATCTTCCCAGGCGGAGTGCAGCCAGCAGTTGCTGCCCAGCATCCAAACTCCCAGCACATCAGGAGCAGACAAGGCACAGCTTCTAGAGTGGGGGGTAGAAGAGAAACCAGAAGCACACAGCCCTAGCACCATTCAGATGCAGAAGACTTACTGCAATCACCTAAACAACCAGCCCAACTCCCTGGGAAGGTTCTCTACACATGATCAGAGGCAAGGCCAGGTATCATGTGTTGAGGCAAGTGGCCAAGGCTGGCAAGGTGAATTGGTGGGCAAAGCGAATGGGTGGGCAAGGCTCAAGAAGGCGAGTAAAGCAGTGGCCAGATGGGGAGGGGTGCCAGGCATGGGAGGCCAGCCAGTGGTGGGATCAGCCAGTTCGCCAAACTCCACAAAAAGTTAGATATCAGTTCTACCAAGCTAGTGTGAACCGGCTGAATCCCACCACTGGTTCAATGGAAGAAGCTTGCTGTTCTAACCCGCTTTGCGTGAAAGGAACCAATAACCATGATAGTACCTGGAATGTTGACATACTAGCAATTGAAACATTAACGTTGTAGATACAGTTGAGGAAGATTTGGAAGATATCTATAATCACTGCCATCACCAAGACATATCAAGTGGAGTAAGGAAAGAAGATGGAGCAGTGTATGTCTGCTCTTAACAGACATTCAGAAAACTCCATTATTAATAAAGTTTATGATGGTAGAACAGGCTTAGAACTTTTATAGGCGTAGATACAGTAGAATCTCTGGTCATAACCATAATTTGTTCCATAACTTTGATGATTTCTTCATCTTCTAATGTTTCATCTTCAAGAATTTCTGGATCGGGGGTCATTTGATCATCACCCAAGTATGTGTTCATGACCAGATTCAAAAAATTTGTGAATTTTTTGGTTGGAATCTGATTTGGTCATGGTTAGAAGCATTCATGACCAGAGGTTCTGCTGTACAGAACTACAGATAGAGCTTAATCTATATATGAAAATACCTTTCCCAAGGTATATATCTCAAGTCTAAAAGACTTGCCATAGTTTAAGTAATCCTATTGATTAGGTACAAGTTTATGAATATACTATCATGCATACATATATCTAGAGAATAACAATTCCCCAACCTGGCATCTTCCAAGACAATTCAGCTATGATTATTAACATCCAAACTATCATCAATTCCTGTGATTGCCAATGATGGGATCTGTAATCCAGTTCAAGTCTTTAGGGTATCAGGATAGGGATGTTTGTTCTAGAAAGAAGCATTTAAAATGTTCAGATTAGTTAACCAAAAAAACCCAACCCCATATAAAATATTCTCAAAGAATCCACTTAATATGAAGTGGAAGCTTTGAAATGATTGATATGTTCCATTTTCCTGTTTCTTTGTGCCTCTGAGAGATAAAATCTTTGATGCCTGTTTTTAATGCAAATGCAATGATCTTCTGAATATCTGTCTAGTCTGTTTGCTGATGTATCACAGTGTTACTGTCTAGATGGAAAGATTTAGTGGGTTAATAAGCATAAGTGACATCTTGGAATCACAGAACCAGGACATCAATGCTGCTTATGAAATAAAACAATATTGTCTAATGAACAGCTTCATTAGTCATTTAAAGGGAATGTGCCAAATCGATCAGCCTTATTTTGCTTCAATATGAGCACATAAAATACATATAAACTACACTCATATTTAAGCATAGATGCTTTATAGATGCTCCTTGCAAAAGACACATTTTCTAGAATGGTAAACTGAATAATACCCACAATGGAAGTACTTGTCTAACATTCCATTCTAAATAATTTGGAAGCTTTTTGTATAATGAAAATTGATGCTTAAATATTGATATACAGCTTGAATGGAAATACATTTAAGAGATAAATTCAGATAATTCCATGTTCTAGCATGTTGAATGTGACTTTTCAGCAACATCTGGACTAGTGGCAGCTGTTTACCCTTAATGAGGACAATACAATTGATTGTACTATATTATTATCCAAGGAATGAATCACAATAGCCTTAGAGCTCTAACCAATTATATGAAATCTGTGACCTTTCAAACATGATAAGGTCATAACTCTTATCATCCCTGACCATGCTTGTGCATTATGAAAATGGTAATTTTACAAATTTAAGATTATAAATGCCTCGAACCCAATTCTAGCTTCATCAGGTAGACTGTACAGTTAACAGAGAATTTTTAGATATAAAAAATGCAAACCATTTCACAATATTTCTTTTTTTTATATCTAAGCATTTTATAAGGATATTGCCTACATGCGTGAATGTTTCAGATATATGTATTTCAAATTCCTCTTGTCTAAAATGCAGTAGATAGAGAAATTAAGTGGCTCCTATATATTCAAATAATTGGTCCACTAATGAGAGAAGATGACAAGAAGGTGATGGGTAGAAAGGAGGAAACCGAACTATTTAATTCCTTCTTTGCATCTGTCTTTATGCAAAAGAGAAAAAAAATAACCTACCAAAAGCTGCACAGTGGGAGACAGAACAGGAATGCAGGTCAAAGTAAGCAAGAAATTGATAAGAGAACAGCTGTCTGCTTTGGATAATTCAAATCTTCAAGACTAGATGATGAGTTGGCAGTTGTGACATTGGAGTCACTGAATGAAAATATTAATACCTGGAAAAATCCTGGAAAAGATAATCAAGCAGTGGATTTCTGAGCATACAGAAAAAAAAACAAGGCAATTCCTGAAAGCCAGTATGGGTTTGTTAAAAACAAATCATACCAGACAAACCGTATTGCCTTCTTTGATAAAGTGACTAAATTGGTGGATTAGGGAAATTGGTGGATTAGGGAAATTGGTGAATTAGGGAAATGCTGTAGATACAATATACTTGAACTTCAGTAAGGCATTTGACAAAGTAGAACACAGCCTACTTCTTGGTAAGATAAAACAATGTGGCATTGACAATACCACCACCAGATGAATTCATAGTTGGCTGACCAACCACACACAGCATGTAGTCTTCAATAAAGCTACATCTTCAATATCTAGATGAGGATATAGAAAGGGAACTCATCAAATTTGCAGATGATACCAAGCTGTGAGGAATAGCCAATACTTTGGAAAATAGATTTAAGATTCAGAAGGATCTTGACAGACTTGGGCACTGGCGAAAAAAGTAAGGCAGGAAAATCAGATGCATAGGTATAGAATAGGATATTCCTGACTCAACAGTAGTAGCTGTCAGAGGGATCTAGATGTCTGGTGGAGAACTATCTAAGTATGAGTCAGATGCTTCTGTAGCTGTCAAAAAAGGCAATACAGTTCTAGGCTGCATCAATGGAAGTATTGTTTCAAGATCATGTGAAGTGATAGTACCATTATACACTACACTGGTGAGACCACACTTGGAATACTGTGTCCAGTTTTGATCAAAAAATAAGCTGAAGGCCCCAAAAAGAATGCAGAGAAGAACAACAAAGATAAGTTGCTCTTCTCATCTGGAGGCTAAATTATACAATGATCACATAAAGCAGGGGTCTTCAAAGTTGACAGCTTTAAGACATTTGGACTTTAACTCCCAGAATTCCTCCTCTAGTCATATTAGCTCAGGAATTCTGGGAGTTTGTCCACAAGTCTTAAACTTACCAAGTTTGAAGACCCTTGACCTAAAGGAACTAGAAAGCATTCCAGGATAATGTTGCAGGCTCCAATCTGAGTCAGTCACCAAGACCAGAAGTTTATTCTTCCAGGCTTTCAGACTCATGCTGGAGTCCATTTTGAGAGAGACACATACTGGAGAGTGAGAAGTTCCTTGAGGATGGGGTCCAGCATGAGTCCAAAAGTTTGGAATAATAACCTCTGGTCCCAATAAGTGACTCAGATTGGATCCTGGAACTAGGTATGTTTAGCCTAATAAAGAGAGTTCTCAGGGGAAACATAATAAGTCTTCCAATACTTGAAGTCTGTCACAGAGAAGAGGGTACTTATTAATTCTCTACATCATCTAAGGACAGCACTTGGAACAATAGGTGGAAGCTTGTCAGAAGAAAATTCAACCTGGAAATAAGGAAGAATTTTCTGATAGTAAGAATGATTAATTCCCCAGAGCTGTGAGTGCTCCATTACTGGAGGTTTTAAGAAAAGATTGGGCAACCATTTGTCTGAGATGGTATAAGGACACCTGTCTTGGGCAGGGGATTAAACTAGATGACCTCCAATGTCTCTTTTTGCCCTAGGATCCTTTGATTCTATTCATTTGCTATTTTAATTGCTGAGTCTGGAATGGATAACTTTTCTGCATTCATGAGATTAACTATATTATAAATACAGTAAATCTCCTTCCTAATTATGTTTTGGATTATCACCTTATATAAATCACAAATTGCAATAACAATTTCTATAAGCAACATTTTCCATGCTAACCTTTCTACCAATTATTTTTTATAATCTACAATATGGAAGTTTACATTAGTGTTTTTTTCTTTGACCATTATTTATATACAGTCACAGCATAATGTGATGCATGCTTGCACAGGAATAAATTTAATGTTGTTTATGAAGTTTATTCTCAGTTAACTGGACAGAAATTCATAACAGTAATTAAATATGACATCTTAAGAGTGCAGAAACTGGTACAGTTAACATCCCAACTTTATTTGCTACACAGATGAGTGTAATAGCCAGTGGCCTGCTAGATATCTCCTCCTGTTCAGAAAGGGATGATTTTGCACACAGAGATCTATTAAGCTACAAAAGTCAGAGAGACTGGTGGACTGAACCGACATATCCCACAAACATGGCAGTTCAGAATTCAAAGTCCAAATCACCGTTGTTCCTATATAGGAAAGTCATGTTGGGAGTTTGATAAAACTCAGGATTAAGACCAAAGGTCCAGCTGAAAAGGACTTGATACAGGAATTTGTTGAAGGGAACAGCATTTGTTTATACCCACTCTATTCTTCCTGCTGTCACTTGGTTGGCAAAAGGGTTATTTTTCTGTTTCTCTTACAGTACTGAAATTAAAGTTGTTGTGACCTATCGGCTGCCAGCAGAGCTAGCAATAGAGTCAAATGAGGAGGAAGTGGAGTGAGAGCCTGGGCCAGCTTCGGAAGACTCTGTTTAGGAAACAGCATCAGAGGCAGAGGCAGAGCTGGAGCCTTCTACCCTCCCTAAGGTGTCTTTGAGGCCTGAGCTGAGTGAGGTGGAGGAACAGATTGACCCATCAGTGGACTCATCCATAATTTAACAATCGGTTCACCCTGGGTCAAATTGGCTGTCATGGGAGGTGTGGCCCATCCCTATCCTGCAGTTCCACTGCACATGTGGGACAAGTCTCCCACAATGGCCAACCTGACCCTAGGTGAAGCAGTTGTTAAATTATCCCTCTGCTATCAAAGTGGATCCTGGGCACTGCCCTTCAATGAAGAAATGGGCAACAGAGCAGCCAGCACGAGGAAAAGAGAAGGAGCAGGGAAAAGAAAGAGGGAAAGCAGCCTTCTCCTTCCCTTGCACCAGCCTTCTGTTGCCTGTTTCTCCATTGCAGTATAGTGCAGCACCCAGGATCCACTTTGATGGGGGGGTGTATAATTTAACAACCAGTTTGCCTGAAGCATTGCAAACCAACTGAGTCCCACCACTGGGCCCATCCTAGATAAGTGTATGTGCAGAGAGCAAAAGAGAGGAGAACAAAGGAGAACAATAAGCCAGCTCTCAGGAAAAAGTGGATGTGGATGCTAGCCAGCCCCTCCCTGGCTGAGAAATAAATAGTAGGGATGTGGAAGTTGTCATAAATAACCATTTGCTTTTAGGATACAGCAAGCAATTCAGATTTTTTGGCCAGTTCTGTTGGACTAATTACGTTTTATTTTTGTTTATCCATGTGAATAAAAGACTGTTCGTCCCCTATTTGAAAAGGGAGTTGTTTTACTCATGAGTAAGTGGCTTATTATTATTTACTAAAGTTAGGTCAGAACAAAAATTTCTGGTTTTGAGTTACAGACTGATTTACTCTGCTTATTTGTTTGTTTATATTTTTAGTATATGTAAAATGTTTAATAAAAATACTTTGAGTGATAGAGGCCTAGCCTTTTGGCCCATACTTCTTTTCTTTCATGGGATTGCAAAGCTATTATCTGAATATTTGGAGTGGATAGGCAGAATCATTCCTGTCAAACTGATCCCTGATATCCTGGAACTTCACTATATAGATGATAATATATATGATAATGTAAGAGGAAAACATGAATAAAATCCATTGTGTATTGTGTAATTGTGACTCAAACTTCAAAACTGCAATTTTGATACTTTTCGACTGCAAGAGGGAGAATTGAAACATTGAACAATCACACGTTGTGCTCTGGGAAAATCTGGGAAAATATGTACGTGTTAGGAAGCATCTAACTTCCTAATGTCCCACATTTGGTGATGAATTGTATACTGAAATTCAATAGGTAGATTGTAAACCAAGCTATCCTAGGATGGGGCGGTAGGTCAGGGTATAAAATAGAATGCAAACTTTGCTCTGGGTTCCTCCCAGCTGCCAGGCAGGAACCTGTTTCTGCAGAAATGCTACAATAAGGCTGTTTTCCTTGGATTAATATCGAATCTTTGGTGGTTTTTCAAACCCCCACCCCACAATAATCTACAGTCTGAATTGTGGCTGGAAGTCTATTGATAACCTTTACAGCAACCTCAAGGGTGGTATAGTTCTGCAATAGGAGATGTCCCCAGCCAGCCTTTTGGGTGCTGCTTTCTACACCATTCATAACTTCTAAGTTGTCTTCAAAGGCAACTCAATCTAAAGAGTATTGACAGTGGTGTATTAACCATTAAGCAGACTAAGCTCATGCTTAGGGCACCAGGCCCAAAGGGGGCACTACAAAAACTTTTATGTAGCCTAAGCTTGGCTTTATTTGTACAGTATGTACAAAGGAGTGGGCCACCAAGATTTGTCAGTGCTTAGGACAACAGTGAGCCTTAATCCACCATTGGTTATTGGAGTAGCCTAGCCTTGTGTTACATTGGTGGGTCACTGTAGATTCCAAGGCTTCCTGATCCAGAAAGAGCTATAAATGTCTTATCAATGAACTTGAGCAAATATTTTCCTGGTCACAGGATACACTTTGTAATCATGTAGGAGCCACAAATCCAGTTTAATCCAAATCATAAACCAGGGGGAATATAATTCCATCAAAAACAATCACCAGGGTCAATATAATAGCACTGGCTACCTAACTGTTTATAAAGAAATCGTAACTCCTGTTAAGCCTGTGTTCCCTAACCAGGGTTAAGGAGACAAGCTAAACAGAATGTGCAGCATTAGTCAGATAGGCACACAGATAAATGAGTGAGATAAGTTTGTATGTTTATTAACATACAGTAAAAATAACAGATACGCTTGTGTTATCAAAAATATAGTTTATTCCACTTAGAGTTTATAGCATAATCAAAATAACAGTCCATTAGTCATGTATCATTTTAATCAGTCCATTCAAGGATATTCAATTAGCAAAGTCCGTGTAGAATATCCAATGTCAGTTCACTTACAATAAATCAACAGTCCTTTCTCTCTCCCGTTCGAGTAAGGAAAAACGCAGTCTTCATCCAGTAATTAGGGATCATCAAGTCAGAGAGAGCAAGCAGTGGTACCTTGCTTCTTTTATGGTGCTTTTTACAACCACTCCCTTAATTACATTCCTATATTTAAAGTTGCAGACTTTAACTTATAAACCATGATAATATATTTATTATTTTACCTAAACCAGTTAGGGTAAACAATGTTATCCCTAACAACTCCAACTTGCTATTGTTTAGTATAAGTGGTTCTTCTCATCATGCTGGATTCAAGGCATCAGTTCAATATTTTACAGCACCTCCATCTCACCCTGTGATAACAATGTTCAATTATCATCAGTGTATTAATGACACCTTAGATTAAACCAACAGATGACATGGCTTCATATAGTAGCTAAACAACATTGGAGAAAGGAGTGGGACAATGTTATATAATACTGAAGCGTCCAATGCTCTATGGCCATCCATTCAGGTCTGAAAAGAACCACTACAGAACAGTGGTCTTCGACTGCCAATCCTCCCAGGTGGTTCAGAAGTAAGTAATCTCAAGTTCTTTCCTTGTTGAGAGAGAAATTTTCAAAGAGCTGATCAACTTTCTGGGTCTTCATTCTGCTCCAATCATTGGTTCTGATTTTTGAAGACTTTTCTTTAATCTAATATTTCTTTCCTGAAAGTCTCAGATGGGTCCTCAGTTTTTGAAAAATGTTCACATAAAATAACTAGAAGAACATTGTGAGTTTCAAAGTGCCAAGCAGTTTCCTAAACTAAAAAAAAGGAAAACTCTTGTGTACATTCTCTGGAGTCTTATAAACTTAATACATGAAAGTGAACAAGTATCAAGGCTTCAAATCATACCAACTGAAAGAAAAATTATTACAAAAATAGCTGTCGCATTACTTTATCAGCAGTGAGAACTAGGAGAAATTATTTATTTTCATTGGTCTCCAAGCATACATTTCCAATGCAAAAGCATCACAGTAATGCGTATATGACTTAAGAGTCAGACTGATGCATAATCAGAGGGAAAAATCCATCATGTATCAGAATGTATCATACAGAAAAATTCATTGATCAAAGAACAAACTAATATATGTAAGAATGGTGTGGCCATTCTTAGTAAATTTTTAGAATGATTTTTCTTGTAAATCACATGGTCATTGGGAGCTGAGTGATAAAGATGTCATCATCATCATCATTGTCGTTGTCATTTACTTGCAACTCTACACACACTCCTTTGGATAAGACACACATGCATATACATCTTTATTTAATTAACTACAATAGTTCAGACAACATGTATCATACAAGTATTTGCATGTTTAGCAAGTATTTGCATGTTTATTTCGATAAAAAAGCAATCGCCTTTTTATGTACATATTTTGATAGGCTTGTATATTTTATTTCAATGGAACAACAAGCAATTGGTGGTAGTTGAACGGCAAAACTTTTTTTAAACTTCATTGGGTTTATCATGTAACAGCATCATACTGTTCTGAGAACAACCCTTTATCTGGATGATTCTACAAGTGAGCATCCATTCTCAGTTACATTCTGAAGAATGGCAAGAGCAGAATATTAGGCACATGATCAAGACTTCCAATTTGATAAGAAGTCTTGATGCAGAGTAATATTAATGACTATTATTTCTATTAACCAGAGGCAGGATGCTCAAGAACACAATAGAAATTTTCTGTTCCCTTCATATTTTACTAAGAACATCTATCAAGATTCTGTGGTAGAGAAAGCTGGACTGATTTTTTTTTTAAATTCGATTCAGCAACTTTCTCTATGTGCTTCATCTCATCTTAAAGTGGAATTTTTGAAATCTTTTAAAAAAGTACTGTATATACATTACTAGGTGCATTTTTCCAATCTGTCTCTTCTTTTGTCCTTTTTATGATAGATTTTCACATTTGGTATGTAAGAGATCACTTACCATCATTTTTCTGTTGTAAAATAAATGCAGGGGGAATGCAAATGAGATGGAGATACTTGATAGTTAATTTACAAGATATTTCACTTTATAGACAACTTTATTATTTTATATTTTGAATACAAATTATTGGTAGATATTTTTAAGCAAGTGTTTTTATTTCAATCTACACATACACATCAATACATAAATAGTGTGACACCGATACATCATACGTTTTAGTACAAGCAAAATTAATAAAACCAACCATATCTCATGATACACATATTCGTATTAATCCTTCATTGGTTAATTTTTCAACATTTCAATACTCTCTCCTAGTGCCAGTCACCATATCATTTTAACATACCTAATAATTTCATTATTTGATTTCCTCTCCTATTTTTTATTTTTTAAATAAAAGTTCTCATTTGGCAAGCAGTGTGGTTCCAGGTTTTACATCTTAACACAAACATGACCATAGTTTACTTATTCAGTTTTATATCACATTATTCCTTATTAATATTAAATTCATTAAGCTTATTTTATCCAATCTTAGTTCATATTATGACTTATTTCATTTTTCTTAGGATATTCTCATATCTTATTTTACAATATTATCCAACATTCTTGTCTCATTTCTATATTCATGTTCCATATTGTCTTTATCCATCACATTTGCAATTTTATCAATCCTTACTCTATTAATTCTCAAAATTGTCCCCTTTGGTTGTTAATTTGAGCTTACCACCTCATTCTATTTTAATAACAATATTTTCCTATTTACTACATATCAAATATACAATTATTTTATAACAGATTCCGCATAGTATTTTCTTAATTACCTTATAATTCATCTATACATTGCAAAAGTATTAATCTATTCAATTAGTTATAGCAACTGATATTAATCTTTCCATAATAATTGTCATATTTTTATACATCACAGATATCAATTAACATATAATATTATTATTATAAATTTCCATTTCCATATTTATTTCATTACATTCCATATCTAATGTAGCGATGATTATTTAATAAAAGAGAAAGAAGAAAAGAGAAAAAGAAAAAACTATATCAGTTACAAACTTATCTATTTTCAATACTTATTCTTATATATCACAACACTTCACAATAAATCTGAAAGAAATTATATCATTTTTTAATGTTAAAAAACCCAACCTGTTTAGATAATTACTTGATTGCAAGAAAGAATCAAGAAATAGACTTTTATAAAAAGGAGAGTTTATATATCAGCCGAAAGATTGTTTAGTTAAGAAACTTTGCCATGGCACCCATAGGAAAATAATGAGAGAAAATCTGGGCTTAATATTTAAGAAATTCTGCCGTTGCAGGCATGACTCTGACATTATTCAAATAAAGCAAATGTTGATGTTTCCATAGAATCTATTGTTATATTTTCAGACTGACTAAACTGGTGCATTTGTAAATACAGCATTATCCTTTTACTGAGACCAAGCACATCCAAGGGTACATATATTCAGGCTGTGGTTGGCATTATTAGCAACATGGCTTTATTTAATGCAAATGATAATATAGTTTCCAGAGATGCTTTATTCAGGCTTGCTCAGAATCACAGTTGAGGGTTGATTATGCCAAATAGAATTTCAGCACAAATTAACATGCAAGCCTTAAATAATATTGCTAGACCAATCTTAGACTTGGTGTTTGAATAGGTTACTGTGAAATGTCAGAACAATTGTTTTCTTGAACCTTTCAATATGAGCAGATGCTATCCCATTCATAATACCATTTAGCCTCTTGCATTATATGTTTTTGAGTGTATATTAAACAAACATTAAAATGAATGAAGGTAGTAGTGCACACATCCCCCTTTTTTCCCTTTGGACGAATTATTATTCCAAATACCAAAATTATTTGATACTAGACATGTTCATATAAAACTAATTTCTTTAAAAATAAACGGAATGAGGTTATTATCATAGTTGTACCCATTCATTTTTGAAAAAAATTGTACAGAATACTACTTTCTCAGATACAAGCTCTGATCTGATACAAAATAAGTCAGGGGTGCTTTACTGACTACAAAGTGCAATATACTGTATCTACCTAGAAGGGGGAGAGAGAAAGGGAAAGTGATGCAGGGAGGGTTGTGATTGCCTACTTAGCGGGGTGAGTGATTGGATGGACCTCAAAAAATGGTAATCAGGCATCAATAATATAACTGACCAGTTTCCTCAAGGCTGCTACCTTGATGGTAGAAGGAAGATATTAACCTTCCAATACCCATTTTATTTTTCTAGGATGTTGGGGGGGTAAAGCTTTTGAAAAAAAAAAAGTTAAAAGAGAATAAAATTGTGTGTGCAGAAAGAGCTGCACAGTCTCTCATTACAAGCTAGTGAGATAACAATTGCTTTCGATACTATAGAATTTTGGCAATCATATTCTACAAAGTTATCATGGTAACTGTTGTGTCCGCGAAATGATGCCAGGAGTCGGTGACTTCAAATCATGCTCTTTTATTAAAGTAGAAACTGAACTGGCTCTTCGCAAAAGGTTCATGGCTTTTATTCTTTCAGCCGCGGCGGCCGCGGCCAATGGCACCGCTTTGAATCTCCCGCGATTCGAATGGACCAATCGCGGGAGATTCTTAGCGAGCCAATCGGCGTGGCTTGCCTGACCAATCAGAGTGCCCCGCGCTTTGGCCAATCAAAGCACGGGGATCTCAAGAATGCTAATTAGGGACAGAACACCCCTCCCCTCTTGGTTCAGTCCTTACATCGTGTAGTCACGTAGGTAGGCGGGGCTCTGTCTGAGCCTACTGGACCTGCGCAGCTCAGTCGTAGGTTGGATCCCGGCCAGTTCGGTCGGGATCTCTGCTGCTCCTGATGCCGTCGTGGGAATCGGATGGTCGGTCGGGCCGGGCCGCTTTCCGTAGCTCCCTCCTGGGCCTCCTGGGTTGGTTGAGCTGTGGGTTTCGCCGCTCCCGCTCGGTCTTTCTGGGTCGGTCGAGCTGGCCTGGCTGTCTCTTCCTGGCGAGGGGTCGTGATGGCTGCTTTCCGGTAAGTATGGCTGGTTTATTCTTCTTTGGTTTTGGTCCCCTGGGTAATCCCTCCCCCCTTGGTTTGTGTTGTGGGGGTTGGTTTCACCTGTTTGTGCGTCGGTGGTCTCTTGGTTGGTAGTCCTCAACCTTAATTGGTCGATGTGGCGTTTCCACGCTCGTCCGTCTGCTGTTTGTAGCCGGTACGAGTGTGGGCCTGTTATTTGTGTGATGATGGTCAGTACCCATAACGGGTCTCCCGTCAGGTTTCTTGCATATACGGGGTCGCCTGGTGCGAAAGTTCGGTGTTTGCTGTTTGAGTCTGGGGGCTTCTCCAGGTTATATGTGGGGTGTAACCTGTCGAGTGGGGACCTTAGTTTATTGCCCATTAATAGTTCGGCTGGGCTCTTATTCGTTGTGGTATTTGGGGTTATGTGTTGGGTGAAGAGTAGTTTGTTTATTTTCTCCTGGATCTCCCCGTGGTCTATTTTTCGGATGGTTTTCTTAGTGAATTGCACCATCCGTTCTGCCCTACCGTTCGCTGCCGGATGCACCGGTGCTGTCAGCGCGTGGTTCGAATTCTAGCGAGGTGAATTGGGGCCCGTTGTCGGAAACGATGACGTCTGGGAGGCCGTGCGTTGCAAAGAGTTTGCAGAGTTCCTTGATCACGGCCTCTGTGGTTGTTGTTCTCATGTTGCTTACCTCCAGCCAGTTGGAGTAAGCGTCTACTATTATAAGGAAGGTGTGTCCTTTTGTGGGCCCGGCGAAGTCTATGTGAATCCTAGACCAAGGTCCCCTTGGGGTTTCCCACTCTAGGACGGGTGCTCTGGGTGGGCTTGGCCTAGTTTCCTGGCATCGTTGGCACCTTGCTACCCAGGTCTCAATTTGTTTGTCCATCCCTGGCCACCAAGCGTAACTTCTGGCCAGGACTTTAGTCCTAATGATGCCAGGGTGCCCCTCGTGTAGCAGTTCCAGAACCTTCCCTTGTAGCTTTTCTGGAATGACCACCCTATCCCCCCATAGTATGCACCCTTTTAATAATGAGAGTTCCGTTTGGCGGTTTCGGAATGTTTTGATGGACTCATCGTTGTCCCTTTCCGGCCACCCTTTCTCTACCCAATGCCACACCTGCGCCAGACGTTCGTCTTTATTAGTCTCTCGGGCAATGTCTGATGCGGTTATGGGCAGGTTGGGTAGAGTCTCTATGATGAGGGTGGTTGTCGTGGGTGCTGGGTCGGTGTCAGGTTCCGGTAGCAGCGAGCGGCTTAAGGCGTCTGCATGGGAGATCGTCTTACCCGGTCTGTGTATGAGTCCGTAGTTGTAGGCTGCCAGGAATTCGGACCACCTTGTCATTCGGGGAGACAGAATGTTCGGGGTGGCCCGGTTTCCTGCAAGGATTCCCAGCAGCAGCTTGTGGTCGGTTATGATGGTGAATGTCCGGCCGTAGAGATACTCGTGGAACCTTTTTACGGCGGCAACGATAGCCAGAGCCTCTTTGTCCAGCTGGCTAGAGTTCCGCTCCGGTTTGGTGAGGGTCCTTGAAAAGAACGTGATGGGCGCTTCTTTTCCGTTGGGGAGGGTATGGCTGAGGACAGCGCCGACGCCGAAGGGTGATGCGTCGCATGTGACGGCCAGAGGTAGGGTCTCGTTATACTGTATAAGGACGGCGTCCGAAGTGAGGAGGTCCTTTGTTCTTTGGAAGGCGGCTTGCTCGCGTTTCCCCCAAGTCCAGGTCGTTGCCTTGTCCAGGAGCCTATGCAAGGGCTCTGCCACCGTCGCCTTTTGGGGCAGGAAAACATTGTAAAAGTTAAGTAGCCCCAGGAATGCCTGTAGTTCCGTCTTCGACTTGGGTGTGGGGGCTTCTTTGATGGCCTTGATTTTTTGGTTTGTGGGGTGAATGCCGTGACGGTCTAGGAGGTATCCTAGGAATTCTACCCGTTCCATGTATAATTGGCATTTCTCCCTCTTGACTTTGAGCCCGGTCTCTTTGAATTTGGTTAGGACCTCCCTTAGGCGACCCTCTAGTTCGGCTTGGTTGGTTGCCGACACTAGGACGTCGTCGAAGTAAGGTACCACCCCTTTGATGCCTTGCAGTAGTCTTTCCATTAGGCTTTGGAATATTCCCGGTGCCACGCTGACTCCGAATTGGAGTCGGTTGCATTTAAATGCCCCCCGGTGGGTGACTATGGTTTGCGCTTCTGCTGTTTGCTCGTCGACTGGCAACTGTTGGTATGCCTGGGCGAGGTCGAGCTTGGCGAAAACCTTGCCCCCTCCCAGTGAGTGCAGTAGGTGTTGCACTACTGGGACGGGTAAGCGCTTTGTTGTAGCGTGCCATTTAGAGTGGCCTTATAGTCCCCACAGATCCTCACCGACCCATCGGGCTTGATCGGGGTGACTATGGGGTTCTCCCACCGGGCGTGGCCTATTGGCTGTAGGACCCCTTGCTTGACGAGCTTGTCAATTTGCTCGTCTATCTTGGGTTTAAGTGCGAATGGCACCCGCCTTGGTTTCAGGCGTTTTGGGGGGATGTTTGGGTCTAGGTTGAATGTTATAAGGGGCCCTCGGTCCTTGCCTAGGTTTCCGTCGAAGACCTCTTGGAATTCCCGGGCCAGTTGTTGCTCCCAGCTGTCGTCGGTGACATGGTCGACTCCCGTGATTGCGATGCCGAGCGGGGCGAACCATTGCAGTCCCAGTAGGCTTGGGCGGTCGCGGTCGACGATTGTCAGGGGAAGCCTTTCGGTGTGCCCTTTATATGTGATGTTGAAGTGTTTGGTTCCGACTACCGGGATGCGGTTTCCCTGGTAGTCCTTTACGATGAGTCTCTGGCTTTCTAGGTTCCTCCTTTGGAGGGTAGGCACCAAGCGCTTTATTTCATGCCATGCTATCATGGAGAGGTAGGACCCGGAGTCCACCTCCATTTTGCATGGCTGGCCCTCGATGCCTATCTCCACGTGGACCTTCCGGGCGTCATTGGTTATGGCATGGCCGATGGTGATCGTCTGATGGGTCTCCTCTCTTCGCCGGTTATCGCCGCCTCGCAGGGATCGTCCGTTCCGGTCCCATCTGTTGTCCGAGGGGCGATCTCTGGTCCGGGGTGGTGTGCTCTCTCTCCTCCGGTCGCTCTGGTCCCATCGTGCCGGGCTGCGGTTCTTTTTTAGGCGGCAGACACGGGCGATATGTCCCTTCTTTTTTTTTTAAAGAAAATTTTATTAATTTTCTACAAACAAACAAGACAAACAAAACATTAAAATATTCAACTCTCGTATGTACATCCAGTGTGTCAGTTGGTTCATCATTTTTGTGCATTCATTCTGTAGTCCCAGTTACAATTATGTTACATAACAACTCACATTATCAATCCAAACTTATATATCCTATAATCACTAAAAAAAAAAAAAAAATTTTTTTTGACTATACTTTTAATCATTCATGCTTTATGAGCTAACAATATTTTAAGCAGATTATTCAACAAATCATATAAACATACCAAATCAATCCTAAAAAATCCCTTTATAAATATAATATCAAATAACAAAATAATAGCAAAATAGCAAGATAAAGATATTTCTTACTATCTAAAATATTCTATTATCGTATTTTATCATCTAGCCATTTATAAAAAAGATCCCAAATTTCATAAAATTGTTTATCCTCTTGCTCTCTAATTTCAAATGTCAATCTGCACATCTCAGCACATTCCAATATTTTCTTAATAATTTCTTCCTGTAATGGTATTTTCTCATTCTTCCAATTTTTAGCAAATACAATCCTGGCCGCTGTTACTACATTTACAATCAGGTATTTCAAATCTTTACTATATATATCAGGTAAAATTCCCAATAAGAAGATCTCTGGTTTCAAGTCTATTTGTTTCTTTGTCATTTTTTCCAACCACATGCGAATTATAGTCCAATATTTTCTAGCATCCTCACAAGTCCACCACATATGGTAATACAAGCCGGGTATCTGATGACATTTCCAGCATTTTTCAGATTTGTTCTTAAACATTCTTGCTATTCTTGTCGGAGAAAAGTGCCACCTGTAAAACATCTTATACAAGTTTTCTTTATATGCTGTTGACATTGTCATTTTATAATTTTGAGACCACAATTTCTGCCATTTCTCTAAATCAATCCCATATCCAAAATTCTTCCCCCAAACAATCATAGTTTCTTTGACTTGTTCTTCCTCTAATTTCATTCCCAGTAAATAACCATATAATTTTTTAATCACCTTCTCATCAGTACCCATCAAGATCTTATCTAAATCAGTCTGCTTATCATAAAATCCCTCCATTTTGGAATCTTCATCATACCTTGAATGTATTTGTGCATATGAAAACCAATTCATCCTTATACCTTGTTCCTCTAAGTTTTGGATCGATTTAAGTTCACCCTTTTCATCCAAAAGTTCCCCATATCTAACTGTTTGTTCCTTCTTGTAGATTATAGGATAGGAAAATGCTTCAATGGTCGATAACCAAACTGGAATTTTCAAATAACATTGTCTTTTTATCTTCTCCCAATTTAACCACAAAGACTCCCGTACATAATGTCTTCTAAAATAACCCTGTGTTTTAGTTCCCTTATACCATAAGTCCCATCAGACACGGGCAATGTGTCCCTTCTTGTCGCAATGCTGGCAGATCGATTCAAAAAACCGGCATTCCGACCTGGGGTGGTCGCCGCCGCAACCGGCACAGTTGGTCCTCGACTTACGACTCCGCCGGTTCCGTGGGTCGCAGCCTGTCTGGAGGCGATGGATGTCCTCCTCGTCATCGGAAGTGCCTGATGCCGAGTGGAAGTCGCCCTGGTGGGTGGTCGTCTCGGGTTGGGCCTCGGCCGACCTCGCAGGGTTGTTGTTTCCGCTGCGGTCCCCAGCATTCGGTCTGCGCATGCGGTCGGCAGAGGTTCGGGTTGCTTCGGTGGCTGCGGCTGTGGTGAGGGTGTCTTCTAGGCTGATGTTGCCCTTGGCCATCAGCTGGCTCTGGAGGACGGGGTCCCACAAACCGAGCACGATTCGGTCTCGCAGGGCGTCATTCAGGTTGTCAAATTCGCAGAGCCCCCCTAGGCGCCGTAGTTCGGCGACGAAGTCGCTGAAGCTCTCACCTGACCGTTGGTCCCAACGGTAAAATTCGTTGCGTCGGATCCGGATGGGTACCTCTGGAGCGTAGTGCCGCCGAAGTATTGGCTCGAGGACGTCCCAGTCCATCGCGGTCGCATCGGCGGGTTTGGCAAGCGCCTTGGCCATCTTGAATACCTTGGTCCCGCAGTGGGTCAGGAAGACGGCGCGCTTCATGGGGCCGGTGGCGTCCTTCAGGTCGCTGCACTCGAGGAACATGCGGAATCGGTCAGAGTACGATTCCCAGTCCTCGGTGGCGGGGTTGAAGGGTGCGGGGGGTGCGATTTTCGCCATCGTGGTGGTTCGTCTGGCTTCCGTTGGACACGTGGTTCGGTTCAGGGTCTGGATCCCATCTTCGTCGCCAGTGTTGTGTCCGCGAAATGATGCCAGAAGTCGGTGACTTCAAATCATTCTCTTTTATTAAAGTAGGAACCGAACTGGCTCTTCGCAAAAGGTTCGCTGCTTTTATTCTTTCAGCCGCGGCGGCCGCGGCCAATGGCACCGCTTTGAATCTCCTGCAATTCGAATGGACCAATCGCGGGAGATTCTTAGTGAGCCAATCGGCGCGGCTCGCCTGACCAATCAGAGTGCCCCGCGCTTTGGCCAATCAAAGCGCGGGGATCTCAAGAATGCTAATTAGGGACAGAACAGTAACATGAATGTTTAAGGTGTTATTATAGTTTGCCAGGAGAAGAATATTGCTGCTTTGAATATGGGAAAATTGTGTGTCTTCACAAACAATAGCCTCAAGGGAATCTTGCCAGAAGGTTTTGTGAAATGACTTTTCATTTCAAAGAGGTACTTATTGGAACTTATAGAACATACATGTCAATATTACAAAATGGAATTCTAAGGAAAAGAGGTTTTTTTTTCCCCCAGAATCCTCTGTGAGAATTTTTTTAAATTAATTAGCCAGTCCTAAGTAAGGGAAGAAGGAGTTCAGCCATTTTTATTCTTCAGCACCCCGTGCTAGCACCATTATACCTGTGGGGCACACAGACAATAATTATGAGAAAATATGGATGAAATTAACCTGTAATAACATTGCCTTTCTCTTAGGCATTGCAAATTATTTTGCTACTAAACTAATCAGCTCGATAATTGTTGTTGGTTATGAGACTCAGAGGAAAACCTTGATTATATTGAGAAAAGAATGTATATGTATGTTTTGTTATAACATGATAGCTTATGCAGATCAACTTCCTCATTTATAAGGAATTTAAAATCTATTATTATTTATAAATAGTATTTTTAATTGTATCTATTACTACTGTATTGTTTCAAATGTTAAGCAAATTATTCATAATAATTTTATCAGGAAATACTACTATGTTATTTTAAGTGTATTTCAATACATTACTGGTAACTTCTAATTTGTGGGAATCAGACAGAAGGATGCTAGCTTGTAAGATAGTCTCCAGACAGAGATCCTAGTTTGCATAGAATAGCAGGAGCATGCTTGAGGCAAATGCTAGTTTGATTTTATGTACTGACCTAGCATCCAAAGTGAGTTTAACTTCAGTACTTTCCTTAAGAACTATTGTAAGTGGCATGGGTACATGATGTAAGTTCCTGTCTACCCTATATCATCTTTTGTATTAAAAAGCCTTAAGTAAAAAAAAGTTGATTGACCAAAGCTATGATGAATATTGTTCTGTCCGTAATTAGCATTCTTGAGATCCCCGCGCTTTGATTGGCAAAGCGCGGGGCTCTCTGATTGGTCAGGCGAGCCGCGCCGATTGGCTCGCTGAGAATCTCCCACGATTGGTCCATTCGGATCACTGGAGATTCAAAGCGGTGCCATTGGCCGCGGCCGCCGCGGCTAAAGGAATAAAAGCCGCGGGCTTTTTCCTTTACGCCAGTTCGGTTCCAACTTTAAATAAAAGAGCATGATTTGAAGTCACCGACTCCTGGCATCATTTCGCGGACACAACAAATATCAAGAACCAATATCTGAATTTCTATAAGGTGATAATAATGTTACTTGGAAGATTGCAATTAGAAAGATAAATAGACCTGAATTAGAGAGTAAAATAATTAAAAGTAGACAATTTCATAACTGAAATTAAGAAAGGGAAAGGATGCAGAGATCTAAATGAAGATGGCCTGGTCCTATGGAGTGGAACTAATAAAGTTTAATTATGTATGAAAGAACTAAATTATTGATCAGAAAGCATGAATCTAAGTTGTGGGTATATATGAAAGTAGGAATCTGTGAATGAATGATAGGTTTATTTTACACACCAGAGGTAGTATTCAGCAGGCTCTGACCAGTTCTGGAGAACTGGTAGCAGAAATTTTGAGTAGTCCAGAGAACTGGCAAATACCACCTCTGACTGGAGATTTTACAGGATCCTTCCCCTGCCATGCCCACCAAGCCACGCCCACAGAGCCGGTAGTCAAATTGTTTGAATCCCACTACTGTTACAGACTCCTGAATTATGATAATGGAAGAACCAGATATAGTTTGGGGAGAAATTGTGCAACATTCTAAATAAATGTTATCCAGGGGGGAAATTACTTTGTTTGACAACATGATTTAATAGGTGAAAACAGAACAAGAGAATATAGAAAAAGTGACTAGGCCATTTTGAAAGCCTAGTATGAATAAGAAAGCGTTTCCATTTGGAAAGCCAAATATGAATAAGAATGGTAACTATTTGCTACATATCTATTACAATAGTTGCACATATATAGAAATCTCAAGAAATTATTCCAGCATTTTTGTGAAGCTTATGCATTTTCAGGAATTAATTTTTTTGCAAGCATTTCTAATTCATTTCCATATATTATAGATTCAGCATGGGTATTAGTTGTGCTTTATTTCTCCTGATTTCTGTAGAACTATTATAGAGTACTCTATAAAGCCTTAGTAAGACCACACCTAGAGTACTGCATCCAGTTTTGGTCACCACATTATAAAAAAGATGTTGAGACTCTAGAAAAAGTACAGAGAAGAGCAACCAGGATGATTAGGGGACTGGAGGCTAAAATATACAACAAAGCTTACCCTCGGAAGTTGTGGGAGCATCATTACTTGAGACTTTCAAGAAAGATTGGACTGCCATTTGTCAGAAATGGTGTAGAGTCTCCCGCTTAGGTGGGGGGCTGGACTAGACGACCTACAAGGTCCCTTCCAACTCTGATTATCTTTTATCTGAGTAATACCCTATTTACATTTATTCAATAAATGTAGTCTATAGAATTGGACAGGAACATGTTGTCTTAATCCAATCTTGCAAAGTAACTACCCTTTTATCCATTTCTAATAGATAACAATATAAGCACTTACTTAAATTATAACAGGGTTTTCTTGAAATTATTAAAATTATTAAATAATTTTTAAAATTATTATTAATAATAATATTAATATTATTAAAATTATTAAAATTATAAAAAATATTAAATTATTTTCTTCCATTATTAAACTGGTTGTCAATATTTTTTCTTAGAATCTTGCTGAAACTTCCTCTTTTGTGACTAAAATTTAAATCTTAAAATATATATACCTTAAAATATATATGTCTTAAAATATACAGTTGATTACTTAATGTTAATATGCTTAAAGTTGGAGAATGAATTATTAAATTAGATAGATTGAGAGGATATACCATGTGGATCCTAAATATATTGGTTTTGCTTTATTCTTGCTTTTCTTTAGATTGTTTATTATTATATATTGGTTTAGGAAAAATTATATATTATATATTGGTTTAGGAAAAATTAAGGACAAGAATGATGTGTAATGTAAAATAAAATAGGTAGTAAGCTTCAGATGGAAATAATAGGGGATAAAGAACAGGGAATTTATATTTGGATGAAATGATATTGATATTGAATTAATGAATTGAAATATAAAATGGAAATTTATTTAAAGGTAAGCGAAATAGATCATGGTGTGAGATGACATTATATAAGATTGGTGGAAATGAAAGTATGATTATATAAAAGTGCTATAATCTGGAATCACGTTGCTCACATAAAGAGATGTGTAAAAAATAAAAAACTTTTTGGAAAAAACAAAAAAACAAAATGGGCCTCACGGAGACTCCTGGGATTGGGGGGGGAGGGGCCAGCCGAAGTGGGATTTGGGGGTTCTCTGAGCTGCACAGCTAAGGACTCTCCTGAACCCCTGCAAATCCCCAGCAGCCCATCCCTACCTAATTCAACACATTTCTATTATTCTGCATTCTATTTTTCTGCATTTTGACTATTCTGCATTTTCTTCATCCTTTATAAATATGCAAAAATTACTATTTCATGATTCCATCTAAGTTTTTTTTTAGTTTTCAGTGATGCCTTGGAGCATGAATATTTTCTAATGGAGTATTATGACAAAAATAATAAATGAGCATCTCCTACTCTGCCCTGGAAGAGAGAAGAACATGTACACATTGCTTGTAGATCTATTATGATTGGGAAACTAAAATAAAATATTTCATTATTTATGTTCTCAAAATGTCCATTTCGAACATAGGAGATCCGTTAAAATACTATAGTTTTAAAAGAACACAGCTATTGCCAACTTTCCACTTCATCAGAAATGGAAAATATAATTCAGATTGAGATAAGCAACCTCATTTTTCTCAGATGTGTTATAGTTGCACTGATGGTTCCTGATTAGTTTTATTAATTGCCTGCCTCTTTTTTAAGCAACCCTCTCTTTGTGAAGGAATTATATCTTTGTTGTCCATTAATAAATAAAGATTTAAATGTCTAATAATACAAACTGAGATTATTTAATTGTTTACCCAATGAATGTGACATTAAGACTAGTCATTTCCCTACCAGATGGGGTCTGTCCATATTTATCTGAAAGAACAAATTTACTTATCACCAACCAGAGACAACTTGAATTTTTATTTCTGCTTTTTATCAGAGTGCAGTGGGAGATGTTATTACATAACTGTATACTCTTGGTAGTTCCAATAAAGGAGGCTAAATAAAACCATTAGCAGAAGAGAGGTATGGGAACAGGAAAGGAGAGGGACAGGGACACTGGCCCTTAGGATATATTTGGCCTGAACACCCAAAATTTACCATATATGATATACTGTATGCTTTCAAATCTTCACATTTATCTATCCTATACTTGTACACATTTCAAACATTTAAATATTTAAAATAGTCAATCAATTGCATCCCAGCCTCTTTTTTGAAATCTCCAGAGTCCCCCAAGATCATGCAGTTAAATCACAAGCAGATTAACAGTTTTCAGAAGAATAATTTTTGTTTTGAAAAATCCTAAATATGAGTATAATATTTTCTATCAAAAAAGAAAGAAGAAAAGAAAGAAAGAAAAAAAGAAGGAGGACTGAAAATTTTGCTCTCTCTTCACTACCATGTCCCTTGGAATCTCTGGCCAAAGAAACATTGCCTTTGGTTTGAGGGTTTTCTGGCTGATAATTTATAAAATATAGCCCAGATGGTAAAAAGAAGCTTTTTTAAAAAAATCATGTATTTTGAAAAATGCAAGGATTCTCATTTAACTTTACTTTGCCATTTATATGTATTGGGAAATCTGGGAGTTAAACAGAGGTGGTATTCAGCAAGTTCTGATCAGTTCTGGAGAACCAGTAGCAGAAATTTTGAGTAGTTCGGAGAACTGGCAAATACCACCTCTGACTGTCCTTCACTTGCCACACCCATAGAACCTTTAGTAAAAAACATTGAATTCCACTACTGGAGTTAAATAAGCTCTTAAATTTTCCAAGTTTGAAAAACATGGATTTTAACCATGCCATGATAAATTGTCACTGTCATGATAAATTGTAAATTTGTCATAGACAGATATATGCATAATGAAAATGAAAACATCTCTGAAATTTCTTTATGAACACAATTTAGTGTCACAAGAAATTTATACAATTAGACTGCTGTTTTCATGTTTTATTACTCCAAAGGTAAGTTCATTAAAAATAAATAAACTGACACTTATATTCAGCCTCTGGGCCTTTCTGAATTTGAATCCCTATTCAGAAGTACCCCAATAATTTCTTTGTTTCACTCTATCCTCATGATGATATCTTTTTTTCATCTAAAACACTGAAGCAGCTTAAAGTCATCCTTAGCTGAGTTGTCCTGTTAAAGCAGAATTGGACAAATTAGATCATCTGTTTCAGAGAAACCAAATAAAGATTCTCATCCTTTCTTATCTTCTCTGTCCCTTTGTTAGAAGCCAGAATGATATCATGCACCTTACCGGCGTTGCACAATTAACATGAATTGACATGTTGCTTATGAAATGAAATCACACATACATCACCATTACTCCCCCCCCCCCACTACTATGGCTTTCTTTCTGAAGACCAATATGTCCCTTTGAGCATATAGGGTTTTCATTTCCAGGCATAGCACAAGAGCTTTAAGCAAGGAATTATGAACAATCATTTCGGGATGAAGATTTCCATCCTTGGATCCAAAGGAATTTAGAATTGCAAGGAAGCCAGCTACAATCTCCATAGCAGTTCTCCATGAGAAAGACAACAGAAGACATGTTAAAGTTTATACTGTATATAAAAGTTTACAAGTGCTTCTTGTTCCAGGAAAAAAAGCTTGCAAGGGTTTATATAGGCTCTGCAGAGAGTGCTTCCATGAACAGTCAAGCATGCTTTAATTGATCAGTCTTTTCACATTATCAAGAGCATTTCATTAAGTCTTGTATGCTCTATAAGCAGGTGTTTCTGAATCTTGGGATTATCCTAGTCATAATTACATGTCATGCAGTAGAAGTACAGGCATAATGTTGGCAATTGGATTGGGAAGAGCACAATGAATGAGGAAGAGTCATTGGCATTATTTACTATCACTTCTCTGCTACAAAATCATTATGAACAATAATTACTCTTTCTAGGCCAATTTTTAAAAAACGAAAGCTGATATTGGGGGGAAAAATGCCACCATTTCAGATCCAATGACTTAACTACAGCTGTTCTAAGCTATCAGATACAAACTGCAGTCCTAGAAGTTTCCGAGAATTTACTTCAATATAAATAAACTGGCACAACTGACAGCCTTTGATAAGCTGTCATCTGAGCTTGTCCAAGACTCCATGCTTAAATGCCCTGATTTTAAAATGCATGTGCCATATCTGCAAAGACAGGTCTTTCTAAAGCCAGGATAGCAAACAGAATTGAATTGAGAGAATAAGATTTTTTTATTTATTTATTTATTTTATTTATTTATTTGATTTGTCAATCACTTACAAGATAATAGGTATTAGTATGAAATGGGTACATATAAGAAAAATAAAAGAAACAATAGGACAGAGACGGCAGGCACGTTGGTGCGCTTATGCATGCCCCCTACAGATCTCTTAGGAAAGGAGTGAGGTCAATAGTAGACAGTCTAAGGTTAAAGTTTTGAGGGTCTGGGGAAGAAACCACAGAGTCAGGTAGAGTATTCCAGACATTGACCACCCTATTGCTGAAGTCGTATTTCCTGCAATCAAGTTTGGTGTGATTAACCTTGAGTTTGTATCTATTGTGTGCTCTTGTGTTGCTATGGTTGAAGCTGAAGTATTCATTGACAACTAGGATATTGCAATGTATAATTTTATATACCATACTTAGATCAGACCAAAGACAGCATAATTCAAGGTTTTCTAGGTCTAGAATTTCAAGTCTGGTGGCATAAGGTATTCTGTAAGGAGTAGAGGAGCGGAGAACTCTTCTTGTGAAATATTTCTGGACTTTTTCAACTGTGCTAATATCAGATACGTAATGTGGGTTCCAGACTGATGAGCTGTATTCGAGTATTGGTCTAGCAAATGTTTTGTATGCTCTAGCTAGTAGTGTGATATTATCAGAGAAAAAGCTATGTAGGATTAGGTTAACAACTCTTAATGCCTTTTTGGCCATGTAGTTACAGTGGGCTCAAGCACTTAGATCATTAGAGATGAGTATTCCAAGGTCCTTTACAGAGCTCGGATCATCAACAAGGTCTTGACTATTCAGCTTGTATTTTATTTTCTGATTTTTTTTGCCAATATGTAAGATGGAGCATTTATTTGTTGAGATTTGAAGTTGTCATTTGTTTGACCATTTTGATATATAGTCAAGATCTTTTTGAAGGGTAGCAGTATTGTCTGTGGTATTGAACAGCTTTACATCATCAGCAAAAAGAACGCAGGTGCTCTTGATATGATCTCCATGGTGTTCTTGTCTTCTCTTCTGAAAACATTTATTTTTCTCTAAAATTAGTAAACAAAGACTGCAATCAAAGGTAAAGGCCTGCTAGAGTGGAACTACGGCAGGTTCTGTTATTTCTAAATGCATTTCATCTTAAAATATCTAGTTACATGTATGTTGATCCATTCTTACAGCTGCAAACAATGCTATTATATTTTAAGAAGAACAAAATCAGATGGATTAAAGAATGGCCTTGCCATGAGAGAGAGGCGAACCATCTATCAGGAAGGAGATATTCCGCTTCTTCCTAAACTGATTACGTTATGAAAAAAATTATTAATTCCTCATCTGTAGTAAGTTTCCACATATAGGAATTGAAGAGACAGCCCAGTCTTTGGTCTTGAGCCAGCTCAAAGTAGATGCCAAACACATCTCATGGACTAAGAAGGACATTTTATGTACATTTCTCAGACAAAATCATGAAGGATCTTGATCTGTTAACAATGCTATCTTTCTCTGCTAATCCTGATAGTCCTTCCATAAATAGAAACATTACATTTCCCTGGGAAGAAATTTCACTGAACAGAATGTGAAAATTCTTCAAATCAGAATTTCAAAATGTTTGCTTTCAGTAGATATATTTGAAATTTTCAAAGCATGTCATAGATTTGTTCACAAAATAACATCCTATCCTATCAAGAATTCTCCTATATACTTATAGTTGAATTTTGTTTTTGTTTTTTAAAGGAAAGCTGGCATCCTTTTAAGGCAAATTTGCCTTTTTTATTCAAACTGGGCATTTCTAAGGGCATCCTTACAAGTGGACAATGTTGAAAGCCAGAATTTTGTTTCACAACATGCCAGTGTATTCATTTTATAAATTAAAATACAAATCAAAATTAAGATGACCAAGGGAGGCTCCCATAAGTATAGCATATCAGTTTATTATTTGGGTGCTTTTCTTTTTATTTAAAATCTATGCAATGTGGATATTGTTATGTTTGGAGCATGGGTGAGAAAGAATGGAGACAAGCCTCTGGAATGGTGAACTTCAACTCTTTATTTACATAGTGACTTCTCAACTCAATGGCAGCTATAACCCTCCTTATATAGGCAACCCCAATAACTATTAACCAATAACCATCGAGGAGCGCTAGCTCCCTTAACCAATAGGAACTCTCTGTTAATGGCCAATAGGATTCCCCGGAATGGGCCAATCCGATCCTGCCATTAACAGCCAATCAGAAGTGCAGGGCCAGAACCCTGCACTTTACTCCAAGCTCAAGTTCTCTTTATTAAACCTTATACATTCACAACACCCTTCCCCCTGGCTTCTGTTTGCAGGGCGCAGTTACATAGTCCTTTAGGTAGGACGGTTGCTTTATTAGTCTTTTTGATTTTCGCTGTGTCATTTGGCTACAATCATGCTGAGGTAGATCATTGTTTGGCAACGGGGTTGCCTCTGGTTCAGAGTTCATTTCTTCTTCGTTGCCATTATTCTCAGTAATTCCCTGAGGTGCATCTGTTTCCCTCTCTGGTTCCACTTCCTGTGTCTCTATTATGCCATCGTTCCCTTCGAACGGGTTTTCTTCCACTTGGGATTCATCTTCTTCCGCATCTCCCCCCCCCTTCAGTTTGGTCATAAGGGAGTTCAGGAATACCCGACGGGAGCCGCGATCATAATTGATTGATATGGCGTTTCCATAGTCTATCATCAAGGCATTGTACAAGGTAGGATCTCGGGCAGGTTACACGAACTACTGTCGCCTCCACCCACAGCGGATCGCCCGATAGGTTTTTAGCGTATACCAAATCGCCTACCTGGAAGGCACGACAGCGGCCTCTGGATCCTAGTGGTTTTTCCGGTTCATAAGCTGGGTGTAACCGGTCGAGGTGGGAGCGGAGTTTTCGTCCCATTAGCAGTTCGGCAGGAGTTTTGTTGGTGACGCTATGAGGTGTGATGTGTTGTAGAAAAAGGATTCAATTGATCTTGTCGTCAATGTTATCATAGTCTTCCTTCTGCAAGGTTTTCTTAACAAATTGGACCATGCGCTCTGCTTTGCCATTGGTCGCAGGGTGCGCAGGCGAGGTGAGCGCATGTCGGATGCTGCGGTCAGCCAGGTACTGCTTGAATGACAGCGCTGTAAATTGGGGGCCATTGTCGGATACCAGGACGTCTGGTAATCCGTGGGTTGCAAATAGTCTTTCCAAATTTTTGATAACTGCTTCAGGGGTTGTGTTCCTCATGCGGTGAATCTCGAGCCAATTCGAGTAGGCGTCGATGGTTAGCAGAAAGGTGTGGCCTTTGGTCGGCCCCACAAATTCCAAGTGAATACGGGACCAGGGTCCCGTGGTGTCTCCCATTCGGTAGAGATGGCTTTAGGTGGGGCGTTGCTCACTTCCTGGCATTTATGACAAGCTTTAACCCAATTTTCGATTTGCTTGTCAATGCCTGACCACCATGCATAGCTTCATGCGAGGGCTTTCATTCGCACGATACCGGGGTGGCCATCGTGCAAGGTTCTCAGCAGCGCTTTTTGGAGTCATTCTGGGATAACGACTCTATCTCCCCAGATGACACAGCCCTTTTGGGAGAACAACTCCATTTGTCGAGTCTTGAATGGTGTGAAGTCATCTGATAATTGGTCCAATGGCTATCCACATTCTACCCAGCCCAGAACTCGTGCTAAGGTGGGGTCACGTTTGGTTTCTATCGCAATATCTCAGCCATTAATGGTGGCGAGTTGAGTGTTTCAATTTGCAACGTGGTTACCGTTGGTGCAGGATTGTCAAGAGTCTCTGGAAGCGGTTCTCAGCTCAATGTGTCGGCGTGGGGAATGGCTTTCCCCGGGCGGTATTGCAGCCAATAATTATAAGCAGCCAAGAATTCTGACCAGCGAGTCATCCTGGGGGATAATATGTAGGGATAATATGTCGGCTTATCTCCAGCTTTTTTCCCCAATAACGGTTTGTGGTCAGTCACGATAGTAAAAGCCCGGCCATACACATACTCGTGGAATCTTTTAACGGCCGATACAATTGCGAGGGCTTCTTTATCGATTTGGCCATAATTTCGCTCAGTTTTTGAAAGTGTCTTTGAAAAATATGCAACAGTGTCTTCATTACCATTAGGCAGTACATGGCTCAGAATGGCGCCCACTCCGAAAGGCGAAGCATCACATGTGATATTTAACGGCAAAGTCTCATTGTATTGCATGAGTACAGAGTCAGAAGTCAGTAGTTTTCTCACATTACGGAACGCCTGTTCTTCTCTATGACCCCATAACCAGTTTGCTTTCTTGTCTAACAACCGGTGTAACGGTTCAGCGACCGTTGCTTTATGCGGTAGAAATACATTATAAAAGTTGATGAGGCCTAGGAACGCCTAGAGATCGGCCTTGTTCCGAGGCTTGGGAGTGTTTTTTTATTGCTCTTAGTTTACTGTCGGTAGGGTGAATACCCTGACTGTCAATTAGGTATCCTAAAAACTCAACACTATCTGTACACAATTTACACTTATTCTTTTTTTCCTTAAGACCGGTGTCTTGAAATTTTTGTAGGACTAATTTTAAACAATCCCGTAAGATTTTTTTTGTAGGTGCAGCAATTAATACATCGTCAAAATAGGGGACCATGCCTTTAATCCCTTGTAGTAGCCTCTCCATCAGGCTCTGAAAAATCCCCAGGGCTACACTGACTCCGAATTGGAGCCGGGTACATTTGAAGGCACCTCGGTGTGTCACAATCGTTTGTGCCTGTGCTGTCTTTTCATCAACAGGTAGTTGCTGATATGCCTGAGCTAAGTCTAATTTAGCGAAGACTTTTCCGCCCCCCAGAGAGTGGAGGAGATGCTGTACCACCAGCACCGGATTTGCATTCTGCTGTAGGGTGTGGTTCAGGGTGGCCCGGGAGTCCCCACAAATTCGGATCGACCCATCTGGCTTAATGGGCGTTACGATTGGGGTTTCCGAGGGGGAGTGATCGGTAGGTTCTAGCACCCCCTGAGCTATTAGTTTGTCGAGTTGTTCATCGATTTTCGGCTTTAAGGCAAACGGAACTCGACGGGGCTTAAGGCGGATGGGAGCTATCTTTGGATCAAGGCTGAACAAAATTGGGGTCCCCTTGTACTTGCCTAAACTTTCCGCGAAGATGTCCTTGAATTTCCGCTGATTCGGTTTATGCCTGCCACTTCAATGCCAAGTGGCACGAACCATTGGAGACCTAGCAGACTAGGCCGATCTTTGTCGATCACGGTTAGCGGTAAGTACGCTGTGTGCTTCTTGAAGGAGACCCGGACTCGGCAGGAACCAATGACAGGGATTCGATTCCCTTGATAGTCCTAAAGAATGAGTTTTTGGAAATGGAGGTCTTGGCGCCGAATCGTGGGGATGAGTTGCTTGAGGGTCTTCCAGGACACCATCGAGAGAGACAATCCCGAGTCGACTTCCATGTGGCAAGGCTGGTTCTCAATGGCTATTGTGATTCAGATTTTCTTGGCATCCAAGGCAGAGGCGTGACTGATAGTGATAGTATGGTGAGCCTCTTCTCGCTGCAAGGCTCGGTTTCTGTAGGAGTGGCTTACTGGTTCTCGCCTTACAGGACGGTTTCCTGTCGATTGGCAATAGTTAGCCCCTTTTGAGGCCTGGCCGGGTCCTTGTAAACTTCGGCAGACCCGTCCGATGTGGCCTCTCTTCCCACACTCATGGCAGAGTGCGTCGCGGAATTTGCATTCGGACCTGGCATGGTTGGCTCCACAGCCAGCGCAAGGGTGTAGGGACTTCGGGTGGTGGTCCCAGTCGGACCGCAGTCGATGGGCCTCTTCTTCGTCGCTGTCTGATGACAAAGAGAGGTCCTCGTGGTGCATCGTTGAAAGCTGCCCTTCTGACCTAGGTGAGATGTCGCTTGTCAGTTGGTGTACCGGAGCGCAGTTGCGGCGTAGTTGTGCAGCCAACTTCCTGGTTGCTTCTGCTGCAGTAGCATCGGCGATGGCGTCAGCAAGGCTGATGTCGCCTTTTGCCATCAGCTTGTTTTGCATGCCTGGTGCATCTAAACCCAGAACTATTCGATCTCTCAGTGCCTCTTCCAAATCGGCAAATCCACAGAGGCCTCCCAGATTTCGGAGGTCTGCTATGAAGTCGGCTATGCTTTCTCCCTTTCGCTGGCTTCTCTGATAGAACTCGTGCCATCTCATGAGCGTAGGCAGGGTCGGTGCGTAGTGATCTCTTAGTAGAAGTTCGAGGTCATCCCAATCCATCACCTTCACTTCTCTAGGTTTTGCTAGTGCTTTAGCCATCTTAAATACCGCAATGGACCACAATGCGTTAGGAATACCGCCCGTTTTTTCCCAGCTGTGGTGTCCTTTAAGTTGTTAGTTTCTAAGAACATTTGGAAGCGATCCATGTAGGACTCCCAGTCTTCCTGCACTGGATCAAATGGAGCGGGTGGTACGACGACGCTGGACATGGTTCCGTTGTGTAGTGTCGTCAGCCACGTGCTCAGTTTCTTCTCAGTTCCGTCGGTTCAGACATCTCCATATCCCATCCTCATCACCAGTGTTATGTTTGGAGCATGGGCGAGAAAGAATGGAGACAAGCCTCTGGAACGGTGAACTTCAACTCTTTATTTACATAGTGACTTCTCAACTCAATGGCAGTTATAACCCTCCTTATATAGGCAACTCCAATAACTATTAACCAATAACCATTGAGGAGCGCTAGCTCCCTTAACCAATAGAAACTCTCTGTTAATGGCCAATCGGATTCCCCGGAACGGGCCAATCCGATCCTGCCATTAACAGCCAATCAGAAGTGCAAGGCCAGAACCCTGCACTTTACTCCAAGCTCAAGTTCTCTTTATTAAACCTTATGCATTCACAACAGATATTACTACTTTAATTCTTAGTAGCATTAAAAGCATATTGCCGAAGAAGAAAATAGCAAAGCGGGGTAGCTGGAATCATATAAAAAGAAGATTAAAGACTATTTGGAGAAAGCAAATAAAATCCTCAGCAAGCCAGAAAGATTCAATAGTTTTAAAATAAAAAGTGTTCCCAAATTAAGTAACACAAATGGTTTTCTGTTTATCAGATATCCCCAAAAATACTTCTGCTTATTATTTTTTTTCATACTTGAAAACATTAAGACATAAATAGCCTGAAAGAAGGGGAAAAACCTACTCTATGTATAAATAATAAAGATTAGGCTACAGAAAATAGCCAAGTTCTAGTGCTGTCCCTTCCAGTGGTATTCCTCTCCAACTTCCAAGGCTTAAAATAGCCAAATCACCATTTATATTTATTCAATGTTAGCCCCCCAGTCTGCCAAATTGAACCAGGAGACTTTGGGAACATAATAATTTTACATATATGATTCCTGCATTCCCTGGGAGGGCCCAAAGTCATTGCAGACTGGTTTGTAGTTCCAAAAAAGGTCACCATCCCTTTTATATTGCTGGATGAAGGGTCCACTAAATTCCTAACTACTAGTTTTTCTTCTCACTACCACATCCTCAGAAGTACTTTATTTGGGTAAAATATAGCAAGACGTGAAGGATCTGAATTTCAGTATGGAGAGAGAAGAACTGAGAAATTGGCTAGAGGGATAAGAAAAGGTATTTACTAATGAGAAACTGCCCACCCATCAATTTCAGTCCAATTTTCCTGTCCAGAATTTTGACCCAGGACAACTACTAACGTATGTTATAGCTAATCCATTTAACAGAGTTGAGTGCTTTCTGACAAAAAGGGTTTCGACTGTCCCTCCCCTTTAAAATTTAAAGTCAACATCTTTCTTATCCTTCATTTCCATAGCTTAATAGAAACAGCCTCAGAAAGCTTGTCCATTTTCCAAACACTCCTGCCCTGCCTGGGAAACCATAGACTGGTGTTCATAGGTTCAGCACAAATCCTGCAATGTCTCTGCACTGTCCATCATCCAGTCTGGAGCTGGAATTAAGCTGGAGATAAATTGATGTTACTATAGAAGAGCTCTTAAATATCATAAGTGAAAAATAAGAGTGGGAATTACTGAGACAGACCATAAGATTCAGAGTAACTCTTTTGTTTTAATAGCTAAACAGGGTAAACGTCAAACTGTGCACTAACATAGCAGCTGACAGGTAACAGCTGATCGTGTCTGACAGCGCTCTTTACATAGGGCGCTGTGAGACACGGTAGCCAATCAGCTGTTGTGCTGCCTCCCGTGTTGTGAATGAATAAATGTTAAATAAAGTTATCTTGAGCTTGAAGTCAAGTGCAGGGTTCTGGCCCTGCACTTCTGATTGGCTGTTAATGGCAAGATCGGATTGGTCCGTTCAGGAGAATCTGATTGGCCATTAACAGGCCATTACTATTGGTTAACGGAGCTAGCGCTCCTGGATTGCTATTGCTTGAATAGTAAATAAGTTGCCTATACAAGGAAGGCTATAGCAGCCATCCAGTTTGAGCTGTCACACCATGTAAATAAAGAGTTTGAAGTTCACTGTTTCTCCCGGCTCGTCTCTGTTATTTGCACCCATGCTCCAGACTTAACACTGGCGATGAGGGTGGGATTGGATGACATCAGAGCCAACTAGAACAATGACAAAGACAACCAAGCACATGGCTAAAACGCACAATGGTGGAACCATGTCCGGCGGCGTAGTACCACCCGCTCCGTTCGACCCAGCGCAAGAGGACTGGGAGTCCTACATGGACCATTTCCAAATGTTCTTGGAAACAAATAATCTGAAGGATGCCAAAACCAGGAAGAAACAGGTGGTATTCCTGATGCACTGCGGGCCGACCTTATTCAAGATGGCCAAGGCGCTAGCAAAACCGGCCAAAGTGAAGGCCATGGACTGGGACGTCCCTGAACCGCTACTAAGGGCCCACTATGCACCGACCGTTCCAATGCTCATAAGACGGCACGAGTCCTACCAAAGAAACCAGCGTAAAGGAGAAAGCGTTGCCGATTTCATTGCGGACCTCTGAAACTTGGGAGGCCTCTGTGATTTCGCTGACCTAGAAGAGGCTTTGAGAGACCGAGTAGTTCTAGGATTAGATGCTCTAAACGTGCAGAGCAAAATAATGGCTAAGGGTGACATTATCCTTGCCGATGCCATTGCTGAGGCTACGGCAGTGGAAGCGACCAAAAAATCAGCTGCTCAACCACGCTGAAATCTTGCTCCGACACACCAACCAGGCAGCGAACTTTCACCTAAGTCAGAAGGACAGCTCTCGACGGCCCACCATGAGAACCTGTCTTCGTTGTCAGACAGTGATGAAGAAGAGGTCCATCGACTGCGGTCCGATTGGGACTGTTATCCGAAGTCCCAGCAACCGTGCGCTGGCTGCGGGGCCAACCATTACCGTTCTGATTGCAAATTCCATGATGCACTCTGCCACGAGTGCGGGAAATGAGGCCATATCGGACGGGTCTGCAGAAGTCTCCTCGGACCCAGCCAGACCTCGAAGGGGGCCAATTTTCACCAATCAACAGGAAACAGTCCTGTAAGGCGAGAACCAGCAAACCACTCCTACAGAAACCGACCCGTGAATCGCCTATCGAGGCGAGAAGAGGCTCACCAAACAATCACTATTGGCCACGCCTCTTCATTGGATGCCAAGAAAATTCGAGTTGAAGTGGACATCAAAAATCAGCCTTGCCAAATGGAAGTTGACTCGGGATCGTCTCTTTCAATGGTCTCCTGGAAGACCCTCAAGCAACTCATCCCCACTATCCGGCGCCAAGACCTTCAATTCCAAAGGCTCGTGCTAAAAGACTACCAGGGAACCGGATTCCAGTCGTAGGATCCAGTCGAGTCCAGGTTACATTCAAGAACTGCACAGCATACTTACCCTTGACGATGATCAACAAGGACTGGCCTAGCCTGTTAGGCCTACAATGGTTCGCACCACTCGGCATTGAAGCGGCAGGCATTAACCGAATCGACGGCAGTGACTGGGAGGACTTCGCCCTCGAATTCAAGGACGTCTTCACGGAAAAGCTAGGCGAGTACAAGGGGACCCCGATATCCTTTAGCCTTAATCCAAAAATAGCTCCCATCCGCCTTAAGCCTCATCGAGTCCCATTTGCCCTAAAGCTGAAAATCGACGAACAGCTTGATAAGTTGATAGCCCAGGGAGTGCTAAAGCCAACTGATCACTCCCCATGGGAAACCCCAATCGTGACACCAATTAAGCCGGACGGCTCCATTAGAATTTGTGGGGACTACTGAGCCACCATAAGCCACGCCCTGCAACAAAATCCATATCTGGTGCCGGTGGTGCAACACCTTCTCCATTCCCTGGGGGGTGGAAAAGTCTTCGCTAAACTAAACTTAGCTCAGGCTTATCAGCAACTGCCGGTTGATGAAAAAAACGGCACAGGCTCAGACTATCGTAACACACCGAGGTGCCTTTAAGTGTACGCGGCTCCAATTCGGAGTCAGTGTAGCCCTGGGGATCTTTCAGACTCTAATGGAGAGACTTTTGCAGGGGATCAAAGGCATTGTCCCCTACTTTGACAACGTGCTCATTGCTACCCCCACTCCAAAAATCTTATGGGATCGTTTAAGACTGGTTTTACAAAAATTATAAGAAGCAGGCCTTAAGGTGAAGAAAAATAAGGGCAAGCTGTGTACAGATCATGTTGAATTCTTAGGGTACTTAATTGACAGTCAGGGTATTCACCCTACCAATAACAAATTGAGAGCAATAAAAAATGCTCCTAGACTCCGGAACAAGGCCGACCTCCAGGCATTTTTAGGCCTCATCAATTTCTATAACGTATTCTTGCCGCACAAGGCGACTGTTGCTGAACCTTTACATTGCTTACTAGATAAAAAAGCCAATTGGGTATGGGGTCATAGAGAAGAACAGGCGTTCCGTAATGTAAAAAAACTACTGACTTCTGATGCTGTACTAATGCAGTACAATTAGACCTTGCCATTAAATATCACATGTGATGCATCGCCTTTCGGAGTGGGCGCCATTTTGAGCCATGTATTGCCTAATGGTAACGAAGCTCCTGTTGCTTATTTTTCAAAAACACTCTCGAAAACCGAGCAGAATTATAGCCAAATCGATAAAGAAGCCATGGCAATTGTATCAGCTGTTAAAAGATTCCATGAGTATGTATACGGCCGGGCTTTTACTATAATGACTGACCACAAACCATTGCTGGGCATAATCGCTGGGGATAAGCCAACTCCCTACATACTTTCTCCCAGGATGACCCGCTGGTCAGAATTCTTGGCTGCCTACAATTATCAGCTACAATACTGCCCCGGTAAAGCCATTCCCCACGCCGACGCATTGAGCCGTGCACCACTCCCAGAAACCATCAACAATCCTGCACCAACAATGATAATGTTGCAGATCGAGACACTTCATACACCGCCATTAACTGCCTGTGATATCGCGAGAGAAACAAACGCGACCCCATCTTAGCACGAGTCCTCACATGGGTGAAACGTGGATGGCCATTGGACCAAGTCCCAGCGACTTTGCACCATTCAAAAGTTGTCAAACAGAGTTGTTCTCGCAAAAGGGCTGTATCATCTGGGGTGATAGAGTCATTTTTCCAGAACGACTCCAACAGGCACTACTAAGAACCTTGCACGATGGCCATCCTGGCATCGTGCGCATGAAGGGCCTCGCACATAGCTATGCATGGTGGCCAGGCATTGACAGACAAATCGAATCATGGGTCAAAACTTGCCAGAGATGCCAAGAAGTAAGCAACGCTCCACCAAAGGCAACCCCAACCGAATGGAAGACACCGCGGGGACCCTGGTCCCGTATCCATCTCGATTTTGCAGGGCCGACCAAAGGCCACACATTCTTGTAAACCATCGATGCCTACTCGAATTGGCTCGAGATTCACCGAATGAGGAACATGACCACTGAAGCGGTCATCAAAAGACTAGAAAGACTGTTTGCAACCCACGGATTACCAGATGTTCTGGTATCCGACAACGGGCCCCAATTTACCGCATTGTCTTTTGAACAGTACCTGGCTGACCGCGGTATCCGACATGCGCTCACTTCGCCTGCGCACCCTGCAGCCAACAGTAGGGCTGAGCGCATGGTACAATTTGTCAAGAAAACCCTACAAAAAATAGACTACGACAACATCGACGAGAAAATCAACCGAATCCTTTTCCTGCAGCACATCACACCTCACAGCGTCACCAACAAAACTCCCGCCGAGCTGCTAATGGGACGAAAGCTCCACTCCCACCTCGACCGGTTACACCCAGCCTACGAACCGGAAAAACCACTCGGATCCAGCGGCCAATGCCGTACCTTCCAGGTAGGCGATTTAGTATTCGCTAAAAACTTATCGGGCGATCCGCTGTGGATAGAGGCGACAGTAATCCACGTAACTGGCCCAAGATCATACCTTGTAAAGTGCCCTGATGATAGACTTTGGAAGTGCCATATCGATCAGCTACGATCACGGCTGCAGTCACGCCATTCCGAACTCCCTTATAACCAAACTGAGTGGGGGGAGATACAGAGGAAGACGAATTTCAACTAGAGGAAAATCTTTTCGAAGGGAATGATAGCGGAACAGAAACGCAGGAACAGGAACCAGGGATGGGAGTGAGTTCACCTCAGGGAGTTACCAAAGATATTGGTGACAATGGAAACGCGAACTCTGAACCAGAGGCACCCCTTTCACCAAACAACGATCTACCTCAACAAGAGTGCAGCCAAATGCCAGGCGCACAGCGAAAATCAAAAAGACTAATAAAACAACCATCCTACCTCAAGGACTATGTGACCGCGCCCCGTAAGCAGAAGCCGGGGGAAAGAGGTGTTGTGAATGAATAAATGTTAAATAAAGTTATCTTGAGCTTGAAGTCAAGTGCAGGGTTCTGGCCCTGCACTTCTGATTGGCTGTTAATGGCAAGATCAGATTGGTCCATTCAGGAGAATCTGATTGGCCATTAACAGGCCATTCCCATTGGTTAACGGAGCTAGCGCTCCCGGATTGCTATTGGTTGAATAGTTAATAAGTTGCCTATATAAGGAAGGCTATAGCAGCCATCCAGTTTGAGCTGTCACACCATGTAAATAAAGAGTTTCTACCAGCTCGTCTCCGTTATTCACACCCATGCTCCAGACTTAACATCCCGCTTGTTTCTTGAACCAGACAGATATCTTAATTCACAACACTCCTCCCCCTTTGGAGTGTACAGGTGTAGTCTTGTAGATATGCAGGCCATCGCTTGTTTCTGGAAGATCTTTGCAGCAGAGATCTCAGAGGTTGTTCGCTGGGAATGATTGTGGTTGGAGTTGAGTTTGTTGGCCTTTGTAGATTTATTCCAGGTGATGTAGTCACCCTATCGAGAGTGCAGGCAATTGCTGAAGATGGGATATCACTGTTGAATTGATCAGGGATGCCTGGCAATGGTTGCACTGGTAAGTCCTGTAGTTGTTTCCACGTGGCTAAAGTTTGGTGCTTTTGGCCTTGGAGTGGCAGCTAATTTGGAGTTGGACTCTTGGGTGTTGCTAGGGTCAGCTGGGTGACTTCTATGTGCCTACACCATAGCCTCCCATCTTCTATGTGTTGGTCTTTGTGCCTACACCATAGCCTCCCATCACCCAATGACACCTTGTAAGAACGGAATCCAGTTACACCTACCACCTTTCCTGGTATCCATTATGGTGATCCCCCATAAATTCTGGCAAAGACCCCATCGCCCTCCTTGAATGCCCTGAGGGTCATGTTTGGTTCAGGTGTATGGTCAGGATAGTGATGGGATTCAAAAAAATTTACTACCGATTCTATGGGGGTGACTTATTTGATGGGGGTGGCTTGGTGGTTATGTGACTGGATGGGGATGACTTGGTGTTCATGTGACTAGATGGACATGGCTTGATGGTCATATGACTGGGTGGGCATGCTGGGTGGTCATCTGATTGGGTGGGAGTGGCCAACTTGCTGTCACTCATGTCAAGTGGTGCCTTGCCTGGCCTCTCCTCGCCTCAAAGAGATACAATTTCCCTCTCTATTTATTTACTACTATTGAACATCCAAAATACACGATTTAGTCCTATGTATATATGCCACATGTGTACATACATATTACATAGTATAGTGTGTGTATAGGCATACAAAAAGATATATTATCTACTATATATACTGTATGTATGTACACACACACATACACATACACACACACAGAGCTCTTGTAAAATTATACACATTCAACCTCACTGTGTTTGGAAAAACACACCATATTTCACTTTCTGCCACACATTTAACTATAACTTCTGTACATTAGAACATTGCACACAGCTTCAGATTTACATCCCTAGCCTGGACATGACCATTATATTCAGGAGATGTCATGGATTGAGTAAAATGTGGTGACACTCAGTTAAAAATGCTCTTGCTTAGCAACCAAAATTTGGGGCTCAATCCATGGTCAAGAAGAACTATCTCTGCCTTCCTCTGCATGGCAGCTTTGTCCTAGTAAACTCCTCTGCTAATTTTCTTCTCTGTTAGAGGTCTGGCAGTATGTTTAAGCCAAAAATGAACCAAAACAAAGACTTAAAGGGAGGCTTGCAAATCAAAGAAAGCAGACTTTTATTCTTTGATCAAAGTTAAGATCTGGGAAGAAGTTCCTAGCACATCACAAGAGACTTGGGAGGAAAATTCTACAAAATACAGAAAGATGCCCTGTCCTTCTTATATCTTTAAGATTCTTAGAAGTTGAGTAACTGCATTGTAACTCTCTAACTTAGATTTACACCTTTCCTGCAAAAGACAAATCTCTCTCTGGCAATGTTTACCTTTCATTATCTCTTCTCCTATTGTCCTAATTGATCACAATTGGCACTTAAGGAGACTATTAACAGCATACTTCAAAGGTGTGGATTCCTCTGAATGAAGGTATGTTACATTCCCAGAGAGGTACATTTCATTCTCAGGGGGTGATGCTGGGGCGAAAGGTATCAATACAGGAAAACAAATGGGTTCAGATTGATTTAGATGGGACAATCATGTGTCTTAATAGGAGAGGGGTGTAACTGATTGCAGACATGTGTTCATAATTGTTTTACAACAAGTGAAAGGTTAAGGAAATATAAAACAGCGAGATAACAAATGCCTATAAAGTAACTGTCTACTTAATGCTATAATATATTTTACTACATTTATTTATTTATTAATATCCCCTTCAGCACCAAAATAATCCAGATTCCAAATGATATAAAGTCTCCTGCTGGAGCAGGGGGTTGGACTAGATGGCCTCCAAGGTTCCTTATAACTCTGCTGTTCTATGATTCTGTAAGGATCTCCTGCTGGAGCAGGGGGTTGGACTAGAACAGGGTCTTCAAACTTGACAGCTTGAAGACTTGTGGACTTCAACTCCCAGTATTCCTCCTCCAGTCATGTTAGCTCAGGAATTCTGGGAGTTGAAGTCCACAAGTCTTAAAGCTGTCAAGTTTGAAGACTCTTGGACTAGAAGATGACCTCCAAGATCCCTTCCAGCCCTAGATTGCTTTGCTGTTTCAAAGAGTCTTCTGAAGCCAGGGTTTGTGTCCTTCCTTCCTCTCCTTTTTTCTCTCTCCCCCATCCTTCCTTCTTCCATGTATTTATTTATCCATCCATTCATTGATATATCTCATTCACTTTCTCCTCCCTCCCTCTTTCTTTCTTTCTCTCCCTTCCTTCCATCCCGTTGTTCTTTGTCCAACCCTTTTCTTCCTTTCTTTCTCTCTCTCTCTTTCTTTCCCTTTTCTCTTTCTTTTCTCTTCTCTTCTCTCCTCTCTCTCTTTCTCTCTCTCTTTCCCTCCCTCTCTCTCTTTCCCTCCCTTTCTATCCCTTCCCTTCCTCCTTCCCTCTCTCCTTCTAAAGCTAGGAGAGGAGACCCACTTGAAAGACACACAGGCTTCCAAGTGCTCACCTGAAACAAACAAACACACACACACACACACAGTCACATATGCTTCTAAGCGCCTGGCAGTGTTGCTCGTTATGAGGGTTCTTCCCAGCCAGTCTCGGCAGGCAAGGCTTCTGGGTCCAACAAAGGGGTGGCAGGCAGGGTTTCCACCCCTCCCACTTTTGGGGAAAGTTAAGGGCTGGAAAATAATTCTTGGAGGGGAGACCCACCTGAAACAAACACACATGCACACATACATGCTTCTAAGTGCCTGGCAGCGTTGCTCGTTACAAGGGTTCTTCCTGGCCAGTCTCCAATCCTGCATTGCTTGAAAAAGCAAGGCTTCCGGGTCCAACAAAGGGGTGGCAGGGGGAATTTCCTCCCCTCATACTTTTGGGGCTGGGAAATTCAAGAGAGGCATGTGCTGCAGCCTCACCATCACCCTCCCCCCACTGGCAGCTCTGGCCTAAGCAGCTTTCCTGACTGCCTGAAACCTTACATACGTTCTTTCCACACTGAAAAAAACATATGGCAATTATAGGCTTCTTGCAGTGGCTTTGCTGCATTTCTTCAACATATTGCCACATTCTAGGTGCTGGCCACGCAGGTCCACCCCATTGATCCTGCTGCACCAAAGGGACTTGCCCAAGCAAGTCTGAGCACAGTGGTGCAGCACTCCGAAAGAGGCGGCTGGAGGCAACTTCTTTTCAGTCTCCAGCCACTCCTTTTTCAGCGCAACTGGCTGGTTATTCCCCTCCTTCTCTGCCTGTTCTGTATGGCTGAGGAGAAGGAGGAGAGTAGTCAGCCAGTTGGGGGAGGCTTCTTGCGCTATGAAAGAGGCAGCTGGACATGTGGCCACTTACTGGCTGGCTGGGCTGGGCTGGAACAGGTTCATCCACCAGAAGAAGGAAGAAAGCATGCTCCGGAAGGTCGGGCAGATGGGTGGATGTCCTGAGGTAGCTGCACATGTGCACTGCATGTGTGGAGGTGCAGCAGTCATGGGACATCTGCCCGAACTGCGCCGTGACCACCACATGGTAAGAAAAACTAGGAGAGTGACCAGGGCAAGTGAGCAACCGGGCGACCAGGTCAGGAGCATGGCCAGCCAGGGATTGCCACCAGTTCAGCGACTCATGCCAAATCGCCACTACCGAGCTGGTGTAAAGTGGTTGAATACCACTTCTGGATCAGGGGCATAATTGGGGTGCAGACTATCCAGATGGTACAAAGGTGTCTGCCTATTAATAACTCTGCTGGACTATAACATGTATTTGGCCACTTCGGATTCCCAATTTCTTGGGCCCATTCTGGTCAGGGCCTCTTTGGCAGACCGTACCATGTTTTCTACCTGACCCTTAGAAGCAGGATGGAAAAGGGCAGAGAAGGCATGCCTGATGCCTAGTCCCACCAAGAATAGTTCCATGTTGGCAGCAGTAAATTGTGGACCATTATCTGACACCAGGAGGTCTGGGAGGTCACACGTTGTGAATAACTTTTTAAATGTTTTGATGATAGCATCTGAAGTGGTGGATAACATGGGAACCATCTCCAGCCAGAGCTACTAAAAAGGTTCTACCTTGAAATGGGCCAGCTAGGTCGATATATATATACTCTTGACCAAGGCTTTTTTGGATTCTCTCATTCTGTTGGTGTTGCTTTTAGGGGTACAGGACTTGAGACTTGGCAGGGCTGGCACCCAGAAACCCAGTTAGTGGTGTCTTTATCAAGTTGGGGACACCATGTATGGTGTCCCCAACATAACTGCGTGCTAAGCTTTTCATTTTAGCAATTCCAGGATGCCCCTCATGAAGGGATTCCAATACCTGCTTGTGTAAGATGGGTGGTATTACTACTCTGCAAGCCCATAATAAACAACCACTTTGTGCTGAAAATTCACACTGTCTTGTAAAGAAGGATTGGAATTCTTTGGAATTGTGCTGTGTGGGCCACCCTCTTTTAACATAATCCAATACTTGTGAGATTACCTTGTCCTGTGCAGATGTCTTTGCCACATCAGAAGCGGTGACAGGAGTCTAGAATTCATATATCATGAATACAGGTGAAGCAGGAGCTGGATCATTGACAATAGTTAGCAAGGGGCAGCAGCTCAAGGCATCAGCGTGACATAAGTTCTTTCCAGCCCAGGGTAGTAATGTGTAATTATAGGCAGCTAGGAATACCATCCAATGAATCATGCATGGTGACAACACTTGGGTTGTCTGCTTGTCCCCAGCCAATAAACCCAATAATGGTTTGTAGTCTGTCACAAGCTCAAAATGTACTCATGAAATTTCTTTATATCAGCCACCAGGGCAAGAGCCTCCTTGTCTGTCTGGCTATAGCTACGTTCTGCAGCAGCAACAGTCCTGGAGAAGAAAGCCATTGGGGCTTCTTTCCCAGTGGGCAATTTATGGCTCAGGACTGCCCCAATGCCATATTGGGAAGCATCATGTGTTAATACAACAGGTAATTGCTCATTAAATTGAATTAATACACTATCTGAGGTCAGAAGAGATTTTACAGCCTGAAATGCTGCAGCCTGTCTGTTGTGTATGCAATATAATTAATAAAGTGTGAGCTTGGAGTAAGTGCAGGATTCTGGCCCTGCACTTCTGATTGGCTGTTAAGTGGCCGGACCGGATTGGCCCGTTCCGGGGAATCCGATTGGCCCTTAACAGAGAGTTCTTATTGGTTATAAAAGCTAGCATTCCTAGTTTGTTATTGGTTAAACGTTACAAGGTTTGCCTATATAAGGCGGGTTTTTACTGATATTAAATGAGCAAGTCATGATGTAAATAAAAAGCTAAAGTTCACCGTTCAGAAATTTGTCTCCATTCTATCGCCCATGCTCAAAACTTAACACTGGCGACGAGGATGGGATTTGGAGACATCTGAACCAACGAAACTTCGAAGAACACTGAGCACGTGACAGATGACGCCGACAACAGAACCATGTCCGGCGGCATCGTACCACCCGCTCCATTCGATCCAACCCAAGAGGACTGGGAGTCCTACATGAATCGCTTCCAAATGTTCCTAGAAATGAACAATTTAAAGGACGCCACACCAGGAAAGAAACGGGCGGTGTTCCTAACGCATTGCGGTCCAACCGTATTTAAGATGACTAAAGCACTAGCCAAACCCCAAGAAGTTAAGGCCATGGATTGGGATGACCTCGAACCTATCCTGCGAGACCACTATGCTCCGACCGTGCCTACGCTCGTGAGATGCCACGAGTTTTATCAAAGAAGCCAGCGAAAAGGAGAAAGCGTGGCCGACTTCATAGCAGACCTCTGAAATTTGGGAGGCCTCTGCGGATTCACCGATCTTGAAGAAGCACTAAGAGATCTCATAGTTCTGGGATTAGATGCGCCAGGCATCCAAAGCAAGCTGATGGTGAAAGGCGACATCAGCCTTGCCGACGCCATCGCAACCAAGAAGTCGGCTGCACAACTACACCGAAACCGCACTCCGGTACCACCACCGGCCAGCGAAATCTCACCTAGTTCAGAAGGGCAGCTCGCGACAACGCACCACAAGGACCTCTCTTCGTCGTCAGATAGCAACGAAGAAGGGGTCCATCGACTGCGGTCCGACCGGGACCCTCGCCCGAAGCCCTTACGCCCTAGCGCTGGCTGTGGAGCCAATCATGCCAGATCCGAATGCAAATTCTGCGATGCACTCTGCCATGAGTGCGGGAAATGAGGCCACATCGGACAGGTCTGCCACAGCTTGCCAAGACCCAGCCAGGCCTTAAAAGGGGCTAACAATCGCCAATCGACAGGAAACTGTCCTGTAAGGCGAGAGCCAGTAAACCACTCCTACAGAAATCGAGCTTTGCAAAGAGAAGAGGCTCACCATACTATTACTATCAGTCACGCCTCAGCCTTGGACACTAAGAAAATCCGAGTCATGGTAGCCATCGAGAACCAGCCTTGCCACATGGAGGTCAACTCGGGATCGTCCCTCTCGATGGTGTCTTGGAAGACACTCAAGCAACTCATCCCCACAATTCAACGCCAAGATCTCTGTTTCCAATGCCTCATCCTCAAGGACTACCAGGGGAATCGAATCCCCGTCGTCGGGTCCTGCCTAGTTCGAGTCTCCTTCAAGAAGCACACAGCATACTTACCTTTAACGGTCATCGATAGAGATAGGCCTAGCCTACTGGGCCTCCAATGGTTCGTGCCACTCGGCATTGAAGTGGCCGACGTAAACCGAGTCGGTGGCTGTGACTGGGAGGAAGACCTTATTTCTGAGTTCAGCGACGTCTTCACGGACAGCTTAGGCGAGTACAAGGGGACCCCGATCTCATTCAGCTTAGATCCAAAAATAGCTCCCATTCGCCTAAAGCCCCGTCGAGTTCCATTTGCCTTAAAATCGAAAATCGACGAACAACTCAACAAACTGATAGCTCAGGGGGTGTTGGAGCCCATCAATCACTCTCCATGGGAAACGCCTATTGTAACACCCATTAAGCCAGATGGGTCAATCTGAATTTGTGGGGACTACCGGGCCACTTTGAACCACGCCCTGCAGCAGAACGCGTATCCAGTTCCAGTGGTGTAGCACTTCCTCCATTCCCTGAGGGGCGGGAAAGTTTTCGCTAAATTGGATTTAGCTCAGGCATATCAGCAATTACCAGTAGATGAAAAAATGGCACAGGCCCAAATTATTGTGATGCACCGAGGTGCCTTTAAATGTACCCGGCTGCAATTCAGAGTAAGTGTAGCCCCGGGGATTTTTCAGAGACTTATGGAAAGGTTATTGTAAGGGATTAAGGGTGTGGTCCCCTATTTTGACGATGTATTAATTGCAGCCCCTTACAGAGACCGGTTAAAAATCTTACAGGACCGGTTAAAATCAGTCCTAAAAAAATTCCAAGAGGCCGGTCTTAAGGTTAAAAAAAACAAATGTAAATTGTGTACTGACAGTGTTGAGTTTTTAGGGTACCTGATTAATAGCCAGGGCATTCACCCTACCGAAAGTAAATTAAAAGCGATCAAAAATGCTCCCAGGCCACGAAACAAGGCCGATCTCCAGGCGTTCCTAGGCCTCATCAATTTTTATAATGTATTTTTACCGCACAAAGCAACTGTCGCTGAACCATTACACCGATTGTTAGATAAAAGAGCAAATTGGTTATGGGGTTACCGTGAAGAACAGGCGTTCCGAAATGTTAAAAAACTGCTCACTTCTGACTCTGTACTCATGCAGTATAACGAGACTTTGCCGTTAGTTATAACATGTGATGCATTGCCTTTCGGGGTAGGCGCCATTTTGAGCCATGTACTGCCTAATGGGAACGAAGCCCCTGTTGCATATTTTTCAAAGACTCTTTCAAAAATGGAGTGGAACTATGGACAAATTGATAAAGAAGCCCTCGCAATTGTCTCAGCTGTGAAAAGATTTCACGAATACGTGTATGGTAGGGTTTTTACTATTGTGACTGACCACAAGCATTTGTTGGGGATAATAGCCGGAGATAAGCCGACTCCCTACATATTATCCGCTAGGATGACCCGATGGTCAGAATTCTTAGCTGCTTATAACTATCGGCTGCTATACCGCCCGGGGAAAGCCATTCCCCACACTGACGCATTGAGCCGAGCACCGCTTCCAGAGACTCTCGACAATCTGGCACCAACGGTAACCACTTTGCAAATCGAAGCACTCAACTCGCCGCCACTGACCGCCCAAGATATTGCGAGAGAAACCAAACGCGACCACACCCTAGCACGAGTCCTAGGCTGGGTAGAACACGGATGGCCATTGGACCAGTTATCAGATGACTTCACACCATTCAAGTCTCGACAGACCGAACTCTTCTCCCAGAAAGGCTGTGTCATCTGCGGCGATAGAGTCATTATCCCAGAACGGCTCCAAAAAGCGCTGCTGAGAACTTTGCACGATGGCCACCCCGGCATCGTGCGAATGAAAGCCCTTGCACGAAGCTACGCATGGTGGCCGGGCATTGACAAGCAAATTGAACAGTGGGTTAAAGCTTGTCCCAAATGCCAAGAAGTCAGCAACGCCCCACCAAAAGCCATGCCTACTGAATGGGAGACACCACGTGGACCCTGGTCCCGAATTCACCTGGACTTTGCGGGGCCAACCAAGGGCCACACCTTCCTGCTTACCCTCGATGCCTACTCCAATTGGCTCAAAATTCATTGCATGACGACTACGACCTCCGAGGCAGTCAAGATTCTAAACAGACTCTTTGCAACCCACGGATTACCAGACATTCTGGTATCCGATAACGGCCCACAATTTACTGCACCAGCGTTTGAGCAGTACCTCGCTGACCGCAGCATCCGCCATGCGCTCACCTCGCCTGCGCACCCTGCGAGCAATGGCCGAGCAGAACGCATGGTTCAATTTGTGAAGGAAACCTTGCAAAAGGTAGACTACGATAACATTGACGACATGGTCAACCAAATCCTCTTTTTGCAACACATCACCCCACATAGCGTCACCAACAAAACTCCCGCTGAACTGCTAATGGGACGAAAGCTCCGCTCCCACCTTGACCAGTTGCACCCTGCGTATGAACCAGAGAAACCACTAGGATCCAGCGGCCGCTGTTGCTTCCAGGTAGGAGACCTGGTTTATGCAAAAAACCTATCGGGCGACCCGTTGTGGGTGGAAGCGACAGTAGTACGTGTAACTGGCCCTAGATCCTACCTCGTGCAATGCCTTGATGATAAACTTTGGAAATGGCATATCGACCAATTACGGTCGCGGCTTGCAGCGGCCAATTCGCAACTCCCCTATGACCAAACTGAGGGGGGGAGGTACGGAAGAAGATGAAGCCCTAGGAAACCCGTTTGAAGGAAACGACGATTTAATTGAAACTCAGAAAGTGGAGCCGGAGGGAGAAACGTCTGCACCTCAGGGAATTGAGGAAAATGTGGGCAACGACGTAGAAGTGAACTCTGAACCAGAGACAGCCCCACTGCCAGACAACGATCTACCTCAGCGAGATTGCAACCAGCCGATACAACGAAAATCAAAGGGACTAAAAAGACAACCGTCCTATTTAAGGGACTATGTAACTGCGCCCTGAACTAAGGAACCAGGGGGAAGGGTGTTGTGTATGCAATATAATTAATAAAGTGTGAGCTTGGAGTAAGTGCAGGGTTCTGGCCCTGCACTTCTGATTGGCTGTTAAGTGGCCGGACCGGATTGGCCCGTTCCGGGGAATCCAATTGGCCCTTAACAGAGAGTTCTTATTGGTTATAAAAGCTAGCGTTCCTAGTTTGTTATTGGTTAAACGTTACAAGGTTTGCCTATATAAGGCGGGTTTTTACTGATATTAAACGAGCAAGTCACGATGTAAATAAAGAGCTGAAGTTCACCATTCAGAAACTTGTCTCCATTCTTTCTCACCCATGCTCAAACTTAACACTGTCTCTTGCCCCAGACCCAGGGTGTGTCTTTATCAAGCAATCTATGTAAAGGCTCTGCCAAAGTAGCCTTGTGAGGTAAAAAAGATTGCATGGAAGCCTTTTTTTTTTAAACAAATTTTATTGATTTTAAAGACAAACAAATCATCATTACCCATTAAATACATAAAACCTCTTTCCATTATTAATTTTACAAGTCAAGTAAAATATTATTTTATGCAACCTAATTCTGTTTTACACCATTTCAATATAAACATATAAATATCTCTTAACAAATTTCTCATTATTTCTCTTTTCGTCTTCAATTTCATTGTTATTATTATTTTCTATATTTATCCAGTTTATAATCATCATCTTCATTCCTCTCTGACTTGATTACCATTATTCTCATCCAACATTCCTCCAAGGTTTTATTAATGCCCAAACAAAACATAGACACACAAAACACAAAAATATAAAACTTCTTTTAAGAAAATAGTTTGGCCTCAGATTACCTCTCTTTGTATGGACTTCAATTAAATTCGTGCTCATCTTGTATACCATTACCATTACCATCTTATTTACCATTCTATATCTTCTATATAACTTCTCCCCGCTTTTCGTTCTTCTTATTTCTATTTTATTTAATTCATTTTAATTTAAATCATTATATTTGTATTTTTTGTCCATTCTTTCCAGATTATCCATTTATCTCATTCCCTATAGTAAAAAAAAAAAAAAGAATTTCTGCTGAAATCACTAATCAGAGTATGATGCCTTTCTATCCTCCCCTTAAATTAATATTTAAAATAACATCTGATACCCAATCTGATTCTGCTTAGTACATTCTTCCTACTAACCTTTAAAGAGAAAAAATAATAAATTCATAATAATTAATATAATTAGATAATAAATCTAAATATTAAATCTTATAACATTCCGATTGTCTATTTCAAAAAACAAGTGCTACAATTTTATTAAATTTTAAAATCTATCGTTACTAAACATTTCAATATTTTAATCTTTTATCAATTCTTATAACATTCTAATTTTCTATTTCTAATACATAATACCATCTTATGTACCTTGCAGAATCTTCTTTTTTAAAGAAATTATACCTTACCTTTTATCCCTAAAAAAAAATCCTTTTTTCCCATCTTGTTTCATACCTTTGTGGCTTTTCCCTCCCTTTTCCCTTCCTTTCTTATCCCCCCTGGCCTTTTTACCCCCCCCCCTCTACTAACCTCCGCCTTTTTAGCTTTCCCTCTCTGTTGTAATCCTTTCTCCTTTTGCTCAGTAACATTGAGTTGGTTTTGCATCTTATTTTTTCCTTTCTTAAGTGTTTTTTTAAGTCGTAAGTCCTTCATTTTCCTTCCTTTCTTTCTCCTTTCTCTCTTAGTTAATTTTTTAGATTCACTGAAGATGGTGTCTTCTTCTTTTTCTTCTTCTCCTTCTATTTCCTCCATCTGTTGTTCTGTTTGCTGATAAATAGCAAGCGCCATTTCTAAAGAAAGGAAAGTTTCTTTCACAGCGTCCTAACTTTCTTGATATTCCTTTCTAAGTTCATCATCAGATAAAGCCTTTCTTTGTTCTTCTTAGAGCAACCAAAATGTTTCAAAAGTTAAAACAATTCCTCAAAGTCCCAGAGACATCAATCAGTCCAAACAACGCACAAAGTTCTCACTTTCTCTTCCTGGGGTGGTATCAGTAAAAGGGAAAAGAAAAAAAGCCCAATCTGTATTTTACAGCCTTGTTCCAATCAATTTCTAGTCTCAAGATCTTTTGTCCTCTCCCTTCCCACTTATAACAAGAAGCCAAGTTTTTACCTTTTATAAAAAAACAACAGGTTTCTCAATGGCCATTTGTTGATTCCATAGGGAAGGAGGGTAAACTTTCCTTTCAGCACCTCAATTTTGCCGCTTGAAATCCTCCTCTGGAAACCAAGTATTTTTCAAAAAGTCATAGTTCTCAGGATTAAATGCCTCTTAAAGTCCTGGATCAGCCAAAAGACTTTCTCTTGAAAACTTTCTCCCCTCTTCCTCCTGCTCAGTCTTACCCAGCTGCCGGCTTCTTTGTGGCGGCCATTACAGACCGCCGCTTGACCGCCTTGGGAGAAAGGAGTTTTGCTGGCTGGGGAAGGGGTCTGCAACACCCCCAAACCCCTCACCAGCTCCCCCTATCTTCGGCTGCCTCTGCGGGGCAGCCTTAGCCTCCAAACCCGTCCAGATTGGAGGCACCAAAACGGCTAGCGCAGCAGGGATCACACAGGATCACGGAACCCTGCCACTAGCGAAGCCAACAAACTGGAAGTTCAGATTGCATAGAAGTTTAAAAGCCCCAGAAACGCTTGAAGCTCTGTTTTGTTTCAGGGAGTTGGTGCCTTTGGATGGCAGTGATTTTAGATTCAGTGGGATGGAGACCAGCAACATCAAGGGAGTAACCTAGGAAATCTACCTTGGTGACCCCCACCTTGCATTTATCTTTAAGTCCTACCCCTTGTAGTCTTTTGAGGACTATGCGTAAATGTTCAAAAAGTTGTTTTCTAGATGTGGCAGCTATCAATATATCATTGAAGTATGGTATTACACCTTGTATGCCTTGTATTGCACCTTGTATTACACCTTGTATGCCCATGTTCCATCAAATTTTGAAATATGCCTGGGTCCACACTTACTCCAAATTGAAGGTGCCTGCACCTAAAAGCTCCTGTGTGTGTGATGATGGTTTGACCTTCAACTGTCAGTAGGCCTGTGAAAGATCTAACTTTTCGAAAATGATGCTGTGGTCTATGGAGTGTATTAAATGTTGAACTACAGGTACAGGGTAAGAGTGTACCTGTAAAGCTCTGTTAATTGTATGTTTGAAATCGGCACAGATTTGTACCAATCCACCACCTTGGACAGATGTCATTATTGGGGTCTCCATTTTGAGTGATCAACAGGTTCCAATACCCCTTGTGATATTAATTTGTCCAATTGTGCATCAATCTTTGGTTTAAGGGCAAAGAAAACCCTTCTGGGCTTGAGTCTAATGGGGGCAACCTGTGGATCCAGATTGAAGGTTGATTTATATTGTTGCCTATTCACCCATGGTGACTCAAGGTGGCTTGCAGACTATAAAACCACATTTAAAATGTGGCTGTACATTTAAAATAATAAAAAATGTACAAAAAGAATCAAATAAATTAATGTAGTACAATATAACAAAATCACTCCCTCCCACCCCATCCCACCCGGCAACAGCAGATCACATGAGCCATTTAATAGGCTCCATCGTACTTTGGGTTCCCCAGGCCCAATCACAGAACCAGCAACAGTGCCTTCCAGAAGAGATTGGAGTGGGGGCCATTAACCAGCCCAAGATCACCCATCTGGCTCTACAATTAAAACAAGACTAAAATTCACAGATTGCCAGTTCCTAGGCTGGTACCTTAACCACAGACTGGCTGTCAGTCTCCTACTGTAAGATTATTTTTTTAATAAGAACAGACTTATTCTAAATAAATAAACTGCACATATTAATAGGACACTGCTATTAACGTTTTTGCTTAACAATTCCTCTTGCACAGTCTCCTTTTTCCCAGTTAGAGTTAAACCTAAAATATGCAGTTTTTTTTTTAAAACACAATGAAACAGAAAGTATGTTAATACAATGGAATTTATATTACCCCAGCATATATAGTATATACACATATTTATCCTATTTTAAAGATAGAGTTTAAAGGTAGAGTATTAATTGAAATAACATGCCTTTGCAACCATTTAAAGTAATTCTCACATGAAAAGAATGATTATGAGATTTTTTTTTCTCTTCCTGAACTGTTTTCTTATATTCTTTTCTTCTGAGTGTGTGTGTGTGTGTGTGTGTGAAGGGGAAAATGACTGCTGTAATATAATTTTACCATAGTTCAAAATCCAATGTACTCCTTCCTACAAACTGACAGTTGCTACCTGAAATAATTGCAAAATACAAATAACCTAGATTACATTTAAAAGTAATAGGAAATCTACATCTTATTGGTTGCCTTGCTCACAGCCCATTTTTATGGATATTTTTAAGACTGGGCTGCTCAGAAGGAAAATTTCAATTTTTGGCAACATATATTTTATAAAAAATAAAGTTCGGAAATATAGTTATTAACCTTTGAAAATTCCCAATTAAAAAAAAGCATTGAATAATTTGACCCTACCTACTTAGGTAATGTAATAACATTATTCTCATGCCTTCCTTGGCAACTACTAACCTTGGCAACGACTAATAATGTTGCTCTTTCTGTAGTGTACTTTTGCCTTTTGTATTTATTAACTAAATGAAAAAATAACAAAAACTCCCCAATGAAAAATTATTTAATAGACTAAATTATAAAGAAATAAAACTTAAACAAAAAAATTAGATATATATTCCCAGCTACATATATAAACATTCGCATAAGAATTTCAATATAGTGGTTTTATTTCATTTTAATATTTAAAGTGATTAAATATGCATAATCATAAAGTAATTAATTTGCATAATATTTTAATATAATTTGTGAAAGAGGAAACAGCAAGGACTGTTGCACAAAAGACAGGAAATATTCATATTCTGAATATTTTTGTTATGTTTATAGAAGCAATAGGGTATGCAAAAGAAATAAATATGCAAGTTCTTCATAAGCAATAGTCATAACCTGATTTGATAGAGAAATATCGTTTGCTATAAAAATATTTTGCTAGACAAATTGTTTCTCCCCTTTCCAGTCAAGATGTCAATCATTCCTAATAGAGGTTACATAAAAACAGAGTATCTCATTCAGTAAAAGATTCAGATTTCTACCAAAGGAACTTGTTTACTTGTTTTTAAAAATATCAGACTGAAAAAACTTCATAAAACTTTATCTTGCTTTTATGCTTCTTTATGCTTCTTTATATTTACATTCAGGGTATGTAATTAGGTATTGTACCGCTACAGAGGTATTATGCATTATGCTTAGCCAATACAATGAGCTCTGAAATTAATGGTTCATTTTTTCAATACTAATTTGATCCCTATAAGAAAAAAGTATATTAGGCTAGTTGTATTTAAATAATGGATATTAGGGGAGCTGGATCTAAAAAGCATAAAACATAGATAATTTTGTAGGTTACATACAAGGTTCACAAATTAATGGTAATTATACAACTGGGATATAAACATGCAGCTTTAAGGAAATATAGGTAAAATTCTACATGTGGTCTAGATTAAATGTAAAATACCCGAGAACTGCTGAAATGGAATAACTTGTAGAATATTTGCCTTACTAATGCAAACCAGATTTATACAAGCTATCACATTTCTGGCAAAATTATGATAAGGGACCACCTTAGAGCTGTTGTGGGTCAGGAGTACTATGAGAAATTAAACTGATGACTATATTCAGGGGAAAAAAGATTAAGGATTAGGGTTAGGGTTAAGAACAGAATTGCCAGTGTGAGCTCTGAGTTTAGATAAGGTGGAGAAAATCTGTAGGACTTTGTAAAGTGTAAATCTTCAGAAAACATAATTGGCATTGAAGAGAAAGGATTTCAGCTCAGAGGAAAAAGGCATGCTTTGTATTAGTAATGTGGAGAAAAAATTATCTGCATATCTGCTACTTCTCCTTTGTTTTGATGAATAAGAATACACATTTAATGAGTCTGAAGCGACCAAGAAGTTTGCATAACATTCTCTCTTTGATAGGACAATCACTTTGAAATTCTCCTGAACTTAGTTATTTCCTTTGTATCACACAATTTGGTAACATTAACAATGCTTACGGTGTGAAGTTTGCTACCCATTTTTATACAAAAACTTCTTGTATTTGGTGCGTGTTGTGAATGAATAAATGTGTTAATAAAGTTATCAAGAGCTTGAAGTCAAGTGCAGGGTTCTGGCCCTGCACTTCTGATTGGCCGTTAATGGCGACATCAGATTGGTCCGTTCAGGTGAATCTGATTGGCCATTAACGAGCCTCTCCCATTGGTTAACAGAGCTAGCGCTCCCAGGTTTTCATTGGTTGAATATTTAATAAGTTGCCTATATAAGGAGGGCCGTTGCAGCCATTGAGCTGAGCTGTCACACCATGTTAATAAAGAGTTTTGAAGTTCACTGTTTCACCGGCTCATCTCCATTCTTCGCGCCCACGCTCAGTACTTAACACTGGCGATGAAGGTGGGATGTGGAGATGTCGGAGCTGACTGAACAAGAACAACGATAACCGAGCACGTGGCTGAACGCACAATGGCGGAACCATGTCCGGCGGTGTCATACCACCTGCTCCATTCGACCCAGCGCAAGAAGACTGGGACTCTTATATGGATCATTTCCAAATGTTCTTAGAAACCAACAATTTGAAGGATGCCAGTACTGGAAAGAAACAGGCGGTATTCCTAACGCATTGCGGGCCGACCGTATTCAAGATGGCCAAGGCACTAGCGAAACCGGCAGAAGTGAAGTCTATGGACTGGGACATCCTCAAACCTCTACTGAGAGCCCACTACGCGCCAATCGTTCCAATGCTCATCAGAAGGCATGAATTTTATCAAAGAAGTCAACAGAAGGACGAAAGTGTTGCAGATTTCAGAGCGGATCTCCGGAATCTGGGAGGCCTATGTGGGTTTGCCGATCTCGAAGAAGCCTTAAGAGACAGAATAGTTCTGGAATTGGATGCACCACACATCCAAAGCAAGTTGATGGCGAAAAGCGACATCAGCCTTGCCGATGCTATCGCTGAGGCTACTGAAGCAGAAGCAATCAGGAAGTCGGCTGCCCGAATGCGTCGCAACCGCACCCCGGTTCACCAAACGACCTGTGAAATTTCACCTAAGTCAGAAGGGCAGCTTATAACGGCCCACCATGAGGACCTCTCTTCGTCGTCAGACAGTGACGAAGAAGAGGTCCATCGACTGAGGTCCGAACGGGACCAACACCAGAAATCTCAATATCAATGCGCTGGTTGTGGGGCAAGCCACCCCCGATCAGAATGCAAATTCCTTGACGCGCTCTGCCATGTGTGCGGGAAAAGAGGCCATATCGGACGGGTCTGTAGAAGCCAAATAGGACCCAGCCAGTCCTCAAGGGGGGCTAACTATCGCCAACCGACAGGAAGCCATCCTGCAAGGCGAGAACCAGTGAACCACCAATGGAACAACCACTCCTACAGAAACAAAACCATAAACCACCCCACGATGCGAGAAGAGGCTCACCAAACTATCATGATCGGTCACGCCTCCTCTTTGGATGCCAAGAAGATCCGAGTGAAAGTGGCTATCGAAAACCAGCCCTGCCTGATGGAAGTCGATTAAGGATCATCTCTCTCGATGGTTTCATGGAAGACCCTCAAGGAACTCATCCCTACCGTCCGGCAACAAGATCTCCGATTCCAAAGACTCATACTCAAAGACTATCAAGGGAATTGGATTCCAGTCGTAGGATCCAGTTGAGTTCGGGTATCATTCAAGAACCATACAGCATTCCTACCCCTGACTGTGATCGACAAGGACCAGCCTAGTCTCGGAATTGAGGTGGCAGGAATTCACCGAATCGGTAGCAATAACTCAGAAGAGGACCTCGTCCAAGAATTCAAGGATGTCTTTGCAGAAAAACTAGGTGAATACAAGGGGACCCCGATATCATTTAACCTCAATCCCAAAATAGCTTCCATTCGCCTTAAGCCTCGTCGAGTGCCATTTGCCCTTAAACCAAAGATTGACGAGCAGCTTGATAAATTGATAGCCCAGGGTGTGTTAGAACCAACCTATCACTCTCCCTGGGAGACCCCAATCATTACACCCATTAATCCGGATGGTTCGATAAGAATTTGTGGGGACTACCAAGCCACCCTGAACCACGCCCTTCAACAAAATGCATATCCGGTACCGGTGGTGCAGCACCTCCTCCATTCCCTGGGGGGCAGAAAAGTGTTCGCTAAACTAGACTTAGCCCAGGCATACCAACAACTGCCAGTAGACAAAAAAACGGCAGAGGCACAGACAATCGTTATGCACCGAGGTGCCTTTAAATGTACCTGACTCCAATTCGGAGTGAGCGTCGCCCGGGAATCTTTCAAAGTTTGATGGAAAGACTATTACAAGGAATAAAAGACATTGTTCCATACTTTGATGATGTGTTAATCGCTGCACTTACCCCGAAAATTTTATGAGAACGCCTGAGGTTGATTCTCCAGAGATTCAAAGACGCAGGGCTTAAGGTTAAGAAAAATAAATGTAAACTATGCACTGATCCTGTCGAATTTTTAGGATATTTGATTGATAGTAATGGCATTCACCCTACCGATAGCAAATTGAGGGCAATCAAGAACACCCCAAAACCCCAAAATAAAGCCGACCTCCAGGTGTTTTTAGGCCTTATCAATTTTTATAACGTTTTCTTGCCGCACAAAGCAACCGTAGCCGAACCCCTACATCGTTTATTGGACAAGAAAGTAATCTGGGTATGGGGACATAGAGAAGAGCAGGCATTTTGAAATGTAAAAATATTATTGACTTCTGACGCTGTACTAATGCAGTACAATGAGACTTTTCCATTAAAGATCACGTGTGATGCATCGCCTTTCGGAGTAGGCACCACTTTGAGCCACGTTTTGCCAAACGGTAGCGAAGCCCCTGTTGCCTATTTCTCGAAGACGCTTTCAAAAGCAGAACGCAATTACAGTCAGATTGATAAAGAAGCCCTTGCCATTGTGTCTGCTGTCAAGAGATTTCATGAGTATGTGTACGGCTGAGCCTTTACTATAGTGACTGACCACAAACCTTTGCTGGGAATAATAGCAGGGGTTAAGCCAACCCCCTATATATTATCTCCCAGAATGACTTGCTGGTCAGAATTCTTGGCTGCCTATAATTATCGGCTGCAACACCGCCCGGGGAAGGCCATTCCCCATGCCGACGCATTGAGCCGAGCACCGCTTCCGGAGACCATTGATGACCCCGCGCCTACAGTGACAATACTGCAGATTGAGACACTTTGAACATCGCCATTAACAGCCTGAGATATCATGATGGAAATGAAATGTGACCCCACCTTAGCACGAGTTCTCAGTTGGGTCGAGCGCGGATGGCCATTGGACCAGATACCTGATGACTAGGCCCCATTCAAGAGTCGACAAACGGAATTGTTTTCACAGAAGGGCTGCATTATCTGGGAAGATAGAGTCGTTGTCCCAGAGTGGCTACAACGAACGGTACTAAGAACCTTGCACAATGGCCACCCCGGCATCATGCACATTAAAGCCCTCACACGAAGCTATGCATGGTAGCCGGGCATCGACAAGCAAATCAAGACATGGGTCAAAGCTTGTCACAAATGCCAGGAAGTAAGCAAAGCCCCACCGAAAGCAACCCCAACTGAATGGGAAACACCACAGGGACCCTGGTCCCGTATTCATCTGGACTTTGCGGGACCTACCAAAGGCCACACATTCTTGTTAATAGTAGATGCCTACTCAAACTGGCTCGAAATCTATGAAATGAGGAATACAACAACCTAAGCGGTCATCAAGAAACTAGATTTACAACACATGGATTACCAGATGTTCTGATATCCAATAACGGACCCCAATTTACCGCGTTATTCTTTGAGCAGTACCTGGCGGACCGCGGTATTCGCCATGCGCTGACTTCGCTGGTGCATCCTGTGGCCAACAGAAGGGCCGAGCGCATGGTAAAATTCGTCAAGAAAACACTACACAAAATGGACTATGACAATATCGAAGAAAAAATAAACCGGATACTCCTTTTGCAGCATATCACTCCGCACAGCGTCACCAACAAAACTCCCACCGAATTGCTAATGGGGCGGAAGCTCCATTCCCACCTTGACCGACTACACCCATTGTACAAACCTGAGAAACCACACGGATCCAGCGGGCGATGCCGTACCTTCCAGGTAGGCAACTTAGTATTCGCTAAGAACTTGTCGGGCGATCCGTTGTGGGTCAAGGCGACTGTGGTCCGAGTAACCAGCCCCAGATTGTACCTCGTGGGGTGTCACGATAATAGACTATGGAAGCACCACATTGATCAGCTACGATCAAGGCTACAGTCAGGAATCTCCAAGTCCCCTGATATCCAAACTGAGGGGGGAGGAGATATGGAGGAAGATGAACTTGGAATAGCACAAAGTCTTAATGATAGAAACGACGGTGAAACGGAAACACGTGAAGAAGAATCGGGGATGGGAGTGAGCTCACCTCATGGTGATACCGAAGATGTTGGTGACAACAAAAATTCGAACTCAGAGTTAGAGACACCCCTTTCGCCAGATAACGTCCTACCTCAACAAGATTGCAGCCAAATACAGGGTGCAATATGAAAATCAAATAGACTAACAAAACAACCGGCCTACCTCAAGGACTACATAACCGCACCCCGTAAACGGAACCTGGGGGGAAGGGGTGTTGTGAATGAATAAATGTGTTAATAAAGTTATCAAGAGCTTGAAGTCAAGTGCAGGGTTCTAGCCCTGCACTTCTGATTGGCCGTTAATGGCGACATCAGATTGGTCCATTCAGGTGAATCTGATTGGCCATTAATGAGCCTCTCCCATTGGTTAACAGAGCTAGTGCTCCCAGGTTTTCATTGGTTGAATATTTAATAAGTTGCCTATATAAGGAGGGCCGTTGCAGCCATTGAGCTGAGCTATCACACCATGTTAATAAAGAGTTTTGAAGTTCACTGTTTCACCAGCTCATCTCCATTCTTCGCGCCCATGTTCAGTACTTAACAGTGCGTGTGTGGTTTTTTTGTGGTAGTTCCTTGACTAGAGCATTTTTTTGTATCTTTTATAGTTCATGATTTAGGTATTGTTTTATGTTTTATTGTTTATCTAGTGTTAATCCCTATTTATCTCACTGCTGGCTGTGGAGGAGAATGTGCACTGGTCTTTTTATTTATTTCTTATCTTTTTTATTGTATCTTTTGAATGTGGTAAATGTGATTTATATCTGTGTGTCTATTGATGGCTGATTTTTCTGAATGCCAAGCTTGTAGGAATTCCTGGGTTTTTCCCTTTAGTTTGATTGACGAGACTTTCCAGAAAAAGCATGGTTAAGTCTTTCCATCTGTTGTAAAATTAAAGCTTCCATCATGTCTTCTAGTTGGTGTTCATGGATGTGTTTTGCTATCTTCTACCTGTCTGCCCTACATAGTGACTTTTATAGTCATTCTGTATTTTGAAGATGGCTCCTGATTTTCCTTCCTGGGTGACTGGATCTTTTAGTTTACTTAAGATATGGTGATAATATGGTTGTAGTACTGTAGTAAATTGATTGTTTTTTAGATGTTTTTGATATATGTCACTGTTATCCTTTTTGTACCTAATTTTGGTGGCATGTCCAGAAAAACAAAACAGACCACCTATACCAGTGTTGGCAAACTTTTTCGGCCCTGAGTCCTGAAACGGGAGTGCATGTGCAACAGGAGCTGAGCTTCCAGTTGCCAGTGCACATGTGCATGCCAGAAACCAGAAGCTTATCTTCCTAGTGCATGCATGTGTGCCAGGGAGTTGCTCTTCCAGTTTCCGGCACTCCTGCACATGTGAAGACCAACTGGCCTGGATGCATGTGTGTGCCAGAACCCAGAAGAGCAACAGGCAATGGCTGGCATGCCTAGAGAGATGGCTCTGGAGGCCACTTCCGGCATGCATTGCATATGTTTGCCATCATGGACATATGCTATATCTTCAACAAAACAAAGTGACTACAGAACAACCAACCCATGCAATCACATGGCATCACTGTAGCACCCAAACCAGCTAAAGTCTTCCAAGTTATAGTATGAACCATATAGATGATGAAATGAGTTTAGAATACAGGAAAGTGGTGACAGCTTAATTTCTGAGAACATTCAGTCTTCACATGGGATGGCCATCAAAATTGATTCAATGAATGAATGAGTGAGTGAAGATTTCTCTTTCTTGATAAACTTGCAGAGAGAATTTTATGTACACAAGTTATCCTCACAGCCTTTTTTATTATTAAAATTAAATTCTAACTAGAAAATAAAGCTATTGTGATAGATTTTCACAGTGCCCTGACAATAGATTTATAACAGTGTGACGAAGAGTTGAATATAATTTATACATCACTTAAAAAGAGGAAATGCATCAAAAATGAGGACAAAAATGAGCCGTTTTCATAAAACATACTTATTATATCTGTAATGTAATTATAGATGCATTTATAGGAAACAACTAAAATAAAAATAATAAAAGCATACTGTAATTTTTTCAATTTGAAATGTCTTTGAATTTTTCAATTTTATTCCCAAAGGATGTTGATAAAATTCCATTCTAACTCATTGTTACCCCTGATATTAGTTCAGCTGGCAAAGTGCAACCAAAGATTCTAGACACTTGGTGCCTGTCTGAATTACAGAATTGGCTAGAAAAGATTTCTTTAGAGGTACATAAACATTACTCAAAGTAATATTGATATGGACTTGGCAAGCTGGAAGAAATTATTTTATTGTAAGTACAGGAAATCTAAACTACATGAATTGATAAAAAGATATTTTAACATATTTTAACATTGGAAATAACTGATCAGGCATAACTGGGTATTCATGGATATGGTAGGTTAACTGTCTGATATCTGAGTGTAAATATTGTTAAGTGTTAATATTGAGTGTAATACTGAGTGTTAATATTGATATATATATATATCCCAAAAATATACTTTCAAAATCAAGTCAGTAGTTCTGTGAAAAGACAATTAATAAATTGCTTTCCTAGAGGAGTTACTATATAATAATTCAGATATTGTTGAATTATAACATACATTTTCCCTCATGATTGGCCATGTTTGTTGTGAAAGTTGTGTATAGTAATTTAGCAACATTTTCTAAATAAAAATAGCTTATCCGTGGCTTAGACCTGGAGTATCAAACTTGATTTCATTGAGGGCTGTATCATGATTGTGTTTGACCTGGGGGGGCCTGGGTGAGTGTGATGAGGATGGGGGTTGCTGGGGTGGGCGGGGCCAGCTTGACATCACTTGTGTCGTGGCTACCTGTGGTGGCCTGGGAGCAGCTGGGGAATCCATTGTCTCCAGGAGAGGAAAGCAAGACCAGGAAGACTGCCTGTCAAGTCTGGAGCACGGGCGCGAATGATGGAGACGAGCCGGTAGAAACAGTGAACTTCAAACTCTTTATTTACATATTGTGACAGCTCAACTGGAGGGCTACTATAGCCTTCCTTATATAGGCAACTTATTAACTATTCAACCAATAGCAAACCTGGAGCGCTAGCTCCATTAACCAATGGGAATGGCCTGTTAATGGCCACTCAGATGCTCCTGAACGGACCAATCCGATCCTGCCATTAACAGCCAATCAGAAGTGCAGGGCCAGAACCCTGCACTTGACTTCAAGCTCAAGATAACTTTATTGGTATTATTCATTCACAACACCCCTTTCCCCCGGCTTCTGCCCACGGGGCGTGGTTACATAGTCCTTAAGGTAGGACGGCTGTTTAATTAGTCTTTTCGATTTTCGCAAAGTGCCTGGCAGTTGGCTGCACTTCTGCTGAGGTAGATCGTTGTTTAACGGTAGGGGTGCCTCTGGTTCCGAGTTCGCGTTCCCGTTGTCACCAATATCACTGGCCACTCCCTGAGGTGAACTCACTCTGGTCCCTGGTTCCTGTTCCTGCGTTTCAGTTCCATTATCAGTCTCTTCAAAAAGGTTTCCCTCTAATAGTAATTCGCTTTCCTCTGTATCTCCCCCCCCCCAAGTTTGGTCATAAGGGAGTTCAGAAGTGCGAGACGGTAGCCGCGATCGTAGTTGATCTATGTGGCGCTTCCAAAGTCTGTCATCAGGGCACTGAACGAGGTATGATCTTGGGCCAGTTACATGGATTACGGTCACCTCTACCCACAGCGGATCACCCGATAAGTTTTTAGTGAATACTAAATTGCCTACCTGGAAGGTACGGCATCGGCTGCTGGATCCGAGTGGCTTTTCTGGTTCATAGGCTGGGTGTAACTGATCGAGGTGGGAATGGAGCTTCCATCCCATCAGCAGTTCAGTGGGAGTTTTGTTGGTGATGCTGTGAGGTGTGATGTGCTGCAGGAAAAGGATCCAGTTGATTTTCTTGTCAATGTTGTCGTAGTCTATCTTTTGGAGAGTCTTTTTGATGAATTGTACCATGCACTCAGCCCTACTGTTGGCAGCAGGGTGCGCAGGCGAAGTGAGTGCATGTCGAATATCGCGGTCAGCCAGGTACTGCTCAAAAGACAGTGCGGTAAATTGGGGCTCATTGTCAGATATCAGAACGTCTGGTAAGCCGTAGGTTGCAAAAAGTCTTTCCAGTCTTTTGATGATCACGTCAGTGGTCATGTTGCTCATTCGGTGAATCTCGAGCCAATTCGAGTAGGCGTCGACGGTTAGAAGAAACGTGTGGCCTTTGGTCAGCCCAGCAAAGTCCAGATGGATGTGGGACCAGGGTCCCCACGGCGTCTCCCATTCGGTTGCGGTTGCCTTTGGTGGAGCGTTGCTTACTTCTTGGCATCTCTTGCAAGTTTTAATTCACAATTCGATTTGTCTGTCGATGCCTGGCCACCACGCGTAGCTTCGTGCGATTCCCTTCATGCGCACGATGCCAGGGTGGCCATCGTGCAAGGTTCTTAGCAGTGTCTGTTGGAGTCATTCTGGGACAACGACTCTGTCGCCCCAGATGACACAACCCTTCTGTGAGAACAACTCTGTTTGATGACTTTTGAATGGTGCAAAGTCGTCTGGTACTTGGTCCAATGGCCATCCATGTTCCACCCATGTGAGGACTCGTGCTAAGATGGGGTCGCGCTTTGTTTCTCTCGAGATGTCACAGGCAGTTAATGGCAACGTGTGGAGTGTTTCGATCTGCAACACTGTCATCGTTGGTGCAGGATCGTTGATAGTTTCAGGGAGTGGTGTACGGCTCAGCGTGTCAGCATGGGGAATGGCTTTACCCGGAAAATATTGTAGCCGATAATTGTAGGCAGCCAAGAACTCTGACCATCAGGTCATTCTGGGAGAAAGTTTGTAGGGAGTTGGCTTGTCCCCAGCGATGATCCCCAGCAATGGTTTGTGGTCAGTTACAATGGTGAAAACCCGACCGTACACGTACTCATGAAATCTTTAAACCGCTGATACAATCGCCAGGGCTTCTTTATCGATCTGGCTGTAATTTCGCTCAGTTTTTGAGAGCGTCTTTGAGAAGTAAGCAACAGGAGCTTCGTTATCGTCAGGTAACACATGGCTCAAAATGGCGCCCACTCCAAAAGGTGATGCATCACATGTAATGTTTATTTGCAAAGTCTCATTGTACTGCATTAGTACGGCGTCCGAAGTCATTAGTTTTTTCACATTACGGAACACCTGCTCTTCTTTTTGACCCCTTACCCAAATTGCTTTTTTATCTAATAGACGATGTAAAGGTTCAGCGACAGTCGCCTTGTGCGGCAAGAATACATTATAGAAATTGATGAGGCCTAAGAACGCTTGGAGGTCGGTCTTGTTCTGGGGTCTGGGAGCGTTTTTTATTGCTCTCAATTTGCTATCGGTAGGGTGAATACCCTGACTGTCAATTAAGTACCCTAAGAATTCAACACGATCTGTACAGAGTTGCACTTATTTTTTTTGACTTTCAGGCCTGCTTCCTGGAATTTTCGTAATACCAGTCTTAAACGCTCCCGTAAGATTGTTGGAGTGGGGGCAGCAATGAGCACATCGTCGAAATAGGGGACAATGCCCTTGATCCCCTGCAATAGTCTCTCCATTAGGCTCTGAAAGATCCCTGAGGCTATACTGACTCCGAATTGAAGCCGCGTATACTTAATGGCACCCCAGTGTGTTACGATAGTCTGTGCCTGTGCCGTTTTTTCGTCAACTGGCAGTTGCTGATAAGCCTGAGCTAAGTCTAGTTTAGTGAAGACTTTTCCGCCCCCCAGGGAATGGAGGAGGTGTTGTACCACCGGTACCGGATATGGGTTCTCTTGCAAGGCGTGGTTTAGGGTGGCTCGGCAGTCCCCACAAATTCTAATGGAGCCGTCCGGCTTAATTGGTGTCACAATCGGCATTTCCCATGGGGAGTGGTCAGTTGGGTTTAAAACTCCCTGGGTAATCAACTTATCAAGCTGCTCATCGATTTTCGGCTTTAGAGCGAACGGAACTCGACGAGGCTTAAGGCGGATGGGAGCTATCTTTGGATTAAGGCTAAAGGATATCGGGGTCCCCTTGTACTCGCCTAGCTTTTCCTCGAAGACGTCCCTAAATTCGTGGGCGAGGTCTTCCTGCCAGTCACTGCCGCCGATTCGGTTAATGCTTGCCACTTCAATGCAGAGTGGTGCGAACCATTGCAGGCCTAACAGACTAGGCCGATCCTTATCGATCACCATCAGGGGTAAATACGCCGTGCAGTTCTTGAATGCAACCTGGACTCAACTGGATCCTGCGACTGGAATTTGGTTCCCCTGGTAGTCCTCTAACACGAGCCATTGGAATTGAAGGTCTTGGCGCCGGATAGTAGGGATGAGTTGCTTGAGGGTCTTCCAGGAGACCATTGAAAGAGATGATCCCGAGTCAACTTCCATCTGGCAAGGCCGATTTTCAATGTTCACGTTGACCCGAATTTTCTTAGCGTCTAGTGAAGAGGCATGGCCAATAGTGAGTGTTTGGTGGGCCTCTTCCCGTCTCGCTAGACGACTCATGGGTCAGTTTCTGTAGGAGTGGTTTACTGGTTGTCGCCTTACAGGACAATTCCCTCTCGATTGGCGGAGATTGGTTCCTTTCAAGGTCTGGCTGGATCCGAGGAGGCTTCTGCATACCCGTCCGATGTGGCCTCGTTTCCTGCACTCGTGGCAGAGTGCATCATGGAATTTGCAATTGGAGCGGTAATGGTTGGCCCCACAGCCAGCGCATGGTTGCTGGGACTTCGGGTATCGGTCCCGATCGGACCGCAGGCGATGGACCTCTTCTTCGTCGCTGTCTGACGACGAAGAGAGGTCCTCATGGTGGGCCGTCTGCAGCTGCCCTTCTGCGTTAGGTGAAACTTCACTGGCTGGTAGGTGTGCTGGAGCGTGATTTTGGCGTAGTTGAGCAGCCAACTTCTTGATCGCCTCCACTACTGTTGCTTCAGCTATGGCATCCTTAAGGGTGATGTCGCCCTTTGCCATTATTTTTCTCTGTACGTTTAGAGCATCTAGCCCGAGGACTACTCGATCTCTCAAGGCCTCCTCTAGGTCAATGAAATCGCAAAGGCCTCCCAAGTTCCAGAGGTCTGCAACAAAATCGGCGATGCTTTCTCCTTTCCGCTGGTTCCTTTGATAGAACTCGTGCCGTTTTACGAATGTTAGAATGGTTGGTGCATAGTGGGCCCTTAGTAATGGTTCGAGGACGTCCCAGTCCATGGCCTTCACTTCAGCCGGTTTCGCTAATGCCTTAGCCATTTTGAATACCATCAGGCCACAGTGCATTAGGAATACCGCCCGTTTCTTCCCGGTTGTGGCATCCTTCAGATTATTCGTTTCCAAAAACATTTGAAAACGATCCATGTAGGACTCCCAGTCCTCTTGAGCTGGATCGAACAGAGCGGGTGGCACTACGCCACCGGACATGGTTCCGCCATTGTGTGCTTCAGCCACGTGCTTAGTTGTCTTAGTTGGCTCTGATGTCATCCAATCCCTTCCTCGTCGCCAGTGTTAAGTCTGGAGCATGAGTGCGAATGATGGAGATGAGCCAGTAGAAACAGTGAACTTCAAACTCTTTATTTACATATTGTGACAGCTCAACTGGAGGGCTGCTATAACCTTCCTTATATAGGCAACTTATTAACTATTCAACCAATAGCAAACCTGGAGCGCTAGCTCCGTTAACCAATGTTAATGGCCAATCCGATGCTGCCATTAACAGCCAATCCGAAGTGCAGGGCCAGAACCCTGCACTTGACTTCAAGCTCAAGATAACTTTATTGGTATTATTCATTCACAACACTGCCAAACCCTTGTCTTCCAGAAAAGTCTTGCCGTCTCTCTCAGGCCTCTGCCATTCTCTCCTACAACCATCTGCGTTTTGCCTGCAATAGTCTCCTGCAACTCTCTGCCAGTGAAAACAGAGCTCCTGCAACCAAGCTCCATTTTCACTGGCAGAGGCACCATGGGCCAGTCCTTCACTGTTTCCAGGGAAGCCCCATGGGCCAGATCTAAGCATTCCATAGGATGGATTTGGCCCATGGGCCTTTAGTGACACCCCTGGCTTAGACTATTAATTAGGGCAGGGGAAGGATTTCATCTTGGTTAAACAGGCCTATAATGTGATAAACTGGAGGAATAAATGAAGAAATGGAAAAAGACCAAAACTACCATAACTTCTCCTGCACTTAATGGCACATAATGAATTAATCCATCAAATCACTTATGTTATTATTCTTTGAATCCATCTCTATAGCTGCAAACTTACTTCAGAAGCAGTACCTCCATGGCTGGACTGAAGCATTATAGATGCAGGTACTGTACTGGATGAATAATAATTTAGGGTATGTGTCAGTTCTTGTTCATGGAGTTTTTAAAAGCTTGTTGAGAGTTCCCTGGGGACAGCTGCCAAGATTTTTAAAAAATGTTTAGCAATTCCAGCCATGCATGCAGGATACGTGGGCCTCTGTGAGCCTAAGAGCAGGATTGATTGAAAGTTGATTAAGAAGTACCAGCCAAATCATCATCTGATTTATTTGATGGGCAGGTCAAAATGAAATGTCCCAGTGTAATGAGCTCGATGTTCTGCCAACAAAATTCCAGGCATCCTGGAAAGTTATTGCATGCAAATGCTGTCACAAGTTAAGGAGTAGTACAAAGATATGTTGAAAAAGTAGGAGGCAGAAGTAGTGAAGTAACCAGACATCTCCATAAATCATAAAATTTGGAATTGTTGGAGCTGTAGTTCAGCAACATCTGGAAGGATATATGTTCCAAGATACATTTCAGCAGACACAGCTTTCTTCCCCTCTACCACTGCTCAATATCAGTGTACCAAAGTGAACTCTTTATGATAGGCATGTTGTAGCTACTTTAATACATTCTGGTCTGCTTTCAAATAATCAAGTTGGTTTCTTGATCTCTATTTTCAATTTAGCATTAGAACAATCCTGAAAGCCCATGAAATAATGCCTATCCCCATAATAATCCAGTAAGATTGGTGACTTAATGGAGATATGAATCTGGGTTCAGCAAATTTTGTGGGGGAGGAATTCGAATCAGCAAGATGATAGATGGAGTATTATAAAACTATCTTTGCTCTTCTATATACACATCAACACTGTACACATGTTCAAAAGGACAAAGCTTGCATTGCAGCACTCCATCTATCATCTAGCTGATTTTAATCATCCTATTCTCTTTCAGATCCTGGTTTATGGATTTATTTCTGCTCACTACACCTCAGAGGATACTTTTTATCTGATTTTGTCAGATACAAGAAATCAGGAAGCAGGATAGAGTTCAAAATTCCACAAGTTCATTTCATGCTAACTGTTAAGTTCTGAGTATGGGCGAGAAAGAATGGAGACAAGCCTCAGAACGGTGAACTTCAGCTCTTTATTTACATTGTGACTTCTTCAATTCAACAGCAGTAAAACCCGCCTTATATAGGCAAACCCTGTAACGTTTAACCAATAACGAGCTAGGAACACTAGCTCTTATAACCAATAAGAACTCTCTGTTAAGAGCCAATCGGATTCCCCGGAACGGCCAATCCGGTCCAGCCACTTAACAGCCAATCAGAAGTGCAGGGCCAGAACCCTGCACTTACTCCAAGCTCACACTTTATTAATCTTATTGCATACACAATACCCCTCCCCCCTGGCTTCTTATTTCAGGGCGCAGTTACATAGTCCCTTAGGTAGGACGGTTGTCTTTTTAGTCTCTTTGATTTTCGTTTTATCGGCTGGTTGCAATCATGCTGAGGTAGATCTTGTTTGGCAGTGGGGCTGTTTCTGGTTCAGAGTTCACTTCTACATCATTGCCCACATTTTCTGCAATTCCCTGAGGTGCAACCGTTTCTCCCTCCGGCTCCGCTTCCTGAGTTTCTATTAAACCGTCGTTTCCTTCGAACCGGTTTCCTAGGAATTCATCTTCTTCCGTACCTCCCCCCCCTCAGTTTGGTCAAGGGGGATTTGCGGACTGGCCGCTGAAAGCCACGATCGTAATTGGTCGATATGCCATTTCCAAAGTTTATCGTCAAGGCATTGCACAAGGTAGGATCTGGGGCCGGTTACACGTACTACTGTCGCTTCCACCCACAACGGGTCGCCCGATAGGTTTTTTGCATAAACCAGGTCTCCTAACTGGAAGGTGCGACAGCGGCCGCTGGATCCTAGTGGTTTCTCCAGTTCATAAACCGGGTGCAACCAGTCGAGGTGGGAGCGGAGCTTTCATCCCATTAGCAGTTCAGCGGGAGTTTTGTTGGTGACACTATGTGGGGTGATGTGTTGCAAGAAGAGGATTTGATTGACCTTGTTGTCAATGTTGTCATAGTCTACCTTTTGCAAGGTTTTTTTCACAAATTGGACCATGCGTTCTGCTCGGCCATTGGTCGCAGGGTGTGCAGGTGAGGTGAGCACATGGCAGATGCCGCGGTCAGCGAGGTACTGCTCAAACGCTAGTGCAGTAAATTGTGGGCCATTATCGGATACCAGGATGTCTGGTTGCAAAGAGTCTGTTTAAAATTTTGATAACCGCCTCAGAGGTCGTAGTCGTCATGCGATGAATTTCGAGCCAATTCGAGTAGGCGTCGACGGTAAGCAAGAAAGTGTGGCCTTTGGTTGGCCCCGCGAAGTCCAGGTGAATTCGGGACCAGGGTCCACGTGGTGTCTCCCATTCAGTAAGCATGGCTTTTGGTGGGGCGTTGCTGACTTCTTGCCATTTGGGACAAGCTTTAACCCACTGTTCGATTTGCTTGTCAATGCCCGGCCACCATGCGTAGCTTCACGCAAGGGCTTTCATTCGCATGATGCCAGGGTGGCCATCGTGCAAAGTTCTCAGCAGCGCTTTTCGGAGCCGTTCTGGAATAACGACTCTATCACCCCAGATGACACAGCTTTTCTGGGAGAAGAGCTCGGTCTGTTGAGTTTTGAATGGTATGAAGTCATCTGATAACTGGTCCAATGGCCATCCACATTCTACCCAGCCTAGGACTCGTGCTAGGGTGTGGTCACATTTGGTTTCTCTCACAATATCTCGGGCGGTCAGTGGCGGCGAGTTGAGTGCCTCGATTTGCAACGTGGTTACCGTTGGTGCCGGATCGTCGAGAGTCTCTGGAAGGGTGCTCAGCTCAATGTGTCGGCATGGGGAATGGCTTTCCCCAGGCGGTATTGCAGCCAATAGTTATAAGCAGCTAAGAATTCTGACCATCGGGTCATCCTAGGGGATAATATGTAGGGAGTCGGCTTATCTCCGGCTATTATCCCTAACAAAGGTTTGTGGTCAGTCACAATAGTAAAAACCCTACCATACACGTATTCGTGAAATCTTTTCACAGCTGAGACAATTGCGATGGCTTCTTTATCAATTTGTCCATAGTTCCGCTCCGTTTTTGAAAGGGTCTTTGAAAAATATGCAATAGGGGGTTCATTTCCATTAGGCAGTACATGGCTCAATATGGCACCTACCCCGAAAGGCGATGCATCACAGGTTATAACTAACGGCAAAGTCTCGTTATACTGCATGAGTACAGAGTCAGAAGTGAGCAGTTTTTTAACATTTCGGAACGCCTGTTCTTCACGGAAACCCCATAACCAATTTGCTTTTTTATCTAACAATCGGTGTAACGGTTCAGCGACAGTTGCTTTGTGTGGTAAAAATACATTAAAATACATTATAAAAATTGATGAGGCCTAGGAACGCCTGGAGATCAGCCTTGTTTCATGGCCTAGGAGCATTTTTGATCACTTTTAATGTTTTTTTGGTCGGGTGAATGCCCTGGCTATCAATTAGGTACCCTAAAAACTCAACACTGTCAGTATACAATTTACATTTGTTTTTTTTAACCTTAAGACCGGCCTCTTGGAATTTTTTTAGGACTAATTTTACCCGGTCCTGTAAGATTTTTTTTGTAGGGGCTGCAATTAATACATCATCAAAATAGGGGACCACGCCCTTAATTCCTTGTAATAACCTTTCCATAAGGCTCTGAAAAATCCCTGGGGCTACACTCACTCCGAATTGCAGCCGGGTACATTTAAAGGCACCTCGGTGCATCACTATAGTTTGGGCCTGTGCTGTTTTTTCATCCACTGGTAATTGCTGATATGCCTGAGCTAAATCCAATTTAGCGAAAACTTTCCCACTCCCCAGGGAATGGAGGAAGTGCTGCACCACCGGAACTGGATACGCGTTCTGCTGCAGGGCGTGGTTCAAAGTGGCCCGGTAGTCCCCACAAATTCGGATTGACCAGTCTGGCTTAATGGGTGTTACAATAGGGGTTTCCCATGGGGAGTGATCGATGGGCTCCAACACCCCCTGAGCTATCAGTTTGTCGAATTGTTCATCGATTTTCGATTTTAAGGCAAACGGAACTCGACGGGGCTTTAGGCGAATGGGAGCTATTTTTGGATCTAAGCTGAATGAGATTGGGGTCCCCTTGTACTCCCTAAGCTGTCCGCGAAGACGTCCCTGAACTCATAGATAAGGTCTTCCTCCCAGTCACAGCCACAGACTCGGTTTACACCGGCCACTTCAATGCCAAGTGGCGCGGACCATTGGAGGCCCAGTAGGCTAGGCCTATCTCTATCGATGACCGTTAAAGGTAAGTACGCTGTGTGCTTCTTGAAGAAGACTCGGACTCGGCAGGACCCGACGATGGGGATTCGATTCCCCTGGTAGTCCTTGAGGATGAGGCGTTAGAAACAGAGATCTTGGCATTGAATTGTGGGGATGAGTTTCACCATCGAGAGGGACGATCCCGAGTTGACCTCCATGTGGCAAGGCTGGTTCTGGATGGCTACCATGACTCAGATTTTCTTAGTATCCAAGGTTGAGGCGTGACCGATAGTGATAGTATGGTGAGCCTCTTCTCTCTGCAAAGCTCGATTTCTGTAGGAGTAGTTTACTGGCTCTCGCCTTACAGGACGGTTTCCTGTCTATTGGTGATAGTTAGCCCCTTTTGAGGCCTGGCTGGGTCCTGTCAAGCTACGGCAGACCCGTCCGATGTGGCCTCGTTTCCCGCACTCATGGCAGAGTGCGTCGTGGAATTTGCATTCGGACCTGGCATGGTTGGCTCCACAGCCAGCACAAGGGCGTAAGGGCTTCGGGCGAGGGTCCCGGTCGGACCGCAGTCGATGGACCCCTTCTTCGTCGCTGTCTGATGACAAAGAGAGGTCCTCATGGTGCGTTGTCGCGAGCTGTCCTTCTGAACTAGGTGAGATTTCGCTGGCCGGTGGTGGTACCGGAGTGCAGTTTCGGCGTAGTTGTGCAGCCGACTTCCTGGTTGCTTCTGCTGCAGTAGCATCGGCAATGGCGTCGGCAAGGCTGATGTTGCCTTTCGCCATCAGCTTGCTTTGGACGCCTGGTGCATCTAATCCCAGAACTCTTAGTGCTTCTTCTAGATCAGTGAATCCGCAGAGGCCTCCCAAATTTCGGAGGTCTGCTATGAAGTCAGCCACGCTTTCTCCCTTTCGCTGGCTTCTTTGATAAAACTCGTGGCATCTCACGAGCGTAGGCATGGTTGGGTCGTAGTGGTCTCGCAGGATAGGTTCGAGGTCGTCCCAATCCATGGCCTTCACTTCTCGGGGTTTGGCTAGTGCTTTAGCCATCTTAAATACAGTTGGACCGCAATGCATTAGGAACACCACCCGTTTCTTCCCGGCTGTGGTGTCCTTTAAGTTGTTCATCTCTAGAAACATTTGGAAATGATCCATGTAAGACTCCCAGTCTTCTTGTGTTGGATCGAACGGAGCGGGTGGTACGATGCCGCCAGACATGGTTCCTTTGTTGGTGTCGTCTGTCATGTGCTCGGTGTTCTTCGAAGTTTCGTTGGTTCAGATATCTCCATATCCCACCCTCGTCGCCAGTGTTAAGTTTTGAGCATGGGTGAGAAAGAATGGAGACAAGCCTCTGAACGGTGAACTTCAGCTTCTTTATTTACATTGTGATTTCTTCAATTCAACAGCATTAAACCCGCCTTATAAAGGCAAACCCTGTAACGTTTAACCAATAACAAGCTAGGAACGCTAGCTCTTATAACCAATAAGAACTCTCTCAGCCAATCAGAAGTGCAGGGCCAGAACCCTGCACTTACTCCAAGCTCCAAACACTTTATTAATCTTATTGCATACACAACACTAACTATACGCAATAATCTGAACTACTAATGGTCAAAACAAATTGGAGCCCAATAAGACTCAATGGCCTTAAAAGGGGGATGGGTAAACTTAGATCTGTTATGGTGGCATACAGACTCCAAACTGATGATGCATTTGAGCCCACTCTCAGGCTCAGCCTGGTCATCTGCTATAGATTCTCTTATTTCTCTAGTCAAGAGGAATTTCTCTACTTTAGGGACCTGTTCTCCCATCTCTTTGATTTTTAGCATTTGCATTACATCTATGTAGACAAAGGATTCCTGCATATTCTTTCAAGGGAAATAGTTTGGAATATATCACAGCTAATTAAGAAGCTGTGGTTCAAGTATTACAAATGGAATGAAAGTCAATTGTATTAGCTAAGGGAACAGAAAACTATGAACAGCATGTAGAAAAAAATATTACTATAGTCAGATAAAGATCACAAATAATTTATTTTACAAAAAGTTTAAAAGAGCTCGTACCACAATGAACACAACTATTAGCAATTCAATAAGACATTACATGCTGTTTATATTTGCAGGCAGAACATAGCCAATAGAGGACAAACCTGAAAGCAGATGGCCAGCCTGCTGGGTTATGTAAACAGCTTTGATGAGTTTACTTTCTTAATTGATTTTATTATTATTTTTTTAGTATTTTTCTCACATGTATATGTTATCAAATGTAAATATTTGTTGATGAGGCTTCTAGTCTTATGATGTTTTCCAGCACATTGATGTAATTTTATTGACAACAGTGCTTATGATAATTATGAAAGGTTAGATGTTGGAGGCACTGACAGCTACAATAAAAAAGAAAACAACTGCAAGAGGAATCACTGCTTAGGAGGATCTGATTCTGATTCTGGGCTGAGGGGGAAAGATGCACCTCCTATGAGGTGCATCTTTCACTGGGTCAGGGTTGCACAGCAAACATCCATGAAAGGAAACATCTCTAACTGAAACAGTTTCATTAGAATCACTCCTAATACAAATAGATATAGGGACTTAAAAGCACGGTATAGGAAACTAATAAAATCTGAAATTGAACTTGAAGAAAACTGAGCTTTTTGCTATGAACAAAATCTCCATGAAAGCATGTAAAGTACATACATTCTGCCTCAGTGTTCATCAACCTTGGCAACTTGAAAATAGGTGTGAAAATATATGGATTTCAACTCCCACAATTCCTCAGTCAATTCAGTTGAGAAATATCTTTTTACTGTAATATAGAATCAAATCTCTCTACACTTCCTCTTATCCTAGGATTTATCAATGACCAATATAAATGCCCCTAAGAGATTGGGTGTCACAGACTGTTGCTGATTGTCATATTTGTATGCATACACATATCTGCTTGCTGGTGATTCCAAAAAAGAGGTGGGCACAACACATATGCACATTGGCAGGTAACTGGAACAGTCTCAGAGCTGTCAAAGTTGCAGCCCTCGGGCTGGGTGGATCACATGCTGTACATGCTGACCATGGCCACACCGGGTTTAGTGAAAGGGAAAAAAGTCACAGTATGTCACACAATGACATGAGTTTGACACCCCTGCTCTAAAGCAACTATAGGAACCTTATAAAGGACATGGCTCCTTTAATGTTTTAAGAAAGAATGTGTCTTTTTTCCCAATATTCACATTATTGAATAAATATGCCACACAACTCCCAACAACTCTGGACAGTTTGCAATTGTTAAAACATTTAAAACTAAAGTACAGTAGGAAAGCACAGGCATACATTAAAAAAAAAAAATCCCAAATGATGGGGGAAAAAACAATGGCAAAAAAATGAACCAATTAAGAGGAAGACAAGGCATAAGTCATCTTCTCCAAAGACCTGGGTGAAGAGCTAGGTCTCTAAGGCTCTTCAAAACACCAGAATCCTGAGAACCATTCAAATGGGTGGGGGGCATTTCAGAGGGCAGGCTCCGTTACTGAGAAGACCATTTCTGGGGCCCTGATAGAAGGCATTATTTAATCAATGGAACTCTGATTGGGTTGACTCAGAGATTGAACAGATTGGGCACATGCTATGACTTATAGGTTGTCACTCAGCAACAAGCCCTATGTTACATAAAACTTATAGACAGTGACTGGTACATTTAATTGCACCTGGAAACCACATAGCAATCAGTGCACCTCACAAAGCAGGTGCTACATGGCCATACAAGGCATGATCATCATTGCCCACTCTGCTACATTCTGTGCTAGATGAAATTTCTGGATGATCTTAAAGGGCAGCCACATGTACAGTGTGTTGCATTAGTCAAGCTGCGAAGTGAAGAAGGCATGAGTGACTGTCCAAAAGAGTGTCTTCCCCTCCCCCGCCCTCATCAATTTGAATAGTCCCAAATGAGAGACTCAAATAGGGAAGAATACTTATACTTTGGTTAATATGCCATATCTTGCATTTGTTTTGAAAATTCTAATTAGAAACAAAATGAAGGCAGTTAACAATATATTGTAACTTTTATTTTCAAATGCAAGTTTTTTTTTCAAGTCAGCCCTAAGAAAAGAAGCAAGTGATATATGAACCCAAAGCAAATCCCTATATATGTTTTGTGGATTTCATTTAGAGCAAAAATGTGAGTTCTACTAATGATGATTCTGTTCTATGGGTAAAATATGGATTTCATTAACCTTATTTTTCCCAACTCAAAAATTATTTTTAAAACAGGATATATTGGAAGAAAAATGCTCGTTTTACAGAAAGCATACAAAATACATACAAAAGCATATATCAGAGGCATTAAAAGTAGCATTTATTAAAGGAAGTTGTATACAAAACATTAATAAATGACAATTTATTAAAAACATTAATAAAGACAATTTATTAAAAAAGCAGCACTTGTATGAAAAACTTTGAGCGTTGCGTGGTTGTTCCAAAAATCCTTAAATAAAAAGAAGCTCATATAATTCTGCATGATGTAAAGTTAAATGCAATGTCTTTCTAAAGATCTGAATGTATACTTTCTATTTATATGCAGTTGTTTACATATTCAAAATAAGAAAATATTGAATATGGCAGGAGATAATATTAATATCCAGCTGAATCACTGCTACTGTCAGTCTGTGCTCCCTTCAAATCCCAAGAAAGAAATACTCAGACTCCATGGGTAGAGCAAAATATCCTTTTTACTGGAAAATGAAGTGAAAGCTACAGATTTAATTCTGAATCTGAGAAATTGGTAGGCAATTCACGTATACAAAGGAATGGAAATACTCCCACCCCCCAAAGTCCAAAATATTCTTCCAATTAAAAGTTCTGAATATGATCATGTGGCCATCTCTAGGTGATGATGAGGCTTCTGTCAGTTGACCTTGACATATTTTGATAAAAGTTCACAGTTGTGCAAAAGGGGACAGAAGCTAGCCAAGAAATGGAAAGTTAAAGAAAGGAATCCCCCTCCCCTTGCTAACCCAGCAAAGGAATGCAAAACACCTCCAGCTTTCTTCCCCTCCAAGTTCCCCCCTCCCTCCGTTGCTAATGACAGCTGAAAGAAATAGATTGGCATAGCAGCAGAGAAGCAATAGTTAGGGTGCAGAATATACATATTATGGAAGATATCTTGAGGCTGACAGCTACTTTCTTTTTAAATTGTAAATATGTCTCAAAAATATTGTCTTGTTAGGGCTATTATTAGGCAAATGAACAATATTTTGATCCTCCTAACTTCTCAAAGTGTGACTGTATTTGTGATTAGTTCCATCCATGACCTGCTCTAAGCAAATATCAAAGCATTTGAAAATGAAGATTATTCACTCCTAGCAACCAAAAAAAAGTTTACAAAAATCCCATTTCAACTATGGGAAGGATTTTAAAAAATACATTGAAATAAAGGCAAGATCTAGAAGATCAAGGACAGAACTGCTTGAAAACCATATAAGGATAGTCCTTGATTTACAATCATTTGTTTACAATGGCACTGAAAAAAATGACATGATCATTTTTCACAATTATGACCACTGCAGCATCCTCGTGGTTACATGATCAAAATTCAGATGTTTGGCAGTTGGCATGTATTTATGATAGTACAGTCTTCCAAGGGTCATATGATCACCATTTGCAACCTTCTGACAAGCAAATATTTTGTTAGTAACTGTATTACTAATATAACAACTGCAGTGATTTAATTAACAACTATGGGAGAAAAGTGGTAAAATGGGGCAAAACTCAATGACCGTCTTGCTTAGCAATGGAAATGTTTGGCTCAACTGTGGTTGTAAATCAAGCTCTACAGAAATAAAAGAAACTCACTTAGAAGGAAAATTTCAAATTGCAATGCATTTTCTTTTGCTTTCTATGCTTTATTGAATCAAGCATGTTTATTATTTTATATTTACAAGTATTTATTAAAATTAGTTTTTAACCTTAAAAAATTGCAGCACAATAACAGGAATAACAGAGTTGGAAGAGATCTTGGAGATCTCCTAGTCCTACTATTTGCTCCAGGAGCCCATTCTATACCATTCTGGACCAATGGCTGTCCAATCTCCAGTGATGAAGCATCCACAGCTTCTGGAGGCAAGCCATTCCATTGATTAACTGTTCTCACTGTCAGAAAGTTTTCCCTTAGTTCTAGGTTGGTTTTCTCCGTTATTAATTTTCATCCATTGTTTCTTGTCTTTCCTTCAGATCTTTGGAGAATAGGTTTACCTTCCTCTTTTTTGTGGCAGTCCCTAGATATTGGAACACTGTCACCCCAGTTTTTCTTTTCATTAGAATAGGGCCAATCCTGCAACCATTCTTCATATGTTTTAGCCTCCAGTCCCCTAATCATTTTTGTTGCTTTCTCTGCACTATTTTTAGAATCTCAACATCTGTTTTGGTCATGTTGACTGGATGCAATATTGCAAGTGTGGTCTTACCAAGGCATTATAAAGTGGTACTAATGTAGCCTAGGACTGTGTTGGCTTTTTTGGCAGCTGCAGAGCAGTTGGCTCATATGTAAGTGATTGTCCACTAGGAGTCCTAGATCCCTCTTTCAGCTGTTGCTATTGAGTTAGGTATCAGGTCCTAATCTATATGTGTGCATTTGGTTTTTTTAACCTAAGTGTTAAATTTTACTTTTCTCACCAAAGAATTTCATTTTGTTAGATAGGGCCCAGCATTCAAGTCTGTCAAGATCCTTCTGAATCTTGAGCCTGTATTTTGGGGTATTGGCAAACTTGCTGAGTTCCCTTTCTATCTCCTCATCTAAATTATTTATGAAGTGGTGGAACTCATCTCTGGGGAGGATGAGTCTGCCTACTGAGATGAGGTGTACCGGTTGCTTTCATGGTGTGGAGACAATAACTTGATCCTCAACACCAATAAGACCAAAAAGTTTATAGTGGACTATAGAACGGACAGATCAGACATACAGCCCTTGCTTATCTATGAAGACCAAGTGAAGCAAGTGGCCTGGGATGCTCACATTGCAGCATTGATCAAAAGGGCCCAGCAGAGATTATACTACCTGAGACTTCTCAAAAAAAAAAAAAAACTGAATAAAAACTGCTAGTAACCTTCTACCACTGCACCATAGAGAGTATCTTAACTTACTGCACCTCTGCATGGTTTGCCAATTGCACAGTGGGCAGATAGGACAGTGCTCCAGAAGATCATTGGTTGCCCTCACCCCTCTTTAGAAGAGCTTTATAGCTCCTGCTGCCTTAAGAAAGTTCAAAACATTTTCAAAGATCCATCTCATCCTAGGAACTCTTTTTTTGAAATATTACCATCTGGCAGATGGTACAGAATAATAAAAACAAGGACAAATAGGCTGAAAAACAGCTTGTATCCCAGGGCAGTAGCACTTTTGAATTCTGCTGTATAGTGCAGTGTTGGTGTGGTGTCGGGGGGTTTCAATTCAATGTGTGGAGTGTGAAGGACATATGTTTGTGGGGTTTTTTTCATGATCATGATGTGCACTGAAGATGGTGTTTGATCTCATTGTACAAGGTGCAATGACAATAAAGTAAAGTAAACTAAAGATGTTGAGGCTAAGACAGAACCTTGGGATACCCCACTGCATGTAGATGTAGTTTCATTGAGGACTACATGTGGAGTACTGTTGGTCAGCCAGTTACAAATCCATTTCATGGTGATGCTGTCTATCTCATATTTTTCTATGTTGCCAAGAAGCAGATTGTGGTCTACTTTGTTAGATGTCTTACTGATATCCAAATACATTATTCCCAGAGCATTTCACTGCCTACTAATTTAGTCATTTGTCAAAGAATGCAAAAAGGTTTGTTTGCAATTTGTTTCTGACAAGCGCGTCTTGCTTCTATATCACTTTGCTTGCTTCTAGATATTTTCAGATAAATTGATTGAATATTTTTTCCAGGACCTTTTGAGGCATCTGTCATTTCCTGGATGCATTTTTTTTTTTCTTTTTTGAAGATGGGAGCACATTAATTCTTTTCCAGGTTTCTAGTAATTCCCCAGTGTTCCAGGATCTTTGAAAGATACAGTTCAGTGTTTCTGAGATCACTCAGGGACTGAGAAGCAGCTCACAGAAACTGCATTTTAGTGATATATATCTTCAGTTAAATTGCCTTGGATTTATCCTTTGAATTATATTCACATTCATAAATGTTGCAATTTCATCCATAAAATATGCCAATGGAAAACATTGTGAAATCTGTTAATCACAGACAGCATAACATATCATAAATTTATTTTTTCATTAGTTGCATTCTATTTTATTCTGCTTATCATCACCACTCTTCTAAAATTAATTTGTAGATTCTACTACAATAAACTGAACACAGAGCAGAGTTATAAATCTTATAGGACTTGCATTACCAAGATTAATAATCTTTGCATTTATATTCAATGTATTTATATTTTTTTCATCAGGCTTCTGTATAATGTTCGTCTGTGAGTTAGACTTTTACAGTGGTTTCAGATTTAAATTTGGGGCAACCTATTGCTGTGCCAGAATGGTTTTTTCTTCATCCTGATTGGTTGAGAGTCTTGGTCTGTGTTTATTGGTGTTGGAGTTTGCTGTGTTCTGCTTCTAATATCTTCTGTCTGGTTTTTTTGGCTCTTTTTGTATCTTGATTGGCTGGCAACATTGTGTTACTTTATTGGAGGCCTTTAATGCACCTTGGGTTCGGGTAAATGGACGGCTATCATTAGTTAGGAAGCTGGGTTTCATCTGGGTGCCTGGTTGGGGTGTGTTTGAGCTGGAGGTATCGGGGGAGATCTGTTTGTGCCCAGGTGTTTGCCTGGCTTGTGGTGTGGAGATTTTTTTGTCTGTGAGTACAGGCTTCCAAATGATTGACAGCCTGGTGGAATCATCTCTTCTGTTCATGCTTTCTGGTCTTTTTTCAATCTCTATGGCTTCTCTGATGATTCTGTGGCTGGGGTTTTCTATAGTGGCTAGGGTTTTGGTGCCATTGAAGTTGATGCTATGACCTGTGGCTTCCAGGTGTTGGACTAGTGAGGAAGCGTGTTCTAGTTTTTTGACTGCATTTTTGGTTCATCCAGGCGGGTGCTTATTCTTCTATTGGTCTGTCCAATGTATGTGGCCGGGCATGATGCACAGGGGACTTCGTATATGCCTTGGTTTTCCAGGTCAATTTTGTCTTTGGGGTTTCTGAGGATGGCTGCTATTTTTCTGTCTATTTTGAAGGCAGTCTTGATGTGGTGTCTGTATATTATCTTACTAATTTTGTCTGTAGTACCTCTTATGTAGGGCAGGACAGCTGTTCCATGGGTCTGTTCATCTTCTGGGTCTCTATTATGTCTCAGTGTGTTTTTGTGGATCAAGTTGGTGATTTGGCTTTTGTGGAAGCCGTTGGCTGTCAATATTTTAGTCAGGGTGCATAGTTCAGTCTTAATGTGTGTCTTGTCTGCCAGGCATTTGGTTCTAGTAATTAGTGTTTTAGCCATGGAGTTTATCTTTGCTGGGTGGTGGTGGGATTGGGCGTTGAGGTAGTGGTTGGTGTGTTTTCTTCTGGTATATGGTGTGTCCTAGTGTGCCATCTGTTTTTTTGTAGATTAGTACATCTAGGAATGGTAGTTGTTTGTTTGTTTCTGTTTCCATGGTGAACTTGATTTTGGGGTGTGCGCTGTTTAGGTGTGTTAGGAAATTGTTTAGGTTTTCTTGTCCATGGGGCCAAATCACGAATGTGTCATTGATATATCTTAACCATAGTTTGGGCTTGAGGATGGCATTGGCCAGGGCTCTGGATTCGAATTCTTCCATGAACAGGTTTGCAATGACAGGTGACAGTGGTGATCCCATAGGGGCTCCTTCAATTTGTTTGTATCATTATCCTTTATATATGAAATATGTGTTGGTTAAGCAGTGTTCTGTTAGTTCCATGAGGTGTTTAGCTGGTTGGTATTTATTTTTGATGATTTCAAGGGTCTCTTTTATTGGGACTTGAGTGAATAGTGAAACCACATCAAAACTTACAAGCAGATCTTCTTGCTCCACGTGTAGATCTTTGATCATTTCCAAGAAGTGGTATGAGTTTTGTACATGAGAAGCTGCTGTTTCAGCATGGGGCTGTAGCTCTTTTGCTAGGTATTTAGCTAGGTTTTGTAGTGGTACTCCTCTGGAGCTGACTATGGGTCTGAGAGGTATGCCTTCTTTGTGTATTTTTGGGAGGCCGTATAGTTTGGGGCATCTGGAAGATTTCTCTCTGGGTATGATCGTGTGTTGGATCTCTTTGCTTATGTGGCTGGTTATAATTTTCTTCTTGGTTAATTTTTCCAGATATGTGGTTGGGTCTGTGTTTATGGGTTTGTATGTGGAGTCTTGGAGTAGGTCTGTCAATTTGGTTTCATAGTCTTTTCTGTCCATTACTACAGTGGCATTCCCTTTATCTGCTGGGAGGATGATTATGCTGCTGTCTCTTTTCAGGGTTTGTAGCGCTTTAATTTCATTTTGCTGTAAGTTGCTTTTGGGTGGTTTGCTTGTGCATAGGATGTTGGTAACTTGGTGTCTTATTTTATCAGCTTCATCTGTATTTAATTTAGTTATTCTACTGCACATATGATGGATTCTGTGGGGATTTTTTGGGGTGCTATAGCATAATTGAATCCTTTGGTTAGGACTTCTGTTTCTGTTTTGGTGAGTTCTCTGTTGGAAACATTGTACACTAATTGTTTCAGGTGTTGTTGTGAGTTGTTGGGGGTTTTCTTGTCATGTTCTAATTTCTTTAATTTTTTCAAGAGCTTTTCCTGTTTGTAAGTGCTTGCAGATTCAGCTCTCCAAGTTGTAAGTTGTTTTATCTTGTCCCAAAGTAGAGGGTGGATTTTGCTGCTCAATTCCAGGTGTAATGCTAGCAAATCTTTGTTTAACTGATCTAATTGGAATCTCTTACTGTGGAGCTCGTTCCTTAGTAGAGCCATTTCAGTTCTTTTCAGGATACGTTTAGTGGCTGCTGTACTTTGATGAAATGTTAATTTGAAGCAGGTTGGTGTAGTATTGTTGTCTCTGCAGCTGCGTAGGAATTGGAGATCACATAGTATTCCTGCTCTTTTAATTTCCAGTTTCTCATAGGTTTTGATCTGATTGTTTATTCCCTCCCCATAGAGGTTTGATATTTGTTTTCTTAAGTTTTCGCGGGTACTTACATGTATGGCATTCAGCTTTGTTCAGGTATTTTCCCACGTCATAGTAGTGGTGCTTTTAAAGTTGTAGCAACGTTTCAGCAGAATCTCATCTGCCATCATCAGGCTTCTGTATGGTGTTCATCTGCGAGTGAGACTTTTACAGTGATTTCAGATTTAAATTTGGGGCAACCTATTGCTGTGCCAGAATGGTTTTTTCTTCCTCCTGATTGGTTGAGAGTCTTGGCCTGTGCTTATTGGTCTTGGAGTTTGCTGTGTCCTGCTTCTAATATCTTCTGTCTGGTTTTTTGGCTCTTTTTGTATCTTGATTGGCTGGAAACATTGTGTTACTTTATTGGAGGCCTTTAGTGCAGCTTGGCTTTGGGTAAATGGACGGCTATCATTAGTTAGGAAGCTGGGTGCCTGGTTGGGGTGTGTTTGAGCTGGAGGTATCAGGGGGGATCTGTTTGTGCCCAGGGGTTTGCCTGGCTTGTGGTGTGGAGATTTTTTTGTTTGTGAGTGCAGGCTTCCAAATGATTGACAGCCTGATTGAATCATCTCTTCTGTTCATGCTTTCTGGTCTTTTTTCAATCTCTATGGCTTCTCTGATGATTCTGTGGCTGGGATTTTCTACAGTGGCTAGGGTTTTGGTGCCATTGAAGTTGATGCTATGACCTGTGGCTTCCATGTGTTGGACTAGTGAGGAAGTGTATTCCAGCTTTTTGACTGCATTTTTGTGTTCATCCAAGCGGGTGCTTATTCTTCTATTGGTCTGTCTGATGATGGCAGATGAGATTCTGCTGAAATGTTGCTACAACTTTAAAAGCACCACTACTATGACGTGGGAAAATACCCGAACAAAGCTGAATGCCATATATATATATATATATACATACATATACATACATATACATACACATACACATACACATACACATACACATACACATACACATACACATACACATACACATACACATACACATACACATATACATATACATATACATATACATATATGTTATATGTATGTAAATAGTTAAAATAAAAGCAAGCTTGGGGTAAAGTTCAGGGTTCTGGCCCTGCACTTCTGATTGGTTGTTAACAGGCTCGATCAGATTGGTTGGGTTCGGAGAATCCGATTGGCCCTTAATGAAGGACTCTTATTGGTTTTGGAGCTAGCGTTTTACAGCTCCCTATTGGTTATCTCACATTAAGGTTGCCTATATAAGTCAGAGTTGTTGTTATACAAGTCACAAAGTCACTATGTAATAAAGAGCTGAAAGTTCACCAACTAAGAGTTTCCATTCATTTAACCCATGCCTCAAACTGTATCACTGGCGACGAGGATGGGATCTGGAGACATCTGATCTTAAGGAACTTGGAAGAAAAACAGAGCACGTGTTAAGACAACTCCACCAACGGAAACCATGTCCAGCGGCATCGTACCACCCGCTCCGTTCGATCCGAACCAAGAGGATTGGGAATCCTATATGGATCGCTTCCAAATGTTCCTCGAAACAAACAACCTGAAGGACGCCACACCAGCCAAGAAGCGGGCGCTGTTCCTGACATACTGCGGCCCGGCTGTCTTTAAAATGGCGAAAACACTCGCGAAACCTCGAGAAGTGAAAGCAATGAGCTGGGACGACCTCGAACCTCTCCTGAGAGACCATTACGCGCCAACCGTACCTACACTCGTGAGACGCCATGAGTTCTATCAAAGAAGCCAGCGAAAAGGAGAGAGTGTGGTTGACTTCGTGGCAGACCTCCGACACTTGGGAGGCCTCTGCGGGTTCGCAGACTTAGATGAAGCACTGAGAGACCGCTTAATTCTGGGATTAGATGCGCTAGGCGTGCAAAGCAAGCTGATGGCGAAAGGCGACATCGACCTTGCTGACGCATCGCCAAAGCCACTGCTGAGGCGACCAAAAAGTCCGCAGCGCAACTACGGCAAAGCCGAAACCCAACGACCCCACCGACAGGCGACATTTTATCCAAGTCAGAAGAGTGGCTTGTTACAACGCACCACGAGGACCTCTCTTCATCGTCAGACAGCGACGAAGAAGGGATCCATCGACTGCTGTCTGACCGGGATCCTCACCCTCAGCCCGTACGCCCTTGCGCTGGCTGTGGAGCAAACCATGCCAGGGCCGAATGCAAATTCCGCGATGCACTCTGTCATGAGTGCGGAAAACGAGGCCACATCAGTCGAGTCTGTCACAGTTTACCGGGACCAAGTCAGGCCTCAAAGGGAACCAACTTTTGCCAATCGGCAGGAAACCGTCCTGTAAGGCGAGATCCAGCAAACCACTCCTACAGATATCGAGCATTGCAGAAAGAAGAGCTCACCATACTATCACTATAGGTCACGCCTCAGCCATGGACGCTAAGAAGATCCGAGTTACAGTAGCCATAGAGAACCAACCTTGCCACATGGAGGTTGATTCAGAATTGTCCCTCTCGATGGTGTCGTGGAAGACATTAAAGCAACTCATTCCTACCATCCAACGCCAAGACCTTCGAATGCAACGTCTCATCCTTAAAGACTACCAAGGGAATCGGATCCCTGTGGTTGGGTCTTGTCGAGTCCGCGTCTCGTTTAAAAAGCATACGGCATACTTACCACTAATGATCATCGATAGGGACAGGCCTAGTTTGTTGCGCCTCCAATGGTTTGTGCCACTCGGCATCGAAGTAGCCGGCGTGAACCGAGTCGGTGATTGCGAGTGGGAGGAGGACCTTATTTCTGAATTCAGCGATGTCTTCGCAGATTGTCTGGGTGAGTATAAGGGGACCCCAATTTCATTTAGCCTTGACCCTAAGGTCGCCCTGATCCGTTTAAAGGCCCATCGAGTTCCGTTCGCCCTTAAGGCCAAGATCGATGAACAACTTGACAAACTAATTAAACAAGGGGTACTGCAACCCATTGATCATTCTCCATGAGAAACTCCTATTGTAACCCCCATTAAGCCAAATGGGTCAATCCGAATCTGTGGGGACTACCGGGCCACTCTAAACCACGCCCTCCAGCAGAACGCATATCCAGTGCCGGTGGTGCAGCACCTCCTTCATTCCCTGGGAGGCGGAAAGGTTTTTGCTAAATTAGATTTAGCTCAAGCCTGTCAACAATTGCCCGTGGATGATAAAACAGCCCATGCTCAAACGATAGTAACGCACAGAGGTGCTTTTAAATGTACCCGATTGCAATTCGGGGTAAGTGTAGCTCTGGGAATATTCCAAAGTTTAATGGAACGATTATTGCAGGGAATCAAGGGCGTGGTTCCGTATTTTGATGATGTATTAATTGCAGCTCCTAGTAAAAAAAATTCTGCAGAATTGTTTAAAATGTGTTCTTAAAAAATTCCAAGAAGCGGGACTGAAAGTAAAAAGGGATAAATGTCATCTGTATACCGACAGTGTTGAATTTCTAGGTTATCGCATTGATAGTCAGGTATTCACCCAACTGAGAGTAAATTAAGGGCGATAAAAAATGCTTCCAGACCCCATAACAAAACAGATCTCCAGGCATTTTTAGGCCTTATCAATTTCTATAATGTGTTTTTACCGCATAAGGTGACTGTGGCTGAACCATTACACCGGTTATTAGATAAGAAAGCATTATGGGTTTGGGGTTACCGGGAAGAAAAAGCGTTTCGAAATGTAAAAGATTTACTTACATCTGATTCTGTACTTATGCAATATAATGAAACATTACCATTGGTTATAACTTGTGATGCCTCACCGTTTGGGGTGGGCACCATTTTGAGCCATGTGCTGCCTAACGGAAACGAGGCCCCCGTTGCATACTTTTCGAAGACTCTTTCCCATGCAGAACGTAACTATGGACAAATAGATAAGGAAGCTCTTGCAATTGTGTCAGCCGTAAAAAAATTCCATGAGTATGTATATGGAAGGACATTTACCATTGTAACCAACCACAAACCTTTACTGGGGATAATCGCTGGGGACAAACCAACCCCCTATATATTGTCCCCAAGAATGACTCGATGGTCAGAGTTCCTAGCTGCTTATAATTATCGATTGTTATATCGCCCGGGGAAAGCCATTCCCCACGCCGACGCACTCAGCAGAGCACCGCTACCAGAGACTCTCGACGATCCGGCACCAACAGTATTGGCGTTACAAATCGAAACGCTCAACTCGCCCCCTATGACCGCTCGAAATATCGCGAGAGAGACCAGACGAGACCACACCCTAGCTCAAGTTCTAGGCTGGGTAGAACGTGGATGGCCATTGGACCAGGTCCCAGATGACTTCGCTCCATTTAAAACAAGGCAGACTGAACTTTTTTCGCAAAAAGGCTGTGTCATCTGGGGCGATAGAGTCGTCGTTCCAGAACGACTCCAAAAGACGCTGTTACGAAGGACATCCTGGGATCGTGCAGATGAAAGCACTCGCACGGAGCTACGCTTGGTGGCCAGGCATGGACCGACACATCGAGCAATGGGTCAAAGCCTGCACTAAATGCCAACAAACCAGCAGCGCACCACCAAAAGCTGCACCGAACGAATGGGAGAGGCCACGTGGACCCTGGTCCAGAATCCACCTGGATTTTGCAGGGCCGATTAAAGGACATACATTGCTATTGACTGTTGATGCATACTCTAATTGGTTAGAAATTCATCGAATGACCAATACAACCTCCGAAGCAGTCATTAAAGTCCTTAATAGACTCTTTGCAACTCATGGATTGCCGGACATCCTGGTGTCCGACAACGGACAGTTTACAGCGCTAACGTTTGAAAAGTACCTTGCTGATAATGGCATCCGCCATGCGCTCACCTCGCCGGCGCATCCTGCTACCAACGGCCAAGCGGAACGCATGGTCCATTTGTAAAAAAGACTTTGCAAAAAGTGGACTTTGATAATATTGACGGAAAAATAAACCGCATTCTACTTCTACAACACATCACTCCGCACAGCGTAACCGGCAGAACTCCCGCAGAACTTCTCATGGGACGAAAACTCCGTTCCCGCCTCGACCGACTGCATCCTGCTTACGAGCCAGAAAAGCCTGCAGAATCCAGCAGATGCTATCGTACCTTCAAGGTAGGCGACCCCGTTTATGCAAGAAATTTTTCGGGCGACCCGGTTTGGATTGAAGCAACGATAATACGCGAGACTGGGCCCAAATCCTATATTGTAAGATGTGTTGATGAAAGACTGTGGAAACGACTTATTGACCAATTACGGTCACGACTCATATCGGCCAGCCAACAACTCCCCCACGACCAAACTGAGGGGGGGGGAAGGAATGGAAGAAGACGACATTCCAGGGAACCTGTTCCAAGAAAGCGATGAATCAAGTGAAACTCAGGAAATGGAGCAGGAGGAAGAATCGTATGCTCCAAGGGAAATCACACCAGAACGAGAAGCTGAGTCACTGCCGAACAACATTCTACCTCAACAGGACTGCATGCAGCCAGTCCAAAGAAAATCTGATAGACCCAAAAGACAACCGTCCTATTTGAAGGACTATATAGTCACACAATAATTGAGGAGCCAGGGGGAAGGGGTGTTATGTATGTAAATAGTTAAAATAAAAGCAAGCTTGGGGTAAAGTGCAGGGTTCTTGGCCTGCACTTCCGATTGGTTGTTAAACGGCTCGATCGGATTGGTTGGGTTCAGAGAATCCGATTGGCCCTTAACGAAGGTCTCTTATTGGTTTTGGAGCTAGCATTTTACAGCTCCCTATTGGTTATCTCACATTAAGGTTGGCTATATAAGGCAGAGTTGTTGTTATACAAGTCACAAAGTCACTATGTAATAAAGAGCTGAAAGTTCACCAACTAAGACTGTCTCCATTCATTTAACCCATGCCTCAAACTATATCAATATACATATACATATACATATACATATACATATACATATACATATACATATACATATACATATACATATACATATACATATACATATACATATACATATACATATACATATATATATGGATCTTTGGTTATTCGGGTTTTCTCCCGCATAAGATTGGAAGTATCTAGGCAACGTTTCGATAAAGTCTCATTCATCATCTTCAGGCTTGGTCTTCAGCTCTGTGCTTCTCAGAGTGATGTGAGCTTGCAGCTGCTTCTTCCTTTTAACTGCTAGTGGGGGTGTGACTTGATTGGGTGGGGGCTTGGCTGTGTTCTGATTGGGTGGGGGTGTGTTCTCATTGGTTGGGGGTTTGGCTGTGTTCTGATTGGTTGGGGGGTTGGCTGTGTTCTGATTGGCTGGAGGCGTGTTCTGTTCAGGTGGGGGCTTGGTTGTGCTCAGGTTAGTCTTAGTTGCTAGGGGATTTGAGCTGGTGAGCTGTGATCTTGCTGTTTGGCTTCGAGTTCGTGGTCGTGCTGCATCTTCATGGTGGGGGTCAGTTCGCTTCATGTATGGCTCAGAGGCGTTTGAAGTAGGTAGTGATGCAGCTGCAGTGCGGCTTCTGGTCCATGGTTGTGTCTCATCTTCTGTGTGGGTGTGAGTCTGCTTTCTACATGGAAGTGTGGTGGTGGCATCTTGTGTGGCTCTCAGGGGTGTGGGTCTGGTGTCATTCTTCATGTTAGGTACTCGTCTGTTCATGAGGGCGGGTTTCCAAATGGCTGGTAGGCAGGAGGTATCATCTCGTTTATTCATGCTGTGTGGGCATTTTTCTATCTCTATGGCTTCTCTGATTATTCTGCTGCTGAAGTGTTCAGTTTTGGTGATAGTTCTGGTATTTTTAAAGTCAATCTCATGTCCTGTAGCTTTGAGGTGTTGGACCAGGGAAGAGGTCGGTTCTTCCTTTTTGATTGAGTTCTTATGTTCTTCAATGCGTGCACTTATTCTTCTGTTATTTTGTCCAATGTATGTGGTGGGGCAGGCAGTGCAAGGGATTTCATATACTCCTTGATTTTCTAACTCGATTTTGTCATGAAGAATGACACCAGACCCACACCCCTGAGAGCCACACAAGATGCCACCACCACACTTCCACGTAGAAAGCAGACTCACACCCACACAGAAGATGAGACACGACCACGGACCAGAAGCCGCACTGCAGCTGCATCACTACCCACTTCAAACCCCTCTGAGCCATACATGAAGCGAACTGACCCCCACCATGAAGATGCAGCACGACCACGAACTTGAAGCCAAACAGCAAGATCACAGCTCACCAGCTCAAATCCCCCAGCAACTAAGACTAACCTGAGCACAACCAAGCCCCCACCTGAACAGAACACGCCTCCAGCCAATCAGAATACAGCCAACCCCCCAACCAATCAGAACACAGCCAAACCCCCAAGCAATGAGAATACACCCCACCCAATCAGAACACAGCCAAGCCCCCACCCAATCAAGTCACAGCCCCACTAGCAGTTAAAAGGAAGAAGCAGCTTCAAATTCACTTCACTCTGAGAAGCACAGAGCTGAAGACCAAGCCTGAAGATGATGAATGAGACTTCATCAAAACGTTGCCTAGATACGCGGGAGAAAACCCGAATAACCAAAGATCCATATATATATATATGGATACAATACAGAAGCCTGATGATTTTGCTCAACTTTAATATGAGCAGAGTTTCTATAAGTCTTGCTAAATCAACACACAGGAAGTCTGAACAGAATATAAAGTTGTATTTCTTACTCACTGCATACAACTTTATGGTCCATCCAAAAGAACAGATTATCCAGAGCCACGTACTCACATGTATCAAGTCTTACATAAACACACAGAGGATTTTTCAAGATATTTATTATAGCACTATAAGGTAGTTATTGACTTATGACTGTATTTGAGTTTGGAATTATGGTCATAACTTATGATGTTTATTAAGCATGTCACCACATGGCCACACTCAATTTTATGACTTTTTTGCCACAGATTTTAAGTGAATATCACAGTTGTTGTTATTCTCATTAAGCAAACATGGTGGTCATTAAAGGAACCTTAACCAATAAGGGGATTTGCGAGGAACTGGAAGTAAATGCCAAATAATAATAATAATAAATGCCAAATAAAAATAATGCCAAAAATCATGGCCACATGATCATGGCCACAATTCATGGTCACATAACAACCTTAAATGCAGTCTGAGCCCAATGTTTGAAGACATGATTGGGGGGTGGGGTGTCATTGCAACTTTGAAACCAGATTTTAAGTTGCTCTCAGGGGATCTGTCATAATTTCAAATAGTGCTAAATAACCATTTGTAAGTTGAGAACTACCTGTACATTATATCAAAATCAAAGCCCTGTTCTGGTTACAGCATTTGTGTTTCTAAAATATAGATGTAGTTGACAAACATTCAGATTTATAGCAGATAGTTATATTTACAATTTATTCTTTTGAATTTGTTTCTTTTCAGCAAGCTCTGTGTAGGCAAGGCATAGTGGCTCAGTGGTTTAACAATGCTGAAGATAGTTTCTGTTCCAGCAGTTCTAGTCCTAGCACTGCATGCTGGGATAAGCTTCACTATCTTCATTTTCTGTCCCCCTAACCGTTTGAAAGCATGTTCTAGTTGACTAAATAAAATAGGAACCAATTTGGTGGAGGAGACGAACTGGTGCTCCATACAAGCAGGCAGATTTCTACCATCTGAACCTTCCTGGTTGCAGCATGTGCTTGTGAAGCAATTCTCGGGAGGAAGAGCCACCTTTCTTTTAGTGTGTAGCAAGCTTGTCCTCTTATGGTGCATTATGGGAAGTATATAAGCATTTCCTACAACAGAGCTGGTAACTTAGCAGCCAAACTATGCAATTGCAATGTAGTCTCCTAGCTAATATAATATCACTATACAATAATAACAACAAGCCCTGTTAAGCAACTCTCTATTCCTTTTATTTTTATCTCTACTAAAATAAATTGTATCTCCCAATCTTAGTATATGTTCTGTCCTTAATCTACATACTCGAAATCCCCGCGCTTTGATTGGCTAAAGCGCGGGGATTTCTGATTGGCCAGGCGAGCTGCGCCGATTGGCCCGTTTGAAGTCTCCCGCAATTGGCTCACTCCAAGAGCGGGAGACTTGAATCGCTGCCATTGGCCGTGGCCGCCGCAGCGAAAAGGATAAAAGCCGCGGGCTTTTTCCTTTTCGCCGGTTCGGTTCACAACTGTTAAATAAAGAGCTTGAAACGTAGTCACCGACTCCTGGCGTCTTTTTCCGGACACGACACTGGCGACGAGGATGGAATCCCGACCCTGAACCGAACCCCGTGTCCAACAAGAGCCAGTTTCAGCACCGAAATGGCGAAAATCGCACCGCCCGCCCCCTTCAACCCCGCCACCGAGGACTGGGAATCGTTCTCAGACCGTTTCCGCATGTACCTCGAGTGCACCGGAATGAAGGATGCCCCGGGCCCGCTAAAACACGCCGTTTTCCTCACCCATTGCGGAACCGAAGTTTTCCAGATGGCCAAAGCATTGGCCAAGCCGGCCGACGCAACCGCCATGGACTGGGACGTCCTCGAACCTATCCTGCGGCGCCATTACGCCCCCGAGGTCCCCATCCTGATCCGGCGCAACGAATTTTACCGGCGGGACCAGAAACCGGGCGAAAAACTGAGCGATTTCGTCACCGAGCTGCGGCGCCTAGGAGGACTCTGCGAATTTGAAGGTCTGAACAGCCTCCTAAGAGACCGATTCGTACTCGGCCTATGGGACCCTGCACTCCAGAGCCGGCTTATGGCTAAGGGCGACATCAGCCTAGCAGACGCCCTCACCGCAGCCGCAGCCGCAGAAGCAACCCGCACTTCCGCTGACAGCATGCGAAAATCAGACGCGAAGGGCGGAAACAACAACCCGGCAAGGTCGGCCGACCCAAAAAACGAATCAACCGCACACTACGGAGAATTCCAGTCTGCATCCAGCACATCAGAAGACGAGGAGGACATACATCGCGTGCAGACGGGGCGCGGCGACCAACGGAACCGAAGAGGTCGTAGGTCGAGGACCAACTGTGCCGGTTGCGGCGGTGACCACCCCAGATCAGAATGCCGATTTTTTGACTCTATCTGTCGGCATTGTGAAAAAAGGGGACACATCGCTCGGGTTTGCCGCCAAAAGAAGACTCGCAGTCCACCCAGATGGGACCAACACGATCGTAAAAAGGAAAGCCCCCCGCCCAGGACCAGAGATCGCCAATCGGACGGCCGGTGGGACCGAATCCAGCGACCCTCAAGAGGCGGCGACAGTCGGCGCAAGGAAGAAACCCACCAGACGGTAACCATCGGCCATGCCATCTCCGACGGCGCCAGAAAGGTACACGTAGAAGTCCATATTGAGGGCCAACCATGCAAGATGGAGGTGGACTCCGGGTCCTACCTCTCCATGATTGCATGGCACGAGATAAAACGGTTAGTTAAGAGGATCATAAATGCCCAAAGACTTATTATAAAAGACTACCAGGGAAACCGCGTCCCGGTAGTGGGCACCAAGAACTTTAATGTGACTTATAAGGGCCGCACCGAACAACTCCCACTCACTATCGTTGATCGCGACCGCCCAAGCCTGCTGGGCCTACAATGGTTCGCCCCGCTCGACATCGCGCTAACGGGAGTCAACCACATCACCGACGATGGCTGGGAATAGCGGCTAGCCCAGGAGTTCCGGGAGGTCTTCGACGGAAGCCTGGGCAAGTACCAGGGGCCCCTTATCTCATTTGACCTAGACCCTAGGGTTCCCCCCAAGCGACTAAAACCTAGGCAGGTACCATTCGCCCTAAAACCTAAGATTGACGAGCAGATTGACAAGCTCGTCGAACAGGGGGTGTTGCAGCCGATAGACCATGCCCGATGGGAGACCCCTATAGTGACCCCGGTCAAGCCAGACGGGTCCGTGAGAATTTGTGGGGACTATAAGGCCACCCTAAACGGTGCGTTGCAACAAAGCGCCTACCCCGTCCCAATCGTGCAACACCTACTGCACTCACTGGGAGGGGGCAGGGTCTTTGCCAAGCTCGATCTCGCCCAGGCATACCAACAGTTGCCGGTCGACGAAAAAACAGCGGAAGCCCAGACAATCGTTACCCATCGGGGGGCCTTCAAGTGCAACCAACTCCAGTTCGGAGTCAGCGTGGCACCAGGCATCTTTCAGAGCCTGATGGAACGTTTGCTGCAGGGCATCAAGGGGGTGGTGCCCTATTTCGATGACGTATTAGTGGCGGCGCCAAACGAAGCTGAATTAGAGAACCGACTCAGAGAGGTCTTAACAAAATTTAAAGTAACGGGACTTAAAGTAAAACGGGAAAAATGCCAACTGTGCACGGAGCGAGTGGAATTCTTGGGCTACCTTCTAGACCGGCATGGCATTCACCCTACAATTAAAAAAGTGAAAGCTATCAAAGAGGCCCCCACCCCTAGGTCTAAGACTGAATTACAGGCTTTCTTGGGGTTGCTGAACTTTTATAATGTTTTCCTACCCCAAAAGGCAACGGCGGCGGAGCCTTTGCATAGGCTCCTGGATAAGGCGGCACCTGGACTTGGGGAAAACGGGAGCAAGCCGCCTTCCAAAAAACTAAAGACCTCCTCACCTCCGACGCCGTCCTGATCCAATTCAGCGAAACCTTGCCCCTGGCCGTCACTTGCGACACATCACCTTTCGGCGTCGGCGCTGTCCTCAGCCATACCCTCCCTGACAAAAGAGAAGCACCCATCGCGTTCTTTTCCAGGACTCTAACCACACCGGAGCGGAACTATAGCCAGCTGGACAAAGAAGCCTTGGCTATAGTTGCCGCCGTTAAGCGGTTCCACGAATACCTTTACGGCCGCCCTTTTATCATTGTGACAGACCATAAGCCGTTGCTGGGCATCCTTGCAGGAAATCGAGCCACCCCGAACATTTTGTCGCCCCGGATGACAAGGTGGTCCGAGTTCCTGGCAGCCTACAGCTACGAACTGATACACAAGCCGGGTAAGAAAATTTCGCACGCGGACGCTTTAAGCCGCTCGCCTTTACCAGACTCTGATCCTGACCCAGCACCAATGACAAACACCCTTAACATCGAAAACCTGCCCAACCTACCCATTACCGCGTCAGACATTGCCCGGGAAACTATTAAAGACAGGCGTCTGGCGCGGATTTTACATTGGGTGGAAAAAGGTTGGCCTGAAAGGGACAATGACGAATCCGTTAAGACATTCAGAAACCGCCAGACCGAACTCTCGTTGCTTAAGGGGTGTATCTTATGGGGTGACAGGGTGGTCATCCCGGACAGGCTGCAAGGGAAGGTTTTAGAGATGTTGCATGAGGGGCATCCTGGCATCGTCAGAACTAAAGCCCTGGCCAGGAGTTACGCTTGGTGGCCAGGGATGGACAAGCAGATAGAGGCATGGGTAGCTAGGTGCCAACGATGCCAGGAGACCAGACCCAGCCCACCCGCAGCACCCATCCTGGAGTGGGAAACACCAAGGGGGCCCTGGTCGAGAATCCATTTAGACTTTGCCGGTCCCACGAATGGGCATACCTTTCTAATAACAGTTGACGCTTACTCCAACTGGTTGGAGGTGAGCGACATGAAATCTACTACCACGGAGGCCGTAATCAAAGAACTTTGCAAACTCTTTGCAACACACAGCCTCCCAGACATCGTCGTCTCCGACAACGGGCCCCAGTTTACTTCCCTCGACTTCGAGAAATTTCTGGCGGAGAGGGGCATCCGCCACGCATTAACAGCACCGGCGCATCCGGTGGCGAACGGTAGGGCGGAACGGATGGTACAATTTACCAAAAAAACCATCCAGAAAATGGACCACGGGGAGATCAACGACAAAATCAATAAACTCCTCTTTATACAACACATCACCCCGAACACCACTACCAACAAAAGCCCAGCCGAGTTACTAATGGGTAGGAAGCTGAGGTCCCCACTCGACAGGTTACACCCAACATATAACCCGGAGCGGCCCCCAGACTCAAGTACAAAATACCGGACATTCACACCCGGCGACTTATTGTACGCGAAAAACCTGACGGGGGACCCCCTATGGATCCCAGCCGTCATCACCCAAATCACAGGCCCACGGTCGTACCGGCTCCAAACCACAGATGGGCGAGCCTGGAAACGGCACATTGACCAGCTCAGGTCACGAACAGCAACAGAGCCCAACCCCCAAAACACGAACCAAGGAGGGAGGGAATACCCGAATAAGCAAACGCAAGAAAAAATAAACCAGCGGTACTTACCGGAACGCAGCCATCGCGATCCCCCACTGGAGAAGAACCACCTAGCCAGCTCAACCAACTCGGAGAAACCAAGCGGGAGCGGCGAAACCCGTAGCTCAACCAACCCGGAAGGCCCAGGTGGGAGCCACGGAGAAGGAACCGGCCCGATCATCCAACCGGTTCGCACAGAAGAGGGAGCAGCCAAAAACATGACCGCTCCGGCCGAAATCCAGCTTGCAACTGAGTTGCGCAGGTCAAGTAGGACTTGACGGAGCCCCGCCTACCTACGTGACTACGCAACGTAAGAACTATACCAAGAGGGGAGGGGTGTTCTGTCCTTAATCTACATACTCGAAATCCCCGCGCTTTGATTGGCTAAAGCGCAGGGATTTCTGATTGGCCAGGCGAGCCGCGCCGATTGGCCCGTTTGAAGTCTCCCGCGATTGGCTCACTCCAAGAGCAGGAGACTTGAATCGCTGCCATTGGCCGTGGCCGCCGCAGCAAAAAGGATAAAAGCCACGGGCTTTTTCCTTTTCGCCGGTTCGGTTCACAACTGTTAAATAAAGAGCTTGAAACGTAGTCACCGACTCCTGGCGTCTTTTTGCGGACACGACAGTATAATTCCAAGTAACTTACATTTCCCCTCCATTAATTTTAATATTCAGCAGTTTAAGCTGACACTTCCCTGTCTATTCTTTAGATACGAGTTCCATTGCAGTCAATAGCATTTCTGGTCGTGTCTTTTGGGCAGATTTAGTAGAGACCTATTAAAATCACCAGGACAGTTTCATAATATCTAATTGATAACCCACTAATTTCAACTTCACCTTAATGTAATTAAATCTCTTAGGATCTGAGCCATGTGTTTCAAGCCATTGCTTTGCTGCAAAATTAGAATGAAAACATCACTGGTGTGTCATGTGAACAATCCCCTAGTTCATTGCAATAAAGCTAGGAAAGAAAAAAGATAATTTGCATTTATTATCACTGTATTTGGCTTTCCATGATAATAGTTTTCCTACAGCATAGGATCCAAATGATTCCCTAAAGCATGATTGCAAGGCTGTGAATTATGTAATTTCCTGTATTTTATTCATCCCAATGAGCATTCAATTTGTCACAAAATGAAGAGTGGAGTTTATTGTAGCAGAATGGTAAAGTTTGCTAGACTGAGATATTCATTCAGAATGGTTTAATCATATGGGTTGGGGGTTTTTATATGGATAATAAAAGTAGCATTTCCCTGGGTGGCAGGTTGTCATTTTCTTGCTGAAAATTGCCATCCATTTTGGGGTAAAAGCATCTCACTGTAATTAACTGAAAGTTAAACAAGGGGATTGGGCTGTTGACTAAAGACAGCATCCAAAAGGAAAATAATATTCAGTGATGACAGAGTTTCTAATGGGAACCTACTAAAGCTTCATAAAAGGAGCCATTTAAAAATTAGAAAATGAAAGCAGAGGCCTGTGAGGAACTTAGAGTGAGGAAAATAAACTGAAAAAAGAAAAGAAGGTCCTTCTCTTTTTCCTTTTCATTTTAATGTTCTCCAATATTTTTCATTCTGTCTCTTGTCATATAGCACATTGAAGCCAGTGTTTCACCTGCTCATGTGATTCAGAAATCACTTATTATTATTTAGCATATGTCAATTTTATATTTCCTAGGACATTCTAGTGTTATTACAAAGTTGTTGTCTGGCTGCCAACAATTGCCAGCCCATTCACACTTACATGCTATCCAGAGTGCACGCAGGAGGTGGACTAGCTCCACACTGATAAGACTGCTGTTAAGTTTGGAGCATGAGTGCGAATGATGGAGATGAGCCGGTAGAAACAGTGAACTTCAAACTCTTTATTTACATATTGTGACAGCTCAACTGGAGGGCTGCTATATCCCTACTTATATAGGCAACTCATTAACTATTCAACCAATAGCAAACCTGGAGCGCTAGCTCTGTTAACCAATAGGAATGGCCTGTTAATGGCCAATCGGATGCTCCTGAATGGGCCAATCCGATCCTGCCATTAACAGCCAATCAGAAGTGCAGGGCCAGAACCCTGCACTTGACTTCAAGCTCAATGATAACTTTATTGGTATTATTCATTCACAACACCCCTTTCCCCCGGCTTCTGCCCACGGGGCGCGGTTACATAGTCCTTAAGGTAGGACGGCTGTTTTACTAGTCTTTTCGATTTCCGCAAAGTGCCTGGTGGTTGGCTGCACTTTTGCTGAGGTAGATCATTGTTTAGTGGTAGGGGTGCCTCTGGTTCCGAGTTCGCATTCCTGTTGTCATCAATATCACTGGCCATTTCCTGAGGTGCATTTACTCCGGTCCCTGGTTCCTGTTCCTGCGTTTCAGTTCCATTACCAGTCTCTTCAAAAAGGTTTCCCTCTAATAGTAATTCGTTTTCCTCTGTATCTCCCCCCCCTTCAGTTTGGTCAAAAGGGAGTTCGGAAGTGCGAGATGGTAGCCGCAATCATAGTTGATCTATGTGGCGCTTCCAAAGTCTATCGTCGGGGCACTGAACGAGGTATGATCTTGGGCCGGTTACGTGGATTACGGTTGCCTCTACCCACAGCGGATCGCCCAATAAGTTTTTAGCGAATACTAAATCGCCTACCTGGAAGGTACGACATCGGCTGCTGGATCCGAGTAGCTTTTCTGGTTCGTAGGCTGGGTGTAACTGATCGAGGTGGGAATGGAGCTTCCATCCCATCAGCAGTTCAGTGGGAGTTTTGTTGGTGATGCTGTGAGGTGTGATGTGCTGCAGGAAAAGGATCCGGTTGATTTTCTCGTCGATGTTGTCGTAGTCGATATTTTGGAGAATCTTTTTGACGAATTGAACCATGCGCTCAGCCCTACCATTGGCAGCAGGGTGCACAGGCGAAGTGAGCGCATGTCAAATACCACGGTCAACTAAGTACTGCTCAAAAGGTAGCACGGTAAATTGGGGCCCATTTTCGGATACCAGAATGTCTGGTAATCCGTGAGTTGCAAAAAGTCTTTCCAGCCTTTTGATGACCACGTCAGTGGTCGTGTTGCTCATTCGGTGAATCTCGAGCCAATTCGAGTAGGCGTCGACGGTTAGCAGAAACGTGTGGCCTTTGGTCGGCCCAGCAAAGTCCAGATGGATGCGGGACCAGGGTCCCCGCGGCGTCTCCCATTCAGTTGGGGTTGCCTTTGGTGGAGCGTTGCTTACTTCTTGGCATCTCTTGCAAGTTTTAACCCATGATTCGATTTGTCTATCGATGCCTGGCCACCACGCGTAGCTTCGTGCGAGGCCCTTCATGCGCATGATGCCAGGGTTGCCATCGTGCAAGGTTCTTAGCAGTGTCTGTTGGAGTCATTCTGGGATAACAACTCTATCGCCCCAGATGACACAGCCCTTCTGTGAGAACAACTCTGTTTGATGACTTTTGAATGGTGCGAAGTCGCCTGGTACTTGGTCCAATGGCCATCCGTGTTCCACCCACGTGAGGACTCGCGCCAGTATGGGGTCGTGTTTTGTTTCTCTCACGATGTCATGGGCAGTCAATGGCGGCATATGGAGTGTCTCGATCTGCAACGCTGTCATCGTTGGTGCAGGATCATTGATGGTTTCAGGAAGTGGTGTACGGCTCAGCACGTCGTCATGGGGAATGGCTTTACTGGGACGATATTGTAGCCGATAATTGTAGGCAGCCAAGAATTCTGACCAACGGGTCATTCTGGGAGAAAGTATGTAGGGAGTTGGCTTGTCCCAAGCGATGATCCCCAGCAATGGTTGGTGGTCAGTTACAATGATGAAAACCCGGCCATACACGTACTCATGAAATCTTTTAACTGCTGATACAATCACCAGGGCTTCCTTATCGATTTGACTGTAATTTCGCTCGGTTTTCGAGAGTGTCTTTGAGAAGTAAGCAACAGAAGCTTCGTTACCTTTAGGTAACACATGGCTCAAAATGGTGCCCACTCCAAAAGGCGATGCATCACATGTTATGTTTATTGGCAAAGTCTCATTGTACTGCATTAGCACGGCATCCAAAGTCAGTCGTTTTTTTACATTACGGAATGCCTGCTCTTCTTTATGACCCCATACCCAGATTGCTTTTTTATCTAAAAGACGATGTAACGGTTCAGCGACAGTCGCCTTGTGCAGCAAGAATACATTATAGAAATTGATGAGGCCTAAGAACGCCTGGAGGTCGGTCTTGTTCTGGGTTCTGGGAGCATTTTTTATTGCTCTCAATTTACTATCAGTAGGGTGAATACCCTGACTGTCAATTAGGTACCCTAAGAATTCAACATGATCGGGACACATTTTGCATTTATTTTTTTTGACTTTCAGGCCTGCTTCCTGGAATTTTCGTAATACCAGTCTTAAACGCTCCCGTAAGATTTTTTGAGTGGGGGCTGCAATAAGCACATCGTCGAAATTGGGGACAACGCCCTTGATCCCCTGCAATAGTCTCTCCATTAGGCTCTGAAAGATCCCTGGGGCTACACTGACTCCGAATTGAAGGCTTAAAGGCACCCCGGTGTGTTACGATAGTCTGTGCCTGTGCCGTTTTTTCGTCAACTGGCAATTACTGATAAGCCTGAGCTAAGTCTAGTTTAGCAAAGACTTTTCCGCCCCCCCAGGGAATGGAGGAGGTGCTGTACCATCGGCACCGGATATGGGTCCTGTTGCAGGGTGTGATTTAGGGTGGCTCGGTAGTCCCCGCAAATTCTAATGAAGCCATCCGGCTTAATTGGTGTCACAATCGGTGTTTCCCAAGGGGAGTGATCCGTTGGCTTTAAAACTCCCTGGGTAATCAACTTATCAAGCTGCTCATCAATTTTTGGTTTTAGAGCGAACGGAACTCGACGAGGCTTAAGGTGGATGGGAGCTACTTTTGGATTAAGGCTAAAGTATATCGGGGTCCCCTTGTACTCACCTAGCTTTTCCTCGAAGATGTCCCTGAATTCGTGGGCGAGGTCTTCCTCCCAGTCACTGTCGCCAATTCGGTTAATTCCTGCCACTTCGATGCCGAGTGGTGCAAACCATTGTAGGCCTAACAGGCTAGGCCGGTCCTTATCGATCACTGTCAGGGGTAAGTATGCTGTGCGGTTCTTGAATGCAACCCGGACTCGACTGGATCCTGCAACTGGAATTCGGTTCCCCTGGTAGTCTTTTAGCATGAGCTGTTGGAATTGAAGGTCTTGGCGCCAGATAGTGGGGATTAGTTGCTTGAGGGTCTTCCATGAGACCATTGAAAGAGACGATCCCGAGTCTACTTCCATCTGGCAGGGCCGATTTTCAATGTTTATGTTGACCCGAATTTTTTGAGTGTCTAATGAAGAGGCATGGCCAATAGTGAGTGTTTGGTGAGCTCTTCTCGTTTTGCTAGATTTACGGGTCGGTTTCCGTAGGAGTGGTTTACTGGTTCTCGCCTTACAGGGCGATTCCCGGTCGATTGGTGGAGATTGGTTCCTTTCAAGGTCTGGCTGGGTCCAAGGAGGCTCCTGCAGACTCATCCGATGTGGCCTCGTTTCCCGCACTTGTGGCAGAGTGCATCGCAGAATTTGCAATCGGGGCAGTAATGGTTGGCTCCGCAGCCAGTGCACGGTTGCTGGGACTTCGGTTGTCATTCCCGATCGGACCGCAGGCGATGGACCTCTTCTTCGTCACTGTCTGTCAATGAAGAGAGGTCTTCATGGTGGGCCGTGGAACGCTGCCATTCTGCGTTAGGTGAAATTTCGCCGGCTGGTTGGTGTGTTGGAGTGCGATTTCGGCGTAGTTGAGCAGCCGACTTTTTGATTGCCTCCGCTGCTGTAGCTTCAGCTATGGCGTCTTTAAGGGTGATGTCGCCCTTTGCCATTATTTTGATCTGTACGTTTAGAGCGTCTAGCCCGAGGACTACTCGGTCTCTCAAAGCCTCTTCCAGGTCGGTGAAATTGCAAAGGCCTCCCAAGTTCTGGAGGTCTGCAACAAGATCAGCGACGCTTTCTCCTTTCCGCTGGTTCCGTTGATAGAACTCGTGTCATCTTATGAGAGTTGGAACGGTGGGTGCGTAGTGGGCCCTTAGCAGCAGTTCGAGAACATCCCAGTCCATCGCCTTCACTTCAGCCAATTTCGCCAATGCCTTAGCCATTTTGAATACCGTTGGCCCGCAGTGCGTCAGGAATACCGTCTGTTTCTTCCCGGCCATGGCATCCTTCAGATTATTTGTTTCTAAAAACATTTGGAAATGATCCATGTAAGACTCCCAGTCCTCTTGAGCTGGATCGAATGGAGCGGGTGGTATTACGCCACCGGACATGGTTCCGCCGTTGTGTGCTTTAGTCACGTTCTTAGTTGGCTCTGATGTCATCCCATCCCACCTTCGTCGCCAGTGTTAAGTTTGGAGCATGGGTGCGAATGATGGAGACAAGCCGGTAAAAACAGTGAACTTCAAACTCTTTATTTACATATTGTGACAGCTCAGCTCAAGGGCTGCTATATCCTTACTTATATAGGCAACTCATTAACTATTCAACCAATAGCAAACCTGGAGCGCTAGCTCCATTAACCAATAGGAATGGCCTGTTAATGGCCAATTGGATGCTCCTGAACGGGCCAATCAGATCCTGCTATTAACAGCCAATCAGAAATGCAGGGCCAGAACCCTGCACTTGACTTCAAGCTCAATGATAACTTTATTGGTATTATTCATTCACAACAATTGCAAGATGTTCTCCAGTGTCACACAGGGATTTTCCTTTTCTATTAATGTCACCTTGCACTTGGGCATTGCATTCTGACAGGTCCAGCACTGGTTGAATTCATACTGTCCCTTGAAGCACTGTTTTTCCCACTCAAGTGATAGTTATCTATTTGTATTTGCATGCTTTTGAAATATTAGGTTGGTAGAAGCTGAGGCAAGTAATGGGAGCTCACCCCATCACACAGTGCTAGAACTTGAATTGCCAGAATATAGACTTTCTCCAGCATCATTAGGTCACTGAGCCACTGTGCCTCTCATCAGAAATCACTGCATCTTGTTAACTCAGAAAAAGACCACCTTAATAAATAAATTTATAAACCATGTAATATTTAACTAGTTCTTTTAATAGCTAAATCATGGATAAATCCTTCAACAATAACAGTGTCAAACAAACAACACATTTCTCACCTGAATTTCTTGTCTATACAGTTAGTCCTTGACTTATGGACATTATTGAGTCCAAAATTTATGTTGCTAAGCAAGGCAGTTATTAAGTGAGTTTGCCTCATTTTATGGACTTTTCTGCCACAGTTGTTAAGTAAATAATGTGGTCGTTAAGCAAACTGACTTTACTCATTGATTTTGCTTGTTGGAATCCCTTTGGGAAGGTTACCAATGGTGAGCAAATGACCCCAGGCCAGTGCATCTGTCATAAATACATGACAATTGCCAAGCACTCAAATTTTGATCATATAACCATGAATATACTGTGATGGCCATAAGTGTAAAATTTGTCATAAGTCTCTGTGTCATTATAATTTCAAACAGAATATTGATGATGATTATGAAGATTATTATTATTGTTGTTATTGATATCACTGTACCAGGAGACGCCAGAATCAAAACAAAAAAGAACTGGAAAAAATCACGAATATCATGATCTGGCCATCGAAACTATGCTATTATGGATGAAACATAGAACAGTGATATCCATTGTCATCAGGGTATTTGGTACCATGTCCAAGAATTTTGCAAAACACATCAAGAAGTTGCAGCTTCCTGCTGTAGTGCCAGCAGAGCTGCAAAAGACTGTGCTACTCAGAACAACATACCTTTTAAGAAAATACTTGGTTGATATCTAGGATGCTGGCAGCAGCATCAACCAATAGAGACAGTCAGTGATATATATGATACATTTTTAAATGTTCAGATCGACAGGATGTACTCCTTTCACTCACCGTTTCACAAGGATAGTTCGGTTCTCCTGGGACCATCTAGCTACAGGGGTATCAGTGGCTTTCTCGGAGCCTAGGAAAACCATCTTTCCGCTGCCGCTCAAGCCCCACCTTCCCTGCATGGACAGTTCCTTGAAAAGATCCAAGGAAAAATAGATAAGGAAAAGACTGGTTATGGCTGACCAACAGAATATTGAAGATAGAGATAGAGAATATTGAAGAAAGAGATAGAAGGCCTGATTCTTACAGCCAAGAATAAGCCATCAGAACGAATGCAATCAAAGCCATAATAGAAAAATCTGCTGATGACTCCAAATGCAGACTGCAAAGAAGCGGATGAAACCATTGATCACATACTGAGCTGTTGTAAGACAATAGCTCAGACTGACTACAAAGAACGTCATAACACAGTCGCTTAGATGGCCCCTTGGAACTTGTGTCACAACTACCATCTGCCTCTAGCAAAGAACTGGTGGGATCATAAGCCTGAAAAAATGGTCGAAAATGAGCATGCAAAACTACTGAGGGACTTCCAAATACAGACTGACAAAGTTTTGAAACACAATAACCTGGATATCATGATTGTGGAGAAGAAAAAAGTATGGATCGTTGATATTGCCATACCTGATGACAGCAGAATCAATGAGAAACAACTTGAAAAAAATCACCAGATATCAGGACTGGAGAATCGAAGACTCTGGCATAAACCAGTGCAGGTGGTTTCAGTGGTACTCGGCACACTGGTTGCTGTGCCTAAAGACCTAGGCAAGCACTTGAAAACAATTGGCACTGACAAAATTACCATTGGTCAGCTGCAGAAGGCCATCTTACTGGGTTCTGCCCGCATAATCCGCTGATACATCATACAGTCCTAAATGCTTGGAAAATGTTTGACTTGCGATTTGTGATACGAAACCCAGCATAATCATCTCGTTTGTTGTGTACACCATCATTTTTTGTGAATGATAGTGATAGTGATAGTAATAGTGATTGTTGTTGTTGTTATTATTATTGTTATTATTATTATTATTATTAATTATTGCTCTAATAACAAGTCTTTATAAAATTTCCTTCATCTCATTGCCAGCTCACAAGTAAAGTCATATTTAGTTTACCATCTGAAACTAGTATTTTCTTCTTTTTTCCAAAACAATTTTTCCTGTTATTGGTGTTAGGAAATATGTTACTATCATACTTCACCAACAACATGACTGATGGCCTAATCAGCAATAAGGTCCAATTTCTATTGACTTTTTTTAGGGTGCTATGACCATTTTACTTTTTTAAAAATCCTTAATCACTGTCTTTATATGTGGCTCTATTATGGCTTGGCCTGCAAGAGAAGATTCCACCATTCTGACACTCTGGGGGCATAGATAAAACCCCCAAGTGGCTCTCAAAGAGGATGCTAATGACTAGATAACTGCAAAGAAATATAATCCTTCCATCTCACCTCCCATCATCTTGTTAGAATACCTGAAATTTCTTGGATGAGAAGCAAAACATCTTTCTCAACGGAAAAAAAAACCCCAGTTCAATTCCCTTTTGAAGAAACACCTTTGACACACTATGACTTGGATGACTGAAAATCTCCACAAACATGCAGTTCTGATATAAAATTGGAAAGTTAAACTGGGATAATATGCAGCAATGGCAAAACTGTATATGTACACAATAAAAGTTTAACCAATTTATGCAAGAGTGGTTCCCATACATTCATTATACAACATAGCACATATAATCTGTCCCAGCCTGACTTCTAAGGGAGGATTAAATGTCTACAATATTGTAAATTAGCAGATATTCAAAAAGGGTGTGTTAAAACCCCTGAATTTTCTTCTTTTTTATATTTTAATTGTTAAATTTGTATTATCTACTTTCCCTCTTTTTAACAAGTAAAATAAACAGATACCAAGAAACTACACAACCAAGATTAAATAATCACCTCAAACGTTATTGTATAGCAATATTTCGATGCAATCTGTAGCAGCTTTTTTCCTCTAATGTCACACTCAATTTTGATGAAAAAGCCAAATAATTCTAGGCTTCTAATATTTACATTTAAATTGTAATCAATATTGAAAAAATATTTGTTCTCTTTTGTCCATTTTCAATATTCTAAGTTAACTAAACAACAGAATAATACTTTTATCTAATATTGTATTAAGATCATCTTTATCAAAACAATATAATGTATCATTATTTACAATAATATAACAAGAGAAAAAGAAATTAGAGGGCAAGAGAAGAATTACCTAAAACATTTTGTACATTTGGGTGACTATAGTTAGAATAGTTTTTAAACAGATTCAGTTTGTCTTAAAACTTTGCATGCTGAAGAATTCTTGTATGGAGTAATTCTCCAAAGGAAGTCACTTAGAGTTATGAAGCATCTGTGTTTTATGAAAGTATTCTTCTGAGCAACAGTAGCTATTTTGAAAATCTGTTTCTTGCATTGAAAAGCCCTGTTGCTAACATCTCAGCTTTTAACAACCTAACTGTTCCATTGCAGCAAATTAAAATTCACTTGCTGCACTGAGTAATATTTGGGGTCACAGTAACACCACTCCATTGCCATTTGTAACCAGCTCTAAAAAGAAAAAAATAGTAAATATAAATATAAATGCTTTGGAGATATAAAGAAATCAAGATTTAGAAAAACTTTCTCAGAAATTTACCTCAAAGAAGTTCTGAGTCCTGAAATAACCCGCTTTTTAATTTAGATCTAGGGGTCATTTATTAATTTTTTATTAGGGCCAGAGTAAAATAACAGAGCATCTTAAATCCCTAAGCTTTTATCTTGTTCACTTCCCTTCTACATGTAACATTAGTGGAACATCAGTGATTTTTCAGTGTACCTCCCCTGGATGTATACCAGCATAAACAAAAGATTCCATCCTGACCTTATTTTGTAATTCTTTGTTTGCGAAAAAGAATTCAGTTCATGAATAGCATTTTAATTGCTCATATTACGAGGAATAAAAATTAATTTTCTTTCTTTGAAATTAAAACTTGAAACTATTGTAAACTCATTGGATCAAGCTGATTCTGCAAAAATGATAGATGTGATCATTAATTAATCTCAAATTATATGGGATTAATTGGTAATTGTGTAATAAGATATATAGCAGCCTTCTATAGGCTGCTATATATATTATTTATAATACTACTATAATTACTATTCCTACCATTATTAATAATGATTAATACAGATGTCTATGGAGATTCTCAATCATCCAAATCTTGACTGTCCCAAAGATACTTTTTTCAAAATCTGGACTTGTTTGGTTTTGTCCTTGAATAACTGAATTGAAGAAGCTTCTTAGATGAGAAACAAAACACTTTCAAGGAAAAAAAAAATCAAGAAAGTTCAGTTGTCTTTTGAAAAAGCAATTTTGGGATGAATAAAGATAATAATAACAACTAGTATCTCCTTCCAAGTAGTCCTTGACTTAAAATCATTTGTTTAAGGACAATTCAAAGTTATGATCACAATGAAAAAAAGTAATTTATGGCCTATCTTCAAAGTTATAACCATTTCATCTCTTCTGATTGCAGAATCACAATTTGCGCATAGCTAACATTTAGAATTGAATAGTATAGAATTATTTACTGGCCAAGTGTGATTGGACACACAAGAAATTTGTCTTTGATGCATAAGCTCTCAGTGTACATAAAGAAAAAATAAAATACAGTCATCAAGAATCAGAAGTTAGAACACTTAGTGATAGTCATAGGTTTACTAATACAGAATCAAATATACTAGGAAACAAATAAAACAATATAAATTTTAAAGATACAAGCAATAAGATACAATAGTTGCAGCAAACTGTGGTCATGTGATCACAATTGGCAACTTCTTCAGCAGGCTTCCAATAAGCAAAGTTAATTGGAGAAACCAAATTTGTTTAACAATCATGTGATTTGGTTAACAACTATGCTGATTTACTGACAACTGTGGTAAAAATATGGTTGTAAAAATGGCGGCTAGTTTAATGACTACATTGTTTTGTGACTAAAATTCCAGTCCTGGTTGGCTCTGAGGTTGGCTTCCTCCTTTTAAATATTTTTTAAATTATTTTAGAAAAATAATTTCTAAAAATGTAGGTTATTTAAATGAAAATATTAATTTAAAATATAAGGGCACAAAACTTCTTTACACAAACAAGAAGAAACTAATGATTACACAGTGAACATCATATCTCCTAATGGGATCTTTACATGCTGATACTGAAAACATTATGCTGGTCTTAATTGCTTTTCTCCCTGTTATTTCCAGCCTTCTGGGTGTCAACTGGGAATAGGTGGGCTTGGACTAACCTTGGGACTCATCTTCCATCCTGAAGATAAACTTGAACTGCCCCATTTATAAATACTGATTAAACATTTGTTCTGAGATGCTCAGTTGCTGGAGCCTCCCAGAAGTAGAGTCAATTATAATCTGAAATCCTGGCAACCGTTTCAGAAAACAGTAGAGAGCATATTTTCTGACCCTTTTGAGATCAACTTCTTCACTGCTTTTTAAGATACTTATTAGAACTCATTGTTTTCTCTGTGTACATTTAAATATAAGGAAACTAAAAGTAGTCTTTTCAAAATAAAGTTGTCAGTGATTACATGCAGTGTGAATTATTCTTCTTTCTTGCAGAATAATACTCCATTTTTTAAGAGCGGAAGATCAATTAGTTCCCTGTAGCAAGTCACAATTCCTCTCATCACAGACTGGTGATAGATGAGTGCCATAAACAAAATGTAAGGTTTTTTTTAAAGACCCCAGAGGGTTTTATTGGTAGAAAAATATTTCTTTACCAAATCTTACCAAGAAATACAAAATACCTTCCCCATAATCCTTATGTATTACATCTCTTCTGACATATTTCTCCACCGCTATTTCTTATTCTCTTTATGCCTGATAATAAGGGATACCCCCAGCAATTTAAATGACAACACTTCTTTATAAAAAAAAAACTGTTTGTTTAAAAAAAGAGCTTGCATTTTAGCATTGGCTGCAAAGAGAATTAAGAACCAATCTGCTCAGCAGGACTTAATTTTAAGAAACAATGTGTAGTATTGCGTCATGGCCCATAAATCTAAGTGTGAAATTTGATTAGTAGACTGTTTGCTGATTGTAGATGTCTGTGTTTTATGAGAAAGTTATTAACCAGGCTGAAAGTTCATTTGAATAAAAAATTATAGCAGTGGGGTGGGGGGAGGAAGGAACCAGAACTGCATTGTCCTGCTGTGGTTATGAATTTGTTTTGGTGATAGGGTTTCATGAATATCACAGTAATTTTTTTGGAACTCATTGCTATGTTACTGGAAAATATTTATGATCTAGATCAAATGAGCACAAATTAAATGAACTTGACTCAAACACTACTTTTGCAGGGTAAAAATAATCCTTTCACTGCATCAAAGTTGTTTCCCCTTCATTGCTATGTTTTCCAAAAAAAATAGTTTCTGTTCCCATCACCAAAATTAAACATTAAAATTTTCTAACATTCTAAGCTTTTTCCTTTTTTGGCTGGAAAATGTCCCAGAATTAAATTTAAGCATCTCTCATGTGCTTTTCAGATTTACCTTGTAACATTCATTAAGAGGGTTTCTTGTCCTAGTTTCTTTTTCTTATTTTTCTTCATGAATATTCAGCTTCAGTGCTTAATTAAACTATAGTTTTCAATTGTAATCGTACAGGAACTAGAAAACTGAAATTTATTCTATCTGTAAAAACACTATTTTAGTATCTTAATGAAAGAATTAGACCACATTTTGGATGCTTAAAGAAAATGTGTGTTTAACCCAACCGTGCCGTTTAAGTTAATATTAAGCACAGGAGAAGAGAATGAAAGAGACAAGGAATGTTTCTTATTCATGCATGGCTATTGTTCCCTTAAATATAACTCAGATGAATAATTAATATCCCAACTCAGATCAATTGCAGGCAGCTTCAACTAATAGTATGTTACCAGAATTTGTGAGATGGGAGAATTACTTGCATTTCCATACCATGAAAAGCAATTAATTTAATAAAGAAATAGATTTACCTCCAGTTATATTTATTTATTATTTATTTATTTATTTAGTCAAACAATTATTAGATAACAGGTATAAGTATAAACATGGTTATAAATACATGAAATGGATATGAATAAGAAAAAAAAGAAACAATAGGACAGGGACAGTAGGCACGTTTTGGTGCATTTATGCATGCTCCCTACAGACCTCTTAGAAAAGGGGTGAGGTCAATAGTAGACAGTCTAATGTTGAAGATTTTGGGGTTGGGGAAGAAACCACAGAGTCAGGTGGAGTATTCCAGATATTGACTACCCTGTTGCTGAAGTCGTATTTCCTGCAATCAAGTTTGGTGCAGTTTATCTTTAGTTTGTATCTATTTAGTGCTCTTGCATTGTTTTGGTTGAAGCTGAAGTATTCATTGACAGGTAGGATATTGCAATAGATAATTTTATATACTATACCTAGATCGAACCAAAGGCGGTGTAGTTCTAGGTTGTTTAGGTCTAAAATTTCAAGTCTGGTGGCATAAGGTATTCTGCTACGAGTAGAGGAGTGGAGAATTCTTCTCATAAAATATTTCTGGACTTTCTCAATTGTATTAATATCAGATATGTAATGTGGGTTCCAGACTGTTGAGCTGTATTCAAGTATTGGTCTAGCAAATGTTTTATATGCTCTAGTTAGTAGAGTGATATTACCAGAGAAAAAACTATGCAGGATTATGTTAACAACTCTTAATGTCTTTTTGGCTATGCAGTTACAGTGGGCTCTAGCACTTAGATCATTTGAGATGAATAGTCCAAGGTCTTTGACAAAGTTTTTGTCATCAGTAATGTCTTGACTATTCAGCTTGTATTTTTATTATTATTATTATTATTATTTTTGCCAATATGTAAGATAGAACATTTATTTGTTGAGATTTGAAGTTGCCATTTGTTTGACCATTCTGATACATAGTCAAGGTCTTTTTGAAGGGTAGCAGCATTGTCAGTGGTGTTGAATAGCTTTATATCATCAGCAAAAAGAACGCAGTTGCTCTTAATATAATCACAGAGGTCATTAATATAGAGTATGAAGAGAGTTGGTTCTAGAATACTGCCTTGGGGGGCACCACTGTTGACAGGTACAGGATTTGATAGGACACTCCCAATTTTGACCATTTGTTGCCTGTTTGACAGGAATCCAGTTATGCAGGTATCCAGAGATACCATAAGACTTTAGTTTTAGGAGTAATTTGTTGTGTACCACTGAATCAAAAGCTTTACAGAAGTCTATGTAAATTGCATCAATTGCTTTGCCCTGATCAAGTTGTTTAGTCCATATGTTTTTACAGGGCAAGAGTTGCAGGTTACAGAACAGTTTCCTTCTGAAACCAAACTGTTTGTTAGAGAGTAGGTTGTTTGTCTCTAAGTGGAGGATAATGGATTGGTTAATAATTGAGTCCATGACTTTACAGGTGATGCAGCATAAAGAGATTGGTCTGTAATTTTTAACTAGGCTGGGGTCTCCCTTTTTGAAGATGCTAGTGACCATAGATTTGGCAAGCAGCTGGTCCTGAAAGATTTTTCAAGATTATGCTTAGAGGTTCAGCTATGGCAGTGGATAGCTTTTTTAAGAAGTAGGCACAAATAGATAAAGATGGTTTTAGATTGCATAGTGCTTTTTCAACATTGTCTTCTGTAAAATCGATATGTATTAGATCATTGTAGTTGTCTGTGGTTTGACTAGGAAATATTGGGCATGATCCATTGCTGTTTATAAATACTGAGCCAAAGAATGTGTTAAAGAGGTTGGCTTTAATGGTGTCATTGTTGCAGTCTTTATCATTTGGTTCTTTTAGGGGTGGGATGGACCTTGAGTCTTTTAGTTTGTTGTTTACAAAATTGTAGAAAGTGCATGTGGAATTGGTGTGTAGAAGATTTTCCTCTTCTTTAGTGTGATAATTGGTACATTCAGTCTTTATCTGGTGGCATAAATTTTTGTATCGGCTTTTGAAGTTGGCAACTTGACCAGATTTGTTTTTCCCCCAAAGGGATTTCTTTTTGGATTGGAGCTTCCTTATTGTTGTCAGTAATTTATTTTTTCTGGTTTTGGGAGTTGTTATTGGTACATATAGTTTGATGACTCTTTTGACTTCAAGTAAAAATATGTTGTTGTGGTCTTCAACAGTATTGCATCCAGTGAATAGAATTTGCCAATCAAGAGATGAGAGATTGTTGTCTATAAGATCATCGTTGCCTTTTTTGAAGTAATAATTCGGGATCCTGTCATTAGGGTGATTTTTGTGAGGACATATGTTGAGACAAAAGTCAATCATGCTGTGGTCACTGTTGGAAAAGGGTTCATTAATTTGTATTCCATAAATTGAATTCAAACTGTTACAGAAGATGAGATTGAGGCAGTTGTTAAGTCTAGTATTGTTGGTTACTAGTTGTTCCAGTCCTAGTGTGGTAATGGCATTGTACAGGGTTGTATGAATGGGTTCAGATGTACATTCATTTAGTGTCCAATTTATAAGAGGTAAGTTGAGGTCACCAAGAAAAATGAGAGGGTGTGGGCAGGAGGCAGCCCATGTCAGTAGTGAATTTAGCTTGTTTGCATGAATTATATCATAGTCAGGGGCACGATAGCAAAGTAAGAAGCGGATTGAGATGTTTAAGGACACTTCACAGATGATGGTCTCAGGAAGAGCAAGCTATTGTATAATTTGGATCTTTTTTAGATTTAGAAACTTGTTATAGAATATAGCAACTCCACCATCTCTACGGATTTTGCGATCTGACCGAAAAACTTGATATTCTCTTGTAGTAGTAATGGAGTCTGGGAAAGATGCATTTAACCATGTCTCACACACAAATATAATATCAAATGTGGTTGAGCTTAGAAGGATGAGGAATTGATGCATTTTATTTGTGAGGCTTCTTTCATTAAGTAATTTGCATTTAAGATATGAAGTAGTGGGTCTGGAGGAAGTGAGGGACGTGCATCCCTAACATTGGATGTTTGGGTGATGGATATTGGGATGTGGGTTGAGGCTTTTACTTTTGATACAGTCAGCACAGTAATCAATGTATAGATTTGTACTACCTAATTCATGTAATCTTTTGAGCTCAGAACATAGCTCCTGGGATCGTACATGTTACTGTAAGGTTAGATCAGGGCAAGAACGAAGGTTCTTATGGTTGTTCTTCTTTGCAAGTGAATTTATTGAGAAAATGAATTTGCATTTGCTTGTTTTATTTTTGCAAACAACCCTGCAGAGGGGTGGGATCATCAAGCTGTCTTTGTTTTTAAGCTCAGGACCAACACGGGAAATATCAAGTATTTCTTCAGGGGAGATGGTTGATGCTTGATTTTCTCTGATGATGTTTTGAACATTAGAGATGTCGTCATTGTCATTGACCTCTAGACTAAATAAGATGGCGTTTGGTCGCTTCCGTTCACACTCAACAGCTTCTTTGATGAGGATGGGGATATCAATATTTGTAGGATTTGTTGTTTTTTGTGGATTGTGAATATATATTAGGAAGCCATTGTTAAATTGCTCATTTCATAAGGAATAAAGAATTCTACAAATATTTCAGATGATGGACAAAGAGATGTACACTTTCTGGTTGACTTGTTATAATTTTCTTTCTAAAAAAACATGTGATACAGACTTTTGCTTCTTGGCTTCACATTAATTTAAATGATTTCATGTTTAGGATTTGCTTTTAATTAAAAAAAGGTTTAAACTTTTATAAATGCTATAAAAATACATCTTCCTGAGGAAATTATAAAATTATCATTTCACTGTTGCCTCACCATAAATCTGCACTGTTGCTTTGATATCTCTGTGTTGGCGCTTGATTATTTCCTGTGTACAGCAGAAAAGATTAAAAGATGTTAGCTCTCAGGTCATCAAGTTTCCAAAACTTTGATTTTTGCCTCATTCCTTTCTGAACAGGAATAAAGTCACATCAGAGCTGATTTTCAAGGCTGCATTTATAAACATAAAACTAAAAAATCCTATAACCAGAGGATTTAAAGGTGCTCCGGAATTCACTTCTGTAGAATTTTGAATCTCTTGGTTTTCTCTCCAGAGGCTAATTTCAGGAGAACATCATGATAGCTTGAAAAGAATTATTTGATAAGGAAAAAATGGCAGACCAGAAACATTATTTTTTTTAAATGCACAAAGTCTTTGTAAACTATCACTCCTAAAATAATAAAAATCACATCCATAACATAAAGCAGTAGTTATTTCCTGACCTCTCCTACTTAGCAATATCCATCATTCCACAAAATCATTTTAAAAGCTTTTTAAAACCATATAGCAATATTGCAAATGGCTTGAGCTTGATTTCCTTTTGTTGAAATAATGATGCTGAAAGTTCTTGTTATTCTATCTTTATTGAATACACCAAGCCTTTCTCATCTAATAGACTGCATGCAGAAGAAGAACATTGGGGTTATTATCTGAGAAAATTGGCCTATCCACTTGAAAACAAAGTGTCAAGGTTCCTAGTAATGAACCCAAACCAATCAGCACTCCAAAACTTTCAGCTTTCTCAAAGGACTGTTTTATTGAATACATCATTTCAGCACAAATGGAAATAAAGCAACTCTAAATATTTCCTGTGGTTTCAGTAGAATTAAAGAAAAGATAATTCCCTCCCTCATGGTCACAGGTCACACTGTGGAACTCACATTTGACTTCTTTGATCCTCACCCTATAGTATGGCTCTCTCAGATCCAACTTCATAAAAATCTTCCCTTTGGCCAGATGGCCTTACATGTCCTTCATCAGAGGGAGGGTGGATTTTACCCCCCTAAAATCCACCCACAGCCTCATCAACCTATATTTCTTCTCCATGAACAATACTGGGGCTGTCACCTGGGATTTGGCCAACTGGATAAAACCCTGTGCCACATTTTTGTCAAGATAGTCTCAGCTCCTTCATCTGTTTTGGGGTCATAGAGTACAAGTTTTGTTTGGGGGTGGCTGCATCAGAACTGAACTATTTTGAAGTTGACACAGAGTGAAGAATACATAAAGAAAAATTATGGTATTTGTTAGGGATACACACCCTAGCAGAACGTGCAACGGCAGTCTAGCAGGCAGGCAAATGATGTGAGATAAACGTTGTTGTAGTTTACACTCAGTAAGGCAGATACACTGTGCCAGTTAAATAGTTTTTTATTCCAGCAAGAGTTATAGCATAGTCAAAACAGTCCATATGTCATAAACTAGTTCAGTCCATCCAGGGGTTAATCAGTTGCAAAGTCCATTGCTGAAAATAGAGGTCAGTAAACTTACAAATTGTCAGGCTGCGCTCCTTCTAGATCCCAAGAAAGAAATACTCAGACTCCATGGTGTAGAGCAAAGTTATCCTTTTACTGGGAAATAAAGTGGTAGCTACAAAGCAATTCCGAAACTGAGAAATTGGCGGGTAGAATGCACATACAAAGAAATAGGTTTGCTCCCACCCTCCAAAGTTCAAATGATTCTTCCAATTAAAACTTTTGAAACAGCTCATGTGGTCATCTCCAGATGGTGATGAGGCGTCTTGTCAAATGACCTTGACATATTTTGATAAAAGTTCGCAGTTGCGCAAAAGAGGAAAAAGATAGCCAAGAAACTGAAAGTTAAAGACGAGAATCCCCCCTCCCCTTGCTAGCCCAGCAAGGAATGCAAACACCTCCAGCTTTCTTCCCATATAAAATCCCCCCTCCCACCGTTGCCATGACAGCCGAGAGAAATAATGAAACAATAGCAGAAAGGTAGGAGGGGAAGGTATCTTGAGGCTGACATTCGGACCCCCTAGAAAAAGGACATAAGTCCCTGAAAGAAAAACAAAATAATTACATGTTAACATTAATGTACATCTCTATGGTTTATCAGGATATTTGGCATAAAATTTCTTTAACAGTTCAGGAGCCCTAAGGTCCTTTTCATTTACCCACTCAGAATGGGACGGAGGAAAATGTTTCCAAGCTACAAGGTATTGGGCACGACCCCTCCATTTTCTAGAGTCCAGAATTTCTTTAATTTCAAAATGCTGTTCCCCCTCAATTAATATTGACACGGGGGGATCAGATTGGATCGGTCTCAAGGCACAGGTACGTTCTGGTTTCAACAAACTAACATGGAAAACAGGATGAATACGACGAAGAGTCTTTGGTAAAGTCAGTTGAACAGTTACAGGATTTATAATCCTCTCAATGGGGAAAGGTCCTACATACTTAGGACCCAACTTCTTTGATTTTTGGGTAGTTTGTAAATACTTGGTCGAAAGGAATACTTTATCGCCCACTTGATATGACATCTGTGGAGCTCGCTTTCTGTCAGCAAATTTCTTATGAGATTGGTGCGCCTCATCCAAAGCTTTGCGGACGACTGGCCAATTAAGTTGAAGCTGAGATATCCAATCACTCAATGACTGGACAGTTGGGTTTTCACCAGGCAGTTCAGGTATGGGTACAAAATCTTGCCCCGTTGCTATTTTGAAAGGAGTGAACCCCGTACTACTATGAACAGAGTTATTATACGCCACCTCCGCAAAAGGTAACAGATCCACCCAGTTGTCTTGTTGAAAATTTATGTAGCATCGGAGATATTGCTGTAGTACCCCGTTAGTCCTCTCGCAGGCTCCATTAGTTTGGGGGTGGTGGGTGGAGCGTAAGCTTTGGGTGGAGCCTATTAACTTCAGAAATTCCCTCCAGAAATTCGAGGTAAATTGGACTCCTCAATCAGAAACTACACGTTCAGGTACACCATGCAATCTGTAAACATGAAGAATGAAAAGTCTGGCTAAGGATTTCGCTGAAGGGATCTTTGAGCAAGGGATGAAATGAGTTTGTTTGGAAAACAAGTCAGTCACCACCCAAATGACCGTATGTCTACTGCTTTCAGGTAGATCTACTATAAAATCCATGGAAATTTCCTTCCAAGGGGCAGTTGGTCTGGCCACATTCTGTAACAGTCCTGGTGGCTTACCCGGCGGTCTTTTTGCTGAGGCGCAAATCGGACAACTCGCCACATAAGTCTCAATGTCCTTTTTCAAGGAAGGCCACCAAAACTGTCGTTTCACCAAATGTAAGGTCTTCACAAAACCAAAATGACCAGCCACTTTGGAATCATGGGTTTGTTGCAATACATGGCTTCTCAGGGTTTTTGGTACATACAATTTCGCCCCCATCCAGGCTAGGCCATCTCGAATGGTGCAGTTATTCGCATTTGCCAGAAACCACTCATCTGTCTTCAAAGCCTCCTTAAACTGTTCCATCAGATCAGTGGGTAGATCCCTCTCCTGGTTTCTTTTCTGTGCGCGGGTAACTACAGGGGCAGCCAGTTGTGTAGTGGACACAATTGGCCTTATCACTTCTTTTCGGATACTGTTGTATTGAGGCATTCTAGACAAAGCATCTGCCATAAAAATTTTTCCCCCTGGGATATATTTCAAGGAGAAGTTGAATCGCTTGAAGAACTGAGCCCACCTAACTTGTTTAGGGGATAGTTTCCGAGGGTTTTTTAAAGCTTCTAAATTTTTATGGTCAGTCCACACTTCAAATGGGTGTTTCGCTCCTTCCAGAAAATGCCTCCAAGCTAATAAAGCCCAACGGACTGCAAATGCTTCCTTCTCCCAAACGGCCCATCTCCTTTCAGTCTCAGTGAATTTACGAGAAGTGTAAGCGCATGGTTGTAGTGTCCCCTTCTCATTCAATTGGAGTAAGACCGCCCCCACTGCTACGTCGCTTGCATCAGCTTGGATCACGAAAGGGGCGTCCATGTCGGGGTGTTTCAGTATTGGTTTTGCAGCAAAAAGTCTCTTAAGTTTTTCAAATGCAGCTTGGCACTCCATAGTCCAATTCAATGGTTGACTGGGCTTTGGTTTCAATTCCCCCTTTGTTTTTAGGAGGTTGGTGATGGGCATAGCTATTTTTGCAAAAGACGGGATGAATTGGCAGTAAAAATTGGCAAATCCCAGAAAACTTTGAAGCTGTTTACAAGTTTTCGGTGGGGCCCAGTCCAAAACGGCTCGCACCTTTTCTGGGTCCATTTCAATGCCTTCAGGGGAGATACGATATCCCAAGTAGTCGATTTTTTCTTGATGGAACTCACATTTGGATAGTTTGGCATACAGTTTGGCGGCCCTCAGCTTGTGCAACACAGAGCGTACCAACTTCACATGGTCGTTTCTTGTCTCCATGTAGATAAGAATATAATCAAGGTATACCAGAACCCCTTTGTATAAATGTTCGTGAAGCACTTGATTGATCAGTTGCATGAAAACAGCAGGCGCCCCCTGTAAGCCGAAAGGGAGAACATTGAACTGGAAACAACCCATTGAGCAGTTGAACGCAGTCTTCCACTCGTCTCCCTCCTTTATCCGGATTCGGTAGTATGCCTCCCTCAAGTCCAGCTTTGTGAAAATCTTCCCCTTTGCCAGGTGGGCTAACATGTCCTTCATCAGAGGGAGGGGGTACATGTTCTCTACAGATACTGCGTTCAGGTTTCTATAGTCAACTACCAGACGTTTGGAGCCATCTTTCTTCTCGCGGAACATCACAGGGGCCGCCACTCGAGGTCTGGCAGGCGTGATGAAACCCCGTTTCAAGTTCTTGTCGATAAACGCCCTCAATTCCTCCAACTCCCCGGTGTCATCGGATACATCTTTGGTTTCGGGAGCATCACCCCCGGCAGGAATTCAATGCTACAATCAGTCGACCGATGTGGGGGGAGCTCGTCGGATGCCTCTTCACTAAACACCTCTCTTAAGTCCCAATACTCCTTCGGGATTTTCTCCTCTCCTTCCACGTGTTCAGCACCCGTAGAAGCTATCTCGGCAGGTACCTGGGACTTCGGATGGGATTTCTCCTCCCTTTCTGGATAGGGTTGCTCCTCCCCTTCTGGTGGCCGATCGGTGTGGATGCGTATCCACCCCTCCCTCCAGTTTACATGGGGATTCCACTTCCGAAGCCATGGTAGTCCCAATATTAGAGGCTGTTCCATCCCAGGGGCCACAATAAAACACAGGGTCTCATGATGGTTTCCCATGGTCATCTCTAGGGGTTCGGTTACAAAACATGCGGGGCAACCTCCCGCCACCGACCCATCCAGTTGGCAAAAGGATATGGGCGTTTTTAAAGTTCTCAGTCCAATGCCCATCCCCTTAACCACTTTCATGTTAATTACACACCTCGTGCATCCCGAGTCCAGTAAGGCCATCATCACTCCCTCAGTCCCCGAGGTGGGCCGCCTTAACTTTATTGGGATGGTCATGGGCCCTTGATTAAGACTTACCGGGACGTCATCTTCCGAATCTGTCTCGTTCTCGTCGAGTGGGGTTGGAGGTCCCAGCTCCTCTCCCGCCGAAAGGGCGACCTCTACAACCTCTCCTGTCTTCAGCCCGGTCTCGCGGGGTTTGGTTGAGGGGTTTTTTGGCTTTCTTCCGGGGTCCCGCGCTTTCGGTGGGTTCACCTTTACTCGACAATCCACCATCCGGTGGCCCTCCTTTCCACAATGGAAACATGCCGTAGTCTTGGCTCCTGCCGCCATCCCTCTCGGTTGGGGCCCTGAGGTCTCTCAGAGACAGGGGGGAGCGGTTTTCTCCAGGCGGGACCTCCTCTGCGTCTGTTTCTGGCTAGATCAATGTCCACCTCTTCTGCCAGCAAGTACCATGACTGTAACTCACGTGGATCCCTTCTGGAGATGCACGTGTGGTATACATCTTCATTTAAGCCATCTTTGTAGGCCTCCACCAGGGCCCCCTGGGACCAACCTTGGATGTGGTATGCCAGCTGCCTGAATTCTTGGGTATAGTCTGCCACCGATCTCCCCCCTTGGACTAGGGTCTTCATTCTGATTCTGGCCTTTCTCTCTGCCAGAGGGTCCTCAAACCTTCTCCTCAGTGCAGTCATGAAAGCATCGAGGGTTTGCAGTTGGGGGGAGTTATCATTGTACAAAGTCACCACCCAATCTGCTGCCATCCCTTCCAGGGTTCTGGTAACGCATCTCACTTTGGCTGCTTCAGAGGTGAACTCCCGCTCAAATTCTGCCATATAACTCCCAACTTGTACCAGGAAAAATCCCAAATCTCTGGGATTTCCTCCAAACTTTACATCTAGGGGGGGCAGGTGGCGTCTTCCAGGAGCCACTCCTATTGCTGGGGCTCCCCGGGCGGCAGCAGGCAGCTGCGCTGGCGGAAGCTGGGCAAGGGGGGTAGAGGTAGCTTGGCTCCCCCGGGCTGATCTCGCTCCCTCTTCCCCCTCATACCTTTGAGTTGTGCCGGGCTCCTCAGGAACATCCATAGAGAATTTCTCGGCTTGATCCAGCTTGCCTTCCATCTCCTCCCCCTCCTGCCATAGCCGTCCCCTCGCCCCTTTTTGTCTTACAGTAATCCTGGGAGGAGGGGGGTCTTCAGGGTCTCTCCAACCAATCCCCAATGACCATCTGGGCATCTTGGCTGGGGTTTCTTCCAGAGTCAATTCGGCCAGCAGGTCAGCCACCGATGCCTCCGGTAGCGGCATCGGCTGCCCCCCTGCAGCTCCCTGATCCTCTTCATCGCCGGTTGGAGACAACATGGGATGAAACCCCCTCGGAAGAAAAGTTGCTGTTTTCTCCGGGTGGGTTGATGTGGGAGTTTCGGAATAATGTCAGGCTGCGCTCCTTCTAGATCCCAAGAAAGAAATACTCAGACTCCATGGTGTAGAGCAAAGTTATCCTTTTACTGGGAAATAAAGTGGTAGCTACAAAGCAATTCCGAAACTGAGAAATTGGCGGGTAGAATGCACATACAAAGAAATAGATTTGCTCCCACCCCCCAAAGTTCAAATGATTCTTCCAATTAAAACTTTTGAAACAGCTCATGTGGTCATCTCCAGATGGTGATGAGGCGTCTTGTCAAATGACCTTGACATATTTTGATAAAAGTTCGCAGTTGCGCAAAAGAGGAAAAAGATAGCCAAGAAACGGAAAGTTAAAGACGAGAATCCCCCCTCCCCTTGCTAGCCCAGCAAGGAATGCAAACACCTCCAGCTTTCTTCCCATATAAAATCCCCCCTCCCACCGTTGCCATGACAGCCGAGAGAAATAATGAAACAATAGCAGAAAGGTAGGAGGGGAAGGTATCTTGAGGCTGACACAAATAATCAGTCCAGCAATATATCTCTTTTGCAGTCAGAGATATGAAGAAAATCAAACCCCTTTTCTTCGTTTCAGCAACAGCAGGGAAAACACACAGTAATCACCATCAATCCAACATTGTCAGCTATTACAGTAAAAGCCAGTAAACAGTGAGCTCTCTTGCTCCCTCTTATGGTGATTTTACAACCACACCCAAAATACATGTTTTAACAGTTAAAGTGATATACACACTTAAACTCACTAACATAGTTTATATATTATTTTTACCCAAACTAAGTTAGGTAACCAATGTTATCCCTAACAGTATTATTACTGCAGGTCACCTACTCAGACAGGAACACATGGACAATGCCTTCTAAGTGAATGAACCAAGTTTTCAAGAGGGCTGGCTATATAATAGGAGTTTTCAAACTATATTGATGTAGGTAAGAAAACCCAATACAACTAGGACTGAGCATTCCAATACATTTCTGGTATATCTACTGATATTTAACTTTTCAGAAGATTAAAAATTCTGAGCTAATCATCTAACCTGGACCTAATCATGATCAATGTAGAACAGTGGTCCCCAATATTTCTGACTCCACAGACCAGCAGCAGCAGCAGTGGTGATAGCAATGGTAATGGGGGGGAAGATTACATGTGTAAACTGCTGTGAAAATGGAGTTTCATGCTCTCGCCTGCTGCTTGCATGGCCCAGTTCCCAACAAGGTGGAAACCAGGACCGATCCATGGACCTAGGGTTGGGGACCCCTAATATATAAGTAGTGGTCAATAGACTGAAGATGTCAGGGATATTCTTAGGTGTTGACCATATTATGTTGAAATTCAAAATAGGAACTGGCTAGAAGCTGACAGAAATTAGTCATATCCTTTGGACTTCAGGTGACATCTTGGTCAATACACAATGGCATAAAATCCTACAGGATATATCAAAATCAGATTGTAAATACTAAAAAAATGAAATTCTGAAAAAAAAAGTTGGTATTAAGAGGTGGTATTCAGCAGGTTCTGGCCGGTTCTGGAGAACCAGTAGCAGAAATTTTGATTAGTTCAAAGAACTGGCTAATACCATCTCTGACTGGGCCTGCCCCCATCTATTCTCTGCCTCCCAACTCCCAGCTGATCAGTTGGGTCTTCTTTCGTTGTCCTGCACAGAAGAACGGAGCTGGAAATCAGGCTAGTGGGGTGGGGTAGGGAGGGAATGGGATTTTGCAGTAACCTTTCCCCAGGAGTGGGGAGGGAATGGAGATTTTGCAGGATCCTTCCCCTGCCACGCCCACCAAGCCATCCCCACCAAGCCATCTTATGTCCACCAAGCCATACCCACAGAATCAGTAGTAAAAAAATTTGAATACCACCGCTGATACAAATGGTTACAACTAAAAGAAAAATTAAGACCTAAATAAATTAATAGCAAGAAGTAAAAAGGAGTTGCATAAGAGATAGGATGTTGATGTAATGTACCATGATATCATTTTTGTATATGACACTTTCCTACTATCCTATAGAGAAGATGTATACATGGGCGTGGGGGTGAGGGAGTTAGATTGAGTTGAAAATTGATTTAATACTTACAGGCTGAAAGAATGACATGGTAAAAGATACCTGATATGCAAAAAAAATCTGCTGATGTCTTAAGAATTAAAGGGATATATAAACAAGCAAGTGGCCTGAATAATTTTCCTATAATGGATTTACAAGAGAGACTTGTTAAAAATTTTATCAGGCAGGACAAGGAACAAATAAAAGAAACCAAGTTCTACAATATTATTTAGACTAAAGATCAAGATTGTTAGAAGGAATATAAAGTTGATTTAGTTGATTAACGTTAAAATATATATATGGAATATATGGACTTTTGCTGACATCAGGATTAAAATGACAAAATTTTAAGAATTTGTTTATGAACAAAAGATGGAATAAGGGAAAAAGAAGATAATAAGCCAAATTGTTTATATTTGTTCTGGTGAAGACAAGTCATCTTGTGTTTCTTTTTTTATTAACTATATTCTTATATTTTTTGTTGTCTATCTTTCTTTCTTTTCTGCAACTTCTGCTTTTACTTATATTCATTTCCCTCTCCCTTTGCATTAGATTTTGTTGTTGTAATTATAAGCTTTAATAAAATTACTTGAGAAAAATTAAAGGTCTTCAGTTGTACATGAAATTGTAATCTCATGTTCAGGCTAGTATTATTTAACAATATTTACCACCAGTTCAATAATGTAAGGATGATGTTATTTGTGATGATGATAAGAATGGTGATATCCATTCAGTCGAATATGACTCTTGGCAATTCCATGGGACAGGTCTCTCTCCACATCTGTTCAAATCTGTCATGCTTTTCCTGAAGTCATAAATTCAGCCTGTTACAAGTAGACAGCATCCAGAGGACTAGTAAGAGAGGCTGTAAATCCACATTCAAACCAAGTCAATGGCAAAGCTCATTGAAATAGGAAAATTAATGTGTTTGATCAGAAAAAAGAAAACATCTAAATTTATTCATACTTTAGAAAGAGAAATCGATTTATAATTGTAGTTGCAACTTCTATAAAGAAGTTTGGAAGCCACTTTTTATATCTTTTTTTTTTCTTTTCTATTTTTCTGCTATTGTTTTCTTTTTCTTTCCTTTTTTGCTTATTTTAATTGTGTGTGTGTGTGTATGTGTGTGTGTGTTTTAGGGACAGCTTTACTACATATGCTGCAAACCATACCTTCTGAGCATTTCCTAATATTGGAATGATTTATAACTTACAAAGCCAAGATATTTTCAAAGGTATATGGTAAGCTTCAATTTCAATACCTTTCAGAACATTCCACTGACTGCATCTCCACCCCAAAATGTAAAAGTCAGTTTATGGCACATGCAATACATATCAAATGGAATTTAAATCAGTCTTATGAACATCTTTCAAAGATAAACTATAATTTAGAATTAGATATGATGAAAAAATATTAAAAGATCTACAGGCCAGTTCTTCAAATCTTAGATCAACACTACTACATAAGCAGTATTTATGTGTGTATGGTATACAGTTCTCAAAGAACTTTTAACATCTCTATCACATATATATATTTGAATGCATAAGATGGTTGCCATTCTCCCAAGTAAAGTAAAGTAGTGCTTCTCCTTTTTCTCTACAAATGATTTTTTTCCCTTGGATAACTGTATTTTTGGGCACTTTCTCCATGACTTGCTGAAGATATTTTCACAAAAAAGTGACACATATTAAACTGTATCCTGTGGATCTGTCACTATGTAAATGCTATATTTCTTTAGATTGAATGGCAGAAATATGATTGTATCAGTAGGATCCTAGAATTTCTTGCCATTATAACTGCCTGGAGAATTCTATCCTACAATGCACATGCCTTTTTTCATTCTTACATCTTTGGCTAGATTTTTAAGTGCCTTCCAAATGTCCAGTTTCCTATCCCTTTAATTTAAAATTCTTGACCCTATCTGGTTGATTCATAGCAGCCACCAAATTATATAAGTAATATCAGTGGCTTTTCCTGATATTCCTCAGAGATTTTTATGATTTTGTAGTATCAGCTTCATGACATAGAGTCCTAGAACAGAACAACCTTTTTCTGAGTGTAGATCACAGACATTAGAAGATTATGACACCAATCACCAGAGATCACATTTGTTCTGTCCCTAATTAGCATTCTTGAGATCCCCGCGCTTTGATTGGCCAAAGCGCGGGGCACTCTGATTGGTCAGGCGAGCCGCGCCGATTGGCTCGCTAAGAATCTCCCGCGATTGGTCCATTCGAATCGTGGGAGATTCAAAGCGGTGCCATTGGCCGCGGCCGCCGCGGCTGAAAGAATAAAAGCCGCGAACCTTTTGCGAAGAGCCAGTTCGGTTCCTACTTTAATAAAAGAGCATGATTTGAAGTCACTGACTCCTGGCATCATTTCGCGGACACAACAACATTCTTCACACTTCTTGCCAGTTTAATGCAGCACAAAATGCAAAGTAGCATGATGGTGTCATAGTTTATATAAAACCAGAATGTTCTTTTTTATTTTTGCAACATACCATACTTATTTTCAAAGAGATCTGGATATACAAGGCTCCTGTGCAAAGTTTAGATTCTCATTCCATAGATAGAATTACATAAGAAAGAGGAAAGCAAATAGGCAGAATGAGAAAAACCTTGCAAGATAGGGGATAGTTTATAAACGAGACTAGATGGGAAAGATGAGCAGTGATTGTTATCTCAGTGCAGTTGTGCTAGTGGACAATGAGTAAAAGAAACTTATAGACTGCTAATATGTTGCAAGCTGCAGCATTTTAAGAGAAGTTGCTTGAAGGCAAAAAAATACCTTTTTTATTTTCTTTGGCTTCAATAAGTAAGAGTGGCTGACTTCAAAATGAAACTCAGATTTCAAAAATTATGCCAATTAACCATGATTGTCAAGTCTGGGCGGTGGGTCCCAAGAAGAGACAAGACTCGTAGTAGTGAACAACAGCTCTTTATTAAGCAACCAGATACTGAGACAAAAACCCTAGCCACAGCAGCTCTTTTTATAGAGCTGGCTGTGGCTAGGTAGCCTATGACAGGCGTTTAAGCTTGCCACACTTGGTTTTACCCAATCACGGCAACCCTTATGCGAACCAATCAGGATTGCTTTATTTGTCCAATCACAGCCTACAAGCCTGCTAGTATGGAACATCCCTCCCCTCTTGGTTCCGTCCAAGAGGTAACGTAGTCTCGCAAGTAGGCGGGTCTTCGTTCCTGCCTACTAGACTTGCGCAGTTCACAATGTCTCTGTTCGCCATCGGGTTCGGACGGGCTCCGCGTCGCTCTCAAGCTACTCGATGGAACTGCCTGGAAGGGTGAGCCGGTCCTGTAGCTGCAACTCCCACCTGGTGATTCTGGGTCAGTTGAGTTGTTTGCTCTGTTGCTCCTGCCTGGGTTCTCTGGGCTGGTAGAGCTTGTCCGGCTGCTACTTCCAGGCGAAGTGCCCGTCTGCCACAAATCCCTTCTGGCTGGTAAATATTGTTGGTTTTTGTTTAATATGTGTGTGGGGTGTTCTGCTTGCGCAGGTGTCAGTTCTTCTTCTGAACTTGAGGTTCCCCCCCCCCCCCGATTCCTTGATAAGAGTCTATGAGGGGGAAAGTGGCCAGCCTGGATCTTAGCTGGTCAATATGACATTTCCACAATCTCCCATCAGTGGTCTCGAGCCAGTAGGAGTGGGGGCCTGTGATTTGGGTGATTTTTGCAGGGAGCCAAAGTGGGTCCCCCGTAAAGTTTTTTGCAAAAACAGTGTCTTCTTGAAGGCGCGGTGCCTGCTGCTGGAACCAAGCAGTTTTTCTGGGGTATAAGCAGGGTGCAGATGGTCCAGAAGTGACCTGAGTCTTCTGCCCATTAGCAGTTCTGCTGGGCTCTTGTTGATAGTGGTGTTTGGTGTGATGTGTTGTAGGAGAAGCATCTTGGAAACTTTTTCGTGGATGTTGCCATGTTCCATTTTTTGAAGAATTTTTTTTGTAAATTGAACCATGCATTCAGCTCTACCATTCGCTGCCAGGTGAGCTGGCGATGTCAATGCGTGTCGGATACCGTGATCTGCCAAATATTGTTCAAAGGCCAAGGTGGTAAATTGTGAGCCATTGTCAGATACTATCACATCTGGCAGACTATGCGCGGCGAAAAGTTTATTTAATTTCTTGATGACAGCTTCCGTGGTGGTTGTCTTCATTTTGCTCACTTTGAGCCAATTCAAATAAGCGTCAACAGTGATTAAGAAGGTATACCCCTTGGTTGGCCCTGTGAAGTCAATATGGATGTGCGACCAAGGGCCCCTGGGTGTCTCCCATTCTAATGGTGGTGCTTTTGGGGGAGCCGAGCGAGTCTCTTGGCATCTGTTACAAGCGGTGACTCCGGTTTCAATTTGCTTGTCCATGCCTGGCCACCAAGCACAGCTCCTGGCCAGGGCTTTCATACGTACAATGCCCGGGTGCCCATCATGCAGCAAGTCTGAAACTTTTTTCTGTAGTTTCTATGGTACTACTAGCCGATCACCCCACAACACACAACCCCTTTGTGAAAAGAGTTCAGTTTGTCGGTTTTTAAACAGTTTAAAAAGTTCGTTTGGCTCATTTTCTGGCCATCCCCTCTCCACCCAGCTGAGAACTCGCGCCAAGCATTTGTCCTTTCTACTTTCATGGGCGATGTCTTGCGTGGTTACTGGCGGCATGAGTATCATTTCAATTTGCAAAATTGGTAATGTGGGTGCTGGGTCATCTTGCAAGTCTGGCAAGGGGGAGCGGCTTAACGCATCAGCATGTGAGATAGTCTTGCCTGGGCAATGTATCAATTGGTAATTATAAGCAGCAAGAAATTCAGACCATCTTTGTCATTCTAGGTGACAGGATGTGTGGAGTGGGTTTGTTACCCACCAAGATGCCAAGTAGGGGCTTATGGTCTGTAATAATGGAAAATGTCCTACCATAAATGTATTCGTGGAATCTCTTTACTGCGGAAACGATGGCGAGGGCTTCTTTGTCCAGCTGGCTGTAGTTCCTCTCTGACTTGGACAAGGTTCTGGAAAAGAATGCAATGGGAGCTTCTGTTCCATTTGGCAAAATGTACGCCAACCCCGAAGGGTGATGCGTCGCGACAGTCAGTGACAGTCAGTGGTAGTGTTTCATTATATTGAATGAGGACTGCATCTGAAGTCAAAAGGTTTTTTATTTGCTGAAATGCATACTCTTCTCGCCATCCCCATATCCAGGAAGCCTTTTTATCAAGGAGTCTATGCAGGGGTTCCACGACGGTCGCTTTCTGGGGTAGGAAAATGTTATAGAAATTAATGAGTCCAAGGAAAGCTTGGAGGTCCGTTTTGTTTTTTGGTCTGGGGGTGTCTTTGATGGCTTTTAATTTTTTGTCAGTAGGGTGAATTCCTTGTTTGTCAAGGAAGTATCCAAGAAATTCAACCTTTTCAGTACATAATTGGCACTTCTCCTTTTTTACCTTGAGGCCAGCGTCTTTGAATTTCTGTAGGACCGCCCTCAGTCAGTTTTCCAATTGTTTTTTGGTAGGGGCTGCTACTAAAACATCATCGAAATAGGGCATGATTCCTTTAATTCCCTGCAGCAATCTCTCCATTAGGCTTTGAAAAAACCCCGGGGTGACACTGACCCCAAATTGGAGCTGGTTACATTTGAATGCCCCTCTATGTGTCATGATTGTTTGGGCTTCGACAGTTTCAGCATCGACTGGTAGTTGTTGATAGGCTTGTGCCAGGTTGAGCTTTGCAAAAATTCTGTCACCTCCCAGTGAGTGTAGGAGGTGCTGGACTACTGGCACAGGGTAGGCACTTTGCTGCAGGACATGGTTGAGGGTGGCCCTGTCTCCCAGTCTTCATCTTCTGTGTGGTTGATGCCTGCCATTTCGATTCCCAGCGGTGCGAACCATTGTAACCCAAGTAGGCTGGGTTGGTCTTTATCCACGATTGTGAATAGTAGGATGGTGGTGTGGTCTTTGAAGGAGACTTTAAAATGTCCAGTGCCAGCGATCAGAATGCGGTTACCTTGATAGTCTCTCAATATTAGTTTCTGGTTGCTTAGCTCTTGGCAGCATATGCTGGGAATTAGTCGTTTTATGGTCTTCTAGGAGACCATAGAGAAGGGAAGAGCCGGAGTCGACTTCCATGGTGCAAGGTTGATTCTCAATGGTGACCTCCACATGTATCTTTCATGTGTCTACCGATGAAGCGTGGCCGATGATGACTGTTTGGTGCGTTTCTTCTCTTCTTGGTGCATCGAAGAACCTCTTGGGTTGGCTGTCTCGATTCCATCGGTTGTCATTTGGGCGGTTCCGGTTTATGGTAGGGGTGCCATCTAATCTTCTTGGGCTGTTTCCCCAGCGTTGGGGGCTGGAATTTTGTTTATTGCGGCATACTTTGGCAATATGCCCTCGTTTTTCGCAAAAACGGCAAATAGCGTCCACGAACTTGCATTCGGAACGTGGGTGATTTCCTCCGCAGCTGGCACATTGGTATCCCGACTTACGACTGCACTGGTCTCGCCGCTCACATTCCAATTGAAGCTTGTGGATTTCTTCCTCTTCACTGTCAGAAGGGGATTCGATGTTGCTATGGTGGGTGGATGCTGTGTGTTTTCTGATGTAGTCATTGTCTCACTGGTGGATTGAACACCACATTCATGCCACTGACTTACGGGTGGCTTCGGCTATGACATCGGCGAGGGAGATGTCTCCTTTTGCCATCAACCTGCTTTGGAGTGTTGGGTCTTTCAGGCCGAGGATGATTCAATCGTGCACGGCCTCGTCTAGATTGGCGAATCTGCACAAGCCTCCTAGGTCCCTCAGGTCGACTACGAACTCACCGATGCTCTCACCCTTGCACTGGTTATGCTGGTAAAAGTCATGCCTTCTGATAAGGATCGGTACAGCCGGAGCATAGTGGTTCCGGATGATGGGAGGTAGGTTGTCCCAATCCTTGGTCTTGACATCAGCAGGCTTCACGAGCGCCTTGGCCATTTAAAAACGGCGGGTCTGCAGTGTGTCAGAAAGACCGCTCGCTTCTTGCTACCGGTGGCGTCTTTCAGGTTGTTTGATTCCAAGAACATTTAGAAACAATCAATGTAGGACTCCCGGTCCTCGCTGGCCAGATTGAACGGTGTGGGTGGCACGGTGCTGCTGGCCATCTTGTTGGTCATCTTCGCGCTGTCTGCCACGTGCTGTCAGCTTTGTTTTCTCAGTATTCCACCTTCGTTGCCAGTGTCAAATCTGGGTGGTGGGTCCCAAGGAGAGACAAGACTCGTAATAGTGAACAACAGCTCCTTATTAAGCAACCAGATACAGAGACAAAAATCCTAGCCGTGGCAGCTCTTTTTATAGGCAGCCTATGACAGGTGTTTAAACTTGCCGCGCTTGGTTTTACCCAATCATGGCAACCCTTATGCGAACCAATCAGGATTGCTTTATTTGTCCAATCATGGCCCGACTTTTCCAGACCAATAGGAATGCAGGCCTACAAGCCTGCTAGTTTGGAACAATGATCAACACTCAATATATTTTGTTTCCAGACATTTGGCACCACTCAAAAAAAAAAAGAATGCTGTTAGATTGTGAGTTCACCATTTGATCTGTATGTTATAAATTTTGTAAAACATTTAACAAGGAAGAAAATATTGTTTCAGTAGAATAAGGGAATGGTAATAATAGCTTTTTAAAATCAAGACAAACTGAACATTGTCCCCAAAATAGAATAATAAGTTCTGAATGACATCTTGTGCCAAATTTCATAATTGTACTTATCAATTGATGATATAGATATCAGAATCAGAGGAGATATTCAGCAGGCTCTGATCAGTTCTGGAGAATCAGTAGCGGAAATTTTGAGTAGTTCAGAGAACCGATAGTGAAAATTTTGAGTAGTTGGAATATCACCTCTGACTGGCCCCTCCCCCATCTATTCTCTGCTCCCTGAGTCCCAGCTGATTGGCTGTGTCTTCTTTTGTTGCCCTGCACAGGAGAACGGAGCTGGAAAGTAGGCTAGTGGGGTGGGGAGAGAAGGAGGATTTTACAGTATCCTTCCCTTGGACTGGGGTGGGAATGGAGATATTACAGCATCCTTCCCCTGCCACGCCCACCAAGCCATACCATGCCCACTGAGCCATGCCCATAGAACCACTAATAAAATTTTTTGAATCCCATCACTGATCAGAATGTGTCTAGTACATATACACAGTTGGTGAAGATGTTCTCACAATTTTCAGAGCATTTGTCAAAGTTATCTAAAAGAAAAACTAAGCCTAAGTTTCCTCAGTTCTCTTTGCAGCTCCAACTGAATTCATTCATAAATGAGAATTTTGTTTATTCGTTTTCTGAATCCCATCTTCCTATTTCCTGACATTAAACATAAGTAATGAAATTCTGTGTTAATCTTGTTTTCCTGGTCATGCTCTAGTGATGAGAACTTGACACCTATTTGGGGGATTCTGAGAAAATCAGGCCTCTGAAGGCAGTCCATTTTCTTTGCTGTTTCAGTTTCCTGGGACACAGAGATGGTACAGGCATGATCACACAAGGATTGAAAGGGGGGCAGAAATGGGTGGTGAAGTGAAAACTGTGTCATACACAGATATTTTTAAGTATTCCATATAAGAGACCAAAAACAAAAAAGGACTCTTATTGGGAAGAAAGTAAAAATGCCCCAATTGAAAGAAATTAGGTAGTGAAAATATGGAAGAATTGCAGTCAATTTCTACTCTTTTAGATGTTGCAAATGCCTGAAAGGCAAAGGAAGGATTGCCATATATACAACATATCATTTATTTTTGATTATATTAATTAGTTGTGGTACCACAACAAAAGGCAAAATAAGACTTTTTCTAGCAATAGCTTTCATTTGGACTTGTTTGTTCATAGAATAGCTATAAAGAAGATAGAATTATTCATTGCTATTAAGGAGCTCCATAAGCAACGAAAGAAGTCAACTACATACAATTGTTTGGGGTTTGTGTGTTTATTTGTTTTCTATAAACAAAACATGATAGAATAGGCGCACTGGATATTGCTGGTAGCTTGTTCTTGAGAGCAGAACACAATTTCTTTTGGTTCCAAGAAAAGTATGGAAGTATAACTATAAAGTTAGATTGCTCGTTATGTGAAGGATCTTTTTTTTACAGGTTTTACTTAGAGTTTTAGCAAATTGAAACCACAGACTGTGATATTTAAACAGTGGAGGAAATAGACAACTGTGCTTTGATAAAATTGATATGATTTGAAGTCTCTCTAACCCTCTATAAGTAAGTCAAAATCAATATTTATTCACCTGTAAAAGTAGCTGAATGAATAGAAACTTCCATAAACTTCGAATTCTGAGTCAGGAAACATTTCAGTTGCTCTTTTGAGATGCTTGATTAATTTATCAAAAGGTGAAAGTTCTTGTCTTTCTAGAATTAATTTGTAGACTTTGTTTGCCCTGAGTTACATGTCTGCCTGCTTGCCTGCCTGCCTATCATCCATCTATCTATCTATCTATCTATCTATCTATCTATCTATCTATCTATCTATCTATCTATCTATCTATGATCTATCCATCCATCCACATTCCATAATTATTATTTTTAACCAGTACCAAATAAACCATGATAGAATAAAAATATAATGTTGCTGAAATAATATCAGCATGCACCAAATAAAAATCTGAGCCCCTAGCTTGTTGCTGGATCAACTCTTAATAAACTCTTCAAACTTTGGTTACTTTAATGTAATGATTGAATTTGTACATAAAAATAATAAAAGATAGGAAGAGAAATTACGTAAGCTAGTCCATTATCATAAGTACTCATGGTCAAGAGGTACCTCATAATTAAGAGGTAGCATGAATGAAAAATGTACTTTTAAACAAATCAATAAATATGTGTTTTTCTCTTGCAATAATGAAAATAAATCAATACAAACCGGTCTACAGAGGACGCTATAGCCATAGCTCTGCACGCTGCGCTGAGCCACCTGGAGCAGCAGCAGAGCTATGTCCGGATGCTCTTTGTGGACTACAGCTCTGCCTTGAACACAATTATCCCAGGAATACTGGTTAAAAAACTGGACATATTAGGTCTGCCTTCCCCTACATGTGCCTGGATAAAAGACTTCCTAAGCGATCGGCCCCAGACTGTGAGGCTTGGCCCCCACCTCTCTTCCACTTGTACACTCAGCACTGGCTCCCCACAGGGCTGCGTGCTGAGCCCACTCCTGTACTGCCTCTACACCCACGACTGTAGTCCACAGCACGACAGCAACCTCATTGTGAAGTTTGCTGATGACACCACAGTGGTTGGACTCATTTCGAAGGGAGACGAGGCAGCTTACAGGAAGGAGGTCCTGATGTTAACAGCTTGGTGTTCGGACAACAACTTAGTTCTGAACACCAAGAAAACTAAGGAACTCATTGTGGATTTTAGGAGGCATAACACCGATTTGGCTCCCCTTTACATCGATGGAGAGCAGGTGGAGAGGATCCACACCTTCCGGTTTCTGGGTGTCATCATTGCTGATAAAATCTCTTGGACGGAAAATACCACGGCGGTCATTAAGAAGGCCCAGCAGAGACTCCATTTCCTGCGGGTGCTCAGGAAGCACAACCTGGACTCTAACCTGCTGATTACCTTCTACCGTGCGTCCATTGAAAGTCTGTTGACATACTGCATCACAGTGTGGTATGGCAACTGCACCATGGCAGACAGGAAGAGATTACAGAGGGTAGTCAAAGCAGCTCAGAAGATCATCGGCTGCCCTCTTCCCTCCCTGTCGGACATTTATTCCTCCCGCTGTCTTAGTAGAGCTGTGAACATCATAAAAGACAGTTCTCATCCTGGTTATGGACTGTTTGACCTGTTGCCCTCAGGGAGGCGTTACAGGAGCATCTGGTCAAGGACAAACCGCCTTAAAAACAGTTTTTTCCCTAAAGCCATAACTACCTTGAACTTACACATGCACTGATTTTAAATACTGCCAGATACACTGTAAATAATTGTGAACAAATTTTGTGCAATATGATCACTATTGTTGTTGTGTTGGTGGGCATGTGCAATAATTCCTACTGGGACAGGCACAGTAGGGTATTTTTATTCTTTTATTCTTTTATTCTTTTTACTCTTTTTATCATAATTTTTTAGAGATTTATGTATATTTCTGGTGTGTATGTTGCACTGAAGGACGAGTCGCTTAATTTCACTGTGTATGCGTATGATGCAAATTGTACACGTGGATAGTGACAATAAAGGTATTCTGTATTCTGTAAATCAATACACATCTCATCCTTCCCTCTTCTAAAATAAGATAAGTTCACCACTGGCATATTATGATACGTGTCTCTGATCCTGACTGCTGATGATAAACATTGCAGTACTTTAACATAAAAACTTTACATTGCCTAAGTTAGTTAAAGTTTGGGACAGGTTGAAAATAATTTTTAAAATCCAATAGATAATATTGAATTGATAGTAACTGTCTAAAATTTCTTTAATGTTTTCTTACTTTTCATACTCCAAAGATGAAGCATTAGGTGAAATCTATATGAATGTGGTATAGAATTTATATTCTATGCCATTTGGATGATAACAAAAAGCTAAGGTATACCATGCCCATTAGAAAGAAGTTTAGTTTTAGCCAGTTGTTGACCAATAAAAGCCAAGCTCTGTCTTCAGCCGTAATTAGCCCTGCATTCAGATACAACCTAGAAAATTTTTGTCTGAACTCTTTCTAGTTTATTAAAATTATAATGGAATCATCTTAAGAACATATGGGACTTGGAATAGAACTTTAGTCTCAAAAACATAGTTTGTCACTGTTATGTTCTGTGCATGGGCGCTAAGGAGGAGACGAGCCGGTGAACAGTGAACTTCAAAATCTTTATTTACATGTGTAACAGCTCAGCTCTAGGGTCGCAACGGCCCCTTTATATAGGCAAGCTCTTGAGTATTTAACCAATGAAAACACAGGGAGCGCTAGCTCCATTAACTAATGGAGAGGCTCGTTAATAGCCAATCAGATTCTCCTGAATGGACCAATCCGATGTCGCTATTATCGGCCAATCAGAAGTGCAGGGCCAGAACCCTGCACTTTACTTCAAGCTCTTAATAATCTTTATTCAAGTACTTTTATTAATTCACAACACCCCTTCCCCCCGGGTTCTGTTTAAGGGGTGCGGTCATGTAGTCTTTGAGGTAGGCAGGTTGCTTTGATTGTCTATTTGATTTATGTTGTTCTCCCGGTATTTGGCTACAGTCTTGTTGGGGTAGGACGTTATCTGGTGAAGAGGGTGCCTCCAGTTCTGTATTCAAATTTTCATTGCCACTAATGTTCTCGGCATCTCCTTGAGGTGAGCTCACCCCCATCCCCGATACTTCTTCACGTGTTGCCTCTGAGCGATCATTACTTTTGCTTAAGCTTTCTGCCGTTTCAAATTCAGCTTCCTTGGTATCTTCTCCCCCCTCGGTTTGGAAGTCAGGGGAGTCGGAGATCCCCGACTGTAGCCTTGAATGCAGCTGATCAATATGGCGCTTCCATATTCTATCATCACGACATTTCATGCAGTACGATATAGGGCCGGTTACTTGGACTACAGTTGCCTCGACCCACAACGGATCGCCCAAAAAGTTCCTAGCGAAAACCAAGTCACCTACCTGGAAGTTATGGCATTTCCCGCTGGAACCGTGTGGTTTTTCAGGTTCATATGATGGATGCAGATGGTCGAGATGGGAGCGGAGCTTCCGTCCCATTAACAACTCGGCAGGAGTTTTATTGGTGACGCTGTGCAGAGTGATATGCTGCAAAAGGAGTATCCAGTTAATCTTGTCTTCGATATCGCCATAGTCCATTTTATGCAAGGTTTTCTTGACGAATTGTACCATGCGCTCGGCCCTTCCATTGGCTGCAGGATGCACCAGCTAAGTTAGCGCATGGCGAATATCGCGGTCCGCCAGGTACTGTTCGAAGAACAGCGTGGTAAATTGGGGCCCGTTGTCGGATACCAGAACGTCTGGTAATCCATGTGTTGCAAATAGTCTGTCTAGTTTCCTGATGACTGATTCGGTTGTTGTATTTCTCATCTCATGGATTTCAAGCCAGTTTGAGTAGGCATCCACCGTTAATAAAAATGTGTGTCCTTTGGTAGGTCCCGCAAAGTCCAGATGAATACGGGACCATGGTCCCCTCAGTGTTTCCCATTCAGTCGGGGTCGCTTTCGGAGGGGTGTTGCTTACTTCCTGGCATTTGTGACAAGCTTTTACCCATGTCTCGATCTGCTTGTCAATACCCGGCCACCATGCATAGCTTCGTGCGAGGGCTTTCATGCGCACGATGCCGGGGTGGCCATCGTGCAAGGTTCTTAGTATCGCTCGTCGTAACCGCTCTGGGACAACTACTCTATCACCCCAGATAATGCAGCCCTTCTGGGAAAATAGTTCCGTTTGTCGATTCTTGAATGGGACGTAGTCATCAGGTATCTGGTCCAATGGCCATCCGCGCTCGACCCAACTGAGGACTCGTGCTAAAATGGGGTCGCGTTTCGTTTCAATCACGATATCTTGGGCTGTTAGTGGCGGTGTTCGAAGTGTCTCGATCTGCAGTGTTGTAACTGTCGGAGCGGGGTCATCAATGGTCTCCGGAAGTGGTGCATGGCTCAATGCATCGGCGTGGGGAATGGCCTTCCCCGGGTGGTGTTGCAATTTGTAATTATATGCAGCCAAGAATTCTGACCAGCGAGTCATTCTGGGAGATAATATATAAGGTGTTGGCCTATCTCCCGCTATTATTCCCAGCAAAGGTTTGTGGTCAGTCACTATAGTAAAGGCTCGGCCATACACATATTCATGAAATCTCTTAACAGCAGACACAATAGCAAGGGTCTCTTTATCAATTTGACTGTAATTGCATTCTGCTTTTGATAACGTCTTTGAGAAATAGGCAACAGGGGCTTCACTACTGTTTGGCAAAACGTGGCTCAAAATGGCGCCCACTCCGAATGGTGATGCATCACACGTGATCGTTAAAGGCAAAGTCTCGTTATACTGCATCAAAACTGCATCAGAAGTCAATAAATTTTTCACATGTCAAAACGCCTGCTCCTCTCTGTCCCCATACACAGGTTGCTTTTTTGTCCAACAAATGATGTAGGGGTTCGGCTACAGTTGCTTTGTGAGGCAGGAAAACGTTATAAAAATTGATAAGGCCTAAAAAAGCCTGGAGGTCGGCCTTATTTTGGGGTTTTGGGGTGCTTTTGATTGCCCTAAGTTTGCTATCGGTGGGGTGAATGCCTTGACTATCAATTAAATATCCTAAAAATTCTACACGATCCGTACATAATTGACACTTGTTTTTTTTAACTTTGAGACCTGCGTCTTTAAAACTCTGGAGAACCAACCCCAGGCGATCCTTTAGTATTTTCCAAGTCGGGGCAGAGATTAACACATCATCAAAATATGGGACAACGCCTTTTATCCCTTGTAATAGTCTTTCCATCAAACTTTGAAAGATTCCCGGGGCTATGCTTACTCCGAACTGGAGTCAGTTACATTTAAACGCACCTCGGTGCGTAATGATCGTTTGGGCCTCTGCTGTTTTTTTGTCTACAGGCAGTTGTTGGTATGCCTGGGCTAAGTCTAGTTTAGTGAAGACTTTTCCGCCCCCCAGGGAATGGAGGAGGTGTTGCACCACCAGTACCAGGTAAGCGTTTTGTTGAAGGGCGTGGTTCAGGGTGGCTCGGTAGTCCCCACAAATTCTTATCGATCCATCCGGCTTGATGGGTGTCATGATTGGGCTTTCCCAGGGAGAGTGATCAGTTGGTTCTAACACACCCTGGGCTATTAATTTATCAAGCTGCTTATCAATCTTTGGTTTAAGGGCAAATGGAACTCAACGAGGCTTAAGGCGGAGGCTTAAGGCGGATGAGGTTAAATGATATCGGGATCCCCTTGTACTCGCCTAGTTTTTCTGCAAAGACATCCTGGAATTCTTGGACGAGGTCCTCTTCCCAGTCGCTGCTGCAGGTTCGGTGAATGCCGGCTACTTCAATTCCGAGTGGAGCAAACCATTGGAGGCCTAACAAACTAGGCCGATCCCTGTCAATTACAGTCAGGGGTAGGAATGCTGTACGAACCCGGACTCGATACCTGGACTCGACTGGATCCTACGACTGGAATTCGATTTCCTTGATAGTCTTTGAGTATGAGTCTTTGGAATCTGAGGTCTTGCCGCCGGACAGTAGGGATGAGCTGCTTGAGGGTCTTCCAGGAAACCATCGAGAGGGATGATCCTGAATCGACTTCCATCAGGCAGGGCTGGTTTTCGATGGCCACTTTCACTTGGATCTTCTCGGCATCAAGAGATGAGGCGTAACCGATCGTGATAGTTTGGTGAGCCTCTTCTCACTTCGTTGAGTGGTTTAGGGTTTTGTTTCTGTAAGAGTGGTTGTTCCATTGGTGGTTCACGGGTTCTCACTTTACAGGACGGCTTCCTGTCAGTTGGCGATAGTTAGCCCCCCTTGAGGGCTGGCTGGGTCCTAGCTTGCTTCTACAGACGCGTCCGATATGGCCTCTTTTCCCGCACACATGGCAGAGAGCGTCGAGGAATTTGCATTCTGACCGGGGGTGGCTTGCTCCACAACCAGCACATTGGTACTGCGATCTCTGGCGTTGGTCTCATTCAGACCGAAGTCAGTGGACCTCTTCTTCATCGCTTTCTGATGACGATTCGAGGTCCTCGTGGTGGGCTGTCGTAGGCTGTCCTTCTGACTGGGGTGAAACTTCGCGGGTGAGTTGGCGAAGCGGGACGTGGGTGCGGCGCATTCGGGCAGCCGACTTCCTGGTTGCTTCTGCTGCAGTAGCTTCAGCAATGGCATCTTTAAGGCTAATGTCGCCTTTCGCCATCAGCTTACTCTATGTGCCTGGAGCATCTAATCCCAGAACTATTCGGTCTCTCAGGGCTTCTTCTAGGTCGGCAAACTCGCATAGGCCTCCCAGATTCCGGAGATCCGCTGTGAAATCAGCAACACTTTCGCCCTTCCGCTGACTTCTCTGGTAAAATTCATGCCTTCTAACGAGCGTTGGCACAGTTGGTGCATAGTGGGCCCTCAGCAGGGGTTCGAGGACGTCCCATTCCATAGACTTTACTTCTGCCGGTTTCGCTAGTGCCTTGGCCATCTTGAATACAGTCGGCCCGCAATGAGTTAGGAATACCGCCCGTTTTTTTCCGGTAGTGGCATCCTTCAAATTGTTGGTCTCCAGAAACATCTGGAAACGATCCATATATGAGTCCCAGTCTTCTTGCGCCGGGTCGAATGGAGCGGGTGGTATGACGCCGCCGGACATGGTTCCGCCATTGGTGCGTTTCAGCCAAGTGCTCTGTTATAGTTCTTCATCATTCAGTCAGCTCTGACGTCTCCACATCCCATCCTCATCGCCAGTGTTATGTTCTGTGCATGGGCGCTAAGGAGGAGACGAGCCGGTGAACAGTGAACTTCAAAATCTTTATTTACATGTGTAACAGCTCAGCTCTAGGGCCACAACGGCCCCTTTATATAGGCAAGCTCTTGAGTATTTAACCAATGAAAACACAGGGAGCGCTAGCTCCGTTAAACAATGGGAGAGGCTCATTAATAGCCAATCAGATTCTCCTGAACGGACCAATCCGATGTTGCTATTATCGGCCAATCAGAAGTGCAAGGCCAGAACCCTGCACTTTACTTCAAGCTCTTAATAATCTTTATTCAAGTACTTTTATTAATTCACAACAGTCACTGAGTTGTCAGTGACATGCTTTTTGGGGTCCTCTATGAGCTTATTGCATAAAAAATATTCCAACATGTTAAACTCGAGACCTGGCCTAACATTCCCATCTATTTGTTTTGGAACAAAAATTACCAGTTTAGTCCTATTATAATGAATGGGTAGGTACTCCTTTCTGCATTAGCTTAATCAAGACCCAGAACACTATTCTAAACCTTTTAAAGATATGGGGCAAGAGTACTGGACCTTCAACATAAAGTAAAATAGAACTGTATTGGGGCTGAAATTCCACCCTATCAAGACAATCTACTAATGAATTAAGGTTAAATTTAAGTAATATTATTTATCATGATGTCATAATTTCATTCATCAAACAATCCTTCATAAATTAAGCTCTTCCTGGCTTACTCACTCATCCACATGTATATATCCTATACCAGCCCCCAAAGTTACCTTAAAAGATATGTTTTATTTGATCTCAATACATTGTGACTGTATAAAATCGAATTCTCCACAACTTAAAATCAGGACAATTATTGCAGATATATCAGTCAGTGGTGGGATTCAAATTTTTTTACTATCAGTTCCATGGGCATTGCTTGGTGGGCATGGCAGGGGAAGGATACTTTAAAATCTCCATTCCCATCCAATTCCAGGGGAAGGATGCTGCAAAATCCCATTCCCTTGCCATTCCACTAACTTGCTTTCCAGCTCCGTTCTCCTATGCAGGACAACAAAAGAAGACCTAGCTGATCAGCTGGGACTCGGGAGGCAGAGAATAGATGAGGACAGGGACAGTCAGAGGTGATATTTGCCAATTCTCTTAACTACTCAAAATTTCCATTACCGGTCCTCCAGAACTGGTCAGAACCTGCTGAATACCACCTCTGAGCCATATGATGAACAAGATAGCCAAGATGGAAATTTCCTTATTATATCGTACTTTTTGTATGTTTGTGTGCATGTATGCGTTCTCCTTGTTTTTAGTATGTTTTATTACTTAAAACTGTTTCAATATTAATAAGAAAAACTTAAAAAGTAAAATAGATAAATAAAGATTTCAGATCATATGTACAATTACTCTAAAGATAGGATATTGGAAACAAAGAATAATAATCACCAGTTGTCAAAACAATCCTTCTGCTTCTGGATTAGATGGATTTTTGTCTGATGGTAGAATAACCAAGGCATTTCTTAGATTCTTATGATTAAACAACAATACTAAAATTAACTATGCTATAATTTTCATTATTAAAATACCATTTTGACACTTTGATAAAAGAGATACTGTGCTACTATAAAAACCAATAAAGCTACACTGTAATTATTCATTATTTCAGGTTCTGTAGGGAAAGAGTTTTTATCGCAGAAAAATTCTGAAAGGTGAATGAGGAAGCTATGCAAGTTATAATAAAAATAAATGAAAAAATAAAATAAGAAACATGTACTGTACTATGTTCGTAAACCTAAAATTTTCTCCTTTGATGTGATCTGAAATATAAGGTCCATATAAGTATTTGCTATTTGCTATTAATATTTAGTATATGAAATCATCAACTCATGGAAAGAACGACTTCATTTTAACAACTCCTTACATTGTAGGCACAGGGCTAGAAAGTGAAGAAAAAAATGAAGAAGACAATAGGAAGCTACTTCCATATTAAGACAAGAATGTTTTAAATATATGCCTCAGATATGATATTCAGCAGGTTCTGATCAGTTCTGGAGAACCAATAGTGGAAATTTTGAGTAGTTCAGAGAAAGGTAGCAGAAATTTTGAGTAGTTTGGAGAACTGATATATACCACCTCTGACTGGCTCCACTCCCATCTATTCTCTGCCTCCAAGTTCCAGCTGATTGGCTGGGTCTTCTTTTGTAGCATTGCACAGGAGAATGGAGCTGGAAAGCAGGTTAGTGGGTTGGAGAGGGAATGGGTTTTTGCAGTAATCTTCCCCTGCCACGCATCAAGCAACGTCCACAGAACCAGTAGTAAAAAAATTTGAATCCTACCACTGCTACAACTGTAGCTGGTTACCTAAAATTTAGCTTGACTTAAGATCAGGACATTCATATAAATTTCATTGTGTAATTAGGTGTAATATCTTATAGGATATTCATGATTTAAAAAGACTATTCAAAAGAAATCTTGAAATTATATTTTCTTTCATTGGAAAGAATAAACATGCGATTTTTTTTATAGACAATGCTATTGTAAAGTCGTATGCTTGTTGTCAGAGTAATACAGCATATTATTGAAATTCATGTACATTAATATATAAATGGAGTATATAAAAGTAAATTGTACTTCATTAATAGAATTCAGTATCAATACTACATGAGAATAATTGTCATTTAAATCCAGTACTCCTCCCAGTGTTCGACAAATGCTATTTTTTGTTTCTTTTTCTTAGTATCAAAATCTATAGGACTGGCTAATTTAATAGCCCCATAATACGTCTAGGTTTGGTAGAGAGAGAGAGGATGGTGTGGGGAAAAGGTAAGTCCCAGCAACAGCATATTTGCAGTAAAATTTGTTTTCCACTATTGATGCTTCATCAACCTACTGCCGTTAGAACAAGAGATGTCAAACTATCTATCACACCAAGAAGAGCAACTAGTGCTGAGAATATTGTTATACTAGTGCTTGGAACAAACTGAATTTAGTATGAGGACACTTTGCTTCTGCCAATAAATTTCTTAAACTAAACTGACCACTGTGAAATCTCAGGAAAAGAAGATGCAGTTACTTTAAGGAGTTACTAGCAGGTACATGAGTACTCTCACTTGCTCTGAGCCAGCTTTTTCTCTCCAAACTGTGGCACAGCTCTGTGATATTTTTTTTTTTCAAAACAGAAAAACCTACTAACTTTTTTCTGAGTTTTTCAAACTCAGTTCTCCATTAATAAAGTAAAGAAACTTTTAAAAATATTTTATTTCTTTAATACATTTATTATATTTAATAAATAATTTTATTTTAATAAGTAACTTTTATTCTATTCTCATTAATAGTCATGTTGGCAGTACAGTGAGATAATATAATTATTAGTCATGTTGGCAGTGCAGACATGTTATCATGGTATCCCTCAAATCATATCAATAGTGCTAGTACTTTTGTTTGATATAGCTGATGTATGAATGCAAGACTTCCTTCTGTGATGCAGAGCATGCATCCTAGAAACCACACCTAAAAGTTAATTTTGTATGATGAGAAGAAGCTGCCAAATATTTTTGTGGGCAGGTATCAGGTGTTGAATGTCAAACATCAGAATTGTATTGCAATTCTGTTCAAATTTGGTCAGAAATAAATCCTACTGTGCTCATAGTACTTAGAGACCCAAGTACATGGGATTGCAGGCTTAAATAAAATGATGGAGAACTTCAGGTTAATTTGATGCTTTTTTACTCATAAATAAGTCCTGATATTTCATCAAGGTTATTTCCAAGTCAATATAAGAAAGTCATATCATTACACTAGCACATTGCCAATTATCATGTGGTACTCTCCTTGGGATTAGAAAATAAGGTATCAATTTTCCTTTGTTTTGTATGTATTGCTATGTATTTTTTACTTATGTATCAATGGAAATATCTGAAGACTGGAATATTTAGTTATGGAATAGTTTATAGGCCAACTTACAGAGTTTTTAAAAGTTGGTTTGAGGTCTCCATATTTTCCACAAATGATATGGAAATTTGCTACTTGCCTTTTTTAATTTGCAGGGGCATCCAGGGTAGTCACACGTCATAAAATTATTATAGAAGTGATTCAAATTATATAACTTGCCTCTAATAGATATATTCTATTCTAATAAAGATCTATGTTCTTTTTTTTTGGTAACCATTTTTTTCCACTTAATACTTTATATTCAAGAAAGCAATCTGGTCTCTTTCTCTTACTCCTGGTTTATATATTCCATGAACTATTCCCATGGAAGAAGAAAAAATCCCAAAAGAAAATATTTGCATTCCTTGAAAATAATTTGTTTAAACATTCTTATGTAATTAATTGCTTGGATTACTGTGGATAATTATACTGTGGCAGCTAAATGTAGCTGTAGAAGATGAATAAAAAGAAGCATCTAATTGGAACTGCAGAATAATATTATTTTTAATTATATATAAATATAAAACAAATTAGGTTTTGTCCTGCTCTGTACATTCTCACTAGAAATTAGAAAAAGATGCTGCCCCATTTCCTTGAAATATGAGTTATAGTTTGGAACATTTATATATATTTTCTATTTTTTTCTAGTTTTCTTTTTTTTTTCCTTTTGTTTTCTTCTACTTTTAGCTTTCTCTTTCTGATTTCTTTTTCTCTGTTTACTTTTAGTTTATGTTAGTTTTTAATCTACTTGTTCTAAAGATTTAATAAAAATTGTTTAATAAAACTTAATCATTGAGCAGTTGTTCTGTTGTCCAGACAAACTGAGTATAGATACTTTAGAGTACTATTTTTATTGGCTGTGCCTGTACAGTTTCTTTAAAGAATCCATTTCTCTTTCCTACAGTGTATTATATTCTGATTTTAGGCTTCTCCATCTCTTTTTCTTCATCCTGACTTTCCTTTCCTTGAGAATAAACCTGCATCTCTATATATATGCATCTTTGAAATCCTGGTGAGAGCCTTCTGGACAAATGCCTGCAGGTATGATCTGCTTTTCCTGATAAATTAGGATTTTCTCTACCTTTGAAAATATAGGCTTCTATTTCATAAGTCAATATATTTCTACTAAATATTCCTTTTTATGTAATGGGGATTATACCTTATTAAACTCAGACTTTCCTGAGGGATTATTGCCCACTTCAGCACAAAAGTATACTTTGGATAGACATGAAAGGAAAGCAACTATAGAATCATCTTGTAATCCCATTGTGTTGTTTTTAATCAGCTCCCTTAGATCAAGTTTTTAAATACAGAATAACAGTGTTAGAAGGAGGTCTATTAATCGAAACCTGCTGCTCAAGTAGAAACCCTATACCATCCCAGATAAATCTGTTCCAGTCCAATTTGTTCTTGAAAATATCCAGTAATGGAGCATCCACAACTTCTGGAGGCAGGCAGTTCCAGGGATTAATTGTTATATCTATCTAACTTAATTCTCTCTTTGATAATCTTCTATCCATTCTTTCTTCTCCTGCCCTGAGATGCTTTGGAGAATAGGTTGACCACCTCTTCTCTGTGAGATCCCCTCAATTATTGGAAGACTGCTATCAGGTCACCCTTAGTCTTTCTATCATGTCAACCCTAATCTCTATCTTTGTTAGACTAGACAAACCCAGTTCCCACAATAGTTCATCGAAATGTTTAACTTCCAAGCTCCTAATCATCCTGGTTGCTCTTCTCTGCACTCTTTCTAGAGTCTTGACATCTTTTTTGTACAGTGGTAACCAGAAATGACAGAGTAGCGCAAGTCTGATCTTACCAATATAGTATAAAACCTCTCACATCATGTCGATACTAACCCTCTATTGATGCAGCCTTGGCTTTTTTTTTTGACAGTACCAGCACACTGCTTGCTCATACTTACTGACTCACATAATCTAGATCCGTGATGTCGAACTCAATTTCATCAGGGTTGTGTTTGACCTTGGGTGGCTTGGGTGGTCATGGCTAGAGTGGGCATGGCCAGCTCAACATCACTCATGTTGGGGGCACCTGTGGTGGCCCCAGCGCTCTGCCAGCAAAAACAGGCTCCTGATCTTCATTTTGGGCTAGGATGGCCTCCTGCAACCCTCTGCCAGAGAAAACGGAGCTCGCAAGAGCCAGTTCTGTTTTTTTCTGGAGAGGAACTGTGGGCCGGTCCTTTGCTGTTTCCATAGTGGTTCCGTGGTCCAATTCTAAGCATCCCGTGGGCCAGATACGGCCCCCAGGCCTTGATTTTGACACACCTGATCTAGATGCTTGGGTCATTGTGCATTCTTAAACAGCATATTATTTCCATTAGTCAATCCACAAAACTCCACGATATGTTTTCCTTAATTTTTTCCAAATCTTTTTCATATCTCTCAGTTCCCTGAGATGTATAAATACACTGATACTTAGAAATCCATATATACATGCATAAGATTTCAATTCTGTGCGTCCCAAGCTGTGTGCTCCTTGCTCCAAAGTATGCTTGTTTTGAGAATTTGCCATAATCCAAGATTTTCAAGGAGGTCTGAGGCACATTGCTTCTGTAGCTGCTTACCAAATATTGTTTTAAAAATCCACAAAAATTCTAGCTGGAGTCTTGCCTGTCCATCATTACATTTCCAAATCTGTGTTCTATAGATTTATTTGTACAATTTATTCTTGATTTTCCAACAGTTCCAGGCATGGAAATTAGTCTGTTCATTTGTTCATTCTATCTACAGTTGTTGAAGAGTACTTGAAAATAAAACAAGAAATCTCACTTCATTCTAACAGAGTGAGAAGATGTTCCCTTTTGTAAAAAGAGAAAGAGAAAAAGAAATTACAAATAATTACATCAAATTACAAATTGCATCACTCCTTTGCATTCCTCCAATAGTGCACCCCACAGTGTACCCCACACAGCAAAACAAAAGTTCCACATTGCCTGTTATTTGTCTTATTGAGGTAAAATATTATTACCTTATAAAACTAGCATTGGATGTACATATGAGAGTTGATGTTTTTATGTTTTGTTTGTCTTGTTTGTCTGTAGAAAATTAATAAAATCTTTTTCAAAAAAAAAAAAACTAGCATCAATTTTGCTTTCTGATAAAATGTCAAGCAACTTATATTACAGCCTTCCTGTTTTTATATTCTGACCATCCACATAGAAATTCAATCTTTTGCAGTAATTTTGCTTCAGTTTGATTTTTATGGATACCAACCATCTCAAGTGATGCTTTTATTCCTTTTAGCAAGGAGATAGTTTTGCTCAGAGTAGAAAAACCTTTTGCTTTGGAGGAAAGTTTTAATTGTAGAATGTTGTGGTCAAATACTAAAGGGAGTGGGGAATTGGATTGATTGGATTGGATTTATTTGATATAGGACTGCCATTCCAAATAGCTTTAATTAGTGCATCTGCAAAAAATATAAAGGGATATTATTACATTTATCATTTAAGATATTTAAATATTATTATTTTATTATATTTTAATATATAAATTACACTGAATTATATTAACAATATATTGCATTTTATTTAGGTCCATTTCTTCCAGTCTTTCAATCATCTAAATCCTGCTTTTGATCTTTAAAGCATAAAAGGTTTGAGAAGTCAATATCTAAAAAGGGATTTCTCCCTGTACAATCTGTATGAGTATTCCTGCAGTAGTAATAATCATCCTCAATTTGCAAACACAATTGAGTCCAAAATTTCTAAGTGAGACAGTTGTTAAGTGAGTTTGGGCCCATTTTGCGACTTTCTTGCCACAGTTGTTTAGTGAATCTGGTTTCACCATTGACTTTGCTTTTCAGAATGTCTCAAAAATGATCATATGACTCTGAGACACTGCAAATGTCATAAATATGAGCCAAACATCAAACATCCAAATTTTGACCATGTGACCATGGAGATGCTACAACGGTTGTAAGTGTGACAGTCACTTTTTTCAGTGCTGTTGTAACTGTTGTAACTTAGAACAATCACTAAAGGAATGGTTGAAAGTCTACCTGTACTAGTTACATATTATAAAATGTACATTTTATATTATGTAAAACAAACAAGACTGGGAACTCTCTCATAACCCCAGCATAATTTCAATGTTATTATTCATTTACATCACAAGCTTTTGCCAGTTGTAGTTAGCCAGAGCAAAAACATGCCCTGGCATCATACTTTCCTGCTGTGAACCCAAGACATTGCGTTATGGTTTTCTGTGCTCTACTAGTAATATTTGCTTTTATGATAATATCCAACACTAACTGCAAGATTTATAAAAACTGTTACTCAGCACTATTCATTTCATAAAAAATGAAGTTTGGTGAATAACTATAGAAAAAACCAGGATGGCATTTACTGGCCATTTCAAGCTAATACGGGCACATCTTATCCAATCCATGGTCATGGTCAACAATGTTGAGAAAAGTAAAGTCTTACACTTAGACAAGAAAAACCAAGAGTACACATGCAGACTGGGTGAAACCAGGCTTGGAGTAACTGTGAGTCCTAATAGACAATCAATTAAATATGAACCAACAGTGTGCGGCGGCAGCCAAAAAGGCCAATGCAATCCTAAATTGCATTATTAGAGGGATACAATCATGATCAAGGGAGGTACTAATACCATTCTATAAAGCTTTAGTAAGACTACATTTAGAGTACTGCATCCAGTTTCGGTCATCATACGATAAAAAATATGTTGAGACTCTAGAAAAAGTGCAGAGAAGATCAACCAAGATGATTAGGGGACTGGACTCTAAGATATATAATGAACAGTTGAAAAATTGGACATGGCTAGTCCACTGAAGGACCAAGGGAGACATGATACAGTGTTCCAATATTTGAAGCATTGCCACAGAGAGGAAGGGGTCAAGCTATTTGTCAAAGCACCTGAAAGCCAGACAAGGAATAATGGATGGAAAATAAACAAGGAGAGATTTAACCTGGAAATAAGGAGAAATTTTCTGACAGTGAGAACAATCAATCAGCTTGCCTTCTGAAATTGTGGGAGCTTCATTACAATAAGCTTTCAAGAAGAGACTGCAAGCTTTTAAGAAGAGATTTGTCAAAAATGCAGTAGGGTCTGCTTGGGTGGTGGTTGGACTAGATGACCTTTGTCATATATTCAGGCATGGGTAGAATGAATGGAGACAGTCTTAGTTGGTGAACTTTCAACTCTTTATTGCATAGTGACTTCTAACTTGTATAACAACAACTCTGCTTTATATAGGCAATGCTAATGTGAAATAACCAATAGGAGCTTGTGAAACGCTAGCTCCAGTACCAATAAAAGTCCTTCGTTAAGGGCCAATCAGATTCTCAGAACCCGACCAATCCGATCTAGCCGCTTAACACCCAATCAGAAGTGCAGGGCCAGAACCCTGCACTTTACCCCAAGCTTGCCTTTATTCAACTATTTACATACATAACACCCCTTCCCCCTGGCTTCACAATTAGTTTGTGACTATGTAGTCCTTTAAATAGGACGGTTGTCTCTTGGGTCTGTCAGATTTTCTTTGGACTGGCTGCATGCAGTCCCGTTGAGGTAGGGTGTTGTTTTGTAGTGGCTCAGCTTCTCATTCTGGTGTGATTTCCCTTGGAGCGTACAATTCTTCTTCCTGCTCCATTTCCTGGGTTTCACTTGATTCATCGCTTTCCTGGAACAGGTTTCCTGGCATATCGTCATCTTCTCTTCCTTCCCTGCCCCTCAGTTTGGTCGTTGGGAAGTTGTTGGCTAGCAGTTATAAGTCGTGACCGTAATTGGTCAACATGTCTTTTCCATAGTCTCTCATCAATACATTTTACAATATAGGATCTGGGCCCAGTCTCACGTATTACCATTGCTTCAATCCAAACTGGGTCGCCCGATAAATTTCTTGCATAAACGGGGTCGCCTACCTTGAAGGCACGGTAGCGTCCGCTGGATCCTGGAGGTTTTTCTGCCTCGTAAGCAGGGTGCAGTCGGTCGAGGCAGGAACGGAGTTTTCGCCCCATGAGAAGTTCAGCGGGAGTTCTGCCGGTTTCGCTGTGCGGAGTGATGTGTTGTAGAAGTAGAATGCGGTTTATTTTTTCGTCAAAATTATCATAGTCCAGCTTTTGTAAAGTCTTTTTTACAAATTGTACCATGCATTCCGCTCGGCCGTTGGTAGCAGGATGCGCCGGCGAGGTGAGCGCATGGCGGATGCCGTTGTCAGCAAGGTACTGTTCAAACATTAGCGCTGTAAACTGTGGTCCATTATCGGACACCAGGACGTCCGGCAATCCATGAGTTGCAAAGAGTCTATTGAGGACTTTAATGACTGCCTCGGAGGTTGTATTGGCCATTCGATGAATTTCTAACCAATTAGAGTATGCATCGACAGTCAACAGCAATGTCTGTCCTTTGATCGGCCCTGCGAAATCCAGGTGGATTCTGGACCAGGGTCCACGTGGCGTCTCCCATTCGATTGGTGCTGCTTTTGGTGGTGCGTTGCTGGTTTGTTGGCACTTGGTGCAGGCCTTGACCCATTGCTCAATGTGTCGGTCCATGCCTGGCCACCAAGCGTAGCTCCGTGCGAGTGCCTTCATTCGCACGATCCCGGGATGTCCATCGTGCAAGATTTGTAAAAGCATCTTTTGGAGTCGTTCTGGGACGACAACTGTATCGCCCCAGATAACGCAGCCTTTTTGAGAAAAAAGTTCAGTCTGTCTTGTTTTAAATGGCGCGAAGTCATCTGGGATCTGGTCCAATGGCCATCCACGCTCTACCCAGCCTAGGACTCGTGCTAGGGTGTGGTCTCGTCTGGTCTCCTTCGCGATATCTCGAGCGGTCATAGGAGGCGAGTTGAGCGTTTCGATTTGTAATGCCGATACTGTTGGTGCCGGATCATTGAGAGTCTCTGGTAGCGGTGCTCTGCTGAGTGCGTCGGCATGGGGAATGGCTTTTCCCAGTCGATGTAATAATCGATAATTATAAGCAGCTAGAAACTCTGACCATCGAGTCATTCTTGGGGACAATATATAGGGAGTTGGTTTGTCCCCAGCAATTATCCCCAATAAAGGTTTGTGGTTGGTTACAATTGTAAATGTCCTTCCATATACATACTCATGGAATTTTTTTATGGCTGACACAATTGCAAGAGCCTCCTTGTCTATTTGTCCATAGTTACGTTCTGCCTGGGATAGAGTCTTCGAAAAGTATGCAACTGGAGCCTCATTTCCGTTAGGTAGCACATGGCTCAAAATAGCGCCCACCCCAAACGGTGAGGCATCACAAGTTATAACCAAGGGTAATGTTTCATTATATTGCATAAGTACAGAATCAGATGTAAGTAAATCTTTTACATTTCTAAACGCTTTTTCTTCTCGGTAACCCCAAACCCATAATGCTTTCTTATCTAATAACCGGTGTAATGGTTCAGCCACAGTCGCCTTATGCGGTAAAAACACATTATAGAAATTGATAAGGCCTAAAAATGCTTGAAGATCAGTTTTGTTATGAGGTCTGGGAGCATTTTAAATCACCCTTAATTTACTCTCAGTTGGGTGAATACCCTGACTATCAATGCGATAACCTAGAAATTCAACACTGTCGGTATACAGATGACATTTATCCCTTTTTACTTTCAGTCCCGCTTCTTGGAATTTTTTAAGAACACATTTTAAACAATTCTGCAGAATTTTTTTACTAGGAGCTGCAATCAATACATCATCAAAATACGGAACCACGCCCTTGATTCCCTATAACAATCATTCCATTAAACTTTGGAATATTCCCGGGGCCACTCTCACCCCGAACTGCAATCGGGTACATTTAAAAGCACCTCTGTGCGTTACTATCATTTGGGCTTGGGCTGTTTTATCGTCCACGGGCAATTGTTGATAGGCTTGAGCTAAATCTAGCTTAGCGAAAACCTTCCCACCTCCCAGAGAATGAAGGAGGTGCTGCACCACCGGCACTAGATACGCGTTCTGTTGGAGGGCGTGGTTTAGAGTGGCCCGGTAGTCCCCACAGATTCGGATTGACCCATCTGGTTTAATGGGGGTTACAATAGGAGTTTCCCATGGGGAATGATCAATGGGTTGCAGTACCCCTTGTTTAATTAGTTTGTCAAGTTGTTCATCTATCTTGGCCTTAAGGGCGAACAGAACTCGACAGGGCTTTAAACGGATCGGGGCGACCTTAGGGTCGAGGCTGAACGAAATTGGGGTCCCCTTATACTCGCCCAGACGATCTGCGAAGACATCGCTGAATTCAGACATACGATCCTCCTCCCACTCGCAATCACCGACTCTGTTCATGCTGGCTAGTTCGATGCCGAGTGGCGCAAACCATTGGAGGCCCAACAAACTAGGCCTGTCCCTATAGATGATCGTTAGAGGTAAGTATGCCGTATGCTTTTTAAACGAGACACGGACTCGACAAGACCCGACCACAGGGATCCGATTCCCTTGGTAATCTTTAAGGATAAGACATTGCATTCGAAGGTCTTGGTGTTGGATGGTAGGAATGAGCTGCTTTAATGTCTTCCACAACACCATCGAGAGGGACAATCCCGAATCGACCTCCATGTGGCAGGGTTGGTTCTCTATGGCTACTGTAACTCGAATCTTCTTAGCGTCCAGGGCCGAGGCGTGACCTATAGTGATAGTATGGTGAGCCTCTTCTTTCTGCAAAGCTCGATATCTGTAGGAGTGGTTTGCTGGGTCTCGCCTTACAGGACGGTTTCCTGCCGATTGGCGAAAGTTGGTTCCCTTTGAGGCCGGGCTTGGTCCCGGTAAACTGCGACAGACTCGACCGATGTGGCCTCGTTTCCCGCACTCGTGGCAGAGTGCGTCGTGGAATTTGCAGTCTGCCCTGGGATGGTTTGCCCCGCAGCCAGCGCAAGGGCATGAGGTTTTAGGATGAGGGTCCCGGTCGGAACGCAGTCGATGGACCCCTTCTTCGTCGCTGTCTGACGACGAAGAGAGGTGCTCGTGGTGCGTCGTAACGAGCTGCTCTTCCGACTTGGATAAAAGGTCACCAGTCGGTGGGGTCGGTGGGTTTTGGCTTCGCCGTAGTTGCGCCGCAGACTTTTTGGTCGCCTCAGCAGCAGTGGCTTCGGCGATGGTGTCAGCAAGGCCGATGTCGCCCTTCGCCATCAGCTTGCTCTGCACGCCTAGCGCATCTAATCCCAGAATTAGGCGGTCTCTCAATGCTTCATCTAAGTCTGCGAACCCGCAGAGGCCTCCCAAGTGCCAGAGGTCTGCCACGAAGTCAGCCACACTCTCTCCTTTTCGTTGGCTTCGTTGATAGAACTCATGGCGTCTCACGAGTGTGGGTACGGTTGGCACGTAATGGTCTCTCAGGAGAGGTTCAAGGTCATCCCAGCTTATTGCTTTCACTTCTCGAGGCTTCGCGAGGGCTTTAGCCATTTTAAAGACAGCCGGGCCGCAGTACGTCAGGAACAGCGCCCGCTTCTTGGCTGATGTGGCGTCCTTCAGGTTGTTCGTTTCGAGGAACATCTGAAAGCGATCCATGTAGGATTCCCAATCCTCTTGGGATGGATCGTACGGAGCGGGTGGTACGATGCCGCTGGACATGGCTTCCGTTGGTGGCGCCGTTTTTTACACGTGCTCTGTTTTTTTCTTCCAAGTTCCTTAAGATCAGATGTCTCCAAATCCCATCCTCGTCGCCAGTGTCATATATTCAGGCATGGGTAGAATGAATGGAAACAGTCTTAGTTGGTGAACTTTCAACTCTTTATTGCATAGTGACTTCTAACTTGTATAACAATAACTCTGCTTTATATAGGCAATGCTAATGTGAAATAACCAATAGGAGCTTGTGAAACGCTAGCTCCAGTATCAATAAAAGTCCTTCGTTAAGGGCCAATCAGATTCTCAGAACCCGACCAATCCGATCCAGCCGCTTAACACCCAATCAGAAGTGCAGGGCCAGAACCCTGCACTTTACCCCAAGTTTGCCTTTATTCAACTATTTACATACATAACAACCTTCAAGGTCCTTCCAACTCTGTTAATCTGTATCTGTATCTGCTGTCTTTCCATAGCTGTTTCCCTAAATAGCTGAATGTAGCTGTCTGCTGGTCTATTAAAATTGTGCAATACACTAGACTGCATAGACAGCATAACTATAAATGCATAAATCTGAAATAGTGAAGAATAACTAGTATGAGGGGATGCCTCTCTCCCATTGCATCCTAACAGAGTAAGGAATCTGAAAGTTAGTATTTATGTCTGTATAAAAGAAAAAAGAAAGGTAGAGAGATCCCACATAAAATGATTTTATTTGCTTGTGATTTACCTCTTTATGATTCTTTGTTGCTGTTGTTATTGTTTTTAATCTTATTCAACTCAGGTTTCAACAAAATAAAATATAGGAGAAAAACACATGAAAATCTCAGAAAAATCCTGCAACGGTTTGGCAGATATGCTTTTCCTGCCAGCTAGTGGCGAGAAGAGAAAAAGCACCAGTAGCAGCTGTTGGATGAAAAAGGAGGGCCCCACAAATTTTAATATTAAGATTAAATCATAAATCGAAAATATTTAATCATAAAGAAAAGATAACCTCACAGAAACGTTAGCTATGCTTGCTGTATCAGTTTTAAGAATAATAAAGGCAGGATACAAAACAAAAAACAAAAATATATTAAAATTAAAGAGAAAGAGCTATACTTGTTGTAAACTAACAGAGTATAAAATAGTTTGAATAAGATGGTACTATTTAACTTAATCAAAGCAAAAATGTAATAAGAATATAAAATGTTGCTTTATCCTTACTTGCAACCTTGATCCAACTGACTTGTATCTAGAAGTAGCAAACCTCAGCAATTCTTCAGGATTTCAGCCAGCTTTTCTAGCATAAAATGCAAGAATAAAATTTGTTGCATTCAATGCTCAAATGCTTTTTTCATTGCAATAGAAATTCTTATGGCATCGCCTAGATAGCTAGTGATAATTATATCATTTGATCCTGAAAAGTCCCAGACAGTGAATAAATAAATGTTCCTTTGGAGACCCAGGTGAGCCCACTGTACTCCACTAGATGTCATCCTACCCTGTGGGCAAGTATCTTCATAAATCTACCAATAAATGAAAGGAAATTATGATTTATTTTCAATGAAACACTTCATATGCACTAAGAGTAATAATGTAAGAAAGAACCACTCAAACATCACCTGCCAAGGAAAAACAAAAACTCCTAAAGCACATAAAATTATTACAATAGAACTGAGTGTCAGCAAGCAGATACAAAAGGGAAACTGGTGAAGATTATTTTCTCCTGGACTTAGAAGATGTGTATCTCCTAATTAGACTAACTTGTTGATATAATCAACTTTTTGCTGCTAATCATATCCAGATGTATCAAGTGTAAATTACTGTCAATACCACTTTTTTAATTGGCTGCAAAAAAAGGCAAGAGCAATCTATAAATTGCTCTTACTAAAGGAGAGAAAGCCAACTCCACTTTGCTCAAACCATCGGAACATTTTTTTGGATGTGTACCTCTAATGAGTAATTTACAGATTAAATCAAATGAATTTCTTTTCCATGTAACACCGAAGGTGATGATTAAAGATGTAGGCACAAATATAGAGTACAGACAATTACAACTTGATTGTTAGTTTTGCAAATGGACCCAAATTCCTTGAGTCTGAGTGCCTACTAATTAGTAAGGAAATTGGTCAGTCAGAAATGATAATAGCTTTGTGAGGATAAAAGTTTAAGCTTCTGGTAAGGGCTTGTTTTCTCTTCTGATATAAGGGAATTTTAGGTAAACAAACTGCCACTACACTATGTTATCAAATGTTGAGGTATCAACTGACAGCTCTAGACCTAAACCCATTAGGACCTAGATAGATAATCTAATACAATCGTTTAGATCACGGGTGTCAAACTCATGCCATCGTGTGACATATCACAATGTTTTTTTCCCTTCACAGAACTGGGGTGGACATGGCTTAAGTGTGGCCCAAATTTCAGCAAATATTGCTACTAGTGGTTTAGTATTCAAACTTGTTCTTCCTTACTGTGGAATAGATTCTTATTTGTTCCTTTAGAATTTTTCTCTTTGTGCACCAAATTAAAGCCATGACAACGTATTTTTCTGCCTTGTCTCTATGATGTCTTCATTTTTCTCTCCAACCTGTGGAAACTCATCCTTTCTTCTGCCAGTATTATAACAGTCTTCTCATCCTTATTCTGACTCAATCCAAGATCGGCCTCAAAGTGCACCACATTTCTTAAAGTTTGTAATTTGCAAGGTGATCTGGTGGTTGTAGTAAATGGAAACAGAAACAACAGAGCCAGGAATGGGGTCAGCAAATATTATGATGATATAGTTTTCTGCCAAGTCAAAATTGGTTCATGATACTCCAGCTTAGATGTAGAGAAAAGCCTCCAGCATCTTCTAAAATCACCCAACCAATACTGTGCCTATCTAACTTTGCCTTAACAATAATAAAATGACAGAAGAAATGGTGATTATTGTAGGGTGGGAATGGCCATTGAATTATAGCAGAAACCACAGTCTTTGTAGATTTATTTGTTTCTCTTGTACACCCCAAATTTTGTTATGCTGTCCCACTATCTATCAAATGGATGCTTTTGCCTGTAGCTATGAAGTCTTGACTAAACCTAAAATAAAATAAACAATGGAACAAGTATCAGAAATGCCTGCAGCAAAGCAGTCTGAGCAAAGTATTTTATATACTATTGTTGATGTAATGATTTTGTTAAAAAATCTCATTGAATACTTTTTATATTCTACATATACTATATTATTATAATATGTTAGTTTGCTTAAAAACACTCTTCCAATCCTTTAATTGAAATTGGGGGTTCTGTGTCTTAATGACAGTAGGCCTGACATTCAAAATATTTTAAAATACTGCTACAGATAAACCACTTGATCCACCCTAATGATTCATCCTGGGGCTATAGGTACTTTGTGAGCTGAGAGATGCTGTCTGCTGGGCTAAATAAAGTTTTCCCTTGGGTGGGAGCTTGACTCAGATTGCTGATAAAAAGATGAGAAAAAAAGAATAATAATTCATGGGAAGAGCAACTCCAAAGGAAGTCTTGTTCATTCAACAGCCTGGTGGCAACTGCATACTGAACACATACAATTGTAATCTGGGGGCAGGGGAGGGGGCTAGTCAGATGACTCATATGACAAACACCTGGAAGTCATTAGATTTAAGCCCTCCCCAAACTCTGGACTATAAAGCAGAGCAGATTCTTAGCCTGGCACTTGGTATTCCACCAATCAGCTACTGGGTCACCTTTCTCAGTAGCAGTAAGTGCTGTGGCTCGTTGGCGCTGGCAGACTGGCTGGCTGCTTGTCTCTGCCTGGATGTTGCTTTAATTCAATTTTATACATCCAGATCGATTATGGGGCGGGTGCTATGGGTTACGTCGATGTCTCCTTTGCCTTCTATGGTCTTCTCTAGCGGGACGTGGGAGGAGAACCTTCGCATTCATCCTTCACTTTTTTCCTTCTCTTGCTTCCTCTCTTACCACAGCTTCAGAGAACTTTGAAACAGGCGCTCGACGGTATCCTCGCCGCTGCTCTGCTAGGATTCTTCGGCGGAAGAAAAAGCTGAAAATGAAGAAGGTCGTGCTGCTTTTGGTCATGCTCTTTCTATCATCCGCGCATGCCGTGGGGGAAGATCTGGGAGACCAGCACGAGCTGAACTACTGGGCGGATTGGTCCGACGGAGGCGAGCAGAACCAGGTGAGACGAAGCGACAACTTTGGGGCATCCCCGCAACTTAGGTTGCGTTTGAAAATGGGCGAGATTGAGGATGGCTGGATGGCGGGGCACGGGTGGGCGAGGGAGCAAAGAACAAAGCGGGAAGGAGCTGACAGTGTAAATGGGCATCCCTGACGCCGCCAGCTTTTGGCAGGTGCGCCAAGGAATGTTGGCCGTTCGCGCTCAGCCGAGGCGACGTCGGGGCGAATTATCCGCTCTATTCCGCCTCTCTGCATCCTCCTTTCGGCCCAGGCGAGTGCGCTGGATTGTGCTGATGGAGCGCCACGTTCTCCTTTCAAAATTGAGGTCGCCGGTGAAAAAGAGCGATTGATTCCTGACGTCGCTCCTTCCCGCGCGCTTTCTAGCAGTTGTTGCGTTCTTGGCGTGAGTAAACGCATCAGAGTTTTTAATCTTACTTTTTTTAATGTGCCATGGATGTCCTATTTAGGGTGCCATATCACCAGGCAGCCTTTCTTCATTTTGTTCTCATCACAGCAACCCAGTGAGGTAGGCTGGTCTTAGAGATAATCGGAATTTGGCGAAATTGTATGTTGTTAATCCACCAAATCCTATTATTGTGTCTATAGAACGGGACTAATTTCAAATCGCTCTTTACTGCAATTATTAACCAGAAGAGGATTTCTTTCTTTCAAAGAAAACATAAATATGTCTAGGGTATGATTCTTAAAATGCATTTGGGAGCCAAATTGTGAAATCTGCATATGACAGAGCAGAGTGGTTAGCAAACTTAAAAGTTATTTGAACTCAAGAAAAACAGGGATTTCTTAAACTAAAAGCTTGAGTGAGGGTGTAGGGAAAAAATTAAAAGTTGCAAGCAATCCATCATTAGAACAACATGCTTAGATGCTCCTCTACATGCAGAAACAAAGTATTTTCTTGTTTGGAGGAAGCCAAGCAGTGTAGATCACAAATGGGAAAAAGTAGCCCTCAACCGAGTTGAGAATCTAAAATCACCCAATGTAGTATGATACCCATACATAAGAAGACTGTGTTCATATCTGAAAAAAGGCAGCAAGAGTCATCTTATCTGATCACAAGTCTTTTTCATGCCAGAATAACATCACTTCTCTTTAGTGCCATCATCTTTTCTGAATTGCTCCTTCCGCAAAATGCAGGGAATGTCTACATCTGCCAACTTAATTAAATGGAAAGATACATTAAACTTTAGGGAAAGATATATTGAATTCCATTATATTACTTGCTTGTCCTGGTTTTCAGGTTGTGTTTCTATCTGCATTAGAAGAACAATAACAAATTTGCCTACAAGATAGGTTAAAACCCCAAGGCCAAGCCCCTTCTTCTCATCTATTCATAATATTTCCTTTCCAGGCCTCTATAACCAACGCCATCAATATTCCCTTCTTATAATGTTGGATGATATGGTATTTTCTTTGGATGGCATTGTGTATCCTCAGTCAATATACTGATCATTCCTTTAACCATAGCTTGCTAACCATAATTGGGTGAAAATAAAAGTAATTGTGAATAGGAATTGCATATGTCATGGGAAGAAACCATTTGAGAAAACAATAACATACATGTTTTTTAAAGAAATAGACTTTCAAGCTGTTTAATTTGAAACATGACTTTTTTCTCTTATGTTTACATAAGACAATAATTCTTGCATTTCAAATAAGGAGTGAGAGCAGGAAAAATTATACCTGCATCTATTTCCCTTAAATAATTTTCAAGGAAAGACAAAATGCCAATTGAAATGATTAGTTTTTGCTATTGGGAGAAGCCTTAATTCCCAACTCTCATTACAATTTAAATTCCATGATTTCTTCTAACAAAAATAAAACAGTGTACCAGTATCACTTTTATTTTATGGATCACCAGCATCTCATCTAACATGGCCTTATAAGTTCATTCTGGACAGAAATTAAAAAGCTGAAGAAATGAATATGTTAGCAATTAAATGTCATAGGGAAAGTAAATATTCATATTGAAATTATTGTGCTTATTTGCTTAAACTCACCCATTTATCAAGTTGATTTCATTGGGTGTTAGTATATTTATAGGGTATTACAGCTCTTTTCACTATTACATAAACTGCTCAAATTTACACAATTATATGAAGCTATATTATGGAAAGAAGAATCAAAGATATTTGACATAAAGGTGCCCAGTTTGATATGATAAATGATGCTTTGTTTGATATGATAAAAGATGCTTTGTTTGATATGATAAATGATATGAAAGTACTGTTAAACAATTTAATATTCAAAGGGATCTGATGTGGTGCTATCTACAGATGGTCCTGTTTGCTCAATTGGCACTATATTCCATCAATAATATTTTACTGATTCCTATGGAAAAAGTTGAAACATAATTTTTGGATCCAAAATTCACAGATTCATGCTGGCTGATAGTCATGTATCTTTTCTGTAAAATATAATCTCCAGAGCAACCTATCCATGTCATTGTATAAGCAATCATAAAACAGAATACTTAAGAAGATATGAAGCTGCCCTGGTTGTATTAGACCTTGGTTCATTTAATATTCCTCGCTACCATCTTCTAAGTCAACACCTGTCAGACAATCTCATGGTTTATTCATAAAATACATCCATAATTTATAAGTGATCGAACAAGTTCATTGTTTCATACATTTTGCAAGGGATTAAGATGGATTATCTAGATACAAAAAAAGTTAAGAATGAAAACAGATCACATTCTAAACCCACTATACTTGTTTTTAAAACTTTACTCAACCAATCTATTAATTTTGAACTAAATCTTGACTACTTTCAGCTCCTAATTTTCAATGCCCTCTTGTGGCCTACATGTACCTAAATGCAGGAAGCTTTTGATCCTAAATTAACATTTACATCTGTTAAGTTCTGCGCATGGGTGCAAGGAGCGGAGACGAGGCAATGAACAGTGAACTTCAACTCTTTATTAAGCAAACTGAACAGAGCAATCACCTAGGGCAGCAGCAGCCCTTTTATAGGGTTGGCTGATGTCCTATTAGCCAATGAAAAACATGGAAGTGTTAAACCTTTGAACCAATGAGAGTTGGCCCGTTAACAGCCAATCAGATTTCCCAGAAAGGACCAATCCGATGTCACTATTATCGGCCAATCAGAAGTGCAGGATTAGAACCCTGTTTTTACTTAAGGTTGTTAAAACTTTATTAAATGCCTTTATTAGTTCATAACACCCCTTGCCCCTAGGTTCCGTTTGAGGGGTGCGGTGACATAATCCCATAGATATGCAGGTTGTTTCAACTGTCTATTAGATTTGCGCTGTCCCACCAGTTCCTGTCTGTAGTCCGGTTTCGGTGGAACGTTTTTTGATTTATCTGGTACAGGCGGTTCCGCATTCTCACAGGATGACTCGGTGCCGCTGATTCTGTCATTGTTGTCCTCCGGTCTCTGCGGGCTTGCCTCCATTGAGATATTTCTCTATGGCGAGGCAACCCCCATTCCTAATTCTTCTTCAGGTAACGCGCCGGGCTGCTGACTTCCTTTGATTTCGTCATCCAGCATCTCGAATTCGGTTCCCTTGACATCCCCTCCTCCCTCAGTTTGAGGGTCACAGGAGTCATGGGAACTGGGTTGCAACCTAGAGCGAAGCTGATCTATATGGCGTTTCCATATTTTCCCGTCCCTTGTTTGTACACGGTATGATCTGGGCCCGGTGGCTTGGGTTACAGTTGCTTCGACCCACAACGGTTCACCGGAAAGATTTTTAGCGAAGACTAAGTCGCCTTCCTTGAATTCGCGGCACTTTCCACTAGATCCACAGGGTTTCTCTGGTGCATAGGCTGGGTGGAGACGGTCGAGGTGGGAGCGAAGCCTGCATCCCATCAACAGTTCAGCTGGCGTTTCGTTGGTTACGCTGTGCGGGGTGATGTGTTGGAGTAGGAGTATTCTGTTCAGTTTTTCGTCAATGTCCCCATGGTCCATCTTGTGGAGAGTTTTTTTTAAGAAATTGGACCATGCGCTTGGCCCTTCCATTGGCCGCAGGGTGCACCGGCGAGGTTAGCACATGGCGGATGCCCCGGTCCGCTAAGTATTGTTCGAACGCCAGGGCCATGAACTGGGGTCCGTTATCGGAGACTAAAACGTCTGGCAGTCCATGTGTTGCAGATAGTTTATTTAATTTGTGGATGACTGAATCGGTTGTAGTAGTCTTCATCTTGTGGATTTCGAGCCAGTTGGAATAGGCATCCACTGTTAGGAGGAACGTATGTCCCTTAGTAGGTCCTGCAAAGTCAATGTGGATGCGGGACCATGGCCCCCGGGGGGTTTCCCACTCCATTGGAGTTGCTCTAGGTGGGGCACTGCTGACTTCTTGGCACTTTAGACAAGTCTTTACCCAGGCTTCGATCTGCTTATCGATGCCTGGCCACCACGCGTAGCTTTGTGCGAGCGCTTTCATATGCACGATGCCGGGGTGACCGTCATGCAATGCTTTCAAAACTGTTTGTTGTAACCGCTCTGGGATGACAACTCAGTCTCCCCAAAGGATGCCGCCTTTCTGCGAGAAAAGTTCTGTTTGCCGGTTTCTGAAAGGGGTGAAGTTGTCAGGGGTTTGTTCTACTGGCCATCCTCGTTCGACCCAGCTGAGAACTTGCGCCAGGACAGGATCTCGTTTCGTTTCGATAGCGATGTCTCTGGCTGTTAGCGGCGGTGAATGTAGGGTTTCAATCTGGAGTGTCATGAGGGTTGGATCTGGGTCATCGACGGTTTCCGGAAGTGGGCCACGGCTCAATGCATCAGCGTGGGGAATGGCTTTCCCCGGGCGGTGTTGCAATTTATAATTGTACGCAGCTAAGAACTCTGACCAACGAGTCATTCTAGGTGACAATATATAGGGGGTTGGCTTGTCTCCCGCTATAATCCCCAGCAAAAGCTTGTGATCGGTAATAATAATAAAAGCTCGTCCATACACATATTCATGAAACCGTTTCACAGCAGATGCAACAGCAAGAGCCTCTTTGTCAATTTGGCTATAGTTGCGTTCAGCTCTCGATAAGGTCCTTGAAAAATAGGCAATAGGGGCCTCTCTACCATTTGGTAACACATGACTTAAAATGGTTCCTACTCCAAACGGTGACGCGTCACACATAATGGTTAAAGGCAAAGTCTCGTTATACTGCATTAAAACAGCATTGGAGGTTAGTAAGTTTTTCACTTGTTGGAATGCGTGCTCCTCTCGATGTCCCCAGACCCAGGTGGCTTTTTTGTCGAGAAGTCTATATATGGGCTCAGCTACAGTCGCCTTCTGGAGCAAGAAGATGTTGTAAAAGTTAATGAGCCCCAGGAAAGCTTGGAGGTCTGTCCTATTCTTGGGTCTTGGGGCGTTTTTGATCACTCTTAGTTTGCTGTTAGTGGGGTGAATGCCTTGCTTATCGATTAGGTACCCCAGGAACTCTACTTTCTCTGTACACAGTTGACATTTATTTTTTTTAACCTTTAGGCCGGAGTCTTTAAATTTCTGGAGAACCATTCTAAGACGCCTCTCCAGTACTTCTCTATTCGGGGCCGCAATTAAAACATTGTCAAAATATGGCATGACCCCCTTGATCCCTTGCAAAAGTCTCTCCATCAGACTTTGAAAAATCCCCGGGGCCACGCTCACTCCGAATTGGAGTTGGTTGCATTTAAAAGCGTAATGATCGTCTGTGCTTCCGCGGTTTTTTTATCTACAGGCAGTTGGTACGCCTGCGCTAAATCCAATTTAGTGAAGACTTTTCCACTCCCCAGGGAATGAAGAAGGTGTTGTACCACTGGCACCAGGTAAGCATTCTGTTGAAGAGCGTGATTGAGGGTGGCCCGGTAGTCCTCACAAATCCTTAACGATCCATCTGGTTTGATGGGTGTTACGATTGGGGTTTCCCAATGGGCATGGTCAGTTTGTTCTAAAACACCCTGGGCTATTAATTTATCGAGCTGCTCGTCGATCTTTGGTTTTAGGGCAAAAGGTACCTGACAAGGCTTAAGGCAGATGGGGGCTACTTCAGGGTTAAGGTTAAATGATATCGGGGTCCCCTTGTACTCGCCTAGTTTATCTGCAAAGAGGTCCTGGAATTCCTGAACGAGGGAATTCCCAGTCGTCGCTTCTGGTTTGGTGAATGTTGGCTACCTCGATCCCGAGTGGGGCGAACCATTGAAGGCCTAACAAACTATGCCAGTCATGATTGATGACGGTCAGCGGTAACGACACAGTATGATTTTTGAATGATACTTGGACTTGGCTGGAGCCGACGACCGGAATTCGGTTCCCCTGGTAATCTTTAAGTATAATTCTTTGGGCTCTGAGGTCTTGACGCCGGACGGCAGGGATTAACTGTTTAAGGGTCTTCTAGGAAACCATCGAGAGGGACAACCCTGAGTCGACTTCCATCATGCAAGGTTGGTTCTTGATGGCGACCCTTACTCAGATCTTCTTTGCATCTAACGATGAAGCGTGACCTTTGGTAATGGTTTGGTGTGCCTCTTCCCGTCTTGTTGAAGTGGCAAGTGTTTTATTTCTGTAGGAGTGGTTGTTCCATTGGTGGTTCAAGTGTTCCCGACTCACAGGATGATTCCCTGTGATCTGATGGTAGTTGTTTTCTCTCCGAATTGGCCTGGATCCTCGCTTGCTTCTACAGACCTTCCCGATGTGGCCCCTTTTCCCACAGGCATGGCAGAGCGCGTTGAGGAATTTGCAATCTGATCGCGGGTGGTTTGCCCCACAACCTGTGCATTGGCGCGGTAGTCTTCGATTCCACTGGTTGCATTGGTCGCATTCAGACTGGAGCCGGTTGACCTCCTCATCACTTTCTGATGGAGATTTGAGGTCCTCGTGGTGGGCCGCTGTTGTGTGCCTCTCTAGGCGAGGTGAGGTCTCGTTGGCGAGTTGACAGAGCGGTGCGTTGGTGCGGCGCATTTGGGCGGCTGACTTCCTGGTTGGTTCTGCTGCGTCTTTGATGACATTGGCAAGATCAATGTCCCCTTTGGCCATGATCTTGCTCTGCTCTGTATGGTCATCTAATCCTAGAACTATTTGGTCTCTCAGAGCTTCTTGGAGGTCTGCAAACCCACAGAGACCTCCCAGGTTCCGGAGGTCCACGATGAAATCTGTGACACTCTCTCCTTTCCATTGATCCCTCTGATAAAACTCATGTCTTTGAGTCCCAGTCTTCTTGTGCCGGGTAAAATGGAGCGGGTGGTATGGCGCCGCCGGACATGTTTTCCGTTGTCGATGTGCCTTCAGCCACGTGCTCTGTTTGGTGCTCTGTGAGTGTTCAATCAGCTCAGATGTCTCCGCATCCCACCTTCGTCGCCAGTGTTAAGTTCTGCGCATGGGTGCAAGGAGCGGAGATGAGGCAGTGAACGGTGAACTTCAACTCTTTATTAAGCATACTGAACAGAGCAATCACCTAGGGCAGCAGCAGGGTTGGCTGCTTTTATAGGGTTGGCTGCTGTCCTATTAGCCAATGAAAATCATGGAAGTGTTAAACCCTTGAACCAATGAGAGTTGGCCCGTTAACAGCCAATCAGATTTCCCAAAAAGGACCAATCCGATGTCGCTATGACCGGTCAATCAGAAGTGCAGGATTAAAACCCTGCTTTTTACTTAAGGTTGTTAAAACTTTATTAAAGGCCTTTATTAGTTCATAACAACATCAATTTGCTCATTTGAATTTAGAGGGGGGGGAATCCCTTTCCTTTGAGATAAACTGTGAAGGCTTTTGAATGTATCAGACTAGGGAAAGGTTAAAAAAAACTTCAGAATATGCTAATCTACTAGGTTAAGTGCTTTTTGTTGTTTAATGGGTGCCACATTTTATAAGTGAAGCTAAGCTGAAGCTAAAAAAGTAGTCTTTTTATATTTCTGTTTCAGGAAAAGTTGCCTTTCCCTTTTGAACACTTTCTTCAGAGGATTGCCAGAAGACCCAGACCTCAGCAATTCTATGGCTTAATGGGCAAACGGGATGCTGGTAAGAACCATTTACATTTCGTATTTTTGCTGTAATTTAGGTGCAGCTAAAAATGATTCAAATTAAAAATATTTAATAAAATAAAACATTTATTCTCTCAATTTAGTGTTTATAATTAGTATATTTGTTATTCATTATTTATTTATAGTTATTTAAAATATTTATTTTGATTCCATTAAAAATGTTTTAGAAATATTCTTAATATCATGAAACATATTTTTGTACATTTAGCAAGATACCATAGAAAAATAAGTGTGTAAAATAAGAGTCTTACTTCTTACAAATAAATTATGAATTTTGAAAGAAATGAAATGAAAATCCTGAATAAAATCAAGGTTGCAGACAAGGTTGCATCAAATGGAATGTCCTTTACTCAAGAAAAAATAATATGAGAATCATATAAAAAGCATATCCCATTTTATAATGGAGCATATACAGAAAACATTCCTGGGATATTGTGCCTAGACTAAAAAGGTTTCACATCCATGAATTATTCAGAAAACAATTAAGGCATTAATTGCTACACACCAATATTGTGGTTCTTTGAAATGCTTTCCATCTTTTTTTAATGATAAATAATGATATGCACTTGCTAATTATTTTGTTTTTTGATTTCCAGGATATAGCCCTGTCTCACACAAAAGTAAGTTGGAATTGGTTTTATTTATGAATTTATATCCTGCTGTTATTATTTTCATAAATATCTCAAGTTGACAAACAAACAATACTCCTGACTATTCTTCCTTTTTCCTTTGGGTTGATTTGGGAGAGCGTGATTTTCTTCCCATTTTCCTGTGCACCATTAATCAATTACTTCTATATAAGATTCATCCAGAATTGCAAATATATATTTGATTCTAGGAAAATTGTATCAAAGCCAGCATTTCCAGTGAATGCATAGAAATCTTGGCATATATTCAAGGGCCATTCATGAACAAGATATGTTCAAAAATTCCAAAAAATTATAATAGAATCATCCATTCTTACCCTGTATTTTAGAAGAGAGTAATTTCAGAATAAGATTTTTCTAATCTAGCATAATCCCTGTGCATACCTACTTAGAAATTAGTTCCACTGAGCATAGTAGACATGAAAATGGACATTAAGACCAACAGTACTTTTTCAGCAGTACAATTGAGCAAGGAGTGGGACCAAAGGCCCCATTCTTTTAAAACAGCTTTCTGTATATGTGACTAGCACACTCATTGGCTGATTTGTTCATTTTTAGCTTGTGTATATTATATAACTGTTTAAATTTTCATTTATGGTGGAATGATGTTTTAATTTTACTGATCTTTAGTCATTTACTGATATTAATCATATCATTGATTTTTTTTTTGGATTGATTTCAGCAGAATACAAAATAAGTTCCTTCTTCATATTCCTCAGGAAATATTCCATTAAATTCTAGAGGCTAATATCTAAGCAAAAATATATAAGAATATCTTTCTAGGGCCAGTCTTAGCATATACTGTATCACTTATTAAACTCACAATATGCCTTATTAACATTTAGCACCATCAGTGGCATTTACTTGCAATACAGCTTAAGTTTATAACCCTAGTTTGACACAATTTGACAGTTACTTGGAAAATGATAACTTTTAAAGCAATTTGAGGAAGTAGAACCAACATTGTTATGAGTGAAAGTTATTAATCAAACTGGATAAGCAATCTTTGGATGAATCAAAAATCTTGCCAAAATTATTAACTGTCCACTGAAGCTCATTTATACAAATTATTTCATTACTAAATGGAAGTGAGCTACCAGAATGAATGTTAATTACATAATACATATTACCAGTGGAATACTGATTAGGATATGGAAACATAGAAACAGAAGCTATAGAGGAAAATGGTAACAGTCCGTACCATATGGACATATAGCAACAGGGAAAATATTTCTAGCTTTGCTTTTTTTCTGATGTGTCAGTATAGGTTAATCATCTTAGACAGAAATGGTCTTCCTTTTGGAAGAGAGCTTGCAATGTTAAAAAGTGGGGAAAGAAGAAAAGATTAATATGATAGATAATGCAGCATTGCTAGGTCATGTTCTCTGACGTTGATACTGCCTGGAAAGAAACATCAAACAGGCTATATGATGGAATTTCCCCAGAAAGGATGTTTACATCCTTTCCTGAACTTCTAGGTTTTGTTTATAGCAAATGCTGGGTATACAAGTTATTACTTATCACTAATTATTTGCACATTATTCTAAACAAGCAAAAAATATGAACAAAATCAGTTATGTATATCCTGTAATACCGTATAATAGCATTTAGATTTATATACCATCCCAAAGTGCTTTACAGCACTCTCTGAGTGATATGCAATGTCAGGATATTGTCCCCAACAATCTGGGACCTCATTTTACTGACCTCAGAAGGATGGAAGGCTGAGTCAACCTTGAACCAGTCAGGATCGAACTCCTTTCTGTGGAGAGTCAGCTTGCAATACTGCATTCTAACCACTGTGCCACTATGTATAGACCCTCTAATGTGAGAAGAGAAATGGATTCATTCAGGCCGTTCAGTCTTCTATTGTTGTCTCTATTTGTACTTCAGATTAAGTTTCACTGATTCTTCATTTTTAAAACTTTTAGGGATAAGATTCTTTAAACAAAGCAATGCTTACTTCTGAGCAAGCTCATACAGGCTGTACTAAGAAATCCCAATTTTATAATCACAGGGTAATATTTTATTATGAAACAATGAATCTGATATTTTTCTCCAGGACACTTTGTTGATAAAAAGAGCTGTCACTTTATCTATTTAACATAAACTACTCCCAGTGTGATTTCAAGTTCTGCCATACCCTGACATCAAAGCTTAGTAGCAAATCTCCCACCAAACTGATTTATTTTAATATAGGTGGAAAACAAAGGGAAACTTTCTTGGATAAACTTATTACTCTTTAATCCCACCTGGTATCATAGCTTTATTCAATTTCATAATATAACTATTTTATTTACTGAAGTCCTTAGGGATTAAAACAAATTAAAAGAAAATGCATTCCCTGGCTGCTAAAAGGCTGCCTGAAAATTATGGCTGAAATGCCCCATGAGAACATTGAGACTTATTCCCTAGTAAGTTTACAGATAATAAACCTGTCCAAGGTTCCAGATGTGTCAACATATTCTCTCTGATCCCAGACCTGGTATTAGGATGTTTGTGGAGTTCGACTCCAGTCTTTTTTCTACATGATGGGAATGCCGTTTTAGTCCAGGAAGTCATCTTATTTTAATTGTGTTTCTTGTGTATGGGATGCATTGTAAGCAGGCCAGAACCTTTTTAGAGGAATCTTAATAAATCCATTACGAGAGAGAGAGAGAGAGGCAGGCAGGCAGGCAGGCAAGCATTGTATTGATTTTTCTAGTATAGTGTGCATTACAGTACATTCATTGCAAGCCAGCTCAAGAAAATAGTTGATCTTTTTTATAAATAGAGCAGAGAATCACAGAGATATGTTAAGCATATGATTTTTATACTTTTCTCCAAACTGTCTAAAGCTTTAGCCAAAACCCAGAAGCTTAGTTTACAAGACTAAAATACTAGGTATTTTATTTCTAGTATAGTGTGCATTACAGTACATTCATTGCAAGCCAGCTCAGGAAAATAGTTGATCTTTTTTATAAATAGAGCAGAGAATCACAGAGATATGTTAAGCACATGATTTTTATACTTTTCTCCAAACTGTCTAAAGCTTTAGCCAAAACCCAGAAGCTTAGTTTACAAGATTAAAATACTATATATTTTATTTTGACTGGGTTTTACAACATATAAAATAGTCTGCCAAAGATTTGAAAATGCCTTTGGTGTTCCTGATTGAGTGTTGAATTAAATCTTGGAGATCAAATCTTTTTGAATCACACTTATTTCATCCAAAGCTTCTGCACACTTATTCCACTATATTTATTGGCTGCTGTCAAAATTATGATCTGGTAAAGAAAAAAAAATCTCACAATGCTTACAAATATGTTATATGTGGAAGGTATTCTGACCTTGAAAGCCTGGCCATTTATTTTACATTGATCAATAATTTGAAGAACTTTGGAAGAAAACTCTCCAAAGAATAATTTATAATAGGTTGAGATCATATCAAAGCAATTTTAAAAAATGGCACAGTTTTTGTCAAATAAAGTATATACAATTTGTAAATTGATTGCATTAATAACTTTTAAAAAATGTTAACTGGGTACACAATAAAGAAATAATTATTAGAGAAACAGAGAATTACACCGTTGTAGAAACAGAAATAGACACTACATATATTAAGAGGCTATATATTTCTAGCCTGGAAACTGCCATAACTTGAGTGGCAAGATTGATGTCAGAGCCAAGCCCAGAAATGTCATAGTAAAATTCAGTCAAGGTCAATCCTTTATTCCTTACATCTAGTGGACAGAAATCTTGCCAACATAAAGCTATAACTTTCTAAGCTAGATATATCCTAAGAAATTCTAGGATCTGGCTCCCCTGAATTTCTTCCTCACTTCTTCGTCCAATTTGGGACTGTGAAATATCTTGATCCAGGTCTCTCTCTGGGAAACTTCTGTGTTGCCAAATCCTTCCCTCATTGCTCTTCCAGGAGCTGATCTATAAACAAATCATTAAACTCAGAGAGCACCAGTGATTCTATATTCCAAAGTATATTGAAATAACTCCCTGGTGTCTATGAATAATAAACTAGTGCTTTAAAATACAGCCTAGCCAAATAGCTCACTTATGAAAGCCACTTTTTATTATTAATCAGTCCCTTTTAAATGAACTAAGATGGGCAATTATTCAGCAAAGATCAGGTTATGCAAAAATATGATTTTTTTACCTTTATTTGCACTAAAATTTTCCATAACTAGAGGTCACATTTATTTAGCCCTGAGTTCAACAATATTTTGAGTCTGTTTTTACTGTGTATTTCAACATGAAAATGCATTCACATTCCTTATTTTTTTAAAGGCCTCTTTCAAATGTACTGTATTTAAACACCCCACAAATATATTTTTCAGGATATAAAACAGACTCATTTGTTGGACTCATGGGCAAAAGATCCTTAAATTCTGGTATGTATAAACTATAAAATGAAACTCAAATAAAAACCTACTTATAAACAATTTTTATTTTTAATTTTTCAATACACAGCCTTCGTACAATATTTAAGACAAAGATAGATAACCTGAGTTCTCCAAGAAGTTGTCCACAGTCACTTTTTATGGAAGTAACATAAACAGGAAGGATGATCCTTGGAGTCCAAAACCTTTGAAAAAACACAGGTTCCTCCATGAATTTCTTCTTTATAGGCACAATCATTATAAATGTACCTTTCTTATATGATCCTATAGATCTTTATGAAATGAGATCAATTTTTATGCTATACAGCATCAATTCCCAGTTTATTATGATGTAATTTATAAATCTGAAATCTGCTAGTCTATCCAGGGGGTATGTATTTTTAATAACTTAATTAAAAACATTTTTAAAACTACTGAAATATTTTAAAAGAAACAGTTTCTCTTATTTCTATAAATAGTTCACCAAGCCATATCATCTAATATGCAATTCTTTAATGTACGCCAAAGGAAACTATTTTCTGAAATTATAATTGTCAAGTGCTTTATATTTCAATCTAGCAGTATTGAAAGCTGCAGCATACCAAGATCATATCTTACTTAGGTTTACAAATTACTTTGAATCATAAGCAATTAAGGGAATAATTTATCTGAGAAAGATAGCCATTAAATGCTCTTGCATTTGTAAATACCAATTAACAGAGCTGAGTTTGAGATGAAATTCAATTTGTATTGTGATCATATGTTTGAAAATATAAAATAATAACAAATATCAGTTTTAAAACTTTTTTTTTCAAAATTGCAATAGTTAGACCCCCCACTAAAGAATAAGTTCTCACAGCACTATTACTGTGAGCAATATTCTGCAGTTTCACTGTATTAACCAATATTTCAAACCAGCATCCTGTACAAAGTCATCTGAAATATTTAATCAATGTTCTATATTGTACAAATTGCCTTAGTAAAGCAAGTTAATTATGCAACACAATAGATTGTGGTCTAGCTGTCAGGTTGTCTGCTAGTGTAGATGTCAAAACATTCAAACTGCTATTACAAGAGGCCTTGGAGAGTTCATTTCTAAAAGACACTATATGAATATTTGAATTTCAAAAAAACCTGCCTTAAATAAATTGCTATTCTGTAGATAAGTATATACAACTTCATCAGAATCAGTGGGGATTATTTTGAGGAATATACTATATCTATAAATTACACTACTGGAGACATTAATATTTAGTCACACTCAGGAGAATAAATTCATATCTTATTAACATATGAACATGTTTGCAGTTTCAGTTCCTTTGTCTGGTAATCTAAAATAGTCACTAACAAATAAATCAGATTCTACTGAATATATTCAGTACATTCATGTAAGTTTACTTAGGTTAAAAATCTAAACCAGAAACACATTGAACTAGTAATTGAAAAAGTGTCTGTGAAAGAGACAAAATAATTAAATCTTAAGATGTCAGTTCCTTTATTTACAGTGATGAAGGCCAGACTTTTAAGCATTTATGAAAACCAACAAAAAGTAAGATCTGTCACTTGTCTTTATAATTGCCAATATACTAACACAATTTTCCCAGACAAAGATATGTAAACATGAACTCTGCAAATTCTCAAGCTGGTATGGCCATTTCTGAAAATTTTGGGAGCTAAATCTATACATTTAGAGATTATCCAGACTGAGGAAGGCTCTCCTAAATCAACAGTGATTATCACTGTAAGGCAATTCTATGTTTTATTGTAAGTACTTTAAAAATCACCTAGTTTAGTCTCCTGTTCACTGCAGTATATAGTAGATGGTGAATAACGCACTTGCCATGTGATCATGGAAATTCCTCAAATGAAAATATGAGGACCACCTTATGATGCAAATAGTTCTTCAAACATTTTCTTGTCATTCTGAATGATAAAATCTTCAGAGGAGTCCAGAGTGCCTGAATAACACTGAAATATTTTCATAATCAATGACTTTCTAAGTCAACATAAGCACAGAAGTTCTGAGGGATAAATTAGATGCCAATATTGGGGGCTAGTTCAGATGAGTTAAAATCTTTGAATCAAATTTATGTGGCATTTAAAATTAGGAAGCAACACTCCAGTTGTGGTCTGATGGGCACAGCTTACAATGGAAATTCATCACACTGAGTCTTAATTTTGAGACAAGCTTATCAGGATATGTAAATATTCATTATATTCAATTAATCTTCACTGTTTTGTTTCCTTGTTAGGATCTTCTGAATGGAGTGCCCTGCAAATGTTTGAAAGAAGACGCAAATGAGACAGTTTTTCCATTGTCCATTGAAATGTTTAAGTAGCCAGCTTAATGTAATGAAAAATAGCCATTGTAAGGAATATTTATTTATTTATTTATTTATTTTTAAGATGAAAATTTCAATTACAATGATCTTCTCTATTGTGGCAGTGATGTATGCATATGAACATGGCAAGCTTTACAGTAATATTTTGAATGGAATATAGAAATCAGTGGTTTTTCACAAGAAAGCACATTATACGTTGTTTGAAAAAATGTTCAACTGTAAAAAAAGTGGTAAGAATTAAGAAAAAAAAGAGAATCCTTTGTTAATTTAGTGTTTGCTGAACCACCAAATTGGTTTGTGATCACAACAAAAAAGAAAAGGAAAAGCCCAGTAATTTCTATCATCAAAATTTGCACGTGTAGCATGTTTTTGTTTGTTTTACTTACATATATTAAAGAAATGAGGTGAATTTAAATGTCTTCACTTCATTGTTTGATATCTTGCCACAATTCATAGACATCAGATAAAAGTAACAGTCTATTCAGAAGGTTTTGAAATACCCATTTTGTGCATGAATATCATTAATTAAAACAGAAGCACCAGATCTCAAATTTAAAAAAAAGGAAAAGTAATAATGGTGAATTTTATTGGTGAATGATTATTTGAGTATTGTCCATTAGTCAATCTTGACAGAATTTCTAGCACTGGCATTTATAGTTTTGCACTTAGCAAGTTGAGGAAGGCTGATCAAGCAGATTAAGAATGGTGCATGTTTGGTGACTATCTGGCCTTCAACTAATCTAAGCAAATCTGGACAGGTGTACAGTAGGTTCAGGGAGCTTCTAAAGTTGTCTAAAGTTTCCAAATTTCTAAAGTTAATACAGTAAGATTTCAAGATTCACAGCTGAAGATAAAGCAGTTGCAGAATTTTCTGACTTCCTTGGATTGCCTTACTTGTTATGTGCAAAGCAGAAGCACTGCCCCAAGAAAGCAGATTAGGAAAGCAATGGTAGGATGAGAATCATAAGGATAAACTGCAGTTCTTGAACACATACTGTATATACACTTTGATTATATAGCCATATCATGATTTAGTTTCAAAGCTCCAAATGACCAAATAGAGAGAAATCCTTTCTGTTAGATGAGCCCTCTAATGATCCTCCGGATTTTTGCAAACAAGATTTGCTTTTGTGTAGCACTGCTGTCCCTAATGTAATGGAAATCATGTGAAGAAAATGCATCAATTTTAAGATTACATAAACAAAATAATGTGCATTACCTAGAGTTCTTACCACTTTTGGAACACATACAGTAAAACTACACATCTTGCTTAGCCATGGTAGATCTTGTATGATTCACAGCTTCCCATGTTGTACCAAGTTAATCAACTGTGATTAAGCAAATAATGATATGTGATGTTATCTTTATATGAATGCACACTGAATATAAGCAGTCAGCACTTTTGTCAATTCTAAATCTACTGCTAATCAATTACTACAGTGAACTATAAACTCTAGTATGATGAATTCCTATTTTTTGTGTGAAGGAATGGAGTCCCAGGAATAAATTTTATAACTTATTCTAACTTCGTCTTTGAAAACAGAGAAGTCTGAAGTTGCATTTTGCAAGCAGCTCAGTTTTATCATATACTATTTTAATCCTATAAAAAGTCATATCCAGGTTTAGGGGGGAGCAATCTTAAAATACTTTCTTTAAAAAAAAGTTTATATGCTCTATTTGGATCGCTATAAACTGTAAGCCTATATAGTAGTTTAGCTAAAAGCTAATAAAAAACAACTTATCAATTAACCATCTGTATTTGTCTATCTTTGTCCTAGAAATATCAAGCATTTATTTTTCTTTAAAAACAGATTCTAGTTTCCTAATCATGAAATATGATCTAAACAATATGACAAATTTAATAAAAAGTATTATTAAAAGGTAAGTAAGAATCTTAACAAAAAAGAAGTAGGCACTTTATTTACAATTATTTTCTTCTATCAGATGTGTTTCCTTAGAAAATTAAGCTACACTCACATGGTTTAGCTGTCTTGATAATAGCTAAAGAATAGCTAAGTAGCTATTCTTTTTCTATGGAAAGAAAACTGGCTTCTACAAACATAAGTCATTGCATGCATTTGAGATTCTATATCCCCCACTACCTTTATTTCTGTTCTTGGCTTTCAGAGATTCCCCTATTTTCTTCAAAGTGAATTGTGTGTACATAATTGATTTAGCTATAAACCAACACATAAAATGTAAGGCTGAAATGAATGTGGCAATTTTATTGTTCAATATATGGTTTCTTTAATTCAAGAATTGAAAAACTTTGAATGACTAGGGATTGCCCTTAAAGTTGTTTGGATTCTACCAGTTCGCACCTATTTGCTAGAACCGGTTGTTAACATTCTAAGCAGTTCAGAGAACTGGTTGTTGGAAGAAATTACTGGCCTAATCCTGTAAGGAAGGCAGGAAGGAAACATTTTGGTGTTGCTTACAGAAACTGCTTCTCCACTAACCCTTATTACATTCTTGGCAGGACTAGACTTCCTGTCTCAGGAACTTTTCTGGAGTTTTTTCCCCCTCCTTTGCTGGTACTTTGCTTGTGTGGAGTGACCATTCAAAGTTACAATGGCACTGAAAAAAGTGACTTATGACCATTTTTCACATTTACGACTGTTGCAGCATCCTCACAGTCATGAGAGGCCAGGCGAGGAGATGTGTGCCTCGATGTGGGTAATATTGAGTTGGCCACACCCAGCCAATAACATGACCACCAAACCACATTCACCACCTAAGCCATGCCACCAGAACCAGTTGTTAAAAATTTGAATCTGGAAAACTTCCGGTTTGCGTGGCTTCGGGGCAGCAGGAATTCGCGACAGCTCGCGATTCCTGCTGTGCTAGCCGTCGAGGTACCCCCGATCCAGATGGGTCAGGGGGATATGGCTGCCCTGTAGGGACAGCTGAAGACAGAGGGGAGTCGGAAAGGGAGGTGGGGGCATCGCAGACCCCCCCTTTTCTCCGGGAAAACCCCTTTTTCCCAAGGCGGTGGAGCGGCGGTCAGCAATGGCCGCCACGAAGAAGCCAGCAACCGGGTAAGAACTGTGCTGGAGGAAGTGTGAAGAGTGAAAGTTCTGTCTGAGCCGGGTCAAGTAACACCTTTTAAATTGCCTGGAATTGAGCTGTTTGTTGCTGGAGGATACATTGTATCCCTAAGAAGAGCGAAAAGCGGCGGAGAAGCTGTTAAAGGGATTTTTTTTTTTTTTACTCTCCCACCCCACGGAAAAAGCAGAAATATTTGGATATATTAGACATTGAAAGTGGATTGTTTTGAAAGCTAAGATAAGAGACAAAGGGATTTTTGGACATTGAAAAATGTGAGAAATTGGAAAATCTCTGCTGGAGGTATGGATTTTTGATTATTAAAATTCTCATTGCAAGTGGGAAAGGAGAAAAAAAAAATTGGAGCAGAAGCTGAAAAAGGAGGAGATTGATTAGAACGTCTTTGTGGATCCCAAAAGAAGATATATGGTAATTGGACCTCTTTGATTAAAAATTAATTCAGAAAGAGAAAGAGAAGAAGGAAGAAAAGTATTAACTTTTGGAACTTTTTTTCTTTTTTTTAATTGCTTTTGATTGTCTTTGATTAAAAATTCTTGTGGTTGTTTTGGAAAAAGTTTCCCTTTTCATAATGGCATCGTCTGTGGATGAACTAGAGATTGAATATCAAAAATATAAAAAAGAAGATACTTTGGGCGCTTTGTTTCAATTTTTAAAAATGGCGTTATGTTCCTTTGAAAAGTTGATTACGCAGCAGAAGAACTGGGACAAGGAAGAAGAGGAAGAAGAAGCCATCTTTGATGAACAATGGGTCCCTTCTGGAGAGGAGGAGAAAAAGGATAAGAAAAAGGGGATTTTAAGAATTATAAAAACAACCAAAAGAGAGAAAAATGAGCGAAAAGATGGAGGCAAGGTTAGAAAGCAAAGGAAAAGGAGCAAGAAAAGCGAAGAGAAAAAGCAAAGGGGTAGAAAGGGCAAGGAGAAGAATAAGCAAGAGAGAAAGGGAGGGAGGAGAAGCCTTAATGGGGGGAAGCAAGACCTAAGGAAAAAAAGTTTATTTAGAGACAATGGGTGAATTTAATTTAGATTAAAAGAGGGATTCTGGAGGGTATATAAGAGTGTTTTTTTATATGTATATTTAGAATATAAAATTTATTAAGTAATTTTAGAATTTTTTTTTAAACAGAATCCCAAGAAAGATTGCTATATGTAGTATTTCTAAGTTAGGGTAATGAGTTATAGATGTTACTCCAATTGGTGTACAGGAGAAGTATAGTAAAAGAAAAAAAAAGATGAATGGATAATTGGAAATAGAACAGACAAAGAATGTTGTTGAAAATGGTATATATATGCTTTTTTTTTTTTTTGGATTTTGTATATTGATAAAAGGCAATAAAATTTTAATTAATAAATAATTTGGATGGAAAAGAGAAGTAGGGACAAGATATGAAGTTAATATTATATGAAATATTGATATTATAATCTGGAAATGTTATGCCTTATTGGTCTATTATTATTATTTTTTCTTAGAAAAGAATTTATAAGCTGCTATGCCTTGATTCTTTGTGCATTGTTTTTATAAAACTGATAAAAATGGTTTTTATATATATATATAAAAAAGAAAATGATAATAAGATTTGGAAGGAGATATGGGTTGAATATGATGTTTGAATTTGTGTCTGTGTAAAGAGTTTTAACCCGGGAACAGACAACTTCAGAAAAGATCTTTTAGTTTTGTTTATGTTTTGTGTTTGTATGTTTGTGTATTGTGCTTATGGTAAAACTAACAAAATTTGTTTTTTATAAAAAAAAAAAAAAAAGGAAAGAATCAATAAAACCTTGGAGGAATGTTAGATGAGAATAATTTATACAAGCCAGAAAGAAAAGAATATGATGACTATAAAATGGATAAATATGGAAGAGAAATGAAATTGAATAGGAGTAAAGAGAAAAAATAAGAAATTTGCTGAAAGATGTTTGTGTGTCCATATGGAGATGGGATAAATTGGAATTATGCTGTATAAAAATAATGTTTTGTTTGACTTGTAAGGATTTACAATGTTAAGAGGTTTTATGTGTTTATGTATTTAATAGTTAATGATGTGTTGTTTTATCTTTAAAATCAATAAAAATTTGTTTCAAAAAAAAAAAAAAATTTGAATCTGGGTTTTCCGGTTCCGCATGGCCTCGGTGGCAGCAGGAATTCGTGACTGTTCGTGATTCCTACTGTGCTTGCCGCCGAGGTACCCCCGATCCAAACGGGTCAGGGGGATATGGCTGCCCTGTAGGGACAGCCGAAGAGAGAGGGGAGCCGGACAGGAGGCTGGGGGTGTCACAGACCCTCTCCTCGTCTGGAAAAAACCCTTTTTCCTGAGGTGGTGGAGCGGCGGTCAGTAATGGCCACCACGAAGAAGCCTGCAACCAGGTAAGATCGTGCTGGAGGAAGCAAGAAAAGTGAAAGTGCTGGCTGAGCCGGGTCAATCAACATCTTTTAAACTCGCTGGAACTGAACTGTCTGAATTGCTGGAGGATACATTGTATCCCTAAGAAGAGCGGAAAGCGGCGGAGAAGCTCTTTAAGGGAACTTTTTTTTTTCTTCACTCTCCCACCCCATAGAAACAATAGATGAAGATTTGAAATTTATTTGGACACTGAAGGTGAACTATTTTGAAAGTTGAAGTCAAGTGATAAAAGACTTCTTGGACATTGGACTTAAAAATTTAAGGAATTGGAAAACCCTTATTAGAGGTATGGATTTCTGATCATTTAAAAATTGATGTTGCAAGTGGGAAGGGAGAGGAAAAAAATTGGAGCAGAAGTGGAAAAAGGAGGAGATTGCCTAGAATCCCAAAGAAAGATATATGGTAATTGGACCTCTTTGATTAAACAGTAACTCCAGAAAGAGAAATAGAAGAAGGAAGAAAAGTATTAACTTTTGGAACTTTTTTTGAACTATTTTTGATTAAAAATACTTGGGTGGTTGTTTTGGGAAGAGTTTCTCTTTTCAGGATGGCATCGCTTGTGGATGAACTAAAGACTGAATATCAAAAATATAAAAAGGAAGAACAAGATGGAAAAGATACTTTGGGCATTTTATTTCAATTTTTAGAAATGGCATTATGTACTTATGAAAAGTTGACGACGCAGCAGAATGACTGGGACAAAGAAGAAGAGGAACAAGAAGCCATTTTTTATGAACAATGGGTTTTTTCCGGGGAGGAGGAGAAAGAGGATAAGAAAAAGGGGATTTTAAGGTTTGAAAAAAAAACCAAAAAAGAGAAAAATGAGAGGAAAGGTGGATGCAAGGTTAGAAAGCAATGGAAAAGGAGTAAGAAAAGGGAGGAGGAGAGACAAAGGGGTAAAAAGGGCAAGGAAAAGAATAAGCAAGAGAGAAAGAGGGGGAGGAGAAGCCTCAATGGTGGGAAGCAAGATCTAAAGAAAAAAAAGCTTATTTAGAGACAATGCGTGAAGGATAAAAAAAGGGGGGGATTCTAGAAGGTACATAAGATTGTGTTTTTATTATGTGTATTTAGAGTAGAATCTTTCTTATAAAATTTATTGTGTAATTTTAGAATGTACTAAACAGAATCCCAAGATAAATTAAGTGTTATATGAAGTATTTTTAGGTTAGGGCAATGAGTTAAAGGCGTCACTCCAATTAGTGTATAGGAGAAGTATAGTAAAAGAAAAAAGATGAATGGATAGTCGGAAATAGAACAGACAAAGAATGTTATTGAAAATGGTAATAAGATAGGGAAGGATATATAAAGTGAATATGATATGTAAATTTCGTCTGTGTGAAGAGTTTTAACTCGGGATCAAGCAGCTTTCAGAAAAGAGGTTTTAAGTTTTGTTATGTTTTCTGCGTTTTGTATGTTGATAAAAGGCAATAAAATTTTAATTAACAAGAAATAATTTGGATGAAAAGGAGAAGTTGGGATAAGATATGAAGTTAAATAGATAAAGTAAATATTGATATTATAATTTGGAATCATTATGTTCTATTGGTTTTCTTCTTTAATTATTACTATTTTTTTTTAGAAAAGAATTTATAAGCTGTTATGCCTTGTTTGTTTATGTACTGTTTTTGTAAAATTAATAAAATTTGTTTAAAAAAATTTTTTTGAATCCCACCCCTGATAGACACCATCTTCTTCCACTTCCGGCATAACCTCCTACTCACCATCCCCAGTTCTTCTTGTCAAGAGTGCACTATCTGAAACTCCAGGCTAAAAGCAATGTTTTCAATGGGAAAAACTATGGGTAAAACTGTTCTGATGATAATTTCCACCTGCATTATTCCATTACTTTCAGGAGAAAAAAAACACCTGGGATTGGTAGCTGGAAGTATCTCTTCTTCCATCCTCATAGAGGAGGTCTAGTTCTTTTCTCACTTGACACACAATCTTTCCCATCATTACTTGTTTCTTCTGTATGATTCCTGCAGTCCCAAATACCCCCTTCTTCCTCTCCATAGTTGCACCTACTGTTTTAACTTAATCTCCCTCGAAAAAAAGAAATAGAAATGGACCACCTGCTCTACAAAGCATGGAGGCAGGGCAAAAGAAGAGAAGACTCTCTACATTTTAAATCCCATGTGAATGGAGTCCCATTCCTAATTAGGAAGAGAGCCACTTTCTTATAATTCTTTTTTTTTTAAAAAGAATTTTATTAATTTTCTACAAACAAACAAGACAAACAAAACATTAAAATATCAACTCTCATATGTACATCCAGTGTGTCGGTTGGTTCATCAGTTTTGTGCATTCATTTTGTAGTCTCAATTACAATTATGTTACATAACAATTCATATTGTCAATCCAAACTTATATATCCTAGTATCACTAAAAAAAAGAAATTTTTGACTATACTTTTAATCATTTATGCTTTATGAGATAACAATACTTTAAACAGTTTATTCTGTAACAAATCATATAATCATACCAAATCAATCCTAAAAACCCTTTATAAATATAGTGTCAATATTCTGTTATCGTATTTTATCATCTAGCCATTGATAAAAAAAAGATCCCAAATTTCATAAAATTGTTTATCCTCTTGCTCTCTAATTTCAAATGTCAATCTACTCATCTCAGCACATTCCAATATTTTCTTAATAATTTCTTCCTGTAATGGTATTTTCTCATTCTTCCAATTTTTAGCAAATACAATCCTAGCCGCTGTTAATACATTTACAATCAGGTATTTCAAATCTTTACTATATGTATCAGGTAAAATTCCCAATAAGAAGATCTCTGGTTTCAAGTCTATGTGTTTCTTTGTCATTTTTTCCAACCACATGCGAATTTTAGTCCAATATTTTCTGGTGTCCTCTCAAGTCCACCAGATATGGTAATATGAGCCAGGTATCTGATGACATTTCCAGCATTTTTCAGATTTGTTCTTAAACATTCTTGCTATTCTTGTCGGGGGAAAGTGCCACCTGTAAAACATCTCGTACAAGTTTTCTTTTTTTTTTTTTTAACAAGTTTTATTAATTTTAAAGACAAACAAGACATCATTAACCATTAAGTACATAAAACCTCTTAGCATTATAAATTTTTACAAGTCAAATAAAACATTATTTTTATACAACATAATTCTAATTTATCCCATTTCCATATGGACACATAAATATCTTTCAGCAAATTTCTCATTATTTCTCTTTACTCTTATTCAATTTCATTTCTTTTCTATATTTATCCATTTTATAGTCATCATATTCATTTCTTTCTGACTTGTTTACAATTACATTCCTCCAAGGTTTTATTAATTCTTTTTTAAAAAAAATTTTTTTTTAATAATTTTACAGAAGACACAATACACAAACATACAAAACACAAAACATAAACAAAACTAAAAGATTTTTTCTGAAGATTGTCTGATCCCGGGTTAAAACTCTTCCCACAGACACAAATTCAAATATCATATTCACCCCATATATCCTTCCATATCTTATTATCATTTTCTTTATATATATATATATATATATATAAACCATTTTTATAAAAACAATGCACAAAGAATCAAGGCATAACAGCTTATAAATTCTTTTCTAGGAAAAAATAATAATAAAAAACCAATAGAGCATAACAATTCCAAATTATAGTATCAATACTTTATCTATTTAACTTCATATCTTATCCCTACTTCTCCTTTTCATCCAAATTATTTCTTGTTAATTAAAATTTTATTGCCTTTTATCAATATACAAAATCCAAAAAAAAACACCATAACAAAGCCTTTATATATCCTTCCATATCTTATTACCATTTTCAATAACATTCTTTGTCTGTTCTATTTCCAACTATCCATTCATCTTTTTTCTTTTATTATACTTCTCCTATACAAGTAACATCTATAACTCATTACCCTAACTTAAAAGTACTTCGTGTAACAATTTTTCTTGGGATTCCGTTTAAAAGATTCTAAAATTACATAATGAATTTTATCCTCTAAATACACATATAAAAACACAAACTTATGTACCCTCCAGAATCCCTCTTTTATCCTAAATTAAATTCACCCATTGTCTCTAAATAAACTTTTTTTCTTTAGATCTTGCTTCCCCCCATTAAGGCTTCTCCTCCCCCCCTTTCTCTCTTGCTTATTCTTCTCCTTGCCCTTTTTACCCCTTTGTTTTTTCTCCTCTCTTTTCTTATTCCTTTTCCTTTGCTTTTTAACCTTGCCTCCACCTTTTCGCTCATTTTTCTCTCTTTTGGTTGTTTTTATAATTCTTAAAATCCCCTTTTTCTTATCCTTTTTCTCCTCCTCTCCGGAAGAGACCCATTGTTCATCAAAGATGGCTTCTTCTTCCTCTTCTTCCTTGTCCCAGTCCTTCTGCTGCGTAATCAACTTTTCATAAGTACATAACGCCATTTCTAAGAATTGAAACAAAGCGCCCAAAGTATCTTCCTTTTTATATTTTTGATATTCAGTCTTTAGTTCATCCACAAACAATGCCATTATGAAAAGAGAAACTTTTCCTAAAACAACCACAAGTATTTTTAATCAAAAACAATTAAAAAAAAATTCCAAAAGTTAATACTTTTCTTCCTTCTTCTCTTTCTCTTTCTGGGGTTAATGTTTAGTCAAAGAGGTCCAATTACCATATATCTTTCTTTGGGATTCTAGGCAATCTCCTCCTTTTTCAGCTTCTGCTCCAATTTTTTTTTCCTCTCCCTTCCCACTTAAAATGTCAATTTTAAATAATCAGAAATCCATACCTCCAACAAGGGTTTTCCAATTTCTTAAATTTTTCAATGTCCAAAAATCCTTTTGTTCCTTAGCTTCAACTCTCAAAACAATTCACTTTCGATGTCCAATATATCCAAACATTTCTGCTGTTTCCATGGGGTGGGAGAGTAAAGAAAAAACGAAAGTTCCCTTTAACAGCTTCTCCGCCACTTTCGCTCTTCTTAGGGATACAATGTATCCTCCAGCAATTCAAACAGCTCAGTTCCAGGCAATTTAAAGGATGTTACTTGACCCGGCTCAGACAAAACTTTCACTCTTCACATTTCCTCCAGCGCAATCTTACCCGGTTGCTGGCTTCTTCGTGGCGGCCATTGCTGACCGCCGCTCCACTGCCTTGGGAAAAAGGGGTTTTTCCGGAGAAGGGGGGGGTCTGCAACACCCCCACCTCCCTGTCCGACTCCCCTCTCTCTTCAGCTGTCCCTACAGGGCAGCCATATCCCCCTGACCCATCTGGGTCGGGGGTACCTCGACGGCTAGCACAGCAGGAATCGCGAGCTGTCGCGAATTCCTGCTGCCCCAAAGCCACGCGAAACCGGAAACCCCCTCATACAAGTTTTCTTTATATGCTGTTGACATTGTCATTTTATAATTTTGAAACCACAATTTTTGCCATTTCTCTAAATCAATCCCATATCCAAAATTCTTCCCCCAAACAATCATAGTTTCTTTAACTTGTTCTTCCTCTAATTTAATTCCCAGTAAATAACCATATAATTTTTTTATCACCTTCTCATCAGTACCCATCACAATCTTATCTAAATCAGTCTGTTTATCATAGAATCCCTCCGTTTTAAAATCTTCATCATACCTTGAATGTATTTGCACATATGAAAACCAATTCATCCTTATACCTTGTTCCTCTAAGTTTTGGATCGATTTAAGTCCACCCTTTTCATCCAACAGTTCCCCATATCTAACTGTTTGTTCCTATTTATAGATTATAGGATAGGAAAATGCTTCAACAGTCGATAACCAAACTGGAATTTTCAAATAACATTGTTTTTTTATCTTCTCCCAGTTTAACCACAAAGATTCCCGTATATAATGTCTTTTAAAATAACCCTGTGTTTTAGTTCCCTTATACCATAAAAAAGCATGCCAGCCCAACAGCAAATCATGCCCTTCTAATGTCAACAATCTATGCTTTCTTGATGTTATCCATTCTTTGACCCACATCAAACTTGCAGCTTGATAATACAATTCCCAATTAGGCAGGCCAAAACCTCCTCTAATTCTAGCGTCTTGCAAAAGCTTTAGCTTTATTCTCGCTTTTTTACCTTGCCATATAAACTTCAACATGATTTTATTTAAATCTTCAAAATAGTCTTTTCCAAGCCTAATTGGTATTGTTTGAAACAGAAATAGAATTCTGGGTAAAATATTCATCTTGATTGTTGAAATTCTCCCTATTAATGACAATTGCAAGTTTTCCCATTTCTTCAAGTCTGTAGCTATCTGTTGTTTGAGTTTAATATAATTATTCTCTTTTAATGTGCTACATCTTGCTGTCAAATATATCCCCAGATACTTAACCTGATTTTAACTTGGATTTTCAAAAGGTCTGCCAGTTCTTTTCTTTGTCTCAGTAACATGTTCTTTGTCAAAATCTTTGTTTTATCTTTATTTATTTTCAAACCAGCCATCTCACCATATGTCTCTATCTTTTCCAATAACTTTGGACCTGTTTCGGGTCTTCCAGAATAAAAGCTAAGTCATCAGCAAAAGCTTGTAGTTTGAATTCTTCCTTTTTAATTTTTATTCCTTTTATGCTTTTATCATCCCTAATATTTCTATTCAACACTTCCAAAGTCAACACAAATAGCAAAGGGGATAGGGGACACCCTTGTCTTGTGCCTTTTCTTATATTAATAAAATCTGTAAGTTCTCCCTCCATCATTACCTTTGCTGTCTGTTTATTGTATATGGCTTCTATTGCTTGAATAAATTTTCTGGCAAAACCCATCTGTTCCAATAGTAATAACATAAATCTCCAGTTCACGTTGTCAAATGCCTTTTGAGCATCTAGGAATATCAAAGCCATTTGCTTTTCAGGATGTGCCTCATAGTATTCCAAAGTGTCTAAGATTACTCTCATATTGTCTCTGATTTGTCTCTTTGGCAGAAATCCATTTTGATCTGGGTGAATAAAATTATTTAAATATTTTTTAAGTCTTTCTGCTAAAATTGAAGCAAAAATTTTATAGCCTGCATTCAATAAAGAAATAGGTCTATAGTTCTTAATTTGCAGTGGGTCAGCCTCTTCTTTTGGAATAAGTGTAATATAAGCTTCTGACCATGTTTTGGGTATCATCTTCCTTGACATAACTTCATTCATAACTTCTAATAGTGGGATGCTCAATGATTCTTGAAATGTTTTATAGAATTCTGCCGGAAGCCCATCTGGACCTGGTGTTTTCCCATTATTTTGTTTCTTAGGTGCTTCATTTAATTCCATGATTGTTATATTGCTTTCTAGCATTTCTTCAGTCTCTTTAGGTATCTTTCTTATAATTCTTAAAGCGGAAGTTCCCAAACTTTCTGGCTTGGTGACCCATTGGGAGAGGGGGAGAGAATAAATAGTTCCTTTCAAGTAGCAGGTGAGCATGCACAAACAGCTCCTTTTATGTGAATGATGGGCATGTGATTGTTCGCGTAAGCTTCAGAACTTCATGCGTGATCGCAAGTTTGGTGCCGCTCATGCAAGCAAAGCTTCAAACACGAGCACAAGCATCTGCCACTCATGTGAGGGGAGCTTTGCGTGTACACATGCTCTTGCTTAACACCTACATGGTCCAGTTCTGAACAAGCCACGGCCAGTAGTGGACCACAATCCGGGGTTGGGACCGTGCTGTAAAGAACTCTCAGCATTGTAAGCTCCTCAAAGAATCCAATTATATTTTAGAACTGTAAAAGTTGTTCCCCCTCCCTGGGAATAATATACCTCAGGCCTGTCTTTTCCAATTGATTTCCCCCAATCTGATTGTTAAATATTATCCTTTAACAATGATTCACATGAACTAGACCAAGATAGTTAGAACCCTCCCTTCTCCCACCCATCCACCCCCATTCAAAATCTGTGTTTTCAAATTGTGTTAACCCATAGTTAACTGAATTGCATATTATTATATTAACTCACTTGCCTGCTTTCATAGAGTACACTATGTTGAACCCAACAGTCCTGGTTTGCTGAGCCATAAACTAGCCAACATATTTAGTTCTGTTAGAAGATGCAAAGCTAGTTAAAGTGGTAAGCAGCAGGGGAAGGGGCTAATAATATCAAAAGTTCCACCCAACCAAAACACAGACAACTTATAACCCTTTCTGTCTTCTTCCCTCTTGTTATCTATCTATCTATCTATCTATCTATCTATCTATCTATCTATCTATCTATCTATCTATCTATCTATCTATCTATCTATCATCTACCTCCATAGTGGTGGGATTCAAATAATTTAACAATCGGCTCTGCCCTAATGACTAGCTAGGTGAGCGTGGCTGGGTGGTCATGTAACTGGGTTGGTGTGGCCAGCTCAAGATCACTCACCCAGCCCCATCCCTCCCCTCCCAGCCATATCTCACCACTGGAGAGCACCCCATTGGGAACAGACAGCTAGCCCTCGCTGGGTTCTAATCATAGCCAGGCTGATATGCAGCTGGTCTAGCTTTGTGCCTCTTTTTGTGTGTTAGGCTAAACTCAAAAAAAGTTTGAAAACGAGCCGTTTTGGCTTACATGGCTGCACTGCCCCCTAATCTGGCTGCTTTGGAGATCATGCATTAGCAGCCTGTATCCTGTACATTCTTCCCCCCACCTTTTGTGCAAAGGAATAAAAACCAATTTTGCACTCCAGGGCTCTGCCAAGGTCTCTCAGGTGCAGCTCTCCTGGATTTGCAATGTAGACAGAATGTGGACACGGAGGAGAGGAAGCAGACTTCAGCTGCTTCCAACCGCAGAAGAGGAGACCAGCCGCCCCACTTCTTGCCCATTCTGTCTCTCCAATAAACCAGTGATCAGCAAGAGAGAGATTCTCTCAGGCTGACCCTCTTCCATCACCAACTTGTCTCCCCGGCCCATGCATTTTTGTGCAAGGATTCCCTGCCGTGCTTTGCTCTGGCTGCTTTCCCTTGGCTAACGCCCAGCAAGGGAGAAGTTGCTCTGCTGAATGACATTGCTGTGCCAAAAAGCCTTTCCTTACCCTTCCTCTGTGTAAAGATTTTTACTCTGTCCTAGGTCAAGGGGATGTTCTGGGCACAGATCGCCATTGGCATTACCTTTATGGGCAGCTGCAGTACAAGTCCCACTGGCTGGAAAGTAAAATGAGCCACCTCGGGGGGGAAGGCAAGACTCAGCTGCCTTTCAGGCCCAGTCTCAGCTTCTGCCGGCCCTCCAGACAGCTATTGCCCAATATCCCTCCCTTCTACCTCGGATCCTGCACCCAGCCTATGACAGAGGGACACACATCACAGACCGCTTTCAGGCTAGTCTGGCCAGCAGGAGGGCAAGCAGGTAGCCCTCAGTGGAGAGCGCCATGCTGGAGCCAAGTCTGCTGCAATGCAGCGAGGTATGACATCCGCCTGCCTGTCATGCAGGAGCACTGCTGCCAGGTGCTAGCTCCATTGGGGTCTGAAGAGCAGGCTGCTTGGGCCAGCGGAGGTGCATGGAAACTCTGGAGCCCCTTGAGGCCTTCAGAATGGATCAGCGGAGGGCTTTGTGCCCAGACAAGGCACTTTCTGTCTGCCTCGCGGAAGCTGAGACCCGGCCCAAAAGGCAGCCTCGCCATTCTCCCCAAGGCAGCCTGCCTTACTTTCCAGCCTGTGGGGCTCACACCACAGCTGCCCACAAAGCTAATGCTGATGGCGACCTATGCCCAGAGCATCCCTTAGGCCTGTGATGGTGAACCTATGATACGCGTGCCAGAGATCCTCTCAGTGGGCACGGGCACCATCAAAAGCTGCTATTCTGGTTTCTGGCATACACACGTGCGCTAACCAGCTGGTCTTTGTGGGTGCCAGAGCACTGGAAAATGGCCCAAAAGTTGGCCAAAAACCAAGGACATTTTCAGGCCTTTTCAGGCCTATTTTTGGACCAAAAACAGACACAAAAACAGCATGAAAGTGCCCTGGGAAATGGTCTGAAAAACGTTCTCCGCTTCCTCTCCTGGCACCCTAACTGGGCTCGTGTTCTCTTCATGCACCTCTCTGTCATGTCCGTCGCGGGAAAGGAGACTCAGAGCCAGTGACTCAGTTTCAGCTCTTTATTAGGTCCCTAGATCGGCTCGGGGTTTAAAGGGAAAAACAGCAGCTTTTATTCTCTGGTCGCCGTGGCCACGGCCAATGGTACCACTTTGAATCTCCTGCGATTAGTTTCCACCAATCACAGGAGATTCGTTACGGGCCAATCAGTGCGGCTTGCTCGGCCAATGAGATCGCCGTGCGCTTTGGCCAATCACAGCGTGGCGCTTGCAAGTATGCTAATGACTGTATAGAACACCCCTCCCCTCTTGGTATGGTCCTACGTAACGTAGTCCCATAAGGAGGCAGGGCTTCGTACTTGCCTACTTAACCTGCGCAGGTTAGTTGTTGCTTGGCTCCCAGCCGGTTCGATCGGGTTATGTGTTTCTCTCTGCCTCGTTGATGGAACTGCCTGGAAGGCCTCACCGGGCCTTTCGTCGCAGTCCCCTCCTTGTCTACTCAGGCTGGTTGAGCTGCGGTTGTTGCTGCTCCCGCCTGGTCTTTCTGGGCTGGTTGAGCTGGCCTGGCTGTTTCTCCCTGGTGAGGCTTCGAGCTGGATGCTTTCCAGTGAGTATAGCAGGTTTCTTTCTATTGTTTTTTGGTTCCCGGGGTATTCCCTCCCTTCTTGGTCTGTGTTGTGGGGGATGTCTGTGTCTGTTTGCGTGTCGGTTGTGTTTCCCGTGGTTGTCCTCGATCTTATTTGATCAATGTGGCGTTTCCATGCTCGTCCGTTGGTTGTTTGCAGGCGGTACAAGTCGGGACCTGTCAGCTGGGTTATAGTTGCCGGTACCCAAAGTGGGTACCCAAAGTGAGCCTTGTCCAACACTTAGATAAAGCGGCTTCAGCGTACGGCATGGAGATCAATGCCGAGAAAACCAAGCTGATGACGAACAGTACCCAAGGTATCTCCTCAGACATCAGAGTCAGCGGAACACCCCTAGAGATAGTAAAAAATTTCAAATATCTTGGGTCCATCATTTCCGATGAAGGCTCAAAACCAGAAGTAATGGCAAGGATAGCACAAACAACAGCTGCGCTTTCGAAGCTCCAAACTATTTGGAAAGATAAGAACATCAGTCTGCGCTCAAGGATCCACCTAATGCGCTCCCTCGCAATATCAATCTTTTTATATGCCTGCGAAACCTGGACACTCAATGCGGATTTACAAAGAAGAATCCTTGCAACAGAAATGAGATGCTACCGAAAGATCCTTGGCATCCACTATACAGACCATGTGACAAATGAAGAGGTCTTAAATAAAATACAACAGGCAATAGGACCACACGACAACCTTCTTACTGTCGTCAAGAAACAGAAATTGAGATGGTATGGACACGTGTCTCGCTCTACTGGCCTCGCAAAGACCATCATGCAAGGGACGGTAAGAGGAAGCCGCAAACAGGGAAGACAACGAAGGAGATGGGAGGATGATATCCATGATTGGACAGGCTTGAACCTGGCAGCATCCCAGAGAGTAGTGGAGGACAGAGACGGATGGAGAAGCGTGGTGGTTAAATCTTCGCAGGCGCCCCAACGACCTCAAAAGAGGTCACGGGATAGGTGAGTGAGTGAGACCCAAAGTGGATCTCCAGTAAGGTTCTTTGCGTAGACTGCGTCACCTGGGGAGAATGGTTTATGCTTGAGGAGTTTGGGGGTTTTTGTGGGTTGTATGTGGGGTGCAGTCTGTCGAGTGGGGACCTTAATTTCCTCCCCATTAATAGTTCTGCCGGGCTTTTGCTGGTAGTTGTGTTCGGGGTTATGTGTTGTATAAAGAGCATTTTGTTTATTTTTTCTTGGATTTCCCCGTGTTCAATTTTTTGGATGGTTTTTTTTGTGAATTGAACCATCCGTTCCGACCTCTTGTTCGCCGCCGGATGTGCCGGTGCTGTCAGTGTGTGTCGTATGCCCCGTTCCGCTAGGAATTTTTTGAATTCCAGCGAGGTAAATTGGGGCCTGTTATCCGACACTATGACATCTGGGAGGCCGTGGGTTGCGAACAGCTTGCTGAGTTCCTTGGTCACGGCTTCCATGGTGGTGGTTTTCATGTTGCTTACCTCCAACCAGATGGAGTAAGTATCTACTGTGATAAGGAATATATGTCCTTTCGTGGGCCCGGCAAAATCTATGTGAATCCTGGACCATGGTCACCTGGGGGTTTCCCATTCCAGGATTGGTGCTGCAGGAGGGCTCGGCCTGGTTTCTTGGCAACGTTTGCATGTTGCCACCCAAGTCTCGATCTGCTTATCCATCCCTGGCCACCAGGCGTAACTCCTGGCCAGGGCTTTTGTTCTAACTATGCCCGGGTGTCCCTTGTGTAACAACTCCAATACCTTCCCTTGTAACTTTTCCGGGATAACAACCCTATCCCCCCAAAGTACACAATCTTTTTGTAATGAGAGTTCTGTTTGCCGGTTCCGGAATGTCCTGAATGATTCGTCGTCATCCTTTTCCGGCCACCGTTTTTCTATCCAATGTAACACCCGCGCCAGACGCTTGTCTTTATTAGTCTCGCGGGCAATGTCTGATGCGGTTATGGGTAGATCAGGCAGAGTCTCTATGCTGAGGGTGGCTGTCGTGGGTGCTGGGTCGGTGTCTAGGTCAGGTAACGGCGTGTGGCTCAGGGCGTCTGCGTGGGTGATTGTCTTACCGGGTCGGTGTGTGAGCTGGTAGCTGTAGGCGGCAAGGAATTCAGACCACCTTGTCATTCTAGGAGATAGAATGTTCGGGGTGGCCCTGTTCCCTGCCAGGATTCCCAGCAGCGGCTTGTGGTTGGTGATGATGGTAAACGTGCGACCGTAGAGGTACTCTTGGAACCTCTTCACTGCAGCGACGATACCTAGGGCCTCTTTGTCCAGTTGACTGCAATTTCTCTCCGGTTTGGTGAGTGTCCTTGAAAAGAAAGCGATAAGTGCTTCTTTTCCATCAGGGAGCGTGTGGCTGAGGATGGCGCCGATGCCGAAAGGTGAGGCGTCGCATGTGATGGCAAGTGGTAGGGTCTCGTTGTATTGGATTAGGACGGCATCTGAGGTGAGCAGTTCCTTGGTTTTGCTGAAGGCGGCTTCCTCACATTTCCCCCAAGTCCATGTGGCCGCCTTGTCCAAAAGCCTATGCAAAGGCTCCGCTGTGGTCGCCTTTAGGGGTAGCAAAACATTATAAAAATTAAGCAGTCCTAGAAATGCCTGCAGTTCCGTTTTATTCTGTGGTGTTGGGGCTTCTTTAATGGCTCTGATTTTTTCTGCGGTTGGGTGGATGCCGTGTCAGTCTAGGAGGTATCCCAGGAACTCGACCTGCTCTGTGTACAGCTGGCATTTCTCTTTTTTCACCTTTAGCCCGGCCTCTTTGATTTTGGTTAGTACTTCCCTTAGACGACCCTCTAATTCTTGTTGGTTGACTGCTGACATGAGTACGTCATAGAAGTAGGGCACCACCCCCTTAATTCCTTGCAAGAGTCTTTCCATGAGGCTCTGGAAAATTCCCGGAGCCATGCTGACTCCAAACTGGAGTCTGTTACAGCGAAATGCTCCCCAGTGGGTGACTATGGTCTGCGCCTCGGTGGTTTCTGCGTCGACCGGCAACTGTTGATAGGCTTGCGCCAGGTCGAGCTTCACAAAGACCTTGCCTCTCCCCAGTGAGTGTAGAAGGTGCTGCACTACTGGGACGGGGTAGGCGCTTTGTTGTAAGGCGCAATTTAAGGTGGCCTTATAGTCCCCGCAGATTCTCACCGACCCATCGGGCTTGACTGGGGTGACTATGGCAGTCTCCCACCAGGTGTGATCGATTGGTTGTAGGATCCCTTGTTTGATGAGCTTGTCAATTTGTTCATCGATTTTGGGCCAGAGTGCAAAAGGTACCCGCCGTGGTTTTAGGCGTATTGGGGGAATGCTGGAGTCTAGGCTGAAGGAAATAGGGGGCCCTTGGTACTTGCCTAGGGTGTCGTCGAACACTTCCCGGAAGTCCCATGCCAGTTGCTCTTCCCAGTCGGCATCTGCGATGTGGTCGACACCCGTAACCTCGATCCCGAGTGGTGCGAATCACTGTAGTCCCAAAAGGCTAGGGCGGTCTTGGTCCACGATCGTCAGGGGAAGTTTTGCTGTGCAGCCCTTGAAGGTCACCTCGAACTGTCCGGTTCCAACTACCGGGATGCGGTTCCCCTGGTAGTCTCTGAGTATTAGTTTCTGGGTTTCCAACCTCCTCATGTGGATTTCTGGCACCAACCGCCTGATTTCTCACCAGGCAACCATGGAGAGGTAGGACCTGGAGTCCACCTCCATTTTGCATGGTTCGCCTTCAATGCCCACTTCTACGTATACCTTCCGGGTGTCTGTGGTGGATGAGTGGCCGATGACAACCGTCTGGTGGGTTCCCTCTTTCTGCCGGTTTTTGCCGCTTCGTCGGTTCCGTCCGTCTCGGTTCCAGCGATTTTCAGCTTGGAGGTCTCTGGCCCTGGGGGGGGTGCCGTCTCGTCTCTGGTTGCTGTGGTCTCGCCGACGGGGGCTGTAGGCTTTTCTCAGTCAGCAGACTCGGGCGATGTGACCTTTTTTATCTCAGTGTCGGCAAATCGCATTGAAAAACTGGCACTCCGATCGAGGGTGGTCGCCTCCGCACCCAGCACAAGTGGTCCCCGACTTACGACTTCGCCGATCGCGCCGGTCTCGTCCCGTCTGGAGCCAATGTATTTCTTCTTCCTCGTCCGTGGTATCGGAGGCGGAATGGAAGTCACTATGATGGGTGGTGGTCTCCTGGTGGCTTGTTTCTGGGTGAGCCTCAGTCGCCCGGCCCATCTCAGTGGTCGCAGTACGTTCCCCGGTGTCTGGTCTCCGCATTCGATTTGCCGATTTCCGGGTTGCCTCGGCTGCGGTGGCTTCAGCAAGGGCATTGGCAAGGGTGATGTCGCCTTTTGCCATCAACTGGCTTTGTAGGACTGGGTCTCTGAGTCCGAGCATAACACGGTCCCGCAAAGCCTCGTCCATGTCCGAGAACCCGCACATGCCCCCTAGGCTCCGTAGATCAGCCACAAAGTCGCTGATATTCTCACCCGATCTTTGGTCCCGCCGGTAGAAATCGTGCCGCCTGATGAGGGTGGGCACGGCAGGGGCATAGTGGTTTCAGAGCAATGGCTCGAGGTTGGCCCAATCCATCTCCTTCATGTCCCTGGGTTTTGCAAGAGCTTATGCCATCTTGAACACTGCTGGCCCGCAAAGTGTTAGGAAGACAGCTCTTTTCTTCTGCCCGGTTGCATCCTTCAAGTTGCTACTTTCAAAGAACATTAGGAATTGGTCTGTGTACGATTCCCAGTCCTCGGTTAAAGGGTGCGGGCGGTGTGATGTTGGCCATCTTGTTGGTCTCACTTCCTCAGGACACATGCTTGATGGGGTTAGTCTCGGGATCCCACCTTCGTCGTCAGTGTCGTGTCCGTCGCGGGAAAGGAGACTCGGAGCCAGTGATTCAGTTTCAGCTCTTTATTAGGTCCCTAGATCGGTTCGGGGTTTAAAGGGAAAAACAGCAGCTTTTATTCTCTGGCCGCAGCCAATGGCACCACTTTGAATCTCCCACGATTAGTTTCCACCAATTGTGGGAGATTCGTTACAGGCCAATCAGTGCGGCTTGCTTGGCCAATGAGATCGCCGTGCGCTTTGGCCAATCACAGCGCGACGCTTCCAAGTATGCTAATGACTGTACAGAACACTCTCCAAGTTTGCAAGACAAGCACACATCAGCCAAACTTGAAACCAGGGGCTTTCCCAAAGTTTCGTTGGATGGGGACCCTCCCAAGGTATGTTTGTGTGGGGATGTCTTTTTCTCCAAGTGAAAATAGGGGAAGAGACAAACTATTTTTCACCTTCATCGCTGGGACTCCAAGTGAATCCCTCTCATTTGCACTTTTTCCAAGACTGCTGCCAGCTTGGGAGAGGGGAGGGAGGAAGGGGAAAAGGAAGAGGAAGGAAAAGCTACAGTTCCTCTCTTAAGCAAGTGCCGTGTCTCCAAAGGAATCCCTCTCATCTGCACTGTTTCCAAGACTGCTGGGCTTTGATTTATTTTGCTGGAAGGCTTAGAATGGTCCCCCACCTTCCTTTCCATTTTCTTAGGAGCAGAAAGTCACAGGGCTAATCTGGAAGGGAAACACTGGGATGAACCATTAAAAAGCGCAGGTGGTAGTCTCTCACCGTCTTTCCGCTTCTCTGCGTCTTTGATTGTGTGTTTCTTCTGGAGCAGAAGCAAAGAGCATCTTCAGAGAAACTAAAGGTTTCTCTGTGTCTTTTAATTTTCTTACATAGAAGAACAAAAAGGGCTTTTCCTGTGAATACTTTTCCATGTCTTTATTCTGATTTTCCCCTGGAGCAAAAGAAAGCCCTTCCCTGTGTGTTATTCTGATTTTCCTCTTGATTGGAACAAAATCATCTGGTGGCAGGCCTTAAGTAACAATCCCATACTTATTTTACTCTGTGTGTGGTCCACCCATTATTTAATTTACCACTTCTGTCTGTGCTTCTTTCCCAAACTGTACATTAGTCTCAATCACAGTCACACACACACACACACACACACACACACACACACACACAACCATGGAAAAATTGTCTTCAATGAAGCTAGTACCAAAAAGGTACATGTTGGGTCCCCACAGGAGAGCCCTTTTAAGGATTATGTATTAATAGGAAAACAACTAACTTAGCTTTGTTCCTAAATGCTAAAGGTTTGTACATAAAAAACAGAGGAACTCTGTCAACTATCACAGCCATCATTTTGACAGTTTTGCTGTAGTGTTGTCTGTAGATGCTCCCACCAAATGTAAGCATGAGATAAATGAAGCCTGGTTTGTTTTCAGTCTTTTAAGTGACCAAAAACTACTAGCAAAAGTAGCATTTGATCATAAGGCAAGGAGGCATCAAGAAATATTTCCCCTTTTGCATTTGAGCATTCAAGAAGGGACAAGAAAGGAGAAAGGGAAAGAGGAAAGACAAAGAAGGAAAGGTGGCAAGAGAACAAGGAAAGAAAAAAGGGAAGGAGGGAAGGAAGAAGAAAGAATGTGTTGTGTCGTCGGAAATGATGCCAGGAGTCAGTGACTTAGTATCAAGCTCTTTTATTGAGTTAGGAACCGAACTGGGGCTATGGGGAAACTTTGCGGCTTTTTATTTCTTTAACCGCCGCGGCCGTGGCCTATGGCACCGCTTTGAATCTCCCATGATTCGAATCGACCAATCGCGGGAGATTCCTAGCGAGCCAATCGGCGCGGCTCGCCTAGCCAATCAGAGTGCCCCGCGCCTTGGCCAATCAAAGCGCGGGGATCTCAAGAATGCTAATGAGGGGACAAAACACCCCTCCCCTCTTGGTTCAGTCCTTACGTTGCGTAGTCCCGTAGGTAGGCGGGGCTCCGTCTTAGCCTACTGGACCTGCGCAGCCCAGTCGTAGGTTGGATCCCGGCCAGTTCAGTCGGGGTCTCTGCTTCTCTGGATGCCGTCGTGGGAACCAGCTGGTCGGTCGAGCCGGGCCGCTCTCCGTAGCTCCCTCCTGGGCTTCCCGGGTTGGTTGAGCTGCGGGTTTCACCGCTCCCACTCGGTCTTCCCGGGTTGGTTGAGCTGGCCTGGCTGTCTCTTTCAGCCAGAGGTTTCGTGCTGGCTGCTTCCTGGTGAGTATGGTTGGTTTATTCTTCCTCGGTTTTGGTCCCCTGGGTATTCCCTCCCCTCTTGGTTTGTGTTGTGGGGGTTGGTTTGGCCTGTTTGCGCGTCAGTGGTCTCTTGGGTGGTCGTCCTCGACCTTAACTGGTCGATGTGGCGTTTCCACGCTCATCCGTCGGTTGTTTGTAACCGGTACGAGTGTGGGCCTGTTAGTTGTGTGATGACAGCTGGTACCCATAACGGGTCTTCCGTTAGGTTTTTCACGTAAACGGCGTTGCCTGGTGCGAAGGTTCGGTGTTTGCTGGTTGAGTCTGGGGGTTTCTCTGGGTTGTACGTGGGGTGTAATCTGTCGAGTGGGGACCTTATTTTCCTCCCCATTAGCAGTTCGGCTGGGCTTTTATTCATTGTGGTATTTGGGGTTATGTGTTGGGTGAAGAGTAATTTATTTATTTTGTCCTGGATCTCCCCGTGGTCTATTTTCTGGATGGTTTTCTTTGTGAATTGAACCATCCGTTCCGCCCTACCGTTCGCCGCCGGATGCACCGGTGCTGTCAGCGCGTGTCGGATGCCCCCTTCCGCTAGGAATTTTTCGAATTCTAGCGAGGTGAATCGGGGCCCGTTGTCGGAAATGACGACGTCTGGGAAGCCGTGTGTTGCAAAAAGTTTGCCGAGTTCTTTGGTCACGGCCTCCGTGGTGGTTGTTCTCATGTTGCTTACCTCCAGCCAGTTGGAGTAAGCATCTACGGTTATCAGGAAGGTGTGTCCTTTTGTGGGCCCGGCGAAATCTATGTGGATCCTAGACCAAGGTCCCCTTGGGGTTTCCCACTCTAGGACGGGTGCTGTGGGTGGGCTTGGCCTAGTTTCCTGGCATCGTTGGCACCTTGCTACCCAGACCTCAATCTGTTTGTCCATACCTGGCCACCAAGCGTAACTTCTGGCCAGGGCTTTTGTCCTAACGATGCCCGGGTGCCCCTCATGTAACAGTTCCAGAACCTTCCCTTGTAGCTTTTCTGGGATGATCACCCTATCCCCCCATAGTATGCACCCTTTTAGTAACGAGAGTTCCGTTTGCCGGTTCCGGAATGTCTTGACGGACTCGTCGTTGTCCCTTTCCGGCCACCCTTTCTCTACCCAATGCAACACCCATGCCAGACGTTTGTCTTTATTAGTTTCTCGGGCAATGTCTGACGCGGTTATGGGTAGGTTAGGTAGAGTCTCTATACTGAGGGTGGTCGTCGTGGGTGCTGGGTCGGTGTCAGGTTCCAGTAACGGCGAGCGGCTTAAGGCGTCCGCATGGGAGATAGTCTTACCCGGTCTGTGTGTGAGTCCGTAATTGTAGGCCGCCAGGAACTCGGACCACCTTGTCATTCGGGGAGACAGAATGTTCGGGGTGTCCCTGTTCCCTGCAAGGATTCCCAGCAGCGGTTTGTGGTTGGTTATGATGGTAAATGTCCGGCCGTAGAGATACTCGTGGAATCTTTTTACTGCGGCGACGATAGCCAGAGCCTCTTTGTCCAGCTGGCTGTAGTTCCGCTCCGGTTTGGTGAGGGTCCTTGAAAAGAACGCGATGGGTGCTTCTTTTCCGTCGGGGAGAGTATGGCTGAGGACAGCGCTGACGCCGAAGGGTGATGCGTCGCATGTGACGGCCAGAGGTAGGGTCTCGTTGTACTGGATAAGGACGGCATCCGAAGTGAGGAGGTCCTTTGTTTTCTGGAAGGCGTCTTCCTCGCGTTTCCCCCAAGTCCAGGTCACCGCCTTGTCCAAGAGCCTATGCAAAGGCTCCGCCGCTGTCGCCTTTTGGGGCAGGAAGACATTATAAAAGTTAAGCAGCCCCAGAAATGCCTGCAGCTCTGTCTTCGACTTGGGTGTGGGGGCTTCTTTGATGGCTTTGATTTTTTGGTTTGTGGGGTGAATGCTGTGACGGTCTAGGAGATATCCTAGGAATTCAACCCGTTCCATGTATAATTGGCATTTCTCCCTCTTTACCTTGAGCCCGGTCTCTTTTAATTTGGTTAGGACCTCCCTTAGGCGACCCTCTAGTTCGGCCTGGTTGGATGCCGACACTAAGACATCGTCGAAGTAAGGTACCACCCCCTTGATGCCTTGTAATAGCCTTTCCATTAGGCTTTGGAATATTCCAGGCGCCACGCTGACTCCGAATTGGAGCCAGTTGCATTTAAATGCTCCCCGGTGGGTGACTATGGTTTGCGCTTCTGCCGTTTCCTCGTCGTCTGGCAATTGTTGGTATGCCTGGGCGAGGTCGAGTTTAGCGAAAACCTTGCCCCCTCCCAGTGAATGTAGTAGGTGTTGCACTACTGGGACGGGGTAAGCGCTTTGTTGCAAGGCACCATTTAGGGTGGCCTTATAGTCCCCACAGATTCTCAATGACCCATCAGGCTTAATCGGGGTGACTATGGGGGTCTCCCACCGGGCGTGGTCTATGGGTTGTAGGACCCCTTGCTTGACGAGCTTGTCAATTTGCTCGTCTATCTTGGGTTTAAGCGCGAATGGCACCCGCCTTGGTTTCAGGCGTTTTGGGGGGACGTTTGGGTCTAGGCTGAATGATATAAGGGGCCCTCGGTACTTGCCTAGGTTTCCGTCGAAGGCCTCTTGGAATTCCCGGGCTAGTTGTTGCTCCCAGTTGTCGGCGATGTGGTCGATTCCCGTGACTGCGATGTCGAGTGGGGCGAACCATTGCAGTCCCAGTAGGCTTGGGCAGTCGCGATCGACGATGGTCAGGGGAAGCCTTTCGGTGCGCCCTTTGTAGGTTACCTTGAACTGTCCGGTTCCGACTACAGGGATGCGGTTTCCCTGATAGTCTTTCATGATTAGTCTCTGGTTGTCTAGGCCTTTTCTTTGGATGGTAGGCACCAAGCATTTTATTTCTTGCCATGCTATCATGGAGAGGTAGGACCCGGAGTCCACCTCCATTTTACAAGGCTCGCCTTCTATGCCTACCTCCACGTAGACCTTCCGGGCGTCATTGGTTGTGGCGTGGCCGAAGGTGACCGTCTAATGGGTCTCCTCTCTTTGCCGGGTCTCGCCGCCTCGTAGGGATCGTCCGTTCCGGTCCCATCTGTTGTCAGAGGGGCGATCTCTGGTCCGAGGTGGTGTGCTCTCTCGTCTCCTTTCGCTCTGGTCCCATCGTGGAGGGCTGCGGTTCTTTTTGAGATAGCAGACGCAGGCGATGTGTCCCTTCTTGTCGCAATGCCGACAGATTGAATCGAAGAACTGGCATTCGGACCTGGGGTGGTCGCCTCCACAACCGGCACAGGTGGTCCTCGACTTACGACCCCGCCGGTTCCGTGTGTCGCGGCCTGCCTGGAGACGGTGGATTTCCTCCTCCTCTTCGGAAGTGCCCGATGCTGAGTGGATGTCGCCCTGGTGGGTGGTCGTCTCGGGTTGGGCCTCGGCCGACCTTGCAGGGTGGTTGTTCCCGCTGCGGTCCCCAGCGTTCGGTCGGCGCATGCGGTCAGCGGATGTTCGGGTCGCTTCGGTGAAGGTATCTGCAAGGGTGATGTTGCCCTTGGCCATCAGCCAACTCTGGAGGACGGGGTCCCAAAGGCCGAGCACGATTCGGTCTCGCAGGGCGTTGTTCAGGTTGTCAAATTTGCACAGCCCCCCTAGGCACCATAGTTCGGTGACGAAGTCGCTGAAACTCTCACCCGACCGTTGGTCCCGACGGTAGAACTCATGTCGTCGGATGAGGATGGGCACATCTGGAGCGTAGTGTCGCTGGAGTATTGGCTCGAGGACGTCCCAGTCCATTGCGGTCACGTCGGTGGGTTTGGCAAGTGCTTTGGCCATCTTAAACACTGCAGTCCCGCAGTGGGTCAGGAAGACGGCTCATTTCATGCGGCCGGTGGCATCCTTCAGGTCGCTGCATTCGAGGAACATGCGGAATCTGTCGGAGTACGATTCCCAGTCCTCGCTGGCGGGGTTGAAGGGTGAGGGGGGTGCGATGTTCGCCATCGTGGATTTTCGTCTGGCTTCCGTCGGACACGTGCTTCGGTTCAGGATCAGAATCCCACCTTCGTCGCCAGTGTTGTGTCGTCGGAAATGATGCCAGGAGTCGGTGACTTAGTATCAAGCTCTTTTATTGAGTTAGGAATCGAACTGGGGCTATGGAGAAACTTTGCGGCTTTTTATTTCTTTAGCCGCAGCGGCCGCGGCCAATGGCACTGCTTTGAATCTCCCGCGATTCGAATCGACCAATCGTGGGAGATTTCTAGTGAGCCAATCGGCACGGCTCGCCTAGCCAATCAGAGTGCCCTGCGCCTTGGCCAATCAAAGCGCGGGGATCTCAAGAATGCTAATGAGGGGACAGAACAGAATGGAAAGAGAAGAGGGAAGAAAAAAGAAGAAAATGGGAACGACCAGAAAACAGGCCACTTTTTAGGCCTTATTCAGGCCAAAAACGGCCCCCAAACACCAAAAACAGCCTGAAACACCCCCCAAAACAGCCAAAAAACAGGCATACACACACCAGCCAGCTGGACTTTGGTTTTGTGGTGCTCCGGCACACACACATACATGTGCCTGCACACATGTTCTGGTTTGGGCACTCGGTGTCAAAAAGGTTCACCATCACTGCCCTAGGCCTAGGATGGAGTAAAAAGGCCTCAATCTTTACACTGGAGGAAAGGAACGCAAGGTTTTTCGGCACAGGAATGTCACTCTCACTGGGGCAACAACTGGGCCTGGGCCACAGGTTAGGATTAGGGTTAGGGTTGTGGTTTGGGCAAGTGGTGACAGCAGGCAAGCAAGCACGGACCAGGAGCTGCTGGACCTGGGCATGGGTGCTGCATGATCTGGGTGTACAGTGACAGCTGGCAAGTAAGGGGAGAATCACACAGTCCCTGTACTCAGAGCAAATTTTCAAACATTAGGCATGCTACGGCAGGCAAGTGTGTGAAGAGTGGGAGCAGTTGTGCCTGGGCCGTATGGTCCAGGTGAACGGTGATGGCGAGCAAATGGGCAAAGAGTGGGAATGGGCAAGGAGCCAGAGAGCAGCCAGAGAGCAGCTAGGCAGCAGGCAGGACTCTGGGCAAGTGGTCAAGGCAGACCAGGTAAGATAAGGAATAATTTGGAGGGGCAGGGTGGGATGGGGCAGGGACAACCAGTAGTGTGATCAGCCTGGACAAAAAGTTAACAAATAGTTCAGCCAAAATGGTGTAAACTGGCTGAATCCCACCTATCTGGTTATAATCTATCTGGTTATATCTCTGCCTATCTAATACATGTAAATTCAAATCTATCAACTACCCGCAACATGAAGCCTCTCTGTTGAAGCCCCAAGCCAACTGGCAGGTACCACAATATTAAAAGATGTTGAGATTCTAAAAATAGTGCAGAGAAGAGCAACAAATATTTATTAAGGAAATTAAAAGGCTAAAATGAGGGATGCGGTGGCTCAGTGGCTAAGAAGCTGAGCTTGTCGATGAAAAAGGCCGGCAATTCGGCAGTTCAAATCCCTAGCACTGTGTAATAGAGTGAGCCCCCATTACTTGTCCCAGCTTCTAGCAATCCAGCAGCTTGAAAGCATGTAAAAATGCAAGTAGAAAAATAGAAATTACCTTTGGTGGGAAGGTAGCAGCATTCCGTGTGCCTTTGGCATTTAGTCATGCCGGCCACATGATCATGGAGATGTCTTCGGACAGCGTTGGCTCTTTGGCTTTGTAAATAAGCACTGCCTCCTAGAGCTGGAAACGACTAGCACATATGTGTGAGGAGAACCTTTACCTTTAAAGGCTAAAATATATGAGGAACAATTGCAGGAATTGGGTATGTCTAGTTTAATGAAAAGAAGGACCAAGGATGATATGATAGCAGTGTTCTCACATCTAAGGGGCTGCCATAAAGAAGAAAGAGTCAACCTATTTATCAAAGCACCTGAAAGCAGGACAAGAAGCAATGGATGGAAAGTAATCAAGGAGAGAAGCAACTTAGATTAAGGAGAAATTTCCTGACAGAACAATTAATCAGTGATATAACTTGCCTCCAGAAGCTGTGGGTATTCCAATACTGGAGCTTTTTAAGAAGAGATTGGAGAATCATTTGTCTGAAATGGTATAGGTCTCCCTCCTTGAGCAGGGGGTTGGACTAGAAGACCTCCAAGGTCCCTTCCAGCTCTATTATTGGGCCATTCTGTTAAGCTCTTAGAGAAAGTCAGGATGGTTGGGCGTCCTGATTGGAGCTGACCACACTTTGGGGGTGGGGGCTAAATTTTCACAGAGCAAATGCAATAGCAGACAAGACACTACTGGACATCCTGACTGATGGCATGATTCTTCTGTCGGCACAAGTAGGGTGGGCCAATCCCACTGAGATGAGATGGTAGCCTGAACCCATGCCACAAAGGGCTTTAAAGGTAATTACCAACACCTTAAATTGTACCCTGAAGCAAATCGGCGGTCAGTGCAGCTTGTGAACCAGTAGTCCTATTTATCCCAACTTTAAATTTGCTACTCAAACTTTGCATATTTTAAGGGACATTACTATAATCTATAATTATGCTTAACAATAAGGAAGTTCAAATTAAGCCTGAGTGGACAATTATTGTGAAATAAATATGTCAAATTGATTTCTGTACAGTGAAGAAGTTTACAATTCCATGAAATAATTTTCTGATTGCTTATGCTTTTTGTATTTTTTTCTTTTGTAGATTTAAGTCATGCCCTGACATTTCTTTCATTTTTCTAAGGAATAATAATAATAAAAATAATATAAAAGTCCCAATTAAAAGTAGCATTTTAATTAAAGGTCATGTCTCTTTCGAAGTGATAATAGTTGCAATTTTGTTCCTCCAGAAACTCAGTTGCGTTGGATTCAATTTAAGCTGGTAAATGCTTTTCCAGACAAAAAAACAGACCAGCTTCAGAGAAGAAAGAAGAAATAAACTTCATATTGATTTTTATAGCTACAGATAATTGCTAACGCTATAAGACATGGGGCTGCACAGCCTGGAGGACTACAGGTAGTCCTCAACTTACAACAGTTTACTTAGTGACCGTTCAAAGTTATAACAGTACTGAAAAAAGTGACTTATGACCATTTTTCACACGTATGACCATTGCAACATCTCCATGATCATGTGATCACAATTCAGACTTGGCAACTAACTCATATTTATGACAGTTGCAGTGTCTGAGGTTGGGTGACCACCTTTGATAACGTTGAGACAAGCAAAGTCAACGGGCACTAGATTCACTTAACTATCTTACTAATTTAACAATGGCAGTGATTCACTTAACAACTGTGGCAAGAGTAGTCATAAAATGGAACCTTGACAAAGGTCTCACTTAGCAACAGAAATTTTGGGCTCAATTGCAGTCATTGGTTGAGGACTAACTACACTAGATTGCAGGATAAGGATACAGAAAATTCCATTTTTTTTGCCATCTAGTGGTTGTTTAAATGTTTATAGCCCTGTTTTAGTAGCCTTATAATAGCATTTCTGAATAAAAAAACATTGAGACCTCCAAATTGTTAACAAAAACTCCTTCATTTATATGTATCTAATATTGCCTTATGGGTAACATAATTCTTCCTTTTTTTTAAACATGCTTTGCAAATGGGGGAATTGCCCCATTCCATTTTGACTTCCACTGTCATCTAGAGCATAGGTTCAAACTCGCAGCGTCACATTGCTATCACGTGATGTTTCATGATGTTTTTTCCTTCATGGAGCTGGGGTGGGCGTGGCCTGTGCATGACACATCCAGTCTGCAGGCCATATATATATATATGTCTGGCATTCAGCTTTGTTCGGGTATTTTCCCACGTCATAGTAGTGGTGCTTTTAAAGTTGTAGCAACGTTTCAGCAGAATCTCATCTGCCATATATATATATATATATATATATATATATATATGTCTGGCATTCAGCTTTGTTCGGGTATTTTCCCACGTCATAGTAGTGGTGCTTTTAAAGTTGTAGCAACGTTTCAGCAGAATCTCATCTGCCATATATATATATATATATATATATATATATATATATATATATATATATATATATATATATATATATATATATGTCTGGCATTCAGCTTTGTTCGGGTATTTTCCCACGTCATAGTAGTGGTACTTTTAAAGTTGTAGCAACGTTTCAACAGAATCTCATCTGCCATCATCAGGCTTCTGTATAATGTTCGTCTGTGAGTTAGACTTTTACAGTGGTTTCAGATTTAAATTTGGGGCAGCCTATTGCTGTGTCAGAATGGTTTTTTCTTCCTCCTAATTGGTTGAGAGTCTTGGTCTGTGTTTATTGGTCTTGGAGTTTGCTGTGTTCTGCTTCTAATATCTTCTGTCTGTTTTTTTGGCTCTTTTTGTATCTTGATTGGCTGGCAACATTGTGTTACTTTATTGGAGGCCTTTAGTGCAGCTTGGCTTCGGGTAAATGGACGGCTATCATTAGTTAGGAAGCTGGGTTTCATCTGGGTGCCTGGTTGGGGTGTGTTTGAGATGGAGGTATCAGGGGGGATCTGTTTGTACCCAGGTGTTTGCCTGGCTTGTGGTGTGGAGATTTTTTTGTTTGTGAGTGCAGGCTTCCAAATGATTGACAGCCTGGTGGAATCATCTCTTCTGTTCATGCTTTCTGGTCTTTTTTCAATCTCTATGGCTCCTGCCTTTTGGAAACCCGCCCTCATGAACAGACAAGTACCTAACATGAAGAATGACACCAGACCCACACCCCTGAGAGCCACACAAGAGCCACACTTCCACGTAGAAAGCACACTCACATCCACTCAGAAGATGAGACATGACCACGGACCAGAAGCCGCACTGCAGCTGCATCACTACCCACTTCTAACCCCTCTGAGCCATACATGAAGCGAACTGACCCCCACCATGAAGATGCAGCACGACCACGAACTCAAAGCCAAACAGCAAGATCACAGCTCACCAGCTCAAATCCCCCAGCAACTAAGACTAACCTGAGCACAACCAAGATGAACAGACCCATGGAACAGCTGTCCTGCCCTACATAAGAGGCACTACAGACAAAATTAGTAAGATTCTATACAGACACCACATCAAGACTGCCTTCAAAACAGACAGAAAAATAGCAGCCATCCTCAGGAACCCCAAAGACAAAATTGACCTGGAAAACCAAGGCATATACGAAGTCCCCTGTGCATCATGCCCGGCCATATACATTGGACAGACCAATAGAAGAATAAGCACCCACCTGGATGAACACAAAAATGCAGTCAAAAAGCTGGAACACGCTTCCTCACTAGTCCAACACATGGAAGCCACAGGTCATAGCATCAACTTCAATGGCACCAAAACCCTAGCCACTATAGAAAATCCCAGCCACAGAATCATCAGAGAAGCCATAGAGATTGAAAAAAGACCAGAAAGCATGAACAGAAGAGATGATTCCACCAGGCTGTCAATCATTTGGAAGCCTGCACTCACAAACAAACAAAATCTCCACACCACAAGCCAGGCAAACACCTGGGTACAAACAGATCCCCCCTAATACCTCCATCTCAAACACACCCCAACCAGGCACCCAGATGAAACCCAGCTTCCTAACTAATGATAGCCGTCCATTTACCCGAAGCCAAGCTGCACTAAAGGCCTCCAATAAAGTAACACAATGTTGCCAGCCAATCAAGATACAAAAAGAGCCAAAAAAACAGACAGAAGATATTAGAAGCAGAACACAGCAAACTCCAAGACCAATAAACACAGACCAAGACTCTCAACCAATCAGGAGGAAGAAAAAACCATTCTGACACAGCAATAGGCTGCCCAAATTTAAATCTGAAACCACTGTAAAAGTCTAACTCACAGACGAACACTATACAGAAGCCTGATGATGGCAGATGAGATTCTGCTGAAACGTTGCTACAACTTTAAAAGCACCACTACTATGACATGGGAAAATACCCGAACAAAGCTGAATGCCAGACATGTAAGTACCCACGAAAACTTAAGAAAACAAATATTAAACCTCTACAGGGAGGGAATAAACAGCCAGAACAAAACCTACAAGAAACTGGAAATTAAAAGAGCAGGAATACTATGTGACCTCCAATTCCTACGCAGCTGCAGAGACAACAATATAACACCAACCTGCTTCAAATTAACATTTCATTAAAGCACAGCAGCCACTAAACGTATCCTGAAAAGAACTGAAATGGCTCTACTAAGGAACGAGCTCCACAGTAAGAGATTCCAATTAGATCAGTTAAGCAAAGATTTGCTAGCACTACACCTGGAATTGAGCAGCCAAATCCACCCTCTACTTTGGGACAAGATAAAACAACTTACAACTTGGAGAGCTGAATCTGAAACCACTTACAAACATGATAAACTCAAAAAAATTAAAGAAATTAGGACATGACAAGAAAACCTCCAACAACTCACAACAACACCTGAAACAATTAGTATACAATGTTTCCAACAGAGAACTCACCAAAACAGAAACAAATGTCCTAACCAAAGGATTCAATCATGCCATAGCACCAAAAAAAAATCCCCACAGAATCCATCATATGTGCAGTAGAATCCAGCCTAACCAAATTAAATACAGATGAAGCTGATAGAATAAGACACCAAGTTACCAACATCTTATGCACAAGCAAACCACCCAAAAGCAACTTGCAGAAAGAAGAAATTAAAGCGCTACAAACCCTGAAAAGAGATAGCAGCATAATCATACTTCCAGCAGACAAAGGGAATGCCACAGTAGTAATGGATAGAAAAGACTATGAAACTAAATTGACAGACCTACTCCAAGACCCCACATACAAACCCATAAACACAGACCCAACCACATATCTGGAAAAATTAACCAAGAAGAAAATTATAACCAGACACAAGAGCAAAGAGATCCAACAGACGATCATCCCAAGAGAAAAATCTTCCAGATGCCCCAAACTATACGGCCTCCCAAAAATACACAAAGAAGGCATACCTCTCAGACCCATAGTCAGCTCCAGAGGAGCACCACTACAAAACCTAGCTAAAAACTTAGCAAAACAGCTACAGCCCCATGCTGAAACAGCAGCTTCACATGTATAAAACTTATACCACTTCTTGGAAATGATCAAAGATCTACACGTGGAGCAAGAAGATCTGCTTGTAAGTTTTGACGTGGTTTCACTATTCACTCAAGTCCTGATAAAAGAGACCCTTGAAATCATCAAAAATAAATACCAACCAGCTAAACACCTCATGGAACTAACAGAACACTGCTTAACCAACACATATTTCATATACAAAGGACAAAGATACAAACAAATTGAAGGAGCCCCTATGGGATCACCACTGTCACCTGTCATTGCAAACCTGTTCATGGAAGAATTCGAATCCAGAGCCCAGTCCAATGCCATCCACAAACCCAAACTATGGTTAAGATACATCGATGACACATTTGTGATTTGGCCCCATGGAAAAGAAAACCTAAACAATTTCCTAACACACCTAAACAGCTCTCACCCCAAAATCAAGTTCACCGTGGAAACGGAAACAAACTAATCTACAAAAAAAGAGATGGCACATTAGGACACACCATATACCAGAAGAAAACACACACTAACCGCTACCTCAACGTCCAATCCCACCAGCACCCAGCACAGATAAACTCCGTGGCTAAAACACTAATTACTAGAACCAAACTCCTGGCAGACAAGACACACATTAAGACTGAACTATGAACCCTGACTAAAGTACTGACAGCTAACGGCTTCCACAAAAGCAAAATCACTGGCTTGATCCAGAAAAACACACTGAGACATAATAGAGACCCAGAAGATGAACAGACCTATGGAACAGCTGTCCTGCCCTACATAAGAGGAACACAGACAAAATTAGTAAGATACTACACAGACATTACATCAAGACTGCCTTCAAAACAGACAGAAAAATAGCAGCCATCCTTAGAAATCCCAAAGATAAAATTGACCTGGAAAACCAAGGCATATACGAAGTCCCCTGTGCATCATGCCCGGCCACATACATTGGACAGACCAATAGAAGAATAAGCACCCACCTGGATGAACACAAAAATGCAGTCAAAAAGCTGGAACACGCTTCCTCACTTGTCCAACACATGGAAGCCACAGGTCATAGCATCAACTTCAATGGCACCAAAATCCTAGCCACTATAGAAAATCCCAGCCACAGAATCATCAGAGAAGCCATAGAGATTGAAAAAAGACCAGAAAGCATGAACAGAAGAGATGATTCCACCAGGCTGTCAATCATTTGGAAGCCTGCACTCACAAACAAAAAAATCTCCACAACACTAGCCAGACAAACACCTGGGCACAAACAGATCCCCCCTCCAACTCAAACACACCCCAACCAGGCACCCAGATGAAACCTAGCTTCCTAACTAATAATAGCCATCCGTTTACCCAGAGCCAAGCTGCACTAAAGGCCTCCAATAAAGTAACACAATGTTGCCAGCCAATCAAGATACAAAAAGAGCCAAAAAGCAGACAGAAGATATCAGAAACACCAATCAAGCAGAACACAGCAAACTCCAAGACCAATAAACACAGACCAAGACTCCCAACCAATCAGGATAAAGAAAAAACCATTCTGGCACAGCAATAGGCTGCCCCCAATTTAAATCTGAAACCACTGTAAAAGTCTGACTCACAGATGAACACTATACAGAAGCCTGATGATGGCAGATGAGATTCTGCCGAAACGCTGCTACAACTTTAAAAGCACAACTACTATGACGTGGGAAAATACCCGAACTGAATGCCATATATATTTTTTCAGTGACAACTGCAGAGTGGTAGGCATGTACACCCTTGGACTTCTAATATATATAAACTGTATTTCCCCCAAAATAAGACCTATCCTGAAAGTAAATCCTAGATTGATTTTTACATGTGCACTCAATATGAGCCCTACCCCCAAAATAAGCCCTAACCCCCCCCCCCATTTCAGGGTACATGGGTAAAAATTAAGCTAGGATGGGAATAGGGGGATGGAGCTGCCCTACTACTTACCTTTGGACAGTTGTAGGCCTCGCACACTTCAACACCTGCCTTGCTGGCCTATTTCTTTGATCTTCTCTGTTATCCCCTGCAGAGGTCTTCAGAAAAGCCTTGCTGGCCACAGAAAAAGAAATTCCTGAAGGTCTCTAACAGCAAAAAGAAGCTGTGGGTGATGTGTGCAAGTGAGGTGAGTCAGTGGATGACAACTTCCCTGAAAGTTAGAACTGGTACCCTTTTTGGTGGCAAAAAAACTATAAGGCAGGGTCTTATTTTCAGGGAAACATAGTATATACACATATACATAATGCATGCATGATATGCATGTATGTATGTTAGCAAACAAAAAGTTTGCTAACATGGATTCTTAAATCTGAAAGTCTAGGCATAGCTGCTTCCGGTTTCAGTGACAACTGCAGAATGGTAGGCATGCACACCCTTGGACTTCTAATCCAGCTGGGCAGCTAGATCCAGTATTTACACATTGTTAGTAAGTGCACATAAAACCAATCAAATTAAGGCACAGTGCCATTTATTTAATAGCCCTCTGCAAATGGCTTGAAACTTTCTAAAGGCTAATTTGGCGGTGTTGTTTCCCCTTCTATAGAAAAATGCAGCCATAACTAATAGATCCAAAACAATGCAGTTCCCCAGGACATTGGGCAGAGTGAGAAAGGAAGATAAAAGCAGGCTCTTAAAAACTTCCATTTCTTGTTGCCTTCAGAGTCACACTATCTGATGGGATGGGGGGGTGGGGGGTGGGGGAAGGGAAGCCCTTTGCTTCTTTCAAAGTACAAAGTGATTTTACAAGACAGTGGTTCAGCTGTTACTTAAGGCACTTCCAATATCTTTGCTGTCAGTTATTATAGCCATAAAACAAATTTGTCCAATAGATAAGTACCAATGTTACTTTATGGTGTATCTTTTATTTCTACTGCTGTTTTTTGTTTTGCTGTCCACACGCTATTTAAGTAATAGGATAAACCTTTCCTTTCCTTTCGTTCTTTTCTAACTTCCTACTTTTCTTCATTAGCTTTTCAATAATTATAAGTAATGCGCAGAAAATGCAGCTAGTAAAGCAATGGATTTTAAACTTTTCCATATCTTCATAATTTAAATTATTTTTTGTAATGAACAACTAGTGCAGTAATCAGAAAATCTCCTACTTCTTTTGCAAAGTGCCTGTGGCAGAAAACACAAATTGATGCTATCACTTTGTCTACATTGTTAACTGAAATCTATTTTTCTCTTAAAAACAGAATGTTTATATTATATTTTGATTTCTCAGTGCTGACCCCGTAACCCAATTCATTAGAATAAAATATTGGTTAAGAACATTTCTTTTTCTTTTCTTTTAATTGACAATGAAGAAAGTAGTTTAGGAAATACAAGATATAAGTAACATTGTACCCAGACAAGCAGAATATCCAGAACAGTTACTGCCACCTGCTGATGAAAATAAGGAAGTAAACAGAAATTGATAAGATTTAAATACAAATGTTAACTTACAGAATTCATCCCGGAAATGTGGGTGGCATATCTCCAGCAACAAAGTTTTATCTAGGTGTGCTTCACCACAATAATACCACAATCATACATATACACACATATTGAAACCCGATAATGGGTACCTGGAGGCCCCAAGAATTATATCATGTCTTGGAAACAATACAAAATGTTTAGGGAAAGTTAAGCAGAATTATTTTAAGTTTGTACTATGTATATATTACACAATCACAATGCCTTGTGTGCTATTTCAAATATAAGCAGCATTTGGGAATCCAACACGCATGAATACAATCTAAAATTTATTGGCATTCAAAAGCCGTTGACCTTAAAATAACAAACAGTAAGAGCCTTTGCCATGGCCGCTTCGTGTCCATCAAAACTGTAACATACAGACCAGATTTAAACACAGGAATTCCATAAATGTTAACTTACAGAATTCATCCAGGAAATGTGGGTGGCATATTTTCAGCAACAAAGTTTTATCTAGGTGTGCTTCGCCACAATAACTGCGTATCATTTGACAGGAAAGCCAGCAAGTGAAGTTTATACAGGTAGTTCTTTACTTGCACAATTGAGCCCAAAATCTCCATTGTTAAGCAGGGAATTGTTAAGTGAGTTTTGCCCCGTTTTCTCGCTAGTTAGGTGAACCACTGCAGTTGTTAATAACAATGTTGTTAATGAATCTGACTTCTCCATTGACAGAAGGTCGCAAAAGATAATCATGTGAGCCCTGACACTGCAACTGTCATAAATACATGCCAGTTGCCAAATGTGCAAATTTTGATTGTGTGACCATGGGGATGCTGCAACTATCATAAGGGTGAAAAATAGTTGTGGCTCCACTTTTCAGTGCTGTTGTAACTTTCAGTGATCATTAAACAAATGGTTGTGTATCGAGGACTATCTGTATGGCATTGCAGCAAACGCTGTTATATGCAGAAGAATGCACAGGTTTATTTTTAGGCAATCCGAACAGCACCAGGTATTTGTGCATGTATGTGATGTGTGTAAGTTTTCCATTCTAAAGAATGAGAAAAAAAATAATCTCCCAATGATGGAAAAAACAAACGCTGGCACATAGAGGGAGAGAGAGAGGGAGAGGAATAGAGGGGGGAGAAATGGAAGGGATAGAGGGGGGAGAGGAATGGAGAGAGGGACAAAAGGGGAGAGAGGGGGAAAGAAAGGGAGAAACGGGTAGAGAGGGAAAAAGGGGGAGGAGAGTGATGGAGGGACAGAAAGGGAGGGAGGGGGAGAGAGGAAGAGGGGGGAGAAGAAGAAAAGCACCTGCTTATACATTCAATTTTGGCAAGCTTGTTTGCTACTGTAATAACTTTTTCTAACAAGCTAAATCAGAGCTATGTTATCTATGTATATAAATATGTCTGTTTATAATTATGTTTATTATTTGTCATGCAAATTTTTAAATTTAAAAAGATCTAGTTTACTTCCTCTGAACATATTTTGTCTCTAAACCTATTTTCTTCAAAAAAAGATAGGAATTTCTTTAGGAAGTTATATATGTAAGAAAACTGATTTCTTCCCATATTAAGAATTAAGTCTGGAGCATCAAAATCTACTCTTGTTAAACTCTACTCTTACCATTGTTAAAACAGTAGTCTTCTCTATTGAGTATGATTCTTAGTAATGTACAAAGATATAGGCAGGGTTTAGTAAAGAATATTAAAATTATTCCTTCATTGGTAGTCAAAACTCTGCTATTTTTTATGTTCATTGTATCAGAATTTGCTTTTAGTGTATTTTATGCACTACATTATGGAAATATTGCACTATCAAATAACTTATAGTTTTTGCAAATCAATTAATTAATCCAGTAGATCAATGTCTTCACCTCAGCAACTTTAAGATACTCCTCCCTGCATGTTGCTGAGAAATTCTGGGAGTTGAAGTCTACACATCTTAAAAGCTGCTGAAGGTATAAACTCCACTCTTAAAATACATCAGAAGTTCTATGGCGCCATCTTGTGGTTTCAGAATAGATTTTAAACAGGAAAAAAAACTTGACAAAAGTTTTATATCAACAAATCCAGGCATTTATTCAAGTATTGTTTAACTTTTTAGAACATGAGCATTTTTATTACACACGATGTTATATATGAAGTCTATTTTAACATATTAAATAATCTCCTGCAGAGTTAGAATTAGAAAATATATTTGCTAAATTAATTTGCTTCCAACAGCCCTCTCATTTAGAAAAATTAATTCTGCAGGCTTTACTGAAAAAAAAAAAGATTTAATGCTCAATTGCAACTGTAGAATTGCATTAGTTGTATAAAGGGGATTCTGCTGAGTACATAATGTTATATTGGGATTCTGTAGGAAAAAATATATGAAAACTCTTTTGCGGAGTTTTAAACAGTGATGGACTGCATCATGATTTGTAATGTGGTTAGAAAGCTATGAATTGTATATTGTCAAGATCTGATCATAGAATGATGACAATCACTCTAAGGCAAGGTTGTCAAACTCATGGACTGTGGGCCAGATAAGTCAAACAAGAACCCAGACTTCCCAGAAATACACAGCTGCAAATTGCTGGGAATCTTAAACTTACAAAAACTAAAGTTAATTATCCTTTCCCACAATAAAATAATTAGTATTTACCACTTGAACTCAGATTAGCTTTTATTTTATTTATAAGACTACAAACATACATTAATTGCAGAAAAAGTGCACTTAAACCACTATTAATTCTCTGTATGCTCAAGTTGCTTATGTATCATTTGACATCAGTGTGAATTAAACTACCTGAATAAAGACTTACATTCCAAGCTTTCATTTTATCATTTAAGCTTGTTTATAGAGTATATCAGTTATTGCATAGTGCCGTTTAAGGCTAAGAGGCATTCTTTTTATCGGCATGGCTGGAATCATCAACAACATTCTATTTTATCTAAATAAACTAATAAACTAATTTTTTTGAAGAAAAAAACCCCATACATTGCTTTTTAAGTTCCTTTAGGTCAACAAGATTCATCTATTTTAACAAGCTCTTTGGAGAAATTATTCCTCCAATATATATATATTAAAGCTATTCATTTATAGATGATTTGTAATGCTTCAATGTGCGAGCAGATGGATCAGTAGCTTTGATCCACCTTGGCATCCAATAGTGCGGGAGCCAAGTAGAATGTCCTGGGTAGTGCTTCTCAAAGATCTGACGATAGAAATATCCTTCCTTTGTTTTGGGAGGATTGAATGGAAAATTCTCTTCAGCTTTCTCCAACAAAAGATCATCCACCTATGGGCCGATTCAAAAGAGCAACATGAGGACTTCATCAGGAATTATTCCTTATTTTAAAAGTTATGAACAAAAACTTATGTTTCTCTGTTCCATTTTATTTTTATTTTTAAAATCACACTGAAGAATAATTGGACTAAACAACTTAGAAACAATGTATATAACTCATAAGGACAAAGGTATCCACAGTGGTGTTCATGTGTCATGATACATTATCATTCTGCAGTTTTTTATTTTCCCTGTAGATACCTTTGCCTAAGATCCATTGAGAAATTCATTTGAGAAGAGAATGAGAAGGTTGAAGAAATGATGGTGGACCAATTTTTCTCAGATATTATTATCATTACTATTATTATAATAATATTAGGCCATCTATATTACAAGATCTCTAGCAGAAAAATCAGAATTACTTTAAAATAAACACACCAAAATACACATTCCTAAAATACGTCTCAGTAAAACGTCTCAGTAAAAATGGAAACAAAAATGAAAACGTGCAGAAAAAAATGTGGATCTGGCCTTGGGAATGAGGAAGAAATGACTCAATTTAAGGAAGAACTTTCAGAAAAGAGTATTCAGTCCCAGAAAAGTGTGAATTAAAAAACCAAACAAACCTGCCCTGTTTTAGTTTGGTAAATAATCTGTTATACTATCTTATAAAGAACAAACCTGGACTTGCCACACCTATTTCTTAACCCTGCCTAATTTGAATGGCTAACAAAAGATCTATTAAAATAATTAAATTACACCTGTCCTCAGGGAGCTCAAATTGACATATTTGGAGAAGAGTCCCATTTTATCTTTAGAATTATAATGTTTGGGAGACGAATGAAAGACAATGACTAGCCTGCAGTCACTCAATGAAAATCATAGTCAAATAGATGTTTGAATCTGAGCTTCCTTAATGAAAGTCTTACATCTATTTTTTTTAAATAATAAATTTGGAAGCTTGGTTATGTGTACACACACGTTTTGAGAATTTACAGAAACAACTCAATTTTTGCTGTCAAAGCTAACATTTTTTAAAAAAAATCAAGATTTAATTTAAATTCTTTTTTATGTTTCAATTCTGTATTCTGAAAAGCACAATTCTAAGTGAAAATGTAGGTAATGTTGATGCAACTCAAGTTTTGAGAGCCAGATTCTGAACCACTGTATATTATAACCTTCAACCCAAAAGCAAGAAAAATCAGAGTGTTTAAATAGAAGCGTGATAACCAATTTCAGCCGTCAAGCTGCCCAACTCCTTCCCCCAAAACAAAGAAATTAAAAGTCATCCTCATTCACTCTGGAAGGTTGCATATGCAAAGCTAATGGGTTTCATGTGTTTCACAGATGGCCCATTTTTGCCCTAAGTTTTTCATGATCTACTTTCAATATATTCACACTAGCTTTATTCATGATCTACTTTCAATATATTCACACTAGCTTTATTATAGAAATTAAATAGCATTTTAGTCAGACTGGCTTTAAAAATTCAACCTATTACCTGAAGGTCAATATAGTCTTGTAGCATAGAGAACCAAGATTTTTTGATAGAAGCTAAGCCATCACTGAAAGCTTCCTTGGGCCTCCAAAGTATTTCTTTAGGCAATAAGTTAGAATCTTCAAAGGCTTCTCTTAAGAGGTGCTTTTCAATTCCATTCTGTGCAGATATAACATAATCAAGAACACATATAAATACATTCCTTAGGCATAAATGTCAGAAATTGTAAAAAAAAATTCAAAAAAAAATCAGCATGACAATCCCGTATTCAGAACATTTTAAAGAGCAACCTACCCCATCAACTTCAAGGTCTTTGGCATGGTTTCTTGTTGTAGAATTTAGGTTTGAATGCTAAATCTGTCAGTTCAATTGAGATCAGTTTAAAGAAATTGTATCTATAGCAAGACAACTAATGATCAAAACTTAAGGCTGAAAATCACAAGCATATACAAAGCTTCAGAGAATAATCAGTAGATCTTAAATGTAGACTGTGGCTTCATTAGATAATACTGTAATTTCCTCTTTTGTCTAGTAGCAAAGGCTAGCTTACCTTTGGAATTCTGAGTTCTGCTGGCAAAGAAAGGTAGTAAGTAGTAAACTGGTGATCCAAAAATGGAACTCTTAATTCAAGACTGAAAACAGAAACAAATATTATTGGTGTACAAAATAGGCAAATAGATTTGAAAAAGGTATTCTGTGCAACTTATACACTAACAGAAAGTAACCCATGATTAAATCATGATTTATTTAAAACCACCCACTGTCTACTTTGCCTTGCAACATTAAGCTTTAATTAGGAAACAAGCCATGCTTCGCCAAGAATAACACGTAAGCATTATAGCTTAGTAAGATAAATGACACATTCCAGGTTCCTTTGATTTAACAATGCCAACTACTGGGGCACCAGAAGTGTTCCTTCTCTGTGGCAATGCCCTCTGAAAGACCAGTAGGGTGGAGGACTACTGAGTCTCCAGAGGAAACTTCATTTTAGAGAGCAAGGACTTGTCTTCTAGAATAAAGTTCCCTGGAGACCTAGATGGCCCCCATCCTCCTGGTCTTTCAGAGGGCATTGAAGACCTGCTCCAGATATTTGGCAAAAACGACTGAAGCCCCTTTCTGAGCAGTGCAGTGTGCTTCTTGTTATCCAGTATTTGCCAATTTTGTTTTTATTCTTTTACTGCTTTCAGTGTGGTTTTTATTTGTAAGCTGCCCAGAGTTGCTGGGAATCTGGTGGCATAACAATGAAAATAATAAATAAAATAAATATGAGAAAAGGCCATTGTTCAAGTACATAACCTTGATTATATAAATTGTCCATTAGTTTTTTCCCAAATCAGTACCCTCTCAATATACATGCCTCCCCACATCTTCAACTAGCATGGCTACACAGTCAGAAATACATCTAATTTCCAATCAGGAAGGCTTTTCAGGTCTCTTCACCAAAACAGTAACTTGTTTTTTGAATAATACTTCCAATAGTTCAACCTTGAGAATTATTTATTTATTCTGAATTAAAGAAATAATTTGAACTGAACATATGTAACTCTTTTTAATTATTATTTTAACTAATGCTAACATTTTTTTTCCTTGTCACATCATTAGAAATTACTTGTAACTGAATTTATTCTAGTGATCATCTGTTCTTTCAAATATATAAACATAGCATTGTGCTGTATTCTCAGTGGGATTTATAGCTAAGGATAGCAAGCCCCAACTGGATATGCACTTATATAGTGTTGCCTTTCTCACTTAATTCTCTTTGGACTATGCAAGTCTCGGAACCCTTACCAAAGAAAATACAATGGTACCTCAGTGCTCATCATTAATTTACTCCAGAAGATTGATGACTACCAAAAGTGATGCATACCAAAAAAATTTTTTGAATAATGTAGTAAGTCATAAAGCAGCCAACACCAACAAGCTCTACACCTTGTACATTGACTACCAAACAATGAGCACCAGAACAAAATGTCACATCAAAATGCGTTGAGTACCAAATTCGAGGAGTTTCAAAGCAGCTCAGTGGGTATCACTGTGTATGAAGATGGAATATATAAACTCAACTGCTTTGAAACTCATCGGATTTGGTACTCAAAATCTCACTTTGGGAGAAGCCCAAATTAAACTATTTATTCTAAATAAATGAATTAAGTCTCTCATGACACGAACAGTCAAAGCTGGAGACCAAGCCCAACATAGCTACTGTACTGTTAGAAGGATATGTGATGCTATCATAAGTTCATTAATCATAAATTTGGAATGGATACATGGACTGTTGGATACAAAACTGTTCTACAACAAAACTGGAGAACAATCACACTGCTTCCTAACTGAGGATACAACTGCTATTGATACAAAAGAGGATGTTAGAATCAACTTTAGATCTTCCCTTGGATAGAACGAACCAAACAGCCAAGTAAGGGCATAACTTTCTGCCACAAAAACAGCATTAGCAAAACAGTGACCTGGAGACTCTAAACCTTGAATATGGTTGCAAATGCTTGAAGCCAAAGATTTCATGCCATAGATTCTCTCAATCATGTCTATCCTCTTATTTAAAAATATAAATGTGAAGTAGAAAGAAGGATAAAAATTTGATGGAATAAAACTATATAGCAAAATTGCACTTCACACAAAATATGAAAGACATTCCCAATAATAAGCTTGAAAAATTGAGACAAAACTCTACGGGCAAAACATGTTCTTCATCAAAAACCTCCTTCATTATAAAAAGTTTCTAAAAGGATTTTGGTGCAAATGTAGAAGCAACATATGAGATCTATAGAGAGACTTGAAAGGAATTAAAGGATCTACAGCTGAGCATTACCCATGGGCAGCAGTTGTTCTGTCAGCACGGAGAACATCAAACAGGTAGAGCTCTCTGAGAAGCCTCTCACTTTCCTCAGCAGCTTCTTCAGCTGTTGGTGCCTACGAGAGTATGGAAATTATTTTCATGCAAGGGCAGTTTCGCTGCTGCTATGCATAACTGTGTGCAGTTCATAAAAACACACTGAAAATGTTTCTTTTGGTTCAGGAACAATTGGGTTGCCATTCCACAAACTTTCAATACAGAAGTTAATGCTTGGACCCAGAAAAATTATGGACTTTTGCATTAGCAGAAAGTACTTCTGCTCTTACACCATAAGCACTTTTGTGTGTTAACCTTCCTTATACCTTCAGAAATCCAGAAAGGTGGATGGTAAATATTCTAAAACAGTAATTATACAGAGTATCTCACTCTATACAAGCAGAAGTGAATTAACATAGAAATACATCCAATATAGACACATATCTTATTTAAAATGCCTCTTTTTCTCCTACCATTTGAAGTGTATAGAAACTAGGGGCACTATTACATTTGTAAAAACTGTCTCAAGAATATTTCATGGAGGATCATGGAAATTCAGCACCTTGACATTTCAACATATATTAATTTATATTCATTAAAATAAATATGACAATAATTTTAAAATCAATAACATAACGTATATAGGGTAAATATGTATTTCATTGATAAGCTTATTCCTGCCTTGTACCTCAGCAGCAACTATTAGTTTCTCTCAGATGATCATGCCTGATTTGATGCAGAGAACCATCAATACTCCCTCTTCTTGGACGTCCAGTTTGAGCCTCTCTTCAGTGACAGACCAAAATCCACGATCGTGCATGGTTTTGATCTGTGCTCGCCATTGGACCGCTCCAAGCTGGCTGGTTTCAGGGCTAAGCCACCTTGTAGAGGTGGTAAAGAAGGGGGAAACTGCCAGCAGGGTCGAGGAGAACCGCATCTCTCCTTCCCAGCTGGCCATTACTCCCTTTCCCAAAGGCGGTTGCAGCAGTTGTCAGAAATGGCCACCTCAAAGAAGAATTTGACCGAAAAAGAATGTGCAGGAGGAAAATAAGAAGAGAAAGTTTTTTGGCTGACCAGATTGAACTGAAAAAGCAACAATATAAGGTACCCTGGAATTTGAATTATAAAGAAGCATTGTTCCCAAAGAAGACTTTGAAGCAGCAAATGAGAGAGGGAAGGGAAAGGATTTGGTGGGGGGGTTTTCTTTCCTTCCCCATATTGACAACTAAGAGATTTAAACAAGAAACCGGCTAAAATCCACTTTGACATTAACAGACATTTAAGCTGAAAATAAAATGTCGAAGGAGTAATAAAGATTTCTGAATTCTCAAAAAATTTTAAAAGAAGGAGAGGAGAGAAAAGGAAAACAAAAGGGTGGGATCTGGAAAAAGAGGAGACCACCTGGAAATGAAAGGAATTAACAGTGAAACTTTAACCAGATTCCTAAAAGATACATTCTAACAGAAACTTTGTAACAAAATAGAACACCAGGAAGAGAAAGTGGGAAAAAAGAAGAAGAAACTGCTTTGGATTACATTGGTTATTGGATGTAAAGGACTAAAATTAATCGGGTGGTTGTTTAAAAGTTTTTAAAATGGTATCACTCTTGGAAGAATTGAAAATGGAACTTAAAAAACAGAAAGAAGATGCACAAGAAGGAAGAGGTTTTTTTGGCTTCGCATTTCAATTTTTAGAAATGGAGATCCTGAACTATGAGAAACAGCAAGAAATGCCAGTAGAACAGGCAGGGTGGGACAAAGAAGAAGCCATCTTCAATGATCAAGTAATTCTATGTGGGGAAAAGAAAGGAAAGGGGGGAAAGAGAGCGAAAAATTTAAGTTCTGAAAAAACAACCCCCCAAAAAGAATAGTTTGAAAAGTAATTACAACATTAGGAAGAAACAGAAGAGAGGATGACAGAAGAGAGAATCAGAATTAGAGAGACAATGGGTCAAAAGGGGGAGGGAGAAGAAGAGGGGGAAGAGGGAAAGGAAAATAAATTATAAAGGACAGAAACGGGATATAGAGAAACAAGGAAAATGTACAAGGATTAAAGGTATAAGCCTATTTAGAAGACACAGAGATAATAGGTGAAAACTTAATTGGAAAAGGGATTCTACAAGGGTGCATAAGATAGTATTGTAATATTAGAAACAGAAATGTACTTTGAAAATATGAAACAAGTGTGATTAAAATGATAGATAAAATACCGTATATACTCGAGTATAAGTCGACCCGAATATAAGCCAAGGCACCTAATTTTACCACAAAAAACTGGGAAAACTTATTGACTCGAGTATAAGCCTAGGGTGGGAAATGCAGCAGCTACTGATAAATTTCAAAAATAAAAATAGATAACAATAAAAACTTTCACTAAAGACAGTTGAGAATAAGTTTGATGTTCACAATTTCCTCTTTGAAAGAGACCAGTAAATAGGGAACAAGAAGATGAAGTGTGTTTTTTCACACTGCAGTGAACAAAAATGACATCATAGGAACAGGCTTATTTTCAGTCCAAAGGTTTGTTTCTGACTTCTTCCCTGATTTAAGGAAAATTTGGGAAATGATCTCACTATTATGAAAGGTTTAATTGATTCACTAACCCAAAAGATATGATGATGATGACAGTAGGAGGCAGGAGTCACTCTCTCCCTTGCAAGAAAAAAGCAAGAGCTGTTCTTATGATCTCTCTCTTCGTAATACAGTCAAGCCCTTTCCAGCGCGCACGATCCGCCACCGCCGCTTTGCACCTTGCAAATGCAAAATCCCGGGGTTTTTGCATTTGCAAGGTGCAAAGCGGCAGGGGTGGATCGCGCGTGCTGGAAAGGGCTTGACTGTATTACGGAGAGAAAGAAAGAGAGAGATCATAAGAACGGCTCTTGCTTTTTTCACCAGCCCCAGGCACTGGGGCTTGCAAGGGAGAATGACTCCTGCCTCCCACTGTCATCATCATCTTCTTTTGGGTTAGTGAATCAATTAATTTGGGAAACGATCTCACTATCATGAAAGTAAGTGTTCTCTGCCCATAGGGCGTTTGGAAGAAAAGCCCCACGGCATATCCACGCACGTGTAAGGGGAATCAGAAATCCCTGCGTTCAACGCCTAGCACAGCAGAAGAGGAAACGCAGCTGTGAGCAAATACTGTGAAAACCTGATTGATCAGAAGGAAGGAGGCAAAAGAGGAAGGGGTGGTGGACGGAGGTCCCACTGGTATTTGTGAAACACTCGGTTGGCAGCGCTTCAAGTCAATGTCCTCACTCCCACCCACCCAAAGCCACAAAGTCCCCCAATTGCGTAGCCCAGAATCGCCCTCCCCTCAGGGGGCAGTAATGACGCCCGGTGTTTCCCGAGACAAGAAGCTCCACCGTGCAATGAAAGTGCCCTGGCTCTAGGCTCATGGGCTCAGAAAACAACGCGAGCCGAGGTGGCTGCGGCTCCGCTTGGCTTCGTTTCCTCAGCCCCAGCTGCCTTCAGTCCGCTCGGGAGGAGGAGGAGGTGGTGGTGGCAGCGGCTTGTGTTGTTTTCTGAGCCCATGAAGGGAGGGCGATTCTGAGCTGCACAATTGGGGGACTTAGTGGCTTTGGGTGGGTGGGAGCGAGGTCAGACAGAGTCCGCGAAGTGGGGCTTGCCTGCCCTTGCTGGCTGCCTCTGCTTCCTTAGGGGCGGGGAAGAGGGCTCATCTGGACCAAGGGTGAGTCTCCCCCTCAGTTTCCCCTGAAAGATCTTCCGTCGCTTTTGCCTTCTCCTTACATCTTCCCTCTGTTAAAATCACACACACACACACACACACACTTATTTTCGGGTGGATAGATTTCGTGTCTGAGCATTCTCACATGACGGTGGGTCTTTTTCCCCCTTAAAAACAGTTAAAAAAAGAAAAAACAATATATCCTCATGCAAGAACTTTTCTGCTTCCGATTACCCCCATGCTTACAAGTTGCAAAGGAAACATGGAAGCAGGGAAGCAGCTGCCCAGCTCTGGAGCTCCACACCATTTTTTTTTTAGAGGGGAATCTCACTCGAGTATAAGCTGAGGTGGGTTTTTTCAGCACAAAAAGTGTGCTGAAAAACTCGGCTTATACTCGAGTATATACGGTACTGTAATGGAATGGAATGGAATGTTTGTTAATAAATAAATAAAATAAGAATGAGAGAATGAAATTAGGAAAGAAGGGGAACATTTTAATTATTACTAATGTGTTATAAAAATTTAAGTGAAGAGGAATATGAAAAAATATGAAAAAATTATGGAAATATTTAAGTGTTCCTAAGGAAGTATGATATCCTATTGAAAAGAAATGTTAAAGATATTAAAGATTATAATTAACATTAATGATAGAGCTGAATTGGAATAGAATAAGTATTTTATTTGTTATAAAAGACTCCTTCTTCTTGATCCCAAATTATATAGCTATGTCTAGTAACAGAGGGACATGAAGCTTTCCAATAACCTGGGATCCCTCCCTCCCCTACAACTGGTAGCATATGACTTGTAATCCACTGCTGCTGCATTGGGAAGGGTCCAAACCAGGGGTGAAATTCAAAAATTTTCCCTGCCAGCTCTGTATATACGGCTTGGTATAATAGTAATAGCAACCAAGGGTGATTTTTAAACGATTCAAATCATCCCTACCATCTCTTTCGAGCCAGGCCAAGGTGGTTGAATTTCACCCCGTGTCAAATCAATGTATAACCACTTCTGCATCTGTAACTAAATCTTAAAACAGATAATGATGGCTTTCATGTACTTTTCATTCTCAACTTTGAGTGGGAAAAAGTAGTTTGTTGCTCACTTCTTCCTGCTTGCAAATGAAATTCAGCTATGTTTACAAATATTAGCACCTGTAAAATTACTTTAAAAAGCATTCTCTTATTATGTTGATTGGCAAGAAAGATTACATTACCTTATGAAAATAGATATATCCTTGAGTCAACTCATCTGATCCTTCTCCTGAGAAAATGACCACACTATCTGTTTTCTTTCGGATGTATTTGGAGACCAGATACATGGCTAGAATGAGAAACAATTTTCCCTCAAAAATGTTTATTAATCTCACACAAGACCTATATGCAGTTGTATTTTTCACAGTAACTTGCATGACATATTTCCTTTCATAGCTATTCAACAAAGGTTATATAGAAATCTATTTAAACTTAACAGAAGTTTAGATACCATGATTCAACAATCTTTGCAGTATAATGCACCATTTGAGCTAGCTTCAGGATACAAACAGACAAACAGATAAACACAATGAGAGTTTTGGTAGTGTATTGATTTAATGCATGCAAACTTAGGCACATATAATTGGGCTGGTAAAGATAAACTTTCTCATCATCCTTTTTATGGTATTCTTCCTCCCTTACCTCCACCAATGATACGATCAAAGTACCCTGATGAAGAAAATAATGTACAAGAAATTCTAATAGAATAGTGTCACCTCTCTCCAGTTTTCAGAGAACCTACATTTAACATTTAGCAATAGCACCTTATATACCACTTCATAGTGCTTTATATCCTCTATAAGTGGTTGACAGAGTCAGCATATTGCCCCCAGTAATCTGGGTCCTCATTTTACTGACCTTGAAAGATGGAAGTTTGACTCTATTTTGAGTCAGTCAGGACGAAAGGACTATGGGCAGAGTTACCCTGCATCCTAACCACTACAGCTCTTAAGCCTATCTCATCTAGCAACATCCACACATTCAGCATTATTAGATAGCTGGAAGACTGGCAGTTCCCCCCTCCCAACTTAAATTTGGATTCCACTCAATGGAAGCATACAGAGATGTATTAACTTAGGTAAGAACATAAACAAGGAAAGGGAATCTATAATTTCAACATGTAGATAATAATAATGTGAAGGGCCTTAAGAGGCTGCCTGAAAAACTAGACCATAATACTCAATATTGTTTTATCAGAATGTAAGAAGCTGTTTAGAATTTCAAACAGGAATTCTTTTCATCATAACTGGAAATGCCTGGCATGTAACTTGAGACTTTCTATGTGCCAAAATAGAGCCTACCAAGTAAATTGTAAATTTTCACAAGAGCATGTATCTGACCTGATATGGAAAATTTTATGACCATAAAGACAGGATAACCTAATAATTTTCATAAATAGTACTACGTTTCCATTAAAACCATTATTAGTTGGTTATTCAGAAAAAATATTTTTCCATCCTCTTTTTATCTATTTTTCTCTATAATCAGTAAATACAATGCTAGGCGGAAAAAATATATGGAAGCTACTACATGGAAGCTATTGAAGGATTAAAATTCTACTTAATTTATGCCTGTATTAAAAGCAGGACTGAGTAAGACGACAGACCAACTTCCATAATTTGTAAGCCTTACCCACGGATGCTCGTATTGTTGTGATGTCATATGTTTCCAAGGAAAGTATTACTTCTTCTAGTGACTGAATCCCTTCTTGAGAACTAAACATAACCTCATGATGCTCACTTCCAATGTGAGCTGCTACCTATTAAAAGCAACCATTTACATTAAACTTGTTAAATTGAATTTTCATCCAGTATGCAGTCAATAGAAGTTGAATTCTGCAAAATATATTTTACAAATTCATAGGTTTTATTTTTCTCAATCTATTATGCTACTGCTCTAATGGGGATTACACAGAAGACTAAGGTGAAGAGTTATCTTATTCAGCATCCAATTTCCACTGCTAGCCAATCAACATTTTGTGAAAGTCACAGTAAAGCATGAATGTGCTAATGTTCTATTTTAGTTGCTTAGCCAACAACATGCGTTCAATGGAATATTGCTCCCAAGAGAGATTACAGAGAATTAGTCTAACAATAATAATATACAAGGCAATCAATTTATCTTGTGCCAGAAAATGCTATAAATTCATTATATAGTTCAGGACAAAGTATTCTCTTTGCTTGCTTGGAATCTACCAATAATCAAATTTACTGCTTTGATCTGTGAAATTTTGTTCAAATCTATCCATTCTAACTTACCAGCCTAGAACCTTGCTTAAATGCAAACATGAAAGCTAAATTTCTAGAAAATATTTATGTGCCTCCTATTATTCTCCGGATGGTATAAGAAAAAGTGTTTTCATAAAATAAAATAAAAACCCTGCTAAACCAGTAATACCACTGTACCTTTCTCGCAGCCAGTACATCAGGGCTATCTTCCATCCCAATAGAAAATGTTTGCAAGGGATAGGAAAATTTTTGTTCTTTCATAAGTTTGATAAGTATGGCTGCCACCAAGCTAGAATCCAAGCCACCTGGTAAAATATGAATTGATATTGGTTATCTTTTTTTCCTTATCATTTAGAAGTTTTGAAAAACTTAGATGTTCTTCCTTTCCATTGGAATCCTTTTTCAAAGGAATAGACTTTCCAATAAGTTTTAGAGAGTTCTGAAAATATTTGGAAAATTATCTGGATTGTAATGACTATTGCTATATCATCCTTTATTTTATGACTGGAATAATTTTTTGCAGTTTAAGAACTGGAAGACAATTATAAAATTAGATAGAGTTTTCTATCTAATCCCATTAGTTACAGCATATCAAAAGCTCTTTTGCCCTGAATTAAGCCTTCATGGCTTCAAACAGACCAAATAAATTTATAAGGAATCCTTTATCCTTTGCATCCTTTATCTAAAAAAAAGCACTGACTAGAGATTTATCAATTGATATCAAGATAGAAAATAGGCTCTTTATTGCTATGGAAAATGTATATCTATTATTATACAGTTGACTCTGTAAAATATGTAAAAGCAGTAGCTATTAAACATTTCCTAAATATACTGTTGCTAACAGAATGAAAATCGAGGTAGTCCTCGACCATTTTTCACAACTGAGTACACTTATTGACCATTCAAAGTTATAACAGCATTGAAAACAGTGATTTATGACCATTTTTCACAATTTTGACCATTACAGATTTCCATGGTCATGTGATTGACATTCGGCTGCTTGACAACTGACTCAGTTATGATGGTTGGAATGTCTTGACATTATGTGATGACCTTTTGAAACCTTCTGACAAGCAAAGTCAATAAGGAAACTATTTTACTAATTTAACAACTGCAGTGATTTATTTAGCAAAACTCACTTAACAAATTTCTCACTTAGCAAGATACATTTTAGGCTCAGTTGTGGTCATAAGTTGAGGACTACCAATACTGCAAATACAGGGCAGTTATAAGATACATTAAAGAAATTTGTGCCATCAAGTCAGCACTGACTTAATATTACCAGGTCCATGTATTTTCCTTGGCAACATTTTTAGAAGTGATATGCCACTGATTTCTTCCTATAGCTGGAATATATATCTGGCCCAAAGTCATTCAACTGGCTTCATGTCTGACATGGGACTAGAATTCACAAGTCTCTCATTTTCTAATCTGAATACTTTTAACCACTACACAAAGCTGCCTCTCCATATGTTATGTTAAAGGATCTGTTGTTGTTATTTTACCTGATAAGAGACAACCAATTCTTCTATGGGACATCAAACGTTTTCTAACAGCATTTTCAAACAAAAGTCGAATGTTGCTTTTCACAGTTTCAACATCAAAACCTAACAGGAAAATAGAAGTTCCATTAAAATATATCAAAAGAGAGGACAAAGTACTAACCGCTTATAAAACTTCAAGATAGCAATACCATTTAGACTTATATACTGCTTCACAGTGCTTTACAGCCCTCTCCAAGCAGTTTAGTGTCAGCATATTGCCCACAACAATCTGGGTCCTCATTTTACCAACTTCGGATGGATGGAAGGCTGAGTCAACCTTGATCCTGGTGAGATTCGAACTGCCAAACTGCTGGCAGCCAGTGATCAGCAGAAGTAGCCTGCAGTACTGCATTCTAACCACTGCGCCACTGCCTCTCTTATTATCACTCCTTGCAATAAAGTTAGAAATAACCAATGAAGTTGGTTCTTGGCTGAAATTCTAGAGCTCGCCAATCAATATTAGATCAGAAGAAATATCTGGCTCCTCCCCAGAAATACAGGGGTGGAAAAGGGTGGAGCAGAAAGTGATTGAAATACCCTCTCCTGAGTAGACTTAATCCATCCCTTCTGATTGATGTCTTCCAAACATGACAAAAGTTTCCCCTGCTCCAAGAGCATGAAATACTCTGACTGGAAGACACATATTCCAATAAAGGAGAATAATTGTCGCTAAGGGTTGAAATGGGGGTGCTTTCTGAGCTTGATTGTTTCTCTACAGATGTTTCATTACCCAAAGTAGATACGATTACCTAGTTAGGGTAATGAAATGTCTGCAACAAAACAACCAAGCTGGGGAAAGCAGCAAAGACCCCTCAGACACATATTCACTGGAATGGAATACAACCTGCCTGACACGTGAACCTGCCTCAAAACTGAACAATGCTGTTACCTGACGGCAAATTTTGTACTGAACTGTAGGCAGCATGCAAAGGTTCCTTTTTAGGGCTGTGAAATTTGACCACCTCCACTGATGCAACTTTCCCACTTAGCTTTAAGTCCAAGATTTCATAATGTCCAGGAAGAAAAGGCTCCACTTTGAGAGGACTGGACATATTGTGTTTCAAGTCGATCAGACCTACAAATATAAGATAGCACATAGATTGAGCAGTTATTTTACACTCGGCCTGTCAAAATAACTTTCAAACATGTAGATTTCAGAATACCAATTTAACAGTGAACTGTGAACAATAAAAGAACATTTATTTGTTATAAGCCTAGTTCAAGTCACAATAGCTGCACTATGCATGTGTCGAGGAATGTAACAGACTGTGATCTTTTCCATATTCTCTGACTAGGGGAAATTCAAAAAGTCTGACTGTTATAAGCCAGAGGAGAGTTGTGTATATTTTCCAATTCTTTGTCCAGCTCTCCTTCCACATTTATCTAGTGAAAATTGTAACCATGGAAGATTGGAAAGAAAATTCACAGAAATTACCAATCTTGATAAGATCTTGGTGCTCTTGCATATACATCTAAGAAAGGGGAGCAAAAACATCAAAGAAAAAAGATGTCACTGTTTTAAGAACTGTATTAACCTTAATTAATGCAGAGTCTGTTTTTTATCATGATTATTGATCTAGCAATTAATCAACTAGTTTGTTGCCTGGGCCTGACATTATAGACTGAGAGAGAATGACTGTCCCAAAATCACCCAGCTGGCTTTCTTATCTAAGACAAGACTAGAACTCCAATCTCTTAGTTTCTGGCCAAGTGCCTTAACCACCAAACCAAATTGGTTCCGAATTAACTTTAATAATCATTTACTTAAAGTTGGGGCATCTCTACTGTAGACTTTCATAGAAGCCTTAAAAAGTAACGTCTGTTTTAATTAAATGTATGCATGCATTCTTGCTATGCTTATTTTCACACAAGGTTATGGCATTTCTTTCGACTAATTTTTTGAAAGTTTGTAAGCTGTATGGAAATTATAGTTCAGCAAGGACTTCTAATTTCTAACATTTCTTTCAAATACCCCAAAACTAAAACAAAACTCATAATAAACAAGATCACACAATAATTTATACAATATTTTACTATAAAACCTATGTCTTGTATTCCTTTCATGGGTTTAACTTTCTGCAGAAAGGTGTCACATCTTACTATTAGGAAGTTTCTGGTTGATTCTAAAAAAGCGATTTTGTGGATGAGGCATGACACTTTCAATATTAAGCAGGGTAACCATTAATAATATTTTTCTGAGTATAAGACACACACCACCTCTAAAATGTGGGTGGAAATGTTTGTGCGTCTTACACAGAGAATATTGCGGTGGGGGGAAAGGGGTTGGTGAGGCATCGATCAACTGTACGTGCCATGACGGCAAACAAGCTGCAGTGAATGGGCGGCAGCAAATAGGCCACGACAGCAAATGGGCTGTGGTGAACGGGCGGGATAAATACCAGATGGATGCTAGGAGGCAGAGGCAGATTTTTATCCCCCTTCTTTTCCTTCCCAAAAGCTAGGTGCATCTTATACTTCAGAGTGCCTTATATGGTAGCTCTATTTGAGGAGTTCTGATTCAAGACTGTTATTAAAGGATAGTTATTAAAGTACAGAATTTGAGTTACCTTTTGCTTCAGAACAAACACTCAAGAAGCCATCATCAGTTAGGGCCCTAAACAATGGTCTAACTCCATATGTATCTCTCCCCAGAAACACCTTTCTATTTGCACTGTCAAGCAAAACGAATGCAAATACACCATCGAGCATAGAGGCAGTTTCTTCTATTCCTCCTTTGTTATAAAGATGAAGAATGACCTCTCCATCTACTAAGGTCTGGTATTCAAATCCAAACTGTTTCTGTAGCTATGAGAAAAGAAACATATTTAAAGAGGTACATATTAGAATACAGAAGAATAAACACAAAAAGCATGCTTTTAACAGCCTAAACCAAACTATATGTTCACAACAGCGGGGGGGGGGGGGGGGGGGGAAATACAAAAATACAAGCTTCCCTTTAGTGAAATCAGATCTCAGTTTCCTACATATTTCTTTTTTCATAGTTTATCTATTAGCTTGAAGAGTTCCCCTCTATTGATAGGGTACTGAAGACCGTCAGAAATGTTGCAGCTTTTAGACAATCTACTATTTCCCTTAACCTGCAATAGGAGGTTCTAAATATATCGATTCATATACTTGTACAAAAAGAGCAGTGGGTGAAGAGCATATCACAGGAATAACCATATGACTGAAGCCCTGATATTTCTCCCCCTCGCACACGACAAGTGACCCTGCTGGGGACCATAAGAGGCTAATTGAGCTTATGATTATGAACAAAAGTATTTTACACTGGAATGCCCAATTAGGAGAATTTTACTTGTATGCTTTGATCTTTGGGGGAAAGGTGTTCTTTAAAAAGTTGTTCCAGACATTTCAAGCACTGAATATTAGATTTTATTTGTTTCAGGATTTGACATCCTCAATCTTATTTGTCAGGATTTGACATCCTCATTCTCTAATGGAGGCTTCCATTTCTATGCTCAAATTTATTATAGTCTTTGTTCTTTTAATTAAATGCCATTCTAGGAACTTATATAGGAGAGAGAAATATAATAAATATTAAGTTATTTAAGTGTAATCTTGAGGGAAGAGAATGATAAACAATGACAAATTTATTTGTAACTTGACAAAATAGAAAAATATGTTTGTCCTTGCTAATAAATCAATATATTTTAGAGGACCCTAATAAGAGTATGAGATCCTTTTGAATGCTTAATATTAAATTGCACATTTTCTATGGCAAGTTTTAGTCTTTTATCAAACATTTGCTTTGTTTACATTTTTTGCCATGAATTACCCAATGCATTGGCCCAATATTTTTGCAATTTTCTCAAGTTTCTAGATTTAAAAGAAAGATGTGGTGTTAAAACTAGTCCATTCTCAATATAAGGAATTTATATGCTGATTTTCAGTTTTTCCAACCCAGCTTATAAAAACATCTTAACATACAGACATGTTAAACATGCATAACAATCTGTTCAGACACCAGATAGTAGGGAATGCTAACAAAACCATTAGAATGTAATTCTTATCATATTTGTACCCGTTTGAAGTTGTAGATCTCTCCATTGTAACACAGCCACAAATAGGGAAATTTTTTCACCCTTAAAGGCTGCATTCCATATAGCTGATCAACAATTGCTAGACGATGGAAACCAAAGCAGCAGTTGGTAAAGCCATTGATATTTTCAAACCGGAAAGCATCTGGACCTCTGTGGCCTATTTTCATAGCAGAGAGACACTGGGCAGAAAGGCATCCATCACTTCCAAAAAGGGCCCATATGCCACACATAGTGATGATGATGACTAAAGGCTACTGAGAAAAAAATTGAACAAGGAAGATCATTTTTTTTAATGTTCTGAAATCCTTATCTTTACACCATTCCATGAAAATAAATGTGGTACCTAGCAATGGTAAAGGAACAAGTAAATATGTATACTGAAAAATGTGAGGAAATGCAAAAGACGTCTTGATATTAATAATAATGTATAAAAAATTTTTTTTAAAAAAAATTGAAACTTAATAAAATTTATTTAAAAAATAAGAAAAATGTGGCACCTAACTTGCCATTAAAAAACACATCACATACAAAATTTTAATATTTTATTTTAAATAGTTAAGCTATATTTCAGGAATGTACAAATACAAACTTGAGAACTTTAAGAATTGTGGGTTTCAACTCCCAGAATTCTTCAGACAGCATGGCTGACAGAAGAATTATGGAAGTCCACAAGTCTTAAAGTTGCCAAGATTGGAGATTCCTGAAATATTTTGTGGTATTTCGACTAGTTTGCATTAATTACATATTAATTAATATCAATTTTGATGTTTTTATTATTAGTTTGGTCTTCAGAAGAAATTTGTGCTGTTTCATTTCTGTGCATACCTAATTACAAAAAGTTCTGCAAAATATGGCATAAGCATATTTTGATCTTTTTTCCCATTATTTCAGCTTAATTATAATTAAGCAACTTTCCTATTGCAATTGAAACTTTCCTACTTTAGAAAACAAGAAAAAAAAAAAAGAGAACTCCTTACCTCTGTGATGGTGAACCTATAGCATGCGAGCCAGAAATGGCATGTAGAGCCATCTCCACCGGCACATGAGCCATTGCTCCAGAGCAGGTCCACTGTGTAGGTGTGTGCACTACCTACCTGCCAACTGATTGTTGGGTAGCTGCCACGCATGTGTGGGGGGTGGGGCATGTGCAGAAGATGCACATGCATGTGCAGAAATGTGTGGTGCACGTGGGGATTGCACACACATACGCAGAGGCACGTGGCGTGGGGGGGTCATGCGCGTATGCACAGAGGGCATGGGCCCCCCATGTGCATACCCACACTTTTGGCTCGCGAGAAAGGAAAGGTTCGCCATCACTGCCTTACCTTCCTAATTATGAATAAAGAGTAGAATCTGATGGCAATGAAATAACAGCTACCTACTTAGAGTAGACCACAACTAAGGGTCAGTAATAATAAATAAATCCTACATATGATGTTCAAGGAAACATACAAACTTTCTCTTCACAACAACACATCTATGACTGTGAGATAGCTTGGGCTAAAAGAAAGTAACTGGCCCAAAACTTCTCAATCACTTCTTTGAACATGGACTTGGTTTTCCCATTCAAAAACTTAGCCACTTATCCCCCTGCCCTAAAATTTATCAATCTTCACGTGTCTTGTCTACTTTCATATTAATTTATGAATGTATTATGAAAATCTTCACATCAATCAACATTAGTCAATCTTCCTGCATGTTTTATTGTAAAAAATTGATGCACATTTTCTATACAATGCTAAGGCCCATGGAAACTGAAGGAAATCAGTATTCTAATCTTATTGGCTTTAATCAAACAGTCCTTCTGGCTGAATTAAATTAAATGAATTAATGAATGAACTGATGAATAGGCAAATGGCAACATCCAACTGACCTATCATTAGGGCTGGAAGCCAACTATGGTCAGACTAAATTAATTTAGATGGAAAACCACCAGGAAGTGCCAGAGCTGTATGTATGTTAAATGAGGAAAGCATCCGGAAACAAAGCACTGCCAAGCAACTTCATACAATTGGTAAGAAAATTGCCTGGATGAATATGTGAGGTCAGAGAGCAAATAGCAATAGCACTTAGACTTATATACCACTCCACAGTGCATTACAGCCCTCTCTAAGCGGCTTACAATATCAGAGTATTGCCCCCAACAATCTGGGTTCTCATTTTACTCACCTCAGAAGGAAGACTGAGTCAACCTTGAGCCAGTGAGAATTGAACTGCCAAACTGCAGATAGCCGGCAGCCAGCAGAAGTAGCCTGCAGTACTGAACTCTAACCACTGCGCCACCATGGCTCAAATCAGACTTCTCTTTTATAAAGCAGCGGACGCCAACTGGTAGTCTGTGGCCCACTGGTGGTCTGTGAGAAAATTTTAGTGGACCACAGAGAAATATCACCCTCAGAGCACACCCCAAAGCAATTAATCCAGGATGTGCAGAAACACAATGCTGCGCCGTCCACATGGGAACACTCCCTGCCCACGCACTCCTGACCTGGCAAACTTGCCTGCTAAATTGCTATTTTTCCTTTTTCCGACCATCATCTGTTCTGCTGTGCCGGGAGATTGAGTTTAGCTAGGAAGCAGGAAACGGTTGGATTTCTTGCTTTCTAGCTAGTTTTTAGATCTTTGGCTCTGCTTTTAAGCAGAGGCGAACCTCCCTTAGTACTGAAGGTTCTGTTATTCAGTGCAGACTCATGGCAAGCAAATTTTATATGATAGACTCAGGTAGCCGATGTCAGATAGATAGATCACTGAATGATTCTGTGAGCAACTCAATCTGCCTACCTGCTTTGCCTGATTTTGGGTAAAATTTTGCTCTTTTTTTAAATAAAAAATTCAATATTTATATACATAGTGTGTTGTGAGTTAATTTTGTGAGTTTGCTTGCTAGCAAATTTTATGTGACAGACTGAGCTAGCCAATGGCAGACAGATACCCTGTTTCTCCACCAATACGGCCTCCTCCAATAGGAAGTCCCAGCATGTTTTATAGGCATGAAATGAAATTAAGCCCCTCCCCCCAAATTAAGGCCTATATTAAAACATGCAAAATGGGGGGTAATGGTGGGGGGGCTTGCCATTAGGAAGTACTTTTGTTGCACACCCGGATATGGTGCTGCCTGCGTTGACCCTGATATGGTGCCCCACCAACGCCGAGGTCAACATCCAAGCTGTCGCCACCCGCCCACCCAAAGATGCAAGGGGGGAATTAAGTCACCCCCGAAAAGACAGCCTAGCCATTTTTTCGGGGCTCAAAAAAAAAAATAAGATCCAGCCTCATTATATGAAAAACACAGTAGATTTTTGAATGAATCTGTGATTCTGTGACCAACTCAATCTGCTTTGCCTTTTAACTTGGGTAAAAGTTGCTCTTTTTTATAAAAAAATCAATATTTATGTAAATATTTATAATATTTACATACAAGCCAGACCAAGCCACACCCACAAATTAGGCCACGCCCACAAAACTGGTTAGTCATCCCTGGGATTTAAAATTATGAGTTTGGTGGTCCCTGAAGTCCAAAAGGTTGGCGACCCCTGTTATAAAGCACAGGTAGTCCTCAACTTACAACATTCATTTAGTGAACTTTCAACTGAAAAAGAACGCATGACCATTTTTCACACTTTCAACTGTTGTAACAGTCCCATGGTCAGGTGATCAAAATCCAGACGCTTGACAACTAACTCATATTTATAACGGTTGCAGTATCTCAGAATCATGTGAGACAACCTTCTGACAAGCAAAGTCAACAAGCAAACGAAATTCACTTAACAACTATGTTACTAACTTAACAATTGCAATAACAACTTAAGAACTGTGGCAAGAAAGGTCATAAAATGGGGCAAAACTCACTTTAAAATGTCCTACTTAGCAACAGAAATTTTGGGCTCAGTTGTGGTCATAAGTTGAGGATTACCTGTATTCTGCTTTGAAGAAAAAATTGGCTGAGGGCAAAACACCAAAGATATGAAATACAGTATCTGGAAGAGATTTTAATGTTAAAAGATAACATAGCCGTGGAGTTGTAGAACTTTTGAAAGCACATCCAAACACAGCCACACTCCTGGCTAACTAATTGCATGGATTTGCAATTACACTGGGTGAATTCAGACACCACCCACAAATTAGCCAGCAGCTGATTTTAAGCTAGCCTGTTGTGCTACCACACTCCAAACATAACAGTTTACCTTCTGCTTTTTTATCTTGCACAAATGAGAACCGACAGTGGGCATAATTAGAAAGTAGCGTTTTTAAAAAACCTATTGAACCAGATGTTCAAAACTTCAGGTGCAGTTTTCTTTTGTTTGCACTCCGTACTTTTAAACGATTAATTACGGTCACTTCCGTTTCGTTCGTGAATAAAAACTAGAGCCCCTCAACGGCCGCAGGAAAGCAGTCCGTTGCAGAGGGCTTTTTTCCAGGCAGCGGGAAAACAATTGGAACCTGAATTGCACGTGTTTTGCAGCCCTGAATGGCAAAGCGGGAATTATGGACATAAATAGAAGGGGTGGAAAACTGATAAATCCCGGATCCGTACAGCCCAGCCTTGAAAAAAGATCCCCTCGCTGGCTTACCCTTTCAACTTCAACTCCGATTTTGCACCGGGAAAAGATGCTTTCAGAGGCGAGAAGAGATCAGTCACTTGGAGGCTCGACAGGTGAACCGCGTGCCGTTTGGCCGAGCTCAAGAGAAAGGAAAGCACAACGCGGAAACCAATCACAAACCCACTGGGCTACTCCTTCTGTAAGTCTGAGCCGTATTTCATCAGCCAGCGGTCCGCCCACCGCCCATGCCTGAGACCTCCTCTTTCGGTTGGACGCATCTCATTGGTTGGACGCTTTCCAGCACCACCGGCTCCAGCTGGGACAAATTCTCGCTTTGTTTTCCGGAAGCTAGCTTCCCGCGGATAGGAGGAAAGCCGTGTCGTTTTGAAGCGCAATTCTCCTATGAAACCGGTTGCAACTCAGCAGCGGTGTTGTGCCTTTTTTTTTTTTTGACATGACCTGGTCCCGTTAAGGATAATGTCACTAAGGGGGTAAAAAAGCATCTGTACTGGAGATGTGTGTGCAAATTACTGTTCAGTAACCCCAGAATGCGCTGGACGGGTGAGGGCAAGAGGCCATTTGGCCCAGGCCTCGAGCTGAAAGAATCACTTGTTCTTTTTATCCATGTGACAAGGGGCCACGCTGTTTGGAATGGTGTTGTTGGGGTACAGATAATCATAGTTGGAAGGGATATTGTAGGTCATCTAGTCCAACCCCCGGCCCTACACCATTTCTGACATGGCAGTTCAATCTCTTCTTGAAAGTCGCAACTGATGTCGCTCCCCCAACTTCCAAGGGCAAGCTGTTCCATTGGTTGATTGTTCTCACTGTCAGAAAGTTTCTCCTTGTTTCCAGGTTAAATCTCTCCTTGTTCAGTTTCCATCCATTATTCCTTGTCTGGCCTATAGGAGCTTTAAAAAGTAGCTTGACCCCTTCCTCTCTGTGGCAGCCCCTCAAATATTGGAAGACTGCTATCATGTCTCCCCTGGTCCTTCTCCTTACTAGACTAGCCAAGCCCAGTTCCTGCAACCCATTCATTATATGTTTTAGCCTGCAGTCCCCTAATCATCCTTGTTGCTCTTCTCTATACTTTTTCTAGAGTCTCAACATCTTTTTTATCATGTGGTGACAAAAACTGGATGCAGTACTCTAGGTGTGGTCTTACTAAGGCTTAAAAAGAGTGATATTAGTACTTCCCTTGATCTTGACTATCCCTATGTTAATACAATTTAGGATTGCAATAGCAATCCAGGATTTTTGAAAGATAGGGTGCAATGGTTCTGAGATGACCTTTGCCAACTCCTTTAAAACTGTAATCCATCAGGGCCCAGTGATTTGTTTTCATCAAGACCAGACAGGTGTTCTCTTATTATTTCTTTGCTTATTTTAACTTTTATTTCTGGTCTGTCTTTTACAGTTATGTTTTTAGTGGGTTGAGCTAGGGATGCCTTGTTTTGTTTTCACGAGTAACCGGGTTTTTTTCTTTATTTTTATTAAGACTAGACTTAGTCTCATGCAGGATGTAGGCTGGAATTTTGTTAGAATAGGATAGAAAAACAGAGTTGGAAGGGACCTTGGAGGTCTTCTGGTCCAGCTGCCTGCTTAAGCAGGAAACCTTATACCACTTCAGACAAATAGTTATCCAACATCGTTTTAAAAACTTCCAGTGTTGGAGAATTCACAACTTCTGGAGGCAACTTGTTCCACTGGTTAATTGTTCTAACTGCCAGGAAATTTTGCCTTGGTTCGAAGTTGCTTCTCTCCCTGATTAGTTTCCACCCATTGTTTCTTGTCCTGCTCTCAGGTGCTTTGGAGAATAACTTGACTCCCTCTTCTTTGTGGCAGCCCCTGAGACATTGGAACGTTGCTATCACGTCTCTCCTAGTCCTTCTTTTCATTAAACTAGACATTTCAGCAACTGTTATTTATATGTTTTAGCCTCCAGTCCCCTAATCATTGTTCTCTGAGAGATCTTGTGTATTAGACCAAGATCTTAATCATCATCCTCCTATCTTCTATCTTTCTGCTATCTTCTATCTTCTTCTAGCTTCTCTATTTTATATATATGTATGTTTCAGCATAACTGGAATGCCTCGAGGAATTTCAATCAAACTTGGTACATAGATGACTTACTCTCTGGAAACAAATACTTGTGGGGGGGGAGAGACACCACTAGCACCCTTGGGGGAGATGGGCTGCCTTAAAATGGTTTCGGCTATGGTAACATTTTCACAGCGCTCCCTCTTGTGGAGGAATAAAAGAATTGTGACATTGTGCAAGACAGTACAACACTGTGGTCCCGACTACAGGATTTTCTAGGATTACAGGATTGGGATAAATAAATACATGTGCAACACAGAGTTATTGGCTAATTCCATAAATTTTCAAGAGGAAACTGTCAGATGGTATACTATCTTAGATTTCGCTAAACCAGGCATGGGCATGACCAGCTATAAGTTTGACACCCCTTTTCTAGGGATATGCATAATTGCTCCCATTGCTGCATTTTGCACCAGTTGAAACTTCCAAATTTTCTTCAAGGACAGCCCCATATAGATTACATAGTAGTCCACTTGGGAGATAAGCTGAGCATGGATGACTGGCCAGAGCCTCCCAGTCCAGGAGCAGTTGCAAAAACACTGGGCATAATGCACAGCTGCCAAAAAAAAAAAAAACCCTGATCATGATTGATTTGGTTTTTTGAGCACAAATCACAAGTTTGGGAGGATCACTGAGTTGTGCACTGGGTCTATTTTGGGCAATGCAATTGCATCCAACACCAAAGATCTCATACCATGAGATGGAAGGCTCCGATATTCAGAGTCACTTAGTCTTACCAGGCCTCAACTGAATCCCGTGGGGTTTTTTTTCCCAGGCTCCCACATTCCATGGCACCAGGATAGGACATAAACAACATTGTTTAAGTTTCTGGGGCAGAAAGGTTTATACTGGTGATACCTCACCGTTGGCACCCAATTATCTTTTTCAGAGCTTTCATGTAGATTTTGAATGCTACAGGAAGGGAGAAAGTAATACATCCAGTGGAATCTAATGTAACTTCCCCTCACCCAAATTATTAGAATATAAATCTCAATATTTCACTTGCCAGGGAACCAGCTTGGTATATGGTCATAGTTAAGCCATCAGGCTAGAAACCAAGAAATCTAGTTGTTCCTCATGCATGAAACTAATCAAGTGGCACATTTGATCAGTCACATTCTCACAGCTCTAGGAAGAAGGCAAAGATAATCCATTTCTGAAAATGGTCAACACCGACTTGAAGGCATCAAATTATCATCATCATCCAGTGGTGCAGCAAAATTTCACAGACTGATTATCTGCAATTAACATCTACAGTTGCCAAAATCATAAGTTTTACCAGACCTTGAAAATTTAAAAAAAAATCTGGTTCATTGATATTGTAATACCAGGTGATGCATAAATTGAAGAAAAACAAGTAGAAAAAATAATGAAATATTGTGGTTTACAAATTGAAGCTGAGTGATTATGGAGGAAGAAATCAATGTTTGCATCAATAGGAATAGGAGCCCGTGGAGCAATACACAAAGGGCTGCCTAGATATATGGAAATTTTGAACTTATTAGACCTGAATATTCTGACTTCGCAAAAAAACATCTTAATCAGAATTCCCTTTATTCTCTGATGTTACCTTAACAGGTCTTAGATCCCTAGTTAGAACTTGAAGTTTTTACCAGTCCCAGACTGTGAATCAAATTTATTATTAACTCTTAAATAATAATCCTAATAATTACAAATTATTATTCATAATAATAAATCCTCTCATAGCATTGTGATAAATGATTCCTACAGAAATGACTAATCCATCCTTTTATACATTCCTAACAACCATTAATTATCACACAAAAATAATTGGATACTTGACTTGAAATATTTAAGAACAAAAGAATTGTTTTCTTTGTTAGTCACAAGGGAAAGCTGTTGCTTTGATGCTTACTACCAGCTTTTTCCACTTAAGCTAAATGTGAACAAAGTTTTATTGTGTTAAAAGTTTTCAAAACTGTTGTTTGAAGTGACTACAAAAAAGTTGCAAGAATTTAACTTTTCTTATCCATGAGCTTGTGTTTAGTCTTGGAAACAATGGTCTGATAAAAAGAAACTGCGCATTAGGAAATGGGAGTTAAATTCATCTCTTTTTTTCCTTCACCCATCATTTCTTTACTATAATTGTATCATTTCAACCTAAGTAATATCTGTCAGATTGTTCAATAAATTTTGTATTTATTTTCTCATAGCTATTTTGATAAAAGACTATATTTCATTTGCTCATGAATTATACCAAGGCCCTTGGGCTGGATCCGGCCCATGGGGTGCATAGATCTGGCTTGTGGGGCTGCCCTGGAAACAATAAAAGACAGGCTTGTGGTGCATCGGCCAGCAAAAATGGAGCTCAGGAACTGTTTTCACTGGCAGAGGGTTGCAGGAGGCCAACCCAGCTGAAAACGGATATCGGGAGCCTGTTTTCTCTGACAGAACATTCAGGCTGCCACAGGCGCCCCTGAACAAGTGACATCAAGCAGGCCATGTATGCCCTGGCCATGCCCACCTCAGCCCCAGGAGGTCAAACACAACTCTGATGCAGCCTCAATGAAGTTTGACATCCCTGATCTATATCTTGATGAAATTTGTTCATAAAATTACTGGCAACACCAGGTTTTACTCCACTAAATAACTAGGGTCAAAAATGTGCTTTTCCAAAATGGAGGACCTGAGAGCCAGTATGATGGCATCAGGCAAGAAGCTTAGAGATCATGTTTTCTGCCTTAGTCACAAAGCCAGCTGCATGTCCTTGGGCTTGTCACATAGACCTTGCCAAGGCCATGGCAAAAGAAAAAAGAAAAAAAAATCTGAAAAGCCTTGCTAAGAAAACCAAAGGAATTTGCTAAGAAGTCTGTGAGTCTGTTCTGATATTTGTTTGAAATTCTAACTCAGCTGCAGAACTAAGGTGAAGGACTAAAATCCCTTCCTAAAATCTCTGGGCAAATAACAATGTTGTATTTAAGGGAGTAACTGCACGCCAATTAAAATAACATATTTCAGAAAAAGAATCTAATAAAGAATAATAAAGTTAGAAGTGACTTTGGAGGTCCTCTAGTCCAATCCCCTACTTAAGCAAGAGATCCAAAGCCATTTTAGACAAATGGTTGTCCAGTCCCTTCTTAAAAGCCTCCAGTGTTGGAGCACCCACAACTTCTGAAAACAAAAGTTTCACTGATTGATTGTTATTACTGTTAAGTCTGGAGCATGGGTGTGAATAATAGAGACGAGCCGGTAGAAACAGTGAACTTCAAACTCTTTATTTACATGGTGTGACAGCTCAAACTGGATGGCTGCTATAGCCTTCCTTATATAGGCAACTTATTAACTATTCAACCAATAGCAATCCGGGAGCGCTAGCTCCATTAACCAATGGGAATGGCCTGTTAATGGCCAATCAGATTCTCCTGAACGGACCAATCTGATCTTGCCATTAACAGCCAATCAAAAGTGCAGGGCCAGAACCCTGCACTTGACTTCAAGCTCAAGATAACTTTATTTAACATTTATTCATTCACAGCACCCCTTTCCCCCGGCTTCTGCTTACGGGTCGCGGTCACATAGCCCTTGAGGTAGGACAGTTGTTTTATTAGTCTTTTTGATTTTCGCTGTGCGCCTGGCATTTGGCTGCACTCTTGTTGAGGTAGATCGTTGTTTGGTGAAAGGGGTGCCTCTGGTTCAGAGTTCGCGTTTCCGTTGTCACCAATATCTTCGGCAACTCCCTGAGGTGAACTCACTCCCATCCCTGGTTCCTGTTCCCACGTTTCTGTTCCGCTATTGTTCCCTCTAGTTGAAATTCGTCTTCCTCTGTATCTCCCCACCCCCGCCCAGTTTGGTTATAAGGGAGTTCGGAATTCTGTGACTGCAGCCTCGATCGTAGTTGATCGATATGGCGCTTCCAAAGTCTATCGTCAGGCACTGTATAAGGTATGATCTTGGGCCGTTTACACGGATTACCATCGCTTCTACCTGTTGTAACTATGTATCATTCATGTGTTTGCAACTATGTATCATTGCAACTATGTATCATTCATGTGTTTGCAACATTGTATCATTCACATGTAATCATTAACTTCTGTCTCTTCAGTGACCTTTGCAAGGCACGTACAAGGGACAAGGAGCTAGATGATTGTTAATAAGCTTATCCACATTGTAAATAATCTGTCCGGTATGCAGCTTTGTAAACATGCACATCCTGATGAGATTACCATGTTTGACTTGAACTTTGATTAAATCATTTTCTTGTAAAAAAGCACAATAAAAGAGCGTGTGCCAAGACATTCGGGGCGCGCTCATCAAGAGGAAACCTCGCTTCCTGTCGTTTCTCTTCCCTTCGCTCCCTATCATGAGCCGCCCATCAGATGCGGGATGGCAGATACCGAATTCTGGTGACCCCGACGTGATTCCCTAAGGGGGATACGTTGCGACGCGCCCATATCTTATCAGCTCGATGGGAGCTGTGCATCGCCAGGCCTGAAGCGAATTGCACGTCATCGGATCTGAAACACGGTCTCGACTTTCGTAAGTATGGGTGGAAACTTTTCTCAACAACAGACGCAGCATCTGAAGGAATTGAGGGAGTTAGTCGCTTCTTCTTCTCAATATTCTGCTAATTTAAAGGGCTCGCCTGTAAAAAAGAAACCTATTGCTACATTATTGGCTTATGTGTGGCAACATTGTCCCAATTATTCAGAGGAAGGGTCCTTAAAAATTTCCACTTGGCAAAAAATTGGTGAACATCTCCATAGTCCTCCTCGTGCACCTATTGGCATTTTGGTCACTTGGAGGAAAATTATGGAGGCTTTAAAAGTCCATTATAAAATAGAAGCAGGGAGTGTGTTTGAATCTCCCCTGCCAAGTTATGATAACTTTTCAATTTTCCCTAACTCAGGCAGAAGCTGCTGCCATTATTCAACAATGCCCCACATGTAGTAAGCAAGGACATTCCATTCCCATAGGAGTAAATCCTAGAGGATTAAAAGCTTGTGAAATTTGGCAAATGGATGTAACTCAGTATCCACATTTTGCCCCTTGGAAATATTTGCACGTTTCCATCGATACATATTCAGGGTTTATTCTGGCTACCCCTCAAAGGGGAGAAACTGTAAAACATGTCATCAATCATTCAATTCGTACCTTTGCCTCGCTGGGACATCCAAAAGAAATCAAAACAGACAATGGATCTGCCTATACAAGTTCTGCTTTCCAGGACTTCTGTAACAGATGGGATGTAACCCACAAGTTTGGGATTCCCTACAACAGCCAGGGGCAGGCTATTGTGGAATGAGCGAACTTATCTCTGAAACGTGCTCTTGATCGATATTCGTTGTGGGAAAAACCCCCAAACCTCCCAGCATTGCAAAATTCTCTTAACATTTGTCTTTACACTTTAAACTTTCTTAATCTGACTGGCATTCCTCCCGCTTCTGCTGCTTCGCGTCATTTTTCCTCCCCCTCACCCCTGCCTAACAGACCTCTGGTATATTATCGCAGATTGCCAGATACTGCCTGGCAGGGTCCCGCTGAGCTTCTCACTTGGGGACGAGGCTACACTGCGATCTTACTGCCAGACAAAACCACTTGCTGGATCCCTGGTAGGGCGGTTAGACCCTATCATGGGAATTCCTCTGCTACATCTGTATCTTAAAACTCTTCCTGATATTCTTGCCTATACCTTCTTTGCAATTTCTACCTTACTTCAACAAAACCTATGCTTCCTGTCAAAAGACTATTCGTGTTAAAATCATTTCATTAACAGAAGGCTATTATACTTGCTCCATGTGGGCACATCATGAAAATGCTACCCGTAGTTTTCACTCTGTCACTTCTGTTTTATTTAAAGAATACTCTACCACTCACTCTTTTGTTCCTTCTTTACTCTTCCTATGAAAAGGAACCTTAAAATCTTTTTCTCTATTCAATCTAAAACATAGGGGGACCTAAATGTCCTTATATTGTATTATGGGTTTCCCCACCCCAACTAACATCCTTGATGAATTACCAAATTAATCTTTATTGTCATTATTGTAATTATTATCCTTTTTCTACTAATTGAATTCCCTCCTCATTTCGCAAATGTTCTACAACTAATTTGTCCATAGCCCTCTCTCCTGCTTGTCATGTTTTTATATACCCGAACTCTGATCCTGTCAACAAACGACGCTTCAAAAGAACTGTCCATGACGATCCGCAGAAGCCTCATAGAAGATATAATATTGCTTGGACTAAAACTGACTTTCAAGGAGTTCGTTTAAGTTCTACAACCAATTTTTCTCGCATAGAAGACTTCTACCCACCACTTCAATTCGATTTGGCAGACGCACCCACACAACCAGGGGATATCCTGCATTCCACACCACTTCAGGAGGAACTTTAACATCACGCCTGAAAGGAATGTATTTTATCCCTGGCAATAATTTTGTTTGGACTTGTTACACCGATTTCATGGCATGTGTCCACGGGGATGAAATTGTTAAATCTAAATCATTTTGCATTCAAGTATGGCTTGTGTGTATAACTCTGATGATTTTATATCCCTACAAGTACCCATGGAGTACCCCCTTTTGCAAAATCGTAAAGATTTAGATCTGTTATTTTTTAAAAAAACAAGGGGGATTGTGTGCTATGCTTAAAGAAGAATGTTGTCTTTATGCAGATGGCGGGGGGGGGTTCGTTTTCTATTTCACCATGGTTTACAACCTTTTTAACTGCATTGGCAGGATCATTAATAATCATTATATTGATATGTATTATAGGACCTTATTGTTTTTATAGAATATTGCAATTTTTAAAAAATCAATTATCCTCCATAACTGCTGATGTTAATGTGCTATTGCAAGCTCATGTTATATCCTCAACAACGGACGAAAAAATGTCATTGCTGAGTTACCGCTCCTTGGACAACCCTGACGCTGACGGGTCGCACTCTTGCCTAGATGACGGGGACGGCGAACATTCTATAAAAATGGTTCCTGTCTTCTCGGACGAGGAAGAAGACTTATCATAAATAATAAAAACAGAGGAGATGTTGTAACTATGTATCATTCATGTGTTTGCAACTATGTATCATTGCAACTATGTATCATTCATGTGTTTGCAACATTGCATCATTCACGTGTAATCATTAATTTCTGTCTCTTCAGTGACCTTTGCAAGGCACGTACAAGGGACAAGGAGCTAGACGATTGTTAATAAGCTTATCCACATTGTAAATAATCTGTCCGGTATGCAGCTTTGTAAACATGCACATCCTGATGAGATTACCTTGTTTGACTTGAACTTTGATTAAATCATTTTCTTGTAAAAAAGCACAATAAAAGAGCGTGTGCCAAGACATTCGGGGCGCGCTCATCAAGAGGAAACCTCGCTTCCTGTCGTTTCTCTTCCCTTCGCTCCCTATCATGAGCCGCCCATCAGATGCGGGATGGCAGATCCCGCATCTACCCACAGCGGATCGCCCGATAAGTTTTTAGAGAATACTAAATCGCCTACCTGGAAGGTACGGCATCAGCCGCTGGATCCGAGTGGTTTTTCCGGTTTGTAGGCTGGGTGTAACCGGTCGAGGTGGGAGCGGAGCTTCCGTCCCATTAGCAGCTCGGCGGGAGTTTTGTTGGTGACACTGTGAGGTGTGATGTGCTGTAGAAAAAGGATTCGGTTGATTTTCTCGTCGATGTTGTCGTAGTCTATTTTTTGTAGCGTTTTCTTGACAAATTGTACCATGCGCTCAGCCCTACCATTGGCCGCAGGGTGCGCAGGCGAAGTGAGCACATGTCAGATATCGTGGTCAGCCAGGTAATGCTCAAAGGACAGCGCGGTAAATTGGGGCCCGTTGTCGGATACCAGAACATCTGCTAATCCGTGGGTTGCAAACAGTCTTTCCAGTCTTTTGATGACTGCTTCAATGGTCATGTTCCTCATTCGGTGGATTTCGAGCCAATTCAAGTAGGCGTCTACGGTTAACAAGAAGGTGTGGCCTTTGGTCGGCCCAGCAAAATCTAGATGGATACGGGACCAGGGTCCCCGCGGTGTCTCCCATTCGGTTGGGATTGCCTTTGGTGGAGCGTTGCTTACTTCTTGGCATCTCTGGCAAGTTTTGACCCATGATTCGATTTGTCTGTCGATGCCTAGCCACCACGCGTAGCTTCGTGCGAGGGCCTTCATGCACACAATGCCAGGATGGCCATCGTGCAAGGTTCTTAGTAATGCCTGTTGGAGTCATTCTGGGATAATGACTCTCTCGTCCCAGATGATACAGCCCTTTTGAGAAAACAACTCTGTTTGACGACTTTTGAATGGTGCGAAGTCGTCTGGTACCTGGTCCAATGGCCATCCGCGTTCTACCCAAGTGAGAACTTGTGCTAAGATGGGGTCGTGTTTTGTTTCTCTCGCGATATCACAGGCAGTTAATGGCAGTGTACGAAGTGTCTCGATCTGCAACATTGTCATCGTTGGCGCAGGATTGTTGATGGTCTCTGGAAGCGGTGCACGGCTCAACGCGTCGACGTGGGGAATAGCCTTACTGGGGCAGTATTGTAGCTGATAATTATAGGCAGCCAAGAATTCTGACCAGCGGGTCATCCTGGGAGATAGTATATAGGGGGTTGGCTTATCCCCAGCGATTATCCCCAGCAAAGGTTTGTGGTCAGTCACTATAGTAAAAGCCCGGCCGTACACATACTCATGGAATCTTTTAACAGCCGATACAATTGCAAGGCTTCTTTATCAATCTGGCTATAATTTCACTCGGTTTTTGAGAGTGTTTTTGAAAAATAAGTAACAGGGGCTTCACTACCGTTAGGTAATACATGGCTCAAAATGGCGCCCACTCCGAAAGGCGATGCATCACATGTGATATTTAATGGTAAAATTTCATTGTACTGCATTAGTACAGTGTCAGAAGTCAGTAGCTTTTTTACATTACGGAATGCCTGCTCTTCTCTATAACCCCATACCCAATTTGCTTTTTTGTCCAGGAGGCGATGTAAAGGTTCAGCAACAGTCGCCTTGTGCGGCAAGAATACATTATAGAAATTGATGAGGCCTAGAAACGCCTGGAGGTCAGCCTTATTCTGGGGTCTGGGAGCATTTTTTATTGCTCTCAATTTGCTATCGGTAGGGTGAATACCCTGACTGTCAATTAAGTACCCTAAGAATTCAACACGATCTGTACACAGCTTGCACTTATTTTTCTTCACCTTAAGTCCTGCTTCTTGGAATTTTTGGAGAACCAGTCTTAAACGATCTCGTAAAATTTTTGGAGTGGGGGCAGCAATTAGCACATCGTCTAAGTAGGGGACAACGCCTTTGATCCCCTGCAAGAGTCTCTCCATTAGGCTCTGAAAGATCCCCAGGGCTACACTGACTCCGAATTGGAGCCGCGTACACTTAAAGGCACCTCGGTGCATTACAATTGTCTGTGCCTGTGCCATTTTTTCATCAACCGGCAGTTGCTGATAAGCCTGAGCTAAGTCTAGTTTAGCGAAGACTTTTCCACCCCCCAGGGAATGGAGGAGGTGTTGCACCACCGGCACCGGATATGGATTTTGTTGCAGTGCATGGTTTAGGGTGGCTCGATAGTCCCCATAAATTCTAATTGAGCCGTCCGGCTTAATTGGTGTCACGATCGGTGTTTCCCAGGGAGAGTGATTGGTTGGCTTTAACACTCCCTGGGCTATCAACTTATCAAGCTGTTCATCAATTTTCGGCTTTAGTGCGAACGGAACTCGATGAGGCTTAAGGCAGATGGGAGCTATTTTTGGATTAAGGCTAAAGGATATCGGGGTCCCCTTGTACTCACCTAGCTTTTCCACAAAGATGTCCTTGAATTCGAGGGCGAGGTCCTCCTCCCAGTCACTGCCGCCGATTCGGTTAATGCCTGCCACTTCAATGCCGAGTGGTGCGAACCATTGCAGGCCTAACAGGCTAGGCCGGTCCTTGTCGATCACCGTCAGGGGTAAGTACGCTGTACTGTTCTTGAACAAAACCCGGACTCGACTGGATCCTACGACTGGAATCCAGTTGCCCTGGTAATCTTTTAGCACGAGCCTTTGGAATGGAAGGTCTTGGCGCCGGATAGTAGGGATCAGTTGCTTGAGGATCTTCCAGGAGACCATTGAAAGAGACGATCCCGAGTCGACTTCCATTTGGCAAGGCTGATTTTCGATGTCCGCTTTAACTTGAATTTTCTTGGCATCCAATGAAGAGGCGTGGCTGATAGTGATTGTTTGGTGAGCCTCTTCTCACCTCGTTAAGCGATTCACGGATCGGTTTCTGTAGGAGTGGTTTGCTGGTTCTTGCCTTACAGGACGGTTTCCTGTCGATTGGCGAAAATTGGCCCCCTTCGAGGTCTGGCTGGGTCCTAGGAGACTTCTGCAGACCCGTCTGATATGGCCTCGTTTCCCGCACTTGTGGCAGAGCGCGCCGCGAAATTTGCAATCGGAGCGGTAATGGTTGGCCCCGCAGCCAGTGCACAGGTGCTGGGACTTTGGGTAACGATCCCGATCGGACTGCAGTCAATGGACCTCTTCTTCGTCGCTGTCTGACGATGAAGAGAGGTCCTCATGGTGGGCCGTCAAAAGCTGTCCTTCCGACTTAGGTGAAAGTTCGCTGGCTGGTTGGTGTGTCGGAGCGCGATTTTGGTGTAGTTGGGCAGCCGACTTCTTGGTCGCTTCCGCTGCCGTAAGTTCAGCGATGGCATCGGCAAGGCTAATGTCGCCCTTAGCCATTATTTTGCTCTGCATGTTTATAGCATCTAATCCTAGGACTACTCAGTCTCTCAAAGCCTCTTCTAGGTCGGCGAAATCGCCGAGGGCTCCCAAGTTTCGGAGGTCTGCAACGAAATCGGCAACACTTTCTCCTTTCTGCTGGTTTCTTTGGTAGAACTCGTGCCATCTTATGAGCGTTGGAATGGTCGGTGCATAGTGGTCCCTTAGTAGCGGTTCAAGGACATCCCAGTTCATGGCCTTCACTTCAGCCGGTTTTGCTAGCACCTTGGCCATCTTGAATACGGTCGGCCTGCAATGCATCAGGAATACCGCCCGTTTCTTCCCGGTAGTGGCATCCTTCAGATTATTCGTCTTTAAGAACATTTGGAAACGGTCCATGTAGGACTCCCAGTCCACTTGCGCTGGGTCGAACGGAGTGGGTGGTACTACACCACCGGACATGGTTCCGCCGTTGTGCGTTTCAGCCATGTGCTCGGTTGTCTTCTTCGTTGTTCAGTCAGTTCTGACGTCTCCACATCCCACCTTCGTCGCCAGTGTTAAGTCTGGAGCATGGGTGCGAAGAATGGAGACGAGCCGGTAGAAACAGTGAACTTCAAACTCTTTATTTACATGGTGTAACAGCTCAAACTGGATGGCTGCTATAGTCTTCCTTATATAGGCAACTTATTAACTATTCAACCAATAGCAATCCGGGAGCGCTAGCTTCATTAACCAATGAGAATGGCCTGTTAATGGCCAATCAGATTCTCCTGAACGGACCAATCCGATCTTGCCATTAACAGCCAATCAGAAGTGCAGGGCCAGAACCCTGCACTTGACTTCAAGCTCAAGATAACTTTATTTAACATTTATTCATTCACAACAATTACTGTCAGGAAATTTCTCCTTAGTTCTAGCTTGTTTTTGTCTCTTTCTATCCATTGCTTCTGTCTTGCTTTGTGCTGCTTTGGAAAATAGATTGATCCTCTCCTTTGTGGCAATGCCTCAAATATTGGAACACTGCTATAATGTCATCCTCGTTCTTTTGCCTAGTACTCAATTCCTGCAACTGTTCTTTATACTGTATATTTTTGTCTTCAGCTCCCATCTCCCCCAATTATTTTTGTCACTTTTGTCTGCACTCTTTCCAGAGTCTCAACATCTTTTTTATATTGTAGGAATCAAAATTGGATGCAGTATTCCAAGTGAGACCTTACCAAGGCATTATAAAGCAGTAGTATCACTTCTCATGATCTTGATTCTATCCCTATGTAGCTTGGGATTGCATTGGCTTTTTTGGCAACTGGAGCACATTACTGGCTCATATTTAAGTGACTACCCATTAGGACTCCAATATCCCTGTTAGTTACGCTGTTGAGCCAAATTTCACCCAGTTTGTACCTGTACATTTAGTTTTTCTTGCCTAAGTGTAAAACATTACTTTTTTCTAAATTGAATCATTTTATTAGATACGGCCCAGTGTTCAAGTCTATAATGATCCATCTGGATCTTCAGCCTATCTTCTGAGATGTTGGCTAATTTTTTCTAGTTTGCTGTCGTCTGCACATTTAATGAGTTTTTCTTCTATTCCATCATCTAAATTGTTTAAGAAGATATTAAAGAGACCTAAAACAGAATCTTGTGACATTTCACTGTTTACTTCCTTCCATGTAGATGTAGTTCCATTAAGGGTAACATGTTGAGTGCAATTTGTCAATCAGTTGCAAATCCATCTGATGGTGATGCTATCTATTTTACATTTTTCTAAGTTACTAAGAAGTAGGTTGTGGTCTACTTGTCAAATGCCTTACTGAAATCTTGGCATACTATCTCCACAGCATATCACTAGTCCACCAGTTAATCACTTTGTCAATAATGAAATACTTTTTTTAATGATCTGTTTTGGATGAGCCAATTTTGGGTTTTGTTCCTAGGTGCTTGCAAATCTGTTGTTTGATTATCTTTAACAGGAACTTCCCAGATATTAATGTCCAGCTGATTGGTCTGCAATTTCCTGGATTCCCCCCCACCCCATTTTTGAAAATGGGGACATTTCTAATCTTCTGAGAGTTCTCTGATGCTCCAGGACCTTTGAAAGATATGGATTCAGGAAGCATTTTGGATCCCAGAAGAAAGATTCAGAAAGGAGGTGTTGTGTCCATCGGAATGATGCCAGGAGTCGGTGACTTGTGCATTAGCTCTTTATTGGGTACAGGAACCGAACTGAGGCTAAAGGCAAACTTCGCGGCTTTTTATTTCCAAGCCGCGGCGGCCGCAGCCAATGGCACTGCTTTGAATCTCCCTTGATTTGAATGGACCAATCGCGGGAGATTCTCAGCGAGCCAATCGGCGTGGCTTGCCTAGCCAATCAGAGTGCCCCGCGCTTTGGCCAATCAAAGCACGGGGATCTCAAGAATGCAAATGAGAGGACAGAACACCCCTCCCCTCTTGGTTCAGTCCTTACGTTGCGTAGTCCCGTAGGTAGGCGGGGCTCCGTCTCTGCCTACTGGACCTGCGCAGGTCAGTCGTAGGTTGGATCCCGGCTGGTTCGGTCGGGGTCTCTGTTCCTCCAGACTCCGTCATGGGGACCGCCTGGTCTGTCTGGCCGGGCTGCTCTCTGAAGCTCCCTCCTGGGCTACCCGGGTTGGTTGAGCTGCGGGTTTCGCCGCTCCCGCTCGGTCTTCCTGGGTTGGTTGAGCTGGCCTGGCTGTCTTTCCTGGCGAGGTTTCATGCTGGCTGCTTTCAGGTGAGTATAGCTGGTTTATTCTTTCTTGGTTTTGGTTCCCTGGGTATTCCCTCCCCTCTTGGTTTGTGTTGTGGGGGTTGGTTTTGCTTGGTTGCGCGTTGGTGGTCTCTTGGGTGGTCGTCCTCAATCTTAACTGGTCGATGTGGCGTTTCCACGCTCGTCCATCGGTTGTTTGTAGCCGGTACGAGTGTGGGCCTGTTAGTTGTGTTATGACGGCCGGTACCCATAATGGGTCTCCCATTAGGTTTTTCGCGTAGACGGCATCGCCTGGTGCGAAGGTTCGGTGTTTGCTGGTGGAGTCTGGGGGTTTCTCTGGGTTGTACGTGGGGTGTAATCTATCAAGTGGGGATCTTATTTTCCTCCCCATTAGCAGTTCAGCTGGGCTTTTATTTGTTGTGGTGTTTGGGATTATGTGTTGGATGAAAAGTAATTTATTTATTTTGTCCTGGATCTCCCCGTGGTCTATTTTCTGGATGGTTTTCTTTGTGAATTGAACCATCCGTTCCGCCCTACCATTCGCTGCCAGATGCGCCAGGGCTGTCAGCGCGTGTCATATGCCCCTTTCCGCTAGGAATTTTTTGAATTCTAGCGAGGTGAATTGGGGCCTGTTGTCGGAAACGAGGACGTCTGGGAGGCCGTGTGTTGCGAAAAGTTTGCCGAGTTCTTTGGTCACGGCCTCCGTGGTGGTTGTTCTCATGTTGCTTACCTCCAGCCAGTTGGAGTAAGTGTCTATGGTTATTAAGAAAGTGTGTCCTTTTGTGGGCCCGGCGAAATCTATGTGGATCCTGGACCACGGTCCCCTGGGGGTTTCCCACTCTAGGATGGATGCTGCGGGTGGGCTTGGCCTAGTTTCCTGGCATTGTTGACATCTTGCTACCCAGGCCTCGATCTGTTTTTCCATCCCTGGCCACTAAGCATAACTTCTGGCCAGGGCTTTTGTCCTAACGATGCCCGGGTGCCCCTCGTGTAACAGTTCCAATACCTTCCCTTGTAGTTTTTCCGGGATGACCACCCTATCCCCCCATAGTATGCAACCTTTTAGTAACGAGAGTTCCGTTTGCCGGTTCCGGAATGTCCTGACGGACTCGTCGTTGTCCCTTTCCGGCCACCCTTTCTCTACCCAATGCAAAACCTGCGCCAGACGTTTGTCTTTATTAGTTTCTCGGGCAATGTCTGATGCAGTTATGGGTAGGTTGGGTAGAGTCTCTATGCTGAGGGTGGTCGTCGTGGGTGCTGGGTCAGTGTCAGGTTCAGGTAACGGTGAGCGGCTTAAGGCGTCCGCATGGGAGATAGTCTTACCCGGTCTGTGTGTGAGTCCTTAGTTGTAGGCAGCCAGGAACTCGGACCACCTTGTCATTCGGGGAGACAGAATGTTCGGGGTGGCCCTGTTCCCTGCAAGGATTCCCAGCAGTGGTTTGTGGTCGGTGATGATGGTAAATGTCCGGCCGTAGAGGTACTCGTGAAACCTTTTTACTGCGGCGACGATAGCCAAAGCCTCTTTGTCCAGCTGGCTGTAGTTCCGCTCCGGTTTGGTGAGGGTCCTTGAAAAGAACGCGATGGGTGCTTCTTTTCCGTCAGGGAGAGTGGGGCTGAGGACAACGCCAACGCGTGATGCGTCGCATGTGACGGCTAGTGGTAGGGTCTTGTTGTACTGGATGAGGACGGCATCGGAAGTGAGTAGGTCCTTTGTTTTCTTGAAGGCGGCTTCCTCATATTTCCCCCAAGTCCAGGTCACCGCCTTATCCAAGAGCCTATGCAAAGGCTCTGCTGCTGTCGCCTTTTGGGGCAGGAAGACATTATAAAAGTTAAGCAACTCCAGAAACACCTGCAGTTCTGTCTTTGAATTGGGTGTGGGGGCTTCTTTGATGGCTTTGATCTTTTTGTTGGTGGGGTGAATGCCGTGACGGTCTAGGAGATATCCTAGGAATTCAACCTGCTCCGTGTATAATTGGCATTTTTCCCTCTTTACTTTGAGCCCGGTCTCTTTGAACTTGGTTAGCACCTCCCTTAGGCGACTCTCTATTTCGGCCTGATTGGTTGCCGACACTAGGACATCATCGAAGTAGGGTACCACCCCCTTGATGCCTTGTAACAGTCTTTCCATTAGGCTTTGGAATATTCCAGGTGCCACGCTGACTCCGAATTGGAGTCAGTTGCATTTAAAGGCTCCCCGGTGGGTGACTATGGTTTGCGCTTCTGCCGTTTCCTCGTTGACTGGCAATTGTTGGTATGCCTGGGCGAGGTCGAGTTTAGCGAAAACCTTGCCCCCTCCCAGTGAATGTAGTAGGTGTTGCACTACTGGGACGGGGTAAGCGCTTTGCTGCAAGGCACCATTTAGGGTGGCCTTATAGTTCCCACAGATTCTCACCGACCCATCAGGCTTAATCGGGGTGACTATGGGGGTCTCCCACCAGGCGTGGTCTATGGGTTGTAGGACCCCTTACTTGACGAGCTTATCAATTTGCTCGTCAATCTTCGGTTTAAGCGTGAATGGTACCCGCCTTGGTTTTAGGCGTTTCGGGGGGACGTTTGGGTCTAGGCTGAATGATATAGGGGGCCCTCAGTACTTGCCTAGGTTTCTGTTGAACACCTCTTGGAATTCCCGGGCTAGTTGTTGCTCCCAGTCGTCGTCGGCGATGTGGTCGGTGCCCGTGACTGCGATGCCGAGCGGTGCGAACCATTGGAGTTTCAGTAGGCTTGGGCGGTCACGATCGACATTGGTCAAGGGAAGTCTTTCAGTGTGCCCTTTGTAGGTTACCTTGAACTGTCCGGTTCCGACTACAGGGATGCGGTTTCCCTGGTTGTCTTTCACGATTAGTCTCTGGTTGTCTAGGCCTTTCCTCTGGATGGTAGGCACCAAGCGTTTTATTTCTTGCCATGCTACCATGGAGAGGTAGGACCCGGAGTCCACCTCCATTTTACATGGCTCGCCTTCGATGCCTACCTCCACGTAGACCTTCCGGGTGTCATTGATTGTGGCGTGGCCGATGGTGACCGTCTGATGGGTTTCCTCTCTTCGCCGGGTCTCGCCGCCTCGTTGGGATCGTCCGTTCCGGTCCCATCGGTTGTCAGCAGGGTGATCTCTGGTCCGGGGTGATGTGCTCTCTCGTCTCCGTTCGCTCTGGTCCCATCGTGTAGGGCTGCGGTTCTTTTTGAGTCGGCAGACACGGGCGATGTGTCCCTTCTTGTCGCAATGCTGGCAGATTGAGTCGAAGAACCGGCATTCGGACCTGAGGTGGTCGCCTCCGCAACCGGCACAGGTGGTCCTCGACTTACGACCCTGCCGGTTCCACGGGTCACGGCCTGCCTGGAGACGGTGGATTTCCTCCTCCTCGTCGGAAGTGCCCGATGCGGAGTGGACGTCGCCCTGGTGGGTGGTCGTCTCGGGTTGGGCCTCAGTCGACCTTGCAGGGTGGTTGTTCCCGCTGCGGTCCCCGGCGTTCGGTCTGCGCATGCGGTCGGTGGATTGTCGGGTAGCTTCGGCTGCTGTGGCTTCGGTGATGGTATCGGCGAGGACGATGTTGCCCTTGGCCATCAGCCGACTTTGGAAGATGGGGTCCCAAAGGCCGAGCACGATTCGGTCTCGCAGGGCTTGTCCATGTTGGCGAATTCGCACAGCCCCCCTAGGCACCGTAGTTTTGCGATGAAGTTGCTGAAGCTCTCACCCGACCATTGGTCCCGCCATTGGTCTCGTGTCGTCGGATGAGGATGGGCACGGCTGGAGCGTAGTGTCGCCGGAGTATTGGCTCGAGGTCGTCCCAGTCCATCGCGGTCATGTCAGCGGGTTTGGCTAGCGCTTTGGCCATCTTAAACACTGCGGGCCCGCAGTGGGTTAGGAAAACAGCTCGCTTCTTCGGGCCGGTGGCGTCCTTCAGGTCGCTGCATTCGAGGAACATGCGGAATCTGTCTGAGTATGATTTCCAGTCCTCGCTGGCGGGGTTGAAAGGTGCGGGTGGCGCGATGTTTGCCATCTTGGAGTTTCGTCTGGCTTCTGTCAGACACGTACTTCGGTTCAGGATCAGAATCCCACCCTCGTCGCCAGTGTTGTGTCCGTCGGAATGATGCCAGGAGTCGGTGACTTGTGCATTAGCTCTTTATTGGGTACAGGAACCGAACTGAGGCTAAAGGCAAACTTCGCGGCTTTTTATTTCCAAGCCGCAGCCAATGGCACCGCTTTGAATCTCCCGCTATTCGAATGGACCAATCGCGGGAGATTCTCAGCGAGCCAATCGGCGCGGCTCGCCTAGCCAATCAGAGTGCCCCGCGCTTTGGCCAATCAAAGCGCGGGGATCTCAAGAATGCAAATGAGGGGAGAGAAAAGGAGGAATATATTGTACCTTATTTATTTAAATATTTGCATTAGTCACTAATTAAAATCCAATCACCGGAGGTTTTTAAGAAGAGACTAGAGCTGTCAAACACCCCCCCCCATACCCAGTTTAGCAAAAGGGAAAAATGTCCCGATACATCACATGATGCCACCGTGACGACGTGAGTTTGAGGCCCCAGGACTAGACAGCCACTTATCTGAAATAATATAAGTTCCCTGCTTGAGCAGGGGACTGGACTAGAAGACTTCCAAGTCCCTCCCAGCTCTATTTTATTCTAATATAGCCCGTTAGGTAACCTGTCAATTTAAATCAAGCAGAAACTAGAATTCAAATAATATTTTGTTCACTCTATAATTTAAGATAAGTACATTGTACTGAACTAGTCTATGAATGTCACATATCCTGGGGAAATTATATATATGTATGCATGATACACCTATTGCTATAGCCAATAGGCACAAATAAATAGGGAACTATACATAGTTAAAGCCATAAACTCCATTGCACATAGGACCATGTTAGAGGTGGTATTCAAAGGTTCTGACCAGTTCTGGAGAAACAGTGGTGGAAATTTTGACTAGTTTGGAGAACCGGCAAATGCCACCTCTGATTGCCCTGCCCAGAGGTGGTATTCAACTGGTTCGCACCACTTCGGGCGGATCGGTAGTGGTGATTTGGTGTGGATCACCGAACTGGTAGCAACCCCTGGCTGGCCACGCCCCCGACCCTATCGCCTGGTCGCTCACTTGCCCTGGTCACTATTCTAGCTTTCCCTACCACGTGGTAGCCATGGTGCAGCTCGGGCGGATGTCCCAGGGCTGCTGCACATGCACACTGCTTGTGCAGCTGTTACACATGCAGTGTGCATGTGCAGCAGCTCCGGGACATCTGCCCGCCTGCCTGCCTTCCCAGAGCATGTTTTCTTCCTTCTTCCAGCAGCAGCATTGAAAAAAGCACGCCCTGTTCTTTGTGCTGGGCCCGGCAAATCCGAGCAGCCCAGTCATTGAACAGAGTGGCGTCAAACTGTTGGAGAAGCAGAGCAAAGACAGAGATCAGTAGCTGCCTCTTTCACAGCACAGAAATCCTCCCTGAATCAGCCGGATGGTCTTCTCCTTCTTGTTATGTATGTAAATAGTTAAAATAAAAGCGAGCTTGGGGTAAAGTGCAGGGTTCTGGCCCTGCACTCCTGATTGGTTGTTAAGCGGCTCGATCGGATTGGTTGGGTTCAGAGAATCCGATTGGCCCTCAACGAAGGACTCTTATTGGTTTTGGAGCTAGCATCTTACAGCTCCCTATTGGTTATTTCGCATTAAGGTTGCCTATATAAGGCAGAGTTGTTGTTATTAAAGTCTTAAGTCACTATGTAATAAAGAGCTGAAAGTTCATCAACTAAGACTGTCTCCATTCATTTCACCCATGCCTGAAACTATATCACTTCTCTGCCTATTTGTTCTGTATGGCCAAGGAGGAGGATACTCTACAGCACAGGTATCAAATTTTCAGTGTCACGTTGCCATCACATGACATATCACAACATTTTTCCCCTTTACTAAGTGGGGTGGGCATGGCCTGCATGTGATGCATCTCACCCATGGCTGTCAGTTTGACCGCCTGCTTTACAATATATTCCATGAGTCTTAAGGAAATGCACCTTGTAAATTCTATTTCACAATTTCTAAGCAGCTCATGAATGAATGTATCTTCCTTTGATGGTCAACAGCCCAACTCATCCAGCTTGTCAACTCATACGTTTGTAAGATACATTTAGAAATCATACATATTTTTAATTAATTAGAATGTATACTGCAGCTAAGAAGTAATCTAATCTTAATAAGAATGCATACAGAGTGCATAAAGCAAACATATTGATTAAGAATGTAACTTCATACAGGTAATGCTCAGGTAATAATGGCAATTGGAACTGGCATTTCCATTGCTAAGATACGCATTTGTAAAGCATGTGACCACTATCCCAGAAGGTCAAGCAGGAAGAAATTGGATTCCCAAGCAAGGAATAGGGGGTAGGTGTTGCAGGTAGCACTATGAAGCACAGTGCTATGGTACAGCAGAGGGCCTTGGGCACTAGAGAGTCCAGGCATGCTGGCCAGGACCATGGACTAAGAGTGCACTCATGCATCATCACAAAATCTCCAGAACCGTAAAGCTTACAAACTTGAAATTTGGCACATATGTTCCTCTTGGCTTCTCGGTGCTTACTAAGGAAGGATTTTTTGAAATGACCATCAGAGAATTAGTAGTTCCTATATTATTATTAACACGCTCTGATGCTTAGGACTTCGATTCCCCCTGAAAAAAATACATTCTAAATGCAAAACACAAGCAGAAGAGAGGAGTTTCAGTTTCAGTTTCAGAGCAGCAAGCAGCTTTAGTACAGAATAGTTCAGCCACGCCCAGGCTCCTTGCTGTCTTCTCCTTGTTCACATAGCAAATACTGTTTCAGTTTCCAAACAGCCCTCAAATTTCTCATACACTGACAGGATGCTAACCAGATAAATACCAATGGATGCTGGTAGGCAGAGGCACATTTTTCCCCCTCATTTTCCTCCCCGAAAACTAACCCAGATCATATAGTTTTGTAGCGAAGCACAGATATAGAGCTAGTTATTGAATAAATGTTCATGATTTGATGATGAACTATATAATAATTTCTGGTGATCTTTTCAGTTTTTCCTTATCCCCTACCTTTCAAAATTATTTAGGATATACATCTCAAATAAAAAGGATTATTGAAAACATTGTATTATATTTTAAATAATTTGTAATACTATATATATAGCAAGTTGTCAGTTTTTTCCATTTATTCCATGAATAAATGCAGTGTGTTACAAACCTTTAAGTAATGTCCATATGGAAGAAAAATACTGGTAGTCCAAGACTTACAACAGTTCATTTAGTGATCATTCAAAGTTACAGTGGCACTGAAAAAAGAGACATGACATTTTTCACACTTACGACCATTGCAGCATTCCCATGGTCACATGATCAAAATTCAGATACTTGGCACTAGTTCACATTTAAGACAATTGTGACATCCCATTATCATAAGATCACCTTTTGTGTCCTTCTCTGAAGCAAATTCAATGGGGAATGCAGATTCACTTAACTTTTGTTACTTATTTAACAACTGTGGTTATTCACTTAACAACTGGGACAAGAAGAGTCATAAATGGGACAAAACTCACTCAATAATATAAATTTTGGGCTTAATTGTGGACTATCTGTTTGTACCCATAAGTACCATTTTAATTTGCTGTAAGTACTATAGTTGCTTTTCCTTACCTTGTGTAATAGGTTGCATCTGATGACCTAAATGATATATTTCAAATTTATGATTTCTTAATATTGTGTTCATAATTACTCTTGGAGGTTGAAGCATTCTCTCTTTATATGTGCCTGTCCCGACAGTAGCAAGCTCATCATAGTCATGTTTAGTGATGCAGATTTTACAATTATAGCAGAAAGGAGATTTATTCATAAGAAATGCATTATAAAGAGGGTAAAACCTACCACTTATAGTAGTTAACTAGGCCATATCAGGAGACAGATCAAAGAACCTGCTGCTCTGGGCATGCATATCTCATGAAAAAGGTAAGTGGAATGATCTTAATTTAGCATTATGCCATAAAATGAAGAATAGAGTAATAATGAAAGTGGATGCACAGCAACTTCTTGACTCTACAGGTGAGGTCCTGAAGAATTACTGTCCTTGGATTCACAGCTCCAACTAGGTGTTATTTGAGCTTTACTTCAACCTGAAAATCAGTCAGTGTAATTGTTCTGGTATTCAACAGAAAGCTCTATTTGACTTTCATTGTTAATTAATAGAGATTTATGGAGACATTAATTATATGTTTTCTTCCTTTACCTTATTTGTCAGCCGGTAAATCAAATAGGAAAGGAGTGGAAAATGTCATAGGCAAGCATAGTGAATAAGCTCTATCTTACAATCCAAATATTTTTATTATAATTCAAAAGCAACAGTTAGTCCATAAAAATAATATTGGTTTGCATATAATTCTATAAAATTTGCATCTTGGAAATAAGCTTGTAAAGGAGTTATCATCCCCATAGTATATAATACATGGCCTAGTGTTAACTAGAGACAAAGCTATTTTTAAAAATGTCCCAAATCATACTGGAAACAGTAACAATAGTTGTCACTGCAAAAATTCAAATTTTGAAATAATATACAAAGATGTTTAGGAAAGGATTATCTATATGCTAACATTTGATCCCACCAGAACACCCCCCCCCCCAAAAAAAAGAACCTGCAATATAACAAAATATAACAAAAACAATCACAATCATTGATTTCTTTAAGACTGTTTCAGAAAATATTTTATTTAAATGCACATTCATGCAATGTCAAAAAAGTGATAATGACAGCCACAACCTCAGGACTGAAGTTCTTCTTTTTTAATGTCTGTAGTTTAAAAAAAAGGCTAGAGTTCAATAATAAAAGTGTCTGATATATTGACTTTTTTTTGACATAACTCTGTTCTCTATCAATGTCCCTGGCGTCATTTTTCAAGTTGAGGTCAAAATCTAGACAACACAAGCTCCCAAATCTGACCTTCCAACACTAATGTTTATATAGTAGCTAACATATGCAATCTTTTGATTCAGTGGACACTTTGACATTTTGTTAGAGCAGAGATAGTAAGGAACAACCACAACTGTTAAGGTACTTCTCTTTTCCAACATTCCTGAGCTTCAAAAATCATTGCTGTAACCAAAGCTATATTTTATCTGTATTCTAGAAAGGAAAACAAAGGTAAAAAATTCAAAACAAAACACCAGAAGTGCAACTCATCGCATTATATGAAAAAGGCTTGAAACTTACTTATGGCCCAGACTCATTCTTATAAATTCAGATAATACTTTTTCAAGTATTAAACATTGCTACTGAAACTTTTGATTTAAAAAAGGAAACAAAAGGGAACAAAAAGAGTTTGGGGGTCTGTCAGATATTAAGGGAACTCATACTGATACATATGTGAATTGCCTTATTTACAGTGATTGATTCTTAATATTTCTAAATTAGAAATATTATTTCTAATTTATAAAATTTAATATATAAAAATTAGAAAATTTGAATCAGGGAGCACAAACTAGGATACAATAGGATAGGATAGGATTGTAAGGGACCTTGGAGGTCTTCTAGTCCAACTCCCTGCTTAGATAGAAAACTCTACACAGATCAATATGAAATGATGTAAAGGCAGCTTGCCTTTCCTGCCTAGAATGCATATTATGTCAATCTCTAAGGAATATATTTTTATTACACAAGACACAATAAGTTACTTATCAAAGTAGAGATAGGTCTGAACTTATGATCACAACTGAGTCTAACACTTTTTGCTATGTTTTTATTAAGTGAGTTGTGTCTCATTTTAAGACCTTTTTGCTACAGTTGTTAAGCAAATAAGTGCAGTTAAGTAAATCATGTGGTCATTAAGTGAATCTAGCTTTCTCATTGACTTTGCTTTCAGAATCTGGCTGGGAAAGTTACAAATGATGATCATGTGACACACACACATAACTGCCAACTGCCAAACACCAAAAATTTGATCATGTGAGCATGCAGATGTTTGAACAATAGTAAGTATGAAAAACAGTCATGTTACCTTTTTTCAGGATTGTATCTTTGAATGGTCACTAAGTGAATGGTTGTAAATCAAGGACTACCTGTAATATCTGTTTCTATTTCAGATAGGATCTACATGAAAAACAGAAGAAAAGGCTTTTAAAAATTCAGTATATATTAATTAAACTAATTAAATCAGACATTTTGCTGGAAATGATTGTAATTTTATCATAAATGTACATGAACAATTATTTTCCTTTTATACCTAGCTAAGGTATTGCCCAAATCGGTAAATTTTCAGACTGCTTAATCCCTATATTTTCAGTACATGCTTCTGATTTCAAAGAAGATTACTTCCTAGTAAATATTTTAGGTGTATAGTTTAAAAATATTTTTCCAGAAATCAAAACTACCTAGGAGCTTTTTCTGTGCTTTTTAAATACGGCTTGATGGTAAAATACAGCAGATATAGTTCTATTCCATATGTGTATAAACCTGGCTTAATAGCAGTAACTGTGAGAAGGATCTTGGAGTCCCAGTGGATAATCAATTAAATAGGAGCCAGCAGTGTGTGACAGTAGCCAAAAAAGCCAATGCAATCCTAAAGTGCATTAACGAAGAGATTGAATCAGGATCACGAGATACTAGTGCCACTCTATAAAGCCTTACTAAGGCCATACCTAGAACACTGCATCCAGTTTTGGTCGCCACACTATAAAATAGAAGTTGAGACTCTAAAAAGAATGCAGAGAAGAGCGACAAAGATGATTTGGGGCCTGGAAGCTAAAACATGAAGAAGAGTTGCAAGAACTTGGCATAGCTAGTATAGTGAAGGGAAGGATCAGGGGTGACATGATAGCTGTGTTCCAATATTTGAGGAGCTGACACAGGAGGGAGACAACTTTTTTTTTCATAGCATTCAAATGCTAGACAAGGAACAATGGATGGAAACTTCAAGGAGAGATTTTTCTGAAAATGAGAACAATCTATCAATGGAAGAGTTTGCTTTCAGAAGTTGTGGATGCTTCATCACTGGAGGCTTTCAAGAAGAGACTGGACAGCCCCTTGTCAGAAATGGCATAAGATCTAATGCTTCAGCAGGGAGTTGGACTGGATGACCTACAAGCTCCCTTCCAACTCTGTTGTTATATTAAACAGTATTCATGGGGAAACTCTTATCTCTCAGGGCTGAGACATCTTTGACTTACTGATCTGGCTCCTGCCTCCCAAGGTTATTTTATTGAGGACAAAGTTTATCCATTTTAAAGGCATGAAGCCTGACCTTTCAAGCCATATCTAGAGTAATAATATTTTTTTAAAAATTAGACAAATCTGAAAAGGGGCAAATCTTCAAGGGATTTTTTAAAAAAGCTCATTTTTGTAACTTTGCTTTACAAAAGAAAAGCTGGAGAGCAGAAATAATTAAAAATAATAAATCTAAAGGAGAGCTTCTTGAAAACAAGGGCTGTTCTTTTAAATAACTGGTATGGTCCCCCTGTCCTTATGCCCCACACTTGGCACAGTAAAATAACCCATTGGTTTAAAACAAAAATGCTATATTTCCAGCCACTATTAGCAAAAGTGGTAATTTATATTTTAATAGCAGCCTGTGCGACTTGCTTTCTCTCTGTTTTAATGTAAAGCCCCCCACCCCCCTCCCGCCAACATAGACGTGAAAGTGGGACCGCTGTTGAGTCACCTACAACGGCAACCGTCCCGGCCACTGTTTCCCTGCTTCGCACGTCGCTCTCGCGCCCTCAAGCGGCCATCGCGTGCGCTCTCCCGAATATCGGGTAGGCGTGAAGAAAAGCGCAACTCCGCCTCGTTTCCACAGCTTCGGCGCTTGGGCCCTATCCGCGAGAGAATGAGACGCTGGGAGGAGGGAAGGGGGGGCGGAGTCCGGCTCGGGTTCCCTCTTTTTCTCCGGCCGGCGACCTGCAGTCTGGGTAGTTGTGGTGTGGCATCCTGCTCGTAAACTGGTCTGCGGCGAATGGTAGTGACAGCGGTGCTCGAGTGGTCTCTGCTCTTCCCAGAGCGCTCCTGAGCGGAGTTCTCGGCCTTCCGCGCTTCTCTCCTGGAAGAGGCTGCAAGGAATTAAGGTAAGAGGGGAGGCTGAAATGCGGTGGTCGGGCCTGGAGAGCGGAGTGAAAGGCGAGGCGCTTCCCGTTCGGCACGGTTAAAAAAAAGCGGCGAGGCGCGTATGATACCGTCTTTTAGAGCAGGGTGGAAATAAAAACGCCGTGTGGAGTACAAATGGCTGAAATCGTGTTTTAGAGGCATTTGACAGCAGGGCTATCGATGCCGGAGAAATCTTGCTAATTTCAGTTGGGGCCGCTTTTGGTCTGATGTCTTCCGGGAGTGTTTTATCGCAAATCCTATTGCCCCAAGTAATGGCGAATGTTTTGTTTTATTATTACTGTCAAGGGAATATTTGGGGGGGGGGGGGTTCCAATTTGAGCGGGGGTTGCGCAAATCAGCAAATCGGAATGAAATACAGACACTGTAAGATTTATTCGACAGCGTAATGACAACCCTCGAAGTTAGATTGTAAATGGGACATAGAGACCAGGTACTTTTTATAAGGAAAGCGGTTTGGGGAAAAGGTATACAGTGTGAGCCTGTACCTACGTGGCTTCTATAATGTTTAATTTGGTGAACGTGTAATTAAGGTGGGGAAAGGGTTTAATAAACTTCTCATATTTGCAAACTTTTTTTTTTTTTTGCTGTTTTGGGCAACTGGTTTGCAATTTCAAGGAAGAATGTGTAAAGGATTTACCTGTTTGCTATTACTTGTTCAGGTTAGTTAGTTTAGTCATTAATTACCAGAATAAGTAGATTAGTGATTTTTGTAATATATATTCTGGTCTCTCTTTCTCCCTCCTCCCTCTTCCATCTCTTCCCTCCCCCCCCCATCCAATTTTACTTTTCTATAGGAAAGACTTAAGGAATAAATTGGTTTTAGTGTCAATTCTCTGTGCTGAATTCGATTTTTGCTCTTTCTTGCAGTAGCCTTTTCATCTTTGAATAAGTGGAATGAGCCTAATTGTGCCAAAAGTTCCATATTTTCCAGCCAGTGTGATAAGACTTGCTAACTAAATGCTAAACATTGTAGTTTAATCTAAATCTGCTCCGATTGATGTGTTTGGGCTGATCTACCTATTAAGACTGATGTTATTAATTATCACTGGATAGGCTAATATGAGATTAAGGATGGGAATTGTTTCATGTAACAATGCTTGGAGAGCAAGAGGATCCAAATGATCATATTTTTCTATATACTGAGAAGTCAGTGCACTCATAGCTTCATGCAGGAAGAAAAGGAGTTAGTACAGGGGTGTGAAACTCGTGGGCTGGATGCGTCACATTCTGGCCACACCTACACTGAGTTAGCGAAGGGGGTGGGAAATTGTGATATGTCACTGACAATGCTTCACGAGTTTGACGCCCCGGGTTAGTATATCAGCAGTTACAATGATATGTTAAGTTTGCAGCTTGCAGTACTAAAAACAGTTAAGAAATTAAACAGACAGAAAAATATTGCAAAGTCTCCTTCCAAGGTAGGAATATGCCACACCTGAAAACATTTTTAAAAGTTCGCTCATGTGGAAGATGAGAGGAAAGGATTTTTTTTCAGAACCAGGAAGAGACACAATTTATTCCATTCTTGCAGTGGATATTTGCCAAACTGAAATAAAAGAATGCTTCCTGGAACCATAGTGATAGAAAAAAGAATAGCTTTATTATGCTTCCAATACATTCCATACAAGATGCTGCACCTGAATGACATGAGAAAAAGATCCTTATAAGTTTCAGTAAAAGAAATATCCTTAAATGTTTTTATATATGTCTTAGGTGGTAAACGCTTCTGTGCAATTATCTGAACAGTATGTTAAATGCTGAATTATAAATATATGCAGTTGATTTGTGCCTCCCTGTTTTTCTCTTTTTCTGTAGGAGGCAAAAATTGTATATTATTTTTAAATCCATTAATGCCCTTGTAATGTAATACATTTAAAAAATGTATTTTGCATTCAGGATTCATCTCTTTCCCAACAAGATCATAAACGTGGGAATTTTCTCTTACATACATATCAGGGTGGATTTGATTTAAATCAAATCAATTTAAGTCATGATTTAAATCATGATTTATATCATTAGTAAAAAGACTTGATCTAAATCAACTAAATTTAAATCATAATTTTTAGAGAGCAGCTGTCATCAGATAAATTCCTTATCTGACCCGCTGTTGACTCACCAACAGTTCCATTCATTTTAATGGGACAACTGGTGATGCGGCAGTGACATAACAAGGTGAGGGACGTGGTGACTAGCAGGTGAGTAGATGCCCGCTAATAGGCACTGCCATGGTCAATCTGAAATGACAGTTGCTCTTTAAATGTAAGGACTCATTCTTGCTAGTAATTAGAATCTTTCATATTGCAGAGCTTGGATTCACTGAATTAGTTTATCAAAAATGTAAATATTGCAGAATATACAATCTCATGCTATATAACTAAACTCCATTTCAGGCTGAATAAAATAAATTATTAATGTATCTTAAATAGAAAACTATCTTTACATAGATTTTTACTCCAAAAGCATTTTATTAAAATTTGATTTTTAAAAAATCTGATTATTTTTATTTTTAAAAATTAATATATATATTTTTATCCATGCTGATATATATATGCACACATACAAACATTGTATCCTTTGCATCTGACTATAAATGCATTTTGTTTATGTTGCATTTGTTTGGAAGGGGTCCATCCAGCCCATCCTTTCCCCCTTGCTGTGGCTAAGAGCTATAGACCTGATTAATGATTATTCAATTTCATTGCTGAATGTATTTTTTCCTATGTTCATTCATTATAACTTAGAGTAAAATAATGGTTCTTCTCTTCCCTCAGGAAATGGCATCTCCAAAATCCTTATTGAATATTCTGACCTTCACTTTTGGATCTGCAATTGGTTTTTTCCTATGTTACTTACTGCTTAACTTAAGATTAGATGAACAAATCAAGGTTGAGCCTCACATTCTTCATAATGATCCTCATGGCCATCATTCAGATAATGATGAAAACAATAATCTGAAAGGACAAATGAATTTCAATGCTGATGCTGGACAACATAAAGGTATTTATATGTTCTACCTGAAGCACTTTTTTTATTTTTCTACATAATAAGTACCATGTTTACCTGAAAGAAAGATTGTAAATAAAAATTTTATGGTCATGTTTTAAATGGTCCAGGTAGTCAGTTAAACAAGAACATGCATTCAGCAACCCTTTGAAGTTTCAAGGACTTTGAATGAGTGGTACTTAACTACTAGTCTTTTAAGTTCTAGCTGTTGCAGTGCTCCTGTACATTATTGTGATGGTTTCAGTGTCCCACAATCACAAGCTCACCATTTGTGACCTCCTTTGCCAGCTTTTGCCACAAGCAAAGTCAATGGGAGAGCTGATAGGAAAGGTCAAAGTTGCTCCAATAAGTGTTTTGCACTGCTTTTTTCTCCTGAAAAGTATACTACAGGATCTCATATTCTGTATTCTCACCCACCTGCGGCCTCTCTTCCTGCAGTCCATTGTTCATTCGTGCTTTTGTGTGGTGCTGCAACACCTCTTCCCATCTGGTCAAATTTATGATGAATTGCAATAACCTCTTTCCCACTTGGCTGTGCTCCTGTGTGCCATACCACTCCATCCTTTGCCCCCTTAGAATTTTTTATATTACTTATTTTTGTGAAGATTAAATTGAATAACATATTTTCTCATACCTTCCCCAGATGAAAATAAAAATATTGCTGAAGACTTGTACCAGAAGGTAAGAATACTTTGCTGGGTGATGACAGGTCCCCAAAATCTGGAAACAAAAGCCAAACATGTCAAAGCTACTTGGGCCCAGCATTGCAACAAAGTCCTATTTATGAGCTCTGAGGAAAACAAGAACTTTCCAACAGTGGGATTAGAAACTAAAGAAGGTAGAGACCATTTATACTGGAAAACTATTAAAGCTTTCCAGTATGTGCATGAACATTATTTTGATGAAGCAGATTGGTTCATGAAGGCAGATGATGACACTTATGTTGCACTGGACAACTTGCGCTGGCTCCTTTCAAAATACAATCCTGAAAAACCCATTTATTTTGGGCGAAGATTTAAGCCTTTCGTAAAACAGGGCTATATGAGTGGTGGGGCAGGATATGTGCTCAGCAAGGAAGCTCTGAAAAGATTTGTGGATGCCTTCAAAAATAACAAATGTACTCATAGCTCTTCCATTGAGGACTTAGCATTAGGCAAGTGTATGGAGAGCATTAATGTTGAAGCAGGAGATTCTCGAGATACAAGCGGCAAGGAAACCTTCCATCCATTTGTGCCAGAACATCATTTAATCAAAGGATACCTTCCCAAAAATTTTTGGTACTGGAATTACAACTATTACCCTGCTGTAGAGGTAAGTTTTATTATGGGGGTGGTTATAAAGATTATTATTATATTATTAATTAGTTATTAGAAATCTTTTAAATTTGTTGAACTTCTATAGTTGCTTTTTTGCATCAGATGCAGGATCCATGTAGTCTTATGACATCTAAGACATAACCATGGTATCAGGCATAAATTTTGCTATTACACATCTGTTTTAAAAATTGGAGATATCTGAGCTTTATGCATGGAAATTCCATCATACTAAGTTTAATATTTCCTACTTCTGAGAATACTCTGGGGAGCATCCATATGTGGAAGAGATTGAAATAATATTTACCTGATATGAATCTATTATACCGTTAGAAAGCAATTGTATACAATTCATATTCAAAGACAAAACAAATACTCTCAGAAAAAAAAATTTTCTTTGTAAACAGATCAGAACCATCATGATTTAAGTTAAAATCACCTGATCTGCATTTAATTATCTATAAAAGGTGACTGTTTTCTTTGTTGCCTTTTGATTCTGTTTTTTCTTTTTCCAGGGGCCTGCTTGCTGTTCTGATCTAGCAGCTTCTTTTCACTATGTAGATGCTACTACTATGTATCATTTGGAATACTTGATTTATCATCTCCGTCCTTATGGTTATCAATTCAGATATAATCCTGATATCCCAGAAAAACAGAATTTAAGTGAGGCTACGAAAGGTGGTATAAAAATCAAAGCTGAAGAAAATCTTCCAAAAGCTTTTAAATAAGAAGCCTTGCTCAGCTAAAAGTGGCAAAATGAAACTAGTTTCCTAAGTAGATTTCCAAAGTGTTCTTTTGTATCCTTTTCTAATATGCTGGTACATTTTTTCATATGCCAGGGAATTGACTGCATGCAGTACTTCTATCAAAGGTTTGCTTTACTGACACATAGACTCAATCTGCTCTTGAAACAAATACTTTTGTTCCTTTTCACACATAGATCTTCAACATTATCATCCTTTTTCATTAGGATTTGAATGTATTCCCTTTTTTCTAACAAAAAATTCACTTTCTTTGGTTTACTAAATCAGAAAATGGTGAAGACATCCAAGCTTGTATATGAAGAAAACACTTCATCCCATGAAATCATCTGAAAAAAACTACAGCATCAAAAATGATCACAAGAGGCCAAATTTAAATAAGATTTTGTTAACAACTTAAACTGTTAAATGTTTATCGCATTTTTTTGTATCACAGCTTGAATATTTCCATAGAATGAAGTCTTAGAAATATTAGTGAAAAGAGAGGTGTAAATATCGTTAGTAGATATGTGGAAATATAATTCAATGATTAGAATGATTATTTCTCTGAGCAACAAAATATTATTTCATATTATATTTCTTCATTGGCTTAGTTTGTTCTTTTAACTTCCTCCAGAACATAAATTCCAGAGGCTGTAAGAACTATTCATCAGAAATAGTTAGAAATAGACTTCTTTAAGTTTCATTCTATACAGAACTGGATTGGTTTAGATTAGAATATTAAACAATGTTGATAATTTAGTATTTCAAACTGTTCCTAGTTTGCATTTGGAATTACATACTTCACTAATATTCTGGTAACAATTTTTGAAAATTACATTTTTTTATATCTTGATGTATTTTTCAACACAATTGGCAGTTCAGTATTAGAGATGGCTAAATGTGTTGACTTTCAAATACTCAATAATTGATTGTTCCTGGATACAATGGATATCCTGACTACTCAAAAAGTGTTTTGAACTTGAAATATTTTACACGTCACTATATACAATGAACTGTAATAGAATTTCTTTTTGTAGTATAAATGTGTAGATATTTCCATTTGTCATTTCATTCTTTCCCAAAAAAACTACTTCAGGTTATTTGATTTATTATATCGGAAATTGATGTTTTTGAGAGAATCAAGTTTCTAAATAAAGGAGAAACTTGACACCATAGAGTCAGCTGACAAATCCCACATGATTGTAATTGGCTCCAATATATCAAATTTCAATATGATTCTTTTCAAAACTTCAACAGTTTATTTTTTTTATTTGGTATTCCAACTTTGATGATTTGGGTTAAATGACATCTATGAAATATTAGCCAATTAAGAAGTGAAAATACAATTTATTTCCATACATAAGATTAAATAATTGAAATTGAACTCCAAGCCAAACAAAATTTTATTTCTTGAGGTTATTGTTTTGGTTTTTATTTTCACTTTAACCTTCTTTCCCTTAAGAAGTAGATTTCTCTTCCTTTCATACTGAAGCTCAGAATAATTTCAATTTTTCCCCACAATATATTTAATCTATATACTAAAAACTGAACTTGTTTATATAAGCATTTTTAGTAACGGTGCTGATTTCATATTATTAGCTGTTCCAATTTTTCATTTTTCATTAGATACTTTTTACTTAATCTTTACTAACATTTTGATTCCAACTTTTGAGAATTGCATTTTGTTTTTCATTTTTTCTATTTTAGATGTTCCTTTCAAGGCAAAAATCACTTTAGAGTTAGGGATAGGTGAATGTTTTCAATTTTAAATACACCATAATAGGTTACTCCTTGGATGCAACGGATATTCTTTGGACCATTCCAAAGTATTTTGAACTTGAAATATTTTACACATCACTATTTACAATGAACTGTGGCAGAATCTCTTTTTATAGAATGAATGTTTTTCTATTTTTCCCACAATCCTCAGAATTGTTTCAATTTTTTCTCAAAACAGCCCTGTCAATTTATTTGATTGATTATGTCCAAAATTAGTGTTTGGCAAAACAATCAATTCTGCAAGTGAAGATCACACATTACCCCATAAAGTCAGCTGACAATCCCCCCCAGATCCCAATTGGTCCCAACGGTTCAAATTCTACTACAATTACCCCCTCCAATCTTTAGTCTCTTGTTTCTTTGTCCCAGGTTTGAATGGTTTAGAAATGGTGGCCCACCATAATAATAGACATGTCCAGATTTAATTTAATATTAAGAACTGGACTTGTTTAAGTTAGAATTTTTCATAATTCGTCTGATTTAGTATTTTTAGCTGTTCCTAGTTTTCATTATGCGTTAGATACTTTTTAGTTAATCTTTACTAACATTTTGGTTACAACTTTTGAGAATTGCATTTTGATTTTTTTTCTTTTCTAGATGTTCTTTTTAACCCAACGATCAGTTTAGTGTTAGAGATAGGTAAATGTTTTCAATTTCAAATACGCCATAATAGGTTGTTCCTTGGATGCAAAGGATATTCTTTAGACCATCCAAAAAGTGTTTTGAACTTGAAATATTTTCCCCGTCACATTTACAATAAACTGTGGCAGAACCTATTTGTAGAATGAATGTATATATTTTTTTCTGTTTTTCTCATAATCCTCAAAATTGTTTGTATTTTTTTCTCAAAATGACCCCTTCAATTTATTTGATTGATTATCTCCTAAATTAGTGTTTGACAAAAGAATCAATTCCGCAAGTGAAGGTCACACATTACCCCATAAAGTCAGCTGACAATCCCCCCTTTATCCTAATTGGTTCCAAGAGTTCAAATTCTACTACAATTACCCCCTCCCACTTTTAGTCTCTTGTTTTTTTATCCCAGGTTGAATGGTTCAGAAATGATGCCCAATGAAAGGTGTAAATAGCATTACCGTAGTTCTGTAAATATGATTCAGTTACTCATTTTTTTTCTTCTCTATTTGAACCAACATTTTATTTCTATAAAAAAATTATGTTGTTTTGGTTTTGATTTTTGAGGATCCTCTGTAATTCACATCTGGGCCATCTATGAAGTATTCATAGGAAGTTTCCTCTGGAAATCACAATCCCGAGGACCTAAGAAGTATTCATAGGAAGTAGGTAATAATAAAAATGTACAGATTTAATTTTATGTTAAGAACTGGACTTGTTTAAGTTAGAATTTTTCATAATGCCTCTGATTTAGTATTTTTAGCTGTTCCTCGTTTTCATTATGCATTAGATACTTTTTAGTTAATCTTTACTTACATTTTGGTTACAACTTTTGAGAAATGCATTTTGATTTTTTTCTTTTCTAGATATTCTTTTCAACCCAACGATCAGTTTAGTGTTAGAGAAAGGTAAATGTTTTCAATTTCAAATACACCATAAAAGGTTGCTCCTTGGATGCAACGGATATTCTTCAGACCACTCGAAAATTGTTTTGAATTTGAAATATTTTTACACATCACTGTTTACAATAAACAGTGGCAGAACCTATTTGTAGAATGAATGTATATATTTTTTCTGTTTTTCTCATAATCCTCAAAATTGTTTGCATTTTTTTCTCAAAATGACCCCTTCGATTTATTTGATTGATTATCTCCTAAATTAGTGTTTGGCAAAAGAATCAATTCCGCAAGTGAAGATCACACATTACCCCATAAAGTCAGCTGACAATCCCCCCAGATCCTAATTGGTTCCAACGATTCAAATTCTACTACAATTATCCCCTCCAATCTTTAGTTTCTTGTTTTTTTATCCCAGGTTGAATGGTTCAGAAATGGTGCCCAATGAAAGGTGTAAATAGCATTACCGTAGTTCTGTAAATATGATTCAGTTACTCATTTTTTTTTTCTCTATTTGAACCAACATTTTATTTCTATAAAAAAATTATGTTGTTTTGGTTTTGATTTTTGAGGTTCCTCTGTAATTCACATTCTGGCCCATCTATGAAGTATTCATAGGAAGTTTCCTCTGGAGATCACAATAGCGCCTAAGAAGTATTCGTAAGAAGTAGGTAATAATAGACATGTCCAGATTTAATTTTATGTTTAGAACCGGACTTGTTTAAGTTAAAAATTTTTATAATGCGTCTGATTTAGTATTTTTAGCTGTTCCTAGTTTTCATTTTGCATTAGATACTGTTTAGTTAATCTTTACTAACATTTTGGTTACAACTTTTGAGAATTGCATTTTGTTTTTGATTTTTTTTCTTTTCTAGATATTCTTTTAAACCCAACGATCAGTTTAGTGTTAGAGATAGGTAAATGTTTTCAATTTCAAATACACCATAAAAGGTTGCTCCTCGGATGCAACGGATATTCTTCAGACCACTCGAAAAGTGTTTTGAACTTGAAATATTTTCCCCGTCACTATTTACAGTAAACTGTGGCAGAACCTATTTGTAGAATGAATGTATATATTTTTTCTGTTTTTCTCATAATCCTCAAAATTGTTTGCATTTTTTTCTCAAAATGACCCCTTCAATTTATTTAATTGATTATCTCCTAAATTCGTGTTTGGCAAAAAATCAATTCCGCAAGTGAAGATCACACATTACCCCATAAAGTCAGCTGACAATCCCCCCAGATCCCATTTGGTTCCAACGGTTCAAATTCTACTACTATTATCCCCTCCAATTTTAGTCTCTTGTTTTTTTATCCCAGGTTGAATGGTTCAGAAATGGTGTCCAATGAAACGTGTAAATAGCATTACCGTAGTTCTGTAAATATGATTCAGTTACTCATTTTTTTTCTTTTCTATTTGAACCAACATTTTATTTCGATAAAAAAATTATGTTGTTTTGGTTTTGATTTTTGAGGTTCCTCTGTAATTCACATTCTGCACCATCTATGAAGTATTCATAGGAAGTTTCCTCTGGAGATCACAATCCCGAGGACCTAAGAAGTATTCATAGGAAGTAGGTAATAATAGACATGTCCAGATTTAATTTTATGTTAAGAACTGGACTTGTTTAAGTTAGAATTTTTCATAATGCGTCTGTTTTAGTATTTTTAGCTGTTCCCAGTTTTCATATTGCATTAGATATTGTTTAGTTAATCTTTACTAACATTTTGATTACAACTTTTGAGAATTGCATTTTGATTTTTTTTCTTTTCTAGATGTTCTTTTTAACCCAATGATCAGTTTAGTGTTAGAGATAGGTAAATGTTTTCAATTTCAAATACACCATAATAGGTTGCTCCTCGGATACAACGGATATTCTTCAGACCACTCGAAAAGTGTTTTGAACTTGAAATATTTTCCCCGTCACTATTTGCAATAAACTGTGGCAGAACCTATTTCTAGAATGAATGTATATATTTTTCTGTTTTTCTCATAATCCTCAAAAATGTTTGCATTTTTTTCTCAAAAGGACCCCTTCAATTTATTTAATTGATTATCTCCCAAGTTAGTGTTTGGCAAAAGAATCAATTCCGCAAGTGAAGATCACACATTACCCCATAAAGTCAGCTGACAATCCCCCCAGATCCTAATTGGTTCCAACGGTTCAAATTCTACTACAATTATCCCCTCCAATCTTTAATCTCTTGTTTTTTTATCCCAGGTTGAATGGTTCAGAAATGGTGTCCAATGAAACGTGTAAATAGCATTACCGTAGTTCTGTAAATATGATTCAGTTACTCATTTTTTTTCTTCTCTATTTGAACCAACATTTTATTTCTATAAAAAAATTATGTTGTTTTGGGTTTGATTTTTGAGGTTCCTCTGTAATTCACATTCTGGGCCATCTATGAAGTATTCATGGGAAGTTTCCTTGGAGATCATAATAGGACCTAAGAAGTATTCATAGGAAGTAGGTAATAATAGACATGTCCAGATTTAATTTTATGTTTAGAACTGGACTTGTTTAAGTTAGAATTTTTCGTAATGCGTCTGATTGAGTATTTTTAGCTGTTCCTAGTTTTCATTTTGCATTAGATACTGTTTAGTTAATCTTTGCTAACATTTTGGTTACAACTTTTGAGAATTGCATTTTGATTTTTTTTCTTTTCTAGATGTTTTTTTAACCTAACGATCAGTTTAGTGTTAGAGATAGGTAAATGTTTTCAATTTCAAATACACCATAATAGGTTGCTCCTCGGATACAACGGATATTCTTCAGACCACTCGAAAAGTGTTTTGAACTTGAAATATTTTCCCCGTCACTATTTGCAATAAACTGTGGCAGAACCTATTTGTAGAATGAATGTATATATTTTTTCTGTTTTTCTCATAATCCTCAAAATTGTTTGCATTTTTTTCTCAAAAGGACCCCTTCAATTTATTTAATTGATTATCTCCTAAATTCGTGTTTGGCAAAAAATCAATTCCGCAAATGAAGATCACACATTACCCCATAAAGTCAGCTGACAATCCCCCAGATCCCATTTGGTTCCAAAGGTTCAAATTCTACTACTATTACCCCTCCAATTTTAGTCTCTTGTTTTTTTATCCCAGGTTGAATGGTTCAGAAATGGTGTCCAATGAAAGGTGTAAATAATATTACCGTAGTTCTGTAAATATGATTCAGTTACTCATTTTTTTTCTTCTCTATTTGAACCAACATTTTATTTCTATAAAAAAAATTATGTTGTTTTGGGTTTGATTTTTGAGGTTCCTCTGTAATTCACATTCTGGGCCATCTATGAAGTATTCATAGGAAGTTTCCTCTGGAGATCACAATCCCGAGGACCTAAGAAGTATTCATAGGAAGTAGGTAATAATAGACATGTCCAGATTTAATTTTATGTTAAGAACTGGACTTGTTTAAGTTAGAATTTTTCATAATGCGTCTGATTGAGTATTTTTAGCTGTTCCTAGTTTTCATTTTGCATTAGGTACTGTTTAGTTAATCTTTGCTAACATTTTGGTTACAACTTTAGAGAATTGCATTTTGTTTTTGATTTTTTTTCTTTTCTAGATATTTTTTTAAACCCAACGATCAGTTTAGTGTTAGAGATAGGTAAATGTTTTCAATTTCAAATACACCATAAAAGGTTGCTCCTTGGATGCAAAGGATATTCTTTAGACCATCCGAAAAGTATTTTGAACTTGAAATATTTTCCCCTTCACTATTTACAATAAACTGTGGCAGAACCTATTTATAGAATGAATGTATATATTTTTCTGTTTTTCTCATAATCCTCAAAAATGTTTGCATTTTTTTCTCAAAATGACCCCTTCAATTTATTTGATTGATTATCTCCCAAGTTAGTGTTTGGCAAAAGAATCAATTCCGCAAGTGAAGATCACACATTACCCCATAAAGTCAGCTGACAATCCCCCCAGATCCTAATTGGTTCCAACGGTTCAAATTCTACTACAATTATCCCCTCCAATCTTTAGTCTCTTGTTTTTTTATCCCAGGTTGAATGGTTCAGAAATGGTGTTCAATGAAACGTGTAAATAGCATTACCGTAGTTCTGTAAATATGATTCAGTTACTCATTTTTTTTCTTCTCTATTTGAACCAACATTTTATTTCTATAAAAAAATTATGTTGTTTTGGGTTTGATTTTTGAGGTTCCTCTGTAATACACATTCTGGGCCATCTATGAAGTATTCATGGGAAGTTTCCTTGGAGATCACAATCCCGAGGACCTAAGAAGTATTCATAGGAAGTAGGTAATAATAGACATGTCCAGATTTAATTTTATGTCAAGAACTGGACTTGTTTAAGTTAGAATTTTTAATAATGCGTCTGATTGAGTATTTTTAGCTGTTCCTAGTTTTCATTTTGCATTAGATACTGTTTAGTTAATCTTTACTAACATTTTGGTTACAACTTTTGAGGATTGCATTTTGATTTTTTTTCTTTTCTAGATGTTTTTTTAACCTAACGATCAGTTTAGTGTTAGAGATAGATAAATGTTTTCAATTTCAAATACGCCATAATGGGTTGCTCCTTGGATGCAAAGGATATTCTTTAGACCATCTGAAAAGTGTTTTGAACTTGAAATATTTTCCCCGTCACTATTTACAATAAACTGTGGCAGAACCTATTTGTAGAATGAATGTATATATTTTTTCTGTTTTTCTCATAATCCTCAAAATTGTTTGCATTTTTTTCTCAAAATGACCCCTTCAATTTATTTAATTGATTATCTCCTAAATTCGTGTTTGGCAAAAAATCAATTCCGCAAGTGAAGATCACACATTACCCCATAAAGTCAGCTGACAATCCCCCCTGATCCTAATTGGTTCCAAGAGTTCAAATTCTTGTACAATTACCCCCTCCCACTTTTAGTCTCTTGGTTTTTTATTCTAGGTTGAATGGTTCAGAAATGATGCCCAATGAAAGGTGTAAATAGCATTACCGTAGTTCTGTAAATATGATTCAGTTACTCGTTTTTTTTCTTCTCTATTTGAACCAACATTTTATTTCTATAAAAAAATTATGTTGTTTTGGGTTTGATTTTTAAGGATCCTCTGTAATTCACATTCTGGGCCATCTATGAAGTATTCATAGGAAGTTTCCTCTGGAGATCACAATCCCGAGGACCTAAGAAGTATTCATAGGAAGTAGGTAATAATAGACATGTCCAGATTTAATTTTATGTTAAGAACTGGACTATGTTTAGAATTTTTCATAATGCGTCTGTTTTAGTATTTTTAGCTGTTCCCAGTTTTCATATTGCATTAGATATTGTTTAGTTAATCTTTACTAACATTTTGGTTACAACTTTTGAGAATTGCATTTTGATTTTTTTTCTTTTCTAGATGTTCTTTTTAACCCAACGATCAGTTTAGTGTTAGAGATAGGTAAATGTTTTCAATTTCAAATACGCCATGATAGGTTGCTCCTTGGATGCAAAGGATATTCTTTAGACCATCCGAAAAGTGTTTTGAACTTGAAATATTTTCCCCGTCACTATTTGCAATAAACTGTGGCAGAACCTATTTGTAGAATGAATGTATATATTTTTTCTGTTTTTCTCATAATCCTCAAAATTGTTTGTATTTTTTTCTCAAAATGCAATTTATTTGATTGATTATCTCCTAAATTAGTGTTTGGCAAAAGAATCAATTCCGCAAGTGAAAATCACACATTACCCCATAAAGTTAGGTGACAATCCCCCCAGATCCTAATTGGTTCCAACGGTTCAAATTCTACTACAATTATCCCCTCCAATCTTTAGTCTCTTGTTTTTTTATCCCAGGTTGAATCGTTCAGAAATGGTGTCCAATGAACGGTGTAAATAGCATTACCGTAGTTCTGTAAATATGATTCAGTTGCTCATTTTTTTTCTTCTCTATTTGAACCAACATTTTATTTCTATAAAAAAATTATGTTATTTTGGGTTTGATTTTTGAGGTTCCTCTGTAATTCACATTCTGGGCCATCTATGAAGTATTCATAGGAAGTTTCCTCTGGAGATCACAATCCCGAGGACCAAAGAAGTATTCATAGGAAGTAGGTAATAATAGACATGTCCAGATTTAAGTTTATGTTAAGAACTGGACTTGTTTAAGTTACAATTTTTCATAATGCGTCTGATTTAGTATTTTTAGCTGTTCCTCATTTTCATTATGCGTTAGATACTTTTTAGTTAATCTTTACTTACATTTTGGTTACAACTTTTGAGAAATGCGTTTTGATTTTTTTTCTTTTCTAGATATTCTTTTAAACCCAACGATCAGTTTAGTGTTAGAGATAGGTAAATGTTTTCAATTTCAAATACACCATAAAAGGTTGTTCCTCGGATGCAACGGATATTCTTCAGACCACTCGAAAATTGTTTTGAATTTGAAATATTTTTACACATCACTGTTTACAATAAACAGTGGCAGAACCTATTTGTAGAATGAATGTATATATTTTTTCTGTTTTTCTCAAAATCCTCAAAATTGTTTGCATTTTTTTCTCAAAATGACCCCTTCAATTTATTTGATTGATTATCTCCTAAATTAGTGTTTGGCAAAAGAATCAATTCCGCAAGTGAAGATCACACATTACCCCATAAAGTCAGCTGACAATCCCCCCAGATCCTAATTGGTTCCAACGATTCAAGTTCTACTACAATTATCCCCTCCAATCTTTAGTTTCTTGTTTTTTTATCCCAGGTTGAATGGTTCAGAAATGGTGCCCAATGAAAGGTGTAAATAGCATTACCGTAGTTCTGTAAATATGATTCAGTTACTCATTTTTTTTTTCTCTATTTGAACCAACATTTTATTTCTGTAAAAAAATTATGTTGTTTTGGTTTTGATTTTTGAGGTTCCTCTGTAATTCACATTCTGGCCCATCTATGAAGTATTCATAGGAAGTTTCCTCTGGAGATCACAATAGCGCCTAAGAAGTATTCGTAAGAAGTAGGTAATAATAGACATGTCCAGATTTAATTTTATGTTTAGAACCGGACTTGTTTAAGTTAGAATTTTTTATAATGCGTCTGATTTAGTATTTTTAGCTGTTCCTAGTTTTCATTTTGCATTAGATACTGTTTAGTTAATCTTTACCAACATTTTGGTTACAACTTTTGAGAATTGCATTTTGATTTTTTTTCTTTTCTAGATGTTCTTTTTAACCCAATGATCAGTTTAGTGTTAGAGATAGGTAAATGTTTTCAATTTCAAATACACCATAATAGGTTGCTCCTTGGATACAACGGATATTCTTCAGACCACTCGAAAAGTGTTTTGAACTTGAAATATTTTCCCCGTCACTATTTGCAATAAACTGTGGCAGAACCTATTTGTAGAATGAATGTATATATTTTTTCTGTTTTTCTCATAATCCTCAAAATTGTTTGCATTTTTTTCTCAAAATGACCCCTTCAATTTATTTGATTGATTATCTCCTAAATTAGCATTTGGCAAAAGAATCAATTCCGCAAGTGAAGATCACACATTACCCCATAAAGTCAGCTGACAATCCCCCCTTTATCCTAATTGGTTCCAAGAGTTCAAATTCTAGTACAATTACCCCCTCCCACTTTTAGTCTCTTGGTTTTTTATTCTAGGCTGAATGGTTCAGAAATGATGCCCAATGAAAGGTGTAAATAGCATTACCGTAGTTCTTTAAATATGATTCAGTTACTCGTTTTTTTTCTTCTCTATTTGAACCAACATTTTATTTCGATAAAAAAATTATGTTGTTTTGGTTTTGATTTTTAAGGATCCTCTGTAATTCACATTCTGGGCCATCTATGAAGTATTCATAGGAAGTTTCCTTTGGAGATCACAATCCCAAGGACCTAAGAAGTATTCATAGGAAGTAGGTAATAATAGACATGTCCAGATTTAATTTTATGTCAAGAACTGGACTTGTTTAAGTTAGAATTTTTAATAATGCGTCTGATTGAGTATTTTTAGCTGTTCCTAGTTTTCATTTTGCATTAGATACTGTTTAGTTAATCTTTACTAACATTTTGGTTACAACTTTTGAGGATTGAATTTTGATTTTTTTTCTTTTCTAGATGTTTTTTTAACCCAACGATCAGTTTAGTGTTAGAGATAGATAAATGTTTTCAATTTCAAATACGCCATAATGGGTTGCTCCTTGGATGCAAAGGATATTCTTTAGACCATCTGAAAAGTGTTTTGAACTTGAAATATTTTCCCCGTCACTATTTACAATAAACAGTGGCAGAACCTATTTGTAGAATGAATGTATATATTTTTTCTGTTTTTCTCATAATCCTCAAAATTGTTTGCATTTTTTTCTCAAAATGACCCCTTCAATTTATTTAATTGATTATCTCCTAAATTCGTGTTTGGCAAAAAATCAATTCCGCAAGTGAAGATCACACATTACCCCATAAAGTCAGCTGACAATCCCCCCAGATCCCATTTGGTTCCAACGGTTCAAATTCTACTACTATTATCCCCTCCAATTTTAGTCTCTTGTTTTTTTATCCCAGGTTGAATGGTTCAGAAATGGTGTCCAATGAAACGTGTAAATAGCATTACCGTAGTTCTGTAAATATGATTCAGTTACTCATTTTTTTTCTTTTCTATTTGAACCAACATTTTATTTCTATAAAAAAAATTTGTTTTGTTGGTTTTGATTTTTGAGGTTCCTCTGTAATTCACATTCTGCACCATCTATGAAGTATTCATAGGAAGTTTCCTCTGGAGATCACAATCCCGAGGACCTAAGAAGTATTCATAGGAAGTAGGTAATAATAGACATGTCCAGATTTAATTTTATGTTAAGAACTGGACTTGTTTAAGTTAGAATTTTTCATAATGCATCTGTTTTAGTATTTTTAGCTGTTCCTAGTTTTCATATTGCATTAGATATTGTTTAGTTAATCTTTACTAACATTTTGATTACAACTTTTGAGAATTGCATTTTGATTTTTTTTCTTTTCTAGATGTTCTTTTTAACCCAATGATCAGTTTAGTGTTAGAGATAGGTAAATGTTTTCAATTTCAAATACACCATAATAGGTTGCTCCTCGGATACAACGGATATTCTTCAGACCACTCGAAAAGTGTTTTGAACTTGAAATATTTTCCCCGTCACTATTTGCAATAAACTGTGGCAGAACCTATTTGTAGAATGAATGTATATATTTTTTCTGTTTTTCTCATAATCCTCAAAATTGTTTGCATTTTTTTCTCAAAATGACCCCTTCAATTTATTTAATTGATTATCTCCTAAATTCGTGTTTGGCAAAAAATCAATTCCGCAAATGAAGATCACACATTACCCCATAAAGTCAGCTGACAATCCCCCAGATCCCATTTGGTTCCAAAGGTTCAAATTCTACTACTATTATCCCCTCCAATTTTAGTCTCTTGTTTTTTTATCCCAGGTTGAATGGTTCAGAAATGGTGTCCAATGAAAGGTGTAAATAGCATTACCGTAGTTCTGTAAATATGATTCAGTTACTCATTTTTTTTCTTCTCTATTTGAACCAACATTTTATTTCTATAAAAAAAATTATGTTGTTTTGGGTTTGATTTTTGAGGTTCCTCTGTAATTCACATTCTGGGCCATCTATGAAGTATTCATAGGAAGTTTCCTCTGGAGATCACAATCCCGAGGACCTAAGAAGTATTCATAGGAAGTAGGTAATAATAGACATGTCCAGATTTAATTTTATGTTAAGAACTGGACTTGTTTAAGTTAGAATTTTTCATAATGCGTCTGATTGAGTATTTTTAGCTGTTCCTAGTTTTCATTTTGCATTAGGTACTGTTTAGTTAATCTTTGCTAACATTTTGGTTACAACTTTAGAGAATTGCATTTTGTTTTTGATTTTTTTTCTTTTCTAGATATTTTTTTAAACCCAACGATCAGTTTAGTGTTAGAGATAGGTAAATGTTTTCAATTTCAAATACACCATAAAAGGTTGCTCCTTGGATGCAAAGGATATTCTTTAGACCATCCGAAAAGTGTTTTGAACTTGAAATATTTTCCCCTTCACTATTTACAATAAACTGTGGCAGAACCTATTTATAGAATGAATGTATATATTTTTCTGTTTTTCTCATAATCCTCAAAAATGTTTGCATTTTTTTCTCAAAATGACCCCTTCAATTTATTTGATTGATTATCTCCCAAGTTAGTGTTTGGCAAAAGAATCAATTCCGCAAGTGAAGATCACACATTACCCCATAAAGTCAGCTGACAATCCCCCCAGATCCTAATTGGTTCCAACGGTTCAAATTCTACTACAATTATCCCCTCCAATCTTTAGTCTCTTGTTTTTTTATCCCAGGTTGAATGGTTCAGAAATGGTGTCCAATGAAACGTGTAAATAGCATTACCGTAGTTCTGTAAATATGATTCAGTTACTCATTTTTTTTCTTCTCTATTTGAACCAACATTTTATTTCTATAAAAAAATTATGTTGTTTTGGGTTTGATTTTTGAGGTTCCTCTGTAATACACATTCTGGGCCATCTATGAAGTATTCATGGGAAGTTTCCTTGGAGATCATAATAGGACCTAAGAAGTATTCATAGGAAGTAGGTAATAATAGACATGTCCAGATTTAATTTTATGTTTAGAACTGGACTTGTTTAAGTTAGAATTTTTAATAATGCGTCTGATTGAGTATTTTTAGCTGTTCCTAGTTTTCATTTTGCATTAGATACTGTTTAGTTAATCTTTGCTAACATTTTGGTTACAACTTTTGAGAATTGCATTTTGATTTTTTTTCTTTTCTAGATGTTTTTTTAACCTAACGATCAGTTTAGTGTTAGAGATAGATAAATGTTTTTAATTTCAAATACGCCATAATGGGTTGCTCCTTGGATGCAAAGGATATTCTTTAGACCATCTGAAAAATGTTTTGAACTTGAAATATTTTCCCCGTCACTATTTACAGTAAACTGTGGCAGAACCTATTTGTAGAATGAATGTATATATTTTTTCTGTTTTTCTCATAATCCTCAAAATTGTTTGCATTTTTTTCTCAAAATGACCCCTTCAATTTATTTAATTGATTATCTCCTAAATTCGTGTTTGGCAAAAAATCAATTCCGCAAGTGAAGATCACACATTACCCCATAAAGTCAGCTGACAATCCCCCCAGATCCCATTTGGTTCCAAAGGTTCAAATTCTACTACTATTATCCCCTCCAATTTTAGTCTCTTGTTTTTTTATCCCAGGTTGAATGGTTCAGAAATGGTGTCCAATGAAACGTGTAAATAGCATTACCGTAGTTCTGTAAATATGATTCAGTTACTCATTTTTTTTCTTTTCTATTTGAACCAACATTTTATTTCTATAAAAAAAATTTGTTTTGTTGGTTTTGATTTTTGAGGTTCCTCTGTAATTCACATTCTGCACCATCTATGAAGTATTCATAGGAAGTTTCCTCTGGAGATCACAATCCCGAGGACCTAAGAAGTATTCATAGGAAGTAGGTAATAATAGACATGTCCAGATTTAATTTTATGTTAAGAACTGGACTTGTTTAAGTTAGAATTTTTCATAATGCGTCTGTTTTAGTATTTTTAGCTGTTCCCAGTTTTCATATTGCATTAGATATTGTTTAGTTAAGTTTCCTCTGGAGATTTTTCTGTTTTTCTCATAATCCTCAAAATTGTTTGCATTTTTTTCTCAAAATGACCCCTTCAATTTATTTAATTGATTATCTCCTAAATTCGTGTTTGGCAAAAAATCAATTCCGCAAGTGAAGATCACACATTACCCCATAAAGTCAGCTGACAATCCCCCCGATCCTAATTGGTTCCAAGAGTTCAAATTCTTGTACAATTACCCCCTCCCACTTTTAGTCTCTTGGTTTTTTATTCTAGGTTGAATGGTTCAGAAATGATGCCCAATGAAAGGTGTAAATAGCATTACCGTAGTTCTGTAAATATGATTCAGTTACTCGTTTTTTTTCTTCTCTATTTGAACCAACATTTTATGTCTATAAAAAAATTATGTTGTTTTGGGTTTGATTTTTGAGGTTCCTCTGTAATTCACATTCTGGGCCATCTCTGAAGTATTCATAGGAAGTTTCCTCTGGAGATCACAATCCCGAGGACCTAAGAAGTATTCATAGGAAGTAGGTAATAATAGACATGTCCAGATTTAATTTTATGTTAAGAACTGGACTTGTTTAAGTTAGAATTTTTCATAATGCGTCTGTTTTAGTATTTTTAGCTGTTCCCAGTTTTCATATTGCATTAGATATTGTTTAGTTAATCTTTACTAACATTTTGGTTACAACTTTTGAGAATTGCATTTTGATTTTTTTTCTTTTCTAGATGTTCTTTTTAACCCAACGATCAGTTTAGTGTTAGAGATAGGTAAATGTTTTCAATTTCAAATACGCCATGATAGGTTGCTCCTTGGATGCAAAGGATATTCTTTAGACCATCCGAAAAGTGTTTTGAACTTGAAATATTTTCCCCGTCACTATTTGCAATAAACTGTGGCAGAACCTATTTGTAGAATGAATGTATATATTTGTTCTGTTTTTCTCATAATCCTCAAAATTGTTTGTATTTTTTTCTCAAAATGCAATTTATTTGATTGATTATCTCCTAAATTAGTGTTTGGCAAAAGAATCAATTCCGCAAGTAAAAATCACACATTACCCTATAAAGTTAGCTGACAATCCCCCCAGATCCTAATTGGTTCCAACGGTTCAAATTCTACTACAATTATCCCCTCCAATCTTTAGTCTCTTGTTTTTTTATCCCAGGTTGAATCGTTCAGAAATGGTGTCCAATGAACGGTGTAAATAGCATTACCGTAGTTCTGTAAATATGATTCAGTTGCTCATTTTTTTTCTTCTCTATTTGAACCAACATTTTATTTCTATAAAAAAATTATGTTATCTTGGGTTTGATTTTTGAGGTTCCTCTCTAATTCACATTCTGGGCCATCTATGAAGTATTCATAGGAAGTTTCCTCTGGAGATCACAATCCCGAGGACCAAAGAAGTATTCATAGGAAGTAGGTAATAATAGACATGTCCAGATTTAAGTTTATGTTAAGAACTGGACTTGTTTAAGTTACAATTTTTCATAATGCGTCTGATTTAGTATTTTTAGCTGTTCCTCATTTTCATTATGCGTTAGATACTTTTTAGTTAATCTTTACTTACATTTTGGTTACAACTTTTGAGAAATGCGTTTTGATTTTTTTTCTTTTCTAGATATTCTTTTAAACCCAACGATCAGTTTAGTGTTAGAGATAGGTAAATGTTTTCAATTTCAAATACACCATAAAAGGTTGTTCCTCGGATGCAACGGATATTCTTCAGACCACTCGAAAATTGTTTTGAATTTGAAATATTTTTACACATCACTGTTTACAATAAACAGTGGCAGAACCTATTTGTAGAATGAATGTATATATTTTTTCTGTTTTTCTCATAATCCTCAAAATTGTTTGCATTTTTTTCTCAAAATGACCCCTTCAATTTATTTGATTGATTATCTCCTAAATTAGTGTTTGGCAAAAGAATCAATTCCGCAAGTGAAGATCACACATTACCCCATAAAGTCAGCTGACAATCCCCCCAGATCCTAATTGGTCCCAACGATTCAAGTTCTACTACAATTATCCCCTCCAATCTTTAGCTTCTTGTTTTTTTATCCCAGGTTGAATGGTTCAGAAATGGTGCCCAATGAAAGGTGTAAATAGCATTACCGTAGTTCTGTAAATATGATTCAGTTACTCATTTTTTTTTTCTCTATTTGAAGCAACATTTTATTTCTGTAAAAAAATTACGTTGTTTTGGTTTTGATTTTTGAGGTTCCTCTGTAATTCACATTCTGGCCCATCTATGAAGTATTCATAGGAAGTTTCCTCTGGAGATCACAATAGCGCCTAAGAAGTATTCGTAAGAAGTAGGTAATAATAGACATGTCCAGATTTAATTTTATGTTTAGAACCGGACTTGTTTAAGTTAGAATTTTTTATAATGCGTCTGATTTAGTATTTTTAGCTGTTCCTAGTTTTCATTTTGCATTAGATACTGTTTAGTTAATCTTTACCAACATTTTGGTTACAACTTTTGAGAATTGCATTTTGATTTTTTTTCTTTTCTAGATGTTCTTTTTAACCCAATGATCAGTTTAGTGTTAGAGATAGGTAAATGTTTTCAATTTCAAATACACCATAATAGGTTGCTCCTCGGATGCAACGGATATTCTTCAGACCACTCGAAAAGTGTTTTGAACTTGAAATATTTTCCCCGTCACTATTTGCAATAAACTGTGGCAGAACCTATTTGTAGAATGAATGTATATATTTTTTCTGTTTTTCTCATAATCCTCAAAATTGTTTGCATTTTTTTCTCAAAATGACCCCTTCAATTTATTTGATTGATTATCTCCTAAATTAGCATTTGGCAAAAGGATCAATTCCGCAAGTGAAGATCACACATTACCCCATAAAGTCAGCTGACAATCCCCCCAGATCCTAATTGGTCCCAACGATTCAAGTTCTACTACAATTATCCCCTCCAATCTTTAGCTTCTTGTTTTTTTATCCCAGGTTGAATGGTTCAGAAATGGTGCCCAATGAAAGGTGTAAATAGCATTACCGTAGTTCTGTAAATATGATTCAGTTACTCATTTTTTTTTTCTCTATTTGAACCAACATTTTATTTCTGTAAAAAAATTACGTTGTTTTGGTTTTGATTTTTGAGGTTCCTCTGTAATTCACATTCTGGCCCATCTATGAAGTATTCATAGGAAGTTTCCTCTGGAGATCACAATAGCGCCTAAGAAGTATTCGTAAGAAGTAGGTAATAATAGACATGTCCAGATTTAATTTTATGTTTAGAACCGGACTTGTTTAAGTTAGAATTTTTTATAATGCGTCTGATTTAGTATTTTTAGCTGTTCCTAGTTTTCATTTTGCATTAGATACTGTTTAGTTAATCTTTACCAACATTTTGGTTACAACTTTTGAGAATTGCATTTTGATTTTTTTTCTTTTCTAGATGTTCTTTTTAACCCAATGATCAGTTTAGTGTTAGAGATAGGTAAATGTTTTCAATTTCAAATACACCATAATAGGTTGCTCCTCGGATGCAACGGATATTCTTCAGACCACTCGAAAAGTGTTTTGAACTTGAAATATTTTCCCCGTCACTATTTGCAATAAACTGTGGCAGAACCTATTTGTAGAATGAATGTATATATTTTTTCTGTTTTTCTCATAATCCTCAAAATTGTTTGCATTTTTTTCTCAAAATGACCCCTTCAATTTATTTGATTGATTATCTCCTAAATTAGCATTTGGCAAAAGGATCAATTCCGCAAGTGAAGATCACACATTACCCCATAAAGTCAGCTGACAATCCCCCCTTTATCCTAATTGGTTCCAAGAGTTCAAATTCTAGTACAATTACCCCCTCCCACTTTTAGTCTCTTGGTTTTTTATTCTAGGCTGAATGGTTCAGAAATGATGCCCAATGAAAGGTGTAAATAGCATTACCGTAGTTCTGTAAATATGATTCAGTTACTCGTTTTTTTTCTTCTCTATTTGAACCAACATTTTATTTCTATAAAAAAATTATGTTGTTTTGGGTTTGATTTTTAAGGATCCTCTGTAATTCACATTCTGGGCCATCTATGAAGTATTCATAGGAAGTTTCCTTTGGAGATCACAATCCCAAGGACCTAAGAAGTATTCATAGGAAGTAGGTAATAATAGACATGTCCAGATTTAATTTTATGTCAAGAACTGGACTTGTTTAAGTTAGAATTTTTAATAATGCGTCTGATTGAGTATTTTTAGCTGTTCCTAGTTTTCATTTTGCATTAGATACTGTTTAGTTAATCTTTACTAACATTTTGGTTACAACTTTTGAGGATTGCATTTTGATTTTTTTTCTTTTCTAGATGTTTTTTTAACCTAACGATCAGTTTAGTGTTAGAGATAGATAAATGTTTTCAATTTCAAATACGCCATAATGGGTTGCTCCTTGGATGCAAAGGATATTCTTTAGACCATCTGAAAAGTGTTTTGAACTTGAAATATTTTCCCCGTCACTATTTACAATAAACTGTGGCAGAACCTATTTGTAGAATGAATGTATATATTTTTTCTGTTTTTCTCATAATCCTCAAAATTGTTTGCATTTTTTTCTCAAAATGACCCCTTCAATTTATTTAATTGATTATCTCCTAAATTCGTGTTTGGCAAAAAATCAATTCCGCAAGTGAAGATCACACATTACCCCATAAAGTCAGCTGACAATCCCCCCTGATCCTAATTGGTTCCAAGAGTTCAAATTCTTGTACAATTACCCCCTCCCACTTTTAGTCTCTTGGTTTTTTATTCTAGGTTGAATGGTTCAGAAATGATGCCCAATGAAAGGTGTAAATAGCATTACCGTAGTTCTGTAAATATGATTCAGTTACTCGTTTTTTTTCTTCTCTATTTGAACCAACATTTTATTTCTATAAAAAAATTATGTTGTTTTGGGTTTGATTTTTGAGGTTCCTCTGTAATTCACATTCTGGGCCATCTATGAAGTATTCATAGGAAGTTTCCTCTGGAGATCACAATCCCGAGGACCTAAGAAGTATTCATAGGAAGTAGGTAATAATAGACATGTCCAGATTTAATTTTATGTTAAGAACTGGACTATGTTTAGAATTTTTCATAATGCGTCTGTTTTAGTATTTTTAGCTGTTCCCAGTTTTCATATTGCATTAGATATTGTTTAGTTAATCTTTACTAACATTTTGGTTACAACTTTTGAGAATTGCATTTTGATTTTTTTTCTTTTCTAGATGTTCTTTTTAACCCAACGATCAGTTTAGTGTTAGAGATAGGTAAATGTTTTCAATTTCAAATACGCCATGATAGGTTGCTCCTTGGATGCAAAGGATATTCTTTAGACCATCCGAAAAGTGTTTTGAACTTGAAATATTTTCCCCGTCACTATTTGCAATAAACTGTGGCAGAACCTATTTGTAGAATGAATGTATATATTTTTTCTGTTTTTCTCATAATCCTCAAAATTGTTTGTATTTTTTTCTCAAAATGCAATTTATTTGATTGATTATCTCCTAAATTAGTGTTTGGCAAAAGAATCAATTCCGCAAGTGAAAATCACACATTACCCCATAAAGTTAGGTGACAATCCCCCCAGATCCTAATTGGTTCCAACGGTTCAAATTCTACTACAATTATCCCCTCCAATCTTTAGTCTCTTGTTTTTTTATCCCAGGTTGAATCGTTCAGAAATGGTGTCCAATGAACGGTGTAAATAGCATTACCGTAGTTCTGTAAATATGATTCAGTTGCTCATTTTTTTTCTTCTCTATTTGAACCAACATTTTATTTCTATAAAAAAATTATGTTATTTTGGGTTTGATTTTTGAGGTTCCTCTGTAATTCACATTCTGGGCCATCTATGAAGTATTCATAGGAAGTTTCCTCTGGAGATCACAATCCCGAGGACCAAAGAAGTATTCATAGGAAGTAGGTAATAATAGACATGTCCAGATTTAAGTTTATGTTAAGAACTGGACTTGTTTAAGTTACAATTTTTCATAATGCGTCTGATTTAGTATTTTTAGCTGTTCCTCATTTTCATTATGCGTTAGATACTTTTTAGTTAATCTTTACTTACATTTTGGTTACAACTTTTGAGAAATGCGTTTTGATTTTTTTTCTTTTCTAGATATTCTTTTAAACCCAACGATCAGTTTAGTGTTAGAGATAGGTAAATGTTTTCAATTTCAAATACACCATAAAAGGTTGTTCCTCGGATGCAACGGATATTCTTCAGACCACTCGAAAATTGTTTTGAATTTGAAATATTTTTACACATCACTGTTTACAATAAACAGTGGCAGAACCTATTTGTAGAATGAATGTATATATTTTTTCTGTTTTTCTCAAAATCCTCAAAATTGTTTGCATTTTTTTCTCAAAATGACCCCTTCAATTTATTTGATTGATTATCTCCTAAATTAGTGTTTGGCAAAAGAATCAATTCCGCAAGTGAAGATCACACATTACCCCATAAAGTCAGCTGACAATCCCCCCAGATCCTAATTGGTTCCAACGATTCAAGTTCTACTACAATTATCCCCTCCAATCTTTAGTTTCTTGTTTTTTTATCCCAGGTTGAATGGTTCAGAAATGGTGCCCAATGAAAGGTGTAAATAGCATTACCGTAGTCCTGTAAATATGATTCAGTTACTCATTTTTTTTTTCTCTATTTGAACCAACATTTTATTTCTGTAAAAAAATTACGTTGTTTTGGTTTTGATTTTTGAGGTTCCTCTGTAATTCACATTCTGGCCCATCTATGAAGTATTCATAGGAAGTTTCCTCTGGAGATCACAATAGCGCCTAAGAAGTATTCGTAAGAAGTAGGTAATAATAGACATGTCCAGATTTAATTTTATGTTTAGAACCGGACTTGTTTAAGTTAGAATTTTTTATAATGCGTCTGATTTAGTATTTTTAGCTGTTCCTAGTTTTCATTTTGCATTAGATACTGTTTAGTTAATCTTTACCAACATTTTGGTTACAACTTTTGAGAATTGCATTTTGATTTTTTTTCTTTTCTAGATGTTCTTTTTAACCCAATGATCAGTTTAGTGTTAGAGATAGGTAAATGTTTTCAATTTCAAATACACCATAATAGGTTGCTCCTCGGATGCAACGGATATTCTTCAGACCACTCGAAAAGTGTTTTGAACTTGAAATATTTTCCCCGTCACTATTTGCAATAAACTGTGGCAGAACCTATTTGTAGAATGAATGTATATATTTTTTCTGTTTTTCTCATAATCCTCAAAATTGTTTGCATTTTTTTCTCAAAATGACCCCTTCAATTTATTTGATTGATTATCTCCTAAATTAGCATTTGGCAAAAGGATCAATTCCGCAAGTGAAGATCACACATTACCCCATAAAGTCAGCTGACAATCCCCCCTTTATCCTAATTGGTTCCAAGAGTTCAAATTCTAGTACAATTACCCCCTCCCACTTTTAGTCTCTTGGTTTTTTATTCTAGGCTGAATGGTTCAGAAATGATGCCCAATGAAAGGTGTAAATAGCATTACCGTAGTTCTGTAAATATGATTCAGTTACTCGTTTTTTTTCTTCTCTATTTGAACCAACATTTTATTTCTATAAAAAAATTATGTTGTTTTGGGTTTGATTTTTAAGGATCCTCTGTAATTCACATTCTGGGCCATCTATGAAGTATTCATAGGAAGTTTCCTTTGGAGATCACAATCCCAAGGACCTAAGAAGTATTCATAGGAAGTAGGTAATAATAGACATGTCCAGATTTAATTTTATGTCAAGAACTGGACTTGTTTAAGTTAGAATTTTTAATAATGCGTCTGATTGAGTATTTTTAGCTGTTCCTAGTTTTCATTTTGCATTAGATACTGTTTAGTTAATCTTTACTAACATTTTGGTTACAACTTTTGAGGATTGCATTTTGATTTTTTTTCTTTTCTAGATGTTTTTTTAACCTAACGATCAGTTTAGTGTTAGAGATAGATAAATGTTTTCAATTTCAAATACGCCATAATGGGTTGCTCCTTGGATGCAAAGGATATTCTTTAGACCATCTGAAAAGTGTTTTGAACTTGAAATATTTTCCCCGTCACTATTTACAATAAACTGTGGCAGAACCTATTTGTAGAATGAATGTATATATTTTTTCTGTTTTTCTCATAATCCTCAAAATTGTTTGCATTTTTTTCTCAAAATGACCCCTTCAATTTATTTAATTGATTATCTCCTAAATTCGTGTTTGGCAAAAAATCAATTCCGCAAGTGAAGATCACACATTACCCCATAAAGTCAGCTGACAATCCCCCCGATCCTAATTGGTTCCAAGAGTTCAAATTCTTGTACAATTACCCCCTCCCACTTTTAGTCTCTTGGTTTTTTATTCTAGGTTGAATGGTTCAGAAATGATGCCCAATGAAAGGTGTAAATAGCATTACCGTAGTTCTGTAAATATGATTCAGTTACTCGTTTTTTTTCTTCTCTATTTGAACCAACATTTTATTTCTATAAAAAAATTATGTTGTTTTGGGTTTGATTTTTGAGGTTCCTCTGTAATTCACATTCTGGGCCATCTATGAAGTATTCATAGGAAGTTTCCTCTGGAGATCACAATCCCGAGGACCTAAGAAGTATTCATAGGAAGTAGGTAATAATAGACATGTCCAGATTTAATTTTATGTTAAGAACTGGACTATGTTTAGAATTTTTCATAATGCGTCTGTTTTAGTATTTTTAGCTGTTCCCAGTTTTCATATTGCATTAGATATTGTTTAGTTAATCTTTACTAACATTTTGGTTACAACTTTTGAGAATTGCATTTTGATTTTTTTTCTTTTCTAGATGTTCTTTTTAACCCAACGATCAGTTTAGTGTTAGAGATAGGTAAATGTTTTCAATTTCAAATACGCCATGATAGGTTGCTCCTTGGATGCAAAGGATATTCTTTAGACCATCCGAAAAGTGTTTTGAACTTGAAATATTTTCCCCGTCACTATTTGCAATAAACTGTGGCAGAACCTATTTGTAGAATGAATGTATATATTTTTTCTGTTTTTCTCATAATCCTCAAAATTGTTTGTATTTTTTTCTCAAAATGCAATTTATTTGATTGATTATCTCCTAAATTAGTGTTTGGCAAAAGAATCAATTCCGCAAGTGAAAATCACACATTACCCCATAAAGTTAGGTGACAATCCCCCCAGATCCTAATTGGTTCCAACGGTTCAAATTCTACTACAATTATCCCCTCCAATCTTTAGTCTCTTGTTTTTTTATCCCAGGTTGAATCGTTCAGAAATGGTGTCCAATGAACGGTGTAAATAGCATTACCGTAGTTCTGTAAATATGATTCAGTTGCTCATTTTTTTTCTTCTCTATTTGAACCAACATTTTATTTCTATAAAAAAATTATGTTATTTTGGGTTTGATTTTTGAGGTTCCTCTGTAATTCACATTCTGGGCCATCTATGAAGTATTCATAGGAAGTTTCCTCTGGAGATCACAATCCCGAGGACCAAAGAAGTATTCATAGGAAGTAGGTAATAATAGACATGTCCAGATTTAAGTTTATGTTAAGAACTGGACTTGTTTAAGTTACAATTTTTCATAATGCGTCTGATTTAGTATTTTTAGCTGTTCCTCATTTTCATTATGCGTTAGATACTTTTTAGTTAATCTTTACTTACATTTTGGTTACAACTTTTGAGAAATGCGTTTTGATTTTTTTTCTTTTCTAGATATTCTTTTAAACCCAACGATCAGTTTAGTGTTAGAGATAGGTAAATGTTTTCAATTTCAAATACACCATAAAAGGTTGTTCCTCGGATGCAACGGATATTCTTCAGACCACTCGAAAATTGTTTTGAATTTGAAATATTTTTACACATCACTGTTTACAATAAACAGTGGCAGAACCTATTTGTAGAATGAATGTATATATTTTTTCTGTTTTTCTCATAATCCTCAAAATTGTTTGCATTTTTTTCTCAAAAGGACCCCTTCAATTTATTTAATTGATTATCTCCTAAATTCGTGTTTGGCAAAAAATCAATTCCGCAAATGAAGATCACACATTACCCCATAAAGTCAGCTGACAATCCCCCAGATCCCATTTGGTTCCAAAGGTTCAAATTCTACTACTATTACCCCTCCAATTTTAGTCTCTTGTTTTTTTATCCCAGGTTGAATGGTTCAGAAATGGTGTCCAATGAAAGGTGTAAATAATATTACCGTAGTTCTGTAAATATGATTCAGTTACTCATTTTTTTTCTTCTCTATTTGAACCAACATTTTATTTCTATAAAAAAAATTATGTTGTTTTGGGTTTGATTTTTGAGGTTCCTCTGTAATTCACATTCTGGGCCATCTATGAAGTATTCATAGGAAGTTTCCTCTGGAGATCACAATCCCGAGGACCTAAGAAGTATTCATAGGAAGTAGGTAATAATAGACATGTCCAGATTTAATTTTATGTTAAGAACTGGACTTGTTTAAGTTAGAATTTTTCATAATGCGTCTGATTGAGTATTTTTAGCTGTTCCTAGTTTTCATTTTGCATTAGGTACTGTTTAGTTAATCTTTGCTAACATTTTGGTTACAACTTTAGAGAATTGCATTTTGTTTTTGATTTTTTTTCTTTTCTAGATATTTTTTTAAACCCAACGATCAGTTTAGTGTTAGAGATAGGTAAATGTTTTCAATTTCAAATACACCATAAAAGGTTGCTCCTTGGATGCAAAGGATATTCTTTAGACCATCCGAAAAGTATTTTGAACTTGAAATATTTTCCCCTTCACTATTTACAATAAACTGTGGCAGAACCTATTTATAGAATGAATGTATATATTTTTCTGTTTTTCTCATAATCCTCAAAAATGTTTGCATTTTTTTCTCAAAATGACCCCTTCAATTTATTTGATTGATTATCTCCCAAGTTAGTGTTTGGCAAAAGAATCAATTCCGCAAGTGAAGATCACACATTACCCCATAAAGTCAGCTGACAATCCCCCCAGATCCTAATTGGTTCCAACGGTTCAAATTCTACTACAATTATCCCCTCCAATCTTTAGTCTCTTGTTTTTTTATCCCAGGTGAATGGTTCAGAAATGGTGTTCAATGAAACGTGTAAATAGCATTACCGTAGTTCTGTAAATATGATTCAGTTACTCATTTTTTTTCTTCTCTATTTGAACCAACATTTTATTTCTATAAAAAAATTATGTTGTTTTGGGTTTGATTTTTGAGGTTCCTCTGTAATACACATTCTGGGCCATCTATGAAGTATTCATGGGAAGTTTCCTTGGAGATCATAATAGGACCTAAGAAGTATTCATAGGAAGTAGGTAATAATAGACATGTCCAGATTTAATTTTATGTTTAGAACTGGACTTGTTTAAGTTAGAATTTTTCATAATGCGTCTGTTTTAGTATTTTTAGCTGTTCCCAGTTTTCATATTGCATTAGATATTGTTTAGTTAATCTTTACTAACATTTTGGTTACAACTTTTGAGAATTGCATTTTGATTTTTTTTCTTTTCTAGATGTTCTTTTTAACCCAACGATCAGTTTAGTGTTAGAGATAGGTAAATGTTTTCAATTTCAAATACGCCATGATAGGTTGCTCCTTGGATGCAAAGGATATTCTTTAGACCATCCGAAAAGTGTTTTGAACTTGAAATATTTTCCCCGTCACTATTTGCAATAAACTGTGGCAGAACCTATTTGTAGAATGAATGTATATATTTTTTCTGTTTTTCTCATAATCCTCAAAATTGTTTGTATTTTTTTCTCAAAATGCAATTTATTTGATTGATTATCTCCTAAATTAGTGTTTGGCAAAAGAATCAATTCCGCAAGTAAAAATCACACATTACCCTATAAAGTTAGCTGACAATCCCCCCAGATCCTAATTGGTTCCAACGGTTCAAATTCTACTACAATTATCCCCTCCAATCTTTAGTCTCTTGTTTTTTTATCCCAGGTTGAATCGTTCAGAAATGGTGTCCAATGAACGGTGTAAATAGCATTACCGTAGTTCTGTAAATATGATTCAGTTGCTCATTTTTCTTCTTCTCTATTTGAACCAACATTTTATTTCTATAAAAAAATTATGTTATTTTGGGTTTGATTTTTGAGGTTCCTCTGTAATTCACATTCTGGGCCATCTATGAAGTATTCATAGGAAGTTTCCTCTGGAGATCACAATCCCGAGGACCAAAGAAGTATTCATAGGAAGTAGGTAATAATAGACATGTCCAGATTTAAGTTTATGTTAAGAACTGGACTTGTTTAAGTTACAATTTTTCATAATGCGTCTGATTTAGTATTTTTAGCTGTTCCTCATTTTCATTATGCGTTAGATACTTTTTAGTTAATCTTTACTTACATTTTGGTTACAACTTTTGAGAAATGCGTTTTGATTTTTTTTCTTTTCTAGATATTCTTTTAAACCCAACGATCAGTTTAGTGTTAGAGATAGGTAAATGTTTTCAATTTCAAATACACCATAAAAGGTTGCTCCTCGGATGCAACGGATATTCTTCAGACCACTCGAAAATTGTTTTGAATTTGAAATATTTTTACACATCACTGTTTACAATAAACAGTGGCAGAACCTATTTGTAGAATGAATGTATATATTTTTTCTGTTTTTCTCATAATCCTCAAAATTGTTTGCATTTTTTTCTCAAAATGACCCCTTCAATTTATTTGATTGATTATCTCCTAAATTAGTGTTTGGCAAAAGAATCAATTCCGCAAGTGAAGATCACACATTACCCCATAAAGTCAGCTGACAATCCCCCCAGATCCTAATTGGTCCCAACGATTCAGGTTCTACTACAATTATCCCCTCCAATCTTTAGCTTCTTGTTTTTTTATCCCAGGTTGAATGGTTCAGAAATGGTGCCCAATGAAAGGTGTAAATAGCATTACCGTAGTTCTGTAAATATGATTCAGTTACTCATTTTTTTTTTCTCTATTTGAACCAACATTTTATTTCTGTAAAAAAATTACGTTGTTTTGGTTTTGATTTTTGAGGTTCCTCTGTAATTCACATTCTGGCCCATCTATGAAGTATTCATAGGAAGTTTCCTCTGGAGATCACAATAGCGCCTAAGAAGTATTCGTAAGAAGTAGGTAATAATAGACATGTCCAGATTTAATTTTATGTTTAGAACCGGACTTGTTTAAGTTAGAATTTTTTATAATGCGTCTGATTTAGTATTTTTAGCTGTTCCTAGTTTTCATTTTGCATTAGATACTGTTTAGTTAATCTTTACCAACATTTTGGTTACAACTTTTGAGAATTGCATTTTGATTTTTTTTCTTTTCTAGATGTTCTTTTTAACCCAATGATCAGTTTAGTGTTAGAGATAGGTAAATGTTTTCAATTTCAAATACACCATAATAGGTTGCTCCTCGGATGCAACGGATATTCTTCAGACCACTCGAAAAGTGTTTTGAACTTGAAATATTTTCCCCGTCACTATTTGCAATAAACTGTGGCAGAACCTATTTGTAGAATGAATGTATATATTTTTTCTGTTTTTCTCATAATCCTCAAAATTGTTTGCATTTTTTTCTCAAAATGACCCCTTCAATTTATTTGATTGATTATCTCCTAAATTAGCATTTGGCAAAAGGATCAATTCCGCAAGTGAAGATCACACATTACCCCATAAAGTCAGCTGACAATCCCCCCTTTATCCTAATTGGTTCCAAGAGTTCAAATTCTAGTACAATTACCCCCTCCCACTTTTAGTCTCTTGGTTTTTTATTCTAGGCTGAATGGTTCAGAAATGATGCCCAATGAAAGGTGTAAATAGCATTACCGTAGTTCTGTAAATATGATTCAGTTACTCGTTTTTTTTCTTCTCTATTTGAACCAACATTTTATTTCTATAAAAAAATTATGTTGTTTTGGGTTTGATTTTTAAGGATCCTCTGTAATTCACATTCTGGGCCATCTATGAAGTATTCATAGGAAGTTTCCTTTGGAGATCACAATCCCAAGGACCTAAGAAGTATTCATAGGAAGTAGGTAATAATAGACATGTCCAGATTTAATTTTATGTCAAGAACTGGACTTGTTTAAGTTAGAATTTTTAATAATGCGTCTGATTGAGTATTTTTAGCTGTTCCTAGTTTTCATTTTGCATTAGATACTGTTTAGTTAATCTTTACTAACATTTTGGTTACAACTTTTGAGGATTGCATTTTGATTTTTTTTCTTTTCTAGATGTTTTTTTAACCTAACGATCAGTTTAGTGTTAGAGATAGATAAATGTTTTCAATTTCAAATACGCCATAATGGGTTGCTCCTTGGATGCAAAGGATATTCTTTAGACCATCTGAAAAGTGTTTTGAACTTGAAATATTTTCCCCGTCACTATTTACAATAAACTGTGGCAGAACCTATTTGTAGAATGAATGTATATATTTTTTCTGTTTTTCTCATAATCCTCAAAATTGTTTGCATTTTTTTCTCAAAATGACCCCTTCAATTTATTTAATTGATTATCTCCTAAATTCGTGTTTGGCAAAAAATCAATTCCGCAAGTGAAGATCACACATTACCCCATAAAGTCAGCTGACAATCCCCCCAGATCCCATTTGGTTCCAACGGTTCAAATTCTACTACTATTATCCCCTCCAATTTTAGTCTCTTGTTTTTTTATCCCAGGTTGAATGGTTCAGAAATGGTGTCCAATGAAACGTGTAAATAGCATTACCGTAGTTCTGTAAATATGATTCAGTTACTCATTTTTTTTCTTTTCTATTTGAACCAACATTTTATTTCTATAAAAAAAATTTGTTTTGTTGGTTTTGATTTTTGAGGTTCCTCTGTAATTCACATTCTGGGCCATCTATGAAGTATTCATAGGAAGTTTCCTCTGGAGATCACAATCCCGAGGACCTAAGAAGTATTCATAGGAAGTAGGTAATAATAGACATGTCCAGATTTAATTTTATGTTAAGAACTGGACTTGTTTAAGTTAGAATTTTTCATAATGCATCTGTTTTAGTATTTTTAGCTGTTCCTAGTTTTCATATTGCATTAGATATTGTTTAGTTAATCTTTACTAACATTTTGATTACAACTTTTGAGAATTGCATTTTGATTTTTTTTCTTTTCTAGATGTTCTTTTTAACCCAATGATCAGTTTAGTGTTAGAGATAGGTAAATGTTTTCAATTTCAAATACACCATAATAGGTTGCTCCTCGGATACAACGGATATTCTTCAGACCACTCGAAAAGTGTTTTGAACTTGAAATATTTTCCCCGTCACTATTTGCAATAAACTGTGGCAGAACCTATTTGTAGAATGAATGTATATATTTTTTCTGTTTTTCTCATAATCCTCAAAATTGTTTGCATTTTTTTCTCAAAAGGACCCCTTCAATTTATTTAATTGATTATCTCCTAAATTCGTGTTTGGCAAAAAATCAATTCCGCAAATGAAGATCACACATTACCCCATAAAGTCAGCTGACAATCCCCCAGATCCCATTTGGTTCCAAAGGTTCAAATTCTACTACTATTATCCCCTCCAATTTTAGTCTCTTGTTTTTTTATCCCAGGTTGAATGGTTCAGAAATGGTGTCCAATGAAAGGTGTAAATAGCATTACCGTAGTTCTGTAAATATGATTCAGTTACTCATTTTTTTTCTTCTCTATTTGAACCAACATTTTATTTCTATAAAAAAAATTATGTTGTTTTGGGTTTGATTTTTGAGGTTCCTCTGTAATTCACATTCTGGGCCATCTATGAAGTATTCATAGGAAGTTTCCTCTGGAGATCACAATCCCGAGGACCTAAGAAGTATTCATAGGAAGTAGGTAATAATAGACATGTCCAGATTTAATTTTATGTTAAGAACTGGACTTGTTTAAGTTAGAATTTTTCATAATGCGTCTGATTGAGTATTTTTAGCTGTTCCTAGTTTTCATTTTGCATTAGATACTGTTTAGTTAATCTTTGCTAACATTTTGGTTACAACTTTAGAGAATTGCATTTTGTTTTTGATTTTTTTTCTTTTCTAGATATTTTTTTAAACCCAACGATCAGTTTAGTGTTAGAGATAGGTAAATGTTTTCAATTTCAAATACACCATAAAAGGTTGCTCCTTGGATGCAAAGGATATTCTTTAGACCATCCGAAAAGTGTTTTGAACTTGAAATATTTTCCCCTTCACTATTTACAATAAACTGTGGCAGAACCTATTTATAGAATGAATGTATATATTTTTCTGTTTTTCTCATAATCCTCAAAAATGTTTGCATTTTTTTCTCAAAATGACCCCTTCAATTTATTTGATTGATTATCTCCCAAGTTAGTGTTTGGCAAAAGAATCAATTCCGCAAGTGAAGATCACACATTACCCCATAAAGTCAGCTGACAATCCCCCCAGATCCTAATTGGTTCCAACGGTTCAAATTCTACTACAATTATCCCCTCCAATCTTTAGTCTCTTGTTTTTTTATCCCAGGTTGAATGGTTCAGAAATGGTGTCCAATGAAACGTGTAAATAGCATTACCGTAGTTCTGTAAATATGATTCAGTTACTCATTTTTTTTCTTCTCTATTTGAACCAACATTTTATTTCTATAAAAAAATTATGTTGTTTTGGGTTTGATTTTTGAGGTTCCTCTGTAATACACATTCTGGGCCATCTATGAAGTATTCATGGGAAGTTTCCTTGGAGATCATAATAGGACCTAAGAAGTATTCATAGGAAGTAGGTAATAATAGACATGTCCAGATTTAATTTTATGTTTAGAACTGGACTTGTTTAAGTTAGAATTTTTAATAATGCGTCTGATTGAGTATTTTTAGCTGTTCCTAGTTTTCATTTTGCATTAGATACTGTTTAGTTAATCTTTGCTAACATTTTGGTTACAACTTTTGAGAATTGCATTTTGATTTTTTTTCTTTTCTAGATGTTTTTTTAACCTAACGATCAGTTTAGTGTTAGAGATAGATAAATGTTTTTAATTTCAAATACGCCATAATGGGTTGCTCCTTGGATGCAAAGGATATTCTTTAGACCATCTGAAAAATGTTTTGAACTTGAAATATTTTCCCCGTCACTATTTACAGTAAACTGTGGCAGAACCTATTTGTAGAATGAATGTATATATTTTTTCTGTTTTTCTCATAATCCTCAAAATTGTTTGCATTTTTTTCTCAAAATGACCCCTTCAATTTATTTAATTGATTATCTCCTAAATTCGTGTTTGGCAAAAAATCAATTCCGCAAGTGAAGATCACACATTACCCCATAAAGTCAGCTGACAATCCCCCCAGATCCCATTTGGTTCCAAAGGTTCAAATTCTACTACTATTATCCCCTCCAATTTTAGTCTCTTGTTTTTTTATCCCAGGTTGAATGGTTCAGAAATGGTGTCCAATGAAACGTGTAAATAGCATTACCGTAGTTCTGTAAATATGATTCAGTTACTCATTTTTTTTCTTTTCTATTTGAACCAACATTTTATTTCTATAAAAAAAATTTGTTTTGTTGGTTTTGATTTTTGAGGTTCCTCTGTAATTCACATTCTGCACCATCTATGAAGTATTCATAGGAAGTTTCCTCTGGAGATCACAATCCCGAGGACCTAAGAAGTATTCATAGGAAGTAGGTAATAATAGACATGTCCAGATTTAATTTTATGTTAAGAACTGGACTTGTTTAAGTTAGAATTTTTCATAATGCGTCTGTTTTAGTATTTTTAGCTGTTCCCAGTTTTCATATTGCATTAGATATTGTTTAGTTAAGTTTCCTCTGGAGATTTTTCTGTTTTTCTCATAATCCTCAAAATTGTTTGCATTTTTTTCTCAAAATGACCCCTTCAATTTATTTAATTGATTATCTCCTAAATTCGTGTTTGGCAAAAAATCAATTCCGCAAGTGAAGATCACACATTACCCCATAAAGTCAGCTGACAATCCCCCCGATCCTAATTGGTTCCAAGAGTTCAAATTCTTGTACAATTACCCCCTCCCACTTTTAGTCTCTTGGTTTTTTATTCTAGGTTGAATGGTTCAGAAATGATGCCCAATGAAAGGTGTAAATAGCATTACCGTAGTTCTGTAAATATGATTCAGTTACTCGTTTTTTTTCTTCTCTATTTGAACCAACATTTTATGTCTATAAAAAAATTATGTTGTTTTGGGTTTGATTTTTGAGGTTCCTCTGTAATTCACATTCTGGGCCATCTATGAAGTATTCATAGGAAGTTTCCTCTGGAGATCACAATCCCGAGGACCTAAGAAGTATTCATAGGAAGTAGGTAATAATAGACATGTCCAGATTTAATTTTATGTTAAGAACTGGACTTGTTTAAGTTAGAATTTTTCATAATGCGTCTGTTTTAGTATTTTTAGCTGTTCCCAGTTTTCATATTGCATTAGATATTGTTTAGTTAATCTTTACTAACATTTTGGTTACAACTTTTGAGAATTGCATTTTGATTTTTTTTCTTTTCTAGATGTTCTTTTTAACCCAACGATCAGTTTAGTGTTAGAGATAGGTAAATGTTTTCAATTTCAAATACGCCATGATAGGTTGCTCCTTGGATGCAAAGGATATTCTTTAGACCATCCGAAAAGTGTTTTGAACTTGAAATATTTTCCCCGTCACTATTTGCAATAAACTGTGGCAGAACCTATTTGTAGAATGAATGTATATATTTGTTCTGTTTTTCTCATAATCCTCAAAATTGTTTGTATTTTTTTCTCAAAATGCAATTTATTTGATTGATTATCTCCTAAATTAGTGTTTGGCAAAAGAATCAATTCCGCAAGTAAAAATCACACATTACCCTATAAAGTTAGCTGACAATCCCCCCAGATCCTAATTGGTTCCAACGGTTCAAGTTCTACTACTATTATCCCCTCCAATCTTTAGTCTCTTGTTTTTTTATCCCAGGTTGAATCGTTCAGAAATGGTGTCCAATGAACGGTGTAAATAGCATTACCGTAGTTCTGTAAATATGATTCAGTTGCTCATTTTTTTTCTTCTCTATTTGAACCAACATTTTATTTCTATAAAAAAATTATGTTATCTTGGGTTTGATTTTTGAGGTTCCTCTGTAATTCACATTCTGGGCCATCTATGAAGTATTCATAGGAAGTTTCCTCTGGAGATCACAATCCCGAGGACCAAAGAAGTATTCATAGGAAGTAGGTAATAATAGACATGTCCAGATTTAAGTTTATGTTAAGAACTGGACTTGTTTAAGTTACAATTTTTCATAATGCGTCTGATTTAGTATTTTTAGCTGTTCCTCATTTTCATTATGCGTTAGATACTTTTTAGTTAATCTTTACTTACATTTTGGTTACAACTTTTGAGAAATGCGTTTTGATTTTTTTTCTTTTCTAGATATTCTTTTAAACCCAACGATCAGTTTAGTGTTAGAGATAGGTAAATGTTTTCAATTTCAAATACACCATAAAAGGTTGCTCCTCGGATGCAACGGATATTCTTCAGACCACTCGAAAATTGTTTTGAATTTGAAATATTTTTACACATCACTGTTTACAATAAACAGTGGCAGAACCTATTTGTAGAATGAATGTATATATTTTTTCTGTTTTTCTCATAATCCTCAAAATTGTTTGCATTTTTTTCTCAAAATGACCCCTTCAATTTATTTGATTGATTATCTCCTAAATTAGTGTTTGGCAAAAGAATCAATTCCGCAAGTGAAGATCACACATTACCCCATAAAGTCAGCTGACAATCCCCCCAGATCCTAATTGGTCCCAACGATTCAGGTTCTACTACAATTATCCCCTCCAATCTTTAGCTTCTTGTTTTTTTATCCCAGGTTGAATGGTTCAGAAATGGTGCCCAATGAAAGGTGTAAATAGCATTACCGTAGTTCTGTAAATATGATTCAGTTACTCATTTTTTTTTTCTCTATTTGAACCAACATTTTATTTCTGTAAAAAAATTACGTTGTTTTGGTTTTGATTTTTGAGGTTCCTCTGTAATTCACATTCTGGCCCATCTATGAAGTATTCATAGGAAGTTTCCTCTGGAGATCACAATAGCGCCTAAGAAGTATTCGTAAGAAGTAGGTAATAATAGACATGTCCAGATTTAATTTTATGTTTAGAACCGGACTTGTTTAAGTTAGAATTTTTTATAATGCGTCTGATTTAGTATTTTTAGCTGTTCCTAGTTTTCATTTTGCATTAGATACTGTTTAGTTAATCTTTACCAACATTTTGGTTACAACTTTTGAGAATTGCATTTTGATTTTTTTTCTTTTCTAGATGTTCTTTTTAACCCAATGATCAGTTTAGTGTTAGAGATAGGTAAATGTTTTCAATTTCAAATACACCATAATAGGTTGCTCCTCGGATGCAACGGATATTCTTCAGACCACTCGAAAAGTGTTTTGAACTTGAAATATTTTCCCCGTCACTATTTGCAATAAACTGTGGCAGAACCTATTTGTAGAATGAATGTATATATTTTTTCTGTTTTTCTCATAATCCTCAAAATTGTTTGCATTTTTTTCTCAAAATGACCCCTTCAATTTATTTGATTGATTATCTCCTAAATTAGCATTTGGCAAAAGGATCAATTCCGCAAGTGAAGATCACACATTACCCCATAAAGTCAGCTGACAATCCCCCCTTTATCCTAATTGGTTCCAAGAGTTCAAATTCTAGTACAATTACCCCCTCCCACTTTTAGTCTCTTGGTTTTTTATTCTAGGCTGAATGGTTCAGAAATGATGCCCAATGAAAGGTGTAAATAGCATTACCGTAGTTCTGTAAATATGATTCAGTTACTCGTTTTTTTTCTTCTCTATTTGAACCAACATTTTATTTCTATAAAAAAATTATGTTGTTTTGGGTTTGATTTTTAAGGATCCTCTGTAATTCACATTCTGGGCCATCTATGAAGTATTCATAGGAAGTTTCCTTTGGAGATCACAATCCCAAGGACCTAAGAAGTATTCATAGGAAGTAGGTAATAATAGACATGTCCAGATTTAATTTTATGTCAAGAACTGGACTTGTTTAAGTTAGAATTTTTAATAATGCGTCTGATTGAGTATTTTTAGCTGTTCCTAGTTTTCATTTTGCATTAGATACTGTTTAGTTAATCTTTACTAACATTTTGGTTACAACTTTTGAGGATTGCATTTTGATTTTTTTTCTTTTCTAGATGTTTTTTTAACCTAACGATCAGTTTAGTGTTAGAGATAGATAAATGTTTTCAATTTCAAATACGCCATAATGGGTTGCTCCTTGGATGCAAAGGATATTCTTTAGACCATCTGAAAAGTGTTTTGAACTTGAAATATTTTCCCCGTCACTATTTACAATAAACTGTGGCAGAACCTATTTGTAGAATGAATGTATATATTTTTTCTGTTTTTCTCATAATCCTCAAAATTGTTTGCATTTTTTTCTCAAAATGACCCCTTCAATTTATTTAATTGATTATCTCCTAAATTCGTGTTTGGCAAAAAATCAATTCCGCAAGTGAAGATCACACATTACCCCATAAAGTCAGCTGACAATCCCCCCAGATCCCATTTGGTTCCAACGGTTCAAATTCTACTACTATTATCCCCTCCAATTTTAGTCTCTTGTTTTTTTATCCCAGGTTGAATGGTTCAGAAATGGTGTCCAATGAAACGTGTAAATAGCATTACCGTAGTTCTGTAAATATGATTCAGTTACTCATTTTTTTTCTTTTCTATTTGAACCAACATTTTATTTCTATAAAAAAAATTTGTTTTGTTGGTTTTGATTTTTGAGGTTCCTCTGTAATTCACATTCTGGGCCATCTATGAAGTATTCATAGGAAGTTTCCTCTGGAGATCACAATCCCGAGGACCTAAGAAGTATTCATAGGAAGTAGGTAATAATAGACATGTCCAGATTTAATTTTATGTTAAGAACTGGACTTGTTTAAGTTAGAATTTTTCATAATGCATCTGTTTTAGTATTTTTAGCTGTTCCTAGTTTTCATATTGCATTAGATATTGTTTAGTTAATCTTTACTAACATTTTGATTACAACTTTTGAGAATTGCATTTTGATTTTTTTTCTTTTCTAGATGTTCTTTTTAACCCAATGATCAGTTTAGTGTTAGAGATAGGTAAATGTTTTCAATTTCAAATACACCATAATAGGTTGCTCCTCGGATACAACGGATATTCTTCAGACCACTCGAAAAGTGTTTTGAACTTGAAATATTTTCCCCGTCACTATTTGCAATAAACTGTGGCAGAACCTATTTGTAGAATGAATGTATATATTTTTTCTGTTTTTCTCATAATCCTCAAAATTGTTTGCATTTTTTTCTCAAAAGGACCCCTTCAATTTATTTAATTGATTATCTCCTAAATTCGTGTTTGGCAAAAAATCAATTCCGCAAATGAAGATCACACATTACCCCATAAAGTCAGCTGACAATCCCCCAGATCCCATTTGGTTCCAAAGGTTCAAATTCTACTACTATTATCCCCTCCAATTTTAGTCTCTTGTTTTTTTATCCCAGGTTGAATGGTTCAGAAATGGTGTCCAATGAAAGGTGTAAATAGCATTACCGTAGTTCTGTAAATATGATTCAGTTACTCATTTTTTTTCTTCTCTATTTGAACCAACATTTTATTTCTATAAAAAAAATTATGTTGTTTTGGGTTTGATTTTTGAGGTTCCTCTGTAATTCACATTCTGGGCCATCTATGAAGTATTCATAGGAAGTTTCCTCTGGAGATCACAATCCCGAGGACCTAAGAAGTATTCATAGGAAGTAGGTAATAATAGACATGTCCAGATTTAATTTTATGTTAAGAACTGGACTTGTTTAAGTTAGAATTTTTCATAATGCGTCTGATTGAGTATTTTTAGCTGTTCCTAGTTTTCATTTTGCATTAGATACTGTTTAGTTAATCTTTGCTAACATTTTGGTTACAACTTTAGAGAATTGCATTTTGTTTTTGATTTTTTTTCTTTTCTAGATATTTTTTTAAACCCAACGATCAGTTTAGTGTTAGAGATAGGTAAATGTTTTCAATTTCAAATACACCATAAAAGGTTGCTCCTTGGATGCAAAGGATATTCTTTAGACCATCCGAAAAGTGTTTTGAACTTGAAATATTTTCCCCTTCACTATTTACAATAAACTGTGGCAGAACCTATTTATAGAATGAATGTATATATTTTTCTGTTTTTCTCATAATCCTCAAAAATGTTTGCATTTTTTTCTCAAAATGACCCCTTCAATTTATTTGATTGATTATCTCCCAAGTTAGTGTTTGGCAAAAGAATCAATTCCGCAAGTGAAGATCACACATTACCCCATAAAGTCAGCTGACAATCCCCCCAGATCCTAATTGGTTCCAACGGTTCAAATTCTACTACAATTATCCCCTCCAATCTTTAGTCTCTTGTTTTTTTATCCCAGGTTGAATGGTTCAGAAATGGTGTCCAATGAAACGTGTAAATAGCATTACCGTAGTTCTGTAAATATGATTCAGTTACTCATTTTTTTTCTTCTCTATTTGAACCAACATTTTATTTCTATAAAAAAATTATGTTGTTTTGGGTTTGATTTTTGAGGTTCCTCTGTAATACACATTCTGGGCCATCTATGAAGTATTCATGGGAAGTTTCCTTGGAGATCATAATAGGACCTAAGAAGTATTCATAGGAAGTAGGTAATAATAGACATGTCCAGATTTAATTTTATGTTTAGAACTGGACTTGTTTAAGTTAGAATTTTTAATAATGCGTCTGATTGAGTATTTTTAGCTGTTCCTAGTTTTCATTTTGCATTAGATACTGTTTAGTTAATCTTTGCTAACATTTTGGTTACAACTTTTGAGAATTGCATTTTGATTTTTTTTCTTTTCTAGATGTTTTTTTAACCTAACGATCAGTTTAGTGTTAGAGATAGATAAATGTTTTTAATTTCAAATACGCCATAATGGGTTGCTCCTTGGATGCAAAGGATATTCTTTAGACCATCTGAAAAATGTTTTGAACTTGAAATATTTTCCCCGTCACTATTTACAGTAAACTGTGGCAGAACCTATTTGTAGAATGAATGTATATATTTTTTCTGTTTTTCTCATAATCCTCAAAATTGTTTGCATTTTTTTCTCAAAATGACCCCTTCAATTTATTTAATTGATTATCTCCTAAATTCGTGTTTGGCAAAAAATCAATTCCGCAAGTGAAGATCACACATTACCCCATAAAGTCAGCTGACAATCCCCCCAGATCCCATTTGGTTCCAAAGGTTCAAATTCTACTACTATTATCCCCTCCAATTTTAGTCTCTTGTTTTTTTATCCCAGGTTGAATGGTTCAGAAATGGTGTCCAATGAAACGTGTAAATAGCATTACCGTAGTTCTGTAAATATGATTCAGTTACTCATTTTTTTTCTTTTCTATTTGAACCAACATTTTATTTCTATAAAAAAAATTTGTTTTGTTGGTTTTGATTTTTGAGGTTCCTCTGTAATTCACATTCTGCACCATCTATGAAGTATTCATAGGAAGTTTCCTCTGGAGATCACAATCCCGAGGACCTAAGAAGTATTCATAGGAAGTAGGTAATAATAGACATGTCCAGATTTAATTTTATGTTAAGAACTGGACTTGTTTAAGTTAGAATTTTTCATAATGCGTCTGTTTTAGTATTTTTAGCTGTTCCCAGTTTTCATATTGCATTAGATATTGTTTAGTTAAGTTTCCTCTGGAGATTTTTCTGTTTTTCTCATAATCCTCAAAATTGTTTGCATTTTTTTCTCAAAATGACCCCTTCAATTTATTTAATTGATTATCTCCTAAATTCGTGTTTGGCAAAAAATCAATTCCGCAAGTGAAGATCACACATTACCCCATAAAGTCAGCTGACAATCCCCCCGATCCTAATTGGTTCCAAGAGTTCAAATTCTTGTACAATTACCCCCTCCCACTTTTAGTCTCTTGGTTTTTTATTCTAGGTTGAATGGTTCAGAAATGATGCCCAATGAAAGGTGTAAATAGCATTACCGTAGTTCTGTAAATATGATTCAGTTACTCGTTTTTTTTCTTCTCTATTTGAACCAACATTTTATGTCTATAAAAAAATTATGTTGTTTTGGGTTTGATTTTTGAGGTTCCTCTGTAATTCACATTCTGGGCCATCTATGAAGTATTCATAGGAAGTTTCCTCTGGAGATCACAATCCCGAGGACCTAAGAAGTATTCATAGGAAGTAGGTAATAATAGACATGTCCAGATTTAATTTTATGTTAAGAACTGGACTTGTTTAAGTTAGAATTTTTCATAATGCGTCTGTTTTAGTATTTTTAGCTGTTCCCAGTTTTCATATTGCATTAGATATTGTTTAGTTAATCTTTACTAACATTTTGGTTACAACTTTTGAGAATTGCATTTTGATTTTTTTTCTTTTCTAGATGTTCTTTTTAACCCAACGATCAGTTTAGTGTTAGAGATAGGTAAATGTTTTCAATTTCAAATACGCCATGATAGGTTGCTCCTTGGATGCAAAGGATATTCTTTAGACCATCCGAAAAGTGTTTTGAACTTGAAATATTTTCCCCGTCACTATTTGCAATAAACTGTGGCAGAACCTATTTGTAGAATGAATGTATATATTTGTTCTGTTTTTCTCATAATCCTCAAAATTGTTTGTATTTTTTTCTCAAAATGCAATTTATTTGATTGATTATCTCCTAAATTAGTGTTTGGCAAAAGAATCAATTCCGCAAGTAAAAATCACACATTACCCTATAAAGTTAGCTGACAATCCCCCCAGATCCTAATTGGTTCCAACGGTTCAAGTTCTACTACTATTATCCCCTCCAATCTTTAGTCTCTTGTTTTTTTATCCCAGGTTGAATCGTTCAGAAATGGTGTCCAATGAACGGTGTAAATAGCATTACCGTAGTTCTGTAAATATGATTCAGTTGCTCATTTTTTTTCTTCTCTATTTGAACCAACATTTTATTTCTATAAAAAAATTATGTTATCTTGGGTTTGATTTTTGAGGTTCCTCTGTAATTCACATTCTGGGCCATCTATGAAGTATTCATAGGAAGTTTCCTCTGGAGATCACAATCCCGAGGACCAAAGAAGTATTCATAGGAAGTAGGTAATAATAGACATGTCCAGATTTAAGTTTATGTTAAGAACTGGACTTGTTTAAGTTACAATTTTTCATAATGCGTCTGATTTAGTATTTTTAGCTGTTCCTCATTTTCATTATGCGTTAGATACTTTTTAGTTAATCTTTACTTACATTTTGGTTACAACTTTTGAGAAATGCGTTTTGATTTTTTTTCTTTTCTAGATATTCTTTTAAACCCAACGATCAGTTTAGTGTTAGAGATAGGTAAATGTTTTCAATTTCAAATACACCATAAAAGGTTGCTCCTCGGATGCAACGGATATTCTTCAGACCACTCGAAAATTGTTTTGAATTTGAAATATTTTTACACATCACTGTTTACAATAAACAGTGGCAGAACCTATTTGTAGAATGAATGTATATATTTTTTCTGTTTTTCTCATAATCCTCAAAATTGTTTGCATTTTTTTCTCAAAATGACCCCTTCAATTTATTTGATTGATTATCTCCTAAATTAGTGTTTGGCAAAAGAATCAATTCCGCAAGTGAAGATCACACATTACCCCATAAAGTCAGCTGACAATCCCCCCAGATCCTAATTGGTCCCAACGATTCAAGTTCTACTACAATTATCCCCTCCAATCTTTAGCTTCTTGTTTTTTTATCCCAGGTTGAATGGTTCAGAAATGGTGCCCAATGAAAGGTGTAAATAGCATTACCGTAGTTCTGTAAATATGATTCAGTTACTCATTTTTTTTTTCTCTATTTGAACCAACATTTTATTTCTGTAAAAAAATTACGTTGTTTTGGTTTTGATTTTTGAGGTTCCTCTGTAATTCACATTCTGGCCCATCTATGAAGTATTCATAGGAAGTTTCCTCTGGAGATCACAATAGCGCCTAAGAAGTATTCGTAAGAAGTAGGTAATAATAGACATGTCCAGATTTAATTTTATGTTTAGAACCGGACTTGTTTAAGTTAGAATTTTTTATAATGCGTCTGATTTAGTATTTTTAGCTGTTCCTAGTTTTCATTTTGCATTAGATACTGTTTAGTTAATCTTTACCAACATTTTGGTTACAACTTTTGAGAATTGCATTTTGATTTTTTTTCTTTTCTAGATGTTCTTTTTAACCCAATGATCAGTTTAGTGTTAGAGATAGGTAAATGTTTTCAATTTCAAATACACCATAATAGGTTGCTCCTCGGATGCAACGGATATTCTTCAGACCACTCGAAAAGTGTTTTGAACTTGAAATATTTTCCCCGTCACTATTTGCAATAAACTGTGGCAGAACCTATTTGTAGAATGAATGTATATATTTTTTCTGTTTTTCTCATAATCCTCAAAATTGTTTGCATTTTTTTCTCAAAATGACCCCTTCAATTTATTTGATTGATTATCTCCTAAATTAGCATTTGGCAAAAGGATCAATTCCGCAAGTGAAGATCACACATTACCCCATAAAGTCAGCTGACAATCCCCCCTTTATCCTAATTGGTTCCAAGAGTTCAAATTCTAGTACAATTACCCCCTCCCACTTTTAGTCTCTTGGTTTTTTATTCTAGGCTGAATGGTTCAGAAATGATGCCCAATGAAAGGTGTAAATAGCATTACCGTAGTTCTGTAAATATGATTCAGTTACTCGTTTTTTTTCTTCTCTATTTGAACCAACATTTTATTTCTATAAAAAAATTATGTTGTTTTGGGTTTGATTTTTAAGGATCCTCTGTAATTCACATTCTGGGCCATCTATGAAGTATTCATAGGAAGTTTCCTTTGGAGATCACAATCCCAAGGACCTAAGAAGTATTCATAGGAAGTAGGTAATAATAGACATGTCCAGATTTAATTTTATGTCAAGAACTGGACTTGTTTAAGTTAGAATTTTTAATAATGCGTCTGATTGAGTATTTTTAGCTGTTTCTAGTTTTCATTTTGCATTAGATACTGTTTAGTTAATCTTTACTAACATTTTGGTTACAACTTTTGAGGATTGCATTTTGATTTTTTTTCTTTTCTAGATGTTTTTTTAACCTAACGATCAGTTTAGTGTTAGAGATAGATAAATGTTTTCAATTTCAAATACGCCATAATGGGTTGCTCCTTGGATGCAAAGGATATTCTTTAGACCATCTGAAAAGTGTTTTGAACTTGAAATATTTTCCCCGTCACTATTTACAATAAACTGTGGCAGAACCTATTTGTAGAATGAATGTATATATTTTTTCTGTTTTTCTCATAATCCTCAAAATTGTTTGCATTTTTTTCTCAAAATGACCCCTTCAATTTATTTAATTGATTATCTCCTAAATTCGTGTTTGGCAAAAAATCAATTCCGCAAGTGAAGATCACACATTACCCCATAAAGTCAGCTGACAATCCCCCCGATCCTAATTGGTTCCAAGAGTTCAAATTCTTGTACAATTACCCCCTCCCACTTTTAGTCTCTTGGTTTTTTATTCTAGGTTGAATGGTTCAGAAATGATGCCCAATGAAAGGTGTAAATAGCATTACCGTAGTTCTGTAAATATGATTCAGTTACTCGTTTTTTTTCTTCTCTATTTGAACCAACATTTTATGTCTATAAAAAAATTATGTTGTTTTGGGTTTGATTTTTGAGGTTCCTCTGTAATTCACATTCTGGGCCATCTATGAAGTATTCATAGGAAGTTTCCTCTGGAGATCACAATCCCGAGGACCTAAGAAGTATTCATAGGAAGTAGGTAATAATAGACATGTCCAGATTTAATTTTATGTTAAGAACTGGACTTGTTTAAGTTAGAATTTTTCATAATGCGTCTGTTTTAGTATTTTTAGCTGTTCCCAGTTTTCATATTGCATTAGATATTGTTTAGTTAATCTTTACTAACATTTTGGTTACAACTTTTGAGAATTGCATTTTGATTTTTTTTCTTTTCTAGATGTTCTTTTTAACCCAACGATCAGTTTAGTGTTAGAGATAGGTAAATGTTTTCAATTTCAAATACGCCATGATAGGTTGCTCCTTGGATGCAAAGGATATTCTTTAGACCATCCGAAAAGTGTTTTGAACTTGAAATATTTTCCCCGTCACTATTTGCAATAAACTGTGGCAGAACCTATTTGTAGAATGAATGTATATATTTTTTCTGTTTTTCTCATAATCCTCAAAATTGTTTGTATTTTTTTCTCAAAATGCAATTTATTTGATTGATTATCTCCTAAATTAGTGTTTGGCAAAAGAATCAATTCCGCAAGTAAAAATCACACATTACCCTATAAAGTTAGCTGACAATCCCCCCAGATCCTAATTGGTTCCAACGGTTCAAGTTCTACTACTATTATCCCCTCCAATCTTTAGTCTCTTGTTTTTTTATCCCAGGTTGAATCGTTCAGAAATGGTGTCCAATGAACGGTGTAAATAGCATTACCGTAGTTCTGTAAATATGATTCAGTTGCTCATTTTTTTTCTTCTCTATTTGAACCAACATTTTATTTCTATAAAAAAATTATGTTATCTTGGGTTTGATTTTTGAGGTTCCTCTGTAATTCACATTCTGGGCCATCTATGAAGTATTCATAGGAAGTTTCCTCTGGAGATCACAATCCCGAGGACCAAAGAAGTATTCATAGGAAGTAGGTAATAATAGACATGTCCAGATTTAAGTTTATGTTAAGAACTGGACTTGTTTAAGTTACAATTTTTCATAATGCGTCTGATTTAGTATTTTTAGCTGTTCCTCATTTTCATTATGCGTTAGATACTTTTTAGTTAATCTTTACTTACATTTTGGTTACAACTTTTGAGAAATGCGTTTTGATTTTTTTTCTTTTCTAGATATTCTTTTAAACCCAACGATCAGTTTAGTGTTAGAGATAGGTAAATGTTTTCAATTTCAAATACACCATAAAAGGTTGCTCCTCGGATGCAACGGATATTCTTCAGACCACTCGAAAATTGTTTTGAATTTGAAATATTTTTACACATCACTGTTTACAATAAACAGTGGCAGAACCTATTTGTAGAATGAATGTATATATTTTTTCTGTTTTTCTCATAATCCTCAAAATTGTTTGCATTTTTTTCTCAAAATGACCCCTTCAATTTATTTGATTGATTATCTCCTAAATTAGTGTTTGGCAAAAGAATCAATTCCGCAAGTGAAGATCACACATTACCCCATAAAGTCAGCTGACAATCCCCCCAGATCCTAATTGGTCCCAACGATTCAAGTTCTACTACAATTATCCCCTCCAATCTTTAGCTTCTTGTTTTTTTATCCCAGGTTGAATGGTTCAGAAATGGTGCCCAATGAAAGGTGTAAATAGCATTACCGTAGTTCTGTAAATATGATTCAGTTACTCATTTTTTTTTTCTCTATTTGAACCAACATTTTATTTCTGTAAAAAAATTACGTTGTTTTGGTTTTGATTTTTGAGGTTCCTCTGTAATTCACATTCTGGCCCATCTATGAAGTATTCATAGGAAGTTTCCTCTGGAGATCACAATAGCGCCTAAGAAGTATTCGTAAGAAGTAGGTAATAATAGACATGTCCAGATTTAATTTTATGTTTAGAACCGGACTTGTTTAAGTTAGAATTTTTTATAATGCGTCTGATTTAGTATTTTTAGCTGTTCCTAGTTTTCATTTTGCATTAGATACTGTTTAGTTAATCTTTACCAACATTTTGGTTACAACTTTTGAGAATTGCATTTTGATTTTTTTTCTTTTCTAGATGTTCTTTTTAACCCAATGATCAGTTTAGTGTTAGAGATAGGTAAATGTTTTCAATTTCAAATACACCATAATAGGTTGCTCCTCGGATGCAACGGATATTCTTCAGACCACTCGAAAAGTGTTTTGAACTTGAAATATTTTCCCCGTCACTATTTGCAATAAACTGTGGCAGAACCTATTTGTAGAATGAATGTATATATTTTTTCTGTTTTTCTCATAATCCTCAAAATTGTTTGCATTTTTTTCTCAAAATGACCCCTTCAATTTATTTGATTGATTATCTCCTAAATTAGCATTTGGCAAAAGGATCAATTCCGCAAGTGAAGATCACACATTACCCCATAAAGTCAGCTGACAATCCCCCCTTTATCCTAATTGGTTCCAAGAGTTCAAATTCTAGTACAATTACCCCCTCCCACTTTTAGTCTCTTGGTTTTTTATTCTAGGCTGAATGGTTCAGAAATGATGCCCAATGAAAGGTGTAAATAGCATTACCGTAGTTCTGTAAATATGATTCAGTTACTCGTTTTTTTTCTTCTCTATTTGAACCAACATTTTATTTCTATAAAAAAATTATGTTGTTTTGGGTTTGATTTTTAAGGATCCTCTGTAATTCACATTCTGGGCCATCTATGAAGTATTCATAGGAAGTTTCCTTTGGAGATCACAATCCCAAGGACCTAAGAAGTATTCATAGGAAGTAGGTAATAATAGACATGTCCAGATTTAATTTTATGTCAAGAACTGGACTTGTTTAAGTTAGAATTTTTAATAATGCGTCTGATTGAGTATTTTTAGCTGTTTCTAGTTTTCATTTTGCATTAGATACTGTTTAGTTAATCTTTACTAACATTTTGGTTACAACTTTTGAGAATTGCATTTTGATTTTTTTTCTTTTCTAGATGTTCTTTTTAACCCAACGATCAGTTTAGTGTTAGAGATAGGTAAATGTTTTCAATTTCAAATACGCCATGATAGGTTGCTCCTTGGATGCAAAGGATATTCTTTAGACCATCCGAAAAGTGTTTTGAACTTGAAATATTTTCCCCGTCACTATTTGCAATAAACTGTGGCAGAACCTATTTGTAGAATGAATGTATATATTTTTTCTGTTTTTCTCATAATCCTCAAAATTGTTTGTATTTTTTTCTCAAAATGCAATTTATTTGATTGATTATCTCCTAAATTAGTGTTTGGCAAAAGAATCAATTCCGCAAGTGAAAATCACACATTACCCCATAAAGTTAGGTGACAATCCCCCCAGATCCTAATTGGTTCCAACGGTTCAAATTCTACTACAATTATCCCCTCCAATCTTTAGTCTCTTGTTTTTTTATCCCAGGTTGAATCGTTCAGAAATGGTGTCCAATGAACGGTGTAAATAGCATTACCGTAGTTCTGTAAATATGATTCAGTTGCTCATTTTTTTTCTTCTCTATTTGAACCAACATTTTATTTCTATAAAAAAATTATGTTATTTTGGGTTTGATTTTTGAGGTTCCTCTGTAATTCACATTCTGGGCCATCTATGAAGTATTCATAGGAAGTTTCCTCTGGAGATCACAATCCCGAGGACCAAAGAAGTATTCATAGGAAGTAGGTAATAATAGACATGTCCAGATTTAAGTTTATGTTAAGAACTGGACTTGTTTAAGTTACAATTTTTCATAATGCGTCTGATTTAGTATTTTTAGCTGTTCCTCATTTTCATTATGCGTTAGATACTTTTTAGTTAATCTTTACTTACATTTTGGTTACAACTTTTGAGAAATGCGTTTTGATTTTTTTTCTTTTCTAGATATTCTTTTAAACCCAACGATCAGTTTAGTGTTAGAGATAGGTAAATGTTTTCAATTTCAAATACACCATAAAAGGTTGTTCCTCGGATGCAACGGATATTCTTCAGACCACTCGAAAATTGTTTTGAATTTGAAATATTTTTACACATCACTGTTTACAATAAACAGTGGCAGAACCTATTTGTAGAATGAATGTATATATTTTTTCTGTTTTTCTCAAAATCCTCAAAATTGTTTGCATTTTTTTCTCAAAATGACCCCTTCAATTTATTTGATTGATTATCTCCTAAATTAGTGTTTGGCAAAAGAATCAATTCCGCAAGTGAAGATCACACATTACCCCATAAAGTCAGCTGACAATCCCCCCAGATCCTAATTGGTTCCAACGATTCAAGTTCTACTACAATTATCCCCTCCAATCTTTAGTTTCTTGTTTTTTTATCCCAGGTTGAATGGTTCAGAAATGGTGCCCAATGAAAGGTGTAAATAGCATTACCGTAGTCCTGTAAATATGATTCAGTTACTCATTTTTTTTTTCTCTATTTGAACCAACATTTTATTTCTGTAAAAAAATTATGTTGTTTTGGTTTTGATTTTTGAGGTTCCTCTGTAATTCACATTCTGGCCCATCTATGAAGTATTCATAGGAAGTTTCCTCTGGAGATCACAATAGCGCCTAAGAAGTATTCGTAAGAAGTAGGTAATAATAGACATGTCCAGATTTAATTTTATGTTTAGAACCGGACTTGTTTAAGTTAGAATTTTTCATAATGCGTCTGTTTTAGTATTTTTAGCTGTTCCCAGTTTTCATATTGCATTAGATATTGTTTAGTTAATCTTTACTAACATTTTGGTTACAACTTTTGAGAATTGCATTTTGATTTTTTTTCTTTTCTAGATGTTCTTTTTAACCCAACGATCAGTTTAGTGTTAGAGATAGGTAAATGTTTTCAATTTCAAATACGCCATGATAGGTTGCTCCTTGGATGCAAAGGATATTCTTTAGACCATCCGAAAAGTGTTTTGAACTTGAAATATTTTCCCCTTCACTATTTACAATAAACTGTGGCAGAACCTATTTATAGAATGAATGTATATATTTTTTCTGTTTTTCTCATAATCCTCAAAAACGTTTGCATTTTTTTCTCAAAATGACCCCTTCAATTTATTTGATTGATTATCTCCCAAGTTAGTGTTTGGCAAAAGAATCAATTCCGCAAGTGAAGATCACACATTACCCCATAAAGTTAGCTGACAATCCCCCCAGATCCTAATTGGTTCCAAAGGTTCAAATTCTATTACTATTATCCCCTCCAATCTTTAGTCTCTTGTTTTTTTATCCAAGGTTGAATGGTTCAGAAATGGTGTCCAATGAAAGGTGTAAATAACATTACCGTAGTTCTGTAAATATGATTCAGTTACTTGTTTTTTTTCTTCTCTATTTGAACCAACATTTTATTTCTATAAAAAAATTATGTTGTTTTGGTTTTGATTTTTGAGGTTCCTCTGTAATTCACATTCTGGGCCATCTATGAAGTATTCATAGGTAGTTTCCTCTGAAGATGATAATCCCGAAGACTTAAGAAGTATTCATAGAAAGTAGGTAATAATAGACATGCCCAGATTTAATTTTATGTTAAGAACTGGACTTGTTTAAGTTAGAATTTTTCTTAATGCGTCTGATTAGGTATTTTTAGCTGTTCCTAGTTTTCATTTTGCGTTAGATACTGTTTAGTTTATCTTTACTAACATTTTTGTTATAACCTTTGGGAATTGCATTTTGATTTTTTTTCTTTTCTAGATGTTCTTTTCAACCCAACGATCAGTTTAGTCTTAGAGATAGGTAAATGTTTTCAATTTCAAATAGACCATAATAGGTTGCTCCTTGTATGCAAAGGATATTCTTTAGACCATCCGAAAAGTGTTTTGACCTTGAAATATTTTTCCCGTCACTATTTACAATAAACTGTGGCAGAACCTATTTGTAGAATGAATGTATATATTTTTTCTGTTTTTCTCATAATCCTCAAAATTGTTTGCATTTTTTTCTCAAAAGGACCCCTTCAATTTATTTAATTGATTATCTCCTAAATTCGTGTTTGGCAAAAAATCAATTCCAAAAATGAAGATCACACATTACCCCATAAAGTCAGCTGACAATCCCCCAGATCCCATTTGGTTCCAAAGGTTCAAGTTCTACTACTATTATCCCCTCCAATTTTAGTCTCTTGTTTTTTTATCCCAGGTTGAATGGTTCAGAAATGGTGTCCAATGAAGGGTGTAAATAGTATTACCGTAGTTCTGTAAATATGATTCAGTTACTCATTTTTTTTCTTCTCTATTTGAACCAACATTTTATTTCTATAAAAAAATATTATGTTGTTTTGGTTTTGATTTTTGAGCTTCCTCTGTAATTCACATTCTGGGCCATCTATGAAGTATTCATAGGTAGTTTCCTCTGAAGATGATAATCCCGAAGACTTAAGAAGTATTCATAGAAAGTAGGTAATAATAGACATGCCCAGATTTAATTTTATGTTAAGAACTGGACTTGTTTAAGTTAGAATTTTTCTTAATGCGTCTGATTAGGTATTTTTAGCTGTTCCTAGTTTTCATTTTGCGTTAGATACTGTTTAGTTTATCTTTACTAACATTTTTGTTATAACCTTTGGGAATTGCATTTTGATTTTTTTTCTTTTCTAGATGTTCTTTTCAACCCAACGATCAGTTTAGTCTTAGAGATAGATAAATGTTTTCAATTTCAAATACGCCATAATGGGTTGCTCCTTGTATGCAAAGGATATTCTTTAGACCATCCGAAAAGTGTTTTGAACTTGAAATATTTTCCCCTTCACTATTTACAATAAACTGTGGCAGAACCTATTTATAGAATGAATGTATATATTTTTCTGTTTTTCTCATAATCCTCAAAAATGTTTGCATTTTTTTCTCAAAATGACCCCTTCAATTTATTTGATTGATTATCTCCCAAGTTAGTGTTTGGCAAAAGAATCAATTCCGCAAGTGAAGATCACACATTACCCCATAAAGTCAGCTGACAATCCCCCCAGATCCTAATTGGTTCCAACGGTTCAAATTCTACTAGAATTATCCCCTCCAATCTTTAGTCTCTTGTTTTTTTATCCCAGGTTGAATGGTTCAGAAATGGTGTCCAATGAAACGTGTAAATAGCATTACCGTAGTTCTGTAAATATGATTCAGTTACTCATTTTTTTTCTTCTCTATTTGAACCAACATTTTATTTCTATAAAAAAATTATGTTGTTTTGGGTTTGATTTTTGAGGTTCCTCTGTAATACACATTCTGGGCCATCTATGAAGTATTCATGGGAAGTTTCCTTGGAGATCATAATAGGACCTAAGAAGTATTCATAGGAAGTAGGTAATAATAGACATGTCCAGATTTAATTTTATGTTTAGAACTGGACTTGTTTAAGTTAGAATTTTTCGTAATGCGTCTGATTGAGTATTTTTAGCTGTTCCTAGTTTTCATTTTGCATTAGATACTGTTTAGTTAATCTTTGCTAACATTTTGGTTACAACTTTTGAGAATTGCATTTTGATTTTTTTTCTTTTCTAGATGTTTTTTTAACCTAACGATCAGTTTAGCGTTAGAGATAGATAAATGTTTTTAATTTCAAATACGCCATAATGGGTTGCTCCTTGGATGCAAAGGATATTCTTTAGACCATCTGAAAAATGTTTTGAACTTGAAATATTTTCCCCGTCACTATTTACAGTAAACTGTGGCAGAACCTATTTGTAGAATGAATGTATATATTTTTTCTGTTTTTCTCATAATCCTCAAAATTGTTTGCATTTTTTTCTCAAAATGACCCCTTCAATTTATTTAATTGATTATCTCCTAAATTCGTGTTTGGCAAAAAATCAATTCCGCAAGTGAAGATCACACATTACCTCATAAAGTCAGCTGACAATCCCCCCAGATCCCATTTGGTTCCAAAGGTTCAAATTCTACTACTATTATCCCCTCCAATTTTAGTCTCTTGTTTTTTTATCCCAGGTGGAATGGTTCAGAAATGGTGTCCAATGAAACGTGTAAATAGCATTACCGTAGTTCTGTAAATATGATTCAGTTACTCATTTTTTTTCTTTTCTATTTGAACCAACATTTTATTTCTATTAAAAAAATTTGTTTTGTTGGTTTTGATTTTTGAGGTTCCTCTGTAATTCACATTCTGCACCATCTATGAAGTATTCATAGGAAGTTTCCTCTGGAGATCACAATCCCGAGGACCTAAGAAGTATTCATAGGAAGTAGGTAATAATAGACATGTCCAGATTTAATTTTATGTTAAGAACTGGACTTGTTTAAGTTAGAATTTTTCATAATGCGTCTGTTTTAGTATTTTTAGCTGTTCCCAGTTTTCATATTGCATTAGATATTGTTTAGTTAAGTTTCCTCTGGAGATTTTTCTGTTTTTCTCATAATCCTCAAAATTGTTTGCATTTTTTTCTCAAAATGACCCCTTCAATTTATTTAATTGATTATCTCCTAAATTCGTGTTTGGCAAAAAATCAATTCCGCAAGTGAAGATCACACATTACCCCATAAAGTCAGCTGACAATCCCCCCGATCCTAATTGGTTCCAAGAGTTCAAATTCTTGTACAATTACCCCCTCCCACTTTTAGTCTCTTGGTTTTTTATTCTAGGTTGAATGGTCCAGAAATGATGCCCAATGAAAGGTGTAAATAGCATTACCGTAGTTCTGTAAATATGATTCAGTTACTCGTTTTTTTTCTTCTCTATTTGAACCAACATTTTATGTCTATAAAAAAATTATGTTGTTTTGGGTTTGATTTTTGAGGTTCCTCTGTAATTCACATTCTGGGCCATCTATGAAGTATTCATAGGAAGTTTCCTCTGGAGATCACAATCCCGAGGACCTAAGAAGTATTCATAGGAAGTAGGTAATAATAGACATGTCCAGATTTAATTTTATGTTAAGAACTGGACTTGTTTAAGTTAGAATTTTTCATAATGCGTCTGTTTTAGTATTTTTAGCTGTTCCCAGTTTTCATATTGCATTAGATATTGTTTAGTTAATCTTTACTAACATTTTGGTTACAACTTTTGAGAATTGCATTTTGATTTTTTTTCTTTTCTAGATGTTCTTTTTAACCCAACGATCAGTTTAGTGTTAGAGATAGGTAAATGTTTTCAATTTCAAATACGCCATGATAGGTTGCTCCTTGGATGCAAAGGATATTCTTTAGACCATCCGAAAACTGTTTTGAACTTGAAATATTTTCCCCGTCACTATTTGCAATAAACTGTGGCAGAACCTATTTGTAGAATGAATGTATATATTTTTTCTGTTTTTCTCATAATCCTCAAAATTGTTTGTATTTTTTTCTCAAAATGCAATTTATTTGATTGATTATCTCCTAAATTAGTGTTTGGCAAAAGAATCAATTCTGCAAGTGAAAATCACACATTACCCCATAAAGTTAGGTGACAATCCCCCCAGATCCTAATTGGTTCCAACGGTTCAAATTCTACTACAATTATCCCCTCCAATCTTTAGTCTCTTGTTTTTTTATCCCAGGTTGAATCGTTCAGAAATGGTGTCCAATGAAACGTGTAAATAGCATTACCGTAGTTCTGTAAATATGATTCAGTTGCTCATTTTTTTTCTTCTCTATTTGAACCAACATTTTATTTCTATAAAAAAATTATGTTATTTTGGGTTTGATTTTTGAGGTTCCTCTGTAATTCACATTCTGGGCCATCTATGAAGTATTCATAGGAAGTTTCCTCTGGAGATCACAATCCCGAGGACCAAAGAAGTATTCATAGGAAGTAGGTAATAATAGACATGTCCAGATTTAAGTTTATGTTAAGAACTGGACTTGTTTAAGTTACAATTTTTCATAATGCGTCTGATTTAGTATTTTTAGCTGTTCCTCATTTTCATTATGCGTTAGATACTTTTTAGTTAATCTTTACTTACATTTTGGTTACAACTTTTGAGAAATGCGTTTTGATTTTTTTTCTTTTCTAGATATTCTTTTAAACCCAACGATCAGTTTAGTGTTAGAGATAGGTAAATGTTTTCAATTTCAAATACACCATAAAAGGTTGTTCCTCGGATGCAACGGATATTCTTCAGACCACTCGAAAATTGTTTTGAATTTGAAATATTTTTACACATCACTGTTTACAATAAACAGTGGCAGAACCTATTTGTAGAATGAATGTATATATTTTTTCTGTTTTTCTCAAAATCCTCAAAATTGTTTGCATTTTTTTCTCAAAATGACCCCTTCAATTTATTTGATTGATTATCTCCTAAATTAGTGTTTGGCAAAAGAATCAATTCCGCAAGTGAAGATCACACATTACCCCATAAAGTCAGCTGACAATCCCCCCTTTATCCTAATTGGTTCCAAGAGTTCAAATTCTAGTACAATTACCCCCTCCCACTTTTAGTCTCTTGGTTTTTTATTCTAGGCTGAATGGTTCAGAAATGATGCCCAATGAAAGGTGTAAATAGCATTACCGTAGTTCTGTAAATATGATTCAGTTACTCGTTTTTTTTCTTCTCTATTTGAACCAACATTTTATTTCGATAAAAAAATTATGTTGTTTTGGTTTTGATTTTTAAGGATCCTCTGTAATTCACATTCTGGGCCATCTATGAAGTATTCATAGGAAGTTTCCTTTGGAGATCACAATCCCAAGGACCTAAGAAGTATTCATAGGAAGTAGGTAATAATAGACATGTCCAGATTTAATTTTATGTCAAGAACTGGACTTGTTTAAGTTAGAATTTTTAATAATGCGTCTGATTGAGTATTTTTAGCTGTTCCTAGTTTTCATTTTGCATTAGATACTGTTTAGTTAATCTTTACTAACATTTTGGTTACAACTTTTGAGGATTGCATTTTGATTTTTTTTCTTTTCTAGATGTTTTTTTAACCCAACGATCAGTTTAGTGTTAGAGATAGATAAATGTTTTCAATTTCAAATACGCCATAATGGGTTGCTCCTTGGATGCAAAGGATATTCTTTAGACCATCTGAAAAGTGTTTTGAACTTGAAATATTTTCCCCGTCACTATTTACAATAAACTGTGGCAGAACCTATTTGTAGAATGAATGTATATATTTTTTCTGTTTTTCTCATAATCCTCAAAATTGTTTGCATTTTTTTCTCAAAATGACCCCTTCAATTTATTTAATTGATTATCTCCTAAATTCGTGTTTGGCAAAAAATCAATTCCGCAAGTGAAGATCACACATTACCCCATAAAGTCAGCTGACAATCCCCCCTGATCCTAATTGGTTCCAAGAGTTCAAATTCTTGTACAATTACCCCCTCCCACTTTTAGTCTCTTGGTTTTTTATTCTAGGTTGAATGGTTCAGAAATGATGCCCAATGAAAGGTGTAAATAGCATTACCGTAGTTCTGTAAATATGATTCAGTTACTCGTTTTTTTTTCTTCTCTATTTGAACCAACATTTTATTTCTATAAAAAAATTATGTTGTTTTGGGTTTGATTTTTGAGGTTCCTCTGTAATTCACATTCTGGGCCATCTATGAAGTATTCATAGGAAGTTTCCTCTGGAGATCACAATCCCGAGGACCTAAGAAGTATTCATAGGAAGTAGGTAATAATAGACATGTCCAGATTTAATTTTATGTTAAGAACTGGACTTGTTTAAGTTAGAATTTTTCATAATGCGTCTGTTTTAGTATTTTTAGCTGTTCCCAGTTTTCATATTGCATTAGATATTGTTTAGTTAATCTTTACTAACATTTTGGTTACAACTTTTGAGAATTGCATTTTGATTTTTTTTCTTTTCTAGATGTTCTTTTTAACCCAACGATCAGTTTAGTGTTAGAGATAGGTAAATGTTTTCAATTTCAAATACGCCATGATAGGTTGCTCCTTGGATGCAAAGGATATTCTTTAGACCATCCGAAAAGTGTTTTGAACTTGAAATATTTTCCCCTTCACTATTTACAATAAACTGTGGCAGAACCTATTTATAGAATGAATGTATATATTTTTTCTGTTTTTCTCATAATCCTCAAAAACGTTTGCATTTTTTTCTCAAAATGACCCCTTCAATTTATTTGATTGATTATCTCCCAAGTTAGTGTTTGGCAAAAGAATCAATTCCGCAAGTGAAGATCACACATTACCCCATAAAGTTAGCTGACAATCCCCCCAGATCCTAATTGGTTCCAAAGGTTCAAATTCTATTACTATTATCCCCTCCAATCTTTAGTCTCTTGTTTTTTTATCCCAGGTTGAATGGTTCAGAAATGATGCCCAATGAAAGGTGTAAATAGCATTACCGTAGTTCTGTAAATATGATTCAGTTACTTGTTTTTTTTCTTCTCTATTTGAACCAACATTTTATTTCTATAAAAAAATTATGTTGTTTTGGTTTTGATTTTTGAGGTTCCTCTGTAATTCACATTCTGGGCCATCTATGAAGTATTCATAGGTAGTTTCCTCTGAAGATGATAATCCCGAAGACTTAAGAAGTATTCATAGAAAGTAGGTAATAATAGACATGCCCAGATTTAATTTTATGTTAAGAACTGGACTTGTTTAATTTTGAATTTTTCTTAATGCGTCTGATTAGGTATTTTTAGCTGTTCCTAGTTTTCATTTTGCGTTAGATACTGTTTAGTTTATCTTTACTAACATTTTTGTTATAACCTTTGGGAATTGCATTTTGATTTTTTTTCTTTTCTAGATGTTCTTTTCAACCCAACGATCAGTTTAGTCTTAGAGATAGGTAAATGTTTTCAATTTCAAATAGACCATAATAGGTTGCTCCTTGTATGCAAAGGATATTCTTTAGACCATCCGAAAAGTGTTTTGACCTTGAAATATTTTTCCCGTCACTATTTACAATAAACTCTGGCAGAACCTATTTGTAGAATGAATGTATATATTTTTTCTGTTTTTCTCATAATCCTCAAAATTGTTTGCATTTTTTTCTCAAAAGGACCCCTTCAATTTATTTAATTGATTATCTCCTAAATTCGTGTTTGGCAAAAAATAAATTCCAAAAATGAAGATCACACATTACCCCATAAAGTCAGCTGACAATCCCCCAGATCCCATTTGGTTCCAAAGGTTCAAGTTCTACTACTATTATCCCCTCCAATTTTAGTCTCTTGTTTTTTTATCCCAGGTTGAATGGTTCAGAAATGGTGTCCAATGAAAGGTGTAAATAGTATTACCGTAGTTCTGTAAATATGATTCAGTTACTCATTTTTTTTCTTCTCTATTTGAACCAACATTTTATTTCTATAAAAAATTATGTTGTTTTGGGTTTGATTTTTGAGGTTCCTCTGTAATTCACATTCTGGGCCATCTATGAAGTATTCATAGGAAGTTTCCTCTGGAGATCACAATCCCGAGGACCTAAGAAGTATTCACAGGAAATAGGTAATAATAGACATGTCCAGATTTAATTTTATGTCAAGAACTGGAGTTGTTTAAGTTAGAATTTTTCATAATGCATCTGATTTAGTATTTTTAGCTGTTCTTAGTTTTCATTTTGCATTAGATACTGTTTAGTTAATCTTTACTAACATTTTTGTTACAACTTTTGAGAATTGCATTTTGATTTTTTTTTTCTTTTCTAGAAGTTCTTTTCAACCCAATGATCAGTTCAGAATTAGGGATAGGTAAATGTTTTCAATTTCAAATGCACCATAAAAGGTTGCTCCTTGGATGCAATGGATATTCTTTAGACCACTGCAAAAGTGTTTTGAACTTGAAATATTTTACACATTACTCTTTACAATGAACTGTGGCAGAATCTATTTGTAGAATTGTTTCAATTTTTTTCACAAAATGACCACGTCAATTTATTTGTTTGATTATGTCCAAAATTGGAGTTTGGCAAGAGAATGAATTTTGCAAGTGAAAATCACACATTACCCCATAAAGTCAGCTGACAATCCCCCCAGATCCGAATTGGTTCCAAGGGTTCAAATTCTACTACAATTATCCCTTCCAAACTTTAGTCTCTTGTTTCTTTGTCCCAGGTTGAATGGTTTAGAAATGGTGCCCAATGAAAGGTGTAAATAGCATTACCGTATTTTTGTAAATATGATTCAATTTTTCTTCTCTATTTTAAACAACATTTCTTTAAAAACTTACTCTTTTTTTTAGTTTTGATTTTTTTAGTTCCTCTGTAATTCATGTTCCGGAGGATATATACCTAGGAATTTTTTTCTGGAGATCTCAATCCCTAGGACATAAGAAGTATTCATAGGAAGTAGTTAGTAATATACATTTCCAGATTTAATTTTATGTTAAAAACTGGACTTGTTTAAGTTATAAGTTTTAATAACAGTGCTGATTTAATATTCTTAGCTGTTCCTAGTTTTCATTTTGCGTTAAGATACATTTTAGTTAATCTTTACTACCATTTTGATTCCAACTTTTGAGAATTCTATTTTCTTTTTTATCTTTCTTTTCTAGATATTCTTTTCAACTCAATGATCAATTCAGAATTAGGGATAGGTAAATGTTTTCAATTTCAAATGCACCGAAATAGGTTGCTCCTTGGATGCAAGGGATATTCTTTACACCATCCGAAAAGTGTTTTGAACATGAAATATTTTCCCCGTCACTCTTTACAATGAACTGTGGCATAGTCTCTTTTTGTAGAATGAATGTGTATATTTTTCCTCTTTTCCTCATAATCCTTATAATTGTTTCAATTTTTTCTCAAAATCACCCTTTCAATTTATTTGTTTAATTATATCTGAAATTGGTGTTTGGCCGGAGAATCAATTTTGTACGTGAAGATCACACATTACCCTATAAAGTTAGCTGACCCCCCCCCTCCTTATTGGTTCCAACAGTTCAAATTCAACTACTAATATTTTTTTCAAATATTTCATCTCCTATTTTTGGGTGTCCCAGGTTGGATGGTTTATATGATGCAGTTCTTGAAAAAATTTTTGTCCAAATTAAACAAAATAATATTTCTTAAAATTACAAGGGGTGATATTAAAGTGAAATCTTTAGGTAATCTCTCCAAAGCTTCCTACTGAAAATGGCTAAATGATTTTCCAAGTTGTTATTTTATATCTTCTTCCAATATGCTGGTACACTTTTTTCATATTCCAGCTAACTGCATGTATTACTTCTAACAGTTCTTTGTTTTACTGATATATAAACTCAATCTACAATTGAAATAATTTTTTTTGTTTCTGGTCTCATGTAGACTTTTGGCATTTTCTTTTTTTTTAAGATGAATTGACTTTTTTAAAAAAAATTTCTCAAAATAACTTTATGTTACTTGCTTTATTAAATTGGAAAATGATGTTTTACGAAATGTTTAAGTTTGTAATTGAAGGAAACTGTTAATCCATAAAGTTATCTGACAAAACCTCCAACATCATTCTTATTTTCAGTTATATCATTATAAATATAAGGTTTTTTAAAATTGCAAGAGTCCAAATTTTAAATACACACTAATATAATGTTCATGTTTTACTTTATTTTTACCATAAGGTGTTTTGAACTTGAAATATTCTACATATTTGCATTTGTAATATTTTATTTACTACATTATATTTATTTACTGCATTATATTTTATTATAGTATACTGTACACTGAATTGTGAAACAATTTCTTATTACAGTATGTATACGATGAATCTTCCTCTGTGTTGATGCTCAGAATTCTTTGCTGAAATAATCCTTCTAAAATCATTATATATGTTTGTGTTTTATATTTCTTGTTAATAAGTTAAAATATGTCCTGCATAGCATTTTTGGCTAAATTATTTTGCAAGGCATACTATATACTATTATATATTTTTGAAGTGAGTTGGGATGCTGACAAATTATTAAAGTGTTGATTTTACTTTTATATGGTGCTGTCTCTCTTTTTGGCTTGGAATATTGTTTGGTTTTTTTTCTTCACCACATTGTCTTAATGTACTGTATGTTTTAATGATACAACACATGAAAGGAGGATTAATTTAAAGAAAACATGAACCAATTATATGTTATAAATATGACTTGTGGAATTTTTCTGGAAAACTAGAATTAAATGAGCACTTTGCTCTATATTTTATTATTTAGACCAGTGATAAGAAAAGTATTAAGAAACAATTGATTGCCAACATTTCATAAAATCTCAGTGATTCTTTTACTGAGAATATGCAACTATTTTTGTCATTTGCAGATTAATTTTATGGTCATATGATATTTAAGGGTAGAGGTCTTCTAGGAGAAGAAGCCCGGCTGGCTTTCCTTTTGGCATGGGGTGGGTGGAAGTTCCAATAAAATCCAATTTCCCCCAATAAATGAGACAAATATAGGCCCGGAGATCCAGAATTCAAAAAAAAAGAGAGTGTGGTCTGTTTGCTGGAAGATCTGAGAGGAAACCAGCCAAAATCTGGGCAGGAGGCTATTCAGAGGGATATCTGCTTGGGTCTCTTCTATCCTTCTTAGATTCCCCCCTCCTGGCTTTCTTCCGTAACCTCATTTTAAGGGGGGAGGGAAACAAGGTGGGACAATAGTAGCTAAAAGGCTGCAAGGGGGGAGTGTATAGAGAACCCCTTCATGATATCAACTGGCTCTTTGCCTCCTAACCCACTTTGGAGTATTTTCAATTGGGAAGCGAAGGGCCTTGGTTGGAGGCAATGGGCATAAAACGCAGCAGCTCCAAACCACACCAAGTTCTCAGACTGGTAGCCCCCTGACCCTCTCTGCTTCCCCCAAGTCCAGAGGGAACTCCCGCTGGGTTTCCTGATTCGTGTTTCTGGATTTGGAGAGGAGAGACACTCCACAAAATATGTGCTTAAGTCTTGCACCAGTGCAAAGTTCTGATTATTAAAGATGGCGATGGGAAAAGATGCCATTCCTTTCCCAAGGATCCAAGAATAAAAATAGGTGTAGGTGTGTGTGTGTGTGTGTAAATAATACTGACAGCTGCTATTTTTGCTGAGACCTAAGCTACACAGCATTCTTTAATAAATACTAACAATAACAAACCATAATATACAGGATTAAAGGAAAGAAGCTGAAATCAGAGGAGGGGGGAAGGAAGGAAGAAATAAGGGGAGAAGGAAGGAACGAAGGAAGGAAGGAAGGAAAAAGGAAGGGAGGAATAAGGATATGATGGCTCTCCAGAGACTGCTGCACTACATTCATCATTCCTAAGCTGTGCTGTTAAAGAAATAACATGTCCTTGTTTCTCTTCCCCTTTGATCTTCTAGCATACTTTTCTTTTCTTTTTTGATATAATAGGTAAAAGTCTTTGAACATACTAAAGCTCAACTTTAGTTGTACTTGAAATTTTAATTTCTTCAGAGGGGCTCAAATAGTGGAAAGGAGGGAGTCAAATAGTGGAAAGGGGCTCAAATAGTGGAAAGGAGGACGGTCATTAGGACAGAAAACTGGCTGTTAAATTATCTGCTATGCCTTGCCATGCCTCTTTATATAAAGAGGCATGGCAAGGCATAGCAGATAATTTAACAGCCAGTTTTCTGTCCTAATGACCGTCTGGGTAGGCATGGCTGGGAGTGTGTGCATGACATCAAGTTGGCCACGCCCACCCAGGTTTTGTGGCTCCCAGTGTTTTCTATGGGAAATGGGTCCAAATGGCTCTTGAGTGTTTAAGATTACTGACCCCTAACCTAGAGTGTCTTGTAGCATAGACAATGATTACATTTAGCAACTCGTATCCTCTCCTTTTCCTGTTATTCTAGCTGTAGTCTGACCACTTTATAATGTCTGACCACTTTATGGAATAGCTTTTGTGAAAGTCAAAGGGCTGTTGTGGGAAGCTCTGCTAATAATAATTCAAGTCAAGGCTATTTAGCATGAGAAATTTGAACAATACCTTTCAGACATGGACACATTTTTCTGATCAACCTATTCTTTAAAATGGTCCTTGCTATTAGAGTTTGAATTGCTATTAGAGTTTGAATTTTCTTAAAACAAGAGCAGGATAGTTGTAAAATATTATAATATTTTTTATAATATTTTACAACTATCCTGCTCTTATTTTAAGAAAAGGAGATTGTAGGATTTATCTAAGATAGTTCAATAGTACTTTTTATCTCTGCCTGTCCCCTACATTGTCACCCAACTCCCTCTTCACATCATTATATGTAAGGAACTTCCTTGCTTCCTTACTTTTATGAAAACACATTATCTAATGAGAAAATGTCTTTCACCTCTACTCCTTATCTCACTTCCCAGGAAAGCCTTCTTCAAGACTTATGAACAATGATAAGTAACAAATCTTAAAACAAAATGACACATGATTTCTGGATCTTAATAAAGGTATAAATGCTCAAATAAAAAATTATAATACTATATTCTATGAACATTCTAATTTTGTAGGGCCACTCCTGTCTTTGTGTCTGCCAATGATTATTCAATTTTTTGCTGCCCATTTCACCATGAAGCAACTCTGGGTTGGTGTCACATTTTTCTTTCTACTCTGTTAGATAGAAAAAGAAATATAAAAACAAGTATATAATAAAATATAAATATACAAACTATCAACTAAAACTAAAAGCAGGGGAAGGAATAGGATGAACAGAGGTGGAGGTGGGATCTATTATCGACCACCTCAAGGGTGACTCTCTTCCATTGGAAACTGAGGCCAACTGGCAGAATCAGGACTTCAGGCTTTTGCAGAAGGTCAAGAGGATGGGAGATGATCTTCTGTGGGCAAGATGTTCCAAAGGGCAGTAGCAACGGCAGAGAAGGATCTTCTGGACCTACCAGGGAAAATTTCCTGTCTGACATGCCTGCACCATGCATTCTCTGCTGGCGCAAGTGGGATGGGCCAATCCCATTGGGATGAGATGATTTTTCAAGTAACTTGAATCCATCCCATGAAGGTCTTAAAAAGTGATATCTGACACCTTGATTTGCACCCAGAAGCAAATTGGCAGCCAGTGGCAAAACAGATGTGGCATGCACCACTAGTGACTCCAAAAGCTGCCCAGACTACTGCATTTTTCAACAGCTGTAGCTTCCAAATGCTCTTCAGTGGTATCCCCATGTATAGAATGTGCAATAGTCCAGAAGCAAGATGACTAGTGCTTAAATGACTCAGCGCAGGGACTCCTGATCCAGGAAAAGCTACATAATAGTTGTATAATTGGTATACAACCCAAAGTTGGGCAACGGCTCTCCTAGTTGCAACTGCTACCTGCTCTTATAGCAAGAATTGTGAGTCCAGGAGAACCACCAAATTGCAGACCAGATCTGTCTGGCATAGTGCCACTCCATCCACAAGTAACAATATTAAAGTCTCAGATCTTGGAGCTCCATACATCTAAAACCATGTAGTCTTGCCATGGTTCAGCCAAAGCCTATTATTCCCCCATCCAGGCTCCCATGATTTCAGGTAGCAGTACTATAATTTAAGTCATCAGGGTTGAAGATATAGAGTTAAGTATCATCAGCATACTATTGATGCCACCACCCAGTGGATGGATGATCTCATGTAGATATTTAAAAAGGAAGGTAGAGAGTATGAAGCCTTGGAGCATGCCCTAAAAGAGAAGTCCTGGGCTGAATCAATCACTCCCTATTACCACTAACTGGGACCGGCCTTCGAGAAAGGTGTCAAACCAACACAAAACTGTCCCAAGCCTCCTGTCCAACCCAAAAGGATGCCATGGTTGATGGTATCAAAGGCCTCTAAGAAATCAAGGAAAGTGAGGATGATCGCATTATCCCTATCCTGCCAGAGATCATTAAAAAGCGTGATTAATTCTGTCTCTGCCATATACAGATCTGAATCCTGACTGAAAGGAGCCCAGATAATGTGTTTCTTCAGGACCTTCTGAAGCTGCCAGGCAACTACCTAAAAAGGAAAGATGGGAAGCAGAATGAAAGTTGTCCAGGCAAGTGGGATCAAATGATGGCTTTTTAAGGAAGGTGTGAACCAGGACATTCTTAAAAGGGTTCAGAAATGTCCTTTCCTGCAGTGATAAATTAATCACTCATGAATGAAGGCAAATATATGTGTCCCAGGATAATATTTCAAAATCCAATCTGGGTCATTAACTAGGACCAGAGATTCAATCTTCCAACCTTTCAGACTAATACTTTTGACCCGAGGGAACTTCTCTCTCACCAGAACAGATATGTTCCTTATCTTCTGTAACCATGAGTAGCTACTGAGTAGCTGGTGATTGGTGATCGCTATGAATTCCCAATCCCAAAAGTACATACACAGGCATTGATCATCCATTTCAACATATATACCTCTTTTTTGGTGATACTAAAGTCTGTTCTTGTTGAAGGAGTTTCTTTGATAAATAAATTGGGAGAGGGGGAGGTCCCATCCCTTTGTTGTTTTGCATCGATATTGCATCTGAGCCAAGAAATGCATCTATTTGTAAATGATTGCATAAAATCCAGTCATCTCAGTACCAGTTTTCCACACGGAGCATCTTTTAACCTTTCGATTGTCTCCTGGCATTGTGTCCACCTTATATTAGAAGTTTTTCTGGTTATCTCTGTTAGGTGTTGAGCAATGGTGAGGAAATGTGGGATAAACCTTTTGTAATATCCTGCCAAGCCCAGCTAAAACATACTACATTTTTGTTTTGGGGGTTTCTACTCTCAGGGTTTTCATCTCTCCCAGTTCAGGTTTGATTTATCCCTTTTCTATCACAAACATTAGGTACTGGGTTTCTTGGAAGCTCAGGTAACTTTTTTTCTGGTTCAGGGTAAGTCCAGCTTCCTTCAGACATTCCAGTGGTTTCCTTATACACACAATCCTCCCAGGTGTTACTTTAGACAAGGATATTATCTAAATAAGATGTATAACCCATCCAGAAGCTTGTCTATTCTGGGAACCAGGTAGCTAACAGTCATCACTCTACACAAAGAATGTGCAGAGTCTACACAAAATCTTATGTCACCATTTGGCTTTGGCACCAAGAGAAAGAGAGAACATTATTCCCTGACAGATGATTCTATTATGTTCATCTGGAGCATTTTTAAACTTCCTTTGATTCTATTATTCTTTGATTCTATTATGTTCATCTGGAGCATTTTTAAACTTCCTTTTGTAGCACTCCTTTCAACCATTCAGGGATTCTATAGGGCCATGATCAGATAGGTCAGCTTTTCCCCATTCCTATCTGATGATCCATCAAAGTAGTTGTACCTTACTGTCCAGTAACCATGCATTTCAGTGGTGGGATTCAAATAATTTAACAGCCAGTTCTCTGCCCTAATGACCAGGTGGGCATGGCTGGGCGATCATGTGGCTGGGTGGGCATAGCCAACTTGATTGATCTCACCCTTAGGAAATTTCTCCTTAGTCCAACTCAGAATAAAATAGCATAGTAAAATAGCACTGTTCCAATATTTAGAAAAGAATAGAATAACAGAGTTGGAAAGGGCCTTGGAGGTCTTCTAGTCCAACCTCCTGCTTAGGGAGGAAACCCTTAATCACTTCAGAAAAATGGTTATCCAAGCTCTTCTTAAAAACTTCCAGTATTGGAGCATCCACAACTTTTGGAGGCAAATTGTTCCACTGATGAATTGTTCTAACTTTCAGGAAATTTGAGATGCTCCTACAAAAATGAGGGAGTCAGTCTATTTTCCAAAGCACCAAAAGGTACAACAAGAAACAATGGATGGAAACTAACCAAATGCCGAAGCAACCTAGGACTAAGGAGAAATTTCCTAAGGATGAGACCAATCAACCAATGGAATAGCTTATCTTCAGAAGTACTCCATCGCTAGAGGCTTTTAAAAAGAGTGAGGAAAGTACACCCCCAAAGAACAGTGCCAGAAACCACTAAAACAATGCAGAAAACTTAAAAGTTCTTCCCCTTTTAAAAAAATCAACCCCAAAGCAAACACAGCAGTGAGAGGGAAACTAAGAAACCTTGGTAGCATATCCAGGCTTTCAATTCATACTAATTGAAAGCCTGGGCATGCTACTAAAAGCCATTAACTCTTTCAACTCTTTTATTCTATGTTCTAAATCACAGCAGAAGCAATACAGCTGTCTGGACCACACATGCATTAAATTCAGGGCCTGTATGATCAAGTTGCATCATTGTCCCCTCCTGTATCTTTTCCTCCAGGAAAAAACAAGAAGTAGCCAACACTGCAGCAGTTCCCTGGGGAACTCCAGGGAGTATCAGCTGATCCTAGAAGTGTTACTTAATAATCTTTATAATGAAAATGTTTGTAATCTTGTCCTTCTTCCTGAAGGGAAGAGGTTAATCCCATTTCTAGATGGGTGATTGATGTGTTTCCCTGCCCTAATCCTGTCAGTTTCTGTTGTTTATTGACTTGATTCAGTGTACGTCAGCTGCATTCTAGCTGCAACTGTTGTGGTTCTTGGCTGTCTTCCTGGAGCTATTAATTAAAGGGAGAGTTGCACTTTATTTTTAGCTGGTTCTCTAAACTGCATAAGCAATTAACGGTTTGGCTGAATCCCACCTGTGATGCATTTATAATTTTCTGGCATTCTTCTTGTTCCGAACTAAGCAAACTCATTAGTTTGCAATTCTAATAGTTTTCTTTCCACGAATTTCTTAATGTTAAGTTCTGCGCATGGGCGCAAGAAATGGAAATGAGGCAGTGAACAGTGAACTTCAACTCTTTATTAATCATTCTGAACAGCAAAACCCTAGGGCAGCAGCAGCCCTTTTATAGGGCAGGCTGCTGATCTATTAACCAATGAGAAACATGGAAGTGTTAAACCCTTGAACTAATGAGAGTGGCTCGTTAACAGCCAATCAGATTCCCCAGAACGGACCAATCCGATATCGCTATTATCGGCCAATCAGAAGTGCAGGATTAGAACCCTGCTTTTTCTTTGAGGTTTGTTAAAACTTTATTTAAGCGTTTTTATTTGTTCATAACACCCCTTCCCCCCGGGTTCCGTTTGAGGGGTGTGGTGACGTAATCCCTAAGATATGTAGGTTGTTTTAACTGTCTATTAGATTTGTGCTGTCCCACCGGTTCCTGTCTGTAGTCCGGTTTCGGTGGGATGTTTTTGGACATATCTGGTACAGGCGGTTCCGCATTCTCACTGGATGACTCGGTGCCGCTAATTCTGTCGTTGTTGTCCTCCGATCTTTGTGGGCTAGCCTCCGTTGAGGTATTCCTCTGTGGCGAGGACACTCCCCTCCTTCTTCTTTTATCGTGCCCGATTGCTGACTTCCTTCGCTTCTGCTTTTCACCATCTCGAATTCGGTTTCTTCGACATCCCCTCCCCCCTCAGTTTGGGAGTCACAGGAGTCACGGGAACTGGGTTGTAGTCTAGAGCGAAGCTGATCTATATGGCGTTTCCATATTTTTCCATAGCAGGTTTGCACACGGTATGATCTGGGCCCGGTGGTTTGAATTACAGTTGCTTCAACCCATAATGGTTCGCCGGAGAGGTTTTTGGCGAAAACTAAGTCGCCTACCTTGAACTCACAGCATTTTCCGCTAGATCCACAGGGTTTCTCTGGCTCATAGGACAGGTGAAGCCGGTCGAGGTGGGATGGAGCTTACGTCCCATCAACAGTTTAGCTGGGGTCTTGTTGGTGACGCTGTGCAGAGTGATGTGTTGGAGTAGGAGTATTCTGTTTATTTTGTCGTCAATGTCCCCATAGTCCATTTTGTAGAGAGTTTTTCTGACAAATTGTACCATGTGCTTGGCCCTGCCGTTAGCCGCAGGGTGCACTGGCGAAGTTAGCGCATGGCAGATACCCCAGTCTGCTAAGTATTGTTCAAATGCCAGGGCGGTGAACTGGGGTCTGTTGTCAGAGACCAGAACATCTGGCAGCCCGTGCGTTGCGAATGGCCTATTCAGTTTTTGGATGACGGATTCGGTTGTAGTATTCTTCATTTTGTGGATCTCGAGCCAGTTGGAATAGGCATCCACTGTTAGGAGGAACGTATGTCCTTTAGTAGGTCCCGCAAAGTCAATGTGGATGCGGGACCACGGCCCCCGGGGGGTTACCCATTCTGTTGGAGTTCCTCTAGGTGGGGCACTGCTGACTTCTTGGCACTTTAAACAAGTCTTTACCCAGGCTTCGATCTGTTTGTCGATGCCCGGCCACCACGCATAGCTTCATGCGAGCGCTTTCATATGCACGATGCCGGGGTGACCGTCATGCAATGTTTTCAAAACTGCTCGTTGTAACCGTTCTGGGATGACAACTCTATCTCCCCATAGGATGCAGACTTTTTGCAAAAAAAGTTCTGTTTGCCAGTTTCTGAAAGGGGTGAAGTCGTCAGAGGTTTGTTCTATTGGCCATCCTCGTTCGACCCAGCTAAGAACTCACAACAAGACAGGATCTCATTTTGTTTCGATTGCAATGTCTCTGGCTGTTAGCTGTGGTGAATGTAGCGTTTCAATCTGGAGTGTCGTAAGGGTTGGAGCTGGGTCTTTCCGGAAGTGGGGCACGGCTCAATGCATCAGCGTGGGGAATGGCTTTCCCCAGGCGGTGTTGTAATTTATAGTTGTACGCAGCTAAAAACTCCGACCAGCGAGTCATTCTAGGTGACAATATATAGGGGGTTGGCTTGTCTCCCGCTATAATCCCTAGCAAAGGTTTATGGTCGGTAACAATAGTAAAAGCTCGTCCATACACATATTCATGAAACCGTTTCACAGCAGATACAACAGCAAGAGCCTCTTTGTTGATTTGGCTATAGTTACGTTCAGCCTTTGATAGGGTCCTTGAAAAATAGGCAATAGGGGCCTCACTACCATTTGGTAACACATGACTCAAAATGGCTCCTACTCGAAACGGTGACGCGTCACATGTAATTGTTAAAGGCAGAGTCTCATTATACTGCATTAAAACAGCACCTGAGGTTAGTAAGTTTTTCACTTGTCGGAATGCGTGCTCCTCGCAGTATCCCCAGACCCAGGTTGCTTTTTTGTCGAGAAGTCTATGTAGGGGCTCAGCTACGGTTGCTTTCTGGGGCAAGATGTTGTAAAAGTTAATGAGCCCCAGGAAAGCTTGGAGATCAGTTCTATTTCTGGGTCTTGGGGCGTTTTTGATTGCCCTTTGCTATTAGTGGGGTGGATGCCTTGTTTATCGATTAGGTACCCCAGGAACTCTACTTTGTCTGTACACAGTTGACATTTATTTTTTTCAACCGTAAGGCCAGAGTCTTTAAATTTCTGGAGAACCATTTTAAGACGCTTTTCTAGTATTTCTCTATTCGGGGCAGCAATTAAAACGTCATCAAAGTATGGCACGACCCCCTTGATCCCTTGCAAGAGTCTCTCCATCAGACTTTGAAAAATCCCTGGGGCTACACTCACTCCTTATTGGAGTCGGTTGCATTTAAAGGCGCCTCGGTGCGTAATGATCGTCTGTGCCTCTGCGGTTTTTTTATCTACAGGCAATTATTGGTACGCCTGTGCTAAATTCAATTTAGCGAAGACTTTTCCGCCCCCCAGGGAATGGAGAAGGTGTTGTACCACAGGCACCGGGTAAGCGTTCTGTTGTGATTAGGGGTAGTGTGATTAGGGGTAGCCCGGTAGTCCCCACAAATCCTTAATGATCCATCCGGTTGATGGGTGTTACAATTGGGGTTTCCCAATGAGCGTGGTCAGTTGGTTCTAAAACACCCTGGGCTATTAATTTATCGAGCTGCTTGTCAATTTTTGGTTTAAGGGCAAAAGATACCCGACGAGGCTTAAGGCGGATGGGGGCTATTTCAGGGTTAAGGTTAAATGATATCGGTTAAATGATATTTAGCAACCGGCTTCGCCTTTGGAGCACTGCCAAATGGCGGCGGAAGCTCCAAATGCGGAAGCTCCAAACATGACGGTGGGCAATCTTTTTATTTTGGTCCGCGTGAAGTTCAGAGCGAGCATGAGAGGGAGACCGCGATGCCTTGCTAAAGAGCCAGAAAGCAGCAAGGGCGCCAGGTGGAAAGGACAGGGTCGCAATCACACGGAGATGCCCAAAGAGCGGAGCGCACATTACTAAAGACGGTGCGTGCAGTTGGTTTGGGGACTACAAGGCAGCATCTGCGCCTCTTCCCGGGCGCGTCTCTAGGCTGCTTCCGGAGCTACGGGACGCTCTCCGTTGCCTACCGGCCCTTCTTCCTTGGGCTCCCTGCTGTGGGGCACACCCACTTCCTCCTGCAAATTACGCCTCGCAACTCTTCTCTCCCTTTCCTCTCGCTCCAAAAAGATCGCCATCGTATCCTGCCGATTCGGGCTTCCAGCCATGTTGTGATGCACTAGTGAGGTTGCCATCTCGGATGGAGGCATCGCAGTCTCCCTCTCGCTCGCTCTGAACTTCGCGTGGACCAAAATAAAAAGATCGCCCGCCGTCATGTTTGGAGCTGCCACTTCCGCGTTTGGAGCTCCAAATGGCGGCGGAACTCCAAACACGGAAGCGGCAGCTCCAAACGTGGCAGCGGAATGGGCAGAAGGGAAAGCAACAGCGGCGGGTGCCAAAGGTGTCTGCAGCAAAGGTGGGAGTAGGGAGCTCTCTGTGCTTCACCATGATCACCCGGTAGGACCGGCTGTTGGCGAGGATGCAAGGGGGGGAATTAAGTCACCCCCCCGAAAAGACAGCCTAGCCGTTATTTCGAGGCTCAAAAAAAAATAAGGCCCAGCCTTATTATGTGAGAAACACGGTAGTAGCGGTTATTTGGCATGGGTTGCTGAACCGGTAGCAACCCCTGCCTGGCCACGCCCCCAACCTGGTCACCCAGTCGCTTGCTTGCCCCGGTCGTTCTCCTAGCTTTTTCTACCATGTGGCAGCCATAGTGCAGTTTGGGCAGATGTCCCACATGCACACTACACATGCAGTGCGCATGTGCAGCAGCCCCGGATCATCCACCTGCCTGACTGCCCTCCTGGAGCACATTTTCTTCCTTCTGCTGGCAGACGCGCCTCTTTCAGTCCAGCCCAGCCCGGCCCAGCCAGCAGGTGGGTAAGTGTATATTCCGGGGGGGTCCTCTGCCCGCTTGTCATGAGATGCCTGCAGCTGCTGTGTGCTTTTTTTGGTGTGGCTGCAGTCCAGCAGCTGCACTCAAAAAAGCATGCCCTGTTCTATTTGCTGGGCTCAGCAAGTCTGAGCAGCCAGTGCATAGAACAAGGGGGTGCCGGACCGTTGGAGAAGCGGAATGGAGCCAGAGATCAGTAGCCACCTCTTTCTCAGCACAGAAATCCTCCCCAAATGGGCCAGCTGGTTGTTTCTTTCTCTGCCATACAGAACAAATAGGCAGAGAAGGGGACGATTGGCCCACCTATTCAGGGAGGATTTCTGTGTTGAAAAAGGTGACTGGAGACTGAAAAAGAGTCGCCTCCAGCAGCCACCCCTTTGGCCAGCTGATCTCCTCCTTGGCCATACAGAACAAACAAGTAGAAAAAGAGAAGACTAGCCAGCCAATTTCTTTCTTTCATCACCCTGGACTGCTGCCACCCATATCCTCCTCCTCCCTAGGGGGAAAGGAACAACATGAGATAATGAGGGGAGGGGGGAAAGGGCAGAGGGGAGAAACTTGCCTGGCCAGCGGGTTGTTTTTTTCCACTTCTTTCGTCTTCCGCTTTTGGCTGCACACAAGGAAAGCAGCAAAAGTCTTTTTCTCTCTCCCTCAAACTCCACCAGAAATGAGTCTTTGGGATCCCACAAGGCATCCTGCTCCAAGAGGCTGCACTGGTAAAGACTCATTTCTGGCAGAGTTTGTGGGGAGAGAAAGAAAGACTTCTGCTTTCCTTGCATGAAGCCTGAGAACAGAGCTCAAAGCAGGCTAGGAATGGGGCTGCCTTGGAGGGGGTGGGGTTGTGAGGGATCTGTGTTTGTGTGTGTGTGTGTGTGTGTGTGTGTGTGAGGGAGGGAGGGAGGGAGAGAGAGAGAGAGAGAGAATCACCAGCCCTCCGAGGTGAGTTCAGCTCTCTCTCTCTCTCCTTCTTCCTCCCACCAATGTCAGCAAGCCACATCAGTCAAAATTCACATTTGTGGTCTGCGGGATTTAAAATAATGAGTTTGGTGATCCCCAAAATCCAAAAGGTTGGCGACCCCTGCTTTAAAGTTCTCCAAGGATTCCCCATGGATGCTGCAAGTATTGCTTTCCTCTCCTGAGTTAAAGAGTGAGAAGAAGTGCAGTCTGACAGAGAAGATGGAGGAATTCATTTCAGCCTTGGAGAAATTTAAAGGAGCTGCTTCAAAATGCATGACTGTTAAGCTACAAAAGTGCTCCAAGTGTGTGTGTGTGTGTGTGTGTGTGTGTGTGTGTGTGAGAGAGAGAGAGAGAGAGAGAGAGAGAGAGAGAGAGAGAGAGAGAAGACAAAGAGAGAGAGTGAGAAAGAAAGAAAAAAATAGGAAGACACACAGAGAAAACTCTGTGCTATTATTTTTAATTGTTACATTATTTATCGTGTGTTAATATTTACATTTTGCCTAGGGCTACCACATATTTTTCAGGGTTTACATACATTCAATGTCTATAGTCCAGAGCATAAAATACACGTGTTTAACAAGAGTTGAAAGGGACCTTGGAGGTCTTCTACTCTAACCCCCAGCTCAGACAAGAAAACTGAGGATGCCAAACTCTGAGTAGAAATCCTGGGAAAAGTGTCAGAAAAATACTTAGAAGGGACCTTGGGGTGAACCCTATACCATTTCAGAGAAATGACTGTCCAGTCTTTTCTTAAAAACTTCCAGTGATTGAGCACCCAAAACTTCTAGAGACAGGCAGTTCCACTGGTTAATTGTTCTCACTGTCAAAAGTTTCTCCTTAGTTTTAGGTTGCTTCTCTCTGTTCAGTTTCCATCCATTGCTTCTTGTTTGCATTCTGCTTCTTTGGAAATACATTGCCCCCCCCCTCTTTCTGGCAGCCCCTTAAAAGCCTATCGCACTCTTGAGTAAAGCATGTGAGCCATTTCCTCCTTTCAGTGGTCCATGAAAGTACATCTATAGTATGCAGATTATAAAGTCAAAAAAGGTGAACAACATTTTTACAGAACCATAGATAAGTTGAGGCTGGGTGACAAGGAATGGCTGGGAGGGGAGAGGCCAGGTGAGGCACCCCTTGATGTGAGTGACATTGAGGTGGCCATGCTCACCATCACATGACTACCAAGCATGGCCACCCAGTCACATGACCACCAAGCCATGCCCACATAACCGGTAGTAAAAAAAATTGAATTCCACCACTATATAGTATACACCCTTTTATTCCTAGGTCTGCATATAATTATTTCAGCAGACCTGATTGGAAATTTGTGTCCAGATCTGTAAAAATCTCCTGTGGTATTGTAAATAATGACCAGCTCCTCCACTATATATTTACTGGTCATATTTCTTAATGGAACTGCTTCCTGGTACCAGCTGACATAATCACAGACCACCAGAATATATTCATTGCCTTTACTGGACCATAGTAAAGGCCTGAAAAACCCATGCTAACTTTTGAAAAAGGATTAGGACTAACGATACCTTTTCTCTAGGGACTTTGTCTTGTTGCCTTTTTTGCTTTATCAGCCATATTTTACAATACTGGATCACCTCTCCACAGATCACTGGTCAATACAGTATATCCAGGATCTGATAAGATCCTACTAAATGATTTTATCTCTATTCATATATCTGGCCCACAGAGTCTCATGAGATAACTCAATGTGGCTTTTAATATCCCGGAGGAACCACAATTTATTCGATCTGTTCCTTTGTGTAGGGATGAAGACTTATACAGTATAGCAATCCTTCATTTTCTTGATACCTTGGTATTGTGTCCTTGTTTCTCTCCTTTTTGCAGCTAGCCAACAATATTCTACCTGAAATCATGGCAAGATTTGGCTAGTCGATGTATGCTCTATGGCCACAATCATTGCTAATTTCACCACTTTTATCTTTCTGCTGAATTTAAGTCTATGGAAAAAGTTACCACATTTTCAAATAAAACAGCCCATGTGTTCATGTGTCTAGTCAAAGCTACAGTTTTCCCAGTTGTACTGTATGATTGAGAGAGATGGATGCAAGGAAGGCTGAGTGCCGAAAAATTAGTGCTCCTGATTTATGGTGGTAGAGAAGACTCTTGAATGTCTTTTTAGAACAAGGGTGTCAAACTCAAGGCTCGGGGCCTTGATCCAGCCTATAGGGTGCTTAGATCTGGCCCATAAGGCTGTTGTGGAAACACCAAAGGACTGGCCTGTGGTGCCTCTGCCAGCAAAAATGGAGCTCGGGACAGCCGCACACAGCTTTCTGAACTCCATTTTCACTGGCAAAGGATTGCAGGAAGCTATTGCAGCCAAAAATGAAGCTTGGGAACCTGTTTTTTCTGGCAAAACATTCCGGCCACCACAGGCACCCCTAACATGAGTGATATTGAACTGGCCATGCCCACCCTGGCTCCCAAGCAGGGGTGGGATTCTACCAGCTCTATAGAACCCCTTACTAACTTTCTATGCAGTTCGGAGAACGGGTAGTTAGAAGAAATATCCTTTTGTTTTTTTCCCACCCTTATTACATTCTTGGCAGTATGCCTAGACTTACTGTCTCCAAAGGAGAGTTTTTTTCCTTTCTTGATACTTTGTTAAAGGGGAAATGTTTTAAGATTTTTACACTGCTGTTGGGAAGAAATACTCCCCTGGAAATACTTCCAGCTGGCATGCAATGAGCAGCACTTTGAAGAAATAATTGAATAATGAAGCAGAGTTGCAGAAAGAAGCTTTTAATGACAAGGAACTAAGATGAGTGACATTCAGCAAGGCTTCTTGGCTAGCTGGAAAAATTGACATTCAAACATGAGTTTACATATCCGTTCTGACTCTTGGTCTATAACTGGGTTTTGGTGAAGTTTAATTCTGTGCTTGATGACATTTAATCCTGTTTATTGATGGGATAATTTTCCCTATTCAGCTTTGGAAGAAAAAGGTTAATTTCTGTTCCTGAAAAGAAACTGGATTGAGAAATCTGGCTAGTTCCTGTGTCTATTTGTTCTGGTAACTGGTTTAACAAGCAACAGCTACTATTGTGATTTAATTACTTGAATTTTTTCCTGCCTCATGTTTCTTTTTCTATCTTCCTTCACTGCTTTAGTGTTATCTGGCACTGTCCTTTTGGGGTGTACTTCCAAGAGGCAGGATGCAAGCTTGGCACTTATTTGTTTAACTGCCTTTCTCGTGGGCATGTGACCTTTCCTTAAATCTGGATGATTTCCTTAGGATATCTTGTGAGATGAATGAGACTAGCTGGTATCTTAAATGGTGCAAAAGGACCTAAGGATTGCTTTTCTTGGATGTGCTTTTTCTGAAGAGCTTAAATGACCTCTGCTAAATGGTTTCACTTTATGAGCAAGAGTTGGCTACTAATAGTTATCATTGCATCTTAACTATTTTAATTCCTCAAGGTGCTCTGGCACCCTTCCTGATTTGTAACTCTGGCTTCCAGGTATTTTTAATCGAATGATTGGTATTTAGGGCAGCTTTTTGCAAGCAAAGAAGCTTTTTGTATTTTTGTACAGGTAATCCTTGACTTACAACAGTTCATTTAGTGACCACTGAAAGTTACAATGGCATTGAAAAAAGTGACTTATGTCCATTTTTAACACTCTTGACTATTGCAGCATCCCCACTGTCATGGGAGGCCAAGGGAGGAGAAGCGCCCCTTGACATGATGTCAAGTTGGCCATGCCCACTCAGTCACATGACCATCAAGCCACACCCACCAACTAAGCCATGCCCACAGAACCAGTTGTTTAAAAGTTTGAATCCCACTTCTGCCCCCAAGGTCAAACAAAACCCTGATGCAGCCCTCAATGAAATCGAGTTTGACCCTCCCTGCTTTAGAAGATCAAATTAGTTAATCCTAAAGAAAACCAACATTGACTGTTCTTTGGAAGACAGGTACTGAAGCTGAGGCTTCAATTCTTTGACCACCAAATGAAAAGAAATAACTCATTGGAAAAGAATCTGATGTTGAGAAAGATTGAAGGCAATAGAAGAAGGGGAGAGCAGAAGATGAGGTGGTTAGGACAGTGTCACTGTTCCAATGAATTTGGGCACATTTTAGGAGACAGTGGAAGACAGGGAGACCTGGCATGCTATGGTTCATTGTGTCACAAAGAATTGAACATGACTTAGCAATTGAACAACTTGCTCATGTAATACATTTAATTATCACTTATCAGTTTAGCATATACAGTACTTTTGGTACAGAGGTAAGGTTTAAAAAGAAAATACAGTATGAAAAAATATACTTATATATATCTTTCTGTGCTTTTGCCTATTTTTCTTTAATTGATTTTGACATTTAATATGAATTTATTTTCCTCTTTTGTTTAAGACCCCTGAGAAACAAGAGTATATGGAGTAACAATAATAACATTCAAAATACTGGTCCTGTTTTACTTAGAGATTTTTGCATAAGAAACCACACTTGATGGTCCTAAGCTGTATTACTGAGTTGGCAAGATGGTGTCTTGATATGAACAGGACACATGTAGATAGCCATTAATTATTCTCTGGGCTTGTTGCTACAATTATAGCTTGATCTTGGCACCTGAAGAAAGATTAGCAAAGGGGAAATAGCAAACAACCAGATTTTCATTATCCTTAGCTGCAAGATTACGTAACCTTTGATGTAGGAAAAGTTATAGCTGTATTTATTCGGAAAGATTCTCTTTTGAAAGTTTCCAAATATGATACAGTTTTCTATTTGTTGCTGTTACAGTTTCTGATGATGATCTAGAATTCACATTCTGTTCTGTAGATTGTGTGATACAAAATATTTTCATTTCAACATAATAAAACCATATTCTATGAGGGCTAATTATTACAATTGTTGATATCTGGCTTTTTAAATTTGTTCCTGAAACGTGGATCAATAAGGATAAATGTGTAAACTGCTTTTTATCAAGTAAAACTATCATCTATAAAGATACAATATTGCATTACATTATATCTATATCATTCCATATCATATTATTATAACACATTATACTTTATAATAGTATAAAGATCAATACTTCATAAAAGCACCAAATATATTATAGAAGTACTATTAATACAGCATTTGAACTTCTTTTAGTATGATTATGCAACTTTTGGCTTCATTTGAGATTTCACTTGAGATTTCTGTAACAGAAAAATATATTTTAATGTTAAATCTTTCAAATCAGCAAATTTACATGTGCAGATTTTTAGAGGACAGCATACAGTTCAAATTATTGCAACTTTAAACAACTGATACGTTTGTTCAAGGAAAAGGTTTGCATGGCTATTTTAAAATAAAATCTATATTATTATTATCTTTATTGCCAGAGTACAACATGTGTATAATGAGATTGGCTGAGCCTTCCTTCATGCACCCCCCACAACATAACTCACAGTGAGATAAATCCAAACATCTTATTTAAGATATTACTTACCTTTATCCTTGAACACAAATTGCTTGGCATTCTTGTTGGGTTTCAAATCTATTCTGGTTGCCTTCACAACCTCCATACCAAAATCGGGCACAAGAATTTGTATCCTTGGCATAAAACCATTTTACTTGATATTTCCGGCAGCTTCCAGTTTTCATTGGTTCTAAACATCTGGTTTCTGAAATCAATGTATACATATATATTGTTTTGCTGTACTTCTATAGAAGCTGAAATGTCTTGTCTATACAACTTTATTACTACAAATTATTGTCACTGCCTGTATTTTTACTATGAAATGTAAGCAAGAGTTACAACTGAATTATTTTTAGCTTTCACGAAACTCCTAGTGTTCTCTGTCTTTACCGGTTCTGCAAGATTGCTGCAGTGCTAGGTGTACATAATGCTGATTGACTGGCAGATACAATCCTTCTTTGTAACGCTTGCAGGATTCAAAGGTTAATAATACATAATACAGTCACCTTCCAAGTGTCTGCCCATATTCCAATAAAGTACATTTTAAAATTATTATAAACAGAAATCCCTTTAGTCAATTGGGCCTTTGCTTAAGAAGACATGTAACTGATAGAATAAGCTGCCCAGAGTGACCTTACAGGAGAAACGGGAGGAATAGAAATTTAATAAATAAGTAAAAAATAGAATAAGCCTGCATACTTTAAACATTAAGATTTTTTTATAATTAGCTGACTTCCCTTTTATTTATTTATAACCTGCCTTTATTATTTTTAAAATTAACTCATGGAGATGAACATATCTAACACACTTCTTTCTCCTATTTTCCCCACAACAACAACTCTGTGAGGTAAGTAGGACTGAGAGAGAGTAACATGGTGCTTTTCTCAAACTGCTAAAAAAATCACTGAAAACATACTGTTCATTTAAAATGTATAGTTTCAGCAGTTCATTAAAACATTGTGTAACTTCAGGAGTCTGTCAGATCAAACAGATCAAAGTCCGTAACTTTGGTGATAGGCAGTCTGGTCATAAATACAAGTTATCTATAAGCTCTTAACCCAGACTGTCTGTACTCTATACTTATCATTTATTCATGATAAACTGTCTCCCACACTTTGCAGCCAGATAGACAAAACACTGATTGACAGCATACCAGGCTGATCCTCAAAATCACTGAGTCTCAACAATTGAAAAATGTAATCAAACACAGTCTGGGTGCTTATAATATAATTTATTTAAAAGGAATAATGTTCATCCTAAAGTTTACAAGACATGAAAGTGTTCATCATCACAATCAATAAGACTGAAGTTTCAAAGAAGGTTTGAAACAGCTAGGTATTAGCTGTGCATATGAGTTTACAATGTGAGCTACTATATATAAGTTTTGACTGACATATAGAAATATTCCAGTGCCAGCTGTTCTTCTCCTCTCACTTAGTGTCTCCACGAGATTATAATACAATTCATGGACTAGTGGGATGGCACTTCAGTACAAGTTCTGACTCCTAAGGACCAGGGGCAAGTTGTCACCTTAGGCTCTAGTTCTCTGATTGCCTTGATTTTTCATGTAGAGGCAAGAAAGAAAGGAAAAAAATAAAAGCAAAGCAATTTTTGGTTTTTGATACTAGAAATTATTATGAGATTCTGTTGAGAACAAAGAAAACTGTCCTATTAAATCTACTTATCTATTTTATCTTCTCAGCTTTAGAATGCTTCCATACCTTTCATAACATGTATTATTGTAGGAAGCGGAACAACAGCTGGTGTAGGTTGCACATGTCTAGTTACATCAGACACAACTGCTAAATCTGGATGATGAGTGCTTGATTCCAAATAATCTTGGCTCACTGGCCGTCTATGAAGTTCAGGAATATATTTAGAAGTGGTTGAGGTAACATTATGATCCCGATCCAGATGTGATGCTCCTTTCTCACTGGGTCTCTTTGAAAACTATATTTACAATAAAGAAAAAAATCCAGTAACAAAATGTAGCTTAATTTAAAGACTGTGGTCTTGCAGAAAGCATGAATTATGTCATTAAATGTTTGTCTCTCCTATACAAATGTCATTTTTAGTAATACTTACAGAATCACTAGTCCCTGCATGAAGTGGAGGGGCAAATGATTCAGGAAGATCAATTTTGGCTACTTGACTGCCATGTTCGCTGGTTTTAAATCTTGGAGAAAGAGCTGAACTGAGCACTTTGGTGATGTAGGAACTCAAATCATTTTCACAAATTTGTTTGAAAATCTTATCCTCAAGAGCTAAACATATGAAAAAGAAAATAGTATTATACAATAGAATTGCATATAATAATTATTATATAATTATTTTTATAGATGTTATAGATAATAATTACTTGAAATTATATGTGTAATATTTTATGCAGATAGATAGAAATTATATATAGAGATATCAATAGGAATTACTTGAAATTATGTGACCTACTTTTCTCTCTCCCTCCCTCCCCTCGCTTTGAAGCAATATATATACATATACATATATGCATACACATATATACATACATACATACATACAGATAGCTTCAAAGCAAAATACCAGCCTATGTCATGGGTCCTATAAAATCCCAATGACAAATTGTCACAGATGGTTTGTTTCTGGTAAATATTGAGTTGTAATTTTGTGAATGGGGCCATGACAGCCATTTAGGGAGCATGCCTCAAAATTCAAAATCACTCAGAAAAGTTAAAGTGGTGTAGAGTATTGTCAATTTTTCCAATATGATCGATTGCCACTTACTTTCTTGTAACTTCAATGCTAGCCTTACATTTGGCAAAATCCTTTGATTTGGAGCTCAGTGGAAGAGAAAACTATTCATTTGGAATTGAAACAAGACAAGCAGATTTGAATGATTTCTCTTTTTTCTATGTGTTTTGGGTGATCAGAGATGAAATAAACAATTCCATCATCTGATCTTATAATATGACTCTTATTCTAAAGTTTAAAGCATTGTGGTGCTTTAAGAGTATCAAAGAAATATCACTGAATGAATTTTCATAGTCAATCATACTCAAAAGACTCTACCTAATGTCTGCTATTGATGTGATTGTTTCATTATTTTCTCATGAAACAATTTCTTCATTTTTATAGGTTTGTATCTCCCAACTAATGATTGATTGTAATGGAATATGGGAATTATCCGGGGTGGGATCTCACAAGGTTAACTACCAGTTTGGTCATTTACGAGGTTCAGTGATTTACGATGTGCTTTCCTGCACGCTGCCGGCGCGCACGCCTGTAAATCATCATCAACATGCTGCATGCATAGAAACAGCCTTTCAAAAAGCCCTTTTTTCCTGCTTTTTAAACTGCAGCTGTGCCTCCCACAGCAGCTAAAGTTGAAAAAAAAATCAGGAAATGAAGGTCAGGTAAGAGCCTGGGTGAGCAGGTGGGCAAAAATATCAACAGACATAAAACCGGTTCTATGTCTGCTGCTCTTCAGAGCTATCAGTTCTACAGAGGTGGACAGAACTGGTAGAAACCCATCCCTGGAATTATCTTGTGGAAAGATGGGAAGAAAATAGTCATACAAGAGAGGAAAGGAGCCCCCAGTGGCTTAATGGTCACAGAAAAAATCAAAGAAGCGGATATAGCAATTAAAAGCAGTGTCAGGAAGTTTTCCACTTTCAAATCTGCAAGATTCTGTTACTGCCATCTTACAATAAAGTGGATTTAGCTCATTTGGTCTTATTTCATGTCTGGATTACCAGGATTGTTAACAATTAATATTGTAAGTTCATAAATATTTCTTGTCATCAAATATTTAATGGTGTGCTTCATCCACATATGAATTAGCCATGTGAATATCATAGTTCAAGTAAAGGCAGCTCATTCTTACCTTGCAGAGTCATGAAGTCATCAATCTGGTAGACATGATCACTGTCTGGATCAGTAGCAATTAGATCCATTTCTTTTCGAAAATTTTCAAAGTTGGGATCAGTCTTCTGTACCACTCCAATTACAAACATTTCTATGTTGGCAGCATGGGCATCTCTCACCACTACTTCCAGTTTATGTGGTTCACGTTGATCCGCCTGCCCATCTGTTATTACCACTGCCACTTTTCTAACTCCTTGTCGAGCCATCTGAAATATATCAATGGCTTTGCTGATAGCTGTAGCAGTGTATGTGCCTTCCCCATAGTATTGCATTGCATCAACAGCATTTTTCAGACTGTCTTTGGTAGGAAATTGCTGCAGCGTGGACACCACCTCCACTTTGAGGCTAAAATTGATGATGCCAATGCGGGTTGTGGCTTGGTTGACTGTGATAGCATCGATCATAGCTTTTACAAACCGTTTAATTCTTTTAAAGTTTTCAGGCCCAACACTTTCAGAGCTGTCAATCACAAATACAAGCTCCAAAGGACTTTCTCTGCACTTAACACCGCAGCCTAAAATAAGTGGTAGATAGAATAAGAGGGTAAGTAATGTGTTATGTGTATGATTTTCCAGGAAGTAATAAACTTGGAATAATATGAAGCATTTGTCATATCAGTTGCCCAGAGTTGTGTTTAAAATGGGCAGTCAAATCATATCAACAAACAGATAAAATATTCCCTAAAATGGATAGTTGAAAAATAGAAAAAAAGCTTAGTAGTGTGGGCATCTATTTTCCAGACTATATTAAGGCAGTGAATCAGATTCAGATATGACTTAATAAATAGTACAGGGGTGTCAAACTTGATTTTATTGACACTTGTGTTTGACCTCAAGGGCTAGGATGAGGGTGGCCAGAGTGAATGTGGCCAGCTAAATGTCATTTGTGTTGGGGACACCTGTGGTGGATCAAGCCCTCTGCTAGAAAGACAGGCTGCCAAGCTCCGTTTTCGGCTGTGACAGTCTCCTGCTTTCTCCTCCTCTCCCTCTGCCAGTGAAAACAGAGCTCAGGAAGGCCATTTTCACTAGCCTAGACACCACAGGCTATTCCTTCGCTGTTTCCAGGGTTGGCCCCATGAGCAAGATCTAAGTACTCCAAGGTCCAGATCTGGATCCTTGAGTCTGATACCTCTGGAATAGCACATAGACTTATACAACACTTCATGGTGCTTTACAGCAGAATTTCCCAACCTTTCCGGCTTTGCAGGTAGGAGAGGGGATGGTTCTGGATGAGAGTGGGCATGCGTGGGCGCCAGCTCCATTTGTGAGAATGGTGGGCACATGTGCCTGCTGCTCATGCAAATGGAGCACCTGTGCACATACTTGTGCATTATTTGTGTGCACTCACCTACTACTTACATGGTCCAATTCTGAATGCCTCAAGGCCCAGCAGTGGACTGCAGCCCAGAAGTTGGGCATCTTACTTTATAGCACTCCTTAAACAGTTTACAGATTCAGCATGTTGCTCCCAACAATTTGGGTCTTCATTTTACTAACTTCAGAAAGATAGAAACCTGAGTGAACCTTGAGTCGGTCAGGATTGAACTCCAGGCAGTGAGCAGAGTTAACCTACAATACTGCATACTAATCACTATGCCACCACAGTTCCTAAAAAGGCAATGTTTTGAAACTGCCTGTCTACTATTAATGCCTAGGCAGAAGATTATACAGCAAGCACACTGATGATTAACTTGTGAAAATGCTTCACCACAGAAAAACAATACAGAGTTTCACTTTATAGATTCACTTTGCATTACAATGATAATTCCCAAATTTGAAAAAAGGCATGTATATCAACATGCACAAATTTTATACTTAATTATAATCACCAATACTTGTTTCTCTGATGATATGCAAGTAGTAACTGCCACTTTTAGACCTAGTAAAGGTATCCATTCTTCTTTTCCTCTTGTATAGTACACTTTAACACACAAATACTTGTTATGTGCCCAGAAAAAACAGAGATAATCTTGATGATAGCCTTAGGAGCTAGAGTGGGTTTTGGAACTTGTCATATCAACTATGGCAACCATTTTATGAGGGCACTAAAATACCAATCACATATTCTATAGATTGTCAAGATAAAGCCCAATATGAATTAGTCCAAACTTTTGTTTTCATTTTCCTTTCACTCAACAAATTTAATTGCAATATACAACTTGTTCTGGCCCTAATTAGCATTCTTGAGATCCCCGCGCTTTGATTGGCCAAAGCACGGGGCACTCTGATTGGTCAGGCGAGCCGCGCTGATTGGCTCGCTAAGAATCTCCCGCGATTGGTCCATTCGGATCGCGGGAGATTCAAAGCGGTGCCATTGGCCGCGGCCGCCGCGGCTGAAAGAACTTTTTTGCGAAGAGCCAGTTCGGTTCCTACCTTAATAAAAGAGCATGATTTGAAGTCACCGACTCCTGGCATCATTTCGCGGACACAACACAACTGATAAGATTTACTTAAAATTATTTAAGCAAAAGTGATTTGTACAGTAAAATGGTTTCTTTCTTTAAGTAGATCTTACCACATATCTCCATGATGAGTTTGATTATTTCTTCTTTCTGAAAGAGTAAGACCTTAGTTGGTCTTTTGGAATTAGAAATGCCATAAGTGTTTTTAAAAAGTAATTTTCAGTAAGCTATAGTTTTACAGTATGTTTAGTTTAATCACTGAGGAAACAGAAACAAAATTATGTTCTTTGAATACCCTCCAATCAAGCAAATGACCCAGATAGTCCCTAAATTAGTAAAGCTAACATAACTCTCTCTTGGTAGACTTAAAATATAACTACTCTTTATTAATTGATTTACCAGAAAATGTATATTGCCACCCCATAAAAAGTTGTTAACAAGGGAGCAGCTAACTGGCTATTGTATACTTGGAAACAATCAATATATATTATCACTTAAACATGGCTTTAATTCTATAATTTGTTTTATGCAAATAAATTAGAAATACTAATAAATTCAAGTCTAGCACTGTTCAGAATATGTGTTCTAACTGATTGTACATTTTCTAATTTCACACATTCAAATGAAATACCTACACTGAACTAATTGTGGTTTTTAATATAAAATAATATTTTGATGTCAACAAATGACAGATGTACTTACAGTAAGACCAGGTTCACCCTTTTGTCCTGAAAATCCCTAAAATATAAAACAATGACATTATTTCATAGTCTTCTGCAACTTATAACATATAATATAACATCTAACATAATATAAATAAGAGTTGGCTCCAGAGTAAGTCAGGTATCAGTCAGTCTTTTAATTTCAATAGATACTTTTCATATGACTAATCTAGACCCAAGCCATTGTGAAATATTTAAGTTTTACCCTTAGTCCTTGAGGGCCAGGTTCTCCAATTTCTCCTTTGTTACCTCTCTTTCCCTGCTCTCCCTTCTCTCCATAGTCACCCTAAAAAACAGATCATTCTTTTAATTACATGAATGAAGGACAGGAAGACATATATGAAGTATCTTAATAATCAATGCAGGTTATTATTTTTGATAAATAACAATATTAAGTTAGGCAAATCAAATAGAAAAAAGAAGTTTATATAAATGAAAAATAGGGTAGATATAAATAATCTATCCTAGCATCTTTCTCCACAATCACTGCAATTAAGTACAATTGATATTTAGCTTTTTTCTTTAAACTATTAATTATTAATTAAGAGGTAGTCTTTGTAGGTTTAGCCAAATCACAGCATTTTTTCACTATGCTCCTTGACTTTCATTACTATTAATGTTTGCACTGTCTCCTTTGTATGATACTGGTATGTAAATTGATCCTTTCCAGGCTGATAGCTACTGGTCATTCTCCAGATTTGCTGGCACAGTTTGGTTCGAATCTTTATTGATTCTTCAACTGATTGCAGCACTTCTGCAGATATTCCATCAGTTCCTGTAGCCTTCCACTTACTAATGACCAGTGTGCTGCTCTTTCTTTTTTAATATTAAAGTACATATTGTAAATAAGGAATATAGTTTAATGTATCTTGGACATTGACATCATTATTGTACAGAATTTTATTTATTTGTTTTTATTCTGCCTTTTTTATTTTTATAAATAACTCAAGGTCATAAACATATCCAACACTCCTTCCTCCTATTTTCCCCACAACAACAACCTTATGAAGTGGGTTGGACTAAGAGAGAGTAAGTAGCCTAAAGTTACTCAGCTGGCTTTCATGGCTAAAATGAGACTTGAACTCACGGTCTCCCATTCTTCTTTGAATCAGGTACCAACTGCCCATTGGCATTCTTTACCATACTTTCCTAAATTCGCCAAATTTAGAAGGAGGTTCCTTGAAACCTCCTTCTAAACTTGAAGAACTTTGGGAAGATTGTCTTTGTTTTTCTGTATCTGTTTCCATCTTTAACAGAATACAAGAAAGAAAACCTGAAAAAATGAATTACCCAGTTCTTCAGGAAAGCTTCTAGAAATTGATTGTTTAGCCCAAGCTAGAGATAGCATTGCCAATAGAAGTTAACAAAAGTCGTGCAATGATTCTAATACCATCTTTGGCAATGTATAAGCTATTCAGAGCCTGTGGGAATTAGCAACATGTAAGTCTAAGCAAATAAATAAACTAGTCACTCTAAATGATTACATTATTACATGAAAGAATGTAACAATCACTTTATTCCTCTGTTGCAGGAGATGTTTTGATATTTTTTCAAGAAGCGCAATTAAGTTTCCCATTATAATATTGGCCCATTGTTTCCAAAGTTTAATGTAGGGGATAAAAATCCTTATTCATTTTTAAACTTCATCCTGAATAAAATCTCTGATTTGTATACAGGTAGTCCTCAACTTAAACCCACAATTGAGATGAGAATTTCCATTGCTATGCAAGGTGGTTGTTAAGTAATTTTCATTTTTATGACTTTTTTTGCTATGGTTGCTAAGAAAATCACTTCAATTTTCAAGTGAATCATGTGGTCTTTAAATGAATCTGGCTTTGCCCATTGTTTGGTGGAAGCCAACTGGAAAGATTATGAATGATGGTCACATGACCCCCAGAGCATTACAACCATTGTAAACACATCCCAGATGCCAATTTTTATCACATGACTGTGAGGATACTGTGCGAGATGTAAAGGTAACAATTGGTTATGAGTCATATTTTCAATGGTGCTGTAACTTTGAATGGTCACTAAATGAATGGTTGTAAGTCGAGGACTACATGTACATATACTTTCCCTTTTAAAACAAAAAAACTGTAGGAAATCTTTCCTACAAACAATCTGAATTCTGATTCAAAAAGATAATTGAAGAAGTGCCATCAGTTAATAACTAAGATATTCTTAAATAAAGTATACAATGAATATTTAATCTCATTGATTGCTTAACGGAAAACCTCTTACCTTTGGACCAGGTAATCCAATTCCTATGGAGCCCTTTGGACCTAATGAACCTTGAATTCCTTGCTCTCCCTGAAAATAATACATAAGATTAATTCCAAATTATCTTTGCAAAAACTCTATTTTGTACCATAAAATTGAGCAGGCTAAAGAAATATTTGCTGTTCAGTGTTTATTTAGAGGAAAGGATTTTGTAGATCCTGAAAAGGCTGACCTTCAATTCCCATAATGTTTCATCACTGACTCTGCCAACTGAGCTCAAAGAAATTAAGAGGACAAAGCTATATGCAGAGTTGTGCTGTATAGTTTTCAACATGATTCTACGTCATTTTATATTCTAATGAAGAAGTGGTTCAGCTTTATATCTCTTGGGTTTGGACTTCTGTGTACATATAGCTCTGTCTGTTAAGTATAGCTATCATTATTAAAATCACAGGAAAAAAAACATGTAAGAAACTTCTCTATACTTATGAACAGTGGTGGAGCGCAGAGGGATTTTAGGCGAACTGGTTGTTAAAGTATGTGCAGCCCACCTCTAGGTATAAGGTTATGAGGTTTGAATTATTGTATTTCTCTCACTAGCACATCTTTGAAGTCAATTGCTTAGAGAGACACTGAGTTAATACAAACAAAAATCAAATAATTATTCAGTGTAGATTTGTGTTTCCAGGGATGTGTTTCCAGGGATTTTATATCTACAGGCTGAAGGACTGGAATATAGGTGTTTTATAATGATACAGCTATTGAACAATGGGAAGCAATTTTCTGGTTTTGTTTGAAAAATCTCCCAAACAGCTGAATCCTGGGGTTTTAAGAACTCTGATATCCATTTGGCTAAATGAGACCATTTTCCCAGAAAAAATATATATGCAAATATATCTGCATTTTTTGCAAAATATAAAAATAGAGGTCTGCAATCAGCTTCCTTGCTTTGGGCTTTTTCAACAATAAGTAGAAATAAAAGGAGGAATTCTGCCTTGAGAAATTGTTGGAGAATTGTTGGAGAAGAAATTAGAAAGGCATTTGTGGTCATTATAGATAATAATGCCTTGGGTTTTTTTTTTTCTTACTGTTTGGCTTTGAGTTTAAGACAAAAGCAAAAGAGAAAGAATGAGAAAGAATGATAGAGAGAGGGAGGGAGGGAGAGGGAGGGAGGGAGAGGGAGAGAGAGAGATGTTGCATCATCACAGCAATGTCACATGACATATCAGGACTTTTTCTCCCTTCACTAAACCAGGTAGGCTAGCAAGTGACACATTTGGCCTGCAGGCTGCGAGCTTGACACCCCTGGTCTATGCCAATGTTCAAGCATATATTCAGTTAGATCCTTGTCCTCCCTAATAATTATAAATCAACTCTGCAAAATTAAGACAGTCTAAATCTCAGCAGGCTTTCATTTGCATATGCTAATTTATATGCATTGACACAAATTTGGATTAGCTGCCGTGTTATCATAACAGGAAAGTCAATGCTTAGTATACTGATTAGTACTTTTAAGGTATCTACTGTAATTTTTTATTTCTTTCCTTTTATTTCTTTCAGTTAAAACTGCTCACCCTTTAAATAAAGAGTATGGATTGGCTGATCTTCTAAATTCCAATATTATCAAACTACAGGGCCCAAAATCTGTACCTTAAATCACGCTGGCTGAATTTGATAGCTCTAATTCAAACACATTTGAAAAGTAACTAGCTCCCCACCTTGAAACAGGGAATACTACCACACAGAAGAAGACCTCTTGGCAATATTTTAGTTATTGATGCTGAACTATTGTCTAAAAAAACACAGGCCATCCTATTAGACTATATTTAAGAATTTAATTTGATATAATTGTGATTGATTTGAGATTTGTCAATCAGTTGGAGTTTTTAAATTCACAGAAATGGCAGCAACAAAACAAACATCTATGCAAAACATGAGAGGAATAATCTATTTTCAAAAGCCTTCCCTAGCATTAATATTCTTACTTTATTTCCTTGTATGCTGTCTCCTGGAGCACCTGGAGGGCCAGGAAAACCCTTTTGTCCCATAATACCCTATTTAAGAAAAGGGAGAAGAGGTAATAGAAAAAAGAATTCCCAAACTTCACCAGAAATCTTCCAGCCAGTTTTGAAAAACAGAACACCAGAATTTTTTTGATAAATATATTTTTGATTATAGCAAAGGAAAAGTAAATTCTGCTGGTGTATCTTTAGATTTGCTTCAAAAATTATATTGCTGTCATTTCACAAACATCAAAATTATTCTTGCCCTCGCCCCACACGTACACACAGAGACCCAGTTAAATGATAGTTTATCTCACACAATGATCCTAGGTTCAAAATCTTCCAATCAGATACCAGACCATCCATACCATTGATCCCTTACTCAACCCCAACTTAGTTTGATATAGTTTAGTTTGATTTCTTCTTTGGTTTACCTTAAAATTACAGAATCCCATGTTAGAAAGGACCTTGAAGACCTCTAATCAGTAGAGGTAAGTTCATGCCATTTTGCACAAAGTCTGATCTTTCACTGAAAACTTTGAGTGATGGTGCATAGGAGATAGGATATTCCACTGTTTAATAACTTTTAATATTTTTTGAAATCAAAAGTTTTGATCTCTCTCAGTTAAGCTTCCATCTGCTGGCCCTTGTCTTACCCTTTGGTATTCTCCATTTAACCTTCCATTTGTTACCAAGGTCCTTTAACCTCACATAGCATTTAGCCTCTAAAACCATTATTATCCTTCTTGTTCTATTGTACACTCTTTCTAGTTCCACAGAATTATTCTTTGCATGGACAAAAATGGGACATAGTATTCCTGATATAGTGTGAGTAGTGCACATAGAGTGGTACTATTATATCTTCTGATTTTGACGCTGTATCGATGCAACATAAAACTACACTGGCTATTTTGGCAGCTGGAGCAAATTACAACTCATGCTTAATCTGTGATTGTAATAACATAAACAGACCTTACCACAGGTATTACTCCTAGGCTGTACCTGGCTTTTCTTATCTGAGTATTTAAAGCTTTCCATCTTTCTATATGATTTGGTTCTTATTTTGTTCAATGTTTTCTCTGTCTTTTGTACCTATTTCAATATTATGTTCCTTGTAGCTAGACCTTTGTCCACTTTTTTTGTTCCTTGTAGGCTATTTTGATTTAGATTTGATAAAATGATGATGTTTTCCATTGCCCTAGTAGATGCCAACCCACAATCCTTAAGCTTAATGTACACATTATGCATTATCACAATTTCAATTTCAAACCTTTATTGTCAATGCACAACATGTTTACAATGAGATTGGCTGAGCCTCCCTTAGAATAAATACCTGTACATTCTTATGATGAAGTCTCAAATCCTACTAATATCCTGATTATGCTTGGAAGCCATGTCATTTTTTTCAGTTTCCTTCAGATCTTGCATTGTAAGATCTTTTAGCTCTGTTTGGATTTTATCAAATATGCACATTAGGTAAATAGTCCAACTCGTAATTTTGCACTAGTCACTCCCTCTCAGCACAACCTAACTCACAGAGTTGCTAATATGAGACAAAAAGGTCCCCACATACATCATCTTGAATTCTTGGAGGAAAAGTAAGTTATAAATCTAACAAATATCATTCCCTTCGTTTCCTCCTCATTACAAATACACCATGCTTAATGACCATTCACTTAGTGAACATTTAAAGCTACACAATACTGAAAAAGTGACTTACAACTGGTCTTGCACTTATGATTGTCACAGTGTATCTGCCAAGCACAATTTAAGTGCTTGGCAACTGTTGCACATTTATAACTGTTGTGGCATCCGACAGTCATGTAATTACCATTTATGATCTTCCCAGGTCACATGATGTGCTGTTTATCAATTGCAAGTGATTCACTTAATGACCTCTGCAGGAAGTACAGTCACTAAGTGGGCAATTGTGTTTTGCTTAATGATTACTTCACTTAGCAATGGAGTTGTAGTCCCAATTAGTTTGCATTATGAGAACTATGTATGTCGTTGTTGTGTTTTTCCAAATCACTTCTGTTTCTTTTTTCATCTGTGCTTTGTGGGTTTTTTCCCCTTCTAATATATGATATTGACAGTTACTTAGATGGGAAGTGAAAGTTTCTAGTATATTCATTGGATCAACATACTCTGATAATCAATTAAATCCCTTTTCCTGTGTATGGCCAAAGTTAAACACAGTATTTTTAATTAGTATGGATAATGCTTCATCATGATCATGTGTGAGAGGCAACGATGGGAAACTAATAAATTAGATGTATGTGCTGTTGTATGGATGGATTTTGAATAGTTATCACTGGATAGGCAAACATTTAAGACACTTATGGTCTGGGAATCCTGACTGGAGGATTGTCCCAATACAAATGTAGCTATTTGTAACAGGATGTAAGTTAATCCTGTGATGAATATATCATTTTTCCATAGTACTAGTCAGTGTAGTTTGAATTATTTAAAAATTACCTGTATTATTCATGTGTTTCTTGTTAAATATAGTCAAACATATATACCTAATTCCTAAGCTTAGGTTTTTTGCCAAGATCTCCACTGATCAACTGATCCATTGATAACAAAAACGACTCAAATCAATTTCCTTATACAGTAGCTGTGTTTAATTTTAACAATGTCTGTCTCTTGCACATTTCTTTTGTTGATTCTTCAGGTAATAGGAAAAAAATCTGGAAAATCCAGTAAGCCTGACATCTGCTGAGTTTGCTACTCAGAAGTAAAATCATTGCATTTATTTTATTTATTTATAAATTAATAGTATACTAGCATAACATTTGCTGTTCTTATGTTCTCCCTCTATTTATGCCACAGCAGGCATCCAAGATATAATGATGACAACGTATAACAGATTGTACACACCAACATGCTGCCCTTGGGTTGTGTTGGAATAAAAAGGAATAAACTATTTAACTAAGTCTGTCTCTCTTGTGGACTGGGGGCAAGATGAAACAACTTCATGGAAAGAAAACAGAAAAAGAACTAGCTATGTGTGGACACATCCAGGCTTAAGAATGTTCCTGCCAATATCTTGTCCATATCTCTGTGTTAATTATTTCTCAAAAAAGGTGAGACAAGTGTTGAAATTATAACAAGAAAATGGTCAAAGTTGAGTGCTCTGATCTAAAAAATGTACATTATAATTAAAGTTCTCCAAAAGAGCATCAACTAAGGAGTGAATCAGTATTAAAATTGGAATCATATAATGTTTTCTTTCCAGTATGAAAAAAGCCTATATTCTTTCTGAGAATCTTAAGAGTACAAATAATATTTCAAAAGCTGTGCACATTAATTAAAGTTATTATTGACTATAAATGTAGCCCTATTTTTCTGGTGAGGAAAAGCTGAGGCATTGGATTAAGGTTTGATTGTAGGGGAGGTAGTAAGATGTAAAGCATCAGAATCAAGCCTAGTAAATGATGTGATTTTTCTCCAAATATTTATTAGAGAGTGTCCAATAAAGTTTGAGGCCTGTTGAAATGTTCTCCTCACTCCCATCACCTCCATTTACCCAGCAATCAAAAGAAAATCTCACTGACCTTTGGCCCAGGGATTCCCACTCCTCTTTGCCCAGGAGGCCCTGGTGGTCCTCGTGCTCCGTGTTCTCCCTAACAGAAAGAAATTAGAGAGGGGTTATAATCACACACATTTATGAATGATAGGAAGGAGAGAGGGAGGGAGACAGGGAGAGAGGGAAGGAATATAAGATAAGGGCAATCACATTACAACCTCATAAGCTAAGCGTGATTTCAAAGCATTGTATTAGAAATAATATATGGTAATTCATTCAAAAAAAAGCAAAGCCAAATATTTCATGTAATTTGCCATTTCTTTGTCTTGTGATTTAGAGCAGGGGTTTCTAAACTTGTCAACTTTAAAGCTTATGGACTTCAACTTCCAGAATTCCTCAGGCAGCAGTACTTCATATGGCATCTTACATCAATAAAATAAATAGGAATTGGATTGTTCAGATCTTCCAGAATTACCATTGTCCCTTATCCAGGGCCTTTGAGAAGTCAAGGTAGTGAAAAATTTCATCTGCAAAGTCTAACAGGAATTGAGGATCCAATGCTGGATTTCCCCTTCAGAAAGCAGAATTGTGATATGACAGAAAACTGAGTGATCTTATGGCCCTTAAACTATCATACCAAGTCTCAGAGGCAATGCTCTCTGAAATAAACCCAAAATGTTAAATTTATTTTTATTTAATTTCAAAAAGTGTAAGTTGTACTTTAAAACCAGAATATTTATTATTTATTACAGAAATAACTTCAGATGCTTTCCACTGTCTTTGCACTCTTTCCATGGTACAGATACTTCATATACTAATACAGCTACTTCAATGCTTTATAGTAGCTATTCTGTATATTTCCTCTGTGTTTCTTTTGTCCTGTTTTTGTTTAATCCAGTGTTTCTCAACTTCAGGGACTTTAGGATCTGTAGACTTCAACTTCTAGAATTCATTAGACAGCATGGCAGGATAGGGAGTTGAAGTCCATGCATTTTAAAATTCCTGAGGTTGAAAAACACTTATTGAAACCGAATGTGTAATGGAGAGAGGGGCCCAGTTTCCCATTCTCTGTGTTCTTCCCTCACTTCAAACCATTTTCTCCCACACAGATACTTTTCATGTGCTAAAAACCTCATGATAAAGAAAATACCAGGAGCAGGATTTGGAGTAATTAAGACTGTCTGCAGTGTGTATTATCTCTACACAGAGTTGTTTTAATGATTGAAAGTAAAGGATATACTACTTCAAAAGAATTTAGCATTGTGACAACTGATGATATAGTTTCAATTGCTGCATTTACTTTAATCCCATTTTTCTATGTTATATACAGTCTGTAATGCATGTTGATACTGACCGATTTAAGTTAAATATTTTCTACATTTAAATTAGGAATTTGCAATATGATATCATGGGTACCAATCCTGCTTGGTTGTTGTGAGAAAAGAAACAAGAGAGCATTAGGTATAATACCAATACCACCATGTGTGATATACATGCACACATATAAAGATGGGATAAAAATCTAATAAAGGAAGCAACTTCAAATAACTCTAGTAAAAGTACACAATTAGAATTAACACTAAATACAGGTAGTTTTCAATTTACAACCATTCATTTAGTAGCTATTCAAAATTGTAGTGGTCCTGAAAAAGTGACTTATCGGTACAACCTGTGCTTGCACTTACAACTATCACAACTCCCCATAATCACATAATCTAAATTTGGGCGCTTGGCAACTAACAGGTGTTTCTGGTGCTTGTGATGTCTCAGGATTACTTGGCCTCAATGCGCAAAGTCAACGTAGGAAACTGGAGTCACTTAGCAGCCATGATATGATTCACTTAGCAGCCATAGTGATTTGCTTAACAATCGCAGCAAAAAAGATTATAAAATTGGGTGTGACTCACTTAACAATTATCCCACTTAGTGACCGGTGTTTCGGTCCCAATTGTGTCCATAAGTTGAGGACTACCTGTATGTGTTGAGATGCTAAATGTGACCAGTAGGTGGAGCCAAATGATTCCTAAATTATTCAGTTAATTTTCCATCTGAAGACATTTGCAGTTGCCAAGAATGAGCACGCACAATGCATATTAAGCTACAATTCTATGACTTCTTGTTTACAAGAAGCTGCTTTCCATTGACATATCTCAAACTCAATATAAATGATTTTATACTGTAAGGCTGCTTATTATTATATTTTTCCAGCAAGCTTTGCATCAATCTCTTACACAATGTACATCCCTTTTGTATCTTTCTGCATCCCTTGAATTTCTCTTCCCTGAATCTATAAATGCAGCCATAGTAAAGTCATGATTCAATGAGTAGTCACATCTGAATTTCACTAACAATCCCCTTGGACATTGAACCCTCTTTTCCAGAACTCTTGGAAAAGTTCCCTATCCATTTCTTGTATCTCTACCATACTGTTATTTTATATCTATTTTCATTTCATTTATTTTATTACATAAGCAAGGCAAGGAGGATGAGAATGATCATGGAGCAGATGGAGCCAAACATCATTCTCATCTTGTTTGGCAGAGCCAGCCAAATCTGGCATGTGCAGCCCCTTCAACTAGATTGGATAGATCTGATCTAGCCCTGTGTAAAGAATTAGAATCAGGATGTCTTCTTAAGTAATACCAAAAAGAGGGAGTGTATTTCCATTTTGCTTTTCATTTGACATTACTTTTTTAAAAAAATATCTTATTTTTTATTACTGTTGTTAACTTTTTATTATTTATTTAATAATAAAATTTCTTGGCCACCCAACTCTGAAAGATTGAATTGTTTACCCACAACAGCTATAAAATCAACAATAGATGGTTTCCCCCTAGGGAATAGCAACCAGACTTTTTCCTCTACCATCAGATACAAAAACAGTCAAAAACAAGTGATGATGGGAGTGTTCTGAATTCTCTATAATAAAGAAGCAAAATAGCACCACTTAAAATGAATAAGATGATAGTATAGTGGATTCATTTATAGTGCATGTATAAATGCATGTAGTTATCAGAACAATTATGTAGCTGGGTCCAAATTTTAAAATTCCACCCACTGCATTCCATATTGCCAGCCCACTATTAGCAGTAGAGGTTGAAGAACTATAGTTCTTATTCTTTTCATACATTACATCCTAAGCCCACTAAGTTATCCAACAGACTTGGATGCAGCAGAGAACATTCCCTGATAATTGCTGATCCATCTCTTCTAGCAGCAATATATTTTGAGCCAGTCCACCAGTCCTGAATAGTTAGTAACAATGAGATTAATAGGATGCCTGAAGTAAGGAACAACCAGTCTGCTCTTTTTGGGAGTTCAGCCAGAACCTGAGAGGTCACAATTTAAAAAGACATTCTTTCAACAGCTGGCCTAGCATACCCCCAGGGACGATGTTGGTGGTATAGGTCTTTGATCTGGTATATAGGCAGAATACTGTAGAGTCTCTGCCACTACTGTGCTATTTAAGCTGCAATTCTTGACAGTTATGCATTTTATTTTCATTTGAGATTACAACTTACTGTGTACTATGTCTTGACAACAAGGCAGTGCCCATACAGTTCATGCATCCCACAGGCAATTTGGTGTGAATTGACTCTCTGTTACATCAAATTCCAGTTCTCTGCTGGCCACTTGTGTGAGCCATTTCTCAAGCCAAGAAAACAGAGCCCCAACTGATCTCCAGGGAACATTCTTACACTGCAAATTTAGTGGCATTCCAGCTTGACTTGTATGCAAATTTATTAATGGGAGCTTTTCAGTTAAACAAAGCTGTTTTAATTATCTGGGAATTAAAACAGTGCCATTTAAATTAGCAATTATGGGTAGCCTCAAAAAAGATTTGTTGGATTTTCATCCTTGCAAAATGTCAATAGCAAGAGAAGAAAAACAATATCCCTATGTAAAAAAGATTAGCAATATGTATAATTTACTATTATTATGTACTATTTCATGGAGAAAAATATCCATATCTGAGTGCAAAATGATATACATGGTCTTTTAAGCTTTTCAATTTTGCAGAACTTAATTAATCACAATACTACAAAATCAAAAAATAGGGAAGAAGTATTAAATCCAAAACCTAGATTCATGTCACTCCCAATATGAGGTATTTATTTATTTGTCAATTGCTTACAAGATAATAGGTATAAGTAAAAACATAATTATGAATGCATGGATACATATAAAAAAAATAAAAAAAATAAAAAAAAACCAACAGGACAGGGACAGTAGGCACGCATCAAGCATATAAGATGAAGTGATGAGAAATTCAGCCCTGAGGTTCAGGAAGGTCAAAATAGGCAGTGCTGGGCTACAAGGGCAAATTGACTAATTTGACTCATGCAAGACTTATGCCTTGGCAAAAAAAAAACCTCACAATACTTTTTCCTATCCTTCCCTCCTTTTTCCCCTCTCTTTCTTCCAGGCATGCTCCATTCTAATCTCAAAGGTGATAGGTGTTGTGCTTTAGCTTAGTGTTTCTCAATCTTGGCCAACTATAAGATGTGTGAAGTTTAGTTCCCAGACTATCTCAGGCTGATTGGAGAATTCTAGGAAGTCCACACATCTTAAAGTAGATAGAAACACTGCTATAGCACCATGGTACAGATCATAGATCAAACTGTTCACATAATTGCAATAATACTTAATACAATTTCATTCCTCCATCATGTAACCTTCCTTCATGTATGGGTTTTCTTTATAATACATGTGTGTAGTTCTTTTTAAAGTATATTAATATCAACAGCTTTCCTTGATGCAAATAGTATTCATACAGCCAAAGGCAAATCACATTTGAGAGAATGTTCTAAATTACAAGAACATGACAACTTAAGATATTTAACTTTTCGAGACAGAGTTTACTCTCCAATTTAAGTCTTGCAAAAATACCAAGGTCTACTCAGAGATTTTTGAATTGTTCCAAAATTTGCTGAGAACCTCAGTTGTAGCACCAAAAACATGAAGTAAATGGTAGCTATACAAATGCAATTTGTGTTTGTCATTCCAAATAACAGCAAGTCTTTGCTGTGTATAATTAACAGGTCTAATTCTCAAGGACGTGACATGATTAGAATACTAATTTGACACAAAGAACTGTAGAAATTCACTCAAATATTACAAGGGTATGAAAAGCCAAACAGCTTTACAGCTGCCAAAAATGCTGTAGAACAATTTTTCTCAATTTTAGCAACTCTAAATGTGTAGATTTTAGTTCCCAGATTCTAGGAGTTGAAGTCCATGCATCTTAGAGCTAGTCAGATTGAGAAACACTGCTGTAGAATTCTATTACTTGTTGCTGAATATTCTGATTCTTTTACAAAGAGATATATTTATCACTGAAAGAGCCCATTGGGTTGTCTATACCTTGTAAAAGATGTTTTCTCTGAACAATATTGAAATTTATGAAGACATATATTTCAAAAGTTAAATAAGACTGCTACATCTGCACCTTTTGTCCTGGATCACCAGCTCCTTTAAGGCCTCTTGGTCCTGGAAAGCCAGGTAATCCTTGAGATCCCTAGCAGAGTTAAAAAAACAGACAGGCAAATTAACTTTACAGAGCAATAGAGAACAGGGTTAGCATGAACGGTCTTGTATGAACGGGTGTGTTTCCTTGAACTGGAGGCATTCAAGAGAAAGAGACACTTTGCAGGTAGAACAGCCCAGATTCAATTCCTGGTGTCTCCAGGACAATTTGGGGAGAGAGGACTAAGAATAATATTTTTGACTCAGGGGTTCACATTTACCATTAAGACCTAATATGATTTGTTTATTTTTGGCTTAACACAATGTGCACACTTAGGAACTTTTAAGTTTTTCAACAACAAACCATGATTAAAAATAATGGCTCGGTGTTATATGTGGTCACAACCGCTATAAGGCTGTAATATAATCTTCTTATATTAAGTATGGCATATATGTATGTAAGTATGTAATTTAAAACATTAACAACCTCATTATTATCTTTAGATGCCAGACAAGAACATATAAGTGAAATTATACTTACTGGTGGACCAGGAAAGCCCTCCCCTTTGGCCCCGGGGGGTCCGGGATGTCCAATAACACCTGGAGCACCCTGGATACAAATCATAAGCATTAATATAAACTCTCTTCATTAACAATGAAATGTCATTGTTTCATTGTCATAGCACAGAAAGCTGTGCCTCTATATGGAATACAAAGGAAGGAAGGTGCAACCTCTTATTGAAAAATGCTATTAGGAAAAGCATGTAAGATGCAATAAATGCAATAAATTCTTAAATCTAAGAATGAGTAATCATGTATGGCATTGGATCAATAGTCTCCTAAATCATTTGGGAATCCGCAGAAATTTTAGAAGTGTTACAATAAAGTATATCACCTGTCACTTCCAGAAACCTGTCAAATGTTGCTGCCAAATTGTAATGTTAATGGTATTTCAAGGAATAAAATAATTAAATATCAATCATATCAACAATGTTAAATATAATAAATTGGCTTCTTGTATTTAAATTACATTAGATCACATTTGGTTTTTGTCCTATTCTTGCTTATATTTTGAAGAGACATTATTAATTAAAAAAACAATAGAATACTGGAAATACTTACCTTCCAAGGAAGACAGAGAAAGCCAAAATTCATACTGAATGTACCAAAGGATCCCTCTGGAAGCCTGCCAATCTTTCATTTATCAAATAACTTCTTATTAATTCTCTTAGTGAAAAAGGAAATTTAAGGGCAAAATCTCTACATTCTGATTTCCAAGGTCTTGTTCAAATAGATTTGCCAACATGTGTTTCTACTTTGTGAACATCCTATTCTTAAAAACTGAGTATTTTGTCCAATAACTTCCTCTTGAGATTAGAAGAACAATTTTTCGGAAATTGTGCTTTTTATATTCTCCAGCACAAGATCAGAATACCTCACTGAATGCAGACAGTGTCATTTCAAGTGTGCAAGATCAAAAGTTTAAATGTTCTGTTTTCCTATATCTCTGCAAATAAAGCTATTGTGTTCACCTGAAATTGAATATATGCACCAAATTTTATATATATAATTTGTCCTGGCAGTGTGGCACCAAAATTACATATGAAATAGCTGAATTTTGCTTAGTAGCTATGAGGGTAAGTTCAAGGAGTAAACCAATTAAATTCCCTGAAACTGCTGACTAATTTTCTACTGTAAATCTTGGATAATAATAAATAATACACATATTTGAGATGTAGGACACAGAGGCATTAAGAATGGAAGGACATTTGTCTCTGGTCTTTGTTGCAAGTATTCACTTTAATTTTGTTTCATTTATTAGTGTATCAGCCTATGATTTTTGTTAAATACTGTGTAGATTCGCCCCCCCCCAAAAAAAATACAAGAGGATCCATATTGTGAAATAACAGTGTGAATGTCTATGAAAAACTGTAAACTAAATTAATCAATATTGATGGAAGAACCTGAGTGAATAGGAAATCTGAAAGTTTGATTTGCTTTCTAGTTTCACTGGATTATTTATTGTATTCATGTACTATGATTATCCTGAATAAAGCAATGTTTTAGACTCAAATTTATAATCAACCATATGCTTCATCAGGCTGGTAAATATTTCAGAAATTTCAGGAAATGGAATCACTCTCAAGTACTTAAGAATAAGAATAACATTGGGTTGTAAGTTTTCAAACAGAAGACAGTACATCACTAAGCAAGTGGATATTATAAAATAGAAATCTAAAATGTAATATGAAAAGTGAAGATGTCCAAAAGAGGAAAAAGATACTAGATATATAACCTGATATTAAGTAGAAGAACATTCCTCCCCCCCCCCCGATCTTAAGCCATATTGATTTATTTATTACCTTAGGTCCCATAATTGTATGTCCAGGGCTTCCATCATTTCCAGGAGGGCCTGGGTATCCTTGTTCACCCTAAACATAGAAATATGAATAAATTAAAACAATTGCATTATATCTGAATTTTTTTAGGAAACAACTTTAGGTATTAATCTGAACAACTTTGATGAGGAGTTATATTTAAAACTATAACAAGGAGAAGATCTGTCCATCAATTATGACAATTCCAAAACTACAATAAAAAGTATTTATTTCATATGTTTTATACCTCCCCGCTGCCTACACGCACTAATCCTGCTTCAAGATAAATGTTGACAGATAACAGATAATCAGAGTTGGAAGGGATCTTAGGTCATCTAGTCCAACCCCCTGCCCAAGCAGGAGACCCTACATCACTTCTGACAGATGGGAATACAATCTCTTCTTGAAAGTCTCAAGTGATGATGCTCCCACAACTTCTGAGGGCAAGCTGTTCCATTGGTTGATTGTTCTCACTGTCAGAAAGTTTCTCCTTATTTCCAGGTTAAATCTTTCCTTGTTCAGTTTCCATCCATTATTCCTTGTCTGGCCTTCAGGTGCTTTAGAAAATAATTTGACCCCTTCCTCTCTGTGGCAGCCTCTCAAATATTGGAAGACTGCTATCATGTCTCCCCTGATCCTTCTCTTCACTAGACTACGCTGCCCAGTTCCTGTAACCATTCTTCATATGTTTTAGTCTCCAGTCCCCTAATCATCCTGGTTGCTCTTCTCTGTGCTTTTTCTAGAGTCTCAAGATCTTTTTAATAGTGTGGTGACCAAAACTGGATGCAGTACTGTAGATGTGGTATTACTAAGGCTTTATAGAGTGGTATTAGTACTTCACTTGATCTTGAGTATATCCCTCTGTTAATGCAATTTAGGATTGCATTAGCTTTTTTGGCTGCTGCTGCACACAAGTTTTGCACAGTTTAAAATCCATTAGATATTTATGCCTCAAACTAGTCTTAATGAGCATTTAGTTCGATATTTAAGAGTACCTTGTACTGTGATGGATTTAGTTAACCATATACTGATTTTTATGTTCCCCTGAATCCATTAATGCTTTATTCCCCCTTCAGAGTCTTTTAATCTCATTTTCTCATGAGATTATGAAATATATCATTTTCTCATATTTATGAAATATAACAATGCAAAAATGCTTGTGCTGCATTTCTCTTCTATCCTTCTTTATTATCTTTCCCTTTCTCGCATTTTATATATGGTGCCATACTAGGAAAATGATCCAAGCATTAATAAAGGGGACTATAATCTCTTAAAACAAATGCCATTTCATAGATATTTTTTTAAAGTGAGGGATCCTTAGTGCTCTCTGAACTTGGTTGTTTTTTTGCAGACACTGTTAGTCATTGACTAACTTTGATGATGTTACCTAGTTTGGATAATGAAATGTCTGCAAGAAAAAAAACCAGGCTCAAAAAGCACTAAGGACTCTCCATTTCAACCTTGAGCTACAAATATTCTCCTTTTTTGGTATTTTTTTTAAAGTGCCAACATTTTTTTTTGCTGTAAACTACGAATGGTTATTCTTTTGGCAGTTCCTATTTTCAGATGTAATAGTATTTGGGAATGTCCTTGAGAGATAGAAGGGAGAGCTGCATGTAAAAAATGTCTCAGCCCACAGAAAGAGTAAGAGTGTGGGAAAGGGTCCCTTCCTGGTCTTCAAAGGGATACTCCCTAGTTTTCTTCAGAGTAAAAATAAAGGGGAGAAATATTTCCCACTTGGCAAGATGCTGTGACTGTAGCCTTCAATAAAAATAGCCTTCAAATAGAATAACAGAGTTGGAAGGGACCTTGGAGATCTTCTAGTCCAACTGTCTTCTCAGGTAGGAAATCCTATACCATTTCAGACAAATGGTTGTCCAATCTCTTCTTAAAAACTTCCAGTGTTGGAGCATTCACAAATTCTGGAGGAAAGTTCTTCCACTGGTTAATTGTTCTAACTGTCGGGAAATTTCTCCTTGGTTCTAAGTTGCTTCTCTCCTTGATTAGTTTCCACCCATTGCTTCTTGTCCTGCTCTCAGATGCTTTGGAGAATAGTTTGACTCCCTCTTCTTTGTGGCAACCCCTGAGATATTGGAACACTGCTATCATGTCTCCCCTAGTCTTTCTTTTCTCTAGACTGGCCATATCCAGTTCCTGCAACTGTTCTTTGTTTTATGTTTTAGCCTCCAGTCTCCTAATCATTTTTGTTGCTCTTCTCTGCACTTTTTCTAGAGTCTCAACATCTTTTTTACACCGTGGTGCCGAAACCGGATGCAGTATTCCAAGTGCGGCCTTACCAAGGCATTATAAAGTAGTATTAACATTTCGTGTGAGTTTGATTCTATTTCTGTTTATGCAGCCTAGAACTGTGTTGGCTTTTTTGGCAACTGTGTCACACTGCTAGCTCATATTTAAATGATTGTCTATTAAGACTCCAAGATCTCCCTCAGAGTTACTATTGTTGAGCAAGGTACCACCTATACTGTACTGGTGTGAGTTATTACTCCTGGTTGTGCTTCTTGCCTATACTTCCCTGCAGGACTAACATCAGGTAAATATTCTTCCTATGAACAGCCAATGGGGCCAGGTATTTATTTACCTTGGGGCCAGGTAGTCCACGTATTGAAGGTCCTGGAGAACCAATGTCACCTTTGATTCCAGATTCTCCCTAAAAAACAATCCATTTATATATTTTGATGTCAACAGATTTCTTATTTGTATTTTAAGTGATCAATTAAAAGAAAAAAAATCTCTTACAATTTTCTATAGATTCTTTTTATTAGTTCAGAATTAAATCAGCTGATATTACAGGGGCCTGTAATATTTCAATCAGTAATACTATAAAATGTGTAGAAAAGCAACTACAATGATAGCAGTGAAATTCACCAAACTTTCATGATTTGTTAATCAATATATATATTATCAGCCTTTTCCAGAAAGATGTTCTCCAGATATGCTGGACTAACTTACATTCCCCAACAGACATGCTATCTTTGGGGGTTACCTAAAAAGTGTATTATATGAATTGTATTTAATAACCTGCATGCAGATTACTGAATGCCATAATAACATTTAAGAACAATTGAGAAATGTACCAAACACACCTTTGGGCCTGGAGGGCCTAGAATACCTCGTGGTCCATCTAATCCTTGGGCACCTTTCTGACCTTCTTCACCCTGATTTTTTTTTTTTAAAAAGGAAAAGCAATATTACAGAGGTTTCCATCTAATCTATCTGGAGACAATCTGAATTGACAACTTCTATTTAAGAATATTTTTAGAACAGAGTCATACTAGACATACAACAGAGGGCAAAAATCAGTAAATATATAGGATGAAGGCTTTATATTCTTAAATTTCAGGTGTTTTCCATGTTCAAATATGAAAAAGGGCCTAACTTCTTAAGCAAATTATTTTACTAGTTTTATGAATATGTTTCAAGATATTGCTCCTTTGCTCTGTACATGATGCCTGCATAGGATCTAATAAAGCCTAATATATTTAAATCTCTTATATCTTCATGTAGTTCAACATGTAAAGCAAGATGTACATCTGCTTTACATTCAGCTTGACTCTCAATAGTTTTATGGGCATTAATAGCAATGAAGAAGTTGTTTGCCACTGCTTTTTTTTCCAATTTATTTCTAAGATCCTGGCTCAGCAATTTCATCACTATCCCCTTGCTTAATAGTATGCTTGATATAGAATCAATGAATTCAGGTTTTGACATATGAAGTATGACAGATATTTGGTAATTTTTTTCATGCAAAATATGGCTTCTTTAGGTTTTGAATTAAATTTGTAACCTGAGATCATATCTTTTGGCAACTGAGAACGGAATAATCCTTTCTCTCAGCTGATACTCTGCATTATAATGATTCTTGAAAAGTCCTTGTACAAAAATCAATGCAAAGGATTTTTTCTCTCTCCAAGTCAGTTTGATATGGAGAAAAAGTCAATAAGCATATCTGAGCTGCAAATTGGAGATTCTTTAAAATGGCAGGACCTTTTCTCTGTCACACTTTTTCATCTTTGTTCCAATACAATGATGAAAATTTTTCGTTCAAAAGTTTTTTTTGTATAAATTATATTGAAAATATTTAAACTTGGAAGCATTTTTAAAAAAGCATCATCTTGAATTTAAAAAAAAACATACTGTTGTGTGGCTTGATTCCTTTTTTATTTTTATTTCTCTACTCTAATGACACAATTACAAAATTAATTAATTAAATCCTACCTTTGGACCCATGTGTCCTTTCCCTGGAATTCCATCTGGGCCTCTTGGACCAGGCAGTCCTTGTTCTCCCTATCATCAACAAGATTAATCTACTCAGCACTATAAATATAGATTGTATTACACCAAAAACAAACAAAGGAATGTAAAACAACAAACTACACAAATTCAGTAGCTTTAAGATAATAACCCAAAAAATAAAAATATAAAAGTGCAACTTCGTGCTTCAAACACCTAGTGAAGGTGGTAGGAGCATAGGAATATGAAGGGGTGCCTTTCTCTTATTCCCTTAATGGATCTGTAGCCCTGTCTTGGAGATATCTAAAACAAACCAATTACCTTTTTTCCTGGTATCCCTTGTATTCCTGGTTTACCACTTTCTCCTGTATATCCTGTTCTTCCCGGGTCTCCCTTTGAAAGAAAGTGTCTTTTTAAAAAAATGATTTTTTTTAAATAAAACAGCTTAATATATTTGCATTGTTTGGGGAGAATGCTTGATTACTTCCATTCAAATTCTTTAAATGTGTGAAATTCAGTTAAGTACTTAGCTTTCATCTTGAATGAATGTGAGTACCTTAACTTACTCAGATATTGTCAGATATTGAATCATCACTATGGTGTGTTTTGCAAGAAATATTGTGGAATATTTATATGCTATTAACTGATGTAACAATATTTCTACTGCATTCAAACAATTGTCCCTTTGAGTAATGCAGTTTCCAGAATCACCGCTCATAGGAAAGTTTCATTTCATCAAACAAAAATTTAAATTTTAGATTTATGAATGTAAAACAGGCTCACTTTCGGTCCAGGCTGCCCAATTCCTGGTGCTCCTATATCTCCTTTGTGTCCAGATGGTCCCAAGTCTCCCTTGTAAAAACAAAAATAAAAATTAATGAACAAATATTTCTTAATAATGTATATGTTGTGGCCCCTCCAACAGCTAAATCAGATGAGGAGGAAGAGGCGTGGGAGTCAGGGTCAGCATTAGGGCAACTTGGGAGCTCCGAGGGGGAAGAGGAAATGGACCTGGCAGAGAGAGAGAGACAGAGGCGGAGCCTGGGCCTGGGCCATCAGTCAACCTTCAGATGGAGACTAAACAGCGTCCAGGTCTGGAGGTGGTTGATAAAGAAGAGGAGGAACAGCTGGGTCCAGTGCCTGACATGTGGCTGCACAGAAGGCAGAAAAGAGAAGAGCGGTAGAAAACCATGGGCTGATTATGGAGAAGGAAGAGCCACCATTGCTAGCAAGGCCTCACCCTAGTTCAGAGGAATAAAAGGCAGGCGATAGAGATTAATAGATGTGGCAGACAATCTTCCGGCTGGATGGACTTGTTAGCCTGCGAGATAAACTTTTTGCCTGCAAGAGAAACTAAGGAATCTTTTGAGTTCATGTCAGAGGGTTTGTCGTGTTTGGGGAGCTGGGTCAGAACAATATATTTCACACATTATCTATTTACAGATACAAATTTTTTTCAATGCACAGAATAGAGCCTGTCACTTTGCATGTTGCCTTATCAAGTTTAATCTGACTCAACTCTGATTATTAGATGTGGAAAAGCATCCTCTCATTCAGATAGACTTGCTTCACTGCTCTGCTAAAGTGTTTCTTTCCAGAATTTGGTGTTACAATCACATATCTAAGGCAGAAGTATAGAAAAGTAATTGGTAGAATTCCTGTCAATAGTAAAACCTCTACTAGCCGCTGTCCCTAAGGGAGGAGACAAGTTTTGAGAGATTATCAGTGCTATGGTCACAAGTTAATTCACATATTTGTCAAGCACATGAAACCAAGACTCCAGGCAGTTCAAATGAATATACAGGTTTATTGCCAGCTTAAGATCTCTACAAGAATCTGAACTACTCAGGGTCAAAGGAAATTAGCAATATGTAGGAACCAATGAATTCAAAGTGGATTGGACTTAAATCTCTTGTGAGCGTGAAGGGACTTGAGACCGATGATGTGTTTCCCTGATGGAAAGGGATATGGGGGAGTAGTTCTTTAGCTTCTCTTCCACCTATACTTCTTCTAGAGGTATTAATGATTTTTTCTGCCATGTTTACTTTTCTCCACAGTAAAGGAAAGAAAAGTAGGGGAAAGAGGCCTTTTTAGATAAAAGAAAGCAGTGTGCCCAAAGCAGAATAGCATTGGAAAATAATGGCTAGGGAACAGAATGAAAGAAATGTGTCCATAACAGAATGCCTCAGAATGAAAGAAATGTGTCCATAACAAATGCCTCAAAGGAGCTGACTAGAACTTAGTATCTCCAGCATCATGCTGGAGGTATTAATACCATTCACGTGGTGAGACATGCACTGGCAAAAAAAATTCTACTTTCAAATTGTAATAGCTAACTTCAAATGGGAATTCCCATTGCAAGTAATCTGATAGTCATATTTAATATCAAATTATTGTTTGAATGTTTTAAACTATCTATATTGATGTTATATGGATCCCCTGCTATGTTTTCATACTTTTGTGCTTTTCTTAATGTTATTAACTGCCAACTACATATATTATAGAAAAGTGTTGGGATTTAAATAGTTTAAATATATGTTAACATAGCAGTCATCCCCCGACATGTCACTATGTATATTGTAGTGGAGTTAAATGCATACTACAGAAAATTCTTTTATGTTTTATTATTAAAATGAAGACATGAAATCTTCCTAGATGCAAATTATGTATACTATACTGTGTCTACTGCACTTTGAAAATTAGAATGGGATGGGATTTTTTAGAATAGAATAGAGCAGAGCAGAGCAGAGCAGAGCAGAGCAGAACAGAATTCCTTATTGGCCAAATATGATGAAATGGGACACAGAAGATGCATAAGCTCTCAATGTACATACAAGCAACAAATGATAAATCCTGATCATAATCATTATAAAATACATTCATCATAATCATAAGTGATAGTCATAGAATACTAAAAAGCAGTCAACATAAATCATACTAGGATACTAAAAAAACAATTAATATAAATCATCAGATAAAAGCAACAAACTTGTAGTCATAAGAAAGTAAGGAAATAGGTAGATGAGAAGAATAATTGTAATGTGCCCTACTAGATAGTTCGACAGTGTTAGGCAAATCAATTGTTTAACAGAGTGATGGCTTTTATTGTTTATTTTGTAAATGCACCAGAGTTATAGCAGATAGCATCAGCCTATAAATTTAACACATATATACATACTTTTGGTCCAGGCAATCCTATTCCTCGTGACCCTTTCACACCAGGAGCACCTTTTAGCCCTTGAATACCCTGAAAATATAGTTTTTCGATTGGATAAACTTGTCCTTGCTCATTCTATTGACAGAACAGACAGTCATCATATAATAAAAAAAGAAAATTGACTCACAAACATTTAGTAATTTGTACTTTCAAATGCAAGCTTAAATTATTTTATTTGTCACTGAAAATTAGCTATGTATCATTTCTTTTTTCCCATGCTTTCTATCTATATCCACCTTCAATTTTTTATACAGTTATTGCAGCATTAGACAAATATTAATGTGCTGGAATCAAATATTCTTCAAATGTTACTCCTAGACCATAAGACAACAACTGTACTGGAAATTTGTGGGACTAATCAGATACATCCACTCTAGCTGGTAGCAAGGCTAAAGGCCTCAGCATCTTTTATAGCAATAACACTTAGACTTATACACCGCTTTATATATTGCTCCCAACAATCTGGATCCTCATTTTACTGACCTTGGAATGATGGAAAGCTGAGTAAACCTTGAACTGGTCAGGACTGAATTCCTGGCAGTCAATAGTTAGCCTGCCATACTGGATTCTAACCACTGCACCATCATAACTATTGTCACATTTTATGTCACATCTAAGGTTAGCTGCTACCAAGAATTGAACCCAGGAATTTCTACAGGTAAAGCATGCATTCCACCTTTGATTTACAATTAAATTAAAATTCCTTGTTGGCTTTGAATTCTAGGCAATAGCTCTTTAAAATACCAGATTTAGAATTATCGAACATTAGAGTGTTCATCTTAATTTTATAGTTCATTTGCATTTATTTATAAAAATAAATGTTATTTTCATGCAGGAGGAGCAAACCTCAAGCATTTTGTTTAGATTTGCAGATGAATTCAGACATATATTAAGTTACAATTGAATAAAAGCACATAAATTAGACTGATTCTGCTCAACTATAAAACCGAGAGTACTAGAGTAATTCATTTCATTCCAGAAAACATCCCCAAATCAATATATTTACTTTTGATGATAGCTGTAGCTATTCTTAATGTTTGCTATAAATTGCCATTAAGAAACTGAAATTTTTGCAAAAAGATATCACATTGTTTTTATTCTTACAATGATGTGGCTCTAGCTCAGTAATGAAATACCAGTTCTGCATGCAGTATTTCCCTGGTTCGATCCCAGAATTCTTTTGGGAGGCTTGAAGAACAGCAGTCTGAAACTCTGTAAAAGCTCTGGGCAACTGTGTCACCAAGACAAAGTCAGATGGACCAAGAGTCTATCTGATATAAGGCAGCTTCAATATTGATTGGTTTGGCTTTTTTTTTTTTTGGTATTTCCTTTTTTGTACTGTTTTGTGTGATTACCCTCGAATTATAAATTAACCTAGATATGCAAATACTCAATGATCATACATTGTAGTTGCTCCACTGACAATTTAAAAATATTTGAGGAAGAATGGATTTTGGAGTGAGGGGACCAAATGAGATGCTACCTGATTTCCTTGGATGCCAGTTCCAGGTGGTCCCATTGGGCCCTGGGCTCCTTCCATCCCTCGTTCTCCCTACATGAAAAATGCTCCCGTAAATTATTGCGTTATTTGAAGTGTCATCATAATGATGTTAGGTTCAAACTTGAAAAGTCTTATGCAACCTGATTGCACAATAGTTTACAAATTACTAAGAAGGAACAGAACTGGGTTGAATGGGAGAATAATGAGAGAAGAACAATTGGGAAAATAATGAGACTATGTCACAAGGCAGCAATACTGCAATTATCTCAATTATCTGAATTAATGCTGCAACATCCATGGTAAAATTCCAGATGGTGGTTGTGGCAACGTGATCAAAACCTTGCCCTTTTGGATGTGCATAAAACACTGTATGTTACACATGCAAAAGTGACAGAGTATCAGTTATAATGTGAGACCACCATCTTAACTTAGCTCTAAGCCACCTCACAGCTGAATAAGTTGTTCTTTAAAACTTCTTTCTATTCTTAGCTTTGATTTTATTTATTATTTTCTTCAATTCTTTCGAGGCATTTATCATGTGGACGCTTCAGTGCTGGGGATTCAGCCATATTATGTTCTATTTATACCATCAGTTCTATATGGTACCTTATCTCCTTGGATGGATAGGCCTGGGGATCCAACCGGTCCAGCGGGTCCCTCAGAACCTTTGTCTCCCTGGAAAGATTTATTAAGATTTTCTGAGTTGACTTAGGATTGTACTCAACATTTACCACAGAAAGATATTTTATTAAATTACAGCAAGGACCAATTCTTTAATATAAAGTTTATGTCTTAAACCAGTGGTTCTTACTTTTTATTCCACATAGACCCTTCTTTAAATAGCTTTTGTAGCCACTGAACATGGCCCCCCAAGACTTAACTTAAGATTTAAATCATAGCATTTTTTCAAGCCTTCGCAGATCCCTTATAATATCATTGTGTCCCCCAGGAATCTGCGGACCACAGATTACGAAACACTGCCTTAAACTATGTAGATTCAAGGCACAATATAATAATGTAACATTATTATCCACCACTCTGTGTGCATCCATTCAATTGCATTTGCAAAAGGGCAATAAAAGATTAACCTATTTTCCATCATTCTCCCATTTTTCAGCCCAGCTTATGTTATATATTTACTTCCATATTGATTAAATCACTCTATTCTACTTCTAATAAAAGCAAGCAGAGAATGAGAGACAAAAGTACGTCACATTTGAATTCTAATTGGATGCAAACAGATTTGGACTCGGTCAAATCACACACAGGATGGCATGTAGTACAAGATTTTTAAAATAAAAAGATATTGCTAATCTTTCATTGGTTTAATTTATATTAGCGAGTTCTTTCTGGCACTATACAGGACAATAGTGAAGCACAGTCACATACTTAGTTAATCAGTGGCATGAATTTCTGTTCCTACTTCTTTTTCTATAATTTCAATCAATTTGGAAAAAGAAAATTAAACTCCTAAAATTTTCTTCTGCACATTCCATTCTCCTCACATCTGGAAAACAGCACCCTCAATCTGTACAATCTCAAGCTTCCATCTTTTTTTTTTGATCTGCCACTTTTCCCCCTGCATATGTTGTTGAGAAAATATCTTCACTGGCATTAACAGAGATTGGAAAACTCCATTTTGACATGGAGCAAGAAAAGTTGATTAGAGGAGGTTTTTTTGTAGCTGATTAGAACTGGTTGAAGACATGCACATGTTCTCCAGAATTAGTAAATGGGCCATCCTCATGAACAGGCAAGTAGGAGATGCATTTATATGTGTGGTAGAATGCAATCTGGAATCCCAGCAAGGAAAAACAGCTTCCCAGAGGACAAAAAGGCAGCAGAACTTGGAAAATCTGGTAGGCAGGGAGAAGGCATGTTCCTCATTAGCAGGTCACAGAGTACATCTATAATTATGGAGATAACTGCTTTAGTCTGGCAAGAAGGAGAAACTACTCAGCAGTAACTCTGCATGTTATTTTTGTTCTTTGGACTTGACAGTATGGTAGTTTTACTAAATTTCTAAAATTTCCTAATAACCACAGAAATTTGGATTTACAAGGTCAAAGAGTTAATGTTATGCAGTATATGCAGTAAATGACTTGGTTGCAATCTAATTTCTTCTAAAAATTAGAAATTTTGTCATCAGGTTTCCTTCAATTAAATATGAATAAATTGTAAATTGGAACAGGAAAAGTCTGTAGAAAAATAAATGAGTAATCTTAATCAGCAGGAGGTAGTGAATATTCTGGTGTGTATCTGTCAGTACAGGATACATGTGGGAACAGGAAATAAATATTGCTTTAATTCCCACAATTAAATCATTGTTTTTATATTTTTAAACTTCTTCGTTACTTAGCAGCTTCACATATTTTACTTCAAAATGCTGGTAATGCTCCATAAAAATATAAATGTCCATGGAGATTCATTATGACATTTCTTGGGTCCCATCATTCATATTCAAGGTCGGGTGAAACAAAAAGTCTGGGAAAACATAAGAAAGCTAGGGATGCTCAGGATAGGGATGTTTGCTGGTCTCATTGGAAAAGACTAATCCTAATGACTTGTTTTACAGTATACATCATTTTCTATACCTCTCGCAAGCCTTATGTATTTACTCAACTTTTTTTCTGCTTACAAAATATTGCAAATCTGATAAAGCTTTCATCAGACTGACAAATTGTCATATTCATGCCTTGATAAGGAGGAAACATGTTTTCTTGTGTTTCAGGGGACAAGGAAATGTTTTAAAGCCGAAAAACCTAGTGGCAAGAAGTCATTGCCTATAAACAAATTCCTAGAAAGAAATAATTAAAACAAACAGGGAAATAGTCACTATGTCTATTTGGAAGTCTATTTGTTTTAGATAGAATATTAACCTTCTGTCCTGGTAATCCTTCACCTGGTGGGCCTCTTTCACCCTGCAGGCCCTCAGGACCACGTGGCCCCTGAATTTGGAAAAAAAAAAGATCTTATGAATAGATGGTACAGTATCATGTATGCACTATTCCCTCTGTATAGACAGCCTTCATCAATGTTGTGGAATGTGTTATGAACTAATAAAGGCATTTAATAAAGTTTTAACAACCTTAAGTAAAAAGCAGGGTTCTAATCCTGCACTTCTGATTGGCCGATAATAGCGACATCGGATTGGTCCTTTCTGGGACATCTGATTGGCTGTTAATGGGCCAACTCTCATTGGTTCAAGGGTTTAATACTTCCATGTTTTCATTGGCTAATAGGACAGCAGCCAATCCTATAAAAGGGCTGCTGCTGCCCTAGGTGATTGCTCTGTTCAGTAGGCTTAATAAAGAGTTGAAGTTCACTGTTCACTGCCTCGTCTCCGCACCTTGCATCCATGCGCAGAACTTAACACTGACGACGAGGATGGGATGCGGAGATATCTGAGCTGATTGAACACTCACAGAGCACCAAACACAGCACGTGGCTGAAGGCACATTGACAACGGAAAACATGTCCGGCAGCGCCATAACACCCGCTCCATTTGACCCGGCACAAGAAGACTGGGACTCAAAGACATGAGTTTTATCAGAGGGATCAACGGAAAGGAGAGAGTGTCACAGATTTCATCATGGACCTCCGGAACCTCGTACATGGACCCGTTCCAGATGTTTTTGGAGACCAACAACTTCAAAGACGCAACTATGGGGAAAAAACGAGCAGTGTTCCTGACCCATTGCGGGCCTGCCGTCTTTAAGATGGCCAAGGCACTAGCGAAACCGGCTGAGGTGAAATCCATGGACTGGGATGTCCTCGTGCCCCTTCTATGGACCCACTATGCACCCGCTGTACCAACACTTGTCCGAAGACATGAGGGACCAACGGAAAGGAGAGACCATCGCAGATTTCATCGCGGACCTCCGGAACCTGGGAGGCCTCTGTGGGTTTGCAGACCTCCAAGAAGCTCTGAGAGACCGAATAGTTCTGGGATTAGATGACCATACGACACAGAGCAAGATCATGGCCAAAGGGGACACCGCACCAACGCACCGCTCCGTCAACTCGCCAACGATACCTCACCTCGCCTAGAGAGGCACACAACAGCGGCCCACCACGAGGACCTCAAATCTCCATCAGTAAGTGATGAGGAGGAGGTCAACCGGCTCCGGTCCGAACGCAACCCGCGGAATCAAAGACTACCGCACCAATGTGCGGGTTGTGGGGCAAACCACCTGCGATCAGATTGCAAATTCCTCGACGCACTCTGCCATTCCTGTGGGAAATGAGGCCACATCAGGAAGGTCTGTAGAAGCAAGCGAGGATCCAGCCCAATTCGGAGAGAAAACAACTACTGCCAGACCACAGGGAATCGTCCTGTGAGTCGGGAACACTTGAACCACCAATGGAACAACCACTCCTACAGAAATAAAACACTTGCCACTTCAACGAGACGATAAGAGGCACACCAAACCATTACCATCGGTCACGCTTCATCGTTAGATGCAAAGAAGATCCGAGTGAGGGTCGCCATTGAGAACCAACCTTGCATGATGGAAGTCGACTCAGGGTCGTCCCTCTCGATGGTTTCGTGGAAGACCCTTAAAAGTTAATCCCTGCCATCCGGCATCAAGACCTCAGAGCCCAAAGAATTATACTCAAAGATTACCAGGGGAACTGAATTCCGGTCGTCGGCTCCAGCCAAGTCCAAGTATCATTCAAAAATTGTACTGCGTTGTTACCGCTGACCGTCATTGATTACAACCGGCCTAGTTTGTTAGGCCTTCAATGGTTCACCCCACTCGGGATCGAGATAGCCGGCATTCACCAAACCAGAAGCGACGACTGGGAGGAGGCCCTCATCCAGGAATTCTAGGATGTCTTTGCAGACAAACTAGGCGAGTACAAGGGGACCCCGATATCATTTAACCTTAACCCTGAAATAGCCCCCATCCGCCTTAAGCCTCGTCGGGTACCTTTTGCCCTAAAACCAAAAATCGATGAGCAGCTCGATAAATTAATAGCCCAGGGTGTTTTAGAACCACCAGACCATGCCCGTTGGGAAACCCCAATCATAATACCCATCAAACCAGATGGATCGTTAAGGATTTGTGGGGACTACTGGGCCACCCTCAATCACGCCCTTCAACAGAATGCTTACCCAGTGCCGGTGGTTCAACACCTTCTCCATTCCCTGGGGGGCGGAAAAGTCCGCTAAATTGGATTTAGCGCAGGCGTACCAACAACTGCCTGTAGATAAAAAAACCGCGGAAGCACAGACAATTGTTATGCACCGAGGCGCTTTTAAATGCAACCAACTCCAATTCGGAGTGAGCGTGGCCCCAGGGATTTTTCAAAGTCTGATGGAGAGACTTTTGCAAGGGATCAAGGGGGTCGTGCCATATTTTGACGATGTTTTAATTGCGGCCCCGAATAGAGAAGTACTAGAGAGGAGTCTTAGAATGGTTCTCCAGAAATTTAAAGACTCCGACCTAAAGGTTAAAAAAAATAAATGTCAACTGTGTACAGAGAAAGTAGAGTTCCTGGGGTACCTAATCGATAAGCAAGGCATTTACCCCACTAATAGCAAACTAAGAGTGATCGAAAACGCCCCAAGACCCAAGAATAGGACAGACCTCCAAGCTTTCCTGGGGCTCATTAACTTTTACAACATCTTCTTGCCCCAGAAGGTGACTGTAGCTGAGCCCCTACATAGACTTCTCGACAAAAAAGCCACCTGGGTCTGGGGACACCCAGAGGAGCACGCATTCCAACAAGTGAAAAACTTACTAACTTCCGATGCTGTTTTAATGCAGTATAACGAGACTTTGCCTTTAACCATTACGTGTGACGCGTCACCGTTTGGAGTAGGAGCCATTTTAAGTCATGTGTTACCAAATGGTAGAGAGGCCCCTATTGCCTATTTTTCAAGGACCTTATCAAGAACTGAACGCAACTATAGCCAAATTGACAAAGATGCTCTTGCTGTTGTATCTGCTATAAAACGGTTTCATGAATATGTGTATGGACGAGCTTTTACTATTATTACTGATCACAAGCCTTTGCTGGGGATTATAACGGGAGACAAGCCAACCCCCTATATATTGTCCCCTAGAATGACTCATTGGTCGGAGTTCTTAGCTGCATACAATTATAAATTGCAACACCGCCTGGGGAAAGCCATTCCCCACGCTGATGCATTGAGCCATGCCCCACTTCCGGAAACCGTCGACAACCCAGCTCCAACCCTCACAACACTCCAGATTGAAACCCACATTCACTGCCACTAACAGCCAGAGACATTGCTATCGAAATGAAACGAGATCCTGTCCTGGCATGAGTTCTCAGTTGGGTCAAACGAGGATGGCCAGTAGAACAAACCCCTGACGACTTCACCCCTTTCAGAAACTGGCAAACAGAACTTTTCTCGCAGAAAGGCTGCATCCTATGGGGAGACAGAGTCGTCGTCCCAGAGTGGTTACAATGAGCAGTTTTGAAAGCATTGCATGACGGTCACCCCGGCATCGTGCATATGAAAGCACTTGCACAAAGCTATGCGTGGTGGCTGGGCATCGATAAGCAGATCGAAGCCTGGGTGAAGACTTCTCTAAAGTGCCAAGAAGTCAGCAGTGCCCCACCTAGAGCAACTCCAACGGAGTGGGAAACCCCCCAGGGGCCATGGTCCTGCATCCACATTGACTTTGCAGGACCTACTAAGGGACATACGATCCTCCTAACAGTGGATGCCTATTCCAACTGGCTTGAAATCCACAAGATGAAGACTACTACAACCGATTCAGTCATCCGCAAATTAAATAAACTATTCACAACACATGGACTGCCAGACGTTTTAGTCTCCGATAATGGACTCCAGTTCATGGCCCTGGCGTTCAAACAATACTTAGCGGACCGGGGCATCCGCCATGCGCTAACCTCGCCGGTGCACCCTGCGGCCAATGGAAGGGCCGAGCGCATGGTCCAATTTCTTAAAAAAACTCTCCACAAGATGGACCATAGGGACATTGATGACAAACTGAACAGAATACTCCTACTCCAACACATCACCCCACACAGCGTAACCAACCAAAATGCCAGCTGAACTGTTGATGGGACGCAGGCTTCGCTCCCACCTCGACCGTCTCCACCCGGCCTACACGCCAGAGAAACCCTGTGGATCTAGCGGAAAGCGCCGCGAATTCAAGGAAGGCGACAGTCTTCGCTAAAAATCTTTCCGGCGAACTGTCAAAGCAACCATAACCCAAGCCACCGGGCCCAGATCGTACCGCGTACAAACAAGGGATGGGAAAATATGGAAACACCATATAGATCAGCTTCGCTCTAGGTTGCAACCCAGTTCCCACTACTCCTGTGACCCTCAAACTGAGGGGGTAGGGGATGTCGAGGGAACCGAATTTGAGATGCTGGATGACAAAATCGAAGAAAGTCAGCGGCAGGTAAAATCCATGAAGAAGAATCAGGAAGGGGGTGGGCCTCAGCACAGAGAAACACCTCAATAGAGGTGAGCCCGCAGGAACCGGAGGACAACAATGACAGAATTAGCGGCGCCGAATCGTCCTGTGGGGATGCGGAACCACCTGCACCAGATAAATCAAAAAACGTTCCACTGGAACCGGACTACAGACAGGAACTGGTGGGACAGCACAAATCTAATAGGCAATTGAAACGACCTGCATATCTACGCGATTATGTTACCGCACCCCTCAAACGGAACCTGGGGGGAGGGGTGTTATGAACTAATAAAGGCGTTTAATAAAGTTTTAGCAACCTTAAGTAAAAAGCAGGGTTCTAATCCTGCACTTCTGATTGGCCGATAATAGCAACATTGGATTGGTCCTTTCTGGGACATCTGATTGGCTGTTAACAGGCCAACTTTCATTGGTTCAAGGGTTTAACACTTCCATGTTTTTCATTGGCTAATAGGACAGCAGTCAACCCTATAAAAGGGCTGCTGCTGCTCTAGGTGATTGCTCTGTTCAGTATGCTTAATAAAGAGTTGAAGTTCACTGTTCACTGCCTCGTCTCCACTCCTTGCACCCATGCGCAGAACTTAACAGAATGTTTCCATGTGCTCAGTGTTTTACTGACACTAAAAAAGCCTCCACTGTTGAGTTTTATTTTTACTTAATTTTGATTTCTTTGCTGAAAAGTATAGAATCAGCATATTGTTTATTTTCATTGACTTTTTGAAAATTGCTTTTTTAGAACCCCAATCAAAGTTTTTTCCATAGTAACTCATTAGTTAAAATTAAATAAATACTATAACAATCACATGCCAGCATTAAAAATCTTCAGAGAGAACAAATGAGCATAAGATTCACATCAGGCACGCCAAATTAATCCCAATCAATATGAATCATAATAAAGCACTAGCAAAGTCCTGAAGTATAAAACTTGGTCTTTTGATATTTCAGAATTTTAAGACTGCATTTTTGATCAGTTATCTGGCATCATAATTTGTTAAACAAGCTTTCTGAAACATGTTTTCCAGATGCCAAATGTACCTAGCAGACCAAGCAGGTTGTTCACTCTCATTGAAGAAAAAGGGAACAGTGGAATTGCTATTTACATGTCAAAGTTAACTATAAAGTATACTGTAAGAGTGCCAGATGGAACACATGATCCACCATTATAGTACTATATGTATTGCTATTAATACATTTGAATCATTAAAAAACACATAAAAAGTGCTTTAAGAAAAATGGAAAGAAATACGGCAAAAAACCATAATTATGATAGTTGTGCATCATTATAACAATAAACAGTTATAATTCTATCTAAACATGGGTAATGAAAATATTATTCAAATGTACATGTAGACAGTATTTCTAATAATTTATACCACTATCTTTTAAAAAATCCACTGTATTCTGTATAAACAATTTCCATATTTCATTATACTTATCTGTATAATCTCTATGTCTATGAGCAATCTGTTCATAAAAGATAATTGCAGTCAGGTCTTCAACCCATTGAATAAATAGAGCCATGAATTTATTTTTTCAGGGCTGCAATATATGGTATATCAGCCTTTTAGCCATAGTAAAGGCACAGAAAATCAATTTATGTTGTTTGATTGTCAGATTCCATGTATATTCTCTGAAAATATTTTAGCTTCTATCTCATAATCATATTTATACAGTTTGCTAATCCCACTCCAGACTTGGTAAGTGTAGTAAAGCAACATTGTAGAAACATGTTTTAAAGAAGTATAATCTTTATTACATATACAACGAACTGTTCTTTTGATAGTCCCTTTCTATACAAACATAATATAAAGCAATAACAATAGCACTAGACTTATATACTGTTTCATAGTGCTTTACAGCCCTCTGTAAGTGGTTTACAATGTTAGCATACTTCCCCCAACAATCTGGGTCTTCAATAAATTATAAATATTATTTTTGTTATATAAATCACAATTTGAGATCCACTGACAATTGAAATGGAAGTTAAGATATTCTCTTGTTGTGTAGGCCAGGGATCCCAACATCTGGGCCACTGGTCCGTGGTCCATTGGGAAGTGGGCTGCAGAGGATTAGACTGCGCAAGCAATGGGTGAGCATATGAAGCTTTATTTGTGCATGCACAGGATTACATTGTGTATGTGAAACCATCTCCTCTCTCCTATTACCGTTCCACTGCCAGTCTGTGGAGCCAAAACGGTTGTGGACCACTGGTCTAGATAATATAGGAATCTTTCATTTTTTATTGCATTCATGTCTTAACATCTGCATATCCAATTTATCTATTGATAACAAATATATATAAAAAGTAGTAGTAAGTTAAATGTTTTAACAAGTTGCTTTAATATTTTAGGTGTTTCAGAACCTGAGAATGCTGCTGGATATTATATTAATTAATTAATTATTCATCACAAATAGTTTAAGCTGCCGCTGAGAGTTCATTGCTTTCTCAAAACTTACTTTAAAGATTACAAAACATAAAAATGTAATTACAGTTCTAGAAAAAGTTTTTCCAAATATACTTACTGTTAAGCCTGGCTCACCAATTCCAGTTGGTCCTGGAAGCCCAATTCTTCCTTCTTGACCTCTATCACCCTTGTAAAATATTTTTTAAAATGAAAATTCTAAAATTGTTATTGCTCCAAATAGATTTTCCAAGACAATTTCTCTACTAGTGTTTTATGGCATCATCTAATTATTAAGGCCCATGACAATCACTGATCTAATACCTCAGTCATGGTTGTATGATTGCAGACAATGTGGAGACTAGGGACCAGAATGGAAAGAATAGAGTCACACTTTTAATTTCATCAAATAAAACTATATCATAACTAAAAAAATTACTATAATTAAAATGAAATATATTGTAAACCATAAGCTATGTACTATATTGGAATATGTGCAACTGAATTAAATATAACTTCCTTCGGAATAAAACATGCATAGTATCAACTTGATGTATTCATCATCAAAATAGGTTTATCATATTTTAATTGTTATGACTTAATTGATCACAACCATTTTAGCACTTAAGCTAAACTTTGATCCATCCAGCATAACATTTCACTTTTATGACCTGCATCAATATGTAAATATCCCCCAAATCTTTATTATCAAATGTTAGAGTGTTCCATCAAATGTTAGAGTGATGAATACAATAAAAATAGCACAAATTACCACTCTTTGTTGTGCATTTTCCATCAATGAATCCCAAATCCTATCAACTGCAACAGTGGTGGGATTCAAAAAATTTTACTACCAGTTCTGTGGGCGCAGCTTATTTGGTGGGTGTGGCTTGGTGGTCATGTGACTGGGCATGGCTTGTGGTCATGTGACTGGACGTGCTTGCTTGGTGGTCATGTGACTGGGTGGGAGTGTCTTGGTGGTCATATGACTGGGTAAGCATAGCTTGGTGGGCATGTGACTAGATGTGGCATTTGCGGCTCCTTTAAACTTCTCCATGGCTGGATTTCCCCACCCCCATCAGCCACAAGGGGTACTTCTAATGTCCATGAGGAATCCAGCCTTGTACCAGTTTTGCAGGTTAACAGACCGCTCATCCACCCACAGTCATGTGTTTTCAAGTGGCTGCTTGAAAATGCATAGCTAGGGTGAAGGAGCAGTCCTCCTTTAAACTGCTCTAAGCCTCAGTTCCTTGTGGGCATTGACTAGTTGCAAATGCATGTCTGTTAACCTGCAAAACTGCTCCAAGGCTGGATTCCTCCCAAAGCACCTCCGCGGATGGTGGCGATGGCAGCAGCATCCACTTTCCCTCCCAAAAATCTCAGGAAGCCACAGCGAGGCTGTGGAGCACCCCCCCTCCACTCCAGCCCTCCCAAAGCACCTCTGCAGATGGTGGCAGAGGCAGCAGCATCCACCCTCCCTCCAAAATACCTCCAGTGGCCACTTGCTTTCTTGCGGGCAGGAGTGGGAGAGCAGGGCGGGTGGGTAGATGTCCCAGCCAAGGCTGCATATGCAGTGCACAATTTTCAGCAACCCCAGCTGGGACATCCACCCATACTTGCTGTGCCACAGCCACCACGTGGTAGGGAAAGCTGGGAAAGCACCATGTGGGATGGAGCCATGTTGATTTAGCCAGCCAGCCAAGCCCGGGGACTGGAGGGAAGGCCTGGAAAAATCCGGGGATGGTAGGGAATACCTGGGGATGGGAGGGAAAGCCCAGAAAAGTGCAGGGATGGGGGTTTCCGCTTCCGCATGGCTTCAGTGGCAGCAGGAATTCGCGACCGTTCGTGATTCCTGCTGCGCTTGCCGCCGAGGTACCCCCGATCCAAATGGCTCAGGGGGATATGGCTGCCCTGTAGGGACAGCCGAAGAGATAGGGGAGCCGGACAGGGGGTTGGGGGTGTCGCAGACCCCCTCCTCGTCCGGAAAAACCCCCTTTTCCCAAGGTGGTGGAGCGGCGGTCAGCAACGGCCACCACGAAGAAGCCTGCAACCAGGTAAGATTGTGCTGGAGGAAGCAAGAAAAGTGAAAGTGCTGGCTGAGCCGGGTCAATCAACATCTTTTAAATTCGCTGGAACTGAGTTGTCTGAATTGCTGGAGGATACATTGTATCCCTAAGAAGATCAAAAGTGGCGGAGAAGCTGTTAAAGGGAACTTTTTTTCCTTCACTCTCCCACCTCATGGAAACAGCAGATGAAAATTTGAAATTTGTTTGGGCACTGAAGGTGAACTATTCTGAAAGTTGAAGTTAAGGGACAAAAGAGTTCTTGGACATTGGACTTAAAAATTTAAGAAATTGGAAAACCCTTATTAGAGGTATGGATTTCTGATCATTTAAAAATTGATGTTGCAAGTGGGAAGGGAGAGGAAAAAAATTGGAGCAGAAGTGGAAAAAGGAGGAGATTGCCTAGAATCTCAAAGAAAGATATATGGTAATTGGACCTCTTTGATTAGTAACCCCAGAAAGAGAAAGAGAAGAAGGAAGAAAAGTATTAACTTTTGGAACTTTTTTTGAATTATTTTTGATTAAAAACACTTGGGTGGTTGTTTTGGGGAAAGTTTCTCTTTTCAGGATGGCATCGCTTGTGGATGAACTAAAAACTGAATATCAAAAATATAAAAAGGAAGAACAAGATGGAAAAGATACTTTGGGCACTTTATTTCAATTTTTAGAAATGGCGTTATGTACTCATGAAAAGTTGATTATGCAGCAGAATGACTGGGACAAAGAAGAAGAGGAACAAGAAGCCATCTTTGATGAACAATGGGTTTTTTCCGGGGAGGAGGAGAAAGAGGATAAGAAAAAGGGGATTTTAAGATTTGAAAAAACAACCAAAAAAGAGAAAAATGAGAGGAAAGGTGGATGCAAGGTTAGAAAGCAAAGGAAAGGGAGTAAGAAAAGGGAGGAGGAGAGACAAAGGGGTAAAAAGGGCAAGGAGAAGAATAAGCAAGAGAGAAAGGGGGGAGGAGAAGCGTCAATGGTGGGAAGCAAGATCTAAAGAAAAAAAGTTTATTTAGAGACAATGGGTGAATCTAATTAAGGATAAAAGGGGGATTCTGGAAGGTACATAAGATTGTGTTTTTATATGTGTATTTAGAGTATAAAATTTATTCTGTAATTTTAGAATCTACTAAACAGAATCCCAAGATAAATTAAGTGTTATATGAAGTACTTTTAAGTTAGGGTAATGAGTTAAAGGCGTCACTCCAATTAGTGTATAGGAGAAGTATATTAAAAGAAAAAAGATGAATGGATAGTTGGAAATAGAACAGACAAAGAATGTTATTGAAAATGGTAATAAGATATGGAAGGATATATAAAGGTTTTGTTGTGTTTTTTTGGGTTTTGTATGTTGATAAAAGGCAATAAAATTTTAATTAACAAATAATTTGGATGAAAAGGAGAAGTTGGGATAAGATATGAAGTTAAATAGATAAAGTAAATATTGATATTTTAATGGGTAATCATTATGTTCTATTGGTTTTCTTCTTTAATTATCACTTTTTTTTTAGAAAAGAATTTATAAGCTTTTATGCCTTGATTGTTTGTGCACTGTTTTTGTAAAATTAATAAAATTGGTTTATATAAAAAAAGAAAATGATAATAAGATATGGAAGGATATATAAAGTGAATATGATGTTTGAATTTGTGTCTGTGAGAAGAGTTTCAACCCGGGATCAGGCAGCCTTCAGAAAAGATGTTTTAGTTTTTGTTTTTGTTTTCCTATGTTCTGTGTTTTGTATGTTTATGAAAGGCAATAAAATTTTAATAAGCAAGAAATATAATTTGGATGAAAGGAGAAGTCTGGATAAGATATGAAGTTAAATAGATAATGTAAATATTGATATTACAATTTGGAATTATTTTGTATGTTCCATTGGCTCTTTTCTTTAATTATTATTATTATTTTTTTAGAAAAGATTTTTCAAGTTGTTATGCCTGGATTGTGTATTGTTTTTGTAAAATTAATAAAATTTGTTATAAAAAAAAAATGCAGGGATGGGAGGGAAGGCCCAGAAAACTCTAGGGACAGTGGGGGAGGGGCTAGGTTTACCTGTGAGCAGGAAGACTAGGGCTGCTCAGTTGGGGCACAGGCACCATGTGGGAAGGCTAAAATGGCAAACCACAAGGACCCAGGAGGGGAGGAGTGACTGTGTGGGACAAGTGGCAGATGGGTGGGTGGGGTGAGTGAGCATTGTGTGGGTAGGCAAGTGAGCGGAGACTGGGCAACTGGGTTGGAGGCATGGCCAGTCAGATGTTGCTACTGGTTTGGCGACCCATGCCAAATTTTTGTTACCAGTTCGCTCGATCTAGTGCGAACCAGCTTGATATCACCACTGAACTGCAGACACAGAAGCTTTAGCATAGTGGCTTATCATAGGAAGTAATGGAAGTAATGTAAACAAATTGGACTTCACTATACTATATGGTCTTGTTGAAATTCTGAGGATGCAAAACTTCTGAGAGTTTCTGTTAACTTAAATCTCCCACCTCAAAAATATATTAATTCTTTATTTAGTTCATCATGGCTGCCATATAACAAGATGGTTTGCTGTTTACATCCTCCCATCAGTCTTCTATCCTTAGGAACCATGAGAAAGCTATCACAAACATTACATTTTTAATGGCATGAAATGTTTTAGTACATTGGATAAGGAACAATTTGCTATTTTAGCTATCAGACAACAAAACAATAATAGAGGTGCTTGTAAGATTGCTCTGTCATATTGACGTAATTTGATTGGCATTGCACCTTAGATACATTAAGTTATGAGAAAGACATCATTGATTGATTTTTTTAAACATTTTGCTCTGCCAACAAAATGGAACTCTGGCTACTGGCTTTTTGATTGCATTTGAAGAGACACGTCCCTAAATCATTGTTCAGGTTGAAGGGGTGTTCATTCTCTGCGTTTTATTTTGAAGAAATTATGAGCACAACCTCTTTTGGAAGGCCAGGGAAAAATGTAGCTTGTTAGAATCATAGTAATGGTTCAAGAAGAGATTGGACTGCCATTTGTCAGAAATGGTGTAGGGTCTCCCACTTGGGCGAGGGATTGGATTAAATGACCTACAAGGTCCCTTCTAACTCTAATTATCTGTTATCTATTATAACAATAAATGGTAAGATTAGAACTTTATGGATTATTTTCTTTCTTTTTTAAATGTGTCAGGCCTATTTTCACTGTTATACTTAATGTTCCTGTGTTTATATGATTTAAAAAATAAAAACATAAAATATTGAAAGGCTAAAAAGGGCTTCATTTACCCATCCATACAAGACAATGTTATACTGTATAAACTGATGTTTTCTGATTGCAGTCTATAGAGCTATGTATGACTCGATGTGTATTACCTTAGGTCCTGGATATCCAATTCCGGGGATTCCTGCAGGACCATAAGGACCTGCTGGTCCTGGCTCTCCCTTAAAATGAATAAAAATTTACTAATTAACTCTTTGTATCATAGGAAAGTATGACAATATGGTATGAAAATATGGTATGAAATTAAATTTTGGCATTTAGTATATTCAGATTGCCAATAGTGCTAACTCGATCCTTTATTAATTTTACTGATTAAAACTTCATGCAATGTAGAACACTCATTCCGTCATTTTTTCAATTTGTATAATAGCCCAATTTAAACCAGTACAGCAAACAATCAATTGTTTAAAAGTTGAAGCACAACACAAAAAATAAATTTAATACAGAAAGTAGCTAAGAGATATTATGATCCATCAGTGTCAACAAAAGGAGCCCCTTGGAACCACAAGCTCGAACAGAATATAAAATTTTATTTCACAAATAATGGTTTACTCCGAAAACCATTCTATTAATTCTTCAGTTTCTACTTTTAATAAGATAATTTCTGCATTTATTTTGAATGTTTGTCCTCCTGAAGCAAAATATATATATAAGGTGACACATCCTGAAAATTGCTTTCCAAGTGGTTCTAGATGAAATTTTCAGTTGAATAATTATTCTGGGGAGATCTATAAAAATGAGTAAAGAAAAAAAAGCAACACTAAAAATCTAAGGAAAATACTAGCATTGAAAAACAAAGAAAAGGAAAAAAAATTAAACACTTATATACACAGATGAAATATAAAGATATAGCTATACAATATTCTGTTTCTTCTTAATTTAATGCAAGAAAGCCAGTGCAAAAATGATGTAAAAGCCAATTTGCACTCTATATCCAGATTTTATTTGTATTACCATCATTACATATTTCATTTCTCCATATAATAGACCTATTGACTTCTAATCCTCTCCCCACTATAATCAGCAAATGCAAATTATCTGCTAATTTTGAAAGCTTGAAATGTGCAGAAATTTCAAAGTTGTACTATATTTGGTAACAATCTTTTCAAGAGTTGCAGCTTAACTTTTACAGCTCAAGAACAGTAATGCTGATAACTTTGGGACTACATATCATATATAGGTCTTTCATATAATATGTATGTACAGGTGAAACTCAAAAAATTAGAATATCATGCAAAAGTTCATTTATTTCAGTAATGCAACTTAAAAGGTGAACCTAATATATGAGATGGACTCATTACATACAAAGCAAGATAGTTCAATGTTGTTGTGTCATAATTGAGATGATTATGGCTTACACTCATGAAAACCCCAAATCCACAATCTCTGAAAATTAGAATATTACATGCAATCAATAAAACAAGGATTGTACATAGAACAATATCGGACTTCTGAAAAGTATAAGCATGCATATGTATTCAGTACTTGGTTTGGGCCCCTTTTGCAGCAATTACTACTTCAACGCGGAGTGGCATGGAAACTATCAGCCTGTGGCACTGCTGAGGTGTTATAGAAGACCAGGATGCTTCAATAGCAGCCTTCAGCTCTTCTGCATTGTTTGGTCTCATATCTCTCATCTTTCTCTTGGCAATGCCCCATTGATTCTCTCTGGGGTTCAGGTCAGGTGAGTTTGCTGGCCAATCAAGCACAGTAATCCCACAGTTATTGAACCAGGTTTCAGTGCTTTTGGCAGTGTGGGCAGGTACCAACTCCTGCTGGAAAATGAAGTCAGCATTCCCATAAAGCTCATCTGTGGAAGGAAGCATGAAGTGCTCCCCAATCTCCTGGTAGGTGGTTGCGTTGACCCTGGACTTAATGAAGCACAGTGGATCAACACCAGCAGATGACATGGCTCCCCAAATCAGCACAGACTGTGGAAACTTCACACTGGACTTCAAGCTTCTTGCAGTGTGTGCCTCTCCATTCTTCCTCAAGACTCTGGGTCCTTGGTTTCCAAATGAAATGCAAAAGTTGCTCTCATCAGAAAAGTGGACTTTGGACCACTGAGCAACAGACCGGTTCTGTTTTTCTTTAGCCCAGGTAAGACATTTCTGATGTTTGTTGTTCAGGAGCGTCTTGACAAGAGGAATACAACATTTGAAGCCTATGTCCAGGATCTGTCTGGTTGTGGGTCTAGATGCACTGACTCCAGCCTTAGTCCACTCCTTGTGAAAGTCCCCAACACTTTTGAATGGCCTTTTCTTGACAATCCTCTCCAGGCTGCGGTCATCCCTGCTGCTTGTGCACCTTTTTCTTCCACACTTTTCCCTTCCACATAACTTTCTATTAATGTGCTTTGATACAGCACTTTGGGAACATCCAGCTTCGTTTGCAGTTATCTTTTGAGGCTTTCCCTCCTTATGGAGGGTGTCAATTGTTAAGTTCTGCGCATGGGCGCAAGGAACGGAGACGAGATGGTGAACAGTGAACTTCAACTCTTTATTAATCATTCTGAACAAAGCAAAAACCTAGGGCAGCAGCAGCCTTTTTATAGGCAAGCTGCTGATCTAGTAACCAATGAGAAACGTGAGTGTTAACCCCTTTAACCAATGAGAGTGGCTCATGAACAGCCAATCAGATTCTCCTGAACAGACCAATCCAATATCGCTATTATCGGCCAATCAGAAGTGCAGGATTAGAACCCTGCTATTTTTAAAGGTTTGATAAAACTTTATTTAAGTGTTTATTAGTTCATAACACCCCTTCCCCCCGGGTTCTGTTTAAGGGGTGCAGTGACGTAATTCCTGAGGTATGACGGTTGTTTTGGCTGTCTATTGGATTTATGCTGTCCCACCAGTTCCTGTCTGTAACCCGGTTTCGGCGGGACATTTTTGGGCAAGTCGGGTGCCGGTGGTTCCTCATTGGATGACTCGGTGCCACTAATGTTCTCGTCGTTGTCCTCTGATCTTTGTGGGCTTGCCTCTGTTCCTCTGTGGCGAGGACACGCCCCTCCCTGATTCTTCTTCATTCGTTATGCCTGATTGCTGACTTCTTTTGCTCCTGCTTTCCGCCATCTCAAATTCAGTTTCTTCAACATCTCCTCCCCCCTCAGTTTGGGAGTTACTGGAGTCACGGAAACTAGGTTGTAGCCTTGAGCGAAGCTGATCTATATGGCATTTCCATATTTTTCCATCGCAGGTTTTTACCCGGTATGACCTGGGTCCAGTGGCTTGAATTACAGTTGCCTCGACCCACAACGGTTCACCGGAAAGATTTCTGGCAAAAACTAAGTCATCTATCTTGAACTCGTGGCATTTTCCACTAGATCCGCAGGGTTTCTCTGGCTCGTAAGATGGCTGAAGTCGGTCGAGGTGGGAATGGAGTTTGCGTCCCATTAATAGTTCAGCTGGAGTCTTGTTGGTGATGCTGTGTGGAGTGATGTCTTGGAGAAGGAGTATTCTGTTTATTTTATCTTCAATGTCCCCATAGTCCATTTTGTAAAGGATTTTTTTTAACAAATTGTACCATGCACTCGGCTCTTCCGTTAGCTGCAGGGTGCACTGGCGAAGTTAGTGCATGGCGAATACCCTGGTCCGCTAAGTATTGTTCAAAGGGTAGAGCAGTAAACTGGGGTCCGTTGTCAGAAACCAGAACGTCTGGCAGTCCATGGTTCGCAAATAACCTGTTCAACTTCCGGATGACGGACTTGGTTGTAGTACTCTTCATTTTGTGGATCTCGAGCCAGTTGGAATAGGCATCCACTGTTAGTAGGAATGTATGTCCCTTAGTAGGTCCCGCAAAGTCAATGAATGTGGATGCGGGACCATGGCCCCCGGGGTGTTTCTCATTCTGTTGGAGTTGCTTTAGGTGGGGCATTGCTAACTTCTTGGCACTTTAAACAAGTCTTTACCAAGGCTTCGATCTGTTTGTCGATGCCTGGCCACCACGCGTAGCTTTGAGCGAGCGCTTTCATACGCACGATGCCAGAGTGACCCTCATGCAGTGTTTGTAATACTGCTCGTTTTAACCGCTCTGGGATGACGACTCTATCCCCCCCATAGGATACAGCCTCTTTTTGCAAAAAAAAGTTCTGTTTGCCGGTTCTTAAAGGGGGTGAAGTCGTCAGGGGTTTGTTCTACTGGCCATCCCCGTTTGACCCAGTTAAGAACTCGTGTTAAGATAGCATTGCATTTTGTTTTGATCGCGATATCTCTAGCTGTTAGTGGTGGTGAATGTAGCGTTTCAATCTGGAGTGTCGTAAGGGTTGGAGCTAGGTCGTCGATGGTTTCTGAAAGTGGTGCACGGCTCAGTGCGTCAGCGTGGGGAATGGCTTTCCCCGGGCGGTGTTGCAGCCTATAATTGTATGCAGCCAAAAACTCTGACCAGAGAGTCATTCTAGGTGATAATATATAGGGGGTTGGCTTGTCTCCCGCTATAATTCCCAGCAAAGGTTTGTGGTCGGTAACAATAGTAAAAACTCGCCCATATACATATTCATGAAACCGTTTCACAGCAGATACAACAGCAAGAGCCTCTTTATCGATTTGACTATAGTTACATTCAGCCTTTGATAGGGTCCTTGAAAAATAGTCAATAGGGGTTTCACTACCGTTTGGTAACACATGGCTCAAAATGGCTCCTACTCCAAACGGTGACGCGTCACATGTAATTGTTAAAGGAAAAGTCTCATTTTCTGCATTAAAGCAGCATCTGAGGTAAATAAGTTTTTCACTTGTCGGAACGTGTGCTCCTCTCGGTGCCCCCAGACCCAGGTTGCTTTTTTGTTGAGAAGTCTATGTAGGGGCTCAGCTATGGTTGCTTTGTGGGGCAGGAAGATGTTGTAAAAATTAATGAACCCCAGGAAAGCTTGGAGATCAGTCTTATTTCTGGGTCTTGGGGCTTTCTTGATTGCTTTTAGTTTGCTATTGGTGGGGTAAATGCCTTGTTTATCGATTAGGTTCCCCAGGAACTCTATCTGTACACAGTTGATATTTACTTTTTTTAACCTTAAGGCCAGAGTCTTTAAATTTCTGGAGAACCATTCTAAGACGCTCCTTTAGTATTTCCCTATTCGGGGCAGCAATTAAAACATCATCAAAGCATGGTACAACCCCTTTTATCCGCTGCAAGAGTCTCTCCATCAAACTCTGAAAAATCCCTGGGGCTACGCTTACTCCGAATTGGAGTCGGTTGCACTTAAAAGCACCTCGATGCATAACGATCGTTTGTGCCTCTGCTGTTTTTTTATCTACAGGCAGTTGTTGGTACGCCTGTGCTAAATCCAATTTAGCAAAGACTTTTCCGCCCCCCAGGGAATGGAGGAGGTGTTGTACCACCAGCACCAGGTAAGCGTTCTGTTGAAGGGTGTGATTCAGGGTGGCCCGGTAGTCCCCACAAATCCTTAACGATCCATCCGGTTTGATGGGTGTTGCGATTGAGGTTTCCCAACGAGCGTGGTCTGTTGGTTCTAAAACACCCTGGGCTATTAATTTATCAAGCTGCTTGTCAATCTTTGGTTTAAGGGCAAAAGGTACCCAACGAGGCTTAAGGTGGATGGGGGCTACTTCAGGGTTAAGGTTAAATGATATCAGGGTCCCCTTGTACTCGCCTAGTTTGTCTGCAAAGACGTCCTGGAATTCCTGGACAAGGGCCTCCTCCCAGTCGTTGCTTCTGGTTTGGTGAATGCCGGCTACCTGGATTCTGAGTGGAGCGAACCATTGAAGGCCTAACAAGCTAGGCCGATCACGGTCGATGACGGTCAATGGTAAAGATGCAGTACGATTTTTGAAAGAGACCTGGACTAGGCTAGATCCAACGACCGGAATTCGGTTTCCCTGATAATCCTTGAGCATAATTCTTTGAGTTCTGAGGTCTTGCCGCCGGACGGCAGGGATTAATTGTTTAAGGGTCTTCCAGGAAACCATCAAGAGGGATGATCTTGAATCGACTTCCATCACGCAGGGCTGGTTTTCGATGGCGACCTTCACTCGGATCTTCTTTGCATCTAATGATGAGGCATGACCAATTGTAATGGTTTGGTGTGCCTCTTCTCGTTTTGTTGAATTGGCCAGTGGTTTATTTCTATAGGAGTGGTTGTTCCATTGGTGGTTCAAATGTTCCCGACTCACAGGACGATTTCCTGTGGTTTGGCGGTAGTTGGTCCCCCTCTGAAATGGGCTGGATCCTTGCTTGCTTCTACAGACCTTTCCGATGTGGCCTTTCTTCCCACAAACATGGCAGAACGCATCGAGAAATTTGCAGTCTGATCCTGGGTGGCTTGCCCCACAACCTGCGCATTGATGCTGCAGTCTCTGATTACACTGGTGGTGTTGGTCTCGTTCATACCAGAGCCGGTTGACCTCTTCCTCATCACTTTCTGATGACGATTCAAGGTCCTTGTGGTGGGTTGCCGTTGTATGTCCCTCTAGGTGAGGTGAGGTTTCGCCGGCGAGTTGGCGGAGCAAGGCGTTGGTGCGGCGCATTCGGGCAGCTGACTTCCTGGTTGCTTCTGCTGAAGTAGTGTCAGTGATGGTATCTGCAAGGCTGATGTCGCCTTTCGCCATCAGTTTACTTTGCATGTGCGGTGCATCTAGTCCCAGAACTATTCGGTCTCTTAGAGCTTCTTCGAGGTCAGCAAACCCGCAGAGGCCTCCCAGGTTCCGGAGATCCGCGATGAAATCTGCAATACTTTCTCCTTTCTGCTGGTCTCTCTGGTAAAATTCATGTCTTCGGACAAGCGTTGGTATGGTAGGTGCACAGTGGGCCCGTAGGAGGGGCTCGAGGACGTCCCAGTCCATGGATTTCACCTCAGCCGGTTTTGCCAGTGCCTTAGCCATCTTAAAAACAGCAGGTCCGCAGTGGGTCAGGAACACCACTCGCTTTTTTCCCGTAGTGGCATCCTTCAAGTTGTTGGTCTCCAGAAATATCTGGAACCGGTCCAGTCTTCTTGTGCCGGGTCAAATGGAGCGGGTGGTGTGGCGCCACCGGACATTGTTTCTGCCGTTGATGTGCCTTCAGCCACGTGCTCTGTTTGGTGCTCTGTAGTGTTCAGTCAGCTCTGACGTCTCCTTATCCCAACCTCGTCGCCAGTGTTAAGTTCTGCGCATGGGCGCAAGGAACGGAGACGAGACGGTGAACAGTGAACTTCAACTCTTTATTAATCATTCTGCACAGAGCAAAAACCTAGGGCAGCAACAGCCTTTTTATAGGCAAGCTGCTGATCTAGTAACCAATGAGAAACGTGGAGTGTTAACCCCTTTAACCAATGAGAGTGGCTTGTTAACAGCCAATCAGATTCTCCTGAATGGACCAATCCGATATCGCTATTATCGGCCAATCAGAAGTGCAGGATTAGAACCCTGCTATTTCTAAAGGTTTGATAAAACTTTATTTAAACATTTATTAGTTCATAACATCAATGATGGTTTTCTGCACAACTGTCAGGTCAGCAGTCTTTCCCATGATTGTGATTCCTACTAAGCCAGACTGAGAGACCATTTAAAGGGTCAGGAACCCTTAGCAGGTGTTATGGCTTAATTAGCTGATTGGAGTGGGACACTTTGAGCCTAGAATATTAAACCTTTTCACAATATTCTAATTTTCTGAGATTGTGGATTTGGGGTTTTCATGAGCTGTAAGCCATAATCATCACAATTATGACAAATCATTGCTTGAACTATCTTGCTTTGCATGTAATGAGTCTATCTTATATATTAGGTTCACTTTTTAAGTTGTATTACTGAAATAAATGAACTTTTGCACAATATTCTAATTTTTCGAGTTTCACCTGTATATATGAAATATTGCATATAGCAAGCACTGTAGCATGCAAAAACTAATGTAATAATGCAATGCAATGCATGTTAAGATACAATTATCTTTTTTAATTATAAATATATATGGTTCTCATATGTTAAGCTTTGTTAAGCATGGGATTAATTTTTTATCCCTGTTAGGGTGATTTGTGAATCCAGTTTGGTGACAAAATTGTCTCTGATCAATCTATTAAATAATCTTGTATTTTGCCATATTGCTTTCAGTACGATTCCTTATCCTTTTATTAGTGTTGTGTTGATAGTATAGTATCTATTTTTAGGGACATCAATTAATTAAAACTCTGGTCTTAATATTCCAAAGCTTTCTCATTGCTCCAGCTTCTAGTTCTTGTTCATTAATTGTTCTTGTATTCTGAATGCTAACAGGTGGTCTGACATATTACCATCTTTCCATTCCAGGAAATACTTCCTTTCTGAAGGATTGTTTTTAAGCATGAATTTCCAGTTATATGTTTATTTTCCATGGAGCAATTAATTAGGACAAAGAGCTTTTGTTAAAACTTTTACTTTAAGGAGTAGAAGCAAAAACAACAGAGATTGTACCAGTAAGCAAATCAGCAACTATGAATGAATGAGAATTTTTGAAAACAAGTTGTTCATCTTTCAAGTGATATAACGAAATTTATAACTTTAATTTCTCCTTAAAGTAAATGAGTCAAAAGAGACAAAAGAGAAAAAATGTTTCCACATGTTTATCTGAAAGTAAGTGAAAATATATGTTTATGCACACATGCACATGTGCACACATCTTCAAATCATTATTAATTCCTGGAAGTAGTTTGCTACTGTTTGCCTCCTAAGGCCGAGAGTGAGACTGGTCCAAGATCACGTTTCATGTTTAAGGCAGAACTAGAATTCACAATCTCCTGGTTTCTAACCTGATGCCTGAACCAGTATACCAAATTGGTTCTTTTGCAACTACATTTAATGAGATTTGCATTTCTCAGGTCTCAGTGCAATGGTATATACTGAGAGCAAATGCAAACCTTATTATTTGACAATCTCATTATTTTTCATGACAGGTATCCTAACATTCTGCCAGCACACAGAACTTTTCCAGAATCTATGTAATGGAATCAATTAAATTTTAGTATAGCATTGTATCCTTTAAATACTTCCTTTCAAGATATAATATACTTGAATATTTTCCATCAGTTTTTATCTATATATGAATATTTTATTAAAATAATATAATTATAAATCTGCTCCCCAATCTGCTTGACTACAGAAAAGTTAATGCTTTGATGTTAATTATCAACCAAAAAAACCAAAACATTTTTCCCATCAGCATGAAATGAAGAAAAGCCAAGAATAACATGCTAATGTGTGTTTATTTTCTTCTAATTATCTTGGCAAAGTTTCTATGCTGATAGGATTCCTACAAAGAAGCCTATAATTTTAAAGGCAACCAAAATATCAAGTATTGTTTTAATATGGTAATTAAGTCCATTTTTTAAACATGTAATGTTGAGTAGATACATTTTTATAATCAGTTTCATATGTTCAATTTATATATAGATGAAAATACATATATTGGGTTATATGAAAACAAATCATTCAATTTTTTTGTGACCGGATAAGGCATGGTTTCTTTCAGCAATGATAGGGTCACTAGACAAAATCATTTATCATTTTTAATGCTATGTTATAAATCATAGGTTTCTCTGGAAAAGGTTATAAGGCTGGGAAAGACAGAGTGAAAGAAAACACGAGGTAGATGGATTCAGTTATGGTGGCAATAAGGTCCACCATTCAAAGACTTCAAAAAACAGGTAACACATCAACATAGAGAACATTTCTCTATGTTGTTGTGTCCCTTACCTGTTCTTTCAGATCTTCTCCATGAGGTTAGTGGGAGTTGAAAATGACTTGTTAGCACATAACCAATCAATTATTAAACAATACAATTGAATGAAATCAAAAGTTTACAAACTATAATGATGGGATTAATAAATTATTATTTAAATTACAAAACCTCAAAATGTGACTCATCATGAAACCCTGCTGATTTATTTAAGTATGCATGTATTTGAGTTTTAAGCATCCTGTTTCAAGTTCATGTCAACTTATTCTATTTTACTGGATGTATTTGGGGACCAAATGGTTCCAACCACTCCAGAAATGTTGTGAGCATCAAACACTTTTGGGAGAGTCAAAATTCTGTTCCCATACTTCTAGTACTGTCTAAACATCTGTTGAAACTTGAAACATGCAACTCAAAATGTACTTTTGGGTTCAAAACATTTGACTATGTACAAATGTTAATATGCAAGTCTATTAATCCCCATACCCTCAAACAGTGACTAGTATCTTCTAATTGCTGCTATGCAAGGTTCAGTGGCCATCTGCACACAGTTTGGTAATATAGCAATGCTCAGATAACAAGGATAGAGAAACACTTTAGCAACATAGCCTTTTTAAAATTTGAAACTGGCATTTGATTAATGTAAATAATAGAATCAGAATTTCTAAGCATTGGAATTATAAAGTAAAGCAGACAATCTATGTATAGATTCTTTAAGCAATCAATTCATAGAATATTAAAAATAGGCCATTTGAATGAATGTATTCTTAAAATCTCCCAGTTAACACAGATTTTGATTTCCTCCCCTGCAAAGCAGTTATCTGTTCTGTACCTTAATTTGAATTCTTGAGATCCTCGCGCTTTGATGGGCCAAAGCGCGGGGCGATCAGATTGGTTAGGCGAGCCGCGCCGATTGGCTCGCTGAGAATATCCCGCGATTGGTAGATTCGAATCGCGGGAGATTCAAAGTGGTGCCATTGGCCGCGGCCGCCGCGGCTTGGAAACAAAAAGCCGCAAAGTTTTCCTAAGAGGAGCTCGGTTCCTGACTTCAATAAAGAGCTTGATACAAAGTCACCAACTCCTGGCCTCCTTCCACACGGACTTAACACTGGCGATGAGGATGGGATTCTTATCCTGAACCGAAGCACGTGTCCGACGGAAGCCAGCCAACTGAAGAGATGGCCAGCATCGCGCCACCAACCCCCTTCAACCCCGCCAGGGAGGACTGGGAATCTTACATGGACAGATTCCACATGTTCCTCGAATGCAACTACCTGAAGGATGCCACCGGACCGAAGAAACGAGCCATCTTCCTAACGCACTGCGGGCCCACAGTGTTTAAGATGGTAAAAGCGCTAGCCAAGCCCGCCGATGTTACCGCGATGGATTGGGCTGACCTCGAGCTATTACTCTGGAAACACTACGCTCCAGCCGTACCCATCCTCATCCAATGACACAAATTTTATCGGCGGGACCAGCGGTCGGGTGAGAGTTTCAGTGATTTCGTCGCAGAGCTGCGGTGCCTTGGAGGACTATGCGAGTTCTCCAATGTGAACGAGGCCCTGCGGGACCGAATCGTGCTCGGCCTTTGGGACCTCGTTCTCCAAAGTCGGTTGATGGCCAAGGGCAACATTGCTCTCGCCGATGCCATCTCCGAAGCCATGGCAGCCGAAGCAACCCGAAAATCAGCAGACCGCATGTGGAGACCGAATGCCGGGGACCGCACCACAAACAACCACCCTGCAAGGTCGACCGAGGCCCAACCTGAAACTACCACCCACCAGGGCGAACTCCACTCCACCTCGGGCACATCAGACGAGGAGGAAGACATCCACCGTCTCCAGGCAAGCCGCAACCAGCACAGCCGGCGGAGTCATAAGTCGAGGACCGCGTGTGCCAGTTGCGGAGGCGACCACCCCAGATCTGAATGCCGGGTTTTCGACTCAGTTTGCCGGCACTGCGACAAAAAGGGCCACATTGCCCGCGTCTGCCGCCTCAAGAAAACCCACAGCCCCAGACGATGGGACCCGAGCGAGCGGAAACAAGAGACCACACACCCCAGGACCAGAGACCGCCCAGCAGACAACCGTTGGGAACGGAACGGACGAGCCCAACGAGGGGGCGAGACCCGGCGGAGAGAAGAGACACATCAGACGGTCACCATCGGCCACGCAACAACCACAGACGCCAGAAAGGTCTACGTGGAGGTAGGCATCGAAGGCGAACCCTATAAAATGGAGGTGGACTCCGGGTCCTACCTCTCAATGGTAGCATGGCAAGAAATTAAACGCTTGGTGCCTACCATCCAGAGAAGGGATCTAGAAAACCAGAGACTAATCCTCAAAGACTACCAGGGAAACCGCATCCCTGTAGTTGGAACAGGACAATTCACAGTGACCTACAAGGGGCACACTGAAAGACTTCCCTTGACCATTGTCGATCGAGACCGACCTAGCCTGCTGGGACTTCAATGGTTCGCACCGCTAGGCATCGCAGTCACGGGCATCGATCACATCGCCGAAGCCGACTGGGAGCAGCAACTGGCCCGGGACTTCCAAGAAGTGTTCGACAGCACCCTAGGCAAGTACCGAGGGCCCCCTATATCCTTCAGCCTAGACCCAAATGTTCCCCCGAAACGCCTAAAACCAAGGTGGGTACCTTTCGCACTCAAACCGAAAATCGACGAGCAAATTGACAAGCTCGTCAAGCAAGGGGTCCTACAACCCATAGACTACGCCTGGTGGGAGACCCCAATAGTCACCCCAATCAAGCCTGATGTGTCAGTGAGAATCTGCGGGGACTATAAGGCCACCCTAAATGGCGCCTTGCAGCAAAGCGCTTACCCCATCCCAGCAGTGCAACATCTCCTACACTCACTGGGAGGGGGCAAAGTTTTCACGAAACTCGACCTGGCCCAAGCATACCAGCAACTGCCGGTCGACGAGGAAACTGCAGAGGCGCAAACCATAGTCACCCACCGGGGAGCCTTTAGATGTAACCGACTCCAATTTGGAGTCAGCGTGGCGCCTGGAATTTTCCAGAGCCTCATGGAAAGACTCTTACAAGGCATCAAGGGCGTGGTACCATACTTCGACGATGTACTAGTATCGGCAACCAACCAGGCCGAACTAGAGAGTCGCCTAAGGGAGGTACTAACGTGATTCAAAGAAACCGGGCTTAAAGTGAAGAGGGAAAAATGCCAGCTGTACACAGAGCGGGTCGAATTCCTAGGATACCTCCTAGACCGACACGGCATTCACCCCACCGACAAAAAAATTAAAGCCATCAAAGAAGCCCCCACACCCAGGTCAAAAACAGAACTGCAGGAGTTTCTGGGGCTACTTAACTTTTATAATGTCTTCCTGCCCCAAAAGGCAACCGTGGCAGAGCCTTTGCATAGGTTTTTGGACAAGGCGGCTACCTGGACTTGGGGGAAACGCGAGGAAGCCGCCTTCAGGAAAACCAAGGACCTACTCACTTCGGATGCCGTCCTCATCCAGTACAACGAGACCCTACCACTAGCCATCACATGCGACACATCACCCTTTGGCGTCGGTGCTGTCCTCAGCCACACTCTCCCCGACGGAAAGGAAGCACCCATCGCGTTCTTTTCAAGGACCCTCACCAAACCAGAGCAGAACTAGAGCCAGCTGGACAAAGAGGCTTTGGCTGTCGTCGCCGCAGTAAAAAGGTTTCATGAGTACCTCTACGGCCGGACGTTTACCATCATCACCGACCACAAACCACTGCTGGGAATACTTGCAGGGAACAGGGCCACCCCAAACATTCTGTCTCCCAGAATGACAAGGTGGTCCGAATTTCTGGCCGCCTACAACTACGGGCTCACACACTGACCCGGTAAGACTATCTCCCACGCGGATGCCTTAAGCCGCTCACCGTTACCCGAACCAGACACTGACCCAGCACCCACGACGACCACCCTCAGCATAGAGACTCTACCCAACCTACCCATAACCACGTCAGACATTGCCCGAGAAACTAATAAAGACAAATGTCTGGCGCGGGTTTTGCATTGGGTAGAGAAAGGGTGGCCGGAAAAGGACAATGACGAGACTTTCAGGACATTCCGGAACCGGCAAACGGAACTCTCGTTACTAAAAGGGTGTATACTATGGGGGGATAGGGTGGTCATCCCGGAAAAACTACAAGGGAAGGTTCTGGAACTGTTACACGAGGGGCACCCGGGTATCGTTAGAATGAAAGCCCTGGCCAGAAGTTACGCTTGGTTGCCAGGGATGGACAAACAGATCGAGGCCTGGGTAGCAAGGTGTCAACGATGCCAGGAAACTAGACCAAGCCCACCCACAGCACCCATCCTAGAGTGGGAAACCCCCAGGGGACCTTGGTCTAGAATCCACATAGATTTCACCGGGCCCACAAAAGGACACACTTTCTTAATAACCGTACACGCTTACTCCAACTGGCTGGAGGTAAGCAACATGAGAACAACCACCACGGAAGCCATGACCAAAGAACTCTGCAAACTCTTTGTAACACACGGCCTCCCAGACGTCCTTGTGTCCGACAACGGGCCCCAATTCACCTCGCTGGAATTTTAAAAATTCCTAGCGGAAGGGGCATATGACATGCACTGACAGCCCCGGCGCATCCGGCGGCGAATGGAAGGGCGGAACGGATGGTTCAATTCACAAAAAAAACCATCCAGAAAATAGACCACGGGGAGATCCAGGACAAAATAAATAAATTACTCTTCATACAGCACATAACCCCGAACACCACAACAAATAAAAGCCCGGCGGAACTGCTAATGGGGAGTAAAATAAGGTCCCCACTCAATATATTACACCCCACTTACAACCCAGAGAAACCCCCAGACTCCACCAGCAAACATCAAACCTTCGCACCAGGCGACGCCGTCTACGCGAAGAACCTAACCGGAGACCCATTATGGGTACCAGCAATCATAACACAGCTAACAGGCCCACGCTCGTACCGGCTACAAACAGCCGACGGACGAGCGTGGAAACGCCACATCGATCAGTTAAGATCGAGGACTGCCACACAAGACACCACCGACACGCAACCAAACAAAACCAACCCCCTCAACACAAACCAAGAGGGGAGGGGATACCCCGGGAACCAAAACCCATAAGAAAGAAACCAGCCATACTCACCTACAAGCAGCCAGCACAAAACCTCGCCAGGAAGAGACAGCCAGGCCAGCTCAACCAACCCGGGAAGACTGAGCGGGAGTGGCGAAACCTACAGCTCAACCAACCCGGGTAGCCCAGGAGGGAGCTGCGGAGAGCGGCCCGGCCAGACATACCAGGCGGTTCCCATGACGGAGTCCGGAGAAACAGAGACCCCGACCGAACCGGCCGGGATCCAACCTACGACTGACCTGCGCAGGTCCAGTAGGCAAAGACGGAGCCCCGCCTACCTACGGGACTACGCTACGTAGGACCAAACCAAGAGTGGAGAGGTGTTCTGTACCTTAATTTGAATTCTTGAGATCCCCGCTCTTCGATTGGCCAAAGCGCGGGGCGATCAGATTCGTTAGGCGAGCCGTGGCGATTGGCTCGCTGAGAATCTCCCACGATTGGTAGATTCGAATCGCAGGAGATTCAAAGCGGTGCCATTGGCCGCGGCCGCGGCGGCTTGGAAATAAAAAGCCGCAAAGTTTTCCTAAGAGGAGTTCGGTTCCTGACTTCAATAAAGAGCTTGATACAAAGTCACCGACTCCTGGCCTCCTTCCACGCGGACTTAACATTATCCTTTCAAGAAACTATATAAAAAAAATTACATGTATTTAATGAAAAAATATCTTAAAAGTATACAAGTCTTTAAAAATGTATTAAGTTATTATTAAAATCAATAATATAAATACAAAAGCTTCAACAACAATGTAAATGTCAAAATTTGGAGAAATAGAACACACTGCAACTATGTTAATAATGCTGAAGCATGTAAATTATGCAAGATAGTACAGAAAAACACATCTGAATTGGTCATAATGTTTTGCTCCATGAGCTACCAATTATCCTGACTGTATCTTCTGAATATCAGAAGTTGTCAATTTTTCAACAATCTACATATATAATAAAATGGTTATTTCTATCTAGCACTGGAATGTATCAACAGAAGATCTGATCACAGGCAGTTCCAAGTGTGTGCCATATTTGTTCTTCAGTTGAAAAATCATCTATATCTTCTTCTGTGACTCTCCAATAATTAATTATCCTCTTGGAGAAAATCCTTCCATAGCAACTGACTTATTCCATTCACTGGCATTATCTTGAAAACAGACTTATTATTTATATACTTGGAAAGAGTACTCATCATATAAATAACTACTAGACTTAGAATTCATTCATAAGTTTCTGGAAAATTAAAAAAAATAGTTCAACGATCTTTCTATAAAGATAACAAAATCTGGAGAGACTGCTAAATATCTGTTATCCATAGTACTCACATGAAAATGGCACTGACCTTTTCTAGTTGAATGAATACTTATTAACTATAAACAATGATTCACTTTACTTTGTAATTTCTTCCCGAACAAGGAATTAATTTATCAGAAATTTAAAGGATACTAAAATGCAACTAGTTAAGAATGATGGCTTTTGTAGCTTAGTATATTTGCAAATCTAGAAAGTAATCAATGGAGTTCTTTAAAGCCTTGCAAAAAATTTACTAAGAATGAGGATCAATTAGGCATCATTTGATTTGTCCATTAGAACCAAATGTATTTGCCATGCTAGAAGGCTCATTTGCTCTACCTACTGAACAGAGTAATTAATAGTAATAGCAATAACACTTAGACTCACATAGTGTTTTATAGCCCTCTCTAAGTGGTTTACAGAGTCAGCATTATTAACTCCAACAATCTGGGTCTTCATTTTACCAACCTTGGAAGAATGGAAAGCTTGAGCTGGTCAGAATCAGATTCCTGGAAGTGGGCAGAATTTGCCTGCAATACTTCATTCTAGTCACTGCACCACTATAGCTCTTAAAGATTTTATAAAGTCTCCCTACTATTCAAGCAATGTACCTTAAGTTTAATATTGCCACTCTTCTAAATCAAACGTTTCAGGATAAAATTATTCTGTTCATAGATGGCAATCTCTCCAAATCTTAATAATATTATGCTACAGGATAGAAGTGGACTCAGATGATTTATTTATTAGTTTTCTTGGCTATTCATTAGATTCTTGGGTGTCTTCTCAAGTACTAGAAGGTAAATGCATGAATAGTCTTTCTATCATGCTTCTTCCTAGTCCAATTATTTTATCCATAGAAAGCAGATGAAAAACCTTTGTTCAAATAGTTCTAGTCTTTCTAAGTATAGACACATTATATCACTTAAATACATTTTTCAAGGCCTTCATTGCTAGTGAATTGCACTTATTTTCTACTGTGAAATTTTTACTCTTGATGATGAGTCCTAAAAGGCACAAGTTATCCATCACATCAGTGCTTTCATTATCCATTCTTACCTAGTTGCTGAACTTACTGTCGTTGGTTAGTGGTTTTATATATTTAATTTTAACCATCCAATTTTTTACACGGCTCATTTACTATAACTTATTATTCACATTTACAGCACAGTATAATTAACTTTTCTTCCAACAGTTTTAAACCCACTCTCATCTTCTTCCAGTTCAGGCTCTTTCAATATATGTTAAGGCATATAAGTTGAATAAATACAGAAACAATATACAACTTTTTTTTAACCCTTTTGGCAATTTAGAACTAATCTGTTTTGTTGTGTTCTGTCTGGACTGTGGTTTCATGACCTACGCATTAGACTTTGTATGAGGACAATGAGATATTCTGGGATTCTAATTTTCCTAAGGATATTCCACAGCTTAACAGAGCTTCCACAATCAAAGGAAATTATATAACCAACAAAGCTCATACTGACTTTTTTTTGGTAATTACTTTTTCAATTATCCAGTATGCAATATTATCCTGGTCCTTAAGCTTTTTAAAAACCATCTTGACTAGCAAGCATTTTTCTTCTATATAGGACTCTAATCTGTGAAGAATGATCTTGAGTGTTGTTGGGTAGCATGTGAAATTAAAGATATTGTGCAATACAAACAGAACTGGACCATAATGGTGTCTGTTCATCGTGGTTATAAATAGTGACAATCATAAATTGACCAACCCAATTTTATTACTTTTGTTACAGTGGTTGGTAATAGAACCAATGGTTCATCATAGATGCAGTTTTACTAAAAACCAGAAGAAAATATTGGGTTTTAGCAAACCTGTCATAAAATGATAACGTGCCATGGCATGCTTAAAAAGAATGCTTACGCTTAAAGAGCATATGTAAATATGGCCATAGTTTCTAAGAGCCCATAGTTTGGTCATGTGACCACAGGTGGGCAACTGACAAAACTTCAAATCCAGATTGTGAGTACCTCCAGTTCGGTCAACCATAATTTCAAGCTAGCTAAGCGAGTCAAGGACTACTTGTCCTATCAAGACTTCTTTCTTTGATATTGATACATAAACTGATCTCTTCCAATTTATGGGCAACTCTCCAACTTTGCTGGAATGGTTTAGTTAGAACTGTACTCATTCTTCTGTTACTTGTTTCCAATGTAATAACAACCAGAGTGCTTTTTTTTTTAGTGCTAGAGGTATTTTGGATGCTGCTGTCTTAGTATAAATATATAAATATTTCAGTGTATTCTTTCCATCTTTCTTTGATTTTCAATTAGTACCTGCCTGTTAGAATCTTTAACATATCATTTTAGGTTGAAACCTCTTTATATGTTTCGGGGTCTTTGGAAAACTTTCCTTCTTTTTCATCTTTTTGTATATTTCTATTTTCAGTACCTTTACAAATATAATTCAAATACATAATTCATAAGGCTTACAAATTTTGTGAGATCTATTACCCTTTTATTCTTTTTCTTCATTACTTGGTAATTTCCACCATTGGTTCATGAATCCATATGAATCAATGAAACAAATTATGGCATATTATGTTTTCTGAATATCTTATGGTATGTTTTTTGTTTCGTTTATTCTCTAATCCATCAACAAGGTCTTTCTATCTTTTCTTGTAAGGCAAAGCAAAATAAAAATGTGAAATGTGTTTTGATCTCAATTTCCTGAGGTAGTTTCCCCAATGTATTCTTAGGAAGAAAGCTAAAATGTGGATCTCTTCATGACAACTATCCCAATTTGGATGGGCATCTATAGAACAATTTAGGGGAAAACTAAGGCCTGTCATGAAGAAAAAGGCCTTTGTTACACCTAGCACAGTTGCAAGTTCCTCCAGCTGAATCCAACCCATTATATTCAAATGCTCTAAATTCATGAATGCAAAGAATTTATCCTCATAAAAAATTGCTTATTTATTTGTTTGCTAAAATAATAGAGGTGATCTATAAAAAAGATGACTAGCCAAGGATGAAAATAGTCAATGCAAGGAAAAAACAGAAGAGAAACCAAGATTCCAAAATCTTTATCATCATAAAGGTATTCTACATTTAAAAAAAAACATTTCTCCGTGTCCTCAAATGTTCTGGTTGCCTCAGAAATAAAGCCAAGATATTTCATGTCAGGAACACCCACATATGCTGCAATAGAAGCTGCATTCATTACGAGCACAGTGATTTAACAATCAAATGCAAAACAGGAGTAGTAGCATCATACTTATAAACATCTTGTTATTCAGTACTTGAATGGATGTGTAAAGTATCAAGGGTAATATTTATATAAATGTGTACTAGAAAGAAAAGTTTGGCAAAAAGAAAAAGAGCTACAGCCATAATTTTATTTCCCCAAATTAATTTGATAAAACCGCCATCCATAACATTTAAACTATGAAAACTATTTCTCTAGGAATGTTTTCCCCTCTACAGACAACATGCCTAACTCTTTCACATCTCATTTTCATTTTAAACTGAGATATTGGGAAAGTGTTGCAAGAGTACAAATATTGGTCCCTATTATTTCTGACTCTCCCATATGATTAGGCAGAGTGGGTGTGCTCTTGGCTCTGTCCCCTTATGGAATCAAGGAAGTATGTTCTTTCTGTCATAGCACGTGCCCTCTGGAACAGCATCTTCATAGAGATATGTACAGATTCCACCCTTCAAATAGTCTGGAAAAAGATCTGGCTTTGTTCCCCTACCTGGGATCTGGGTGTATCTAGAAACCCTGGATATTCTTTATGTGCATTTGTATGGGCAATTATGTTCTATCTCCCATCTAGCTATTGCTTTTTGCAAAAGTATAAAAAATATAAGATGCAAACACTCTCAAAATTTGTTTTTTTTTAAAACCCTCCCCCCGTTTTTCTATTTCTTAAAGCTTTACATGTAGTATATGAAGCAACTTTATACTTATAACAGTAAAAAGTGTATAAAATCAGACCAATTAAAGAACAATAAGTAATACTTCTGATAAGGAAAAAAAAATTATGAACCTGACTAGGATATGATGAATTGACTAATATATACTTGTAAAATGATGTATCATATGTTTCTTACCTTGTTTCCTTGAATGCCTTTGGAGCCAGGATCACCTGGTGGGCCACCAATACCCTTTCATGGAAAAAAAGTGAGGGGTGATTAAATTTTATACCATTTCTGAATCATGTTCTGCTATATTTTTTTAAGTTATCCTAGATGGAATTAAATATATAGTAACAGCAGCAAAGGCATCCTGCAAACTAACAAAATGAAGTCTTGAAGTACAAAAAAGTGCAAAATGATTTGAAATCATATTATTACAAAATAGATTTTTCCTATTGTTCTGTTTCTGCTGTCTGAACTATATTTATTTATTTATATAATTTATATTAACTGTCCTGTTGCATAAGTGACTTTTGGCAGTGTGCAAGGATTAATCACAAACATATATAGTATGAGCGTAACATACTATATAACCTCACATTAAGCCTTTTGAAACAACTGCTTAAATTCTATTATTTTTGAGATGGTTAAAGTCATATTAACAAATATATGATATAGAGGAAACATTTGTTAGAAAAATAGTACTCAAAGTGCACTATTGCACATTATGAAATAATGATGCATTTTCAGCATCTGTTTTCCATTTCATATTTGCTCCATGGCTGTGGCACTGGTCACAAGCAAGCAGAAGATGTGGGCCTTCCGGATATGGAAAAAATAAGTCATTTCCCCTCCCCCCAAAAAATAAGCCCTAGCATTTATTTTGAGGCCCAAAAGAAAATAAGACCCAGTCTTATTTTTGGAGAAACACAGATACTAAAATTATTAAAATTTAAAGATCTGGCTATAAAAATACATTTAATTTCTTGTTTAATTATAGAGTCAATAAAGATATATGGCAGTGTTTTTTAAACATGACAATTTTATCCTGTGTGAATTTTAACTCCCAGAATTGTCCAGCAGGATGCATAAAATTCATCTCTTAAAACTGGCAAATTTGAGAAATACAGATAAAAACCAATTTACTAAAAAATAAATGACATAGTTGGGAAGCAAAACTAATAAACAGGTCACTGAAAAAACAAGGAAATGGTCATAACGGACTTTTCCTCCAAACAGTAATGTTGGAAAAAATCAGAGGTGGGATGCGACTGATTCTGCCTGGCTCTATAGACTGGTAGCTCTAAAGAGCAGCAGACACTGAACTGATCCATGCAAAGTGCACATGTGCGCACAAAACATAGTCACTGAACCAGTAGTAACACTGGTTGAATCCCACCCCTGGAAAAAATCGTTCAATCTGTAAAGCAATTACTAACTTGCTGCATTGCAGTGAAAAGAAATAAAAGCAACATACGCAGGCCTACATATAATTATTCTTTATGAACAAACTCTTACAAATGTGTTGCCTTAACAGTTAGAGTTCCTTCAAAACAATATGAGCAGCAATCAATCACTCACATATAGAAATTCGTAACATACAACACCCACCCTATTATACAACCAATGAGTCATTTCACTGTTTTTCTGGAATTATTAGACTAGTGCTTTCAAACTTGGCAACTTTAAGATGTGAGGGTGTCAACATGCTTGTCCTGGGGAATTCTGGGAGTTGAAATTGCCAAGCTTGAAAAACACTGGACAAGACCAAGAAACTGGATCCATTGGTTACACCATTACTTAGTCATATCATCAATATTCAGCAACAAAATTTCAGAACTATAATTGCACAATTTTCAGGTAATAATATAAAATATGATTAGGAATTTTATTAGAAAATATCAGGCTCTTATATTCCAATCCCACAAAACATTACCCCAAAACACCATCCTGTTTGGTATTTCCAAGCAACAAAGGCATGAGCTGAGAGGCCATGGTCAAGAATGACAATCTACAAAAAATGCCTTAAAGTCATAGGTTTCACCAGTCTTGTTCTATCCGGTATGGCTGATTGAACTGGAGAGTTTTGAAGTGCAAAACATCCAAAAAATAAAATCCAAATCAATTAGAGATGTTCAGTAGCAATACAATTCTCTACCCATGGGAATCTAACTTAAACAGAGAAGAGAAATGCTAGATATTTTTTGTACTAAAGGCTAAAGAATTGGCAGGGAGAGAAGCTAGCAATTCCACTGAGAAGACAAAAATGTTCTCACAGTATTACTTCAAACTAAGGACTGTAGAACAGAATACTGAATATGAATAAATGACAAGCCAGAGATTGATAGCTATTAAAAATAAAAACAGAGACAAAAATCTGTGCATATTTAAGAAGGCAGCATTACAATGCTCTCAGTTATTTGAGTTTCTGGAACAAAAAAAGTCCTATGCTATGACATTGGAATGCACCCAGCGTTCAAATATCTGGAACATCAGCCAGATACCTCCATGAAACTCAAGCCAAACGTGAATTTTTAAAAGTTTCATTTTTATAACGATTTTAAAATTATATAAAGCTTAGGGATGTCAAACTCATGTCCCGCAGACCAGATGTGCCATGCGCTGGCCTCATCCACCCTTATTTTAACAAAGGGGGGAAGGTCACGATATATGATGTGACAACATGACGTGACATGGCAAGTTTCATACCCCTGCTCTAGGGCATAAAGGAAAGTTATTGCCATGTTCTAAATAATTTCAAAATGTCTTTTGTAAAAGTATTAGGATTGCTTTACATTTTTACCTCTTAAGTATCTTTCCATATAGTGGATCAGGCTAAGTGAGTTGGGCAAACAGTATTGTGCAAATTTATAAATTGTGTGTCTGCTATACAAGGGAGGAGGAGTTGCTAACTCTGAAATATATGTAGCAGTATTTAACTAGAGGGAACAATTGATGTAAATATCTTGTTTTGTTTTGTTTTGATACACTTTTTTGTGTAGTTGTGTAGTTTTGCCTGATATTTTCTAATAAAATTCCTAATCATATTTTATATTATTACCTGAAAATTGTGCAATTATAGTTCTGAAATTTTGTTGCTGAATATTGATGATATGACTAAGTAATGGTGTAACCAATGGATCCAGTTTCTTGGTCTTGTCCAGTGTTTTTGTTTTTGTATTTTTTCCCCTCTTTTTTGCAGTTTGAATTTTAATGTTTAATTTAAAAATTATTATAAAAAAGGATTGCTTCATGTTCACTCTCCAAAAGGTTTGCGGCATTTAATATTTAAACTGACATAAGAAACCAGAATCTTTCATTTTTGGGCAGTTTGAGCTGTGTATTACAGTACCTTAAGAGCACCACTTACAAGTTTATAGTATTTCTGTGCCAAATGATGTAATAGTTAATATAATATATAATGATGTGATTTGTGATATGTAATTTAATATGAAATGCCGAAAGAATGCATGGTAACCATGATAACCTTTGCACACCATTGATTGGTGCACTAGTTGTGCCCATTCCTGGATCAGCAAGCTCTGCTCTTTGTCACTCCATGCTCACATGCTCTCCTGTCTGATGATTGCAATGCATGGGGTTGTCCTTGAAGAACATTTAGAAGCTTCAGTTGGTGGAGTAAATGTATTGGTTACCTGGCATTTGTAGCACTTTGTGACCTACATTGGTTGCTGGAGTGTTTCTGGGCGCAATTCTAGTTGCTGATTGTTATTTTTAAAGCCCTTCATGACTTGGGATCAAGTTATCTGGTGAAGGATCATCTTCCAGTTGTTTCTACCTTTTTAATCCAAGGTGGCAGAATGGCAAGTTATAGTTCCTGTCAGTCAATGATATTAGTTGACAAGGATTGCAAGGCATGCCTTTTCTGCCACAGCACCTGCCTCTAGAACATTCTGTTGGCCTTTTGTAAGATTTTGAAGATCTGGTCGATTCTGGGTTTGGAATTCGTGTGTGTAAAGGAATCCATATCCAGGCTATGGCTATGAATTGTAATATTGTTCTTGGTTGCTATGTATATTTAAGTTTTAGTATTATGATTGTTACTAGATTTTTAATTAATTTTATTATTGTTTGCCATCCTAAGTCACTTGTTTGAGATACATAGCCATACAAATAAATGAACAAACAAACAAATATTAGGACTGGTTTTATTGTAAACTCTCTATTCCTAATGGACATTGTATTGGAGCCATAATGTTCTTAGAATACCTTCATCTGTCTCTTTTCTTATATAACGGGTAAATGTTGGAATCGAGCCAGTTTTAGGAAGAATAGATATCAGCAGAATTTAATTTACAATATAAAAATGTCAGTGACAGGTTCATGAAACTATCAATGATGTATCATGAAATTATTAACAAAATCAATTCATTTTTTTTAAAAAAGATGAGTCCAATTAATGTAAGATAATATAAGAAAATGTATACTTAAAAAAGCAAATGCAGTTTTATATAATAAAGGTAGAATAGAATTGTTAAAAGCCAATAAATGATAATATTTTAAAATGTAAGCAACTGGAATGATCGACACATCATATATATGTCAAATCTATCTCATCTGCTTTTTTCTAAATTAGAAATGTGAGATATCTGGTGGTTTATAGAAGATATAAGGAGGGAAGGATGACTTCTTCAGTTCCCAGATCTTATATGATAGTGGTCCCCAATCTTTCTGACATGAAGGACTGGTTTTATGAAAGATAATTTTTCCATGGAGTGCATTGGGGTTTTTTTTGGATGCAACCTCCACATATATGCAGAAGAAGGTTTGCTCGCTCACCCACTTGAACAGCCTGATTCCTTATAGGTCATGAATCAGTACCTGTCCAAGCCCAGGAGTTATATGTTATATAAGATGAAATTGTCTTGAAATAACTGATGAAACAACAGCATTCCCAATAGTTTAATGAGAACATTTTTTATTAACCCACAATTAATAAAAAGAAGAGATAAATCTTACTTCTAATATAATTTCTCAAGCCCAAATTACCCCTGAACCATTGCTAACTTAAAGAAAACAAAATATAGATATGATGTGTAATTTAGCCCCGAGAATTAGGACAAACTATTATTTTTAATATAAATGATAATGAAATGGTTGGTAAAACTGAAGAAACTTACCTGAGGGCCTCTAGGTCCTTTGGGGCCAGAAGGGCCATCTAGACCCTGTTCAAATAAAATAATATAAGTGTTAATAGTGAATTCTGGCTCAAATGATGATTTTTAAATCATTCTCTCTGCTACAGTTCATTATCTGTTCATTAGAGGAGAATTTTCCAATCTTGCCTTTTTGTCAGGGTTTTCTTTTTTATTTATCAGTTTTCAGCTATCACCTGTGAAGTCATGTAATATGAATATTGAAAATTTCTACACTATTTCTGATATACTATACCACTTACTATACTGCTATTTAGCAATAAGGAGCATACTATATTCAAAGTATGAATTAATTACCGGTAATTGGAATGAATACTATGCTCAAACAATAACTTCCAAGGAAGAAAAGCAGATAAATTTGTTTCATCCTTCTGTTTTTAACTGAATCTACCAATAGTTGTCGGTGAACATCTCTAAATGCTGAAAATGGTCCTACTTTTGGCATGATCTCCAGCTGCTACCCTTGCCTACTAAATGAGTCGCATTTTCAGTCAAAAAGTCATGATGGCAGTACAATCATGCAAATGATGCCATGTTCTGTTTAACATGCATCTCCCATGCAACATCAGTAAAAAATAAGTAGGCCATCAATCATAGGATCATATATTCTAGCTTAACTTTTTTGACCTGCCACCCCTGGATCCCCTGTACCCAACAACATAACATCCATATCCTTGGGGTTCCTGAGAAAGTAATGTGCTGTACAAAATTTAATGGCAAAAATTTAAATAAAAAATGAACTAAGTCAGGAGGGGAAAAGAGAAAAGAGAGTGTGAAATTCATTAGGATGGTTTGGTTCCTAGAAATGAGTACAGAATTTTTTATCTGACAAGCATAAGCAACTCCTTTAATTTAACCACACACAACTTGTTCTCTGAAAATCTGTACACATAGTCCATGTTATATTCTGTATTTAGCCATGCAGTCATCTGTTAAGCTATTATTAAAGCTGGGATTCCAAGTGTTCTTTGGGGAAGCCCAGAATTAGGGACAAAGGGAAACATCAGTAATGAATTATTTAAATACATAAAAGGTCATATAACAGTACAGCTATTATATTGTAATAATGGTTTGTCCAGACTGTAAATGGGTCCTTGAAGATTGGAACTGTTCCCTTAATATTTTTCTCTATGTTCCTGCTACATGTCTGGTTATTTCCCCCTGGCATAATATTTTTTTGCAAGTGGGAATCTTGTGGGTGATGAGAAATCTGGATGACTCAGAAATTTCTTTGAATGCCTAATCCATTTTGGCTTTTTAATCCTTTACAGATGTTCCATGCCATTTTATTATTTGTCCTGAACAAAACTTTGAATGCCTAGACAAAGCTGTTTCCTTATATATCTACAATCTGAACATATGGTTTTCTTTTTTCTACCAGCTGCTCTGTAATTTGGATTTTCTCTTTAAGTGGACACATGCATATTTCATTTTATCCTCTACTATGGTTTGAGATGCTCTCAGTGTCAATGGATAATAATATGATAAAAATTTTATGGATCATATGGGTTCCTGTTTTCTAAATTAAACATTTTTAACACAAACCTTTTGTTCACAGATTTAAAAACGATGGTTAGTAGGAGAGACTATTTTCTGAGGAACTGCATTTTTTAAAAACTAGGCACACAATTATTGTTCTGGGAGTACATATTAATTAATGCTCTGTAATACTCTGGAATCCTTGGTACTTTCTGAATTTGGTTGCAGACATTTCAATACCATACAAAATGGTATACAAAGGTATTCAGAGCACCAAACTCAGAGCACACCAAGGACTCTACAGTTCAAACCTGAGCCACATATACTCTTTTCTATTGATGATATTGTATTTTATATATTTATAATATTATCAACTGCCATATATCAAAGCTTTAAAAATAAAGTGTCATTTATGTCAAACTCTTCTTTTCTAGCAATCAGGTAAAAACAGCCAATGTTTTGTTGTTTTGTTTTCTAATTTTTTAAGCTTCCTGTTCTAGTTTATAGCTGTGAAATTCATTGGAGGGCTCTCATTAAAGCCTGCTTAGCTATTTCAAGGTCAGATTGCCATCTGCTATAACACAGCAGTGCATATCATCTGGGGGAAACAGAGGAGGAATTTTAAAAATGTCATTAAGACTGGAGAAGCATAAAACCCTCAATAAATAAATAAAAATAAAACAAGTAGGTGCTCTATCCTTTTCTTTTTAGAGGACACATGCCATAAGCACAGTGCTGTAATTGTGAGAGAGTAGGAGGAAACATAAACTGCCCCTGAGTTCCATCCATCCATCCATCCATCCATCCATCCATCCATCCATCCATCCATCCATCTATCTATCTATCTATCTATCTATCTATCTATCTATCTATCTATCTATCTATCTATCTACAAGGGTAGAGTGAACCTCCATTGCTGGTGGGAGCCAAGATAGACAGAAGATAGGCTTAAGATACAGAAGGATCTTGACACATTTGAACATTGGACGTTGCCTAACAAAATGAACTTCAATGGTGAAAAAAGTAAGGTTCTATATTTAGGCAAGAAAAATTGAATGCACAGGTACAGTGTATGTGGTACTTTTCTCAATAGTAGTAACTGTGAGAGGGATCTTGGAGTCCGAGTGGACAACCATTTAAATATGGCCAGCAGTGTGCAGCAGCTGCCAAAAAAGCCACACAGTCTTCAGCTGCATAAACAAAGGGACAGAATCAAGATCAAGTGAAGTGTTAATACCACTTTATAATGCCTTGGTAAGGCCAAGTATGGAATACTGCATTCAGTTTTGATCGCTACAATGTAAAAAAGATGTTGAGACTCTAGAAAGAGTGCAGAGAATAGCAACAAAAATTATTAGGGGACTGAAGATTAAAACATAAAACAAAGAACAGTTGCAGGAACTGGATATGTCTAGCTTAATGAAAAGAAAGACTAGGGGAGACATGATAGCAGTGTTCCAATAGCTCAGGGGCTGCCACAAAGAAGAGGGAGTCAGGTTATTTTCCAAAGCACCTGAGGGCAGGACAAGAAGCAATGGGTGGAAACTCATCAAGGAGAGAAGCAACTTAGAACTAAGGCGAAATGTCCTGACAGTTAGAACAATTAACCAATGGAACAACTTGCCTCCAGAAGTTGTGAATGCTCCAACACTGGAAGTTTTTAAAAAGATGTTGGATAACCATTTGTCTGAAGTGGTGTAGGGTTTCCTCCCTAAGCAGGGGGTTGGACTAGAAGACCTCCAAGGTCTCTTCCAACTCTATTCTTCTATTCTATTCTATTCCATTCCATTCCATTCTATTCAGCCAGCCAGCCAGCCAGCCAGCCACAGCCATGGTCATCACAACTTTTTATTTTAAAACGGGTTTTTTTTTTAATAATGAAAAGATGTGTTTTCCTTGGTTAAATAGGTTGGGCTTTGCACATTTTTAATCAATATATAAATTGAATCAAGTGAGATTTAGACTCTGTACCTTTTATGCTCTTTAATTAATATAGCCCATTTTCTTTATGCTGATCTATGATCATAATAAAAAATTATTTTATGAGAAAATTCCCATAATCTGTATATGTTAGATAAAGTGTGACAAGCAACTATCCTTTTTCCAGTGATTCTATATTTAATAATATTGAATTCCATAATCTTCAGTCTTGAAAAAGATGTCACTGTTTCTGGAAATATTGTATCTTATTCATCTTGAATGCTATAAGAGTCAACTTGAAATTATTTTAGTCAACTTTCTGGTTTATTATGCTATTTTATAGAACCAATTATGCATTCTACAAATCAATATAACGTACTGATAGGAAATTTCACATCAACAAGGATTCTTTAAGAACTGTTGATATTGCCTTTATCATTACAAAAAGAATCCCACTTTTATATCTTATGTAGTAAAAATTTTAAACAGAAAAAATAATCAAATAATAATTTTAACATACTCTGTCTCCTTTTAATCCTGGTGTTCCACATTCTCCTCTGTCACCCTGAAAATAATATTGTCTTATATTATAATATAATATAAAATATTGTGTTATACAGTTATGGATCTGAAATATAATAATGCCAAACTGTCATTAAACTAATCATGATATTATTAGTATATAATATATACATGATCTTGAGTTTCCTGTATTAATGAAATTGAATGATTTATATCTGTCTTACATAATACACACACATACACACTTCAGTTCAAAGTATGAATCTAAATCTTGATGCAGAAAGTCAAATAACTATGCTATTCATTTTGATTATAAAAATACATGAACACTCATATTTAATTTTAAATACTGCATTTCTGAATATATAATTACAGTATATACAAATTGTGAGAATAAGATTTTTTTAGCCAGTTTACCTTTTCTCCCTTATATCCAGGATTTCCCTGTTACAAAATAATATTAAAAATTACTTTATCAAGAATATTTTATTAGAAATATCAATAATATAATAAGAAGGTTGGGCATTTTGGAGAAAAAAATGGCCAAGCCTTAAAAGAAGAAAGTAAGATTTATACATTTTACACATACAGCCTTTATATGCAAAGATCCCTAATCATTTCAACTTGCATTCTTATGCAAGAAATTAAAAGAACAGACACTCTTCATGGCCTGACAATAAATGAATGCTTCATTATCTTCCTTATACTTGACAGATGGGTTATATTAATTTTCCAGACCTGTCCTCTAAATGTGTAGATTTCCTGCATGTGAATTCTGAAAATATCAAAGTGCATATTTTTGGAGAATGTCCAGATTTTGGAAGGCTAGTGTGCATATTTCTCTTCCTGTGTCATTTTCTCTAAAACGCTAAGAAGAAGTTGATAGATAACGATTGGTCAGAACTCATCTAATGAGAATAAAAATTTGCAGCTGGGTCTCTCCCATCTGATTCCACTGTTCTCATATAAAAAAATTGATGAGTTTTTCTTATCTTATCTTTAGGAAACCCAAACTGAAAGAAGACTAGATCCCATTCTAGCTATTTTAACATCAAAGTGAAACAATTACTAGGGTATCTACAATACTCAATAGTTTCATTTAAAAGTCAAAAACATCATCACATATTGCAATATAAGTTCTATTTATACATATTTTATTTTATTTATCTATCAAATGTGGAGTCTGTGCATCTTCCTCAATTCTACCTCTTTCCTATATGCATACAATGTTAAATATACAAGAAGGACAGATTGTTAACTGTACTGAAGAAGAGTTTGTATAATTTCTGCCCACCTAGGATTCCTCTAGACAAGTAAAAGAAATAGAATATCCCTTCTTTCAAAATCCCCATTGTGATACCAGAGCAATGAATCAATGGCATTAGATAACAAGCTAGCAGAGAAGATACTAATCAGAAAGCATCTTTTTCAAGAACTGACAGTTCATTATATAGATGGGCTTTTAGCTAAATGATCATTGTAATTATCCATATACCTCTGAACCTTTTTCACCAGGTTCTCCTTTCTCAGCCTCGCCCTGGAAAAAAAAGTAGAAACTAATTAAAAATTGTCTTTGTATTTGGAAAAAAAACTGCCTTGCATATGCTATATTTAACCAAGTATAGAATCCAACTTCAATTATAATTTTATTTAAATCTATCTACCAAGATCCAGAGATGTGTACTGATCATTCCACAGCGTTTATATTTTTTGCTCATGTGGAATCCTTCATTTAAAAAATTGCTCTGAGCATTCCCTTAAAAGCCATTTGGCTATTTTTGTTTTTCTTCGTAGAATGGCCAAATTTGAAGATGAATTTTATTCTATCAGATATCAAGCAAGAATTATTAAGGGACCAGATTTTTTTGACCTCACAAGTGGAACCCTAATTCTGATTTAAACCAAGACAGAATAAGCATTTACTTGGTTCCTAATCATGGGAGAAGAAACATTCTAGGAAAATTGTAATTGTTGATGTACCCCATGGAAAATATGAAAGTGAAAGCACCATAACACATATTTGAAATAAACATCCAAAAATTACATGGGATGTAGGATTGATAATGGAACCTCTCAACAACGAATGTGCATTTTTAAGAAATTCCAATTTGGATTTACCTTTTGTCCCTTGGGTCCTTGTTCACCTTTATCCCCTCTTCCTCCATGGCCACCCTTAAGAAACAAAAAAACTATATACATTATATACTGACTATACACGCAATGCAATTTAAAGTATGTCTGACTGGCAAAATGACCAATGATTAAAGAAATCAACCAAAAATTATATAGAAGAATAGACATATCATATTGATAACAACCACCAACATTTGTCTAACAAAATCTCAAGACAGATAATAGTAAAACAGGATACCAAAGTTTAAAATCCAAATAGTTATAATGTTATGAAATAACTGCCTCGATAATCTTAAGATTTACATCTGAAGTTCTTTAGAAGACGCTGCTGCTTTTTTTGGGGGGGGTCTATTTATTAAACTTATTGGAGAAATCTTTGTTTTTGTTTCTCACAAACTCACTCAGGAATTATGTTTAGCTGTTGCTGTGTCATTTTCTTCAGAATAAGTGTTATGATCTTGAATTGTGCCTTTGGAATCATCTTGAGTGATGATTTGTGGTGCAGAATGATTGAGCTAAATTTTTTGGCTCTTTGCATTTCAGGGGTTATGAGGAAAGAAATTGTGCTTCATTCCTTGGAGACAATTAAGACATCAATTAAACTCTCAAATCATCTCCTCCTGTTTGGACTGTGGCTTTTGATAAAGTGCATAAAGTATGGTTTGGCCCTCAATCCAACAGAAGTTGCATACTTCTACTTTAAAGATTGAGACCAATATAAATGGCAGTCTGAAAACAACTGACAATTAGTTTATTACTAGAGTCGTTATTACTACTATTACAAATAAGTACTCAAATATAATTTGGTTAAAATGAAACATGTCACTTATTTAATTATACTAATAGCATGAAAATGAGTTTCAGCTTTGTTTATTTACTGTTGATTTTAGCTGTTGCAGAATTTCTGCTAAACTGTTCAAGGAAGACTATAGTTTGCTTGAACCAAAATCCAGAAACAAAATTTGGATAGGTGCTACAGAGTATATAGGGCAGTAATTTATTTCACCTTTTTCTCCCTTCTTTCTGTGCATAGTTTTTGCACCAGCTCACTTTTTACCTGGTTCTTCCTTTTCCTATGTCCCTTGAGATACTGTTGCCAAGGCTATAGACAATATCCTGATTTTTCACAAAACAATATCCAGAAAACTTGTGCTTTAGTAAGTGTCCAGATTGAACACTCATGCTTGAATATATACATAAACTACCCAAAATTGGCTCTTTTGTATACAGCAAGATTCTCCAAACTTGGCAAGTTTAAGACTTGTGGACTTTAACTCCCAAAATTCCTAAGCTATACATGATTGGAGGAGGAATTCTGGGAGTTGAAGTCTATAAGTCTTAAAGCTGTCAAATTTGAAGACCCCTGCTATACAGTGTTTATATGTTAATTGTGAGCTTAACAATTCCTATGTGCAATAGTAAAGCGTAATTTTGTTAAGAGGCTTTTTTCCTCTTCTATTTAATCATATTTGATTCTCAGAGATTGCCTGGACAACTCACTGCAGTTTTCTTGGCAACTTTTTTCAGAAGTGGCTTGCCATTGTCTTCTTAGGGCTGAGAGAAAGTGACTGGCCAAAGTCACCAAGCTGGTTTTGTGTTAAAGGCGAAACCAGAACTCATAATATCCCGGTTTGTAACCTGATATCTTCACCACTCCATCAAACTAGGTCTCTTAAAAGTTTTACACAATTGAAATTTAAATCTATCTTCTAGAGGGATTTTATGTTTTGTTCTTTGTTGATTTTTTCCTTTCTTATCTATTTTCAAATATTAATATATTATCCTTAAAGCTTTTTGAGATTATCATTTACTCTCATGAACTATGAGTAGAGAAAACCTCACATTTCTTATTATGCTACACACTTACAGGTGGCCCGGGAGGCCCTTGATCTCCTTTCTGGCATTCACAGTTCTTTCCACACTAGAAGTTTTAGGAAACATTGAAACATAAATAAATTAGTATTGGAAATGAAGAAGACAATTTGAAAATACCAAATCTGAATTCACTTAGGAAACAGTCCTGCACAAATAAGTTTACAGGTATTACTTATTTACCTTCATTCAAAACAGGCTTTATAAACTATATTTATTTATTTACTCAACATTACAGTAATCTCATTGTATTTGATACTGGATGTGAAGCGTGTGATCACCAAACTGGTTCTTACACCAGCAGCATTCCACCACTGGATTTAGGTAAATAAACTCTTGCTACAAATTATAGTTATGACATTCTAACTCATCTATAATGTAACAATTTAATGCTATACTCCTGGATTATGTCTAGTTCCATCATGGTTTAGCCATGGTTTGATGTATAGGCTACGTCTAGCTCTATTTATTTGAGGAAGAAAGACATAATCATAATTTACCAATCATATTGGCTGGATTTACATACTATGCTAGACCAAACCATTCACAAAATGGTTTACCAGAGTACATAAAATGACCTTTTTGTAGGTATCGATAGAAGTTGCAACAGTGTCATATGTAATGATGTCATATGTCACTTAGTCTTCTTGCTCATGATGTCCCTTCAAATATATGTCTCTTCAAATACAATATTATCTTGCAGCTGAAATCCTAGCTTCACCTCGCCAAAGAAAAAGTGACTTGATTCTGCAGCCAACATATTATATTTAGTTTGCCTTTCAACCTATTGTACAAGCAGCAGAATCATAAACAAGAAACAGCTGTACATTCCTGAACTACTGAATTATTCATAACACAGAAGTATTTTTACTTTGTAGCATTTTATTTGTGGAATTCAACTTTTTGAGAACTGTTCATTTCTCCCACTTGTGCATTCACTCTTTTGGTTCAAAGCTCAGATTAGCATCTCAAAGAGAAAGTTACTTGAAAAATTTAAAATTGATGAATTCAAAGATGCATTACATGGTGGTTTCAGTTGATTAACTCTTCACAAGTGAATAATTTAAAGCAAGAGGAAAGGGCTGGAAAATATTATATTTTTACTCGGATGATTTGGAGTTAATAAGTCAAAGAAAATTATTTCGAGGTAGCATAATGTACACATTATATCAAAATGGAAATCCACTTCATGTTCATAAAATATATCTCACTTACCCTCTCTTCAAATAAAGTGGCCTGAAAAATTAGAAGAAATAACAGATTAGTTTAATATATTTCGTTCATTGATTGCTAGCCTAAAGTTTTTTTAAATATTTTATTAACTTATTGAAGACAGACACAGCACTTTTGCCATGAATGTATAAAATCAGATACAATAAGCTTATCAGACAAGCTTATTCAAATGTAATAAACATTAATAAAAGACAATAAAATAAGATAAAGGATAAAAGGATAATAACAATAATTTATTAAACTTGCATGCTACCTGGCTTTCAATTATTCTGGGGGCATTTCTTTCCTAATCATCCTGTTTTCTTTTACCATTTCTTGTTTGAATTATCAGTTCCTATTCTTTATTTTACTTATTCCTGCCATTCTAAGTTTCCATGAAAATAGAATGATGCACTTATTTATTTTAATTTTAATTTATGGGAATGATATGGATAAATAGGGTCATTACATTGAAGCAGGAATTTAGCAAACAAGAATCAAGATACTATAAAGACCAAGTCATATATATGTACACATAGGGAAATTATCTGTGCTGCAGCTGCCAAAAAGGCCAACACAATCCTCGGCTGCATTAACAGAGGGATAGAATCAAGATCATGTGAAGTGTTGATACCACTTTATAATGCTTTGGTAAGATTAAACTTGCACCCACTTTTTGTCAACTTGATACAAACATTTTGATTAGACTTCTTTAGAAAGAGTATAAAGAAGAGCAATAAATATGATTAGGGAACTGGAAGCTAAAACATACGAAGAACAGTTATGGGAACTGGATATGTAACTTAATGAAAGGAAAGACTAGGGGTGACATGATAGTAGTGTTCTAATATCTAAGAAGCTGCCACAAAGAACAGGGGGTCAACCTATTCTCCAAAATACAAGGGAGGACAAAAAGAAATGGATAGAAACTACTCAAGGAGAGAACCAATCTACAACTAAGGAGAAATTTCCTGACAGTTAGAACAATTAATCAATGGAATGACTTGCCTCGAAAAGTTGTGGCTATTCCAACATTGGAGGTTTTAAAGAAGAGATTGGATAACCATTTGTCTTAAATGATATAGGGTTTTCTGTTTGAGCAGAGGGTTGGATTATTTATTCTGTGTGAATGCTAGCTTATTCAGGAAAAATTATCATGAACAAATTAATAATTAATGCAAAAGTGGCTCTTTCAGCTATTATGATGATACTGGTTCCACATTAATTCCAAAGGCATGGTTGACATTTCTTTTCATGGCAATATACCATAGTAAAAGCTTGGAAAATATCTACTGTTTAATATTTGTTCAATGGAATGAACTGATATGATTGTATAAATGGTTACTATATAATTGATTTAATGTAATTTAGTTTTAATTTGGTCTTACTGTTCATTTTATAATTTCATTTTCATTTTTTAACAGGATTTAAGAGCTCAGAATAAAAACACCCTGCAAGTTTTATCTAAGGGTCCCCTGGAATCCAGATTCCTCCCACTTTTTTGCTGTATAATTGACTGGGAATAGCTGAAGAATAGTTCCTGGCATGTATATTTTTAAAGAGAGAAATAAGTAATCTGTAGAGAGAAAAAAAGGTATAGGTACTTTGTAGATTGTTACTTAGGCATCTATTGTTTGAAATAGTTTCTACATGAGAAACATTTAGTAATGCAGGAAACAATTTAACGTTGATAATAAATGATTACTCATATAAACAGACTAAAATAAGTTGGGCCATACTGGTTGATCTTTTTAGGACCTGATTCTGAAAAATAATCTTAAACATTGAAAACTAAAATAATTTTTAAAAATAGAAATAACAATTCCTCCCCTCAGAGAGCAGAATTGATGAGAAAAGCTGCACCTGGTTAAAAACTATCTTTTATTTTTTTCCAGTCTTTGATGTTTCTAGATTTTCAAGGACAAATACATCAACTGATCTCATTTTATTATTTTTCATGACAGTTGCTGTAGATTGTGCAGCTTCTAATACTCCCCTGAGTAATTCCATTATGAACTTTGATCTTGTATTATGTCTAGAGCTCCTTTCTGATCTAATCACATCCTGTTTATTTTTGTATTATGTTTATGTGTGATATACTGGACGATCAGCTACGGAATTGCTCTCTATCTTGCTTTTGTTTATTCCATGTAGCAATACACTACTGTTATATTTAATTTTATAATTTCTAATTTTATTATTAGATTTACAAACCATTGTACATCATGGTTTAACTTATCAAATAAGACATCATGACTGGGTTTCATAATATGCTAATTCAGTGCTAATTGTGCCTTATAACATTACAGTAAATTCTTTGTTCAAGATTAATGTAGCACAGTGGCTGGGTTCACACAATACACTAATCCTTAAATCTGGATTTTATAAATATCATTGCTACCTTTGCAAACTTTCCAAACAGTACATTATATTATGCTTATGCTGATTACATCCTGGTTCACAGAACTTCCCAGATAATGGATGGATTTTCTGCATTTTAGCTACTACCTATCTTACTTTAGCTTAGATTGTTGTGTAAATTCAGACTGCATTAAAAACTGAGCTCAACACATATTGATATGTTTCTACCAAAGCATCAGCTTTTGGATTACTTAAAAAAAAACTGAAAGGGTGCATTAATGTGTATGCTTTTGCTGAAAACATATTTATTCCTGAACAAATAGACTACATTTTCACAGCATGTTAGACTAAAAAATGATTGGGTAGTTTGTGGATCAATGGGTTTACATAATGAATATGTCACATTAAGCCGTAATGTGATTTATCTGTAGCTGTGAATAAGTCATCTAATAAGGATTTATTCAATAAACCTTTGTTAAACAAATCCTAATTTGTGATGTGTGACAATATTCAGTGTTTCTTTAGCTTTCTGAAACATGGTGTTGAAAGTGAAAACTTCATCAGATGTCATCAGCCTTGTAAGGTGGTACAGGCAAGAAGGACACTCAGAATAACTAGCTCTACTTTATTATAAGGTTATATTAACAGAATCTTGAAAATCTAAAAGTACATTTCTCCCCCATCCCAGGCACTTTTACATCCAGAAAACTGGGGGGTGGGGGTTGTTTCTGAGACATTTGCCATGCCCATTTTCTGCTGCAAGCAAAACTGACTCTTTTCCAACCATTGCTCTGGTTCAAGCTATTCCTCTAGGCTCCAGGGTCATTCCCACATGCCATTACTGTTCTTATATAGGATACAGGAGAAATAATTATGAACTCCCTTGCATTGACAGGGAAAACAAAAAGGCAGAATTATGAAATTAAGATAATGGATTCATGACAGAAACCCTGACCTTTGATATTTCACGACATTACATTCGTCATTGTGTAATACTGTGGGGATGATCTTGAGAGAGAATGACCTTGGAAATGACCTTGAGAGATAAGAAGGAGATCTATAGACTGGACAATTGACATATAAGACTTACCTCTTCCCAGAGAGGACCTGGGAAAGGACCCTCCCTAATTTTCCAGAGAATAAAAGGAGGGAATAAATTATTTTAGCCTTGCAAGATTCTGTTAATGTAATCTGACAATAAATAGAGAGCTAGTACTCCTGTTTGTGCTTCTTCTTAGGCAACCTTGCAGGGCTAGCACATTTTGACAAAAGTAGCAAACTCCTATGAATGCCCTTAATAGGAACAATAACAATCATGAATGTGGAATAAAATGTTTTGATTATGAAGTCCATTCCAGTTCAATGATTCCATAACATCAGGTATGGTTTAAATCAGGGCCATACTTTATATGGTCCATTTAGTAGGCTTATGTGACCCACTGACATTTTTTGAAAAATAGTTCACTGCCACTAAATGTCACCACTATTAGAAAGAATATGCTGCCACTTAGACTTTTGTCAAGTCCTCCAATGTCCTTGTGGGTAGTGGCAGTTCCAACACTTGCCACCACACACCTAGTTGCCAAACAGGTATTCCTTTTTGGTCTGCAAATCTATACTTGCCCTCCTACTAACTGTGTAAATGAAAATAAAAATCTATTCAGTTGGAATAGGCCTGTCTATGTTTAACTTGCTTAACTCTATAACTAGGCAATCTGCAGCTGAGTATTTTAATCTATTTTTTTTTCTGAACTGAAGGCTGCATAGGAGTTTCCACACATTCTCCAATTCAGGGATGGACTGGAAGCATACTGGCTTTGTTTCAGGTATATTGAGATATCACTGTGTTCTGATTGACTCCCAAGCTTTCTTATTTCATTTATTAAAAAAATAGGAAATGGGGTTTCAAAGTTGAGGAATTGTTGTGTTGAGCATTCTTTTGAGATGTTCCATTTTATTCCCTGGATTCATACTTAGCAAAATGCACTATGTAAATCAAACAAGCCTGTTAAACTAAAAGCAAATCTTTACCGCTGCAAAGGAAAGCAAGGTTTATTAGGAAAAATTATATACAATGGTAGAAAGGCTGAATCATTCACCTTTTTGTTTTTGAGATCAGGGGAAAAAAAGGAAAAAAATATTCTAGGTTTCCTAAAGGAAGCAGACTGAAGAGAAAAACTATTTCAGTAGGCAAAGCAGAGCAGAGCAGAACAAAGTAACACAGAAACAATGAAAGAAGGAGAGGTTTTGTTTTCTAGCTTCAGTTTTAATGTCAATAGGATAAAAACTGCCAAGAGTAGATGCATCTGGAGCAGCATCTCAAAAAGAAGAAGAAGAAAACAAAAAAGAAAAAGGAGTTGCAACCAAGATGGCCAAGTAGACATAATAAAAACTCTGGAATGCTTGCAGAGGCAGGGATTGAATTTCTGCCAACAAGAAGCAAGATTCAAAGAGGAGAGAACTACAAAAACTGAGGATGGCCAAAGAGTCCAAAATAAATAATCTAATTAGCTACCGGAAAACCTATAGTTTGTACATGTCTTTGATGATGGGCCTGAGAAAGTGTGTGCAAAGCTAAATCAAAGAAAAATACTGCTCACAACACTACTCACTCTATTTACAATATTCAACATCTGGGATATTTTTCTACCAGCAGTATAAAGCATGTCTGTCATAAACTATTACTATAATGTTGATCTTCCATTCTGCCCATACTCTGCCTTCTTTTTCATTCTGCTGAAGCATATTTTCTCCCTACTCTGACATTCCCTTACTCTTGAAATGTATCAAAGTTTGAGATAAGACAACTTCTAAAGAATTATAGACCTAATTCTTGGCCATGGCAATAATGGTTAGTGAAGCAAGAAATTGGAAGTTTGTCTTGTCCACCAACAAGTAGACATTGGTAGGGTGTTATCGACAAATTACTGAAGAATATTTAAAGATTGTGATGCTGAAATGATGGATGGTGAGGAGAGAGAAAGGCAGGAAAGGGCTGGGGATGAGAGTTAGCAGATTCCAGACATTCTATAACTTTCATAAGGACTTTCCGAGATCTAAACAAATGAACAACGATTTCAATAATGATTGGTGGTCAGGTTACAATAAGAAGCACAATAGATATGAGTTGGATTGATATCTTACCTTTTAACAAAGAAAATACTCAAAATTACTAACAAACAAGAATAAGAAAGTTTATAGTAAAACAATTAAATATGGCATTTAATTATGATTAGTTAATTAATTGCATTCTTATAATTAAACCATTTAAACTAAATAATTTAAACAATTAAAAACTAAATTAGGACAGTATAATAACTATACTGTATGTGCAAAAGTTATAAAATACTAAATAATAACTCTCACCAGTAAGTAGCTTAACTGCAACTTTAAAAAGGTGCTGCTTAGGACTATTTCTGAAAATAGTCATCCTTATATTTTACATCTTTTAAAACTGTGGATAATGTATAGCTATAATAGTTTACATCCATTTTTTCTTAATCCTGCCTTCCTTATGAGTTACAATTCCGATTATTCTGAGACTCCTTATCCAGCATATCTATACTATATTGGCAGGTGCCATAGTATAAGTTTATTTGCCCAATCCTAAAATCATGCCCCTCCTATTCTGAAGCCTTGCAACTTCAACAATTAAAATGAATTAAACTTTAAAAAGACTTACCAACTGGCTCCTTATTTTATCTGAAAGGCTGGGCTCATTCAAAATTAATACAGACTTCCCTGGAGAATCACCAGATATCAAATGCAGTTTGGTGTTATTGACATCATTAGTCAAGCCAACGGTAATGAAAGATATTCCAAGAGCTCTGGCCTTTTCTGATATGTCTTGAATGTCAGGACTTTTGGGATGGTCAATACCATCAGTCATCAGCAAAACCACTTTGAGGCCTGTTTTACGACCTTCTGCTTTGAGCAGCTGAGTTGCATTAGAAATAGCATAGTAGGAATAGGTGCCATGTCCAATGTAGCTCATTTCATTGACTTTTTCCTTAAAAATCTGCAAGTTTCTCCACACTGAAAAAGGAAAGTCAATTCTGACAGTACTACTGAATTGCATGATGGCCAGTCTGATGTCATATCTTTGAGCACGGGTGGGCTTCATGAGGAAGACTTCATCACTTAAGAGAATAGCAAACTCTTTCTGCTTATCAAATAATATACCCTTTGCACTTTCAGAACTATCCAGAATAAAGATGATGTCAATAAAACAGACAGAATCTAAAAAGGACAAGATTAGAAATGACATGTTGAGAAAATTCATACATTAAAAATGAAGCATTGTGATGCATGTACAAAAGGGCTGCTTTCATAATTGTCATTCCATGGACACCACTATCAAGGCAACCATGATGAAACTTCAAAGGATATTGATGTACAACGGGATTTGCACACCTCTATATTATCAGTTGTTTTAAACATAAGCATGGACAACTTGTGAAACAAAATTTTCTATCTCATGCCCTCAGTTAATGATGTACAATTGGAATAATAAAAAATCAGTAAAATTGCCTATGGAGATTCTGAATCATCCAGGTCATGATTATCCCAAAGGTGCTTTTTTTCAAAAGGCAACTTTTTTTTCCTTTGAAAACGTCTAGCTTCTCATCCAAGAAGCTTCTTCAGTTTTAACTGACTGGAGGGGAATTGAAGGATTTATATTCTTTGAAGTCATCCAGTCATTAACACTCTGAGGATTGGTTGTTAGCTCTCTGAGATTTGTTGAAGCCATTTGGGGGTTTATCTGTATCCTCAGAGTCACCTGAATCAGAGTACAAATGTATGTGGATTTTCTTAGGAATGAGGAATGGAAAATTCTCAAGAGCGTTCCACATCCGTTTGCACTTTGATTCAGAGTGCTAATGACCATATGATTGCAAAGAATCCATTTTCTTTTAGACAATTAGAACTGAACAAGCTTCTTGGATGAGAAACAAAATATTTTCAAAGGAAACAAAACTGAAGGAAGTTCTTTTGAAAAAAGCAACTTTAGACATCAGTAAAGTTCCTTCCCATCGTATCAAATCTTCTAGGCCTAAACATGGTTTACCAGAAGAATACGAAATAGCATGCCAATAAGGTAATATAGTTCCAATCAAGGAGAAGCTAATAAGTTTCATTAACTTCACTGAAGTGCATTTTAACTTCTTTCTCACATAACAGAATAACTGTAAGTAAATGCATGGAATAAGGGAAGATTTAGAACATAACATTCCATTTTTGCTTTGGTACACAGTACCAAACAGTCACCCCTTGAAAAGTCTCATATCACTCAGTATCTTGGAATGCAGGAAGGACCTTGGGAATAGCTGAATACAGAATCTGTAATATCAGATACAGCATTCCTAACAGATCATGCCCAGTTTCTATTTATACAGTATAATTCCTTCTGAAATAGTCTGTCAATGTTGAACATTCATCATTTTTAAGGTGATTTGCTTAGAGCTGTTTCACAATTAACAATTGTACAATTTTGATTTACAGAATTACAGAATATAATGGATCATTTAGGCCACAAATTCAAAATGATGATGCTTTGCACTAGAGAGAAAGAGCACCATAGAGATAATAGATGTAACATTTTAATATTTATTATTTCACAGGTAGCCTTCAATGCATATAAATAATTCACAATTGTAGGCAGGTGGAACTTCTATTCTACAATTATTTTATATTACCTCCCCCATGTATTAAGATGTTAGATCAACAGCTCAATATAATCCAGTAACAATGACAGCCATGTTTATCAAAAAGATATGATTACTGGACCATCTGAATGTCTCCCAAACCATTCTGAAAATATGGTTGTGGGTCCCATATGTTTTTCAATGCATATTCCATGAATCATGTCTGCCATTAGAAAGAGATGGACATTCAGAAGAGAATAACAATGTCCTCTCTAATCCACTGAGGATGAAAATAGAGAATTCCATGAGATTTGTGAAGATACAAAATGCAGGTAAAGAAATATATCACTTTCCCCTGGGAATCTTTCATGCAACCTATAGCACTTCCTTCTCATATATAATACTTATATCAAATTCTAGGAATTTACCCTGAAGATTGTCTTTTCTTGCCAGAGGACTTAACCTTTGTCCCTTCCTTCTGTTTTGTCCATATACTACATTGTTTATTGCAATGGCCAAAACCAAAAGGTAAAGGACGGAGTGTTTTTTCCACATAATGACTTATATTCAAAATCCAATGGCTGCTCCTGGTAATAAAAAAAAATCCATTAACTTATTATCATGTTAAGAAACCCAGAATACAGATTTGTATGGAACATTATTAAATGATTTATACAATCTACAACTTTGAAATTAAATTGTAGTATTTCATTATTTAAACTGTTCTATTTTCCTATTACTATTAGGCCTTTATGTAAATTGTTTTTATTGACTTCATTTTAAAGTCTATTTCTATTATAAGCTACCATAGAAACATAAAGAGAAAAATACAAGGAAAAAGTATTGTAAATAAATAAAGAGAAAATACTTGTGCATTTTTCCTTCTGGCTGATATATCAGATTTCTAAAATCTTAAGTTCTGCAAGTTTCACAGATCTTGCTTATTTATCATATTTTATCTGAGAAGTATTCATAGATATTTTATGCTTTTCTGTCTCAAGATAACAGATAAACATGGCTTGCGTTAGGTAATACAAATAATAAAACATGGCTTGCATTCGGTAATATAATTATAAGAATTAGCTTCATAATTTTTTTTAATTTAGTCAATTAGCTTCTTCTTTTAGACATGTAAAAGAATTGCTGAAAAGACTCTCTTCTGTTATTTATCTTGAAAAAAAAAAGTCAGACCAGTTTTCTCTGAAAAAAATGGGTGCTTGTGTAAATGTGCTCCAAAACTGCATTTTTAGCAGACACAGTCATTTCTATCAGAATTTACGTGCAGAATTTAATTCTATTGAGAAAGAAAACTATTCGGCAATGAAAGACATTCATTAGAAAATATCTACAAAATAGAACCTAAAGTAATACAAAGTATATTACAAAATGATTAATTTTGCAGGATTGTGAAAATTTACTCTACCTTCAGTAGGCTTACATGCAGAAAACTGGATATACTTTATTCAGGGCATCTCTATGTTCAGTGATTAACTTATGGCACCAATATAAAATTTTCAAACCTATGATTCACTGATAATGCCAAAATGAATTTTATATAATATTGCAAAACTCTATTCTCTAACAAAAAATAATACATTCTTTTCTATTGGTACTATACTTATATATTGCTAATGTCAACAATTGTTAAAATACAGTTGGTTGTTGACCATATCGTTAAAATTAAAAATATGCTTTGGATTTGCATTTATTGTACTAAGAAATTATTTTTATCATCATCTCATCATCATCTTACCTTACTTTAGAAAGCACTGAAGCTGAAACTGGAAATTAAAGAATTTTGAAATAGATATGATCTTGACAAGGCATTCTGGGGATAGGGGATTAGTTTTCTTTCCTTAACAATTGCAGTAGTTCTGGAATAACTAATTAGTCCAGATGCAAATAATAGTACCTTGCATCTGGAACTTGATCCTTGACTCATTTTTCATTGCTCCAAGCTGAATGGAGAATGGTTAGGCATTTGGCCAGATCTTCTGTCTGGGTGGACACACTAAAAATGTTAAAGGAACAGCTTTTCTGAGAGTTTGCTTTGCAAGTAGCTTTTTCATTACTGTACAGTTTTTGTTTTTATTTTTTTTAATAGCAGCTGTAATATTTAATTAGCCAAAATATTCCATAAACCAAGCAAAAAAAAAAAAAGGAATAGAAGAAAGATGGAATTGAAAAACAACAAAGCTATACATAGGTAGTTATCATAGCATCAGATGAAGTATTCATGTAAATCATAGTAAATTACAATTTTATTATCAAGGATTATTAAATAATCCCCAGTTTGTACTGAACATCAAACAAGTAAACCATATTATCCTTGCATCATATAAAATAACACATTTAAATAAAACAATACACCAATATCATTAAAATAAACTAAAATGGAAATATAAGTCATAAGACTCACAAATTAAATTTCAAAATTAAAAACATTTTAGGCCTTGAATTATCTATCTTAAGGTGAATTGAGAGAAGGGCACATGCTAGAGAAAACAATCCTGTAGATTAGTGATCTCTAAAGTTAGGTATTTGCCTTACTGTGTAATTAAGACAATCCAGGGAGATGTAGCAAGAAAATATTGAAATATTGTTCATATAGATATATGTAATGATCTGGAAAATACCTAAAGATACAGGAAAAGGAAAAATTATAGCCTGGACAATGGTCAGACAAGAGATTTGTAGATCTACATAAGAAATATGATCATTGAGGACTTCTGGTTTGCCAGGCTTCGGTGGTGGCAGGGATTCGCGATCCAGCGCGATCCCTGTCGCACTAGCCATCTTGGGGCCTCCGATCCCGACGGGTCTGGAGGATAAGGCTGCCACGTAGAGCTAGCTGAAGATAAGGGGATCCAGATAGGGGTTTGGGGGTGTCGCAGATCCCCTCCCCACCCAGCAAACCCCCTTTTTCTCAAGGTGGTAGAGCGACGGTCAGTAATGGCTGCCACAAAGAAGCTGGCAACTGGATAAGAATGTGCAGGAGGGAGAAAGTTTGGAAAGTTTTAAAGTGAAAGTTCTTTGGCTGCCGGGACTTTAAGATATATCTAATATCCTGAAAACTACGTTTTTTTTTTTGAATGATACATTGTTTCCAGAGGAGATTCTAAAAGCGGCGAATAGTGCTGAAAGGGAAAGTTTACTCTCCTTCCCTCCGGAATTAACAAATGGACATTGAAAAATCTGCTTCTTTAAAGAAGGTAAAATTTAAAGCTCTTTGTTATAAGTGGGAAGGGAGATGACCAAAAAACCCCCACCTGTATTAAGATTTTTCTGGAGGAAATGCCTTGAAGATTTTGAGACTAGAAGCTAACTGCAATAAGGCTTTAAAGTACAGACTGGGTTCTTTATTTCTTTCCTAACTGATATTACCCCAGGAAGAGAAAGTGTAAAGGGAAGAACTTTCTGTTTTGTTTGGATGTTTGATGACTTTGGGGAACTGTTTTTTAAGTTTTGAAACATCTTGGTTGTTTTAAGAAGAAGAAGAGAGGGAAAAAAAAGAAGAAGAAAGGTTTACAATGGCTCTATCTATTGATGAACTAAGAAAGGAATATGGAAAAACAAAGAAAAAGGACTCTTTGGGAGATATCTTTTACTTTTTAGAAATGGCGCTTGCTACTTATCAGCAAATACAACAACAAATGGAGGAAACAGAAGAAGAAGAAGAAGAAGAAGAAGAAGAAGAAGAAGAAGAAGAAGAAGAAGAAGAAGAAGAAGAAGAAGAAGAAGAAGAAGAAGAAGAAGAAGAAGAAGAAGAAGCCATCTTTAATGAATTAAATAATTTGACTAAAAAAGAGAAGAGAAAGAGAGGAAGGAAAATGAAGGACTTAAGACTTAAAAAAACATCCAAGAAAGAGAAAAATGAGATGCAAAATACAATGCCAGAAAGCAAAAGAAAAGAGGAATATAACAGAGAGGGGAAACTAAAAAGGCGGAGGTAAGGAGGGATGTGTGTGAAAAGACTAGGTGGGATAAGAAAGGAAGGGAAAAGGGGGGGAAAGCCACAAAGGTATAAAACAAGATGGGAAAAAGAAATTTTTCTTTAGGGACAAAGGGTAATGTATAATTTATATAAAAAAAAGGATCTGCAAAAGTACATAAGATAGTATTGTAGTATTTGTATTAGAAATAGAAAACTAGAATATTAAAGGGAATGTTTAAAATATAGAGTTTATTAGCTATGTTAATGTTATTATGAATGTATTGTTGTAGCATTTGTTTTTGAAGTAGACAATTGGAATATTACAAGATTTAATAAATCAAAATATTACAGTGTTTAAGATTTAATGATAGATCTTAATATTTAATATTATTGAGAATGTGTAAAATGTTTAAGATTTAATGATAGAGCTTAATTTGTTATTCTTTTAATGTTATAACTTTTTTTATTCTCCTTCTTTTTTAATTCTTTTAGTTTAAAATGTATTATTTAAAATGTACTAAAAAAGTAGAATGGTAATTATGTACTTAATTATTTTATAGATTTATTATTCTCTTTTTTTCTTTTTTTTCTTTTCTTAAAAGTTAATAGTAGAATGTACTAAGCAGAATCAGATTGGGAACTAGATATTATGCTAAATGTTAACTTAGGGGATAGAAAGGCATCATACTTCGATCAATGATTTCAGGAGAAATCTTTCTTTTTTATATTAAAGAGATTGTGATAAATGGATAATTGGAAAAGAATGGACAAAAGATACAAGTATAATGATTTAAAGTAAGATGAAATAAATAAAATAGAATTAAGAAGAGTGAAAAGCAAGGAGAAGTTGTATAGAAGATATAGAATGATTAATAACATAAGTAATGATATATAAGATGAGCATGAATTTAATTGAAGTCCATACAAAGAGAGGTATTCTGGGGCCAAGCCACTTTCTAAAAAGAAGTTTTATAATTTTGTGTTTTGTGTGTTTATGTTTGATTAAGAATTAATAAAACCTTGGAGGACGAGAATATTTGTAAACAAATCAGATGAAAATATAAATATTATGGTTATAAAATAGATGAATATAGAAAAGAAATGTAATTGAATAAAAGTAAAGAGAAATAATGAGAAATTTGCTAAAAGATATTTATCTGTCTATAAGGAAATGGGATAAATTAGAATTATGCTGTATAAAATAATTTACAATGGAAAAAGGTTTTATGTTTGTAATGTTTAATGATGTTTTGTTTGTCTTTAAAACTAATAAAATTTGTTTAAAAAAAAAAGAAATATGATCATTGTTTCTTTCTAATTCTTTCAAAAGTAAAGCTGACAAAGGGAAGAAGTACTTTCAGGCAACAACATTCTGTTACTATAATAGGATGATTTTGGCTGGCCTCAAAGGAATAACAGAATAACAGAGTTTGAAGGACTTCTAGTCCAATCCCCTATTCAAGCAGGAAACCTTATACCATTTCAGACAAATGTCTGTTCGGTCTGTTCTTAAAAGCCTCCAGTGACGGAGTACCCATATTCCTAAGAGGTCTGTAAGGGTTGTGCATAAATGTACCATTGTGCCTCCCGCCCCTGTCCTATTGTCCCCATTTATTTGTATCTATTTCCTGTATTCTAACTCATATTTATATTATACCTATTATCTTGTAAGCGATTAACAAATAAAATAAATAAATAAATAAATAAAATAAACTTCTGAAGCCGTTCCACTGGTTAATTGTTTTCACTCTTAGGCATTTTTCCTTAGTTCTAGATTGCTTCTCCACTTTATTAGTTTACATCCATTTCTTCTTATCTTGCCTTCTGATGCTTTGTAAAATAGATTAATCCTCTCTTCTTTGTGGGTCCCCTCGAATATTGGAACACTGTTGTCATAACACCCCCAGTCCTTCTATACCAATTCCTGCAACTATTCTTCATATGCCTTAGCCTCCCTCTCCCTAATTATCTTTGTTGCTCTTCTCTGCACACTTTTCATCTTTTTTATAATGGTGACTAAAACTGGATGCAGTATTCCAAGTGTGGTCTTACCAAGGCATTATAAAGCAGTACTAATACTTCATGTGATCTTAATTCTATCCCTCTGTAAATTGCAGCCTAGGATTGCATTGGCTTATTTGGTGGCTGCAGCACACTGTTGGTTCATATTTAAATGATCGTCCTCTAGAACTCCAAGATCCCTCTTGCAGTTACTGCTATTGAGTCATGTTTAAGCTAATCTCTACCTGTACATTTGGTTTTTCATACTTGAGTATGAAATCTTACTTTTGTCTCCACTAAATTTCATTTTCTTATATAGAGCCCAGTGTTCAAGTCTGTTGAAATGCCTCTGAATCTTGACCCACGATGTCATCTGAAAATTTGATGTGATCTATCCTCTCATCTAAATTGTTTATGAACATATTGAAGAGTGTTGTGTCTAAAACAGAATTTAGGACACACCATTGCTTCCTTCCTTCCATGTAGATGAAGTTCATTTAAGAACTATACGTTGAGTGTGGTTTGTCAGCTATCTGGTTGAGATGCTGTCTACAGTGTTCTTCTAAAGTCTTTACTCCGCCCCGCTCTTTGAGCGGGAGCTGGAATCCCTTCTAATTAGCTGATTCCGTTTGACAGCTAAGTATAAAAGGAATTGTCAAATGGAATCAGCTGTTCAGTCAGCCGGCAGCCAGTTAGCTAGCGGCAAGCCGTGGCTGCTTCATAATGTTACAATAAACTTGTTAGCTTTTCATTCTTGCCTTTGCCTCTTTATTCCCGCATGCCAAATACAAAACTGGCAACGAGGATGGGATTAGAGCAGTAAATCATATACTGAGGTAACAAGAGCTGAAGTAGTCCATGAGCCAAGACCTGAATTTTCACATATTGGTACCACCCGAGGTGACTAATAATCTTAGGTGTTTTTGGCTTCTTTTATGTCTCTAGTTTATGTTTTGATGTGATAGCCCTTGTTAACTCGTAGCTTAATCGAGGTTATCACTCTTAGAATAGATGCACCCTATGTACACGGAAAGAAAGGGTGAACACATACTTTGACAATATTCTCTATTCTGAACATCACCACGTTTATGCTAATGACCAAATATACTATCCAAAATATCTCCAGAACCCTTTCATTGTTAGTATGCATGAACAGTCTAGTCATGGGCGTCCGGAGGGAGGGTGGGGGGCAAGGGGGGTCATTTGCCACCCCCCCCACGTGGAAAACATCAGCTTCATCTCTTCTTATCCTTGGCAGCTGTAGGTCTGGATGATGGAAGTCAGTGTCATGCTGACCTACCATGTTCCTCAGTTGCCTCAAGTATCTACTGCGGTACTCAGATGTCAGATAGTACCTTGCCACAGCTCCACCTTTCAGGCTGAAGCCCTTGGTGCCTCCTGGTGTCTGCGTGTCTTTGTTAACCGTCTCCTCAATTGTCTGGTCCACAGGTATCCGCCCAAATGGGTTCTGACTCCCAATCTGGACAGAAAAACCTCCCTGCATGAAGTGGGCATGCACTTCAGGGTGTTCTATTGGCAGTCGAGACATTTTGGCATAGTAGTAGGTCAAGAAGCGGGCATAGTTCACCTTGTCATAGGCAAAGCACCATGGGATCATCTGCCTGATTGCTGCCAGGTGAAGCATCCAGTTGCCCTCTCTGGATGCTCGGATCAGGCACAGCATGATCTCTGCCATGTCCAAGTAGGACATCCAGAATGCAGAGAGGTTATCTGCATTTCTGAGAGACTCCAGGTAGACTTTAAACAGCTTTATTGTGTGCACACATGACTCGTTATTAAGCAGGTCTTGCAGTGCAGCCTGAGAGACACCGTCGTGGAAGCTGGCAATCTTCTTCAGGGTTTCATCAAGGTGGTGAATGTCTCTTGCATGGTGTTCCTCCAGCCATCGGAGGAATCCTTTCCAGGCAAGCCTCAATAGTGCTTCATAAACCAGCTTGTGACATCTTACTGCTCTGTTGTACTTGCGACCATCCATCACACCATTCACTGAGCCTTCTGCAATGACACCAGCTTCAACACAGAGATCCCTGAGCCCTGCATCTTGAAATCGCTTCCCTATGATGGAGAGCATATTGCAGATTGTGTGGAAGTCTCCCATCCTGACGACGATGCTGTTGAACTTGTCATGTTTCCATACTATCTCAACAGCCTTCGCATAAAGCGCCTGGTCAAAGACACAGACAATCTGGTTCAGCTGAAGGGCCTGCATGATGTGTAGGGTCCGCTCCAGCACTTCATTGACCGTGGACATGTCTGTTGCAGGAGCATTGATAGTGGGCAGGTAGCCCACAATGTCTTGGTTCACCGTGACATCATTGCGGACCATGATGTTGAACCCAGTCCAGCTGCTGACAGTCTGGTTCTCAGGGTCTGACAGTCGAGTCAGTAACCAGATAAAATTCTTCATCTTGGCTTCGTGGACCTCCTTCATGCTGTCAACATCTACAGTCTCGGTCTTTGGAGGCTGGGCTCGCTTACCAACATTGTAGGTTGGTAACATTGTTGGGGCTGGACTGATACTCCTTTTCTTGGACTTGCTGACAGATGGGAAGAGATTCTGTGGCTTGGGGCCTGCAATCTTGGGCTGGACAGCAATGCCATTGACTCTGTGAGAAGTACCTTCTCCGCTGAGTGTCTCCTCAAGTCGGTCAATGTTATCCCATGCCAGGGTTGTGAACACACCTTGGCAGATGTCTGCTGGCAGTGGGATGTCTTCCTGTGCACACTCCAGCTTCTGAATGCACAGTGCTGTATCGATCTCCTCAATCTGTGAATAAGAAATGCAGTGGCCCAGGCGATTGAGTGTGCGTACAAGTTCTGTATTGCCTGTCAAGGTCTTCACAGCAAATGACAAAAGTACGTGCTTGGATGGCTTTGTCTTGCCACATGTGACAGCAAATATCAGATCACTGGCAAGAGAAGTGGCAAGCCTTTGGACTCTGTCAGAAGGATCTGCACACTCACACTCTCCAGTGAGCACGGTATACAGGAATTCAGTGACAGATTCAGGAATGACATTCTGCTCTGTGTCAGGGGGCCATGTCTGGCTTACATCTTGCTTCTTAATCTGATTCCTCAGCTGCATTGCTGCTTTGGCTAGGACATCCCCAGAGTTGGCAGCCCTTGCTTCGTGGAGTTCTTTCCCTAGTCTGTAGGCATGCTTGACAAGCTCATCAAATGACAAGCTCTCTGGATATATGAGAAGCTTCCCTTTCTCATCAGAAACGAAGCAAAGCGATCCTCCTATCTCACTTTCAAGTTTACGACGGACATGTTTCTTGGTTGATGGTCTGATCTGAGAAATTCCGCAGAGTGCATGGCTTTCTCAAGTCTAGCTGTCAGATCTGTCATAGGCAGCACCTCAGGGTTGAGAATGAGTTCATTCCTGATATATAGGAATAGCTCTTCGTAGGATTGTTTCTCGGCTTCCTCGTATACTGCCTGCTCAGACTGCTCCTGCTCATCGCATGCACCAGAACTGGTGGATGCCCCTTCCTTTGTATACACTTTGTAGCACGACTTGTGGTAGTGCCCCTCTGCGGCAACAAGGTCTCTGCTTAACAACGCGAGGATTCGCTGGTCCATTTTTTGGGTTGCTGCACTGCGGATTCTGTCATCTGCACGTAACTCAACACACTGGATGATAGGTTCCCTTGTCTGTCTTCCTTTCAGGTACTTGCTTGACTTGCAGCAGAAGATGCATGTCTTGTCATACACTCTTGATGTACTCGGTGCATCCCTAGATGATCTTCTGACACCATGGACACCAGTCTGTTCTTCTGCACTCGGCCTGTCTTTAGAAAGGATGGAGTCGAGAGTCTTCTTCATGGTAAAGATGCTGCGACATTTGCGATGATACTGGATCTGCGGTATTTGGCCTTCTTCCAAGTCTTTTGCAATGTCCAGAAGTGGAGCATGTTGTCTAATCTCTGCTGCTCTTAGCAGTGTCTTCCATGAGTCCAAGTCTTTTAGTAACACGAAGGTAGACGTGTCTTCACCAGAACAGTGAATAATGCAGCCTGGCCGCACTCCTTTCTTTGGCAATGCAGTGGCCTTGTCTCCACTTGAATCCATCATGTGGGCCTTAGTAGTTTGTCACAATATAACAGAGAACTGCAATTATTCAACAGTAGTCCGCATTGAGAAATTGAGTTCAAAACTCTTTGTAACGATGTTGGAAGAGAAAAAAAAAACATATTAGCAATTTACGAAATACATTTTAATTTGCTATGATGCTCTACATTTACCACAAAAAGTCTCTGCACATGATTTTAATAAATTATCAACATCAATTAGGTTTAATTCTAATGATTTACAGCTTCATTTCGCAAATATATGTGTTATCATGTGATATCACAAGGCCGCTATTCAGTCAAATTGATGGTTTCTTAAAAAACATACAAAGCTACATATCTGAAAAGGCTATCACATCTTAATGTACTTGGTATGGACCCATAAACATTTTAGTACCATTAAGATTTGGTCACCCAAGATGGTACCGATATCTGGCCTGGCCCATGGACTAAAGTCACTGAGCTGAAGGCACTGAGCTGAAGGCACTAAGCAAGTCACATGGCAGCACCACCGAACTTTCTATCTTTCCATCCGACTACTGAGACCTGAATGTCCTATATCAACAGATTTGGGTGCATGATGGAAGCCGCCAACCTGACAGAGATCCCTGCTAGCAGAAAAAAAGCGTACTTCCTCAGGTTCTGCAGAGCAGTTGTCTTTGATACTGCCACGGTCCTGTTAGCCCCACAAACTATCAAAGCTGTGACATGGGAAGAGCTGCAAGAAGTCCTGAGTAACCACTACATACCAAAGCCATCCCGCATAGCCCGCTGGCACGCCTTCAGAAGAAGAAACCAGGCTGAGGGCGAAACCAGCAGTGAGTATACGATTGCCCTCAGATTGGCTGCCCTTCACTGTGGTTTCCGGGACCTGGATGACATGCTTTTAGATCAGCTGGTCTGTGGTGTTAGAGACCTCCATTTTACAGAGGCATCTCCTGGCCAAAGCTGACCTTAATCTAAAAGCAGCCATTGAAGAGGCACAAGCCGTGAAAATGTCAACACTTTCCGTGGCAGAAATTCAAAGCTCCAGTAGCTACCAGAGCAGACGAACCAACATGCCCATTCACTATGAAGAAGCTGTCAACACAGAATTCTATGACAAGGAAGAAGAAATCAACCATCTGAAGGGTTCCCAGCTGGCCCAAAGAAGAAACTACATAGCCAAAAAGAGATTCATCGCACCACAGATCATCTGCGTGAGCTATGAAGGCAACCATGCAATCTGCCACTATAGAAACGTCATCTGCCTTAAGTGCCAGAGAAAGAATCTGCCAAGAATCTAGCAAGAATCTGCCAAGCTGGGAAGAATATGAGCCAGCTCCATCCATACCAGCCAGAGCCAAAAAATTTAAACCAAAAGAGAACTGCTTTACCATAAATGAAGCATGTCCAAGAGCTGAAGCACTAACTAACCAAACTTGTTATACTTACATTAACAAAATACATGTTGATGTTCTTTTAGAAGGCAAACCTTGCAAGATGGAGGTGGATACGGGCTCTTCCCTTTCTATCCTGTCCTAGAACACCCTGAGGCATCTGGTTCCTGACAACTCAGGAAAATAACTGACATCTTGCAAGCTGTCACTGCAAGACTACCAAGGTCAAGCCATCCCAGTCATTGGAAACGACAAGCTTCACATCCAATTTCAACAATTCAAAGGACAACTCCCTCTTGTTATAGTGGATAGATGCTTACAAAGTTTGTTAGGACTTGATTGTTTGCCCCCCTGGGCTTATAGGTGACTGGCATTAATTCAGCTATTCACACAAGACTTAGAGCAATTACTTTCTGACTTTGTTGAGATTTTTGATGACAAACTTGGTTGTTATAAAGGCACACCCATCTCACTTAATTTGGACCCCCAGGTGGCTCCAATCAGGCTCATATTGTGCAAAATATGGTTTGAAGGGCTTTGGCGACAGACAGGAATCCACGATCGTGTGCAGTTTCTGCCTGGGCTCGCCGCTGGAGCACCCAGAGCCGGCTGGTTTGGGGGCTAAGCCACCATGTAGATGTGGTGAAGAAGGAGGAGATTGCCAGCAGGGTCGAGGAGAGCCACATCTCTCCTCCTCAGCTGGTCAAACTCCCTTTCCCGAAGGCAGTAGGAGCTGTGGTCAGAAATGGCCACCTCAAAGAAGTACTCAACTGGAAAAGAAAAGGAGGAAGATAAGAACTGACTGGGCTAAGTTGAAAAAGCAATAACTAAGGTACCCTGGCAATTAAATTGTACAAGAAATAACATCGCTCCCAAAGAAGAGTCGGAAGCAGCAAAAGAAAGTGAAAAGGGAAAGGTTTGGCTTTTTTTTTCTTCTCTCTCCTTCCTTATATTGACAATTAAGAATAAGAAATTGGAAAAATCCGCTTTGGCATCAATAGGCAATTAAGCTGAAAATATAACTAAATACCAAAGGGACAATAAAGATTTCTGGACATTAAAACCTTTTTTTCTATAAGCAGGAAGGGAGAGAAAAATAATAAGGGCAAGATCTGGAAGAGGGAGGAGACTGCCTGGACTTAAAAGAATCTAAAGTAAAATTTCAATAAGACTTCTAAAAAATACATTTTAACTGAAACTTTGCAACTAAATAGTAACCCCAGGAAGATAAAATGGAAAAAAAAGAAAGAGCAAAAAGAAACAATTTGTATGTATTTGGATCACTTGGTGACTTTTGGATTTTTGGCTATTATGTTTGAATGACTAAAATCAATTGGATGGTTGTTTAAATTTTTTCCTTTGGCTTCATTTTTCAATTCTTAGAAATGGAGATTTGGAACTATGAGAAACAAGAAAAGGCTGCAAAACAAGAATACTGGGACAAAGAAGAAGCCATCTTTAATGAACAAGTAACTCTATGCGGGGAAGAAAAAGAAAAGTGGGAAAGAGGATGGAGAATTTAAGATTAAAAAAACAACCAAAGAAAAGAAAAATAATTCAAAAAATAAGTATTTTTCGAAAAGGGGAATACAGAAGAGGGAAGTAGAGGTAGAGAGACAAAGGGGTAAAAGGGGGAGGGAGAAGAAGAGAGGGAAGAAGGAAAGGAAAAGAAGTTACAAAGGTCCGGAGCAAGATATAAAGAAACAGTACCTATTTAAAGATAATGGGTGAAAATTTAACTGAAAGGGGGATTCTGTAAAGGTACATGATATTGTGTTGTTATATTTGAAATAGAAATAACTTTAGAAAATTGAAAACAACATATGATTAGAATGAGGGATAGAATGGTTAGTGTAACTTAATGAAATGTTTGTGAATAAAGTAAATGAAATAAAATAAATTAGAAAATTGAATTAGGAAGGAATGGGAACACTTTAATTAGTCAATGTTTTATAAAATATAAATGAAGAGGGGGGAATTGATTATGGAAAGCTAATAATTGTTCTCATAGAGGTATATTTAATTGAAAAGTAACGTGAAAAATCTTAAGACTTTAATGATAGAATTGAATTGGAATGGAATGTTGTTCTAATTATATACATTTATAATCTTTTCTTTTCCTTTTTTTTAAAGAATACTGTGTGTAGTTTAAGAATGTACCAAACAGAATCTGAATGGAAGCTATGTATTATATTGAGTGTTATAACTTTAGGGGAAAGATATAAAGGCGTCATACTCCAATCAGTAACTACAGGAGAAATTTTGTTTAATGAGAAAAGATAATAGACAATTGAACAGGACAGACAAAAAATATAAATATTGTTCTGTCCTCATTTACATACTCGAAATCCCCGCGCTTTGATTGGCCAAAGCGCGGGGCTTTCTAATTGGTCAGGCGAGCCGTGCTGATTGGCTCGTTAAGAATCTCCCGTGATTGGCTCATTCAGAGCGCGGGAGATTCGAAGTGCTGCCATTGGCCGCGGCCGCCGCGGCGAAAGGAATAAAAGCCGCGGGCTTTTTTCCTTTTGCCGGTTCGGTTCCAGTTTTCCAAATAAAGAGCATTGCATGAAATCACCGACTCCTGGCGTCATTTCGCGGACACGACACTGGCGACGAAGGTGGGATCCAGACCCTGAACCGAACCCCGTGTCCGACGGAAGCCAGACAAAGCACCAAGATGGCGAAAATCGCACCGCCCGCCCCCTTCAACCCCGCCACCGAAGACTGGGAATCGTTCTCCGACCGTTTCCGCATGTACCTCGAGTGCACCGGCATGAAGGACGCCTCGGGCCCGCTAAAACGCGCCGTCTTCCTCACCCACTGCGGAACCGAAGTTTTCCAGATGGCCAAAGCGTTGGCCAAGCCCGCCGACGCAACCGCCATGAACTGGGACGTCCTTGAACCTATCCTTCGGCGACATTACGCTCCCGAGGTCCCCATCCTGATCCGGCGCAACGAATTCTACCGGCGAGACCAGAGAGCGGGTGAGAAATTGAGCGACTTCGTCGCCGAGCTGCGGCGCCTAGGGAGGCTCTGCGAATTTGATAACCTAAACAACATCCTGAGAGACCGAATTGTGCTCGGTCTGTGGGATCCCGCGCTCCAGAGCCGGCTGATGGCTAAGGGCGACATCAGTTTAGCAGACGCCCTCACCGCAGCCGCAGCCGCAGAAGCAACCCGTACTTCCGCCGATAGCATGCGCAGACCTGACACGAAGGACTGCGGCGGAAACAACAACCCGGCGAGGTCGACCGAACAAAAAACCGAGACAACTACACACCAGGGCGATTTCCACTCTACATCCAGCACGTCCGAAGACGAAGAAGACATACATCGACTTCAGACTGGGCGCGACCAACGGAACCGGAGAGGTCATAAGTCAAGGACCAACTGTGCCGGTTGCGGCGGCGACCACCCCAGGTCGGAATGCCGGTTTTTCGATTCCATCTGCCGGCATTGCGACAAAAAGGGGCACATCGCCCGGGTTTGCCGCCTGAAGAAAAACCGCAGTCCAACTCGATGGGACCAGAACGACCGGAGAAGGGAAAGCTCACCGCCCCGGCCCAGAGATCGCCACTCGGACAGCCGATGGGACCGGACCGGACGATCCTCGCGAGGCGGCGACAACCGGCGGAGAGAGGAGACCCACCAGACGGTCACCATCGGCCACGCCATCACCAACGACACCCGGAAAATCCATGTCGAGGTACTCATCGAGGGCCAGCCGTGCAAAATGGAGGTAGACTCCGGGTCCTACCTCTCCATGATTGCATGGCACGAGATAAAGCGGTTGGTGCCTACCCTCCAAAGGAGGAACGTAGACAGCCAAAGACTTATTGTAAAGGACTACCAGGGAAACCGCATCCCGGTAGTCGGCACCAAAAACTTTAACGTAAAATATAAGGGGCGCACCGAACAACTCCCCCTAACGATCGTCGACCGCGACCGCCCAAGCCTACTGGGACTGCAATGGTTCGCCCCGCTCGACATCACTCTCACGGGAGTCAACCACGTCGCCAACGACGGTTGGGGACAGCGACTAGCCCAGGAGTTCCAAGAAGTCTTCGACGGAAGCCTGGGCAAGTACCAGGGGCCCCTTATCTCATTCGACCTAGACCCTAACATCCCCCCCAAACGACTGAAACCTAGGCGGGTGCCATTCGCCCTAAAACCCAAAATAGACGAGCAAATTGATAAGCTCGTCAAACAGGGGGTATTGCAGCCAATAGACCACGCCCGGTGGGAGACCCCCATAGTCACCCCGATCAAGCCGGACGGGTCGGTGAGAATCTGTGGGGACTATAAGGCCACCCTAAATGGCGCGCTGCAACAAAGCGCCTACCCCGTCCCAATAGTGCAACACCTACTGCACTCACTGGGAGGGGGCAGGGTTTTCGCCAAGCTTGATCTCGCCCAGGCATACCAACAGTTGCCGGTCGACGAGCAAACGGCAGAAGCCCAGACCATCGTCACCCACCGGGGAGCTTTCAAATGCAACCGACTCCAATTCGGAGTCAGCATGGCACCAGGTATATTTCAGAGCCTGATGGAAAGGTTGTTGCAAGGTATCAAGGGGGTGGTACCTTATTTCGATGACGTTCTAGTGTCGGCGCCCAACCAAGCCGAACTAGAAAGCCGACTAAGAGAGGTCCTAACTAAATTTAGAGAAACGGGACTTAAAGTAAAAAGGGAGAAATGCCAACTGTGCACGGAACGAGTGGAATTCTTGGGCTACCTCCTAGACCGGCACGGCATTCACCCCACAAGTAAAAAAATCAAGGCCATCAAAGAGGCCCCCACCCCTAAATCAAAAACTGAACTACAAGCATTCTTGGGGTTACTGAACTTTTACAATGTTTTCCTACCCCAAAAGGCAACGGCGGCAGAGCCTTTGCATAGGCTCCTGGACAAGGCGGTGACCTGGACTTGGGGGAAACGGGAGCAAGCCGCCTTCCAAAAAACTAAAGACCTCCTCACCTCCGACGCCGTCCTCATACAGTTCAACGAAACCCTGCCTCTGGCCGTCACTTGTGACGCATCACCTTTCGGCGTCGGCGCCGTCCTCAGCCATACCCTTCCTGACAGAAAAGAAGCACCCATCGCGTTCTTTTCAAGGACCCTCACCAAACCAGAGCGGAACTATAGCCAACTGGACAAAGAGGCTCTGGCTATAGTTGCCGCCATAAAACGGTTCCACGAATATCTCTACGGCCGGCCCTTCACCATTATAACGGACCACAAGCCGTTGCTGGGCATCCTTGCAGGAAACCGGGCCACCCTGAACATTCTGTCTCCCCGAATGACAAGGTGGTCCGAGTTCCTGGCGGCCTACAACTACGAACTCATACACAGACCGGGTAAGATGATCTCACATGCGGACGCATTAAGCCGCTCGCCGCTACCGGAATCCGACTCTGACCCAGCACCAACGACGACCACCCTCAGCATCGAGACCCTACCCAACCTACCCATAACCGCGTCAGACATTGCCCGGGAAACTAATAAAGACAGGCGTCTGGCGCGGGTTTTGCATTGGGTAGAAAGAGGGTGGCCGGAAAAAGACAACGACGAGTCCGTCAAGACATTTCGGAACCGCCAAACAGAACTCTCGTTGTTAAAAGGGTGCATCTTATGGGGTGACAGGGTGGTCATTCCGGACAAACTACAGGGGAAGGTTTTGGAAATGTTGCACGAGGGGCACCCTGGCATCGTAAGAACTAAAGCCCTGGCCAGAAGTTACGCTTGGTGGCCAGGGATGGACAAGCAGATAGAGGCCTGGGTAGCTAGGTGCCAGCGATGCCAGCGATGCCAGGAGACTAGGCCCAGCCCACCCACAGCACCCGTCCTAGAGTGGGAAACCCCAAGGGGACCCTGGTCCAGAATCCATATAGACTTCGCCGGGCCCACAAATGGACACACCTTCCTCATAACAGTTGACGCTTACTCCAACTGGCTGGAGGTAAGCAACATGAAGACAACAACCACGGAGGCCGTGACCAAAGAACTTTGCAAACTCTTTGCAACACACGGCCTCCCAGACGTCGTCGTCTCCGACAACGGGCCCCAGTTTACCTCCCTGGAGTTCGAGAAATTCCTGGCGGAAAGGGGCATCCGCCACGCACTAACAGCACCGGCGCATCCGGCGGCGAACAGTAGGGCGGAACGGATGGTCCAATTTACCAAAAAAACCATCCGGAAAATGGACCACGGGGAGATCCAAGAAAAAATCAACAGACTTCTCTTTACACAACACATAACCCCGAATACCACTACCAACAAAAGCCCAGCCGAACTGCTAATGGGTAGAAAGCTGAGGTCCCCACTCGACAGGTTACACCCTACGTATAACCCGGAGCGGCCCCCAGACTCAAGCACGAAATACCGAACGTTCGCACCCGGGGACCTCGTATATGCGAAAAACCTGACGGGAGACCCCCTATGGATCCCAGCCTTCATCACCCAAGCAACAGGCCCACGCTCGTACCGGCTACAAACGGCAGACGGACGAGCGTGGAAACGACACATCGACCAACTTAGGTCTAGGACAGCAAACGAACCCACCTCCCAAAACGCAAGCCAAGGGGGGAGGGAATACCCGGGTGACCGATTACAAGAAAAAATAAACCAGCAGTACTTACCGAGACGCAGCCATCGCGACCCCTCGCCAGAAAAGAACAGCCAAGCCAGCTCGACCGACCCGGAAAGACCGAGCGGGAGCAGCGAAACCCGTAGCTCAACCAACCCGGAAGGCCCAGGTGGGAGCCACGGAGAAAGAACCGGCCCGATCGACCAGCCGGTTCGCACAGAAGCAAGAGCAACCAAAAACCCGACCGAACCGGCCAGGATCCCGCTTACAACTGAGTTGCGCAGGTCAAGTAGGACCAGACGGAGCCCCGCCTACCTACGTGACTACGCAACGTAAGGACTGAACCAAGAGGGGAGGGGTGTTCTGTCCTCATTTACATACTCGAAATCCCCGCGCTTTGATTGGCCAAAGCGCGGGGCTTTCTAATTGGTCAGGCGAGCCGCACCGATTGGCTCGTTAAGAATCTCGCGCGATTGGCTCGTTCAGAGCGCGGGAGATTTGAAGTGCTGCCATTGGCCGCGGCCGCCGCGGCGAAAGGAATAAAAGCCGCGGGCTTTTTTCCTTTCGCCGGTTCAGTTCCAGTTTTCCAAATAAAGAGCATTGCATGAAATCACCGACTCCTGGCGTCATTTCGCGGACACGACAAATATAATGATTTGAATTGAGATGGAATAAATACAATACAATTGAGGAAATTAAAAGATGGGAGAAGCTATGTAGAAAATGTAAAATCGTAATAAGATATGGAATAGAATATAAAAATGAGCATGAACCTGAAATTGTGCTTGCACGAAGAAATGTAACCCGAGATTATGCTGCTTTCAAAAAAGATGTTTTAATTGTGTTTCTTTTCTTTTTGTGAAAACTCAAATAAAATTTACAAAAAAGAAAAGAATACCTTTAGGCCTGTGCCCCAAAGTGGATGCTCAGCTGTACAAGCTTATTGCCCATGGAGAGCTAGAACCTGTAGATTTTGCAAAATGGGAGATCCCATAGTCATTCCTTTAAAACACAATGACTCAATTACAATTTATGTGGATTATAAATCCACAATTAATAAGGGCCTCCAGCCAAATGCCTACCCAGTACCCATTATATTGCTTCATTCATTGGGCAAAAGTTCAATTTTTGCAAAATTAGTTATGACCCAGGCCTACCAACAATTCCCTGTGGATGAGCAAACTGTTGAAGCGCAGACAATAATAACACACAATTTGGCATAAGCATCAGGAATCTTCCAATCCATAATGGAACGTTTATTATACAACATACTAGGAGTCATCCCCTACTTCGATGACATCCTTATTGCAGCTGACAGTACCAAAGACCTTTTAAGTCGATTAAGAAGAATACTGAATTGTTTCAAAAAGACAGGTATTAAGCTCAGCAGAAAGAAATGCAAATCTGTTATTGATCAGGTAGACTTTTTGGGATACCACATTGATTCTGCTGGCATTCACCCAATTGAATCAAAAGTTAGAGCCATTCAGGAAGCCCCTGTTCCTACTAGAAAACCTGAATTACAAGCATTTTTGGGCCTCCTCAATTTTTACAGTTCATTTTTGCTCCATAAAGCAACAGTAGTAGAATCCTTACATAGACTCCTGGATTCTGAGACTCCCTGGAAATGGAGCACTAAGAAACAAGCCTCTTTTGAAGCCGTTAAGTCACTATTGACCTCACAAAAGGTTTTGATTCAATTCAACAATTTGCTCCCTTTCGTTTTGGTATGCAATACTTCGTTTTTTGGGATTGGTGTTGTTTTAGGCCATAGGCTTCCAAATGGTCAAGAGCTCCTATTGCATTTTTCTCTTGAACTCTATCCAAACAGAGAGAAACTACAGCCAAATAAATAAAGAGGCCTTGGCTGCTATTGCATCAATTAAAAAGTTTAATTAATACTTGTATGGCCACCATTTTGAACTTGTCACAGATCACCAACTTCTGCTAGGCATCTTAGCTGGAAACAAACCAAGCTCTCCAATTCTATCTCTATGAATGATATGTTGGATTTTATTTTTGGCTGCCTATAGTTATACCCTTACTTACAGGCCTGGCAAGAACTTGGCACGTGCAGATGCTTTAAGCAGATGTCCCTAACCCATTCCTGTATCTGACCCTGCCCCAACTGTTTCTATTTTCCTCATTGATGACCTGTAATTACCATTGACTGCTGCTGACATTGCTCAGTTTACTTCAAAAGATTCATACTTATGTCAAGTTCTAGACTGGTTGTGAAGGGGGTGGCCTAGAGGCCCTATAACAGTGGAATTTCACCATTTTAAAACATGCCAATTTGAACGGAGTGTTCAACAAGGGTGCTTTCTCTGGGGGAGCAGGGTAATTATCCCTTACAAGTTGAGGCCTTGTATTTTAAATGTGTTGCATGGAGGGCATCCTGGGATAACCAGGATGAAGGCTTTGGCCTGAAGCTATGTGTGGTGGCCTGGTTTGGACGAGGGAGTGAACAAAAAGGTATAAGGATGCCAATTGTCAAGGTCAGCACTCCCCTGGAGTGACAGAATACCAATACCCCTTGGTCTTCCAAGGGAAAACATTCTAAACATTCTAAACATTTGAACTATCCCTATTAAAGTCCACCACCACAGAAGCTGTGACTAAGGCCCTTGACAGCATTTTTGGAACTCATGGGTACCCAGACACCCTAGTTTCTCATAAGTTCACTTCCTTCCTAGCCCAAAAAGGAATCAGATATGTCTTTATCTCTCCATTCCATCTGGCTTCGAATGGCTTGGCTAAATGAGCCATTAGATCAGCCAAAGAGGCTTTAGGAAGCATTACCGAAGGGGACTGGTTGCCCTATACCTCCTCACTCAACATACTACCTTCAGTTCTGCAACTAATTTATCACCCACAGAACTACTAATGGGCAGGCAGCTAAGGACCATCCTTGACCATCTGCACCCGGCCTATATCCCAGCAACCCCGTTAGATTCAAGCAGTAGAGTGACCCAGTGTGGAATTATGTGGGAAACTCACTATGGTTACAGGGTGATAGAGGGGGTTACCGGGCCAAAATCTTACAGAATAAGATTGGATGATGGGAGAATTTGGTGACAGCACATTGACTAACTGAGAAGTCGTTGGAGTACCCCTACAGGGTGACAGCACATTGACTAACTGAGAAGTCGTTGGAGTACCCCTACAGGTCCATCCCTGGAAGAAGCCGAGGCTGAAGCAAATGACACGGACTCCCCAGTGGCCAACAAGAAAGAATCAGAGCCAAATCCTGACCAGCGGTTTCTTGAGGCAGGCCTACCTTTAGAAGAATTCCCGCTGGCTCTTGACACGCTCCCAGATGAAATTCTGGAATTGCTCCAGTGGAGATCTCCAGCCCTGCAGCAGGTCCTCTCCCTTCAACTGCTCCAGCTGGACTGTGGAGATCTGGGTGAATCAGGTGACGCCTCGCCTATCTGGAGAACTATGCATGCTCCTAACCAGAGGGAAGGAGTATAGCATTCTGCTAAAGTCTTCAGTCCAGTCCGCTCTTTGAGTGGGAGCTGGAATCCCTTCTGATTGGATGTTTCTGCTTGACAGCTAAGTATAAAAGGAGGTATCAAACGGAATCAGTTGTTCTGTCACCTGGCTACCTGTTAGCTAGTGGCAAGCTACAGCTGCTTTACAATGTTACAATAAACTTGTCAGCTTTTCACTCTTGCCTCTGCCTCTTTATTCCCGTACACCAAATACAAAACTGTCTATCCCAAATTTTTCTAGTTTATCACAAAGCAGATTGTGGTCTACTTTATCAAATGCCTTACTGAAATCCAATTCTATGTCCACAGAATTTCATGGGTCCACTAATTTAGTCACTTTGTCAAAGAATGAAATAAGATTTGTTCGGCATAATCTATTTTTAATGACAATAACAACCATACTAATTGTTTCTCCCATTCAGTGATATACAGAAGATACGGTGGATATTGATATTACCAATGCTATAATACCATGAAATTAATCTCTGTTAATTATATATTTTTATACAAATCTGACATTTGAGAGATCCTCTTGATATTGAAGCTATGTGTGGAGTGATAACTTTGGTACTTGTCACTATCACTCATAAGCATGTTCTTCTCTCTAGCACAGAATTCCCCAATATTTCTGCTTAGCAGATCGACAGGGGGAAAAGGGATGGTTCCATATGAGCAGCCGGCACACACAACTCCATTTGCCCAAGTGTCATGTATATGAACTCATGCAAATGGACCTCATACATACACACTGTTCACACAAGTGGTATGTGCACGGGCACACTCAGTGGCCATTTCCATAGCCCAGTTGCAAAACCCTCATGGCTCACAAGTGACAAGCTGGGGACCCCTGATCTAATAAATCTCAAGAAGCACCTTGATTCATTTGGGAATTGAGACAATGAAGCAGGCTGGTGGAGTCTGCAGAAAAATGAAGGAACAAATTGGTTTGAATGTAAATTTGGGCCATCCCAAAACCATTTGCAATCTTATTCAATGGCTGTAGATGTAGTGAAGAGACATTACTTTTTTTGCTTCTATTGTGTCTGTGTAAAAAAAGACCAGTGATGACTTTCAATGTCGTTCAATATCTCTCCTTCAATATTGTAGGAGAGAAACTGGTACACCCAAGGACTCACTGTAATATTCATTGTGCTTTGCAAGCGAAGTTTATCAGATTTCTTCAACAGCCATTCCAGCATTGGGGCAGGTCATATAAAAATAGCATTGAAAACCACTGTTCCTGTTCGCATACATTATCTTCGGTTTATACATCTGAAGGACATATAGAGAGGTGAAGGCTACCAGCTGTTTCTAAACCCGTGTCCTTCCGGCTGATTAAGTTGATTGTGCTGTAACTCCCTATTATGGGAAATGATAAAATAACTAAGGGATGTGCTCTCATCTGCTTAATGGACTAGTTATAAAATGAATTTTTAAAAAGCTTCCAGAACCAGACACACTCCACTGATGTCAAAAACTAAATGAACTGAGTGAAATTTTCCTGGATATCCAAGTAGCTTTTCATACTACCAACTTCTGGGCTGGCTGGTGTTGAGGCATTTTTTCACAGTAATTGCAGCCATTCCTGTCAGGACACACATCCAAAAAACAGTGTTAACAGGCTATTTGACATTTAGACTGTTGGTTTATAGTATTCTTAGCAGATCGACAGCAGATCGACAAGTTTCCATCTAATCTTCTAAGATTTATCCTGTATTTTTGTTTATAGCAGAAACTAATGGGTATGATATGGCTATGTGCATGTGCACGTGCATGGATAGATAGATAGATAGATAGATAGATAGATAGATAGATAGATAGATAGATAGATATTCGTAGATTTTCATGGGTAGAGGTATGTAGGTCTAGGTGTGCTCGGGTCTTTTCCCGTGTAAGATTAAAAGTATCTTGGCAATGTTTCAGCGAGGTTCCACTCACCTTTGGCTTCATGCCAGTGCAAACAGTGTGTGATAGGAGTTGCCGTCTCTCTATAAATACTGGTGGTGGGGGCTGGTGTGCTGGGCTGGTTGGCTGTGCTGCTGCCTCTTGATTGGTTGATGGAGTTGATGTTGGTATAATGGGCTGTGTGATGGCCTTGTGAGTTTTGTTGTGGAGATATCCTGGATCTTGTGCTGTAATCTCCTGGGTCGTTTGTTTTGTAGTAATCTTTTTTCCATTAGCTTCTTGTGTTTTAACGGCTTGGGTAATGGGTTGTGTGATGGGCTTGTGAGTTCTTTTGTGGTGGGTCCTGCATTGTAGTCCTGGGTCCTGCATTGTAGTCTCCTGGGTCGTTTGTGTATTGATCTTTTTTCCATTAGCCTTTTGTGTTTTAACGGCTTGGGTAATGGGTTGTGTGATGACCTTGTGAAACTTATTGCTGTGGTATCCTTGGTCTTGTGCTGTGATATTCTGGGTCATTTGCTGTGTTGCAACTTCTTGAGTTCTTGTGGTGTATTTTCCTGAGTTTTCTGATGTGATATCCTGAGCGGGTGGCTGTGATGTAGCATTCTGGGTTTTAGTCTGGCTTCGAGTTTGGGTTCTGGGTCTGTGTTCTTGGTGTGTGTCAGCTTGTTTGGTTTTGGGGTCAGGGGGTGCGACAGCTGGCGAAGCAGCCTTGGTCTGTTTTCTGGATGGTGGTTGTCCTTCGTTTATAGGATGGGCTTGGGCCTGGGTCTGATGAGGGGGGTTGGCGGTGATGTCCTGTGTTGTTTCGGGTCTGGTGTTGGTTTTCGTGGCTGGGACTCATTTGTTGGTGAGAGCTAGCTTCCAGGTGTCTGGTAGGTGGGAGGTATCATCCCGTCTATTCATGTTATGGAGGTGTTTCTCTATCTCGATGGCTTCCCTGATTATTCTCTTGCTGGAGTGTTCAGAGTTGGATGTTAATTTGGTTCCTTCGAAATTAATTTCATGTCCTGTGGCTTTAAGGTGCTGGAAGAGGGAGGAAGTATTTTCTTCTCTTCTGACTGTGTTTTTGTGTTCTGCAATGCGTGCATTTATTCTCCTGTTGATTTGTCCAATGTATGTGGCTGGGCAGTTGTTGCATGGTATTTCATAAACTCCTTGGTTTTCTAGCTGGATCTTGTCTTTGGGGTTTCTTAGGATGTTAGCTATTTTTTGGTCAGTGCCGAAGGCTGTCCTGATATTGTGTTTGTGGAGAATTTTGCTGATTTTGTCTGTGGTGCCTTTGATGTAGGGGAAGAGTCCGATACCATTGTCTTGTTCTGTGTCTTGGTTTTTTGAGGGTATCTCTTTTCGGATCAGATTGGTGATAGTGTTTCTTTGGAATCCATTGGAAATTAATCATTAGTGAGGGTATGTAGTTCTGTTCTCAGGTGGTCTTTGTCAGCTAGGCATTTGGTTCTGGAGTCTTGGCTACAGAGTTGATCTGTGCAGGGTGGTGATGGGATTGTGCATTTAGGTAGCAGCTGGTGTGTGTTTTTTCTGGTAGATGGTGTGTACTGGGGAGCCATTGGGTTTTTTGTAAATTAGGATGTTCAGGAAGGACAGTTGGTTGTTGGTTTCTGTTTCCATGGTGAATTGTATTTTGGGGTGTAGGTTGTTATGGTGTGAGTAAGTTGTCCAGTTTTTCTTTCCCGTGTGGCCAAATTACAAAAGTGTTACCTACATCAAAGGCACCAGACAAAATCAGCATGCTTTTAGATGTATGTGTGTGCATGTGTGTGTACACGTGCGTGTGTACGTGTATGTGTGTGCATGCATACAGGGATTATAATTGACATAATTGTCTACCTGACATAATTTAATGGGTATTAATATTATTATGTAAAGTATTAAACAATTTTGGGCTGACTACTTGAAAAACTACCTGTGATTCCTCGAAAATAAGACCCTGTCTTCTATTTTTTTTGCCTCCAAAAGAGGCACTAGATCTTAATTTCAGCAGATGTCTTACCTGTTTACCTTAGGACCACTACAGCCAGGTCTTCCATGCCCCAACACCTGTTGTGCCACTGCCCAACCTCTACAGTCACTCATGGTCAGACACGATGTGGTGCATCACAGCAGTGATACCACTTGTGACAGGCTATGTGACTTGTCTTACTGGTGTCACTACTTGCAGCAGGAGGCCATAGCATGCATGAGCAGTGGCACAAGTGTGGCATGTGGCTTGCTGCCACAAGCAGCGACACTGGTGTGACATGCTATGTGGACTGGTGCAATGAGCCATGCAGCATCCGGCCATAAAAAAAGAAGGAGGAGGAGAAGGAGGAGAAAGAGGAGAAGAAAGAGGAAGAGAAGGAGGAGGAGGGGTAGGAGGAGAAGAAAAAGAAGACCTCAGTCCTAAAGTAAGCAATGTGCTTTTTTTTTACATGTGGGTAGCTCTACCCCATCCAACCCAGCTTGATTTTCAGGCATGTACCTAGCCCTAGCTTGTACAACCAGATGGTATGACAGAGTGGGCAGGGTCTTAACTAGGCCTTATTTTTGGAATAGGACTTATATTAGGCGCACATGTAAAAAAATCAGGCTTGGATTTAATTTTGGGATAGGTCTTATTTTTGGGAAAACATGTTACTTTTACTATTTTGCCTTGCTCACCTAGAATTCTGAGTATTTACCAGCAACAGGGCAATTTTTATGTGTGCAGCCTTATAAACCAGATAGCCAAATGGAAGCAAGGCACTGATTGGTTGTGCTACTATTTTTATTTTTGATACATGTCCCTATGGCCCCTCCCATGGCCCCCAGCTATAACTATCATTTTCTTTTAAATGGTAAAAGGACTTAGCAGCTAACATTTTATAGTTCCTTGTTTTGATTACATGCAATTATATTATAGTTCCTTGAAATGATTATATGCAATTATATTAACTGGGATCCATTTGTAAAAACCAGCTACACACTTTTTTTCCATTTTGGAAGCTGATATAAGTGCCAAAGCCAAACTTCTGGAATGTCTGTTTGCCTTAATACTGTATAATATGAAGTCTCCAGAGATCTATGAGAGAACAATTATTTCTTCTAAAATTCAGAAATGAATTTTAATAGTTATTTTGAGGCATTAAGCACTGTTGTCTTTGTGATAATTGGTTGTGCATTCAATTTGTAATTTTGTACTTTATTTATGCTTCTAGTGCATTAGATCTTATCAGGACCATATCTATGGATAATGCCATTAAATTTTCAACTATATGAATTGAGCTCCACCTTGTGGGTTTCAGTGGCAACTAATTTAATTTAGGACCTGTTAAATAGCTACTGTGGTTGACAATAAAATTTGGTAATTCTTATACTTTTCTTCCTATATTAATACATAGAAAGTAACTGAAAAATTATTTCCAGATTTGATTTCCAACCTTATAATAATGACTGTGCAAGCTGATCAAAGTTTACTTCAATCTCATTTATTCAGTAACTGTGCACAGAACAGCAGATGTTACATTACTAAATTATTCTGCACATGTCCAATCAATCCAGAAACTTAATTTTTTATTAAAAATACAATTCCTTTTCAAAATATTATCTGCAAAGATCCTTAATTTTCATAATATATGAAAATTGCAGGTTGAATTAAAAGACACACCACATTCTGCAACTGCTTACCTGAGTCTCACCCCACTGGGACAGGCTCACCCCATCCGTGAAGGCAAAGGAGGCATGCTGCAGATCCCTATTCCTCGAGAAAATTGGCTGATAGGGTCCAGGAGAAGGATACGCTTCAATTACAAGGAAACACTTCAATTCTATAAGCTCGGTCAGTTTATAGAATGGAATGTAGTAACTGTTTGATAATTAAAGCATCCTTTAGCTGCTGCAGCAAAACTTCAAAATATTCTTGGTGGGAAACAGGAAAAAAACCCAGCAAGATTTAATGGCTACAATGCATCCTACTTGCAAAAGGTGGTAGTATTTCTTTTCAAATTGCACAAAAATGAAGTATTTTTAAACTGTAGTAAGTCAGCAACATAACAGAATGGGGAGAAGAGTTATAAAGATTTAAACCAAGGAACCCTTGTTTACTTTATATATTTTTCTCATTTCATATATGCATTAAATGTGAATAGGATTTAGGCAAGCAGATTATTAAGCATGCTTCAAGAATATCCAGGGAGGCATGCATTATATGTATGGACAGATTTTACACTTTACACCAGGAGTCCATTAAAGTTCCAAAGGTGCTTTTTCAAGAGCCAACTGGACTTTCTGGTTTCTTTTTGAAGATATTTCACTTCTTATCCAAGAACTTCTTCAACAATGAAGCAACTTCCTAGATGAGAAACGAAGTCTTCAAAGAAAAAAGAGGAAAGTCCAGTTGTCTCCTGAAAAAACACCTTAAAGATAACCAAGAATGGCTGAGAATCTCCATAGACATTTAACAAGTCCATTAAAACTGAGTCTGCCAATTATTTGGGTTGCCAAAATGTGGAGAAGCATATCACTAGTGTTTTGTCCTATACCGCAGATATGAGTTTTATCCTTTTGAAAAAAATTTCTCTTTCTTAAATTTCCTAGTGGTCCCCTGTTCAGCAACTCGTTAGCTCTAGTCCTTTTTTCCTACCTCAGCCAAAATCTATCTAGGCTGTGTTAAAAAAGATGGACGGGTACACTGAAACTAGCGGCTGACAGTAAGCCTCCCGGACTTTCAGCGCTCTGTTCTCCCCCAGAAGATGGAAAGACAGGCTGCTTTGATCTCCTGGAAAAGGCCTTCAACGGCAACTGCCAGTCAGCCCGACCGGAGATGCCTGGCAACATTCCCAGAGAAGACGCAATTCGGAAACCAAAACAATTCATCCACCGCTTTTGGGAAGTAGCAGCATTCCCCATAAACTGTCATAAAATCACCTCGCCAAACTATCCTACTCGGAAGCATTTACTCTTCCATGCCGGAAGTAGAAACTTGTCTGAAGGCGGAAGTCCGAACTGTTGTGGAGCTGCTTTGACGTTTTTAAAAGGATTTGTTTTTCCTCTCCCTTTCTCGCCTTAATCTGCGTAATTCCGGCAGCCTCTGGCGTGAGCTCCGGTGAGCGTTGCGGATCGGATCCTGTCCTGCTCACGGGTTTCTGTCCGGTTTTCACCGCGAGTGCAGCAATCAGAGCTGCTGCTTTTACTGGGGTCCGGATCACGGAGCTTTCAATAGATCGCCGCCGATCTCGAGTATGTGAGTGCATTTTCCCCTCCGGATCTGATTTTTAGGGAAAGAAAAAAAAAATGCGAGCAAGGAATTTGAAGGTCTCAGTCACGGTAACCGTAAGTCAGACTTTTTAACGTTACGGAAGTTTCGTCAAGTTGGGATTGCAAGGTACGTTAACATTCTTAAGGTCCTTTCAAGTCCCATGTTTTTTTTTTTTCATGATGTTGCAATAGTTAACGATCGCTGTGATGCTCGTAGTTCTAATAACGTTCAAATCTCGTACTAAGCATATCTTGGTGGATAATGGATTTCCTCCTCAAATTTGTCACCTCTCTACTTAATTTAATTCAGAGTACTTGGGTAGTATTATTAACTTGCTGCGTTCAGTGTGGAAAAACAACAACCCACGGTGAAGGTGGTGTGGAGTATGAGATGGCATAGAAGGGGGGGGGTCAGGGGCAGAGAAATCGCACCCCCCCCCCCCAGAGCAATTAATCTAGGCTGCCCAGAAACACAAGGCTGTTCAACCCACATAGTCTGGGGGAACTTTCCCCGCCCACTCACTTCTTACTGCAAACTAGTTGCTATTTTTCTTTTTTCCGACCATCATCTGTTCTGCTGTACCCAGATTTAGATTAGCCAGGAAGCAGGAAATGGTTGGATTTCTTGCTTTCTAGCTAAGCACAGCCGAACCTCCCTTCGGACTGAATGTTTGCTTGCAAGCGAATTCAGTGCAGACTCATGGCAAGCAAACTTGAGGGACTGAGCTTGCTGATGGCAGATAGATAGATCACTGAATGATTCTGTGAGCAACTCAATCTGCCTGCTTTGCCTGATTTTGGATAAAGGTTTCTTTTTTAAATAAAAAAATCAATATTTACATACATGGTGTGTTGTAAGTTAATTTTGTGAGTTTTCTTGCTAGCAAATTTTATGAGTTTGCTTGCAGGCAAATTTTATGTGACAGACTGAGCTAGCCAATGGCAGATAAATAGATTTCTGAATGAATCTGTGATTCTGTGAGCAACTCAATCTTCTTGCCTGCTTTGCCTGGTTTTGGGTAAAGATTGCTCTTTTTTAAAAAATAAAAAAGCAATATTTATATAAATATTTACAATATTTACATACAAGCCATGCCCAGCCACTCAAATGACCACCAAGCCATACCCGCAAATTAGGCCATGCCTACAGAACCAGTTAGTGGTCTCTGGGATCTAAAATTATGAGTTTGGTGGTCCCTGAGGTTCAAAAGGTTGGCGACCCCTGGTTTAGAAAGTAGCTACCTCATACTGTGCTCTCTTGACTCTGTGCATGTGAATTGATCCTACCTTTTCTACTGTATAATCCAATAAGAAAAATCAACAAAGCGAGCAAAACGATTACAGGTAGTCCTCAATTTACAATCATTTGATTACAGTGGTTTGAAGCAGGGTGTTAAGCCTGGTTTCCCCAACCAGGTTTAGGGAGACAAGCTAAACAGAATGTGCAGCTTAGTCAGATAGGCACACAGATAAATGAGTGAGCTAAGCTTGTATGTTTATTAACATACAGTAAAAATAACAGATACGCTTGTGCTATCAAAAATATAGTTTATTCCATTATGAGTTCATAGCATAGTCAAAATAACAGTCCAATAGTCATGTATCATTTAGTCAGTCCATTCAGGGATATTCATTTAGCAAAATCCGTGTTGAATACCCTATGTCAATTCACTTACAAGTCTGTCCTTTGTTTTCTCTCCCGTTCGAGCAATGCAGTCTTGTTTCCTTGCAATAATCAGGGATCATCAAAGCCAGAGAGAGAGCAAGCTGCCGTCTTGCTTCTTTTAAAGTGCTTTCACAACCACTCCCTTAATTACTATCCCACAGTTAAAGTTGCAGACACTTTAACATACAAACTATGATTACATATTATTATTTACCTAAACCAGTTAGGGTAAAACAATGTTATCCCTAACATTCTCCCCTTTTAGGAAATAATAATATATATAACTATTTACATCTTTAAATCATATTTGTTACAACTCTCTTTAAACTTAGTTACTCCTTGAGCTTTTGTAAATTGGTCTGTAATGTTTTCTTCCGTCATGCAGTATTCCAATTTAATTAGCCCATTCTTTACAGATTCTCTAACATTTAAGTATCTTAAATCAGTATGCTTTGATCTAGTTTTAACAGCAATACTAGTAGCTAATTTTATAGCTGCTTGGTTATCCTCGTACACAATAATGGAATCTTTAACAGTTATACCCATGTCTAATAATAACTGTTTGTACAAAATCAAGTCAGTGCATAGTAATGACAGACATGAAAATTCCGCTTCCATCGTGGACAAGCTGATATGCTGTTGTCTGATTGACCTCCACCCTATTAGTGTCTTACCAAATAATATAGCCATCCCAGATGTTGATTTTTTAGTGTTTATATCAGTTGCAAAACTTGCATCTGCATAGGCACTAAGACTCAAATCACCCTTTGGTTCTATATACAATGCATGGTTCAGTGTTCCTTTAAGATATCTTAAAATTCTCTTTAATGATTGCCAATGACATTGATGTGGATCTGAATTAAAACGTGCCAGCTGATTTACACTATAAGCTATATCAGGCCTTGACCAATTGCTTATATATGATAAGCTGCCAATCAAAGATTGATATATTGACTTATCAAATTTGGGACTTTGATCATTAGTTTGGCAAACTTCCTGACTCATTGGAGTCTTTGCCGGTTTACAAAGTTCCATTTTAAACGTTTTAATTAATTGGCAAATTTTATCTTCTTGAGATATCTTAAAACCATTTTTTGTTTTGTTAATTGTCAATCCTAGATACTTTTTAATTTCACCTAAATGCTTTAATTTTATCTTTTTGGCTAATAATGATATAATCTCATTAGCTTCATTATTAGTCTTAGTTATCAAAGCAATATCATCTGTAAATAATAACAATAATGACACCGTTCCATTATTTTCTCTTTTAAACACACATGGATCTGCTAAACCAGATTTAAAACCTATATTGTTTAACTCTTTCACAATATATTGGTTCCACTCAAACCCAGATTGTTTCAACCCGTAAAGACTCTTTTTGAGTTTCCAACAATCATTACTATTTAATTTATTGTCTTTTATACCTATTGGTTTTCTTAAATATATAGTGTGCTGCAATGGTGCATGTAGATAAGCAGTTTCTACATCTAAATGGTAAATGACATAGTTTTTCTTAGCTGCCCACACTAATGCTGCTCTTAAAGATGTTGCTTTAAGACTTGGTGCAAAAACTTCATCGTAATCAGATGCAGTTTGATTAAATCCTTGAGCTACTAACCTAGCTTTATGGGTAACAGTCCCATCATTTCCAGTTTTTACTTTAAATATCCATTTGCACCCAATGGATTTTTCTCCTGGAGGTAATTTAGCATCTTCATAAACTTTCATTACCTTTAATGAATTTAATTCCTTTTTCATTGCCTTTTGCCAATTCTCCTGATCCTTAGCAGGATACATCCTAAGTTCATCTACACTAGTTGGAACTTTAGTTACTTGGCAAACTATACTTGCTTGATACCTATCAGGTGGTCTAGTTACACGTGTAGTACGTCTAGGTATTACAGGACTTACAGGTGGGCTTTCATTTATTAACTCTTCTTGATTATCTAACTCTTCCTGATCAACTATTTCCTCTTGTTCTGGTCCTATTTGCTCTTCTTGGACTTCTTCTTTAATTGGACTCTTCTTATAACTAGTCTGATTTTTCTCCCTTTTGTAGGGTTCAACAATTACTTCATTATTTAAATCTTGCTCTAATCTATTCCATCCTACATGTTCTAGGAATTTTGCACTAGCACTGGTGTAAACTCTAGATGTACCTGGTTCCCAGAATCTATAAGATTTATGATTAGATGTATATCCTACAAAATATAATCTTTTAGTTCTATGTTGTCCTTTGTGTCTAAGTTGTGTAGGGGTATGCACCCATGCTGGTGCTCCAAATGTGTGCATGTAACTTAAATCAGGTTTTGTACCATGCCACAATGTGAATGGTAATTCACCTGTTGTTGAATTAACAACATTATTTAATATATGATTACCACACATTATTGCTTCTCCCCACAAATTGTCAGGTAATCCTGAATCAGACATCATAGTTCGTGCCATTGATTGTAATGTTTGGCCTCTTCTCTCTATAAAGGCATTATATTGTGGCCTATATGGTGCAGACATTTTATGTTGAATACCTAACATTCTTAGTCTGTTCTGCAATTTATTATTTGTAAATTCTGTACCATTATCTGTTATAAGAGTTACTAATTTCTTTTTAGTTTTCCTTTCAGCAAATTTTATCCAATTAAAGAGATTTTGATACGTTTCAGTTTTGCTCTTCAATAAATAGCAAAACCCATATCTAGAATAGTGGTCCATTATACTTAATATGTAACGAGCTCCTCCTACACTTGGTTTTTTAGGACCTATTAAATCTGCAAATACTACCTCTAAAGGCTCTTTGGTAGTAAATCCATCAACTCTATTAGCCGGTGTGACCCTGGCCTTACTTTGATTACAGGCATTACATTGCAAATACTTATTACAAGGTTTCAAACTTATTCCCTTAGATAATTCAACAGTTTTCTTAAGCATTTTAAAATTTAAATGCCCTAGCCTTCGATGTAACAAGTGAATACATTCATCATGAGGTTTCTTATTTTCATAAACTGTGTTAGCCACCTTTAAACCATCATCATTTAACACATATAATTCACCTCTTAAAGATGCAGTAATTCTCTTATCTTCTTTCTCAATTATGTAGTTATCTCCCCTAAATGTAACTACATATCCTAATTTAACCAAAATTCTTACTGAAATTAAATTAAACTTAAGTTGTGGTACATATAACATTTTTACATTCTCTTTTATAAAAGAACAATATGCTATACCTTGACCTTTAGCTTTCAGTTTCCAGCCATTGGCTAACGATATCTGCTGTGTACTCTTGGACATTTTAATAAAATGTTTGTTATCATTAGTTATACAATGAGATGCTCCACTGTCAACCACCCATAAATTATTTTTTACAGCTCCGTTAGTATACATGGCTAACTCTAAATTTTTCTTTATCTTTTGATGACTTTTTGTATTTTGGCCAGCGTTCTGGCTCTTTGCTTTTTTACAAAATCTTGCCAAATGTCCTCTTCCTCCACAATTAAAACACTTTTTAATTGCGTATGCAGTAGGAGTTTCATTATCTTCTTTTTGAGGTTGCTGCCTCCTTAAATCGTCTCTTTCAAGCCTTCTTCTGGCCTCTTCAATCAATCTGCCAGTTATATCAGTTAAAGTTAGGCTTTCCTTTGGCAATATTTCAAGGGAAGTTACGTAATTATCATAGGTTTCGTCAAGTGAAGATAGAATTATGTAAACTTGGTGTAGTTCAGAGAAAATAAGCTCTTTCTCGTGCAGTTCTTGAAAAATGCTTTGCATAGTTTTCAAATGACTCAGCATATCACCATTCTTATGGAGATGTGTACTGAAAAGTTTCCGTGTTAGATTTATGTGAGCACCAACATTATCTCGAACATAAATCCTCTTCAGCTTCTGCCAACACCCAACAGCTGATTTCTCTCCGTGGATATAAACAAGCTGCTTATCAGTTAAGGTTAAAGCAATAATGCAAATTGCTTGTTCATTTTTATGCATAAATTCTTCTATCTTTAATTTATCTTCCTCATCCTCTGGATCCCATTCTTCTACGTTTGGTGGATTTTCAATTATGTTCCACAAACCTTCTCTTCGTAGAAGCAGACTACATTTCATAGACCATGATACATAGTTTGTTCCATCCAACTTGGATATAAGGGACAAACTTTGTAGATTGACTTGTGCCATGTTTTCTTATATGGATATAAAACTATAATTAATAAAACACAGCTGTCTGTTTACTGTAATGTATAACAACACAAACTCTCACTTTTACATAAATCTGTTTTATCCTAGTTAAACTGACTTTGCAGCCTCTGGGCCCATAACCAGTGTTAAGCCTGGTTTCCCCAACCAGGGTTAGGGAGACAAGCTAAACAGAATGTGCAGCTTAGTCAGATAGGCACACAGATAAATGAGTGAGCTAAGCTTGTATGTTTATTAACATACAGTAAAAATAACAGATACGCTTGTGCTATCAAAAATATAGTTTATTCCATTATGAGTTCATAGCATAGTCAAAATAACAGTCCAATAGTCATGTATCATTTAGTCAGTCCATTCAGGGATATTCATTTAGCAAAATCCGTGTTGAATACCCTATGTCAATTCACTTACAAGTCTGTCCTTTGTTTTCTCTCCCGTTCGAGCAATGCAGTCTTGTTTCCTTGCAATAATCAGGGATCATCAAAGCCAGAGAGAGAGCAAGCTGCCGTCTTGCTTCTTTTAAAGTGCTTTCACAACCACTCCCTTAATTACTATCCCACAGTTAAAGTTGCAGACACTTTAACATACAAACTATGATTACATATTATTATTTACCTAAACCAGTTAGGGTAAAACAATGTTATCCCTAACACAGGGGTAGTCAACCTTTTTATACCTACTGTGCACTTTTGTATCTCTGTTAGTAGTAACATTTTCTGTAACCACCCACCAGTTCCACAGTAATGGTGATTTATAAAGTAGGGGACAAAACCCCTACCGCCCACCATGAAAGCTGGAATGGTAGGGACCAGGTTGACTACCACTGGTTTGAAGTTACAATGGCACTGGAAAAAGCGACGTGACTATTTTTCACACTTATGCCATTGTAGCATCCTATGGTCACATGATCAAAATTTAGAAGCTTGGCAACAGGCATGTATTTATAAATGGTTGCAATGTCTTGGGATCATGTGATCATCTTTTGCCACCTTCTACAAGCAAAATCAATGGAGAAGCCAGGTTCACTTAACAACTGTGCTTATCAATAGAAATTTTGGGCTTAATTGTGGTTGTTAACTGAGGACTACATAAAGTAATTTGTATAAGCATGTGAGCAGTAAAAGTGCAAGTCAGCCAACATGATTATTTTTTGCTTATGATTGGAAGGAAGCTTTAACAAAAATAAACACAAAACTTGTTGATTTATTTCATTAAATTTATTATAGTCTACCACTCTAAGAAACTGGGTAGCTTACAAAATCTAATATAAAATAATTGAAAACATAAACAAAGCAAAGCAACCCAGATTAAAAACATATATTAAAACACAGTATGGCAACTGTCCCCTCTCCTCTTCCCTCAACAAATTAACCCCAGGCCTGGGACCAAAAACTGATTTTAAGTGCTTTTCAAAATTCTAGGTGCCACCTGAATTTCTGAACAATAATGCTGAATTAGTAAATCATTCAAAAAAGATTTGGTTGTGTAATTGCCAACTGAGAACAAGAAACGCAAATGCTACTGTGCAATGCTTATTTGGAATGATGTAAAGTATTGGACAATATAACACCTGTTATTTCTTTTCTTTTTTCTTTTTAAAAAAGGAGTCCATATGAGTGAACTTGGTTCTAGTTTCCCAACAATATTTTAAGCTGCCTGATTCAATTTGGAGGAACAGATATGAGTGGCTCCAAACCTGATATTCTGTGGGCTCCACACCATGTTGATAGATTTGTTTTATGTGACTCGGAACTCAGTCTCTATCGTATTGAATCTGCAATAAGTTCAGAACTCAAAGCAGGATCACTGCATTTATCTGAAGAAACTGCAGCTACTCTTTTGTCCATTAATTCAGAGACTCCATATTTGAAATGTGTGGCTTGGTATCCAAAATATGATCCTGAATGTCTATTGGCAGTTGGGCAAGCTAATGGTCGAGTTGTCTTGACTAGCCTTGGCCAAGACCACAATTCAAAATGTAAAGATTTGATAGGAAAAGAATTTGTGCCAAAGCATGCTCGGCAGTGTAACACCTTGGCATGGAATCCATTGGACAGTAATTGGCTTGCTGCTGGTTTGGATAAACATAGAGCTGATTTTTCAGTATTGATCTGGGATATAAGTAGTAAATACACTCCAGAAATTTCAATTGCCACTGACAAATTAAGGCTTTCAAGTGATATTGAATCAGGATTGGTTGTAACAAAATCACTGTATGAATTAGGTCAGAACGATGCTTGTCTTTCTCTTTGTTGGCTTCCACGAGATCAGAAACTTCTTTTAGCTGGAATGCACCGAAACCTGGCTATTTTTGACCTTAGAAACACAAGCCAAAAAATGTTTGTGAATACCAAAGCTGTTCAGGGTGTTACTGTCGATCCATACTTCCATGATCGTGTAGCTTCCTTCTATGAAGGTCAGGTTGCCATATGGGACCTTAGAAAATTTGAGAAACCTGTGCTAACCCTGACAGAACAACCAAAACCTTTAATAAAAGCAGCATGGTGTCCTACAAGAACTGGTTTATTAGCTACTTTAACCAGAGATAGTAATGTCATCAAGCTCTATGATATGCAACACACTCCCACACCTATAGGGGATGAAACAGAACCTACAATCATTGAAAGAAGTGTTCAGCCTTGTGAGCACTATATTGCTTCCTTTGCATGGCATCCTTCAAGTCAAAATCGAATGGTTGTTGTAGCTTCTAACAGGACTATGTCAGATTTCACTGTGTTTGAAAGAATCTCTCTGGCATGGAGTCCAGTTACTTCTTTAATGTGGGCTTGTGGAAGACATTTGTATGAATGTACAGAAGAAACTAGCTCTTTTGAAAAAGACATAGCCACTAAAATGCGCCTGAGGGCTTTATCCAGATATGGCCTAGACACAGAACAGGTCTGGAGAAACCATATTCTTGCAGGAAGTGAAGATCCGCAACTGAAGTCACTTTGGTACACTCTGCATTATATCCTTAAAATAGTATTTGCTGCACAGGATGACTGATTCCTTCCATTCAGGGACTTCTCTGAAATATATGGATTTCTACAGAATATATTGGGGTGGCTCCTTTTTTCAGTTTAATATAAGGTGCTCTGGCATTATGCATCATTGTATAAAACAGTACTAATGGTTTTCAGCTACTTAATTTGTCTAAAGTTATCTGGATTATTTTAAGACTGAAAAAAAAGATAGTGTCTGAGTTTCCTTATCAAACTTAATGATAATACATATTTGTTATAACCTCTTTATGCTATAGCATAGTTATAAGCTATTAATTATGGAGAGGATTACACTAAGATTGTACAAATCATTTTGGAGAGGGTATTTGCCCAATTCCTTGATATCAAGTTAGTTTCTTGATATCAAATCTAACTCAATAGCAAAACAAGGGATATTAATAAACAAATATATTGTTTTTGCCTCACACATCATCTTATTAAGTTACTCCCTATACTGTAAAATACTTATGAAACAATATGCTGATGATATGGATCAGAAATTCACAGGAAACAAAGGATCCTTGGTTTATGCAGGCATCAAATCTATAGTGAAAACTTCTATGGGTAAGTTCATTTTGCAAATAGTTATTTAGTAACATCCTAAATAATTTAAAAGTGAATGTCTTTTAGGCTGTTCCTTCATGGCCGATTCAATATTATAGCTGCATCCATTGACAGCTTCTTAAAGAAACTATATCTTTCCATGAGCCATTTAATTCAAGGTAAAGTAACATTTGATTTAGGGAGGTGCTAATAGGTTGCAACATGGTACATTCAACACATTGCTTCATCTTTTCCTCTTTGAATCCAATTCATTGCATTGTCCTATTAATATCTTGACTGAATGATAATTTGTAAACACAACAATGTTAAAAGACTGTTGCAATGCCTATATTTTAATGTTAAATTTAACATAGTGCATTCAAATATTAAGAAGTTGTGCTGATTGTGTATACAGTCAATCTGTAATTCCTTTTCAGGAACAACAGAGAACTTGAGGCACAGCCGAAGTGGATCTGACAGATATGCAGATATTATTCAGTATACGAGTGAAGAAAGATCATTGGCTTTGCAGCTTTGTGGATGGGTAAAAAAGGGAGCAGATCTAGATGTGGAACCCTTTCTGTGCTCTTTGGAGCAAGAAGGAGACTGGGAGCGAGCTGCTGCTGTAGCATTATTCAATTTGGACATCCGACGAGCAATACAGATAATGAACAAAGGAGCATCTTCTGGCAAAGGTGTGTTATGATGTTCTACCACTAATAAGAGCATTTGATCATGCTGAATATTATTTATCCACTTATCTGTTAATTAGACTGCTTTAAACAATGTTAAATTCAAAGATACAAAAATACCATTTGTTGATTCAAGGGCTGAATTATAGAATGACATAAGAAAACTGGTACCTAGTTTAAAGTTATACTTCTATCTGTAGAATATATGAAATATCATTTGCTACCAAACTGTTTAGTCCCATGGCTTGCACAAAAATCTTTGAGATTGTGTTTAATGACTTTTATTTTCTCTTGGTTATTCTTTAGATACAAGCTTGTAGAAACACTTGGACCATAACTTTGTCATTTATCTAACGTTATATAAAAATGAAAATTTAGATATCTTGAACAAGAGCGGTGTGATGACCTAATGGTGAAGATGTTCATTTCTCACCTGGAGGATAGAGAGTTCAGTCCTACGTAGCAGCAGATGTTTTTCTCCCAGGGCTCAAAAAAAAAAATATGCTGTGAACTCTGTGTGGAATCAAGGGCATCCAGCCGATGAATGCTCAGGTTCATCCAGTCATAGCTTTACAGAGTTCATCTGAGTTGATTGGTACCCAACTCAGTTGATTGGTTCAGAGTAATTTTACAGACCAGCAGGGCCAAGCGTTAAGAAATTGTAAAAAAAAAAAAAAACCTATCTAAAATTAAATTAATTCAAGAATTATTTCAAATTCATTGTGCCCTCAAAAAATGGATATTTGATTTCTTCCCCTTCCTGTTAGCATTGTAAGAAATTTGAAGGGTTTAAAAAAAAATCATGATCTGATTATGTTTAGCTGTAGCTGTTTTAGTTACAAATAATTACATGTAATTATTACAATACAATTAAAATACAATATTGGGAGGAAATATAATTAAGGATTTTAATGTTATTTCAAACTATATTCTTAAAAAAAATTGTCACCTCCTGAAGAGCTTTGGCTCTGTTGAGTCTGCATGTCAGGCACAAGGAGTTAGGAACACACTGAGTTGATCAAGGTTGCTTATTAATCATTGTAATGTGCATTTACTAGGACAGACGGTGCGTTCTCTTGGCAATGGTCAGATAAGACTTAAGGGACTCCAGAGGAGATAAAGGCTTCACCATTTTTTGCTGCGCAGGGATTTTAATTCAGCTCCCACTTCACACTCCTACCCGTTCTATTTGGAAATTGTACTACACTGGGAAATATCAAAGAAGATAATTTTATATAAATGGAAAGTTAACCTCCTGATTTTAAGGATTGTGTCCAATATATGAATCTATTATTTATCTCTCTTTTCCAACATTGAGAAGATATTTTTCAGTATAGTATATATTAAGGATTGAATTTTATATTGTTATTAATAGTTATTGGATGGGTCTTTTCCTTTTTTTCAGTTTATTATTTATTTTTGTCATATATACTTCATTTGAATCACCAAACTACATAGACTTGCATAGACTTGCGAATATAGGTAGTCCTTGACATAACGACCATAACTGCGTGGTAAGCGAAGACAATTAAGTGAGTTTTACCTCATTTTATGCCCTTTCTTGCCACAGTTGTTAAGTGAATCACTGCAGTAACACAGCTGTTAAGTAAATCCAGCTTCCCCATTAACTTTGCTTGTCAGAAGGTGCAATAGATGATCACATGATCCCAGGACACTGCAACCTGAGTCAGTTGCCAAGCGTTTGAATTTTGATCATATCACCATGGGGATGCTGCAAGGATCAAGTATGAAAAACAGCTATAAGTTACTTTTTCAGTGCATTGTAATTTCAAATGATCACTATATGAACTGTTGCAAATTGAGGACACCAAGAATTTTAAGTGCCAAAGTGCACCTAAAAAAGTTAAGTTTTCCCATGTACATGGAAATACATTTTAAAAAGTACCCCTATAGGCTCACATATAAGCCCATCTGCACATAAGCCAAACTTGATTTTTTTCTCTTCCCCCTATTGGTATTGTCGGATACGGGTTTTTATATGGTATTTCTCTTATTAAAAATAAAAAAGATTGATGCATTTCACAGAATAATAGTTTATGTAATTTTTAAAATGTTTTGAGCTGTTACCTATTACTTACTATGTTGTTAGTTATTTTTTTGACTTTAGGGTTACTGTTTTTTGCCATGCAGGTAATCTAAACCTTAATGTGGTGGCTATGGCATTGTCAGGCTATACAGATGAAAAAAATTCCTTGTGGAGAGAAATGTGCAGCACTCTTAGGTTGCAGCTGAACAATGCTTACTTATGTGCCATGTTTGCTTTTTTGACCAGCGAATCAGGCTGCTATGATGGAGTTTTGGTAAGCTTTTTTAAACTGAAAACTATCATTATTGAAATATATGCCGCAAATATGGATTACTCAGTATCAAAATAGGAGATTGATCTGTCAGTTAAAGTGGCATAAATGTTGAGCCTTTGAGACAAAGGCAAAAGATCTTTATGATAGAATGTGTTGTAGTAGTGCAGTGAAAGTATGTTTTCTTTGCATTGTTTAATTGTTCATGCTCCAATACAAAATATTTTGAAAAATCCCTGACATTTGTGAGAAGGTAGTCAGAAATATGATTGCTTGACCAAAATATTTACTAATGGTCAGGCAATTAGAAAATTAAGTATTAATAAAAGTGTATCATTTTTTAAAGAATTTGACACTTTTTATATTTTATATGGGGGTGTGACGGTGCAGTGGTTAAGATGCTGGGCTTGTCAGCTGGAAAGCCAGCAGTCAGGTTCAAGACCCAAGTGCCACATCTTTAACCCAGTTCCTGCCAACTTAGCAGTTTGAAAGCATACAATGCAAGTAGATAAATAGGTATTGCTTTGGTGGGAAGTGCTCCATGACATCATGCTGGCCACATGACTGTGAAAATATCTTTGGACAGTACTGGCTGAATGGCCTTGAAATGGAGTTGAGCACCACTCCCTATAGTCGGCAATGACTACTATAATGGAGTAAAATCTGCAGGGACTCTTATCTTTTTTACCTTTATATTTTTCAAATTGCAATATATAGATACTGTATAGTATTAAAAGAGAACTGTCCTACTTGTCATCTCATTTTTCATGAAAAAATGAGTTATTTTTAGATTATGTCAATATATGTGTGTGTGTGGTTTTTTTTTCAGAATGAAAGTAATGTAGCTGTACGAGACAGAGTGGCATTTGCTTGTAAATTCTTAACTGATATACAGGTAAGATGACCAGATGTGCTGTTATTTTTTTCTGCTTTGTTCCCATTTCTTTTAAAGAAAACATACTATGTTGAAAAGAATTCATAATAACCCACTTTTCCAAATTTCTCATCTTCTTTGTGAAGGAGAAGTAATAAGGCTAGGAACTGAATTATATCAAAATGATTAATATTTTGTGCTATTCTGGGCATCAGTATGCCTGTAGGGGTATCAAACCTGCGGCCCATGGACCAGATGCATCAAGTGCTGGCCATGCCCACCCCCATTTTAACAAAGGGGAGAAAAAGTTGTAATATGTGAAATGACAACGTGACACCATGAGTTTGACACTCCTACAGTAGATCAATGTTTTTTGACCTTGGGAACTTAAGGATGTGAAAACTTGAACTCCTAGAATTTCCCAGTCTATATTTGGTTGAGAATAGTTAGGGTTTGGATTTCACATTTCATGGCTTATAGTAACTATGCAGGTTTTTGGTGGTCTCTGAGCTTGGATATTTTCATTGCAGACATTTTATTATCCAAACAAGCACTGATGATGTTATCTACTTTGGGTAATGAAACATTTGCAAGAAAACAACTAAGCTCAAAAAGCATCAAAGACCTCTCATTTCAACTGAGCTACACATATTCTCCTTTATTGGTGATAAGATATTGCCATGTGATATTCTGAGTATAGGTAGCCATGTTATATTTTGAATTGGCTTTCTAGTGTCATAATCCTAGTGCTGTTAGTAATAATATCAAATAACAGCATGGCTTTTGCGTTTTCTTAAATTGTTAAAAGAAGGTGACTTAATTTTTCTTTTTTATCAAAAATAGAGTCCTCAGTATATCCAAAGTTGTGGTTTCTCCTAGCAATTTCTCACATATATTCTGCAGCTGTCAAATTAATGAAGTGACAGTATTTCAGAAACATTTTGAACTGAAGGACATATTGAAAATATGGATAATCTTTATTATCCATTCATGTTAATTAATGAACTTCAAATTTTGTTCATATTAAGAAAAATTAATAAGAATTAATTAAAAACACCATATATGTTTAATACCATACAGAGGCATGCCACATTTGTGTGGGTTGGAAATAGGTAATAGGTTACAGGTTGAAGACTTTAAGGAAATCATATTTTTTTACCTAGCTAAACAGATTCATTGAAAAACTAACAAATGAAATGAAAGACACTGGAAATCTTGAAGGAATCCTATTGACAGGACTCACAAATGATGGAGTCGATCTGATGGAAAGTTATGTAGATAGAACAGGTGATGTTCAAACAGCAAGCTATTGTATGCTGCAGGTTTGTATCTTTTATGATTCTTGATTCTTAACAAATTTATCTTTTCTTTTATGTATACTGAGAGTATTTACACCAAGACAAATTCCTTGTGTGTCCAATCACACTTGTCCAATAAAGTATTCTATTCTATTTTGAAAATAATCTCAAGCTTCAACATTTGTGAAAGTACTATGCCTGCTTCACCCATTTATGTTCCTGCTTGCCTTTGAAGTAAATCATTTCTGTTGTTTCATTTTATTATCTATGTCGTATCTTCAGTAAAATATTTTGTGAATATCTTCCCACTATTTCTAAATCACAATTTTCAAGTTTGGGGACAGTATATAAAATGAAAGCAGAATTATTTTTTGTGAAGATTAGCTAGTTTTTTTTAACCTTTGCAAAAAATAGCCCATAATTTTTAACTTCATCAAAAAATTTATTTTGTTCTTAAGTGCATTTTTTTTTGTTGATATCTACCTTTTTAGGGCTCTCCCTCTGAAGTGCTCAAAGATGAGCGAGTTCAATATTGGATTGAAAGTTATCGGAATCTGTTGGATGCATGGAGATTTTGGCATAAACGAGCCGAATTTGACATTCATCGAAGTAAACTGGATCCTAGCTCAAAACCTTTAGCACAGGTAATTCTGGTTACAATTTTCCTGGCTGCATAGTAATTTAATTAAGTTAGTATATTTAAGGACCTTAAAGTTTGTCACTATCTTGCTTGTTAATATTTTACAGCCCTATTCACACAGCGCTAATCTTCCATTTATGGATGAGCAACAGATACATTTGTCAACATTATTTTGGGGTTTCAAGTTATATTAATGTTATAATGGAAATCATTTGCTGTTGTGTTTTTGATGGTATAAGGGAGATGTATGCTTTATTTTTTTTCCTGTTAGGTATTTGTAAGTTGCAATTTTTGTGGAAAATCAATCTCTTATAGCTGCTCAACTATACCACATCAAGGCCGAGGTTTCAGTCAGTATGGTGTAAGTGGATCACCAACCAAATCAAAAGTCACAAGTTGTCCTGGTTGTCGCAAACCTCTTCCTCGCTGTGCTCTTTGTCTGATAAATATGGGCACTCCAGTTTCCTGCTGCCCAGGTATGTCTCCCTAGTTTGAAATTGTTCATTTAATTCAAAGATTTCTAGCTCTGAAAAACAATTGTTTGAATTCTTCAGCTATTTTTCTTTGTATATTATTAATGAAACTCAGGAGGCTCTCGCTATAAAAAATTTCAGCTGTCCATTGAAAACTTATCCCTTCGTTAAGGCTTACCAATATAACTGCTGGAAGAATTATTTTCTTTTTAACCAATATTTCATTGTTTTCATTATAAACTGCTTGAAAAATAGTTTAGTGTAGGAAATGGTATACACTGGCATATAAAAATATTATATTAATATTTAAATAACACTGTCTTAGAACACTGTATGTTGCTGATTTTGACTGAATTTAATTAACTGTTATTACATTTTCTTTGCTGTGATATAACTTAAAACTGCTTTACAGTAAAATGCAATTAAAAAGCAAGCATTTTCGGTAAGTACCAGGAGACAGACTCAGAAAAAATAGCACTCATTAATTGTCTATCTTATATTAAAACCAGACAATTCATGATCTGTGGGGATCCTCTTTTCATAGGTGTTTCCTTATCTAAACAGAGAAACAGAATGATTGAGGGTAGATAAAAAAGCAGTAAGATTGGGAACAATGTCTGACTTCCTATTGGTTTCCCTATTGATTTTCCTTCTGGGAAATTGACTAGGGGCATCAGAAGTCTTCCTTCCTCTCATGAAGTTCTGGCTGTCCCACCATCCCAATAAGGATATGATTGTGACCCATACACCTGGCAGTTGTCTTGCATTTAGGATGGTTGCAGTGTCCCATGGTCACATCATGACCATTTGGAACCTTCCCACCTAGCTTCCCATAAGCAACATCAATAGAAAGTCAGAAGAGAAGGTTGCAACTTGCACCATTGCCTTTTCTGCTTAAAAGCCTTAGTCTCCAAAGCAGCCAAGGGCAGAACAAGAAGCAATAGGTTGAAACTAATCAAGGAGAGAAGTAACTTAGAATTAAGGAGAAATTTCTGACAGTTAGAACAATTAATCAGTGGAGCAACTTGCCTCTAGAAGTTGTGGATGCTCCAACACTGGAAGTTTTAAAGAGATTGGATAAACATTTGTCTGAAGTAGTGTAGGATTTCCTGCCTAAGCAGGAAGTTGGTCTAGAAGACCTCCAAGGTTCCTTCCAACTATTCTATTCCCTCTTCCTGCTTAACTTGTGTGGTTTGGGGGTAATGATGGCACCTGGGAGTGCCAGGTTTTTCATCAGTACATGATACGGTCATATGATATTGCACTTTAGTGTTGCATCACTTAGTGATGATGGAAATTCCAGTCCCAAATTGCCCTAAGAACTCAAGAATTGCTTATTTGTACTGTTCACGTCAACAACAAAATCATAACTGAAATCCAGGAATGCTGTTTTGCTTTATCTCAGCTTGTTGTTTGGCATGGGAGAATTGTCAATCCAAAGTTGTCTTGTTCATGTAGAACTCTTTGAACTCATGTAGAATTCTTTGAATTCTATTCCCTGCTTTGTAAACTCACAACACAAATATGTATGAAGGAAACAACTATTTACTTTAGCTGCATAAAATAAGAGGGATCCTGTCAAATGACATGACCATTTTTAAAATCCTTTTTCACAATGAAAGTCTTCTTCTGCTGTTTGTTTGGGATGAGATGTCATCAGTAAGCAGATAAATAGACTGTTACACAGCTCATTGCAAGTTGTGGTAGAAGTCACAACATAGGTGTCTGGATGGGGGAAAGCAGACTCAGATTCAACCTAAATAAGGCAAAGTGTCTTTTGATTAGGAGACAATTTGATTGCAGGATTGTACCTTTTTTAAAATTTTTGGTAGCATTGTACTCCTCAAGAGCAGGAGGATGACAATCTGGGAATAATCCTGAACATGTGGCTCCTGCTCAAGTCAGGTAGAGATCATGAAAGAGCTTCACTGGAGCATCAGTTGTGGCCTTAACCTTGAAGATCATGCTCTAATTGCATTTAGATATTGATTTACTACAAATTGATATGCACGGGGCTGCCCTTGAAGACCATTTGGAAAATTCAGCTGTCCAAAGTACGGTTACATTCATGCTTAGGAGTCAGTTACAACACAACAACAGCAGTAATTAATGGTCATTATCTATAAAGCCTTATATGATTTGATGCCTGGATATTTTTGGAATACCTAGGAACCTTTCCCAAAAGTTTCTTCCCTCTGTACATAAAATAATCAGGGAATGCTTGCTAAGAGTGTTAATTACCAGGAAGTACAATGAGAAGAAATCTGGCAGCATGAATTCTTTTCTTCTCTGCAGCATCTCCCCTTAGTTTGTTTCTCTGACATAAAAAGAGCCCCCATTATTATGGCCTTCTTAAGCAAGAAAAAACAAGGACTTCATGGATTAGAAATATAAGCTGTGTTCCACTATTAAATTTAACTTCCAATTTTTAACATTGAAATAATTTAATTTGGTTACTATTTTTAATTGAGATATTGACTTGTATTGTATTTTATATATAAATTCTCTAAATTGGAGTCCTTATAGTTTCAGATGATAGATACACACTGTACATATATACATAAGTAGATGCAGGTAAGATGCTTAGTTTTCCTTATTTTCTTTGCAAAAGACAAATTTGAACTTATATAAAAATAGTTCATTTGTATTTGGAATACTATGGAATGAGATGAAGAAGCTTTGATAAAAATGAACATATAATAGATATGAAACAGAACAAGAGACTCGTAAAACATTTACTGTTTGATTATTTAGTTTTCATTGCAATGGGTATTAATAAAAACATAATTATCAATTCCAAAGATGATTAGTCTGATGCTTAAAACATGACTAAATTTTTCAACTTTTGTATCTATATTACCTCTTTTAAAGTATTCATAAACATAATTGTTCTATGTGCTGATTTTTAAGTTCTTTTCTCTTTAGTGACTTAATAACAGCTTTTCTGCTGGTATAGTATTTAGTAAGCAATTCTGATCACTACAAAAGCAAATCAATTGATTTTTTTTTCCATAAAGGAGGATCCAAATCAGATGAAAAAGTGGATCTCAGTAAGGACAAGAAATTAGCTCAGTTCAACAACTGGTTTACTTGGTGTCACAACTGCAGGCATGGTGGTCATGCTGGACATATGCTCAGCTGGTTCAGGTAAGAAACTAAAAACAATACTATGTGAAGCCAAGAATCTTTGTTAGCCTTATCGTGTATCTGTACCTTTAGTTAATATGTTTACATATTAATGTATATCAACCAAATTCTAATTCTACAAAATATGTAAAAGTAAGAACTATATCAAAAAACAGATTAGCAAAAAATAGAGCACTTAATAAATATAAGGAAAAAAATGTGTACATTCAATGAAAGTCTATCTCTGTGGAGATTCGCAGTTATCCGGGTTATCTGGGTCACGATTTCCCCAAAAGTGCTTTTTCAAGAGGCAACTGGACATTCTTGTTCTTTCTTTGAAGACCTTTCATTTCTCATCCAAGATCTTCAGCTCTGACTGGGTAGAGAATGGAAGGATTTATATTCCTTGCTGACATTCTCCACTATCCTCTCAGAGCTGAAGTAGCTTCTTGGATGGGAAATGAAACGCCTTCAAAGAAAAAACAAGAAAGTCTACCGTGTTTCTCATATAATAAGGCCGGGTCTTTTTTTTTTTTTTTTTTGAGCCCTGAAAAAACAGCTAGGCCGTCTCTTCGGGGGTGACTTAATTCCTCCCCCCTTGCATCTTTGGGTGGGTGGGCGGCAACTTAATTGATGTTGACCTCGGCATTGGTGGGGCACTTTGTATCAGGGTCAACGCAGGCAGCACCATAGCCGGGTGTGCAACAAAAGTACTTCCTAACGGCAAGCCCCCCTGCCATTTCCCCCCCATTTCGCATGTTTTAATATAGGCCTTAATTTGGGGGAAGGGGCTTAATTTCATTTCATGCCTATAAAACATGCTGGGACTTCCTATTGGGGGAGACCGTATTGTTGGAGAAACAGGGTAGTTGCCTCCTGTAAAAGCATCTTTGGAACAGCCATGACATGGATGATTGAGAACCTCCAGATTTTTAGCTGTGTACTTTGGAATGAACATTCTTTGAACGGTGTGGGAGTATGAGAAGATTTCCAGAAAAATTGCAGACTACAGGAACCATTTAAGCTTCAGTGTGAGATGCAGACAACAGACTTATCCCCAATAGCCTGTGCCTGTCTTCAACAGTGAAGGGACAGAGGCAGAAAACATCCTGCAGCCAAGAAGGCTCCACACCATTTGCACTACTCAGGTGACCCCAAGGACACAGATATACCTCCAAGAGTCCTCAATGACTCTCTAAAAAAAATGCAAATGACCAGCTGTCTGCAAGGAATATAAATCCTTCCATTCCCTACTATCCAGTCATAGCTCAAGAAGTTTCTTGGATGAGAAGCGAAATGTCTTCAAAGAAAAAACAAGAAAGTCCAGTTGCCTCCTGAAAAAGCACTTTTGTGATATTCAATGGAAGATTTAAGATTTCAAAAATTTTACCTGTTTTTCATTACAAAATCTAACAATCATAACTCTAAATACCATTTGCAGTTCAGTGCAAAGGTTCACAGAATAGATTACACATCCACAAGTATTGATATATAATTATTTGTTAGAGTTTGCAGCAGAAATTCAAGTCCAGACAACACACAGATGACTGATTCAGCAGGATCAATAATTTCTTTATAAACATATTAACACGAATAAAGTTTACAATTCCATTTCTTTCAATGTAACATAAGCAAAAACACAAGCAGCAGCAGCCCAAAGCAGGTATCAGTTTCAGCAAGCAAGCAAGTTGGTTTCACTTTCAATTCCCAGCAAAGCACAGAGCCAAACCACACCCAAGCTGTTAGCTCCCATTGGCTGATCTGTTGCCATGTTTACTTTGTTAACCATGTCTCTACCAGTTAATGAATATACTCTGACATTATTTTAAAGAACTGTTATAATTAGTCAGTATTTTTGCCTGAATTTTTATAATTAGACTAAATGGCCAATTTATCTTTTAATGCATTTTTAAAATTTGTATGCTGCCAGCAAAACTTAATTCTCTTCCAATAATAATTTTTTAAGCACAGTCTATCTATAACTACAGAACTCTTTAATTAATTACTGGCTCCACTGTTCATAATTATCTCTCACTTCGTCTAATCTTCATCCAATGTTAAGTATTTTATTCCATTCTGTATTAGTAGGTCAAATTTAAGTATTTTTCTTCTTTAATTGTAATATTTATTTCCATCTAGTTTTTTGTAACGTCAAACCTTTAAAGTTCCATCATTTTTTAAAAAATTCAAAAAAATAAAAGCATTTTCCCATAGGGAGGATTCTTACAATTTCAAACCCTTTATTTATACAGACCTGTCCCTATGTAAATTTCTAAAATCAATGTTCTAATCACCTTTTCACTTTTTTTAAAAAAAAATGGAAGCCCTTAACATCTTGTCCTGTAAAATTGATAAATTCAAAGTCTCCTAATACCTGAAAAGCAGTTAATCAGCAATTTCCAAAAATAATTATAAAAAAAGTTTGTAAATTCAGTACCTATAAAAGCACCAATCACAAAAAGTAACTTTGTGATGCAATCCCGTCCTCTCCATCTAATGGGAAATTATGAAGAGTTGATCTACTCATCGTCTCCACTTTTAGCAAAACCATCTTCAGTTAACCATTTCTTTCCTTTTAAGTCTAGAACATGTTTCTGCAGAAAAATATAGCCTAAACTATAATTATAAACTATAAAATTATACTATAAAATATAACCTTAAAAATCTATAATAAATATCCATCATTCTATTTATAGGGTTAATTTTTCAATCTTGGCAACTTAATTTTACATTTAACAGCTATTCATAAATCATGTTTCTAAGCCCTTTCTTTTTTAAGCCTTAATAATACTATATTTATATTTCTTATGAAAAATATATGCATAGGTATTTTATACTATGTGAACACAAAGCAGTTGTTCTTAGAGTTAAACAAAATAATATGTTTTGTTTTTTCTTCGTATACAGAGATCATAATGAATGCCCTGTTTCGGCATGTTCTTGCAAATGTATGCAGCTGGATACAACAGGAAATCTCATCCCAGCAGAGGTGGTTCAGCCATAAACTAGAGCTTTTCTAAGAATTTTCACATCATCTCTCTAATTCATGTCCTTCACAGTCCAAATACATACCTCAGAACAAGTTATTCATGACTTCCTTGTAATAGAAATACAAATCATTTAATCACATCAGCAATTTGTACAGATGGTTTTTGATGTGCTTATGCATAAACAAGTTCTACTGGACTGAGTTTTTCAAACATGTCCTGTGGGTTTTATTCAGTCCTTTGTGAAGCAATTCTTTTTGGAGAGTTCACTGAAATGCGAAGGAAGACTTATGTTATCTGCACCTTGAGGCTTCCATCTAAGATGAACACTCTTTATGAATTTTCACTGTTGAACACTGTTGAACACTCTTTATGAATTTTATAAACTTCCAGAAAACTGTTCACCGGAAGGCAAATAAATGTGTTTTAGATGTACTTTACACTATTTTTATTAGTATTTTTTCTTACATCTGAGAAAGTTTCTATATTTTATTTGCTCACAGTACACTATAGTTAGGTATAATCTTGTGACAATCTTTTGATTAGCTTAGGTTTTACTTAGTTTGAATAAATAGATAGTAAAGCTGAATTTCAGTTAGCGTGAATTATATTTATCTGAATATTGCTTTGTTAGGACACTCATTTTGATCACAGAATTTTAATGAAGAACAATCTGAAAAAAATAGCTTAAATCACTGATAGTAGTAGGTGCCACTTACCATTATATTAATGATTTGTACACCAAATACCGTGTTTTCCCCAAAATACAACTGATCCTGAAAGTAAGTCCTAGCTTCATTTTTAAACATGCACCCAATATAAGACCTACACCCAAAATAAGCTCTAATTAAGATCCCACCCACTCCAGGGTACATGAGTAAAAATTAAGCTTGGAGCTGCCATACTACTTACCTTTGGACAGCTGCATCCAGGCCTCACACACCCCACACTTGCCTTGTTGGCCCACTTCTTCTGCAGCTGCCAAAGCTTTCCTGAAGACCTCTGCAGCCAATAACAGAGCTTCTGATCGATCCTGAAGAAGTTCCTGAAGGCCTCTGACAGCGAAAAAGAGGCCAGGGTAAACACATGCAAAATAAGACCTGGTGCCTTTTTTGGTGGCAAAAAAATAAGGTAAGGTCTTATTTTCGGGGAAACAGTGTTTCACTGCAACTGTTTTTCCATTGATTAAAATCTGCTTAAGAAACAATAAGCAATATAAACATGTTACATGTTAAATTAAAACTACTTTCAGTGCAATTTAGTAACTGCTTTATATAACATTTACCTAATTGTCAATTTTATATTTTGTATCGTGCAGGTTAGTATTTAAGAATTATGCAACATTTTAATTATTTGCTTCTTTTTGTTTCTTGAAAAACATCTTTGTATGAAAAATGTTCTTCAGAAACCTAGATAATGGGCACAAACAAAAGGAATATAGAAAATGAATTTCTCGTGCTTATGGAAAATGGCTCCGTTTGTACCCAGAATGTGAGCAACATCTATATGCATACCTATTTTATAAGGGAGAAAAATCCTTAATGGATAAAATTATATTTATGTATAGTTTTATTGTGTGATATGTAGACTTTCTCAGAGTACTTCCAATCAAAATTTTGTTTCTAATTTGATATATATTTTTGGAATATTAATAAACAATTGTTTTAATAATTGTCTCAAATATTAAGACATTAAATGCAGTTTAGAAACTATGTTTGTCCTTGTATTTGAGGTTCTTGTATTTGAGGTGCATGGATAGTAAATTGTCTTGCACCCTTACATGAGCTGATAATATCTGGATTTTGAAAAGTAGGAAATTTTTATTTGATGAGTAGGGACATCTTGTACCAAGTTATTTCAGTAGATAGCCATGACATATTGCTAGATAGCTACTCCTAGAATCCCCCAGTTAGCACAATGGCTAGAGAATTCTGGGATTTGAAATCTATACATTTTTAAATTGCCACGGTTGAGAAACTTTGTTATAGATTATCATTTACCAATCTGGCAATTTCCAGATAGCTTAGGTTTGTATCATCCAGAATTGTCAACTAGGTTCTGGTTATTGCAGTTGTGGCATTTCAACTACTTGGATTCCACTAATACAGCTGTTTCCATTTTAACTAAAATATGCTTGATTTGATTGCGCAGTTTTGATTATAATTATTAGATTAAGCTTTTACTGTAATTCTGTATTGAAACATTTGAGGTATACTTCATTTTTAACCTTTTTAATATACTTTTAATATTTTTGTGAAAAGAAGAGTGGAGCATTACCTAATTTTGGGTCATTGTTATTCTTCATTTTATGGTTAGCAAATATATGTTTACATGAATTGTTTTTGCTGCATTCAAACTTTATTAAATACGCATATACTATAATTTTGTTTCTTTATTTGCCTGCCTTTAGATTAAGATTTCTTACTCCATTTTCATTCTTAATGAAGGTCATGCTATTTCAGTGTTCATCTCTTCCAATTTGTTCTATTCTATATTATTTGAATTAATTTGTAAAGTATAGTATATAACAGGATCGTCAAACTCAAGGCTGGAGGGCTGGATTTGGCCCATAGGGTGCTTAAATCTGGTCCATGGGGCCACCCTGGAAGCAGCAAAGGACTGGCCCAGTGCCTCTACTAGGGAAAATGGGCTCCCAATTTCCATTTTTGGCTGGAACGGCCTCCCACAACCCTCTGCTAGTGAAAATGGAGCCCTCCCAAGCTCTGTTTTCACTGGCAGAAGGTTGCAGGAGGTGTTCCCAGATGAAGACAAATATTGGGAGCCCTTTTTTACTTGCAGAGCACTCAGGCCACCACAGGCACCCCTGACACAAGTGATATCAAGCTGGCTACACCCACTCTGACCCTCCAAGGTCAAACACAAACCTGATACAAACCTAAATGAAATAGAGTTTGACATCCCTGGTATATACTATTTGTTCTATATAATTAATTTAAATAGTTCAAAAATTTAAACAACTAGATTTTTTTTCTTTTTCCCCTTTAGCAACTTGTGTTGAAGACATATATTATAAAATCATCATTGATATATTTCCCTTTCTGCAGAAAATAATTATTTATTCCATAAAAATTGGAAAGTTGTTAGTATCTGAGATCCAAGGAGTTTACAGCCAATTGTTGAAAACATTGCAATACTCCTTTTAAAGCATTCATAGTACTGCTTATGTCCTGCAATGTGTGCTTGAGGCAGAATCAAACAAAAATATTTTTTCCAACATAATTTTAAGGAGATGAAAAACCACAAGTTAAGGATATGCAGAAACACTTGGCTTACAACATTTGGTCTGTCATACAATAGAATAAATTTCATCTTTTTGTTGTAAAAACAACTCAAAATGAACAGAAATGAATGAATACCAATAGTTCTTATACTGCACAAGTTCCTATGTTAAAGTACTTATCCTCAATTATTTCTGTGTTGGTTGAAATTATGTAATATTTTCTAAGAAAAACAGAATTTACTAATATAGGTAGTTCTTGGCTTACCACCATTCATTCAGTGATTGTTCAAAGTTAGGATGGTAACCTGAACACTTCACAATCATTTGATCATGTTCTGGACTTACGGCAAACAGGCAGCATTTACAACTCATTGCAATACTCTGAAAATGCCATTTTGACCTTGGCCAGAAAGTCATGGGACGTGTAAGTTTCTGGGAAAATGTCCCCCAACATCATATACTCATACTGGCCATTCACATATCCTCCCCAATTCTCGCCATTTTCCATGCTCCCTCCCCAAAGCTTGCCATGCCTCCCTCACACGCATAAGCATTACCATGCCATCCTAGCACCTCTCTCACTTAGCCTTATCATGACACCCTCCCCCTTATGCATTCCTTCACATTTCCCCCAACTTTTGCCAGTCTTTTATTTGAAAAGGGCCACTTTTCTTCCCATATACAACTTAAGGTAATAAAAATATCAATACTTCTTCCTCCTATTTCCCCCACAACAACCTGCAAGGTGAGTTGGGATGAAAGAGTGACTAGCCCAGGAATGGACAACTAATTTTCCCGAGGGGGCCACATGAGAAATAGAATATTATGGAAGGCTAAACCAGAAGCTGAGCTTAATACTAATAAATATTAATTTTACCATTTTATAAAAAGCAGTAAACTGTATAGTTTTAACTTCATGCAGGCCAGACAAGGATGCAAGGGCCGGGGCCATAAAATGCCCAAGTTAGGCCTAGCCCGAAGTCACCCAAATGATTTTTCATGCCTTAAAGCAAGACCAGAACTCACAGCCCACTAGTTTCTAGGATAACAATACCTCAACGACTACACCATTCTGTCTCTCAAAACTCAAAAGTGCCAAAAAAAATTTAATCAAATTTTGGAACCATCTGTCACAGTGGCAATGTACAAATAAAACATTAAAACATAAACAGTATGTAATATTTAAAAAGGCAAGGATGGATTACAAATCTATGTTTAAACTTAAAAGTTAATTAAATGTATCTAATACTCTGCCTCCTATTGTTTTCCCAAAAAAACCCGATTGAGTGAGGTGAGTTTGGCTGAATGACAGGCACAAAGTCATCCAATTAGCTTTCACACAGAAGGCAGGACTAGAATCCAATCTTCTGGTTTCTAGCCCTCCCATGCGCACCTTTCCTAAACCCCACCATCATTCCCTTGCATTCTCATGCCACTGGCAGTCACTTTCCCTCCACTGGCTTGCTTGAGAACCATCTAGGAATTACAACTTCCTGATTTAGTTGTAGGAAACCAGCAGGAAGTCACCTAGCCTAAGGACAATAGGATTAAGTTAACAATAGTAACCAGGACTGCAGGAATTGCTATCACTAAGTGGTGAAGTTATACTTTACAATCACATCATTTAGCAATGAAAATTCTGGTCCCAATTACCATTTTAAGTTCAGTAGAACAGCAGTTTACTTCAGTTGTTTCTTTTCATTTCCAAAGTGGAATCTGCCCTTACTACAGCAAGCTCTGCATTAATAGTTTCTTTTTAATACTTATATATTAGTTGATATAGTTCAATCTTGTGTTTAAAAAGTTTAAAATCTTCAATTTATGTTTCCTCTTCAAATTAGAGAAATTATCTTTTAGAAATAAACATCTGGGTCATGATTTTGCATTTTTGTCAAACCAAGCAATTGCATTAATCAATTATAGTAACGTGTGGCTAGCAGTCTTTGCTTTCTAAGAGACCATTTTCTGAATGCAGAGTGAAAGTGTACCTACTATTCATAAAGCTGTTTAATCTATAATTCCATTACAGACCATTTCTGAACTATTGTTCAGACAAAATGGCTAAAAAAAAGCCTCTAGGTTTGAGGACATATATTCTTATATCAAATATGAACTGTATCAAGTATTCAGTGATCAGAAACCAGTTATTTTAAACAGAACATTTTCAAGCATTCTATGTTGTATCACATGTGATTCAAGAGTTGTCTCCTGTATTTTTCTTATAGCATAGTGCGTTGCGTTCATGCTATTGATTTAGGCTCAATGGGATAAATTGGGAGTAAACTTTTGGATTAAAATAGTAGATATTTATGAAGCACAGAAAGAGGACTATTCTAGATCTGTGATTCAGAAAGATCTACAGCTAGAACGGCATTTTTTTTTTCCAGAAGAAAAAAGGGATAGATGTAGGAAAAGCACAAGCTGATTAGCAGCAAAATTCCTACTCTTATAGACAATAGATAACTGCAAAGTGGCTGAAGCAGCAGATGTCATACCACCTTCAAAAAGCAGCTTCAATCTTTTCTGCATCATTAACGCAGGAAGCAAAATGTTCATAGGATCTTAGAGGTCTTCTAGTTTACCCCCTGCCCAAGACAGGAGTCATTATGCTCTTCTGAACAGATGATTATCTAGTCTTTGCTTGAAAATCATCAGTGATGGAGCACCTGTAACTCCAAGAGGCAAACGGTTCGATTGATTAATCCTTCAGGAAATTCATCCTTAATTCCAGGTTGGATCTCCGTCTGATAAGCTTCCAATTGCTTCTTAACCTGCCCTCAGGTGCTATGGGGAATAAATTGATATCCTTTTTCCTGTGATATCACTTCAAATATTGGAGGCCTGCAATTAGGTGTCCTCTAAGCCTTCTCTTCATTAAGCTACAATATCTAATTCTGTTATTTAAGTTTAATTCACCTCACATATTTGATCCAGTTGAGATTTATGAAATGCACTGAACTCACCTTTACTACACTGATCACTGCTATCAAAAGGACCACAGTACTGTAAATTGCCAAGAATACAGAGTGGAGACAGAAAAAAAGCGAGAGTTTGAAATTCACACTCTCTTTTTCATTTTGCTTAGTCATTTTAAGGTTTGTAACCAATTTAGATTTTTTTATTTGAATTATTTTATAATTGTTAATTACATCTTAAAATGAAACTTTTCTCTTACAAGTTTTAATTTAGCTGTTGTGCTTCTACACAGCAAGATTTTATCCACCCTAAAGTGAAATAATTTTAGAATGAATCAATTTTAAGCAAAGGACTCCTGCCACATTTAAAGTATTTATTAATGATGAAAATGACACCATCTCAAAACAGATTGTAGCAGATTACACAGAAGATTAATTGTAGGCTAGACAGTGGGTAAATCAAATCAGCTTACATGTCTCATTAATATATCAAAAATAGTTGAAGTATTTCAGGCTTTGATAAACATCATGTACACATTTCCATAATTGTGTTGTTTTAGACAGGTATTCATATGTAGGAGATAAGCAACTTTGCCATTCTTTCCAAGAATGCATACTTTCCAACTATGCATTCTTTTGCATACTCAAGTCAGGCTGAGCCTTTATTGTAGCAGAAGTGTGATTTGCCCACTGAAACTTCTTTTGAGTATTTTTTACATACATATATGTATCTCAAATGTTTACATTAAAGATACTATCCACTGAAGTCCACTAATAGGAAAACAAATATAAATTCAAAAGTTTGAAACATATGGTAGACACACAAATTAGAAAAAGTTGTTCCTCACGGATGCTCTTCATAGTTTTCTTCAATGAAAATATAAAAGGATCTCACAATATCAAGATAAGCATCAGTCATACATCAGTACTGAAAGGGTAGTATTCAGGAAATTCATGGATAACTTTTACAGCTTCATTGTACATTGAAAGATCTGAAAGAAATTGGACAGAAAATCAAAATAGAATGTATTGTTCTTTATTAAAATACATTGTGCTCTAATGATGCATTGATCAGATTTTTCATCTATTTTGAAAGAAAAGCCTAAATTACAATGTTAATCCAGTTGCAAAATATTTCAAGAAATTGCTTTTAATATTGTGGTTGAATCTACAGATAAATTAAACTGCAAGAGTTTTCAGGTATGAAAGTATATCCATAACAAATCTTTATATAGATGAAAAAATCTAGGCTAAACATCAGTTAGGATCCTGCTCAGCTGAATATATGCTCATATTTATTTTTCAGATTAAGAAATTTTGAGAGCTGGTTTACTGTCGCAAAGTTGTGAATATTTCTATATTCACATGCTTAGACATGGAAACAAAAACTATGATACTGAAACACAGGCTCCATGTGGATTTAAATTCTGATGTAATGAAATTGTGCATATTACAGAAGAATTAGCAAGAGACTTTGAAGAATTAGAAGCTTATTAAAGAGTAAGAAATAGCCACAACTTGAAATATAAAAATAACTTGCTTACCAAACATGTTTTTATCTTCTTTGAATTGTATATATGATGAACATACGATACTCAATTGATTTGTAACTCTTCCTACTACTTCAATAATACCAGAGATCTCTTCTTCAAGCTAGCAAAGTAGATGAGAGTCAGCATTTCCAAAAATCAGGAATTTTAGTCATTTCAATTACATTTGGGAAAAGCAAACTAAAATGAAGTCTTTCCCCTCAGTTAAAATTCATCAATAAATGAATTTTCCCTCAGTTAAAATTCATTAATAAATGAATTTTCTAGTAACCATTAGCAATGCTTTAACAAAAAAAGTTTAGTGTGTATTAAAGATTTTAAGAGGCCATTTCTATTTCCTCAAATTGCAACTTAAAATTAATTTCTTGAGAGCATTTGGCTTAATTGATACTTGCTTTTCTCTTATTGGCATTTAAATTACAATACTTAAAACTGGAGTCTGTACTTTGGTTCTGTAAAAATAAAATGTAATTGACTCCATATCAGTCAGTATGGATGACAAGAAAGTAAGGCATATAGCATCCCCACAAAATTATATGACAAGAAATGATAGTGCTAGGAGACACTATCTTTGGCACACAAAGATAAAAGGAAAACAGATATCAAGACATGCATTAAGGAGATTCTTTTTGATCCTACAGCAACATTAGGATATGAATTTATTTCATGATAATCTTTTCATAACTTGTCATTGGTGTATTACAACATATTATCATTCAAATTAAAACTTCCCAAACCAGTAAAATGGTAAATTGTAATAAATTATAAGACTCTTTAATGTATATTCATACGTACAGGTGTATTTAGCTCAATTGCTGCATTTTTTCCTTCTCCATCAGATAGAAAGAAGAATTTCCCAGATTGATGAATCTATCAAATAAAAATTCATAGTAATATGAATACAGAGACAAAGATACACACAAAGAAAAAGTGAGGTTCACGCTATATGAGTTACAATCAGGAGTCTAGTAGCATCTTTCCTTTTTATATACAGGTAGTCCTCAAGTTACAGTAATAAAGCCAAACCATTTTGGTGGTAACTTATAATGGTTGTAAAGCAGGATGATCATGGACTTTATTTGTGGTAGTTACTAAATGAATTATTGTGGTTAACCAAATAACGCTTCACTGCAAGTAGTTTTGCCCCAAACAGGAAATAAATGCTAGTTAACTGTTGTAAAATATAGTCGATACTGCAAACAAACATAAATGCAACCCTATTACTGAGTGTCTGCAATCTGGTGACTGGTAGGAGGGGCTAACTGTCAGAATTTTGAAACTAGGTCATAAGTAGTCCTCAAGTAGATCTACTGGAACTTGAATAGTAGCTATTGGTCATAAAGTTGAGGACTATCTGTATAATTTTACTGAAAATGATTAAACACAAGACTAGTACAAACTAAAAAAAAGAGAAAAAGGGGGAAAAGGCAAAAAAAAAAAATGAAAGAAAAAAAATAGAGGTACAAAAATAAATAGCTTCCAATCTTCTTTACAACAGTTATAAGTACAATTATAATGTAATCTCCCTAAAACTCATAATAATAAAACTTGCCAGGGGCAAAAAAACAGGATCACACGTGAAGTTCCAATTAAACTGATTTACTACCACTGATATCTATGAAGAGAAATCTATTTAAATAAGCGGAGTATTATTTTGGCGCTAAACATCAACAGAATTCAAGACAGGTTGGGCTTAGCCTCTTTAGTAGCTATGCAGAGATTCTAGGCTGATTCTTCTTTTGACTCCACCCTCAGGTTTTGCCACTCCTTGTCCGACAAAACCATATATCATAAGTTATTTTTTTTTATACAAAAAGTCCCTAAGAGATAGCTAGATCCTAATAAATGTAGCTTTGTTTTTTCTCTAACTGCTAAAGTTTATTTGAAGATTTCATTTTGTTATGTGTTCTTTATATTTGTTTGTGTTAGTTTTCATGTTCTGTTTAACACTATGGGTATTCATATACATTTGGCTATTTCAGTGAGTTCAGTCAGCTTCACCAAACATTCCTCTATTATAATGCCAAATGGAAAAATGCCAAATCTTTCTATCTTTGTGTATACAATCTCACTACAGGTATCGTAGAAACATGACTTTTTAAACTGCTTATCCATCAGCTCCAAGAGGAAAAGTTGGTAGCACCTTTCCAGCTAACAAATTTTGTTAAGACAAACTTACTTGAACTGTAGCTCACTTCACCACATGCACAGAGTGCATCTAGTGAAATGAAAACACTTGTGCCTCTTAATAAATCTATTAATCAGAAGAAATGTTAGGAGGCTTCTTTTGATTTCAAGGTTGATATTGAATTATGATCTATTTGTAGTAATTGAAAGCACTCTGCTCAAATAAACTTTGCTCATTCTACAATTATAAAAATTATCACAGAATTACTAGAAATTCATGTTTTATCAATAAACAAATGTATTCTTAACAGTATTTTAGAAATAAATAACTTCCAGTTTTTAAAAAATAGCTACTACTACATTTCTTGCCTAGCCTATTATAGTTCATCTAACTTATTAAAGTTAGCCTGAGATTCTGTTACTGTATAAATGCTCAATTAGAGTAGGGTGAATTTAGTGTGATCTATGAATACCAAAAATAAGACACAGGATCCAGTCATTGCTGCAATCTAAACAGATTCAGATTAAACTAACTGCATTTAGTTATGTTATGGGACATCTAATCCTAGTAATAAGTGATATTTCATATCAGTTGTCTAAGAAAAAGGGCTGAAAAAATGGCTAAAAATAAACTCTTCACAACATTGAATACCAGCAGAAGCCTAGTCATACCTATTAAAGCTTTGTTAGCCACTTACTGTAAAAGGGCAAGGTACATCCAATAATCTTTTCAGTGTTCTTGTGCAAAGGAATGGGATATCAGGCACTAGGCCAAATTTATTATTTTTGATTCAGTTCATGTGATTGTGTGCTGTCAGCATCATGAATAAGATTCTTTTCAAATATTTCTATGTCATCTATTGAGATAGTCTAAGAATCTTACAATTTATTTATTTTTTTAAAAAAACCTACTAGTACAATTACTATCCATCTAAATTATGTATTCTTCCCCAAAGGCCCTGCTGTTTTAATTGCCTTCTTGCATGTTAGCAGAAAGAGAGTTAACTGACCTCAGAGTGAGAGGTAACTGACCTCAAAGTGAGAGGTAACAAGAAGGCCATTTTTCTGCTACCATCTCCCAATTTTTCAGTATCTCGCCATCTAGAATCTACTGGTTGGCAAATTTTATCTGAAGAATACAATCCCAAACATAATGAGGATTTCAGACATAATGGGCATAAGGGATTATAATCTGCATGTTGAGCTGGGCCTGGATGCTAACCAGCAATCAGTGTAGTGCTCACATTAAAAGTGTTACTATGTTAAACCCTTTCATAGCAGTAGGCAGGCAACTTCATTCTGTGTCATTTGGAGCTTCTGGATCATTTACAGGTCCACTGTGAAACAAATTACTGAGGCATTGACTTAAGGTTAAGAGCATGACTACCGTATCCATGTTCAACTGTTGAAAGCAACAAAGCAAAGAAAAAGTATAATCAAACATTCAAAATCCAAGAGTACCAAATACACAGACATAGAAAAACGATACCTCTATTTGCTATACTACTTGGATCTCTTTGTACCTTTTTGTTATTAACTGATAAATTGTTTTTAAATTATGCATTACATGACCAATGGATAATTTTCTTCAACTTAGTAAATAACACAGGCCCCTTATAAAATATAGGGAAGAAAAGCCCCCAAAATCTAAATTTAATATGATATAAATCACCAATTTAAAGCACCAATGTAACACCTCCAAAATTACAACCCTTGATCATTAGAGCAAATTTAGTCTAAAGAGGAATACCTCAATATGCATACAAGTTTAACAAACGGCCTATCTCATAGTAAATATTTCATACTTCATCGCTATCAAGAATAATATGAAATATAAATGACTCTCCTTACTTGAAATAAAAGTGCTGGAACCTACCTGCCTGCCATTTCCCAGATCAAAAAAATTCTAAGTCGCACTAACAGCAAAGAGAACTGCTTATTACCTTTTCAAGGCGTCCCACGAAACACACAGGCTTTCCGATGTATTGCGACAATTGACTTGCGCTGACACGAACGCGGGAACCTTCTAATATATCGGCCATTGCAGAAGGAAATCCACGTGAACTCCTCGGTTGTTGGCCTTGGCGGGAAAAAAAACTTGACTTCCGCTCTCGTGCCAGAGCGCGAGCGTATCGCCACCAGCAACTAAAGGCACGTGGAAGATCCAACCTCCAATAACGTTCCAGAACAGCAACGTCCGCTAGGCACGTGATAGACCGACAAGGAGGACCGGCGGGCAAATAGCGTAATGCGCAGGCGCCCTGTGTCAATGTGCGCTGAAGACCTAAAATCATAGCCTCCGGGATGCATCCTGGGTGAACCGGAAGTAAAGTTTGTTGTGGAAAAGTGTCTAAAAGAGGTGGGTGTTTGATGGAGCTGAGTAGGGTTAATGCTACGGTTGGATTCCATTTGCTGACAGGGGAAGTTGGAAAATGTAACTCGACGGACCAATAATTGCGTGATATCCTCAATCGTTAACCGGGACACGAGACGTTAACTTGGTGGATTTGACGTCTGAAGTGTTTTGACGGGCGAAGAGTTTCGGAAATGCTCATGAACTGGTTCGGAATTCTTGAGGCAATTCTGACAGATTTTATTTGCATGATTAGCGAGAATATCAGTTATGCACAAGCTTGATTTGGAAACCTCTTTCTTCAGACCTTGTTGCCTGTGTGCATGTGTCTGCAGTTTTCTTGGCAATATTTTTAGTTTTGCTATTGCCTTCTTACTAAGACTGAGAAAGAGCGATTTGTCTCAAAAATCTCTTTCCAGTTTGTGCCTTAACTTATACATCAAACTGGTTGCTTTAATCTTATTAGAGTACAGCTGCTTGTGAAACTGGTCCTTCTGTGTTGAAAATGGGAAGACTTGTTACAGCTACAAGTAGTGTCTCATTTGCAGCTTACTGTGGCACTGGAAAACCTTAGCGATAATTAGTCCATTCAATCCTACAAAATTTGGTTTAATTTTGGTTTAATTTTGTACTTGGGTAGCCCCAAATTTAAACATATTGTTTTTTTCTGTTCCTGGAAAATACTTTTTTTTTTCTTGTCACAACTACTGTACAAAATGTTTTTTTTAATGCATTCTATTACCTTTTTTGGCAGGAGCTAGGCTATAGCACTTGTGACTGAAAACCAGAGGCTCTTAAATATCCAGAAAATAATTAGTCCCTTCCATTTGAACACTGAGTGGGATAGGAAATATAACATCTTCAAGATAAGCGAAATTAGATGGTAATTGTTTACTGGGAGTCACTAGTATTGTGACATGTCCTGTTTTGTAGGTGGCTCGCTATAAGTGCTTGACTTAACTACAGTTATAATTGGGGACAAATATGAACTGCTAGGGAATAATTTCAACTTCCCATCCTTGGAATTAGAAGTTATTTAAGACAGGAGTCCCCAACCATGGCCCACTATTGGACTTTGAGCTGTTTGTAACCTGGCTGCAGAAGTGATGGACAAGCATGAACATGTGTGCACATCCCCACATGCTCAAGCAGCGGGGAAGATGGTGAGTGTGTGCTCCATTTGTGTGAGTGGCAGGTGCAGGAACCGGCCACTTACCCACCTACGTGTGTACCTGCCACTCATGTGGACCCATCCCCTCTACCTTCCCCTGCTAATCTGGAAAGGTTGGGAAACTCTGGTTTAGGAGTTCATGACTATCATGTAATCATGGGTTTGAACCAGATCGTTACTAGTCCAACTTGACTGCCTCCTTTAGATCAAATGTTCATCTCAGAAGACGTGTATTGTCATTTGGTTCTATGGAATTTTTCCATTACTCCACTATCACGGAGAGATCACTTTCTTTTGACAATATTGATTGGATGTACCAATCTATCAGTAAGATTGCTTGTAGAAATGCATAATGGATTCAATAGGTTTGTTGGCAGCCCTTCGGAAATGCTTTAGTGTACAATCAGTTTTGTTAGGGTGTCTGGAATATGGAGGCAACCAATGTGTTTAACAATATTGCTTCCAAGTGGCCTCTTTCCATCTGCTGATCGCATGTAGCTCCTTAGTTTACTGAGGCAGTTTGAGAAATTAAATGGCAATAAAGATGGCAAAATAATTCATTTAATTATAAAACTCTGTGAATAAAATGAAAACTAAGAGATTATATATGTTTAGACATAAAATAAGAACTTTTTTGTAAGTCAGTTGTAGGTCACTTACCTTTCAAGGTTACCCTTGAAGAGCATTTGGAAACTTCAACTGATATAAAATACTGCTGCATGGATAATAAATGGTGCCAGTTTCACACGACATGTAACTACAGTACTCCATGAACTGCACTCCCTGCCAGAGTGTTTATTGGTGCAATTAAAGGTGCTGGTTTCACCTTTACAATCCTATTTGGCTCAGTACCACGTTATCTCACGGACTGTCTTTTTCTCAAAAGAGTTTCTACCTGGTAAAACTAATCCAATGGCATGCTGTAGCCAAAATGTGTTGACTGGTAGGAACTGGAAGAATGACTTTTTCTTCTGTAGCCTTGCCTTATTTAATATTCTTCCCTAAGAGATAGTATGGCCCCAGTCATGTTGGCTTTTTGCAAAGCTTTAAAAATTTGCTGTGTATCTGCGCTTGAGGTTCAGAGTGGGTTAAAGCCCTGTTACTTAGTGTTACTATTAGTTGATTAATTAAAATGGCTGCTGTTTGTGTTTATTTATTTTGTGGCTGCTTCTATTTAATGTTTTTGAAATTGTTTTATAATTTTAGAATTGTAAGTCCTCCAGGACACTGGGTTGAGTTGGGCAGCTATACAAATTGAATGAAAAACAAACAAACAAATAAATAGTAACACAATTATTAAGTGAATCTGGCTTTCCCACTGATTTTGCTTGTCAGAAGGACACAAAAGGTGATCACATGACCTTGGGATACTATAACCAATATAAATATGAACCAATTGCCAAGCATCTGAATTTTGATCACATGATCATTGGGATGCTGAACAGTCATAAGTGTGAAAAATGATGATAAGTCATTTTTTTCAGTGTCATTGTAACTTCAAATGGCCACTAAGTGAATTGTTATAAGTCAAGGACTACCTGTACTTGAAGTATAAAACTTAATTTAAATTATTATTATTAATCTACTGAGATTTGGGTGAGTATCTTTGAGAAAACTCTTTTTTAAATTGTTGAGTATTTTACTATCAGCTGTTCTTCCCAAAAATAATCTGGTTCTTCTAAGAACAATCCAAGTTTAAGTCAGAATAGCTACATCATCAGCATAAAGGAATTCCTCCAGCTCTTATTGTTAAGTTTAGGTTCCTGGAATTCTGCTTTACTGTGTGAAATGCTAATGCTTAGGAATTGACCATTCCTGCTTCAACATACAAAGTCTATGTAGTTTTTTAAATTAACAGTAATTACTTCATTGTCTTTCTTTAAGTTTACCCCTTCCAGATGGAATGTTTTTCAAAATTTATTTTGATAATTATGGAAATGTGAGTTTGTTTTGCTTAAGCAAGAAAAAGTTCAACTTATTTTTTTATTCTTAGACTTGAATTGCAAAGAGATGTTCAGTTTATTCAGAAAAAGTCAGGATACCAAAAAGGTAGTGGTGACTGACAAAGAAGTAGATGGATTTGTTTTTCTGGGTAAGTAACTTTAATCACATAAAAGTCATTTATTTTTTTAAAAAAAATCTAGATACTGTATGCTGCAAGGTGCTAACTGAAAAGTACATAGAATGTAGTGCTCAAATAAGTGCAGATGGTTATTAATCCAGTCAATATTTTTTTATAAATTATTTTATAAATTATATCTTGATAATAAGAATATAAATGAATAGTTTATTGTAGCTGTTACAATTATTTTACCCACATTCTTTGCATCTGTAACAATTACCTCACTAAATAAGTAATCATATAGTTGTGATTTATTTCTTTGGTTATAGAAATCTAAAAATAAGTCAGTAAATGACATATTGGGGTTGCTTTTAAAACCATTATGTTTCCGGATGTTTTAGTTCTAAAGTAGCATTCATTTATTTAGCTATTCTAAAGTAATTCCAGTAGAGTTTACCTCTGAATACAAAACTTACTGAACAGTCACCATTTACAGAGGTTGCAAACACTATTATGTATTTCTGTTTGTTAATGCACTTGATCTTGCATTGATTGTTGTCTTAAAACATAAAAAAGTAACCCATAGTCTTATATTTCAGCTGAATCATATATTAGAGAAGAAGCAGTCCTGGGAAAAAGAGTTGTGGGGGAAACAAAAAAGCAAAGATGGTTGGAGAGTTATTGCTTTTGAATAGCTAACTGTTCCTCTATTGTTAATGTTCTCATTGCACTATTTATCTGTGGGAATACTAGTCTCTTTCAAAAGTAGTCTTCAATGTTTGATTTTGTCAAATAGCAAATAAGGTTCTCAGAATTCTTTCTCATGAGATTTTGTATGCTGCGTCATATTAAATCCTTTGTTGGTTTTTCTTTAGAGAACAAGAGTGGAAACTATTCCAATCATGTGCCTCTGGGAGTTAGGTAGTACTACTGCTTACTATATGTTGTTTTTCAGTAAGAGTTGCCTACTGCCATGGCATGCATGCTCAAGGGTATGCGCTCATGTGCATCCCAGTGGGCATACAATATAGTTGATGTTTCTGGAAAAGAAAGTTGCCAGAACAATTAAAGAAAAACAACATTACTTCATATGGGTAAATGAAGTATAGCACATGAAACGTTTAGCCTTTTTTATGTGGTCTATCGAATGCTATGTTTATATATTTTTTGTGTTAACTAGTTAGATGACATAACTCACATTCAGACCCTGGTAACTACATAAACAAATACTACTCTAATCTTCATCCACCAACTTTAAGTTTATCTTCAACTCTCTTCAAATTTGCTAAACACAAGGATCTTGTCTAATTCACATTATTTGCCCAAGGTATGTGAGGTTTTGCCCTTAAGAGAGCAGTCAACAGTCAATATTAATCTTATGAAGTAATTTGTGATTCTGTTCTGGAAGATCTTCCTAAAAACTGACAGACCACTACTCTAATATTTGGACTGATGATCTGAATTTAAAACAGAATTTTCTTGTATTCAAGCATGTTACCTTCAAACTCATAACAAACAAAGATGTTCAATAGTTTACATATAAAGTTATGACTTTTCAAAGGGGAAGTGAAAAAAATTACATGCATTAGTTACTGCCTTTTCAATAGCAAAATTGCAACATCTTTCTACTTCTTTTACCAAAAATGTGTTATTTATTATTATTTACTTTAATGCAGGTAATAAGACTTCCCACCTGATAACCTCATCTATAAAAGCCATTTCATTATTTTAGTTTACAGATTACCTCTTTTATGTAATAGCTACTTTCAGAAGTGAGAGATTGTTTGGCTTTATTGTTGTTCTCTATTTTATGAATAATAGGGTTAAAAGTTCCACGTGTCTGATTTCAGTACGACGAATTCAATGAGCAAGAACTATGAGGAAACCAGAAAAACAACCCTCTCCAGTGTCATTGATTTCTAGTCGCATAAGGAGATAATTGCTATCTGTTCATTCAGTGTGGAGTCAAATAATCCTCTTGGGTACTTTGTTTTACACAAAAACAAAGTGCAGTATGCTTTTGAATCATTGGGTGGCATATTTCTTCATGTTCTCATGCTCCTTGACAGAATTGAATGCAGTATCTATTAATAACCACCTCTTTTATTTAAATCATATTTCAATATTATAAATGTGTTTTCAGAATTAATGAAATGAAATTTGTAGTCAGTTTGTAAGTTTGAAATAACAAAAATCTCAACAGATGTTTCATCATTTATTTCAAAACATGATTACTGATGAATCATTGGAGATGAAAATCCTTATAAAAGAAATGAATTTGCATATTTTAAAAGAGACAATAATGGAAGCAAGAATAGGAATTACTGTAAGCTTTATGTTGTATTAAAATTATAAGTACAGTACATATGTTGTCTAACTTCATGAATATAGTCATATCTTGACTGAATGAACATGATATTTCTAATGCAGATTAATAGAATTTATAACAAAGAAATAATACTTTCTGGTGTAAGGGAAGTTTTTCTTAATAATAGAATCTTCTGTGTACTGCTTTATCTGGAGTTTGTACAGTGTCATATTTGAGAATTCCCATTGCTATCTACAAACACAAAATGTTTGTCTTCCAGCAATTTTATTCATAGGTGTAGTTTGTTATACAGTTCGGTAGTGGATGTAACCTTTAGATATAACATCTACTACATTTGGATAAAAATAGGAGAGTTGCTTCTAATCTATAGAGAGAGAATGTTTTAATTTGCCGTGAACCTATGTAAATTTATAAAATTGCACTACTTTTCAAATCTACCACATATATCTTTATGTAGTTAGCTTTTAAAATGTATTTAAATATCCTAATATGAAATAAAACAACATTCCAAATAGTCAAAAGGCCCTGCAGATGGATCTGTTGTTTAAAAAGATACTTTGCAATTTCTGTCTGTTCTCATGTTTCATTCTAGGTATCAATTTTCTTTGAAAAAATATATAGTTATGGTCAAGTCATTTCTGTAGATAGTCCTTGGGTTGTACACGCTCATTCAACAACCATTCAAAATTATAATGGTACTGAATGAATGGAACTCAATGGGAAAGCCTGCAAGAGGTCACAAATCACTGCTGCTCTCACTGCATTTTTGCTCACCTGTCTCTGCTCTGTAGCGCCTGTCCACATCTCTGCCCACCAGCCAGTGCTCTGTAGTACCCACTTGCTACTCTACTTGCATGAGAGTCCTCTTACCATGTTGTGGTCATATGAAGTCTTTCCTTATTGCCCATGCAATTCTGGAGTTACAATAGCAACTGGATTGCCAGGATTGCCATTGCTAAGCAATGCCATTATGTGACATTATGCTGCACAACTGCATCACTTAGCAACAGAAATTCTGGTCCAAGTTGCCCTTGTAACCTCAGGACTACTTGTACAATTTTCCTTTGTGAATTTTTTAAATTTATGGTAATGTATCCAGTGTTATATTTGCCAAAAACTGGTGAACAAATATACCTGCTACCTATATTATGGGAAGATCTGTTTCTTCTCAGCAGTTGTGCTAAGCCAGAGGCCCATTACTGAGCTATGTATTATCCAGAGCATTTTTCTTATCCCATGTTTTCTCTAGGATCTACAAATGTTAATAAATTACTTTTAGTAATACTGTCCATTAGTAAATCATTGCCCCTTTCAATCTTAGCAAAAGAATTGTATAAACAGTGTGACAGACTAAAGTTTAGAAATACCAGCAAATGTGGTAAAATGATTGTGCCAAGAAAAGAGAAACAGTGCAATCGCAGAGATGGCTGAACACCGGCAAAAAAGGAAAAAAGTAGTTTCAAAGAGAGAAGAAACAACACGTTTAAAGAAAGGTTAGTAGTAATGTGTTACTGAGTTTTGGAAACAAGGAGCTGCCTATCTGGAACCAAGTGATAATAATTTTTATGTGATAATTGTGTTGAAACTTATTTAAGAAATATAAAAAGGCAGAGCAACTTTTTAAATTTTATTTTTTTAATAAATTCAAGAACAGTTATTTATATTTTAAAATACCCCAGTTCAAATATAACTGTAATTGCATATTATACATAAACTAAAGCTGTATGCTTTTCTTCTGTTCTTCTATTTTGTAAGGAAAATGAAAAACTTCATAATTTAAACAAAGCAGGTTTTCCATTAATATCTAGATTTAAATAATATTGATCATTGATGCCAGATTGAGCAACCTCTTAAGGGCAAGGGCATACATAATATATTTTAGGCTGTAAGAGATACATTGGGTAAGGCAATGATACAAACTGAATTTCTTTTCTTTTTTCTTTTTTAGGGAGTTAGAACTTCGGACTTGTTTGCTTTTGAAATTATATTAAGCCTTTTGTAGAGAAAAATAATACAGTTGTTACATGTATTCCCTGCCTTAATTGAAATTATTTATTAATATTTCATACTTCTAAACTGATGCTGATGATTAGGTTAATCTTCACAATCAGGACTGGTAAAAACTTTAGAGTTCAAGTCCTAAACAAAGAGCTAAGAGCTGTTAAGGTAACGTCTGAGTATCTAGGCAGTTCTAAATAGGGTGGGGTTTTTTTTTGCATAGACAGGACATTCAGGTCTAATAAGTTCAAAGTTTCAATATATCTATTTAACCCTTTGGGAATTGCTCCAAGGATTCCTACCATGTTTCCCCGAAAATAACACCTATCTCGAAAATAAACCTACCTTGATTTTTTGTACATGCACCCAATATAAACCCTACCCCAAAAATAAGCCCTAGCTAAGACCCCCACCCATTCTTGTACCTAGTTGCATGAGGGGGAGAAGGCACATAGGTAAAAATCAAATTATAATGGTGATAGGGGAGGATGGATCTGCCCCACATGCTCCACACCTACCTTTACTTACTTACCTTACCTTAGGATAGTTGCAGCCAGGCATTCCACATCTGACACCTGCCTCACCTTGCTGGCCTACTTCTGCAGCCGCTTGCCTCTACTTGTGTGCAACAGCCCCAGGCCTCCATTTTGCCTTCTAGAAAGGCTTCTGCAGCTGAGAAACAAGCTTTGGATTGACGCATGTGCACCCTGGCCTCCTTTCTGAAGGCTTTTGACTGAAACAGAGGTCGGGATGCCATGTGCATGAATCTGGAGCTTGTTTCTCAGCTTCAGAGGCCTTTCCTGAAGGCCTCTGATGGTGAAATGGAGGCTGGAGTCACCATGCTTGAGCGGTGGCAAATAGCTACAGAAGAAGTGGGCCAGCAGCAGGCACAAGAGCTCCTGCTGGGCAGGGTTGTTGGTGCCATCGCTGTGAGGTGAGACAGTGGAAGACACCCCCCCCCAAAAAAATAAGACCTAATGTCTCTCGGAGGCCAAAAAAAGAAAAAAGACCAGGTCTTATTTTCAGGGGGAAATGGTATTATTACTGGTACAACCATTGATTTTTTATTTCCCTCCCTAATTATTCAAATTGCAAACCACAATATTTTGTTTCTCCTCAATTCATGCATCACCTATTATTGCAAACGCAATGAAGCAGACTTTTTCCTTTTCTATAATCATGATGTCAGGAGTTTTGTTAGCCAGATATTAGTCTGTTTGGATTTGGAAGTCCCACTGAATCTTGACTTGCTAAATTTTCAATAACTTTGTCAACTTGCTGTTCCCAGTAATTTTTGCTGCATTTGAAACCAAACTTCTGGCAAAGCTTCCAATGTATAATTTTGGCAACTCGATCATGACATTTTAGATAATCAGTCTGAGATTTTTGCTGCAGCCGCTGATAAGGTGATCCACTGTTTCATCTTGTTGCATAAACAACATAAGATATTACTACTGACGTGTTGCTTTTGTGGAAGTGGTCTGCAAGGCTTGTTCTTGGGCAGCCAAAATGAAAACTGCAGTTTCTTTCTTCATCACCCGTGATCTCAAACAGCTCCATAGTAGCTCTGTATCTATCTTTTCTTCAATGTCCTTCAGGTATTGACTGTACATATCCTTCTTTTTTCAGTTAGCAACTCTTTGTTCAGTTGTTTCCTTTTGATATTCTGCTTCCAATCTTGTTTTCAAGAGGTCTCCCTTGTTCATCTCCTTTAGCAGTCTCTTGATTTTTATGTAGTCATTTAAGCCTTGTTTTTTCTCATCCACAGTTTGTTTCATCTGTAAGAGTCTTCTGCCAATCTCAGTTCTAGGCAAGTATAATCAATCAATATCACTTTTTGGGTACAGAGCATGTGTATTGTCATTAGTTTTCTTGTCTTTCAATCGGAAGTATCAAGTTCTATCTGAGCCCAATCAATTATTCCATCTGAGTATTGTATTACAAGCACTGCTAAGCTGTTAATTGCCTTTATGACATTCCTTCTACTGATCTTTGGATCTCAAGATTTTCTAGACTCGAGTTATGTATTTTGTTGAAGTAGCTTCCTTGACTTGGTTCAGAAACTTTTAAAACTAAATACTTCTACCCTTTTTCTGGTAAATTGCTGCTTTTATCAACTCTTCATTATCAAGTTTGAATCCATCATCTTCAACAATTTGTCAATGCTATTGTGCTTGTTATTTCCCCACAAGTTCTTCCAAAATTTAAGGGTATTTTCTTTGTTAGGTTTTTTCACTTGTGATAGTACCATGTCCATTTTCAAGGGTCTTATAGAAATGATGCTGGCTTTCTCAAAATTGTGAAGTTTGCTGAAACTGCATTATTCGGTTATCATATTGATTTATTTTCTCTACAATAGTCATAACTTTGTTTCAACTCTTCAACTGCAACTGCAATTTCCTTGTTTTCCAGATCATAGCTTGTTATCAGGCTCTGATTTTTTTATATACTTCAGGTTTCCTTACCTCAAATTCTTCAAATTATTTAAATCCAATAAAACTTTATTTTTAACTCTAGGAGAATTTTCCACTTTGGTTTTCCCTTCTTAATTGCTTTGTTCTTTCCAATTTTCCAACTCAGTTCTTCAGTAGTAACATAAGCTGCTGCATACATTAGCTGGTTGGTTTGAGCTAATATTTCTTTTGGAATAGTATATACAGCTTCATTCACATTCTTCAATAATTTAGCCAAACTTCTCTTACTAACTTGATTCAGTTTTGGCAATCAAAATTTTCCATGTTTTCCATCGGAGTCTTAATCTTCTCAGCTAATTTGACTCTAGCTGTTGGTTTTTCAAGATCTTATCCAGTTCTTGCTTCTTGTTCCTCATTATCTTCTTTGATTTCCTTCCTTTTCTCTATCATTTGTGGCTCCACATTTAAATTATCTCTATTATCAGTTACACTTGAGCCTTGTGCCCTGCTTGCAATTTCTTGTAATTCTATATTAGTGAAGAACTTGTGCTTCAAAATGACACATCACAGGTCCTATAAGTCTTTGTTCATTTATTCCATCCAGGAGATTCTCCTTCCATGTTGATCATGCACTTTTAAAATCCACATTTCTTGGGCCAGATTGATAATAAACTTCTATAATTGAGTAATTTTCTTCCTTTGTCCAGATTTTTTGCTTTTTTCATTCATCTTCCAATTACCTGTCCAATTTCATGGCCTGGTTGCCTAGCAGAGTAACTGAGCCCTCTGGCATATTTTTTGCAGAACACCGAGGAGCCATAGTATTCAATGCAGTCCAGCATAAAATTCACTTGATGTGTTTTTACCAGAGTTAAAAGGGCTTGGAGCAAGTTTAGGTTGGCTCTTCAATAGAACATATTATTGTTGATGTTGTTAATTTTACTGGGAAACAATGGCTTTCTGTACCTTTAAATTGGGCTATACCTTTCTTCAGTATATTCTTTGTGAAATGATTTTCAGGAAATTTTTGTTTGCTATCTCTCAATGGTATGGTCCTCTGTGATTATGTTTCATTGTTATTTCTCTGAGGAAAAATGTTTCATTGTTATGTTCACATATCTAATGCAGCAGGTCTTTGCTCTAACTGGTAAATCTTCCCAGATACTGTTTTTACATGATGGTATAGTACAGTTAGTCCTCCACTTATGACCATAATTGAACCTCTTCATTACAGTTGCCAGTAGTGATAGTCATTAAGCAAGATGGCCTTGTTTATCAACCTTCCATCCCTGTTCTCCCTGATATGGGTGTTAAAAGACAGTGCTGGTTGATTAGTGAAGCATAGATGTGCCTTAGGTGGGGGAGGCTTAGCTCAGAGCCTCAGACCTGTCTGGGCCTCCCAAGGCTTCCTGCACCCCATGAGACACCCCATGCTCTGCTTCCCACCCATGAGGGTCTCCACAGCCCTTTGTTTCCCCCCCCCCCGATTCCCACAGGTCTTTCCCCATCAGTGGGTCCCCACAGGCCTTGAACCTGCTTCCTAATCATTAAGCCTCACATCTTCCTCTTGATTTATCTTTTGAGGAACTTCAGAGCTCAAGAGATAAAAGTTGAGACATAGGGTAGGCCTCTCCTATTTCTGGGCCAAATAGTGTTCTGTCCTAGGCTTCGCCAAAAAGCACTAAGCCAACTCTGAGACCCGGCAAACCTCTTTTATTAAATGAATGTGAATTTATTTCACTCACATTCAGCCAATGGCTTGGCTCAGCCAATGGCTTGCAAAGGTATACTAATTAGCTCAGACCTTATCTATCTTGGAAAGCTTCCCGGTAAATATTTCCACATATAGCACTGACAGGGAAGGGCTGGGTTTCACAGACAAATCTTCACAAGGCTGGAACTAACGAACAAACAAATGAACAAGTTGTTTCCTTCAAAAGCCCCCTCCCCTTTTGTTCCTCTTTTAATCCTGATGGGAGGAATCATTCATCGTTCACCTGTGGCCTTATTCCACGTCGACCCTAAGTTCTTAATTGTTCCTTCCTTTTGGCAGCTTTGTACATGCACAGGTTGGGAACCGGTTCCAGAAGCTCCCCCACCTCACTGCTTTCCGAACCTGAAGGCAGCTGATGACTGCCAGCCTGCCCTGCCCCCATTTCTGCCTCTGACACAGAACCCTTGTCCAAGCCTTCCTCAGCCTCCAGGACTAGCCCAGGTTCCTCCCCGACCTCCTTGCTGTCTGACTCTGCTGCCAGCTCCATCAGCCACTGGCAGGCCACAATACATAGCACAATTGGAAGCAGCAACCATTTTCCAACCAACCGTATTGAATTGCACATAGAAAATGGCAGCCATTTTCAGGGAGTGCTGTGAAATTCATTAACAAAGCCCTTTTCTTTGCTTCATGAGTTTTGTAACCTTCAGTGTTACGGAATGATGCAAAGCTCAGATTAGTGAAGTAAAACGAGCCTCTCGATTGCTGGGCTACATGCCACAATGCCACAAGTGGCTATCATTTTCCAAGTAAGTCCAAGGATTGTACCATGGGGGTCAACAACAAAGCAGTTTCCAGTTGTACAGAGGAATCTTGAAGTTTCTGCTCAGGATCACAATGCAGTCACGGCTTGGTGGGATCACAGTGCAGTCCCAGCAATGGAACACCTTGCTTTGCTTCATTAGCATGAACTCTGCAGCACCAGAATGCAGCAAAGCTCATGTTAGTGAAGCAAATAAGATGCTCTGTTGCTGAGCTATATGATGCACACCCAAAATTGTTGCCATTTTCCAAGTGGCCACAGTCCAATGCAGCCACTCAGAAAATGGTGACCACTTCTAGGATCATGTCATTTGGTACAGTAACAAAGCAGCCTGCCTTTCTTCCCTAGCCCAAACTCCTGAGCTCCAAAGTCTACAAAAAATAAGGAGCAGGGTGTGGGATGCTGTGTGGTGGGACGCCCAAGGCCTCTGGAAACCCCTGTGGGGATAGGGTTGTGAGATCAATGAAGGGGTTCTATAGCTTTCCTGCAATTAATCGTAAGGACAAGCTTCCATGGGGTGCTTATGCGTCTATAACTTTGGGATTGGGTTGTAAGTAACTTGGGAATCTCACCACAACTTTGAACGGTCACTAAGTAATTACCTGTATATTTTTAAAATCTGATTACTGCTTCTTAAATTTACTGTTATTCTCTGTGTTTGTTGATTTTTTTCCCTTAATTTCATGATTTATAATCCCCTTTCTCCACATGAATTCGCACACGTATTTCTTTAATTCAGACTAATTCTTCATATGTTTGTCTATGCATGTCTGTCCCATAATAGATTCATAATCTTTCGGAAAGATACAAAATTCCTTCGTGGCTTTCTGCAATAATTTAACCATATTTCTGAAAATTCTTATTACATTTTTTTGGTCCGAGTCTGTAAATCAATTCATTTCAATTTTTATAATATTTTATTGATTTTTGAAATAATAAAAAATGCCTCAGAAAAATTACCTGAATGTTTTTTAATCAAATGTACAGTTAATGTCCAATCTAAATGGCAGTTATCTTCCAATCTAAAATAAAGTTTAGATAAAAAAAATTCTTGATTCAATTTTTGTTTTGCTATGATCTTTGTAAACTTTTCTGTTTTACTGATGTATATTAAAAAAAAACATTTAATAAATGAATTATAATCAAATGTTAAGATTTATCTATGGTAGTCATTTAGTTAAGTTGATACAAAGGCCAGAAATGAAATGTAAATGTTTATTAAAAGATATAAAAGATTTTGACAGATAATTCACTTTGATCAGGAACATGGCATTTCCCTTTTGATGTTCACATTAAGATTAAGTTTTATATAATTTGTTTTGAAGGTATGATAGATGAAATAAAGGGAAAAACAACTATAAAAGTATATCTTAGAAACGTATCTAACCAATTCTTGTTATGGTAAATACTTCAATGTCATAAAATAATGTTGGATTCTTTTCAGTACTGCAATATAACATTTTACTTTATTAATTTGGTTTGACCTCAGGAACAATAATATCAAAAGGCCCTTTGGAAGTGGCACTGGCAGAAGATAAATTATCTCTTATTTTAAAAGTGTCACCTGCTTCATAGTTAACATGACTAAAGCTCCATTGACAACTGAAAAGTGATGCAACTTTGACATTACATAGGTTCCTTGTAATAATGCAGATAGTTGATGATGCTTATAAGGCAGCTTAAACTACTGCTATCAATTACATTAAGTTCTTATCCTTATCTATTATTACCTTCCGTGCTCTTACTGGCAATGTTTTCTTTTTCCTGGATCATTTATTTTCTATCCCAGTGTGATGGTTTTCAGTATCTTATTCACTGAGTTGCCATATAAATGCAATTATATACAGGTAAGAATTGGATTTTAATGGTTCATGTCTTCCGATTACTAGCAAGTTCTGATCTCAAATTAATTAATGCTTAATTTGTCAGTTTAGATAGTAAATAGATATTGTTTGTTGTATTTTTGTTCAACTGTTGAGCATTTATATATACATTTTATTGATTTTGATTTAAAGTACATAGTAAATGCAACAGTTTAATTTTTTTGAGTATTGCTGGCAGATTACTATATGCAGCAGTTTACATCCTGCTTATATATAAGGAAACAATAAATCCAAACTAATAAGCAGATAAAGTTTTTATTGTTATGTTCATGGGTTCTGTTGAAGTGAATCCATGTTGAATTGTTCTTTTCTAGGTTCTGTAGCTATATGCAGGACTACAACAATATTTTCATAAATTATAGCTTCCATTGGTTGCTGCAGCAATTTACTTAAAACTTTTTTTTAATAATCTCTGACAATTTTTTTGTGTATTGAGATATAGATAGTTAATAAATATTACCATCCAACCTAATTATGTGCCCTAGGATGAAAAATAGAAAAGGTCTTCTTCAATCTCCAATTATTTTGCATGTGTTCTCAGTAGAATCTCAGAACATTTTAAACATTTCAAATTTCCTTTAAAACATAGCCACATGTTTTCTAATTCATGCATACTCAATATGGGTATTTGTGCATGGTCCTTTTAGATTCATTCAGCTTTAAAGCCTTCGGGTTAACTTAACGTTTAAATGTAAACTTGAACTGAAATATTTTTTAAAAAATCAGTTACACATCCACTCCAACCTCCTTCCTATTTTACAGAATCTCTTCCCCAGGTCCCTCTTTTACTTATTCTTATATTTATATTAACATCCAGCTGCAGGATGAAACAGAATTGACAATAGGCTAAAATGTTAAAAAGCATTATGAAATTAATGCTGCAAAGCAACAAAATTTTAGAATAAGTTATAGAACAAGAGCCAGTGAAGACTTCTAGCTGCAGAAACAAATATTTTGATACTGAATCCAAAGTGATAAGAAAATAGTCTAAATCTACAATTGTGCTGTAATGAATTCAAAGCTACGTATAGTACCCACAAAAAAGGTCCACTCCCACATTCCTCCAAAATGTACTTTTAAAAAAATGGTGATGGGATAAGAAGTAAATTTGAAAACAAATTATATACAAAACCAAGATTTTTCAGGAGATTGCAAACCTAAATAACCAAACTTAAACCATTTAGTGCTTAAAATTGATAATCATAATTTCAATTGGTTCAGAAGTAAACAGGAAATAAGGGTATGCTTGAAATGAAAGCAAGATGTGCTTTCAGCCTGAAAAAAAGAACCACCTAAGTTGAAATATTTTGTTGAAATGTATCATCAACTTTTCTATTTCAGTGAATAACACTCAAAAGTTTTCAATCATAGGGGAAAAAAACAACTTGGGAAAAGCCTCTTCTCCTTTTTCAGCTTGGGCCCAGAAGAATTTGTAGGTTGGAAATATACTAATGGCTAGCTAATGTGAAGGAGAGAGAAAAAAATATCTGAAGGTTTATTTTCCAAAGTAAAAAATGCTGTAAAAGTATTTTGAAAACGTCATACACCGCATGCAACATTCTTATTTCCATTTAAAAGTAAGTTAATTTAGATTAGAATCTGTTATCAGAAAAGATATCTAGTCTTTTTTTAACAGACAAAACTTAGATCTTAACTTTTGAAGTGCTGAGCTAGCAGGAGAAGAAAGTTAATTTGAATATTTTTTAAATTAGTATTTCTCTCAAACTTATAGACAAACATTGATTGTTAATGTTTTAATTTTTATTTACTTATTTGATTTCTAAAGCTGTCTTAGCAAGTGACTCTGGAAGAATAGAATGGAATAGGAATAGAATAGAATAGAATAGAATAGAATAGAATAGAATAGAATAGAATAGAATAGAATTCTTTTATTGGTCAAGTGTGGTTGGACACACAAGGAATTTGACTTGGTGCAAATACTCTCAGTATACATAAAAGAAAAGATACATTCGTCAAGAGTCAAGAATCATAAGGTACAACACTTAATTGATAGTCATAGAGTACAATAAGCAATCAAATCATATTAGGAAACAGTCAATATAAATCGTAAGGATATAAGTGACAAAGTTACAGTCATAATCACAAGTGGAAGGGGATGGGTGATAAGGGGTGATGAGAAGATTATAGTAGTGCAGATTTTGTAAATAGTTGGACAGTGTTGAGGAAATTATTTGTTTAGCAGAGTGATGGCTTTTGGGAAAAAACTTCTTCTGTCTAGTTGTTCTGGTGTGTTGTGCTCTATAGCGTCGTTTTGAGGGAAGGAGTTGAAACAGTTTATGTCCAGGATGTGAGGGGCCTGTAAATATTTTCACAGCCCTCTTTTTGACTCATGCAGTATACAGGTCCTCGATTGAAGGCAGGTTGGTAGTAATTGTTTTTTCTGCAGTCCTAATTATCCTCCGAAGTCTATCTGTCCTGTTGGGTTGCAGAACCAAACAAGACAGTTATATTAGTGTAAATGATAGACTCAATAATTCCTCTATAGAACTGTATCAGCAGCTTCTTGGGCAGTTTGAGCTTTCTGAGTTGGTACAGAAAGAACATTCTTTGTTGTGCTTTTTTGATGACGTTTTTGATGTTAGGTGTCCATTTTAGGTCATGTGATATAGTAGGACCTAGAAATTTGAAGGTCTCTACTGTATCAATGGTACTGCTGTCTAGTATTGTAAAAGGTGGTAGTATAGGAGTGTTTTTTCTAAAGCCTACCACCATTTCTATGGTTTTGAGTGTGTTCAGTTCCAGATTGTTCTGGTTACACCACGAGGCAAGTTGTACAATCTTCTGTCTGTATGCGGATTCATCGTTGTCTTGAATGAGACCAATCACTTGTGTCATCAGCAAACTTCAGTATTTTAACAGATGGATTGTTTGAGATGCAGTCATTGGTATATATGGAGAAGAGACATGGAGAAAGCACACAGCCTTGGGGGTGCCCTTGTGCTAATTGCACAGGTATCAGATGTGATTCTGTCTAGCTTCACCTGCTGCTTCCTCTCTGTTAGGAAACTTATGATCCACTTACAAGTGTATTCAGGTACCACCGGTTGGTTTAATTTACTTAGAAGAATGTCTGGAATGATGGTATTGAATGCTGAACTGAAGTCTACAAAGAGGACCCACGCGTAGGTATTTGGAGATTCGAGATGTTGTAGGATATAATGCAGAGTCATATTAACAGCATCATCTGTTGATCTATTTGCTCGATATGCAAACTGCATGGGATCTAACATGGTTTTCAGGTGGGACAGCACAAGCCTTTCAAAGATTTTCATAACTACAGATGTTATGAGGCATGTATCATAAAACAGTTAAAGAAAATTAAAACAAATAAATAAATAAATAATAAAAATAAATATATATGTCATGAAGTAATATTGTTATGGATGTTAATACAGCAAGGAAATGGAGATCTTAATAAACTTGGTGCCCCAGGCGCAGACAGATAAGTCTTTATACCTTTACAAAAGATGAGCAAATCAGGTCATGCTGAAACCTATATTCCAGATGGCAGGCACTATGGCAAAGAATACACATCTCCTGGTTCCTGCTTGCTGACATTTCTTGGCTGATGGGACATTAGCATGCTTAACCTGCCTGCTTGGCCTAGACTGGTAAAAATAAGTGAGAGAAGATGGTCCCTTGGGTAACCAGACTCCAAGATACGAAAGGCTTTAAAGGTGATAATCAATATCTTGAATTGTACCCAGAAACATACTGCAGCCACAAAGTATTACATGTGTCAAATACTCAAGACTTTTTATTATCTGTGCAGCCACATTCTGTACCAATTGAAGCTTCTGAACATGCAGAACATGTTGCAGTAATCTAGACAAAAAGTCACGAGGGCATGAGTTACTGTGAGTAAAGCTTCCTGATCCAGGAACAGATGCAACTTATCCTTTTATCATTATTTTATTCGCAATTCCATCTTACAACAAAAACAAAATATATGGTTGCAGCAATGTGCAAAATATCTTGTTTCTGGGCAGATCACATGTGAAACACCATTAACCATCAAGCAACCACAGTCTATTATTTGCATCTGCACCTCTACACAGTATTAACGGTGTGTTTTGGTAAAGATGCCTTTGCATTATTAACTGTTAAAATAAAGAACTGAATGATACACATAAGCTCTGATTGCAGCTCACATAATGACAATAACAGTAATTTCTCCACAGTAAAAGATTTTTCATAGTTTACCAAGTAGACTGGTAGATATGCTGTGAAGTCTTCAGTCAAACCATATACATTGCTGCTGACTTCCTCTCATGCTTCATCACCCGTTCACTCTAAACCAGTAGTTGTGTAGGAGGAAAGTGTGATGTTCCTGTTGTTGTACTGGCTGGCAGAAATGTTGCTATAAAAACAGGAAGTACTATCATTCTTGAGCAAAATATGTAAAATAAGAGTTGAAAGTGAATAAAATACTCTTTAGAACAGGGGTGGCCAACCTTTTGGAACTCAGGGACTACCAAACTCATAATTTTAAATCCTGCAGACCACTAACATGAATTTTGACTGACAGTGACTTGCTGACGTTGGTGGGAGAGAGAAAGAGAGGGAGATCTGATCTAACATCGGAGGGCTGGCAGTGATATTCTCTCTTGCCCCCTCTTTCTCTCTCTCATTTCTGACAGAGTTTGGGGAAGAGGAAGAAAGACTTTTGCTGTTTTCCTTGCGTGCAGCCAAAAGCAGAAGAAGAAAAAAGTGGAAAGAACAATCCGGTGGCCAGGCGAGGCGCATGGTGTGAGTGGGGCAAATTCCCTCCCTCTGCCCTTTCTCCCCTCCCCATCGTGGTGTTCGCGATGCAAATGATACAACCTTGTGTTCGCACGCAGCCTGGATTAATTGCTTTGGGGGTGACATTTCTCTGCAGACCACCAAAATTTTCTCATGGAGCACTAGTGGTCCGTGGCCCACATTTGGCAACCACTGCTTTAGAAGTTGAGTAGTGGAAGTTATCAATTATAGTTATAGAACTTTTGTATGTAGTAAAAAGGAAATATTTGCAAGTTCTGTTCCATAATTAAATTTGGAGAATTATAATTTCAGAGCTATCCTTGAAGCAGTATTAGCAAGAATAATATTAATATATTTCTATTAAAATATTCTACATTATTTGATTCCTCTGCTCCATGTGAATTGTAATCATTGTTAAGGACAATTTTCTTGAAAAGCCTGCAGTTAAGAAAATAAAATGGTTAATATAATACACTAAACCATAAAATGACTTTTTTTTTATTTTGACTTAGAATAAAATTCTTTATTGGCCAAGTGTGATTGGACACACAAGGAATTTGTCTTGGTGCAAATACTCTCAGTATACATAAAAGAAAAGATATATTCGGCAAGAGTCAAGAATCAAGGTACATCACTTAATGATAATCATAGGTTACAATAAGCAATCAAATATAAATTGTAAGGATACAAGTGACAAAGTTACAGTCATATAGTCACAAGTGGGAGGGGATGGGGTTGATGAGAATAGTCACAAGTGGAAGGGGATACGGTGTGATGAGAAGATTAACAGTAATAGTGCAGGCTTTGTAATAGTTGAACGGTGTTGAGGGAATTATTTGTTTAGCAGAGTGATGGCTTTCAAGAAAAAACTTCTGTCTAGTTGTTCTGGTGTGCTCTATAGCGTCGTTTTGAGAGAAGGAGTTGAAACAGTTTATGTAAGGGATGTGAGGGGTCTGTAAATAATTTCACAGCCCTCATTTTGACTCATGCAATATACAGGTCCTTGATTGAAGGCAGGTTGGTAGTAATTATTTAATAGCATGATCTATTAATTTAGTCATGGTTTATATTTAGATAATGTAACAAGCCATGATTTAGTGTGATGTAAATCCTTGTCACTTTTTCTATTATGTATTGTATTCATGACCTATGATTTTATTGTAATATAATTATTATGAGAAGCAAAGACCCAGTGTCCTTAGGCTGGAACCAGTTTAATCTGACGGTTAAGATGCCAGCTAGAAACCATGAGTTCTAATCCCATTTGAAGCATAAAAGTCAGTAGGTGACTTTTGGCCAGTCACACTCTCTTAACCTGACTCTTGACCCAGGGATGTTGTGGGAAAGCAGAGGAAAGAGTATTAGGTATGTTTGCTAACTTATTTATAAAATAATAATGATAATAAAGATGGAATATGAATAAAACAAACATTGTACAGAATTCATTGTGGGAAAGCTTCATATTTGATCAAATATGAATGTATGAGGTACTTAATATTCTCATTTTGTCAGAGGGCAATCAACTATTTCACCTGGTCTCCTTTATGTCTTCAATAAGGATTCTTCCCTAGCCAAACCATGTCTGCAAGATTTCAGCCAAGCCCTAGCTTAGGAAATGAGTTTATCTATGTAAAGTCAGCAAATTTATGATTTACTGCTAAGCCCTGGTTGTTTTAAGTGTATTTAGGTGAAAAACCAAAGGAACATTGCTCAGGGTAATTTGTACATGGACCTTATCTTACGTATATAACAAGGGCCAGAAGTATTGAAATTTTCATGTCTTTGCTCACCTCATGTAATTTTTTAAATATGGTATAGAGCTTACTGATATGAACGATTATATCAGTAGACAACTTCACACAACTATGTTTGTCTGTGACAAACATAGTTGTCACTGGGTCCCCACATGTATACAGAGATTCCCTCACTGGGTCTCCACATAGAAATTCTGTATTTAGAGAAAAATATGTAAAAATTCTGTATATAGAGAAAAAATATGTAAACCCAAAATATCATTCCTCTTCCGTTATAAGTAGATACAAAATGGCTCTGTGATTAAAAACACTGAGCTTATCAGATGGAAAGCCGACAGTCCAGGTTTAAGACCAGAGCACTGCACTATGGGGTTGGCTCTATCCTTACCCCAGCTCCTGCCCACCTAGCAGTTCAAAACATGCAAATGCAGGTAGATAAACAGGTACCACTTTGGTGGGAAGGTAACATTCCGTTAGCCTCAGCATACAGTCATTCTGGTCACATGATCACAGAAACGTCTTCAGACAACATGACTCCCTTAGCTAAGAAATGGAGATGAACACCACCCCATAGAATTGCACAAGACCTTTACTTTTACTTTTAAAAAATACTTGCTAAGGCTATGTGTAAAATTATTCTATATTTTGCAACACTTTAATTGTTTAATTGCAACACTTTAATTATTCTATATTTTGCAACCACTTTAATTGTGGTTTCTTGAGGTTTGCTGAGTTGATGAAAACTAATTATAACCAATTGTTTACAAACCACAGTGCCTGAGTTAGTTCTGTCAAACCAGGCTTAAGTGATTTCAACATTCCCTATCTAAAATCTCACTGTTAAAAAAATCTGATCCCTCCAAAATTGAAACAAGAAACCTGTCTTTTCCAAGAAGGACACTGCATATTTAGAAGCATTTTAGTGTTATATTCATTATATTTTATAAAACATTGAAATAAAGTTGATATTACTGTTATAGTTATAAAAATATGAATAAAAGTGAGCTAATTTTATTACAGCTACTTATAGTTTGAGAGCCAGTTTGATGTACCGGTACTCTTTGATTTAATTGGTCACTTAGTGACTGGTCAAAGTTACAAAAACTCACCATCCAAAACTACTTACAATCTGGTTTCATAGTAACGGCTGCTACAATGCCCCTACATTCATTAGTTCTTTTGACAAACCACAGCAACACTGCAGTGGTTCCCTTCACTTATCTCCCTCCCACCCCCCTCAGTGGATCCCTACAGGCAAAGGCTGGAGTAAGCCCTGCCATAAAAGGGAAAGTGAGGGGACGCCACTGGTAGAGTGGGTGTTTGCCATGTGTGAGAAAAGAGTTGGATTCTCCACCACACTGCTTGGAGAGTCCAGCATTGGGATATGACTCCATCCTCTGATGTCATAGAGCTGAGTCTGCCACTATAAAAAGCCAGCCTCTGCTGAGAACCCCAGCTTTTTGACTCAGCTCTTGTGATATTAAGAGCTATGGTCTCTGGAAGCTTAGTTGAATCAGCAATGTTATCAACAACGAAAGCAAAAACAGCTACTAAATACCATCAGCGCAGCTCCTGAGGCTCAGGTAGAGCTGTGTTCGCGAGGAGAGCAGGGATCTGCTCTCCTCCGCTAGTCAGCTGTCCCAGCAGGGCACCGATGACCACAGTAAGTGCGGCCAGAGAGAGTGAGAGCCGCGTATCCTCTGAGCTACATAATAACCTCGAGGCTCGTTCTAAATCTCCCTCTCCATTTTATCTTATGGAGGCATGCTGTTTACAAAGAGCATTTACACCGGGAGACCTCCCAAGTGATCGTTTGCATCATGAGTCTCCTGGAGCGCAGAATTAGGCCTCAGAGAGCCCAGTCATCAGCTAGCCTCCCATGCGGTCCCCGAGTGACGCTAGGCCCAGTCAGATTGAGACTTCCTGCTGGTGGTTAGACACTGAAAAGGATCATTTTAGAGTGAAGGCAGCATTTCAGCCAGACAGAATCTTCCCAGCCTGAGGCCCCAAGATTTTAGGCCTACTTGCGAACCTCATTCAAGTCTCTGGCCTCGTGGCTGGTGGCTATTTTGGGATTGTAATCTTTTGGGCGCCATTTTGATTGGGCCTCAAAGCAGTGATCCATTCTGTTTGGCCTCCATCTTGGAAGGCACCTTGTGGAGGAGCTGACAGCACCTCTGGTGCTCCTTCTAGAGTAGTGGAGAATTTCTGGGCCCAGCCAGGACCATCAGGCATGCAGGTTATCCAGGGCCCCGAAGTCTCAAAGAGACCTCTAAAGAGAAGATGCCCAAGAGTCCTTTCAGCCAACAGGGAGGCAGCAGCAAAGATCAGGGCCAAGGCCCTTGCCCCCAAGAAAGTCAGAACTCAGGACAGAAAAGTGCAGGCATGCTGCCCTGGAAAAACAGTTCGTAAATTTTTTTCAGCAATTGCAGGAACAGAGGTTTTCACAGTCAGGAGAATCTCAGGCCTACACTGACCAGGCCTCGGGAATGGGGGGAGGTGTCATATGGGAGTTCTGCAAGCCATCTTCGGGCTTGGTCCCCTGAAAGACCAGATGAGACCCTTCCGCAGGACCTCAGCAGGCCAGGACCTTGTTTCAGACCTGCTACTTGGGAATCTGAGTTTATTGCCCCAGAGGGTATACAGGCATAGGGCAGAGGCACCTTTTACTCCAACTGCGGCTGGGCTGTGCCCTGTGGCCTCTTTCCCAGAAGGCAGACCCCAAGATATCCAAGCTATGGTATTTGTGGCAGTCACGGCATTGCTGAGGAATTCCAGCAGCTCCTCCACCCATTGGGGTGGGGGCCCTAGCATCCTCTCCTCCTTCTGTCAGGGAAACCCCGCTCCTCGGAGGGAAGTCTCCAACCCTATGGAACTCATGTATTTCTCCCATCCCTCTAACTGGGAAGGACAGGAAGATAGAGGCTCCTCATACCACTCAGAGCAGGACAGATCCTCAGAAGAGGAAGAAGGAGAAATCAGAGACTGCTTCTTCTCAGATGGGGAGGAGAATAGGCTGGAACAGCCATCAACTATGGATGTCTTCAAACCTTCCTTGTTTAGGCCTTTCCTACAGAAGACCCTGGTTACAGCACAATTAAGTCCAGAGAAAGTGGCGTCGGAACCACAGGTCAGCCCTACGGTCCATAGAGATGCGTTATTCTCCAAACCTGTGATCCGAACAGGTTCTTCCTTCACCATTATTATTCTTGGATTTAGTGAGGGATCAATGTGATACTCCCCTGTTGGGACACCATCCCTCATCCCAAGACAAGATTCTTTAATGTGGGACCCTCCCTGGCCAACGCATTAGCTATGCCAGCTGTAGATCCCCCTGTGGTAACCACCGTTGCTTCCTCTGGTACCCCTATGGAACCAGAGGATGTCTTGAGGCCTGAGGACAAAAAATCAGAGCAAACTCTGAAATGCACTCACCAGGGCGCAGCTTGGGCAATGAAAGCCTTACTGCAGCCTCATTCTTTATCAGATAGGCTATTCATTGGTTACACCAACTTCAAGACAGGGTACCCAGCTCCGAGGTCAGGTCTCACCAGGACCTCAACAAAATAATTGCCGCAGCTGAATTTACGGCTGACACTACACTAAGTTCCGCCAAATTCACATCAAAGGCAATAACCTCGGTTTCTGCAAGACACCTTCTCTGGATGCGAAACTGGCAGACTGACTCTCAGCACAAGTGAAAGTTGGTGGCTGTCCCCTACTCTGGAGAGAATCTCTTTGGAGCAACCCTGGAACCATATCTGACTGAAACCAGGGACAAAAAGAAATGCTGTCAATCTCCAAGAGGTCGGAATTTCAACGTATACTCCAGGCCTCCCAACCTCCATCCAGAAACCAACACTCGGTTCAGTCACGACCAGAGAACATACCCGCCTCGCTGAGAACAACAGTAGGACTGCCAACCCAGACAATAACAGTTCTCTGGTAAGTGGCCTTTTTGAGGGGAGGAGGTCGTTCATTCAGGCGCTCGAAGTAACTGCATCCACTCCCCTGACCTTTTTTAAAACCAGATGGGAGGAATCAACAATAGATGTCTGGGTTCTCAGGACGCTATCATCTGGCCTTCACCTCGAGTTTCTCTCCCCTCCTCTGCCATTTTTTGTCAGCTGTCCAACCTCATGGGACAGATCTAAAAGGGCTCTTATGGACTTGTCCATCCATCACCTGGTGGGCATCACTCCCACCTTTTTGTCATCCCAAAGGCCTCGGGAGGGTGGAGAGCGATCCTCGATCTCAAGCTTCTGAACAGATTCATCCCATACATTTTAAGATGCAGATGTTCCATTCTTCAGAGTGTCCGAGAGGGTGATTTCCTCTCTTCCATAGATCTCACAGGGGCCTACCTCTACATTCCAATCTGGCCTCATCATCGCAAGTTCCTACACTTCAGTTATGGCGGTGAACACTACCAATACCGGGCTCTTCTGTTTGGCCTTTCATTGGCACCACTGCTTTTTACCAAGGTCTTGGCAGCATTGGCAGCTCACCTCCAAGTCTTGCCCGTGAGAGTCCAATGCTACCTGGATGACATTCTGATTCAATCTACCCCCATCCAGGCAGCTGAATAAGATCTTCAGATCACAGTGCAACTGTTGCAGGAACATGGATTCTCCATAAACCTTGTCAAGAGCCATCTTCACCCAATGACCCGACTGTTGTACCTTGAGGTGATCATCAACATGACTCACTGTGAGGTCTTCTTTCCCATGACCGACAGGACAGCCTCATTGAATTGATCAGCAGACTTCAACTGCTTCACACTGTCCCACTGTCTCTCCTGTCCTAGTTGCTGGGGAAGATGATCTCCTGCATCAATGATGTGCCATGGGCACGTCTACATGCCTGCACCCTGCAGTGGTTCCTCCTCGCCTTCCAAAGGGCAGGGACCAGTCATTCTGCCTGCAGGGTCCTGCTTCTCCCGCAGGTCCTTTGCATCCTTCGATGGTGGCATTCCCAGGCCATTATGAAGGGGCACCCTTTCATGGAGACAGACAGAATTATAGTCACTACGGACACCAGCCTTTATGGTTGGGGAGCCCATGTACAGGACCAGATGGCTCAGAGGTACTGGCCTACTTCAGACAGGTTTCTCCCCATCAACCTCCTGGAGCTCAAGGCTATCTTCCTTTCCCTGAGACACTAGTCCCATGTACTAGTTATGATGGACAATATGGCCGTCAAGGTCCATGTCAATAGGCAGGGGGGACCAGGTCCAGGGCCCTGAGGTGGGAAGTGGAACACCTGTGGAAGTGAGCATAGAGGAAGGCAGACCACATCTCAGGAATCAACAATTCCCAGGCAGACTGGTTGAGTTGAACTCAAGTCAACCACTCAGAGTGGAGCCTCCACCTTTCCCTGTTCCAGGAGTTGTCCCTCATATTTGGAACTCCAGTGGTGGATCTCTTCGCCACTCCCCAGAACGCACAGGTAAACAGGTTTTTCTCCATGTTTCCAACCCAGGGAGCGGAGGGGACCAATGCACTTTGGAGCAAGTGGCCTCTAGGCCTCCTCTACGCTTTTCCCTCTCTTCCAATCATTCTGACCGTCATTTGGAAGATGTTGGAGAAAAAGGCGGATCTGATACTTCTGGTGCCACATTGGCCCAGGAGACCCTGGCTCATGGACCTGGTGAACCTGTCAACTCAGAGGCCATGGAGAATCCCTGCCTCCAGGATCTCTCTCAACCAAGGGGGCCCTTCTCCATCTGGAACCCCACTGGATCCAACTGGCTGCATGGTGGTTGAGTGGCAACTGTTGAGGGATTCCAGACTCTCAGACAGTGTCAGGCTTATAGCGTCCATATGTTTTCTTTCCACTGAATTACTCTGTCCAATTTGTCTCTGATCTGTGCCAGGCTTTTTCAAACCACGAGGCACCTCTATGCTGAGACTCCATGTATTAACTGTAAGTTTAACTATACTATCAGAAGTGGTTAACAATTGGTTATCATTTTTAGTGGTCTTTGCTAGTTTCTGGATTTACTTTCAGTTTTTGGCTCTTAAACTCTAATATCTCAGAGACTATTCCACTCCTGGAAGCACTCTGCAAAGAATTCAGTTCCCTTTATCAGCATTCCAGCAAACCTCCATTCCAATCGGTAACTCCAAGACAAGCATAATCTCAAAAGTACCTTTATTGGAATAGTACCTGACACATCTGTGGAATCTCGAAATTAAACATTTCCCTGACTTCCCACAATGTCCCAAACTACAATCCCTCCCCTTTTTTCCCATCATCACATCACATGGACCAATCACGATTCGTCCCAGTATAAGATCCTTTTTCCATGCTGTGCCACACTTAATAACCTTGAACTAAGAAAATAATTTTATTTTGTCTACTTAGAACTACTCAAATGAAATCACCCCACTCCAGGCTATGTGGCAGGGTAGAATATGGCTTCCAAAACTGACACCCTTTACAGAAATTTATTTTTTGGAGAATACAGTTTCTTCCTTCTCATCTCTGTTCTTCTATGTCCCATAGGCTCTTTTCCGAATTGGGCAGCAATTTTCATCTCCCCTAAATTACTTCTGTAGAAAACAGTGTTTGGTTGAAGTTAGTATACTTTGTGAATCTATCAAGCAAGTAATTGTAACAAAGTCTAGAAAGAGTTTCTCTTAAATTTTTTCAGTGTTTTTCTATGCATGCAAAATTCTTGAACACAGAGAGCAGTTAGTCACTAAAAAACATAGTATTAGAGTTTATGCTGCTATTTGCATATATTCTAGTTGCTGGTTGGATTTACAGTTTGAGCTCAATATCTCTTTTTCCATGTATATTTTTAATTTGATAGAGAATTTGTGAATATATATAAACAGGGAACATATGTTCATATTCCAATTTATTTTTAAAATAATAGTAAACATATACCATATGTACTTCTGCATTTCCAAAGGATCTTTGGTCTTATATTCTCATATAGTATTTCTATATACTTTTTTATCAACCCAAGGAGATTATTTAAAAAATATATTTTGGAGTGACGTGGACTTTGCTATGTAGAGAAAAACACTTTTTAAAGAAATCTCATAAACCATATTTAAATGTGCTTAAGAAGTTTTCTGTGTTCTAGCCAGTGTTTCTATAGAAGGATTGGTTTCATTTGTCTAGTCTGATTAAGGATTAAATAGATGATGATGATGATGATGATGATGATGATGATGATGATGATGATGATGATACTAAAATATTCAAACACAGTGCTACAAAAATCAGAACTTATCAAAATAATAATTGTTACATTAGGACAATAAAGAAAATGTTAGGAAGATGAAGAAACAGTTTTTATATGATAAATCTTCCATGAATGAGTTTCATAGTAAGAATATTAAGTAGGCATCTTAATATAAGGATAATAATCTCTAAAAACTAAAAAAAATCTTAATTTTTCTAATTTTTTCTCCTTTAGGGATGAAAGTGATTGGCCTAAATTTACCCAGTTGATTTTGTGTCTGAGACTAACACACAACAATCTCCCATTTCTATTCTTAACTACTACATCAAACTGGCTGTTTATTAGAACAAGGATATCCCATCTATTGTTTATGTCCATGGTAGCAAAAACTGTTCAGAAATAAGGTTTTATCTATAGCGTTAGATAAAAAAAGGGTGGTGGTGGAATCCCTTGGGTCTTCTAAGTCAACTCATCACTACATCACTCATTATCACTGCAGCACAGTGGCTTTCATTCCAAGCATAATTGTCTTCATTTTTTTGGCTCTTATACCTTTAGGAAAATTAGCATTTTTTCAGTTCATCAAGTTATGCTAAATGCTATAGTTTATTAGAGATTTTAATGTGTTTTTTATGGATTCAATGAATGAAGTTAAAATTTTATCTTAATGACTCTGTTGTAGTGATATATATATACTGATACATAGTATTTCTATTTTATTAACTTCATTTTGACTGCTCTTCATTTTACAAAAGATCAATATTTTGTTCTCCATATGTATGTAATCTATAGTTAAAACTGTGAGCTGTAAATAATCAAAACTTAGCATTTTATGGATGGATGTCAAGATAGAAATATATGGTTTTGAGCATTGAAAACAGTTTAGTTTGTTCATAGCACAGAACCTATCAACAGAGAACAATTTATAGTCTGTGCCATTCTTCACAGCTGAATGGAGAAGAGATGCCTGTTCATTGGAACACAGCAGCTGCACCCTGTTTAGCTACTCACATTAGCATTTTGTTTTTTTAATCAAGACCTGCACAGTTCTCAGTTACAGTTTTCCATGACAGCCATCAGCACTTGCAGGGCAGCTGTTTGGAATATAAACAGACGTTTAAAAAAAAGGTTACATTTACAACAGATTGTAAAAATTACAGCCTGATATTATTATGATACAAGAAATATAGATTTTATCAAATCTTTTTCAGATATTCCATCTTTTTCAGAGGATTGAATAAGGTTATATTGGTGGATCTTCAAATAAACAAACAAACGGCAAAGCTATAATATTAGTAATCTTAAAATCAATGGAGTACAAATATTGTGATAATAAAGGATATTTTATTTCTTAATATTTAACAAAGCTTCTCTTAAGTCCTATTAATTTATTCTGAAATATTTCATAAATATTTTGCAAAATTCTGTAAGTTTCAGTACATATGTATGGCCAATTATAATGAAATTTAAGATTTTCATTTGTATTTCAAAAAACTCATCTTGATTTTTTTTCAAAATTGAAAGATATTGTAAGTATATATATTGAATTCAAATGAAGCAAATTCATATTTTTTAAAAACCAAAGCATGGGTAATATATTTTGTTCATGTACACATCAAAGCTGTTTTAAACTACGTCAGTTTAGATTTTTATTTCTTTTGCTACACTAGATCACATTATGAATTCTTTTATAAGTTCTGTTGCAATTTCAAATCATACTGATTCTGATTTTGGAAATTATTATGAGTTAGTTAACTTTAGATGGTACATGAATAGTTATGTCATTAGACTGCAAGGCTAAAATAATTCCTTATTCTGGACAAATAGATTTATTCTTTTTCTAAATCAGTTGAGTTCAGCTAAGACTTTAGGTTTATGGGACATGTTTAAGGCATTTATTAGGGGATTCCTTTTTTTGCTTCATCAAACCCCAAGAAGCCCCAATAGTGCAATACAAATGACCCAGTTGCCCAAGAAGCCCTAGCAGAACAGAGTGAAGCTGCAGAAAGAAACAGTTGTAAAATTTGCTGTTGTTAATCACGAAGTCGTGTCTGATCCATTGCGACCCCATGGACAACCTTCCTCCAGGCCTTCCTATCCTCTACCATCCTCTGTAGTCCGTTTTAGCTCACACCGACTGCTTCGGTGACTCCATCTCCTCATTCTCTATCATCTCATTATTCAATTGCTCTCAATTGTTCCCAGCATTAGACTCTTCTCTAGTGAGTCTGTCCTTCACATTAGGTGGCCAAAGTATTTGAGTTTCATCTTCAGAATCTGCTTCTAAAGAGCAGTCAGGGTTGATCTCCTCTAGGACTAGGTTTGATTACCTTGCAGTCCAAGGAGCTTTTTCAGCACCATATGTTCAAAGGCCTCAATTTTTTGGCACTCAGCCTTCCTTATGGTCCAACTTTCACAGCCATACATTTCAATTGAGAAAAACCATAGTCTCGACTGTATACACTTTTGTTGGCAGGATGATGTCTCTGCTTTTTAGTATGCTGTCTAGATTTGCCATAGCTTTCCTCCCTAGGAGCAAGCATCTTTTAATTTCTTGGCTGTAGTCCTCATCTGCGGCGATCTTGAAACCCAGTAAGATAAAATCTATCACTACTTCCATTTCTTCTCCATCTATTTGCCAGGAATTGAGAGGGTGGATGTCATGATCTTAGTTTTCTTAATGTTGAGTTTCAAGTCAACTTTTGCACTCTCCTGCTTTACCCGCATCATGAGGCTCTTTAGTTCCTCTTCACTTTCTGCCATTAGAGTGGTATCATCTGTGTATCTGAGGTTGTTGATATTTCTCCTGGCAATCTTAATTCCAATTTGTGATTCATCTAGACCACCTTTCTCATGATGTGTTCTGCATGTAAGTTAAATAGTATACAGTATACAAACAACCTTGCCATACTTGTTTCCCAATTTTGAACCAATCAATGATTCCATGCCCAATTCTCACTGTTGCTTCTTGACCCTCATATAGGTTTCTCAAGAGACAAATAAGATGGTCTGGTACTCCCATCTCTTTAAGAACTTGCCACAATTTGTTGTGATCCACACAGTCAAAGGCTTTAGCATAGTCAATGAAGCAGAAGTAGATGTTTTTCTGGAATTCCCTAGCTTTCTCCATGACCCAGCGTATGTTGGCAATTTGATCTCTAGTTCCTCTTCGAAATCCTGCCTATAGATCCACATACTGCTTGGAGCAAGCTAGGCTTCAGCAGTTATTATTTTGGGGATAGTTAAATGATGTCTCACTTAACAATTGTACCATTTAACAATGAATTTTCACTCCATATTTTGATTGAAAGTTGTAAGACTTTGAGGTAAGATTAAGTTTATTTACATAAATATTAATAGAGATTAATATATCTTTTAAAGGGGACTCCAGTGTTAATTTCATTAGATATATCATAAATATAAATAAATTAATAAGAAAATATTTATGGCAGAATAACCTAAAAGATCTTAGGCTAAATTGTGATTACTATATGAGGATGCCCAAAATTGGGAGAAATTAGTCATATCTTTTCCAGCTAACGAGTTTTAATAAAAGGCATAAGGTTTAATAATATATCAGTGAAGACTTTCCTGCCGGTATCAGTCCAGTGGTGATGTATTTCCAGGGTAACGGGCCATGGTTTTATTATTTGGTATCCTGATAGTGCTAAAGATATTAGCCACAAAACATCAAGATAGACCATGGCCTGTTAGCCTGGAAGGTCATTACCATTTAATAACATTCGTTAGCCAGAAAAGATGTTACTAGACTCTTCCTGATTTTTGGTGATCATATCTAGACTAACATATCTCTGGCAATAGTAATCACCCAGATTTAATCAACTACAGTATATCATTGAGCTTTTATCTTAACATCTGTATTTTTTCTGATGAAAGCATCTGATAAGAGACTTACTGTGTTCCATTCCAGCCTTAGCGATGAAAGCCATCTGGGTGACTTTGGATCAGTCACTTTCTCAACCCAACCCACCTCACAGGGTTATTGCTGTGGGCAAAATAGGAGGAGGAAGGAATGTATGTTTACCACCTTGAGTTGTTTATAAAAAATAAATGTGCGATATACATTCAATAAATAAATTGTTTTCCTCTGTTGGAAAACAAATGTGTAACACCTTTGAAATTGTGACAACTATTAGGTTCTAAGAATATTGAATAGGATCTTTCTTTTTTGTTTGGTTATTAATAGGTAAGCAATTATGATTTGATTGTGAAGCACATGAGAGGTTAACATTATAGTACAATGTGTCTAATTTAGCTGAAGCATTGCAGCAGAATATTTTCCTGAAAATAATCATGCTAAATAAGAGTTTAATAGTTTAAATTATTTTTTGACAGTTTTAAAGATTTTTGGATATTTTAATTTAAAATACACTTAGCAATATATAAAGCTGAACATATATTAATGAAATAACGTAGACCAGATTCTTCAGTACCTAGTCACTGAGTGCAATTTTACCTTCCTTAAGAGATGCTATGCTGAACAAATCAAACCAATTTTATATGGTATTAAAAAGTGAAATAAAAGTTACCATTATACTACTACTTCTTTATCAAAAAAATAAATAAAAAATATTATTAAAGATCTTCAGGATTTTTCATAAAATGTTTAAAAAGGGGCAGACATTAAACTTTTTATATTGGCCATGTAAGACATTTGAAACGTTTTTAACATATCTAATTTGATCTTATTCTGTTAGAGCTTTTTTGGTTTCAGATTAATATTGTCCCAAAGGTGCTATTCTGGAGGCAACTGGACTTCTTCTTCTTGTTTTTTTTTTTGAAGATGTTTCGCTTCTCATCCAAGAAGCTTCTTCAGCTCTGACAGGATAGTGGGGAATGGAAGGGTTTATATTATATTCCTGTCAGACCTGTAGAAGTTTCTTGGATGAGAAGAGAAATGTGTTGAAAGAAGAAAAATCAAGAAGTCCAGTTGCCTCCAGAATAAGCACCTTTGAGACCACCATGACCTGAATGACTGAGAATCAACAGTAGGGGTGTCAAAATCAAGGCCCGTGGGCCGGATTCTAGCCTGTGATGTAGTTGGATCTGGCCCATGGGACCATCCTAATCTACCCAATGCAAAGAGGAAAAATCAGGCCAGCATGGCTTTGGTCCGGTCTATCTAGTGCAAACAGGAAAGATCAGGCCAGCATATCTTCAGCCTGGTCTAACCAACGCGAAGAGGAAACATACCAGCAATTTGGGAAGTGACGTCAAGCTGAGCGTGCCCACCTAGTTGGCCACACCCACTCAGTCAGCCATGCCCAACCGGCCCCGTCGACCTGATGCAGCCCTCAATGAAATTGAGTTTACACTCCTGCTTTACAGACTTTTAGCCATTCAAACTAGTATGTTTATTTGAAGAAATGTTTATATTTATTTATATTTAAAGTTTCTTAACCCCCCATCATCGTCAAATACATTTAACAACATTAAACAATTCCTATGTGATCTTGATTTATATTTCTAAAATATTGAATTTGTCATCTTGTGAAGACAAGATGGGGAATACAACGTTGGCATACAACTCAGTACTTAAATAGTAAGAAAATAATTTTCCAATTAAATAAATTGATCTAGGATGTGATATTGCTTTTAATGTTTGAAAAATCTCTATGGTCTAAAAATGAAGTGACAAATTATATTTCTATATGATTAAAATTTAGTGATAAGCTTAACAATGAAATTAATTGCATATTGATCTTAACCTTATGTGGATATTTTGTTTTTGTTTATATTTTATGTTCAATTATTTTAACCATTCTATTTAGTTACTTTGCTATAGTATCATTATTCAATGAATGTAGTGAGCTAACCATAGCAAAATGTAAAATTAAAGCAAATTTTATATTTGAACTATTTTCTAAAAATATAATAGTCTTATATATTAACTTAATTATAAACAAATTCTGATGAAAGGGTGATTTTTTTTAGGAATATTAAATGAATACTTGCTCATTTTGAAATAAAAAATGTGAAACAAGTTTCAATTCTAAAGTTGAATTAATTTCGTAGTGTATTAAATGTCCTATCTGGAACAATGTTTTATGTTTGTTTCATCATGAGGTTTTTCCCTTTTATTGTTTAATATTAAAATATATTAACATAATGGGACATTATATTTTCCAGAATTACTCTTTGAAAATAAATATTTTGCTTGCCTGTATTTGCTGAAACAATTATCCTCCTTGATATGCTTTTTCCTATTCAAGGCCCAATTTCCAACTAACTCACAGGTCTCTGTTAGAGGGAGGTATAAATATTGGGTTTTTTTCCTGTTTAGAATGACATTTTATGATAAACAGAGTATTTCATAATGTAGCTTTTTAGCATCAAGTCCTAATTTCAAAGTATCTGCATTTTTCATATATGTTAACTGTTGGGCTACTGCAGCATTCTAGTCTAGAGGTACATAAGGAAAACGTATAGCTTTCAAAAGCCTTGGGAGCAGCCTCATGAGACCTCAAAATGCTGCCTACCAAATTAGAATTTTTAATGTGCAAAAGTTTATATTTATTAATAATGAAATTTTAATTAAATATAACTATAAAAACATCTACATTTTTACATATTTATTTGTTCAGGTTTGTTTACTTAGACTTACAGCTACTTCAGTCACAAATGACTCTTAGAAAGTACAGTATACTACAGCAAAAAATTAAAATAATTGATAATAATGCAGAATAATAGTACAGTATTGACCTTTATCCCCATAAAATATCACTCAGGAGTCACTGACTACCTACGATAGTTTAGTTTAGTTTAGTTTATTGTCATTGCACCTTGTACAACGAAATTAAATGCCATCTTCAGTGTACATTATAACTATAAAAATAAAACGCAAAGACACATCTTTCACATTCTATACAATTGAATTGAAAATCAATATTGCATTAATATTGCACTATACAGTAGAATTCAATATAGTTATTGCCCTGAGATAAAAGCCATTTTTCAGCCTATTTGTCCTTGTTTTTATTATCCTGTACTGTCTTCCATATGGTAATAATTCAAAAAAAGGGTGCCCAGGATAAGATGGGTAAGAATTTTTTGAACTTTTTTTTTTTTTTTAACAAACTTTATTCAATTTTCACATTAAAAACAAAAATCTCTTTGGTGGACAACATATTTCCGGGTCATCATCTTTACATACAAATATGACAGAAATTATACAATGATATATGCATACTTAATTCTATTATTACCTTTTCCATTCCAGATTTTCAGTAGGGAGAGAAACAAACACATTAATTCTCGCCTCTTTCCTTAATTTCAATCAATTTTGTTTCATTTCAATTATTTCAAATTAATCCTTTATATTTATTTTTAAACATAAACAATATGTATTTATCTAATAAATACTAATAAGGTTCAATTCTAAATTCTTTCATTAATCCCAATCTAAACATTTAATTTCATTTCAATTATTTCAAATATAATCCTTAATATTTATTTTAAAAATACAAATAAACAGTATATATTTGCCTAATAGTGGTAATAATGAAGTTACCAATGTCTCTCCTTGCTTTTAATAATCTATATTAAACTTATTAATTTAGCTGGTTCTTTAGTCTGTCACATTCCCTTTCAATTACACACATTTAATAAGTTCTAAATTGATACAGATCTTAACACACCCACACAAAAAGAAAAAAAACAAGTATAAGTTTCCCCTCTTTTACTATTTTGAGTGTGACACCTTAATGATTAGAATATACCTTTATTCCCTCATCTTAATTCCCAATAAACCATTAGTCATTACATCTTCTCAATTGGATTCCACAGCATATTTCCTCCCCTTTAATAAGAGTTATCAATATCTATATTATCCTATTTTCTAAATATTTTTATTACCCCTTGTCACCCTGCAGAATTCCCCTTTTAATTCATCAACCATTATCTCTGAAAAGGCAATTTCTTTTTAACATTTTACTAGTTCTGTGGTTCTTTCTGTCACATGCCTGTTTCTTACTGCTTCTCCGGTGCATTGTCCAGGGAGCGAACCCGAGTCTCCTCCCGCTCTCTTCCCCATGTCTTTTCTCATTCTTTCTACATTTCTGACTTCACAAGTATTCCTTCTTTTAATTGTAAAGAAACAATTTCCTTTCAACATTTTACTAGTCTTACTGTTTCTCCTCCCTCTTTTTTCCCCATGACTTTTCTCATTCCAATTTATCTCCTTCTTAATATCTTCCCTTTCCCTTTTCTGCTGAATCTTCCTGCCTTTTCTAACTTCACAATTATTTCCTCTTTTAATTGCTTTCTTAAAATTCAACTTTTTAACCTTCCTTCTTTCCCCACTTCTTTGTAATGTTCTTTGTGTTAATTGTCCATTCAAAATGTCTTCTCCTTGAGTCAATTCCTGCTCTTCTGAGAATCTTCTTGTTCTTCAATCGTCATTTCCATTTTTTCTAGCACAGAGCAAAGTGATTCGCCTCTTTCCTGTAGTAATTCTCTCATATTTTTAAGTTCCATTTTTAAGTCCCAAAGAGATATCATCATTCTTATATTTTATAATCCTCAAAGTCCACAAAAAAAAAAAACCACTTTTACTTTCCTTCTTTCTTCTTTCAATTTTTTAAAGTTCTCAGCTATTCCAGTTCAGGGTTCATACCAAAAACATCAGTCAGTCCCACAAACAATCTTTCCTTCCTTGCTTTTTCCTTTATTCTGGTTCTGCTTTCACTTTCTAAAATTCTTACTTTGTTTCAATATTTCTGTAACTTTATATCAGTTCATTCAAAAACAAAATGCTTTCCTTTTTATTTGAACTAAATTTTTATCAAAAGGTGACACTCTCCATTATACGAAGTCTTCACTTTTTTCCCCTATATTTTTATTTAAGGTTTTTTGAACCTCAATATTCCAAGACAATCCAGTCTCCAATTTATAAACTTTATTATTATTATTTTTGGCAATATTAAGTCCAGCTTTAATTTTATACTTGATTATTCCCAAATTATTTTAGTCCAATTTCATTAAATCTTTAATTCCAGCTTCTTCCTTTCCCGGTTCAAAGCCCCATTTAGCTGTGAAAAATATTTTCCTTTTTTTTTTCTCTGTCCCTTTGTAATTTCGCAGCTCACTTTTCTTTTGTTAAAAATTCCATATTACCTTAATCTCTGGGTACTTTTATTTGGTTATACTGCCCAGTTGTCCCGGTTCAGATGTTATCCACTTCTTTCTTCCCTCCTGCACAAATCTTAGTCAAGCTGAGTCATCCTCTTCGGGATGGCCATTTTAGACCATCGCTGCAGTTGTCTTCGGGAGGAAAAAAAGCCAAGCCCAGAGGGGGGAGATGCAGCTCCCCACAGACAGGCTTGCTGCTTCCTCTTACTCCGCTGCCCATCCAAGGCAGTTTCAGCCCCTAATCAGGATAATTGGGGCTCTCCGACGAAAGAGCACGAACAATAGTCGCAGAGAGTTGCGATCTACCGTCTGTTGGCGAAGAGGCTCCGCCTTCTTTTCGGGAATTTTTTGAACTTTCTTAAGGAAGCAGGAACTATAAAGTTTTTCCAAAGAGGGGATAGTGCAACCAATAATCCTCTGGGCAATGATGTTAACCCTCTGGAGTGCTGTCCTATCTACCACATGTGCAGTAAGTTAAAATACTCTCCATGGTCCAGTGGTAGAAGATCACCAGCGGTTTTTCATTCAGTTGTTATTTCTTGAAAAGTCTTGGCGGTATGATCTCTGCTGGGCCCTTTTGATCAGTGCTACAATGTGAGTATCCAGGTCAGATTCTCTTTTATGATAACAACCAGAAACTTAAAACTGTCCACTTGATCTAGTCTCCATTGATAATCAAGGGCTGGATGTCTGATCTATTCCTTCTATAGTCCACTATAAGCACCTTGATTTTATTGGTATTAAGGTCCAAGTTATTGTCTCCACACCACGAAAGCAACCAGTCCACCTCATTTTGATAGGCAGACTCATTCCCCACCCCCACCCCGCGAGCTGAGTCCCACCAATGTTGTATCATCTGCAAATTTAGTAATAGTAATACTAGTATGAATAGCTATTCCCAAAGTAGACATCCCTTAGCAGCTTTTCTAAATGTCAGCAGGGTTGGTGCTGAATTCATCGCAGTGAAACACTGGTCTAAAAGAGAGAGGCAGCATGGTCCATGAGGATAGGACATGCTGTAAAAACTGGATTCAAAGGAATCCCTTTCTATTGCATCTGATTAAAATGGCAAAAATGGCTGGTAGCAGGCAATTCTAATAATATTCAGATCCTGAGCTATGTAGGACTTTAAAATAGCACTTTTAATTTTTTTTGTTTCTGGCTCCATTGTAGTGTGGTTTGTTCTAGTTGGAATTTCATTATTCTCAGCATAGAAAGTGTAGTCTTAAGCCTAGAAATAATTATATACTTCTAACCTACTAGTTGGGGTACGTGACAGAGGAATTTGCCCTCTTTTGGATATATGTATTACTGAATGTTTCAGATTTTCATGTGGGTCATATTATATATGAAGGAGTCTGAGAGTACAAATATTTGTTGATTATTTGATTTAACCACCATTCATTTCATGCATAAAAACATGGTGTTAAAAATAATAATCCCCTTAGATTCAGTAACTGATTGCGTCTCCTTTAATTGAAATAATGGCAAAAATTAATATACACTGTGTTCATAATTATTCGGCAAGTGAGTATTTTGACCATATCATCATTTTTATGTATGTTGCTATATAAATGTGAATGCTTAGTGGGTATAAGCATATCAGATGATGTGAGACGATCGTATTGATTCTTTTATTCAAAGAGAATATATCTAATCTTGTTTCTATTCTGAAATTGCTTCCAGATTTTGTGCTTGTAATGAAAAAAACAATTGAAACAAGGTTTAATTTTGTTTTTGTTAACTAGATTGGCTTATTGTTACACAAATAGCTTGTATAGACTTCTGTATAAAAGCAAAGAGTTGTGGTTATAATGTTACTATCTTCTGTTCTAAAGAGAGTTGGACATGGATGCCTTTTTCTTTCTTTTTCTCCCTTTACACTATATTTCTTTCCCCTCTCTTTTCTTAGTTTTCCACTTTTTTTCCTTTGTATTTTATACTTTGACAAACTTAATAAAAATTGAATAAATCATATCAGGTGATGTGTATTTATGTGATGAGGGAGAGTGTGGCCTAAAGAGATCAAAACTATATCAAGGTGTGCATAATTATTAGGCAGCTTCTTTTCCTCAGGCAAAATGGAGCAAAAAAGAGATTTGACTGACTCTGAAAAGTCAAAAATTATATAAAGTCTTTCAGAGAAACTCTTGAAATTGCTAAGATATTGAAGCATGATAATGGAACCTTCTTTTTTTTTTTTTACTTTTTATTTTGCAAATAGTCAACAGGGTCTCAAAAAACATGTTGAGAAAAAAAGATTCACATTAACTGCCAAAGGTTTGAGAAATATCAAATGTGAAGCTGCCAGGAACCCATTATCCTTTAGTGCTGTCATTCCAGAACTGCAACCTACCTGGAGTGCCCTGAAGTACAAGGTGTTCAGTGCTCAGAGACATAGCCAAGGTAAGGAAGGTTAAATCCGACTACCACTAAAAAAGACACATAAGATGAAACAGCAAGTCTGGACCAAGAAATATCTGAAGAAAGATTTTTCAAAGGTTTTATGGACTGATGAGTGTGACCCTTGGCAGACCAGATGGCTGAGCGCTTGGTGGATCAGAGATAGCCACAATGCTCCACTTTGACGTAGATGCCAGCAAGGTGGAGGTGGGGTACTGGTATGGGCTGGTATTATTAAATATGAGCTAGTTGGACCTTTTCGGGTTAAAGATGGACTCAAAATCAACTCTCAAACCTACTGCCACTTTCTTCAAGCAGTGGTACAGGAAAAAGTCTGCATCTTTCAAGATGACCATGATTTTTATACAAGACAATGCTCTATCACATGCATCAAAATACTCCACTGCATGGCTAACTTTAGGCCTTGAAGGCCTAAGAAAGGCCTTAAAGATGAAAATAGTGATATGGGCTCTTTTCTCACCTGACCTGAGAACTTGTCGCCCCTTCCTAAATGGGAGATTTACAATGAAGGAAAACAGTGCACCTCTCTAAACAGTGTCTGGGAGGCTCTGGTTGCTGCTGCACAAAAAGTTGATTGTCAACAGACAAGAAACTGACAGACTCCATGAATGAAAGGGTTATGATTATTATTGAAAAGAAGGGTGGCTATATTGGTCATTGATTTTTTTTTTTTGGAAATGTCAGAAATATTTGTTTGTACAGTTTGAGTTGTTTGTTTATTATTCTCACTGTAACAGAATAAATGCAAATAAATGAGATGGACATATTTTCATGTTTTATTTAGTTGCATAATAATTCTGCATAATAATAGTTGCCCAATAATTGTGTACATTATTCTCCTAAGTCAAAAATCACACTTTTACTTCCTTAAATATTCAGGTGTAAAGTTTAACATTTTGCATTGATTGTCAGCACTGTAGTTGTTCAATAATAAAATTAATTCTCCAAAATACAACTTGTCTAATAATTGTGCACATAGTGATCAGTATGTGCACATTAGTGATCAGTATGTCATGTCATTGTATAGTTTCATTTTGGCCATTTTTCCATGGAAATCCATTTCTACTAAATAACTTTTTGAAGATTTTCTATCATGAGCAACTCATTTCTTGGAGATAGGTTCTAAACTTTGACTTGACCATTCCAAAATACTGAATTCAAATGAAAAACTGTAACCCAGTTTAATTCATGCAGATGCCAGGCTTCTGATTAATTTGGTATAGGCCAGAGGTGTCAAACTCGTGGCCCATGGGCTAGATATGTCATCCCCGGTTTAGCTAAGGGAAAAAGTTACAATACATCACATAACAACATGTCATCACCCCTAATATAGGCTATTAGCTTGAACTCTAACTAGAATATTCTTTGTGATACCAAAATGTATTTGACTTTAGCATGTTATCCTAATGAATGAATAAAAAAAAAAATCAATATACAGAATCATCCTGGAAGAACAAAGGAAGAAAGTAATGTAGCTAAGTATCGGTACAATATTTTAGATTTCTACTGGGAGACACAGACTAAGGCCTGTTGGTATTTATGTAAATTATAGCGTAAGTAAGCTAATTATTGATTTTCAAGTTCTAAGAATAAAGATATTGCCAGCAAATACATTTCATCTTTGAAAAGTCCTAATGTAACTCCAGTATGAAGTCTGAAGAACTTGTGATGCCTAATATAGCAAAGATTTCATGCCAGAACTTTTTAGTAATGGTAAAGCCTAACACTGAAACAGGATAGTTAAGATTTCCTCCAATAAAGTTAAGCTTAAAGTAGAAGCTATTTCTATGCAATTCATAAAGTCAAAACAGTATTTGTTTTACCACTGAAATCACATGAAAGAGGTAATTGAAAATATTGGGGCAAAAAGTGACTCATTTAATAAATCTGTAGACTAGTTCTTTCAATCAACTATGTAAAAAAGAGGTGCATTCTTCCCACTATAGATTATATTTTTCCACAACTTGCTGCTACTCAAATATTTCCATTGCCCAATGCTGATACTGGATTACTGGATCTAATGAACTATGTTTGTCACACTGATAGATTTTTCTTCAAAAGGTTGCTTATGAGGATTTCTAATATTTCTAAGTTGCCTCAAAGATCTGTTTCCCAACAGCATGTGAACGATATTTCAGTATTCATGGATATTTTTTTATTATAGTCTTATTGAAGATGAACAAAGCCAGAAACTATGTTCCAGAAAATCAGTCATAAAAATTGAGCAGAGCAATTAGATCCTATATTTGACATATTTTGGACACATATTTCACATACTTTGGAGCTCAGAATCAAAGTAGAAACATTCTATTTTTAAAATATAATGTTCTTGATTTAAGTAGTATTTAAGTAATTCATACAAATAGTATTTTATGTTTATTTTCAAAGCTTCCCTATTGTTCATAAAAGCCTTATATTACCTGTATTGCACAGTAGCTATAAATAATAAAGCAAAATAGAAACAACTGTAGCTTGAACATATGTCAGCGTTGTAAATTTTCTGTAAAATATGTTGAATTTTAATATTTGCTATCATGTACAATACCATAACAGCATAATACTTTTGCTAAGCCTGGAATATAAAGTTATAGAACCTACTAAAATGATCTGGGTAGAAGCTGAGAATATCCCCCCATTTTTTTCAAGTAATTTTTGAAGAAATATATAGACATCTCTGGTTCTGAGAGGACAGGTTAGAGAAGGTATAAAAGGTAACATTTTAGATATTTTTGCTTTCCTCTGGACTATATTGAGAAAACTGATATCTCTTTTTTAAAACATTGATATGACTTCCAGTTAAGGCAGAATGTCCAATAAAAGTCAGTAATGGCTGCATTTATTAGATAGGCATAAGCTTTTGTTTTCTTTCAGGAGGATCATTGTGACAGTTCAGAGAACATCCTGTGCACCTCCATCCTTTGAAGATGTTAATCTGTTTTGCTTTTATCATGCCAAAAATATTTTTTGTACAAATTAAAGATGAACCATGTACTGGCTCATTATCGGAGGAAAAAATGTAACTGTTAAGAAAAAGCAAACAAGCTCTGCCACTTTTTGGAAATGAATACGAAGAACTGCACTTCACTATCTAATACATAATTGTGAGAATGAAATCTTTTTGGACATATAAGATTTTAAACTGAACAGTAGAAAACCAATTTCTCAGTAAGACCATTATTTCATTCACATGGCCTAGTATTATCTTCAAGAAATATTTAGTGAATCAGGTTATTTCACTTATATGTTTTATTTATTTAAAACAGGTGGGGAACTTATGGCCCTTATATGACTTGTGGACTTTAACTTCCTTGTTGGGTCAGGCATTCTGGATTTGTCCACAAATCATAAAAGGGCTATAGTTTCCCCTCCTCTGATTTAAAATGTTTGTGTAGTTCTTACCATTTTAAAAATAACAAAATTTAAATTCAAAACAAAACAAGTAATTTAAATCCTTGATTAGAACATATATTAAAATATTAAATAAAATACAGTATTAAAAATAACAAAATAATAAAAGACAGTAAAATAGTAATGCGAACTATAAGTTATAGCAACATTCATTAACAGGAGGAAGCTATACAACTTGCCTCATGGTGTAACCAGAACAATCTGGAACTGAACACACTTAAAACCGTAGCAATGGTGGTAAACTTTAGAAGAAACCCTTCTATACTACTACCTCTTACAATTCTAGACAACACAGTATCAACAGTAGAGACCTTCAAATTTCTAGGTTCTGTATCACATGATCTAAAATGGACACCTAACATCAAAAACATCATCAAAAAAGCACAACAAAGAATGTTTTTTCTGCACCAACTCAGAAAGCTCAAACTGCCCAAGGAGCTGCTGATACAGTTCTACAGAGGAATTATTGAGTCTATCATCTGCACCTCTATAACTGTCTGGTTTGGTTCTGCAACCCAACAGGACAGACACAGACTTCAGAGGATAATTAGGACTGCAGAAAAAACAATTACTACCTTCCTGCCTTCAATCGAGGATGTAAACTGTTTCAACTCCTTCCCTCAAAATGACGCTATAGAGCATAACACACCAGAACAACTAGACACTGTACAAGTCAAAAAGAGGGTTGTTAAAATATTTACAGGCCCCTCACATCCCGGATGTAAACTGTTTCAACTCCTTCCCTCAAAACGACGCTATAGAGCACAACACACCAGAATAACTAGACACAAGAACAGTTTTCCCCTGAAAACCATCACTCTGCTAAACAAATAATTCCCTCAAAACTGTTCAATTATTTACAAATTGTACACTACTATTACTGTTAATCCTCTCACCACTCTTTATCACCCATCCCCTCCCACTTGACTGTTTCCTAGTATCATTTGATTGTTGATTGTACCCTATGACTATCATTAAGTGTTGTATGTTATGATTCTTGATTCTTAACGAATATACCTTTTCTTTATGTATACTGAGAGTATTTACACCAAGACAAATTCCTTGTGTGTCCAGTCACACTTGGCCAATAAAGTATTCTATTCTATTCTATTTCTATTCTAATGTTTTGTTTAAATGTCTTGAGAGAATAGAAATGCCAGAGAGAACAATAAAGATTTATCTTGTTGATGAGGGCACCCCATAAACAGGGAACTACCACTGAAAAAGCAATTTACTATATCTTAGCATGGGAGAATGCCTGAATCATTCCCTCCAAAAATATTATAGTATAAATACAAATATATGGGAAGAAATGTCCTGTTAGATAGTGTGATCCCAAACAATAATTGGTTTACAGTTTAAATTTGGGGCTGAAAACCATTTGGCAGTCAATTGGTAGTCAATGACGGTCATATGAACTGATGTGTTTATATTGCCCCTTCCTAGTCAGTGTGTTTCACTGGAGCATTTTCTGCCAGCTGAAATTTTCAAATCATAGGCAAGGGCAGTTATATAACATATAGCATAGCTTCAAGAAGAGTTAACCTGAGCATGGATCACTTTATCATTATCCAGTGTTAACTATAGTTGGTGTATCAGCCTCAGCTAGTAAAGGAGCATTGGTACTTACCTGACATGCCTTTTCTCTGTGAGCTGTGAAGAGCATCCATTGATTGGGAGATGCCTCTGTCACTCATCTGATAGGCTGGGCTTTAATTGTGAGGAGGAGCCTCCTCCACGAGGCTCCTCCCTAGCATCCCCAGTTTTGGCGAAGTCAAAGTGATGAAAACTTTCCTTCATCCTTTCTAATAATTGGCCAGAATAGCGTCCCACCAGATGAAATAAGGGTAGGGATGGATGCTCTTCATAGCTCACAGAGAAAGGGCGTGTCAGGTAAGTACCAATGCCCCTTCTCCAGAGCTGTTAAGAGCATCCATTGATTGGGATATACCAAAGCTTGGCTTGTCCTATGGGAGGGTCTCCATCTGGTTTGGATTCCCCTCTTGGTCCCTGTGGACCCTTTGTAAAACTCCTACCAAAAGAGGCCTCTGCAGAGGCGAAGACATCAATCTTATAGTGTCTGATAAATGGTGACAGCGAGGCCCAAGTTGCTGCCCTGCAAATTTCCTCTATTGGCGCTTATGTGGCCCATGCCACTGATGTCACTGTGCTCCTGGTCAAATGAACAGTGATGCCACTGGGTACAGGAAGAGACTATGTCTCATAGGACTTAGTAATTGTGGCTCTCAGCCACCTACTGATCGTTGAGGAAGAGACCTTGTACTCAATGGTGGCCAGTTGAAAGGAAATGAAGAGAACCTCTGTTTTCCTACAGCACACTGTGTGGTCTAAATAAATGCGTAGAGCTTGTCTCACATCTAGTCCATGCCATTGGTGTTCCAGAGTCTGTGTCGGTCTCAGACAAAAGTTCAGGAGCACCAGTTGCTGTGATCTGCGGAAAACCAAATTTATTTTTGGAGTGAACGTTGGATCTGGACAAAGGACTATTCAGTCTGCATGAAAAATAAAGAAATGCTGTCTAACTGACATGGGGGCTAGTTCTGAAATTTGTCTGGCTGATGTTATTGCTACTAAGAAAACCACCTTGTATGTTAGAAAATGGACACTTGTGGTCTTCAGGGGCTCAAAAGAAGTTTTGTGAGTGCAGTAAGGAACTTGCTGAGGTCCCATGTGGGATAGTGTTGCACCACAGTTGGACGTAAATTTGTAGCACTGCTTAAGAAGCTGCATAAGCATGAATGATGAGAAATTGACCTCATGTCTACCCAGGTGATAATTGAAGCTATGGCCACCACCTGTCTTCACAAGGTATTTGGTGATAAACCCTTATCCAGGTCCTCTTGTAAGAACTCCAACATTGGAGCCACTGATGGAGAGATGGGGACAATTCGAGTCTTAACACACCATCTACAGAAAATAGTCCATGTGGCATTGTACATGCAATTTGTTGAAGGGTACCTGGCTGCCTGGATGGTAATATGACCTTGTTTGAAATTTTTTCGCTCTTCAGACATTGCCGCTCAATCTCCATATGGCTAAGTGGACCCATTGAGGGTCCGGAAGGTGAACTGGGCCCTGGATGAGTGAGACTCTTTCCGGTGGGATCCTCCATAGCTCTACTGATGACAGATCCCTGAGATCTGCGAATCATGGCCATCTGGGCCAGTATGGAGCCACCAACAGTAGTTCCACTCTCTTCTAGAAGAGATTCACTCTGGGAATCACCGGAAGTGGAGGGAAGGCATAAAGTAGACTTGGGGGCCAACTGCAGCGGACAGCATTGACATTCTCTGCTCCCTGAGATGGATACCTGGAGATGAACCTCGGAAGTTGTAAGTTTTGGGGAGAGGCGAACAAGTCTATGATTGGTTGACCGAATCTCAGGACTACTTCCTGGAACAGACTCAGATGCAGGCGCCACTCTGCCTGATCGACCATGGCCCTGCTCAACCAGTCTGCCTGGATGTTTGACAGACCGGATATGTGCTCTGCCTTGATGGAGAGCAAGCTATTTCCTGCCCAAAGGCACAATCTCTCCACTTCCTTCATGAGTTGCCTTGAGTGTGTGCCCCCCTGTCTGTTTATGTGGGCCTTTGTTGTAATGTTGTCGGTCAAAACAAGAATGTGCTAGCTCCAAATCTGTGGAATGAAGCTGCAAAGAGCTAGGTGGACTGCTCTGAGCTCCAGCCAATTTATGCTGCGTGATTGCTCTGTTTTGGACCAACAGCTTTGAGCTGTGAGAGACAGGCAGTGTGTACCCCATCCAAACAGGCTGGCATTTGTTGTTATGGTAAGCCTGTGGAGTTCCCTCGAAGCTGACAAAATCGGTATATCATCAAGATAGCACTGTAGCCAGACAGGCTTAGTCCTGAGATGGGCGGCCAATGCTGCAAGAACCTTTATAAAGGTTCTGGGGGTGGAGGATAAACCAAATGGAAGGGCTAAGTACTCAAAATGTTGATAATTGTAACAGAATCTGAGAAATTTACTGTGTGATTGCCTAATTGGGATGTGTAAATATGCCTCCATTAAGTCAGTTGATGTTAGGATGTCACCCTCTCTGATGCCGAGTGGTATAGATTGTAAGGTGCTCATTTTAAACTTTCGATAGACTAGGAAGCGGTTTAGGCATTTTAAATCTAAAATTGCCCTCCACCCCCCTGAATTCCACCCCCCTGAACACCAAAAAGGTGAGAGTAAAATCCCTGCCCTTTTTGATCCGGTGCCACTGATTGAATGGCTCGGATCTCCAGAAAATGAGAGATAGCTACTTCCCTAAGAGACCCTTTAGCGGGGTCTCTAGAAGAAGGGCATGTCATGAAGAAGTTCGGAGGTGTGGATTGGAATTCTAGGGCTAGGCCAAATCTGATGGTATCTCTGATCCAGGCATCTGAGGTTGAAGAGTCCCAATGATCCGCCAAATAATTAAGTTTTCTGCCAATGGGGGCATCGGAATTGGGTCTATTTGGGGTGTAGGAGTGTCCTATTTCCTGCTCCCAAAAAAGGTCTCTTGGATTGCTCTCCCCTCCTGTTCCTATCTCCAAAGTCAGATCTTTCCGACCGTTGGCCTGGGCTAAATCTTGAGAGTCTTTGGAATCTAGGGCAAAAAGGGCCCTGATAGAAGGGTCAAAAGGAGCCCCTCCTAAAGGATTGGTTGTTTCTATTGTTTGATTTGCAAAAAAGAGAGGGGAGGATCTCTTTCTTGGTTTGGGTTTTTATGAGCAACAGATCAAGGGCTGAGCCAAACAATTTGCCCCCCATAGTGGGAGATGAGGCCAGCTTCCACTAGTGTTTAGTGTCAGCCTGCCAGTGTTGCAGCCATAGCAATCGCCTTGCTGTAACCTGGGATGCTATAGCCCTAGATGAAAATTTAACCATGTTAAATTTAACCGTTGCATCTACGGAGAATACTGCTGCGGCTATGAGTTTGACGATGTCCTGATGCACCCTGATATAAGCAGGGAGTTTAGTCTCCCTCAGGTGATGGATGATCTGGTAAAAAAAGACACAGCCATGGCCGCTCTTATGGCGCACGCATCTGACTGATGTGCTCTAGGGAGAGCTAACTTAGCCCTCTTATCCTCTGGCTTAAGTGCCTCCTCTGCCTCACTGGGAATAGTTGAGGATGATGCTAAGGCAACTACAGGATTGTCAACCTCTGGTGTATTTAAGGAGCTTGAAAATTCCGATGCCAGATTATAAAACTTCCTATTGTAGCCTGTGAGGGCAGGGTACACAGCTGCGGAGCCCCATTGCTTTTGAGTTAGGTCGGAGAACATTTGTGGGACTGGAATTACGTCCGCCTCAGGCACTGGTTGGGAAAAAAATCAAATCCTCTGACTCCTCCTGTAAGACAACTGGTTGGTCACAGGAGTTTGGTTTATTCAAGCGGGTGGTGTTTTTAGCCTTGAACAAGAGAAATTTAAATAATTGAGGGTGGAACAGACCCATAAATGTTGGTTGATCGGGGATAAAGCCTTCATCATCTGACATGCCCCTTTCTAGGGGATCCATATCTGACAGGGCCGGGGTGCTGTCATGTGCTGACCCTGACTTGTCCTGTTCCACCTGGTCAATCTGGCCTTGCTCATTCTGTAAGCTCTGCAGGGGTATATCTGGAACCATAGAAATCTCCTGTTGGAGAAGTACCTGAGGGTAAAGATGTTCCGTCCTGCTTAGAGACTGAACTGATAGAGAATCACAATTAGAAGGAGTGGTCTGCTGTCTGGCCAGAGCAGTCTGCTGCACCCCCACCACTATAATTTGACATATTGCCAGTTCCATCCACGCTCTCATCTTTGCAGGGATCTCTTCCGGTAAGGCCTCGTCTTGACGGTGTCCGGCCGCTGTTGGAGTAAATGTGGCCTCAGGGACCCTTCGTGCTACTGGTACTACCCTCGATGAGCTACTATGGGCTTGAGTAGCCACGTTGCATCTGGATGATCCAGGGGGGTTTGCAGAGGGGGACATGGGGCCTGAGTAGGCCTGGCGGGAGACAAAGTCTGAGAATTTTTTCAGCCTCCCTTATGTACTTCTTCATGTGCTTTTCCAGTGCCTTCTGGCATCTATTGGCATCTTTTTCTGCGGCCTTGGAAGTCCCCTTAGAATGCTTTGACTTGCTCTGAGATTTTTACATGGCTCTTGAGGTTGCGGCTCTAGAGCTACTGCCGCTTGCCATTGCGACCTTGTATTAAATTTTCTGCTAATGAGGCTGCAACATTTGGCAGTCAGCATGCCCTGGGGCTTGTTCCAGGAATGGACAGGGAACCCACAATACAATTGCTCTCTTTGTTATGTATGTATTATGTTAATAATGATAATGATAATGACAACAACAACAACAACAACAAAACAACAACAACAACAACAACAACAACAACAATAATAATAATAATAATAATAATAATAATAATAATAATAATAATTATTTGTTCAAAATTGGCCAAATTTGAGAACATCTAACAGGCCTAGAAAGGAGGAAATGTCCTTGGTGCTCGCAGTTGTGCTGCTGATCAATGTTGTGAGGGCCAAGCCAACAGTTTCCTCCTTAAGAAATAGGGTCTATATAACTGTATAAAGAATAAGTTCCCTGGATTCCTGGAGGGAGAACCCTGCTTAGGGAAAAAAGCCTCTTACAAGTTAGTAAATAATTTGCAGATCACCACCATGCGGCTAGTGAGGGTACAATGGCACTGGCTGTTATTTTGTTTGCCGTGTAATGAAATTTTGGTCAGCAGCAGTTCTGCGCCTTGTGCGGAGCCGTTGCCGAAGACTTCCCCCTGTTGACTAGAAGGCAAGGAGGAGTAAAACAGGCGCTGATGCCCCCATCCCTGATGATGTTCTCTGGGGGAGAGAAAAAAAGCCTCAGATCCTTTGAAATGGTGCTCCACTCATCGTCAAGAAAGTCACGATGGCAAAGGCTGAGTGTTATGGGGTGGAAGAACTTCGCTGAGGCATTGTTGCCTCTAATCGCCCTGGGGGAGAGGACATCGCTCCCCAATGTTATGGCAAGCTCCCATAGTCCGATGTTACATGCCATCAGGAGTTGTCTGGCTCGTTGGTGACAGGAGGAGCTTTGAGAAGAAATATAAGATCAAACCATTTTTTGGAGTTTTTGCTATTCCGGCCAAGGGAAACGAAACAAAAGCTGCCTATACCAATGAAAGCTGAGCAAAAACTGGGGATGCTAGGGAGGAGTCCTGTGGAGGAGGAGGAACGTCCTCGCAATTAAAGCTCAGCCTATCAGACGAGCAACAGAGGCATCTCCCAATCAATGGATGTTCTGAACCGCTCATCTGGAGAAGATGCTTTATGTTACAGAGGCCATTTGTGCCTGAAAAATCAACAATGAATAAAGGAGTAACTCCAAGCTCTAAGTATGATCCTTTATGAGGAATACAATACTGTAGGTTGAATTCCATTCACCTGGGCATATGCCATTCACTGTCAGAACCTCTCCTTGTCTGAATTGAGCTTCAATGTTTGGGCTCTTATCTAGTCCACTACTGCAGAGAGGCAATGGCTCAATAATTGCACCCAAGCCAATGGAAAGAAGAAATAGAACTTGGTGTCATCAGCCCATTGATGCCATTTTATTCTATATCTGTGAATAATCTCTCTTGTAGGGAGGAATTTAGAAACTTCCCACTTAACGTGATCAACCATGAGATAAAAAGACTAGGCAAATATATGATTGGCTGAACATGATCAGCCACCTATTCAGTTAATCAAATATTAAAAACTGAAGTCTGGACTTGCAATATTTCCACAGTCTGAATTGCCAAAACTTAACATTGTATTTCACAAGAAATGTGATAGATTTTACCTTCAGAGCATCTAGTAAATATAGATAGTCCTCAGTTAGCGACTGTTTGAAATTACAGTGAATCTCAAAGAATCTAGATTCAAAGTTCCAGTGCTGCTCCTTCCTTACCTGTGGTCATGTGATTACAGTTTATGCACTCAGCAACCAGCCTATATTTATGACCATTTGTAGTGTTACCCAATCACAATTTATGATGCTTTTTGTGGGAAAAAACATCCATTGTGAATGATTGCCAAATATATATGTATAAAAGCCTCCAATACAGGAAACACAATGTTGCCAGCCAATCAAGACAAAAAAAACGCTACAAAACAGACAGAAGATATTAGAAACACCAATCAAGCAGAACACAGCAAACTCCAAGACCAATAAACACAGACCAAGACTCCCAACCAATCAGAATGAAGAAAAAACCATTTTAACACAGCAGTAGACTAGCACCAAATTTAAAACAGAAATGGCTGTGAAAGTCTGACTCACAAATGAACACAATACAGAAGCCTGATGATGGCAGATGAGATTCTGCCGAAATGTCGCTACAACTTTAAAAGCACAATTATAATGACGTGGGAAAATACCCGAACAAAGCTGAATGCCATACATATGGATACCCATGAAAACTTAAGAATGTGTGTGTGTGTATGTGTGTGTGTGTGACTTGTGATCATAATTCTGGGCTCAATTATAACTTTTTAAGTTGAAGACATCTTTAAAGACTAATAAAGTTTTTTTAAATGAATAGATTGCTACTTTGATAGGCAACAAGTTGTGAGAGAAAAAGAATAAATTGCAGCAATTTTTCCTTCCTGATTATATGAATGACATTGGGAGCTAGAGATTCTCAGAGCAGGAATATCAATTACATCAACACATAATAGTCTCAGTTCTAAAGTCACAAAGTAAAATGTCCAGGCCTAAAAGAAATGCAGAATATAGCAAAACTATTTACAGCACAAAAAATAGCAGCAGTAGTGCTGCTTCTTTTCCTCCATAACAACAATATATTTCATTTGTTTGCTTGCATGTATGAGATGGAGGTTGAGAGATTTTTAAATTCTTCAGAAATATATTCTTCGTTGTGAAATGTAAAATTGCTTGATCTATCCTGACAGGACATTTCTTATTACTTTGGAACAGTTTGATTCATTTAGTTAACTTTTGTGATCTTCCATTGAACCATTGAAGGATATTACCAAATCTTTTGAATAATATGTAGGGAATAGAGAAACATTTTATGATTATTATGGTTAAATGTGCATAGGCATTATAGATGAACTTGTGAGGGATAAAAGTTCAGTTAAACTAGATTATCTTCCATTACTTTTAAGGTTTTGTTTTGAAGAAAGGGCTTACAAATTAATGTGTAAAGAAAATTATATTCATGGGTGTGATACTGCATGTATATATTATTGCATTGTATCTTCTAGGCAATACAATTAATGAAGAAAGAAATAATTTGGAAAATAAACCTCCACTATGTGTGACAGGAGCTCAGTTTGATCTTACTCAGGTCAGAAATCCCTTATCTGTTGTTTTGAAAAATATGGGATTGAATTAGGGATAACTAGTCTGGTTTGCAAAATTACAGACAGCCATAAATATGGCAGCAAAGAGGCACTGAAAAATAATTCTTTGCTGTAGTCTAGATATTGCAGCCCAGATAACTTGCTGAATAGCAACATTTGCTTTTTTACTTAGTTACAGTTTTAAATGTCATAAACAGAATTATAATTAGATTCTCTCAGAATTAGAGGATCAACAGGCAGCTCCAGCCAATATTTGGTAAGTGAACCAGTTCTGCCTGTAATACAAAGTGTTGTACTGCTATTGTATGATTTTATTAAGTAATGTTATTAATAGTGTTGTGGTATTTATCTTAAAATTGTGCATTTATTGCTATCACTATCATTTGTAATGCTTTAAATGTTATTACCACAGGTAACTTAATATGTAAATTCATATTTATAGATAATGTATTTATCTGCATATTAAAATTTGTAACAGTGTATAAAACAATATGCAAACAGTTCAATTACTGCTAGGTTAAAAGAATTTAAACTTGCTTTAAAGACTTCAAAATTTAATATGAATGGAAAGGAAAAGAAGGCACTGATATATTAATTATTCAGTGGTATTATGATTGGTTAACTGTACTGATAATCAGTACAAATGTAATGGCAAGATTCACAGTAATAATTTATCTGATTAATATATCCAATCTATTAAGGTAAAGGTAATATGTTTAACAATGACTTACCCTGATATTTTCACTGCAGTAATTTCTAACTAAAGTATGCTAACTATATTGCTAACTGGAAATAACCAGATTATTTCTGTTTCCAATGATTTCTGCTTATCCTATGAATTCTGATAAATTAGACACACTTAAAATCCCTTCAGTAAAGCAGTGTCACCTAGCAGCAGATATACTTCTTCTTTTGCAGCATCTGCCCTGTAGAACAACATCCCACCTGACATTAAGATGGCTGACCCTGTTGGGTCTCTATAAGGTCCCAAAACCTGGTTCTTTTTCTGGCCATTGGACTAGAACATAGAGATGATCCTATCCCAAAATGAAAGATCTTCAGTAAAATATACAATAGTTGGTCTCTGTTATTCTGTTTTCTGCTTAATTTGTTAATGTTTTCTTTTTGTGCCTTCATTTTTTTGCTTCTATCCAAGTAGCACCTAGAGTCATATTTGTGAAAGTGATTTACATAAATATGAAATAAAGACATAATGTAGGATTAGAACTCAAAGTCTTCTGATTTCTAGTCAAGGGCTTTTAACCACCATGTCAAATTAGTTGTAGAAATATGTAGACATAAATATAATATATATTGGATAATGAGCTTTTGTTATTTAAACTGATTAAATTTCATAAATAAAATTGATTTCAGTTATTCATGATTGACATGAACTTACCAGCAGTTCAAAATATGTAAACATTCAAGTCAAAACATTATTTTATTGTATGCTATATGTTAGTGAGGAAATACAGAGGGAACAGATATAAGCAACCAATGCCTGAATAATATTTTTCAGTCAATACAGTACAAGAATTTTTATAGACACAATTACATAGACATAGAGTATTATTCTGTTTATTAGGACAATAGGCATGATAAACCTCCTCAGAAATTGTGAGATTAGGGTTCCAGTTAATGTGTCCATCACACAGTAAACAAATTTACAAAAGACTAGTTGCTTGGATAAAATTATCAGAGACATTATTCTTAATTTATGTAGGTATTAAACAGCTGTGAAATATTGTTAAAATTAAGAGTGGTCCCATATCATTAGAATCCAATTTGACTCAAAGAATATTTACTTTTTAATGTTGAATTTCTCATTTTATTTAGTGTAGAAAGTAGTTCCACAATAATTGGGTCAAACACATCAAATCATTAATAAGTCTTTGACAAAATATATCTGCTTGCCCGATCCTGCAGTTCCTCCTTGAGAGCACTTTGTATATGCCTAGAATAAGTATTTTTCTTATTTGTTAACTAATTATAAAAAGAACCATTATCATGATTAATCAGAATTCAAGGACATTCATATTTTAAATTGTTTCCTGCCATGTAATTTTTTTAAAATGAAAGAACAATCTTGTCACTTCCAGTTCCTTTCATTCAGTCTACCTCTCACAAATTTCTTGTCCTCTTATTTCAAGCAACTTATTCTTATTATTTCTGACTTACCACTTCCTATTTTCTCTCCCCCTAACTTCAGACATTAGCTCTCATACTGTCCAATCTTTTACAATCCTGTTAAACTGCCATGACCAAGTTTCTAATTGCTAATTGAAACTGAAAAATAAGCTACTGATTTTTCTACTCCATTCCACTCACCAAAATGTTCATTGTTCACAGAAGGCAACTATATGCTCCTTGAACAAAAAAAAAAATATTCCCAGAGAACCCTCAGGCTCAGGAATCTGTTATTAGCTTTAAAAAATGCCAATTGGAAAAATCTTTATAGATGTGCTTTAATGCCAGCATAGAATTGAATCATATTTTATTAGAAATCTTTAGATATTCTGTATCTTTAAATCAGAATCTTCTTAAAATGATGGTTCTGTGTAGATTATTTTAAAAGAAAAATAACAATAGTATCACTTTAAATATCAGTGAAAATTTGTTTTTTAGCTGATGTACTCTGTCCCCCCCCCCCCCAAGGTATATTGTTCTTTGGTGTTTTTCCTCAATATTCATAGAAAGTGCTCAATCTTTAAGTGAAGTGGATATATGTTAGTATTTAATATTTGCTCTACATAGGGACTAATAATCATAACATGTTTATGAGTATTCTTGTTTTATTTCATTCTATAAAAAACTGCTGTAAGTATTTGTATCATTTCAAAATTTACTTTAGAAGACAATAGAAATGTTAACAGGGGATATAATTACCAATCATTAATCATGATGACAGTCATACATTACTACTACCATGTAAATGTTATAGACCTTTCAATCCTATTTGTCAAAAATTTGAACATGAAGCATACTTGCATTCATGTCCTGTTTGTGGTCTTCTCATAAATATCTGGTTAGCTATTGTGAAAAAAAATTCTAGACAAGAGAACCTGGGAAATGATTCAGTGCAAATCTTTTTGTTCTTTCTCTCCTTTTCTTAGGCAAATTCAGAAAACCAGTCAAAGTTGACTGAAGCAGACATTGAACTGGAAGCAAAGAAAAGTCAGAATATGGAAAGCAGTTCTGTGTTGGAATTTCCAAATGATGTACCTTTTGCTCTTGCACCACACATTCTGTCAGTACAGGATACCTGTAATGATTTCTCAAGACAGTTGATCTCCTGTGATGTTAATGATAATTTAGCACAATTTTGGTATGATTTTACACTTGAAAATTCAATATTATGTGAATCTTAAACTTAGGGTACTTATTATAAAATGTACCTAAAGCACTTGAAATAAAATATGCTAGTATCATCTGTCTGTATCTACCACTAGTCTGACAGAACATTACCATTTTCCATCATTGTCATGTTTCTTACATGACAATGTAAGAACAGCTAAGCCAAATATTACAAGTCATTTACAGTAAATAGGCTATAATCTGCACTCACTGAAAATAATCATATAAACTTCCAGACATTGATGTTAGCTTAGTCCTTGCTTGATCATTGGAAAACAAATGTTATATTGTATTGTAATTTACAAATAATTAACATACTATGATTTTAATAAATTATTTAATTTTATTACAGCATAGCTTTTGTTGGGAAATTCACAACAAAATTTTAAACTAAATTTACACATCATTAGTGCAGAATGAATTGATATCAAATATATGAGGTTGACTTTGGAATTTGATTCATGTTTCTAAGGACTGTAGTTTTTGGTTGGTTATTCAAGTTTTGTATTCTAGATATCTATGTTCAGTTTCTGTATTGAAAGTTTTTGTTGCATCTAACTAGAGTCCAGTTGGGATATATAAATATACAATACATTGTGTCAGTCTATATGTGTACATATGATGGGTACAAAGGTATTTATGCAGATAAGTACATAAATATCAGGGGTGGGATACGATAGGGTTAACTACTGGTTCGGTGATTTACGAGGGTCAGTGATTTTATTATGTGTTTCCCTGCACACTGTGAGCGCGCACCTGCGTGCAGAGAAGCAGCCTTTGAAACAGCCCTCTTTTCCTGCTTTTTTAACTGCAGCTGTGCCTCGTGCGGCAGCTGAAGTTGAAAAATCAGGAAATAAAGATCAGGTAAGAGCCTGGGTGGGTGGCTGGGCAAAAACATCAGCAGACATGGAACCCGTTCTATGTCTGCTGCTCTTCAGAGCTACCGGTTCTACAGAGGTGGACAGAACCAGTAGAAACCCACCCCTGCATAATATATATATGCATGTCTATAAATTTATTTAAACCAGTAAAATAGCAATGGATATTTAAAGTACCTTATACTAGTATAGCTTTTCATGAAATACTGTGAGCTATCCTTCTCTAACTATCTCCTTCTGTTATTTTATTTTCTTCATTCCTTTATGCAATGAAGAACAATATACAAAACATAAAAGGTAGATAATATTGTGTAAAATATAATTGTATTTTAAACAACAAATTAAACCTTAAGCAGAACCATATTGTCCAGTCTTATTCTTGTATGATAAAGAAGCTAAGAATGCAAACATTTCTTCAAGCTAGCCTTTAGTATTGAGTATATAGTATTCTTTCCAAGCAGATATTGATTTCTCTAGGAGAAGCCTGATATTTTGTTTTTTTTTTTTTTCTGGTATAAGAAAGGAAGAAAGTGATGGCCAATGAGGGGGAGAAAAGAAAGAATGGCTAAGAGAGAAAATGTTAATATATTGTCAAAATTACAATATTATACCATAATTATTAATCAAGCTATAAATGAATTTTCAAGGACTAGGCTTATGAAAAGTGGTAAACTTTATTCCAAACTATACAGGTCTTTATCATTTCTCCTTCTTGAGATCCAGTAGACAGAGCTGGAAAATATCTAGCTTTTTAAATTCTATGTATAAAAATTGATACAATAATATCTAAAAAAAATCCTGCAAAATATTTCACATTATTTACAAATCATTTTTTCTAATTAAATCTGATTTTGAAAAATTGCTTGACTTGCAGCTCAATTTTTTATTCATGAATCAATAAATCTTTTATAAAACATCATAAAATAGAAATGTAATGATTTTGCAAAAGCCAGATAAGATATGCCTGTGGATTCAATAAAACCATCTTTCTGTACATGGTTAATGATGTTGGGGTTTTGTCTGGTGATGACTTGAAACTGGGCTTTGTCAGACCTGTAGATTGTAGCACATCATACTATAAATATGAGTCTTAGCCTTTATGAAAGCCTCAAAATCTGTCTGTTTCATAATTTTAATAATTGCTAATAGTGTTAAATGGTTTTTAATATGAGCTTTGGGTATATTTTGTTTAAATACATTTAAATTATTTCATTTCTACTGTAAACACCCCTGAGTCATTTTGAAATGTAAGTGTGGAAATAAAATAAATAATTATAACAATAAATTTCATATATATCTTCTTTTTTCTTTGTCCTGTTTTCTTTCACTTTTTTTGTAAAAGCATTTTCTATGTGTTCTCTTTTTCTTTCTTTCTCTCTCTCTATTTTTGTATATACATGTATATATCTCCATATCTATTATTTTTGTGTTGGTTTTTGGTATTACCGTATATACTCGAGTATAAGTCGAGTTTTTCAGCCCATTTTTTGTGCTGAAAAAACCGCCCTCGACTTATACTCGAGTCAGCCGCTAAGGCACCATGCCTAGCCTGTGCTGGCGTGGCTGCAACCGATCGCGCCTCCAGGGCAGCATCGCCGCCGCGGCTGTCTACCCGCTGAGGGCCTCACAGGCGACCCCAAGCGGCCTCTCCTTCCCCATTAACGGGCGCCTGGGGCCCCCGCGAGCTCCTGCGTTGCGCGCTTCCAGCTTCGCCAACAAACTGCCAGGCTCAGGCAGCCTCCTCCGCCCCCTACCCTAGCAGCGAAGAGCTGCTCCAGGGGCTCCCGCCACGGCGCAGCCAGGCACTTTGTCTCGCTGCCCCCGGAGCAGCTTTTCGCTGCTAGGGGAGGGGGCGGAGGAGGCTGCCTGAGCCTGCGGTTTGTTGGCGAAGCTGGAAGCACGCCCGTTAATGGGGAAGGAGAGCCCGCACCTCCGAAAGTCTTTTCACCGTTGAGGACTGAACAGGAGAACCGCAAACGCCGCACTCCCCAGGAAAGGGTGGCCCTCTTCCTCTCGGCGGCTCCCGCCATGGCGCAGCCAGGCACTTTGTCTCGCTGCCCCCGGAGCAGCTCTTCGCTGCTAGGGGAGGGGGCGGAGGAGGCTGCCTGAGCCTGGCGGTTTCTTGGCGAAGCTGGAAGCGCGCCCGTTAATGGGGAAGGAGAGCCCGCAGCTCCGAAAGTCTTTTCACCGTTGGGGACTGAACAGGAGAACCGCAAACGCCGCACTCCCCAGGAAACAAACTGCCAGGCTCAGCCAGCCTCCTCCGCCCCGCCCCCCCAGCAGCGAAGAGCTGCTCCGGGGGCAGCGAGACAAAGTGCCTGGCTGCGCTGTGGCGGGAACCCCCGGAGCAGCTCTTCGCTGCTGGGGGGGGAGGCTGCCTGAGCCTGGCAGTTTCTTGGCGAAGCTGGAAGCGCGCCCGTTAATGGGGAAGGAGAGCCCGCAGCTCCGAAAGTCTTTTCACCGTTGGGGACTGAACAGGAGAACCGCAAATGCCGCACTCCCCAGGAAACAAACTGTCAGGCTCAGCCAGCCTCCTCCGCCCCCCCCCCCAGCAGCGAAGAGCTGCTCCGGGGGCAGTGAGACAAAGTGCCTGGCTGCGCCGTGGCAGGAGCCCCTGGAGCAGCTCTTCGCTGCTGGGGGGGGGGAGGCTGCCTGAGCCTGGCGACCCCAAGCGGCCTCTCCTTCCCCATTAACGGGCGCCCGGGGTCCCCGCGAGCTCCTGTGTTGCGCGCTTCCAGCTTTGCAAAGAAACTGCCAGGCTCAGCCAGCCTCCCCCACCCCCTAGCCTAGCAGCGAAGAGCTGCTTCGGGGGCAGCGAGACAAAGTGCCTGGCTGCGCCGTGGCGGGAGCCCCCGGAGCAGCTCTTCGCTGCTGGGGGGGAGGCTGCCTGAGCCTGGCGACCCCAAGCGGCCTCTCCTTCCCCATTAACGGGCGCCCGGGGCCCCCGCGAGCTCCTGCGTTGCGCGCTTCCAGCTTCACCAACAAACGGAGCTGCAAATCTGGTAATCGCTTGCGGAGCCTCGGCACGAACCCCCTTTCCCCACACTCCCCCCCCCGCACTCCTCTGGCAGCAGCAGGCGGAGAAAGCCCCACTTCCCCCTGGCTTTGATGGCACGCGTGAGTTGGCTTCCCACTCTTTTTTTTTTAACTCTCCTCCTCTTCCTCCTCCTCTGCTCTCCCCTTGTTGTCTGGTCTTCCCTAAGGAAACTCGAGGGCTCACACTTCCAGGTGTTTCTCCCTGTCTTTCTCCCTGTCAATGATCTTTTCTTCCCTTCCTTTCTCTCAGCCCCATCCTCCTTCACCTTTGTCACCACAATCCTGAACAGATGAAGTTTGTACTTCTCAAGAAAGGTTGGATGTTCCTTTTGAGGAGGGAACCTAGTGTGACATCTGTATGTTGACCTACTATTGAGCCATGGCATGTGTGCACATGCAATGGAGGCATGAGGGAGAGCTGTGAAAGAGATGGTGGCTCTCCAAAACAGGATGTACATGCAGCCCATACACATGCTTTTTTCTTGCAAGGGAGAGAATGACTCCTGCCTCCCACTGTCATCATCATCATCTTTTGGGTTAGTGAATCAATTAAACCTTTCATGATAGTGAGATCGTTTCCCAAATTTCCCTTAAATCAGGGAAGAAATCAGAAACAAACCTTTGGACTGAGAATAAGCCTGTTCCTATGATGCCATTTTTGTTCACTGCAGTGTGAAAAATGTGAAAAAACACACTTCTTTTTCTTCATCTTCTTGGTCCCTATTTACTGGTCTCTTTCAAAGAGGAAATTGTGAACATCAAACTTATTCTCAACTGTCCTAGTGAAAGTTTTAATTAGACAATTCCCTCCCACGGCATTATTATGGATTATTTGAGAAACACTTTGCCATGGAAAAATGTTAAGAATGTGAACATGTTTGATTTTAAATGTAATGCCAGTTAAGATCTAAAGTTTCCTAAGAGGACTTTCATCTGTCAGGCACTTCATCTGTCATGCACTAAAAAATTAGTTTATGGAAAGCGAAACGGTGTGCATGTGTGTGTGAAACTAACCTCACTTACATTTTAAAGCACTCTAGCCTGAATGAATATCCACTTTTGTCCATAAATATAACATACAGATGAGGAGGAGGAATCCAGTTTTGAAGGATTTTAACTCTTGTGTTTTAGCTTGGTTGCTGATTGAGCTAAGGTTTTTGTACTTTTAAAGTTATTGTTGATGCCATATTGGTTTTGTTGGCTCTCTTTTCCACTTACAGAGCTAGTTTACTGTTTTTCTTTGAAATAAATATTCAAAAACATTTAACCTACTGATGCCTCAATAAATGTAATTTTATTGGTATCTATTTTTATTTTTGAAATTTACCAGTAGCTGCTGCATTTCCCACCCTCGACTTATACTCGAGTCAATAAGTTTTCCCAGTTTTTTGTGGTAAAATTGGGTGCCTCGACTTATATTCGGGTCGACTTATACTCGAGTATATACGGTAATTAAAAAGCAATAAAAATAAACAATATTTCAGTACTATTAATATAGTAATAATAGACTAGAAATAATAATAAATAACAGATTTATTTGTAAATTTGTTCTCAAGGTAAAACAATATTCAACATTATCCAAGACTGTGCTGCTTTAGTTAAAGTAAAAACAATTTTGTTTTCAGATTTTTTTTCATCTATTTAATGTTATAACTTTAATGTTGTAATCCATGGCCCATCTCTAGATAGAAGACAATTTGTTCATAATTGCTGTTTAAAACAGTTTCAAAAGGTGTAGAAATGTGCCAGTTAATAATTTGATGTACTTCGTGGAAATAATATATTTCTTTTTATTGGGGCATTTTAAATAGACCAGTTAATTTATGGGGCATTTTAAATAGACCAGTTAATTATAAATGGAAACAGGGTAAAAGAATGTAGACTTAGCCATGGGATGGGGAAGGAACAAGCAAACTGAATAAATACTGAGAAAGAGGAAAGTATAAGATAAACTAAACCCTCTCTGCCTTGCTTTTATTTAATATTGGGTAGAAAACTCTTGACAGGCTGTCAAGATTCTGTTATTCCAATCAAAAACAATAAAAGAGTATTCTTAAAATCCATGCTATGGTACTTTCTAAATTTCATCTATTTTCAAGAGCTGGCACTGGAGAATAATAACTTATTTTAGTATGGTTGTTTCTGATTCCTGGTTTATAAAAGGGGAAGATGAAAAAAAATAGAACTATATGATTTGAGAATTTGTTAATGCAGCAAAAACCTCATATTCTGATTATATCTAAACCATGGCATTCTAAAGTAGCGTTTTTCAACCTTGTTTGCCTGAGGATATGTGAACTTCAACTTTCAGAATTCCCCTGTCAGCCATACACTGAATGTTTCAGTTAAGTTAATAACACAGTGATTAAATGATTCTATATTCCCCGAAGCTTCTGACAAGCAGTCAGAAGTTGCAAAAGCTGATCACATGACTTTAGAACACCGCAACTGTCATAAACATGAGCCAGTTGTCAAGCACCTGAATTTGGATCACATGACCATTTCAACCTGGAAACCTGCTCCCTTACCATCATCAACTCTTGAATAATATGATTGCTATACAAAAATTAAAACTCCTGAGCAGAACTAGAGACTGGCCTTATCAATTGATATCAGGATTGATATTTGATGCATCTGTGAGTCATGTATGTAGCTAGATTGACATTATTGGTGATATAAGTATATAACCTGAGTCTGAAAGATTTGATTATTACTTGTTAACCCTTTATTTAGGGTAGAAATTTGTTTTGGGATGTGTACATCTCATTTGCCATTGTATCTTGATAAATGGAAAAAATGGGGGACATACGAGACAGAATGTAGTACAGTACATGTTCAGTGTTCACTTATAAAGAGAGACTTGCTCTCCTAGGACGGGTATGTGTTGATATATAAATACAAAATACAAGACTAGAAATATAGCTACAGAATACTCTATATGTCAGTGGTTGCTAAAAAACAGAAATGATTTTATTCAGAGAGATAATGGAATAATATGAGTAAAGTATGATGGAATATGCTGGGCCAATAGCAGCAGTGGCAATTCTCTTTCCCCATCTTTGTACTTCAACCAACATTCCAGTGATGACAACACTTGGAAGAAAAAAAGGCTGATGCCAAGAATGAAGCCTTTGGAGATCCATTCATTTGTAAGTAGTTAGAGTATAGTCAGTTTCCAAGAACAGAAAAGAAAAAAAAAACCCTAAAACTTAGCTTTCAATACTTGGACTTAACATATGCAATCTCCCCTCTCCCCCCTAAAAGTCTATTAAATAAGACTTTATAGCATTAATCGGAGTTTTTATTTATTGGTTGCAAATTAATCTAGTATTTTGCTCTGTTTTATTTATTTATTTATTTTTAAATAGTATCTCAGTTCTCTACTGTATTAATATTTTCACATGACAGAGCATTCTTATCAGGTTTGCTGGCTGGCATCAGGAACCCCCTTCCACCTCTGTCATTATCTGGTCCCTCCTTCCAAATGCCATTCTAAGAAATTGGATGCCCCTTCCTTGTAACTATAGAGACTAATCATGTAGCTTTTTCACCTACAAATTCCAACCATGCAGAAAATGCATAGAGTTTCCCACCATTCCCTTCTGAACCAGAACCATCTCCCATCCCTTCTGTAATCTCTGTACAATAATGGGAAGAATGAATCAAAGATGAAATGTATTTTGGATTCTTAGCACTTATTGAAAGGACTTCCAAAGATTCTTAAGCGATAACAGATGGTTGCATGCATTATAAATATCACAACAGTTCATCTGCAAGAATTTCAAAAGCCTGCATGACTGGCCATGCAGCCAAATTTCTGCATCTGCCCACAGTTCTGTCTCAAGGATAGAACAGACTTGCTAGGGAAAAAAGTACAAAAACCTAAAGATGAAAGGGAGAGTTCTAGAGTTCTAGACAAAGATATATAAGAAATGGAAATTCCACCTTCCTCTGTGTCTTTGGACAAGAGAAAGAAGGAATGGAAAGCCTGTAACAAAAGATCTTGTCTGCTCTAAATGAAGAAAAAATAGAAATGGAAGGGGCAATACTCATAATCTGCCAGCTGATAATAATTTTTAAAAAAGGTACAAGAATGTATTTCCAAGAGTACAAGAATTAGATAAACATGTTGAAAAATTATAAAGCCATTGCTGTATATCATATGTGAGTCCTATTAGAAATCAAGGTTCAAAATCATATTGCTTCTTTTTCCATGCAACTAATGCAGATGTCCTTCTCTTTTGAACAAGAGGATATTTATTTATTGCTCTCCATGGCAACTCTGGGGTTTTCATCTGTCGCTTTTGTTTTGGTAATAGACAGATCTGGTGTCAGATTGGTTTGTTGTTTTAAATAGAATTAGCTCTCACATAATCAGAAAGAGGGAGGAGAAGAATTATTTAATAACTCCAGGATGAAAGTAATAATTTAATAACAGAGAGAGAGAGAAGGGAAGGAGAAAACAGGGAAGGAGATAATAATACAAAGGCTGGACCTGATAAAGTGGAACTAACCGTTTTCAGGTTAGAGAGAAATGTTATCTAAATATATGAACTGCTACCAGGAAAAATGATAAATATTTGTATTACTGCAATATGAACTCCTGTTTCAGTTTGCTGTTTCACTATTATTCTCCTTGCTGCACAGTTTTAAGAGCTGTTAACTGAAATTAATTTCCGCATACAATTCAAGCTAGTGATTGAAATGTTTGATATTCTATCTGGCTCCAGACTTGGTTACCTTAAAGACTACCTTCTGTATCCACTTGCCTGCTTTGATCAGATTCAACAGATTCCCATGAATTCCATTTTTGTATCAATTTCTACCAAAAAACTATAGTATTTATCACCTAAGACTGAAGCACAGGTTGATTGTTTAGCAATGCAATGATTGCTAACATATAAACTAATACATGAAAGGATAGATGAGAAAGAATAAATTCAGTTCTTTGAAATGGCCAAGTCTAGACCTAAAGGCCACAAAAATGTTATGGTAGGATCTGAAACAAGCAGCTCATGGTGGAAAAATAACTCTAATTCACACTATAGGGAATTTGCTTTGGAAGGCTGGGCCAAAATTTCTACAAACCAATTCCAGTACAGAAAATATTTGGCGATAGTTATTGCAGTAGGGGTATTGCAATCAATTGCTGATTTTTATTCTTCATATTGGCTAATAATATAAGTCTATTTTATTATATAAATGAAAAGGCATTAAACTTTGACATTATTTCTTCACCTTAAAACCTTTATATAATAGGAGGACATATGAAACCCAATTCAACAGTGCTTGCATATCTTCAGCAATGAAGATATGCAAGCATTTAAAAATCTAAAAGGAGGCAAACATGTATTCACACATCTCTGTATGTTGGACATAGCTGGTAAATTTCTTCACCTGGTTTACTACTTTATCTTCTCAATACATTTATACTTGTTTCCACCAGATTTAGAGAACAACATCCTCAGACTTCTAGATTAATGGAGTGTGCCCAGAAGGTATGACCTTTTTATGTTATGAAGAGATTCATGCTTTATTTATTAACTGGCTAACATTTTCAATGAGATATCAAAGAACAGTGTTAGTGAGAAGTGAAAAATTAACCATCTTACGAGTTCTGTTCTCTTTTAGAAATTACCAAGTATCTCAAATGCTTCACCATCTATTAAGCTTTTATAGAATTCTTTTTTATTTCATTTCTTATTTTGAAAGTTAAAGTTATTCTTCACTGTACTTGGAAGATCACTAGAAAAGCTAAACGTTCCAGACTAAAATGAAGAATTGGAAAAAAATCTCTTATATTGTTGCCTTGAAAATTACATGTTGTCACCAGGATTCAGACTTGAAGAAGACTTTACCTGTATTTGATTATACAGTAGCAGAAGATATAAAAAAACCCAATTCTTTCAATGGTAGATCTTGTTGTTTCAATTAATCTTACTATTTCATTTCAAATGATACTATGGTTTGATTTATTGGAATCATTCTTTGAATCATTATTTGAGAGAGATTTTTCTGTATTAGAACATTATCAATATTTTCAATTTGCATCCTTATACCTCAATTCCTCATAGTTGCAGATATAGGAACACATTTTCTATTCTTCCATTCAATCGTGTTCTTTGTGTCTATCTAGATAAGTCCCTGCAGTATTCTCTGCAAGGTTTCTGAGAAGTAATTTGCTTTTGCCTCCTTACTAGGGCTCAAATAAAATGATTGTCCCAAGGTCATCCAGCTGCCTTCATGCCCAAGGCAGGACTAGAACTCATGGTCGGGGTTCCAGCCTGATGTCTTAACCACTATACAAAACTGTTTCTGATGAGAATATATACACTGCCATAAAGACATAGTAAAATTTGCAGCAATGCCATTTTTTAGGGTAACCAACCTTTTAAAATAAATGTAAAATGTAAAAATTGAGCGCGAGTTTAAAAAATGGAGAAGAGCCTGACAGTAATTTTTGCACATTTTGCCAAAATGTCTTACCAGATGTGTTTTGTTCATTGGATAGTTTTGATACTGCCTTAAATCAAGTTGCAAAGCCACCACCCACTCAAAAGAAGAAGTAGCTGAAACCATCATGACAGATGTCTTCATGTTCATGGTTGCTTGCATTTGCTTGGGGTAATTAGTATGTGCATATAAAATACACACTATATTGGTAAGTACTTCCCGTTCAAATACTGTGCTCTTTTGTAGAAATGAAAGCAAATATGAGTTTATCTGAATTTAGAGTATGCAATGCAATACTTACTTCAGTGTGTGCAAAAAAGGAAGGGGGTAGGTTGAAATGTGCTCTTCTTGTAATTTAATATTTTCTAAAGATGTAAAGGAAAAAATGGTGAAAGCATAACTTTTTATTTTTCATGTTTATTTGCCACATAGAGTATACAAACTGTTTTCTTTGCAGAAAGTTTCACAAACTGCTAATTGAAAATCACTCTTTTCGTTAAAATATTTAGAGTATGAAAAAATGTCCCAAATATGCACAAGCATGCTGTATGAAAATTAAACAATTAAAAAAAAATCTGCAGTCATTATAAAAAAGCAAAACAAAATAAAACAAAATTGAATGCCAATGGGCTAGAAACTAGAAAAAAAATCCTAAAATACCCTTTAGAATTATTTCTGTATGTGCAAGTGTATAGTGTGGTTATGAAAAGGAAGTGTGGGTGGTTTAATGACTAATACATGATTATAGAGTTTTGCTGTTTTCAATGCTCACAAATAGCTTTTCAGATTTTTTGCTTATATAGATTTTTTCCAGTTTTGGTTTCATATATTCTTGATTCTGTCCTATGGTATTTAAAAATATTAGTAAGCAACAGAAATTTGCTATCCATGGAGCCAAACAGGAACCTCAGGTAGAAGCAATAAGGAAAGCCCCATTTTTCTTACAGAAACAGCTATTCTTAGTCAAGAAGTCAGTAAGATCACACGTTAGTCTGGATTATTTTTTTTTCCAACACATCTGTACAAGTAAAAGCTGAAATATTTGGCGATCTTTAGCTTTTTAATTTTGAAGTGATTATGGCTATCTTATGATAGAAATACAATATATATATAGTTATATTTTGTATAGCATAGATAAGATTGGAAGATATTTATATCGTTTGTAATACTAGAAGTTAAAGTCATTCAATTAAATTGATAAGCAGAGGATTCAAAACAGGCAAAGTAAATTCTTCGCACCACCATCAGTTCATGATAGAGATTGGTAACATGATAACACCAAGATATTGCAAATCTTTGACATTCTTATGAAATATTTTTGCAAAATCCATCAACCTTGTGAAATTTCTGACTGATCTTCACTAGAATTTTGTTTCTTACTTGATTTATGGAATTTTTTGTTATCAGCAGATACAGTGATGGCTTATAGAGTAGATGGGCTTCAAAAGGCATTAGGCAAATTATTAAAGGTTATGAACATATCTGATAATTATAATGTCTCCAGGATCATAAATAGGATACCCTAGAGTATTAGGTGGGGTAGTAACTGCTGATGGAGTTCTTTAAGTCAGGAATCTGACTGGTCATTGTGAACTGGAAAGTAGAATTAGATCAGCCTTTGTCTGATTGCAGTAGAACACATGGAACCGATAATGATGTGCCATGATACTTAATTAACCAGTTGTTTCTATTTGAAGCTGCTGTTCAGATCTGTCTGTGACCCTAATTGTCTAAATACCCTGATAATAAATGTATTAGGATCTATCCTAATCAGAAACCCTGGATGACCAAGGAAGTCCAGTGCCTCTTGCATGACAGGACCAAGGCCTTTAGGTCTGGTGATGGGGCAAATACAGTGTTGCCAGAACTAATCTGAAGAAAGGTATTCGGAAGGCCAAGACTGATTATAAGAGGAAGACTGAGGATAATTTTATAGCAATAACATGAGGCAGATGTGGCGAGGGATCAACAAATTATAAACCATCAACCGACCAATGTCATCCTTGCTGAGGGGGATTCTTCATTGGCAGAGGAAACTGAATCATTTCTTTGCTCACTTTGAAGTGGAGACATCAGAGACAGATAAAACACAACTACCAGCCAATTGTAGCCCCCACCTCATTGTGGAGGAATAGGCGGTGAGGAACATTCTGAGGGCTGTGGATCCTAGAAAGGCTGCCGGTCCTGACAGTATCTCTGGCCGAGTGCTTAAAGACAGTGCTGATCAGTTGGCTGGAGTCTTTACCAGGATCTTCAATCGGTCTTTATCCCAGTCCACTACTCCATCTTGTTTGAAGACTTCCACCATTTTTCCACTATCAAAGAAGTTCCCTATCAATAACCTCAATGATTATAGACCAGTGGCACTCACTCCTATCATCATGAAGTGCTTTGAGAAATTGGTCTGCCGGCACATCATTTCTGGTCTTCTGCATACATTTGATAAACACCAGTTTGCATACAGAAAAAATAGATCTACAGAGGACGCTATAGCCATCACTCTTCACACTTCTCTGACTTATCTAGAACAGTGGGAGGGCTATGTGAGGATGCTTTTTGTGGATTTTAGTTCTGCGTTTAACACAATTCTCCCACATAGACTAGTGTCTAAACTTCTGGACCTTGGGCTTTCTAATTCAATCTGCCTTTGAATTATGGATTTCCTGTCTGGCCACTCACAGAGGGTCAGATTAGGTAATCATACCTCTTCAGTCCTTAACACTGGTACACCACAGGTTGTGTGTTGAGTCGCTTATTCTATACTCTTTATGTGCATGATTGCATTCCCACTTATGTTAGTAATACTATTGCTAAATTTGCAGATGATAGAACAGTGATGGGACTTATCTCCAGCAGGGATGAGTCTGCCTACCAAATGAGATGGATCGATTGCTTTCGTGGTGTGGAGACAACAACTTGGTCCTCAAAACCAATAAGACCAAGGAGCTTATAGTGGATTATAGAAGGAACAGATCAGACATCTAGCCCTTGCTTATCAATGGAGACCGAGTGGAGCAAGTGGCCAGTTTTAAGTTTCTGGGTATTACCCTAAAAGAGGACCTAACCTGGGGTGCTCATATTGTAGCCCTGGTCAAAAGGGCCCAGCAGAGATTATATTACCTGAGGCTTCTCAGAAAACAACTGAATGAGAAACTGCTGGTGACCTTCTACCACTGCACCATAGAGAGCATTTTAACATACTGCACCTCTGTATGGTTTGCCAATTGCACAGTGGCAGATAGGAAAGCACTCCAGAGGGTTAATGTCATTGTGCAGAAGATCGTTGGTTGCCCTCTCCCCTCTTTGGAAGAACTTTATAGCTCTTGCTGCCATAAGAAAGTTCAAAACATTCTCAAAGATCCATCTCATCCTGGGAACCCTTTTTTTGAACTATTACCATCTGACAGAATAATAAAAACAAGGACAAATAGGCTGAAAAACAGCTTCTATCCCATGGCAGTAGCACTTTTGAATTCTGCTGTATTGGTGTGGTGTCGGGGGGTTCCGGTTCAATGTATGAAGGGTGAAGGATGTGTGGTTGTGTTTATTTTCATGGTCGTGGTCATGGTCATGATATGCACTAAAGATGGTGTTTGATTTGGTTGTACGAGGTTCAATGACAATAGAGTAAACTAACTAACTAACTAAATAATGTTATTTAGCATTATAGCTACCCTTGGCACAGGGATGAAATTCAACCACTTTGGCCCACCTCGGGAGAGGTGGTATGGACAATTTGAATTAGTAAAAAATCATCCTTGGTTGCTATTACTATTATACCAAGCCATGCCCACAGCCACACCCACAGAGCTGGTAGGGAAAAAATTTGAATTTTACCCCTGCTTTGGCATGATTTTGAAGACAGAAGGTCAGAACAGATAACAGTGGCTTTTGCAAAAAATTAACAGGCAACAAGCAAGGATTCTAAGATTTCACAAATGAAAATAGGTATCTTAATTTATCAAAGAAAACTAATCTGTTAGTTCCTCTCCTTCATCTATTCTATATGCTTTCTCATCTGTCCTATATACTGTTGCAAAATCAGTCTCATATTTAAAATATTATGATGTCACTTTTGTCTATATTATGAATCATTTCCCCCTTTCATCCATTTATATAATCTTCCCCAGACAGACCCCAGGAGTCAACATTTTATGTATTATAATGCCTGGATCATATGAAAATTATATTCCAATGCAGCTAAAATATTTAGGTTGAGGGCAGAAATATATAAGACTTAAAAAATTGATGTTAAAGAGAAATGGTGGGATGAATTGCACATGCTCTTTTAAAATTATGTGCATATGTCAGGTGGATTTGTGCTACTGGGCATTTAGCATATACACATGTATATACTAAATGCACAGTAGCACAAACTAGAACTGGTCCTTATGCAGTGCTGCCAACTCTCACGCAATCAGAGTGAGACTCACGCAATTCAACCAATTTTGATTGTCTCACTCTGATAAACGAAATCTCACGCTAAAGGCCCGAGAGATCTTCCTTGCAATGGGAATTCCGGCCTCAAATAAAGGCGCGCTTGTGGAATAAGACCCCCTCCACCCCAAATTTTATTTCTAATTCATCTTAGATTTGCAATTTAAAGCAGGCTAATCCGCTTGCAAATTTGCAGAAGAACGGCGGGTTTAACAGAAAGAAACTCCCCTCCCCGTCTCTTTCCCCCGCGGCCACACCTCTCTAGCAAACTAATCTGAATTTTAACCCTTCAAAAACCGTAGCTCCTTGCCTCTAATTTTGCTTTAGATGTGATTTTTCAGGGGATCGGTGGCTCCGAGCAGCCGATCGCCTCGCCGATAAAAATATATTTGTTTCTCGATTGTACTAAGGGCATTGGTGAAGTGTTCCCTGGTTTATTTTTCCTTTTGCCCTTTTTATGCAAGCTGCATCAGCTATTCAAAAGTTAGAATGGAATAGAATTGGAATGAAACTGGAATGGAATGGAATAAATTGGAATGGAACTGGTATAGAACAGAACAGAAAACTATTGTCACTTTAAATGTACACTAATCAGCATACATTAAAACAAAATTTCGTTGCATTCAGTTCTCAAAATATAACCATTACGCATATACCCGCATATACCCACATACACATACATATATGACAAAGAAACATCACAGTCCATTTCAAATAATTACCCAATTATTTTTTCAAACCTTTTATGAAACTAAAAGGCCTATGCTATGTCTCATTGGTTTTCATAGTCAAGTTCCCTCACTGAAGAAAAATGTGTTTTTGTAATATGTGTCCTCATTTTTTTTCTTATGCCTATGGGTTAAAATGTATGTATGTATGTATGTATATGTCCAAATCATGACTAAAGTATGCATCAGATTGCACCATTTAAAATGTAAAATTGTCAAAGCTCCCTACCGTGGAAGGGGGGACACCCCCCTTCCACACCATCCCCCCCTCGGTCGCTTCACTCCCTCGCGCTTGGTCGCTCCGCTCCCTCGCAGTGTCTCACTCCAAACTATCACTCAAGGTTGGCAGCCCTGCCTTATGTACCTTTTTCCAATATATAGGTTTTATCAAATATATAGATTTGCCTCAATGGTGGGATTCATTTTTTTTTTTACTACTGGTTCTGTGGGCATGACTTGGTGGGCGTAGCTAAGTAGATATGGCCATGTGACTGAGTGGGCATGGCTTTTTTGTTTTTGCTTTTTTTGCAGCCATCCCCCCACCTGTTTTTTGGGCCTTCTGGGCCTCAGGCAAGCCTCCGAGGGGGGTGTTTTTGCTCCCAGAAGGCTCCCCTGGGGCTCAGGAAGGAAAAAAAACAGAGCATAGGAGGGGCTCACAGCACCCCCTCTCGCTCCATTTTGGGGCCTTCTGGGCCTCAGGGGAGCTCTGGGGGAGGCATTTTTGCTCCCAGAAGGCTCCCCTGGGGCTTAGGAAGGCAAAAAATGGAGGCATGGCTAAATTTTAAGGCTTTTCCTGGAGGCTGGGAGAGAGAGGGTGCATCTTACTTTATTTGGCAAGATGTTCCAAAATATGGAGACCATGGGTGCAATGTAATATGTACATACATTAAACACACAGCCAGGCCAGTTGTATAGATTTAATCCAATCCTTTTCATTATATTGTTGTGATAAGGGGAATCTTAGTGATCAGCTTTTAATTTTTAAGAACAGTAGTTTAGAAAAAAAGAAAGAAAACAAAATGACCATGATATCACACCTTGTAATTCTCAGTCAAGATCTGTTTTTATATATCATGCTAAGTCATAATGAGATTTCCTTCCTTTGGACAAAGAATATTGCGTAAAGTGAGCTATTGTGGTTTGTGTAAACTACCCATTGTGGTTTAAATGCATAGCCTATGGCTTATCACCTCTGATATCTCCTCTGCTATTGGTACATATACAGACTAGTCTTGGTGGTTTAATATGGTTTAACATCTTTTGTGAACCTAGCTGTTCTGATTTTTGTAAACCAGCCATTGTAATTTATAAAACATAGTTTTATAACATAGAAAATTAATATAAATGCAGACAGTTTCAATTCAGTCAAGAAACCATATGCTCAGATACTAATAGCAATGATTAATATGTAAATTTAATGAAAATTAACTGTCCTGGAAAACTGAAAAATGGTTATAATATTATAGTAAATTTCCACTACAATGGCCTATTGAGTCTCTATCATAGATTTCTGTTACAGGGACATTCTGTTTATCACAATGTAAAATAAAGTGTGGAAATAGAGAACTGATGCAACAGTGGTGGACAAATATGTGCTAGCAATCTTGCCTTCAACATCATACTGGAATAATACTTGTGTGGTTTCAGCAAAAATGTTGATCTCTGCAATAACTCCTATATTTATCCTTAAAGTGAGCACTTTTCTACATTTTTGTCTTTCAGATTTCAGCTAAACACACTTTTATTCTTTTAAATGTAGAGTTACACAAAATCCAAATCTACAATATTCAATGCTTACAAATTAATCACCTCTTATACAATTCTGGGGTACACTTAAAACTTCAAATCTAAACCAAGAAATGCTCTGTCTTACATGTTGAAAAAAAAATCAGAATATAAAATACAAGCTGGATGGACACAACCTTGTAGACAATCCTCACTCTGTCAAGGACCTTGGAATACTCATCTAAGCGCCAGAGCCTACTGTAACATTGCCAAAAAGCACTAAGAGTTGTTTACCTAATCTGGCGTTGTTAAGTACTGAACATGGGTCGGAGTAAATGGAGACAGCCTCTGAATAGTGAACTTTCAGCTCTTTATTTGCATAGTGACTTCTCAAAACAACAACAGTGAACTCTGCCTTATATAGTCAACCCCTGTGAGAATTGTCCAATAACGAGCTATGAACGCTAGCTCTTTTAACCAATAAGAATTCTCTGTTAAGGGCCAGTTGGATTCCTCAGAACTAACCAATCCGATCTGGCCGCCTAACAGCCAATCAGAAGTGCAGGGCCAGAACCCTGCACTTTACCTCAAGCTCATACTTTATTAACTATGGTACATACACAACACCCCTTTCCCCTGGCTTCTTAATTACAGTGTAGTTATAGAGTCCCTTAGATAGGACGGTTGTCTTTTAACTCTTTTAGATTTTTGTTGGATTGGTTGGTTGCAATCCTGTTGCGGTAGATTGTTGTTTGGCAGTGGTTCTGCTTCTTGCTCAGCTGCAATTTCTTGCGGTGCAAATGTTTCTCCTTCCTGCTCCATTTCCTGAGTATCACTTAACTCGTCGCTCCCTTCGAGCAGGTTCCCTGGAACTTCATCTTCTTCCGTACCTCCCCCCCCCCCTCGGTTTGGTCATGGGGGAGTTGTTGACTGGCTGTTGTGAGTCGTGACCGTAATTGGTCGATATGCCGTTTCCACAGTTTATTGTCACAGCATTTCACTACGTAGGATTTGGGGCCGGTCACTCGTACTACTGTCGCCTCTATCCATAACGGGTTGCCCAATAAGTTTCATGCGTAAACAAGGTCTCCTACCTGGAAGGTGCGACAGCGGCCGCTGGATCCTATTGGCTTTTCCGGTTCATAAGCAGGGTGCAACCAGTCGAGGTGGGAGCGGAGTCTTCACCCCATCAGAAGTTCAGCGGGAGTTCTGCTGGTGACGCTATGTGGAGTTATGTGTTGCAAAAAGAGAATTTGGTTAACCTTGTCATCGATATTGTCATAGTCCACTTTTTGCAAGGTCTTTTTAACAAATTGGACCATGCGTTCCGCTCGGCCATTGGTCGCAGGGTGCACAGGCGAGGTGAGTGCATGGCGGATGCCGCGGTCAGCGAGGTACTGCTCGAACATTAGTGCCGTAAACTGTGGCCCGTTATCGGACACCAGGACGTCTGGCAATCCGTGGGTTGCAAAGAGTCTCTTTAGAATCTTGATCACTGCCTCGGAGGTCGTAGCCGTCATATGATGAATTTCTAACCAATTGGAGTATGCGTCGACTGTCAGCAAGAAGGTATAGCCCTTGGTTGGCCCCGCGAAATCCAGGTGGATTCTGGACCAGGGTCCACGTGGCGTCTCCCATTCAGCAGGCATGGCTTTTGGTAGGGCATTGCTGACTTGTTGGCAATTGGAACACGCTTTGACCCACTGTTCGATTTGCCGGTCCATGCCCGGCCACCATGTGTAGCTTCGTGCAAGCGCCTTCATTCGCACGATGCCGGGGTGGCCCTTGTGCAGAATTCGCAGCAGCGTCTTCTGGAGTCACTCTGGGACAACGACTCTATCGCCCCAGATGATACAGCCTTTTTGGGGAAAAAGTTCAGTCTGTCGAGATTTGAATGGTGCGAAGTCATCTGGTACTTGGTCCAATGGCCATCCACGTTCTACCCAGCCTAGGACTCGAGCTAGGATGTGGTCTCGTTTGGTTTCTCTCACGATGTCTCGGGCGGTCATAGGTGGCAAGTTGAGTGTTTCGATCTGCAACATGGTTGCCATTGGTGCCGGATCGTCGAGAGTCTCTGGAAGCGGTGCTCGGCTTAATGCGTCGGCATGGGGAATGGCTTTCCCCGGGCAATATTGCAGCCGATAATAATAAGTAGCTAGGAATTCTGACCATCGGGTCATTCTAGGGGATAATATGTAGGGGGTTGACTTGTCCCTGGCTATTATCCCTAACAATGGTTTGTGGTCAGTTATAATGGTAAATGTCCTTCCATACACATATTCATGAAATTTTTTTACAGCTGAAACGATTGCGAGGGCTTCTTTATCAATTTGTCCATAGTTCTGCTCTGCTTGTGAAAGAGTCTTCGAAAAGTATGCAACAGGGGCTTCATTTCCATTAGGCAGTACATGGCTCAAAATGGCGCCCACCCCGAAAGGCGATGCATCGCAGGTTATAACTAACAGCAAAGTCTCATTATACTGCATAAGTACAGAGTCAGATGTGAGCAGTTTTTTAACATTCCGGAACGCTTGCTCTTCCCGGTAACCCCATACCCACAATGCTTTCTTATCTAATAATCGGTGTAACGGTTCAGCGACAGTTGCCTTGTGTGGTAAAAATACATTATAGAAATTAATGAGGCCTAAGAACGCCTGGAGATCGGCCTTGTTGCGTGGCCTGGGAGCGTTTTTGATCGCTTTTAATTTACTCTCGGTAGGATGAATGCCCTGGCTATCAATCCGGTACCCTAGAAACTCAACATTGTCAGTATACAATTGACATTTATTTTTTTTCACCTTAAGTCCGGCCTCTTGGAATTTTTTTAGAACGCATTTCAAACGGTCCTGTAAGATTTTTTTGGGTAGGGGTTGCAATTAATACGTCATCAAAATAAGGGACCACGCCCTTGATTCCTTGTAATAACCTTTCCATAAGGCTCTGGAAGATCCCCGGGGCTACACTAACTCCAAATTGCAATCGGGTACATTTAAAGGCACCCCTGTGCATTACAATTGTTTGGGCTTGAGCCATTTTTTCATCCACTGGTAATTGTTGATAAGCTTGAGCTAAATCCAATTTAGCAAAAACCTTACAGCCCCCCAAGGAATGGAGGAGGTGCTGCACCACCGGAACTGGATATGCATTCTGCTGTAGGGAGTGGTTCAAAGTGGCCCGGTCCCCACAAATTCGGATTGACCCATCTGGCTTAATGGGTGTTACAATAGGGATTTCCCATGGAGAGTGATCGATGGGCTTCAACACCCCTTGAGCAATTAGCTTGTCGAGTTGTTAGTCGATTTTTGCTTTAAGAGCGAACGGAACTCGACGGGGCTTCAAGCGAATGGGAGCTACTTTTGGATCTAGACTGAATGAGATCGCGGTCCCCTTATACTCGCCTAAGCTGTCCGCGAAGACGTCGCTGAACTCAGAGATAAGGTCTTCCTCCCACTCACAACCACCGACTCGGTTCATGCCGGCCATTTCAGTGCTGAGTGGCGTGAACCATTGGAGGCCTAGTAGGCTAGGCCTATCTCTATCGATGACCGTTAGAGGTAAGTACGCTGTATACTTCTTGAAGGAGACTCGGACTTGGCAGGACCCGACAACGGGGATTCGATTTCCTTGGTAGTCCTTGAGGATGAGGCGTTGAAATTGGAGGTCTTGGCGTTGAATTGTGGGGATGAGTTGCTTGAGTGTCTTCCAAGACACCATCGAGAGGGACGATCCCGAGTCGACCTCCATGTGGCAACGCTGGTTCTCGATGGCTACCGTGACTCGGATTTTCTTAGTGTCCAAAGCTGAGGCGTGACTGATAGTGATAGTGTGGTGAGCCTCTTCTCTTTGCAAAGCTCGATTTCTGTAGGAGTGGTTTACTGGCTCTTGCCTTACAGGACGTTTTCCTGTCGATTGGCGATAGTTGGCCCCTTTTGAGGCCTGGCTGAGTCCTGGTAAGCTGCGGCAGACCTGGCCGATGTGGCCTCGTTTCCCGCACTCATGGCAGAGTGCATTGCGGAATTTGCATTCAGCCCTGGCATGGTTGGTTCCACAGCCAGCGCAAGGGCGTAAGGGCTTTGGGCGAGGGTCCAGGTCGGACCGCAGTCGATGGACCCCTTCTTCATCGCTGTCTGACGACGAAGAGAGGTCCTCGTGGTGCGTTGTTAATAGCTGCCCTTCTGTGCTAGGTGAGATTTCGCTGGCCGGTGGTGGTACCGGAGTGCGGCTTCGCCGTAGTTGTGCAGCCGACTTTTTGGTCGCCTCCGCAGCCGTGGCTTTGGCGATGGCGTCAGCAAGGCTGATGTCGCCTTTCGCCATCAGCTTGTTTTGCACGCCTAGTGCATCTAATCCCAGAACTATTCGATCTCTAAGTGCCTCTTCTAAATCGGCGAACCCGCAGAGGCCCCCTAAATTTTGGAGGTCTGCCACGAAATCGGCCACACTCTCCCCTTTTCGTTGGTTTCTCTGATAAAACTCGTGGTGTCTCATGAGTGTAGGCACGGTTGGCGCGTAATGGTCTCTCAGGATGGGTTCGAGGTTGTCCCAGCTCATGGCTTCCACTTCTCGAGGTTTGGCGAGTGCTTTAGACATCTTAAATACGGCTGGGCCGCAATGCATCAGGAACAGCGCCCTTTTCTTTGCTGGTATGGCGTCCTTCAAGTTATTCGTCTCGAGAAACATTTGGAAGTGATCCATGTAGGATTCCCAATCCTCTTGGTTCGGATCGAACAAAGCGGGTGGTACGATGCCACCGGACATGGTTCCGTTGTTGGCGTCGTCTATCACGTGCTCGGTATTGCTTCCTAGCTTCTTCGGTTCAGACGTCTCCACATCCCATCCTCGTCGCCAGTGTTAAGTACTGAACATGGGTTGGAGTAAATGGAGACAGCCTCTGAATAGTGAACTTTCAGCTCTTTATTTGCATAGTGACTTCTCAAAACAACAACAGTGAACTCTGCCTTATATAGGCAACCCCTGTGAGAATTGTCCAATAACGAGCTATGAACGCTAGCTCTTTTAACCAATAAGAATTCTCTGTTAAGGGCCAATCGGATTCCTCAGAACTAACCAATCCGATCTGGCCGCCTAACAGCCAATCAGAAGTGCAGGGCCAGAACCCTGCACTTTACCTCAAGCTCATATTTTATTAACTATGGTACATACACAACAGGCATAGCATCTTCTCTGGTAATATTGTACTGCTAACCAGAGCATACAAAACATTAGTTAGACCAATTCTTGAATACAGCTCATCTGTCTTGAACCTGCACTGCATATCAGACATTAATGCAATTGAGAGAATTCAGAGATATTTCACGAGAAGAGTCCTCCACTCTTCTGCTTGCAACAGAATACCTTATACCACCAGACTTGAAATTTTGGGCTTAGACAACTTAGAACTACGCTGCCTTCAGTCTGACCTAAGCATAGTACATGAAATTATCTGCTACAATGTCCTACCTGTCAACGACTACTTCAGCTTCAACCACAATAGATAGAAACTTAAGGTAAACCGCTCCAAACTGAATTGCAGAAAATACGACTTCAGCAACAGAGTTGTCAATGCATGGAATGCACTACCTGATTCTATGGTTTCTTCCCCAAGTCCCAAAAACTTTAACTTTAGACTGTCTACTGTTGACCTCACCCCATTCCTAAGAGGTCTGTAAGGGGCGGGCATAAGCACACCAATGTGCCTACCGTCCCTGTCCTAATGTCCCCTTTTATTCGTACCCATTTCATGTAATCATAATCATGTTCTAATTATATCTGTTGTTTAACACATGCTTGGCAAATCAATAAAATAAAAAAGTATATCACAATTAATTATAGCTTAGGTTTCCTGATGACTATTCACTCTATCAACATCTTAAGAGATGGGGCCAGTTGAAAAGCTTTGTTTTACATTTTGAAAATGAAAGATTAGTCATAATTAATAAAAAATATTAGATATTTTTTTTAAAAAAATAATTCTTAATTTTTTAAGTTCTTATAGTTATGAAGAAAATCCTCCTAAATGTTTTGAACATGTCTATCCTTTTTCAGGATACATTATGTCTCCTGTATGCATATGAGAATTCTTTATAATTCCATAGATGGCTTCACTGACAAATGAGATCTCTCTTATAATTTGCCCTAGCATTTATGCATACACAAAGCCAGATGATTCATTTTGTATTCCATTTTGAACATTCCATTTTACTAATGTTTAAGCTTTTTTTAACCTAGCACAAATATTTTGTGGAGGTTCTTACAAGAATATGAATTCTATCATTCTATCTATGAAGACAGAATGGAACAAATGTTAAGAGAATGTTAACACTTAATTGTACAGTTTATATATAAATTTACTTTGAGTTAAATGGTACTTGATGAATTTAGCTAGTTAATCTTCCTGCAATAATATTAATAGAATGGGGAAGTCACCATCTTTCCTTCTACATTTTCATTTCTGAGGACAATTTGTGTGCTACAAGAGGGTGAGTTGCCTTTTCTATATCACTGATAGAAAAGCAATTGAGACACATTATTACCATGTTACATAAATGTATTCTTATATAATGTCCATACAAATACCATGTATGGTACTTGAACACTGATATTAGCTTATTTAGCCATCCTATTTGTCACTTTCTGCAGCATTCTAGTTAGACAGGAAGACCAGCAATTTCCAGATATTTTCAATCTCCCTCTTCACCCAGTGTATCCAAATATGTTGACCTTGACACTAATATGCTTCCAAATTATTTGCTTTACTTTGAGAAAATTGATATATTTTGTCCTTGGGGTTTATCTGTCTGTCTGTCTACCTAATTTCTATAACCAGGTAATGACTCTGGACAGTATATATAATATAAGACATATATAGGAAAATGTTGGAGGTGGAAATTACTTTAGTGATATTAGCAAAGACATCATAATTTCATACTGTGGGGACAATGTAATGATAAACTATTCTTGTATGTTTTTCAAGGTAACTACATGAACAGACAATACAAAATGATTAATAATACAATGCTGGATAATGACCCTCTCAAGTTGGATGACATTCAACCCTATTGAGAAAGAGCTATCTTGCCATGCAGGAAAAGATTTGCAAAGACAGAATAACATTAAGAACATGGAATGTACAGTAGAAAGTATTAACATGGAAAAGCTCAATAGTGAAAGATAAAATAAAATGAATCAAATACATATTGGCAACTTAAGCATAACTGAAGTAGATTGAAATTCAACATTTCACTCTGAAAATCATTTTATTACTCTTATTTCTTTCATAGTCATGAAGTACATAGCAAGGCAATACTATCCAGAAGCAAACTAAAAAATAATGGAACTTGCCAAATGAAATGAAGTTACAGCTAAGAAAGATAAATATCTAGGGAAGGAGCTTAACAAAGAATATCAAAAGGTGGTTAGAAGAAATATGAACTAGTACTACAATAAAACCTAATACTGTACAATAGACATAGACGTACAATAGACTATTGTCTCTTGTCACCAGAGATGGTGTTACATTCCAATTTCAGACCCAACTGATCTATTATTTTACATTTGTTTATATTAAATATAAATACATATTTGTATCTGCTACTCTTGTACCAAATAGCTCCCCCAAAATAAATTGATATGAAATATTAAGATGCCTGATTTTCAGTTATACTTTCAAAATAAGAATGTAGACAAAAATCTGAATGGCTGAAAGAAACATTTATTTAAAAAAAAAACCTTAGTCTTCTCTGGAAGGATTTTCACTTTAAATGTAGGCCCTGCTCTGATTTAAAAAATAAATCAGTATTTTCTTAGAATTCAGAGATCTCAGATTGCTGTTGCTCCAACCATCTGAAGGTTTCTAAAATTCCTAACTAGAGTTAGCACATTAGGACGCTAGTATTTGTTTATAATTTTCAGCCTCTTGGGCATACATAGTACATTAAGAAGTGGAAGCAAATAGTAATAATTATCAAGAGACAGCCCTTCATCATGAGCTGCCTATATTAACTTTACTAAAACTGCTCTATCCCCAGCTAAATGTCCCTACACAAAGCGGCTTTCAGCTACTATTCTTTCCCTCTCGCCCTCTTCTCCACCTACAGGTAAAGTAGAAGCCAGTGGTTGGTTAGCTACACTGCCTTTCGGAGATTCTGACCAATCAGACATGAATTAACGGCGGCCGAGTGCCCAACTGGCGTATGGCTGGGCGCCCCCTGGCCACCACAGGCAGTGTTGTGGAGCCTGCGGTGGGTATTTAGAAGGAGGACGGTGAGCTCTGTCTGTGTGTGTGTGTGTGTTTGGGGGGTGGAATAGGTGATGGTCGTATGTGCGGTGGTGGTGTCGAGTTTTTAGTCAGGTAGGAGCTCAACCCCGCCCACTTCGCCGTCGCCGCTGCTCCTCCTCCTCATCTCCAGTAGTGGCCGCCTAGTCCATGGACGATGTAAGCCGCGAGGGGCTAAGCTGCCGAGGCAGGCAGTCATGGTCACATACTGGCGATAAACGCGTCGCTGAACGCTCTAGAGTCTGCCTATCTCGGCCTCTTCCCGTCCCTTCTTCCAGGAGGCGTGTTCGCGCGTGAGGGAGTCAAGAGAGAAGCCTTCCTTGTTTTCTTTTGCCTTCGGAGCGCCGCCATGTCCAGCTCCTCCTCGCAGACTCCTCCTCACCACCAGCCCCCGCAGCGGATGCGCCGTGGCGCCGCCGGGTCCCCAACCAGCGGTAACGCCGGGGTTTCGTTCTGTAGTAATGGGTCCAGCGGCGGAGGAAACGGCGTTGGAAGCGCCCCCGGTGGCGGCGCTGGGACTAGCCGGCTGCTCCAACCGATCCGCGCCACCGTCCCTTTTCAGCTCCTGAGGGGAAATCAGCAGAGCCCGACTCGCTTGCCGATCTCCTTAGCCTCCGTGGGGAGTAATACCGGCCCTGGAGGGCCGCGAGGCGGAGGGGGAGAAGGCGGGGGGAACGGTGGCAGTCCGCCTCCACCAAACTCTACTTCATCGTTGGCTCTGGCGGCCGCTACTGCCGGCGCCGCCGTTGTTGCTGCCCCGCCGGGAGCAGGCGGGGCGGTAGAACCGAGCAGGGTGAAGGTAAGGCAGAAGCGCTCGCCTGACAGCGGCAGCAGCACCACCACCACCGCTACCACCACCAACGGCGGCAGGCGGAGGAGCAGCTCACCTGAGAGAAGGAGCCCCAGTTCGCCCATATATAAAGGTAAAGCAGAGATAGGGTAGAGGTGTAACCCATCCCACTCCCATAAAAGCCTCCCTTGCCGTATTCCCTCCCTCCCAAAGATCTAACACGATTCATTTAGGGAAAATATTAGGCATAAATTTACGATACTCTACAAACGTCCGCCCTCTACATTGCTAAGTGATTCATTTGTAAGTTCGAGTGTGTCAGTGAAGCTTCAGTTGAGCTCAAAAGGAGAAGCAGCAGATTTCTAAACTCAAGCTTTTCCTCAGCTGAAACCGAAAAAGATTTGGTCCTTCACTTACTCGTTTGTTACTTGCTCCTTAACATTGTTTATTTCTCTAGAATAGGACAATTAAAACGTAATAAAAGTATTGTTTTCCCCCCCATCCAGATAGATGGGTAAATGAGGGCTGGGAATTATACTGATAATTAAAAGTGTAGAATCTTGGAGGTTAATTTGGAATAACAACTTGAAATGCATTATATATTGATGTGAGTGCTGAAAATAGTTAGGGGTTTGCTCTTTTAACAAATTTTTATCAACGTTTTTATGATTGAGAACTTTAATTCTGAATTCATGCTTTTATGTGTTCTGTTTCAGTGACTAAAATGCTTTTCTTTAAGAGGCAACTTAAATTTAAAGGACTTTAAAGGAAGCCAAGTGCTGATATTAATTATATTTTTATATGTTACATTCCTAACAATGTATGTTAGAAATCCATTTATGCTTCTACTTATAGAAATAAGGAATATGTTGCTAATAAACAACAAAATGCTGCTAATAAAAGTGCATAGGATGTGATGGCAGAACAGTTATTTACAGCATTTCTAAAACCTGCAGGTTATATGAATGGCAGCAGTTTCTACAAAAAAACTTTAAAAAGTATAAATGCAATCTCTTTGCAGGTTAAACCTACATGAATATGTGTTCCTTGTTTATTCATTTTAAATATGCTATGTAAATTTGTAAACTAAATTCCTCAATATAGTGCAGATATAAATCAAAACACATTCTAAGTGTTTCAGAAACTAATAAATTATTCAAATCTTCTAACATGACAATGATTATTTTAACTGTCCAACTGTCCCCTTTTTTCTTTCCATATTTAGATGAATCAAATTAATACACTGCTTATAATAATTCTTATATATACTTCATCTTCAATACTTTTGCATCTGTAATAATGCTGGGTCTGTGTTTAATTTTAAATAAAAATTATATAAGCCTCTTATTAATATTGAAAGCAGCAAGTTATAATAATTCTTGGCTTAAATCCTTGGCATTAATTCTTAAGATAGATGAATTTGACAAATCATTCTTCAACTATTTGAAGAATTACACCAAAACTTATAGTTCTTCGCATTTGAATCTGTATGTGATCTCCATTTAGAAAAAATATTTGGAAATTATTTATGGAATTAATCTTTATCTGATTTGATAAAAATTGAACTTTATATTATCAAGTTTTAAAAAAGTTAAACTGCTCACAAGACAAATATAGACAAAGTTGTAAGAATAAAACTTTTATATATGATTTAGATTCTTTCCTAAAATATTTTTAAAAGAGTAAAATAATTTATATTCAAAATTGACCAATCCTTTAAGCTAGAAATAAGTGACTTCATGTTTTAATTCTGCCTTTAGCATTTGTAGCAGTCAACAGTGTGAGGTAACTGAGAGTACAACCATATGAAATAACCTGACAAACAGTTACCAGAATGCACATAATAATGATTCAGCCAGTTTGCTCTGGATGATTGAAAAGTTCATTAACTAACCTGTTTTACTCATCCATTCCTGTAATTTGATGAGTATATCTTTTTTCTTTATACAACTCAACCATATTCTTTAAGCTACAAAATAAAATACATTTTTAAAAAAACTCTGCAAAATGGCTTTGTGGGTTTTGCAGTTGGCATTGAATACACAACCTATGCCATTTTTTAATTTGTTCTTTTCTCAGCTATTACCTCTTTGGACTGTGTAACATAATTGAAAAATCAATCTGCATTTGTAAAGACTTAAGAATTGCTTGGGCCTTAGTTCTGTTGCGAAATAACAATGCTTCAACTACTAAACATCTGAGAATCTTACTTTGTATTAATATTAACAATTGCCAGAAATGGTGATGTGATAATCAGTGTTTAATATATTTAAAAGTGCAAGTGATCTATGGTCTTTTTTTTAAAAAGAATGGGGAACTTAAATTCTTTTTCTTTAGTGTATGATTCTTCCATCTTTTTACAATGCAGCTAATTGCAGTGAAATTTTTCATATGAACATGTAAACAAATTGCCAGGTATTCTGAAAGCTGCAAAGTGCTATGGATTGGAAGCTTGTACAGGTCAGGCAGCTGCCACTGCAGATGGTGACATCATTCTTGCCTGAATGAAAACAGCTTTCTTAAGAACTCTCTCTCCCACCCTCATTTTTCATCTCTAGGATGCTCTCAAATGTTTGCTTCAAAATTAATACTATTTCTGATTTTAAAACAAGCCAGAGAATAATTACATATTACATTTACAGGTATACCTTTTGTAAAATATTATTGTAACTTCCATGTTTATCAGTTAATCTGCTTAATTATTCATCATTGCATTTTATATTTTGTACTTGTATATTTGTAGCACTACATACTATCTGGTATCTCACAGTTTGTGAATTTCATGATATTGAATTATTTTTTCCTTTATTTCTGTTTAAATATGCAATACAGCATATATTTTATAAAATGCTTTGGTAATATTACAAATGAAAAATATGCAGGATATAACCCATTTGAAAATAGTTGCAAAGAATAAACATAACTGACAAGCATGGATTGGCTGCCATTCCATTGATACATTGGCTGTCCAAATACTGTAAAAGATCATGACTTTTAAATTGTGAGAAAGGTTATTTCTAAAATAGTTTCTTTTACTGTCTTATAAGTACATTTTATCCTTTTTAATGTTCTTATCATATGCCGAATAAATTGAATCCTTTTTCAAATATTTATAAAAGTCTTCAAAATCTATAATGGCAGGGTAGGAGGTGAGGATTAAAATGGGCAATTGCTTCAATATAGTTTAAACACATGTAACTTGTCATTTATAATTATTAATTTTAACAGGCTTCTAATGAACTGTTGTCAACATTTTAAGAGTAATTTTGACTCTGGTTGTATTGTGGCCTAGAATACACCCCCATAATTTTCTCCAACCTACGCCTTTGGCCAGTCTAATGTTTTAAGATGAAAGGAAATTGACTTGAGTCATAAATAAATGAGCCTATAGTGAAAACTGAAATTTGTAATTGGTATTATATTTGATTTCATATTATATGACATAATGAACTCTTTCTGATATGTTTGATGGCCCAATGCCCTGAAATGCCACAATGCAGGAAGATATCAGATTGTTTCTAAATTTATGTTTATGAGGTTATGAATTCTAAGTGTATTTTGTCACTGGTTGCTTGGATAGGGAGAATTTCTATATACTACAAAAATTTAAAATATAATAAAATTAATTATATCCCTGAACTCTGTCCAAAATCTAAAGAACTCTAATGTTAGCTTAGTAAACCCAAGGAGGATTAAGCTTGTATTTTCCCCTCAAATACTGATTCCAGTCATATTTTTTATGATAGTGCTTTCTAAAATGTTCTTCAACTTTAAAGAAGCAGTGGATATGTCAGAGAAATCGATATTTCAGTCAGATGTAAAGCTTGGATATTAAATCCTAAATACCTTAAAGTGTTCTGATTCATGTTATTGATCCTGAAGAAATAAGCCTTTTTAAAAACAACGTTGAAAAGGTATGGAAAAATACTAATTATAATCTTTATGTGGTAGTTTGAATGAAACTTTATTGTATTCTTACATATATTGTTGTGTTAGTAATACCCAATTTTATGTATATATTGTTAATATCTATGGGATACAGATAATTGCAAATTAATAATTTTGCATTCTTAACACAGTTGTGTGTATGTAAATAATTCTGAGCTCATATTCCAGAGAGCAGATTTAAGGTTCAAACAGATCAGTGGTAGTGTGATAGGATGGTTGCTCACAAAAGTATGCCTTATCAGTTGGATGTGTTTGCCACATAAATTAGCAAGTAGACATAGTGTTTGTTTTTAGTGGTGGGCATGCTGACTACAGAGACAAATTACAGATGCAAAAAGCACTCTGGTTGGATTTCTGCAACTTGTAAAATTAAAATATAATAGGTTATTTTGTGGCTCAGTTGCTGTAGAAATCTAGACAGTAGAAATCCAAACAATTAGAGCAGCCTCCGAGAAAGGAAGTGAACCAGGACAGCACAAAGTCTTCCACTCCCATGAGAGATAGAGCAAGGATGGATGCACTACCCCCATCCTGCTCCTGCCAGAGATCATCCAAAAGTGTGACCAATGCCATTTCTGTCCCAAATCCAGGCCTAAATCCTGACTAACTTAGTTTATTTAGTTTAACCTTAATTGTCATGTAAACTATAATAGTAATAGTTTTATTATGGATATTGTTTAAGTAAATGAAAATACCTTTTCCCTCATTGAAATAAAAAAAGTTTAGGAACTACATTTGTGACTTTTTGAATTCTGAACTTGAAAGAAATGTACACTGCTCAAAAAAATAAAGGGAACACAAAAATAAGACAGCCTAGATCTGAATGAATGAAATATTGTTATTAAATACTTTGTTCATTTAAATATGAATATGCTGACAACAAAATCACACAAAAATTATCAATGGAAATCAAATTTAGCAACCCATGGAGGTCTGGATTTGGAGTTACACTCAAAATTAAAGTGGAAAAAAACACTACAGGCTGATCCAACTTTGATGTAATGTCCTTAAAACATGCCAAAATGAGGCTCAGTAGTGCGTGTGGCCTCCACGTGCCTATATAACCTCCCTACAACGCCTGAGCATGGTCTTGATGAGGTGGGGGATGGTCTCCTGAGGGATCTCCTCCCACACCTGGACTAAAGCATCCCCCAACTCCTGAACAGTCTGTGGTACAACGTGGCGTTGGTGGATGGAGAGAGACATGATGTCCCTGATGTGCTCAATTGGATTCATGTCTGGGGAACGGGCAGGCCAGTCCATAGCATCAGTGCTTTTGTCTTGCAGAAACTGCTGACACACTCCAGCCACATGAGGTCTACCATTGTCTTGCATTAAGAGGAACCCAGGGCCAACCGCACCAGCATATGGTCTTAGAAGGGGTCTGAGAATCTCATCTTGGTACCTAATGGTAGTCAGGCTACCTCTGGCGAGCACATGGAGGGCTGTGCGGCCCCCTAAAGAAATGCCACCCCACACCATTACTGACCCACTGCCAAACCGGTCATGCTGGAGGATGTTGCAGGCAGCAGAATGTTCTCCATGGTATCTCCAGACCCTGTCACGTCTCACATGTGCTCAGAGTAAATCTACTTTCATCTGTGAAGAGCACATGGCACCAGTGGTGAATTTGCCAATGTTGGTGTTCTCTGGCAAATGTCAAACATCCGGCACGGTGTTGGGCTGTAAGCACAACCCCCCACCTGTGGATGTCGGGCCCTCATACCATCCTCATGGAGTCTGTTTTTGACTGTTTGAGAAGCCACATGCACATTTGTGGCCTGCTGGAGGTCATTTTGCAGGGCTCTGGCAGTGCTCCTCCTATCCCTCCTTGCACAAAGGCGGAGGTAGCGGTCCTGATGCTGGGTTGTTGCCCTCCTATGGCCTCCTCTACGTCTCCTGATGTACTGGCCTGTCTCCTGGTAGCGCCTCCATGCTCTGGACACTACACTGACAGACACAGCAAATCTTCTTGCCACAGCTCATATTGACATGCCATCCTGGATGAGCTGCACTACCTGAGCCACTCGTGTGGGTTCTAGATTCCGTCTCATGCTTCCACTAGAGTGAAAGCACCGCCAGCATTCAAAAGTGACCAAACCATCAGCCAGAAAGCATAGGAACTGAGAAGTGGTTGGTGGTCACCATCTGCAGAACCACTCCTTTATTGGGGATGTCTTGCTAACTGCCTATGCTTTCCACCTGTTGTCTATTCCATTTGCACAACAGTATATGAAATTGATTGTCAATCAGTGTTGCTACCTAAGTGGACAGTTTGATTTCACAGAAGTGTGATTGACTTGGAGTTACATTGTGTTGTTTAAGTGTCCCCTTTATTTTTTTTGAGCAGTGTATTTTTACATGCTTATAGCAGGAAGGGTGGTAGCTATAAAAATAAATGTTGGCAGGGTTTTTTTTTTTGAAAGTCTGATCAGCATTGAATATTTTTACTGCCTTTCACAAGAGAAAGAAAAATAGAAACTTTCCTAGTCCTAAACCCTAAAAAAATATTTTGTTCTCCTTTCTAAAAATATTGGAATTTTCTATGTCTTTTTCTCCATTCTTAATTATCATTCCACAATCTTTAGATTGTGAAGAAAGAGAATAATATATTTTATTCAAATTAAAAATATATTGAAAGGCATAATAACACTTGGAACACGCTCAATATTAATATACATATCTCTGCCTTTAATTCAGCAAAATCCCTAACTTTACCATAGCCCGAGGCAAGGGAAGAAATGTCCCTTGCATTTCAATTTAGGCTTTGATAATTACATTTCTATTTTGAACAAGAACTTTTAAACTATTTTTTTTCTTTCCTGATCCCACGTGTAACTAGTATTATTTTGTGATGGCACAGACTAATTCTGCCAAATGCCAGCAGTTCTCACTGGTTCAAGGTTGACTCAGCCTTCCATCCTTTTGAGGTCAGTAAAATGAGTATCCAGATTGGGCACAATATGCTGACTATGATACTTGCTTATAGAGGAATGGAAAGCACTGTGAAGTGGTATCTAAGTCCTATTGCTAAGTACTAATATTTTAGTATTATTTGTAATATACCACCAAGTTTCTATTATAATGCGTAAAAATTTGCTATTTTTTCTTGAGAGGTAGGGAAGGGAGATTACTAGTGATATTATAAATAGTTTTTGTTTCATTAGATACTTTTCATAAAGTGTCCACACAATTTTAATCGATGAAGGAGAGAGGAATTTTAAGACAGGAAAAAGTAGGAGTCTAAAAAAAAGGTTTAAAAAGATATCTAAATGTTATACGCAAAAGCATTATAGTTGTCCGATTCCTATTATGGAGCTAGATATACCCTGTATTCTGATTTTTTATTTTTCTCTTTCTCTCTCTCCCTCAGATTTAATTATATTACTGTAATCATATTATTTTTGATCATAAGATATTTTTTCTGCTAACAAGCAGTTGATTTTATCTATGGTATATATACTATTATTAGATTATATAGTACAAAATATAAAATGGTTAAAAACATACTGTAAATTGCCTCATTTTGAATTTACATTTAATTAAACATTTACATTTAATTAAATTTACATTTAATTAAACAAATTGCAAAAAGAACTTAAATGACTCTCAAAATTGCAAAGATAAAGTAAGTTAAGATATTGAGGTGATAGATCTGGACAAGGCAGAAGATTGGCTTATAAATAGATATTATACACACATATGCGTGCACACACACACTTTTCCCAAAAATATGCCCTACCCTGAAAGTAAGTCCTAGCTTGATTTTTGTATGTATCAATATAAGCCCTAACCCCCCCCCCAATAATTAAGACTCTGCCCACAGCAGGGTGCACAAGTAAAAATTAAGCTAGGGTGGGGGTGAGGGGTGAAGCTGCCCTACTACTAAACTTTCGGATAGTTGCATCCAGGCCTCTCACATCCTGACACCTGCCTGCTGGCCCATTTCTCCTGCAGCTGGCAAGGCTTTCCTGAAGGCCTCTGTAGCTGATAGTAGAGCTTGGATCAATCTGGGGCTCTGTTATTGGCTGCAGAGGCCTTTAGGAAAGCCTTGTCATCTGCAGAAAAAGTTCCTTAAAAGCCTCTAACAGTGAAAAGGAGGTCAGGGAAAATGCACACAAGTGAGGTGAGTCAGTGGACGACATCTGTTGAAAATAGATTGGGTGCTTTTTTGGGTGGCAAAAAAAATAAAGACGGTCTTATTTGGGGGGGAAAGTGTATGTGTGTTTGTGTGTGTGTGTATGGGGGTATGTGCATATACAGTGGAAGCTCAGGTGACAACCAGTATTTTTGCTACTGTTTTGCTTCTGGTCACAGACAGAACTTCGGGTGGTGACCAACCAAGCCTGAAAATTGCTGCCACGACAATTTCCCCTTTGGTGCCAATTTTTGTTAGTTTTTTTGATCCATGCATGTGCAGACGGTCGTATTTCCAGTCACGACCATAATCCTGGAACGGATTATGGTCGCAACCTGAGATTCTACTCTGTGTGTGTGTGTGTAGTATATAGTCTTTATTACTAAAGATGGCATTTCCATGGTATGTTTTCCCCAATCCATATGTAACTTTCATATTTAATAAATGAAATGTTTTATTGGTATGTTATCTTTTTGATCCATTCTAGAAGAATGATATAGAACAGTGATCCCCAACCTTACAGGTGCTGGAGACTGGTTCTGTGGAGGGCAATTTTTCTGCAACAGAGTGCGGGTGTGAATTCACATGCGGTCTGGATCCCATGGGTACATAGATGGGGCTTTGCTCGCTTGCACAGTCTGATTCCTCTTGGGCCATGGACTAGTGCTGGTCCATGGTCTGACAAGAGAATGGAAATGGAAAATCTTGCAAATGTGGATTTTATATAATACCTTATCTGTGTAATTGGGGAAATTTTTATATTGCATAAAGGAAATAAATTAGGTGTGCTGAAAGAAAACGACAAGATTCTATATTCCTAATAGAAAGCTTTATTTTCTTAATAATATTTGTCTAAATACATAGCTATCACAACTATCATAACTTTGGAAACAAAATTGTTTTAAAAATATTTTCATATATTTTTACATGATGCTTAGTTTTTAAATTTCTAAGATTAAAGCATATAAACCTCTAGGATGCATCCAGTGGGGAAATTAGAATCATGTTGCAATTGATAGAAGATTAATCCATTGTAGGAGGTCAGAATATTCGAATTTGATTTTCACAACATAGGTATGTGAAAATGTGCCATAAATCTAACAAAATAAATTTATGGAAACAACTAAAAACGGTTGTTGATACTCACCAGATTAGAAAAAGTTACAGAACTATTTGAAAGGTTTTGGACTCTACCAGTTTGCTGTCAGGCAAATCATGAACAGCTGGAGGCAGTGCAGTGCCTTTTTACTCTCCCTGGGAATGTCTGAAAAACAAGATCACATCAAGGGAAGTTGTGTAATATTTTAGGACTCAAAGAAGCTCATGCTAACTTCTGAAGAATTAAATGCCTCTTTTGCATTGGCAAATGTCAGGTTTATGAGACCACCATCAGGAGATCACTGAATAACAGAGGTGTTCATTGCAGGATTACAGGGGAAAAGCCACTATTCTACAAAAATAACATTGCTGCCCAACTGCAGTTTGCAAAAGGCCATGTCCAAAAGGCCATGCCCAACTGCAGTTTGCAAAAGGCAGAAGGCTGTTGTAAGAATGTTCTGTGAATGGAGGAGATTAAAATAGGGTTTTTTTACTTGAATGAAAAATGTTATGTTTGTTGAAAGGCAAACATTTCAGCCTAAGAATGGTACTGGCATTATCTTAATTTGCTTTGCTTCCTCTGACATAGGGCAACCTTCTATCTTTGATGGAACTATGATTAATGAATTGTACCAACAAATTCTACAGGAAAATCAGGGTATCTGTCAATGAACTGAAGCTGAAAAAAAAGTGGGTCATGTAGTGAGACAATGATACAAAACATACAAGTTGTAGTAGGAATGGCATGGTGAAAGCAGAAGAAAGCTAATGTTTGGAATGGCCAAGTCAAAGTCTGGGCATTAATCCTATTAGAAGTATAGTGATAGGACCAGAAGCGGGAAGTTCATGTGAAGAAGCCCACCTTGATACTGTTTGCTAAGGAGGCAAGGACTAAAAAGCCTCTAAGCCTACATGCAGGACTGATCAACGGTTACCATAAATATTTTGTTGCAGTTATTGCTACCAAAGGAGCATGCCAATTACTGAAAGCAAAGACTCATATAATTTTATTACACACTAATAAATAGTTTGAGATTGTCCTCAATGAATAAATGAACAAATATAATGTTTTTGATGCATTTATTTAATTAGGTTCTCTTTATTTAATTTTAGGACTTGTATGGAATACACATCATGTTTTAGGTCATATTTATGCAGAAATATTGAAAATGTTCACTGTACCATAGACCCAAGCCATGCCACATAGAATAGTTCTTTTCCTTAATAAAACCACTAAAAAGGCAAGCCACATACATGCTTGGTTTAAGTGTTCAAATTTGTTTATCAAAATGTATGCTCTCAAAAGAAATATCATAAAAGCTCAGATTTTAAATAGAAGTATTTAAAAGAAATAAGGATCAATAAAGAAACTAAGTGTTATCTTGACAGTAGTCTATTGTAGCATGCATATTTCTTCTATCATAATATTCCAATTGCTGGAATTCCTTTCTTGAGAGAAAAGATGTAGAATGAAATTGTAAATGAAAGAGATTGTTGGTAATTCATTGATCTTTTGTGTAAATTGTCACACTAAAAACAGGATGGAAACTATAACCCTATACTTATAATCTTGCATATAATATGTTTTTGTTTCAGTGGACAAGCCAAAAGTCCAGCAAATTAGAACATCTAGTACGATAAGACGGACCTCTTCATTGGATACAATAACAGGACCTTACCTCACAGGACAGTGGCCCCGAGATCCTCATATACATTATCCTTCATGCATGAAGGACAAATCTACTCAGGTAAATACTTACAGTAATGGGAATTTTAAAACCTGGACTGAGGATTGGTTACTTTGCTGTTGGCATAACCATTGTAAAATGTGGATTGTGGGGTTAGAAATGTATTTTGAAATTTTTATATTTATGGTTTTTATGCAGGGATTTCCTATGACCCAAAAAGAATTTCTGTAGAAGAATATGATTGAGAAAGGCTGGTTTAAGTCATTATAATTTTTCTGTCTTATTTTAAAACCTTATTGAAAAGATAATCATGAACTTTTTCTTTTTTCTATCTGAATATTAAACTATCCATTAGGAATCGGAATTTTTTCAATCTTAAAATGGAACATTCTGTAGCATTCTCCTACAGAGCATACTATTTCAGGAGTATTTTGAGATCATCCAAAGATGGTGTTCTGGATGAAGCAGATCTGCTTTGGCGCCAGACAATTCCAGCAAATTTTAAACTGCTTCCAACTCAGTGTCTTTGCTTGTAAAATCTGCCAAACAGTCTCAGAAATGGTATGGACTAAGTAAACAAAATATTTTAGAATATTTAGAATTTTCATTCCCAGATCATCAAATTTTACACATCACTAATCTTCAAATGTTGGCAAACATATAATATTAAAATAATTTCTTAGCCTTAGTATGGAAACTAGTTGAAATCAAATAGTACCTAAACATTCCTTTCAAGAAGTCAGCATTAGGTATATTTAACTATGCACAAAATTTAGATTGTGCACATTTGTCCCATATTTTCAATCCCTAATCCATTCTATATTGAGCAACAAAATTTTGGAAGAGAAAGTATAGCTTGTTGTCACATGAAAACATGTAGAATATTCCATGTTTTGGGGACTGAATGGTTGGGTACTATGCTTGCTTATATTTCTATTTAAATGAAGTAACATGGAATCCTATTTTCTTTGAATCTTAACACCGCATGGCACAATTATACTAAGGATTGAAGCTGGTATCCATAAAATAGCACCTGAAATTTCTGATTTGTAACCAAATTGGTCAACAAATAGAAAAATTGTTAAGATAAAATTGTTATGATAAACTGATATTGTTGTAGATTTTTTCACATCTTAAAAATGCAAAATATTTCCATGGAGAAAATTATTTTCTGATGTAAACCTTAATTGATACTGCAATATTTGACTTTTATTAATACTGGAATGTTTAAAACTATCCAACCTTATGTATTTGTCTGACTCTTGAATCTGATTAGGGATTATTTGTTATTGGGTTGGTAGCAGCTGAGAATGTTGAGTTAAAAATAGTATTTACAGTAAATAATTTATTAAAATTGTATTCCATTCAACAGTCAATGACTCTGGCCAGCTTACTTTAGATAAAGCCACATTCATTTTTATTACTGATTGGTTTGTTACAGCTATAGATGTGTTATAACCATTACACACTGCTGCTGCTATTACTACTACTACTACTACTACTACTACTACCGGTACTACTAGAGGGAATTGATTTTTTAATTGAGTTTCAGATTTGGAAGATAATACATAGTTCAATGGTGAAGACTTTAGTTTACATTCAAAAATTATTACTAGTCCTTTGCATTTTCAGTTAAGACAAGAATGGATAGCTGTGATCTTCCCAGCATTTGTCACTGTTAGCCGATTAAAGTTCAACATCATCAGGAGAGCTATAGAGTCCCCATTCCTGAGCTAGACTAATAGGGATAATTCTGCCAACTATAGCAGACAGTATGTACATATGTCCTTTTTGGATGGCTTCCTACATTGAATAAAAAAAATAGAAATGAACCCCCTGCATAAGTTTACTTTTTGATTATTTGCTGCTCCCAGTTCTTGGTGAGTTATGGCATACACATTGAAGATTAATTATTTGGATTATTGTTATTTTGGTAGATGATAAATAAAATTTGATATGCTCCAATTTGTGTAGAAATTATGATAAACCTATATTTCTGTGCAAAACAAAACTTTCTTTCAAGAGAACATGCCATATGCAGACATTTTTTGTTATTTTGGTGCACACATATTCATTGCCTTTGATGAGTGAAATAATTGACAGTTCAATAATTGAGGAGCACAAAATTCAAACTTGCAGAAAAATCATGGATTCCAAAAAATCAATTTTTGAAAATTTAAAAAAGAAATTTCCTCTAACATAGAATTAAATCAGAATCCAGTTTTCAGTTCCAAACATCATTTCTCACTGAGGCATTCAGTCACCAGAGCTAATTGTTCAGCTACCTTCTTTCCCTTAGCACCTATTTTAACAGACATTTTAACACCAACAGGTGTGACTTGCTTCTGGAAAGATAAAGCTCAGTTAACCAGTGCAAACCTTATTCATTGCTAAAGAAGTGGCTTTTTGTTTCTAATAAAGAACTTAACAAAAAGTCCATTATGTTTTGGCTAAACATAATGTTGTATTTATAATTTAAATACATATAAATATGCAGAAAAATGCAATGCTACAAAAACGTCTCCCTTGAAATCCTGTTCTGCAACCAGTAAGTAAATCAGAAAAGCTTACAGCAAAATGCAATATTCTTTCATGTTCATAGGTATGTACCTTGAAAACTAGTAATAGAAATTAAATAGAAACAAATCTTTAGTGGTTTAGAAAGATGAAAGCATAACTCATTCACGCTCCTAACATAATACAGAATCTTCTGGTTTCAGCATTTTAAAGAAGCAGTTTGCCATTGCATCCTTCCCAAGGCTGAGTGCAAGATCACTTAGCTGGCTTTGTGCCTAAGGTGAGCCTGAAACTCATGGTCTCAGTTTCTAGCCTGAAACTACAACTAACTGACTCTACCCTTTCATTATCCCTCTGCAAAGTAAAATGCAGTTGAAGATACAGCAGCACATTGATAAGTAATGTGTCCATTTTTTAAAAAAGGTACTTGGGAGTCAGGTGTCTTTGAGTAGTTAGGGCTGTGTTCCCAACCCCATAGTTCACTTTATTCTCAAACTTCAGCCCAATATTCAATCTAAACCAATACAAATAGGAATATGAGTCCTTGCTGCCTTATTAGTAAGATGGAAAATTTATGAAAGCAAAAACTCAGTTGAAAACAAAAAACAGTAAACAGTTTTTAAATCAGCTTATGACTTAACATTGTTTGAAATAATCAGATGTGTGCTTTCTTCCAGTTTCATTGCAGACTTTGGAATACATCTGTGTATGTCTTAAGCTTGGAATGCTTGAACTAAATTTCTTGACATTGAAATGTTTTGCATATCCCAATTGTATAGCATTTTTAACCGAATATTCAAATATTAGTCTCTTGTTTTACATGAGTATGATAATTTTATTACTGTAAGTACAGAATCCATTGATAGTACCTTTGTATTAGGGGGTTGGAGTTACAGAATTAAAATTGAAAATAAGAACTGTTTCAGTTTAGTTGAAAGTTATTTTGTTCTCTACTTCACCTTGGATGTCATATCTTATTTGAAATTTCTTATCCAGGTATTTTATAGAGCATTATCTTGCTTAATATTGGAAGAAGTTACAAATTTTAGAGTATAATAGAATTCTTTATTGGCCAAGTGTGATTGGACACCTAAGGAATTTGCTTCTAGTGCCTTAAGCTTTCAGTATACATACAAGCAACAAGTGATAAATCATGATTATAATAGTAAAGTACAATTATAAATCATGAGATACAACACTCAGTGATAATCATCAAATACTAAATAAGCAATCAACATAAATCATACCGTAATAGGATACTAACAAAAGCAATAAACATAAATCATAAGATATAAACAAAAAAGTTTGTATAGAAGTTTGTTTAGAAGAAACTAAGGAAAATTGGTATTAGGAAAGATGAGAAGGATAATAGTGTGAATACAACTTTATTAAGTGATTTGATATCTTAGGCCATAAGGCAGTGCTGTAGGAATTAGCTGTTTAACAGAATTATGGCATGAGAAAAAAAACTGCCCTTGTCTAGTTTTGGCTTGCAGTATAGAATCACCTTGAGGGAAGAAGTTGAAACAGTTTATATCCAGGTTGTGGAGGGCCTATAGATATTTTCATAGACCTCTTTCTGGCTTGTGCAGCATACAGGTACCCAAAGGATGGCAGACTTGTTACAATTTTTTTTTTGCGGTCCTAACTATCTGTTGAGGTCTGTGTTGATCTTGTTTGGTTGCTGTGCCAAACCAGACAGTTATAGAGATGAAAATGATAATTCCTTTGTAGAAGCATAATAATCTATTCTTCTAAGTATTGATTAACAAATACATTAAGAACATGCAAAAGTCACCCATGAGAACTGCTAGTCATTTCAGAAACAGTATAATTTGATTTGATGACCACTACAAGTATGGGAGGAAATGTTTTTGCATTGTTAGAAATTGATACAAACTATGTTCATTGATTTTTTATATTTTTAAGATCTAAACTTTATAGTTTGGAGACAAAATGAAATAAATTATATAACAATAATGGCACACTTTTGACAAGTATCAGACAAATTGATTTAGAGATATGGAGTGTTAAAAAAAGTTTCCTGTAAGTGCTTTCTGAAAACAGTAAATGAGAAATGAAAATGATTAACAGCTGGCCTTTTTCATAAACTCAACTAGCTTCTGCAGATCACAAAATATTACAGCATTGCTTAAGATGAGTGATTGGCATACAAATTGGATTTCACTTATAACATGCTACAATTGAGACAGTCTGTGGTGACCTAATAATTGGTAAATGGAGGATTTGTTTCTTTGGAATTATTTTTGAATTGGTTGTAATTCTGTACCATGTACAACTTATCCAAAAGGTATAAGGAAAATTTAATTTGCATTTAATAATTGTGGCGTATTTATTTATCAAATTTCCTTTTCTCACAAAAAAAGATGTACAAGTAATAAAATGTGTAAAAACAATGATTAATAGAAATAAAAAATAATATTAACATGAAAATGGTACAGGAGAGACAATGGAGCTATATTAAAATATTACCAATCTCTTGGACCTCCAGCTTTAATAATATAATTAGGTCTTAAGGTATTTCTAGAACATTAATAGGAATGGAGCTAACTCACAGTACAGCGAAATACAGAGAAGACCAATAAAGATGAACAGGAGTCTGGAGAGTAAAATATATGATGAATGAATGATTGCAGGAACTAGATATTTCTCCTTCATGCTGCTGCAAGAGCCCAGGATGGGTTAGACTCCTTCTGATGACATCATTAAACTGAGTCTGTTTAGTATAAAAGGCAGCCTGTGAGAGTGACCCCAGCTTTGACTCACCTTCTTGTGCCTGTAAGCTAGTGTCTCTCAAAGCAGCATGTTAATCGCATTTACTCCTAATTTTTTTAAATGCATTTACTCCTAATTTATGTTGTAGGAAGCTGATCGAGCTACAGGCACTGCTCCGGTGCAGCGGTGCTTTCAGCCCCGCAGTCCTGCAACACCGAGGTTTTGACGTTGCCAGCAAGGGAGAGGCAAAAACATCGGGAGGGCTGTAAGTAGCAAAGTGTCATCCAGCCTCCCCCCATGGCCTCTCACCGATGGATTTAGCCAGCCATGATCACAAAGATCGGGTCAGAGATAAAGCACCAACCAGCTGATTGCCTGACTCAGACTGATGCTTTTTTCAGCCACAACTGCCACTCAGGGCTCTCAGCAGCCTAAAGAGAGACTTCATCAATGATTGGGGACAGCAATCTTTCAGCTGTTCGGGGCCACAGCAGCCTAAGGAGAGGCTTTATTTTAACCAGACACCACAGCAGGTGCGAGTGGCCATCTTGCAACAGCAATTCCCTATTGCACGTGGTGAGCTGCCATTTTAGGTAGCCTCACGATCTGTCTGCCCTAGAAAAGCCATCCTTCATATTTCAGAAGCAAGGCCCCTCTAATAGGCAGCACATATTGAGGGTTCCTTCTAGTACCTCTTGTGCTTGACTTATTTTTCATCATGGATCCAGACAGGGCCCAGGTAGAACTTTCTGGCCCAGAAACCCAAGGCCTCCAACCAACCAGAAGAAAGAGATACTGACAGTGCACTCAATCCATCCAAAGTGAAGTGGTAGCTAAAATTAGAGCAAAAGGCACTGGCCCCCCCAAAAACATTCCAGGCTGAACCCAAGGCCGAAAAACATAGACATGCTATGCTGTCCTAGAGAGGCAGTTCAACAAAACTATAGAACAGATGAGGTGGCAACTTAAACATGCCTCTTAGCCAGGTGATCCCCAGGGTATCCATGGAGGCCCCTCCAGGGGGGTATCAGAAATCCCAGATTCCCTTGGCCACCTACAATCTTAGTCCCCGGAGAGGTTTGAGGAACAGTCAGGGCCTCAAGATCTAAGCAGGTCAGGGCCTAATTTTCAACAGGCCACTTGGAGCTTCCCTCCATTACCCAGGGTACCTCACTGCCTAGACCTGAGGCTACCTTCACCCCCTCCTCTGCGGGTCTTCGCCGCTCTGACCCTTCCTTGACCACGAGGCCCAGTGAGATTCAGGACGTGGTCTTCACTGCCATCAGACAGGGCTTGGCAAAAGGATTTCAACAAATCCTGAGGCCTTTAGAAGGGGCTTACTCCCTATTCCCAGCCTACTCTCAGGTACTTTTCCTCAACAAGCAGGCTCTCTTTCTCAGGGGCAAAAGGCCTATTCTACCCATTCTGAGTGGGACGACTACGGGGAAGGTGACTGCGTAATTCCACATGAACACAGTCACTCATCAGGTTTGGATCGGGAAGAATGGGAGATCGAGGACCCGAACCTTTTGGAGGAAGAAGATCTTCATCCAGATCAATCACCCTTGGCCACTGTCTTTAAACCAACATTATTTAAGACTCTCCTTAACAAGGCTCTGGTTACAGTTCAGCTGTCCCCTGAGGAGGTGGCACCTGAACCACAAAGAGAACCTAGGCATGGAGATTCCCTTTTCTCAAAACCTGTAGTTTCTGTGGAGGTTTTCCCTTCCCCTTGCCTACTCCTGGACTTAGTCAAGGACCAGTGTGCCTCCCCTGCAGCTGCCCCACAACCCACGACAGGCGTTTTTACAGTGTGGGTCCTTCCCTGGCTAATGCTCTGGCTGTCCTCTCTGTGGACGCTCCTGTCGTCACCTCCTTCTTCTCTGGCACCCCCACCGAGCCAGCGGACGTTCTCAAGGTTGACAATAAGCACTCCGAGCAGACCCTAAAATGCAACCATCAAGCAGCTGCATGGGCTGTCCGGCCTTTGACTGCTGCGTCGTTTTTCACCAGGTCCTCAATCCATTGGATGTGCCAGCTACAAGACCGCATACCAGCATCCGATTTCAGGTCACACCAGGACCTAAAAAAGATTATAGCAGCAGCGGAATTTACAGCAGATGCCACCCTTAACTCTATCAAATTTGCTTCCAGGACCATGGCCTCCTCGGTGGCAGCGAGAAGGCTCCTTTGGCTCCGGAATTGGCAGGCGGAATCTCACCAGAAATGAAAACTAGTTTCTGCTCCCTGTACAGGTGACAAGCTCTTTGGTGATGCACTAGAGCCATATCCCATTGAAACCAGGGATAAAAGGAAGGTGCTTTTCTCCACAGGAAAGAAGGCAGACTACCGCCCGGCACTTTACTGTCCACTTCCTTTCTGAGCTGAGATGAACCCCCATTTTTCCAGGCCACAGAGGTCAATTTCCCAGCTCCAGGAACAGCGCCCCTATGCATCTAGCAGACAACAACATCCTGTTGGTAAATGGCCCTTTCGTGGGGGAGGGGGGTCGTTCCTTCTGTCACTCTAACCCCTTGTTCTCCCCACCCATTGGGGGTCACTTGGCCTTCTTCGCCTCCAGATGGGAGGAGTCAATGATGGATGCCTGGGTACTCAACACAGTCAGATATGGTTTACAACTGGAATTTCTCTTATCACCCCCTGAAAATTTGGTGTGCTGTCCAGTCTCATGGGACAGTTCAAAGAGGGTTCTTATGAATTCAGCTGTACAACACCTAGTGGACATAAGGGCTATTCAACCAGTCCCCGAACATCAATGGGGATGTGGTTTTTATTCTCGTCTTTTCATGGTCCCTAAGATCTCGGGGGTGGTGTGCCATTCTTGATCTAAAATTTTTGAATGAGTTTATCTCATACAGGCTTTTAAGATGCAGACCCTGCATTCTATTTTAGAGAGCGTTCGGGAGGCGACCTCCTCTCCTCCACTGACCTCATAGCATACTTCCATCTGGCCTCATCACCGCCAGTTTCTCCATTTCTGTTACCAGAAATCCAACATCGGGCCCTTCCCTTTGGGCTCTTGTCAGCGCCAAGAGTCTTCACAAAGGTCCTAGCAGCATTGGTGGCTTCGCTCCGGTCTGTTCCAGTGAGAATCCAATGCTACCTGGATGACATTCTGATACAGTCGTCCATCTAATCCGTCCATCAAGACCTACAAGCTACACTGTGCTGTCTCCAGAGCCACAGCTTTTCCATCAACACCAAGAAAAGCCATCTGTCTCCCACAACCAGAATATTTCACTTGGGAGTGGTCATCAGCACATCCCTGTGCCAAGTCTTTCTATCTTCAGATTGGGGGGAGAAGCCTTACTGACATCATCCGTCAGGTTCAACATCAACACATTTCCCCTGTTGCAGCTGCCCACACTTATTGGGGAAGATTATATCGTGCATCGGGATCGTCCCATGGGCACAAATTCACTCCCAATCTCTTTAATGGTTCCTGCTCCCTTTTCCACGGGCAGGAACCAGCCACAAGTCGATCAGAGTACAGCTTTCTCCTCAGACCCAACATTCCTTCAAGTGGTGGCTTTCTCTGGAGGGGCCATCCGTTCAACGAACCAGAAAGACTTATAGTCACCATGGATGCCAGCCTTTTGAGTTGGGGGTCCCACATGGACGGCCAAATAGCTCAGAGGATTTGGTCCCAGACAGAAAAAGCCTGACCCATAAACTGGCTGGAGCTGAGAGCCATATTCTTGGCTCTGAAGCAGTTCAGGGCCACGGTGACTGGAACTCATATATTAGTGTTGACAGACAACATGGCCGCAAAGGCACATGTCAACAGGCAAGTGGGGATGAGATCCAGGGCCCTGATGAGGGAGGCCGAACATTTGGGATTGTGGTTGGAGAGACATTTGTTGTCCATCACGGCGGATCACATCCCCAAGGTGGACAACTCCCAAGCCGACTGGCTCAGCCGGAGCTTAGTCGACCACTCAGAATGACGCCTCCACCCGTCCCTATCCGAGACCTCTCCCTCAGGTTTGGAACTCTTCTTCACTCCCCAAAATGTTCAAGTGAACAGGTTTTTCACCAGGTTGCCTTGTCAGGGTGCAGAGGGGACCAGTGCTTTTTAGAGCAGATGACCCAGGGGTCTCCTCTACACCTTTCCCCCTCTTGTCATAATTCTGGCAGTCATTTGGAAGATGTTGGAAGAACAAGCGGAACTAATTCTCCTAGTCCCGCATTGGCCAAGGAGACTCTGGTTTGCAGACCTGGTGAACCTGTCTGTAGCCACTCCCTGGAGGATCTCAGCCAACAAAATTTCCCTTCATCAGGGAGCCCTGTTCCATCTGGATTCCCAGTGGTTCAAGCTGATGGTATGGCACTTGAGCGGCAGCAAATAAGGGAGACTAATCTCCCAGAGAGGGTTATTCTTACCATCAAGGCATTTCGTAAAGCATCTTTAACAGTGGCCCCCAACCTTTTTTGAACCAGGGACCGGTTTCACGATTATTTATTCTTCCACGGACCGGTACCTGAGTAACGTGAGACTCCACCGCCATCGGGATGGCTCTTTGTTCGAAGCCGCCCCCTCCCTTTGACGAAACTAAGGCACGAGCACCTAAACGCTGCTTTCCAACTGAAAACCCAGAAGCACTTTCCAACCAAAAACCCAGAAGCAACTGAAAACCCGGAAGCGCCATCGAAACAAGATGGCAGTGCCCAAGCTTTGCGGCCCAGTAAAAAATGATCCACGGACCGGTCCCGGTCCGGGGACCAGTGGTTGGGGACCTCTGATCTATGACGCACATCTACAATGCCACCTGGAGGGTCTTTTGTCAATTGTGTCTAAAGGAAGGGCTCAGGTAGCAGAGGTTCTAGGTTTGTTCCAAGATGGCTTAGAAAAGGAACTTGCCCCTAACACCCTACGCCACCAAGTAGCAGCCCTTTCCTTAGTTCTCTCCTGAAAACCATTTCCTTCCTTGTCTCACCATACCTCTGTGAGAAGATTTCTGAAAAGGGTTTCCAACCTTCACCCCCCTGTAGTACACATGTACCCTTCATGGGGTCTTTCTAAGGTGCTCCATGCTCTGACGGAACCGCTATTTGAACCCTCAGGGCAGTGTCTTCATAATTTTTGACCCTGAAAGTGGTTTTTCTAGTAGCAATCACATCTGCTAGACAGTTGTCAGAGTTGGCTACCCTCTCGGTCAGACAGGATCTGTGCACTTTTCATGATAATAATCAGATTAACTCTGTTTAGATCCCACCTTTATCCCAAAGATCAATTTCTGGTTCCACAGGTCCCAGGACATTGTGTTGCCAGATTTCTGTCCTCTTCTGCACCATAACTTAGAGTGCAAGTGGCACACCTTAGATATTAGAAGAGCACTTAAGATTTACCTCAAACGTACTTCCATTTTTAAGAAAACTGAAGCTATGTTTGTCTCCTTTTCCCCACTTGGGGAAACAAGGCCTCTCCTCCCACCTTAAGCAGGTGGGTCAATGTGTTCATTGCACAGGTCTACAAGGCTGTTGTTCTTCCAGTGCCTCAGGGACTAAGCATGCAGTCTACCAGAAGCACCACAACTTCAGCTGCCTGGGCCACCCAGTCATCCCTGGAAGAGATTTGCAAAGTGGGCATCCCTGTTTCTTTTCATCAGATGTTACTGTCTGGATTTCTTTGCCTCTGTGAGTGCGGCCTTCAGCAGATGGGTACTTCAGTGAGTGGTTCCACAGTCGGAGTGATCAGCCGGACGAGGATCCTCACGTGGACATGCAGGCTTTCGTATGTCCCATCCTGGGCACTCACAGTAGCATGGAGGAGAATGAGCGTTGATAGAATTACCTGAGAACGCCCTTTCTATCTATGCTGCTAGAGAGCCCAGACACTCCCTTGTTTCGTCTGGATTCTGTTAAGAAATATTAACGTTCTAGATTCTGTTTGGCTTTCAGACATGCTTACTAAAGTCTTTCAAGCATCTTCGCCAAAGCTGAGGTCACTCCCACAGGCTGCCTTTTATACTAAACAGACTCAGCTTAATGATGTCATTAGAAGGAATCTAACCCATCTTGGGCTATTTAGCAGCACAGATAGAAAGGGCATTCTCAGATAATTCTACCAATGCCCAGTTTAGTCCAGGGGTGTCAAACTCAAGACCCAGTGCCAGATGCAGCTCGCTCACAATGTGGTTGGATCTGCCCCCCAGGACTGTTTTGGAAAATGTAAGGGGCTGGCCCACATTGCTTCAGCCTGGTCTACCTGCATTGCTTTGGCCCGGTCTACCCATGTTACTTTGGCCTGGTCTATCAAATGTGAAGAAGAAAAACAACAGTGTGACTTCATCCCAGTCTATCCAATGCTAAGGGGAAACAGGTCAGCAGTTTGAGGAGTGGCATCAAGACTGGTCACGCCCATCCAATTGGTCATGCCCAGTGACTGGCATCAAGCAGGCCATGCTCACCCAGTTGGCCACACCTGCCCGACTCCCTGAGGTCATCAACAGCTCTGATGCGGCCCTCAATGAAATTGAGTTTCACACCCCTGGTCTAGTCTTAATGAAAAGAAAGACTAAGAGTAGCATGACAGTCTTCCAATATTTGAGAGGCTATCAGAAAGAAGAAGGGTACAGTCTATTCTCAGAGCACCAAATGAACAGATTCTCAGAGTACAACAGATAACTGATGAAAACATATGAAAGAGAGTTCCAACCTAGAAGAAAATCTTTGGCTTGCTGGAATGGCTTGCCTTCAGAAGTTGTGACTGCTCCATCACTGGAGGTTTTTAAGAAGAGATTGGACAGCCATTTGTCTGTTATAGAGTCTCCTATTTAGGCAAGGGGTTGAACTAGAAGGTCCCTTCCATCTCTGTTGTCCTATACTCTATATTCTGAGAGATATGTTATGCTTCAGGAAAATGTTACCAGACCTGCTGTGAATTAAATTCTGTTGATACTTCTGTTGATAACAGAATCACAGGTGAAGTGTGTCAGAGTGGGATGCAGGAGACCTCAGGAGGCTCTATTCAGGAGCTAAAAATCCTCCCTGCCAAATTTAAAGCAGAATGTTCAGCCCCATGGGGGAGGGACAGTTATGTACAACCCTCTTGGGGCCTCTTTTCTTTACTGCTCTACCTGCTCAGGAGCTGAAAATCATCCTTGCTGAAATTCAAGTAGGATTTTCAACTCTGGATCAAAGAGAATCTCTCCCACCTGCCTGAAGCATCCTTCATTCCTTACCTTATTACATTGTGTCTCTGCTTGGATTTCAATTCCCTCATCTCTGGGAGCTGGCGGAAATAGCTGCCTGCCAAAGGAATTCAGCTCCTTTCCATGAGTGGAAGGGAACTTTTCTGGTAGCATGCAAGAATAGAGCTCAAAACTTCAAGATTTGTGCTCCATTTCTGCACCTGCACAAAGGAGTTCAGCTCCACTCATCAGGCAGTTATTTCATCTAGTGTCCAGAGGCAACAGGGAGTCACAGCAACCAGCAGCAGTTTGCAGCCTTCCCTGCCAGCATCCCTATTGACATTCTGGGGAAGATAATTGCAGAAGATTGCTAATAGTGATCACATTGCTTCACAATCAGTTGTAAGTGTAAATAGGTTGCCAAGCACCCTGATTGCAATCAAATAACCACAGGAATATGGTGCATTGTTTTGTGATGACTGAAAGTGCTTTATAGGCCATAGAGACTTTTGCAATTCTGTATTATTATCAAATGAATAGTTACAGGTCAAGAACTATTTTATTGTATATGCTTTGCAGTAGGCATGAAAGAGAAAAATATTAAGTAGCTTCTCAGATTAGTTCTATTTTTAAAGGAATTCTCATTACCATTGAACAATGCTTATAATTTGTAAATTTGTGTAATAGTATTGGACAAATAAATGATGCTTGAGTATAAAATGTCTTGCGAGCTGTAATTCTATAAGTCTTCCCTTCTTTTTTTAAAGATCAAAAGCTTTTAATCTTAACAATGTAGTAGGGTTAAAGATGAGTGGCTCTATTAAATAAGTGAAAATGTATTGGAAACTATTAAAATATCCATTTAGACTCATTACATCATGCTGTTGCTATGGTATGTGGCTATGTTAGTGCCTCAAAATCCATAGTTATTTCCTCAGAATCCTTGCAAATAGATTATATCAAGTTATTACCATATTTTAATGTATAAATCAGCAGTTTGTAAACTTTAATGTGTATCAATAAAAATAAAAATGAATTGTGTTTAATTATATTTTGATTTATTTTATTTAAATTAAATACAACTTTTGTTTTGGTATTCCCAATTCTTTGCCCTGGTCACTTTTCATAGTTCAACCTCCAGAATGCTATCCGAGTCCAAAAGTGATTCTCAGCTTGAAAGAAGCTGGTCATTCCTGCTCTTAAGAACTCTCCTCAATCTGGGCAGTGAGATGTTTAGGTCAGCTCTGGAGTGCTTGGTGTTTGTTACCTAGTTGGGTTATGAAATGTCTGCAAGCAAACTACTAAGCTCGAGAGCACCAAGGACTCTACAATTAAACCCTGAGCTACATATATTTTCTATTGAGGTAAAATCTTAAAGTTATTATCAAAAGTTATACTAGCTGAGAATTTTAGAAATTGCAGAAATGGTAGAGATAAAAAATTTCAAAGGTGGAACTGATAACTGATCACATTAATAAATAAAATGGTGTGAAAATATTTCATGGGCCTAATTAGTTTTTAAAAATAACTCAGTAATAATGGAACTGACAAAACCCAAGAACTGTCACGAAATAATACACTATCAAAGATTCCTACTGTCACATAAATACTGAAGTTCCATATATGTAGAAGGTAGTAGAAGAAAACTGAAACATACTTGAAGTAGATAGTTAAGATATAAAACTTCAATGTGGATTTTTGTGTAATGATATTCTTATTGTTGTATATTTAGTGTATTCTAGTTTATTGTAGTTCATTAAAAATGAAATAGCTTGATCGTGAGTTGCAGTTGCTTGTATTATTTCCTGTTTATAAAAATTAATTAGAGAATTGTTGAACTATTCCTTGATGGCAGAGCTGAGCCAGAAATTAATGCCATTTGATGTGTTGCTGTTTCTTAGCCTTGTTTGCTTTGTGACTCTTGGGTGAATACTTGTTGCTATATCTTTTAAATGTAATGTGGTTTAAAATATTACCAAGATGATAGGGATTCTTAGCTTTGTCTATTTGTTCTATCTGTTATACAAGAATTAAATATATTTATGCTGTTTGATTTCCTACATTCTTTTCCCTTCTTAGTATTGCTTCTTATTTCCTCCTATTGCCACTACATCTATGCTGGTTCATTTAATAGAGTTATAAGAAAGAGAAAAAGTATTTCAGTTCATAAAAAGGCTGGCATGCTCCACTGCGTTCCATTGTTGGGATAACAGTGTGATTGTGGGTTTTTTTTTAAATATTTACATGTTCTTTTATCTGCAGAAAGCAAAATATTGAAGTATTTTTGTTGTAACTATCTTGCTATAGGTATCAGTGTAGATGGTTGCGGTTTGGCTCTTGCATAAGCTTATTTGTAATAAACATAGATTAATTTAAGAGAAGATGATGATCTTACTTGGGACAACATTTATGCACTGTTAACAACTGTAAGATTAAAAATGTTTTTTTTCTATAAAACAATTTTATGTATTATTATATAAAAGTTTTTGAGCATACCGATAATACATAAAATATTTCTTCAGATATAAAGTTGTTTTATTTTAAACTGATTTCTTAGTTGTTAAAGTGTTGTAATTTAACTCCCTCCCTCCATCTATCCATCCATCCATTACTTGTGTATTTCTAAATTTCTAAAAAAAATAATTCACATCCATTTTTGTTCATATGGATCAACTTGCCATTTTCAATTTCACAGCTCCACTGGGAGGACAGTAGGAAATAAGATGAGAATTCAGCTGGGAAGTCTTTCTATTGCATAGTTTATTGCTAGGAATTATGAGATTTAAATTATGATTAATTCTTAAGCATGCGTTTATATATGATTAAAACAATGTGCTAGAGTTAAAAATAAGGTACATAGAAATGTAGAAATGAACTTTTTACAATTTTCTCCTGGTAGAGAAATTGATATGGAGTGACAAGTATGAAAACAGTAATCATCCTGTACATTGACTATAAGGAACCTTTAAAGCACCCCATAATAAGCAAAATGCCTATTACTATGGCATAAATATAGTGCAATTTCTTTTCAGTCAAGTTGATAGTTTAAATGAATGTTTAGTCTCTGAAATGTACTGTGTCGATATCCATTTAACTGCCACCAAGGCATCTTTCTCTCCAAAAGGGGCTGTACATTTTTGATCCTGCCATTCAGAGATTATTGTATCTCTAGAACATTTGTTGTGACTTCTGTAATGAAAACAATTGCCTTCCGCTGCTTTAAGGAAATGTTTGAAAATGCTTTTAAATCAAAATATAATATAATTAATTACTAAATAGTATTTGTTGACTTAACACATTGGTGATGAAATAAAGATTAAGTGCCAAATTACATTCGTTGGTTTCCATTCATTTAGACACCTAGCTGTTGGGCAGAAGAGGTATTAGAAAAGAGGTCACATCAGCGTTCAGCTTCATGGGGCAGCGCTGATCAACTAAAAGAAGTAAGTGCTTAACAACTTGGCAAAGAGCAGCAATCCTTCGTGTCTCACAGTTAACACTAAATGCGGTTCAGTTATTATACCCATTTTGTGCACTCATGCTCCTGTTTTCAGTCATAAGCTGCTGGTTTTAGGATTTATGTATAAATGATAAAAAGAACATTGGGTAGTCAGAGTAGATATCTGGTAAAATTGAGGCACAGGCAGTATTACACAGTCATATGTTAGGAAATGCATTCATGGATGTGTGAAAAATCAATTTACTGGTATAGATTCTCATGGGCAGTATCTGTCAAGGAGTGACCATGATTTAGAGAACAGATTTTCTGATGTTTTGCTGCAACTCTGGCTGGCATCTTCAAAGGCAAAGTGGCAAAGATTTAGAGACAACTTTGTCTCTGATGATGTTAGTCCCAATTGTGAGTGAAATATCAGAAAATATAGCAATAGCATTTAGACTTATATACTGCTTTACAGCCCTCTTAAAGCAGTTTATAGAGTCAGCATATTGCCCCCAACAATTTGGGTCCTCATTTTACTCATCTCAGAAGGATGGAAGGCTGAGTCAACCTTGAGCCTGGTGGGATATGAACTGCCAAATTGTAGGCAGCTGGCTGCAGAATTTGCTTGCAGTACTGCACTCTAACCACTGCGCCACAGAAGCTCCTATGCTCTCTGAACCACTAATTCTGAAGTCTAGAAGCCTGTTCATTTATTTGCAATATGATGTTTTGAAATTGGAGGAATTAAAAAGAAACAATAACCCATGGTATAAGATCCAAGATCAGACGATAGTGTCTATTTAAACTGCTAAATAGATTCAAAGCTAAAATTGTAGAATGGTGGTAAAATTGAAAGGATTAATAGGGCCAGTGAATATGTGCTGATTTTGTTTCCTTCAGTTAATTTGAACGCCTATTCAAAAATGCAATATTTCTGGTACCAAGATTGTGATGGTTGATCCTTTTTAGCAGGTGGTTGTTATCTGGTTATTTTAAAATTAGTTTCAATGGGTTATATAAATGTACATATGAAAATGAACACTGGCTGTCATTTCCTTCTACAAAGATAATTTTGATTCTTTCTTTGTTAGAGAATACTAAGCAAGTATATTTGAGAATATGTTGTGTTCTACATGAGAATATTATTACTGTGAGGTTGTAATACTTTTTGTGGGTTGGATGTCTGGTAAAAGAAGACAGGTTCAAAATTTTGGAAAAAAATAAGTGGTTGATAAGGTAGGTAAAAACTCTGAATCATTTTATTACATTAATTCATGATATTGAAATAAAATATGACTGATTCTCAAATAACTTTTTTTTCAGGAATAAATTGAATTCAGACCATTATTAACTATTTAAAAGAGCATTTAATTAGGATTACTATGAATTTTAAGGAACAAACTAATTTGCAACACATGCTTGTCTTCAGAATATGATACTGTTGTTCTGTAGTGTATTACCTAAATAACAGTATCCCCTGTTCTTTTTATCTCTTTTAGTCTATCTTTTATTTGATTTTGTTTCTTTTCCCCATCAGATTGCCAAACTGAGACAGCAGCTCCAGCGAAGTAAACAGAGTAGTCGTCATAATAAAGAAAAGGAACGTCAGTCACCTCTCCATGGCAACCATATAGCAATCAATCAGACTCAGGTAAGCACACTACTGGATTGTTTAGGCAGAATATTTACACCACAAAATTAGAAGTAATGTATTTTTAAGTTCTGAATTCCTGTCTGCCAACTAAAAATAATTTATTTTTGTACAGTACAGTCAAACAACAAATAGAATTGGGAAGAAATATTAAGAAATCTCCAGAAGCTATTAAATTTGTAACTGATGTTTGAGTAAAGTTTTGAGATAGTTAGAAATGAGTTTTAGTCATGCACCCTCTATCTGAATCCATTGATCATCCAAAGAGTTCTTTTATATCCATTATCAAGCAGATTTTTCTGCTTTATATTCCTGTAGTATTGTGATGTTCAGCGTCTTTATCATTTCTTCATTAGTCTAGCACTTGTTTTCTTTATTTAAACCTATCTCAAGAATAACTGGGCAGCTCATTATAGATGAAAAAGTTTTAAAATATCCTTTTTATATGGATAATGCGACCTTGTTATTCTTGAAAATCTTTTGGAATTTGTATGAAATATAACTTTTATTGAATGTTTTTTTCAAATAGTATATTCAGATAATATAACTATGTTAACAAAGTCACAGCGATAAATTGAGTTACTGATACCTTCCTTTTCATGCTACTATTCGTAGTTATCTACAATTCTGATTTGATGGCATAACTATTTAGAAATGTGTTACTACAGATTACTAGATAGATTGATTTTTGTCTTCTCCATTTTAATTTATTTATATATGTAACATAGTACATCAGGAGCCAACTGAACTTTCTTGTTTTTTTCTTTGAATGTTTCGTTTCTCATCCAAGAAGCTTTTTCAGCTATGACAGGACAGTGGGGAATGGAAGGATTGACCTTGCAACAGCTGGTCATTTACATCCTTTTAGAGGGTTGTTGAAGCCCTTGAAGTTTTATCTGTGTTCTCAGAGTCACCATTCTGCTCCCGGTTCCTGTAGCCTGCAACTCTTTTTCCTCTGGAAATCCATTCCTACCCTCACAACAGTCAAACGATGCTCATCCCAAAGTATAAGTCTATTTGCGATGAACACCCAAGAAGCATGAAGTATGAATAAATATTTCTTCAAATAAACACACTAATTTGAATTGCTAAAAGTTGCGGTATCTGCCATCCCGCATCAGATGGGTGCCTCATGAGAGGGAGCGAAGGAGGAAGAAACAACATGAGGTTTCTCGGGATGAGCGCGCCCCGAATGCCTCGGCACACGCTCTTTTATTATGCTTCTTCACAGGGGGGTGAAATTTTTCAAAGCCCAAGGTAAACAGGATACACATGAGTTATAATGTTTTAGGTCAGCAGGATACACATGATTTATAATAGCTCAGGTCAGTTAAGATACCAGGTTAACAGGATGTGTGTGATTTATAACAATCCAAGTCAGCTAGGATATCATTCTGCATTGACAGATGCTTAACTCCCCGTCTCTTATGCATGCCTGGCAAAGATCACTGAAGAGACAGGAGTCTAATGTTTACACGAGAAAGATGCATCGTTACAATGCTTGAATGATACATAGTTGCACTGATACATAGTTGCAATCACATGAATGATACATAGTTACAACATCTCTGTTTTTATTTTTTTATAACGAGTCTTCTTCCTTGTCCAAGAAGACAGGAACTATTTTTCTGAAATGTTCTCCGTCCCCGTCATCTAGGCAGGCGTGCGACCCGTCAGCGTCAGGGTTGTCCAAGGAGCGGTAACTCAGCAATGACATTTCTTCATCCGGTGTTAAAGACATAACATGAGCTTGCAATAACACATTAACATCAGCAGTTATGGAAGATAATTGATTTTTCAAAAATTGTAATATTCTATTAAAACAACAAGGTCCTAATAATACATATCAATATAATGATTATTAATGGTCCTGCCAATGCAGTTAAAAGTTGTAAGCCATGGTGAAATGGAAAACGAACCCCCCCCCCCCCGCTATCAGCATAAAGACAACATTCTTTTTTAATTAGAAAACGAACCCCCCCCGCTATCAGCATAAAGACAACATTCTTTTTTAATTAGAAAATGAGCCCCCCCCTGCTATCAGCATAAAGACAACATTCTTCTTTAAGCGCAGCACACAATCCCCCTTGTTTTAAAAATAACAGATCTAAGCCTCTACGATTTTGCAAGAGAGGGGGTGTTCCATGGATACCTGTAGGGATATAAAATCATCAGAGTTATACACACAAGCCATACTTGAATGCAAAAAGGATTTGGATTTAACAATTTCATCCCCGTGGATACATGTCATGAAACCAGTGTAACAAACTCAAACAAAATTATTGCCAGGGATAAAATACATTCCTTTCAGGCGTGATGTTAAAGTTCCTCCTGCAGTGATGTGGATTGCAGGATATCCCCCGGTTGTGTGGGTGCGTCTGCCAAATCGAATTGAAGCGGTGGGTAGAAGTTTTCTATGCAAGAAAAATTGGTTGTAGAACTTAAACGAACTTTTTGAAAGTCAGTTATAGTCCAGGCAATATTATCTCTTCTATGAGGCTTCTGCGGATCGTCATGGGCAGTTCTTTTGAAGCGTCGTTTGTTGACAGGATCAGAGTTCGGGTATAAAAAAACATGACAAGCAGGAGAGAGGGCTATGGACAAGTTAGTTGTAGAACATTTGCAAAATGAGGAGGGAATTCAATTAGTAGAAAAAGGATAATAATTACAATAATGACAATAAAGATTAATTTGGTAATTCATCAAGGATGTGAATTGGGGTGGGGAAACCCATAATACAATATAAGGACATTTAGGTCTCCCTATGTTTTAGATTGAATAGAGGAAAAGATTTTAAGTTTCCTTTCCATAGGAAGAGTAAAGAGGGAACAAAAGAGCGAGGGGTAGAGTGTTCTTTAAAATAAAACAGAAGTGACAGAGTGAAAACTATGGATAGCATTTTCATGACATACCCACATGGAACAAGTATAATAGCCTTCAGTTAATGAAGTGGCTTTAACACGAATAATCTTTTGACAGGAAGCATATGTTTTGTTGAAATAATGTAGAAATTGCAAAGAAGATATAGGTAAGAATATCAGGAAAGATTTTTAAGATACAGATGTAGCAGAGGAATTCCCATGATAAGGTCTTACTGCCCGACCAGGGATCCAGAGAGTGGTTTTGTCTGGCAGTAAGATCGCAGCGTATCCTCATCCCCAAGTGAGAAGCTCAGCGGGACCCTGCCAGGCAGGATCTGGCAATCTGCGATAATATACCAGAGGTCTGTTAGGAGGGGGTGAGGGGGAGGAAAAGTGACGAGAAGCAGCAGAAGTGGGAGGAATGCCAGTCAGATTGAGAAAGTTTAGAGTAAAAAGACAAATGTTAAGAGAATTTTGCAATGCTGGGAGGTTCGGGGGGTTTTCCCGCAATGAATATCTATCAAGAGCACTTTTCAGAGATAAGTGAGCTCATTACACAATAGCCTGCCCTGGCTGTTGCAGGGAATCCCAAACTTGTGGATTACATCCCATCTGTTACAGAAGTCCTGGAAAGCAGAACTTGTGTAGGCAGATCCATTGTCTTCTTTGATTTCTTTTGGACGTCCCAGCGAGGCAAAGGTACGAATTGAATAATTGTTTTACAGCTTCTCCCCTTTGAGGAGTAGCAAGGATAAATCCTGAATATGTATCTATTGAAACGTGCAAATATTTTCAAGGGGCAAAAGGTGGATACTAAGTTACATCCATTTGCCAAATTTCACAAGCTTTTAATCCTCTAGGATTTAATGGCAGCAGCTTCTGCCTGAGTTAGGGAAAATTGAAAACTTATCATAACTTGGCAGGGGAGATTCAAACACACTCCCTGCTTCTATTTTTTGATGGACTTTTAAAGCCTCCATAATTTTCCTCCAAGTGACCAAAAAGCCAATAGGTGCACGAGGAGGATTATGGAGATATTCACCAATTTTTTGCCAATTGGAAATTTTTAAGGACCCTCTCTCTGGATAATTGGGGCAATGTTGCCACACATAAGCCAATAATGTAGCAACATGTTTCTTTTTTATGGGAGAGCCCTTTAAATTAGCAGAGTATTTAGATGAAGAAGCGACTAGCTCTCTCAATTCCTTCAGATGCTGCGTCTGCTGTTGAGAAAAGCCTCCACCCATACTTACTAAAGTCGAGACCGTCTTTCAGATCCGATGATGTGCAATTCGCTCAGGCGCCTGGCGATGCACAGCTCCCACCGAGCTGATAAGATATGGGCGCGCCGCTGAGTATCCCCCTTAGGGAATCACGTCGGGGTCACCATAATGCGGTATCTGCCATCCCGCATCAGATGGGCGCCTCATGAGAGGGAGCGAAGGAGGAAGAAACAACAAGAGATGAGGTTTCTCGGGATGAGCGCGCCCCGAATGCCTCGGCACATGCTCTTTTATTATGCTTCTTCACAAGGGGGTGAAATTTTTCAAAGCCCAAGGTAAACAGGATACATATGAGTTATAATGTTTTAGGTCAGCAGGATACACATGATTTATAATAGCTCAGGTCAGTTAAGATACCAGGTTAACAGGATGTGTGTGATTTATAACAATCCAAGTCAGCTAGGATATCATTCTGCATTGACAGATGCTTAACTCCCCGTCTCTTATGCATGCCTGGCAAAGATCACTGAAGAGACAGGAGTCTAATGTTTACACGAGAAAGATACATCGTTACAATGCTTGAATGATACATAGTTGCACTGATACATAGTTGCAATCACATGAATGATACATAGTTACAACAAAAAGTCTGTAGAGATTCTCAGTCATCCAAGTCAAGGTTGTTCTGAAGGCAACTGGATTTCTGTTTGTTTTTTTTTTCCTTTCACAACATTTCGTTTCTTGGATGAAACATCTCCAAAGAAAGAACAAGAAGTTCAGTTGCCTCGAGAATAAGCACCTTTGGGACAACCTCGACCTGGATGACTGAGAATCTCGACAGACTTTTAGCCGTGTAATTTGGGATGAACACCCTTTGAATGGTGTGGGAGTAGGAATGGATTTCCAGAGGGAAAAAAGTTGCAGACTACAGGAACCAGGAGCACTACTCAGGTGATCCTGAGGACATAGATAAATCTCCAAATGCTTCAATAACCCTCTAGTCTAAAAGGATATAAATGATCAGCTGTCTGCAAGGAATATAAATCCTTCCATTCTCCACTATCCTGTCAGAGCTGAAGAAGCTTCTTAGATGAGAAACAAAACATCTTCAAAGAAAAACGAAGTCCAGTTGCCTACTGAAAAAAGTACCTTTGGAACAACCATGATCTGGATGACTAAGAATCTGTACAGACTGAATTTTACTCTGTGGTTACATAATTTGTATCAAGAATTTTTATATTTTTTTCTCAGAAAGCAACTAAATCAACCTTAATTATGGAGTAATATATATTGGCTATTATCATGTGGAGATACAGGTGTTTTCATGATGCAATATACTGAGGTTGAGCTTAGAAAGATAAGATGATAATTAGATACACTCATGCACAAATTATATTTCTTGAACCATATTGGAAAGCTGCAAATGTAAAAACCATCATTTTCAGTGCACTTTTGAAGAAAATGCTTTATGAATTAAGCTTGATAGCCTAAAAATATTTTTCTGTATAGATAGTTACATTAAGGAACTGAATAGAAATGTCTGTTATATTAAACACTGTATAGATTTCTATCCATATTTCTATTTGATTTCAAACATAGAATATAAGATTTCAGAAATCTATACTAATATGATTGTTCAAAATATTGTTTAATAATTTTATAAACTGTACAGTAGTGATGTTTGAATTATACCCATGGTCCTGCTCAATTGGGCTTTCATCAATGTTCATAATATTACATGCAGCTGAAAAATTCAGTATTTGTCATTGAAATATTTTTAATTAAAACATATATATATACTCTATAAATACCCAAATGAAAAATACCCTTTTATGAAAAAAAATTGATACGATGTTGCATTACTCTAACCCAATGGTAGCTAATCTTTTCGGCCCTGAGTGCTGAAATGCGAGTGTGCACACACTGGAAACCAGAACAACTCCCTAATGTGCGCATGTACCAACGTCAGAAATTGGAAGCTTAGCTTCACTGCATACATATGCGTGCCAGCCACCTGGTCTGCTGGTTTCTAATACATGTGTGCATGAAAATCAGCTGGCCAGTGCACGCAAGCACTCCCGGGAGCTGCTCTTCTGGTTTCTGGCACTCCCACGCACACAAAGACCAGCTCCTTAGATTGCCTTGGTTGGTTAGCTCTGGATCGGCTTCTAACAAGAGGTGACGGTTGCTGCTACATTTTGGCGCCTAAAATAGCTGCCGGCATCATTTTGTTCATATTCTGTTGCATTCACTATCTATTTATCTGGTGAGAGGCCATTTCCCCTCAGAAGGTTCTCTTTCTGAGGGTTCAGGGGACAATTACTCCAATTATTGACTTCTTTCTGAGGTTTATTTTCGGTTTCTCTTTTTTAAGTTGGCAGCCCTCACAGAAATTAGCAGCACAATAATAGCAAGCACCAAGGCCTGTGTCTGCCTGTGCAGGAAGCTGTTGAGGGCCAGTGACTACAGAATCACTCATTTATAAATAGAGCCCTGAAAAGTATTCTCAATTTGGCTCCAAAAATTTGTTCATCTCATTATCTGATGTCTGGTAACAGCACAGTAAGTTTATATATACAGTTGCTATGCACAGATATAATTAAAATATATAATAATAAGAATAACTGAATATTATCCTAATAATAATAATAATAATAATAATAATAATAATAATAATAATAATAATAATAAATAATTAATAATAATAATAATAATAATAATAATAATAATAATAATAATAATAATAATAATAATAATATATTCTAATTGTTATAAATTGATTTTACCAAAAAAAGGGGGGAGCAAATATTAAGAGGATTCCCTGTCTCTGATTAAAGCAGGCCCTGGACTATCCAACGGTCCTTAAAGATCACATACACACATACACACATTATCTATCTATCTGTCTATCTGTCTATCTATCACCTCATGGTGTTTAGGTCAGAAATTGCAATGGCAAGCAATTTTATATTATGGTGCCTTTTAAAATCATCAGCAATTTGTATTGGGGCCCGGAAGCTTATTGACATTGATGCAAGAATCTAAGATGCAATCCTGCAATATAGATTTCTCTGGCTAATAGTTTAGCCACTGCATTCTGACACAGTAATGGTTTCTGAACCATCTTAAGAAACAATGCCATGTAGAATACATAGCATTATTTATCAAACATATCTATTATTTTTTTCCACATTTTGAATTGTCCAACTCCTTCAGGCTGTGTTGTATAATAAAATGCTAAAATATAAAAACAGCATATAAAAATTAAAAATTTAGAAAATGTAGAATGTAAAAGGAGGCAAAGTTGATTAAAATCTGTTAGAAATTAGTTAAAAACTGATGGGATGGCTTTCAGGACATCAGCCATCCCCATGGCAGTGTGCTTCTCTGAGCTCCTTGTGCAAGGCTGCAGAGCCACATTTTAACTCCTTTGCAAGAGACTGAAAGAGTGGGAGCCTGTCTTATAGCAAAGGAAAGGATATTTATTACACAGGTGGGGCAATAGTAGAAAAGGTGCTCTTCCTACATCCTGCCAGTTGTAATTCTTTAACTTATTGGGTCTACAACATGTTTTCCCTCTATGACTCAGTGAGACTGGACAATATAATGGGACAAAGATGGTTCTGTAGGCAGCCTGGCCCCATGGGATGTAGGGTTTTTAAGTCATAACACCTTGAAATGCATCCAGAAGTAAACTGGCATCCAATGCAAATTCACAGAGCAAAGATATTACATACACCCCTTTTTTGCTCATGTCATATTCTGCAACATGTAACTGGATACTTTTCAAAAGTAGCACCATGTACAGTACATTGCAATAATCCAGTCAGGAGATGACCAAGTCATTAGTGCCTAAATGGAGAGTTTTCCTATCCAGGAAAGAGTGTAAATGGCACATAACATGAAGTTTCTATCCCATTGATATGAAAAGATTTTTAGTAGTTTACAATTACAATTTGAAGCATCCTTGGTAAAAGCATCAGTTCAACTATCTGATAATTAGAGCAAGGAATTTAAAAATTACATTTTCAAATTATGTAAGTGAAATTACAAAGATAAAACATCAGATTGGTTTACTAATTATAGATCACTGAGTTGCATTCTGAGTTCAGCGTTAGACACTCTTTAAATAAACAGTCTCCTTTTTCTCCGAATGAATTGCTGTAGCAGTCTCTGTAGATTTGGTGATATAGGTAAACCAGGTGGAATCAGTCTGTTGTGCTATATTGTGTGTGTTTGTTAAATATCATTATATCCCATTATTATCGCTTCCAGTATTATTGCTGTTGTTGATTCATTTAATATTATTAGTGTTATTATTCTTTCCTGACTTATTTTATATAATACTTTGGTCAATCCATGGTGGAGAACATACATAATTGTCCTTCCTCCTATTTTCTCTTAAATAACAATCCTGAGAGAGAGTTGGTAGACTGTACATATGTTTTCAACGTATACATGAGATTTATGTAGTGACTTTTTTGTTACTATCCATATCATACCATTTGTCCATGCTCATACGATACAGTTTTTCTGATACCATAGATCAGTGTTTCTCAACTTTGACAACTTTCAAAATGTGGACTTCAGCTGCCAGAATTCTTCAGCCAAAATAAATTTCAGAATTCCCCAGCCAGCATATCTTGAGAAACACTGTCATAGGCTAATTAATTGAAGTAATAAAATAGAATAGAATTCTTTATTGGCCAAGTGTCACTAGACACACAAGGAATTGTCTTGGTGCATATGCTCTCAGTGTACATAAAAGAAAAGATACAAGAGTCAAGAATCATAAGGTACAATACTTAATAATAGGGTGTAGCATTCAGCTGCTAATTGTGTATGAGAACTAAGGTAGGATATTTTTTCTTTCCTCAATTCAATCCTTTTCATCTGAAATCTGCATCAAGTTAGATCACTTTGCATTTAAAAATGAATGTGTGTCACTTCAAATAAGTACATAACTCAGTTTCTTATTTCTTAGAGTCTCTAGCTATATTTTTTAAGCTAATTGAACATACATTTCACTTGTTTTAAAGGCTTCTATCTCAAGATCAGTACCTATGCCACTGTCAAATATTTCAGTGCCAAAATCAACAATCTCACGTGTGCCGTGCAATGTAGAAGGAATAAGTCCTGAATTAGAAAAAGTATTCATCAGAGATAACAGTGGAAAGGAGGAAGTATCGAAGGTAAGGGAATGCTGTGAGTGGCTATTATGAAAGACATGTTCTAGGAATGTAATTTATTCATTTAGTTTTATTTTTCTAGTCATATATTCCAAGCACATCTGACCAAGCATTTTATGTAATCTCAGATTAAAACCATGTAAACTATGCATGTACCTAGGAATAACCACAAAATATTTAGTCTCCATGACAGACAGCTGGACCAGCTGAAGTAACTAGATCTTAATTACTTTTCTGGAAAGTTCAAGGCCAATCTGATGCATTGACCTATGTTAAAAGCTAATTTTACATGAAGACTCTAGATAGTTTGCATACCCATATGTGTAAAGTGACTAATATAAGTAATTGTATTTTTTACTTTTGAATATATTGTGATCGTAGAACAATCCAATCAATAGTAGTAATTGTAGAAATATTTTTTTTTAAATGAAATGAAATGAAATAATTCTTACTTATATATTCATGGATAAACTAGTTTATCCATGGATGGACTTATTAGCATGTATACACACACTTTAAAAAAGTACCTATATTTTCCGTTATATGTAAGACTATCTGCAAATATACAGACCCTCAAATTTTTAACCAAAATACCATGAAAAATGGCTTATCCATGGGTGGCTTATACATAGGTATAAATGGTAGACTATTAAGAATCTTATGAGGCAGTTCTATTCATGGTTTTAAGTTTCCTTATAACCTTACAACCATGGAAGTGCTGCAACTTCCCTCTCCCATACTGTGGGTCAGAAAGCCTCAACTAGCTAGGTCCAATAGTGTACATGCCTCCTGCCTCTCCCTTCATTCCCAAGAAGTCTGGCCTTCTCCTTTCTCCTCCCCTTCCAAAACATCTTCCCAATCTGCATTGCTCCCTGCAGGCCATTTTTGATCTGCAAGCCATCTATCTTGTACTCCCAAGCACCTCCAGGCACCATTCACAGCCTACACTACCACTCCTACACCCTTCCCTGATTCGTGCAAGATTTCTTGGGCAAACCCACATATCCTTCCTAATCTGTGCAGCACCTCTTGTGCACACCCACCTACCGTTTCCTGCATTCCCCACTCTACATAGCAACAGCCATTTTTTATCTGGTGGCCTTGGACTTGCAATTTCCTGCTGGCTTTCTGTGAGCTTCCCACAAGCAAAATGATTGGGGAAGACAGTAGAATTCTAAAGAGGGAGAGGGAAGGAAGGACATGATGACAAAATGAGGGAGGGGGGAGGGAGGAAGGGAAGGAAGGAAGGAAAGGAAAGGAACAGTTTGGTTAGGAAGGAAGAAAGGAAAGAAACAGCAGATTTCACATGCTACCTACCAGATTCTCACAAGGAAACTCAATATGAGAAGGTAGCAGGAAGTTGATACAGGTAATCCTTGACTTACAACAGTTCATTTAGTGACTGTTCAAAATTACAACAGCACTGAAAATAGAAAATAGAGACTTATTGCAGCATCCCATGGTCATGTGATTTACATTCAGATGCTTGACAATGAACTCATATTTATGATGGCTGCAGTGTTCATTTTTGCAACCTTCTGACAAGCAAAGTCAATGGAGAAAACCCACATTCATTTAACAACCATGTTACTAATATAACAACTGCAGTGATTCACTTAACAAATGTGGCAAAAAAAGTTATAAAATGGGGCAAATTTACTTAACAAATTTTTAACAACATAAATTTTAGGTTCAATTATGGTCATAAATTGAGGATTACTCTTCAATTATTGAGGAGATTATTGAGGTTACTCCTTGCTTTACAGTTGTTGTTGTTTTGCCCAGAATAGATAGTTTTCTTATTGTTTGTAGTCAGACAAATAAGATCCTGAAAAACAGGAAAGAGTTTGAATATCTTCATATGGTGGCAAATATGCCAGAAAATTGCTTTGAAAAAAACTGGGATATCATGAATTCTATTCCTGCCTTAGACCCGAAGTTAACTATGTGACTTTGGGTCAGTCACTTTCAGACCTGGGAAGCAGGCAGTAGCAAACATTTCTGAAATCTGCCAGAAATACTTGCCACCAGGAATCAAGGTCATATAAAGTGTTAGCACTGCTTTATAATGCTTTGGTAAAATCACGCTTGGAATAAAATGATTAGAGGACTGGAGGTTAAAACATAGGAAGAACTGTTGCAGGAATTGGATATATCTAGTTCAATGAAAAGAAGGACTAGGGGTGACATGATAGTGTTTCAATATCTTCTAAGAGGTTTACTACAAAGAAGGGTGGGTGGGTATCAACCTATTCTCCAAAGCACCTGAAGGCAGGACAAGAAGCCACGATGGAAACTAATCAAGGAAGTAAGGAGAGATTTCCTAACAGAACCATTAATCAATGGAACGACTTGCCACCAGAAGTTGTGGGTGCTCCCAACACTGGAGATTTTCAAGAAGAGATCGGACAACCATTTTTTCAGAATGGTATAGGGCAGTGGTGGTGAATCTATGGCATGAGTGCCAGAGGTGGCATAGAGCCCTCTTTGTTGGGCATGTGCGCCATTACCCCATAACCAGCTTCACCGCGCATGTGCGCGTGCTTCCCTCCATCCAGCTGGGTCTCTGCCACCATACGTGGGGGCAGGGTGCATGTGCGAGGGGTGGGCCACAGGAACGCACATGTGGGGAGGAGCGTGTCTTGTATTTTTGGTAAATGGGTGCATGCGCGTACACTTTGGACACTGCCCAAAAGGTTTGCCATTACTGGTATAGGGTTTCATATCTAAGCAGGGGGAAGGACTTGAAGATCTACAGAGTCCCTTCAAACTCTTTTTATTTTGTTATCGTTCATATGCTGTAATGTGGATTCGAAGTCATCCTTTCCCCAAAAAATTCAAAACAAAAAAACACCACCCACAAAAATATAGAGTAGTTTTACTTTACCTGATTTAAACTTAATAAATTATACACAACAAAATTTGTCTTCTGCCCAGTTATAATTTCTTACATAATTTTATGAAATAAGGCTTTATGTCTTCTACTTCTGAGTATGCTCCAGCATGTTTGTATTGTTAAGACATTTAAATAAAGTGGAAAAAATACAGAAAGGTTTTGAATACTGTTCTAGAAAAGAAATTTAACACATATGCAAGCACACAGAGTTAAGTAGTCCATAAACTTTCATAAAACTATTTGAAATTAAAAAGATAATTATGATACAATTAATATAGGTCAATGATTTACAAAACTAAGGGAAAAAGGCTTTTATAAAGGTGTGTGTTGTATTGGTTTATGTTGTAAGGTAAGGCAAACAAATTTTTGTATTATACAACTATAATAAACTACAGCATGTTTGTAGATTCTTAGTTATAATATATATGCCATTATAAGTGGCAATCCCTTTATTTTATTGCAACTAGGGATGCTTTGGCAAATATTGATGACAAAATGATATTGCTGGTGGTAGAGAACAAATAAAGTCCTTCACCACTTTGAAAATAAAGTATCTAGGATGGGGGAAAACCTTATAGCATGTAGAGCTTTTATTGTGACAGTCATGATTTTGGAGCATTGGCTGAAATAAAATGGAAAATTGTCTTGCAAGAGTTGCTTTGCTCACAGAACACAAAGCTGATATATGCATAAGTTTAGCTGTTTGAAAACTGAAGAAAAAAATGCCAAATGGAAAGATATAAGTCATAAAAAATTATCAAACAACATCTAGAATCTTGCTTAGAAAAATGCTCTTAAAATATATATTTTTTTTTTAGAAATTAAACTATTTTAATTTTATAGGTACACTTATCTTTTATATGTTAATATAGGCAGTCCTTGCATAATAATGGTGATTGGGCTCGGCAGTTGTATTGTTAAGCAGTAATATAAAGCAGTGTCATGTGATCACACTGACTTACAACAGCAATTATGGCAATCTAAGCTGCTGTTGTTATGCAAATCCTAAGTGATCATAGTGTCCCATAATGAGATGATCCCTATTGCAATCTCTTGCCAGCTTCCCCATTGACTTTATTGGAAACCTGCAGTGAAGTGAAATGATGATCTTATGAATACAAGAATGTTCTGACAGTTGCAACTATGAGGATCTGTCATGAATCCTCTTTATTCAGTGTCATTGTTACTTCAAATAGTTAATGAATGAATAGGTCATTCAAAGAGGACTGCCTATAACAGTTTTACAGGAAAGGGCAGGAGGGAATATATTGTTTAGTAACTATAGTAACTTGCATTAGCAGAAGGATTCTTAATGAAAATGAAAGACGAGGGGAACATTGAATTTTCCCTTCTTAATAACGGTCATGTAAACCATATAGAAATACTTGATTTGTGCAGGATAAGTTAGTTTGTAAAAAAAAAATGCTATTATGTATTATATTCTATAATATGGAATATTGGAATCATAGGTTTGCTGTATCCTCTCATATTATGTGCTATGAAAAAGATTTCTGTTCTTTTATCACCGTTTGAAGTTTCTTTAAACTTCTTTCCTGCTTTTTAATAGCATTTTTGTTACTAGTAACAAAATTGTTTCATTACTGTGAAATATCAAGAGAATAGGTTTGGTACAGATAAATTTCAGTATAAAACTTAAACAAGTCCTGACATCTTTTTAAGAATATGACCTTCATAGTAAAGCAATTTATTTTATTCTCCTTCGTAGTCCTATGCACTGATGCATGGCATACCACTGGGTGTTTTGCTTCTTTATTTTTTATTTATTTAATTTGATTTGTCAATATCTTACAAGATAATATATTTAAGAATAAACATAGTTATGAATACATGAAATGGATACATATAAGAAAAATAAAAGAAACAATAGGACAGGGATGGTAGGCATGTTGGTGCACTTATGCAGACCCCCACAGACCTCTTAGGAAAGGGGTGAGGTCAACAGTAGACAGTCTAAGGTTAAAATTTTGGGGGTTTGGGGAAGAAACCATAGAGTCAGGTAGAGTATTCCAGACATTGACCACTCTGTTGCTGAAGTCGTATTTCCTGCAATCAAGTTTGGTGCGGTTAACCTTGAGTTTGTATCTATTGTGTACTCTTGTGTTGTTATGGTTGAAGCCGAAATATTATTTTGTAGGAAAATGAATTTCTTGTCCTTTTGCAAGGTCAGCTCTGGCATGAAGGACATTGAAAGAGGACATTGAAAGATTGCCTATGGAAGGATTAATTCTTACTATGCTTGTTAAGAATAATATTTGTATTGTAGCCCTTAGATATTCCTGATGGTCGGAGAGCACCCCTACCTGCTCACTATCGTAGCAGCAGCACAAGAAGCATTGATACACAAACACCTTCAGTCCAGGAGCGCAGCAGCAGCTGTAGCAGCCATTCTCCATGCATTTCTCCTATTTGTCATCCTGAATCACAGGATGGGAGTCCTTGTTCTACAGAAGATGTGCTTTATGACCGTGATAAAGGTGAGAGTCTGTTGGAATTATTGGTCACGGTTTGCATTTACTGTAATGCATCTTCACTGTGCATTTGTGCACTGAAATCTTTTTTTTTTGTCGTCATCCTAGTGGCGTGAACACAGATTGATCATTGATTTTTTTTTTTGCTTGCTTATTTATTTCCTCTCTTGCTTGTGAAATTTTACAAACATCTTCCATAAGTGTGAGAAAAGAACACAGCGGTCTTAACTCTTTTTAATGAATACTAGAGTAAGAAGTTAAGAGAAAGAGCATCGTTCCATATTACAGAATGTGAATCATTGGTCAAAGAAGTTAACTCACTTCATGATTATGTTACTTTTAAATAATGAAACAAGTTAAACTAGAAATATCATTTTTCCAGTTCAGTGTATGAAGATTTTGACTTTGGAATGAGTTCTGCTGATGAGCGAATCATGGCTGTGTTTCATTGTCTGTATTTAACAGTGCAATCTTCTATATGTCTACTCAGAAGTAAGCCCCATTGAGGTCAGTGGAACTTATTCCCAGGTAAGTAAGTACAGGGTTGCAGCCTTATAATTAAATGAAGATGTTCTCAACACAGTTGGTGTTTTTATACAGTGTACAGTTCTAGGTACATTCATGGATTGATGAGGAATACAGTATTCAGCATGCTTTAAATTATAGCTTTTTTATTTTTCTAAATAAAAGTTTCTGCACCTCAATGGCTGCAAAGATAATTTTAGAAGCATGCAATTATTATGTTACAATTGTGTAAATCTCCAACATGTTGAGGGTAAGGATGGTTTGGGTTTTGTGTATAATCCTTTGCATTGTTCTTTATGTAGAAGAAGCAAAATACATTTAATGGAACAGATACATATATTTAAGTATTAATTTATATTCTTTGTTTACCGGAGCTCAAGATGCCTTATGTCACCAAATTGAAGACTTCCTATCCAGGCATTGACCCATTCACTTTCAAGATGTATTTTGTGTCTTCCTAGTTGGTCTTCTAGCCAACTATTTGAACTTATTTTGTAGAATTTATAAGGGCTTCATATTCCAGTTTGCCTTATAATTACACTGCTCAAAAAAATAAAGGGGACACTTAAACAACACAATGTAACTCCAAGTCAATCACACTTCTGTGAAATCATACTGTCCACTTAGGTAGCAACACTGATTGACAATCAATTTCACATGCTGTTGTGCAAATGGAATAGGCAAAAGGTGGAAAGCATAGGTAGTTAGCAAGACATCCCCAATAAAGGAGTGGTGACCACAGATCACTTCTCAGTTCCTATGCTTTCTGGCTGATGGTTTGGTCACTTTTGAATGCTGGCGGTGCTGTCACTCTAGTGATAGCATGAGACGGAGTCTACAACCCACATAAGTGGTTCAGGTAGTGCAGCCCATCCAGGATGGCACATCAATGCAAGCTGTGGCAAGAAGGTTTGCTGTGTTTATCAGTGTAGTGTCCAGAGCATGGAGGCACTACCAGGAGACAGGCCAGTACATCAGGAGACGTAGAGGAGGCCGTAGGAGAGCAACAACCCAGCATCAGGACTGCTACCTCTGCCTTTGTGCAAGGAGGGACAGGAGGAGCACTGCCAGAGCCCTGCAAAACGACCTCCAGCAGGCCACAAGTGTGCAAGTGGCTGCTCAAACGGTCAGAAACAGACTCCATGAAAGTGGTATGAGAGCCCGACATCCACAGGTGGGGGGGGGTGCTTACAGCCCAACACTGTGCAGGACGTTTGGCATTTGCCAGAGAACACCAAGATTGGCAAATTCACCACTGGCGCCCTGTGCTCTTCACAGATGAAAGCGGGTTCACATATGACAGACGTGACAGAGTCTGGAGACGCTGGTGGAGAACGTTCTGCTGCCTGCAACATCCTCCGGCATGATGGGTTTGGCAGTGGGTCAGTAATGGTGTGGGGGGGCATTTCTTTAGGGGGCCGCACAGCCCTCCATGTGCTCGCCAGAGATAGCCTGACTGCCATTAGGTACCAAGATGAGATCCTCAGACCCCTTGTGAGACCATACGCTGGTGCGGTTGGTCCTGGGTTCTCCTAATGCAAGACAGTGCTAGACCTCATGTGGCTGGAGTGTGTCAGCAGTTCCTGCAAGGCGAAGGCATTGATGCTATGGACTGGCCCGACCATTCCCCAGACCTGAATCCAATTGAGCACATCATGTCTCGCTCCATCCATCAATGCCACATTGCACCACAGACTGTCCAGGAGTTGGGGGATGTTTTAGTCCAGGTGTGGGAGGAGACCCTTCAGGAAACCATTTGCCACCTCATCAGGACCATGCCCAGGCGTTGTAGGGAGGTCATAGAGGCACATGGAGGCCAACCACACACTAATGAGCCTTATTTTGACTTGTTTTAAGGACATTACATCAAAGTTGGATCAGCCTGTAGTGTTTTTTTCCACTTTAATTTTGAGTGTAACTCCAAATCCAGACCTCCATGGGTCGCTAAATTTGATTTCCATTGATAATTTTTTATGATTTTGTTGTCAGCACATTCAACTATGTAATGAACAAAGTATTTAATAAGAATATTTCATTCATTCAGATCTAGATGTCTTATTTTTGTGTTCCCTTTATTTTTTGAGTAGTGTATTTTAAAATATGATTAGATAGTTTTTAGGATCATTTTGAGGAATATTAATTATGAAATGAAATAATTAAAAATTCCTGATGTGAATTTAAATGAATGAACGTCCTTGATTTTTATTTGCTTGCTCATTCTTAAAAAACTTTTTTTTTTCTTTACAATTTTTTATATGCTTTGGTTTCTTTATTTTTTTTTTTTACAAAAATACATCTTGAATTCTGCTTTTAAGATTTTTCAGTTTTTACATTTTCACTTACATGTTACATACATTTCTTTCATTTCCTTTTCTCTTTCCTTTCCTCCAGCCCCATTTGAAATTTATCCATATTTTATCTGTTGTTCTGTATGTTCTTCCTTAGCCCACACATGGTCCTGTTCATATTGCAGTTTTAGTTGAATGTGTTTGTTCAGTTGGTGTCAACACAGTACTCTTTTTTTTGTTACATTTATTTATACTTTGCTTTCAAAACAACTTAGAGAGCATCATAGCTTAGTTTTCTTATGGATAAAAGTAACCATAGTGAGCAAATATGTTAACATGTATTAGAAAAGATGTAATAACATACTATAAAGTATATTGTGGAATTAAAACCTAAAGTATTTTATCAATAATACTTGATTAGCATTTTACATGCTGCTGCTTTTGCTGTTAAAACAATCATATAGTAGCAGATTTTTAATAAAGAGTTTTATCTTTAATGGTTGGGGCAGTCTATGGCTCATAGATGTTACCAGATTCCTAACCATACATTGGCTAAAGTTAATGGAAATTTGTAGTTCAGTAGTAAGGAATGATGAAAGCAAATTCAGGTTGCCCATTTCTATCTGATGTAGGTTACAATGAGCTGTTTTTTTTTCTTACAGATAAACTACATGAGTATTATTTTAAAATATATCTCACTAATTTATTTTCAGTTTGCTTACCTGATTTCTCTGTCTTATGCTGCTCACAATAAATGCTGCTTACATAATTATAACATTTAGTTTAAATAAAATATTCAGTTAAGAGATACCTTTATATTTTCCTCATATTCCTTATGAGTCTTTTAGCTAATGTTACTTTTTGTTTCAGCAAATACCTTAAATTTTAGTTTATTTTCAAAAGAGAGCTCATATAGGGTAGACACAATAAGGAGTTTGCCATACTTTTAAGCTGTTGAAAATATATTTTTAATATTCTGTTCATTGTTACAACTGCAATTGTGCTACACTGTACATTTAAATGAATCTGATAATTATATTCATTTTATGCATGATAGTCTACTAGGTGCTCTTTCTGGAAGTAGTGATAAATTTATATAAATTAGTATATTTAATTTAAGTTGCCACAATAATGTGTATTTAATGAACATAAATAAATATATAAATGTATATGTTTGTAGAGTTGCATATGATTTAAAACATTTCATTGTAATGTTACTGAGTTTGACCAGTAATTTTGGAGCTAATTTTAGCTAATTGGGTTAATGCATTTTGCTTTGTTTTTTGAAAGGAAATTATTTCATATTACTAAGATAATGCCTTATGTTACTTTAACAGTTCTAAAAGAAGCATTAAGTGACCTTTAAAAGCTAAGTGGGCATTTGATTAATTGACAGTAAATACATTTAAGGATAGATTGTATGGATATTGATTATTAAATTAATAATCTGTTCTAAAATATTGTAGCAGGAGCTAGAATTTGGCTATATCTGAGATTATCTAAGCAAAGAGACAGTCCTCTGCCATTTGATATGCTCAAATCTGCTCTAACCACATCCTCAACATTTATATATTAAAGATAAGAAAGCAGTCTATCTATTGTAGAAGGTGATTTCATTGGTTTTGGCAATCATTGCGATAATTGCAAATCGCTGTCTTAGGAAAGATAATGTGCTTATGCCACATGTAATATTGCTTGTTCTCCTAATGTAAGCTTATGTTTAGATAAAGCTAGCATTATAATTGAATTACATAGAAGAATGTATTTGTTCAATTGAACTATATAAATGAAATTTTGAGTACATTTCTGGAATAAAAAACAGACTTAAAATGATTTTTTTAATTAGAGAGAAAAGGCCTTGAGGTAGCATTTTCTATTCTATGCTACCAGTGAGATTTCTTTGGTATCACATTTTTGTGATAACTTACTGATGTTTTGACTAACACAGGTGGCAATTATATTATTGTCAAATACACTTGTCAGCATCAATTTTTCCCATTTTTCTACTCTAGGGTAGAAGTACTCAAATTTCTATTATGGGTCTATCTGACCACCAGAGGTTGAGTTTCTCTCTTTTATATTGATTTATCTTTTATGATGATTAAACTTTGTTAACTTCATGTACTAGTTTTGGAAGGAGGTATTATAAAGTTTAAATATCTTATGTTAAGAAGGCATATAAAATTACCTAAAGATTCTGAACACTTTGTTCTTTATCATAAGTTTGTTTGCAGCCCAATTCGCATTATACTTTTCAACAGAAAATCAGCTTTAGGCTGGAACTTTCTGGGTTTGTGAATAAAAAAATGGAAGTTAATAATTGATCAAGCGTAGGGAGAGCTAACCTGCTGGCCAGACACAGACTTGCTTTACATTTCTAAAGCATCTTTTCTTTCCATTGGAAGGCTGCAGTTTAACCACAGGATCCATTGCCACCCTTTGCACCAGATCAGCTATTTACTTTACATTTCTATGAAGAACTGCTTAAATAGGTTGAAATGTTCAAAAGAAAGTGAACATAAAGTCTGTAAAGGAAACCTATGGTCTACTTTAGGATGGGAGAATGATATTGCCTGGCAGGGAATGGAGAATATGTCAATGGCATCTGTTGTGTGTATGGAGAAAGGGAGGGGGAAAAGGCCCCAGCCTACAATTTGATTAGAAGTAGTTTTATTGCCTTTAAAGTGCCTGCTCCACAGGGAGTTAGTGATTAGAATTCAGTTTTGTGCTTTCCTCCCAATTGCTATTAACAGTTGCCTGTGGGTGTACTTTTGAGACCTTGTGGTACAAAGAGAAGGACTGGTTTTTAGCCTATACTATTTAGATTGTAAAATAGGACTTAATTTTTCAAAAGTAAATCTCATTCTTTTAATGTTACTGATGAGCCATCTGTTTAATCTGCCTAGTTTCAAATTAATGAAGGCTCTTATTCTGCAGATTTTTCAGTATTTGATCGTTAAAACTAACTTTATATGAAAAACTACATTTAATGTGCTTTAAGGAGAATTTGAACACAGAACGTGTAAAACTGGAAGGATGGAATGATTTATTACCTGCTTAAAACCTGACAGAAATATTTCTCTAAAGATATTAAGACAAGCAGCTGGTAGATGTTAGCTGAATGATTCAATTAATTATTTAGATACAGAAAATAATACTGGAGATCCTAGTGGATAACAATTTATTTTTTTGGTTTATTGATTTGTTGTTTAGGAAGATTTGTTTCTAAAAGTCTCAGGGCAGAGGATATTTAGAAGAAGAAATAAGAGAAATTATTTTTAACTTTCCAAAAACAGTCAGTGAGTATGTTTTTAAAGTTTTCAGTTACCGCTAACAGGGGACTGATACAAGAACATTTGGCTTGTCAGTTTATGAAATTATTGCAATATTCAGGAGGCATCTCTCTGTAGAACTGAAAATACCATCCAAAGGAGACAGCACTTGATGTAATTGCTATACATGATTACTAATTCATCTGTAGAGGAAATATTAATGAAAAAAGAAAGCTCTGATATTTGGAGAACTGCTAATTTAAATGTTTTATTTTTGAAGCATCCTTTGAGCAAGCTCATGGATGATAAAATATGATGGTCAAATTAGTAGATGCAATCCACCAAGGCATTTTTTTCTCATATATCCTATTTTTATTGCTATACTTTTGTAGTTATACATTACATATTGTACTTTAGTGCTGTTAAAATTTGCTAGTTTCTCCTGTTTTAACATAGATTATCATAGATGAAAACTAACAAAAACAGGTGTAGCATTGTGTCAGGTCTAAAAATTGGAGATGCTTATTTTATTCTGTGTTTCAAAGCCCATTTGTATAATAGAAGTGTTTATATTATATAAATAGTTGTGTTTGTTCATAATATTGCTTATATATGACAATATTGTGAGCTCTTTGGGTTTCAGATGATATTTACAAGCATTGTTTCTGTTGTTTTGTATAGTGCAAAGACAATTACTTTAAATTGTCACTAACTTCTTTACTTGAATTGTACATATTTATTTAATAGCTTTCATTTTTGAAATACTTAATAGAGAATTTAAAGTATTTCAAGATTATAATTTACTTTATTTGATCTGTGGTATTCTAGACAATCCTGTTATTTTCTAATACATGATAGATAACATTTTCAGATAGGCCACAATAAAAAAGTCTCATTTGAAGCAAACCAGTTTCCACAACCAAGTTATACAAAAACCGTTATATTTAGAAATCAGACTAAGTTTTTATAAAAATCTTAATCCCTAGTAATACAACTGCTTTAAATTTTCAGACAGTGGGAGTAGCTCACCGTTGCCCAAGTATGCCTCCTCTCCTAAGCCCAACAACAGCTACATGTTCAAACGAGAGCCCCCAGAGGGATGTGAACGAGTGAAGGTCTTTGAGGAAGTGTCGTAAGTAATGCCTTTTTTTCAGCTGGGATCTGCAAGGGCAGAAAATCAGTTTGTTAGACATTTTTTGAGCTGCAGATGAATAATCTATTCCAGCTGATTAAGTTTATTTTCCTTCTTCAAGAAAGAAATCAGTCCTGCCATTTTTTTCAGGCAAATTGGAAGTGTTCCTGTTGGTTTGAAGGGACACAGTAGTGAGTGAGCACCCTTGGTCATGTGGTCTGTATCTTATGAAAGCATAGCTAAAGGGGAATATGGAAATAGGAAATTTGTGTAATGTTTTTCATTCTGTAAAGGTAACTGCAGCCAGAGGGGTTTTGCGGGGGCAGTTTTTTAATTGTATTTTTTTTTTTTAGCTTTTCTCTTTGTATTTGCATATGTGTTAAGAAAGAATTATATATGAAAGAGTGTGATATCCACATTCTCTAAGATAGCTTGTGTGGGCAAACTGGTGAGGTTAGAAGATACTGTGTGAGCTCAGTAAAAATGTTTTTGGGATTTGTTGCTAAAGTTCAAAGAAAGTAGTCTTCCTGGGTAAATCTTTAGAAAACTTAGGAAAGATAAAACTTCACCGTCCCTGCTTGTGTGTGAATATAATGAATTTTTCTGCTTGCTTTTTCTATGTGCATTATTTATTGCTGTGAATTAGCTCATTGACTGTCAGTATGGAAGATGTTTGCCCATCTGTCAAGTAATTCCATTCTTTTATCATTCTGCATAACATATAATACTGCACATTTGTATCAAATTGTATCAATTGTATACTCTCAAATTCTACTCAAATATAATTATTCATCTGTTCCATTTTTTATAGGACTCGTCAGCCTGTCTCAACCCCTCTCTTTTCATGTCCCGACAAAAATAAAGTTAATTTCATCCCAACTGGATCAGCTTTCTGTCCTGTAAAACTTTTGGGTCCTTTATTACCTTCTTCTGATCTGATTCTCAAAGGCTGTCCAAACTCTAGTCAAAGCACATCTTTGAGTACTCTGACTGTGGATCAGCTTTCTTCTCGGGTTACTTTCTCTTCTCTGTTGGATGACACCAGCACAAGGGACTCTTCAGAGATCTTAGTACAACAGCCATCCCAGCAATCTCCACAGCTTTTGCAAGAACTGCAACCTGAAGAACACTCCCCTCCTCAAAATTATGTTGTAATCTAGTACAAAATAGACGGTTGATGTAAAACATAATTGCATGAGTGGCCACTTTTCCAGGAAAAAAAAGCTATTTTTCAGCATCTTTCTATATTTCAAAGCTCTTCTTGGCAGGGTGGAAATGCTCTGATTCAGCATTTTTGTATTGTGGGGAGCAAAATGCTTACAGAATCTATATATCATTAAGCATTTTAAGTGGAGACTACATATTTCATAGAATGATGAGAGTAGTACTGTTTCCTGTGTTTTTCTTTTTAAAATTCTACAGTATAAATAAGCTCTGTATCAAACAAAGGTTGCCTGTCTAAATAGAAAATGTTTTGCTGTGTTGTGTTCTATAGAAGATACTGTATTTCAGGATTATGTTTACAATTTATCCAGGTATTTATGTTTTAAATTTCTATGATACATACAATGTAGAAAAAGAAAACCCAAAAGAAAAATGACCACAACAGTTGCACAGTGCCCACCTGAGGGCATAGCTTCAGGTATTTCTCTCAAAGTCTAAACTCAGGTATCTTGGAATGTATATCATACTGGGATATAAAATATTTTACAGCTGAAAAGCTAAAGAGGGATCATCACTCTTCTGCCTTTTTATTGTTTATACATTAATAGTTCCTTATTACATTCCGCTTACTTTGAGGAAAATACATTCAGATCCAGAGAACTATTACTTTGGTGAACATGAGGAAAGCTAGCAAATTTGTGATGTACAGCTTCACTTCATGTCATTACAAGTAAAACAACTGTTGCATTTCATTTCATTGTAGCAATTATGGCATTGAAAAGCATCAGGTGTTGCACAGTTAATGACTGTTAAACTGTTCTGAATAAAGTGTTGTTATAACACTGTACATAAGAAACATTCCATGGTGAGTGTGTGTGTGTGGGGGGGGAGTGGAGGGAGAGAGAGAAAGAGAGAGAGAGATGCCTAACAAAGTCAAGTATGCTTTTGTTGATTTCCACAAATTTGCCAGGTTTGGGAAGTTGATAGGAATTTTCTCTCAAGCTTGTGCTGGTGAGTTAAGGTTATGAAATGCTACTGTTACAATATTAAGAGTCTAATTAATGTTTAGTTTCTCTTTTGGGGAAATACTAACTTGTGTCTTCGTTGCTAAAAAATTCTAAATTGTTTTGACAAGCAATGAATGATAAATTATTTTATCTATAAAATGTGCATATCACACCTGGATTAAGAAAAATCTCTTAAGCAGCATATAACGTATTTTTTTAAAAAAGGTAAGGAAAAAAGCAATAGTTGTTAAGTTATATTATCTATTCAAAGTCTTTGTAATATCCTAGTAAATTTATTTTTTATTAGACTGTGCTGAAGTTTGTCTTCAAAACAGCTGCACACCCATGGAACATCCAGCAGCATTTTTCACTGCTCTGAAACTGTAAAAGCAGTGGTTTTGGAGATAATAATCGGCAGAAGAAAGGGGACTCCAAGACAAGAAGCATTTAATATTCCCGTGTCTTTGCTTTTGGCTCTGTGCGAGTAGTTTTATGCAGGGTTTGACTCTTTTGTTCAGAAATGGAAAAGGTTGACATGACGGCAGTTTCTGTATTTATGCCCATTTAATTATTTTCTTTTGAGGACAAGTTGGGGAAAGAAGGAAGGGGATAATAAAGGTGCCTAAGAAAAGACATGGAAAATAAGTAGCTGCTACATGTTGTATGGCTTCCTTTGTATTATTACCAAAGAGTTTGGTTAAAAAAAAAAAAAACCTGTTAGGGAGGGTAGACCAGTGGCATTTATATGGCTGTAGAAGCAGGCGGAGTGAAAGTTAAGGATTAGTTACTTTCACACAGGGTTTTTTGGTCTGTTTTTTTTTTTCTTTTGGGAAAAGGTGTATATAATCCTACTAAACTCAGGCTTTGGTGAAAGTGCTATATAATTTTTGTGTTAAAGTATAAGGAAAAAGCATTCAATTCTTCTGGCAAATGTGCATTCTTTAAAGTTTTACTTTTAAGTGTTAAAGTACATTTCCATTTTTATTCTTGAGCCGTTTTCAAATGTAACAATAGCTTGATTCTTAATATTAGGGTTTATGAAAAGCTCTGTCAGATCAAGAATGAATTCTGTATACAATATTTACAGTGATACTGCTTGTTCTGTTTCATGAGAAACTAAATATTATCACTTGCATTTGTTTTTAGCTTATTCAAAAATTCTGAATAAAATATATTAAAATTAATGACTTGTGATGTAAATTTTCCAGCAATTATTGATCTCTGGTATATCCTACATTCATTTGTAGAAAATTGTAAGATACTGTTTCAAGCATGTTGTGTATAGTTGTCATTTCCAGCCTCTGTGCTGAGCAGTATTCAAATTACCACATATTTGCTTTACCCCTGAAAAAAAACTGTTTTTCAGTATAAAAGTTCCTATGCCTATTTAAATGAAATTATTAGGAAAACATACACTAAAAACTGCAAGTATAATATGACTGATTTATTTGTAAACTAGCTAAAAGATGTAATTGAAACAAAATAGATGAGATTTTGAACTTCCCCACTGCAGACATAAATTGTCACGTTTTGCTTTTAGTTAAACTTCATGTCTGTTCATGGGAAGAAAATCAATTTGAAGTTTAAGATATTTATCTTCATGCTTATGAAAAAAGAGTAGTGAGACTTAAGATGCTTTATATTTCATAGAATGGCTCAAACCACTTTATTTTAGTCATCAACCAGAAAATCATAGGGTGGGTATCATTAGTTACTTTTTCTAAGCAGTAATCAAATTTTGTCCTTCAATTGTATATTTAATCAAACCAATTCATTTATTTCTCCCATAAGATGATGTAATAGAATATGGTAAATACATAACATTTCTGAAAATATTTGCTTACTTACCCTGGATATGCACGTTGTTTAATTTCTTACAGTTTTAATATAAACCATACTGATTCAATGACTGACTGACTTATTTCTTGTTATAAAGACGTCCATTTTTTTTTTAATATATTTTTTTTAATTTTCTTTTTTTTAAACTGTAAAACATCATGGTATCAACAACATTCTTGGCACCTGTACAAGATTGTGGTTTAAATATAACATATTGCATTTATCTATTAAATAATATCTTTAGCTATAATTACTATTCTTATATCTTTAGTTTACAAAATTTTATTTTATTTTCTTAAGGGTTGTTTCGAAGACGTCCATTTTAATGTGATAAATATATTTATAAAATATATATAAATATATAAATAAAAAGTATTCCTATCCTAAAAATGGCAAAGAAGAGCATAAAGCAACCTTTGTGGCATCTTCTGCTAGTAGTAGTATCAGCTTTGGCAAAATGAATGTACTGAAACATTTCTCTTGAAAGATGAAGCTCATCCAGAGTAGAATAGTTTATGTTCACATATGTGTGTTTTAAATTTTTTATATTTTTAGATATCCCATGTATCCAACCATGTTGGGCAATACAAAAAATTGGTTCAGATAAGGAGCCATTTTTGTGCGTGAAAACAGCCAGGTTTCTGTTTGACATAGGATATTTTACAGAATCCACTCTAGTTCTGCTTTACTTACTAGGTAAAAGGTAAAAGAGATTTTTGCCGTCCTGCCTTGTTAGATTTGCCTGAAACTATTTCCAAAAATCAACCCAAACTACAAGGCTTTATTTTTTATATATTTTTATTATATATTAATGTTTATATGTATGTATGTATATATGTGTATATATATATATGTGTGTGTATGTATGTATGTATGGTATTCAGCTTTGCTCGGGTATTTTCCCACGTCATTGTAGTTGTAGCTTTTAAAGTTGTAGCAACACCTGGGCAAAAACCGATCCCCCCTGATGAAACCAGGCACCCAGATGAAACCTAGCTTCCTAACAAATGATAGCAGTCCATTTACTCAGAGCCAAGCTGCACTAAAATGTTGTAACTATGTATCATTCATGTGATTGCAACTATGTATCATTCAAGCATTGCAACATTGTATCATTCACGTGTAAACATTAGACTTCTGTCTCTTCAGTGATCTTTGCCAGGCACGTACAAGGGACGGGGAGATAAACATCTGTCAATAAAGCATGGTATCCTAACTGACCTGAACTATTGTAAATCACGCACATCCTGTTTAACCTGGTATCCTAACTGACCTAAGCTATTGTAAATCTTGCATATCCTGTTTGACTTGGGCTCTGAAAAATTTCACCCCCCTTGTGAAGAAGCATAATAAAAGAGCGCGTACCAAGACATTCTGGGCGCGCTCATCCCGAGGAAACCTCGTCTCTTGTCGTTTCTCTCTCCCTCTCTCCCTTTCATGAGCCGCCCATCAGATGCGGGATGGCAGATACCGCATTCTGGTGACCCCGACGTGATTCCCTAAGGGGGATACGCAGCGGCGCGCCCATATCTTATTCGCTCGATGGGAGCTGTGCATCGCCAGGCCTGGCACATTCATCGGATCTGAAAGACGGTCTCGACTTTCGTAAGTATGGGTGGAGGCTTTTCTCAACAGCAGGCGCAGCATCTGAAGGAATTGAGAGAGCTAGTCGCTTCTTCTTCTAAATACTCTGCTAATTTAAAGGGCTCTCCTATAAAAAAGAAACCTATTGCTACATTATTGGCTTATGTGTGGCAACATTGTCCTAATTATTCAGAGGAAGGGTCCTTAAAAATTTCCAATTGGCAAAAATAATTGGTGAACATCTCCATAGTCCTCCTCGTGCACCTATTGGCATTTTGGTCACTTGGAGGAAAATTATGGAGGCTTTAAAAGTCCATTATAAAATAGAAGCAGGGAGTGTGTTTGAATCTCCCCTGCCAAGTTATGATAACTTTTCAATTTTCTCTAACTCAGGCAGAAGCTGCTGCCATTATTCAACAATGCCCCACATGTAGTAAGCAAGGACATTCCATTTCCATAGGAGTAAATCCTAGAGGATTAAAAGCTTGTGAAATTTGGCAAATGGATGTAACTCAGTATCCACCTTTTGCCCCTTGGAAATATTTGCACGTTTCAATAGATACCTATTCAGGGTTTATTCTGGCTACTCCTCAAAGGGGAGAAACTGTAAAACATGTCATCAATCATTCAATTCGTACCTTTGCCTCGCTGGGACGTCCAAAAGAAATAAAAACAGACAATGGACCTGCCTATACAAGTTCTGCTTTTCAGGACTTCTGTAACAGATGGGATGTAATCCACAAGTTTGGGATTCCCTACAACAGCCAGGGGCAGGCTATTAGGCTATTGTGGAACAAGCGAACTTGTCTCTGAAACGTGCTCTTCATTGATATTCGTTGCGGGAAAAACCCCCGAACCTCCCAGCATTGCAAAATTCTCTTAACATTTGTCTTTACACTTTAAACTCTCAATCTGACTGGCATTCCTCCCACTTCTGCTGCTTCTCATTTTTCCTCCCCCTTACCCCCACCTAACAGACCTCTGGTATATTATTGCAGATTGCCAGATCCTGCCTGGCAGGGTCCCGCTGAGCTTCTCACTTGGGGACGAGGATACGCTGCGATCTTACTGCCAGACAAAACCACTTGTTGGATCCCTGTCGGGCAGTAAGACCCTATCATGGGAATTCCTCTGCTACATCTGTATCTTAAAACTCTTTCCTGATATTCTTGCCTGTATCTTCTTTGCAATTTCTACCTTATTCGTATCCTACTTAAAGAACACTCTCCCACTCGCTCTTTTGTTCCTTCTTTACTCTTCCTATGGAAAGGAACCTTAAAATCTTTTCCTCTATTCAATCTAAAACATAGGGGGACCTAAATGTCCTTATATTGTATCATGGGTTTCCCCACCCCAACTAACATCCTTGATGAATTACCAAATTAATCTTTATTGTCATTATTGTAATTATTATCCTTTTTCTATTAATTGAATTCCCTCTTCATTTCGCAAATGTTCTACAACTAACTTGTCCATAGCCCTCTCTCCTGCTTGTCATGTTTTTATATACCCGAACTCTGATCCTGTCAACAAACGACACTTCAAAAGAACTGTCCATGACGATCCGCAGAAGCCTCAAAGAAGAGATAATATTGCCTGGACTATAACTGACTTTCAAAAAGTTCATTTAAGTTCTACAACCAATTTCTCTTGCATAGAAGACTTCTACCCACCACTTCAATTCGATTTGGCAGACGCACCCACACAACCAGGGGATATCCTACAATCCACACCACTGCAGGAGGAACTTTAACATCACGCCTGAAAGGAATGTATTTTATCTCTGGCAATAATTTTGTTTGGACTTGTTACAATGGTTTCATGGCGTGTATCCACAGGGATGAAATTGTTAAATCCAAATCATTTTTGCATTCAAGTATGGCTTGTGTGTATAACTCTGATGATTTTATATCCCTACAGGTATCCATGGAACACCCCCTCTCTTGCAAAATCGTAAAGATTTAGATCTGTTATTTTTAAAACAAGGGGGATTGTGTGCTGTGCTTAAAGAAGAATGTTGTTTTTATGCTGATAGCAGGGGGGTCGTGTTGGATTCTATGAATGAATTAGAAAAACGCTTAAAAGATAGAGAAAAAGAAAGGTTAAACATGTATAATTGGTATCAAGGTTCATTTTCTATTTCACCATGGCTTACAACCATTTTAACTGCATTGGCAGGACCATTAATAATCATTATATTGATATGTATTATAGGACCTTGTTGTTTTAATAGAATATTGCAATTTTTGAAAAATCAATTATCCTCCATAACTGCTAATGTTAATGTGTTATTGCAAGCTCATGTTATGTCCTTAACACCGGATGAAAAAAATGTCATTGCTGAGTTACCGCTCCTTGGACAACCCTGACGCTGACGGGTCGCACTCCTGCCTAGATGATGGGGACGGCGAACATTTCAGAAAAATAGTTCCTGTCTTCTTGGATGAGGAAGAAGACTCGTCATAAATAATAAAAACAGAGGAGATGTTGTAACTATGTATCATTCATGTGATTGCAACTATGTATCATACAAGCATTGCAACATTGTATCATTCACGTGTAAACATTAGACTTCTGTCTCTTCAGTGATCTTTGCCAGGCACGTACAAGGGACGGGGAGATAAACATCTGTCAATAAAGCATCCTAACTGACCTGAACTATTGTAAATGACGCACATCCTGTTAACCTGGTATCCTAACTGACCTGAACTGTTGTAAATCACGCACATCCTGTTTAACCTGGTATCCTAACTGACCTAAGCTATTGTAAATCTTGCATATCCTGTTTGACTTGGGCTCTGAAAAATTTCACCCCCCTTGTGAAGAAGCATAATAAAAGAGCGCGTACCAAGACATTCTGGGCGCGCTCATCCCGAGGAAACCTCGTCTCTTGTCTTTTCTCTCTCCCTCGCTCCCTTTCATGAGCCGCCCATCAGATGCGGGATGGCAGATACCGCACTAAAAGCCTCCAATACAGGAACACAATGTTGCCAGCCAACCAAGGCAAAAAAAGCTACAAAACAGACAGAAGATATTAGAAATACCAATCAAGCAGAACACACCAAACTCCAAGACCAATAAACACAGACCAAGACTCCCAACCAATCAGGATGAAGAAAAACCATTCTGGCACAGCAGTAGGCTAGCCCCAAATTTAAAAATGAAACAACTAAAAATCTGACTCACAGACGAACACAATCCAGAAGCCTGATGATGGCAGATGAGATCCGAAACGTTGCTACAACTATAATGACGTGGGAAAATACCCGAACAAAGCTGAATACCTTATATATGTATAAATGTATTTTATTTCAAAGTATTAGTCGTTTTCCATCATTTGTGTAATCTTACAAAGGTATTTCATAAATTCTTTTAAAAACACTTTAAAAATCTCATCTGAACAAATGATAACTGTCCTACTTTAGAAATTTTATTCATTTATTTCAATTTATATCCAGGTAATCTTTGAGTTATAATGATAATTAGGACTAGAATTTCTGCTGCTAAACAACATGGTCATTAGATTAAACATAAGACTGCATCATTTAGCTAGAGCGGGAGTATCAAACTCATCATCAGGGCGGTGTTACATAATGTATTGGGACTTTCCCCCTTCACTAAACTGGGTGTGGGCATGGCCAGCCTGTGGACTGGGAGTTTGACAGCCTGAGCTAGAGCAATTCCACAATTCCTTTTGCTCCACAGGTCTTGCTGCACCAAGCTGATTTTTATTATCTTTCATTGTTGTCAAAGCATGCTTAACCTGATCCTATGAGGGCAGTTGTTGGACATTCCAAGCATTCTGCCGGAGACTACTCATGTTCACAATGCCTCAGAAATTCTTAGAAAGCTTGCCAAAACAGTATCGTGGTCAATTATATTAAAAATTACTGAGAAGTCAAGAACAAGGAGGACAGAAATATTACCCAATCTCCCATTAAAGGCCATTGTAAAGTATAACCAGTGGTGTTTCAGTTCCATTCTTGGACCTGGATCCTGTTTGATTCAGGATGGAAAGTGGATGATAATTATCCAGTGAGGTTAGGTCTAGTAATGGCTTGAGGAAGTACACTCCCTGTTTAAGAAGTAGCAAGATAATTCTTAACTCACCACTCAGCACCCACTCACACATTGCCTCCAAAGACACTTTAGCCAGCCAGGAGACCTGGAACTGGTATGCAAGATAGTTGAGCTCAGTTGTGAGAAACCTATGAACTTCAACAGGCTGAGAATGTTATTGAAGGAATGTTCTGGATGCCTTCCCTTGTGAATCTTCACCCACACTTGATCACAGGAGTTTTCCTGGGGTGTTAGCCCTTGTTTCTAAGTGAACCTTATCCATGCTTGTCTGATTATCTTTTAAATTGGATGAGAACCTATTTGAATTAAGGGTTCCAGTTTATCCTTGTGCTTAGAAACCCAGGGTCGTAGGTTGTTTTTTTTTTAATCACAAGCTTGGTTTTATTTTACCAAGCAATAAAAAGGTGACAAATTCTTATTTTGATTTTTAATCTAATAACATTTATTTTTTTATCTAATGTCCTTGGAAATAAAAGTTTTTCCTGAATATGGTAGGTGATTTTTTAATGGATTTTTATTGAATTGTTTTAATAAAATAATATACATCTGTGAAACCCAAAGATTGTCAATGACTTTTGTAGGGAAGGGGCAGATCAGAGGTAAAAAGAATTGGCTTGTTCTTTCATGTTTCTACATATTTATTCCAATGTTCGGGCTCTATATATTTTGGCCTGTCATTTTCAATCAGCCACAGATACTATATCCAATGGTTAGGAACCCTGAAGGTGGCAGGTGTTCCAATACAAGTCACCAATTTTCATCCTAAACTTAGATGAATAAGCAGAATGGTCATTTTCTCAGGGACAGAAAGTTAAAACTAAAAATCTACTTATTATAGCTATAAGGAGGTAATTTGCTTCAGGGAATGAAGTAAGAATGTGTAAAAAAGGGCAACTAAAATTAGTACAACCACACCCTGGTGGTTTCACGAGCTTTAAAATAAATTTTCTGGAATGGAGTTTGAAATGAGTTTCAGGTTATTTTCAAAGTCAAACTCTTCATTTTCATAGTAGATCATCACTAATGTCCAGCTGTTTATGGTAGCAAAAGAGAAAATTGAATGGCATATTTTCATTCTTCTATTGCTATAAAAAATTGGAATTCCTGTATAATAATATATCAAGGAAATCTTCAGTATAATGCATGCAATTTAGAAAATCTCTCATGCTGGTTTGAATAGAAAAGGAATGAATAGATTCAATGGTCCTATTATATATTTCTTGTGTATTTGAAATACGTCCTCTAAGCCAAGGTTCGTCAACCTTTTCGACCTCGGGGACCACCAAACTCATACTTTTAAATCCTAATTAATATGAATTTTTTAAAAATAATATATTAATATTAAAAAATATTTTTATATTAAATATACATTTAATATTAATTTTTTTATCACACACATATATAAATGCTTATTTAATTATAACAAAATCGTAAATGCTTAATCATAACTCTGGGCAGAGCGAAGGGAAAGGAGGGGGCCTTTCTCATCCTTTGGGGGGGAAAGTGGGAGGATTTAAGAAGCCACATGGTGCCTGGAGGCTGGGAAGATCTGGACAGGGAGGAACCGGCTCCCCCTCAAACAGAAGAAAATCAGAGCCATCTCATATCTCCCCCAAGTCAGAGGAAACCTCTCCCTCCTTTGCCAGGTGTGGCTGCCTGGTTAGTTGGGGAGGGAAGGAGTGCCAGACTGGAATTGCTAATGGGCTCCTAATAACCAGGCAACACCCCACCTTTCAGCCTCCACATAAGAAAAGGGCTCCCCGAGGCTAAGCTCCAGGTTTGTCCTGTCACTTTCAAGCAGAGAAGGATCCCTCTCTGTGTGGAGGCTGAAGCGGCATCTCACCTGCACAAACAGGCTGGTTATTAGGAGCCCGTCTTCCTCAGGGCTTTTTTGGTCTGGGCATTTGGTCTCCCCCCACCCACCCCATGCCAAAGGAAAGCCAGTCTGGCTTCTTCCCTCCTCCCTCCCCCCCAATTTTACTTTCGGACACAGTGTGCAGGAAATGTGTGTTGGCTTTTCCAACACGCCTTTCTCCGGCGCTCACTCGCAATTCTTCACATTCCTCCAGGCCTGGCTTGCTGAGGGGGGAGAACTGATGTCTCTGCTTCCCCCCCCCCAGGAAAAGAAAGCAAGCAGAAACAGCTCTCGCTGGGGTGAAAGAGCAGAGATTGGAAGGCACAGGCAACAGAAAGTGGCGCTTTTCAAAGGCAGCAGTTTCCGTCTTCTCTTGCCTGTGCCTTCCTCGACCTCAGCTCTTTCACCCCAGCAAGAGCTGTTTCTGCTCACTTTTCCTGTGCTTTCCCCAGGCAGCGATGGCTTGGGCCATGGGGGGGGGGGGGCAGTAGCAGAAAAGCAGAGAGCCGAGAGGAACGAGGAAACTGATGCCATCCCCGCTGCCCAATTCCAGACCTCTGAACTAGATGGTGAGCACAGACTTGCCCACTCTGCCCACTCCAACCACCACCAGCCAGTACTTTTTCTGCCCCAGGCCATCCCTACAGCCCACGGCCATTGAGGAAGAGCCCAGGCCAGGAGAGGCAAACTGGAAGGTATGGGAGTGCCACACAAATGCAAGTAGCACGCCGCTCCTGCACCTTCCGGCCATCTCCATTGCTGCTTCAGCCCGCCTGTGCTGCCAACTCCCTCTTGCTGCAAAAGCGCCATTACCTTGTCCTGCCCGGCAAGGACTGCACTTTTTGCAGGTTTGCGTTTGGCTGAAGGGTGGGAGCAGCGGGTGGCTGGGCTTTGGGGGGCATTTCTCTCACAGCCCACCGGTTGGCGTCCACTGCTCTAAGCAACATCCTAAACTTCATGATCAACTCACTCCCTGGAAGCTATTGTCAATTTTAAAAGTGCAGGAGAATAGGAGTGGGCACAAAATAACTCAACAGTTTATGGGTTATTTAAATAAAGGAAATCTATCTTTAAAAATTCCTCTAGAATTTTATTCATTTGGTCGCTTTATATAAATAATACAATTTGTGCTGAAGCGGAGTCTAGTGAATGATTATGCCATTGTGGGCTCATTGATGATGTCTGAGACTGACTATAGATGTTTCATTATGCAACTAAGCAACACCTCTGCTATGCCACTACAGATTTTTAAAATGTCGCAAGAGCTAAAATATTCCAAGCAAGCACTTACGATTAGTGGATCATGCACATGTTTATTTGTAACAAAACTATTTAAAATTTGGTTTAAATATTCTTCATGTATAGCAATATACTAAATATATTGTAAGTAAGGAGAACCTTAAGCTTAATATAGCAATCTAAATATATTTGTGTAATATTTCAGTGCAGGTAAGACAAGTTTTATGGGTACAGCCAGCTCTTTGCTTCTTTGGCTGTATTTGAACTTTCTACTTTTCAAACTGATTGAACTGGGCCTTTTTTTTTTCTTTATAGCTTCTTTTTACACAATTAAGTAGGTTTCTATAACCTTAGTATTCTGCTCAAGTGCATAATCATGAAAGTTCTCCAGGCAGTTCTTAATTTAGCAGATGTGCATGATAGCTAAAATTGTCAAGTATCAATACATTCCACCGAAGAATGACAAATCAATTATCATAAATTCATTTTGCCACTTTACTATGAGCTTTGTGCAGTACTTTCAGTTTAAAATTTTTCATAAATCACACACAAAAATATATTGTCATTGTCATGCAGTAAAAAAGAGCTTTGGTTAGACAATTGTTTACAATTTACAGCCAATCTGATGAGTTTAAATTGTGCATATGGTCAGCAGAAATGTCACAAGAGTATTCTTAATAATATCTTGTACCAATTTTTGAACTGTAAGTTTGGAAAGTATAAAGCTAGACTAGTCATATTCTCATTATTCTAACTCTATTGCACTTACTTTATTGGTTACTAGCCACAAAGCACAGATCTTTGGGGCCAATGCAATGATTGTTCAACAATTTAGCTGTTCACCTGAATTGTAACGTGAGTTGATGGCAAGGCAGATCTTTGTTACATTTCTGCCATGTTCTCTGCAAAATAGGCCAGGCAACTCTCATGTGTATGATCTGTGACCTAAAAACAAAACTCTAATTAAATTTGACAGTCATGTATTTGCTTCTTTAAAAGCCACCGCAATCTATTCGCATTAGGCCGCCTCTTCCTACAATTGCAGCTTCAAACCATTTAGTTGCATGAGGATCTAATGCAGGTAGAAACCAAAATAATCACTTAGCGGATTTTAGAACACTGTAAACAATTTAGTGGGAAATTTAGTGAAATTTCATATAATCTGGAATACAATTTATTAAGATTGTCCACTGCTTCCACAAAATTTATCTTTGCATATAAGCTCATAAGATAAATTCCAGTGAAAGTGATGGAACTGAACCTTCTGCAGCTCCAAGCACAACCTCAAAACCTTTCCAAATAGTCAAGGGATCTTCTAGAGCAAATTTTGGGGTAACATGAAAAAAATGAGAGGAGAAAGCCCTAGTTTGTGAACTAATTGTTCAAAGGATAATCTTCAGATCAATCTTGAATGTCATAATTAAGGTGATGACCAATCATTGTTTAAAAACTATTGCAATTTGAACTAGAGCTGTGATGTCACACAATATGCAGTGATGAATAACTAAACACAGAGTTTTTATTAGAGTAGAGGGGCACTTATTCCTACATTACCCTTTGGAATTGTATATAGTAAATATTTTTATAGAAACTATAAAAAACTTTTAAAATAGAGTTGAAGCCAGGGTCAAATAATTCTTCCTGGAACAGTCTGCTCCTTGAGATCAGACATTTCCCTACTGAGTTTTAGAAAGCCAGTAAACAATACTGTTCTTCTGAACCTTTGAAAATGAGCAGAAACACTCCATATGTTTATTTTTAATACATTTTCTAATATATTTTTGTATTACTGCAAATAATATACTAGTCAATCTTAAGGGCTCCAAGCAGTTTTATGATATTGCCTTAATTCTTGTATCTTTCTGGATACAAGGTTTGCTATGAGGAATGAAATTCTACAGAAAGACTTATCCACATATATAAATGAATTGGGATAAATGTAGTGTTTTCATTTCACTAAATCAGTTTAACACTGGATGAAAAAACTTTATGCAATAAATATAGATCAAATAAGGTTCAACACTTCATGTTTTTGGTTGTTTTGAAATTATCAGGTAACACTTAAAGTAATGTGCAATCATCTCAGACTAAAATCATTTCATGTCATATACATTTTTCCCGCAAATGCAGAGTCTGCTTTTTAAATTTCTGATCATCCAAAGTAACAGGAATTGACAGGTTTGTTATCCAAGCCTTACATCACAGGCTGAGAGTGTATGACAACCACCCAAACTAGACCCCACTCTCATCTCTTTCTACCAATAACGTTTTTACTGTAAATCACCTAGGAGTCACTTAGATGAGATGGGCAGTGCAGAAATGTGATAAAATATTTTCGATTTGATTCTGTGTACTCCATCTAGTCATCATTTTGATTGTTTAAAGAATTAGCAAAGAAAATCATATCAAAAAAGAATGACATCAGAAGTTGATGTCATTCGCTTGCTTCATTTCAGTTTCCTGGGCCATGTAGTCAAACTGCATTCCAGCTTCCAATTTACAAGCTGCACATACCAGTTGCATGCAGTGTTATGGTGTTCTTATTTTAACTAATAAGCATTATATCTACTATGCAGACATAATTTCTTTGGACAATGAAAATGCTTTTTATATAGGTTATTGGAAATGTTTGATATGGTTTTTGTGTTTTTAGGTTTCCTGAAAGTTTATATTTTAGCTTAATATGATTTACACAACCTTTTAAATCTAGGTAATTATTAATGGAATGTCCTTTCTTTGATTAAATTTATATTAAGATTAACCAAAAATACCTCATTTGTCTCTTTCTTCTAATTTTTTTTAGAACTTCTTGTGTGTATAATTTGAAAAACTGAAAACTTACTAGACATTAGCAGAACAGCATAATTTTTACTATATGTTGCCAATATCTTATGTTTTGCAGAAAGACATAGGAAAAATAGGAGGAGAAAGGGGTGTTAGGCTGCCTTGAGTCATTTATAAAATAAACAGAAATTTGTGTGCCAAATCTCATTTAGTTAATATACATCTAGGTGGTTACTTTACTAATTTAACAAGTAAGCCAGACTTGATACTGTTGGGCCATAGTAATTGAGATTACAATGGAGCATGTAAATATTGCCGGTGATCTTGTCCCGTGATTTCCCTACCTAGAGGCTGATAAACACATTTGGGATACTGCTGAGCTGGAGCAGACAAGGGTTTTTCATAAACAGAGGGGGGAGTTGCGGGGTGGGGAGGAGAAGAAATTGGAAAACTCCTGCAGGAAAAGGAATATTGTTGGACTTAGGGAACTAGAGAGAAGATTTTGGTTGATAAACAAAAGTGGATTTAGAAGATTTGGCTGGTGAAAATCTTCAGATTTGATAATGGATTGAAGATCACCAAAGAGTTCCTGGTGAAGGAAAAATCACTGAAGATGGAACAGGACTGGACTCAGAGGAACAAAAATATACCCAGCTATAGGAAGAGAAGATTCAAAGATTTCCATAGAAAACTGATTGAGCTGGAGTAGTAGTAATACTTCAATTACTATGTACAATAGCAAAAGCATTAGATTTATAGACAGGGAGTTAGTAAAGCTTGAAAAAGTAGAGCAATAAAGATCCATCAAGTTACTGCTTTCCAATCTCTCTTCTAAAGTCTCTGTAGGAAAAGAAGGAAGGGTATGTATTGGAATATCTGCTTAAATTTAATTAGCACTACAAAACTGAAACAAAAACCAACAAATCTTTATGTTATGTTAAGTCTTTGCATGACTGAGTTTGTCTGGTTGGATCCTGAGAATATTAAAACAGTGCAATATTATCTGTTATAACAATTTCCAGGAAACTTTCTAAACTGCATTTTGATTCTAAATATTTATTTTATTTTATTTGTCAAGCATGTATTAGATAACAGATATAAGTATATATTTTGTAGAGTTGTATGCAAAAATGAGTCCAGAAAACGCATATTCATTCATACAATAAACGCCATTGCAAAAACCAATCTCAACCACAAAAAACTTCGTTCAAGACCAGACTTATCCATACTGCAAAGAATCTGCTCCCGTGAACTCCATGCAGAACTCAAAAACCATCTAGACAATGGAGAAAAGGACCTATACATTCACTACAGAGCTGATTGCATCAAAAGAAAGTCACACAACCCACAACTCCGCATCCAACCCCACCCCATCCAATCCAACATCACCCAAAATTAGGTATGCATGCCCCTAACTACCTCTATTCCAATCACAACTGGCCTTAAATGCAAGCTACTCAATGCAAGAAGCCTTTCTCCTCTTACTAAATATGGCTAAATTCGACATTATATTTGTCTGTGAAACATGGCTCAACACATCTCTCCCTGACTCCATTACCACAGTAAGAGACTATCATGTTTACTGATCAGATAGTGAAATCTGTAGAGGAGATGGTGTTGCTATCTTTTATAAAAAGTCCCCACATCTAAAAAACATCCAAGTTACCCAGGAGCTTGCTCTTCTTGAGACCATCGTCTGTGAACTGTCCTTAAATATCACATTTTGGTTCTTACTATGTTACAGAGCCCCGGATTATGACATCGAACATGCAAACAAGCTAAGTACACTACTAACGTGGGCAGCATCCTGCCCAAATGCTTTTATCTTTCTTGGTAACTTCAATCTACCTCATATTAACTGGACCCTTAACGAATGTACAACTGAACCACACATGCAACCTTCTACAATGCAGTAACAAATCTGGGACTAGAACAACTAGTAACCAACAACACTAGACTTAACAACTGCCTCGATCTCATCTTCTGCAATAGTTTGAATTCAATTTACAGAATACAAATTAAAGAACCCTTTTCCAACAGTAACCACACAACATGATTGACTCTTGTCTCAACATACGACCACACAAAAATCATCACAACAACGGAACCCCCAATTATAACTTCAAAAATGGCAACTATGATCTTATAAACAATGATCTCTCATCCCTTGATTGGAAATTTTTATTCTCTGCATGCAATATTGTAGAAGACCACTACAAGATATTTTTACTTGAAGTCAAGAGAGTCATCAGACTAGATGTACCATTAACAAGTCCAAAAACCAGAAAAAACAAGTTATCCAAAACAATATGGAAGCTTTATCTGAGGTTTGCCATCAAAGATTGGAACATTCCTGCAATTACAACTCTACATATCCTCGTTTTTTATTTTAAATGGAGGATTCAAAGATTTATGAATGTATCGCAATTGAAGAGGATTAAGAGAAGGGGAAGCAGGATGAAACAATGCGAATAAATTTGGAATACATTGAATAAAACAATAGGTTGCAATTAGTACAATAATAATAATTATAGCATAAAAGAAAAACTGTTTGAGCTAAGACCAATCAGGGAGCCAATTGGTTAGCCACTCAAAAGGTGACCAATGAGCATGGATATTATTTTGAATCTATGATTGTAAATTGGCAAGCTCATCCTCAATAGTTTTATTCAAAGAATGAAAATGCACAGCACATCCATGGCGTCCAACTAATGTACAGAACCCTCCCTGACAGGCTAAAATGTAGTCTATGGCAAAACGCTGCTGTAAGACATCTTGATTTGTCTTCTATTTCATGCTGCAAATCACAAATAATAGCAGCGGTAGCATTGATGGATTTTTCAAGTCTGCAGGTAAGACCAAGAATAGATCATCTGTTTTCTTGAGCAATTATGCCAGGATAAGAATCTAGAGTAAGGACTCCTGTAACAGCCCCTGCCAGTGCACGGCCAAATGTAGAACCAGAAGACAATTGTGTGCCAATAATAACTTCATCATTATGTGTAGGCCCCAGAGAGGAACGCCGCTGTCGAGTTGATGGGAGCATACCTATTTGAACAGGTAGAGTAAAATAACCTATAGTTGCACATTGATAATTCTGAGGATGAACATTAGTAGCATATTTATTAAAAAAGAACCACATATTAGGACCCTTAAGCTGCGAACCAGCGCATATCGCTCCTGTATTAGATTGATCAGAGGCATTAAAAATAGGAAAATTGTCAGGATACATATCAGGAGCTATATTAATTCCATGCAAAGAAGAATTAAAGGTATCTGACAACCAATAGTAATCAGAACAATAATTATAATTCCCTAGATTTTTTAATATGTGCTGAGCAGCATCATAATCAGACCAATTATGAAGACAAGTGTGTTTAGCGTGACAACAGAAACACAGACCCCTTGTAAATTGACTAATTTTCAAGTAACGCCAATGGACAGAATTCAATTGCATAGGGGGTGTAGAAAATAGCCAGGAGTGTGAAATAGATTGTAGATGAAGTTAGGGGTAAAAGAAATTTGACCAAATGCCATTGGGGGCTCATAGTATAAAGTAATATTTGTGCCATGGGTCATAAACATGTGTTGGGCATGACGAACCCACAAATTAGGGTTAAGACGAATCACAGAAGTGTCATTTTGAGCAGAAACATCATTAACCACAAACAAGAAAATACAAAGTAAAATGGTAACAGAGTTAGCAGTAATAATAGCAAAAACAGCAGCAACAAGATTTTCAGGAATCTGAGGTAATGAGGCTTGTTGCAGTTGTTGTTGAGCTTGATATGTTGTAGATTTAACCTGGCCCCAAGTGATGGGTTGCGGGTGCGTCGACCTTGGAAGACGGACTTCCATGTTCAGATGAAGATTGAAATCCGGAATCGGGTTGTGAAGGTCCTGATGCCATGTCATGATACGGATGAACACAGCGCGCTGGAACCCACACTATTTGTAAAGTAGAAGGATCTTCCATGGTGGTGTAACCACGACCCCAGGTGATCAGCGGTGTAGGGCCTTTCCAAGTTGGATCTGGAGCTTGGCGATACTTTACCAAAGGCCTTGCTAAAGATTCAGTAGTTCAAAAATGCAAATTAACAGGTGAGTCTGCAAGAGAATCTAAAAAGGTTAAATAATTCCTACAACAATGAGACTTTGAAACTTTCGCAGATGGTAAGGGCCAGACTCAGTTTGTAATTGTTTCTGAAGCAATGCCTTAAAAGTACGATTAGCTCATTCAACTATAGCTTGACCCTGAGAGTTGTAAGGAATTCTGTGCACTAAAGTAATATTCCATTTCTGACAAAAGGTTTGAAATTCCTTACTAATATAAGCAGGGCAATTGTCAGTTTTAAACTGAGAAGGCTGACCCATTACAAAAGAGGATAGGCTATGAGAAATAACATCTGAAGTACGTTCATGTTTTGAAGCAGTAACCCAAAGGAAATGTTAATGAGTGTCAATAGACGTATGAAGATAACAGTAAAAAATTGATAACAGGTTGAAAATTGAGTTACATCCATTTGCCAAATTTGATTAGCTTGAGTTCCTCGTGGGTTGACACCTACTGGAAAGGGAACTGCCAGTTGCTGACAAGCTGGACAAGCACGGACAATACCCCAGGCTTGAGATAATGAAATTTTAAATTGCTTTGCAAGCAATTTGACATTTTGATGAAAATAAGAATGACTAGCAACAGGATCAGCAAAGACGCAACATCCTTTAAGGATTCATCTGCCTTCCAATTTCCTTCAGTCAAGGCATTAGTAAAGGGAGTATACATTGCAACCTGATAAGATAGAGGGAAGAGCATGGGAGAGTGTTATTGCAGGTATTCTTTTGGATTTCTATCAACAATTGAAGCTTGGTTTTGAAGTTTGTGTAGCCTTGGATAATTAAATAAAGTGCAGTGTGTTCTTTTTATTTTTTTTAAGTTGTGCTATCCCTCCTTACCAGCTCTACTGTACTCTTTTCTTTAAAAAAAAAAAACTTTTATTTTTGTAATATTCTCACTTTTGCTTTTTATTTTAAAGGGAAAGCCTCAAAAAATTTCCTTTTCTTTTTCTTTCTTTGTTGGGATTTTTGCTTTTCCCATCCATACTTTTGGTTCATTTTTATGTTTTTTTTATTTTTATTTTTGAGACCTCTTAATTGGATTAAGGTGTGAAGAACCTGAAGAAATGTTTCTCTCATTTTCTTTTTATTATTATTGGGCTTTTTTCCTTTTATTATTTTTATCCTTTATCTTGGATTACAATTGACTATTTCATAATTGGATTAAGGTTCAGAAGAACCTGAAGAAACTTTTCCTCCTTTTCTATTTATTATTATTGGGCTTTTTTCTCTCTACCATTTTTACTTTCCATCTTGGATTATAATTGGCTACTCCATAATTGGATTAAGGTTCAGAAGAACCTGAAGATTTTGAATTATTTAAAATGAGCAGGAAATTGATAGCTTCTGGCCCTTCAACTTCTACTTCCACCTCCCCACCATCTGGAGGACAACGTTCAATCCAGACAATGTTAAAGCAAGACAAAGAACAAGAAAAAGCGACCTTACAGATGATTATGCAAGGAATTCAAAATATTCAAATAAGATCAGAGAATATTGAAAAGAGAATAGAGAACATTGAGCAAAGAACAGAGAACATTGAACAAAGAACAGGGAAAACTGATGAAAAAGTGGAGAACATCCAACAAATGATGTTGAAGTATGATGAGAGATTCCAAAAAATTGAAGAAGATAAACAAAGAGACAAGAAGATTGGAGATATTGATAATAGATTAACAGTGGTTGAACAAGATAAAAGTGGGATGCTGAGATGGGAGTTGGATAGATCAGAATTTTATCTCAGATTTCAAAACATAGAGGAAGAAAAAGGACAAAATCTAGCTGAGATAATGATAGAAATTCTAGCTGAAGCTTTGGAAATAACAGAAGAGAAGATGATGGATGGAGTAGATGAAATATATCAAGTTTTTACAAGATATGCAATGAGAAATAACCTACCAAGAGAGGTTCATATCAGATTCAAAAAAACCCCATTAAAACACAAGTATTTCAGGTGGCAAGAGAGAAAAACGCTGAAATACAAGGGCAAGGAGATTGTGGATTTAAAACAAATACCTAGGAAAGTGAGAGAGAAAAGAAGAGAATACCAATTTTTAAATAAAATGTTACTGAAAAAAGAGATGAACTATAGATGGCTAATTCCAGAAGGATTAATATTTACATGGCAAGAACAGAGAAATAGAATTGACTCAATTGAGAAAGCAGAATTATTTTATGCAGAATTCTTTAGAAAGAAAGAAGAAGAGGCAGGAAAAGAGGTTTCATTAATTGAATTTCAAGAGGACCAAATGGAGACTGAAAAAGAAGAAGTGCAGTAGGTGGTCAGGGGGAAACTAAAGAACAACGTAAACCAAGATCCATGAGAGCTACTAAACCTAACTACAAAGTATAATCATGGAAGAGAAAAAACTGATTACAATGAATATAAATGGACTTAATTCAGTTGTTAAAAGAAGGAAAATTTTTTCACAAATTAGAGAAATTAAAATTTGATATAATTTGTCTACAAGAAGTACATATTAAAAAACAATATGAACAATTGTTGGTCCAGGCAAAATTAGGGAAAATATTTACTTCTTTGACTCAATGTAAGAAAAGAGGAGTGGTTTTATATATTAAGGAGACCCTCCCAGCAAAATTGATTCATACTGATGAAGATGGAAGAGTATTAATGGTGGAAATAATGGACAATAATATGAAAACACTCCTGATTGCAATCTCTGCCCCGAATGATAAACAAGAAGAATTCTATAAAAAATTACATATGAAAATAATTGAACTGGACTATGTTAATATAGTTATGATGATTTCAATGGAATTGTAGACAATAAATTGGATTATACAGCAACAACAATAAAACAAAATAGAAAGACTCTTTCGAAATCCTTTTTTAAAATGACAGATGAAATAAACTTAAAAGATATATGGAGAGAAAGAAATGCTAAAACCAAACAATATACTTTTTACTCAAACAGACATTTATCATGGTCCAGAATAGATATGATTTGGATTTCAACAGAACTAATATTTAATATTCAAGAAACAAATATTGAAACAAGTACTTGGGCAGACCACAATCCAGTGACAATTAAATGGAAAGGACAAAAAAGAAGATCGAGATGGACATTAAATAATACTATTTTAAAGGAAAGAGACTTCACACAACAGATGGAGAAAGAATTGGCCTTTTTCTTTAGAGAAAAAGATAAAAAAAAGAAGATACTTCAATTCAGAATGTTTGGGATACAATGAAGGCATATGTTAGAGGCTTGATAATAGACTATACAAGGAAAAGGAACATCAGGAAAAGGCAAGCCACTAAAGCTTTAGAAGATGAGCATAAAAGACTTGAAAAAGAACTACAGAAAACACCACAGAAAAAAGACATTAAACTAAAATTGGACATAATTAAACACAAAATGGGTCAAATAGAGAAAGAAGAATTAGCACAGAAAAGCAGAAGTGGTAAACAGAATTACTTTTGTGAGATTGCACTCGTACGAGAGACTGACACGACACGGATCTGAGTTTTCTCTCTGGTTTTATTGCGGTTCTGCAGAAGCGGGTTCACATCCAAGGCAGCTGGATGGAACCCCGAGCACACTTTGCACAGCATACTTATACCCTAATTCCCCTGCCCCATCGTACGAGGGCTTGGTTCACAGACGTCATCAAACCTCACACCTTCCAGGGACACTTATTGCCCATCAACATTCCCCAGACCACCAACTGTTTGTTGATGGTTCCCCTATCAGTACTGGCGCTGCTTTTGAAACACACACGTATACAAAATGGTTCATATTGTTCTAATCCTTATCTTCCGGAAGGTTACAAAATACATGCTTTTGTAAGCAACTCTAAGCGTAAGCAAATTTACAGAAGCAAAAGTAACATTACATTATTTCACTTATCACAATCCCTCCTCTTCTGGTTACACTTTGTTTCAAAAGCACAGAGATCTTTACTAACTTGCATTAACATTTCTTCTGATTGACTATATAAAATGAGTTCTTTCTTTTTATTTGTGAATCTAATTTCCCCTAAAGATTGTATGCACATATTTATTAAGTTTGGAATACATTGGATACAGCAGCCTAAACTAACCAAAATTACTACTATAATTGTTAGAGTGGTTATTATCGATTTCCACCATGATCCATCGGGAAGCCAAGACCATAGCATGTCCCACAATGATCCTGAATCACCATCCCACTGCTTCTGATATTCATTTATCCTGGTCTCCATTTCATGTACAGTTTTAGTTATATTTGGTTCATAATTGTGTATATAAGTACAGCAATGAGAATGTATTAAGGCACAGACACCCCCTTTCGCAGCAAGCACTATGTCTAAAGCATAGCGATTCTGCAATGTAACTTGTCTAACCTCGGACAATTCTTCATTAATCATTTTTATACTTTTTATGGTGTCATTAAACATTGCGATGGTGAAGTTATTCAATTGTTTAATGTCTTGGTAATTTAACCCAATGCCTAGAGGTGCAATTAGAGCTCTTCCCATACCACCCCACCAGGATCCCGGGCTTACTCCGGAATCTAACTCTCTTTTATTTCTGATTCGGGTGTTGGGTAGGTTATCTAATTTATATATTACCGGTAACACAAACCCCATGGTACAAGTTCCTGACCACAATTTTTGTACTTCTCTATAGGCATGTTTCCCACATAACAACCACTTGCTGTCATCCATGGCCCAAGTAGCATTAGAAATCCTTGTCCAATTGATCATGTCCTCAAAATACATACACATTTCACAATAATATGTATAGAAGGGTTGAAGATCATTTGTACAGTCATAGGATTTCGTTTTACTGGTATTAAAACATGTTGTGGGCATTATAAATGTTTTATTACACCTTTCCCAATCTCCCAGGAAGATTCCCCCAGTAGTATTTCTTCTAAAACAAACATGAGCTGTCTCTCACAATTGAAGGAATACCTTCCTGGTCATATTTCTCTCAAACTCCTTTTTACGTTCCCCTCCATTTGCCATCATTTGTTTTGTCAAAGGTACTCCATGTAGAATAACCCCTTTTTCAGCTTTCCCAGGCAAATGCATACATAACCAACAATTAGTAATATTTAGACCTTTCGCTGTTGCTCTTATATCTTTAATGTAGCAATTGTCTGCCCAGAGATCTTCTCCAAGATCCCCTGCTCTCTGAACATGCTGAGACTGTCCGGTTTCTGCTTCTTTAACCTGTTGTAAGACAAAAATATTCACAAGTACAGTTGAAGTACACAGAAACAGACGCATGATTTTATCTTTTAAGAGTCAGTTTCAAGGGTTGTCCTTCCACTGGGTGACTTCTCCAGGGCTTCTCAGGTTCTGGAGTTGCTTTCACATGACTATGATGAGTCTATCCACTTTCCTTTGTCCGGACAGCAGATTCAGTCGTCAGAAGTACTTGATATGGTCCTTCCCAGCTAGGTTGCAATTTCTCAGTTCTCCAAGTTTTCACAAGCACCCAATCACCAGCTTCATAGGGATGTTGACTTCCTACTAGTGGTGGTCGTTGTGCTAAAAGTCCCTGTTTACGAAGAGATAATAAAGACCTGGACAGCGTCTGCAAATATTTTCTCACAAACATATCCCTGAATTCAGGTATAGGTCCCCCAAAGGTTGTCAAGTAAGGGCGACCCATTAACATTTCAAAAGGTGAAACCCCCACGTCCTTTCTTGGACAAGTCCTAACTCTCAACAGAGCTAGGGGTAAGTTTTTGGTCCAAGGTAACCCATTCTCCAACTGTAATTTTGTCAAGTGTTTCTTAATTTCTGAGTTTCCCCTTTCAACCTTCCCTGAAGACTGAGGATGCCAAGGGGTGTGTAAGTCCCATTTCACCTCTATAGCCCTCATTATCTCTTGAAGAATTTTCTGTGTAAAATGTGTGCCCCTATCAGAGTCTATTACTTCAAACATGCCATATCTAGGTATTATTTGTTCTAGCAGAATTTTTGTTACCATGGAAGCGGTAGCTTGTTTAGTGGGAAAGGCTTCTATCCACCCTGTTAAGTGATCTTTAATTACCAACAGATATTTCCATCCACCACTAGGTGGCAATTCAGTGTAATCAATTTGTATCTTCTGGAACGGCCAAGCTGCTAAAGGCCGCCCCCCTTTCTCTGTTTTTCTGCACCCTTCCTTTTCTAATCTCTCTATTACAGTTCCATCTGGTTCCCATTTGTCTTCGGGCTCCAATAATCCTTGCTGTAACAATTGATCAATTACAGGCTTCAATCCTTCTCTACCCTTCTTGCTCATTGGGTATTGGGGCATCCAACTTTTAACAATCCCTGGCTGCACCTTAATCTCGATAGGTTTTATTTCCATCTTCCCCACATTTTGTCCATCTGCCCAAACATCATCATGAATTCGTTCTACATCCTCTTCCTTCAGAACACACATTCTTATCCCACTATTATCTCTCAACTGGAATCCAAACGCTGGCATGAGATCCCTCCCCAACAGATTCACTCCTGACTCTGGTATATACAACACCTTACTACAAACTTCTATCCCATCCATACTCATTTCTACCTCTTCCAAAACTCTCACTCTATTTTGCTTCCCACTCACTCCAGTTACCAGAATAGTTTCTTTTCCTTTCATCCTTTCATTTATGGGCTCGCATACCGAGGTACGACTTGCCCCTGTGTCTATCAGGAAAGTTAGTTCCTGACGGTCTGGACCTACTTTTATATTTACCAGTGGCTCCCCGTAGGTCCTTTTAAAGGAGCCGGAAATTCCCTAATCTTCATATAGAGCGTAACTTCTCTCAGGGTGACTGTTCTGGCACTCGCGTGCAAAGTGACCATGCTTGCCACACCTGAAACAGTTACGATCCATACCTACTCTATTAGTGCTCATCCCTCTCCCTCTAAAAGGTCTCCCTCTGGGAGGGAATCCTCTACCCCTTCCTCCAGACGCCTCTTTCCTCGGTTGATCCTTTTCTCCTGATTTTCTCACTTCATTTTTAGCAGCGCTCTGTACTGCCGCCAACATCATTTGAGATTTCTGTCTGGTTTTAATCACATCCCTATTCACAAAAGTTTGTTGGGCATTTCGAATCAACTCAGTAATCCCCTGTGCCCCCCAGTTATCTATCTTTTGAATCTTCTTTTGAATATCTGGCCAAGCTCCCGCCACAAACTGCATTTTTAACATAGATTCAAATGCAGGCGTGTCTGATCTTACCCCTGAATATTTCTCCAAGCTTTGTCTTAACCTAGCACAATAATCCCCTGGGGACTCATCTTTTCCCTGACTTATCTCGAAGGCTTTTGTTAAGTTTCGACCCTGTGGTACTGCATTTTTAATTCCCTCAATTATCATTGTCTTCAGATCTTTCATGTTTTGTCTATGATCTGCATTTTGGATATTCCAATTGGGAGGGGCCAAGGGAAACTTAACATCCCCAGCAACTGCTTGGTTATTTCCCAATTGCAAATACTCGCCAATATTCTATTGCTCCTTGTCTAATCAGATCTCTTTCTTCTCTGCTAAATAGGTGCCCCAAAATGTACATCAGTTCTTCATAAGTGTAATCATTTGGCCCCAAAAATAGTTCCAATTCTGAGCTTACTTTCTGCGGGTCCTCATGAAGACGGGGAAGTGATTGTTTCAATTCTCTCAGTTCCCCAGGCCTCATAGGTTGAATAGCATACATAGCCACGGGCTGGCCCAGAGCGTTCAGACCATTTGGCACTTCACGCAAGGGATAAGCGTGTGCCGGCCGTGCCGGTGGAAAAGGAAAGTTCTGAACATTCTGTTCCAAATCTCTTAGTTCTCTCCGCAAACGTGCATGATGTGCCGGCGGCGGGGAGGGAGGTAATGGAGCCGCTGCCGCTGCTGCTAATACTTCCTGCTGATTGAGCGGAGGAACGTGTTTCGCTGGAGGACGATAAAACTCATCGTCAGACTCCGGATCTTTAATTTTGGACACAAATTGATCAGCCGGTGGCGGGCTGGGTCCTTCAAATTCAACGTGATACCATACTTCTAAATACAGTATCTCGGTGGTTAATTTATGAGCCAATAAATAATCCTTCAATTGATTCATCCAGTATGTACTGGGTTCTCCCTCCAGTGCCCAATGGTAGGGAAATTTTGGATCCACAAGAGGATATTTTGGCCACCTGTATTTGCACAAGTAAATCATGTGCTTCTTTTCCAGATTCCGGGTATAATATTTTAGATTCGGGGAGAACCACTGGTGCAGCAGTTGTCCCAAAGGCGAATCTACCGGAATAGGTTTTCTGCCTTCTTTCTCTTCTATCTTGTCTATGCCCGAGGTTTCTAATAACCTCTTACTTTGTCCTTTCCCCATTCTCGTCACCAGACCTGTCCTCCAGCAGGCGCTGGACTTTTCTCCCTGAGAAAATTTTAAGGACACCTTTCTATCAACAAAAACCCCGTTCTCTTTAAAAAGGAACAAATTTACCTGATCACTCCGGGACCTGTCGTCAGTTCAGGTATGCGGATGTGCGGGCGTCCCCGACTCAGGTTTTCTCGTGATCCCTGATCACCATTCACAAGGTACCTTCACTCAGTCCGTCCTTTTTCTCTCGATTTCTCCGAAACTTCGTTTTTGGATTGGAGATTCCTGGGACCTCTCGATCAATGGGGAGTGGGAATGTCTCCAAACGAGACGGAGTGGCCACTACTCACCAGTCCCCAGAACACCGAGGATCGCCGTGGAATGCCCCACGTTCGGGCGCCAAATTGTGAGATTGCACTCGTACGAGAGACTGACACGACACGGATCTGAGTTTTCTCTCTGGTTTTATTGCGGTTCTGCAGAAGCGGGTTCACATCCAAGGCAGCTGGATGGAACCCCGAGCACACTTTGCACAGCATACTTATACCCTAATTCCCCTGCCCCATCGTACGAGGGCTTGGTTCACAGATGTCATCAAACCTCACACCTTCCAGGGACACTTATTGCCCATCAACATTCCCCAGACCACCAACTGTTTGTTGATGGTTCCCCTATCAGTACTGGCGCTGCTTTTGAAACACACACGTATACAAAATGGTTCATATTGTTCTAATCCTTATCTTCCGGAAGGTTACAAAATACATGCTTTTGTAAGCAACTCTAAGCGTAAGCAAATTTACAGAAGCAAAAGTAGCATTACATTATTTCACTTATCACACTTTGAAGATGCAAAGAAACCAGGTAGATGGTTAGCATATAAATTGAGAAAGGAGAAAGAATCAAGGAAAATATTGCAGTTAATAGATGATCAAAGTCAAGTTTGCTACAGCAATAAAGAGAAAAAGGAAATTATTCGAGACTTTTATGGGGAACTATATAAACAAAAGAATATTGATGAGGAAAAAGTCAAACAGTATCTACAGAATGCTAATCTACCTAAGATACCTAAAGAGACTGAAAAAATGTTAGAGAGCATTATAACAATGGTGGAATTAACTGAAGCACTTAAGAAGCAAAATAATGGAAAAGCACCAGGTCCAGATGGGCTTCTGGCAGAATTTTATAGAACATTACAAGAATCGCTGAGCCTTCCATTGCTAGAAGTCATGAACGAAATTATGTCAAAGAAGAAGATACCTAAAACATGTCAGAAGCCTATATTACACTTATTCCAAAAGAAGAGGCTGATCTACTGCAAATCAAGAATTATATACCTATTTCTTTATTAAATGCAGACTATAAAATTTTCGCTTCAATTTTGGCAGAAAACCTTAAAAAATACTTAAATAACTTTATTCATCCTGATCAAAATGGATTTCTGCAAAGAGACAAATCAAAGATAACACAAGAGTAATTTTGGATACTTTGGAATATTATGAGGCACATCCTGAAAAGCAAATGGTTTTGATATTCTTAGATGCACAAAAGGCATTTGATAATGTGAATTGGAGATTCATGCTATTATTATTGAAACAGATGGGTTTCGCCAGAAAATTTATTCAAGCAATAGAAGCCATATACTATAAGCAAACGGCAAAAGTAATGATAGAGGGAGAATTGACAGATTCCATCAATATAAGAAAAGGTACAAGACAAGGATGCCCACTATCACCTTTGCTATTTGTATTAATTTTGGAAGTGTTGAATAGAAATATTAGAGATGATTAAAGTATAAAAGGAATGAAAATTAAAAAGGAAGAATTTAAATTGCAAGCCTTTGCGGATGATTTGGCTTTTATTTCGGAAGACCCTTTAGAAACAGCACCAAAATTATTGGAAAAGATACAGGCATATGGTAAGGTGGCTGGTTTGAAAATAAATAAAGATAAAACAAAGATCTTGACAAAGAATATGCTACTAAGACAAAAAGAACTGGCAGACCTATTGAAAATTCAAGTCACTAACAAGATTAAGTATTTGGGGATATATTTGACAGCAAGATGTAGTACATTAAAAGAGAACAATTACATTACACTTAAACAACAGATAGCGTTAGACTTGACGAAATGGGAAAAACTACAATTGTCATTAATAGGGAGAATTTCAACAATCAAGATGAATATCTTACCCAGAATTTTATACTTGTTTCAAACGATACCAATTAGGCTTGGAAAAGACTATTTTGAAGATTTAAATAAAATTGTGCTGAAATATATATGGCAAGGTAAGAAAGCGAGAATAAAGTTAAAATTCTTGCAAGATGCTAGAATTAGAGGAGGATTTGGTTTGCCTAATTGGGAGTTGTACTACCAAGCTACAAACTTGATGTGGGCTAAGGAATGGATAACATTAAGAAATACTAGATTGTTGACTTTAGAAGGACATGATTTGTTGTTGAGGTGGCATGCTTTTTTATGGTATAAAGGAACTAAAACACAGGGCTATTTTAGAAGATATTATATACGGGAGTCTCTGTGGTTAAATTGGGAGAAGATTAAAAGACAATGTTATTTGAAAATTTCAGTCTGGTTATTGACTATTGGGAAATATTGGATGAAAAGGGTGAACTTAAATTGATGCAAAATCTAGAGGAACAAGGTATAAAAATGAATTGGTTTTCATATGCGCAAATACATTCAAGGTATGATGAAGATCTCAAAACAGAAGGATTTTATGACAAATTGACTGACTTATCTTATCTAAGATTTTGACAGGTACTGATGAAAAGATAATTAAAAAATTGTATGGTTATTTATTGGAAACTAAACTAGAGGAAGAACAAGTTAAAGAAACTATATTGCTTGGGGGAAGAATTTTGGATATGGGATTGATTTAGAGAAATGGCAAAAATTGTGGTCTCAAAATTATAAAATGACAATGTCAATAGCATATAAAGAAAATTTGTATAAGATGTTTTACAGGTGATATTTCCCCCCGACAAGAATAGCAAGACTGTTCAAGAATAAATCTGAAAAATGATGGAAATGTCATCAGATACCTGGCTCATATTACCATATGTGGTGGACTTGTGAGGACGCTAGAAAATACTGGACTAAAATCCACATGTGGTTGGAAAAAATGATAAAGAATCATATAGACTTGAAACCAGAGATTTTTTTATTGGGAATTTTACCTGATACATACAGTGAAGATTTAAAATATTTGGTTGTAAATGTATTAACAGCGGCTAGGATTGTATTTGCTAAAAATTGGAAAAATGAGAAAATACCATCACAGGAAGAAATTATTAAGAAAATATTGGAATGTGCTGAAATGAGTAGATTGACATTTGAAATTAGAGAACAAAAGAGGGTAAACAATTTTATAAAATTTGGGATCTTTTCTATCAATGGTTAGATAATAAAATACAATAATAGAATATCTAGAATTTTAGAAAATAATGAATATATAAAGATGTATTTCTTTTTTTTTTTTTGTTATCATATCTATAAGATGTTTTTAGGATAGATTTGGGAGGATTATATGAATTGTTATAAAATAAACTAAGTAAATTATAGTTAACTTGCAAAGTATGAATGAATAAAATTATAGTCAAATGATTGTTTAATAGTTATACTAGGGTATTCAATTTTGATTGATGAGTTATTATGCAATGTAACGGTAATTGAGACTATGAAATGGACACACAAAAAATTTGTAAACCAACCGACACACTGCTTGTATATTTATGAAAGAAAGTTCGATGTTTTTGTTTTGTTTGTTGTTTGTCTTTAAAAACCAATAAAACTTATTTAAAAAAAAAAGGGGGAAGAGATTGCATAGCTAAATATACATATTGAGTATCAACGATCAAGTTAATAGGTTGGTCATTGAACAATCGTAAAGCCAAAATCACAGCAGCCAGCTCAGCACATTGAGCTGAAGTCTGCGTGGCAGTAAATTTAAAATACCACTGTTGTTGAATCTGCCAGACAACCACACCCCTTCTAGGTGATCCATCAGTAAAGGCTGTGAGAGCTTTAGAAATAGGATTTTGCACAAAAATGGAAGAAAAGGCTGGATTTAAAGTAGTAGTAACCACTATTCTAGGGTAAAGAATACAAGTTTCTCACATATTGAGAAAAGTTTATCTGATATGATTCTGAAATCATCATCAAATGCTCATGTTCAACTTTTGTACAAGTGAAAGCTATGCTAATGAGATCCTGTCCTGTAAGATGTAAGGCTCGTTTACGACCTTTAATAATCAAATCCTCTAATGCTGATTGATAAGGATAAATGTTTCTAGGCGGAGTAGCTGACAAATTAATGCATTAATGAATGTTGACCGCTTGCGGGGACGCATTAGAATAAAGACATCCCATGGCTAAGGATGTAGTGGGAAGAATAGCTAAGCAAAGTCCTATTGTTAAGAATGTTATCCTGTCCACATATCGATGCTTAAACTTATTCAATATTTCTTGAAGGCATGTTCTTTGAGGATCAGTTAATACAACTAGATCTCCTGGTGATTGTGCTCCCTTCAAAGACTGAAATAAGGGCAACATATTACCAGTTTTAATGTAGAAGAATGGGCATGCCCAATTAATAATGCCAAGTAATTTTTGCCATTGTACTAATGTATATGATTTCTGTACTTGTAATTCAGGAAGAATTGGAATGGAGGAATTGTGCAACATTCTATGTCCTAAGTAGGTATAAGGTTCTACCTTTTGAATTTTGTCTGAGGCTATATACAATCCCTGGTGTGCCACAATATCTGTTAACTCTTTTAACAACTTAGATTCATCAAAACCCGGGGCTGCTATCAATATATCATCCATATAATGATAGACTAAATAGGAAGGAAATTTATTCTGAAAGGGTTGAAGGGCATTATCCACAAAATATTGACAAAGTGTAGGGGAATTAAGCATTTCCTGAGCAACACTCGCCAATGATATCGTTTTGCGGGCATGCCATTATTAAAAACTGGGACGGTAAATGCAAAATTTTCTTTGTCTTGAGGCTGCAAAGGTATAGTAAAAAAAGCAGTCTATAAGATCAACTACCAATAATTTATAAAAATTAGGAATTAAGTTAGGATTTGGTAGACCACATTGTAAAGGACCCATGGGTCGGATACGTTTATTAATTTCTCTTAAATCCTGAAGGAGATGCCATTTCCCATTTTTCTTTTTTGTAACAAAAACAGGAGTATTCCAAGGACTAGTAGAAGGTTCTGTATGACCAGCAGCCAATTGTTCTTGAACCAATTGTTGTAAAGCAGCAAGTTTTTCCCTTGATAATGGCCATTGTTCCACCCAAAACGGCGTAGAACAGCGCCATTTAAGAGGAAGAGACATCATCAAGAACCAAATGGGCATTAAGAAGAGAAAGGATATCACGGTCCCAAATATTAGTATGAATATCTAGAATGTATGGTTGTAGGAAAAAGGACAACAGATGTTGTAACATTAATTTCTTGAACACTCTGCCAATCAGCTGTAGAACCTCCTATTCTCCACAATGAAGAAACTGTCATTTTTGGCCACTGTACTGACCACTGTAAAGAGGAGATGACAGTAACATCGGCTCCAGTATCCAATAACCCTTGAAATGGTTGTTTATTGAGGAAAAGTGTTAACAAAGGATGAGAGGAGTTCAGCTGATGAAGTAAACCTACAGATAAAGAAGTTGATCAAATCCTGCATCTCCACGATTACCTATACCAGGAGATGGAATTTCATATGGAAGAAGAAGCAATTGAGCAACAGAAGAATTACAAGGAAGAACTTGAAGAAGATTCACCCAAATCTGAATCATGAGAATACCAATGTAATCTGAATCTATTACCCCAGGCACAATAAAATAGTCCTTTTTGTGTGCAGAAGAACGAGTCAAAATTAAGTCAACTAATCCCGAAGGAAGAGGACCTTTAAATTGAGATGGAACTATTTTAACTTCCATGGGAAATTTAAACTCAATTTCCTCTTGAGTGATTAAATCGATCCCAGCGCTACAGGCTGTGGCTGGGGAGGAGTGAGAGAGACTGCTGGAGGAGTCAGAGTGATGGGAAAGGCATGCTTTGGATTCTGAGTGGGTGCCACACTCATTGGCAAGTTTCCCAACTGAAACTGACATTGATTGGCCCAATGAAAACCCTTTTTACAAATAGGGCACTTCTTAGAAGGATGATTCTGAGGCATAGAAGGTGTAGAATGACAGTCCTTCTTAAAGTGGCGAGGCTTCTTACACTTAAAACAGTTACCAATTGGTCACTGTCCTTTCTGAATAGCAACTGCTAACATATGCATTTTATAAGTTTGTGATCCAATATCCTGGCAGACTCGCAGCATATCTGCCAGACTGTAATAAGCAGTAGCCTTTAACGGCTGTAAACCTCTTTTACAATCTGCATTAGCATTTTCAATAGTTAACTGGCAAAGCTGTTCACCAGCAGCTTCCTGATGATCAAACTGCTGTCTAATTGCTTTGGACAGATGCTAACAAAGTCAGCATAAGGCTCATTGGCATTCTGTCGAATGTTTGAAAAATTTGCTCTAGTTCTCTAGCTTGGGGTACCTTAAGAAAAGCACAAAAGGCACATTCAGAAACAATAGTTAACATAGCTGGAGGAAGAACAACTTGAGTAGGAATTGTACCAAATGGTCCAGAACCAAATAGCTGCTCAACCGTATATGCTTCTCCTCCTCCTAAAGCAGCAGCTTGAGCATGTCTCATATATTCACTCTCCCAAACCACATATTGCATGGATGTTAAAATCATGCAAAATATTTGCTTCCAATCTTCAGGGAACATTGTATAACCATTTTTTATTCCTTCTACAAGTCCTCTTGTAAAATTACCACTAATCGCATAGTCTGTAAGTGCCTTTTTAAAACTCTCTTAAGATCTGATAAGGCAGACCCTCCCATTCTGCTACTTGCAGTCCAAGCTGTGGCCCCTGACCAGGACGATATTGTACTGGACAAACAGACAGTAATTCTGCAAGTTCTGTTCCTGAGACAGAGGCATCCCTTTTACAAGTCTCTACCATTTTCTGAAAAGAAGACTGAACAATAGAGCCAGGAGGCTTTTGCCCTGTATCTGCAAGAGCTGAGGGAATTGAAGACATATATTCAGGTGAAAAAGGGGGACAAATGATAGCATTAGTATAACATGAAGGTGGAGGTATTAAAAGAGAAAGTTCATTGTGACCAAATTTTTCAATTGCATGCCTACATAAATGCCACACATGCATAACTTCTATTTTTGCTCAAGGTTCAGTATGCAATGTTTTCCCAATACATTCCCAATCAGTTAATTTTAAAGACCCCTTTTCTGGGTACCATAGGCACTGAGCTGCAATCTCCTGGACCAGCCTTAAGAGGTACCTCTGTAGTACCTCGGTATTATTTTTCTTCAACAAATAGCCTAATTCATCTACATGCTTCCTTTGTTCCTCAGAAAGCGAAGACCCCATACTTACAGAAACCAAAAGATTGAAGAAACCACAAAGGGTTGAAGGTGCACCAAATCCTTGCTGGACGAAGTAAGAGGGTCCCTGTTCATGCGCCACTTGTTGTAATGATGAGACAGTCGAGTTGTTTGATCATGAACAACTGAATCATGATGATCTTTATTGGAGTATAGTCTTATATTTATATACATTTTTAGTTATCCTCCATCATTGGTTAACTTTGGTTACTGCTTAACTTTCCTTACTGTTTAGTACAGTAATCCATACAATTAATTATCTCTAGTTAAAGTCTAACATATGTCTACTTCCCCTCTCTAATCCTCCTTTATCCATAGATTAGTGACTTTGTTTGCCTGAGTTGTATTTGCTTGGAAACATTCTTTATCTGAGGTTTGCCATCTGAGATTGGAACATTCCTACAATTACAACTCTACATATCCTCATTTTTTATTTTAAATGGAGGATTCAAAGATTTATGAATGTATCGCAACTGAAGAGGATTAAGAGAGGCGGAAGCAGGACGATCATGCCCAGTATTTCCTAACCAAACCACAGAAAACTACAATGATCTAATACTTATTGATTTTACAGAAGACATTGTTGAAAAAGCACTGCACAATCTAAAACCATCTCTGTCTATTGGACTGGATGGAATATGTGCCTACTTCTTAAAAAAGCTATCCACTGCCATAACTGAACCTCTAAGCATAATCTTTGAAAAATCTTTCAGGACCAGCTCCTTGCTAAAACTATGGTCACAAGCCACAGTCATCCCCATCTTCAAAAAGGGAGATCCAGCCTAGTTGAAAAGTACAGACCAATCTCTTTATGCTGCGTCACCTGTAAAGTCATGGAATCAATTATTAACCAATCCATCATCCTCCACTTAGAAACAAACAACCTACTCTCTAACAAACAATTTGGTTTTAGGAAAAAACTAACATGTAATCTGCAACTCTTACACTGCAAAAACATATGGACTACACAACTCGATCAGGGCAAAGCAATAGACACAATCTACATAGACTTCTGTAAAGCCTTTGATTCAGTGGTACACGACAAACTACTCCTAAAATTAAAATCTTATGTTATCTCTGGACACCTGCATTACTGGATAGAAGCATTCCTGTCAAACAGAAAACAAATGGTCAAAATTGGGAGTGCCTTATCAAATTATGTATCTGTCAACAGTGGTGTCCCCCAAGGCAGTGTTCTAGGACCAACTCTTTTCATACTCTACATAAATGACCTCTGTGATCATATCAAGAGCAACTGCGTTTTCTTCACTGATGATGTAAAGTTATTCAACACCACAGACAATATTGCTACCCTCCAAAAAGACCTTGACTATGTATCAGAATGGTCAAACAAATGGCAACTTCAAATCTCAACAAATAAATGCTCTGTCCTACATATTGGCAAAAAAAACCCAGAAAACAAAATACAGGCTGAATAGTCAAGACCTTGTTGATGATCCAAACTCTGTCAAGGAGCTTGGAATTCTCATCTCAAATGACCTAAGTGCTACAGCCCACTGTAACTACATAGCTAAAAAGGCATTAAGAGTTGTTAACCTAATCTTATGTAGCTTTTTCTCTGGTAATATTACACTAATAACTAGAGCATACAAAACATTTGCTAGACCAATACTTGAATACAATTCATCAGTCTGGAACCCACATTACGTATCTGATACTAACACAGTTGAGAAAGTCCAGAAATATTTCACAAGAAGAGTTCTCAACTCCTCTACTCATTGCAGAATACCTTATGCCACCAGACTTGAAATTCTAGACCTAGAAAACCTAGAACTATGCTGCCTTCGGTCTGATCTAACTATAGTATATAGAATCATACATTGCAATGACCTACCTGTCAGTTTCAACCATAACAACACAAGAGCAAACAATAGATACAAACTCAAGGTTAATCGCACCAAACTTTATTGCAGGAAATACAACTTTAGCAAACAGAGTGGTCAATGTCTGGAATACTCTTCCTGACTCTGTAGTTTTTTCCCCAAACCCCAAAAACTTTAACCTTAGACTGTCTACTATTGACCTCATCCCTTTCCTAAGAGGTCTGTAGGGGGCGTGCATAAGCGCATCAACGTGCCTACCATCCCTGTCCTATTGTTTCTTTTATTTTTTTTAATTTTTCTTATATGTATCCATGTATTCATAACTATGTTTTTATTTATACCTATTATCTTGTAAACAATTGACAAATAAAAATAAATAAAAATAAATAAATGAGCATGATTATTAATACATGAAATGGATAAGAATAAAAGGGAGCTAGACACTGTTGGCTTATGATTTTTAAAAGAATACATAATTTAAAAAAAAAGAAAGTTGACCATAAAACCAGGTGAATAACAAATTTAGACTGCCAAAAGATATGGACCTATTCTCAGGTATAAAGTTAGGATATTTATAATCCTAACTCTATGCCTTGGAATAGGTCCAGATCTTCAGCTAGGTCTTAAGGTCCTGAAACATTTGAAGGGTGGGAATTGAATGTATTCATGGAGAGTTCTTGTTTCAGAAGACAGGTATTGGGGCAGAGAAGGCAGGTTTTTATGGCCCCACAAAATGATGTATATCTATGGGGCCCCATCTGACCTACTCTGCCTTGTACTGGATGGACAGAAATAACTAGAGAAGAGAGATTAAAAAGAACCTCTTCTTCAAATATTAGCTTGCTAATTTGTTTGTATGCTTGCTTCTTTTCCATGACAGTCATCTGGCACCAGGTAGTTGGACACTATAATTAAATAAATGCCTGAGATAATTCATATTGATAATAACTCTTCTCTTATGAGCTGCTATTTTTTCAACAATAAAATTAATTTTAAATTTCTGACCACAAGTGATAGTATTTCTAGCATTTTAATTGTTTATGTTCCAATGGATAAAAAAGATCCTTTGCACATACTTTTTGTCAAAACCATCTTTATTAAAGAAGAATGTTACAACAGGCTTAAGAATATGGTTGTATGAAACCAGCTACAATGAAAAGAGCCTTATACAAGTAACGAAGATTATCATGAATGCACATGGTGGCAAAGGCAATAAAAATCTAGTCTCTTTTATAGCAGAAACTGCTGGCACAAAAGAACACTCTAAAAGTATGTAGTCTTGGCAGTGGATTTGAACTTATGCCATGCTATTTAATAATTTAAAATCAGAAAGTGAGCAGAAGATTCATACTCAACTATAAGTTTCTTATGATTAGTCCCAAAGTATAGATTTTTCATTACTGATACTAAGAATAGAAATTTAGTTTATATTCTGCATTTATTATATATTATTGTCTTTCTGATTCAATCCATGCAACTTCCAATTATATGATTTTCTTTTCTGATTTAGGCAAAGAATAAATATACAAAAATAACCTTTCTTTTACATTTTATCTTTTTATTTACCATGTGATTGCTCTGTTAAGATAATCAAGTGACATCAAGTACACTAATCTACTTAGCAATTCTCTTTAAACCAAAATGTCATTCAGTACATCTACTTACAAAAATGGGTGTAAACTGTTTATATAAACAAGAGCTAATAATTGTAACCTATAGAAAGGGAAAGGTCAATCCTGTGATTTTATTAGAATGGCACAAAACTGAGAAGTTGTACAACAATGCATTGGTTCAGTTTTAAATTTTCTTAAACCTCCAAGACAGTGTTAATGATTGGTGAATAGAGATTTACCATAGGTAGACAATCATGCATTGAGCAATTCATGTTCTTTATCTGTTTTCCCAACAGCATCTGGGTTGGACAAAGGGTCCAGATCAGCAAAGAGGCTAAACCAAGCTGTTAGATCTTTAGAAGAACTTCCAGCTTCTGCAAAAAAAGAAAGCATAGACAATGTTGACCAAGTCAGTATGTGTTTTGAAGGATGACATATGAACAAATGGATTTAGGAGACATTACTCAAGAAAAGATTTTAGACACATCTAAGAACACTGTTTGCTACATGTGTACTTTTATGGTCAGAATAGTATTCTGCATTTCTTTCTTTATAAATTCAGTGTGTATGTAAATTTGAAGCCTATCTTTCATGAGACTCTTCTCAAAAATAATTTACCACACAGTCAATGTAATTGCAAATACAACATTAGAATGGGCATGTGAAATCCAAATTATGTACATATTTGTACATGTATTCCAAGGATGATGAATACTTAGTCAGAGTGTAGTAAAAATAAAACATAGCCTCAAAGGAAACTATTATTTGTAAATAGATCTGAGAGTATGCAAGGTTCTGGAGAAGTCTGAGCTCAAATGTAACATGTTTTAAAATTTATCTTTATCAGTTACCTTTCATTGGTGTCTTGTTGACATTTGGGTTGAAGCTATTGGATTTCTGTCCTGTCTGCACTGCAGGTGATGGGTTAATGCTGCTGGCTGCCCAGCCTAAAATTTAATAAAAGAATTGCATTTCTATAAATCAATAGGAATTGCTTAACCATTTTAAATCATGCAAGGCAACAATACCCAAACCATTTTCTGAAAAACCAACTCTTGACATGTTGTGAAATGCTGCTTTCATTTTGCTTTGTCATGTCATTGATTTAGGAGCTAAGGTTACCTGAAGCCTGTGTATTTTTCTTTGTATTGTTTTAATGTTTCACAAGTTTTCGTGTGTATTTTAATTTTGCTTTCATATAGGATGGTTCTAAACCTAAGAAAAAGATCTAGCAACAGACTTGCAGTTCTTCTGGGATAAGCTGTTATTAACAAATTAGAACTAAATAGAGTTAAGAAAGCAAAAGCTTTTCTGTTAAGATAGCAATACAGGGAGGTGGAGGTGCGTGATGTCTCTGCAGTTAAAGACACTGAGTTTGTCAACTGGAAAGCTGACACCCGGGGTTCAAGATCTAAGTGCTGTGCACTGGGCTGAGCTCATGTTCTTGCCCCAGCTCTTGCCCACCTAGCAGTTTGAAAGCATGCAAATGCAAATAGAATAATAGGTATCATTTCTGTGGAAAGTGACAGCATTTTCTGTGCCTTTTGGTGTATAGTCATGCTGGTCACATGATCATGAAAAATGTCTTTGAACAACGCCCGCTCCCTTGGCCAAGAAACAGAGATGAGCATTGTGCCCTTGAATCAGACATGACTAGAGAGGGAAACTTTTAACTTTAGCAATACATGTACTCCTCAACTTATCACCATTTAGTGACCATTCGAATGTGACTTACAATTTGTCCTTGAAGTTAGAACTATCACAATGTCCCCATTGTCACATGATCCAACATGATTCGGACACTTGGCAATGCATGTATTTCTAACTATTGAAGTGTCCTGGGATCACCTGATTGCCACCTGCAACTTTCTTAGCCTGCTTCCAACAAGTAAAATCAATGGGGGAATCCAGATTTGCTTAACAACCTTGTCTTTACTTCACAACTGTGTTTGGTCTCAATTGAGATTGTAAGCAAATTGACTTTTTAAGAGGACGTATTTTAGTTTTATAGAAATGTGATATGATTACTCTCAGCTTCAAGCTGAAATTGGTTTTTAGTCCAGTGCATAGCTAGAGTGGATTAAAGTAGAATGCTTTATTAGTTTTATAGATTAATTTTTCAATTTGCAGAATTGTAGCAAAATGTTATTGTTCTCTGCCAATGAAATACATAATAAGAAGTAATAGTTATTACAGTTAGCATTTCAGTCATGCAAATGGCATGTTGTGTGCATTTGCAACACTTCCTCAATTATTTAAGGAACATTGGGATCAGCCATGATACAATGAAACAAGTTCCCCCCAATTTAGGATTACTAAACAATATTGACGTAAAAAAGCAAGCAAAGATACTAAGTTTCATCTGAGAGGAAGGATGCTATCTTTGAATAAAAGGGATAACTTATTCTTTTACTGGTCTTTTGTTTTTTCAATCTATTTATCTTGAATTATGGAATATTAACTATTTTTTCACCATAAAATAACTATTATTTATAGGAAAGAGCAATGATTGTGCTGCAAACTAACCTTTTAAGAGACAAAGGTCTTTTAAAAGACTAAGGAATAGAAACCATAATTCTACCAAAGAGCTCAGGGACTTCAGAGTTTTGGAAAATATGAACATATGTTATAATATATTGCCACCCCGTTTAGTGAAAAAAGAGGCTACTATCATTTTTTGATTAGCAGACACATTACATAAAGAAATAAACAACTATGCTTTCTATTAGACTAAACATGTGAAAACTGATTTAATACATTCAATTTTAAGGAAAGTTGACAAAGTTTATTGCTAACGTGGAATATATGGCAATATAGTAATCCATCAGTAAAAACATTAGAGTGATGGAAAAAAAAAAATAGAACCAAACCAGGATTCCCCAGTAAGTACATTTATAGCAAATTTGGTACTTCTGTGACTACAGCGTGTGTTAAGAAACACTATGGAATTTCTAACGTGGACATTTTAGTTTACTCTAAAATATGTTCATTACAATGAAATATAAGTGGTTGTGCTTTGTTTAAATAAAACACCTGATAACAAATATTGGTGTTACAAAGCAACAAAAATGAATTATTTCTGAAGAAATGTTTAGTTTAATTTATTGTCATTGCACCTCGTACAATGAAATAAAACACCATCTTCAGTGCACATCATAATCATGAAAATAAAAATAAACAAACATCCTTCATATTTAACACATTGAATTGAAAACCTCAGACACCTCACCAAAAGTAGAATTCAACAGAGCTACTGCCCTGGGTAGAAGCTGTTTTTCAGCCCATTTGTCCTTGTTTTTATTATCCTGTTTTACCTATAATACCACTGGGCAATTTTCAATTCTGCTTTCTCCAATCTGCCAGTCCTTTTTCATTATTTCAGTAATTACTCAAAAGCAAGTCACATATTTTTGTTTGTTTTTTAAAATCCAAGCCACAAAAAATAAGGGAGGCAGAAAGGTAATCCACTGTTGAAAAAATTATCTGCCTCTGTTCAATAATAGAGCTGAATTGTTTACACACAAGCTGCTGAAACAAAGCAATTGTAAGAACATGTTTAATTGGATTGACTGATCTAATACTTTTATATTTATTCTTATTTAAGAATATTTGATTCTAATGTCAAGCTCCATTTTCCTATTAAATAATGTTGGGATCTTCATTACGCTATCTTCTTTGATTCTAGTTCTCTACTTCAAAAGACCATGGAGACTATTAATGAGAGTTGGTTGGACAAGTTCTTGAACTTTTATCAGTAAAAAGTAAAAAGGCCAAACACTAGTAAATCAGTAAAAAGGCCAAACACTATATTATATGTAACTCTAAACAGTTGCCCCCTTACTTTTCAATTTATATCTAAATCCAATAATTCAAATGCTTCTTGATCCAGCCCATCATCTGGCCACTCTGTTTGTATGCCAATGTTATTATTATGTCTACCTCACAAATGAAAATGAGAAAAGCACTTAGGAAATTACTTTAGTCTGCAGGAAACAAAAACTATTAATAAAATATCAGAAAACCAAGGTTTTTTGCCTGACACTATCATAAAATCTTATAAAGTAAACAAACAGGACTCCAATCAAATAAGTGCACATCTGTAATTTTTTTGCAGTACAATTTCATACCTCCTTATCCTGGTATACTCATTTTTCTTAAAGTGCACATTTTATACAATGTACTTCTACAACTATGGGAAGATTTTACCATTCAAAAGGAGTCCATTATGCTCCTGCAGCCTGCAAGATATTCCAAGTTAAGGCAGTCCTATGGTTTCTTGATGGCTCCCAAATCTGCTCTCCTACAAAGCTACTTTAATGGGTCACTAAACAAATAGTTGTAAGTCGAAGACTACCTGTATTGTGTGTTTATGTTGTACACGTGCACACACAAACAGAAAGCCACATATTTATAGTGATTTTTTTTTCAGCAACCATATAAAATGTTATATTATTTATTTCTATCACTGCAGCGAAATATATATCATTTATACCTCCCAGACAATTCAGCACTAATCATACTGCCTGAAAAATAATGGAATTTGAAATGGTTCTTCTTCCAAAAGTCTTTGTTAAACAGGTTATAGAAGGACATACATGTCTCCATCCTACAGCTTTTAATTTTAATTCTTACCTTCTGTCATTTAATTGCTGCTTCATGGAAAGCAGTCATCACTACGAGAAATGTTATATATTTCTTGCTATGTTGAGATCCTTTTGATTTTTTTAATGCACTTATATATTAAATTTGTTTGTTGCCCATCACACGTCAAGGCATCTCCTATCCTGTATCAAGCTAAATCACACCAACTAAAATATGCTTGTCTTTAGTATTTTCCCAGTATTGAGAAAGCAGTTATTTTTCTATTCAGACTTATTAAGCCATCTTTTATTCCATCTGGAATAAAACCACTGAAATTCTTATGACATATTGATATCATAGATCTGCCAGTCCTAATAGTGTCCCTTTAAAAACACTCTTTTTATTGCTATTCCAAACTGTATTATTTCTTCTACCTGAGCAAAGTCAGAGGAATAATTTTCCCATCAACCAACCCAACCCACATTAACACCCTGGAGGAGTTAAGTACCCTTCACACACGTCATCCCTTCATTCTAAAAATAATATGACATTTTTTCCTTTCACCCTTTACGCCTCCCTCCCACAGCCACCATCTGCCCAAGAAACAGCAGAGAAATGAACAAAATGTTGGCAGCAGAGAAGATGTCCCACTGTATGGAGAGAACTTAAACAACAAGAATGGTAATTTAATAAAACATGTTTTCTTTTAAATCTTGTCCTGGAGATACATGTTTTTAAGTGTCACAATAATTAATCAATATTCAATGAGAGCAAAACTGGTTATGATTTTAACAAAATTTAAAAACCTATTGATAAAGTTAGAGTAATATAGGGAATGGAATCACCACTTCCTAGAAATTATATTTACAAACTTCCCAAGATATGTATTCATGTAATCACATTCAGGTAAAATGCAAGACAGTAGTTTTAAGTTTTGAAAGCAAACTTGATTTCCCTAATATTTCTTCTCTTGGCATTTATTTACTAAACAAACTTATATAGGCATCCATTTTCCAGAAGGAATTCTTGGCAACAAACAAAATTAAAACATAATACAATAAAGACCATTTGAAATAATAATCGAGACCATAGTAAAACTCAAATATATTCACCAATTGCCCCATACCATCAACTGCCCAGTGCCTAAGAGAAAAGCCAAGTCTTCATTGGTCAGAAAACAAATCACTGCTGGTTCTGACCATCTGCAATTTCCTATTCCCATTATATGAGCTGAAGTATCAATTGCATATTGCCCAAATAAGTATAGTGAATCCATATTGCTTGATAAAAAAATAAAGTACATTTGTTAAATTCACATAAGATAGAAAACTATGACTATTTCAAGTAGATGTGGAAATTTAGAAAATGTTTCCTTCCAGTCGCTTCAACACTGTTACATACTGTACTAGAATTTGGCACTAAACACCTACATTCATTCCTGTTTTACCTTCGGCCAAAATGATGTAATCAGAAACAATAATGTGACCAGACAAATGACTAATTTAGGGTTATAATGTCAGGTATGAAAACAAGCTTACCTTGAAGAGAACGTTGCAAATTATTCATGTTTTGGTCTAAAAGCTGAGAAGGAAGGAAGCCTGATGGTGATTGACTGCTCTCAATTTCTCCCACAGAAGAGTTTGCCCCTGTGTCAGCAAGGGTAACCTCTCCAAAGACAGCTACCCATTCCCTGCTGAATTCGCCATCATCCAAAGAAGATGCATTGAGAATCTCATTTAACAATACCATGTCATTCTTATCAGTAGGTTCAGGTTCTAGGGAGCTCACAAGCTGGTCCTTTGATACTGCTAAAAGAATAATATACAGATTGATAGATTAGTTAAAATAGGAACAAATGTAAGAAATAACCATCCACACCTATCCAAAGAGAATGAACACAAAAGTACAGTACATATAAGGTAGGAATGAGAAAGGTTCCTGCCTGAAACCCTATAGAGTTGTCATCAACTAAATAGATAACCCTTGGCTATATGGATAGTTCCATCTACAGTGTGCACAATTATTTAAATTTAAATGAGCTAAATAATCTTCTTAATATAGTTCTCCAGTTTTATATTATGGAATCATTATGTAGTCTGAAAATTTCTGATCTCTCATTTTTCAAATTAACCTTAACTATCTTAGTTTATGCAAGAAAGCATGTTCTGACTAATGTTAAAAAGAGACATTGTAGTAGTATCCTTCCCAATTTTTAAAAGGACCCCCAAAATTGCACCAAATACTGGAGATTTAGATAGTAACCATCTTGGAAAAGGTTAATTTAAAATGCATTTGATGTATTTATAAGGCTACATATTTCTAAGATGACTCTGTCTTAAACAATAAAAACAATTTTAAAAGAAGCAGAAAAGAGAAAATGTATCTGAAGGAGACAACTATCCAACGCAGCAAACAAACTGTTATGAAAAGCTCATCATCCACCAAAACCAAAGGTGTGAGGGTGGAGAGCCAAGGTTTTACTGTGCCTGAAGAAAGGTACAGTAGGTGCCACATAAATCTCTGAGAAAATGCTATTCCAGAAGGCAGGTGCAATAACAGAGAAGATATATTTTCTGGGTGCCATCAGATGACATTATTTGAACAATGGTGTTTAGAACATAGCAGTATTAAGCCAGTTTGGTATAGTGATATGAGACCAAGGCTAGAAACGAGGGGAACATGAATTCTAGTTCCATTTTAGGCTTGAAGACAACTGTGTAACCTTGGGCCAGCCATTTTCCCTTGGCTGTAGGAAGCAGGTAGTGGCAAGTCACTTTTAAAATCTTATGAAGAAAAATGCACGGACTTGTCCATGCAGTTGCCAAGAGTCAAAAACACACACATGCGCACACACATATTACTGCAGATAATGTTGAAGATATAAATAGAGAAATAAAAGAATGAAATCTGGATTGTTAAATAAACCAGAAAATGAATTAACTAGCAAGTTATAAGGCTGTACAAAATCCTTAAAGCAATCAATTTCATGTAGGTTTTAAGAAAAGACTTCCTTCTTTGTGAAGCAATGTAATAATTTGAAACTAAAACTAAAGTAGAACTTTAGTTTCACCCACACTCCTGCCTGCACTTGCGCTGCAGCATCCACAGCACTTTGGTGCCATAATACCAAAACTAAACTAAACAACATGGAATTCCATGTAATACCAATACACTTTGGGTATTATGGCACCAAAATGCTGTGGATGCTGCAGCGCAAGTGCAGGCAGGAGTGTGGGTGCTGCAGTGCAATGCAAATAGATGCCCCAGCATGGTGAATATGGGGATGGGCAGGGGCTGCAGTGTAGCATAAATGTGGAAGTGTGATATGGGATGGTAAATGTATTCGGTATTGTGGCCTGGTATGAATGCGGTTGGACGAGGGTGGTACCTGTTACCACCTGGCACTATTGCATTCAGGTGGGCAGGGTCCCTTTGGAACAAAACAATTACTTGCTTTGCTGATATTTTGCTCTTTTTATTTTGGTAATTCTTCTTCCATATATTTATTTTTCCCTTGCCATATTGAACAGGAAACATCTATATTCATTTTCTCAAATTCATAAATTATTCTGCAAAGCAATCCAAAAAATATGGAAATTATGTATTATGATTAGAGTACCTTTTTTTCCATTCAATGAAATTGCAGTTTGCAAATGAGAATGGCCATTGGTGAAATGTCTAAAGAACCTCCAGCTTCAGCTTTTATGATTATTCATGCTATTGAATTGATAGCCAAGTCAGTATGCACTGAGCTTCACGCAGCCTAAAGTTATGTATTCAGATTTTTTTTCTTAAAACAATTATACGTGATGTAAATTCACAGTTTCATTTACTAGGTACAAGTTGGACTAGATGATGCAAATGCAGGTAACAACAGGTGATATAGGAGGAACTAAGGAGAGCAAATATGAACATTAAATGTTAATACTTAATTTGAGTTAGCATGGCCATTTCCTATATATGTAGTTGCTTCTGGTAATTAATAAGTAATTTACTATTATCTTCTGAATTGTAAAATAATATTTTTGAATCTAACCTAAAACTCTGATATTGGCCTGTTGTTTCCCATCCAAATCTTAAATCAGTGTTAGATCAGTGTTTCCTAACCCTGACAAATTGAAGGTGAGAATTCTCAGCAGTGGATATGCTGCCTATGGAATTCTAAGTGTTTAATCCATATTTTGGAAATTGATAAGTTTGGAAACTCTGAGTTACACTACTCAGACTTCTGAAATCAACAGTCCTTGACCTAAATCACATTTAGAACCAGAATTTCTGTAAGTAAGCAAGAAAGTAGTTAAATGAGTTGTGCCCGAGATTATGACACTTTTTACTGCAAGTTGTTCATTGCTGCAGTTGCCCAAATTCTGACCAAGTGACAGTGGGGATGACAGAGAGAGAGGGAGAGGGAAAGAGAGGGAGAGGGAGGGAGGGAGAGAGAGAGGGGGGGAGGGAGAGAGAGAAAGGGGAGAGAGATGGAGAGGGAGGGAGGGAGAGAGAGAGGGGGGAGGGAGAGAGATGGAGAGGGAGGGAGAGAGAGAGCTATTTACCAGTGATTTAGTTATCTGATTTTCTTTATGCTTCCTCATAAACATCCTTTGAAATTGACAGGGTTTGGAAACTCTGAGTTAGATACTACTCAGCCTTCTGAATTTTGAAAATCTATTTTCACTGATTGCTTATTTCTCAAGAGGAATAAACTCACACTTTGGGTATTCACTGATATCAAATATTATTTTATAATTTGTGTTTTTATAACTTTCATTAGCTCTGAATAGCTATGGGATTTAACAAGATGCATCTTTCTTAAAAATATTATAGGCTGCAAAAAGCTTAAAATATATTGTAGGCATGTACTACAATATATTTTTCACCATACATTGTATATTATGCTATTTTTTACAAATATAACATTTATAGGATAGGGTAGCATTTATTCAATAGAGAAAGTTGGAAAAATAGTGGTTATCTTAAATACTAGTCATTGTCTTGGGTCTGAATCAAGTCAAAATCAATATTCCAAAAAATAAAAGAATGTGAAATGAGTCAAAACCAAATATGATGAAGATAGACAACGATTTAATGATCAGGGACACATCTGAATTTGGAAAGCATGTGGTGGGTGTACTCAGAATGGGTAATTTATACTCTTTACAAAATACTGTCATATTGGGCATGAATAGTTGTGGAATACCAATTACCCGAAAGCAAACTACCAAGATTCTCCCTACTCAAATGCATCCAGAGATTCCAGTGTTGTTATCAAAATGACAATAACAGTATTGTACTGCTGAGATGCAAACACTGTCCTTTTGTACATGGATGGGACATCGTATCACATATACAAGAAAGATAGAGCTTGCATAACGGCAGCATGACATTACTTGCAACATTTATTCCCCTGCCACATAGAGATGTATCTACCTCAAGAGTTTTATGATGCCAAAGTGCAATGCTTAAATAAATAATATAGTAAAATATGATGTTTTACCCATTTCCAACTTTATATTTTATTTAAAATCATTTTAATTATCAAGGTCAGGTAAGGTAGGAACCTTGTGGGACACCAAAACACTATCCAGAACTATAGCAAAGTTCAAGCAATTGAAGTCATCTATTGCTGAAATAGGAGAAACAAGCTTTGGATTTTACTAGTTAATACTACAAAATAACACAGAATATAGAATAATAGAGTTGGAAGGGACCTTGGAGGTCTTCTAGTCTAATCTGCTGCTCAAGCAGGAAACCCTATATACTATATTATCCCTATATAATAGTCTCCCTATTCAGCAGATTACTATACTATACCTTATTCAAATGGATGTTGTTCTTAAAAGCCTTCAGTGATGAAGTACAGCTTTTGCAGGCAAAATGTTTCAATGCTTGCCAGGATAAATATGAAACAAACAAGCTTTCTACAAACTGTGTTATGTGGTCCACAAAACATGCCTTGCGGAAAGCCCAATGGGAGAATAGCTAATGTATAAATGAAGTTTGACATCAGAGAAACAAGTGAATGTTCTTTTGTAATACTTAAGCATTCGGCCAATGAGCACACTGAAAAACACTTAGCATCTGTATAAAATTGATGTTCTAAATAAAACATTTACATACCATTTTCTCCATGCTTCATTTCTAATAAGTGATCCATAACTTCTAAAAAAGAAAATTTGAAGAAACAACTTATCTATAGACTTTTCTGTAAATTTCATACTTAGAACAAGTAATCCTATTGAAAATTATCTGGAAACAGCTTACACTGAACTCAGTGAAACTTACTTCTGAAATATTTATATAGTTGCAGTGCATTTCTAAAAAACATACCTGAATTTTCTCTGTGATTGAAGTTCTCTCCAAAAGTAGTCAGCATGTCATTAGCATCTTCTGCTGTAATCAAAGTATTTTCTAGATAAAATCAAATCCAGCAAAGAAAAGAACAATACTGAAGATGGCCAGTGCCTCTTAGATTTTTCTATCTGATCATTTTACTACTGGGACTTTTCATTTAGCTTGAAATAGTTCTGAAGAAAGAATTAATCAGTAAAAGGAGTTTTATTAACCAGAATATATTTTGATAAATCTAGATTAATAGGAAATTAGTTAACATATAGAGAGCTTTAAAATGATCAACTTACAACAACTTCAGGGATTTCAAAATAATATATTCCATAAAAAAAAATCCATGCCACATTTGAAAAGGACACTGAATTACTACTATTTACTACATTATATATACTGTTGAAATTTACAGATGTTTAACAGTTTATAAACATCAACATTTAGCTGGGAGATCTACCATGCTCCCAATTAAACCCTAATACAAGCTGCAACATTGTGCTGTTGCAAAAATAATGAGTAGGCTCTTTCTTCTGGTAACTATGGATAAAATATCATTTTAGTTTTTTGTTCTTTGCTCTCTCTGCAACAGAACTCTGATTTCTCTCTGAGAGATTTCAATTCAAATTAAGAGTGGGGCTACTACAAAATCATTTTAGGAGCACTGTTTAACTTCCACTTTGTAAGGCATTCTCTGTGGCTTAATGGTATGGATCCATACAGATTATATATGGAATGGGTTGATTTTGCTCCAGTGTTAAAGTAGTTACCAATTGTTTTATTGTTTTTATTACTCAATTTATTTTATCAATTTAAACACAGCTCTTAAGCTAAACTTTTTACAACTGTTTTAATGTTTTTGTGCTATTAATATTCCATTATGTAGCTGTTGCTGGATTATATTTTTGACTACTGTACATTACTGTGGTAGTTTTTTATAGAAAGACAGTACAGTATGAAAATATACTTATATAAATAGTTTAATTAAAATGTCCAAATAATTTAAGTTTTGTTGCTCTCATGCTTATAAAGAATAAATTCTCAACCAAGTCCAGATCACAAATTACATGTATGTTATTTACTGAGAAATAGCATACAGGAGATGTCTGATTCATTTGCAAAAGAACAACAGAGTATTCTAGCTGCTTTAGTAGACATTACCTTTTTTATTGGACTAACACTAGCCTTAGCACAATGCTACCTCTAGCTTGAAAAACAATTGGTCATTTGAAGCATTAAGCTGAAATGCTATAATATTTATTTTATGAGAAGACTTCATAATGGGTTAAATAAAATCTTAAATGAATTGCAAATATCTTATCTTAAAGGATTTCTGGTACTTTAAATGTTTAGAGTTGGGATGAAATATCCTGAAATGACGCATGGTATTAATACTCTAAAGTAATCTGCTAGAACAAAATGTTCACAGCTTTTATTAAGACAAGTGGGAATTTGGAGCATGCCTGGCATTTGCAAAACATAATAAAAAATAATACCTGAGTTGGCTGTTTCATTGGTGTTGCTTTCATCATCTAACGATATCAACCTTAAATTGAAAGGGGTGAAAAAAAGCTTACTTCCTCATTTTTAAGAACGTTAAAAAGCTATGATATCCTTATGAATTTCATCAAGACCTTCTGAAGATCTGTTGCTAGCATTAGTATTCTTTCAACAAAAAAACCTCACTACATGCAAATGTGTATATTTAAGAACCTAAATCTCAGATTTTATTATGTGTTGTAGGAGTTAAGTTTTCTGACTCTGGCAAAATAATGTTTAGCATGATATGTTACTTAGTGTTACAGAGAAATAAAACTATTTCTGCCAGAAACTGTTCTAGTATTAGGGCTGTAGGAATAAGACTGCATTACACATGTTATGTGGACAGTAGGGTCTAGTATAGGATTGATATGGTGTCCTCAATATTGCTATCTATGAATGGATTACATGTCTTGACATTGTTCAAAATAATTACTCCCATACTTTATTATCACCTTTTGATTATCACCTTATTGGACTTTCTCTCCTGTCTCATTAATTGCTGTTTAGAACCATTCACAGAAAACTACAGGATGAACCACTGTGCCTCTCATACTACTACTAATAGTTTTAACAATTCAGTCAGGACCAATTCTTGATAACTTTACAGGCAAGTCTCTCCATGCTACCCTGTCAAACACAGCTTCTTTACAGTTGTTGCAGTGGTGGTATTCGACCGGTTCAGTCCGGTTCTGGTGAGCCGGTAGGAGTGATTAGCAGTGGAGACCGAACCGGTTCTCTCTGCCGCTCTGCTGTTGGGCCTGCCCACCCGCCCGGGCTCCCATACTCACTTTTATCTGCTGAATTTGAAGCGCAGCTGCTTTGCGCGGCACAAAATAGTGCCATGCAGCAGCTGCTGAAGCGACTGGGATCGTGCAGGCTTGTAGGAGATGAGTTAGAATGCTTCTGTGCCTGCACAAAATGCATTTTTGGCACGTACATGCACGCAAAGTGAGTGCACCCGCGCAAAGCGTGCCCACCAAGCCACACCCACTGAACTGGTGGCAACAATATTTGAATCCCACCACTGAGTTGTTGGAAGTTCATCCTTGTATCAGCTTTAATGGTATCAAGCCAGCAAGTTCTTCTAGATCCACTAACCATTCCTAGCATCATCTATTTTCCAATTAATTTGATTGCATTACATGGCCAAAGCAGATCAGATGTAGTCTTATGATTCTGGCTTTTAGTGGTGTTTCTGGTTTTATACTATTCAGCAACTCTCTGATGGTTGTTCTGGCTGTCCATGTAATTCACAATAATTTATACCAGCACCATAGTTCAAAGACGACAATTCTTCTTTAATTAGCCTTTCTTAGTATCCATTTCTCAAATCCATTTATCATTATAGGTATGGCCCTTAACTAGCCTGCTTTTTGTATTTATATCAATATCTCTGCTTTTCCAGATCTTTTTCATGTTAATCATTGCAGTACCGTCTAAAGTTATCCTGCACTTGATTTCAAGTATAGAATTGCCATTTTAAACATTTTTTGATCCAAAGAAGATAAATTATTGAACTAATTCAGTTGCTTCTTTGTTGATTTTAAATGTAACTGTTGTCATTATTCTTACTTTCCTGAAGTTAAGACTCATTCCTATGCATCCTACAACAGTGTTTCTCAACCTTGACAACTTTATGACTTGTGAATTTCAATTCTATGACTTGTAGATTTCAACTCCCAGAATTTTGCAGGCTCTTTGGGGAATTCTGGGAGTTGGTCCACCCACCATCAAATTGCCAAAGTTGAAAAACACTGTCCTACTATATACTTATATTTCAGACAGTAAAAATGCACACAAATGAATGAACCTTATGAATAGAAATGATTTTGAGAAATTCTCAGCATTTTAAAAAGTTTTTGTATAATTATTCTATAGAGTACACATATTTTTAGGTTTATGACCTAAACTGTTTTTTTGGAAAATGTTTTTTTTTTAGATTAAATGAAAAAGTAATACTGTGTCTGCCTACTAATATTGCTTCTGCTACTATATAGATTGTTATTTGCAGCAGCATAATTAAAAGGAAGACTTTTATGTCTTCATTCATGCAATAATGAGACTGATAAGAGGCTGGCATCAGTCAAATCATTTGTCTCTTCTTTTAAAGGTTCTTTATAGTTGGTTTCAAGTGGTTTTGCTGACTATGTTGGGAAAGAAGCTAGAAGCTTTCTTTACAACAGCCATTCAAAATTGTTCTTATACAAATTAAAATGATTGTGATTGCTAGAGAATTCCTAGGTTGCATCAGCGGTAGATAACAGATGATTCAATGTGAACATGAAAATAATAGCTTAAAAGATACTTCTCAATAATACACTCTCTCTGAAGCTACTAAATAATACATACTTTTAAGAGTCCAGAATAAAGGAAGTTTTAAAAAATAATTTCTGAAAGAATAGAAATAATTTCATCAAGATTTTTTGGGAAAAAAAATCAAATAAAATCAAACAGCCAGCTCTAAAAACTTTTTTTTTCCTGGTTTATTAATAATTTGTTTCCACTGACTTGAAACAGATGACAATAAGATTTTTGCCTTTCTGACTGTTTCCACAAGTAGTCTATTACTGCAATATGGATAAATCAGATAAGATGGTGCTCTAAGGTGAATAAAATACATCCATCTGAGTTTCAAGTGTTGCCTCAGTCTAGATCCAAAAATGGAAGGGGAGAGAAGTACTTGTTTATCAGGAGAGCCCTGTTCCACAGATGACTGGATGCAAGGCCATCTTTGAGCAATTGGGCCACTGGGAAAAGCTAGAAATGTTTCTCTTGTGTCTTATATTCAAATGCAAATTGGCATTCCTGCTGAGGCTGGTAGTTTGTATGTTTAGGTTGCTGATTCTAGGTTGATGCTACCAACTTACACTATGGTTGTAAAAATGATGAAGCCACTTCTCTATTCTCACTGAAGCTGTAAAATGCCACCTGGTAACAATTTTTAAAGTGTCCTAGTGAAAGACAAATAAAAAATTGCAAACAGGCTGCCATATAGTGCTGTGGATAAAATTACTTGCATTCTTTTGGAGTTGCAAGCTAGCTGTACTTCAAAGTCTGAATACATGCCAAATATGATCTCTTGTAAAGTTACCTGGAAAGAGATTGAACCCATTGATTTGGAAGAAGTGGAAGTGCTTTTAAAATGAGTTTGTGTCTATCTGTTACATTCCTACTTGTATGGGCAAACCTGGATGTGGACAGAATTAGAGTCTGGGCCATTGTGAGGGCAAAAATGGGAAGATAGTAATCCCATTAGTTTTCTTGGAACCATCAGCGCTATTTAATTCTGTAGAACATAGTATCTTTTCAAACTGTCTGCATGTGTTATGAGCTAGGGTGCTATTTTATAGTGATTCCATTCTTTTCTGAATATATGTTTCCAATTGGGTACGCTTCGATAGCCCTAGGCCTAGGGCATTCTAATATGGGGTGCCCCATTTTCATATTCCCCATTTAGCATATATATATATGGAACCACTTAGATAAGACTCTTCAACAATATGTGACATAATATCATCAGTACAAAAAAATCTTCAACTTATGATTGTATTGCTTTAATTTATGAATACTGTAAGACTTACTGACTCTCTTGATCATCCTCTGATTTGGTATGATGCAGTTCCTCCTCCTTTTCTTCATTTTCCATTAATTTATTTACAGGTTCTTGTAAGTTCTAAGCCAGCCATTAACACAAACGCAAAACAATATACAAAGTCAGTAATAAAGAATGCTAATATTTTTAAATGTTTAATCAAACTGTGTAAAACAAAAATATAGTAACTACTTGGATCAAAATGAGAGAAAAACATTGCACTTAAGAGATCAGTAGCTAAATTTTATTATAAGTATTATAACAAAAAGAAACAGAATGCTTGTTGGCACAAGTAGTACAATAATTTGGCAAAGCAAAAACTAAATGTGAAAGCTTAGGGAAAAGCAAAAATGTTTTATTTTGTATTACAAATTCACTAGACAGAATATTAATTGCTTAGTTGTTGGAACATAATTAAGTTGTGAGGTGTCTCAGAACAATCACAAGATATTTCATCCCTTCTTTTATGTGTAATCATATTACGCTAATGATTATACTGGCTCTCATATAGAATTAGATACATTGCTCCAATTCAAAGTCCTGATTTTAACTATTAAGACTACAATGCCTTAAATAATTTGGAAGTAGCATGTCAGAAAATGGCCTTTCACATTATACACACAGTACCTCAAACTGACAATTCTTTATAAAAATCTAGACCTGATCTGATGCAATAATGACTATTTGAGAAAAAGGCACCCTCCTTTTTTTCCCTGGTTATAAATGGTGACTTCTTGATTCTCTTATTCACCATCATTGTGGCAACACAACAAATACGTACTTTTTAATTCTTCCAAAATCTTTAAATCCTAGTTTTAGTATTTTGAGTTCCTGAATATTATATTTTAGTCAATTCTAAATGCTGTAATGATACTTTAACAATATTATTTTTGTTTCTACAAATTATATTTTGTGTATAGAAAATACATAATATAATACAGTAAAATTTGCAGTACTGCTGCATTATGATCTTAATGATTCTCAGAACATAAATATTAATTATGCTGGGGGACATTTCAAGTATTATCTTCGTTCCAAAAACATTCATGTATATAGTCTAATAAACTGTGCCACTGATTTAACTATAGCCCAGTATTATAGCGGGCTAAATCAAAGTTAAATCAATGGCACAATTCATCACATTATATATAGCGTCTCAGAACTCTAACACTGTCTTTGAAAAGAAATGTACAGTTTAAACCCTTGTGGAATATAAAGTCACCTAGTGACTGCTACTCTATGGACCAAACAGTTATCATTATTGTGGGTACATCATTTATTCATTTGGAAATTTATTTTTAATATAAATTTATACAGTTATTTAACTATTCAGCTTATCTTTGACTTTGATAGAATCATGCTCCCATAAAAAGGCACATTGCATTTTCAATCTACATGAATAATGTTCTCTTTTAACTCCCCTTTTAACTTTTTGCTTTTTAATTCTTAAAAACAGTTTACTCATTTAGTTATTCCCAGTCTGATTCTGTAGTCCAAAAATCTGGTTTATAGGTAGCAGGTCTCCCATCAATATTTATCTGCATCAACCAAAGCAACACACAAAAGAACAGAGCCAAATATTTGTGTTATTTTTCTCATAGAGAAGGGGTTTGGTACAATATGCCTCTCTAGTTTGTGGAAATTTACAATTCTATTCCACAGCTGAAGAACCCAGAAGAAAAAAAGATCTTAAAATTAGAAACCTAGTAGGAGCTTTTCCGGGTTGAGCCCTCCTTGCTGACGGACCATAGGTTGCGACTGTCCATGGCTATGGCCTGTACTCTTTTGTTGGAAAGCCCCGATCATTGCGATTAGGGGCTGAAGCTGCCTTGGAGGGGCAGTGGAGTAAGAGGAAGCTGCCAGCCAGGTTGAGTGGAGCCGCATCTCCCCTACTGGGCTTGGTCTTTTTCCCCTGAAGATGACTGAAGCGGTGGTCCAAAATGGCCACCCCGAAGAGGAGGACTCAGCTGGACTAAGATTTGTGCAGGAGGAAAGAAAGAGGTGGATAACATCTGAGCCGGGACAATTGGGCGAAACAACTAAACAAAAAGTACCCCAGGATTAAGGTAACATTGAACTCTTAAGAAAAGAAAAGTGAGTGGCAAAATACAAAGGGACAGGAAAAAAAACAAAACAAGAAAATAATTTTGACAGCTAAGAGGGGCTTCGAATCGGGAAAGGAAGAAGCCGGAATTAAAGACTTAATTAAATTGGATTAAAATATTTTGGCAACAAATAGGCATAAAAAAAGCTGGATTTAAGATTGTCCAAAAATAATAATAATAAAAATTACAAATTGGAGACTGGACTGCTCTAGCATATTGAGGCTCGAAAAACCCTAAATAATAAAATAGGGGAAAAAGGTGAAGACTTTGTATAATGGAGAGTGCCATCTTCTGGATAAAAACTTAAACTCAAACAAAAGGGAAATCAGCCTGTTTCTGTATGAACTTGTGTTGATATAATGTTAAAGAAATATTGAAACAAAGTAAGAATCTTAGAAAGGGAAAGTTGAACCAGAGTAAAGAAAGAAGCAAGGAAAGACTGACTGTGGGATTGATTGGTGTTTTTGGTATAGACCCTGGGTTGAGACAATTGAGAACTTTAGAAAACTTGAAGAAGAAAGAAGGAAAGTAAAAGTGTTTTTTGTGGACTTTAATGATTATAAAATTTAAGAGTGTCTAATGATGATATCTCTTTGGGAATTAAAAATGGAACTTAAAAATATGAGAGAATTACTACAGGAAAGAGGCGAATCACTTTGTTCTGCGTTGGAAGAAATGGAAATGGCAATTGAACAAAAAGAAAGAACTTCAGAGGAGGAGGAGTCAGCTCAAGGAGAAGCCATCTTAAATAGACAATTAACACAAAGAACACTCCAAAGACAGGGGAAAGAAGGAAGGTTAAAAAGTTGAGAGTTAAGAAGGTAATCAAAAAATCAGGAAGGTAGAAAGGTGCAGGAGAGGTGGAAAGGTGCAGCAGAACAGGGGAAAGAAAGATATCAAGAAAGAGAGGGATATGAACTGGAATGAGAAAAGATATGGGAAAAAGAGGGGAAGGAGAGGCAGTAAGAAACAGGTGCAGGGAATAAAGAAACACGGAAATAGTAAAGTGATGAAAAGAAATTGTATTTTTAGAGATAATGGTTGATGAATTAAAAAAGGGATTCTGCAGGGTGACAAGGGGTAACAAGAATATATTCGCAATTAAAAATACTTAGAAAATAGGGTAATATAGATTATTAAAGGAGGTAGATACTGATAACTCTTATTAGATGAATATACATTTTTATTTTTATCTTTAAAAGAAAAGTTAGGTTTATTGAAGAAATTGTAATAATTGAAATGAATGTGAAGATGTTTAAAAATGAGGTCAATATCAGTAACCAGGAATTTAATAGTCAATTTTTCCCTTTTACCCTTTTGGAATTAGAAATAAAATTAAGGGAGGAAAATATATTGCGGAATCCAAATGAAAAGATGTAATTATTATTATTGTAACTACTTAAAAATAAAGGTTTATTGGGAATTAAGATGAGGGAATAAAGGTATATTTTAACCACTGAGGTGTCACACTCAAAGCAGTAAAAAGAGGGAAACCTAAGTTTGTTTCTTTTTCTCTTGTGTTAAAACTTGTATTAATCTAGAATTTATAGAAAGAATGTATGATGAAAAGAAAATATGACAGATTAAAGAACTATTTAAATTAATAAGCTAATACAGACTATTAAAAGGAAGGAGAGACATTGGTAACCTTTTTTTCTTTATCAGGCAAACATATATTGTTATTTTTACTTTTAAAAAAATATTAAAGGATTATATTTGAAATAATTGAAATGAAATGAAAGGATGTTTGGGTTGAGATTAATGTAAGAGATTTGGATTAATTTTTTTGTTTTTCTCTTTTCTGAAAATTTGGAATGGAAAAGGTAATAATAGAATTAAGTTTGCATTTGAATGTATAATTACTGTCATATTTGTATGTAAAATACATTGTCCACTAAAAAGAGCCTTTTGTTTTTATGTGAAAAATTGAATAAAACTTGTTTAAAAAAAAATTAGAAACCTAGCTTTGCCCACAGAACCTGACATGCCATACAAAGCATGGTGTTGTTTTCAAGCTAATGGACATTATACAACCATTTTAGAACTATATTTCTGATTAAAATGCTTTTAAAAGAACTTGTTTTGCCATTGTAATAACGGCATAATATATAATAATAATATATAGAATTTCTATTTTTTGAAAAGACAATTACAATGTTACCTTATTTTTCTTCTTAAATGCTGTTATCAAGTTCACAGCAATCAAAGTAACAGACAGTAAAATTCTATTTCACACATCCTAGTTATCACAGGATTTTTATTTGCATTGTGCAAAATTAAAGACAAATCTTTTTTATACAGTACATTCTCAGCTTTTCTGTTCCTATATAGTTTAGTGGACTAATTTAATCATGGAGACAGAGCAGTCTTGCAAATTTAATTTTGTTTTTTGTTTTGCTAACACAGCCACTTGTATTTACATTACCCTTGATATTTTTAAATAGATTTGGTTAACAAATTTGCTATTTTATTTTCTAACCATTGCACTGGGCCTTCCTTGAAATACTGACATAAATTACAAGCCTAACATATGCATGTTTCCCTAAAAATAACAATTATCATAACTGGCAAAGTAAACGCAGGTTTAGATCTAGAATTTAAGAAAAAAAAGGATTTCTTATTATTTAGAATTATATTAGAATCATATTTTGCCTTTCCTCTGGAAACTTAAGACAATTTAGACGGTCTTTCTTTATTTAAATCCACAAATTATTTGGTTATAGTCGTGCTAATTCTATGCAATTCATCTCTGACATATGGTTCATGTTATCAAAGTTTATGCTGTTTACATATTAGGATTATTTTGAAAAATTGCTGTGTTTAATTGTCTTAGTATCCTTGCCGCATCTGAAGAAGTTGATTATAACCTGCAAGGTTTACGCTAAATTAAAAGTTAGCCTAAAATTTATTGAATTTATTCTTTAAAGCAATACATGTTCAAGCATATGAAGAAAAATCCATCAAAATAATTCAGGAAGCAGCAAGGTCACAATGATATTCATTACTCTCTAAATGTAGGAAATGAGATAAGTCTAAAATTAAATGGAAATTATTCCAAGTAGAACAAAAAGGTATTGTAATGATCATGCAAACAATGTAATATAAACATGTATAATACACTGTATTTCTTCATTTCTGCAATTTAGAGAAGAATTAGCTGATCATAAATATGGTTTATTATAAATTAAGCATATATGAGTAGCAATAACAGTTGATAACTGTCATATAATATAAAATCCACAGAAACAGATTTTTTTAAAAAACAACAGGCATTATAATTAAAAAAGTTCTAAAGACAAAAACATTTCTCAGAGACTTTGTAGCTGGTATTATGTCTAATCATACTTTGTTAAAGTCATTTAATATATCATTTTTTTGCAAAGGTATATAACAATATCAATTGTCAAACACAACTCTTCCAATTCCCCTTTCCTTTTTTGGAAAAAAATGGTGAGGACTGCATAAATCATAATTGCCAACGTTAGCATTTGTTCAAAGTTTTCAGATTGATAACATTCATGAAAAATCATCCACTAGAATAATTAAAATATCCAGCATAGAATAAGCAGTCTCCCTCACTTAGCATGTATCAATAAATCAGAATATGTTCTCCTAGGCAGCTCTGTTGAAGAAGGAGATGTCAAAAATGTCAAGATGGCACCACAACCATATGTGATTGAGGTTAATTGTTTTGATCCACCTCCCTACCTCCCCCTGCCCAATGGCTCTGTTCCAGATTCTATTCTCTGATTTTCAGGATATGTGTACTTCAGTTCTGGTCCCTTCCTTTCAGCACTTAAAATATTCCATCTTATTTCTATCTTTCTCCAATATTCCTTAGTATTTGACTGCTCTTTACTAGATAAATAGAGGAATAGAGGAAAAGACTTCAGAAGTCTAGAAGGGCAAAAGTAAGAAGGCACAAAGATCGCTGACAAAGAAAAAGTTTACAGTACTGAGAAATCTGTTCATATTTCTATTCTGCTTTGTTTCTTAGTTGTATTTTCATTCCCTGCTGTTAAATTAATTTTTTTGCACACTAGCTGCAAATTAATTTTTCTACAGGATACATTTTAAATAATTCTTTTTCATTTTAAAGAAAGTAAAAGAATTAATATTTTCAAAGCACTGGATAACCCCAAGGAAACAATCCTTTTCTCAACAGGATTCCACGATTTGCTAATGCATTCAAAATATTATTTCAAATATAAACTTGACTATGAGGAAAAACAGCTACAATTATATTACTTCCACAATATACCCTGAAGTAAAGAAAATAATCTTTTATTAGACTGTTTATTAACAGACATTAGTAAAGAAGATACCCCTCTAAAACAATATTTTACTTCCAAATAAATCCAAAACACAGGAACCTTACAGATCTGGATGTAATATTTTCCCATGAATAAATCACCAGTTCTTAACGATGTTTTCTTTAAGTAATATTATTAACTAAAATAGAAGAGTGGAAATAAACCTGTATTTCATTAAAGGCTACATGATTAATTTAGATTTTAGACAGTACAACAAAACCCTTTGAGTTGCAGTGAGTGAGTAGGTGGCAATATAAATTTTCCAAACAAACAAACAAATAAAAAATATTAAGTGTTTCTTAAAGAACAAGGGAAGGGGAAGAATATACTCTACAGCAAAATTTAGATCTTATATAAACTGGTATCAGAGTTCAATATTTATCTTTTCAAAAGAGGAATAGACTTCACCAAAGCTAGTATGGCATAAGAAATATATTGGAAAAGAGGCAAACTGGGACACTCCAAAGATTGCAACACATCATCTCTCATTCCTGGCATGATTCGCTTATTACTAATAATATCAGACATAATTATTATTCATATTTCTTATTCAAAGATATAATCAAGGAAACTCAAGGCTAAACTAGATAATTTATGCTGCTTTCCTTTAATTGTGTATTTAAGAATGGTATTTAAATGGTATTTAAGAAATAAGTTAATTCAGAAGCATGCCACAACTATATTAGGCTTTTTGCTTCTAAATTATTTTATTTATTTATTTATTTATTTATTTAATTTATATTGTCACCTATTTGCCCATGGCGTCTTAAGGTGGCTTACAGAATGTAAAACCATATTTAAAATTAAAAAAATAAAAATAAAAACTAACAAAAAGAATCAAAAATATTAATAAAGTACAATAGAACAAAATCTGGGAAAAAATAAATAAATCACCCCCCACCTCCCACCCCGACGACAGCAGATCACACGAGCCATTTGATGGGCTCCATCCTATTCTGGGTTCCCTAGGCCTGCGGGCAGAACCAGATCTTCAGTGCCTTTCAGAAGAGTGCTAGAGTGGGGGCCGTTCTAATCTCTGGGGAATGATATTCCAGAGAGGGGGGACCACTTCAGAGAAGGCCCTTCTTCTGGGTCCCATCAAGTGTATCTCTCTTAGGGATAGGACCCGCAATATTTCTTGCCTCTCCATTCTATTGGGTTGGGTAGATGTGACCCGCAAGCGATGTTCCCTCAGATAACTTGGTCCAAAACCATGAAGGGCTTTAAAGGTGACAACCAGCACCTTGAATTATTCTCTAAAGCAAATTGGCAACCAATGCAGTTCCTGCAGGAGAGATGAAACATGTGCACACCGGAGTCTGCATAAAACCATGCAGGCTACTGTATTTTGCACCAACTGGAGCTTCTGGATGCTCTTCAAGGGCAGCCCCATGTAGCAATAATCAAGACGGGAAATGACTAGGGCATGTGAGTAGAGACTGTTGGTCTAGGAAAGGGCATAACTGGTGCACAATCTGCAGTTGCACAAAGGCCCTCCTGGCCATGACTGCCACCTGCTCTTTGATCAGGAGTTGTGAGTCCAAGAAAACCCCTATATTACGCCTACCCCATCCAAGTGTCACCCCTTCCAGGACCAAAGGTAGCAATTAAATACTTAAATACATATGGCAACGATGAAGTCTGACAACATAATTTTTCCATATGAAAAAAAATTTCAAGATACAATTCCTGTGAAAAAATGGTAGTGGTTAAGAACTTAGGAAACTCCTTTTCTTCCTGCTCTTTTTCTGTTTGAATTTTCAAACTATAATGAATATTTTTCATTTAAAAAATTATAATGAATGATATATGTTATATATGACTGGATTGGACAATCTGCTTGCTTCATTTACTGTAGGGGAAAGAAAAGTATGTTATATGCAAACATTCCTCCTTTATTGATCTTTTCATATGACAGCTTTCAATAATTTTTTCCTACTTTATGTAAAGGCAGAATTTCCTGTTATGTTTCAATTGGGGAATTACAATTTAGTTGTTACTGGGATTAGAAAGAAAAAATGAACCTACTCTCTCGGTATACTGTGATCCTAATAAAAATCTTAACCAATCACATCTCTTTGTTGTTGTTTTGTTCTTTTTGCATTTTACTAATGAATGTAGGTTAACCTCCATACCGAATAAGCAGCATCCAACGTTTCTGTGAGCAGGCAGAACAAATGATGGTCTTGCTACATACCAAAATTCCAAGTTAGAATGAGACTTCACACTCCATAGCAAAGAAAGAAAAGCAGTTTAATTTGTGAATTTTGATAGATTAATAACTAGGTTCTATGAAAGATAATTAAAGAAATGCTGCCAAAATAGTTTATTTTCTTCTACTTTTCCAGTTAGGATAATACTGCCATGGTAGGAAGAGAGAGACAAAAGGAAGCTTAGAGCTCAAATTTGCTTTCTTTGCAATGCCAATGTGAGGTGATTCCCAGTGATTGATACTTACCTATACTGGTAATACAATGACTGTCATACATAATATTTGTCAACCAATATTTCTAATATGCCACTATAAAAATCAATGTGAATTTTTATTAGAAAGTAGAAGTATGGTACATACTTTTACAGAAAAGGAACAAAATAATTAGTGCCACTTCCTTATAATATCTCAGCTTTACGGTAAGCCAATGTCTGATTGCAGAATTATAAAAGCAAGTAATAATTTAGAATGCATATATAGTGACCACCACAACAACTGTATTTTACAATAGATTTCATTTGTTAAGATCACACTATTAAAATAGCACTATATAAGCTTAGGCAACTTTTCTTTACCTTCAACATAGTGAATTGGTATGGCTGATAACCTTTGAAACTTTCATGGATAGCTGCCATGGTATGAGATGTTTTTTCCCAAAAATGAAGAAGAGTTGTCTGTAATGGAAAGAAATATAATTCTTCAAATGATATCTAATAGTTAACATTTCCATTTTTGTTAGACAACAAAAATGATCCAGTTGCAGATATTTTACTACATAAAGTTTACCTCTCTGTCACATAAAAACTACATGATTCCATTCCTAAAAATAGCCCCTAAGTTTTATAGATCCTTTCATTATTAATACCTGGTATGTTGTAAGGATGTGAGACAGAAGATTACATCTACTTGCTCCAAGAAGATCCACTTTCTGACAGACATCAGTTTTCAATTTGTCAAAATTCAATTTTGTATGACGGACTTGTGCTTGAACCTATCAATATAAAGGTTACTTGAAAGAATAAGAAATTCTAAAATATCAGATCACCCCGAATGCTTCCCTTGGTTCCAAGATAACATTTAATTATATTAATTACATTTAATTAATCATAATTGTATCATTATTTTATATATTTATATATCACCTATTTTAATTTTAATATACTTATGACATCCTTTAATAAAAAGTTTTCACAGACGTTTCCTGGACTTATTAGGAAATAAATATAACATGTTGAGAAACAGTGTACAGTTCACTTAGTTCTTAACTTCTTTATTCTTGGTAAAAAGAGATAAAATCAGAATGTTCAAGAACCTGATGACTCTTAAGGGTGTGCCTTGCTGGCTAACTGAGGACTCTTTTCTATAAACACTGTGAAATTATTTTTCCAGTAAAAAGCAAGGAGTAGAACTCAGGGAGGAAGTGAGAATTAAAACCAAAGGCTTCAAAATTGCTGGGAGAAAAATAATCAATAAGATAAATTTGGCAAGTAATTCAGCAAAGAACCCATGATTTCATCCTTGAGGGATCTTTTACTTTTTTCAGTGCTGCTTTGTTCTGTTTGGGATAGTTTTATATAGTATATATTACTAATCTCTCTCTTTTAGTTATGATTACTTCTGTTTACTTGCATATTTCAGCCCATTAAGTTGAAGCAGCTAACATAGGTCTTTTACTTTGATGTCTCCCTGAGTATAAACATATTTGGAAGGATATGGCAGGCTTGCACTAATATTTGTGTGACACAGATACTCACTTCCTCCTTGCTACAGATGCATAATTGTAATACCAGTAGACCCATTGGTTATATATATGCTACTTGGGTAGAAATGGCTTGGCGAAAAATCTATAAAAGGCAAGGCATGTAAGTAGTTTCTTTCCAGACCATTTGCATCATTTCTGAAGCTAAATAAGAAAGAGGTATGATACTTGTTTGAAATATATTTATTTTCCTCTCAACCTATTAGGAACATATTTCAAATGAAACATTTTCACATAAGCCACTTTCAACTAAACTGAATGATTCTCAAATGTTCTCCATTTAGACACTTCTGATTCTTCGGTGATCTTGGTAACATCAATCAGAGAACAAGCATCTATTGCAGTAAAAAATATGGAATATGATCATTTGGAAAATGCTTCTATTCAGATTGTACAAAATATTTATAATGTGTATAGTTAGTAGGTCAACAAAAGTATTATGTGATAAAAGAGTTCCGGTTTGCAGTGCTTCAGGAATCCGCGATTGTGCGCGGTTTCTGCCTGCGCTCGCCGCTGGAGTGCCCCGAGCCACCCGGCTTCGGGACTAAGCCACCCTGTAGAAGGTGGTGAAGACAGGGGAGATCTGGCAGTGTTGAGAGGAATCGCACCTCTCCTCCCCAGCCAGCTAAATTCCCTTTTCCGAAGGCGGTAGAGCAGTGGTCAGAAATGGCCGCCCCAAAGAAGCACTCAGCCGGAAAAGAAAGTGCAGGAGAAAGTTAAGAAGTGAAAGTTTTTGGCTGACCGGGACAAAAAGTAACAACTAAGGTACCCTGGAATTTAAAACTTGCAAAAGGTACATCGTTCCCAAAGACTTGCAAGCGGCAAATGAAAGTTAAAAGGGAAAGTTCTTTTTTTTTTCACTCTTCTTCCTAATGTTGACAGAGAACAGAAATGAATGAGAAATCGGAAAAACCCGCTTTGGCATCAATAGGTAACTAAACTGGATGATTAAATGTCAAGGGGATAATAAGGATTTCTGAACACTTAAAAAAATTTTTTTTTGCTGTAAGTGGGAAGGGAGAGGAAAAGAATAGGAGCAGGATTTGGAAGGCAGGAGGAGATTGCCTAGACCTTAAAAGAATCATTAAATACTAACAAAACTTCTAAAAGATATATTTTAACTGGAATTTTGTAACTAAACAGTAACCCCAGGAAGAGAAAGTGAAGAAAGAAGAAAGTGTTAAAAGAAACAGCTTATTTTGACTGTTTGGTGACTTTGGGACTTTTGGAAATTATATTTGAAGGACTAAAAACATTTAGGTGGTTGTTTGGAAAAAAGTTTTTTTTTTCTGAAAATTGAATTCAAAAAATATAAAGAAGAGGAACAAGAAGGGAAGGGCTCTCTTGGCTCTCTTTTTCAATTCTTAGAAATGGCGATTTGTACCTACAAGAAACTGACTGTGCAACAAGATGATTGGGACAAAGAAGAAGCCATCTTTGATGAACAAGTAACTTTACTGGGGAAGAAAGGGGAAAGGAGGAAAAGAAAATGGAGACTTTAAGATCTAAAAAAACAACCAAAAAAGGGGAAAAATAAGGTGAAAAGTGGATATAATGTTAGAAAACAACAGAAAGGGGGAATACAGAAGAGGAAATGGAGGTGAAGATACAAGGGGGTAAAAAGGACAGGGAGAAGAAGAAAGGGAGGAAGGAAGGGATGAGAAGTTTCAATGGTGTGGAGCAAGATGTAAAGAAACAGGATTTATTTAGAGATAATGGGTAAAAACTTAATTGAAAAGGGGATTCTGCAAAGGTACATAAGATTGTATTGTTATATTTGTATTAGAAATAATGTTAGAAAGTTGGAATCAACATGTGATTAAAAAGTGGGATAAAATATTCAGTGTAATTCAATGAAATTTTTGTGAACAAAAGGAAGGCAATGAAATAAATGAGAGAATTGAATTAGGAAGGAATGGGAACATTTTAAAGACACAATGTTTTAAAATATAAGTGAAGTGGGGGGGGGAATAACTATGGAAAGTTTATAAGTGTTCCCATAAAAGTATGATATTTAACTGAAAAGTAATGTGTAAAATGTTCAAGATTTAAATGAATATTAATATTAATGATAGATTTGAATTGGTATGGATTGTTGTTTTAATTATATTACATATTTATAATCTTTTCTTTTTTAAAAAATATAGTGTGTAACTTTAGAATATACTAAGCAGAATCCAAATGGAAGTTATGTACTATACTAAGTGTTATAAATTTAGGGGAAAGAGATAAAGGCGTCATACTCCAATCAGTGTACAGGAGAAATTTTGTTTAAAGGGAAAAGATAATAGATAGCTGGAAACAGGACAGACAAAGAATAATAAGCATAATGATCTGAACTGAGATGAGATAAATAAAATAAAATTAAGAAAGTTAAAAGAGGGGAGAAGCTATATAGAAAATGTAAAATGGCAATAAGATATGGAATGGTATATAAAATTAACATGAATTTGAATTTGTGTCTGTACGAAGAGATGTAACCCGGGATCAAGCTGCTTTCAGAAAAGATGTTTTATGTTTTTATGTTTTATGTTTTGTTTGTTTGTGTATTGTTTTTGAAAATCAATAAAATTTGTTTTAAAAAAATATTATGTGATAAAATGAATGATAGATGAATTGAACAGTGGGAAAAGGGGGAAATTAAAAAAACGAATGGAAAAAAATAAAAAGAAATACACTTGTTGGGGGTATACTATTTTCTTCTAAACAGAGTGTTAAGACTGTCACTGTTACATGTCGAACAGCCCTTATTTAAATAGACTTTACTTTCAAGAAGTTGAATTAGACACTGCAGCTTAAATACTTTAGAGTTTTAAGAACTTATGGTCCAATTCAAAGGTTATCAGTTTAAAGGGAGATGTTGCAATTGTTCCCCTTTCTATAATCCACAATTTTTACCTCTGGCTGTATCCTAATTTCAGAAAATCCCAAGAGAATTCACAGTAAAGGACAAATATAGACAGTGTGGGTAGCTTTTTGGATATGAAAGATCTAATTAAAGAGCCTCCCCAGCCTACTCAAATGCTCCAGATTCATGAGCAAATTTAGAATAACTACTTATAGTTCTAAATGAATCATTTATGGTTACTTGCAGTGGAAAAACAATAGTAAAACAAAACAAAATAGGAAGTGAATGAAAGATGTGACAACAATTTTAAAAAGACAGAGTGTGCCAATATTATATGACTCTAACTTTCAAATAGGATTGTTCCTCCATTCTTAAAATCAGTAATTTCCAATCTAATAATAAAAGCCTATCTACAAACAAAAAATAGAAAAGCAACACTTCTGGGGGAACTCTACCGCCAAAGAAACAGGACATAGAGTTCGGGAGCATAGGTAGGGATTCTACTCCATTGCAAGAAGAAGAGAAGTGAGCAGCATCAGAAATAACAACAGCCACTAATCCTGCCCAGTTAGCGTTACATACAAAACCAGGAAGAACATATTTCAGAAAGAGCAGATGCATCCCCTGCCCAATGTCAAACCAGGTTTCAGAAACTAAGGCTTGGTCAACCCTCTCATCCATGATAAGGTCATGGATGAAGGTTGAACTAGCATTAAGTATCATGCAGTAGCAGGTGTCCAAAGCTGCTGAGGCTCTAGAAACCACGTCATGGAGCTGAGTACCAGGCGCCAGAGTGCACTATGAATGTAGAAGTAATAGACTCCTATATAAACATTCAGGAAAGGGATACTGATAGAGAAATCGACTCAATCATTCTTTATGTCATTTTTTAATTTTAAAATGCCACTGTTTATTATATAAGAATAAAAATAATGAACATTGTGACATTCAATATAAAGATGATGGTTTGTTTAACTATACATTTATATCACATCTTAAAACTTTGTCCAACTTATTTTTTGAACTAGAATTAATCTATAACTGTCCAATCTAATCCAATCTTTGGAAGAGCTTTATAGCTCCTGCTGCCTTAAGAAAGTTCAAAACACTTTTAAAGACCCATCTCATCCTGGGCACCCTTTTTTTGAATTATTACCATCTGGCAGATGGTACAGAATAATAAAAACAAGGACAAATAGGCTCAACAACAGCTTATATCCCAGAGCAGTAACTATATTCTACTGTATAGTGCATTAATGCAGTATCGAGTTTTCGATTCAATTGTATAGAATGTGAAGGATGTGTTTTATTTTTATAGTTATAATGTACACTGAAGATGGCATTTAATTTTATTGTACGAGGTGCAATGACAACAAAGTAAACTAAAATTAAATTTAGTAATGGTTTTAATATAAAATGTCTATGGAGATTCTCAGTTATCCAGTTCATAGTTGACCCAAAGATTTTTGAAGACGTTTCGCTTCTCATTCAAGAAGCTTCTTTGGTTCTGAAGCTTCTTGGATGAGAAGCAAAACATCTTCAAAGGAAAAATAGAAAGTCCTGTTTAAATGTAAACATTAAAGCCAGAAGGTGAAGAAAAGTATAAAAAAATAAACTGATTATTAAATATAAACTGACCTAAAAGAACTATATATGTATCCCTCACCAAAGCTTATATAGATGAACATTCCAACTGACTCTTTAATTGTTCCGGGAAGGCTATATGACACATCAATAAGGAAACAATTGTTTCTAATCAATCAGAATTCAGAGAAAGAACTCGTATTGAGGTTTTCTGAGAGTCTGCTGCCTGAAAGTTTTGTTATTATCTGGTTAGGACCCTAGATGAATGAAAATTGCAGTAATAGACTATATATAATAGAAATGAAACCACTGCAGGAAATTTGTAAGGGAGTTGGGAGGTTTTAAAATTTGGTAGCTAGCTACCATAAATGTCCTTTAAAAGGGTGTTTTAAATGTTCTTTAGGTATTGCCTACTGTTTATTTGAAAAAAAGTATAATAAACTAAATGATCTTGTACAAATATATTATTATATAATATATATAAATACAAATTAAAGACCCTAAATAAATGTACGACTGAACCCATACATGCAACCTTCTACAATGCTGTAACAAATCTGGGACTGAAACAATTAGTAATCAACAATACTAGGCTTAACAACTGATCTCATCTTCTGCAATAGTTTGAATTCAATTTACGGAATACAGATTAAAGAACCCTTTTCCAACAGTGATCACAACACGATTGATTTTTGTCTTAATATATGTCCACACAAAAATCATCACAACGACAAAATCCCCAATTATAATAACTTCAAAAAAGGCAACTATGATCTTATAATCAACGATCTCTCTTCCCTTGATTGGCAATTTCTATTCACTGGCTGCAATACTGTTGAAGACCATTACAACATATTCTTACTAGAAATCAAAACAGCCATCAAACTATACGTACCGATAACAACTTCCCAAACCAGGAAAAACAGATTATCCATAACAATAAGGAAGCTTCAATACAAAAAGAGATCACTTTGGTGAAAAAACAAATCTGGTCACGTTGCCAACTTCAAAAGCTGTACACAACAAACTACTACTGAAACTAAAATTTTATTGTATCTCTGGACACCTACATAACTGGATAGAAACATTCTTGTCAAACAGACAACAAATGGTCAAAATTGGGAGCGTCCTTTTAAATTCTGTACCTGTAAACAGTGGTGTCCCCCAAGGCAGTGTTTCAGGACCAACTCTTTTCATACTCTAAATAAATGACCTCTGTGATTGTGTCAAGAGCAACTGTGTTCTCTTTGCTGATGATTTAAAGCTATTCAACAGCACAGTCCTGCTACCCTTCAAAAAGACCTTGACTATGTATCAGAATGGTCAAACAAATGGCAATTTCAAATCTCAACAAATAAATGCTCTGTCCTACATATTGGCAGAAAAAAATCAGAAAACAAAATGCAAGCTAAATAATCAAGACCTTGTTGAGGATCCAAACTTTGTCAAGGACCTTGGAGTACTAGAGGCCACTGTAACTACATAGCCAAAAAGGCATTAAGAGTTGTTAACCTAATCTTATGTAGCTTTTTCTCTGGTAATATTACACTAATAACTAGAGCATACAAAACATTTGCTAGACCAATACTCGAATACAGCTCATCAGTCTGGAAATCACATTACATATCTGATATTAGCAAAGTTGAGAAAGTCCAGAAATATTTCACACGAAGAGTTCTCCGCTCCTCTACTCATTGCAGAATACCTCATGCCACCAGACTTGAAACTCTAGACCTAGAAAACCTAGAATTACGCCGCCTCCGGTCCGATCTAAATATAGTATATAAAATCATACATTGCAATCTTCTACCTGCAAATGAATACTTCAGCTTCAATCATAACAATACAAGAGCACACAATAGATACAAACTCAAGGTTAACTGCACCAAACTTGACTGCAGAAAATACGACTTCAGCAACTGAGTGGTCAATGTTTGGAATATTCTATCTGACTCTGGTTTTTTCCCCAAACCCCAAAAACCTTAACCTTAGACTGTTTACTATTGACCTCACCCCCTTCCTAAGAGGCCTGTAGGGGCCATGCATAAGTGCACCATCGTGCCTACTGTCCCTGTCCTATTGTTTTTTTTTTTTTCTTATAAGTTTCTATCTCATGTATTCAAAACTATATTTATTCTTATACCTGTATCTTGTAAGTGATTGACAAATCAAATAAATACTAAAAATATATATATTTTATGTGACCTGAAATTTTGTATTCCATTTTATTTGTACAGTATTTGTACATATATTTGTATAGGAGCATTTAGTTTATTATACTTTTTAAAATAAACTAGACAGTACCTAAAAAAACATTTAAAACACCCATTTAAGGGTATATATGCCTGTATTATATCCTTCCTTCCTTCCTCCCTCCCTCTTTCTTTGTTTCTCTCTCCCCCTCCCTTTTCTTTTCTCAGGTTTGTAAACCTGAGATTGAAACAGATAAATTCCAGGCCTGAATTTTTAAACAGATTCTTGACATGGTTATATTTCACAAACATCATGCAATTAAAACATTTCACCGTATTACAGTATTTTAATGTCAGAAAGGAATGAAAGAAATGAAAAGAAGTGTAACGTAACAGTAATAAAGTAATGAAATAGAATAAGCAGTGAAAAAAAAACCAAGAATATAGCAGATATGAGAATAAAAGATTGGAAAGTGGGGAATTTGGGAGAAAGCACGGAGGTGGGGCTTGCTATCAACCTAGTAGTGTCCTCCAGTATGGTACTCCCCCATTGGGTTCCCAGGCTGAACTGCAGAGCCAGGTCTTCAAGTTCTTAATGAAGGGTAGAAAGGTGGAGGCAGATCTCACTTTGAAGGATAGGGTGTTCCAAAGGGCCAGCCTTATCATTCATTCCTGCATTTTCTTTGAAATCTGAAGTTAATTCTGAAGGATTGGCAGCATAACTGGCCACCTCACAGGTGGAGGAGGGGAAGAATCACAAGTCATTTGCCATCTTGAATCATTCATAAAAATAATAAAGATGGGATAAATAAATCTAAAATATCATCTGCAGCTAGAAGAAGATTGGAGTTGGAAAAGAAGACTTATGGAACAGCTTATTTATTAAGACAGTAAAGATAACTACTAATTGAAATGGCTTTAATCCTTTCATAAAAGAAATCAAGAATTTACTGTTAAAAAGAGTGTGACAGGGAAAAATGTGGTTTTATTTAAAAGCTATTTTTACAAGAAACTTCAGATGGTTTTATTGGAAGGCAAGTTAGTTTCTCATAACTGCCTGTTTTATTTACTGATTCTATTTATACATACCGTATATACTCGAGTATAAGTTGACCTGAATATAAGCCGAGGCACCTAATTTTACCACAAAAAACTGGGAAAACTTATTGACTCGAGTATAAGCCTAGGGTAGGAAATGCAGCAGCTACTGGTAAATTTCAAAAATAAAAATAGATACCAGTAAAAACTTTCACTAGGACAGTTGAGAATAAGTTTGATGTTCACAATTTCTTCTTTGAAAGAGACCAGTAAATAGGGAACAAAAAGATGAAGAAAAAGAAGTGTGTTTTTTCACACTTTTCACACTGCAGTGAACAAAAATGGCATCATAGGAACAGGCTTATTCTCAGTCCAAAGGTTTGTTTCTGATTTCTTCCCTGATTTAAGGGAAATTTAGGAAACGATCTCACTACCATGAAAGGTTTAATTGATTCACTAACCCAAAAGATGATGATGACAGTGGGAGGCAGGAGTCACTCTCTCCCTTGCAAGAAAAAAGCAAGAGCCGTTCTTATGATCTCTCTCTCTCTCTCCAGAATACAGTCAAGCCCTTTCCAGCACGCGCAATCCGCCGCCGCCGTTTTGCACCTTGCAAATGCAAAATCCCGCAAAGCAGTGGGGGCAGATCACGCGTGCTGGAAAGGGCTTGCCTGTATTTCGGGGAGAGAGAGAGAGATAATAAGAATGGTTCTTGCTTTTTTCTTGTAAGGGAGAGAGTGACTCCTGCCTCCCACTGTCATCATCATCTTCTTCTTTTGGGTTAATGAATCAATTAATTTGGGAAACAATCTCACTATCATGAAAATCAGTGTTCTCTGCCCGTGGGGCGTTTGGAAGAAAACACCCTGCGGCATATCCACATGCGTGTAAGGGGAATCAGAAATCCCCGCGTTCAACGCCTAGCACAGCAGAAGAGAAAACGCAGCTCTGAGCAAATACTGGGAAAACCTGATTGATCAGAAGAAAGGAGGCAAAAGAGGGAGAGGTGGTGGTGGACGGAGGTCCCACTGGTATTTGTGAAACACTCAGTCGGCAGCGCTTAAAGTCAACATCCTTGCTCTCACCCACCCACTCAAAGCCATGAAGTCCCCCAATTGTGCAGCCCTCCCCTCAGGGAGCAGCAACGACGCCCGGCGTTTCCCAAGACAAGAAGCTCTGCCGTGCAATGAAAGTGCCCTGGCTCTAGGCTTGCGAGCTCAGAAAACAACGCGAGCCGAGGTGGCGTCAACTCCACTTGGCTTTGTTTCCTCAGCCCCAGCTGCTTTCAGTCCGCTCAGGAGGAGGAGGAGGAGGAGGTGGTGGTGGCGGCTTGCGTTGTTTTCTGAGCCCACGAGCCTAGAGCCAGGACGCTTTCATTGCACAGCGGAGCTTCTTGTCTCTGGAAACGCCAGGCGTCATTGCTACCCCCTGAGGGGAGGGTGATTCTGGACTGTACGATTGGGGGACTTCGTGGTTTTGGGTGGGTGGGTGGGTGGGAGCGAGGATGGACGGAGTCCACGAAGTGGGGCTTGCCTGCCCTTGCTGGCTGCCTCTGCTTCCTTAGGGGTGGGGAAGGGGGCTCATCTGGACCAAGGGTGAGTCTCCCCCTCAGTTTCCTCTGAAGGATCTTCCGTCGCTTTTGCCTTCTCCCTACATCTTCCCTCTGTTAAAATCCCCCCCCCCTTATTTTCGGGCAGATAGATTTCGTGTTTGAGCATTCTCACATGATGGTGGGTCTTCCCCCCCCTAAAATCAGTTAAAAAAAGAAAAAACAATATATCCTCATGCAAGAACTTTTCTGTTTCCGATTACCCCCATACTTACAAGTTGCAAAGGAAACACGGAAGCAGGGAAACACAGAAGCAGGGAAGTGGCTGCCCAGCTTCGCAGCTCCACATTTTTTTTTTCAGAGGGGAATCTGTCGGGGGGGGTTTTCAGCACAAAAAATGTGCTGAAAAACTCGGCTTATACTCGAGTATATAGGGTATGTTTCTTCCCTCTTATTTTAACCTTACCATCACTTTGTAAGATAAGATAACCTACACTTACACAGTGTCATAGATAAACCAAGACTTGAATTCAAACATAATCAAAAACTTAAGTCACTGTATCTTACTTATATAATACATAGGAACTACCACATCAAAACAAAATGCTTTCTTTATATATTTTAAAGAAAACCATAGTATATGTTTTTCTATTGCTGAAGAAAAAAGATAGCAGGTTCTCCCTGGAAGTTAATATGTCATTGGTGCCTATTATTCTACAGTTTATATTGATGTACTGTTAAAGATGTAGATAATCGCTCTTGATCATTAATAAGGTCAATTCAGGCAATGCAAACCAGTGTAGAAATCATTACCTGACTAGGGGTGAGAGTTCTTTCCTCTCTATAACAAAGACTACACTATCTCTAAATAGCATGTGACCTTATGGCAAGGAAGACTTTTTACATAGACATATTTCTGGAACTTCTCATTGCTACCAAATTAAGCAATTTAAAATTGCTCTACACTGTGAATTTTATTTAAGGCATTAAGGGAATATTGGTGGTCCTCAACTTATAACCACTGCTGGGACTGAAAAATTATTGTTAAACAGTGATGCTGTGATGGTCAAAACTGAGGACATTAGTTTTTTTGTACTGAAATAACATTGTATAACTTGCATATATTTTGCAGGTTTGCATATATTTTAATAATTCTTCTTATTCTAATACATGGCATGATGAAATATTACAGAAGACTCCAAAGGCCCACACCTCATCAATATTCATCCTTTTGGCAGCATCTGAGATATTTTTTCACCAAGCCTTTTCTATCCTACATAATCTTCAAGAATAATCTTTAGATTTTTACTAGTAGTATCAAAACTAGCAATAGTTCAATATAAATAATACATAAATAATAAATATACATAAATAATAAAGCAGCATAAAAAACTATTATGCAGTGCTCCCAATTTTATCTTCACAATCTCAAGAATGATGGTATTGAAATTGTTAGGATGATGAAATATATGTCAAAAATTAGTTTAATACCCGCACAGAACAATGGAGCAATAGTTTTGGGTCTTGTTATCAATGTGAAATGTCTACTAGGACACCACTCAAACATTTCATCAGTTTATTAACAAAATGGCTGCCTGAAAGATACAGGAAAGAAAAAAGTATATTTCACAAATATATAAAAAAAAACAGCTTAAGACTTTCATTTTTACTCTGGGCAGCTCGATTCAAACAACAAATTTCCATCTGCCAGCTTTACTCAACTGACAGGTAGCATAATCTAAATTGATGATGGTAAGTAAAATTAGGAACAAACAGAGCAAAGAATTTTACCCACTGATGTACATAAGACATGTACAGACATGCACAACTTATTTTCCAAAATAAAGATGCTAGATTTTCTAGTTAATTACAAATTCTAATCACCTGAATGCTCCCTGTTCAGTAACACTTATATATTTATTGGCCAAATGTTGTTACATTCAGAAGTAGATATCCTTTGTGTCAAAAAAGAGAATAAGCAGGGAACATCTCTAAGAAGAACAAAAAGATCATTAAAATGTACCACATATGATATATAGGCAATCCTCAACTTACAACAGTTCATTTAGTGACTTCAAAGTTACAAGGGCATTGAAAAAAGTGACTAATGACTGTTTTTCATACTTATGACCGTTGCAACTTCCCTATGGTCATGTGATTGGATGTTTGACAGTTGACTGACATATATGATGGTCGTAGTGACCCAGGGTCCTGGGATCACCTTTTGCAACCTTCTGACAAGCAAAGTCAATGGGGAAACCAGATTCACTTAACAACCATGTTACTAATTTAACAAGCAGTGATTCAGTTGATAAAAGGGGCAAGAAAAGTGATAAAATGAGGCAAAACTCATTTAACAAATTTCTCACTTAGCAAGATAAATGTTGGGCTCAATTGTGGTCATAAGTCGAGGATTACTTGTATTACTACTGAGAACAAATAGACAAAAGAATAAATTATACCTTTTTGGTATTTATCCTAATCTGACACAATGTAGACAAGGAAAGCAGAAGCTCTTTAAGTATTTTCCACCATTCAGCTACAACCCAGAAGGTGAAAATATTTGATTACCTATATGCAACTTCCTTTCCTCACATATCCAAATGTACAAAATAAATAATATCTAATTTTCAGTTTTCCAAAAAGCTTAACAATAAAAATTGAATTGGCACAGATATATTCATCATCAACTTAAACTTAAAATAGAAAAATTGTGCAGGATAAAAGCTAAGAATTCTTAATCTGATGATGGAGGTTCCTTCTCTGAGCTTGTGGGTAGGTTTCAGAACTATTTGTAACCAGGTTAGGTAGGTAACATTGATCAGTGGGTCTTCTGATGGGACACATCAGGTGAAGGTCATATCTGGTGAAGATTTTGTGATGGGTCAGATATGGATCATGTCAGGCAAGGATCTTGATAAGTCTTGTGATGGGGATGTCACATCAGATAAGGGTCCTTAGACGGTGATGCTGGGGGGGGTTGCATGGGTTATTAGTTGAGGGTTAGTGCTGTCTCTGGTTGGCTGTGTGTTGGTGCTGAATTCTGGAGGGTTTTTAGGCTGCTTGTGGGTCAATGTGTTTGTTGATGGAATTACTTGTGGAGTCTGGTCTTCAATAAACTCACGAGTAAGGCTGGTGGAAGCCTGACCAATGATTCTTGTATTGAATTGGTGTTGTTTGGTGTCTGGGTGGGTAGAGATTAGGGATTTGGGATCATGGCGACTGACTGCCAGCTGGTGTCAATGGATGCTGATTTTCAATTACATAAAGATAATGAAATGTTCAGAAACCAACCCAGAAGCTCAGAGAACGAACTTCCACCCTTATCCTATACCTGAGCTACAGATATCCACCAGTATAGCTATTAAGTTCTGCGCATGGGTGCAAGGAGCGGAGACGAGGCAGTGAACAGTGAACTTCAACTATTTATTAATCATACTGAACAGAGAAATCACCTAGGGCAGCAGCAGCCCTTTTATAGGATTGGCTGCTATCCTATTAGCCAATGAGAAACATGGAAGTGTTAAACCCTTGAACCAATGAGAGTTGGCCCGTTAACAGCCAATCAGATTTCCCAGAAAGGACCAATCCGATGTCGCTATTATTGGCCAATCAGAAGTTCAGGATTAGAACCCTGCTTTTTACTTAAGGTTGTTAAAAGTTTATTAAACGCCTTTATTAGTTCATAACACCCCTTCCCCCTAGGTTCCGTTTGAGGGGTGCGGTGACGTAATCCCGAAGATATGCAGGTTGTTTCAACTGTCTATTAGATTTGCGCTGTCCCACGGTTCCTGTCTGTAGTCCGGTTTCAGTGGAACGTTTTTTGATTTATCTGGTACAGGCGGTTCCGCATCCTCACAGGACGACTCGGTGCCGCTGATTCTGTTGTTGTTGTCCTCCAGTCTCTGCGGGCTCGCCTCCATTGAGGTATTCCTCTGTGGCGAGGTAACCCCCCTTCCTGATTCTTCTTCATGTAACACGCCGGCCTGCTGACTTTCTTCGATTTCATCAGCCAGCATCTCAAATTCGGTTCCCTCAACATCCCCTCTCCCCTCAGTTTGAGGGTCACAGGAGTCGCGGAAACTGGGTTGCAACCTAGAGCGAAGCTGATCTATATGGTGTTTCCATATCTTTCTGTCCAATGTTTGCACGCAGTACGATCTGGGCCCGGTGGTTTGGGTTACGGTTGCTTCAACCCATATTGGTTCGCCGGAAAGGATTTTAGCAAAGACTAAGTCGCCTACCTTGAACTCACGGCATTTTCCGTTAGATCCACAGGGTTTCTCTGGCGCGTAGGACGGGTGGAGACGGTCGAGGTGGGAGCGGAGCTTGCATCCCATCAACAGTTCAGCTGGAGTCTTGTTGGTGACGCTGTGCGGGGTGATGTGTTGGAGTAGGAGTATTCTGTTTAGTTTGTCGTCAATGTCCCCATAGTCCATCTTGTGGAGAGTTTTTTTTAACAAATTGGACCATGCGTTCGGCCCTGCCATTGGCCGCAGGTTGTGCCGGCAAGGTTAGCGCATGGCGGATACCCCGGTCCGCTAAGTATTGTTCAAATGCCAGGGCGGTGAACTGAGGTCCGTTGTCGGAGACTAGAACGTCTGGCAGTCCATGTGTTGCAAATAGTTTATTTAATTTGCGGATGACTGAATCGGTTGTAGTAGTCTTCATCTTGTGGATTTTGAGCCAGTTGGAATAGGCATCCACTGTTAGGAGGAACGTATGTCCCTTAGTAGGTCCCGCAAAGTCAATGTGGATGTGGGATCACGGCCCCCGGGGGGTTTCCCACTCCGTTGGAGTTGCTCTAGGTGGGGCACTGCTGACTTCTTGGCATTTTAGACAAGTCTTCACCCAGGCTTCGATTTGCTTATCGATGCCCGGCCACCACGCGTAGCTTTGTGCGAATGCTTTCATACGCACGATGCCGGGGTGACTGTCATGCAATGCTTTCAAAACTGCTCATTGTAACCGCTCTGGGACGACAACTCTGTCTCCCCATAGGATGCAGCCTTTCTGCGAGAAAAGTTCTGTTTGCCGGTTTCTGAAAGGGGTGAAGTCGTCAGGGGTTTGTCCTACTGGCCATCCTCATTCGACCCAGCTGAGAACTCGCGTCAGGACAGGATCTCGTTTTGTTTCGATCGTGATGTCTCTGGCTGTTAGCGGAGGTGAATGTAGTGTTTCAATCTGGAGTGTCTGAGGGTTGGAGCTGGGTCGTCAATGGTTTCCAGAAGTGGGGCACGGCTCAATGCATCAGCATGGGGAGCGATGCATCAGCTTTCCCCGGGCGATGTTGCAATTTATAATTATACGCAGCTAAGAACTCTGACCAACGAGTCATTCTAGGTGACAGTATATAGGGGGTTGGCTTGTCTCCCGCTATAATCCCCAGCAAAGGTTTGTGATTGGTAATAATAGTAAAAGCTCGTCCATACACATATTCATGAAACCGTTTCACAGCAGATACAACAGCAAGAGTCTCTTTGTCAATTTGGCTATAGTTACGTTCAGCCCTCGATAAGACCCTTGAAAAATAGGCAATAGGGGCCTCACTATCATTTGGTAACACATGACTCAAAATGTCTCCTACTCCAAACGGTGACGCGTCACATGTAATGGTTAAAGGCAAAGTCTCGTTATACTGCATTAAAACAGCATTGGAGGTTAGTAAGTTTTTCACTTGTCAGAATGCATGCTCCTCTCGGAGTCCCCAGACCCAGATGGCTTTTTTGTCGAGAAGTCTATGTAGGACTCAGCTACGGTCGCCTTCTGGGGCAAGAAGATGTTGTAAAAGTTAATGAGCCCCAGGAAAGCTTGGAGGTCTGTTCTGTTCTTGGGTCTTGGGGCGTTTTTGATCGCTCTTAGTTTGTTATTAGTGGGGTGAATGCCTTGCTTATTGATTAGGTACCCCAGGAACTCTACTTTCTCTGTACACAGTTGACATTTATTTTTTTTAACCTTTAGGCTGGAGTCTTTAAATTTCTGGAGAACCATTTTAAGATGCCTCTCTAGTACTTCTCTATTCAGGGCCGCAATTAAAACATCATCAAAATATGGCATAACGCCCTTGATCCCTTGAAAAAGTCTCTCCATCAGACTTTGAAAAATCCCTGGGGCCACGCTCACTCCGAATTGGAGTTGGTTGCACTTAAAAGCGCCTCGGTGTGTAACGATTGCCTGTGCTTCTGCGGTTTTTTTTATCTACAGGCAGTTGTTGGTACGCCTGCGCTAAATCCAATTTAGCGAAGACTTTTCCGCCCCTCAGGGAATGGAGAAGGTGTTGAACCACCGGCACCGGGTAAGCGTTCTGTTGAAGGGCGTGATTGAGGGTGGCCCGGTAGTCCCCACAAATCCTTAACGATCCATCTGGTTTGATGGGTGTTATGATTGGGGTTTCCCAACGGGCGTAGTCAGTTGGTTCTAAAACACCCTGGGCTATTAATTTATCGAGCTGCTCGTCGATCTTTGGTTTTAGGGCAAAAGGTACCCGAGGCTTAAGGTGGATGGAGGCTACTTTAGGGTTAAGGTTAAATGATATCGGGGTCCCCTTGTACTCACCTAATTTGTCTGCAAAGACGTCCTGGAATTCCTGGACGAGGGCCTCCTCCCAGTTGTCGCTTCTGGTTTGGTGAATGCCGGCTACCTTGATCCCGAGTGGGGCGAACCATTGAAGGCCTAACAAACTAGGCCAGTCGCGATCGACGACGGTCAGCGGTAATGACGCAGTACGATTTTTGAATGATACTTGGACTTGGCTGGAGCCGACGACCGGAATTCGGTTCCCCTGGTAATCTTTGAGTATAATTCTTTGGGCTCTGAGGTCTTGACGCCGGATGGCAGGGATCAACTGTTTAAGGGTCTTCCAGGAAACCATCGAGAGGGACAACCCTGAGTCGACTTCCATTACGCAAGGTTGGTTCTCGATGGCAACCCTCACTCAGATCTTCTTTGCATCTAACGATGAAGCGTGACCGATGATAATGGTTTGGTGTGCCTCTTCCCATCTCGTTGAAGTGGCAAGTGTTTTATTTCTGTAGGAGTGATTGTTCCTTTGGTGGTTCAAGCGTTCTCGACTCAGAGGACAATTCCCTGTGATCTGACGGTAATTGTTTTCTTCCCGAATTGGGTTGGATCCTCGCTTGCTTCTACAGACCTTCCCAATATGGCCTCTTTTCCCACAGGAATGGCAGAGTGCGTCGAGGAATTTGCAATCTGATCATGGGTGGTTATCTCCACAACCCGTGCATTGGTGCGGTAGTCTTCGATTCCGCTGGTTGCGTTGGTCACATTCGGACCGAAGCTGGTTGACCTCCTCCTCATCACTTTATGATGGAGATTCGAGGTCCTCGTGGTGGGTAGCTGTTGTGTGTCTCTCTAGGCGAGGTGAGGTATCGTTGGCGAGTTGATGGAGCGGTGCGATGGTGCGGCACATTTGGGCGGCCGACTTCCTGGTTGCTTCTGCTGCAGTAGCGTCTTTGATGACATCGGCAAGATCGATGTCCCCTTTGGCCATGATCTTGCTCTGCGCCGTTTGGTCATCTAATCCCAGAACTATTTGGTCTCTCAGAGCTTCTTCGAGGTCTGCAAACCCACAGAGGCCTCCCAGGTTCCAGAGGTGTGCGATGAAATCCGCGACGCTCTCTCCTTTGCGTTGGTCCCTCTGGTATAACTCATGTCTTCGGACAAGCGTTGGTATGGCAGGTGCATAATGGGCCCGTAGAAGGGGCGCAAGGACGTCCCAGTCCGTGGATTTCACCTCAGCCGGTTTTGCTAGTGCCTTGGCCATCTTAAAGATGGCAGGCCCGCAATGGGTCAGGAACACTGCTCGCTTTTTCCCCATAGTTGTGTCTTTCAAGTTGTTGGTCTTCAGAAACATCTGGAACCGGTCCATGTACGAGTCCCAGTCTTCTTGTGCCGGGTCAAATGGAGCAGGTGGTATGGCACCGCCGGACATGGTTTCCGTTGTTGATGCGCTTTCAGCCACGTGTTCTGTTTGGTGCTCTGTAGTGTTCAGTCAGTTCTGATGTCTCCGCATCCCATCCTCGTCGCCAGTGTTAAGTTCTGCGCATGGGTGCAAGGAGCGGAGACGAGGCAGTGAACAGTGAACTTCAACTCTTTATTAATCATACTGAACAGAGAAATCACCTAGGGCAGCAGCAGCCCTTTTATAGGGTTGGCTGCTGTCCTATTAGCCAATGAGAAACATGGAAGTGTTAAACCCTTGAACCAATGAGAGTTGGCCCGTTAACAGCCAATCAGATTTCCCAGAAAGGACCAATCCGATGTCGCTATTATCGGCTAATCAGAAGTACAGGACTAGAACCCTGCTTTTTACTTAAGGTTGTTAAAACTTTATTAAACGCCTTTATTAGTTCATAACAATAGCAATCCTTCATCCTGACACTTTTATCAATAGATAACAAACTGGAGATAAAATGTTTCTAACATAATCTTGGACTGTGGAATATATGGAGTACTGAACATAAAGTAAATAGCACTTCTCAAAAAAAAAAAGTCTCATTCCATTAAAATTCTAATGCTGACTTACAAGTTCCAAAACATTTTTCAATAGATAATTATTAATCTTTATATAGCTTATGATAAATGCATATGTGTCACTGCATTCAGATATTCATTTGTAAACAATAATTTCATATCCAGAACCTCATTCATAAATAATAATTTCTCAGCACATAGTTAAATATGTTTAAATCTAGATCCACCTTTCTATGTTAGATTATGTCACAGATTTACAATAATTTATGTAACAAATTTGTGTATAATAGCTAGCCTTTATATTACTAAATGTCCTAAATATAATAAATATTTACAATAATATTAAAAAAATGAAATGGTCACAAAGACACTAGTACTAAAATGTTCTATAAATATAATGCTATACAAATTCTATTTACTGTCACATATTCATTATATCCCCATCATATCATAAAGATAATTTCAACATGGTTAATCAATTTTAGACAGTGCTATATAAATTTACAGATGTTTTCCTTTGTTTGATAAAAAAGGTTTATACGTGTGTTTCTTGGATTTAAAAAAAATCCTCAATTTATATTGCAATTGGTAAAATACTACCATACAGTGGCAGCATTTAGAATTGCTTCATTTCTTGTAATATTATCTACAAGTATATAATTAAATATACACTTCCTAATATTTTCAGTATTGATCTGTCAAAAGATCTCACAAAAAAGCATCATAAATCTATTATAGAAATATTCTATATTTAACATATATAATTACCAAACTTGAATGTTTTCACCAATAAATATTTAATCAAACATTTGAACACAAGTGTTCAATATAGTTGTCCACATATGATAGCAATGGAACCTGCCCATTACGGTCACATTGTATGTCGGGGTATGTTAAGTGAAATTACTTAAGTATTAAGTGAAAATCACCCTGGCTTTATATGAATGCACGGGTCATTAAATGCACATGGGGTACCTCAGAGATGCCTACTTTGGATCACTCAGGCCTTCCCCCACCATTATGCAATATGAGCATAAATATTTATCAACATTCCAAGACCAAGACCTCCCTAGTTTCTGAAAAGAATATTGCATGCTTTCCAATCATTTTAACTTTCCATAAAGCAAACTATGATGAACTGTCTGATAGATATCTTGAATATAAAGTGGCACAATTGTTACTTTTTCACTGCTAAAGACCACAAAAACAGATTCTTAAAAACATATAGAATTCTTCACTGGATTGTTACTTGTTAAAAAAGAAGTTATTGAATTAAATAGAATAGAAAAAGAAACTAATGTAAAAACCTCTCTATATCAAACATCCACACCTCCCTATTCCAGGTACTTAGGAAGGACCTGATAAGCAGATAAAAATGCCAAATTCAATCTGAACATCTGTCTGACAGTACAACAAATTTATAATGAAATATGATCATCCTTCATTAAAATTATCTATGCATGTCTTCAATAACTAAGTGGTTGGTAGAACCTGAAAAACTATCTTTAGAAATGGCCAATTTATACATGTAGGCAACACTGGTAATTTTTATTATCTTGATAGAATCTAGTTAAAATATTTATATCATCCTTTCCTTTAAATAACCAAGTAGCTGATCTAGCATCATTACATACATACCTATTAATGAGATAATAATATATTTACACAAACATACACATTGTATATAATTCAAGTAGGTATAACAATATATTTGTTGTCAAACCTTTTAGCAAGGAAAATATATATTCTTAGCCAGAACTGCTCTGATACATAGAAAATAATAAGTAGAATTATACATTTCACAGAAAAATTAAATCCATTATCATCAACTATTATTTGGTAAATTGTGGAAACTTCATACCTTCCTAAATTTTTCCATCTGCTTATAAAGATCAGGATCCAGTTCTTGAGAAACATCTTTCATCCATAACAGAGCTCCTCGGTATTCAGTCCGACATTGTTCCATTCGGTTGACTGTCAACCATGTATCAGAAATAGCTCTATATCTAAATGTCTCCACTTCTTGGTACAGTCTGCACAAAGGAGTGCGCAATGCCAGTCTGTAACAAAAAGATACACACCTGAGCTTAGGACAGCTGTCTCAGAATTATTTTTTTTGATTACCAAGCTCATAAAATATGAGAACTATATTTTTAATATAAGAAACATATTCAAAGTAATTAGAACAGCTGTAGATCTTCAAGTCTCATTTCAAAACACAGTATAGAAAATAGAATTTTCACAATAAAAACACAATCCCACAACTACTTGCAGTGCTTTCAGGGTTGCTGCCTTTAATTAAGTACATTTAATTGTAACACAATAATTATAAAGGATTTAAAATTACATTAAAAGTAATTAAAAGTGAGTTTCTGAATTGTTCAATCTGAGAATTCTTAAAAATTGACCTTGAAAGGTAAATTGCCAAACACAACACACATTTCTTTCATTCTTTATCTGCAGTGAATAAAACACCATATTTAAAGTATTTTGGCTCTAGAATGAATATATTATGGATTTTCTCTAAATATAAATCAGATGTAAGTAGTATTGACTAAGTGAATACACAATTGCTACAGGTAGTCCTTGACTTATGACTACAACAGACATTTCTGTTGCTAAGTGAATTTTGTCCATTTTTTTTAACCTTTCTTGCCACATTTGTTAAGCGAATCACTGCAATTGTTAAGTTAGTATTGGTAACACATTTTTAAATTAATCTTGCTTTCCCATTGATTTTGCTTATTAGATCAGAAAAGATGATTAGATGACTCAGGGACACTGCAACTGTGATAAATATGAATCAATTGCCAGGCACCTGAATTTTGATCATGTGATCATGGAGATGCTGCAGCAGTCATAAACATGAAAAACGGTCATAAGTCATCTTTTTCAGTGCTGTTTTAAGTTTTCTGGTCACCAAATTAACTGTTATAAGTTGAGGACTACCTGTATTTGTAAGCAGTAGATTTTGCTTAATATTGGTAGTTTTAAAGCATTTCAATTCAAGTATTAACAGAAATATCAAACTGATTTGAGCCTTTTGTGCTACAAGAATATTTTTGTAATCATTATTTTATTAATATTATTTAAATGTTATTTTTAATAAATTGTATTAACCATCTCTATTATTTAATTAATCATTACAATTTTTTAAGTTGAACCTTTCTTTCATCAGGACAGAAAATGGGAGATAATGAAACCCTGCCTTAGCCATGAAAGCCAGGTGGGTAATTTTGGGCCAGTCACTCTCTCAGCCCACTAACCTCACAGGGTTCTTGTTGTGGGGAAAAAAGGAGGAAGGTGTGTTGGATACATTCGTCGCCTCGAGATATTTGTAAAAATTAAATAAAGGCAGGATACAAATAAATAAATGTATTGATGTATTAATTACAGTATAGTGACATGTCTACCTAGATCAAAATTGAGATCGATTTCCAGTTAAGTAATAGATGGATACTAAATATAGCATTTAAGATACCAGTGAATATATCATTGAATTTATCTAGTAGGTTAATGATAACAGTATATCATTGGGGACCTTGGAACTCTTCTAATCCAAACCCTTGCTCAAGCAGGAAACCCTATATCATTTTAGACAAATAGGTATCCAATCTCTTCTTAAAAACCTCTAGTAATAGAGCACAACTTCTGATGGCAAGCCATTCCACTTGTTAACTGTTCTCACTATCAGAAAATTCCTTCTTAGTTTTAGTTTGCTTCTTTCCTTGATATGTTTCCATCCATTGCTTCTTGTCTTGCCTTCTGGTGCTTTGAAATTAGGTTGACCCCCAACTTCTTTGTGGTGGCCCCTTAAATACTGGAACACTTAATACTGTTACCTAGTTCTTCTTTTCACTAGACTAGACATACCAATTCCTGCACTCTTTCTTCATATGTTTTAGCCTCCAATCCCCTAACCATCTTCCTTGTTCTCCTTTGCACTCTTTTCAGAGTCTCAACATCTTTTTATATTGTGGTGACCAAAACTGGATGCAATATTCCAAGTAGGGCTTACTAAGGCATTACAAAGTGATACCAACACTTCATATAATCTTGATTCTGTCCCTCTGTTAATGTAGCCTAGGATTGCATTGGTTTTTTTTGGTGGCTGCAGAACACTGCTGGCCCATATTTAAGTGATTGTCCACTAGACTCCAAGATCCCTCTAATATTGATCCAAGTTTCACATATTCTGTACATGTACATTTGGTTTTCTTGCCTAAATGTAAAACCATACTTTTCTTTCTGTTGAATTTCATTTCATTAGATAGGGCCTAGTATTCAGTCTGTTGAGATCCTTCTGGATTCTTGATTCATCTGGGATATTGCGCTATCCTGTCAACTTGGTGCTATCTGCAAATTTGATGAGTTTCCTTTCTATTTCTTCATCTAAATTATTTATGAAGATATTGAGGAGTACTGGACCTAAGACAGAAGGCCCAGTATTCTTCAATTTGGGGTAGCCTACTGCTTGCTGCCCTCCATGTAAATATTTCCATTAATGACAAAATGTTAAATATGGTTTGTCAGCCAGTTATGAATCCATTGGATGGTGTTGCTGTTTATCCCACATTTTCTTTAATTTACCAAGAAATAGATTGGGGTCTACTTTGTCAAATACCTTACCGAAATCCAAATATACTATGTCCATAGCATTTTGCTAGTCAATCTATTTTTAATAAACCCATGTTGGCTTCTCGTTATAACTTTGCTTGCTTTTAGGTGTAAGTAATCAGATCTGTTGTTTGATTACCTTTTCCAAGATCTCTCCAGATATTGATATTGGGCTGATTGGTCTGTAGTCCTGGATCTGTTTCCTCCATCCTATTTTGAAGATGGTTATCCCATCATCTCTTTTCCAGTTCTCTGATAATTCTCTAGTGCTCCAGGATCTTTGAAAGATATAATTAAATGGTTGTGAGATAAGGTCTGCCAGCTCCTTCAAAATTTTGGGATCTAATCCATCTGGTCCTACTGATTGAAACTATCTAGCATAGACAGGTGTTCTTTTACCATTTTCTGTTGTTCTGTGGTTCTGTTTTTTTTTTTTTTTTTGGGGGGGGTAGGTAGGGCTATTTTTTCTTTCTGCATGAAAACAGATGCAAAGAATGAATTAAACAGCTCTGCGTTCTCCCTGCTGCATGTCACTTCTTTGCCATCTTCTCCCGTTAGTGGAACAATTGTTTCCTTGTCTTTTTTGTTTTTTACATGTTGAAAAAAACCTTTAAAAATATTTTTGACATTTGTTGCAAGTCTTAGTTCATTCTCACCCTTAGCTTCCCTGACTTATCCTTTTTGTTTTACAGTTCTTTATGCAACCATGCTGGTTTCTTCTTGGAATTTTTCTTTTTCGGTAGTAGTGTGCTGGACTGGACTTTTATATTTTTCAAAGTTTCCCAAGCTTGAGTTGTTCTTGAATTGTTTTCACCTTTAAGATTTTCACTCATTTTCATCCTTTCTGAGTTTGCTGAACTCAGCTCTTTTAAAATCTAAGACACTAGCTTAATTATGTTCCACTGCATTATATTAAATTCCAATATGACGTGATCACTCTCATTATAGTTCTTGCAACTTCTATGATTTCTTCTTGGTTAGTTAAGAATTTATGAAACTGTAATGCCATTTAGCCTCTTAGAGCTATTGAGTAAAAAATTTAAAAAGCATTAAAGGAAATGATATAAATATAAGGACAATGCAAAGAACAGAAAAATCAAAGAGAAAATTAAATCAGAAATACAAACAAGAATTTTGTTGATAAAGTGACCTAAGTCACTTCATATTTCTTTTAAAATGGACTGCTAGAAAACAAAGAGTAGAAATCAGAGTTAATGGTATATTCATACATGAAATATGAATAATAAGAGAAGCCCATCTGGCCAAGCATACCTTTGCTGAGAAGAAAAACAGAGTGCCTTTCCGGTAGCTTGCATCATCTTGCCTGCTCTTGTTTTATCCTGAGAACCCTGAGATCGGAGAAATTTTCCCAATTCATTTTCTTCCTGAGACAGAACTAAAGAAAATGAAAAACTAAAGTGATTAGTTTTGGGGGAATGTGATTTATTTCCATCTTTTTTAGAAAGAACATGTTGCAAGAAATGCTCTTCACATATCTGTACAATTCCTAATTAACCTTCATGCATCTTATGTACTTATTAAAAAGTCAGTTTTGCCAATCTTACCTCCCATTTCCCCACTCTTGTTGTAAAAATTATATTGTTATTGTTCTTACAAGAATAAGAATAGTTAAATGACCTTTATCTAGAACAGGGGTTGCCAACCTTTTGGACCTCAGGGACTATCAAACTCATAATTTTAGATCCCAGGGACCACTAACTGGTTCTGTGGGTGTGGCCTAATTTGTGGGCGTGGCTTGGTGGTCATGTGACTGGCTGGGCATGGCTTGTATTTGTAAATATTATAAATATTTATATAAATATTGAATTTTTTATTTAAAAAAAGAGCAACTTTTACCCAAAATCAGGCAAAGCAGGTAGGCAGATTGAGTTCATTCAGTGATCTATCTATCTGCCATCGGCTAACTCAGTCTCTCAAATTTGCTTGCTGTGAGTCTGCACTGAATTTGCTTGCAAGCAAACCTTCAATCCTACAGGGAGGTTTGGCTGTACAGAGATGAAGATCTAAAGACTAGCTAGAAAGCAAGAAATCCAACCATTTCCTGCTTCCCAACTAAACTAAATCTCCCAGCACAGAACAGATGATGGTCGGAAAAAGGAAAAATAGCAATTTAGCAGGCAAGTTTACCGGATAAGGAGTTAGTGGGCGGGGAGGGTTCCTGCGGGCCATGTGGGCAGCGCAGTCTTGTGTTTCTGCACAGCCTGGATTAATTGCTTTGTGGCGGTGCTCTGGGGGTGAGATTTCTCTACAGCCCACCAAAATTTTCTCACAGCCCACCGGTTGGCGACCGCTGATCTAGAAGATGTAACAACAGAACTATCTGTTTTTGGTGGAACAAACATATAAACTTGTTGGGACCAGATAAAGGAGATAGCTGTGGTCTGGCCACAATACTTAGACTTTCCTTTGGTTGTTTCAGTATCCTCTTCAACTTCTTGAGCCATGTGAAGTGACAGTTCATTATTCATACTCTGATATATTGAATATGGTTAATTTTAAAATCTGGGTTCATAGTTTCAATGCCAATTTAAACTCTTGGTAAATATTGAAGATTGCTTCAGTACTATTACTGTATATATGGGAGCATCGTTAACTAAACATAACAGGATATATTTTTACTGAACATTCACAGAATTTGCACTAAACTGAAAAAGGAGTATACTTGATACTTACAACAAATCCTTTTTTGATAATGTTCAATTGCTTTAAGTAAATCCATACAAGTTCTCTGAATTGAATGGAATAGCTAAAAATAAATATAAAATGCAAAGTAAACAAAATACTCTTTGAAAGAATAGAGACAAACAAGGCATTTTCCTTAATGCAGCATTTAAACAAGCACTTTTCAAACATCATGGGCTTTCCTTGCATTGACTATGAAATAATATTTTGCAATAATGGAGTAAAACACATAGATCTTAGATAAACATTATAGTATGTATGATAGTATAATGAAACCATATGTATTTAGGCTCATTTTATCTAATAGGACAATGAAAAAACTTCTTTTAACTATATTCTCTTTTGAAAGCATTTATCTTTTGCAATAGAGATTAAAATCTTAAATCAACAAAAATCCATTAAGTTATTTTATCATTCACAGGATAGCAAAATTTCAAGGACAGGTAAATAAATGTTTTAACACAAGCTACACAAAAGAGTTTTTATATTACCTACATCTAAAATCTTGGGTCTTAAATTTTCCCATAGCAAAATTTTAATAAGACACAATGAAAACTTATTTAGCAAATAAAAAATAAAAAATGGGGGGGGGTCATTGTTGCCTACTCAGAGGTAAGCAATTCTTGTTACACCAAATTAAAGGCCATAAGAAAACTGGGGGTAAAGGAACAATGAAATTTATACAATATAGCTTGTATAGCTTGTAAAAATGTGAAAGTTGCTAAAGAAGCATTTTAGGATTATTTTACATAAAAAATCAAATTACCTCTGCGTTTTTTCCTCTGCCATATAAATTTAGATATACATTTGTTTAATTCTACAAAATTATATTTTTGAAACTATAAAAGCAGCAAATATTGTATGCTTCAGATCTGGTTTATAGAGCCAACATGAGAGCAATATTTCTGCAAATGGATGAACTCAAAAGGCCCCATCTGAATTTAACAGATATTTCACTTTAACCACCCCTCTTTCCTCTGTGTTCATTAAATCAAGGTTTTACTAAATTATGTATTTTCAATAACTAAGTGATCAATGATTAATATGTGAAATCTACCTTTATACTTGAGGATAGAACTTTGTTTTCACAGAGTCATATAATTGGCAGGAATAATTAAATCCAAACCTCTGTTCAGTGAAAAATATCCAAATTAAATCATTTCTTCAATGGCTCTTTAGCCTTTTCTATACATCCAGCATATGAAAATTGACCTCTGTCTATGTAATTGGTTTTACTATTAACTATTCTTAGTTAGGATTTTTAATATCCAGTTAGAATTTGAAATGGGAACCCATAATGAATGAATTCAAACATCCATTATATTTTCCTGTTAGTTAAATTAACAGGAAAAGCAAATTAGATATTCTTTTCCATCAGCTTGAAAATTGAGAATACAGATTAACTTCAATTGTGTATAAGATCTGCACTGTACAAAGAGAAAGTATTTTGTGCTTTTATTCAAAGTATCAAAATGAAATCAAATGACCATCATATTATTCAAATAATGTCCTTGACTTTTAATTCAGTCAGTCAGCAACTATAAAAATTATGATAGTGTTGAAATGAAGGAACTCATGGTTCTTGCCTGAAGTTCTGAGTATTGCAGCACCTCTCAGAGTCACGTGATCAAAATTTGGGCCTGCCCTCATGACAGCTACAATTCTATCCCACATCATTGGAAGGGAAACTTTGGTTGGCTAAGTCCACTGGCATGGGGAAATTTGCCTCAGTCCTGAAATCCACAGCCAGCCAGGCCAAGAGATATGCAGGCCTTTTCTACTCCCCCCCCCCCACCGCCACTTCAAAGAGGCCTGCGTTTCTCCCTGTCTCTCATCAGATCTGAAAAACTTCAGCTCTGGGCTTTGAGAGGTCTGGCCTTTTTCCTGCTCCACAAGGCCTGATTTCACTTGTCTTTTCTTTCACTGTGGCTGCTAATAAGTGCACCCAGCCAATACAAGGCTCAGTTAGAAAGGCAATCTTCCTCTAGATAGGCAGGTTTATGCTGGACCTCCCAAGGCCTTTTCTGATGAATTCTGGGTTCAGAATTGTGGTCATAAGAACTACTTGCATTTCTGAGATCTATGTTTAATAAATAGTACTGAACTCAGTTAACATGAATAAATGTATTTGTTTTTAGCTATTTAATTTATATGTTTGCCCATTTTCTAAAAGTGATGCTAGATGGCATATGAGAGTTAAAACAACAAGTAAACCAGATCTGTCCATCATTAAAAAAAAACAATTATGACTAGCTTCATGCAATATTTTAAAAGCAAACAAACCACGTTATGGTTTAGCCATATGTGTAAATATACAAAGGACTATGTGCTATCTTGGGAATAATCTAAGGAAAAATTCTGCAGAGGATGTGCAGAACATGTGCTAGGTGAAATCTTTGACATATAGTTTAAGTTAACGACTAACTAGCTATCTCTCAAAAACTCTTCAGAAAAGCAATAAACATCCTTTGTTGCTCCCCCTCCCACTACCCAACCCATTAAGTTACTAAGTCAATCTTCTGAATTACCTATCCCACTGTCAACTAATTTGAGTGATGAAGCTCATTTCACATATTGCTAAGGGTCCTATTAAATGGAGATTATGGGAACTGAATTTAGTACTGCACTTTTAAAAGGTAAATTATGAGGTTTATGGCTGAATTAGAGTTCTATCTGGAAAACATTGCACATTACTGAAGATATATTTGCAAAATCCTGTAGAATTACATTAAAGGATCCTTAAAGTTACCTTAGTCCTGATTATATCTTTCTTCCCATTGTTGGGATTCTTATGCTGAGATCAAAGTGACAAAAAAACTACTGTGTAGCATGACAATACAATCTTGTTTTCCTAAATCCAGATGCTTTGATTTTGAATTGGTAAATTATTAACAAGGATGACTTCAGAACAAAGGACTCATAATATGCTTTTATATCAATATTTAGGCTTACATGTGTGTAATTGTTATTGCAGGTAAATTTTGACTTCATTCATACAAACATCACATATCAATTATTACAGGACTTCTAGTGGCGTTTTTGTCAAAGGCAGATTGGAGACCGTGATCATGCGTTGCTTTGATCCATGCTCTACTTGTCAGAGGGTCCCAAATGGAACCGGATCCACCCTGAAGGGATGGTGAAAGAGGGGGAGATTGCCAGTTGGGCCCAGGGAAGCCACATCTTCCCTCCCTGGCTACGTATACTCCGCTTGAAGACAGGCAGTAGTGGCAGTCTTTAAGGGCTGCCCTGAAGATGGGAAGCTACCCGGGAAATAAGTTTGTGCTGTAGCAGTGAAGAAGCAGACAGTGTGGAGACATAAAGATACCCTGGAATCAAGGTATAAAGAATTTCTTAAGAAAAATTCAAAGCGGCGACAGAGAGAGAGAAAAGAAAGATGGAAATAAATGTAAGAGGATTTGAATTTGTATAGGAGCTAAATTGAAGGAGGAAGCTAGAAGAAAATTTGGATAAACATATGATTTTGGCACTAAATAGGCATAACTAGATGATGAACTTGAATGTGATCAAAAAGAAATAATTAATAATTTGGACTTATTGAACTATTGAAACTTAAAAGCCTTAAACAAAGGGAGAAAAAGTGGAAAGAGAGGATGTAATAGAGAATGCCACCTAATGGTAAAGAAAAATTATAGTGACCTCTTTAAAAAAGTACTTGGTTCTTTCAAAATTGGATGATACAAAATAAGAGAAACTTTGTTACAATAAAATAGAAACATTGAAAAGTGAAAAGTGAAAACATAGAATATTAAGATAAAAGAAAGAAATGTGAAGAAATTACCTTGCGATTGTTTGGTAATTTTGGCACAAATTTAAACTTATAGATATTGAATTATTTGATGACTTTGGGAAAAACTTAAAGAGGAATTAATAGAAGCTGATCATTGGAAATAAACAAAGACGCTGGTCGAATTAAATTACTGAACAATTGGTTTGGACTTAAATATTAAAGAAAGGGATAAAGAAAATCTAAAGGAAGTGTATAAAAATGGCAGAACCTTTCTTGGGATTAAAAATAGAACTAAGAAACATAAAGGAAATGTTACATGAAAGAAATGAATCATGCTGTATTATCTTACAATTAATAGAAATGGCGATTCTGGAGAACAAAGAACAACGAGTGCCAAAAGGGGAGGAGTTGATTAAAAAAGAAACCAGCTTTAATGAACAAGTGGAATAACGAACATTAAAATGAAGGAAAAAAAGAATGGAAATTAAAACTTGGAGGTTTGAGGAGATAATTAAAAAGGGAAATGTCTGGAAAGCCAAACAAAGAAAAAGGTAACAGCAGAAAAGGGAATTATAGAAGAAAGTTTTAAAGAGGAAGGGGGATTAAAAACTGGAGTAAGAAATGGAGGGAAAAAATGAAGGAAAAAGAGGCAATAAGAGAAAGAACTAGAAAATAAGGAGATATGGAAACCAAACAAAAATGAAAAGAAATTGTTTAGTTAGGAGACATAATGGGTAGATAAAGATTAAAGAAAAGGGATTCTGTAAGGTAAGTTGTTGTGATACATAAGAATGTAGTTTTTAAAAGCTAATGGAGCTGATATTTCTTTTTTCCTTGGCTTCTTTTTAAAGGACTATTGTTACATGGATTATATTGTTACATGTTATACATGGATATAATTGAAATAAATGTGAAAATTGGAAATTATAAGAAGAAGAATTATACTTAATAAAACAAAGAATACAGTTAAAATGATGAGGATTCTAATGAAAAGATGAATGTCAGTTTCTATAATTAATTGAATAGATGAAGCAATAAATGATTTAGAAAGTAATTGAGGGAAAGAATACCTAAGGAATCTAGCTTACTATATATATACATATCTGATATATAGTAGTTAAGAGATTATTGTTATTAAACCAGAATGTGATAATTATAAAATGATTATATTATGATAAATTTTAATCATGTTAAAGAGGAACAAATTAAGGGATGTTTTAGACAAAGGATGGCACACTCTAATTGGTAATTAAAGAGGGAAACTTTTGGAATTATTAGATTTAAGATGAAATTTAGTGAATAATGAAACAAAAGCATGTGATAAAATTGCAAATGTGACAAATAAAAGCTTAAAGGTATCATGAATCTAGAATAAAAAATAAGAATGTTAGATTATAAAACAAGATGAGAATATTCAAAGAAAAGGGAATTAACTTAAGATATAAATTGAAAATGGATTTAATAAGTGTAAAGAAAATCAAAATATTGGAGAAAATTTATGGGAAAATGGAAGTAATGATATGATATAGAATTGAATGTGAAAGATTGTTAAGATCATGTCTGTATTGAAGTGTTAAAACCTGGAACCACATTGTTCACTGAAAGATGTTTTTAAAATGTAAAAATAAAAAAATTATTACAAAAAAACCCATATCAATTACAGAACAGTAATCATCAGAAAATGTTTTTTTTTTTGTCAGACAACTTTGAAACTTTCCTGAATGACATGCCTTCTATTACTGAAGTACAGCTATGTTTACTACTTATTTGGAGGCCATTCTGTACAGTGAATATGACAGCAAAGTTTTTAACAGGTATTTCTAAAGCCATGCGCAAAATGCACAGTTACTTCACTGATAACACATTAAAGTTACTTTAGTGATGAAAGTAATATATATGATTGATAAATATTTAAAATGTCATTCTCAAATTGGAACTAAATAAAATTACCAGTATTTTTTTAAAAGCCAATTAATTGTACTTTATGTTTCAAAAGCTCAATAACTGAATAACCTCAATAACTACCACATACCAGATATATCTGTACTATGGTGTATCTCAATACACTTTAAAACAGTTTTCACTTGCTTTTGAAAGAAAAAGCATTAATATTGGCACATCTGCGGGAGGAGAAAATTAAAATAAAGGCCCCCCTCTGTGTAGTCTGCTCTTGTATAACTGTTGATATTTTCTTTCCATCAGTAAATGCAGGTATAAGAGAAGAGGGTGAAAAAAGGAAACTGCAAAAGGAAAACTAGAACTGAAAGGTACTTGGAACATTAAGGTCTTACATACTTCCAGTTTAGCATCCAGATCTGCATCTGAGGCCACTACATGTTCATCCTCTTTTTTCCCAGTGACTTTGATAAGGGTTTGTTTTGTTTTCCAGTATTTCTGCTGCATTTTATTTACCACAGATTTATCTTGGCCTTGAGCATATCGATCATAAAATTCCCTTGAATAACTGCTAGAAAGCAAAAGATATGAAAATTATACATTGTAACAGATTATTTATATTTGACATCTATATCCATATTAGCATTTCTTGGGCTTAGGTTCATACTATTTTTTCACTGGTTTATGAAACACTTTGTACTATTACTCTTCCAATGTCTGCCCTGTCAAACACTGATTCTACTTGAAATATAAATTAGATTTCAGTAAAGTAAAGCCTCAACTTTGCTGGTAGCACAAAATTACTAGTTGTCCTTCACTTATGACAACAACTGCACCCAGAATCTTAGTTATAGAGTAGTTAAATCAGATGCTTTGTGCTACTTTGCACGATGATCAGTTATGGTAGCTAAGTAACTGTGCAGGTTGTTAAATGGAGCATCAGGGTGTGGGCCTCCTGGCTATAGTGTACCCAGGCCCTCTCCCATCACACCAGGGAGAATGATTGCAAGAACAATGGGATAGTGGGACAATGTTTTACAATAGCCAAAAGTGCTTTATAAAGCATCTGTTCTGAATTATTGTTAAGTGACTAGTTATAAATTTAGGACTATTTATACATATATGCATACACACAAGCACACAAACATACTTACTATTTATGGCTGTCCATGTTTTTAAAATATTTTTCAAATGCTATGAATTAAGAAAAATAAATGATTATTCTCATTATGTATTTTTGCCTTATAAGTAGTGGAGCTAAAACTTAAAATTAAAAACAATGTGAAAAAGCAACATCATTTTAACTTTTATTCAGTTAAATATAACTGTAACAGAGAAACAGAGAAATATAACTGTAACAGAGAAAACTGTAACATTTGTACATTTAAATTATCCAGTAAATTTCAGTTATTTAACAAAAAAAATCCTATATAGTCAGACCATAATTAAAAGTCAAACATAACAGAATAGAATACAGAGGTGGAAGAAACCTTGGAGGTCTTTTACTCTAACCCCTGCTTAGGCAACAAACACTATGCCATTTCAAACAAATTGTTATCCAATCTTTCTTAAAAACTTCCAGTGTTGAAGCATCCACAACTCCTGGAGGCATGCCATCCCACTGATTAATTGTTCTGCTGTTCCACTGATTAATTGTTCTAACTTCCAGGAACTTTCTTCCAGAAAGTCAGAAACATCCATCTTCCTTCTAGGTCACAGGCGGCCACTACTACTACTTATATACATAAGATTGAAGACATTTTAAAAATCCAATACCCAAATAGGTGACAGCATACAGCTGACCTTAACTGACATCAAAAAGCTAAACAGTATTAGATTTACTTAATCCTTTGATGGAAAAACACCACAAAATAACAAGGCTGTGGGGCTAGATTAGGAAGATGAAGAACGTTTCCTAAGTAGCAATGGCAAATTACTAGTATTGTTGCAACAACTTTATGCAGATAATTATTGTTCAGCAATATATTCCAGCAAAATGGTCCTTAAGGAGAGAGAGAGAGAGGGAGGGAGAGAGGGAGGGAGGGAGGGAGGGAGGGAGGGAGAGAGAGAGAGAGAGAGAGAGAGAGAGAGAGAGAGAGAGACGGAATGAGAATGATAGTAATAGCCTTTATTGTCATTGTACATCATGTATACAACGAAATTGGTTTTACCTCTACTGGTGCAATTCATAACAGAAAATACAACACAACATGAATAGTATAGAAAATAATCCTTATACAAGCAAGGGGGGGTGGAAGAAAATTAGTCATAATGGAAAATACAAAACAACATGGATAGGATAGAGAATAATTCCTATACAAGCAATTGGGGGAAAAAAACCCTAGTCATACGTTTCCATATGTATGTGGATGATTTTGATTGTTTGGCAGCCCATGGGTAGAAGCCGTTTTTAAACCTGTTTGTCCAGCTGGCTATACTTCTGTGTCAGGGTAGGCTTCAAAAAATTTAGCAACCAGTTTTCTGCCCAGTTGCTGGGTGAGCATGGCCCTGGTGGGCGTGGCCTAGTTGGCTTCCTGTACCATAGCCGGGGGGGGGGCATTTTCACTCTCCCCGTGCTCCAGAGGCTTTGCTCGAGCTTCTGGGAGGGTGAAAATGATTTCCCCAAGTTCCAGAGGCCCTCCAAAGGCTGGAAATGGGCCCAAAACCCTTCCAGAACTTCCAGGAGGCCCGTTTTTCACCCTCCCAAGGCTCTGGAGGTTTTCAAGCCTCTGGGAGGGAGAAAAACTATCTCCCTGAAAAACGGGCCCATTTTCGGCCTTCTGAAGCCTCCGGGAGGCCCATTTCCATCCTCCTCAGCCTTCCAGGGCCTCTGGAAGGTCCATTTTTTTACCCTCTCCAAGCCTCCATGCAGGACTTGCACTTACCTGGGATCCATAATAGGCTATGTGGAGACTCCTGGGAGGGGTGGGCTGGGCCAGCCAGTTGTTCCAACTACCGGTTCGGTGAACCATAGGTAAAATTAATATCCAGTTTGCCCAAAACGGTGCGAACTGGTAGCAGCCCATCCCTGTTCTATGTCTTCTGCCCAATGGTAAAAGTGAAAAGAGACACTGGTTAGGGTGTGAGTCATCCCTAAGTATCTTCCTTAATCTGCTGAAACAGTGAGACCTGGCGATGTCATTCAGTAGTGTCTAATTTAATGAAAAGAAGGACTAAGGATGACATGATAGCAGTGTTCCAATATCTAAGGGACGGCCACAAAGAAGAGGGAGTCAACCAGAAGGCAGGATTTTGTAATGACGAGGCAGTCGAGTTGTTTGATCATGAACAACTGAATCATGATGATCTTTATTGGAGTCTAGTCTTGCATTTATACACATTTTTAGTTATCCTCCATCATTTGTTAACTTTGGTTAATTTTCGTAATTTTCGTTTAGCACAGTAATCCATACAATTAATTATCTCTAGTTAAAATCTAACATATGTTTACTTCCTCTCTCTAATCCTCCTTTAGATTAGTGACTTTGTTTACCTGAGTTGTATTTGCTTGGAAACATTCTTTATCTGAAGTTTGCCATCCGAGATTGGAACATTCCTGCAATTACAACTCTACAGCAGGACAAGAAGCAATAGATGCAAACGAAATCAATGAGAGATCCAGCCTAGAAATAAGAGAAATTCCCTGACAGAACAATTAATCAGTGGAACAACTTGCCTGCAGGAGAGATTGGACAAGAAGAGAATGGGCAACCATTTGTCTGAAATAATAGTTTTTGCTTGAGTTGTGGGTTGGACTAGAAGACCTCCAAGGTTCCTTCCAACTCTGTAGAAGCACCTCTATCTGCATAACAGTTCCTACTAGATTAACTCCATTTAGAAAAGAGAGATCTCCCCACTGCTCTGGAGCATTAACATCTTCATTTCTTCCTACATCTTCAGTGTAGGAATATCCATTCTTCAATATCACACATTATTTCTTGATTATTACTGATGCAATAGTTTTGTCATGTGACCACTATTTATTTCATTTATCTCTAGTGATCCACCCCCAGTGGACTATTTTACAATATATATTTTCTATTCAAACATTTGCTGAGGAAGAGTCAAGTAAAATCTTTTTGTAAATTTGCACTGATAAATCTTTTAAAAGCCAAGTTATGGTAGTAGTGTTTTGTGGAAATAATAGTGTGAAAAAATTGATGCAGACTCTTGCCCTTTCTAAACACATCGACAACATCTTTTGACAGGCAAGATAGGAGGGAATTACAGATGAAGATGGTGAACTGAGAACATGTAAATCAAAGACTAGGTCCTCCTAGTTGCAATGAATATGAGCATGCTGCGTCTAACACCAATTTATTTCTTATTCTATAGAAAATGTAATGCAGGAATTAAGCAAAGTTAAAGGGATTCTTGATTATTGTTAATAGGGAGTACAAAATGATCAAAGCATACAGGAATAGATTGTGAGCTTTAGAATAGACCACAAATAATTCCCACTAATAGTTAGTGGTTTATTGGAGGACCAACAAGGAAGATGTATTTGAGAACAATGGAAGTTTCAGTGAAGTTGTTGATAAATGCCTATAGTTATGGTATGTTTTTTTAGATTTTCTGAATCTGTAATATAACAAGAATGACTCAGTGATAGTGTATTATATTGCACATCTAGGCAGTACCTAATTTCTGAGTATTCTAAACTCAGAGTCTTTATAGCTGGAACCATTTTATTTTCTGATACACGAGCGCTAAAGCTTTTCAGGCAGTTCTTTCAAAGTTCCTACTTCCTCAACCTAGCTGATATTTGGAAAGGCAGGTGCTTGGCAGAACATTCATGTACAAAGTGGCCAAGTTCTCCATAATTTAAACACAGGTCTTGCATGTGAGCTCAGCCTTAAAAGAGGAGTGTTCTGTTAGTGTGAATTATGTGGGCTCAACTTCCAAAATCTCTGAAATGAGGCGAGGGGAGAGATGAGGCAGGATCAAGAGAATATTTTTTTTTCCTTTTCTGCCTATACACACTATAATTTAAGTCTTCCATCAATATAGGTAGTCCTCAACTTACAATCACAATTGAGGCCAAAATTTCTGTTGCTGAGACATTTGTTAAGTCAATTTTGCCCCATTTTATGATCTTTGTTGCCACAGTTGTTAAATGAATTAATGCAGCTGTTAAGCTAGTGACACACTTTGCTTGTTAGAAGGTTGCAAAAAGTGATCACATGACCCCAGGATACAACCATCCTAATTAGAAGCTAGTTGCCAAGCGTCTGGATTTTGATCACATGACTGTGGGAATGCTGCAATGGTCATAAGTGTAAAAATGGACATTTTCAGTGTCGTTGCAACTTTGAATGGTCACTAAATGAACCACTGTAAATCAAGGACTACCTATACTTAAGAAAAATTAAAGTGACAAGATCTTTGGGATGACCTGCTGCAGTCTGTCCTATATTTCATCTGATAATCGCACTTCAACAATTATGCTGTTTCATTCCAGTTTATATACTGAACTATCAACTGTAGATCAACAGCACACACCTACATAGAGCACCTACCTTAGCAATGGATTTTATACTTGGTAGTTTCCTATTTGACAGACGTAATGAAAATAATGTTCAAAAACTGATGCAGTTTGTCCAAGTCTGGACAGCTCTGTATCAGGAGATGTGCCTATCTGCAGCTTTCTCAGTCATTAAATTGCTTATACTTCTTACATAAGATCAGTTTGGGTGAAGTGGACATCCCAGTTCATTAGATTCTACAGTACTGAGGACAGCAAAAAATTACTGCTTTGACTTGAGTTTTCTTTAAACACATCGATTTCTAGAAAGCCCCAACTAGCTGTACCTGAAATTGACTTCAAGCCCCTGCTCACCTTTGGGCCAATCACTGCTTCACAGGGCCCTGGGAGAAAGATAGGACAAAGTGCTGTAATTAATCATTTGTTAAGGTCCACCCCCCCCTCCACAAACCAAATCACAAAAAATAGCCTGCTATTTTCCAGCCAGATGTAACAGCTGCTCATCTTGACTTTTCAATTCAAAACAGTACACTCCCTAGAGGAGGATTCAATTTTTATTATTTCTTAAAAGCAGCTGGTATACACAGTAAAAAAAGCATGAGGACAGAAGCAGTTCAAGTTAACTACAGAAAACACGCAGCTAATGGCCTTTTCTCATCCCCCTCCGCGCAGGGAGTGGTGGGGGCGGGGGTCTGCACCTGCTGGGATAATATCTCTTGAAATGATGAGTCTGGGGAAATGAGCAGGCAAAGGGAAGAGGTGCCATTTTGGAAGCACATTATTCCCCAGATGAGGAGAAACTGGGGCTCGGGTCTCATTTTGCTCTCTCCGAATTACAAGCTCTTCACCCCATCCTCTCCCTTTCTCTCTTCCCCATCCTCTCCCTTTCTCCCCAGAGCAGTTCACCTGTCCTCCTTCTTCTCCCTTCTCCTCCTCCGGAGAGAAAGAAGCCAGATATTCCTCCACCCCCCACAATCGCTGCTGAGGCGGCAGGGGTTATTATTTTAGGTGGCTCCTGACCAGCATGCGCAGCCCCGCCCTGCGGCGGTGGCGACAACCGTAACCGCTGCCTCAGGAAGAACCTGTTTTTCCAGCCGCGGGGACCGAGGCTGAACCTGAGCAGGGCCTGGGCCAGAGCTTCTCTCGTGCGGACCACCTACCTCGTCCGCGGTTCTGCGGGGAAGAGGATAAGCCGTGGCGGTTGCGCGAGTCCCGCCGGTGGCTGCTCCTCACCGGGGTGCCCTCATGTCGCTCGATCGCCCCTTGCCTTCCTCTGAGAGCCCACTGCCGGGACGCCACAGATTTCCCTGCCGTAGAGTGTCGTCGCGTCGCTCTCTGGCCACCGCGGTGGCTCCAGGTGTTCCAGCGCGGCGAGCGTCACAAAGCCTCCGCCTAACAGAAGAACGGCCTTCAGCAAATTGGGGCGGAGCTTTGGCCACCGCCGCCACCACCAAAGGCCCTTTTTCTTTTTGCCTTCGGGAGGCGAGCGGGCTCGAGGGACATTCTCCGCCCTGACTCAGGCGCGCGAACGGGGCTTCCCTTCCTCCCGCCGATCAGGGTTGCCTGGCACGGCCGGGCTTCCTGCTTTTGTTCTTTCTGTGCCCTAAGAGCAACAGGCGGCGGGGTGACATTGGCGCTTGGCGCCCCCGCCCCCGTTCTGCATAACCTTAAAGATTTTTTAAAAATCTTTAAAAGCCTTAAATAAGAGAACGGCGTTTTCCTTCCTTCCTTCCTTTGCCATAGACATCACGACTTTAGCAATAAGCAGGTGAAGTGCTTTCTATGATTGCCAATGAATTCAGATTCAGCATATTTTCCCATTCTATTCCTCCCCCCATTCCCCCGTTAAAGGATAAGAGTTCGGCCATAGAAAAGGGGTTTTCTTCTTTTCTGTAAGAAGCAGAATTGCGGCGTCAAAACGGATTTTGTAATTCCGTTGTTTCTGGTTTGAGTTGGGGAGTGAGGAAGGAAACGGATTCCAGTGGTGTGAGTTAAAGCAAGTTACACAAAAGTTTGTTCTTTTATCTAACCAGCATCTATTAAAGTAACGCGAACATACACGTTTTTGAAACGTTTTTTTAATGGCTTAAAGCACAGTTGGTGGAAATATATGAGTTGATCTGCTAGATTGAATTTTCCACTTCTGACTCACATTGTGGCAGCGATAAAATATTGTATTTTATCTTAATTTATATTCTTTGCTATTGCTGGGAAAACTTCCAGGTTTTAGCATCTCCTCGGATGACACAAACTTTATATTTCATTTTTCATAGTTTTGATAAGTAATATATGTGCAATTAATAATAAAAATGTAGTTACTATGTTTTTGTTTGACCCTGAATTGAAATCCAATTACATGTGTTTGTATTATGAACATCTTAATTGTATACACTAAGGTTATTGGAATAATTTGTAGGCCCCTATCATTTATTTTAATATATGCTTCCCTCTTTTGTACGTGATTCTTTAAAAAATCATATAACCATTTAAATTAGCCTAGTGAAATTAGAATTCTTGTTCTGGAAAAAAACTAAAAGATCCTTAAGTGTCAACACTGACATGATGGCACATAATCAGATTCAGAACTCAATCAAGATAATTAGTTGAGTAATTTTGTAAGCAATTTCATATAAGCAATTTCCACATTTAATGTTTTTAATATCATTGTATCTTCTACATATAGGATGTATCATCATTATGAATTAGTATGATAGCAAAGAATAACATTTGATTCCTTTATTCCTCAAAAATTCCTAAATACAATTACTTTATTTTGTCTGAATAGTAATGTAAACCTTAAGTAGAAAGCAATTTTTAAAAAAATATTGTGATTAGCAAATAATATATTGCCTTAATGGTATTTTTAAATTACCATTTAAAATAAAATATTTAAAATACAGTTATTGATTAATATGTTGATTCTGATATAACAAGATAATAAGTACACAATTCAGGATCATTCTTTTTCTTTACTCCTGTTTGCTTCAAGGAAAACTAAAATTGGTCTGAAAACTGTTTTCACCAAACTACTGAATCAGTGGTATATGTGAAAATAAGTCACTGTCATCAAGCATTAGCAGGAAAAATGTTTTGTTGTGATAAGGGAACTATCGCCTAAAGTTGCATAGCATTTGTTCTGAATTGTTTTTGCTATGATAATAGTATTTTGGTAGGAAACACAATACTACTTTTAATCTTATTTGCTTTTTATATTTATAGATCATAAAGAAAGCAAGAGATTCCTATTTTGTTTTAGCAATCCAATTGCAATTATCCAAAGCAATTATATATTTCATTTAAGAGGAAAATAATATACCTGTGTTCAATACCAGGGTAATATTCAATATAAAATTATTTAAATATACAATTCAGATGGAAGATATTGTTGACTAGAGATACTTAAAATGTCTGCTCTGGGCTTTTTTCCTAGGCCATATCAATTCTACACTCGGATAACAAGTTTTAAGACTTGAGAAAACTAGAGAAAAATAGTTCTTTCTAGTCCTTCTGAACAGGTATTCACCTTCTAGACAAGTCCAAACTCAGAATTTTCTCAAAACAGATATATTACTTTATCCTGAGTTTACATCTACTGAGGTTTTTTTTGTTCTAGGACAGGGGTGTCAAACTGGATTTCTTCAAGGGCTGGATAATTCTCTGTGGGCTGGTGGCAGGGTGGGGGGGGTGGAGTGCAGCAGGATGGATGCCTCCTGCAGCACCCTGCCGGCCAAAATGGGATGTGTGGGGTCAGCATGAGTTTCCCCCCCCAACCTCGTTTTCGCTCTTCATGGCCTTCTGCAATGCACTACTGGCCAAAATGGGTGGCATAGCCCATTTTTGGGCTGTTATTTAGGAAGTTTTGGGTCTGTTTTTCAGCCTGGTTTTGACCCATTTTTCAACCCATTTTTTGGTCATTTTTGACTATTTTCTGGCCTGTATTGGGTCCAGTTTTGGTTCTGGTCTCAATCCAGTTTCAGCAAGCAGAGTGCTGCAGGAGGCCATGGAAGGTGAAAATGAGGTGCGGGGGCGCATGCAATCCATTTTAGCCACTAGAGGCACTGCAGGCCAGTCTTTTGATATTTCCAGGGCATCTCCATGGGCAGGATTTAAGCATTCTGCAGGCTGGATCCGGCCTGTGAGCCTTGAGTTTGACACCCCTGTTCTAGGATAAGGAAAGGGATAATAATAGAATGCTTCAACTTCCAAAGGACTGAAAGAAAAATGTTATATACAGAACAAATTTAAAAACTCATTTAAAAATAATTAACTTTAGTATTTACAGTCACCTACTTCTTTTTCCTAGACCTAGACTTTTTGGGAGGGTGAGGAGAATCTGGATCAGAGCATGTTATTGAAAATGTAAGTGTGGACTTCATTCTCTTTCCCCCCACCCCATGTGTGTGTATTTACATATAGCTACCTGTAATCAAACTAGTTTGCCCTAGTTCTGAGGCCAATTCCAAAAAAAATATTTTAAGAATAATATCTGCGTAATGAAACAATAGAGTTACATTGGATTAAAAGTGGAAAATGGGTGGGCCTTTTTTAAATTTTAGAAAAATAACATTTCTAAATAAAACTGGTAGCTTCAAATAATACATGATATATCAGACTCAATCAAATACTCCTATAGTATAAGCTATTATCACTATGTTCTGATAATGTATCATTTGAAATGTTCTAGTCAAACAAGATAGCACATTTAGGTTACTTCTCATGCACCAACTTACTTAAGTATTACAATAAAAAAATAACTAGCAATGCAATTGCTAAATTTATGTTAGCTCCATAGTGAGCAGAATTGTAGGTTATACCCGCCTTTCCCTTTCTCATGTCTTATACCTTTATGTATTGGGGAGTGGCAATTGTCAAAAACTATCTCAATCTTAGATTTCATCTAAGTGTCGAGTGGCAATAAAAAAGCAACAAAAACATTAATCATCTTATGTCTATTTGACATATTTTAATAGGGAAAGTTACTTTTGCTCTGTTCATCATTGAATGGATATACTGTAGCTGTTCGCACAATAGCAATAGCTCTTAGACTTATACGTTTCACAATGCTTTACAGCTAAGCAGTTTACAGAACTAGCATATTTCTCCCAACAATCTGTGTCCTTATTTTACTGACCTCTGAATGATCAAAGGCTGAATCAACCTTGAGCCTGGTGAGATTTGAATTGCTGAGCTGCTGAACTGCTGGCAGACAGCAGTTGAAGCTTGTAGTACGTTCGACTTTTCTTGTTTCTGCACGCAGCTAAATATTTCCCAAGATTTTTTCAAGGTTTCCCCTTAAGCCCTAAAATGTATATGTTTACCTCTCATTTCTATAACTGACATCAATTGTATTTTCTGACATTTTTCAACAGTGGTAAAATTGTTTTATCTTCTCAAGAAATTTACCATCAATGTAATTCACTTCCAAGACATCTTGATAAAATAATCTGATTCTATAAGAAAATTACTAAAGCATGCTTGAAAATAGATATAATAAACGTTTTTGAAATTCTTCAACATTTTCTCTGAAATTTTTGTGGCTTCCAAAATACTATAGTACTATTGCCTTTACATGTCTAACAATAAAGTTTAAACTTAGTAATTTTTTTCATTCTGAATTTTTCTTCTTTTATTTGAAATACAGTAATTGGTATGTTTTAATCGGAAATTTGCATGAGAAGAAGCACAGAGAATTAGGAATTATCCTAATAAATTAATGCTAGTAACTTACTACATGTACACATATATTATATGTACAAGTACTGTAGTCCTTTCACTTATATAGCTGCAATGTCCCTATGGCATTGTGATCAAAATTCAGGCACTTGGTAACTGGCATGTACTGTATTTACAATGCTTGAAGTGTCCTAGAGTGTCTGTGATTATCATTTGGGACCTTCTCAGCCAGCTTCTGACAAGCAAAGTCAACAGGAAGCCAGATTTGTGATTCACTTAACAACTTACAGTTGTGTGATTCACTTAACAACTGAAATGATTTGCTTAAGAACTGTGGCAAAAAAAAAGATCATAAAATTGGGCATGACTCAATCACTTTGCTTAGCAATTGAAATTTCTATCCCAATTGTGGACATAAGTTCATGGCACTTGTAATATACATTAGTATTCTGTATATTACTTAAAACAGTCTGATGATAATATATGAAGAACTTTTTAAATGAATGAACACAGTATATATTTAAAAACCTAATTATGTGAATTTGTGGAAGAAACTACACAGCAAAATTCTAGGGACCTATGCTATGTTTCTCTCCCTACTATTTGAGCCTTTCAATCTTTTCCCCACTATCAGCACAGCAAAATGATCAATAAAGCCTTGGAACAGGTGTGAGAGGACTTTGGAGCCACCAGCAAACAATATATAACAACAGAATAAAAGGTATTTTTTTCTTCAGAAGTAGCAGATGGTCCAAAAGGCAGGAAAATAAAGCACAGTGGCATAGCAAGACAAAGGATAATATAAAAAATGCAAGAGCTCCACATGCTGGCCATTAACAGGAAAAAGAAGAGAGGGATGGGATTTGAGAGTTAAGAAAGAAATGTTGATGCATAGTAGTAATAGTGTATAGTAGAGATTTTTGTTTGTTTAATCATGTCTAGTTCTTGGAGATACCTTGATTCTTGGAGACTGCCTGGACAATCTCTGCAATTTTCTTGGAAATGTTTTTTGGAAGTGGCTTGCCATTGTCCAATTTGGAGCACATTGTGATAGTTTAACTGACGTAACTGATGACCATGAACAGTTCTTCCCAGTGCAGGTAAAGGTACATTTGATAGAATTGTGAAAAGTTCCTCCTGGCTATGGGTGTCATCTGCTCTTCAAGCGGAAGCTGTGAATCAAAGAGTACTCCCAGTTGCACAGAATAAGAAAATGCAACACATGGCAAAAGATGGAAATATTCTGGTTCTGGGATAAGGAGACTCACAATCATTTAGATTTGTTAAGATTGAATCAAAACCTTTTCTTTCAAAAAATTATGCCAAATCACAGTAGCGTCCAGACACTGGAACAGAATATTTACAACAGTGCTTCAATGTGGAGATGGGAGAGACAAAATTGAGTATCATTAGCATACTGATAATAATCTATCCCATGCTTCTTGTGAGTGCAAGTATAATTGTATAGTATCTATTTAATTAAAGTTTGGGATAAACTTGTTGGAATAAACTTTGTGGTTTGAACTTATACCAAACTCTGGGTGGCAATGAATCTGAGCATTTCTATACCAATGTGAGCCAATTATTCCTTAACTATATTAACTCAACCTGTTAAGTATTAGTCTTCTAAAGTTCATAAATATTAACGATTGTGTTGCAAATAGATGCTTGCTTTGGTTTGGGTGTGAGTTTTAGTATTTTAAGAGCCAGTTTTCTAGAGAGTTTATCTGTGAGGTAGCAGTCTCTAAATAATCTAGACTTATTTATTATCTTTGACATGCTTAATTGTTTTGTTCTATGGAAACCAAATAACAAGAATATAAAGTCAATGCTCATTATTCTCACATTGCAAATTTTCTTTCTTACTAAAATTTATATGTCACCCCCAAATTAATATGGTGCTGCTTTCATGCACATTTGTAGACATGCCCAATGCCATCATTCCGAGTTAATTAATGGTGAATTTGAGTAGGTTGACATGCACATTCCAGCTGAAGGTCAGACAAGATGATGCTCTACTTACTTGTTTTAGTTTTCCTCCTGTGAACAAGCATTCTGTATTTCCCCTAGGAACAATGATTCAGTATTTGCAGCAATTTTAGAGAACATAACTAGAGCAAAATCGGAAAATCAATTGGATTTCAAATCACAGGTGACTTGATTGATTTAAATACCTATGGCCCAATAATAGAGTTTATATTTACAATTTTTGGTTAAGTGTAGAACTATTAACTTTATCTGTTTTTGTATGCTTTTCATAAAAATTGTTTATGTTCTATATTTTAAGTAGGAAAATCAAATGTTAAGCATTAGGAGTCTAAGTCAAAAGCACATTTCTCCATTTTTGAGTATGGAATTGTTTAGTACAGGAAATGATAGATATTAAAAATAATACAGACTTCTAAAACAATGTTTATATTAACATATATTGGAAGTTTTTTTTCCAATATATATTTTTAATAATATGCACTTTTATTCTAACTAGTTAAAAGAATATGATTGATCAAAATTTTTAAGGAGGCTGACAGCCACAAAATCTATGTAGCCATGTATTATGACTAATTGTGCTATTTGGTAAAAATATCCTTTTACTTCTGTCTCAAGATAGGAAGTTATTTGGTGGGTTGCTAAGTATCAATTTGGAAGTCTCTTATCTGCTGACAGCTGCACTCTCTATCTGTCAAGGAATATACTTGCTTAAAGAAGAAAAATGATGGTTTGTCTTTTAAAAAACTATCAATTGGTATAGAAAATAGTCTTTGTAAATCAATTTCTAAGTACGAGTATTGCTTGATATCCTGTGTTCCTTTGCTGAATTGGGAAAAGTGGCTGCAATTTAATCTGACTCTGGTAAAATGTCATTTCTTCAAAATGTGTATCAATCTGCTACGTATTTCCAAGGACAATTTCTGTCTTTTAAAGTGCAGAGATCACCTGCCACAAAAGAATCTGATAGGGGTTGTCTCGTGCATCATGTAGAATATTTATTACTTTCTCCTCTAATGACTTGGATTTTTCTCATTCTCTACTTCTCTGAATTTTAAAAGAGGACAGATGATCTATTTTGACTATATTTTAGAAAGTTATATCTACTACTCTGTATGAGATATGTGGCATCATATAAAGTATTCCTGTATTTAATATTTAACCCAGAAACAAAGAGATGGAGAGAGAATAATGTGTCACTTTTCTACAAATTTCACAGAAATAATGCATAACAGAAGATTTAAACTAGTGGCATGTAAACTTATTTGTCCTCGGGCCAGAATTTTCCCCTTGAATGATATGTCAAAGCCCATATTTTAAGTGGTAGAGTGAGGATACAAATTAAAATTGATTTAATAGCATTTTATTATAGATTATTTATAATATGTTTCAATCAGTGGCCAAGTGCTAGAATTAGAATTCTCATGATGTTCTGAAGATGAAGTGAAGGATTCAAGAGAGGAAGAAAATGAGAACATAGATATTTTCTTAGCTTTATTGTTGTTTTATTAGTCTCTGCCCACCAGAAAACCCAAGTTCTTCTTTTCTGTGGCTGGTGGAACTTTGGTTATTTGCTTATTTCTTGCATTTATATGACATCTCATAAAAAGTGACTGGACAGTGTGGATACTATCTTGATACTATCATAATACAAATAATCAACCTGGAAGAACCAATAAAAATATAGCTGGTGTTTGTAACTAGTACGGATAGAAAAGGCAGAATTTTTGTAACTTAGCTAACAAGCCATAGCTGTATTTGCATATAGGCTAAGCCACGTTTTAAATATGATTTGTTGAAGAAACCACAATAACTGGATTCATACCACAAGAAAAATAAAAAAGTGGGTTTCCGGTTTCGCGTGGCTTCGGGGCAGCAGGAATTCGCAACAGCTCACGATTCCTGCTGTGCTAGCCGCCGAGGTACCCCCGATCCAGATGGGTCAGAGGGATATGGCTGCCCTGTAGGGACAGCTGAAGAGAGAGGGGAGTCGGACAGGGGGTTGGGGGTGTCGCAGACCCCCTCCTCCTCCGGAAAAACCCCTTTTTCCCAAGGCGGTGGAGCGGCGGTCAGCAATGGCCGCCACGAAGAAGCCAGCAACCAGGTAAGATTGCGCTGGAGGAAGTAAGAAGAGTGAAAGTGCTGTCTGAGCCGGGTCAAGTAACATCTTTCAAATTTGTTGGAACTGAGGTGTTTGAATTGCTGGAGGATACATTGTATTCCTAAGAAGATCGAAAGCGGCGGAGAAGCTGTTAAAGGGAACTTTTTTTTTTTCTTCACTCTCCCACCCCATGGAAACAGCAGATATGTTTGGACATATTGGACATTGAAAGTGAATTGTTTTGAGAGTTGAAGCTAAGGGACAAAAGGGTTTTTGGACATTGAAAAACTTAAGAAATTGGAAAACCCTTGTTGGAGGTATGGATTTCTGATTATTTAAAATTGATATTGCAAGTGGGAAGGGAGAGGAAAAAAAATTGGAGCAGAAGCTGAAAAAGGAGGAGATTGCCTAGAATCCCAAAGAAAGGTATATGGTAATTGGACCTCTTTGATTAAACATTAACCCCAGAAAGAGAAAGAGAAGAAGGAAGAAAAGTATTAATTTTTGGATTTTTTTTTTTGAATTATTTTTGATTAAAAATATTTGTGGTTGTTTTGGGAAAAGTTTCTTTTTTCATAATGGCATCGCTTGTGGATGAACTAAAGACTGAATATCAAAAATATAAAAAAGAAGATACTTTGGGCACTTTGTTTCAATTCTTAGAAATGGCGTTATGTACTTATGAAAAGTTGACTACGCAGCAGAAGGACTGGGACAAAGAAGAAGAGGAAGAAGAAGCCATCTTTGATGAACAATGGGTTCTTTCCGGGGAGGAGGAGAAAAAGGATAAGAAAAAGGGGATTTTAAGAATTATAAAAACAACCAAAGAAGAGAAAAATGAGCGGAAAGATGGAGGCAAAGTTAGAAAGCAAAGGAAAGGGAGTAAGAAAAGGGAGGAGGAAAGACAAAGGGGTAAAAAGGGCAAGGAGAAGAATAAGCAAGAGAGAAAGGGGGGGTGGAGAAGCCTCAATGGGGGGAAGCAAGATCTAAAGAAAAAAAGTTTATTCAGAGACAATGGGTGAATTTAATTTAGGATAAAAGAGGGATTCTGGAGGGTACATAAGATTGTGTTTTTTATATGTGTATTTAGAGTATAAAATTCATTGTGTAATTTTAGAATCCATTAAACAGAATCCCAAGAAAAATTGTTATATGAAGTATTTTTAAGTTAGGGTAATGAGTTATAGACGTTACTCCAATTGGTGTATAGGAGAAGTATAATAAAAGAAAAAAGATGAATGGATAGTTGGAAATAGAACAGACAAAGAATATTATTGAAAATGGTAATAAGATATGAAAGGATATATAAAGGTTTTGTTATGTTTTTTTTTTTTGGATGTTGTATATTGAAAAAAGGCAAAAAAAATTTTAATTAATAAGAAATAATTTGGATGAAAAGGAGAAGTTGGGATAAGATATGAAGTTAAATAGACAAAGTATTGATACTATAATTTGGAATTGTTATGTTCTATTGGTTTTCTTCTTTTATTATTTTTTCTTAGAAAAGAACTTATAAGCTGTTATGCCTTGTGCATTGTTTATATAAAATTGATAAAAATGGTTTATATATATATATATAAAAGAAAATGATAATAAGATATGGAAGGATATATAAAGTGAATATGATGTTTGAATTTGTGTCTGTGTGAAGAGTTTCAACCCGGGATCAGACAACCTTCAGAAAAGATCTTTTAGTTTTGTTTATGTTTTATTGTGTTCTCTGTAAAATTAATAAAATTTGTTTAAAAAAAAAAAAGAAAAAAAAAAGTGAAAAATTGCTTTATACACAGGGTATCTGTTATATATAATAGAGGAAAAATTACATTATGCTCAGTGCAAGAATTAAACCATATCTGTGTCAATACATTCAACATAAATCTGCTGTATTTGTTTCTATATTACAAATTTGTCCTCCGTTCATAGATTTCCAACAATCTTAATAAGCAACACTGGCTTATTAAATCTGCCAGGAAATGGATGCCAACCAGGGCTCATTCTAAACAACAATCATTAAGGCATTTTTCCTTCATTATAGTTTTGTGCAACTCTCTAAGTCTGAAAATAACTTGACTCGAGCTATGGAGTGACTGCAGCCTATATGCACAAATAGCATAGAATTAATTTTTATGTATTAGTTTCAGATACTATCTGAACACAATTTTCGATACTGCTTTCTGGTTCTCTCTTTTTATTTTATGAAGAAGTCTGAATATCTGAGGATTTGAGATGACTAATCATTTTTAAAACTAAAAACTTGCACTGGTTCTCAACATTGAGATTGGCTGCTGGGAACATGAAACTGAAGAAAAATGTCTGATTTGAAGAAAAATGTCTGATTTGAACTGAATGTTTATTATAAAAATTTCTTCCAAATATTTGAATTTGCCTTTATCTTTATTTACTAAAAAGCTTGTAGAGTTTTTGGATTGCTGCAATCATGGTTTGTAACTTAGTAACCCAATTGTTCAGTGAATCTGATTTCCCTATTGACTTTGTTTGTCAGAAGGACAAAAAAGGTGGTTACATGACCTTGGGACCCAGCAATGGTCATAAATATTGTGCAAAGGTCATAAATCTGAAAAATAGTCATGTCACATTTTTTCAGCGCCATTGTAACTTTGGTCACTAAATGAACTGTTGTAAGTTGAGGACTACTTGTACTATTGATATGTATCTAACCAAATTTTAAATTCCTCTGGATTTTTTTTTTAAATGTGTGTAAGAAAGGCCACTCCAAATTGTCAAAAGATTTTTCTCCATCTAGGAATATTATTGCCACTTTTTTTGTTATGGTTCGTTCATTTTACTGCTTTTATCATAAAACTGCTGTTTTCATTTGTCTTCTTCTAGAGAATATAATCTCAGCAACAGTAGATCATCCAAATTCAGTTAAATTTATTCTTAATAATTAAAAATTATGTAAGTTTATTTCCCAAATTCATGGATTCCGATTTAATTCTTTATCTGAAACCATCAGGAACATACCTATTGAAAATCCTTGCACTAAGAACATGGCTCCATTGAAAATCCTTGCACTAAGAACATGGCTCCATTTCCAGTACTTATAACAGACTATATAAAAAGAAATATAGTCTATAAATACTATAACATAAATTTCATTTAGCATAAAATATATGTACATCATATATTCTTCTGTTTTCATCTGTTCTTTTATTATCAAAGACCCATGGCATCTTGCATTTATGAATATTCTCTTACATCAATGAAAAGTGGGTACAGTTTATATATTATGCAGCCCAATCCCATTAAATGCAATACAATGTTTGTATTAGGCCATTATTTTAGTTATAGTCGCTTCATAGACATTTCCAAATAAATTATTATAAATGATCAGCTTGCAGGGTTGGCTGAATTTCATTATTTAATCTGAATAATTTCATTATATAATAAATGGACACAAATATATATTGATTCATCAACAGTAGTAGTAGTTTAAATATGTCCTTTTGCATTTGGTAGAATCTTAATGTTTTAAATTAGTTTGTGAAACATAAAATTCAAGGTAGGAAGCTCTGTGTTTTAAGTGAATTAATCACAAATCCTGTAAAATGTAATTTGTATGCAGCAATAGTGACATCTGGTGGTTCTTTGTACCCACTACAATTCTGCAGGATACACAAAATATATTAAACCATTATAGAAATTGTATTGGCAGTTCTATATGAGGATTGTGCACCAGTTCAAAAGCAGTTTTTGATCTCTGTGATCCCATGGTGTCCACTGATTTTTGACAGCCAAGCCAATTTATTCTGAGGTCAGTTGCAATGCAACCCAAATAAAAGTTTCATTTTTGTAGCTCTGGAAAGCGTAGAGGAAGTTCATTTGCTCACTGAAGGAATTCATAATCTACCCCTTTTGCTGGCTCCTTGGAGGTTCAGCTGCTTATTCAGGTTCCTTAAAGGGAATAGCATAAAAGCAGAAATAGAAGACTTTGATCCAATGGGCTTAGAGTCAAGTAGCATGTGGAGGACCACAGATTCCCAACCCAATATTAAATGAAGGCTTTAAAGTATTTTCGCTATTGACTGTAGTATATAGATATGCTGGATATGTTAATTCCAGTTAATACAATGATGTATTTTATTCTGTATCAAAAAGCATCCCAAATCATTGAAATGAATATAATATATTCTTTAGAAAAAGCTCTACATCAGGGGTGTCAAACTCACATCATTATGCCAGTGTCATGTGATGTACTGGGACTTTTCCCCCCTTCGCTAAACCAGTTATGGGTGTGGCCAGCATGTGACACATCCGGCCCATGGCCCAGGAGTTTGACAGTCCTACTCTACATGATGCAATATAAAGAATTTCTGTCTCAATAGTCAAGCTGAAACAGATGCTTGTGTAACTTTTGAAAAATAGTTGTACAAATTATTTTTGGGGGCACAACACTGAACTATATTCACACTTGTCTTTAAATTAATTGGCTTTAAATTAATTGGCTTATCACAAAAAGGTAATAAAGGAAAAGCATGGAGATAACCAGAAGCCAAACCGCCCCCACAATATCAATATTTTGTTCTGTTTGTCAGCAAGGCAGATCTTGCAAGCAGAGTGAAAAGTGACAGAGCCCAAGAAGTGGCATGAAGCTGCTAATTTCTGATTTTCTAGTGAAGAAGAACATAGTGCTACTGGCAGTCATAAATGTTTGTCATTACTTAAAAGATAGCAAGTCACTGCAGCCTTCTCTATCCTAATATTTACCAAATGAAGTCATCATTCTCATAATCTAGAACTAGCATGAGCAAATGAACATTCAAGTGTGACATAAAATAGAGCCAAACTAAAACAACATCACAGTGATATTTGAAATATATAGAATAAACTCTGTTTTAGAGTTTGTTTCCTTAGCTGTTGATGAGCATTTAGGCAGGACCTCCACCAACTGCGTTGTTTTTTCAGTTTTGTTCCGCTGTTCTTTCCATATTAGTAATTGCCATTCATGATTTGAATCATGAATGTTCACTAATAACAATTGTGCATCGTGAGTTAGTTTGTACCTTATACTGAAGTGCTTAATTTTCCAAGTACATTGTTATTTCATGCTGTAGCTGGTATTGAAAGATATACATTGACTTTGCAATGCTTAATGCAAAGATTAATATATTGTACAAATAATGGAGGTGTCAAAGTAAGTGTATCTAGTGGTCATTGTTATAAATAGAATATCAATAAAATATTCTTATACCAAAATGAGGGACAATGGATTCATTATCAGAAGGGTGGAATCATCTAAAGCAGGGGTCGTCAACCTTTTGGATCTCAGGGACCACAAACTCATACTTTTAAATCCTGAGGACCAGCAATATGATTAAAAAAAAAAGATAATATATTTAATATAAAAATTTATTTTTATATTAAATATAAATACTATTTATTTTATATGTGTGTGTGTGTGTGTTTGCTTATTTAATTATAACAAAAAATAACAAGAAAAGCAGAACACCCCCCCCCCCCCCCCCAAAAAAAAATCTGGTCTCCTGTCATTTCATATCTCCGCCAAGTCAGAGGAAACCTCTCCCTCTGCCAGGTGTGGCTGCTTGGCATTGGGGGAGGGAAAGAGGACCAGGCTGAAAGCCTTCCCCCACTGGAAGCTTTCCCCCACCCTGGGTGTTTAACACCTGGCTTCCTTCTCCACTACTGTCTCCTCCTCCTTCTCCTTCTCCAGCACCTTACATCCTTCAGGTAGGGAGATTATGAACTAATCAAGTGGTTACACTGATATCCCAGCTGTTTTCTTTCCCATGGTAAGACTTTGCATGTAGAGAAGGAGCTAGCAGCTGCTATTTGGTGGTCTTGCAGGTGAGGTGAAATCATCCCGGTCCCAGTTAAGACATACCAGTCACAAATCCAGAATCGAAGCTGAGAGGGGTTGCTTCCCCTTGGCGGGAAGAACGGTGGGCGGGGGTGTGAGAATGCACAGTTCAGCACAGTGGGCAACCTCCACTCTGGGCTGATGAGCCACGTGCTGAAGACCAGATGGCTGTCGGGAAGGTGGGGCAACAGGTGATGCTGGTGGCAGATGGACTCATACACACAGGAGATCGTGGCATAGGCCTGGCCTGTGGGGGGGGGAGTGAGGGGGGGGGAAAGAAACCTCTGAACTGGTGTTACCTCCTACCTCTTGCCTCCGTGCATCAAGGAGGTTGATTGGCTGCCTGCGATGCCCTCAGGGGAAGATGTTGCAAGGGGGAGGCTCGACCCCCCCCCCGGAGCTTCTCTTCTTTGCCAGAAGTGCTCACATGCAAAGAGCTCACCGCCCCTCTGGCCCCTGACAAGCCTCCTCTTTCCTGCTGAAGCACTTCTGGTGAGGAGGAAGAGAAGCTCCTGAGGGCAGGGGTATGGGAGATAGTTTCCTGGCCTGCAAGGAGAGGGCGCAATCTCCTGCACTCCCCCTGGAGCTTCTCTTCCTCCTCGCCAGAAGCACTCACATGCAAAGTGCTCACCACCCCTCTGGCCCCCGACAAGCCTCCTCCTCCCCACTGAGCATGTGAATGCTTCTAACAAGGAGGAAGAGGGGTCGATCCTCCCCCTCGCAACATTTTCACCTGAGGGCAGCTACTTCCTGCGGCTCAGGAGGTCTGCACTCTTCCAGCTGCTGCTCGGTCTTTTTGATGCACTGAGGGAGGAGGCAGCAGCCACGACATGGGTTTGCTAAGGAGACTGTAGGATTGCCCCACCTCCTCAACATGCTGCGGCCCACCAGTGGGCTGTGGCGGTTGGTGACCGCTGCTCTAAAGATATTAACTATTTTTTTAAAAAAGCATGTATAATACTGGTGCCAGTAATTTTAATATAGCAAATGTATTAAAGGATATTTTCCAGCCTCTATCAAAACTCATCCTGATCGGTGTGATGTCCATTATTGCTAAAAAGATGGAAAACAGCAAATATCAGGATTTTTCTGCTGGGGACCATGTTCCTGAATTATTACATCAGACACTTCCACTTGCTCACTCATCTGCTTAGTTTGCAGTTAGTGGAAGTAAAATTACAATCTGAAAGATATGGCTCTCAGTTTGCTAGAAAAGTGGATATTTTGTTCAGTTTCACAGCCATGAATGGAATTAGTATTCCAATATCCATTAGTTAATAGAATTTTTTTCCTCCAATTCTCTGAAGAGTTTTTTTCCTCAACATCTTTACTTGACCTCACAAAAAAGGAGCAATTGCTTCAAAGATATTTGAAAGGAAAGCATATATTAAACTGCATATAGAACCCAAACGATCATGCTTTGTTTCTAGTGCAAAAATGTGGAATTAAGGGTCTGCGGGAATACTGTAGGCCTGAGTTCATCAAAACTCATTCCAGTTAGGAGCTCCCTTGGTATTTGAGCTCAAGCAATTAGTATTATGAGCTTTGATTAAACTAGTTCATTGCTGTGTTCATCGTTAACCATTCAGGGTAAATAATTACAAACTTTTTCAATGGCCTCAGAACTATAACTCTCTATTACATTTATATTATTAGAAAAGTTTACAAGATAAAGCTGTCCAATTTGGGTTACAAAAACTGGATAACCATGAAATGGCAGGTACATTTGCTGCCATCTCAGGGTTGTCTGCATTTTTGCAGCTCAGAGCCATAGATAAGCCTTCTCCTTCTTCCCCTTCCCTCTAAATGAAATACATCTTACTCCAGACAGGACACCAAAGGCAAGTAGAAAACCCAAGAGCTTTCTGAATCATAGCTCATCACTTTATCTCCAGACTTACCTAGTTTCCTGAACAACTTTTCTTTCATGCGGTTGGCCACAAATATATATCTTCAAAGTGATTTGGCAAAACCTCTCCCTAGAGAAGTTTGTTTTAAAATAAATATCATTAGCTAATAAACATAATCTAAATGCAAAGGGCAATAGAAATTTTCCTTACAGAGGAAGTAATCATGTGCAATCACAAAAATGATCAAAACTTCATTAGATTGTTAAAATGTATCTATCGTATTACATTCATACAATAATTTGCCTTGTATTACTGTTGCATCTCTTCCTGGTTGGATTCAGGTAGTTGTTTTGCAATTAAATCAAAGATGAATATTCTTTTCTAGCATTTTACTTTTTTAATTTGCTTCTGGTAACATTTTGGTGGCAATTTATTGAAAGTTCTCAACTTATGATCATAATTAAACCCAATATTCCATCCAAAGTTCTGAATATGTATATCAATGTAATCAAGATCCATCTATGTTAAATATTCAGAATATAGCTTACAATATTAAATATTTTAGTTTGGTCTAGTGGTTAAGTCACCAAGCTGGAAACAAAAAAACTGTGAGGTCTAGTCCTGCCTTAGGTATGAAAGTCATCTAGGCATCACTTCACAGGATTGTTGTGATGAAAATAGGAGAAGGAAGGAGTATTGGGGATGTTCACTGCCTTAAGTTATTTGTAAACATAATAAAAGCAGGATTAAAAAACTTTAAAAGGAGGTGTGGCTAGCATGAACAATTCTGTATCACCTCACTTATTCATTTAATCCTGTTGCCAGTTTTGTCAAAATATTTTAAGATGAACCAATAAAGAAGCATTACACAATATCCTGGACTTTAGATAACAATCCTATATACATACCAGAGAAGTATGTTTCATATTTTTTTACAGAAGCTTTCTAAAATCCCAGATCATTTATTATGTGTCAGGATGATTGAAAAATTAAAACTTGGTTCTACAAAATAAGATGACAATTGCTATATTTTGGAGTGTCACACCCAATTTCCCCTCCCCCAAAGCCCTGTAGTTTAGTTGTGTTATAACTTTGACTCATTTTAACAAGATTGTTTTTCAGATGTTGAAAAAGTATATAAGGACGTACTGGAGATCATTGTCTGTAACACCCTAGACAATATAGTAGTCAAATGGCAATATCACTTTTAAAAACACATTGCATTTCCCTCTGAATGAAGATGTTGAAAGAGCATCATTCACCAAATTCTGAATAAAGATAAATATGGCAGGGAATAACACAAGAAAATTTGATCGCAAGCTAGAATCATTGGTAGCTACAGCATGACTGCTACAGAATTGACTAATGAATGCCCACTCTGGCTTTTTCATGCCATTTCCATAATTTTAGAATAATAATATATGAATTTTAAAATATATGATAGAATACAATTCAATTCATAATATTATTTCTTTCAGTCCCATCTGTCTACCTTGATTATTTTGATAGTATTTTTAATGAGTTAATGATATTGGTAGACAAACTCACAGATTTAGTTCAGATGGATTCCCATAAATTGAACTATTTTTTCCCAAAGTGGAAAATACCTTAAATCTAAATAAAACCTAATAAAAGTTCCCAATTGGAGAAAATACATTCTATAGGGTAGACCAGATCAATTGGAGAAAATACATTTCTCCCAATTGGAGAAAATACATTCTATAGGGTAGACCAGATCAGAAAATCAACTCCATAGGAAAATTAAAACTTATTTTGCTGAAAGTGACTATGATAACAGATGTTATTGCAAATGTAACATTGGTTATAAGATTGGTTGTTCTACCTCCTTCCTCTTTTTCTGCTCCTGTGAATCAGAGAAGTGTCTGGCTGACTCAAAATATTTTTTGTCTGTTATTGATTGAATATGTTTGTTCTCTTATAACCTATATATCTCCAAGATCATCTTCCTTATTTTACACATTTTCCTAGTTACTTACATTTGGTACATTTCATTAATATCTGACTATTAATATCCAACCAGATGGTGAGAAGATAGAGATAAAACTACTGTATTTTCCCAAGCTTAAGTATATATGAACCAGGAAACCAAGATTCTGCTCTGATGCCTCTTCTAACAATTACTCTTAGTTCTGTGGGCATGGCCTAATTTGTGGGTGTGGCTTGGTTGTCATGTGACTGGGTGGGTGTAGCTTGTAAATATTGTAAATATTTATGTAAATATTGAATATATATAGAACAACTTTTACCCCATATCAGGCAAATCAGATTGAGTTGCTTGCAGAATCACAGATTCACTCACAGATCTACCTTTCTGCAATCTGCTGCCTGAGTCTGCACTGAAAAATAGAAGCTTCAGTTCCAAGGAAGGTTCAGCTCTGCTCTCAGGCCTCTTCTCTCCCCCCCCCCCCCGCCCGAATACCACCCCTGACTGGGCCTCAGGGAAGCGTCCTGGGCGAAGGCAAAGCAGTACAACAGAGATTTAGAATAGCTAGAAAGCAGAAATCTGACAGGAGGGAAGGGCCAGCCAGTGGCGTGATTTGCCAGTTCTCTGAACTGCACAGAATTGTAACAGTTGGTTCTATAAAACTGGTCCGAACTGGTAGAATCCCACCCCTGCTCTCAGGTGATTTCATAGTCTAAAGAAAGTATGTCTAATTTTTGGCTTGGTTACTGAGTTACTTTGGGTTTTCTCCACTACAAGTCTCCTCTGAAAAAACATAATTCATGTATATATAGGAAAACTTTCAAGGGACATGAGCCTGTAGGCTATATTGGGAAACTAGACAACAGATCAGAAAGCAATGGCAACCCAGAAAAATACATATTTGTGTCCTTTTAATAGCCATGAAATTGTGTCTTTTTAAAAATACATATGAATATATATATATGCCTATATATCTTCATTGCCAACAATAGAATATATGCATGCATAGTTAATACAATGTATATTTTAAAAGTTTATTTGATATAGAGGAAAAAGAGGAAGAAAAGTTATATCTCAGGTGGGCAGAAGAAATTTCTTACTGCTGCCAAAGGTTTGTATTTATAAATTACAACTACTATCCATTTTTTTCTGTTATTTATAGGTATACATATTAAATATATATGTATTCATACATATTCAAGCATGCATAAAGATTGCTTATTTTCAATCCCAAGCCAATAAGACCAAAATGAAGAAGGGATTTAATTATCTGGGCCATAAGAAATATCCCTGAAGAGCAGCATGCCCCATATTTGATGGCTGCTAAAATTCTTGGTAATTCAGTTGGGTTGAATACCATCGGTTTGTTCAGATGTTTCCTACATCCTATCATTTTACATTTTGCATATCCATTTGGCTGATTTATTGTCATGAATATTTTTCTATAAAAGTAGAAAGTATTAAACTTGGAGCTTTTTAAATTCTATATTATTTAGCTCTAAAACATTAAATTTTATTTTTGTCTGCCTGCATTTAAATAATATATATTTTAATGTCCACTTAACCTTCTTCTAACCTATTCCATTAAAATTATTCAGACACACTGTAGTGATGCTTATAATCTCTAGTTCATTATCTTAATTAGATCTGTTCTATATTGTCCCATTCTTCATTCTCATTAGTTTAAAGGTGATCAGCCTTCAAAAGGCGGGTGGACAGAATTCACTATTGTGGCCATCTAGCATTCACCTTCTTTTGAATCTTTCAGGTGTAACAATGATGCCACTACCTGATAGATTTAATTAAAAGTTGCTCTCAAATGATGTGAAGAGTCATTTTGGAAAATGAAGACAAAATTAATTCATGGATGTAAAATGCCTACACTATAATAGATCTGAACTGAACTGGGTTCCTTATTAAAATGTAAATGACACATTAAAAGTGGCATGAAAATTAATGTCCCTGATCCAAGAAGCACTTTTAAAAACCTTTCCTAGACCAAGAATATTTATTCAAGTAGGAATACTAACAACAGTATCTAAGTATTATTGTTTCAGAATACTAACAATAGTATCTAAGTATTATTGTTTCAGAATACTAACAATAGTATCTAAGTATTATTGTTTCAGAATTCCATTAAAAAAATTCTTCCTTCAAAGAACTTACCAGATTCTAATTTAAACAAATCTAGATGTACCATCATTTAACTATTGGAATATTTTAGTTTGTATCTCCAGCACCAACTTTTCATACAATACACCCATTCTTGACAGATGAGAACAGGACCCTAAAGTCTTCTTTCCACCTATACAAGTTCATTTTCATAGCCATCTAAAACAAGAAAAATTGGAAACTGTGCTCCCTCCTTCCCTCCCCTTCTCTGTTGGGTGTGCTACAATGCCTATGTGGAAACCACTTCAGGGATTAAGTGCAGTCCAACATCTCCTCTAATGGGGTCAGTTTTGAAGATACCCTAGGACCCAGCTATTTCCCATTCAGCCTGAGGGATGCTTGCGGATACTCTACCTCCTTGATTGCAATGCCCTCCTCACTCAGTCCAGCTTCTAGAGCTTTCCCACTCCTGCAGGGGCCTGTTGCTCTTGTACCATGCATTAGTACACTGCCCAAAGTGCCTGGTGAATGCCCTCAGACTCTGGGTTACTTTCCAGGACAAGAGATAGGAACAGTCACCAGATTAGATTGGTATTTGTCCCCACAATCAGGAATTTCAGATTGGTTTTGGGGAACAAATACATAAATGGCCAAGGTGTAAACAGTTTTGGATTGCCCCACTACCAGTGGGCCAAACATTAACAGGATGAGGAAGTAACTGCTGTAAGGAAATCTCCCAGTTCGAGTGCCCCAAATCTCCAAATTTTCTAGCTTCTGTAGGTGCAAGTGTTTCAGGAGCCTGTCATAGAAATGCCTGTACAATAATGTCCCTTGCACACCAGCACTATGGGGGGCAGAATCTATTAGTTTGCCGGGGACTCTGCCAGCCAGGACCACTCTTTGGCTTGTGGAGGCTTTTGTGCAATGTCTTGTTGCTTGATCTTAGGTGCTTTTCTTGGCTTATGGTACCCGTTGCTGACTTTCATCAGTCTCTTGGTAAAGATCTGACACAGAGTAAAGTATTCCCATTGATTATGTGGCAAAACTTTGATGAGGCTTCACTTGCCAGTTTTGGTGCCCTTTTCTGTCATCTGCCATTCTTAGGCTAAATCTAGCTGGTGTAGGTGGGCATCCAATTGGCTCTTTCACTGGGCCACTTGGGTCTGACTTCCTGGTCTGGGCAGCCTCATGCAAGTATGTCTATTATTGCTTTCATCCCTACAATTATAACAAATCATTGGACTCAATAAATTATCGGCTGGAGCAGTGGAAGGTATCCCTCCTTTAATACCGTGTTTCTCCAACAATATGGCCTCTATCAATAGGAAGGCCCAGCATGATTTCTAGGCATGAGGTGAAATTAAGCCTCACCCCCAAAATTTAGGCCTATTTAATCCATGCATTTCCCCTCCATTTCTCACATTCATTATAGAACTACACGAGGTGAAGAGAAATGGGGGGAAAGGGTGGGGGTGGGTGAGGAGAAAACTTGCCACTAGGAATACCCTGCAGGTAGTCTAGGTTAGAATACTCTGATCTATTGATAGAACATCAGCTGATAGAAGTTCCCTGAAGGCAGAGTCCCCAGCCGCTTCAGGATGAGGCATGGCTGCCCGTGTCTCCTCACCATTAGGCAGTGTCTTTTGGGCGCTGGAAGCTCCCCAAGGGCAGTCACCAGCCACTTCGATCGGCCAGTAGAAGCGGCCTCAGGGTGAGCACACACACACACTCTCCTCGCCGCCAGGCCACTTCTATCAGCTGACAAAAGCTTCCTTGAAGGCAGAATCCCCAGCTACTTCAGGGTGAGGCGTGGCTACCCGTGTCCCCTCGCTATTAGGCAGTGTCTTTCGGGTGATGGAAGCTCCCCAATGGCAGTCACCAGCCACTTTGATTGGCCAGTAGAAGCGGCCTTGGGGCAAACGCACGCACACACTTCCCTTGCCGCGAGGCCACTTCTATCGGCCAACGAAAGCTCCCCAAAGGCAGAGTCCCCAGCCGCTTCGGGGCGAGGCGTGGCTGCCCATGTCCCCTCACCATTAGGCAGTGTCTTTTGGGTGATGGAAGCTCCCCAAAGGCAGTCACTAGCCACTTCGATCAGCTGGTAGTAGTGGCTTCAGGGCGAGCGCAGATGCACACTTTCCTCGCTGCTAGGCCGTTTCTATCAGCCGATCGAAGTGGCTGGTGACTGCCTTTGGGGAGCTTCCATTGCCCAAAAGACACTGCCTAATGGCGAGGGGACATGGGCAGCCACGCCTTGCCCCGAAGCGGCTGGGGACTCTGCCTTCAGGGAGCTTTCATCGGCCAATAGAAACTGCCTCTAGAGGTACCTAGAGTGGGGGAGGAAATTAAGTCATCCCCGAAAAGACAGCCTAGCCATTTTTTCAGGGCTCAAAAAAAATAAAAAAGGCCTGGCCTTATTTTGTGAGAAACACAGTAGATCTTGTCACATTCCCACTTGCGAGTATCATAACCTTTGCTGATAATGCTTTTGTGGTATGGAGACAACAACTTGGTCCTCAACACCAATAAGACCAAGCTTATAGTGGATTATAGAAGGAATTTATAGTGCTTATAGTGGATTATAGAAGGAACAGATCAGACATCCAGCCTTTGCTTATCAATGGAGACCAAGTGGAGCACGTGGCCAGTTTTAAGTTTCTGGGTGTTACCCTAAAAGAGGACCTGACCTGGGGTGCCCACATTGCAGCCCTGGTCAAAAGGGTCCAGCAGATTATCTGAGGCTTCTCAGAAAACAATTGAATGAGAAACTGCTGGTGACCTTCTGCCACTGCACCATAGAGATCATTTTAACATACTGCACCTCTGTATGATTTGCCAATTGCACAGTGGGCAGATAGGACAGCACTCCAGAGGGTTAATGTCATTGCCCAGAAGATTGGTTGCCCTCTCCCCTCTTCAGAAGAGCTTTATAGCTCCTACTGCCTTAAGAAAGCTCTAAACATTCTCAAAGATCCATCTCATCCTGGGAACCCTTTTTCTGAACTATTACCATCTGGCAGAATAATAAAAACAAGGACAAATAGGCTGAAAAACAGCTTCTATCCCAGGGCAGTAGCTCTTTTGAATTCTGTTGTATAGTGCAGTGTTGGTGGGGTGTTGGGGGTTTCCAGTTCAATGTGTAAAGAGTGAAGGATGGTCATGGTCATGATGTGCACTGAAGATGGTGTTTGATTTCATTGTATGACGTGCAATGACAATATACTAAACTAAACTAAACTAAAACTAATGAGCTTACCACTTTCATCAGTTGGGATATTTGTGTCTCTAAATGGCAAATTTTGCATTAGCATCTACAGCGCTCATCACCCCAATGCCTAAGAGACAATTCTGATGGCATGTTGGTTGCAGCTCCCTTAGCATCCTTCATCTTCTTTTCTTCTCTCACCATCCTTATAATTGTACCCAGACCAGGCCCATGTATAGAGCACTTCACAAAATCTGCTACATCCTAGTCTGATCTACCTCTGTGGACTCCATTTCCTTCCTCAACACAATTTGACAAAGCAACTCGTTCAGGCGCCTGATATAGCCAGAGAATTGTTAACTCTTTTGTTGGTACCTGTGCTCAGACTGGTAAATCAAGCAAGAAGTTATCTTTGTTGTTCAAACACTTCCTGCAATATGATGAGGTAAGCCATACATGACTCCTGACTAAATGTTAAATTTCTAATGGCTTCTGCAGTGAGAATTTTCAGGCTCTCTATGATTCTCTGTTTCTTCTGTGTATCTGGGACAACCCATTCCTCTACTGCCTGCACTGAGCTCTATTCCCATCTGAGTTTCATATTTCTCCTCCCCTGCAAGCACAGGCTGCATCCCTAATAAGCAGTTTCCTGTACCCAAACCCCAATGATTGTTGCTTACACCAGGCCACAAGATTTTCCATTGCCTTGAGAAGCCTTGTCCCTGGTGTCCCTGATGTGGCAGAGTTGTGTGTTTCCTCCTTGAGGGCCAATGTACTATCCAAGAGCATGGATTGGTCATGACCCCTGATTTACTAGTCCATGAGTCACTGGTTTGGGTGAACCAACCGCACCTTCATGTCCTCTGTTAACTGAAGGCTTTTGCCTCCAAAGCAAATTTATTTATTCATGTATTATTAGATTTGTATTGCTGCCTATTTGCCATGGTGACTCAAGGTAGCTTACAACATATAAAGCCACAATTTAAAAACAGTAAAATTCATAAAATCAAATAAATTAATATAGTAAAATCACCCCCCACTCCCCCCCCCAGCGACAGCAGATCACACGAGCCATCTGATGGGCTCCATCCCTCTCTGGGTTCCCCAGGCCCGCTGGCAAAACCAGGTCTTCAGTGCCTTCTGAAAGACTGCTAGAGTGGGGGCCATTCTGATCTCTGGGGAGATGATATTCCAGAGAGAGAGCCACCATGGAGAAGGCCCTTCTTCTGGGTCCCACCAGGTGTATCTCCCTCAGGGGTGGGACCCATAACATTCCCTGCCTCCTCACTCTAATGGGTCAGGTAGATGTGAATGGCAAGAGATGTTCCCTCAGATAATCTGGACCCAAAGCCATGAAGGACTTTAATGGTGACAACCAGCACCTTGAATTGCACCCGGAACTAAATCGGCAGCAATGCAGCTCCTGCAGGAGAAGTGATACATGTGCTCACTGGGGTCTGCACAAAACCGTGCGGGCCGCTGCATTTTTCACCAATTGGAGCCTCCGGATGTTCTTCAAGGGCAGCCCCATGTAGAGCATGTTACAATAATCAAGATAGGAAGTGACTAAGGCATGAGTGACTGTGAGTAGGGATTGGGACCTTTTGCCTCTACTCTAACAATGCATAGAAATGGGAGGTGTCTCAGTCCACTTTCATGTCCACAATAAATACCCTCTGATTTGGAGATAGGACCCTCACCACTTACAGAATTTGCTGTTCTGGTTAACTATGCCTGGGTATTTTGTTCCTTGCATTACTTATTAATGGTGTCGGGGTTTATTTTACCTACTTAGCTCATGTCTCTGGAATGATCACCTTTCCTGCAAAAAAAGGCTAGAAGTAATTATGGATAATTACTTCTACACCCCCCCCCCCCACTCTCAGTCCTATCCTTTGCATGTATCACTCACCTGACGTATCAACATCTCTTCCCCTCTCCTCTCTCTTTATCTAGGATCATTGTCTTGTCTCTGCTCTGCCTCAGTTGCTCAACTCTCTCTCCTCATTCCTTCTTTGTTATTTTGTCTTTTTGCCCCCTTTTTCCTGTTCCTGTCCTGTTCCTGACCTCTAACCCCCCACCCCATTTCTTCTGCTTTAGTTTCAGTCATTATCTCCTTGCTTGCTGGCCATCCCAGCAGCTCTTTCTGACCATTCTTCTTCTCCATAGTAATTTCCCCTTCACTTTTCACTCTCATCCACAGCTCAGGTATCATTCTCCCCCCCCTCTCTCCTTCCCTCTTTTGTTCTCTTTTTCTCTTTCCCCTTTTTTGTTATCTCACTCCTTCCCCTTTCACCCTATTTCCCATCAAATTCTATCCTTTTAAACCTCTCTCTGTCCCTGCCTCCCCTTCCTCTCAAATTTCTGAATGAACTCACCACCTGCTGGCCATCCCAGAATGCTCATATTTGATTGCTGGCAGACCACTGTTCTCCGGTGTTTGCAACACTGGTGACTCTAGTGTAATAGATTATTATTTCCATAATACTCCTATAAGCCTCCAGTCAAAACAACTCTACTTGCTAGGTCTATAGGATGGAAATCCAACTTTTTTCAAGGGCATGTTAGTCCTTGCATTATAGAAAACTGCCTATTTAGGGCAAACACATTCTAAAAGAGATTTGTTCCCAAGCTACAGATTGTCTGAAAAGATGTATAATATTATAGCAGTTGTTCCCAAAGAGAATTTACGCTGAATTTTCATATTCTGAGTATATGTTTCCACAGAGACCAGATTGCCCATTATCTTACAGATAATGGTATCTAATTTAATAAAATAGAATAAGAAAGACAATTGTGATTATGCTCTTTGGTCTGCTCCCTCTTTAATGGATACACATTGTTTTATTTTTTGAATCTGAAATTGGTGGAGTTTGATTCTATTGGCAATATTAAGAGACCTCACTATCTTTTTAAAAATAACACCTGTTTTTTTCTAATATGAAGCCTGTAAAAAAACAAAACCCAAGTTCTGCAGCTAGATGGTGATGTTTCTTCTTAGCAATTGTGAATAAAATATAAGTTAGGTTCTTTGGGAATATTGTTTCTTTTTAGTGCTTCCTACTCCATGCAGGGTCAAACAATAACAGAATTTAAAGGGTGCAGAGATCATCTAATTGGAACAAATTCTTTGCCACAGATTATAGTATCTTCCTGCATTTGGCTGTTCAAGATTTTAGAAGCACTGTCCAGATTTTGGTGTAGGAATGTGATGGAGAAAAATACTTCAACAAAAAAGTTTTCTTCTTGAGAGTTAATAAATATTAAGTTTTTCAATATCTCAGATTTCTATAATTTGGTTCTGGAGTAAGGAAGAAATTTCTCAGTGCTATTTCTCTAATAAAAATCTTCATGAAGCCATTGTAAAATAATATATATTTAATATTATACCTGTATATTTTGATCTGCAGGAAGAATAGCATCTTTAATTAGGGAATTGATGAAAAATTCAGAATTAATCATCTTCTTGCAGTATTATTTCCCAGAAGGTAGTATTCTTCTACCAGAGCAATGTGTAGCAAGCAAGACAGCTTGCATTCAAGTAAACCTGATATTTGTTACCATAAGACAGCAAAACCACTCAATAGCCACATCTGGAAGTAATAATTTTAATGTTTTATAATACTTTTGCTTGATACCATATTGAAAAATATTATGAGACGTTACCGTGGTGGTCAATTAGATTAGAGGATACCCACTGTTGTTCTACTTGGGTAGGTATTTATGGGTTTAAAAGGGCAGTGTTTTGCTTTAGACATCTGAAATAATAAATGTTAGGGATACACACACTAGCAGAACATGCAACGACAGTCTAGCAGGCAGGCAAATGATTTGAGATAAATGTTGTTGTAGTTTACACTCAGTAAGACAGATACACTGTGCCAGTTAAATAGTTTTTTATTCGAGCAAGAGTTATAGCATAGTCAAAACAGTCCATATGTCATAAACTAGTTCAGTCCATCCAGGGATTAATCAGTTGCAAAGTCCAGTGTTGAAAATAGAGGTCAGTAAACTTACAAAATAATCAGTCCAGCAATATATCTCTTTTGCAGTCAGAGATATGAAGAAAATCAAACCCCTTTTCTTCGTTTCAGCAACAGTAGGGAAAACACGCAGTAATCACCATCAATCCAACATTGTCAGCTACTACAGTAAAAGCCAGCAAACAGTGAGCTCTCTTGCTCCCTCTTATGATGATTTTACAACCGCACGGAAAATACATGTTTTGCAGTTAAAGTGATACACACACTTATACTCACTAACATAGTTTATATATTATTTCTACCCAAACTAAGTTAGGTAAACAATGTTATCCCTAACATATGAGACATATGAGACATATGAGACATTACCGTGGTGGTCAATAACTAGTGCAGATTAGAGGATACCCACTGTTGTTCTGCTTGGGTAGGTATTTATGGGTTTAAAAGGACAGTGTTTTGCTTTAGACATCTGAAATAATAAGGTCTCAATGATTTGTGCATGGAACCTAAGATATCAAAATAATTCTAATACAGTGTAATCAGTTTTGGGGAAATGTGTGTGTGAGAAAGAAAGAGAGAGAAAGAGAATATGTCTATATGACTTTGATCATTTGAGTTTTCTTTTTATATCAAGTCATCTCATCCTTATCGTCCAGATGTTTCAGGATTGCAGCCTTCAGTATTCCATAATCCAACATAACTAGTGGTTACCAGATCTCTGTCATTTCTCTTTGTAAATATGTAACTGGTTATAATAAGGGTAGATAGGAAAGAGGTAAGAGCAGCAGATGATTGAACCAATCCATCAGTTCTTTTGCCTGGGATTTGCAGAGTTTGGAGTGGAGGATCAGTAAAGTCAGGTGAGCAACCTGATAAGGAAATTGAAGCCCTGCCCCTTTAAAATATATATTTTGCACATTAAAAAGGGATAGACGTTGATTGCAGAGCCATAGCTGCCATCTTGACTTTTCTGAACCCCCTACAGATGCCTCAGAATATATAACAGTTATATTTTTTGTTAAGTTTTGAGCATGGGCGAAAGAATGGAGACAAGCCTCTTAACGGTGAACTTCAGCTCTTTATTTACATTGTGACTTCTGCCTCTATAGCAGTTAAACCCGCCTTATATAGGCAAACCCTGTAACTTTTAACAAATAACGAGCTAGGAGCGCTAGCTCCTATAACCAATAGGAACTCTCTGTTAAGGGCCAATCGGATTCCCCGGAATGGGCCAATCCAGTCCAGCTGCTTAACAGCCAATCAGAAGTGCAGGGCCAGAACCCTGCACTTAACTCCAAACTCACACTTTATTAAATCTTTATGCATACACAACACCCCTTCCCCCTGGCTTCTGATTTGCAGGGCGCAGTTACATAGTCCCTTAGGTAGGACGGTTGTCTTATTAGTCTCTTTGATTTCCGTTGTATCAGCTGGCTGCAATCATGCTGAGGTAGATCGTTGTTTGGCAGTGGGGCTGTTCTGGTTCAGAGTTCACTTCTACGTCATTGCCCACATTTTCTGCAATTCCCTGAGGTGCAACCGTTTCTCCCTCCGGCTCCGCTTCCTGAGTCTCTATCAAGCCGTCGTTTCCTTCGAATGGGTTCTTTAGGAATTCATCTTCTTCCATACCTCCCCCCCCTCAGTTTGGTCATAGGGGAGTTGCGGACTGGCCGCTGGAAGCCGCGATCATAATTGATCGATATGACATTTCCAAAGTTTATCGTCAAGGCATTGTACAAGGTAGGATCTGGGGCTGGTTACACGTACTACTGTCGCTTCCACCCACAACGGGTCGCCCGATAGGTTTTTAGCATATACCAAGTCTCCTACCTGGAAGGTACGACAGCGGCCGCTGGATCCTAGTGGTTTCTCCGGTTCGTAAGCTGGGTGCAACTGATCGAGGTGGGAGTGGAGCTTTCATCCCATTAGCAGTTCGGCGGGAGTTTTGTTGGTGACGCTATGTGGGGTGATGTGTTGCAAGAAAAGGATTCGATTGACCTTGTTGTCAATGTTGTCGTAGTCTACCTTTTGTAAGGTTTTCTTCACAAATTGGACCATGCGTTCTACTTTGCCATTGGTCGCAGGGTGCGCAGGCGAGGTGAGTGCATGGTGAATGCCGCGGTCAGCGAGGTACTGCTCGAACGCTAGTGTGGTAAATTGAGGGCCGTTATCGGATACCAGGACGTCTGGTAATCCGTGGGTTGCAAAGAGTCTGTCTAAGATTTTGATAACCGCCTCGGAGGTCATAGTCGTCATGCGATGGATCTCAAGCCAATTCGAGTAGGCGTTGACAGTAAGCAGGAAGGTGTGGCCTTTGGTTGGCCCCGTGAAGTCTAAGTGAATTTGGGACCAGGGTCCACGTGGTGTCTCCCATTCAGTAGGCATGGCTTTTGGTGGGGCGTTGCTGACTTCTTGGCATTTGGGACAAGCTTTAACCCACTGTTCGATTTGCTTGTCAATGCCTGGCCACCATGCGTAGCTTCGCGCAAGGGCTTTCATTCGCACGATGCCAGGGTGGCCATCGTGCAAGGTTCTCAGCAGCATTTTCTGGAGTCATTCTGGGATAACGACTCTATCGCCCCAGATGACACAGCCTTTCTGGGAGAAGAGCTCGGTTTGTTGAGTCTTGAATGGTGTGAAGTCATCTGATAACTGGTCCAATGGCCATCCGCGTTCTACCCAGCTTAGGATTCGTGCTAGGGTGTGGTCGCTTTTGGTTTCTCTTGCGATATCTCGGGCGGTTAGTGGCGGCGAGTTGAGTGCCTCGATTTGCAACGTGGTTACCGTTGGTGCAGGATCGTCAAGAGTCTCTGGAAGAATTATTTTGAAGATGCAAATAAACCAGGTAGATGGCTAGCATATAAATTGAGAAAAGAGAAGGAATCAAGAAAAATATTGAAGTTAATAGATGAACAAGGCCAAGTTTGTTATGGGAATAAGGAGAAAAAAGAAATTATTCGAGATTTTTATGGGCAACTATATAAACAAGAGAATATTGATGAGGAAAAAGTCAAACAGTATTTACAGGAAGCTAATTTACCAAAGATACCTAAAGAGACTGAAGAAATGCTAGAAAGCAATATAACAACGATGGAACTAAATGAAGCATTTAAGAGACAAAATAATGGGAAAGCACCGGGTCCAGATGGGCTTCCAGCAGAATTCTATAAAACATTTCAAGAATCATTGAGCATCCAATTGTTAGAAGTTATGAATGAAGTTATGTTAAAAAAGATGATACCTAAAACATGGTCAGAGGCTTATATTACACTTATACCGAAGGAAGAGACTGACCCACTGCAAATTAAGAACTATAGACCTATTTCTTTATTGAATGCAGACTATAAAATCTTTGCTTCAATCTTAGCAGAAAGACTTAAAAAATATTTAAATAATTTTATTCACCCAGATCAAAATGGATTTCTGCCAAAGAGACAAATTAGAGACAATATGAGAGTAATCTTGGACACTTTGGAATACTATGAGGCTCATCCTGAAAAGCAAATGGCTTTGATATTCCTAGATGCTCAAAAAGCATTTGACAACGTGAACTGGAGATTTATGTTATTATTATTGGAGCAGATGGGTTTTGCTAAAAAATTTATTCAAGCAATAGAAGCCATATATAATAAACAGACAGCAAGGGTAATGATGGAGGGGGAACTTACAGATTTTATTAATATAAGGAAAGGTACAAGACAAGGATGCCCCCTATCTCCTTTGCTATTTGTGTTGACCTTGAAAGTGTTGAATAGAAATATTAGGGATGAAAAAAGCATAAAAGGAATGAAAATTAAGAAGGAAGAATTTAAGCTACAAGCTTTTGCTGATGATTTAGCTTTTATTTTGGAAGACCCGCTAGAAACAGCTCCAAAGTTATTGGAAAGGATAGAGACATATGGAGAGGTGGCTGGTTTGAAAATAAATAAAGATAAAACAAAGATTTTGACAAAGAATATGCTATTGAGACAGAGAGAAGAACTGGCAGATCTTTTGAAAATTCAAGTTACAAATAAGGCTAAGTATCTGGGGATATATTTGACAACAAGATGTAGCACATTAAAGGAGAATAATTATATTAAACTTAAACAACAGATAAATACAGATTTGAAGAAGTGGGAAAACTTGCAATTGTCATTAATAGGGAGAATTTCAACAATTAAGATGAATATTCTACCTAGAATTTTATTTTTGTTTCAAACAATACCAATTAGGCTTGGAAAAGACTATTTTGAAGATTTAAATAAAATCATGTTGAAGTTTATATGGCAAGGTAAAAAAGCGAGAATAAAGCTAAAGCTTTTGCAAGATGCTAGAATTAGAGGAGGTTTTGGCCTGCCTAATTGGGAATTGTATTATCAAGCTGCAAGTTTGATGTGGGTCAAAGAATGGATAACATTGAGGAAACATAGGTTGTTGACATTAGAAGGGCATGACTTGCTGTTGGGCTGGCATGCTTTTTTATGGTATAAGGGAACTAAAACACAGGGTTATTTTAGAAGACATTATGTACGGGAGTCTTTGTGGTTAAATTGGGAGAAGATAAAAAGACAATGTTATTTGAAAATTCCAGTTTGGTTATCGACCATTGAAGCATTTTCCTATCCTATAATCTACAAGAAGGAACAAACAGTTAGATATGGGGAACTTTTGGATGAAAAGGGTGAACTTAAATCGATCCAAAACTTAGAGGAACAAGGTATAAGGATGAATTGGTTTTAATATGCACAAATACATTCAAGGTATGATGAAGATTCCAAAATGGAGGGATTTTATGATAAGCAGACTGATTTAGATAAGATCTTGATGGGTACTGATGAGAAAGTGATTAAAAAATTATATGGTTATTTACTGGGAATGAAATTAGAGGAAGAACAAGTCAAAGAAACTATGATTGTTTGGGGGAAGAATTTTGGATATGGGATTGATTTAGAGAAATGGCAGAAATTGTGGTCTCAAAATTATAAAATGACAATGTCAACAGCATATAAAGAAAACTTGTATAAGATGTTTTACAGGTGGCACTTTCCTCCAACAAGAATAGCAAGAATGTTTAAGAATAAATCTGAAAAATGCTGGAAATGTCATCAGATACCCGGCTCGTATTACCATATGTGGTGGACTTGTGAGGATGCTAGAAAATATTGGACTATAATTCGCATGTGGTTGGAAAAAATGACAAAGAAACATATAGACTTGAAACCAGAGATCTTCTTATTGGGAATTTTACCTGATATATATAGTAAAGATTTGAAATACCTGATTGTAAATGTATTAACAGCGGCCAGGATTGTATTTGCTAAAAATTGGAAGAATGAGAAAACACCATTACAGGAAGAAATTATTAAGAAAATATTGGAATGTGCTGAGATGAGTAGATTGACATTTGAAATCAGAGAGCAAGAGGATAAACAATTTTATGAAATTTGGGATCTTTTTTATAAATGGCTAGATGATAAAATACGATAATAGAATATTTTAGATAGTAAGAAATATCTTATATCTTGCTATTTTGCTATTATTTTGTTATTTGATATATTTATAAAGGATTTTTTTTTTAGGATTGATTTGGTATGATTATATGATTTGTTGAATAATTTGGTTAAAGTATTGTTAGCTCATAAAGCATGAATGATAAAAAGTATAGTCAAAAATTTCTTTTTTTTTTGTTTAGTGATTATAGGATACATAAGTTTGGATTGATAATATGAGTTGTTATGTAACATAATTGTAACTGGGACTACAGAATGAATGCACAAAAATGATGAACCAACTGACACACTGGATGTAAATATGAGAGTTGAATGTTTTAATGTTTTGTTTGTCTTGTCTGTTTGTAGAAAATTAATAAAATTTTCTTTCAAAAAAAAAAGAGTCTCTGGAAGTGGTGCTCGGCTCAATGCGTTGGCGTGGGGAATGACCTTCCCCAGGCGGTATTGCAGCCGATAGTTATAAGCAGCTAAGAATTCTGACCATCGGGTCATCCTAGGGGATAATATGTAGGGAGTCGGCTTATCTCCGGCTATTATCCCCAATAATGGTTTATGGTCAGTCACAATAGTAAAAGCCCGGCCATACACGTATTTGTGGAATCTTTTCACAGCTGAGACAATTGCGAGGGCTTCTTTATCAATTTGTCCAGAGTTCCGCTCAGTTTTTGAAAGAGTCTTTGAAAAATATGCAACAGGGGCTTCGTTCCTATTAGGCAGTACATGGCTCAAAATGGCGCCTACCCCGAAAGGCGATGCATCACATGTTATAACTAACGGCAAAGTCTCGTTATACTGCATGAGTACAGAGTCAGAAGTGAGCAGTTTTTTAACATTTCGGAACGCCTGTTCCTCACGGTAACCCCATAGCCAATTTGCTTTTTTATCTAACAACCGGTGTAACGGTTCAGCAACCGTTGCTTTGTGCGGCAAAAATACATTATAAAAATTGATGAGGCCTAGGAACCCCTGGAGATCGGCCTTGTTTCGTGGCCTGGGAGCGTTTTTTATCACTTTTAGTTTACTTTAGGAAGGGTGAATGCCCTGGCTATCAATCAGGTACCCTAAAAACTCAACACTGTCAGTACACAATTTACATTTGTTTTTTTTAACCTTAAGACCGGCCTCTTGGAATTTTTTTAGGACTAATTTTACCCGGTCCTGTAAGATTTTTTTTGTAGGGGCTGCAATTTATACATCGTCAAAATAGGGGACCACGCCCTTAATTCCTTGCAATAACCTTTCCATAAGGCTCTGAAAAATCCCCGGGGCTACACTAACTCCAAATTGCAGCCGGGTACATTTAAAGGCACCTCGGTGCGTCACAATAGTTTGGGCCTGTGCCGTTTTTTCATCTACTGGTAATTGCTGATATGCCTGAGCTAAATCTAATTTAGCGAAGACTTTCCTGCCCCCCAGGGAATGGAGGAGATGCTGCACCACCGGAACTGGATACGCGTTCTGCTGCAGGGCGTGGTTCAAAGTGGCCCGGTAATCCCCACAAATTCGGATTGACCCATCTGGCTTAATGGGTGTTACAATTGGGGTTTCCCAAGGGGAGTGATCAATGGGCTCTAACACCCCCTGAGCTATCAGTTTGTCGAGTTGTTCATCGATTTTCGATTTTAAGGCAAACGGAACTCGACGGGGCTTTAGACGGATGGGAGCTATTTTTGGATCTAGACTGAATGAAATCGGGGTCCCCTTGTACTCGCCTAAGCTGTCCGCGAAGATGTCCCTGAACTCATAGATAAGGTCTTCCTCCCAGTCACCGCCACTGACTCGGTTTATGCCGGCCACTTCAATGCCGAGTGGCACGAAACATTGGAGGCCCAGTAGGCTAGGCCTATCTCTGTCGATGACCATTAAAGGTAAGTATGCTGTGTGCTTCTTGAAGGAGACTCGGACTCGGCAGGAACCGACGATGGGGATTCGATTCCCTTGGTAGTCCTTGAGGATGAGGCGTTGGGAGCGGAGATCTTGGCGTTGAATTGTGGGGATGAGTTGCTTGAGTGTCTTCCAGGACACCATTGAGAGGGACGATCTCGAGTCGACCTCCATGTGGCAAGGCTGGTTCTCAATGGCTACTGTGACTCGGATTTTCTTAGTGTCCAAGGCTGAGGCGTGACCGATAGTGATAGTATGGTGATCCTCTTCTCTCTGCAAAGCTCAATTTCTGTAGGAATGGTTTACTGGCTCTCGCCTTACAGGACGGTTTCCTGTCGATTGGCGATAGTTAGCCCCTTTTGAGGCCTGGCTTGGTCCTGGCAAGCTGCGGCAGACCCGTCCGATGTGGCCTCGTTTCCTGCACTCATGGCAGAGTGCATCGCGGAATTTGCATTCGGACCTGGCATGGTTGGTTCCACAGCCAGCGCAAGGGCGTAAGGGCTTCGGACGATGGTCCTGGTTGGACCGCAGTCGATGGACCCCTTCTTCGTTGCTGTCTGACGACGAAGAGAGGTCCTCGTGGTGCGTTGTCGCAAGCTGCCCTTCTGAACTAGGTGAGATGTCGCTGGCCGGTGGTGGTACCGGAGCGCGGTTTCGGCATAGTTGTGCAGCCGACTTCCTGGTTGCTTCTGCTGCAGTAGCATCGGCGATGGCGTCGGCAAGGCTGATGTTGCCTTTCGCCATCAGCTTGCTTTGGACGCCTGGTGCATCTAGTCCCAGAACTATGCGATCTCTTAGTGCTTCTTCTAAATCGGCGAATCCGCAGAGGCCTCCCAAATTTCGGAGGTCTGCTATGAAGTCAGCCACGCTTTCTCCCTTTCGCTGGCTCCTCTGATAAAACTCGTGGCGTCTCATGAGTGTTGGCACGGTCGGGGCATAGTGGTCTTGTAGGATAGGTTCAAGGTCGTCCCAATCCATGGCCTTCACTTCTTGGGGTTTGGCTAGTGCTTTAGCCATCTTAAATACGGTTGGACCGCAATGCGTTAGGAACACCGCCCGTTTCTTCCCGGCTGTGGCGTCCTTTAAGTTGTTCATCTCTAAGAACATTTGGAAGCGATCCATGTAAGACTCCCAGTCTTCCTGTGCTGGATCGAACGGAGTGGGTGGTACGATGCCGCCGGACATGGTTCCATTGTTGGCATCGTCTATCACGTGCTCGGTGTTCTTTGAAGTTTCGTTGGTTCAGATATCTCCAAATCCCACCCTCGTCGCCAGTGTTAAGTTTTGACCATGGGCGATAGAATGGAGACAAGCCTCTGAACAGTGAACTTCAGCTCTTTATTTACATTGTGACTTCTGCCTCTATAGCAGTTAAACCCGCCTTATATAGGCAAACCCTGTAACTTTTAACCAATAACGAGCTAGGAGCGCTAGCTCTTATAACCAATAGGAACTCTCTGTTAAGGGCCAATCGGATTCCCCAGAACGTGCCAATCCGGTCCAGCCGCTTAACAGCCAAGCAGAAGTGCAGGGCCAGAACCCTGCACTTAACTCCAAACTCACACTTTATTAAATCTTTATGCATACACATTTTTAAGGATAGAAAAGAAAAAGCACCGTATATTCACATTATGTGAATATACACATTATTCAAGGATACACATTATTCAAGGAAACACATTATTCAAGGATAGAAAAGGAGAAAATGTGATAGTTGTGCAAGGAAAATATTGAGATGGATAGAATGAACATTAAATGTTTGTTTCCAAAGAATAATGAAAATGGCTTGCATTCATAATATTTATGTCTTCGGGTCTCATTACAGTCATTTTCTCAATGAATGCATGCAGAGTGTACCATTTCCTTTTTTTCATCACTATCTTTGTTATAGAAAAGAAGCTATCAGAATCCTAATGACTTAGTTATTTAAGCAACTTCTTATTCTTTATATTTTGAACAACCTCTCTGTTTCACTTCTCCACAGGTTTTTAATGCACAGGCTCCCTTTTGAGGCCTGGCTGGGAATTGCTATCAAATTGCCGAACAATGAAAAGGCCAAAGTATCAAAAATTGCTATTATCTCTGCGACAAAGATTATATGACATATGCGAAGAAAAAGACAGAATGAATTCGGTGTATGTCTCCTGAAGGCAAATGATATTAACAAATAAAATAAAAAGAAGTGGCAGTAAACAGAAAGTATGTTCAGTTCCTTCTCTGCAGACGAGATTTGACATTTGTATTCTCTGAGGGCCTCATTTTCGTGAACAATGGAGAAGTTTCAGGGAAGCATTTATTTCATTTTAGTTTTTTTGAGAAGGAAAGTTGGCTGGAAGCATCCTTTCTGCAAAATCTTAATATATTTATAAATACCCATTGCATGTAAGATAGAAAGGAACAACTTAACAGCAACAATGGCAATATTTGCTTTCTAGATCACTGATCCTCAGAAATGAACCCTCTTATTCATCATAAGTAGTTAAACAGATGCCCTTGCCTTCCCTCAATCTGTGCATTTCACTCCCTTATCCCACTGGTTTCTGTAACCTTCCTTTTTTTGTGCTACTAAAGAATTTGTTCATACAGTATTGCTTTTTGTGGAGAGAATTATACAAAAATCGCCCAATAATCGTCTAATAATGGTCCAAAAAATCATCTAATAATTGACCTCTGTAGAGAGGTCAAAAAATATACATGGTAATTGCAATTGCATGATCAAAGCCCTGCTATTTTTTAACATGAAATATTTTAGAGGCGTGAGCAACCACCATATTTTCCTTCCCCATGGGCAGTGCTTTTTTTAACTTTTCACTGGGATCATCATCCGTTTCTTAATCACTGTGAAACACTGACTTCTAATTTTGTTAATGAATTTTGGTTATTTGGTCTGCGGATACAATGGCCATTTATCCTACTTTGTTAAAATGGACAGGCTGTTCTGTTTGAAAAATTCTCTAGTCCAAGCTCAAGATTAAAATCAAGATCATAAAAATTGTCCAACTTCAATTAGCACTCAGACAATTGGTTGCAATAGGTCTCAAACTGAAATGTTCTACATTTCTATTTAACTGGAGTAAGAGTTTCATAACGTTCATCTATTTTTATAAATGAACATATTCTCATTTTATGTAAATATGGCTGATCAATGGCAAACATTCTTTTATTTTATTGTCTTCTATTCAATACTCCCTACTCTTCCTCCCAATGTTCATTAGTATATAGCATACAGACTAGGGTTTTAGCATTTGTGACATCTCCCTCTCCATTGTGTGCCCTTTTAAATTACTGCAGGAAATGGTCAATCCCTTGCTGATGTGATTGCTTTGGTCTAAATTTAGTTGACAACTAACAAATCTCACTGTTCAATTGCTTTACATGGAGAGTTGGAGTTTACATTTGATCTAGCTATTTTTAAATACCTTTTTTAGGATGAAGAGTCTAAGATAGAGGGGACCACTAAAAATCCAAGGGCACCATGTGTCCTTTGAGTTTCCAGGGAAAATTGTTTCTTAATTATTAATTTGCTTGTGACAGAAAGAAAAAAGTAGTAATTATTAGCTAGAGAGTTATATTGATTATGTTGAATGACATTGAACTTTAGGTTTGGTCCTGGTCACACCCTCTCTTTTTTAAAAGTGTAACCACATAAGGTGAGTCTAGTCTTTTTCCAAGAAGTTGTGCAGCTTTTTGATTGAAGGTTAGCTAAGTTTCAAAATGCAGGTGAGTGACTCAGATACAGTAGTGTGCATACTGCCCATAAAACAGGAAGGGTTTCATAATAGAGAAATTTGTGTCAGAGTGATCCCTGTTGACAGGTAGGCATATTTCATTGTTTAGTTTTTTTGGATTTTTTTCTGTGCACTTTCTTTGCACATTCTACTTAAGGAAGGTAAATGTAGAAAATAATAGTTATAATGATTGTTGTTGATGTTATCACTGAGCAGTGCTTTGTATGAGAAATGAAGGTGTTTCAGAATACACTTGGTGTACACATAAGCACCTCTTGGCAACTACTTAAACCTCATACATCTTTTCCTGAGACTGCACTGCAAGAAAACAATTATATGATCTTGTAAAGTTTGTTGCTGCTTTAGGGAGTTGATAATGTTATATTATGAGCCAAGGTGGTGCAGTGGTTAGTGGTTAGTATTTTTGCTGCCTGCCGGCTGCCTGCAATTTGGCAATTCAAATCTCACCAGGCTCAAGATTGACTCAGCTTTCCAGCCTTCCAAAATGGGTAAAATGAATTGTTGGGGGCAATATGTTGCTCTGTAAACTGCTTAGGGAGGGCCTGTAAAGCATTGTAAATCAATATATAAGTGCTATTGCTATATGAGCACCTATGCATGGTCCAAAGCATCTTTTTTTCTTTGAATCCAAAGCACAACCTTGATAATTATTCTTGCAGCTCTGCAAAAATACATTCACATTTATATTTGTATAAACTAGTGATTTATTATTATGTGCCATTAGGTCTGTATTTGCTCTTAGTGACCACAGAAGTAGGCCTTCTGTAGGATCACCTATCCTTAGTCTGGAAAACTCAGGTTTTCCTATAGTGCACCAGGTACTGCCATAATTAAACCCGTGAAACTTGCTGCTACTTGTTTTCTTCTGTTTCCTTCCATCTTTCCTGGCATTATAGACTTCTTAAGAATCTTTGTATAATCTATCTGAAATAGGATGATTTGATGATTTTGTATTATCCCGTTGTTTTCTTTGCTATCTATGGTACCTCACAACTTTGAATACCAAAATTCAATATCAACAAGACTATTTCTTTAAAGTCCAATTTTTCCTTCTATAAAATGGTACAAGGAGAATAAGTACCTACCCAGTTCTGATCTTTATAGATGTTGGGTTCTCCATAGAGCTACTGCGAGCATCCAGAGAGTGGGAGGTGCTCCAGTCTTCACTCTTACAGGCTGAGCTATAATTGAGGAACTCTCCACCTCCTCCACGTGACTCCTTCCTTGCGTTCTCCAGTTTCAGCTTAGCCTCGCAGAGACAGGCAGCTCTAACAGTTTGCTCTTGGCCGAATTAGGATTCCTATTGATTTATCATCAGGTTTGATCTTTCCTTATTTCCTTCCTATTTCCTTCGGTCCCTGCGCATTTGGCTTGTCTTGGATAGGAAGGGGATGTTTATTTTGCCCCTCAGGGAGGAGATTGGGGGGTTTAGAGCCTTTTAGCCCATCCCACCCCCCAATCTGGTGCCTGCCGCTTTTTAAGCCATTCTGTTTATAGCAGCGGCTTATGCTGGCACATTGATTAGCGCTTTCGTTGTGCCTTCCCTGCACGAATGCTAGAGAGAGGGCGAGATCTCCTCTCTCCGGCCCCTCGTTCTGCCTTTGTTTTTCGGCAGTTTTTTTGTTGTGGTTGAGGGGCTTTCCTTCCCTCTGAGTCTCGCGCTGGTTCCGGTGGCCATTTTGAGTGCACCTTGTGGCTGGCCGCCATTTTGTTTTTCACTTTCGATTTTGCTGCGACGATTCTGGGAGGCTTAGAACAGGACCAGCAGGCCTATTTGAAGTTATTTTAGTGTTAAAGGGACCCTGTGGCTCTGTGCCCTGTGGCTCCGTTTTAAGACTAGTTGGTTGGTTACCGCCGCTGCTCAGAGGTGAAGGAGAGGCACCTATTTCCCATTTGTGTTGGGAGGCTGTCTCAGGAGGCCATTATATATATATATATATATTCCTAATTATTCCTAATTTTTTTTTTTCTCCTTTCATGGTTGTTTCTTTCTGGCCTCAGCGTTAATTCAATCTATTGGTTTTTGCAGGTTCCTTTTTTCTCTTGATTACTCTGTAGTTTATTTAGGCCCATTTTTGGCCCTTTTTCTATTAAAAAAAATAAAAAATTAAAATTAAAAAATTAAAAATTAAAAATAAAACAAAATAGATCAATATTTCCAAAAAAATTTTTACCAAAAGGGGGACGCGGCCCAACATTAAGGTATCTGGCCCACAGTTAGGCCGAACTCCTCGGCATGCCAACCGCCTTTCGTATACGATATTGCCTTGTTCAGGCTTTATTATGGCAGAAGACAATCCCAGAGGTCCTTCATTGAAGGCTAAGTCAAAGACGCACCATCTGCGCAAGTGGACCGAGGAATCTTCCAAAGCCTCTCAAAGGGATGCCCTAAGGCGACACAAGGCTTTGGAGAAGGAGTTTGACAAACACTCTAGGGACTCTCAGTCAGTACCACCAGCCCCCGCCTCTACTTCTACTCATCCTCCTCCTTTGCCAGAACAACCTTCTATTTCTAGGCGCAGTTCACCCGCCCAGAACCTCCCAGCCACCTGGCCGGAAGCGACATTCACACCAACTGCTGCGGGTTTACGTCCAGAGGGCCTGTTTTCAGACATCATCCCAGACAGTGTCAGAGAATGGATGCAGCTGGCCATCCGTCAAGGGATTGCCGAAGGTATCCAACACCTTTCCAGACCAGGTTTGCAAACAAGGACATGTGAAGTTGATTCCGTCTCCGGAAGATCCTTCCCCAGGCCGGAACCTCACCATGGGCAGGTACCGTCTCCAAGGGAGCTTCCCTACCCAGAAGGGGAGGAAGAGGAGGAGGGCTTTGAAACCTTCAGGGATGAGGAAGGGCTGGAGAGAGAATCTCTTCATTACTCTGAAGCGCCCTTCGAGGTAGAGCCAATGGAAGGAGAGATGCCCGAGGACGAGGGCTTATCTCCTGACCAACCCACCTTTGTAGGTCTGTTTAAGCCTCATATGTTCAAGTCTTTGCTATTTAAAGCAAAGAATATATCGGGCCTGACCTCTCAGCCACACTCTGATCCCCCTCCAGTAGCCTCCGGGGACCCGGAAGATTCTATTTTCAGGCAGCTAGTCGTTGAAACCGAGGTCATTCCCACACCACTGATTTTCTCTGACTTAGTTGCGAGACAGTTGGCCTCATCTGGGCCCCCTCCCGCTCCTTCCAGCCAAGACAAGAGGTTTTTTAACCTCGACATGGAATTCGCTGCCATGCTAGACACATCCGAGGTGGATGACCCCATAGTATGCCTCGCATCATCCTCTAATCCCACTGATGCTCTGGAAGCGCTGAAGCCAGAGGACAAGCGGGCCGAGCTGGCCCTACGACGGGCGCACCAAGCTGATGCCTGGGCCATTTGATCAGCCACGGCGGCATCTTTTTTCACCCGATTGTCCATCCAATGGCTTCAACAGTTGAAGCAACATGTCCCCCCATCTAATACTAGGGCCCATCAGGACATTGCCAAGTTAACAGCCGCAGCGGAATTTGCGGCTGACGCCACTTTTCATTCTGTAAAATTTTTCTCTCGAGCCATTTCTTCGCATGTGACAGCCCGACACCTGCTTTAGCTGAAACATTGGCAGGCCAACATCAAAAATAAAGCTAAGCTGGCCTCTGCCCCTATATCAGGAGGAAAATTGTTTGGTCCGGCCCTGGAACCATTGTTGATGGAGAGTTGGAACAAAAGGAAATTCCTCCCATCTCTTTTTCATAGGCAAGAGTCCAGGTCCTCTCAGCCTTTTCGTAGGAGATCCTTTCAGACCTCCTTTTAGACACCCTTTACCCCCAGATTCCAGAGGTCCCCGCCATTTCGGCCTATCTATCAGGACAGGGGTGACTTGGGGGACAGAAACAGAAGGGGGGCCAGCTACAGGAGGCCTTTCCGGGGAGCAGGGAGCAAGGCCTCTCGGTGCCTTCAGTCGCTTACCCCATTGGTGGTCGGCTAAGATACTTTGCTGACCAATGGGCATCATCCACATCCGATTCATGGATCAGGAACACTGTCAAATTTGACCTTTCCCTTCAGTTTTGTTCTTCCCTTCCAGATCATTTCATGGTTTCTCCTCTATCCAGAGACCGCTCCAAATGGACTCTTATAGAAGTCGCTATTAAACACCTTTCTGACATCAGGGCTATACAGCCTGTGCCATCCTCTCAGTGAGGACAAGGGTTCTACTCTCATCTCTTTCTAGTCCCTAAACACTCTGGAGGTTGGAGGCCCATCCTAGATTTAAAGAGACTCAACTGATTCCTTGTTCACCATAAATTCAAAATGCATACACTTCAGTCCATCTTGCAGGGTACCAGGAAAGGAGACTGGCTCACTTCCATTGATCTTTCAGAGGCATACCTTCAGATTCCCATTCATCCTTCATTTTTTAAATACCTGAGGTTCTACTACAACGGTCAGCATTTTCAGTATGTGGCCCTTCCATTTGGGCTAGCCTCGGCTCCGAGGACCTTTACTAAGATGATGGCTGCTCTGGCAGCCCACCTCAGACATTTCCCCATCCACATCCACTGCTATCTGGATGATATCCTCATCCTCTCTCCCACCCAGCGCCAATCCAAGGAGGACACAAAGTCTACCCTCTTGGTCCTCTAGGCCCATGGTCTGCTCGTGAACTGGGAAAAGAGTCAGCTTACCCCCTCCACCCAAATAGCTCATTTAGGGGCAGTAATTGACTCGGTTGAGGAGAAGGTTTTTCTTTCTCCGAACGGTTTGACAGAAATTCATCAAGGTCATTAGGCGGGCTAGGAAAGCCTCACTACTGGATTTATCCAAGTTACTTGGCAAACTGATATCATGCATATCTATTGTTCCCTGGGCCCGTCTACATTCCAGATCGCTGCAGTGGTTCCTGCTACCTTATCAGCGCTCCGGAAGGAGCAATTCAAGAACCGTCGTGAGGGTTCCTCCAAAGGCCCTCGCTTCCCTCCTCTGGTGGACCAGACCCGCTACCAACAAGGGGCATCTTTTCAAGGAGCCCCAAAGGGTTACCCTCACGACAGGCGCCAGCCTATCCGGATGGGGGGCCCACACTCAGTCACTTTCAGCACAAGGAACGTGGTCAGCAACTGAGCGTCACTGCAGCATCAACTGGCTGGAGCTTCACACAGTATACCTGGCCTTACGCTCCTTCCTCCCTCAGGTGTGAGGGCACCATGTTCTGGTCCTGACGGACAACACTATGACCAAGGCCCATATCAACCGTCAAGGGAGCACTCATTCCGTCCACCTCATGAAGGAGGCCGAGCGGTTATGTCGTTGGGCAGAGGCCAACCTCTTATCTATCAGGGCAGAACACATCTCGGGGGTCTCAAACGTCCAGACAGACTGGTTGAGCAGGGCCACCTTAGACCAGTCGGAATGGCGCCTGCACCCCTCCCTATTCAAGGAGGCCTCAACGATATTTGGCGTGCCACTGGTGGGCCTCTTTGCATCGCCGCACAACACCCAAATACCGAGATTCTTCTCTCGATACCCCACGACGGATATCTGAAATAGCAGCTCTGTCCGTGAGAAAGGATTTATGTGTTTTCCAAACTGATCGAGTGGTTCTGCGACCAGACCCATCATTCCTGCCTAAAATCAACTCGGCCTTTCACAGATCATAGGAACTGGTTCTTCCTAATTTTTGTCTCAGACCCTCTTGGGAAAGGGAAAGGCAGTGGCATTCTCTCAATGTCTGGCGGGCACTGTGTATTTACATCCATCGCATTCATTCCATCAGGAAGTCAGAGTCACTGTTCCTGTCATTTCAACCAAAGATGATGGGTTACAAAGTATCCCTGTCTACTATTGGCCGTTAGATCAGAGCTACCATATCCAAGGTCTATTTATATCAGGCTCTCCCTGTTCCTAAAGGGTTGACCGCTCACTTTACAAGGAGTGCAGCTACTTCGGCAGCCTGGGCTACTCAGGCATCGATTCTTGACATCTGTCGAGCGGCCACTTGGGCATCTCCATCTCCCTTTATACGTCACTATAAGATTGATGTTTATGCTTCAGCAGAAGCGTCCTTTGGCAGGCGCGTCCTTCAACAAGTGGTGAGAGATTCAGAGGGGATTCCGGACCAGACGGAGTCCCTCCCGTAGGACAGGCCATGCTTTGGTATGTCCCACTCTCTGGATGCTCGCAGGAGCTCTACGGAGAATGGGCGTTGGTACCTACCTGACACGCCCTTTCTCGTCGAGCTGCGTAGAGCATCCAGCCCCACCCTAGTAGGTCCGTCTGGTGGGGGGAATCCTGTTTTGGCCAATGAATTAATCAGTTTATAGTTGACAAATGTATAATAGTTAGGATGAGAGGATTGTTGCTGTTGCCTTCTCGTCTTCGTAAAACTGGGGAATGCGAGGAAGGAGTCACGTGGAGGAGGTGGAGCGTTCCTCAATTATAGCTCAGCTTGTAAGAGTGAATACTGGAGCATCTCCCACTCTCTGGAAGCTCTACGCAGCTCGACGAGAAAGGGCGTGTCAGGTAGGTACCAACACCCATTTTCATACTTGTGTAAAAGACTGACAAAAATTCAGTGGTGACCTTTCCCCACTTTTGAAGTTACAGTTCTCAAAACCACCTGCTTTTTCTATACCCCCCATGATTGGGCCCTTGGTCCAAATCCTGAACCACAGTTTTATATGAGTTGCCAATACTATTCATATTTCAGTGATTTTATCATTATGTGAGCTGCATGCAAATATTTTGCTGATTGACTTCATGTAAGCTGTAATATGGTTTGGTTTAATATAGTTTTTGGTGTGAGCCAGCCATTGTGGCTTGTAAACTGCACTGTATGTTATGGTTTAGCACACCTTCTTGTCATGTGGTATGTGCATTGTATGTATGAGTGGAATATATGTAAGTGTGCAGTATCTGCTATCCCGCATCAGATGGGCGACTCATGATAGGGAGCGAAGGAGAAAGAAATGACAGGAGACGAAGTTCCTCAGGATGAGCGCGCAGAATGTCTTGGTACACGCTCTTTTATTGTGCTTCATCACAAAGAAGTGATTTTTTCAAAAGCTCAAGTCGAACAGGATATGCATGTTTTACAAAGCTTAAGTCAAGTAGGATATGCATGTTTTACAAAGCTCAAGTCAAGTAGGATATGCATGTTTTACAAAGCTCAAGTCAAGTAGGATATGCATGTTTTACAAAGCTGCATACCAGACAGATTACTCATAATGTGAATAAGCTTTATTGACAGATGTCTAGCTCCTTGTCCCTTGTACGTGCCTTGCAAAGGTCACTGAAGAGACAGAAGTTAATGATTACACATAAATGATACATAGTTACAACATCTCTGTTTTTATTATTTATGACGAGTCTTCTTCCTCGTCCGAGAAGACAGGAACCATTTTTATGGAATGTTCGCCGTCCCCGTCATCTGGGCAAGAGTGCGACCTGTCAGCGTCAAGGTTGTCCAAGGAGCGGTAACTCAGCAATGACATTTTTTCGTCAGGTGCTGAGGACATAACATGAGCTTGCAATAATACATTAACATCAGCAGTTATGGAAGATAATTGATTTTTCAAAAATTGCAATATTCTATTAAAACAACAAGGTCCTATAATACATATCAATATAATGATTATTAACGGTCCTGCCAATGCAGTTAAAAGGGTTGTAAGTCATGGCGAAACAGAAAACAAGCCTTGATACCAATTATACATGTTTAACCTTTCTTTTTCTCTATCTTTCAAGCGTTTTTCTAATTCATTCATAGAATAGCACGATCCCCCTGCTATCCGCATAAAAACAACATTCTTCTTTAAGCGCAGCACACAATCCCCCTTGTTTTAAAAATAACAGATCTAAGCCTCTACAATTTTGCAAGACTACTTCCGAGAGGGACGTCAAGGAGTTTTGCAAAGCTACAATTGATTTCTCAATTTGTAATAAATCTTCATCAATGGCTGAACCCAGAGCTGTAATTCTTTTATCAGAGACAGCTAGACTTGCAATGCCCGTGGTTGCGCCCATGGCGCCCAGAGCAAGCAGTAGACCTAAAGTGAGAGTACTAATAATTTCCCGCTTTGCTCTGAGGGGGTATTCCACGGGTACCTGTAGGGATATAAAATCATATTGAAATGGTGGGTAGAAGTCTTCTATGCGAGAAAAATTGGTTGTAGAGTTTAAACGAACGCCTTGAAAGTCAGTTATGGTCCAAGTAATATTATCTCTTCTATGAGGCTTCTGCGGATCGTCATGGGCAGTTCTTTTGAAGCATCGTTTGTTGACAGGATCAGAGTTCGGGTATATAAAGGCATCACAAGTAGGAGAGAGGACTATGGACAAGTTAGTTGTAGAACATTTACGAGATGAGGAGGGAATGCAATTAGTAGAAAAAGGATAATAATTACAATAATGACAATGAAGATTAATTTAGTCATTCATCAAGGATGTTAGTTGGGGTGGGAGAACCCGTAATACAAGAGAAGGACATCTAGGTCCCCCTATATGTAGATTGAATAGAGGAAAAGATTTTAAGGTTCTTCTCCATAGGAAGAGTAAAGAAGGAACAAAAGAGCGAGTGGTAGAGTGTTCTGTAAACAAAACAGAAGTGACAGAGTGAAAACTACGGGTAGCATTTTCATGACGTACCCACATGGAACAAGTATAATAGCCTTCTGTTAATGAAGTGGCTTTAACACGATTAGTCTTTTGACAGGAAGCATAGGTTTTGTTGAAGTATGTGTGAATATAAGGAAATAGATTTATGGGAAGATTATCATGCCAACAAAACAATAGGACAGTCACTATCATAATTAACAAAGTGAAATTCTAATATGGTCCAATGACCACGTTGAACAAAGGTATAAGTAGGATACGAATAAGGTAGAAATTGCAAAGAGGATATAGGCAAGAATATCAGGAGGAGTTTAAGAAGCAGATGTAGCGGAGGAATTCCCATGATAGGGTCTTACCGCCCGACCAGGGACCCAGCAAGTGGTTTTGTCTGGTAGTAGAATCGCAGCGTAGCCTCGTCCCCAAGTGAGAAGCTCAGCGGGACCCTGCCAGGCGGGATCTGGCAATCTGCGATAATATACCAGAGGTCTGTTAGGCGGGGGTGAGGGGGAGGAAAAATGACGCGAAGCAGCAGAAGTGGGAGGAATGCCAGTCAAATTAAGAAAGTTTAAAGTGTAAAGACAAATGTTAAGAGAATTTTGCAATGCTGGGAGGTTCGGGGGTTTTTCCCGCAACGAATATTGATCAAGAGCACGTTTCAGAGATAAGTTCGCTCGTTCCACAATAGCCTGCCTCTGGCTGTTGTAGGGAATCCCAAACTTGTGGGTTACATTCCATCTGTTACAGAAGTCCTGGAACGCAGAACTTGTATAGGCAGGTCCATTGTCAGTTTTGATTTCTTTTGGACGTCCCAGCGAGGCAAAGGTACGAATTGAATGATTGATGACATGTTTTACAGTTTCTCCCCTTTGAGGGGTGGCCAGAATAAACCCTGAATATGTATCTATGGAAACGTGCAAATATTTCCAAGGGGCAAAAGGTGGATACTGAGTTACATCCATTTGCCAAATCTCACAAGCTTTTAATCCTCTAGGATTTACTCCTATGGGAATGGAATGTCCTTGCTTACTACATGTGGGGCATTGTTGAATAATAGCAGCAGCTTCTGCCTGAGTTAGAGAAAATTGTTTTTGTAGGGCTTTCTTATTTTGGTGAAAATAGTCATGACTTTCAGCTGCTGTCAGATTACAGATTGAATTACCGGATGCAGCTGCTGCAGCTGCGTCTGCCACATCGTTTCCCTTCTGTAATATGCCAGGAAGAGGTTGATGGCTTCTGATATGTGCTACAAAGAATGGATGCGTGCGGCTGTTGATATATTGCTGTAGAGGAAGCAACAACTTTAACAAAGAAACAGATATGCTGGGAGATAAATAGGCTTGATATATATTTTTCAAAATCTGAGAAACGTATAAGGAATCTACTATTAAATTAAAAGGAGCTTTTTGAAACTGCTGAAATGCAATAAGAGATGCAGCAAGTTCTGCCTGTTGAGCAGAAGATTGCGGAGGGGTAATTTTAGTTTTCCATTCTCCCTCCTGGTACCATGCACAAGCACCATACATTTTCCCCTTCATAAAAGGCTTGTTGAATGGCTTTTACAACACCCCCCCCACCTCGGGAGGGTGGTGGAGGACATGGGGGCTCTTCATTTGTGGAAGTGGATTGAATGGAGGGAGGCTTCCGCAATGATTCATGACCATCGGGAGCAGAGGGTTGATGGACAGAAAAGTTATCATAACTTGGCGGGGGAGATTCAAATACACTCCCCGTTTCTATTTTATAATGGACCATTAAAGCCTCCATAATTTTCCTCCAAGTGACCAAAATGCCAATAGGTGCACGAGGAGGATTATGGAGATATTCGCCATTTTTTTGCCAAGTGGAGATTTTTAAGGACCCTTTCTCTGGATGATTGGGACAATGTTGCCACACATAAGTCAATAATGTAGCAATAGGTTTCATTTTTACAGGCGAGCCCTTTAAATTAGCAGAATATTTAGAAGAAGACGCGACTAACTCCCTCAATTCCTTCAGATGCTCCGTCTGTTGTTGAGAAAAGTTTCCGCCCATACTTACGAAAGTCGGGACCGTGTTTCAGGTCCGATGATGTGCAATTCGCTTCAGGCCTGGCGATGCACAGCTCCCATCGAGCGGGTAAGATATGAGCGCATCGCAACGCATCCCCCGTAGGGAATCACGTCGGGATCACCAGAATGCTGTATCTGCTATCCCGCATCAGATGGGCGACTCATGATAGGGAGCGAAGGAGAAACGACAGGAGGCGAAGTTCCTCGGGATGAGCGCGCAGAATGTCTTGGAACACGCTCTTTTATTGTGCTTCATCACAAAGAAGTGATTTTTTTCAAAAGCTCAAGTCGAACAGGATATGCATATTTTACAAAGCTTAAGTCAAGTAGGATATGCATGTTTTACAAAGCTCAAGTCAAGTAGGATATGCATGTTTTACAAAGCTGCATACCAGACAGATTACTCATAATGTGAATAAGCTTTATTGACAGATGTCTAGCTCCTTGTCCCTTGTATGTGCCTTGCAAAGGTCACTGAAGAGACAGAAGTTAATGATTACACATAAATGATACATAAGTGGAATATGCAAAGAATGGGACAAAATGGGCAAGAATGGCAGAAAGAATTTCCCCAACTCTATGTTAAAATACTGTACAATACTCATCTTTCTTGATGCCAATAATCAAATGAAATAAATAAATTGAATTAAACAACACTTGGAGGTATTGTACTCATCATCATAGCACAATCATAGAATAGCTATATCAAAAATTAAACAAAAAATAATTTGAGATCAGATATATAAAAGCTCAGTGCTGATTTTTAATTGCATAAAATTGGAATTTTTTTTCTGTGATATGAAATATTTTTAATATTAATGCACATAAGAACTGAAGTGATGATATTGAGGTCAGCCAAAAACATTTTTTCAGAAAAGCCATGGGACCAAACAATGCAACATCTAAATTCAGTTACCGTATATACTCGAGTATAAGTCGACCCGAATATAAGCCGAGGCACCCAATTTTACCACAAAAAACTGGGAAAACTTATTGACTCGAGTATAAGTTGAGGGTGGGAAATGCAGCAGCTACTGGTAAATTTCAAAAATAAAAATAGATACCAATAAAATTACATGAATTGAGGCATCAGTAGGTTAAATGTTTTTGAATATTTATTTCAAAGAAAAACAGTAAACTAGCTCTGTAAGTGGAAAAGAGAGCCAACAAAACCAATATGGTATCAACAATAACTTTAAAAGTACAAAAACCTTAGCTCAATCAGCAACCAAGCTAAAACACAAGAGTTAAAATCCTTCAAAACTGGATTCCTCCTCATCATCTGTATGTCCAAACAGAGTCACTCTCTCCCTTGCAAGAAAAAAGCATGTGTATGTGCTGCATGTACATCCTGTTTTGGAGAGCCACCATCTCACAGCTCTCCCTCATGCCTCCATTGCATGTGCACACATGCCATGGCTCAGTAGTAGGTCAACATACAGATGTCACACTAGGTTCCCTCCTCAAAAGGAACATCCAACCTTTCTTGAGAAGTACAAACTTCATCTGTTCAGGATTGTGGTGACAAAGGTGAAGGAGGATGGGGCTGAGAGAAGGGAAGGGAAGAAAAGATCATTGACAGGGAGAAAGACAGGGAGAAACACCTGGAAGTGTGAGCCCTCGAGTTTCCTTAGGGAAGACCAGACAACAAGGGGAGAGGAGAGGAGGAGGAGGAGGAGGAGGAGGAGAGTTAAAAAAAAAAGAGTGGGAAGCCAACTCACGCGTGCCATCAAAGCCAGGGGGAAGCGGGGCTTTCTCCGCCTGCTGCTGCCAGAGGAGTGCGGGGGGGGGAGTGCGGGGAAAGGGGGTTCGTGCCGAGGCTCCGCAAGCGATTACCAGATTTGCAGCTCCGTTTGTTGGCGAAGCTGGAAGCGCGCCCGTTAATGGGGAAGGAGAGCCCGCAGCTCCGAAAGTCTTTTCACCATTGGGGACTGAACAGGAGAGCTGCAAACGCCGCGATCCCCAGGAAAGGGCGGCCCTCTTCCTCTCAGTGGCTCCCGCCATGGCGCAGCCAGCGGCCTCTCCTTCCCCATTAACGGGCGCCCGGGCCCCCCGCGAGCTCCTGCGTTGCGCGCTTCCAGCTTCGCCAACAAACCGCCAGGCTCAGGCAGCCTCCTCTGCCCCCTACTCAAGCAGCGAAGAGCTGCTCCGGGGGCAGCGAGACAAAGTGCCTGGCTGCGCCGTGGTGGGAGCCGCCGAGAGGAAGAGGGCCGCCCTTTCCTGGGGATCGCGGCGTTTGCAGCTCTCCTGTTCAGTCCCCAATGGTGAAAAGACTTTCGGAGCTGCGGGCTCTCCTTCCCCATTAACGGGCGCGCTTCCAGCTTCGCCAACAAACCGCCAGGCTCAGGCAGCCTCCTCCGCCCCCTACCGTAGCAGCGAAGAGCTGCTCCAGGGGCAGCGAGACAAAGTGCTTGGCTGCGTCGTGGCGGGAGCCCCCGGAGCAGCTCTTCACTGCTAGGGTAGGGGGCGGAGGAGGCTGCCTGAGCCTGGCGGTTTGTTGGCGAAGCTGGAAGCGCGCAATGCAGGAGCTCACGGGGGCCCTGGGGGCCCGTTAATGGGGAAGGAGAGGCCGCTTGGGGTCACCAGGCTCAGGCAGCCTCCTCCGCCCCCTACCCTAGCAGCGAAGAGCTGCTCCGGGGGCAGCGAGACAAAGTGCCTGGCTGCGCTGTGGTGGGAGCCGCCGAGAGGAAGAGGGCCGCCCTTTCCTGGGGAGCGCGGTGTTTGCGGCTCTCCTGTTCAGTCCCCAACGGTGAAAAGACTTTCGGAGCTGTGGGCTCTCCTTTCCCATTAACGGGTGCACTTCCAGCTTCGCCAACAAACCGCCAGGCTCAGGCAGCCTCCTCCGCCCCCTACCGTAGCAGCGAAGAGCTGCTCCAGGGGCAGCGAGACAAAGTGCTTGGCTGCGTCGTGGCGGGAGCCCCCGGAGCAGCTCTTCACTGCTAGGGTAGGGGGCGGAGGAGGCTGCCTGAGCCTGGCGGTTTGTTGGCGAAGCTGGAAGCGCGCAATGCAGGAGCTCACGGGGGCCCTGGGGGCCCGTTAATGGGAAAGGAGAGGCCGCTTGGGGTCACCAGGCTCAGGCAGCCTCCTCCGCCCCCTACCCTAGCAGCGAAGAGCTGCTCCGGGGGCAGCGAGACAAAGTGCCTGGCTGCGCTGTGGTGGGAGCCGCTGAGAGGAAGAGGGCCGCCCTTTCCTGGGGAGCGCGGTGTTTGCGGCTCTCCTGTTCAGTCCCCAACGGTGAAAAGACTTTCGGAGCTGTGGGCTCTCCTTTCCCATTAACGGGTGCACTTCCAGCTTCGCCAACAAACCGCCAGGTTCAGGCAGCCTCCTCCGCCCCCTACCCTAGCAGCGAAGAGCTGCTCCGGGGGCAGTGAGACAAAGTGCCTGGCTGCGCCGTAGTGGGAGTCCCCGGAGCAGCTCTTCGCTGCTAGGGTAGGGGGCGAAGGAGGCTGCCTGAGCCTGGCGGTTTGTTGGCGAAGCTGGAAGCGCGCAAGGCAGGAGCTTGCGGGGGCCCCGGGCGCCCATTAATGGGGAAGGAGAGGCCACTTGGGGTCGCCTGTGTGGCCCTCAGCGGGTAGACAGCCGCGGCGGCGATGCTGCCCTGGAGGCGCGATCAGTTGCAGCCACGCCAGCGCAGGCCAGGCATGGTGCCGTAGCGGCTGACTCGAGTATAAGCCGAGGGCGGGTTTTTCAGCACAAAAAATGGGCTGGAAAAACTCGGCTTATACTCGAGTGTATACGGTAATTCAGAATTGAAAATAAAATTGGTACAAATTTACTTTTAAGAGTTCAATACAATGGAAAACACAATGTTTTTGAATTATCAGAATCAGTATTTCACCTTTTCTCACAGAAGGCATTAATAGCAGCCTTCAAATATTTGAATTTTAATTTGGGACTTTCTTCAGCTAAAACTTTGGTCTGTAGCTGAGATACACTCTGTCCCCTACTCCAAGTCCCTCCATCAGTCAGCTAATTCTTTCAACTTAATACTATTTTTTCTTCTCTTCTAAATGCAGTCATGGATTGTGAGAAAGAAACACGTGTGCTCATTCTGACTCCTTTTCAATGGATTCAAAATAGAAGCAAAAGACCAACTTTAAATAAGTGCCTTCTTTAATCAAATGTCCTGTGTGCCAAAATAGAAAGACTGAAGAGCTTGTTTTCATGGAAATGTTCAAGAAATGATTTTGGAAACAATGTAGGCAGAGTGATGAGATTATTAATGAGTTACTTGCCCACAGCTGGGTCTGAAAAACAGACTCATTTTTCATTTAAAAATGACTTTTTCCCCCAATATGCTTGTCTGAGAAGGCTTCTTTTGGAAGAAATCAAATTTTCATTTTGTAGATTTTTCATTTATTTTGTATGATGTTCTCCCTGACTTGGATCAATGCAGCAATTGTACACTGGGGGGGGGGGGGAAGAGACATATATACATACATATATACACATACTGTAACACATTGTACACAGACACACACACATGTATATACACACATATAATTTATATAATACTCCTGTTGATCAAAAGTGCCTGACCACTCAACCCAATGCACCAGAACTCAACCTTAAAAAGAATAACACTAGTATGTATCAAGGACATTCAGCAGCCCTAGAAGAAAAAAATAGGTGTCATCTACAATATAATGACTGCAACAGCACTACATAGGACAAACAGGCAGAAGACTGGCAGAACACTTCCATGAATACCAACTAACAGTCAGAAGACATGGTGAAGACTCTTTAATTTTACAATGTATGATTCAACCATAGTTTCAATTGGGAAACTCTGACCATCGTAGACCAAGCCAAGTCCAAAAGTACTAGGGAATTTCTAGAAGTTTGGCAAAAAGCTTCTAGAAACTCTGACAAATTAGCCATCAACAAATAAATATACCTTATTTATACATTATACAAAAGAGACAGTCAACAAGCCTGCCTAGAAAAGGGAACAAAAAGACCAAATCACCTCCCCACCAGCAATTAGCATCCAGATGAGCACAACTCCAAGATTGAGATCAGACCAACAATTAAGTAAACAATATCTCAATCCAGGAACTTTCGAACGACCCAACAATAAACAGCCCAAACCCAGAACCTCTATGACCACTCTCACCAAAACTGACAGGGCAAGCCACTAAGATAAAAACAGAGTATTCCTTACTAGCATTGACTTTGTTACCTAGATTGGGTAATGAAAACAGCCAGGCTCAGAGAGTACTAAGGAACCCCCACATCAGCTCTGCTTGCCTATCTACCTAGTGATATTTGTTTTATCTTTTATTTTATTAATTTATTTTATTGCCTTGGTTTTTAAAACTCAGCTGATAATGCTCCCCCCAAAAAGCAAATTACAACTATAGAGACAATAAGGAAAGAATTGAATTACAGTGAGCTACTGGCAATTTCTTAACACCAGTTTCTATGCTGAAGTGTAAAATATGTTTTCTTTTCTTTCTTGGACCATAGGATTTGACACAGGATACTCCAACGTTTTTGTATGTGTGTGTGTTGAGTGTTGACAGCCAAACTCCTACTATGGACTTCTTTTTTGTTTCAGGCCATACACCCTATTTCTCCTTGGTAACAGCTAGGCTAATGGACTCTTATTATTTCTCTCTTTCCCTGGAAATTATGCCAGTGCTTCTTTAGAATTGGCCAAGAACTGTGCTGAATCAATGAGGCAGCTGGCACCCTCCCCAGAGACTGAATGTTTTACCTTTTTGATTCATGCAGTCTTTGCTAGCTAAGATCCATGATGCCATGAGTGATTTCTCTTTGAGGCAGGTGAGAACAAAAGAGCTTTGTAAACCCAATTCAATAGAAGCTGGAGACATGGCGCTCTATTGATTACAAAAACACAACCATAGTCCAGAAGCATTTTCTCTGTAATTGATTTCTTTGTGAGGTACGGCTGAGAACCCTAACAAAACATTCCATACCTATATTGTCCTACACATATCAATAAGTAGGTGGGATCTTAGCAATAGCATTTTAATGAAAGGAAGTGTCAAACTTTTCTCTGAAAAAAATTTGCTCACTGCAGATTATATATATTGGAAATGATAGAGTTATATTGACTTTTTTTCTCATTCTTCCTTCAACTTGTAAGTCACTTTGTATCCATAAATAGATAATAAAACTTAATTAAATGCAACTAAATAAACCCACAAATTCAGTATGTAATAGTGAAAGTATCAAGAATAACAAATGTTAACAGATGAGGAGGGGAAAAAACAGCTCCAAGGCATAATTGTTCAGTTACATGTGAATATTAGTACACTGAACTTACCAAGTTGAGAAGCCTGACAGAATACAAAATCCTTTGCCTACTGCTGAAAAATGATCTTAAATTCTATAGAGGTAGTCTTGCTAAATTGTTACAGCAAACAAGCAATATTCTGAATTGTACCTATTAAATGTATTGTGACAGATGCATGAAGTGCTCCTCACAGTAGAAATAACACACAGCACACAGAGAGTTGTCAGGTCTCTCTGCCCAAATCAAATCCAATACTGTTCATAGTGACAGATTGCAGAAAACAACTATAACAGTCTGCTATAGCAAAACAAACTAACAAACACGTGAAATATGTCATTGTGAAGAGCTTTGGGTTTAACTGCATGATGTAGAAATCCATCAAGGTCGAGATTCAACAGGCAACTTCCATGGCAACACAACTAGGTGTCATTTCCCCCTTTTTTTCTCCTTTTATTACTTGGTACAATGAGTCTTAGGATCAAAATCACTACCATTTATTGTATTAAAAAAACCTATAAAAATGACATGGGATCTCTCAATTATTTACAAGACCATTTCAATTAATGTTTGGTTGGTGAGTCATCACATGCTAATTTATCTGATCTTTTTTTTAATCATGTTGGAATCTGGGCACATAGCAAAACAGTTATCACATTTGTTGAACATTGCAAAAATTATTGATAGTCTCAGGGCAGTGGAACAAGGCAAAGTCCCATTGACTTCATTGAAAAAAAAATAGTAACTTTAACAAGATAAAAATGTAACTAATATTGAATGATTCAATGAGTTTAGCATGTGTATGAGTGTATGTTTATGTACATGTATTTATATCATCTGTATCACAGTGTGAAATAGTTTCCCCACTTAATGGGGAACAGGCAGAAAGACCCAATTTCAAAGTAACATAATTGGTCAAAAGTATTTGCCCATACAGGGCGCTGTTTCCCTTAACCACCCACAACTATTAGTTGAGCTACTTTTCCTTAAAGTCTTGAAAGCAAGTATCTTTGGTCCTCAAGATAATGTAGAAACTAAAGAGAAATTGGAATAACCATTGTGGAATTAGTTGTGGTTGTAGTGGGAGATGTCTGTGAAGCAATCAGTTAATTTCAGGGACTTTTAATATACTCTTATCTTAGATTCAAACTTTTAGCAACCTTTCAGGACTTTGATTATATTTGGAATTATAAGAATATATTGTAGGTAATAGCCATTATGGAGGGCCTGCCTGTTCACAAATAACTGAAACCACACCTGAATAGTTACAAACAATATCTATTCACCACCAGGCAATGATCTGACTCCCTCAATTAGTAAAAACAAAACACAAATTTTGAAAGATAAAAGAAAGGAAAGGAAAGAAACAAAATAAGTAAGTTGGGGAAAATCCGAAGAAAAAATTAGGAAAGAGAAAGAAACGAAAAAGTTAAAAAGAAGTACAAATACAAGTGCATTTTATTTTACTGTCTTTCTCTAATATTACAGTATAATTTCCTTCTTTCCATAGCCTTCCCTTTCTAATCACAAGCGTAAGGGATAGTAAGAGGATATATGGAGCCATGATGGCACAGAATGCAGTGTTGCAGACTAAGTCTGCCCAGTGCCAAGGTTTGATCCTACTGGCTCCAGGTTGACTCATCCTTCTATCCTTCCAAGTTGGTAATATGCGGACCCAGATTTTGGGAGGCAATATGCTCACTCTGTGAACCACATACAGCAGGAGTGTCAAACTCGATTTCATTGAAAGCTGCATCAGTGTTATGTTTGGCCTCAGGTGGCTATGTGGCTGTGGCCAGGGTGGCCATGGTCAGCTCAGTCACTCATGTTGGGGGCACCCTGGGCCCCATTTTTGGCTGTGATGGCATCCTGCAGCCCTCTGCCAGTGAAAACGGAGATCTGTTTTTGCTGGCAGAGGATTGCAGGAGGCCGTTGTGGCCAAAAACAGATTCTGGGAGGGCCACACGCAGCCTTCCTGAGCTCCATTTTTGCTGGAAGAGGCACCATAGGCCGGTCCTTCACTGTTTCCAGGGTGGCTCTGTGAGTCATATCTGAATATCCCATGGGTCAGATCCAGCCCCATTTTGACACCCTGACTAGAAAGTGCCATAAAAGCACTTTCCTGACTAGAAAGTGCCATAAAAGCACATAAAAGTGGTCTATAGATCTAAGTGCTACTGCTACTGCTATATAATTGGTATATAAACAACTATATACTCACCAAGCACTGGGCCACAATCTTTGCCATTCTTATTTTCTAAGATGGTTTATATTGGTTTCAAAGAGCTTCTTCTTGAAGTACAGATATTAGCTGTGCCCAGGAAAACCTTTGCACTATTGACTATTGTGATACATTTCATATGAGGCTATGTGTTATTGAAGATGATCTGGAAGCATTAATTAATCTAGAATATGGTGACCTAAGCAGTAATGATATGTTTGCATAACACTCCTATTTTGTGAACTGCACTGGTTGCCATTTAAAATTGCTAAAAACTTTGGATGACCTTGCGTATGCTTATTCTAGCAACCCAAAACTGGAAGGATAGTATCACCCCAACCTCACTATCGCTTTCAACCTCACTGCCTTTTTAGGCAAAACACTGTGTTGCCTCATAAGAGTTAGGCATAGGCTGTTTTGTCTAATTATTTTTCTTTAATTTATTGTGGTGATATATTAAATGCTGAATTTCAAGACAGATATCATTAGCAGTGAGGATCAAATGCAACTCTTAATACTATTACTTCATACTTGGATACAGACCAGTTAAGCCAAATTGTATTAAAATGTTAAGAATGCTTCTCATGAATTAGAAAATAGAGTTACTTTGCATATTGCAAAACCTACCTGATAATGAAAGATCCAGCAAAAAGGGCAGCATAGGCCAATTACCTACTTACCAGAGGTGGTATTCAGCAGATTCTGAACAGTTCTGGAGAACCAGTAGTGGAAATTTTGAATAGTTCGGAGAACCAGTAAATACCTCCATCTATTTGCTGCCTCCCAACTCCCAGCTGATTGGCTAGGTCTTCTCTTGTTGCCCTGCATAGGAGAACGGAGCTGGAAAGCAGGTTAGTGGGGTGAGGAAGTAATGGGATTTTGCAGTAACGTTCCCCTGGAGTGGGGAGGGAATGGAGATTTTACAGTATCCTTTCCCTGCCATGCCCACCACACCACACCCACCGCACTATGCCCACCAAGCCACACCAAGTAGTAAAAATTTTTGAATCCCACCACTGCTAGTTACCAATAGTTTTCAGATTGATAATGATACATCTGTTAAAATACTGAAGTTTGTAGATGATACAACAGTGATTGGTCTCATTCGAGACAACGATGAATCTGCATACAGACAGGAGTTGTACAACTTGCCTCGTAATGCAACTGAAACAATCTGGAACTGAACACACTCAAAACCATAGAAATGATGGTAGACTTTAGGAGAAACCCTCCCATACAACTACCTCTTACAATACTAGACAACACAGTATCAACAGTAGAGACCTTCAAATTTCTAGGTTCTATCATATCACAAGATCTAAAATGGACACTTAACATCAAAAACACTTAACATCATCAAAAAAGCACAACAAAGAATGTTCTTTCTGCACCAACTCAGAAAGCTCAAACTGCCCAAGGAGTTGCTGATACAGTTCTACAGAGGAATTATTGAAGCTGTCATCTGCTCCTCTACAACTGTCTGGTTTGGTTCTGCAACCCAACAAGAAAGACACAGACTTCAGAGATAATTAGGACTGTAGAAAAAACAACCTGCCTTCCATTGAGGACCTGCATGAATCAAAAAGAGGGCTGTGAAATATTTACAGACTCCTCACATCCTGGACGTAAACTGTTTCTACTCCTACCCTCAAAAAGATGCTATATAGAGCACTACGCACCAGAACAACTAGACACAAGAACATTTTTTCCCAAATGCTATCACTCTGTTAAACAAATAATTCCGTCAACACTGTCCAACTATTTACTAAGTCTGCATTACTATTACTATTAATCCTCCTATACTTCCTTTCATCCATCTCCTCCCACTTATGACTGTATGACTGTAGCCTTGTTGCTTGTATCCTAACGATTTTGACTGCTTCCTAATATAATTTAATTGCTTATTGTACTGTATGATTATTATTAAGTGTTGTACCTTATGATTCTTGATGAATATTTCTTTTCTTTTAGGTACACTGAAAGCAGAGGTGGTATTCAGCAGGTTCTGACCAATTCTGGAGAACCAGTAGCGGAAATTTTGAGTAGTTTGGAGAACCAGTAAATGCCACCTCTGACCGGCCCCGCCTCCATCTATTTTTTGCCTCCCAAGTCCTAGATGACTGGCTGGGTCTTTTTTTTTTGCCCTGCACAGGAGGACGGTGCTGGAAAGCAGGTTAGTGGGTCTTCCCCCAGGAGGGGAGAGGAAATGGGGATTTTGCAGTATCCTTCCCCTGTCATGCCCACCAAGCCATGCCCACAGAACTGGTAATAAAAAAATTTGAATCCCACCACTGACTGAGATAATATGCACCAAGACAAATTCCTTGTGTGTTCAATCACAATTGGCCAATAAAGAATTCTATTCTATTCTATTCAATAGCTGGTGTATAAGCTGATGCAGTCCAAAAGTAAAAGATGAAATGATTTTGGAAAACTGTCAGAGAAGGAAGACTGTCTTGAGTATAGCTTGGAGTGATTATAAGAAACCATTTGACTCTCTGCCACATGACTAGATAATCAATTGCCTAGAAATAACAGGAGTCAGTAGAAACATTAAAAGCTTTGCACAAAGATTAATAGCACAAAGGAAGGCCCAGTTGCTGGTCAAAGGTTGTAGACTGGGAGGTTAATATCAAGAGAAAATTCTTTCTAGACTTACTATCATCACTATTGTTTGCCAATGCACCAATTTCTCTGTCAACAGTATTGAATAAGTCAGACTGTTAAGTCCACGTGGAAGGAAGCCAGGAGTCGGTGACTTAGTATCAAGCTCTTTTATTTAGTCAGGAACCGAACTCAGGCTAAAGGAAAACTTCGCGGGTTTTTATTTCCAAGCCGCAGCGGCCGCGGCCAATGGCACCGCTTTGAATCTCCCGCGATTCGAATTGACCAATCGCGGGAGATTCTCAGCGAGCCAATTGGCGCGGCTCGCCTAGCCAATCCGATCGCCCCGCGCTTTGGCCAATCAAAGCGCGGGGATCTCAAGAATTCAAATGAGGGGACAGAACACCCCTCCCCTCTTGGTTCAGTCCTTACGTTGCATAGTCCCGTAGGTAGGCGGGGCTCCGTCTCTGCCTACTGGACCTGCGCAGGTCAGTCATAGGTTGGATCCCGGCTGGTTCGATCGGGGTCTCTGTTTCTCCGGACTCCGTTGTGGGAACCGCCTGATTTGTCTGGCCGGGCCGCTCTCCGCAGCTCCCTCCTGGGCTACCCGGGCTGGTTGAGCTGCGGGTTTCACCGCTCCCGCTCGGTCTTCCCGGGTTGGTTGAGCTGGCCTGGCTGTCTCTTCCTGGCGAGGTTTCGTGCTGGCTGCTTTCAGGTGAGTATGGCTGGTTTATTTTTTCTGGGTTTTGGTTCCCTGGATATTCCCTCCCCTCTTGGTTTGTGTTGCGGGGGTTGGTTTTGCTTGGTTGCGCGTCGGTGGTCTCTTGTGTGGTCGCCCTCGATCTTAACTGGTCGATGTGGCGTTTCCACGCTCGTCCGTCGGTTGTTTGTAACCGGTACGAGTGTGGGCCTGTTAGTTGTGTTATGATTGCTGGTACCCATAATGGGTCTCCGGTTAGGTTCTTCGCGTAGACGGCGTCGCCTGGTGCGAAGGTTCGGTGTTTGCTGGTGGAGTCTGGGGGTTTCTCTGGGTTGTAAGTGGGGTGTAATCTATCGAGTGGGGACCTTATTTTCCTCCCCATTAGCAGTTCTGCTGGGCTTTTATTTGTTGTGGTGTTTGGGGTTATGTGCTGTATGAAAAGTAATTTATTTATTTTGTCCTGGATCTCCTTGTGGTCTATTTTCTGGATGGTTTTCTTTGTGAATTGAACCATCCGTTCGGCCCTACCATTCGCCGCCGGATGCGCCGGGGCTGTCAGCGCGTGTCGTGTGCCCCTCTCCACTAGGAATTTTTCGAATTCTAGCAAGGTGAATTGGGGCCCGTTGTCGGAAACGAGGACGTCCGGGAGGCCATGTGTTGCAAAAAGTTTGCAGAGTTCTTTGGTCACGGCCTCTGTGGTGGTTGTTCTCATGTTGCTTACCTCCAGCCAGTTGGAGTAAGCGTCTACGGTTATTAAGAAAGTGTGTCCTTTTGTGGGCCTGGCGAAATCTATGTGGATCCTAGACCACAGTCCCCTGGGGGTTTCCCACTCTAGGATGGGTGCTGTGGGTGGGCTTGGCCTAGTCTCCTGGCATCGTTGACACCTTGCTACCCAGGCCTCGATCTGTTTGTCCATCCCTGGCCACCAAGCGTAACTTCTGGCCAGGGCTTTTGTCCTAACGATGCCCGGGTGCCCCTTGTGTAACAGTTCCAAAACCTTCCCTTGTAGTTTTTCCGGGATGACCACCCTATCCCCCCATAGTATGCACCCTTTTAGTAATGAGAGTTCCGTTTGCCGGTTCTGGAATGTCCTGACGGACTCGTCGTTGTCCCTTTCCGGCCACCCTTTCTCTTCCCAATGCAAAACCCGCGCCAGACGTTTGTCTTTATTAGTTTCTCGGGCAATGTCTGACGCGATTATGGGTAGGTTGGGTAGAGTCTCTATGCTGAGGGTGGTCATTGTTGGTGCTGGGTCAGTGTCTGGTTCAGGTAACGGTGAGCGGCTTAAGGCGTCCGCATGGGAGATAGTCTTACCAGGTCGGTGTGTGAGTCCGTAGTTGTAGGCAGCCAGGAATTCGGACCACCTTGTCATTAGGGGAGACAGAATGTTCGGGGTGGCCCTGTTCCCTGCAAGGATTCCCAGCAGCGGTTTGTGGTTGGTGATGATGGTAAACGTCCGGCCATAGAGGTACTCGTGAAACCTTTTTACTGCGGCGACTATAACCAAAGCCTCTTTGTCCAGCTGGCTGTAGTTCCGCTCCGGTTTGGTGAGGGTCCTTGAAAAAAATGCGATGGGTGCTTCTTTTCCGTCGGGGAGAGTGTGGCTGAGGACAGCGCCGACGCCGAAGGGTGATGCGTCGCATGTGATGGCTAGTGGTAGGGTCTCATTGTACTGGATGAGGACGGCATCCGAAGTGAGCAGGTCCTTGGTTTTTCTGAAGGCGGCTTCCTCGCGTTTCACCCAAGTCCAGGTAGCCGCCTTGTCCAAAAGTCTATGCAAAGGCTCTGCCGCGGTCGTCTTTTGGGGCAGGAAGACATTATAAAAGTTAAGTAGCCCCAGAAACGCCAGCAGCTGTGTTTTTGACTTGGGTGTGGGGGCTTCCTTGATGGCTTTAATTTTCTTGTTGGTGGGGTGAATGCCGTGTCGGTCTAGGAGGTATCCTAGGAATTCGACCCGCTCTGTGTACAGCTGGCATTTTCCCCTCTTCACTTTAAGCCCGGTTTCTTTGAACCTCATTAGTACCTCCCTTAGGCGAGTCTCTAGTTCGGCCTGGTTGGTTGCCAATACTAGTACATCATCGAAGTATGGGACCACCCCCTTGATGCCCTGTAAGCGTCTTTCCATGAGGCTCTGGAAAATTCCAGGTGCCACGCTGACTCCAAATTGGAGGCGGTTGCATCTAAAGGCTCCCCGGTGGGTGACTATGGTTTGTGCCTCTGCAGTTTCCTCGTCGACCGGCAGTTGCTGGTATGCTTGGGTCAGGTCGAGTTTCGCGAAAACTTTGCCCCCTCCCAGTGAGTGTAGGAGATGCTGCACTACTGGGACGGGGTAAGCGCTTTGCTGCAAGGCACCATTTAGGGTGGCCTTATAGTCCCCACAGATTCTCACTGACCCATCAGGCTTAATTGGGGTGACTATGGGGGTCTCCCACTGGGCGTGGTCTATGAGTTGTAATACCCCTTGCTTGACGAGCTTGTCAATTTGCTCATCTATCTTCGGTTTGAGTGCGAACGGTACCCGCCTTGGTTTTAGGCATTTCGGGGGAACGTTGGGGTCTAGGCTGAAGGATATAGGGGGCCCTCGGTACTTGCCTAGGGTGCCGTCAAACACTTCCTGGAAATCCCGGGCCAGTTGCTGCTCCCAGTCGGCTTCGGCGATGTGGTCGATGCCCGTGACTGCGATGCCTAGTGGTGCGAAACATTGAAGTTCCAGTAGGCTAGGTAGGTCTCGATCAACGATGGTTAAGGGAAGTCTTTCGGCGTGTCCCTTGTAGGTCACTGTAAACTGTCCTGTTCCGACTACAGGGATGCGGTTTCCCTGATAGTCCTTGAGGATTAGTCTCTGGTTTTCTAGTTGCCTTCTCTGGATGGTAGGCACCAAGCATTTAATTTCTTGCCAGGCTACCATTGAGAGGTAGGACCCGGAGTCCACCTCCATTTTACAGGGTTCTCCTTCGATGCCTACCTCCACGTAGACCTTTCTGGCATCTGTAGTTGTGGCGTGGCCGATGGTGACCGTCTGATGTGTCTCTTCTCTCCGCCTGGCCTTGTTGCTTCGTTGGGCTCATCCATTTTGCTCCCAGCGGTTGTCTGTTGGCTGGTCTCTGGTCCTGGGGGGTGTGCTCTCTCGTCTCCGCTCGCTCGGTTCCCATCGCCTGGGGCTGTGGGTCTTCTTGAGGCGGCAAACGCGTGCGATGTGGCCCTTCTTGTCACAGTGCCGGCAAACGGAGTCAAAGAACCCGCATTCGGATTTGGGGTGGTCGCCTCCGCAACTGGCACACGCGGTCCTTGACTTACGACTCTGCCGGCTGCGCTGGTCACGGCCTGCCTGGAGACGGTGTATGTCTTCCTCCTCGTCTGACGTGCCTGAGGTGGAGTGGAGTTCGCCCTGGTGGGTGGTAGTTTCAGGTTGGGCCTCGGTCGACCTTGCAGGGTTGTTGTTTGTGATGCGGTCCCCGGTGTTCAGTCTCCGCATGCGGTCTGCTGATTGTCGGGTTGCTTCGGCGGCCGTGGCTTCAGAGATGGTGTCGGTGAGAGCGATGTTGCCCTTAGCCATCAACTGACTTTGGAGAACGGGGTCCCAAAGGCCGAGCACGATTCGGTCCTGAAGGGCCTCGTTCATGTTGGAGAACTCGCATAGTCCTCCCAGGCGCCGCAGCTCTGCAACGAAATCACTGAGACTCTCTCCCGACCGCTGGTCCCGCCGATAAAACTCGTGCCGTCGGATGAGGATGGGCACGGCTGGAGTGTAGTGTTTCCGGAGCAATGGTTCGAGGTCCGCCCAATCCATCGTGGTAACGTTGGCGGGCTTGGCTAGCGCTTTTGCCATCTTAAACACTGCGGGCCCGCAGTGTGTTAGGAAGATGGCTCGTTTCTTCGGTCCGTGGCATCCTTCAGATCGTTGCATTCGAGGAACATGTGGAATCTGTCCATGTAAGATTCCCAGTCCTCGGTAGCGGGGTTGAAGGGGGTTGGTGGCGCGATGCTGGCCATCTCATCGGTTGGCTGGCTTCCGTCGGACACGTGTTTCGGTTCAGGAAAGGAATCCCATCCTCGTCGCCAGTGTTAAGTCCGCGTGGAAGGAAGCCAGGAGTCGGTGACTTAGTATCAAGCTCTTTTATTTAGTCAGGAACTGAACTCAGGCTAAAGGAAAACTTTGCGGCTTTTTATTTCCAAGCCGCGGCGGCCGCGGCCAATGACACCACTTTGAATCTCCCGCGATTTGAATTGACCAATCGCGGGAGATTCTCAGCAAGCCAATCGGCGCGGCTCGCCTAGCCAATCTGATCGCCCCACGCTTTGGCCAATCAAAGCGCGGGGATCTCAAGAATTCAAATGAGGGGACAGAACAGAACCATGGTATCAACATCAAAATCATCTGACAGGCTATTTCACCTCCATTTTACTATCTGAGGCTATATGGAAAAGCATAATCTGAAATAGAATTATTGCTGAACACCGTTTGTATGTGCAGCCAAGATTGTTGAGTTTCGGCTGCACAAATGTGCCATCCTCACTATCAACGGAAAAAATAGTGAAAATAAAAGAATCATGATGTCTTATAGAAATTACATCAAGTATCTGAATGAAGACAATCATTACAAATATCTGAGGAACCTTCAATATGATAACATAATGCAAATCAAAGTAAAGAAAATTAGTAGTGAGAGTAAAATAGATCCTAAAGTCCAAATTCAGTGAAGGAAGTACCATCAAGGAGATTAACACTTGGGCAATTGTAGTCATTAGATATACAGTTGGAATAATGGTCTGGACTCAACCAGAATGAAAACCTGGATAGGAAGACCAGAAAAATAATGACAATGAATTATGCCCTTCATCCATGCAGCAATGTTGGCAGATGTTACTTACCAAAGAGCTTAGGTTGGCATAGAATGTTGCAAGTATATCACACAGTTGAAAAAAAAGACATTGGAAGACAGTGAAGATGATTCAGTGAAGTTATTTGAAAGGTTTACTGAATATTAGACAGACCAAAATGGCCTACAAGAAAGACCAAATGAAGAATAAAAAAGTATATAAGAAGGAATAGCAGAGCCTGGGGGTGGAATCAAAAGAGGAATCAGCTTAGATTTTCTATGTTGCCACAAGCAGACTAAGTCTAATCCTCTTGAATTCCATTAACTCTAACTGAACAACAAAATAGTTGATTTATTAGACTAGATTCCTATGCATACATGAACAATAAATCAGTTTAAGTGGAGCTTTATATGTGGCCCCATCATTCATGCATGACAAAAATAGATGTACAAGGCAAAGTATTACATGGCATGGCAAAACACACACACACACACACACACACACAGGTATAAGGGATAACAAAATCTGGCTATGGCTAATAGCAGAAAAGTTGAAGAAAGATAGAGGGGCTAATTCTGGTTGCACAAGACTAAGCCTTAAAAACAAGTGCATGCAAAGCCAGAACTGAGAAGATAACAACAGAAAACAAATACCATTTCTGCACAGAAACTGAAGAAACGGTAAACTATCTGGCTAGCTGCTGCAAGAAGATTGTACTACAAGCAATGGTATAATAACGTAGCAGCAAGGGTGCACTGAAATATCTTCAAAAAGTGCCATTTGCCTGGAAATACAAATTGGTGAAATGACAAAATAGACAAAATAATATAAAATGAAGAAATTAAAGTGCCTTTGGACTTTTGAATTCAAATAGAAAAGTGTCTGCCACAAAACACTCCAGGCTTAACAATTGTCAAAAAAAAGACAGAATAATGGATGTGGCAGTACTGGGAGACAGCAGAATAGAAGAGAAAGAACAGGATAAAATCACAAATGGAAGTAAATAGAAGTAAAAATGATTCTATAATTCTGTGTGTGTCTATGGAGATTCTCCATCATTGTCTCAAAGGTGCTTTTACAAAAGGCAGCTAGAAAATGTTTTGCTTTTCGTCCAAGAGAACTGAAGAAGCTTCTTGAGAAGCGAGAAGAAGCAAAACATTGTCAAAGAAAAAAACAAAGGAAGTCCTGTTGCTTTTTGGAAAAGTGTCTTGGGGAACTACGTCTAACACTATCAAGCATTTGGATCTCAGCTCCTAGGGAAGGAATTGATAGGTATGCGGTATCTGCCATCCCGCATCTGATGGGCGGCTCATGAAAGGGAGCAAGGGAGAGAGAAATGACACGAGACAAGGTTTCCTCGGGATGAGCGCGCCCAGAATGTCTTGGCACACGCTCTTTTATTATGCTTTTTCACAAGGGGGGTGAAATTTTTCAGAGTCCAAGTCAAACAGGATATATAAGATTTACAATAGTTCAGGTCAGTTAAGATACCAGGTTAAACAGGATGCGCGTGATTTACAATCGTTCAGGTCAGTTAGGATACCAGGTTAACAGGATGTGTGTAATTTACAACAGTTCAGGTCGGTTAGGATATTATTCTGTATTGACAGTTGTTTATCTCCCCGTCCCTTGTACGTGCCTGGCAAAGATCACTGAAGAGACAGAAGTCTAATGTTTACACGTGAATGATACAATGTTGCAATGCTTGAATGATACATAGTTGCAATGATACATAGTTGCAATCACATGAATGATACATAGTTACAACATCTCCTCTGTTTTTATTATTTATGACGAGTCTTCTTCCTCATCCAAAAAGACAGGAACTATTTTTCTGAAATGTTCGCCGTCCCCGTCATCTAGGCAGGAGTGCGACCCGTCAGCGTCAGGGTTGTCCAAGGAGCGGTAACTCAGCAATGATATTTTTTCATCCGGTGTTAAAGACATAACATGAGCTTGCAATAACACATTAACATCAGCAGTTATGGAAGATAATTGTTTTTTCAAAAATTGCAATATTCTATTAAAACAACAAGGTCCTATAATACACATCAATATAATGATTATTAATGGTCCTGCCAATGCAGTTAAAAAGGTTGTAAGCCATGGTGAAATAGAAAACGAACCTTGATACCAATTATACATGTTTAACCTTTCTTTTTCTCTATCTTTTAAGCGTTTTTCTAATTCATTCATAGAATCCAACACGACCCCCCTGCTATCAGCATAAAAACAACATTCTTCTTTAAGTGCAGCACACAATCCCCCTTGTTTTAAAAATAACAGATCTAAACCTCTACGATTTTGCAAGACTACTTCCGAGAGGGACGTCAAGGAGTTTTGCAAAGCTACAATTGATTTCTCAATTCGTAATAAATCATCATCAATGGCTGAACCCAGAGCTGTAATTCTTTTGTCAGAGACAGCTAGTCCTGCAATGCCCGTGGCTGCGCCCGTGGCGCCCAGAGCAAGCAATAGACCTAGAGTGAGAGTACTAATAATTTCCCGCTTTGCTCTGAGGGGGTATTCCATGGGTGCCTGTAGGGATATAAAATCATCAGAGTTATACACATTAATTTTTGGTACAAGCCATACTTGAATACAAAATGATTTGGATTTAACAAGTTCATCCCCATGGACACATGCCGTGAGACCGGTGTTACAAGCCCAGACAGAATTTTTGCCAGGGATAAAATACATTCCTCTTAGGCGTGATGTTAAATTTCCTCCTGCAGTGGTGTGGATTGCAGGATATCCCCTGGTTGTGTGGGTGCGTCTGCCAAATCGAATTGAAGTGGTGGGTAGAAGTCTTCTATGCAAGAGAAATTGGTTGTAGAACTTAAACGAACTTTTTGAAAATCAGTTATAGTCCAGGCAATATTATCTCTTCTATGAGGCTTTTGCGGATCATCATGGACAGTTCTTTTGAAGCGTCGTTTGTTGACAGGATCAGAGTTCGGGTATATAAAAACATGACAAGCAGGAGAGAGGGCTATGGACAAGTTAGTTGTAGAACATTTGCGAAATGAAGAGGGAATTCAATTAATAGAAAAAGGATAATAATTACAATAATGACAATAAAGATTAATTTGGTAATTCATCAAGGATGTTAGTTGGGGTGGGGAAACCCATGATATAATAAAAGGACATTTGGGTCCCCCTATGTTTTAGATTGAATAGAGGAAAAGATTTTAAGGTTCCTTTCCATAGGAAGAGTAAAGAAGGAACAAAAGAGCGAGTGGTAGAGTGTTCTGTAAACAAAACAGAAGTGACAGAGTGAAAGCTACGCGTAGCGTTTTCATGACGTACCCACATGGAACAAGTATAATAGCCTTCTGTTAATGAAATGATTTTAACACGAATAGTCTTTTGACAGAAAGCATAGGTTTTGTTGAAGTAAGGTAGAAATTGCAAAGAAGATATAGGTAAGAATATCAGGAAGAGTTTTAAGATACAGATGTAGCAGATGAATTCCCATGATAGGGTCTTACTGCCCGACCAGGGATCCAACAAGTGGTTTTGTCTGGCAGTAAGATCGCAGCGTATCCTCGTCCCCAAGTGAGAAGCTCAGCGGGACCCTGCCAGGCAGGATCTGGCAATCTGCGATAATATACCAGAGGTCTATTAGGCGGGGGTGAGGGGGAGGAAAAATGATGAGAAGCAGCAGAAGTGGGAGGAATGCCAGTCAGATTGAGAAAGTTTAAAGTGTAAAGACAAATATTAAGAGAATTTTGCAATGCAGGGAGGTTCGGGGTTTTTTCCCGCAACGAATATCAATCAAGAGCACATTTCAGAGACAAATTCGCTTATTCCACAATAGCCTAATAGCCTGCCCCTGGCTGTTGTAGGGAATCCCAAACTTGTGGATTACATCCCATCTGTTACAGAAGTCCTGAAAAGCAGAACTTGTCTTGGCAGATCCATTGTCTGTTTTGATTTCTTTTGGACGTCCCAGCGAGGCAAAGGTACGAATTGAATGATTGATGACATGTTTTACAGCTTCTCCCCTTTGAGGAGTAGCCAGAATAAAACCTGAATATGTGTCTATTGAAACGTGCAAATATTTCCATGGGGCAAAAGGTGGATACTGAGTTACATCCATTTGCCAAATTTCACAAGCTTTTAATCCTCTAGGATTTACTCCTATGGGAATGGAATGTCCTTGCTTACTACATGTGGGGCATTGTTGAATAATGGCAGTAGCTTCTGCCTGAGTTAGGGAAAATTGAAAAGTTATCATAACTTGGCAGGGGAGATTCAAACACACTCCCTGCTTCTATTTTATAATGGACTTTTAAAGCCTCCATAATTTTCCTCCAAGTGACCAAAATGCCAATAGGTGCACGAGGAGGATTATGGAGATATTCACCAATTTTTTGCCAATTGGAAATTTTTAAGGACCCTTTCTCTGGATAATTGGGACAATGTTGCCACACATAAGCCAATAATGTAGCAATAGATTTCTTTTTTATAGGAGAGCCCTTTAATTTAGCAGAGTATTTAGAAGAAGAAGTGACTAGCTCTCTCAATTCCTTCAGATGCTGCGTCTGCTGTTGAGAAAAGCCTCCACCCATACTTACGAAAGTCGAGACCGTCTTTCAGATCCGATGGATGTGCCAGGCCTGGCGATGCTCCCACCGAGCAAATAAGATATGGGCGCACCGCTGCGTATCCCCCTTAGGAAATCACATCGGGGTCACCAGAATGCGGTATCTGCCATCCCGCATCTGATGGGCGGCTCATGAAAGGGAGCAAGGGAGAGAGAAACGACACGAGACAAGGTTTCCTCGGGATGAGCGCACCCAGAATGTCTTGGCACATGCTCTTTTATTGTGCTTTTTCACAAGGGGGGTGAAATTTTTCAGAGCCCAAGTCAAACAGGCTATACAAGATTTACAATAGTTCAGGTCAGTTAAGATACCAGGTTAAACAGGATGCGCATGATTTACAATTGTTCAGGTCAGTTAGGATACCAGGTTAACAGGATGTGTGTGATTTACAACAGTTCAGGTCAGTTAGGATATCATTCTGTATTGACAGTTGTTTATCTCCCCGTCCCTTGTACGTGCCTGGCAAAGATCACTGAAGAGACAGAATTCTAATGTTTACACGTGAATGATACAATGTTGCAATGCTTGAATGATACATAGTTGCAATGATACATAGTTGCAATCACATGAATGATACATAGTTACAACATAGGTAGAGAAAAATGCCAAATCCAGTCTAAACATTTGTCTTATTGTGTGACCAACCATAATAATAATACAAGTTCTGAAAGTAAATGTGATGATCTGGGCATGGAACAAAGGCAACTCAGCCAAATAATAAGTAGAGGTCCCTTTATTAGCTCCAACTTTGCCTCCAATGTCCTGGTTACCTTCTGATCTGGAGAAGAACTCTCCCAGGAACTGCCATTGGCTGCAGATATTCCAATCCAAAATGGTGTAAACAGAAAACTTTAAACTATAAATCCAACAAAGCAAGATAAGGTAATAAATCCAGAAGGGCAAGATAAGGAGTTCCAGAAGTGAAGTAATATGGCAGTAAATCCAAACAGTTGGGAGGATGCCAGGGACTAAGATAACAGCAGCCAATGTTAGATAAACTCAATGTTTGTTCCCAACAAACGCCCCTCCCAACTGGTTCTCCTTTAAACCACCTTCCCGATTGTACCTTGTGAAGGGAATCGGGGCCCTTTCCTCCCTCATAAGCCATGCAATCCATGTTGTTCTCTTCTCTGTTCTTCCCTGCATTGCCCTAGGATGAAGAGGGGGTAGGTCCCTTGGTCTTCTTCTAAACCCCCTCTCCCTTGTTCTACCTCTTCCCTGTTCTGCTGAGCCTGACTTGCCCTCCCCTAGTGTCCTCCACAGCCAATGGAGCCCCTCTCCCGCTCCCTGATGACTGTTCATCTTCCTCCTCAGATTCAGACTCTGGAGGCATGACAGTACACAATGTTTCTTTGAACACCTATGCCTGAAGTTGAAGTTGATTGAGATCCATGACTATCTACTTGATAACAATTGCTTTTGTGCTTAAAGTGTCATAAGATTCTTTGGTGGCATGGTATCATGGCAGCAAATGAACATGGTGATTTTTTTTGCATACTAATAAAATACACATTTTAATTTAAAAGTCATTCTGGACTTAGCAAAATTTTATTGTAAAATTTCACGATTGATGTCTGCTACAGAATTTCAATGAAGATTATTTCTAATTTCCTTTGAATTTCCTTTGAATAATAATGATGGAAGCAGATGTTCCTCATAGATTGGCAATATATATGTTTTTTGAATTCCTTTTTACCCAATTTGCCTAGAACAATATTGGCAACCGATATTTATTTGTGTTCTGCGCTCCAATCAGGAGCAAAAAGCAATATAATGTCTTGTCAACACAGAATTCACAAAAGTCCCAGTAATAATGTTTTCATACAGTTAAAGTGTGGATATTGGAATATAACTCAAGAGCTTACAAAAATAAATTCTTCTATTCATCTTACCACCAAAATTTTAATCTTATCAAAATTTTCTAGATTCACAATTCTCCAGGGTACGCACTATATACTGTGAGGGCCAAGGGGGCATGTTTTTCCTCTTTGTCCTATCAACAATCACTGCCCTTAAAAGCAAGTCATCTGTGGTGGTCATTGCCATATTTTATATGGGCTAAAGGTTCACTACCCCTCAGAATATATATTTTGTCTTTGAAATTTCAAATATATATACTTCTACATATTTGAAGGGTCTAGCACAGGGGTGTCAAACTTGTGGCCTGCGGGCCGGATGCGTCATGCGCTAGTCACCCCCATTTCTAGTTTAGTGAAGGAGAAAAAAAGTTATAATACGTCATGTGATGACAACATGTCATCACGAGTTTGACATGCTGGCCTAACATAAATTGCATAACTTAAGGCCCCATTCTTGTTTCTAAACTGCAAAGTGCTCAGAACTTGATATGTTTACTAGGAAGAGCACATTGAACCATAAGAAGTAATTATATTTTAGAAAGATATTTCTAGCTTACGTCATTAGGTTATGGTTTTGTGAATTCAGAATATTGTATTAGTTTATTTAAATCATAATTCATTTAACCATGATTAAGTGCATTATAAGAACACAGCTGTGGAGATTATAAGGAAAGAATGTTGATCAGAATATTTTCCTTCAATATACTAGACTTGGCGGAGTAAGAGAAAGGTAAGGCAAACAATCCTAAATGAATGATAGTAACAATTCTTCTCAGACATATCACGTGGAAGTTTTTACATAGGTGAAATCTGTCCTTATTACGTTTGACTAAAAAGAGAAGGCTTACAAAAGGATTGATGAAAACAAAGAATAAATAATTACTATCTTCTAGTTATGTCTGGCTTGTTATGAAAAGAAGCCTGAATAAGTGCTTAAATAAGTGCTTTTTAAAATCCCTTTACCTTTGCTTTATAGATGGGGATGTATATCATCACCTTCCGTTTGAGCCTAACATCTTTTAAGCTCTCCTTCCCTCCCTCCCTCTCCCTCTCCCTCCGCCCCTCCTGTCTTTTGTAGTTAGGGAGAAGATCCATGCAGTGCAGAGATGAGGTGTAACAGAACAATTACTCACTGCTATTGAATAGAGAAGTGAGCTACAATCATAGACCAAAGTCAATTTGTCAGGGTAGCCATTATCCTGAAAGTGACAGACAGGGTGTTTCTTCTTAGGATGCTGAAGTTTGATATTTTGGTGTACTGTGTAATTTTCTTGTGCGGGAGTTTCATGCTGAGGTTCCAGCAAATTTACCTTTGACTCATGTAATCCTTTAATATGCATTTAGGGAAGGGCTTTTAACATATAAAGGTATGAAATTCAAGGGATAAAAACATGGCTGGTGCCTTTCCATGCAACAGAAGTGAAGTTGAAACAACCCCTCTATCCTGCTGATCATTAGCCAGCACTCACAATCTGTATTTTAAGGATTACTTTATCCAAACTGTTCCTTAAATTATGTACTTGATGATGACCTTTCTTGTAAAATGGATAACATGTAGGTTGTTGTTGGCCATAACTATTAGTTTATATCACATTTTGGTTATACATGTTATGCACCAGATGTAATCCATTTTTTAAAAAATGCTGCAGATTACAGAATTATTAAATAGTCACAGCACTGATTAAGCTTGCTTTTTGCAAACAAATTGTGGTGGGATTCAATTTTTTTTACTACAGGTTCTGTGGGCGTGGCTTGCTGGGCATGGCAGGGGAAGGATACTGTAAAAGCTCCAGTCAGAAGTGGTATTTGCCTGTTCTCTGAACTACTCAAAATTTCCACTACCGATTTTCCAGAACTGATCAGAACTTACTGAATACCACCTTTGCAAACAAATATTAGTGATGTAGCAATGGTGGTCCATTTTCTTGCCAATAGGCAATATTGAGAGATCAATTTGGATGCATGTATATTTTTTAATATTAGAAAGGAGGCGCATAGTCCTGTATCAATATCTTCTATTTATCTTATAGTGCTGCTCAGTTGAATTGAACTTCATTCATTTTTCTTAGTTTTTCAGCATATATGAACCAAGATACATTAGGCATTTCTTCAATGCTTTCAATTCTAGGATCCTTTACTGCAGGGATGACCACTTCATGCCTCAGATGCAACTTTCTTATTTTGGTGGGGAATATGGTAGGGAAGGGATAGTTTGCACTATCCAAACTATCCCATCCCTATACTCCCCACCAGACACATGTAGTCTTTCACTTATGATTGCAGTTGGAACCAGAAATCTGGTTGTAAGTCATTATAGTCATCAGTTGATGCTCCTACATGAATGGAAATGATTTTATCTTTTTTGTGGTGGTCACTAAATGGATGCATTATGTTAACCAATTCACTTGGATTGATTAAACAGGACAACAATGTCAGAATCTGGCAAAAAAATTTGCCACAAATTACAATCATGTGACCATGAACCAATGTGACTATTTATAAAACAGTGAGTGTTTGCAAAGGGCCTGACATGTGGTCATGTTACCATAGGGGAAGGCATAATTACAATATTTATGTCAGATAAGACTGTTTAGAAGTCATAACAATCAACTCCATTGCTTTCATCAGTGTGAACAGTTATTAAGTAACTGAACATAAGTTGGGGACCACTTGTAGCATCAGGAAATTCAGGTGAAAATAGCAGTGTTCAGTAAGATGCATTCTTACCTTGTTTATATATAATTAACACCTGAATGCTCTCAATATAATTCTCACACCCATACACTAAACTAATGTAGAAAGTTAGCACTCATTCCTAGAAGAATGAAATATTTTGAGAAATATTAAAAAGACAGAATATTATATTTCTCTGAATGAGAAATGGAGAAACGTGTTTTTAGATGGAGAAAGCAGCCCCCACCTTTCTTAATAGCCTTCAGTAGATGTGAGCACTTAAGAAATAAAGAGTTTATTGAAAGAAGTCATGTATCTAGGTAGCTCTATTCATAGGCAAAGCAAATACTACAGGCAGAAATCCATTCAAGACAGGATATTTTGAAATTGCCTGCAGCAAGGTCTACATAAATATAGGATTAGCCCTCAGCCACAATAGGAATTGTCCAACGCCCCTTTCACTGTATCACCCTCAGAAACTTCAACCAAACTTAGCTCAGACAACACCTAGGATTTGTACTTTGCCTATAGAGCCAGCTATGACCCCTATATAACTCCTACATGGCCACATGGGAGTCTGACAACAACCAATAGAATACATGTTGTTGAACAGGAAGTTCAAATGCAAAGTCCAAGAGAGAGTATTAAAAAACTCCACTCTAAACTCCATGTTGTCAGCCGCCGAGAACCCATGTGGGCATGTGCGGTATCTGCCATCCCGCATCTGATGGGCGGCTCATGAAAGGGAGCGAAGGGAAGAGAAACGACAGGAAGCGAAGTTTCCTCTTGATGATGAGCGCGCCCTGAATGTCTTGGCACACGCTCTTTTATTGTGATTTTTTACAAGAAAATGATTTAATTAAAAAGCTCAAGTCAAACATGTTAATCTCATCAGGATGTGCATGTTTACAAAGCTGCATACTGGACAGATTATTTACAAAGTGGATAAGCCTATTTAACAAACGTCTATCTCCTTGTCTTCTCGTACGTGCCTTGCAAAGGTCACTGAAGAGACAGAAGTTAATGATTACATGTGAATGATACAATGTTGCAATTGCTTGAATGATACATAGTTGCAATGATACATAGTTGCAATCACATGAATGATACATAGTTACAACAGGCATGGGTTCTGGGCAGCTTCATCGTTAAACCATCTTTCCAATCAGCCTCCATAGTTCCAGTGTCTTTCTCTCGGCTTGGAAGTGAACTAGATGGATATTTCTTCCCACATTACCATTTGTTACATCCATAGAGCCCTTTCTCTGTCTCTTTCTTTCTCTTTCTCCCCCCCCTCTCTCTGTCTCTCTCTCTCTCACACACACACATCCATGGCCCTTATAATTTTTTCTTTTCTTACTTCTTACTTTTATTTCTTAAAATAGTTACTGCTATGAAGCTAGAAAAAGAAAAGCAAAAATATTACAGAATTCACCCTGCTTTTATATAAAGTATAGCACTACTATAAAAAAAAAACACTCAGTTTTACAATTGTGTAATTAACAAAACCAATTTACCATCTAAAAATGAACATGTTTTCTGAATCCAGGATTCTATATCGGGCACTGCAGTTTTTTTCTAGCCGCTTGTATCTTCTTCACCATGTTCCAAGCCTGATACATCCAAAATTCATGAATCAATTAATTCCAAATGTTTAATAGATAATTTAACATCAGCCACATTTTAAAAATGTAAGTTAATTAGCTTTTGTTATAATCTAATATCACTGATTTTTAAGCTATGATATCCCAACTTTTAATTTTAATAATGCTATTTGTTGTACTCCATCTAAAAGCACTTTTGGTTTGATGCTTTGCATTTCTTTCATAGTTATTTGGCCCTCTTTTAACATTTCCTGAATGCAAAATGCATAAGAAAGATAATATTTTTAACTCGGTCAACAAACTTTCAACATGACAAGAAAGAAATGAGAAATATGCAAATAATGCTTCTTCTATGTGCAGGTCATTAACGTATATGGAATCTTATTCTGGCAGTGGGCCACAAAGACAGTTGGCTTAGAAAGTGTTGGCCAAGTGATCTAATACAGAACCCTCCAATAAAGTTTCCTTTCCTTGTCCAGCTGCATTTGTTCCTAAGGCATCTGTGTCATTCTATGTAAAGCTAAGTCTGGCCTTGCAACTATGGTGAAACAATATAGCAGAACAACCTAGCTTTGACAGGTTACTTTAAGCTACCTATAACTAAACAAAGGGCCAAATTGAGGACATGGTGCCTTTCAGTGGTCAATGTAGCTTGTAAATCGATAACATGAAACTGGGAATTTTCAAAATACTACTGTCAGTTCATAGTCTCCGACAAAGAATGGAATGGAATAGAGTAGAGCAGAGTAGATTAGGGTAGGGTAGGGTAGGGTAGGGTAGAATAGAATAGAATAGAATAGAATAGAATAGAATAGAATAGAATAACAGAGTTGGAAGGGACCTTGGAGGTCTTCTAGTCCTGCTCAGGCAGGAAACCCTATATCATTTCAGACAAATGGTTGTCCAATCTTTTCTTAAAAACTTACACTGTTGGAATATCCACAATTTTTGGAGGCAAGTCATTCCATTGATTAATTCTTCTAACTGTTAGGAAATTTCTCCTTAGCTCTAGATTGGTTTTCTCTTTGATTAGTTTCCATCCATTGCTTCTTGTTCTGTCTTGTGTTTTGAAGAATAGCTTGACCCCCTCTTCTTTATGTCAGCTTCTTAGGTATAATAACACTGCCATCATATCATCCCTAGACTTTCTTTTCATTAAACTAATCATATCCAATTCTAGCAACCATTCTTTATATGTGTTAGCCTCCACTCAACTTAATGTCTTTTACTCTTTTCTGCACTCTTTCTAGAGTCTCAAGAACTTGAAGCAAAATATATTAATCTTTAGATCTTCTAAATTGAAATGCTGAAATTTAGTAGGCTATAGAATCCAACCAATAATTACATTAAGCTTGTCAATAGGACAAAATATCATCCAATAATTAATTTGCAAAAAATATTAGTGCGGATCTTGAACCAACAAAAGTCCTCTTATTCATATGCAAAGCAAGGAAATCCCAGTATCCTTTATATCCATATTTTTATTTCATGTTGTGTGTATTTTGGCCAACTTGGAAAATAATAACAGTAATGATAAAAAACATCTTAAATTTGAGCAATTGCTCCAAGGAAAGCTTTTTGGTTTCCAAAATATGTTTCTTCCCCCATTTAAGGTCTTATTATAATATGCAAAGCTATGAAGATGAAAGCCATGAATATGAGCATTTTGCAACCAAATGCTTTATCTGTCATTTAAACCATGATTGCATGCTTATATTGGCTAGATTGGGGTGGAAAGGAGAGATATTCTAAACCAGTGGTTCTCAAAGTGGGTGGTACCACCCACATATGTACAATAATTGTTGACAGCTACAGCAGCGTGTTGGAGAAGTAGAGCAAGCAAAGCTGGAAGTCAGTAATTTTTGCTGCAAAAAACCTCCAGATGCCATGTGTTTTTTTCGGTGCAGCTGGAGTCCAGCACACTGGAAAAAACACGCGCCGCCTGGAGGTTTTTTGTAGCGAAAATTACCAACCTTTGGCTTTGCTCTGCTTCTCCAATGTGCCGCTGTGGTCATATTGGCACTGACCCTGCAGCTCCACCCCATTGAGCCCACTGCATCAGAGGGATTTGCCCAAGCAAATCCGAGTGGAGTGCTGCAGCAGTCAATGGGGTGAGCCTGCATGATTGGTGCCTAGAACGCGGCGGTGGTGGCACATTGGAAAAGCAGAGCAAAGCCAAAGGTCAGTAATTTTTGCTACAAAAATCCTCCAGCCGCCATGTGGTTTTTTTCAGAGTGGTTGCAGTCCAGCTGCACTGAAAAAAATATGTGGTGGCTGCAGGCATTCGTGACAAGGGTGACGTGGACTGGCGGGGAGCCCAGCGACAATGGCTCAGCCCTGGCTTGCCTTCCCTGGCAGCCAGCCATGGGAGGAAGGTGAAGTCATGGCTGTGGGACAACGAAAGAGACTGTCATGGGGGAGGAAATGGGAGATTAAGGGCCAGGGCCTCTGAAAGGGGAAATGGAGTGGTACACGATTAGCCCAGGCCTTTGACAGATTAGGCCATGCCTGCCTGGGCAGAAAATAGGAAGATAGGTTAAGGAAGGGATAGAGAGAGAGGGAAAGAGAGAGAGGGAATGAGAGAAAGAGAGAGAGGGGGGGAAAGAGAAAGAGAGAGAAAAGAAAGAGAGAGGGAAAGAGAGAAAAATAGGGAAAGAGAGAAGGAACACACAAGAAAGTAAAAGAAAAATAGAGAAAGGAAGAGAAAGGAAGAAAAGGGATAGACAAGAAAAGAGATAGGACGAAAGAAAGGGACAGAAAGAAAGATAGAGAAAGAGAGAAAGAGAGAGAGAAACAAGGAATGAGAGAGAAAGAAAGAGGGAGGAGAAAGTGAATGGGATATGGAGGGAGGATGGGAGAAAGAGAGGGAAAGAGAAAAAGAGAGAAGGAAGAGACAAGAAAAAAAGAAAGAGAAAAGGGAAAGAAAAAGAGAGAGAAAGGAAGAAAAAGGATAGACAAAGAAAGAGGCGGGGATGGAAGAAAGGGACAGAAAGAAAGAGGAAGAAAGAAAGAAAAGAAATGGAGGAAGGAGAAAGTGAATGAGATCTCTAGTCCAACCACCTGCTCCAGCAGGGTTAGAAAGGAACATGTGTGCGTGCGTGCGTGCATGGCTGTCAAAACTCCAAAAACAGGTCAAGTAGATCTGGGGAGGTCAGTCATAAATTAGAACACTTACTAAGCAATCAGCCATTAAGCGGCGACCACTTATATTTGGTTTGCCAGTAACATGGCCATCTGGCCATGCCCACCCAATCACATGACCACCAAGCCACACCCATCTGATCATGTGACCACCAAGCCATGCCCAGCCAGCAAGCCATGTCCATCCAATCATGTGACCACCAAGCCACACCCACAAATTAGGCCACGCCCACAGAACCAGTTAAGAAATTTGAATCCCACCCCTGGGTGGGAGGCACTGAGGATGAGTTTGTAGCACCATGGGGGCGTTGGACTGAAAAAGTTTGGGAACCACTGTTCTAAATAATGTCTGCAGACAGATCCCAGATAAGTACACTGAAGTTCCAGAGAAGAGGCAAATGATCCTACCAGTGAAGAAGCAAACTTCCTGTCATGTCCGTTCGGCAAGGAGACCAGGAGGCAGTGACTGTGGTTTCAGCTCTTTATTAGGCCCCCGGAACCAATCTGGCTCCATGGGAAAACTTGCGGCTTTTTATTCTCAAGCCACGGCGGCCGCGGCCAATGGCACCACTTTGAATCTCCCGCGATTCGTATCCGCCAATTGCGGGAGATTCTCAGCGGGCCAATCAGCACGGCTCGCTAAACCAATCAGATCACCCTGCGCTTTGACCAATCAAAACACGGGGTTTCAAGAATGCAAATGAAGGTACAGAACACCCCTCCCCTCTTGGTTTGGTCCTACGTAACGTAGTCCCGTAAGTAGGCGGGGCTCCGCACTTGCCTACTGGACCTGCACAGGTCAGTCGTTGGTTGGCTCCCGGCCGGTTCGGTCAGGTTCTCTTTGTCTCTCGGCCTCATCGATGGAACCACCCGGTAGGCCTTGCTGGGCCGCTTGTCGCAGCTCCCTCCCGGTCTACCCGGGCTGGTTGAGCTGCGGTTCTCACCGCTCCCGCCCGGTCTTTCTGGGCTGGTCGAGCTGGCCTGGCTGCTTTTCCCTGGTGAGGCTTCTCCCTGGCTGCTTGCTGGTAAGTATGGTTGGTTTTCTTCTGGGTTTTGGTTCCCGGGGTATTCCCTCCCCTCTTGGCTTGTGTTAAGGGGATTTTCTGTGTCTGGTTGCGTGTCGGTTGTGTTTCTTGTGGCCGTTCTCGATCTTATTTGATCGATGTGGCGTTTCCACGCTCGTCCGTCGGTTGTTTGCAGCCGGTACGAGTGGGGACCTGTCAGTTAGGTTATGGTTGCTGGTACCAATAGTGGGTCTCCAGTTAGGTTTTTTGCGTAGACGGCGTCACCTGGCGCAAAAGACCGGTGCTTGCTGGAGGAGTTTGGGGGTTTTTCCGGGTTGTATGTGGGATGCAGTCTGTCGAGTGGGGACCTTATTTTCCTCCCATCAGTAGATCTGCCGGGCTTTTGTTCGTTGTTGTGTTCGGGGTTATATGTTGGATAAAAAGCATTTTATTTATTTTGTCTTGGATTTCCCCGTGTTCGATTTTCTGGATGGTTTTTTTAGTGAATTGAACCATTTGTTCCGCCCTTTCATTCGCCGCCGGATGCGCCGGAGCTGTCATATGTCGTATGCCCCATTCCGCTAGGAATTTTTCAAATTCCAGTGAGGTGAATTGGGGCCCGTTGTCCGACACGATGACATCCGGGAGGCCGTTGGGTTGCGAATAGTTTGCAAAGTTCCTTAGTTACGGCCTCTGTGGTGGTGGATTTCATGTTGCTTACCTCTAGCCAGTTGGAATAAGCATCTACGGTTACTAGGAATGTATGTCCCTTGGTGGGCCCGGCAAAGTCTATGTGGACCCTAGACCAGGGTCCTCTGGGGGTTTCCCATTCCAGGATCGGTGCCGCGGGAGGGCTCGGTCTGGTTTCTTGGCAGCGTTGACACCTTGCCACCCAGGCCTCGATTTGCTTATCCATCCCTGGCCACCAAGCGTAACTTCTGGCCAGGGCTTTCATTCTAATTATGCCTGGGTGCCCCTCGTGTAACAACCCCAATACCTTCCCTTGCAGTTTTTCTGGGATAACCACCCTATCCCCCCACAGTACACACCCTTTTTGCAGCAAAAGTTCCATTTGCCGGTTCCGGAATGTTTTGAATGCTTCATTGTTGTCCTTTTCCGGCCACCCTTTCTCTACTCAATGTAACACTCGTGCCAGACGTTTGTCTTTATTGGTTTCTCGGGCAATGTCTGACGCGGTTAGGGGTAGATTGGGCAGAGTCTCTATGCTGAGGGTGCTCGTTGTGGGTGCTGGGTCGGTGTCTAGGTCAGGTAGCGGTGAGCGGCTCAAAGCATCTGCATGTGTAATAGTCTTACCGGGTCGGTGTGTGAGCCGGTAGCTGTAGGCGGCAAGGAATTCGGACCACCTTGTCATCCTGGGAGATAAAATGTTCGGGGTGGTCTGGTTTCCTGCCAGGATGCCCAGCAAAGGCTTGTGGTCCATGATGATTGTGAAGGTGTGGCCATAGAGGTACTCGTGGAACCTCTTCACTGCTGCAACAATGGCTAGGGCCTCCTTGTCCAGCTGGCTATAGTTCCGCTCCGGTTTGGTGAGTGTCCTGGAGAAGGCGATGGACGCTTCTCTTCCATCCGGGATTGTGTGGCTGAGGACGGTGCCGACACCGAAGGGTGAGGCGTCGCATGTGACGGCGAGTGGTAGGGTCTCATTGTATTGGATGAGGATGGCATCCGAGGTGAGCAGGTCCTTGGTTCTCCTGAAGGCAGCTTCCTCGCGTTTCCCCCAAGTCCAAGTAGCCGCCTTGTCCAAGAGCCTATGCAAAGGCTCCGCCACGGTCACCTTCTGGGGCAGGAAAACATTGTAAAAATTAAGCAGTCCCAGAAATGCCTGCAGTTCTGTTTTAGTCCTGGGTATGGGAGCCTCCTTAATGGCTCTGATTTTAGTTTCGGTGGGGTGGATGCCGTGCTGGTCTAGGAGGTATCCCAGGAACTCGACCCGCTCTGTGTAAAGTTGGCACTTTTCCCTCTTCACTTTTAGCCTGGTTTCCTTGAATTTGGTTAACACCTCCCTTAGCCTACCCTCTAGTTCTCACTGGTTGCCTGCCGATACCAGCACATCGTCGAAGTAGGGCACCACCCCCTTGATGCCCTGCAAGAGTCTCTCCATGAGGCTCTGGAAAATTCCAGGCGCCACGCTGACTCCAAACTGGAGTCAGTTACATCAGAAAGCTCCCCGGTGGGTGACTATGATTTGCGCCTCCGCAGTTTCTGCATCGACCAGCAGCTGTTGGTATGCTTGGGCCAGGTCGAGCTTCGCAAAAACCTTGCCTCCCCCCAGTGAGTGTAGAAGGTGCTGCACTACTGGGATGAGGTAGGCGCTTTGTTGCAAGGCGTAATTTAGGGTGGCCTTATAGTCCCCGCAGATTCTCACCGACCCATCAGGCTTGACTGGGGTGACTATTGGGGTCTCCCACCAGGCAGGATCAATTGGTTGTAGGACCCCTTGCTTGACGAGCTTGTCAATTTGCTCATCAATTTTTGGCCGGAGTGCAAAAGGTAGCCGCCGTGATTTTAGGTGTCTCGGGGCAATGTTAGGGTTTAGGCTGAAGGAGATGGGGGGCCCTCGGTACTTGTCTAGGGTGCCGTCGAACACTTCCTGGAAGTCCCGTGCCAGTTGCTGCTCCCAATCGGTCTTGGCGATGTGGTTGATGCCCGTGACTTCGATGCCAAGCGGCACGAACCATTGCAGTCCCAAAAGGCTGGGCCGGTCTCGGTCCACGATTGTTAGGGGAAGCTTTGCCGTGCGGTCCTTAAATGTTACTTCGAATTGTCCGGTTCCGACTACTGGGATGCAGTTTCCCTGGTAGTCTTTGATGATTAGTCTCTGGTTCTCCAGTCCTTTCTTGTGGATGGTAGGCACCAAGCGTTTGATTTCTTGCCAGGCGACCATGGAGAGGTAGGACCCAGAATCCACCTCCATCCTGCATGGCTTGCCTTCGATGCCTACCTCCACGTAGACTTTTTGGGCGTCGGTGGTTGATGTGTGGCCAATGATGACCATCTGGTGGGTTTCCTCCTTCCGCCGGGTCTCTCCGCCTCGTCACCCGCTCCGGTCCCATCGGCTGTCGGCTGGGCAATCTCTGGCTCTGGGGTGTGTGCTGTCCCATCTCCGCTCACTGTGGTCCCGCCGTCTGAGGCTGTAGGCTTTCTTTAGTTGGCAGACGCGGGCGATGTGGCCCTTTTTGTCGCAATGCCGGCAGACTGCGTCGAAGAAACGGCACTCCGATCTCGGGTGGTCGCCTCCGCAACTGGCACACGCGGTCCCCGACTTACGACCCCATCGATTGTGCTGCTCGCGTCCCGCCTGGAGCCAGTGGATTTCCTCCTCCTCATCCGAGGTGTCGGAGGCAGAGTGGAATTCGCCATGGTGGGTGGTGGTCTCGCAGTGACTTGCTTCCGGTTGGGCCTCGGTCGCCCGTCCCGAGTCTGTGGTCGCGGTGTGGTCCCCGGCGTCCAATCTCCGCATGCGGTTCGCCGACTTCCGGGTAGCTTCGGCTGCGGTGGCTTCAGTGATGGCGTCGGCAAGGGCGATGTCGCCTTTGGCCATCAGTCAGCTCTGGAGGACTGGATCCCAAAGTCCGAGCACGACTCGATCCCGTAGGGCCTCGTCCATGTCGGAGAATCTGCACATGCCTCCTAGGTTCTGCAACTCGGCAACAAATTTGCTGACGCCCGGTCTCTGGTCCCGCTGGTAGAAGTCGTGCCGCCTGATGAGGGTGGGCACAGCGGGGGTGTAGTTGCGGAGCAAGGGCTTGAGGTCGTCCCAGTCCATTGCTTTGATGTCGGCGGGTTTCGCGAGGGCTTTCGCCATCTTGAACACTGCCGGCCCGCAGTGTGTCAGGAAAACGGCTCGTTTTTTCGGCCCAGTGGCATCCTTCATGTTGCTGCATTCGAGGAACATGAGGAATCTGTCCGTGTAGGATTCCCAGTCCTCGCTAGCGGGGTTGGAGGGCGCGGGCGGAGCGATGCTGGCCATCTCGTCAGTCTTGCTTCTGGTGGACACGTGCTCAATGGGGTTCAGCCTTGGGATCCCATCCTCGTCGCCAGTGTCATGTCCGTTCAGCAAGGAGACCAAGAGGCAGTGACTGTGGTTTCAGCTCTTTATTAGACCCCTGGAACCGATCTGGCTCCAAGGGAAAACTTGCGGCTTTTTATTCTCAAGCCGCGGCGGCCGCGGCCAATCGCAGGAGATTCTCAACGGGTCAATCAGCGTGGCTCGCTAAACCAATCAGATCACCCTGCGCTTTGACCAATCAAAACGCGGGGTTTCAAGAATGCAAATGAAGGTACAGAACACTTTCCACAAGCTCCTCACTCTTAAACATGAAGCTTTGCAATTGTTTTGGATAAAACTTTGTGGAATCAAGAAGAAAAAAGGAAGGGAAGGGAAGGGAAGGAAAGGAAAGGAAAGGAAAGGAAAGGAAAGGAAAGGAAAGGAAAGGAAAGGAAAGGAAAGGAAAGGGAAAGAAAGGAGACATTCTTCATCAGTGGTGATGCTGGGATTCATAGTTCATTTTAAACTGACTTTATTTATGATGGACACTTTCTCTTAATTCACACCATGAATGTGGTGACTTTCCTTTCATGTTTCATGCATGGGAAGTGGATTTGAAGATGAAAATCCTTGTTAAAACTTCACTGCTTTGTATCCTTCTTCCAGTCTCCCCCTACAGTAGAACTGCTCCTCCATACATTGCATTAGCAATTTCCTGCTTCACTGCTTCCCCACTATAAAACAAGCTTGAAAATATAGCGATCTCACTCAGCAGAGCTGTGCAACAGCACTTCCATTTTTCTTTGACAAAAATTGGCATCTCTCTTCCCTTACAAATGCCTCAGCCCCTGTCAATCAGACTTCAGATGCATCAAGCGCACAGAACAGCAAGGAAAAGGGAAAAAGTACAGTGTCAGCCATTTTTTGCTACAGCACTCCAGCTTTTTTATTTCCACCCTATCTTTCTCACACCATGGATTCATTCTGCAGCATGATTCTAATTGCCTGAGCACCTGCACTATGAAAAGAGATATATTTTCAGTTCCAGTGAACTATATATAACAAGCACACAAATATCATCTTAGTGCATTAGTTTGGAAACACAATTTTGAGCCTTCATATTGAGACTTGTCTTCTACATGTTGAAGTTTTTGCCTTGTGTTTGCAAAAGATTAGAGCAAGAGATAGATTGAACTTCAAACATTTACCATGTGGGACAAAGTTTGTTTTAGATTTCATGAACCTGGTTTCACTAGTAACCTTAGGTTTGTCAAAGTCTAAAAGCAGGTGCTTTAAAGGCTACTCCAGCACAGAAGGTCTTTTCAGGTAATTTCCAAAATGTTCTGAAATGGTATGACATACTGGCTCTATATCTTCAACATGCTTTACCTGGGGTAAGAGAAAATATAACTGATCAGAATCATTAAGGAGCAACTTGTACAAGAGATTACATGACTGAAAGATAGAAAAAGGTGAGAAGGAAATTCAGAACAATATCCCCTTGATTTTAACATAGATCAGACAGAAATAAACTTAGACAACTTTCAAAACTGTATTGTTATACTCTACAATAATAAAGCATCATACTTTAATCTCTGTGGTTTCTGTTTTTGGCCTGGTCAAGTTCAAAGTCACTGATCCCTCTATCAATCTAGCCAAAGCTCTGTAATCTTTTGGCATGTACAATCTAAGAGTCTGGAAAGTCAGCAATTTTGAAATTATCAGAGCTTTGCCTATTTGACTAGAATGTTATAGAAACACAGAACTGTAGAGTTAGAATAGACTACAAGGATGATCTGGTCCAACACTTTACAATGTGCAGAAAAACTAATTAGCCTATTCATGAGAAGTGGCTATCCAACTTCTTAATATCCTCCAGAGATGTAGAATTCATAAGCTTCATAAGTAGACCATTCCACTCTTCTAAGGTTTTTACAATCAGGAAGTTTCACCTTGCATTTAAACAAAATCTAGGTAGTTACAGCTTGTACTCATTATTTCTGGTCTTAGTCCATTTACATACCTAAACACCGTTATCATGCCTCCTCTCAGTCTTCTTTAAAAATTACTAGTTTTTTAAATTCAATATTTGGTATATTTTTGTGCCATCAGATCTTTATTTGAATTTTCCACTAGAGGCTCATTTTTCAATGAGTCTCCATCCTTTTCTTTTTGAAAACTAGATATGTGCCTGAATAGGCTCAGGTTTCTCCACCATACAGGTGACCAGGAACTTGTCTAATCCTGAGTTTGTTGAGGGAAAATTTAATTTCCTGGTCCAGTGGCAGAGGTTGTATTCAGCAGGTTCTGACAGTTCTAGAGAACCAGGAGCGGAAATTTTGAGTTCAGAGAACCAGCAAATAACATCTCTGAGCCACACTAAGCCACACCCACAGAACCAGTAGTAAAAATATTTGAATTCCACCACTACTCAGTGGGTTCTTTTTTGGAATACTCAGAATATGCTCATTGGCCCAGGTAAACATGTTTTGAAAACAGGTAATGAATCATGTGTAGTTTCATAATTGTAGGATTGTCATTTCACAATTTCAGCACAAAATTCCATGTAACAGTGCAAATTCTATCAAGACTACTTAATTTTAAAGCTTCACTTTCTGCATTGTACAGATGCCCGTGTTCTCTGATGCCAAGAGGCATAGCAAACAGTTCTAAAACTGCATTATAATGAGTGAAAACATTGTTCAACTAGCCTAATCTTTCTGTTCTGGCTGGCAGCATCTGTCCCAGAAATAAATCCTTCCCATTATCAGAAGACTGATCAGGAGTTGAAACATGGGATTTAAAGCAAGCACTTTGCTTCTTGAGCTCTAGAATCATCCCTGAGTTAAGCCAATAAATTCCAGCCCAATGTCAAGCAACCATGATGTTATTCAAGTAGGCCACATGGATGTAAACAGAAAGGCCACCAGCTTCTTACCTCCTTTTGTCTAGTAACCTGCTCCTTGGAATGTTCTTATTTCTAGTTATCTGTAGTAAAAAAAATTGATTCCATGCAAAGTTCTCCAGAAAGATATGGAAAAATCTGTCCGAAACATTGCCTGCAAGCAATCAATGTTGATCTGATTGGGTGAATTGGAACAATAACCTGACTTACTGGAGGAATTTCTTGTATTCAACAGCATGAAACTTGAAAAATTATGGTGTACTGAGACACTGCTTATTTACTACTCTAATCAACCAATATAGACAGTCCTCGACTTATAATGATTCTTTTAGCAACCATTCAAAGTTACAATGGCATTATAAAATATTACTTAGAACTGGTCCTCACACAACCATTAGAGCATTTCCTACAGTCACGTGTTTGAAATTTAGGAGCTTGACAACTCAAATGTATTTACAATGGTTGCAATATCTTGGGATCATCTACCCACCTTTCCAGGCGATTTCTAACAAAATCAATGAGGCAAGCTGGGTTTGCTTAACAACTGCATGATTCACTTCAAACAGCAGTGATTTGCTTAACAACCATGGCAAAAAAGATCAAAAGTTAGACATGACTCACTTAACTAATTGCCTAGCTTAGCAATAGAAATTTTGGTCCTAATTGTCTATGAAGATTCTCAATCATCAAGATTATGGTTGTCCCAAAGGTACTTTTCCAAAAGCCTCCTGGATTTTCTTTCTTTTTCTTTCTTTCTTTCTTTCTTTCTTTCTTTCTTTCTTTCTTTCTTTCTTTCTTTCTTTCTTTCTTTCTTTCTTTCTTCCTTCCTTCCTTCCTTCCTTCCTTCCTTCCTTCCTTCCTTCCTTCCTTCCTTCTTTCCTTCTTTCCTTCCTTTCCTTCCTTCCCTTCCTCTTTCTTTCTTTCTTTCTTTCTTTCTTTCTTTCTTTCTTTCTTTCTTTCTTTCTTTCTTTCTTTCTTTCTTTCTTTCCTCTTTTGGATGAGAAGCCAAACACTTTCAAAGGAAAGAGAAAACAAGAAAATCCAGTTGCCTTTTGGAAAAGCACTTTTGGGATCTCTCTTCAATACTTCTCTCTCTGACCATTTTAGTCAACAAAACAGAACATTTAGTTCTTTGTAAGCTGTTCTGGAGAATTTTTCCTGCTCTTTTATCTTTTCCCAAAGATATTCTAAGCTAGAGGGTGCCTGGAAGCAGTCGATGTTTTCCTTCTGTAGCTCTCAAAGACCATTTTGACTGGTCAGATAAAAGTAATCATGCAAGTCAGTACATCAATAACAGAAAATATCTTGGTTTTTTTTTTCTTTTAGGTAAGGCTACAGCACTATGAACCTAACAGTAAATAGAATAAAGAAATGATTATACCTGAACTGATTAAAGTTGCCCTGTCTGTATTCTATCCAGGGATGCATTCTGCAATATTACAGATTGACACAAGATGGAGATAGAGGATTTATAATAGCATTTTGCAATTACCACAGCTTTGTAAATCACATCTTTGTCAAAGTCAAAATAGAAAAAAGGGCTTTTACATTAAATGAGGCAATCCATGCAAATTGGTCATTTCTCAGATGCAGTTCCACTGTCTCAAATTCTTCTTAATGTGCTGTCAAGAGCGAGACAGAAATGGACTAATGTGCAGTACAGAATTATTCCAAGCAAAAGAGCAACTAAAAATTACATTCTTTAAGCAGTTATAATATCAGATTGGCAGCTGTCTCCCTTATTTACCATGATCTTTTCTCAGAACTCAGAAACAGTGTAGTTGCTTGGGAGTTAGGTTTGTGTGTGAGGAAAGCTGTGTAAAAGGTCCCTGCAGTTTTGGAACAAGGCATTAATTTAAGGGAGCAGACAAGAATGTATGCATGTGTATGAATTATATAATGGCAGGCATAAGTGGGCAACTAAATCTCTGACTCATTTTATAGATATGCAATGTAATGCACATTAAAAAGCGATGGGATTTTAATTTCCCAGATGTACCTGCTCTTTGATACCTTTGGCCCCCTCTGGCTTACACATTGTATAAAATCTTGATGTACTTTTCTTGTTTTATGGCTTCAAGTAATATATAAACCCTGTGCAATGAAAAGATGTAACTGTTCTGTCCCTTAATTAGCATTCTTGAGATCCCCGCGCTTTGATTGGCCAAAGCGCGGGGCACTCTGATTGGTCAGGCGAGCCGCGCCGATTGGCTCGCTAAGAATCTCCCACAATTGGTCTATTCGAATCGTGGGAGATTCAAAGTGGTGCCATTGGCTGCGGCTGCCGCGGCTAAAAGAATAAAAGCCGCGAACCTTTTGCAAAGCGCCAGTTCGGTTCCTACTTTAATAAAAGAGCATGATTTGAAGTCACCGACTCCTGGCATCATTTTCGAGGACACGACACTGGCGACGAGGATGGGATCCAGACCCTGAACCGAACCACGTGTCCGACGGAAGCCAGACGAACCACCACGATGGTGAAAATCGCACCCCCCGCACCCTTCAACCCCGCCACCGAGGACTGGGAATCGTATTCCGACCGATTCCGCATGTTCCTCGAGTGCAGCGATCTGAAGGACGCCACCGGCCCCATGAAGTGCGCCGTCTTCCTGACCCACTGCAGGACCGAGGTATTCAAGATGGCCAAAGCGCTTGCCAAACCCGCCGATGCGACCGCGATGGACTGGGATGTCCTCGAGCCAATGCTTCGGTGGCACTACGCTCCAGAGGTACCCATCCTGATCCGACGAAACGAATTCTACCATCGGGACCAACGGTCGGGTGAGAGTTTCAGCGACTTCGTTGCCGAACTACAGCGCCTAGGGGGGCTCTGCGAATTCGACAACTTGAACAACGCCCTGCGAGACAGAATCGTGCTTGGCTTGTGGGACCCCGTCCTCCAGAGCTGGCTGATGGCCAAGGGCAACATCAGCCTAGCAGATACCCTCACCGCAGCCGCAGCCGCCGAAGCAACCCGAACATCCGCTGACCGCATGCGCAGACCGAACGCTGGGGACCGCAGCGGGAACAACAACCCTGCAAGGTCGGCCGAGGCCCAACCCGAGACGACCACCCACCAGGGCGATTTCCACTCGGCATCGGGCACTTCCGATGACGAGGAGGACATTCATCGCCTCCAGACAGGCCGCGACCCACTGAACCGGCGGGGTCGTAAGTCGAGGACCAACTGTGCCGGTTGCGGAGGCGACCACCCCAGGTCCGAATGCCGGTTTTTCGAGTCGATCTGCCGGCATTGTGACAAAAAGGGTCACATCGCCCACGTCTGCCGCCTTAAAAAGGACTGCAGCCCGCCCTGATGGGACCAGAGTGAACGGAGGAGAGAGAACACACCACCCCGGACCAGAGATCGCCCCTCTGACAACAGATGGGACCGGAACGGACGATCCCTACAAGGCGGCGATAACCGGCGAAGAGAGGAGACCCATCAGACGGTCACCATCGGCCATGCCATAACCAATGACTCCCGGAAGGTCCACGTGGAGGTAGGCATCGAGGGCGAGCCATGCAAAATGGAGGTGGACTCCGGGTCCTACCTCTCCATGATAGCATGGCATGAAATAAAGCGCTTGGTGCCTACCATCCAAAGGAGGAACCTAGACAGCCAGAGACTCATCGTAAAGGACTACCAGGGAAATCGCATCCCGGTAGTCGGAACCGGACACTTCAACGTCACATATAAAGAGCACACCGAAAGGCTTCCCCTGGCAATCGTTGACCGCGACCGCCCAAGCCTACTGGGACTGCAATGGTTCGCCCCGCTCGGCATCGCAGTCACGGGAGTCGACCACATCACTGACGACAGCTGGGAGCAACAATTGGCCCGGGAATTCCAAGAGGTCTTCGACGGAAACCTAGGCAAGTACCGAGGGCCCCTTATATCATTCAGCCTAGACCCAAACGTCCCCCCAAAACGCCTGAAACCAAGGCGGGTGCCATTCGCACTTAAACCCAAGATAGACAAGCAAATTGACAAGCTCGTCAAGCAAGGGGTCCTACAGCCAATAGACCACGCCCGGTGGGAGACCCCCATAGTCACCCCGATCAAGCCCGATGGGTCAGTGAGGATCTGTGGGGACTATAAGGCCACTCTAAATGGCGCGTTGCAACAAAGTGCCTACCCCGTCCCAGTAGTGCAACACCTACTGCACTCACTGGGAGGGGGCAAGGTTTTCGCCAAGCTCGACCTCGCCCAGGCATACCAACAGTTGCCAGTCGACGAGCAAACGGCAGAAGCGCAAACCATAGTCACCCACCGGGGGGGGGCATTTAAATGCAACCGACTCCAATTCGGAGTCAGCGTGACACCGGAATATTCCAAAGCCTAATGGAAAGACTATTCCGAGGTATCAAGGGGGTGGTACCTTACTTCGACAACATCCTAGTATCGGCAACCAACCAAGCCGAACTAGAGGGTCGCCTAAGAGAGGTCCTAACCAAATTCAAAGAGACCGGGCTCAAAGTAAAGAGGGAGAAATGCCAATTATACACGGAACGGGTTGAATTCCTAGGATACCTCCTAGACCATCACGGCATTCATCCCACAAACCAAAAAATCAAGGCCATCAAAGAAGCCCCCACACCCAAGTCGAAGACGGAACTACAGGCATTCCTGGGGCTACTTAACTTTTACAATGTTTTCCTGCCCCAAAAGGCGACGGTGGCGGAGCCCTTGCATAGGCTCCTGGATAAGGTGGCGACTTGGACTTGGGGGAAACGCGAGCAAGCCGCCTTCCAAAGAACAAAGGACCTCCTCACTTCGGACGCCGTCCTTATACAGTATAACGAGACCCTACCTCTGGCCGTCACATGCGACGCATCACCCTTCGGCATCGGCGCTGTCCTCAGCCATACCCTCCCCGACGGAAAAGAAGCACCCATCGTGTTCTTTTCAAGGACCCTCACCAAACCGGAGCGGAACTATAGCCAGCTGGACAAAGAGGCTCTGGCTATCGTTGCCGCAGTAAAAAGATTCCACGAGTACCTCTACGGACGGACATTCACCATCATAACCGACCACAAGACGCTGCTGGGAATCCTTGCAGGAAACCGGGCCACCCCGAACATTCTGTCTCCCCGAATGACAAGGTGGTCTGAGTTCCTGGCGGCCTACAACTACTGACTCATACACAGACCGGGTAAGACGATCTCCCATGCAGACGCCTTAAGCCGCTCGCCGCTACCTGAACCTGACACCGACCCAGCACCCACGACGACCACCCTCAGCATAGAGACTCTACCCAACCTGCCCATAACCGCGTCAGACATTGCCCGAGAGACTAATAAAGACAAAACGTCTGGCGTGGGTGTTGCATTGGGTAGAGAAAGGGTGGCCGGAAAGGGACAATGACGAGTCCGTCAAAACATTCCGAAACCGGCAAACGGAACTCTCGTTATTAAAAGGGTGCATACTATGGGGGGATAGGGTGGTCATTCCTGAAAAACTACAAGGGAAGGTTCTGGAACTACTACACGAGGGGCACCCTGGCATCGTTAGGACTAAAGCCCTGGCCAGAAGTTACGCTTGGTGACCAGGGATGGACAAACAAATTGAGACCTGGGTAGCAAGGTGCCAACGATGCCAGGAAACTAGGCCAAGCCCACCCACAGCACCCGTCCTAGAGTGGGAAACCCCAAGGGGACCTTGGTCTAGGATCCATATAGACTTCGCTGGGCCCACTAAAGGACACACCTTCCTTATAACAGTAGATGCTTACTCCAACTGGCTGGAGGTAAGCAACATGAAAACAACAACCATGGAGGCCGTGATCAAGGAACTCTGCAAACTCTTTGCAACGCACGGCCTCCCAGACGTCGTCGTTTCCGACAACAGGCCCCAATTCACCTCGCTGGAATTCGAAAAATTCCTAGCGGAAAGGGGTATCCGACACGCGCTGACAACACCGGCGCACCCGGCGGCGAACGGTAGGGCGGAACGGATGGTGCAATTCACTAAGAAGACCATCCGGAAAATAGACCACGGGGAGATCCAGGAGAAAATAAACAAACTACTCTTCACCCAACACATAACCCCAAATACCACAACGAATAAGAGCCCAGCCGAACTATTAATGGGGAGGAAATTAACGTCCCCACTCGACAGGTTACACCCCACGTATAACCCGGAGAAGCCCCCAGACTCAAACAGCAAACACCGAACTTTTGCACCAGGCGACCCTGTATACACAAGAAACCTGACGGGAGACCCATTATGGGTACCGGCCGTCATCACACAAATAACAGGCCCACACTCGTACCGGCTACAAATAGCAGACGGACGAGCCTGGAAACGCCACATCGACCAATTAAGGTCGAGGACGACCAACCAAGAGACCACCGACGCACAAACAGGCGAAACCGACCCCCACAACACAAACCAAGGGGGGAGGGAATACCCAGGGGACCAAAACCAAAGAAGAATAAACCAGCCATACTTACCGGAAAGCAGCCAGCACGACCCCTCGCCAGGAAGAGACAGCCAGGCCAGCTCGACCGACCCGGGAAGACCGAGCGGGAGCGGCGAAACCTGCAGCTCAACCAACCTGGGAGGCCCAGGAGGGACCTACGGAGAGCGGCCTGGCCCGACTGACCAGCCGGTTCCCACGACAGCATCAGGAGCAACAGAGATCCCGACCGAACCGGCCAGGATCCAACCTACGACTGAGCTGCGCAGTAGGCTCAGACGGAGCCCCGCCTACCTACGTGACTACGCGACGTAAGGACCAAACCAAGAGGGGAGGGGTGTTCTGTCCCTTAATTAGCACTCTTGAGATCTCCGCGCTTTGATTGGCCAAAGCGCAGGGCACTCTGATTGGTCAGGTGAGCCACGCCGATTGGCTTGCTAAGAATCTCCCGCGATTGGTCTATTCGAATCACGGGAGATTCAAAGTGGTGACATTGGCCGCGGCGGCTAAAAGAATAAAAGCCGCGAACCTTTTGCAAAGCGCCAGTTCGGTTCCTACTTTAATAAAAGAGCATGATTTGAAGTCACCGACTCCTGGCATCATTTTCGAGGACACGACAGTAACCAAGTCAGTCAGGGCTAATTCAACAAACCATGGTTAGAAATATGTGGTTTGGTATAATATATGATCCTGTTCAATCTTTCACGCCAGAACTATCTCACATATACATTATAAAACTAAAACAATCTCTCCTTTAAAGATGTATGAGATGGCAAATAATTGTAATGCATCAGGTGGTGGTTGCTGGCACAAAAAGAGCATAGTCAGAGAATCTCTGCAGTTTGCAGAAATAGAAATTATTGTGCCTCAATAAAAACTGACAAAGGGAAGCTTCCATGCCTTATATCCATCATATTTAGCTTTCAGAGAAGCTAAATGGGAGCAGTAATGCCTGGTTTAAGTTTGTTATCTTTGCAGAAACCTAAATAAGGTGCTGAATCTTGCTCTGTTCTTACTTGACCCCAAGTAGATGTCAGCAAAATATTTGTTTTATTCTTGCACTAAAAATGACAATTTACATTAAAATATGTAGTAAAACCGCTTTAATATATAGCATTGTTTTAAAAGGTGATTCCCCATAGTGTGAAAATATGAGTAATCCTTGTTTAATGACTGCCTCATTTAGTGACTGCAGTTATGATAGTGATGAAAAAGAATTTTATAAATTTACAACAAATCTCCACAGTTATGAGCTGTGAAGCAGAATGAACGAAAGAAAGAACCTGAAGTAAGATTATAAGTACGACTAGGTTTCACTTAATGATTAAGTTGCCAGTCTCCCTCTTTCTCTCTTTTTTCCCCATTTCACTAAGTGATTCTGAATGACAATTTTTTTAAAAAATAAAACAATTACAAACAATGCAAAAATTAAGGTACATAGGAGCTGAAAATAAATCATACAATACATCATAACCTAATCAAGAAACAGATCTCTGCCTATTTTGAACACAATTTTAGTCACCAAGTGAGGATCACCAGTATTTTCTCTTTCTGTTTATATAGGAGTGCTAAAGTTAGGCAACGAACTAACAACAATACCAAATTCATATGAATTATCGACTCATACAAAGAACCGGAGGTGCTTCATGAAGAAGAGCAGAAGAGAGGAAAATATTCTCGTTCTAGGCACAAAGTTGACTCAAATTATCTTGTTTTGGACACATGGTGTCTGGAAAAGTTTTCTAATGCTGGGAAAGAGAAGAGAAGACAACCAGCAGCAAGGAGATGAACTCTTGGAAGCCTTGACAAACCAGATTAGGGACAGATCATTATGGAGAAAAATCAGTGTGGTTCCTAAGAGTCGACATAACTTGATGGCACATAATTAATCAGGCTCCCTAACTCTGGCAGAAAGTATCTATTTTCCCTTCTCTCTCCAAGATAACAAGTCAGGAAACATCTTCAAATGAGAAAATATTCCATAATGGCATTCAGAGAAAGTCCTACTCCCTTGAACTTTATTCCCTTAATTTCACATAATGGAGCAGAGTCAAAAGCAGGTATAATTTATAGGATGGGCAGATTCTGATTGGTAAAAAATAATTTCCCATTTATCCAGGATCTGAACCTTAAATTGGTTCATAGATAATACTTTTAATAATATTTGGGCCTGTGCAGATCTCACAATATAACTGCTATTCCACTAAAATTAAACTTGGCCCATCACCAATTAGGCATCTGCATTTGGGTCAGTTGTATTTTTAAAGATCATGTCAAAGATAGCCTCATGTTGAGCAAATTCTGATAAATCAACTCTGAGTCTGACTTTCCAAATAATTCCATTCCCAAAAGAGATATGTACATCTAAACTGGGCAAAGTTTTCCTGACCACTGAACATCAGCTGCAGGAGTTTTGACTGTTAAAAGAACTCCAATGCCATGTACCTCTCATTTCAAAGGACTTCACTGGGAGCTACAAGCAGAATTTAACTGGTTATAATGTTTTCTGGAAAACCAGTTACTCTTCCTCATTGGAATTTAATTTGGGCCCAATTCTCTCCATGAAATTCCTCATAGCTTTGACTCATAAGGAAGGACTTCCACAGCCTTTTCTGTACATGAAAAGGTGGGAAAATAGAGTTGGGATCTATGAAACTCAGAATGGTCAGAGCGCTTTTTCAACATCCTTTCACATATAGTCTATATCTATTAGTGCATTCCTCCCCCCAGGTCTGAAACCTGAGGGTAAAGAATCTAGATGATTTGCTTCCCTAAGATCAGGGGTGGGATTCTACTGGTTCGGACCAGTTCTATAGAACTGGTTGTTATGATTCTGCGCAGTTCAGAGAACCGGCAAATTGTGCCCCCAGCTGGCCCAGCCCCTTTCCGCCAGCCCCTCCCCTCCCAGTCAGTCCTTATCATGCATGCGTGACATCATGTGCATGCCCAACATTGCTGACTGCGTTCTCCCCCACCCAGTCACTCCTTAAGGTATTTATTCCTCCCCGATGATCAACTGTTCCAATGAACAGCTGTGCTGGGATCTCCCTCGCTGTCTTACTGCTTCAGCCAGGAGGCTTCCCTGAGGCCCAGAAGGCCTCCCAAAAGTGGGAGCTGCAAAAAAAGCCATGGCTACTCAATCACATGGCCACACCCACCTAGCCATGCCCACCTAGCCGCGCCCACCTAGCCACGGCCACAAAACCGGTTGTTAAAAAAATTGAATCCCACCCCAGCCTAAGATCCTCTGTAACTAACTTCTACACCTTCTCAACAACCATTCCCCAAAAGGAAATATTGGACACTGGACAAATGTCTGTACTACTGGATTAATGGGTAGCTTTCTTAAGAGGGGATGCATTACTTCTCCTTCAAGCCAGAGTCAATCCTCTTTTCAAAGAAATCATCTTTGAGCTCAATTGTCTATTCTGTTCTGGCCAGCTCAAATGCATGCTTGCAAAATATGCCACGAGTATGGAAGAAACCTTGGAGGTCTTCTAGTCCAATCCCCTGCTCATGCAGGAAACACTACACCATTTCAGAAAAGTGGCTGTCCAATCTCTTCTAAATTATATTTCTAACTTATATTTAAAACAGCCTTACTAATCTAGTGGCCTCAAGCTGTATTGGGCCTTTCCAAGTAGGAATGCTTGGAATTGCTAATCAAGTATATTTGGAGAGCATCTAACTAAGGGAATCTGATTTACAGCTTGCTATGGAAATGGCTGCATGAATCATCCCACCCGGAACAGAACCAGTGGACAGATATCCAACATTCTTCTTGATTTATATTCAAAGTGAGTAGTAAAATAGTCCTTCTTACATGAATAGGCCAGACATTTTGAGTTCTGTTTTACTGGAGTAGGCCTTTTTCTTTCTATTGTTTGCAATGGAAAGCACTAGTATGCTAACCCTAACAATGCTGAGGCATGCAGAAAGAACTTGGGGTATTTGAATCAGATCAATCAGATTCAATCTGAGAATGCTTAAGTTTAATCTGCCAGCAAAACATTGATTGGACTCTAGTGAAGAGTAAGCCCACAGTAGGCCTTATCCTCTGTTAGTGGAATACCATGTACTATACACATTACAGTAATTTAGTAGGTTTCAGGCAACAATAAGATGATGCGGTAAGACTTTTTCCTCAACATTCTCATGTAAAATGCACCTTAACATGTCAGTCCCATGGGCATTTAAATGTCATGTTACTTAAAATTTCAGTGATTAATCAATTGTTTACCTTAATTAAAAATTTTCACAATTGGACAGGGTAATTCAATGCAAGAATCCAAATTCAATATGTATTCACTGGTATTACTAATACTGAGATACTGAGATATATTGAGATTATTATTTTCTATTATTTGGGAAGCTTGCAGCTATGAGGAACATTAAAATTCCACTTCCTTTCCAATAATATCACATTACTGCCTTTTATACAGTTTGTGATCAGGTATAATATGTTCCATATATAATATTACAAATATGTTAACTTTTATCTTGTTTATATGCATCTGTTTCTATTCTATTATTTTCAACCCACTTTTATATTCTAATCAATTGTAATTTTTGTTTTTTTCAAACTAGGCAATATCATCCAGTTTTGCATCATATTACTCTTCACCAAACCAATTAATGAGTATAGGATCCAGAATTGAACCATAATATCTCCTCCACTTTGAGGGAGAACTATAGATGAGCATTGTCTGAGTGCAGTTTTCAAGTTGGTTCTGGAGTCAATTTTTAGACATGTCCCCCAATTTGTATTTAATCAATCTACTAATCTGAAAGCCATTGAGGATATTGTCACACGTTTGCTGAAATGAAGATATATTATGTCCACAAAATGACAACAATCTGTAAAGAAATGAAAGAAGATTATATGGACTTCTAAGATTATATGCCAACTTCTAATGTCTACCACATTATTCTCGAGGTGCTTGTAGATCAAACATTTTATAAAGAAAACTTTACAGGTATCAGTGTCAGACTGATTAGTATCTAATCTCCCTTTCCCTTTTTGATAACATTTGCCCTTCTGTGATCAACTGGGATCTCTTCACTAGGGTAGGGGTTTACTAGAACATCTGCAAATACTTCACTATTCTAGGATGCAATTTATTTGAACCTGTAAGTATGATTCAGGTTCTGGATCTGGAAGTATCATTCAAAGTCAATGGATATTCCCTGACTATAGTAATACCAACTGTGAATCCATCTTTAATCACATCTTACCTGATAAAATGCACATCCTTCCCCCCTCCCACCCCAATATGATCATGCAACTAAAAGATTTGCAGAGGAGGAAGTTCAGGTTAGCTTTCACTCCTGGCAGCTACATGGAATTTTCTAGGCAATTGGGACTCATCAAGGCATGAAAGATGAGATGGCTTAGGAAATTTTGAAATCACCAGATAGAAAATTTCTTAATAAGTAATTTTGGGATAGAGGGAAAGAGGAGGAAATGTGGAGCTATTGCCTCCAGTTCCATAATATATTGTCTAATTGCAGTAGAAATTAAGCATCTAAAGTGCTAATATTAAACTCTCTATCCCTAATGTTTCCCATTTGAGGAAAAGTGGAAGGTTATCTTTCCTCCTACAAATGCTTGAATTATATGCTGCAGTAGCTCTGCTGTTTTATATTTTATGTTTATGTTTATGATCATTAATACTGTATGCTAATGTTGAGCCTCGAGCCAGTTGGATGAGAAAATAATGCTGTCATGACATCTGTTATAGGTATATGTATCCTTGGAGTCTTTTTCGTTTGGATTGCTTCAAGTTTGTATTTTTGCTATGCCTGTAAGTATCCCCCTTGCAAGCTATGACTGGAGGCCTAGGTGAATAGAAGAATGCTGTAAAGGAGACTATGGATCATAGGCCTCTTTGTACCTGCAGGCTCATTTTCTTCATGGAAAAGTGCAAGATCCTTTCTATGTGAAGAGGTTGTGGAGAGTCTCAGGCACTAGGTAAGTCAAATATTTGCCAAACAAAGGCCCTTCACAAATCTCTTAGTACTGAGAGTTATTCCTACACTTCCTCTTGATCTTCCATCGTTTTGTTTCTAGTTTCTCCACTCTGTCTGCTATATGAAAAGAAGTTCTACAACTGCTGTTTCACAGATACAAACTTCTTTGGGAGAGAAATACAAGAAAACAAGACAAAAGAACAGCAATGTGCCAAGAGCAGGGGTGTCTCTTTCCCCCCTTTGCTAAACTGGGGGTGGGCATGGCCAGCACATGACACATCAGGTCCACGGGCCGGGAGTTGATAGTCCTGGCCAAGGGTATTTGGTACCTGGAGTAAATCAGGGGTTGAGCAGCAGCCACAAGATCTGTACCGGCCCAGCCACACTATTGCCAATCTGTCCTGCTCATCTCTATTATTTTGCCTCACTAATAACCACAGGTAGCTGAATGGTGCTCTATATCTGCTGCTGATTCTCTGGATAGCCTACTAGGATAATGTACCACCTTGTTGCCTATACCTATTCCTCCCCCCACAACCTTGCCTTCATTACAGCAGTGGAAAAGAATTGGATTAAGCATGAGCAATTTCATTGAGAACATCAGGATTCAGGTTGCAAATTCTTTTGCAGTTGAGCTTATAAAGGAAGGCTATACACTTGTTACAACTCCAGACCAATGTTCCTGGGTCAGTGGAATTGAATATCAAAGGCTTTAAGTAAGGATCCTGGTCTTTCTGGTGACTCAAAACTCAATGGAAGGTTTGGGGGCTGATTAAGATTCCCCAATCTGCTGTGCCAGTGATCATTGTTTGTGTCCAGCAGAAGAGTTTCTGGAATGTTACAATCAATGTCCTTCCCAATGCACATATACAGTTTTCAATAAAATCTCAATTGACTCAATTTTGTCTTGCAAACCTGCTCATTATCCAACTTTTCCTTTTTTAAAAAAAATAAATTTTATTAAGTTTTCAAATTTTAAAAAACATAAAATAAAACTTTATACATTGTTATCAACATCAAGACATCTTTTGTATCTCCTTACATTTTTCAGTATATGTATTACTTATTCCTTTACCATTACATCTTACTCTTGCTATAAATCAATATCTTTTATCCTTACATCTCAATCTTCTCCATGGTATATTTACATATTCCCTCATTCTTTTCCTAATTGCCATTTTATTTTCTTTTTATTTCTAAACCACTCATACCAGGCATACCAGGCCCTATAGTAAATTGAATCTTCTCTGTCTTTTATTTTCATTGTTAATCTGTCCATCTCTATACAATCTATTATCTTTTTTATAACCATGCCTTCTGGTGGAACTCCTTTTTCTTTCTAGAGTTGTCAATACAAAATCCTTGCAGCTCTGAATATGAGTAACATGATATATCTATCTGTTTTATTGCATTTTTGTGTTGTTATAACTAATAAAAAAGTTGCAGAATTAAATTCAGTTTTCTGATTCATGATTTCTTCTAGCCATTGTCAAATTGTATTCCAATATTTTTTCACCTCCTGGCATGTCCACCAGGTATGGAAATAAGTGCCTTTTTCTTTTCCACATTTCCAAAAGTTTGGGCCTGAGTTAAACATTTTTGTCAGTCTAGCGGGAGGAAAGTGCCATCTGTAGAACATTTTATATTGATTTTCCCTGTATCCTGTAGATGTAATTAATTTGTAATTTAATCCCCACATTCTCTCCCAATTTTCCATGTCTAAATTATGGCCAACGTTTTTTGCCCATACCACCATCATTTCTTTGACCACCTCCTCTTCCATTTTAAAATCTAGTAGAAAATTATATATTTTTGTGATCATTTTTTTTTCCATTTCTTATAGAATTTTATCTAATTGATACTTTTCCATGCAGAAACCAAATTGTTCTTTTTGTATCTTGCCTGAATTTGCATGTATGGCCACCAATCTATCTTTATATTTTGTTGCTGTAATTCTTGTCTCATTTTTAATTTTCCTTGTGTGTCTAATAAGTCTTTATAAGTCCTCTTTTGTCTCAGATCCATTGCGTTTGGGTAGATTTGTGCTTCCATAGTTGACAACCAGTTCAGTATTTTAGTATAATGGTTCTTTTTAATCTTGTTCCATGTTCAAATTAATGAATCTCTAATCATTTGTCTCTGAAAATATGCATGCTGTTTACATTTCCCATCCCATAGAAAGCCATGCCACCCTCTCTGCAAGTCGTGACCCTCTATTAACAATACTCTTCTATTTTGCACGTTTATCAAATCCTTAATCCATATCATAGCTGCAGCTATGGATTAAGTATGAGCAATTTCATTGAGAACATCCATGGACATTAGAAAACCCAGTGCTATAAGCAAGGGCTTATTCAGTATGATAAGCAGCACGGTAGCTCACATGGTTGGGATGCTGGATTGACAACCAGCAAGCCTGCTTTTGAGACTCTCATCCTTTGCGCCAGCTTCTTCCAGGGACCTGAATGGAGCCCACAATTGAGCATCCCTGCCTGGGCAATGATGATATCACCGGTTATTCTTTTCAACTTGGAAGTGCTTTAGTGCTTCTGACACAAGTTCAATGTGGACCTCTGGCCTCAAGGCTATGATATGCTTTTAAAACTTGAGCATGGCTCTTAGAAAACTCTGTCTGTTCATAATTTTAATGATTGAAGGAAGAAAATATGTGACTGGAGAGTATTCATATTAATTATGATTTTAATTAATATTGATGAAAGCACATTTGCTTAGTTTTAATTCTGTTATTATGCAGAATATAGCTCCACAAACAAGAAAAAGGTATGCATTCTAATCCATTGCTAAAACCAGCAAATTGCCATTTTCTACCAAAAAGTATTTGGCATATACAGTGTTGTGAATGAATAATACCAATAAAGTTATTTTGAGCTTGAAGTCAAGTGCAGGGTTCTGGCCCTGCACTTCTGATTGGCTGTTAATGGCAGGATCAGATTGGTCCGTTCAGGAGCATCTGATTGGCCATTAACAGGCCATTCCCATTGGTTAACGGAGCTAGCGCTCCAGGTTTGCTATTGGTTGAATAGTTAATAAGTTGCCTATATAAGGAAGGCTATAGCAGCCCTCCAGTTCGAGCTGTCACAACATGTAAATAAAAAGTTTGAAGTTCACTGTTTCTACCAACTCGTCTCCATTATTCGCACCCATGCTCCAGACTTAACACACAGTATATAATTAACACCATACCCACTTGAATAAAAACAGAAATACAGAATATATTTTATAAAGTTTTCCTATATGAATTTTTCTTGGTTGCTATAGCAGTTATTTTTAAGGCCCATTATATACAATATGCAGAGGTAAACCTGGGTTTTATGTTGAATGTTTGCACAGTAGGGAACTGTGGCCAAATCACAGCTCCTTAAGAAATGGACCTGTAGGATATTCATTTGTCACATTCACTTTTCACCCTTTTACCTATGCAGCTAAACTGTGTCAGCTATTAGGCAGCTTTAAGGCATTCTTGCATGTTCTCAGCTGTGCCCTAGGATTCAGGTTGCAAATTCTTTTGCAGTTGAACTTATAAAGGAAGACTTGTTAGGACTCCAGACCAATGTTCCTGGGTCAGTGGAATTGAATATCAAAGGCTTTAAGTAAGGATCCTGGTCTTTCTGGTGACTCAAAACCAACAGATTATGATTCCCCAGTCTGCTATGCCAGTGATCATTGTTTGTGTCCATCAGAAGAGTTTCTGGAATGTAACAATCAATGTCCTTCTCAATGCACATATACAGTTTCCAATAAAATCTCATCTTTTGACTCAATTTTGCCTTGGAAACCTGCTCATTATCCAACTTTTCCATGCTATTGGTCACAGTTCACATGCTTCTGAAATAACTGAAGATACCTTGTGGTCACATATTCAAAATGATTTTGGGGTGAAATATTTGAATTTCTTCTCCTTACCTGCAACAGCCCTGTTAGGTAGACATATCTGTGCTATCCAGCCAGTCTATGGGAATTGGATAGTTACTTAGGAATTATGAGCTGTCCCCTTAAGGGAAGGCATCATGGTAAATGTAGTTAAAGCTATCCTGGGAAATATAGTCCAGGTTACATGGCCACATCTGTTATCCCGCTTGGTCACTAATTTGACCCTTGAGAGGTTGGGGGAGTTTTCCTCACTTTTGCCTGAACTCTCTAACTCATGGCAGCTTTTTTCTATCACTACGAGATGGGTTAGGATACAACCATCTTTTACTACAAGGCAGATATACAAAGGATTGGTCATTAAAGAAGAACTTTGTCACAAATGTTTTATGAGGATACCTGATGAACTAATAAATTTACTTTGTTATGGACGTCTTGTTGAGTTATCTATCTGCATCTGTACAGCTTCAAATCCACCTCTGTGCAGAAGGCAGAAAAATCTTGCTAGTTGATTATTCTGGACTTCCTCTTATAGTTTAGTGAATTACAAAGGTCTTTACTGGAATCACTTTTGAATGTTACATCATTGTAGACTTTAAAAAAAAAATGCTTCAGCACCTTTTACCTCAGCAATTGATCCTGCATACCTCTATCAAGATCATCTTCCTTATTTCCATAGCATCAGATTCAGTATTTATTTATTAATTTGATTGTATTTATTTATTAATTTGACTGTTTATTAATTTGATACTAATTTTTTGTTTTATATGTCTGTTTCTCCTGTCCTTTAGATTGCCCAAATATCATAATTTAGGTTTTTCTGCAATATCAAATTATGGTTATCTCTAGAGGATCCAAACTTGGTGAATATTTTTAAGTTTGATGTGGATTCTGTTTTTTTCACTCTATGTCTTTTGTTACAAAATGAGAAAGGGCCTCTATAGCATAGTACTCCTCTTAGATAAAATGGGACAACTTGCCACGCCCAACTTGTTGCAACCAATTTGCCAATGCCAACTTGTCATGTGCCAGTTCGTGGTAGGACAATTCAACAAATACAAGTACAAAAGTTAAATTAATCAGTTAATTTTAATGAAATTGTGGGCCATAATAATAAAATGATGTCAATACAGAAAAGCAGGAGTTATAATAATTTTGATGAAAACATGGTCGTCAATAATAAAAGTAACTGAGTGAAGCAATTAATACAGTGTTGAATTGTTCCATGGCTAATTGTCCTAAGGTAAGTTGTCTGGGGAAGTTGGATGAGGGCAACTTGGCCATGGCAAGTTGTCCTAGACCCGTTCTCAGAGGTATAGATATACTTACATGAGGTTTCTACCTGAACCGTGGTGGCACAGTGGTTAGAATGCAGAATGCAACTCCTGCTTACTGCCAGGAGTTCAATTCTGACTGGCTCAAGGTTGACTCAGCCTTCTGACATCAATAAAATGAGGACCCAGATTGTTGGGGGCAATATGCTGACTCTGTAAACGGCTTAGAGAGGGCTGTAAAGCACTGTGGAGTGATATATACATCTGAGTGCTATTGCTATCAGACAGGTTGAATTTCCTGAAACATCTTATTTTATTTGGATAGAAAAGTCCCATTCCCAAGACTGAAAGTTTTTTCCCTTCAGTCCAGATTTAGGAAAAATTAAAAAGGTGTTAGGAATTTTCCTGGCCAAAACTCAGAAATATAAAGCTAAGCAAACCTTGTGCCAATCCTGCAAAAAATGGCTAGATGTGCAACTGTACAGTCTCACACTCATGAGATTTTAAAAGAACAATCTCCTTATTAAGCTAATAAAATCAATTTTCTTAAAAACAAGAAAAGTTAAAAAGAACCAAACAACAGAATAAATCATCTAAGGTAAACTAGATACTTTCAAATTCATTTCAGAGACTCCAATTGGAGATGGATCATGTAAATTTCTTGCATTGACATATAGGGAAGGCTACCATCACCATTCTTTTCTGAGAATAACTTTCTTTTCTTCTTTTTAGAAACTAGAAGAAAAGTGAAAGCCAGCCTCTTTGGAAAGGCAGCCTATTGCTGTGAGCAAGCAAGCAAGATGCACCATCTATAATGATGTTACCAGCAAATGAGAAATAATGAGAGATAGTGAGATTAAAGTGGCTAAATTTCTCTTCCTAATAATCCTTGGTGGAATTATAGAGGTACACTCTGATTTCCCCAATTTTACTATTGTATAATTTGGATTACATGGAAGGGATTTTTAGGAAAATCAAATGTGAATTGTACTTATTCATAACACATAGAATAATGAATTGAACTTATTCATAACACATAGAATAATAGAGTTTGAAAGGACCTCAGTGTTCTTCTAGTCCAACCCCCCTGCTTGAGCAAAGGAATTCAGATTGATTGATACTACTCGCTATTTAAAAAAAATACTTACTGTTTTACAGCAGTGATGTCAAACTTATCGCCTGCATGCCGCACTGGCCATGCCTACCCCAGTTTAGCAAAAGGGAGATAAAGTCATGATACATCACATGACAACAACATGACAATGCAAGTTTGATACCCCTGTTTTACTGGGTGACTTGAAAATGCATTACAAGATAAGTTACAATTCTGCATGTGGAGGTTTCTCTAATGTATAGATGTCAGTAACTATACCCTACTATAATGAATTGCATTGCTGCTACAGAAGTAGGGGAGCTGGAGATTTTCCAAATGTCTGAACTGTATGGTAACCCCAGCCTGAAATGCAACGCAAAATTCTGCTAAGAACTTTGAGCTCTTATGTCTAACATGAATTTTGGCATGCTTCATGTTTCAGGCTGGGGTTACTGCACTAGCCCTGTCTCAATTCTGGTAAAAAGAAAATTTCATCGGTTGAATTGTGCCAATGATACAATAGGTTAATTAAAAATAGGGGAGACTTTCTATAAAAAAAAAAGTGAGCTGGCTATCAGAGATAGAGATAGCTTCTATCCAACATTCAAGAATGTAACTGGGCTATGGATCAAGATGCAAGAACTATTATTATAATTTTTTTATTATCCATGTTTATGTCTTCAGCCATTCTGCCTTTGGGAAACTGTCAGTTAATAATCCCTAGGGTGACCAACATAAAGAATCCCTTTAATTGGATTTTAATGAAAAAATTCACTTTTGTCACACAGCAATTTCTGAAATCTAATTATCTCTTTAGCAGAACCACCCAATTCATTGCTTTTCTTAGCAAATTTGCTTCCCTGTTTACCACAGGTCTTTTCTTGTAACTTTGCTGTAAGGTATTTTCATGTACAAGTATGTATGAGTAATTAAAACAATGCTATTCCTTAGAGTACTGTTATAGAAGATTTATCCTATCTGATGAAGTGAATATATGACAGGCAAAATTCTAAACATGTATGTATTTTATAAAAATATTCCAGTAAAAAAAACAAGCGATATATTTTTTTGGAGTGGTGAATGAAAAACCACAATAACCATTTTTGTTCATTTTTTTCAAGGTAGCCCCCCCTCTGTATATACAGTATATTACACACACATATATAACTTATACATATGTGTAAGTTTCTGTCTGTCCGTATGTTTATAAAACAACTTTGTAAACCTTTCCAATGCTTTTAACAATCTTAATCTTTAATCCCTTCAAATGATGTCTTAAAACTTGATTTCTTTTTCTTTTTTCTGTTCCTTTTCATCAAATCTTTCCAAATTTTAAATGGTCTCTGTTGTAAATCCAACATAGAAAAATTACCCAAATCCTTCTTCTGTTTGTTTTTTGTATGTTGCTTTTAATTATGAAAACATTGGCTGGTTTCATTTGTTTATCCAGTTTTTCATCTTTTTTCAGATGATTCTTATAGCCTGTCATTTTTAAAATCCACATTCAGATCTACTTCATTCTATTTGGTAGAATTCCATGACACCATTTATACTAATAAGTCAAATGGATTTTCTCCTTTAATTATATTCTTACTTCTTTTAGCTCCTTCTAGTGTCCGACTTTCAAAATTCCATCTTACCATATATATGTATGGTGTATGTTTCGATTAGTCATAGCTTTGGTTTGGTAAACAAGCCATAATATCAGAGTTACAAATAATGGTAGGTCGTTCTCTGGATAACCAAGGTCCACAATTAGGGCAATTGTTGAAAAGTGGGTTGAATTATGTCACATATTTAAATTAAAATCTCACATTTTCTTATTTAAATTTTAGCTGTCACAAGTAGATTTTAGAGATTATTCTAAATTCCCACCTGATTCTCTCTTTAAAAAAAAGAAAAAAGAAATGGCACAGTTTTTCAGGGAATGTATAGTTACCCCTGAGTGTAGGATTGTTCATCTTGCCACAAATAGATATGACAGATTGTACACAAAAGATATGATACACAAATAGTGTAAACCACAGAAGTAAAGGTAACACATAGCATTAAATTAACCCATTAAATTATGCTTAAGACAATGTGCGAACCCAGCAAAATGTACTTAATCTTAATAATGATCTATTTAATGTATTGGGACTTCAAATCTCGAGCATCTCGTGTTCTAGTGAGAAGAAAGGTGCAGGAATGTATAGATAACAAGCTACTGATTTATTTTAGTTCTCATTGGTCCGTTTCTTTCTCTGCTCTTTATTTCTGAGAATGCTAATCTCAGTCACCCCTTCTACCTTTCTTTCTGGGTTTGTGTATCTGGTGTGTACACACAAAGAGATAATGTTTTTACTCTCCTCCTTATAGGATGTAGTTAGCTAGGTGAATGCATTTACTGTAAATAAATCACCTGTTTCTTGTAATTATAAAGCCTGCTTCACTAATCATTGCTGGGGTAGAATTCTCATTCTTAGTAATGCCCACCTGCATACATAGAATGCTTCAACAACCAACATAAACAACCCATATTTATACTAGCTTATTTTAGTTAGGATGAAGGGTATCCATAACAAGCCATGATGATATAAAAATGACAATAACTTGTATAAAATGATTTATCACAAGTGCACAAATCGTGTCTCTCATATGGTGACTGTTTACTTTTCTTTCCTTCTTCCTGATGGCCATGCTTAACTCTGATCACAGCTCAGGATTCAGATAATGTGTTGAGGAGGAAACAGAAACTGAGGTAAAATGTCCTAGTCTCCTCTTTGTGACTAATCCAGTAGATAAGAGACAGAAGAACGTTCAGGAGTTTCATGGTTGAGGGAACAAACTTATGATGACAAATCACATCCAATTATGTTGACAGTGTAGATTGGCTTCCCCGAGAACAGATTCAAAATTATGCTGCTTGAAATCTGATCATTTATTCTTTTGGGATGAAAACTCCAACACAGTGCAAGAAAAATAATAAGAGAATTAGAAGAAAGGGATTTTTGTCAGCTTCACTTTAACGCTGCAAAATTTGAATTGAACATTTCCTACAGATGACTTTTGACTCAACCAGAATAAGTCATCTTGTTCACCCTAAAACACTGAAGACGGTGTCTTCCCCCCCCCCTTCTTCAATTTACCCATTTCACTAATAAAGACCAGTCTTCATTCAGTGGACATCAACCTAACTCCATTCCCTCCTCCCAAATTAAAAAATTCTTCTGTCCCCACCATTTTTTTTTTGCCAGCCATTCCTCCTCCAAAGGCTGAAGGAGCCTGCTGTGGAAGATCTACCAAAATATCACAGAGATAATGAGACTTTTCTGCTTGGGGATTCTAGTGTATCACATGCCGGATCATCATTTACCCTGAAAGAAAAGCTGACTCTGTTTAACTTCAACAAGAGGTGAAGGAGCTTTGATTGGTAGAAGTAGCAATTTAAAAAAATACAGTTGTGTTATTTTCTGTTTTTTTATTTATTTATTGAAGTGCTTGATTTTAACAGGAAAAATGAACAAGTTACTTCTGTGACATGTTTCCATGTTCATTTGTTAGAAAAATGAGAAAGTGGAGAAAACTGTAAGAAAACAAGCAAAGAAATATACATCTGAGCCATAGCTCCTGAATCGGGTTTGTAAAACCATAGGGGCTAGCAGCTAAAGACTAGGTCCCATTAATCCCCTTGTTTTGCTGACTTCTTGAGGCAGCAGAAATGACAGTTCAGTCCCAGACAACCTTCAGCAACTGGCAGAGCTCCTGGGTAGATTGAAAGTTTTACAAGTCTGCATTAAGTCAAGATACTTGGGTCTTTTTGTCTACTAATAGTTTTAGGCTGTTATGCCAAAGCAATTTATCTTCCTATGTTTAGTTCTGGCACTCATTTGCCTTTGGCATTACTAGATTATTTCTCTCTTGACCTTTGCATCATTCTAGAGTCACTATACCTTCTGGCATTCTTCGCTTTTTGGATGATCAGGTGGACCTTTTAAATCCACCTCCTAATAGCCAGGGAGACAAACAAAATTCTGAAAGCTGGAACAGAAGATGGAAAGAACAACCTCTGGCATGAAGTTGCACTGATGAGAAAGTCACAAGAGCAGTTTATGATGATACATTGGATCACTGTTGCTGCCATTGTCATTTAACTTAATGAAGCGAAATCAACACAAAGTTACAATTCCAAACATACTCAGTAGGAAGTAAGATACATTGAACTCAGTTGGATTTCCTTCTCAATAAACATGGTGGAATGGTGCTGCCAGCCATAGTCCTTCACTTAACTGAGTTGTGGATCAGACTGCCTGTTGTTACAAAATAAAAGAGCATTTTCTAGCCCTTCTTGGGTGGTAAATGTACATTGCATAGATTAATGAAAAAGCAAGAGGACACTATTTGCACAATTATCTTCCTTATAAATTACAAATCCAAATATATCCATGTCTAAATGTGCAGATTTCTCACTGAACGATATTCATTTGCCTTAAGAGGATGCCTGTCAAATGTATTGGACTACCAATCTCCTCATCCACAAATGCAGTGATGGATTGTGTATTGAAAGAATGGTTGATTGTTGATTATGAGTAGGACCCATTACAAGCAGATAGTCCCAATTTGATTCCTAGATTTTTTTTTAGAACTACAAGACTTCCCCTTAATGCTGTTGGGAGCTACTGCTGGTCAATGCAGGTAAAATTAGGCTTGATGAAAGAATAACCTCACAGGACTGAGGCTATTTGCCAAGATTAGACATTCATCCTTCTCACTCTCCTTCCTTTACCTAAGGCTTCCAATACATGAACATATTCCTGTAGCTTTTTTTCCATATTCAGATTTCAATAATGCAAGCATTTTCAAAATTATTACCTTATCTATGCATCTACATCTAAGAGATGTTAACAAAGATGGGCAATGAGTTAAGATACTCAGCCCTATATTTGTGGACTCTGGAGAATAATTTTTCTGTCAAGTTTCTATGGTCAATTTGATGGGAAGATATTTGTATTTTGATATTTGCATGAACGAATATTGAAAACTCTACATATATAACATATATACATGCTGTATACATACATATACCCACCCACCCACCCAATTTAATTTTGTTGTATGAGGTGCAATGACAATAAAAATTATATTATATATATATGTGTGTGTGTGTGTGTGTGTGTGTGTGTGTGTATATATATATATATATATATATATATATATATATATATATATATATATATATATATCTGGCATTCAGCTTTGTTCGGGTATTTTCCCACGTCATAATAGTGGTGCTTTTAAAGTTGTAGCAACGTTTCAGCAGAATCTCATCTGCCATCATCAGGCTTCTATATGGTGTTACAGAAGCCTGATGATGGCAGATGAGATTCTGCTGAAACGTTGCTACAACTTTAAAAGCACCACTATTATGACATGGGAAAATACCCAAACAAAGCTGAATGCCAGACATGTAAGTACCCGCGAAAACTTAAGAAAATATATATATATATATATATATATATATATATATATATATATATATTTCTGAGGTTCTCGTGGGTATTTGTATGTGGATCTTTGGTTATTCGGGTTTCTCCCATGTAAGATTGGAAGTATCTAGGCAATGTTTCGATGAAGTCTCATTCATCATCTTCGGGCTTGGTCTTCAGCTCTGTGCATAGAGCTGAAGACCAAGCCCGAAGATGATGAATGAGACTTCATCGAAACGTTGCCTAGATACTTCCAATCTTACGCAGGAGAAAACCCGAATAACCAAAGATCCATACACATACATACATACATACATACATATATATATATATATATATATATATATATATGGTATTCAGCTTTGTTCAGGTATTTTCATACATTACCATACATGTAAGTACCCGTGAAAACTTATACACACACACACACACACACACACATATACATATACATATACACTACACGCATACATATACACACATGTGGATGTATATATATCGCTGTCCATTTTGAACACATAGCAGAAAGAGGAGAGTTCACAAGGTTGATACTATATGGAACAAAACTGTGATCAAATTTAAATGGTCTGCTTTTGATACCATGAAACCTCCTCCCAGAAGGTAATAAGGAAAACAGATCATGATGTGTAGTATCCCAGACAATACTGTGGACCCTACTCAAGCATCGCTTATATGGCATGCCCTAGATAGAAGGAAGTGAACTATCAACAATCTTTTCTGTCATCCTTACCACCCTTGGCACCAACATTCTGTCTGAAGCAGTAATGCTTCCAAATCAGACAGTAATACCATATGATGGGTTACTCTTGATCACCCATCTATAGAAAGTGGTAAGGAAGAACAATGTACTTTTCTCAAGTAGAATGCAGAAAATGCAGGTGCTGCTGTCCCCACTTCAGCCTCTCACTGTTGAGCAAACAAGCTAGCCTACTTGTTAGCTGCACACCCAGAAACTTGATGCTGCTAACCACTTCCACAGGTGGATCATTAATACGTAGAGGTGTATGGCCGTGCCTGCTTTTTCTGAAAGTGGCAATGATCTCTTTAGTTTTCCTACATTTAAGATGAGGCTGTTTTTACTGTACATTTCTACAAGCCCTAGATTACTCAGAACCAGATCTTAACATTTTGTAACTTGGAATAGAGAGAACAAATAATTTCCTTCTATCCAGGATGAGATCCATAGTACCTAAGACTGACCAAGTTTTGGCTCATGAGAGAGAAAATCCCACAAGAATCTTTTCCCTTCCTGTCAATAAAAATATGGTAATAATTAAAAATAAATGAAAATTTGCTGCCCTTTGTTGACATTCTAATTCAGCTGTCTGAGAAGATTGCTTCATGTTGCCTAATAACAGGACTGGCTAAAAGAATTCACTTCTTCATACAATTCATAGTAATGAAAAAGTTGATTGCTGCTTCCGAAGCCTATTAACATCTAGAATTAAGGTTCATGTTGGTCAGACTTCACATCTGAAATATTAAAGCAGATTTATTCATTTCATAAATAAAGGCATCATAAATATGTGTACATGCATATGTCCCTTTTACCTGTAGTGTCCATTAACATTTTTGGAGGGTTAAGAATAAAGCAATTCAAAATATTTTTACCTTTACTTTACTTTACTTTATTGTCATTGCACCACATATAAACAAAATCAAACACCATCTTCAGTGCACATCATGACTATGACCATGAAAATAAACACAAACACATATCTTTCACCCTCCACACATTGAATCAAAAAACCTCAATACCACCAACATTGTACTATACAGCAGAATTCAAAAGAGCTTCTGCCCTGAGATAGAAGCTGTTTTTCAGCCAATTTGTCCTTGTTTTTATTATTCTGTACCATCTGCCAGATGGCAATAGTTCAGAAAATGGGTTCCCAGGATGAGATGGATCTTTGAGAATGTTTTGAGCTTTCTTAAGGCAGCGGGAGCTATAAAACTCTTCCAAAGAGGGGAGAGGGCAACCAATGATCTTCTGGGCAATGACATTAACCCTCTGAAGTGCTGTCCTATCTGCCACTCTGCAATTGGCAAACCATACAGAGGTGCAGTAAGTTAAAATGCTCTCTATGGTGCAGTGGTAGAAGGTCACCAGCAGTTTTTCATTCAGTTGTTGTTTTCTTTTAAAAGATGTATTGCAATAAATGGAAGTGAGTGGGAAGAATTGTTAAATTATCATGAATTCATCCTAATAGTTTGGAAATACTTTGCAATTGCCTGCTTACTAAGGCTGAAAAAGAGTGACTGGCCAAGCCCATCCAGCTGAGTTTGTACGTAAAGCAAGGCTAGAACATATAGTCTCCTGCTTTCTAATCCAATGTGTTGATCCATGGGTATCAAACTCATGTCCTCATGTTGCTGTCATGTGATGTATCACAATGGTTTTTCCCTTTGCAAGCTATGGTGGGTATGGCCTGCTCATGATGCATTTGACTTGTGGGCAGCCAATTTGATATCCCTGCCTTAACCACTGCACCAAACTGCTTCTAAAACTGAAATAGACATTGGTAAAAGTTCAGAAAGCAATTTAATTTAATCTAAGACAATCTGTGCATGATACCCATTTACAAGGGCACCATAATGTAGTTTTCATTCCTTTAAAAAAGTGGGTCCACATTTCCATTTGATGACATTACCTTGACCAATTATGCAACAATATCAACACAATCTTAGCCAGTCACAGAAAACTAATCAGCTCAAAATTGGTTGCTAACTAGATAGGAAACTATCAGGAAATCACAGGGATGAAGGTTATGCTACCCTTCCCTCCCCCCAAAAATCAAACAGAAAAAAACAACAATGACAGATCATTTCTGTATTGTTACTAAGAAAATTACATGGCTGATTCCATGAAGTCATTAGAATGGAATTTGAGTTGAAAGAGGTTTTTCTGTAAAATCTGTCCATCCACTTCCCTGTTCATTGTTCAATTTTTGGTTGTTTAGAGGAGTATCTGGGTCAAAACAAAAGTCAAGATGGTAACTACAATTGCAAAAATAAAACCCCACTCTTTTTTAACAGGCAGAGGGTCCCCTTGTTTCCTGATGAGGACATCCCTGTCTAGTCATATTTTGGCAGAAGAAGAGGAAAGAGCTTCTAAGAATGATAGCTCTTACCAGAGGTGGTATTCAGCAAGTTCTGGAGAACCGGTAGCAGAAATTTTGAGTAGTTCAGAGAAGTGGCAAATATCACCTCTGACTGGAGATTTTACAGTATCCTTCCCTTGCCACGCCCACCAAGTCATGCCCACAGAACCGATAGTAAAAAAAAATTGAATCCCATCACTGGCTCTTACAGTAATTAAAAACAGTTGATTTAAACTCCCTCCCTCACAAACATGGGAACAGAAACAAAATCCTAGAACTTGGAGTCACAGCAACCCTTGGCCCTCTGTCACATGTTGAATATAGCCAGTCCTTACAAGAGGCTGCTCATATCTAACACAGAACACTATTTAAATCAGGGGTCTTCAAACTTGACAGCTTTAAGACTTGTGGACTTCAACTCCCAGAATTCCTCCTCCAGTCATGTTAACTCAGGAATTCTGGGAGTTGAAGTTCACAAGTCTTAAACTTGCCAAGTTTGAACACCCTTGGTTTAAATCAATGTAGTTTAAGATGTATGAACTACAACTCTCAGAATACATTAGCCAGCCAAGCTGGCTGGGGAATTCTGGGAATTGAAATTCACATATCTTCAAGTTGCTAAGTTTGGGAAACACTGGTTTAGATTGTAATATAGGAAAGCATCACTATAATGGAAAAAAAGCAGTTTGGCTTACTCGTGCTTGTTTCATTAAAATCCATTTCTTCAATAACATAAAACAGCTTTTGCTTTACTTCTTTCTCAAGATAATCTCTCCCCACCCCAGGACAGAAAAGAAAAGTTAGTCTAGATTTTTCACACAACTTTAGCTTCCCAGCTGCTTCATTGTTTCTGTTTCCCTAGAAGCCAATGGAGCAAAACTGATTTAAATCTGGTCTGTAGTTCTGAATTATATAGCTCATCTCACCTCCCCCTCTTGTTGAGCTCACTTCAGAGACTAATTTAAGTCAGAATGCCTGGAATGATATGGATACACTTCAACAACAAATCCCATTGAAACAAGTAGAGCTTACTTTCAAGTAAATATTCCTACTTGTTTGCCAGTTTCAAAGATAAAAACACTGCAAAAGACATCCAATGAACTGCTTATATTTGTTAGAGTTGCATCAGCCATGCAAATTATGGGTGAATAACTTATTTATTTTGTTGAGAAATAGACATTCCATCAATAAGTAGATGGAACCAGAAGTTCATTTTATTAAAATTATGACAGTATCTAATTTAACTGAATACTTTTCCATCAAATTAATTTAAGCATTTTCCCTTTCCTTAAACAATTCCCCTAATTGTTCAATAATACTTAAAATTTGGTAAATACTTCAATTTCTCATTCCTTGTCTTAGTAAATGTGTGCAAGTAAATAGAAGGAAATAATCAAACTGCAGGTAAAACAGTGGTTCCATCTTTGCTGGATGAGTTTGGACCATGGTTATTCTTGTGAAGATAAAATGAGAGGACATTTCCTTTTGTTCTGATACAAAAGATAGGGTAGATATGTAATTATCATTATAATCAGATTTAGAGTGATGGACCCAGTTTGGTGTAGTGGTTAAAGGCACCAGGCTAAAATCAGAAAATTTGTGAGTTCTAGTCAGCTGGTACAAAACCAGCTGGGTTACCTTAGACTACTTATTTTCTCTTAGTTTTTGGAAGAAGGCAAGTCACTTCTGACAACTTTGCCAAAAACAAACAAACAAATCCTGCAGGAACATATCCAGTTGCCAGAATTCACCTTTGATTTGAAGGTGCTATCTATTTACCATATAAGAGAAAGAGGCCATGGTAAATATAAGAGAAAGAGGCCAAGGTTTAAAGCATTTATCAGAATAGTATATATGTACGACTTCCACAATTTCTCTAGTTTTACACAGGGGATATGTGTGGGGTTCCCGCACAGTTACATTTACCACAGTTACCAGGAGGCAGCATGTCACTGGTTTCATCTTATTAGGAATCGTCAGGAAGTCCTTGACTTACAACCAGAATTGGGACTGAAATTTCTGTTGCTTAGCAATGTGGTCATAACCTACAACTGCACAGCTTAGTCCCTCAGTTCTGGTCATTAGGTGAGGCAACTTCCTTCTGGCTTCCCACAACCAAAGTTGTGGGGGTGATTGCTGGTGGTGGGGTGGTGTAGGTAGTGAGTGTATGTGAGAGAGGTGCAGAGATGGTATTCAGCAGGTTCTGACCAGTTCTGGGGAACTGATAGCGGAAATTTTGAGTAGTTCAGAGAACCGGCAAATACCACCTCTGACTGGAGATTTTACAGTATCCTTCCCCTGCCATGCCCACCAAGCCATGCCCACAGAACCCGTAGTAAAAAGAAATTGAATCCCACCACTGGAGAAGTGCCATGTGAGTTGGGAAGAATATGCAAGAATGATAGCAAAGTGACTTTCTGTGGAAGCTAGCAGAGAAGATTGTAAGTTCTGCTCATGTGATCATAGGTGCTTTGCAATTGGTCATAAGTCTGAATGGGTTGCCAAATATTACTATGTAATGATGTGGCTGCAGGATGCTAGCACAGTCAGAATTGTGAGGACCAGTCTTAACTACCATTCATTCAATCCCATCATAATTTGGAACAATCACTGATCAAATGGTTGTAGTTTGGTACAGTACTATCTGTTTTCAGATTTTATTCTATGGTCTTTAAAGCCTTTGCCAGAAATGGACACTCAATAGGGGTGCAGGAAGGAATGTAGGGACAATATCAGAAAGGTCAGCTATGAAACTGGAAGGTATATTTTTCAGGTTAAATATCACAGCTGGATCACATTCCTGATTGTAGATTCAGGTGGATTCAAATGACTGTATGTAGGCAAGGTGATAGCTTTAAATACAAGCAATATGGCTTTATAAGCTGTGAGTGTAAATAGAAGCTTCTTTTATTTTTGTGTGTAATCACCCATAATACAATAAGTTGCAGCAGATAGCAGTACCTTGCCAATTTTGCTGTTCTTGAAATAACTGAAACATGTGGGATCTAGCATTTGAACAGATGCCATCAGGAACTCCCCAAGTTTTAGGTTAGACAGGGAAGTCAAAAATACATTCCAGAAGAAGGTACTGGCAAAGTTTTTATATGGTTGCCAAGATAGCCCCATAAGCCATTGTGTCTTTATAATCAACAGTAATAAGCTCAAATGGAATATTTCTCCTTTTAATGTACTATAATGGAATCATCAGTTCCAAGTTTCTAGAATGATGGGTAGGTGAAGCAAAGAAGAATAAGCAGAAGATTGTTAACTCATTTTTCTTAAGTAATTCTCCATATAAAGACATGCCTCTCTTAGATGGGATTCTGAACAAAACTGTGCTAAGTGGGTTGGTTGTAGGTTTAGGCTGGGGGTGTCAAATTGGATTTCTTTGAGGGCTGGATCAGCATTGTAGTTCTCCTCTGTAGGCCAGACCAGTGGGGGGAGACAGGACAGACACCTCCTGCAGCATCTTGCCAGCGCGGGGCAGGGAATAGTGTATGGTTTGCCAATTGCACAGTGGCAGATAGGACAGCACTCCAGAGGTTTAACACCATTGCCCAGAAGATCATTGGTTGCCCTCTCCCCTCTTTGGAAGAGCTCCTGTTCCTTAAGAAAGTTCAAAACATTCTCAAAGATCCATCTCATCCCGGGAACCCTTTTTTAAAAAAACTATTACCATCTGATAGATGGTACAGAATAATAAAAACGACAAATAGGCTGAAAAACAGCTTCTATCCCAGGGCAGTAACTATACTGAATTCTATTGCATACTGCAATATTAATGCAATATCAGGGTTTCAATTCAATTGTATAGAATGTGAAGGATGTGTGTTTCTGTTTTTATAGTCATACTGAAGATGGCATTTAATTTCATTGTACATAGTGCAATGACAATAAACTACACTAAACTAAAATGCGAGGCCCCTCCCAAAACAGGCCAAAACAGGGCACAGGCCCCCGCTTGAGGCCCCTTGTGCTCTGTTTTCAACCTAGACAGCCTCCTGCAGCACCCTGCTGACCAAAATGGGATACGGGGCCCTCAAACACCCCTCATGCCCCGTTTTGGCTGGCAAAGTGCTGCAGGAGGTCATCAGGGCCTAAAATGGGGCATGGGGGGGCTGTGTGAGGCCCCACATGCCCTATTTTAGCTGCTAGAGGCACTGCAGGCCAGTCCTTCGCTATTTCTAGACTGGCCCCACAGGCCAGATTTAAGCACCCCATGGCTTTATGCAGGCCATGGGCCTTGAGTTTGACACCCTGGGTTTGGGCTATCTTTTAGATCAAAGGCACTTGGAGATGGTAATCATATAGGTAGTTCTCAACCTATGACCATAATGGAGCCTGCCCGTTACAGCCATAAGGCATGATGGTTGTAAAGCAGATCTTCCATATGACTGATCTTTTATGATCTTTTTCATGGTGGTTGTTTAAGTGAACATTACAGCCATTGATCAGTATGACCGGTTTTGCCAAAACCCAGAAGTAAACGTCAGTTTTCAAAAAAACATCATAAAATGCAGTCATATAATCATGGGACACTGCAGCCATAAATATGGGCCTGTTTCTGAGTATCCAAAATGCATTCATTTGAAATATATAGAGCCCTCAGTTTGGTTCAAGGAAAACAGCAACCTGCTTTGCTTCAACCAAATGTCAAGTAAGATTCCTCTAATTTAAGGGCAACAGGGAAGCTCTGTTTCTTATGCTAGTGGTCTGTTTTTATTTGTTGATTAATTACTGAAAATGAAAAATCCTTGCTGATTTATTGTAAATCACCTAGAGAGCCATCAGTAGATCCACATATAAATTCTGTCAGATTCCTCATTGGTGACTGCTATGATACTGCTTTGCTTTTTTTTTGGTGGTTAAAAAAAAAGAGTTAAGCTAGTACAGCTTTATGATTTGCTTTCATTATTGAGTGGCACCTTTGTTAAAGAAACCAAGGATAATTTATGCTTAGGAATGATAAACTAGGACATTTATTTATAATATGAAAGGAGCAAGGCTAGGCACTAGAATTCCAGAATCCTTTTTTAATTTTAGTATAATTTTATGGAGGCTTGGATTTTTTTTGCAGAAATACACCCCAAGCTTAAAGAAATGTTTGCTGTGGTTCCATCACATCCAGACTCCAATGCAGTTTATCTAAAGGTATTTAATCACCAATCAGCTTTTTATTGCAATGTTCTAAAGTGAAGCTTCTGAGTTGAAACAGTATTTTAGAGATTAGTATCAAAATGTCAGACAGCAATATTAATCATCCAGATGTGTTCCAAGAGAGCAGGTATTTGGCAGGACAAATGAAATCCTTTTCTTTTCTGCTAGACTAGGGCATTCATAGGGCGATGGTCTCTCTCTCTTTCCCGTTTCCTCCTTTGGAAGACGATAAATCACAGGCTTTGTCAGCAAGTCATGAGAAGGGCTGCTGTTTGTTAGAATCTGTCCAGCCAAATATCAGAGTTGCATGGATTGGAAGTTAGAGTTCCAGGGATTTTTTTAATAGAAATAATAATAATAATAATAATAATAATAATAATAATAATAATAATAACAACAACAACAACAACAACAACAACAACAATAAAAATCACGAAGAGCTCCATTTCTTTACCTCTTCCATATTCTCAAACAGTTTGCCATGAAATCACAGAACCAAAAACAGCAGCGAAAAGGGGAAAAAAAAGAGGAAAATGTGAGTGGTTCAGTTTGGAACATTTTGTACAATTGTACATCCTAGCACAAGAAGTTGGCAATCTTTTTTTTTAGGCCTGTGCAGATATTATCCCCAAGTCACTGCCATGATGAGTGACTTGTGCAGTCACAAATACTGCTTACCTTCTAGCTGAATTTTTCCTTGTTATAATCCCTGATTATCATCTTCACTCCTCTATGCGTCTTCACTCCTCCATGCACTGATGATGTTATTGAACTAGATAATAAAACATGATCAAGAAGAAAAGCAAGCTCAGAGAACACCAAGAACCCAGTAAGAAAATATTTTGAACAGCTAAGTGGGGTGATGAACTGACATCTTGGTTTCTATGAGAGCCACAGAGACAAAAATGATCCAGCCTAAAGGGAAAAACACCTCTCAAGTGATCTGGAGTACTTGAGAATGATCTCAACTTTGGGAGCATTTACTGTGCTTTCAACTGAGACACCCCAGGATTTAAACTAGGGTGTCTTTGTTTGCTGGATCTCTGGATGTGCTGTATCTTTGTTATTCTGAGACACCCATAATGTACAAAGTGCACAACTTATCGTGACCAATCTATCTGTGAATTGATGTTGATGAACACAAATTCATGTCTTCATCACTTGCAAATTCACTTCATCTCTAGCAAATGCACTCTAAATTAGGATTGCTTTTGAAACACTAGAAAACAGAGTTCTGATAGCTGAAATAAAAGCTGTCTGAAAACACTCTAAAAATTAGGTAACTTACAAGCTTGGTGTAGTAGCCTTCTTTCATTATAGCATCTGCAAGATGTGTTTGGTATTATTAGCTCCTCAGTTAATGTTCTATATGCAATCCATTACAGCACATTTGCATTGCAAAATCTGCCCAGAAATAAACTCATTGAATTCAATAGTATGTAATTCTAGGTAAGTCTCTATAAGGTTGCAATCTAAATCTTTTTTTTTTTTTTTGCTAAACCAGGAGAGCAAAAAGAAAAATTATCCTTTCAGAATGGATCTGTGAAATTCTTAGTTAAGATTACTTACAATAAATGTCCCAAGTCTCCTCTCCCTTATTTTTACTTTCTGTTAATTAATCTTAGTTCCTGAAATTCCCTGTTCATGATCTCACATTTTTCAATCTGGCATACAATAGGATACCAAAAGTGTGTGTGTATCTACAGTTGGGCTATATAAATCAAAACTGGGAATTATGGTAAACTGGTGTTAGCTGACACATTAAACAACTTTTTTTGTACTGACAGATGGAGAACGGGAGGTATGCAGCTAAGGGCCCAGCAGAGGGTGGGTTGATCTTGAATGCATTGTGTAACGCCTATGTTCCAAGTCTCAAACGAAGCAGCCCAAGCCAATGATTCCGAAGTAACTATTCCGAAGTTATTGTTCCAATGGGAGTGAGGGAGCCTCAGCTACCGGTATCGACCTCCAGTTTCACCCCGCCCCGGAAAAGGGCGGGTTTTGCATCTGAAGTGGTTCTCCCCATGCCACGCCGCCCAACTTTTCTTATCTAGGGTACCAGACTTCGCGGCTCATTGCTCTAGCCTTCTCCTAGCCCCGTGCAGTCAACTCCAGGGAAGCATCGGAAGACTTGAAGCTTCCTTTTCCAAATGCTTTATTGTTTGTTCGGGAGCCAAGAGCGACATCATTATTGATATTCGTGGGATATTAATTGCTACTGAGAAAGAAGAAGGAGTCAGAAAGCAGCAAGGAAAGCGGGGCGGGGCGAGAGAGTGAGAGAGAGAGAACGAAACGAAGCTAAGCCAATCTTTCTTCGGTCTCTCGGCGCAAAGGGCACGCCCCGTGGTTCACGGTGAGGAGACCACAGTGAACGCGGGCGGCTGAATAAGCCTGAGAAAGAGCGGAAGGGAGTCCCCTGGCGGCAGGGCACTGCACTGCAGAGCGCCTTGGGAGGACTCTGATTCGCCGCCAGTTTCAGGCTATAGAGGCTGGGGTGCAGCTTAAAGTCTCACAGCTTTCTTTCCCTCTTCCTCTTTCCAGATGAAATGATTCGGACAGGGCTCTGGGGCTCTGCCACCCAGACGCTTGTATTGTATCGCTTGGCTTCCCCTCCCCTTCCTCCTTCCACTTCTCCTCCCCCTTTCTTCCCTTTCTCTGCCTTCCCCTTAAAGAGATGATCAGCCAAGGTCTTTGCAGATAGATTTTATCGAAACTTAAAGAGCAGCCATCGACGGGCAGTTGCTGGCCAATAAGTCATTTTTAATAGAGACAAATCACTCGGAACGCCTAGGAGGCAATAGCGGTGGCTACTGCTGGTGCCGTTGGCTGCTGCAAAAAGGCGCGGGCAGTCCGGACAGCCTCAGGTCTCTTTCCTCTTGCAAGTTTCCTGCCATCGTGACATTCCTGGGCGATTCCCTTACGAAACCGGCGGCACCTGTTTTCACGCGACCTCTGTCCATATCATGGAGCAACCACGCCGAGGGGACCCTGTCCGAGCACCCAAGCCCGCGTAGCTGGCTTTTGATTGCTGTGCTGATTTCCTTTCCTATGGACTATTGCCAGAGATCGACACCTGCTTTCGGACTCCACAAGCAGTAGGTGGACGCTTTCCTTTTCCCCACGAGCTTTTCTTTTTTTTGGGGGGGGAGAGGGGGCGACTCGAACAGCGGGGAGATTTGGCGATCAGCAATGAGGCAAAGAGGTTCAGGACAAGCCAGAGACAGAAGAGCGGCTTCGAAGCACCGAAAAAGGGTTGGATGGGGTTGGGGAGTGGGGTGGGAGGTGGAGGATCTGTGTGAGAAAGCGAGGTGTGTGCGCGCGCGCACGAGGTTCTTTGGGCGCCTTTCGCGTTCAAGACACTGTCTCGAAACGTTTGCCTGGAACTTGAGCTTGGTCTCGGCCATGATCCGGGAGCCCAGGTTAATCGACTGGCTCCCCTCAGCCTCCCCCGTCGCTCTCCTGATCCTTCTCCTCCCCCACTTTCCGCTCCCCCCTGCCCGACCGCGTAGCTTTACTCCTGCCCTACGTGAAGAGTCGGGGTGGCGGCGAAAGATCTGGTGGATGTCCTCTCTTCCCACTCTCCTAGACAGCTGTAGCGCTGGACATTGGAAAAAAAAACACACACACCCCAGCTCTTATTAAGCCTCTCGCTCTGGAGTCAGCCCGCAACGAGTTAATTTGGTCCAAGGAAAGCTCTTCTCCCGGCGCTCTTGCCAAATGGACTAATTCTCTTTGAGGCATCCCCTTCTTCCCCCTTCGCCGGCTGCGTGTCCCTTCCCCTTCCCCTCGGCAGCTAACCTTGTCTCGTGGTCATGGAGTTTATCCTTTCATTTTTGCCTAGGCTGAAGCGAGCTGTCCTGGCTCTTTAAAGTAGATGCTGGGTGGATCTATGGTTCTGGCGAAACAGAGAGGGAGCCCGAGCAGCGCGAAGGAAGTTTGAGCCGCGAGGATGCAGCCCACATATTGGTACGCAGTGCTTCTGCTGCAACCTGTGCTGTACCTGGTAAGTTCCTGCGCCTCTCTGTGGTCCCTCTCTCTGCTCCTCTCCCAGCCGGGGTTGCCGGCGGGATATCAGCAGAGAAGGCCTCGATCCTTGGGGAGAAGTCCTATACTCCAGACAAGCTTCTTGCATCTCCGAGTGCCTCCATCAATCACGGACGTGCGCTGTGGCAGAGAGAAGAGTTCGGTTCCAGCAACTTCAAAGGTCTAAGCTTCAGGTTGAAGAGGGGGACCTCGCTCTTGGGGAGTTTTCACTTGGACCTGGAGTGGGGAGGGTCACACAACGGATGCCGGGCATGGGATGTTGCAATCTTATTGACCAGGGCTTGCTTTTGTGTGGGAGATTCAGAGTGTGTGATGGTAGGAATCCTGCGCAGCGATTCTTGGAAGGATTTTGCTAGTTAGCGGTAGTGTTTCGGACTCGTGTTCTGTAAAACTTTTTCCTCCTCACGTTCTTTTAGTTGAACATTGAACATTCTGTTTACACTTAAGGGGACCAAAATTACAGGGCGCTTAGGAAACACGCGGGGTTGAGTTCCAAGGCCATTCTGATGAGTCCGCTGTCACCCTTATTCTCCGACCCCTCCCTCCGGCGCACAGTCCGAAACTCTCTTCCCGATCCGGTGCCTTCCTAATGATCTTCCATCTCTCTCAAACAATTGGCCATCCACCTCATTAGTTGGGAATGGTGGGAGCAGTCGGCTTCCTGTCCAAGCTGGGATTGATGGGAATTGTCGTTTGATAATTCTAGGCGGGCGCGTTGAGAATTGGAACCCAATACACGTACTAGGAGCTAGGAATAGGAAGCTAATATTTGGCAGAATGCTTCTCGGTGTGATTATTGGAAGTCAGCTTCTTTGTCTCCATGCCTCACACTTCGGGGTTTAGAATGGTCCTCCGGCCCGAGGAAAAAAGTCTCCGTTGTTACTCCGAAAAGTCCTTCCAGTCGTTTTCCATTAGCGGGAATCTTGGGCGTGGGAAAATAAAGTCCTGTTAATTATCCTTCCCCCGCCCTCCACAGAATAAATTCTACCCATATAAACCATTCTGCCGTGAGTCCACCGAGCACCCTCCCTTAGCTTACTCTTAAAGTGGAATAACTCCCGTTTAAGATTACCGGGTCATAGAGGTTGCAGCCTCTTTTCGCGCGGAATCCATTTCTCTGCACGGATCGAATGATCTGCGTCCCCAGAGCCCGCTATTCGGGTTTTTTCGGACGCCACCGGTTTACAGATCGGATAAACGACAGTACGAGGATTAGGGTGGAGAGGAAGAAAACAGAGAACAAGAGCTGAAAAGGCTTGGGTATAATTTCAACCCAACAAGCAGAAACCTAACGAGTTTCTTTAGGGTCTTCCGCGGTAAGCCTTTCTTCGGAAGCTTTTTCTCCCCGCTGCCTGTAATTGCAAGCTATAGGCACTTGAGGGCGCTGTGCCCCAATTTCAACCTCGCTCGGGACATCTGGGGTAAACAGGTGAACACGGGGGCAACCCCTCCCGTTGGAAATTATCGCTCTTGGATGCTATCCACCTGCTCGTGTAACCTTCGCTCCCTCTCCCTCCCAAAGGAGGATCGTGTGCCAGTTTAGAAGTTTTTTTTTTTTTAAATATATTGGAAGGCGTTTTTGTCTTTCCTTTTAATAAAAGACCAACATGCGTGCATTCTGACTTTCCCTTCTCTGTGCGGTGGACAGATGTGGATCTAAAAGGAATGTGAGAACTGGCTGGGGATTGGGCACTCCTCCAAGATTCTCAAAGTGGCAAGACTCACACAAGTGACATCACATAAGGGCAATGACTCTGCAAAGCTTTGTTGCACCTGAAAGAGTCATTTACCCTTTGCAATTTAAAAAATTGGCTGGGTGGAGTGGGAGATTTTGTAGCGCCATCCCTATTCTTTTTTATTGTTGTAAACGGTGTTAAGAAAACTACCGAACACGTAACCAGGGTCGAGATTCCTAAACTGCGTGATTTTTTCCCTCTTTCTCCCGCCATGTTGTTTGCTAGAACTTAAAATAAGCCCTTATTCTAAATGTGCGGCACGCTGGAAGCAAGCGTGTCAGTTTTAATTGTAAACTGGGAGCATTTGAAATGCATTCCGTACGCAAATTATACTGATTCAATTACTATTTAGTTACCAATTTCATTACCTGAGTGCCTTCACTTCCTCCCCCCACCCACCCAAGTGGGGGAAACGGGAGAGGAAGGGAAAAGAGAATTTCCTGAAAACAATGCAAGATTTAACTGAATTTGAAAATAAACCAACGCTTCAGCCTTTTCTGGACTTGGCCCAGATTTTCTCCTCAGCCCAACTTTATGGTTCATATCCAAGTCGCCCGCTCTTCTAATCATGCTCGACTTCCTGGCTGAGTTTCCCGGGGCCTTTCTGCAATCAGGTCGGGTGACAGCACTGAGCTTTTCAAGCCTTAATTAAACTTGACTAAAGCATTTAATGTGGTGGCGCGAACCAGTAAGGGGTAATGTTTTGTTGCCTGCCGCCTCATCCTCCATGGAGGCCGAATTGTACAGAATGGGCCGGAGCGAAGCAATGTGGAGGGTTGGAGAAAAATAAAATCCGCTTTCATTCTGAGTTCCGCCGGCAGTGAAAATCGATCGAGATGTATAAAATGAAAGAGAAGATGGATTCCAGTTCAGAAGGCGTTTGTTCAAGCGCGAAGCTCGGCTGGACCAGACTCTGTCTTTTCTCAGTCTGTCGGGCTCCGTTTTTGACACATCCGATCTCCGGCCGCGGCTGTCCGAAAAGGTGAGAGGCTATATCCACCCAACCAATGTAATCTTAGGTTCAAGCCAAGTGAGTTGCTGGCTAAAGTTACTGCGCCTCCCAAGGCTGTCAGGACAGCGGGTGCTTTTCTGGCCAAACTCCGGATTAAAGTCGGGAACGGCTTCTGGGTGTCTGTGGCTCTGGAAGGAATTTGGGGGCATCACCTTAACAAGCTTTCCCTCAGCTCCCCTCTCCCCTTGGCTTAGTCCTCGGGGAATCTCAGCGTTGGCTTCTTCCAGGTGATCTCCTGAGACCTTAGAATCCCTCCTTTCTTTACACCGGGGAGCGATACGTTAGAAGAATCCCTGGATGGTGCAGAGTAGCCATTTCAACAGGAAGCTTTCGTTAAAACAAGAACCATCTTCCTTTGTCGGACGAGTCGCCACCCATATTTAAAATGTGCCCTATGAATAATAGATAATTCCCCAGGCTCACTGTGGGTGAGCCGATGCATACGGTTACCTTTAACGCTTCCTATGTGTGTGTGTGTGTGGTGGTGGGGTTAGACACGAACTATTAGTGGAGTTGGAATCATTCCTAACTTGAATCTGATATTACTTCTGGAACGTTTCCAGCAGGCTTCCAAGTATGAAGATTACATTTGTGGGTTATATATGACATTGGAACAAACACATACAGGACACTGTGAAATAAGACAAATATTCTGATAGGCAAATAATTTAATATATAAAAACATACTTTTATAGGCAAGTGTACAGTACAAACAGGAATTATTTCTTCTCAATTTACACACTAAAGGCAAGAATAGTTATGTAAATATGTCCACACACATATTAATTCATTAAACGTGTTAATGTGTCTCTGTGTACCTTTATTAGACAATCAAAAAGCTCCCCACCCATATATAAATTATTTAAAACTTTGTAAGAAAAGTTTTTTTTTGAGGGGGTGGGTATCTGGTATGCATGGCAACCAGATAGAATCCACCACAACACTTGAACGAGGCTCATTGTCTCAGAGACGAATCTCGTTGATTTCAATAGGATTCATTGCGTTCAAACCCAGACGGAAGGAGACAGGGAAGAGGCCAGACAGAAGTACAGATTGTAACTTGCAAACCAGCCTCTCCCCTCCGATCTTGATTTAAAGTTTTTTGTTTCTTCCTGAAGTCGTGGGGTTCCTTCCATTTCAGCGGTGATCACAGTCAAAATCTCCATTGCGCAGATTACGCCGCTACGGGGAGGCGGCAACCTCCGGCCTTGCTAGAGATGTCTGGCGTCCCGAGGCAGCTTCAAGTCGCCCAGCTTTTCCCTAACTGGCGCCTGCCATATGGGTGAGACTTCATCTCCCATCACTCAGGCGGGACGGTAATGGGAACTTGTCGTCCAAACAGGCAAGAGGGCGCCAGTTTGGAAAAGCCTGGTGGTCTATCAGCAAGGCCACGTCGAAATATTTTCCTGCCAGTTGTGGCGGCTAATATTCTCTTGAAAACATTGAAGCCACCGACTCGTGGAGGAATAGGTTGATAGATTTGTTTCGACCCATGTCCTGCTTAATAGTGTGAAACACCGAATCAAGTATTTTGTTCTGATGATGAGACTTGTCCTTTGCCTTCCAAGATTTATTTTAGGCACCTTTTCCTACATTTTCTGAACTCTAGATTGGAATTAAACGACTCCTTAGCAATACACGGAGTTGGTGTGGGCGAGTGTGTTAAGTAATAACATTGTCTCCACTCCCTCGCACAATGTCCTGGGCTAAATTACTTCGCAGCTTAGCGGTGAAGCAGACTAGTTTGCCCTTTAAATCCTAAAATTTTCGCCCGTACCCTGATTGATTGGACAGTACAGCAGCTAGCTTTGCCGTCGATAAGGGGACGAACATTTGGAGATTAAGGCTTACTTGGCAGCCAACTTCATGGTTTTCAGTAGAATATGTGTAAAGGCATTGAAGACAGAAAGTGTAATGTTAGAAAGGCTAGCAATACTTTTGACCTCTTTGCTTCCTACGACGACTTCGGTGCCAGCCACTCGACCTCATGAAGCTGGTGACTAGTAATTATGACATTGTTTTATTTTATCTATTTTTGTAAATATCGGAGTTGCCATCAGGAGCCGACCAAAAACCGTCTCTGAAACCCAAATACTTTCCCCGAAAAAGCTTAGCTGGGTTAGGCAAGTGGTATATACTTTATTTCAAGGGTATATAGTATGCTCTCTATAGGGTAGAGAGTATATACTTTTTACTTGAAATAATGCCGTGAAAGTGTTCCATTGGCGCTAGTCGAAAATTCTAACAGCTTTTGCTGTGTTTGCTATAATAAAAGAAAGGCCTCTATATTAAGCTGCCCCGGTTCTGATTTCCACCCTGGTATTTATCATGCCTTTTTAGCTTCATCCAGGCAATGCCGTTCTTTCAAGTTAAGGATCCCGCAGCACGACTCGGATAACGGCTCAACTGATATATCTCGAGGCCAATTACCGAAGGGAGGGGGCGTGACCACACCTTCCTATCTGCCCTTCTCAAATCGCACCGCCCAAGAGATCACCTGATTGCATCCTCGGAGAGGGTCGGCGGTTTTTTTCGAGACCTCTCCCCACTCCGCATACCTGGACGGCTGTCCACACTGGCGATTTCTAGCATCTTCCCGAAGCATAGAGTGATATATCGCTCATGCGGATAGGTGAGGACAATCGCTGGCGTGGATAGCCGGCTAATGTGACCAAAGAAGGCTGGTAGGGCTTGGATGTGATTACTCCTAGACGGGTGCCTATGGTTAAGCAAGGGTGAACTGTAGGGTAAAAAGGCTTGACCGACGGCTTCAACTTCCTTTTGGGAGATCTTGTGTGTGTTTGGGGGGGGGGGAGGGGGGGAGAATTGCTTGCTTTTTTTTTTTTTGGTGACACGGCTGCAGATTCTAGAGCAGCTTATATATTTGTTAGTCAACCCCCCTCTTCCATGAATTCAACGTCACTATTTTCTTCTTAGAATTAAAGGGCAGAATTAGAACCCCCCCACCCATATACTCCCCCAAGTCAGCTAAGCATTTTCCGCAGGCTGCAGGCAAATTATTACCAACTGGGCCCTATTGTCCTCCATTAACGATTCCTCCCAAGGCTTTTTCAAAGATTGTGTGAGAGTGGGTGGTGGGTAGTGAGAGTGCTGAAAGCATTTGGCTATTATTTAACTGCCTTTCTCTCCTCGCTGTCCTCCTTTCTTTGAAGCGATTTGCTGTACTTTTGTAGATATCCAGACAAAGGTCACAACAGCCACAATTGATTTTGTTTGTTTATTTGTAAGGATAAATAAGCAAAGGGAACCCAGTTGAAATTTCCTGCCTGTAGAGAAATGGTTGCCCATAATAAGGCTGCGTAGGATTTGAAGGGAGTTGCGACAAGCGACCTATGAAATAAAAGTGTCTACTGCTAGCTGTGTTCTGGGTGGAAGTATGGGGTACGGCCACACGCATCCACACACATATAGTAATTATTTCTAAGGAAGCAATTATTAAGAGGAAAACGGCATGCCTTACAGAATGCTCTTTGCGCTTCTATGCAGTTCGCTTCGTGCAGGCTCCGGGTGAACTCAATAATCATGCTTTTTATCCAAAATAACACATGTACATTTATCGCTGGCACTGAAGACACAACCGTGCATTAAAGAGCATCGCTCGCTCCCTTGGTGGGTCCAGTCTGCTGACTTTCCATTGCTTTTATTCTCCTAATCCCAAAGACTTTTCCCTGGGATTAACACCCCCACCCCTTTGAATCCAGTGCGGCTTCCTTTCGAAAAGTTGAATAAGATGACCCGGTTAGCCTAGCCCGATCTTCCGGTTCAGTTCATGAGAGCCCAGTTTCTGAGCTCGCTAACGCCGTTTTGTAGCGTTCAGGGACTCAACTGGGATACCAACGCGTGTCAGCAACTTTCCTCTGCTGCAGTTCTGCAAGCACTGGAGTTCAAAGAACTGCACTGATCCCATCCAGGATCCAGAGACTTCAAGTTAACGTTCTTCCTAAGGTAAAGCTCCGCAAGGACAGAAACTAAACGTCGATCTATACTAATACACAACTATTTTTAGTTTTAAAAACACACACACCATTTTTAGTTAAAAAAAAAACCCCCACTTTTAAAATGAGGGCGGGGACTTGTTTTTGCTCCCTCTCTTTCTCTTTAATATGGGGATGTGGGAGAACTCAGATTACTACAAAGGCATTTAAGTGAAAAGCGAGTGAGCATTTCCCCCCCTTGCTGCGTTTAGCTTGCTAATTGAACTCCCGCTTCCTTCGGCCCCAATAGCATGTTTTAAATGTTGGAGTCGTGGGTGAGGGTTGTATGTGTGTGTGGTTCTCCATTTAAACAGAGGAAATATTCCTATCTGGCGATTCTGACAAATATTGTTGATTATCTTCATATTATACTTATGTTATTAACGTAAAATCGCCATTAGAGCAGCGATGTGTGTGTGTGTGTGTGTGTGTGTGTGTGTGTGTGTGTGTGTGTGTGTAAGAATCAGCTTATGCTTTCTTCCCCTTTGCTCCCTTGTTAGGAAGTGCCCGTTTCTCGAGGGAATCCACGTCAGGACTCCCCGGAATCGGTGTTCCTGCCTTCCTCCCTGTGTTGTGAGTGGGGCGAATGGCGCCCCACAGTGATTTTCCTTCCAGTTTAACTCAGCCCGGGTTCGCCTAACTTAGCATTTAAAACACCCCCTCGGGTGCTTGGTAAATAGGAGCTTTTAGCTATATTTTATGCTATGGGCTGACAACTTAACGACTCTGCTTGACGGATTTCTACTTCTCTCCCTCCTTCCAGAGTCTTCTTCACCCCCCACCCTTTCCCCCCCTAAATCTTGGCAAGCGCTTTATCAAAGATAAAAAGGTTCTGCCGTGAAGATGTCACTCAATTTATGGTGAAAGTCGAATGAGTTACTTTTAATGAAAGTGCATTCACGACGAATATTGCCAGCCATTTCCTGCACAGGCTCCATCGGATGGAAGGAAAGGAGGACATGCCAGTTTTTCTCCCCTGAAAAATACCAACCCCTCCAAACTCATTTATCTCCGAAGCCGACCCCGACCTTTCCGAAAATTGTTGACGGGACTGTAGAACAGGTCGGCGCAGAGGGATGCCTTATTGCACGCCGAGTAGCGCGGCAATAAGTAGCGGTTTCTGCCGGAGGCTTCTGCCGGAGGCTAAAATGATGTATGACTGAGTGAAACCAGTCAACAGTGTCCCACATAGCTATGTTAATAAGCAAACCGCGGCGTGGTATAATCTGTAATCCGTGCCTCTGCCTTTTTATGGCCTAATCTTGCTTTTCCACCTTAGGTGCCATTGCAATTCCTGTATGATCACTAATGATAGCAGGACTCCAAAATCTAGGGAAGTGAGAGAGACGCTCATATCAGAACACAGGTGTTTCCAGATATATATAGTTATGCTGGCCTCCAAGTTCAGCAAAGTTTAGAAGGGGCTGATGTACGGAACAACTGATCTTTACCTGCTCACAGAAAAAAAGAGAGAGAGAGAGAGAGAGAAAGACAGAGAGACAGAGAAAGAGAGACAAAGAAACACAGAGATACCCTTTCTTTCAGGCCAATCCTGTATGTATGTATGAATGTATGTATGCATGCATGTGTATAAGGTATGTTATAGAGAACAACTATCATTCTCTATCACATACCTTCTTTCATGTTTCTGGATTGTACCCATAGCATAAATCTATTTAGGATGAAGATGATCTCTGAAAGTTTATCAATTTCTCTGGGGCCCATAATGTTCTTTTCTTACTATAAGTTTTTATGTTTGTTTTAACTTCTTTGAATAATGAATTCATTAAAATATAGTCCAAAGCACACTTCCCCAACAAGGAATTCTCCAAGAATTGGCTGCGAGATTCATGAGATTTGAAATCCAACTCTTCAAATTAGGATATTTAGTAGAAAGTGGTGCCTATTGGGTGAAGTAAGTGATTTTAATGCAAACATGTTTAAGGTCACAGACTCTAATGACATGAAAACTTCAGTTTCAGATAAAAGCAGCCAGAATTGCTGTTGGAACTTTTCCTAAAATTTATGAAACTTGTTTGCCAATATACTGGATCACTTTAATGGTTTTATAGTTGGTCAAAGGGGATTAATGTGTCTAGATGAAAAAGGATCTTATTTGATATTAAATACTACCCAATACCACACTAGTGCAAATCATAGAACCCAGTGATATGATCCAATGCCATATCTTATTTATCATTCTGTATAAATTTCAATAAATTCATAGAAAGTGTCTGAGTAGCACAATCATAACAGAATTTAGCTGGTATCAAGTGAATGAAAAGAAAGAAAAACAATTTAGATTTAGATTTAGATGAGTTAATGTCTGATATCTCAAAGCAAATCCCATTGCATACATTAATTGAAGCTGTAAACAAATATTCACTACACACTTCCCCCTTTTTTAGTGCAAACCTTTGTAGAGAATGATACAATGCTCTTTTTCTGTTCAATTTTATTTTTAATTTTATTTTTTTTAAAAAATCCCACCTTTATTACTTTATAAGTAAACTCAAGGCAATAAATACACAATACTCCTTCCATTCACAAAACAAATTTATGACATAGTTGGGCTAAAATTGGCTCAAAGTCCAGCACCTTTCATGCCTAAAATGGGATTGGAATTCATAGCCTCCTGGTTTCTAGGCCAGCATCTTAACTACCACACAAAACTGATGGTTTTCTCTTGCTTCTACTTTTCTAATTGTTTCAAAATTTTCTGTGAGACAAGCATTCTTTTTGCCTCCAAAGTGATCCTCATCAAACTTTTGACTGGATATACTGACGATTGCTAGCAGCCAAGATTGCCTTCTTCCAGCAGTTTCTGCCTCCCCAAAAGGGTTGGTAAATCCATTATCTATTTAAAAGCAGTAAAAATAAGTAAAGTACAAACCAACTGGCCTCTGGTTAACCACGAGGTGGAGTTCAAAATATGAAGAAAACAACAGATGTTGTCTAGGATGGATTCTGGCAGTCAATGAATTATACTTACACAGAATAACACATGGTTTACTCTTTTTGTAAGGATATAATCTGCTTTTTGATAGGCTTTCTTTGAGCTTCTCTGCTTGTACCTAACATAATTAGAAATGGGACAAGCCTTTATTTCTTTTTAAATTTTATTATTTATTTATTTGTTCAGTGCTTGTAGGTACTGCTTGAACTACATTAGATTTTTTGTAGGTATTCCTTGACCTACAATAGTTTGATTAGTGATCATTCAAAGTTATGACAGCACCAAAAAAGTGACTTATGACTTTTTCACAGTTATGATCATTGCAGCATCTCCATAGTCACATGATCAAAATTCAGACGTGCAGCAACTGGCTCATATTTATGACAGTTGTAGTGTTCTGTGATCACATGATCACTTTTTGTGACCTTCTGACAAGCAAAGTCCATGGGGAAGCCACATTCACTTAACAACCATGTTACTAACTTAACAACTGCAATGATTCATTTAACAACCATGCAAGAAAAGTCATAAAATGGGACAAAAGTCACTTAGCAACTGTCTTGCTAAGAGACAGAACTTTTGGGCAAAAAGTTAGCAACAGAACTTTTGGGCAAAAAGTTAAGGACTATCTGTGATTTCTCATAAAGTTAACACAAGACATAAAAAGAGCGTGACATAATCTGATTTCTGGCATTTGTGGTTTTAGGATTGTTCCAATGAATTTTTTCTTTTTCATGCTTCTCTAAATATAGAATCTAAAGTAGGTTTTTTAATACAACCTGTTTCTAACTTGCTTTCTGTCATCCCAATCTTATTGCACCTTATTTGCTTTTCAAAGGAACTGAGTAAGAATGCCTATTGAGTGGTTATTTCAGTACCATGGACAACGACCATGATACTAGTTTTCTTCTGTGAGATTCTGATACAATAGGAGAAACTTCCCTCTTCTAAACATGGATAGAGTTTTAAGTGTTATATTCTCAAAAGATCACAAACACGTTGCATTCAATGTCTCTACCTCTAGTAGTGGTACTTTCTGATTCTAGTTCCTTGTACAAAAACATTCTAGTGCCTTGTACAAAAGGATAGTAGAAAGGCAGTGCTCTAGAATGCAATCTTTTTCTTTGGAAACAAAGACAACAAATAATTAAGAATGATGTCTCATTAACCATTGGTGGGGATTTTACACGAAACAACTGGAATAAAATGTCTCTTTGAGGAACATTTCTTTCAGGCTTCTTCCCTCTCCTTCACCATACTTACGTTTTAACAGAAATAGGCTCCTTTAGAATTTGTTTTTAAGACACTAGACAAGAGATACAGAAATAGTCAAGGCAAAGCCTTTTTAAAAACAGCTTCCATCAAACTTTCCAATGTAAGCACCTTCATTTTCTAGGAGCTCATCCTCTTCTCCTCCAAAAGAAAAGAATTGCTGAAATTAAAAATACCAGCCAGAATTCACTTATTTCCCCCTTCTTTACCTGACTAACATTCAACATGAATAAATGAGAAATTGAATTGATATTGGATGAAGTTCCATTAAACATGGAAGGAAAGGCTTTGGGGATACATAATTTTTAGAGTCTTCCCTTGGGTGGATTAAAACAAACAAACAAACAAACAAACAACAAAATTGTAATAGTTTGTAAAGATTTACTTGGAAGATTATTGACAATGAAATAGCTGTGGAAGGTTGAAGGCAGAAAACATCTAATGACCTTCACCAAAACATAATTAGTGAGGGAGTTTTCTATTGAGCTTCTCACTAAATCAGCAACTAATAATTAATTAATTAACCTTGGCCTTTACAAAAATAATGGCAACAAATCTTATTTGACTCAAAGCCAAATCTCAGGAATTATGCCACAAGAAAGCTGTTATAATTGACAAGCCATTGTGATGGAAATCAACACATTTAAGACGAGTGTTTGCCCAATTAAGCTAAACATAAATGACTGTTTATGAGTTGGGTTGGGGAGTGGAATGACATTCCAGCCAGCATATTTCCTTGCTAAGTAAAACATAATTATTGACTTTGCCCCTCAATCACATAAATCCTCACTTAATATTGACAGAGCCATTCCCTAAGGGCTTTGCCCATCAAGAAATAGTTGTCAATAAAATACAAAAAAGTTTAAAGGGGTTGTGTAGCTGGAAGAATGATAGGGCCCGTGCAATAAAGGATGCAGATGGAAAGACTGTTTTAAATCAGACTTATTCAAACTCCAATGAAGAATATGTATGGGGATTGCGGGCAGCAGAGAATAGAAGCTAAACTCTTTAGAGATTGTGAAATAAAGCTACTTGGGTAATAAAAAGAAAGTCAAGACTTATTTTAGCTATCCATCCTGTGCTATCTGTGAAATGGATAGAAGAGTTGCCTGAACAGAAGAGGTGTCTGTGGTGCAGTTCAGTGCCTAGAAATTTAACAAACATTTTGAAAACCAAAATATTTATCTATTTTTGTTTTACATCTTCCACAAGAAACTAAAAGTGGCCTATATCCTTGCAACAACTCTTATATAATCTAGGATATGATTTGTTCAAGGACACCCAGTGAATCCTAGCAACTCCCAAGTACATGGTTATATTTTGTTAAGCTCGTCTTTTACCAGCTCATCTGGTGATAAATCTTGTACAATATTTTAGATACACTGTATAATTATTTTCTGATGTTCCCAATTATTCATTTTCATACAGAATTAACCTACTGGCTCTGTGAACCAAGATGAAGACAGGATTTGACTATGAGTTTCTGTATTCCAGCACTTTATTCTTAATTTCTCCAATCTTGCATTTGTTCCTCATCATTTTCCAAACAATATGCCATTCATGCTGAAGTGATATGTGGTGTAATCCAATAAATTTGGAAGCACCAGTTTGGAGAAGGTTGTTCTGCTTGACTTATTTTTCTTTTTTCTTTATTATTATCTTTATATTTTGCCTTCTCCCCAGAAGTCTGTTTTATTTTATCTTTATTTATCTTTATTTTATCAATAATAACTTTGTGGTTAGATTGAAAGATAATTATTGGCCTCATGTGTTTTCATGGTTGAGGAAACAAAACTGAACTTGTGTCTTCATCAAGCTGCTCTTCAAACTTAATTCCATAAGTGATGATAACTTTTACAATAGAAGTGAGGCATTCTAAATATTGCCCAGCTATGATTCCTAACAATCTGAAACAGTTGGAATAATGGTGAAGAATGCTCATTGGTAATCCAGCAGATCGGAAAGTCTATATGTTCTTCATACCTTCTTTATATGATTCCTATTTTTTGCTTTGTTTGGGGTAATCCATCCCCATTGTTTTGGCTTTTATCCACGTGGAACTTTGTATTGCTTTCTATGGTATCTTGTGCTGGCAGGTTCCTTTTCACATGTAGATTGTATTCTGTAGATTCATTCAACAGGTCTTTCAGCCTGCTCAGCCACTCCAGGTCCAGTTAGTTCCCCATTATACTCCTTATTAGCAGCAGTAACAGTGAAGAACACATCAGCTGTTTTGAATCCACTGCCTTAGCTGGCAAATAGTCTTTTTTAAAGACTGAATTAGAGTAAAAGATGACTGAAGAAAAAAATTGTTGGTTTTTTTTTTTTTTTTTTAATGAAAGCCATTCTAATGCTTATACTTTTGCATTATTTTGAGTGGTGTTTTCTAAAGATCTCACATGAGGAGAGGGAGTATCTTGGATTTTGGGAACTTTTAGCAGCACATCCATTGCAGAAAAGAACACTCAGGTTATACTGTCAATCACTGATTTCTGCAGGACAGTGAAAATTGTGCAGAGGATCAGTAGCTAAGATATAATCTGAAAGGAAGACTTGTTTGAGGAAAAAACCCCTTCGCAGCTCCATGGTAAGAGAAAATCTTTAGTTATTGAATTAGTTTGCAGTAGTAAACCGAAACAATTACAGAGTTTTTCAAGATTTAGTTTTGACAGTGTGATAAGTCTTTTGTCCTACTTATGAAGTAATTGCTTTATGGGTTTGATTTGATGCTTTGGGTCATTTTGTATTGATTTGATACTTCTTGTTATATTTATATACTTCTTGTGATATTTCATGTAAAGACTTTTGAATATTTATTTAAAAGATAGTGTCAAAGCAATACTTTGAAAGGAATGGAAGTCTCCCTCTCAGAAAAATTGTAGGCCTTTTCTCTACATTTTTTCAACATAGACAAAAGAAGAGGAAAAAAAAATAATCCTCATACTTTTTTACATGTGAAGGGGAACATGGCACCATTGTAAGAGGAAGAAAATTGTATACATGTGGATGATGACAGCTGCAGTATAGATGCAAAATTTATTTACTGAACCTAAATAACTTACTCTTTGCTATGCTAGTTCCTTATAGATATTGTATGTTGGAAGTGGAGTTCCCAGAATTCCTAGCCAATATGGCCAAGGATTATAGCAGATTTAGTAACCACATCCAGAGTTGTGGGGAAATGAATATGTTGTTTAGTTCATATTATTGTCTTAGAAAATCATGCTAGTATCATTCCCCAGCTGCTATGGGACCTATTGGAATGGCAAGACTTACACAGATTTTTCTTCATCCTCTACAGTACTGCTCTCCAAAGCTTGTTGCTTTGTTATGATTTGTTGCCTGAGTAATTGTTTCTTGTTTTGTTTTCTACATTTTATTCAGTTGTGTTAATAGCCAAATTACTCAATATTTATTGAGATTTTATAATTTGTCTATTGGTATGATATGAGATATAGAAAGAAGATATGTTTTATTGAAATATTAGAGAAAGTGATGTTATTGTTTGCACTTAACTGATGGGAGAGAGAAGTAATTTCTTTATACATCTTTTTTCTTTTCTCTGCACTTTTAGTTTTTTATATTCTTAGTCTGCATACTTTCTATCTTTGTATTTGTAAACTTTAATTCAAATTATTATAAGAAATTATGGGCCATATATTTTGCTTACTGCAAAATAGAACAAAAAGAATATTAACTGAAATTGGACTTTTCAATGAAACCATGCTGATGTTTAGTAGGCACAGTGGCTTCAGGTTTGTGTCTAGATCTAATGAACAATGCTGGGAAATCCATAAAGATATAAACTCTTTGGGATTAATATGCTAAACAAACACCTTTCTCAGTATATGCTTACTGAGTTTTATGATTTGCTTTCAAAGATTCTGCTTTGTGTGCTTCTGTCAACTGAAGTGAGCCAAGTGTGGTTATTAAGTATTCTTGATAATGGCACCTGAGTTTTATTAGAATATTCCCTGGAGAAGTTCACCTGATGTCTTCTTGCGCTTTATGCATTTGATAAAGATACAGTTATTTTCCCATACTTTTTATATAATACTTGTGCTCCCACTATATTAAAATAGTGATTTTTAATTTAATTCTTCTTGTAGCTTTTTTAGTAAGTTATATTTTTATGCTTACATTTTGATTGTTTGTTGCCTGAGTAATAGTTCTTGCTTTGTTTTTGCATTTTATTGATTTGCCTTAATTTCTAATCTGCCCACATATTTATTGATGGGCAATCAATAGCAAGTCATGTCATTTGGGGAAACAAAAGATTGGATTAGATGAACTCTTGGCCTAATCTAGGAGCACACTTTTGATAATCTTCTGCTAAATCTAATTATTCAAGTAAACAGAAAGATGTTGGGGAAATAGATAAGCATTAGGAACATGCTATCAAGTTTTGTGAAAATGTTTTAATAAAATGATGCATTAATGATTATATTCAGCCTCTTCTTATTGTATAATATTGATAATTCCATTAAATTAAAAAAAATCTTATGTAACTATGGTCCAACTTGGAAAATCAAGTAATTAAAGTTCTAACAAAAGATTCTAAAGATTCTAAATTTTTTTTTAAAAGTTTAATAGCCAGAATACATACTTAATGTATTTTATATAGAAAATATGAATCAAATTACTTTGCATGGATTTAGATGGTTTCAAAAAACAGCACAGTATAATTGGTAAGCCTGACAAAGAGATCTACAGGATACTACCATGGCAATGATTTTTTACATTGCATGATATTAAGATTCTGGCTAAGGACTGGAAAATACCAAAGAGTAACCAGGGTTGGAATCTAATATTATGCATATGAAAATCACACTGGGGTTGATATGTGAAAAAACATGTATATTTGGGGCTAAATTTGTTAGTCCATAAACATTTCTTTCTCAGCCTAAGGTCTCAAAGTTTGGTCCAAAAATCTTGTTTGTAACATCATTTCTATTTCTCAATTAACCAATTTTGTCTCCTAGGAAAAGTTTGGCTAAATACCAATCATCTTGACAAGTTTCTTATGGTAATTCATAGTCCTTCTAAATGTTTCCTGTGATCTCTTTCATTTTATCTATCCACTTTGTATACTACTTTCTCTTTTCTGCTATTCTCAATCTTTCTGACCATAATTATTTTTCCTACTTTATTATTTACTCATTCCACATGCCCAAAGAAAGTGAATTTCTGCTTGTGTGAATCACCAGTTATTGCTTTCAAGATAAAGTGGGTTTGTGTTTCATTTTGAATCTGCTGATTAGTTCTCCTCGCTGTCCTTTGTATTCAGTTTCCAGATTCATAATCGTAAGATGTCCATCCTTTTTTTCCTATTGTTTTTCAGTGTTCAGTTTTCACAGCTATTCATTACCACTACATAAGTAAAAAGAATAAATGGATATTTTCTCAATTCTGATTTTAATTTAATTAATTTTTAATTTGCTGATTCTAATTATTTATTATTATTTAAGATTTACTCTTCAATTTAATGCACAATCTGGGACTGGTAAAAACTTAACAGTGCTGGTTCTATCCAAGGACCTAAAAGATGTTAAGATAATGTTTGAATATATAGGCAGTTCCCAATAAGGTGGTTTGCATAATCAGAATACTCAGGTCTAAAAAGTTCAGAATGTCCATGTATCTAGGCAACCCTTTGGGTATGGCTGCAAAGACAGTTCAAAGTAAAGCTGCTTCTGCAATTGACTGGTGGCAAATTTGTCAATGTTTATGGTGGTGCTTCAATTGCTTTGGGATTGTATACCTATTACTATTGGTACTACCCTTGCTTGCCTTTGCCATAATCATTTTATTTCTATTTGTAGGTCTTTGTGTTTTGTTACCTTCTTCAATTTTTTCTCTTCTCTTCTGCTGTCTCAGGGCACTTCCAGATCCACTATCTAGACTTTTTTGTCTTTCTTATCAATAACTGTTTAGTGTGGGTATTATATTTGGCAGGTCCTGTCTGTCTGAATTCTAAAGTCCCAGAATACTAAAGTCCCATAGTTTTTTTTTTGCAAAGTCAGTATATTAAAGTCTAATAAATTCAAAATCCCCATGTATCTAGGTAGCTCTTTGGGTATTGGTCCAAGGGTTTCTATTACCATACTATTGGTTCAACGGTTGGTTTATTCCCCCATAGTTGCGCAATTTCAATTTGCAAATCATGATATTTTGTCATTTTTTCTAGCAGTTTCTTTTCAATTCATGCATCACCTGATGTTGCAATATAAATGAATCAGGCTTCTTTTTCTTTTCCACAATAGCGATGTCAGATGTGTTATGGGCCAGATGTCTGTTTGGATCCAAAAATTCCACAGGATCTTGACTTGCTCATTTTTAATAACTTAGTTTAGTGTTCTGGCAAAGCTTCCAAATTATAATTTCAGCAACTTGATCATGACGTTGTAGATAATCAGTTTGTGAAATTTTGCTGTAGTCATTGATAAGGTAATCCACTGCTTCATCTTCTTGTTGCATAAATGACATTTACTGTTGCTGACATGTTGAATTCTTGCTTTCATAGAATTGGTCCTTTGGATTTTCTAAGGTGAACAATGGATTTTTAAGAGCTATACAGATATTACTTGCAGTAGTTAATATCAATAAAGAAGATTCATGTCTTAGTAATTGAGTACTAAATTTAATAAAAGGTCTCAATTTAAAATTTTTATTGATTGGATGAATAACCTTGATTTATCTATTTTTTCCTCGTGCTTTAATCTGTAGCTGTGTCATACTCTTTCAATATGTGCTTATTTAGTAAACATGATATCCAACCAACAAACTGATGAAATCCATTTGAATGGATTCCTGTTTTAGGTTCTATCAATTCAGTTCTGGAAATGATGTGCACTGAACATTCGTATTGCCATGTGTGTGACAATGATGTATTTATTAAATTTTAGAATACTGAGAGGTTTCCTGCAGTACATACTGTTAGAGATAAAATTGATTACCTAACTTAGTTTGGGTAAAAATAATATATAAACTATGTTAGTGAGTTTAAGTGTAAGTATCACTTTAACTGCAAAACATATATTTTGGGTGCGGTTGTAAAATCACCATAAGAGGGAGCAAAAGAGCTCACTGTTAGCTGGCTTTTACTGTAGTAGCTGACAATGTTAGATTGATGGTGATAACTGCGTGTTTTCCCTGCTGTTGCTGAAACGAAGAAAAGGGATTTGATTTTCTTCATATCTCTGACTGCAAAAGAGTTATATTGCTGGACTGATTATTTGTAAGTTTACTGACTTCTTTTTTGACACTGGACTTTGCAACTGATTAATCCCCGAATGGACTGAACTAGTGTATGATATATGGACTGTTTGACTATGTTATAACTATTGCTGGAATATAAAAAACTATTGAACTGGCACAGTGTATCTGTTTTACTGAGCGTAAGCTACAACAATGTTTATTTCACATATTTGCCTGCCTGCTAGACTGCTGTTGCATGTTCTGCTAGGGTGTGTATCCCTAACACTGGTTATGGGCCCAGGTGCACAGTCAGACTAACCAGGATATAACAGGCTTAGATTAAAGTGAGAGTTTGTGTAGTTACACAATACTGTTAACAGACAGCTGTGTTTTATTAATTATAGTTTAATATCCAGATAAAGATGGCACAAGTCGATTTACAAGGTTTGTCTCTAATATCCAAACTGGATGAAACAAACTATGTTTCATGGTCTATGAAATGTAGCCTACTTCTATGCAGAGAAGGTTTGTGGAGTATAATTCAAAACCCACCAGAAGTAGATGCATGGGATCCGGGGGATGAGGATGATGCTCAGAAAATACAAGAATATCAACTGAAGAATGAGCAAGCTCTCTGTATAATAGGACTGACACTCTCTGACCAGCAGCTTGTACATATTCGTGGAGAAGAAACAGCTGCGAAATGTTGGGAGAATTTAAAGAAGATTTATGTTTGAGACAGTGTAGGAGCACATATAAATCTTACACAGAAACTGTTCAGAACACATCTTCAAAAGAATGGAGACATGCTGACTCATATAAACACTATGAAGAGAATTTTTCAGGAACTGTATGAAAAAGAACTTATCTTCACAGAACTACACCAAGTTTATATAATTTTGTCTTCTTTAGATCAGAGCTACGATGACTATGTAACTTCACTTGAAGTACTGCCAAAAGATAACCTTACATTAACTGACATTACTGGCAGATTAATTGAAGAAGCCAGGAGAAGGCTTGAAAGGGATCAACTCAGAAGGGAACAACCACAATGTGAAGAAGATAAAGAATCTTCGACAGCCTATACAATTAGAAAATGTTTTAATTGTGGAGGAAAAGGACATTTGGCTAGATTCTGCAAGAAAGCAAAAAGCCAAAATGCCAGCCAGAAAGATAAAAGGCATCAAAAGAATAAAAAATGCATAGAGTTAGCCATGTATAGCAACGAAACTGTGAATAGTAATTTATGGGTTGTAGATAGTGGAGCATGGCACTGTATAATGAAAGATAAGAAAAGATTTATTAAGATGTCCATGAGTTCACAGCAGATATCGTTAGCTAATGGATGGAAACTGAAAGCTAAAGGTCAAGGTATATGATATTGTTCTTGCATAAGAGAAAATGTAAAAATGTTATATGTACCACAACTTAAGTTTAATTTGCTTTCGGTTAGAGTTTTGGTTAAACTAGGTTATGTAATTACCTTTAAGGGAGACAATTGCATAATTGAAAAAGAAGGTAAAAAAGTGACTGCAACTTTAAAAGGTGAATTGTATGTGTTAAATGATGATCATTCAGAGGTAGCTAACACAGTTTATAATAATGTTAAACCTCATGATGAATGCATACATTTGTTACACAGACGTTTGGGGCATATAAATTTTAAAATGCTTAAACAAATGGTAGAACTATCTAAGGGTATAAAACTGAAGCCTTGCAGTAAGTATTTGCACTGCAATGCATGCAGTCAAGAAAAAAGTAAGCAAATACCAGCAAATAGAGTTAATGGATTTAAAACAAAGGACCCTCTAGAGGTAGTATTTGCTGATATTATAGGTCCTAAAAAACCAAGTGTGGGAGGTGCTCGTTATATACTAAGTATAATGGACCATTATTCCAAATATGGTTTTGTTATCTAATGAAAAGCAAAATGGAAACATATCAAAATTTCTTTAATTGGCTTAAATTCGCAGAAAGAAAAACTAAAAGGAAGTTAGTAACTCTTATCACTGATAATGGTACTGAATTTATAAACAATAAATTCCAAAATAAACTGAAGATGGCAGGAGTTGAATATAAAAGGTCTGCACCATATAGGCCACAGCATAATGCCTTTATAAAAAGATGAAGCCAAACAATTCAAACAATGGCTCATACTATGCTGTCAGATTCAGGATTACCTGAAAATTTGTGGGGAGAAGCAATAATGTGTGGTAATCATATATTGAATAATGTTGTTAACTCAAGAACAGGTGAATTACCATTCACACGGTGGCATGGTAGAAAACCTGACCTAAGCTACATGCACACATTTGGAGCACCAGCATGGGTGCATATTCCTACACAATTGAGAAATAAGGGGCAACATAGGGCTAAAAAGTTGTTCTTTGTAGGTTATGAATCTAATCACAAATCATACAGATTCTGGGAGAAAGGAACATCTAGAGTTTACTGTGGTGCTAGTGCCAAATTCCTAGAATATGTAGGATGGGAAAAACTGGAACAAGATTCAAATAAGGAAGTAATTATAGAAACCTACAAAAGACCAAAAAAACAAATCAGTAATAAGAAGATACAATTAAAGAGGAAGTACAGGAAGAGCATATAGGACCAGAACAGGAAGAAATACCAGAACAAGAAGAAATAGATAATCAGGAACAGGTAGAACAGGAAAGTCCACCCGTAAGCCCTGTAATACCTAGATGTACTGCACATGTAACCAGACCACCTGATAGGTATCAAGCAAGTATACTTTGCCAAGTTAGTAAAGTTCCAACTACTGTTGAAGAACTTAGAATGTATCCTGCAAAGGAACAAGAAAATTGGCATAGAGCAATGGAGAAAGAATTAAATTCATTAAAAGAAATGAAAATTTATGAAAATGTCAAATTACCTCCAGGTGAAAAGTCCATTGGCTGCAAATGGATATTTAAGTTAAAAACTGGTAAAAATGGGACTGTTACCCATAAGGCTAGGTTGGTAGTTCAAGGATTTAATCAAACTGCATATGATTATGATGAAGTATTTGCACCAAATTTAAAGGCAACAATCTTGAGAGCAGCTTTAGTGTGGGCAGCTAAGAAGAACTATGTCATAAATCACTTAGATGTAGAAACTGTCTATCTGCATGCACCATTGCAGCACACTATATATTTAAGAAAACCAGTAGGTATAAAGGATGATAAAATTAATAATGACTGTTGGAAACTGAATAAAAATCTCTATGGATTGAAACAATCTGGTTATGAATCGAGCCAATATATTGTAAAAGAGTTAAACAATATAGGGTTTAAAGCTAGTTTATTTAATCCATGTTTGTTTAAAAAAGAGAAAAATGATACGGTATCATTATTATTGTTGTTTACAGATGATATTGCTTTAATTACTAAGGCTAATAATGAAGCTACTGAGATAATATTATTAAGTAAGAGAATAAAATTAAAGCAATTAGGAGAAATAAGACAATATCTAGGATTGACAATAAACAAAACCAATAGTGGATATAAGATATCACAAGAAGATAAAATTTACCAATTGCTTAAAATGTATAAAATGGAACTTTGTAAGCCGGCAAAAACTCTAATGAGACAGGAATTTTGTCATACTGATGCTCAAAGTTCAAAATTTGATAAGACTATTTATCAATCATTAATAGGTAGTTTAACATATATAAGTAATTGGTCAAGGCCAGACATTGCCTATAGCATTAATCAATTGGCAAGATTCAATGCTGAGCCCAATGAAAGACACTGGCAAGTGCTAAAGCATATATTAAGGTATCTTAAAAGGACAATGCACTATGCATTGTATTTAGAGCCAAAAGATGATTTGATTTTAAGTGCATATGCTGATGCAAGTTTTGCAACAGATATAAAAACTAGAAAATCAACTTCAGGCATGGTTATACTATTAGGTAAAACACTGATTGGTTGGAGGTCAATTAGACAGCAACACATAAGTATGTCCACAATGGAAGCAGAATTTTTATGTCTATCCTTATTATGTACTGATTTAATTCTGTATAAACAGTTGTTGTTAGATATGGGAGTAACTATTAAAGATGCCATTGTAGTTTATGAGGACAATCAAGCAGCCATACGGTTGGCTACAAATATTGCTGTAAAAACTAGATCTAAACATACTGACCTTAGATATTTGAATGTAAGACAATCTGTAAAAAATGGTTTAATGAAATTGGATTATTGCATGACTAAAAAAAACATTGCTGATGGATTTACAAAAGTCCAAGGTGCAGTCAAGCACAAAGAAAATTGTGAAAACTATGGGTTGAAATTGTAAATAGATATATATATTATTATATTACCTCCAAGGGAGAATGTTAGGGATAACATTGATTACCTAACTTACTTTGGGTAAAAATAATATATAAACTATGTTAGTGAGTTTAAGTGTAAGTATCACTTTAACTGCAAAACATATATTTTGGGTGCGGTTGTAAAATCACCATAAGAGGGAGCAAAAGAGCTCACTGTTTGCTGGCTTTTACTGTAGTAGCTGACAATGTTGGATTGATGGTGATAACTGCGTGTTTTCCCTGCTGTTGCTGAAACGAAGAAAAGGGATTTGATTTTCTTCATATCTCTGACTGCAAAAGAGTTATATTGCTGGACTGATTATATGTAAGTTTACTGACCTCTATTTTCAACACTGGACTTTGCAACTGATTAACCCCTGGATGGACTGAACTAGTTTATGACATGTGGACTGTTTTAACTATGCTATAACTCTTGCTGGAATAAGAACTATTTAACTGGCACAGTGTATCTGTCTTACTGAGTGTAAACTACAACAACGTTTATCTCACATAATTTGCCTGCCTGCTAGACTGCCGTTGCATGTTCTGCTAGGGTGTGTATTCCTAACACATACAATATTTATATCTCAACGGAGAAAAGGCAGAAAACATTTCTTCCGCCATATAAATTATAATCCTATGAAATATGTGTGTGCGTGTGTGTGCGTGTGTATGTGTTTGTGTGTGTTCATTCTTTTTAAAAATTCTAGTTATATAAGCTCATAAAATCAGCTGCAAATCAGTGTTTTTTGGCATCCCATTAACAACTACCAGAAAGAAGAGTGGGAGTTCATTTACTGGTCTGTTAATACCTCAATTTTCCTCCACTCCTGCATTGAAAGGATCTGCCTGTAGAGGTCAGTGTTCTCTATACACGTGGGCTTCTTCCATATCATGGAAGCTACAATATTTAGCATTCTGTTCTCCATGTTTATTGACCCATTCAGGTAGCAAGAAAATGAGTAGTTGAGAGGGAAGCACCACAACATCAACATATGTATGCACAGGGTTGTAAAATGGGTGGAATTTAGTACTATATTGAAATTAAATTTTTTGAAAGGTTGTTTTCTGCTATAATAGAAACATCTGTTTTTCTACTTTGTTTTTAAGTGCTGGAGAATTTCTTTGCAATTTCTATTATTATTGTTTCTGAACTTTGTTTTGGAGATGATGAGAAGTACTGTTTTCTGTTGCACTTTTTTCCCGACTGCCCATCCAAATTTGAGAAAACTCCGGGGAAATATGTTTCTTCATATTGTTTTCTCTTGAACTGTCAAGACTAGAAATATAATTGTACAGTGAACAGCTCCACCATTTTATAGCTAAATAAGTGCAAATGGATTTCCCCTACAAGAATTCTTTAAACAATAATATTTATTAATCTTCAAGATTAACATTTTAAAATACAATTCTCTTGGAAAAGATTAGATGAAAATATTTAGAAAAAATGTAGGAGAATTTTTAAATACAAATTTTAAATACAAATTTTTAAATATAAATTATTTTCTTTTAGCATCTGATTTTAGTCAAATTCATTTTAGTTACAGAACAACACTTTAATGAATGTTTACCTGTGGTTTTAACTATTAAGTTGGATTACTTTTATTTGATAGAAACTTGTGAGTTTATTAGTGTTTATCGTGTTTCTCCAAAAATATGACATACATTGAAAGTAAGTCCTAGCTTGATTTTTACATGTGCACCCAATAAGCCCTACCCCCCCTCCCCAATAAGCCATGATTAATACTCTACCCATTTCAGGGTGCACAGGTTAAAATTAAGTTAGGATGGGGATGTGGGAGGGTGGAGCTGCCAGTTTTTCAATCTCTCACTCCTTTGGTCACCCAATAGCAGCTACTTACCTGCCAGTGGAAATGGGATGGGATGGGAAAGGAGGAGAAGGAAGATTTCCAATGCTCAATGCGGAGGTTGGCAAAAAGTCCTAAATTGCTCCTTCTTCCACCATTGTGGAAGAATTGTTTTGCCTTTGATTTATTGTTTTTTGTTTAGGTAAAAAATTATATCTGAAATGATGACCTAGAGGGGCATGGGTAGTCTAGGATTAATATAAATGAGGTGGAACTTCATATATCCTAAAGTAAATAAAGGCAGTCTAATATTAACAAGAACAACAATATTAAAAAGTGTTACTGAATCTTGTCCAGTGCCCCTCTAGACCAACATTCAGCATCACATCAAGGTCAGGTATGAGCTTTCAAGTAGCTAGGAAAATGGGTAAAAGGAGATGGCTCTCTTCTATGGTTTCTCCCTAGCATTGGTCTGTTAAAAATAGGTTGCCTATGATTTAGGAAGTAGCCTGAATTCATTAAGATACCAATCATTTAAAGCATATAAATTTATGCCATTAAAGAAATAGATTCAATTCTCGTTTTAGCTTCCAAGATTGCTATTAGTAAGTATAAGAAGACTAACATACATCTTCCATGGATCAGCAAGGGAAATTGTTTTGGTTTTGAAAAGACCTTTGAAAAATCCTACAATGAACAATAATTTATTCCAATCTGCTGCAAGTTATTAACTATATTACTAATACATTAGCTTTGTCTTTGCAAGTGTAATTTTTAGTTAAAAATAATGATCTTGGATGTTTAATAATATTTCTCTTTAAGGGATTCATCTTTTTTTCATTTCATATGCATTTACACTTATACATACACACAATATTTTTTAATTCTTTTCCTTTTATTTTTTTCTCCTTGAATCATTGTTCTTTCTACTCTATTTTTTAAATCTTGGTTTGGGGGTTTGGTTTTCTTTCAGATATAATTAAAACAAACAATTAGATATAGCAACTGATAATTTGATTCTCTATCAATAAAATAGGTAAAAATATAAAATATTGATGGTAAAGGTGGTAACAAGTTTGAAGTGGTAAATCAAAATGGTATCTTGAAATTATAGAAGGTGATTTTTTTTTTTTTTTACTGGCATTGGCCATATATTGCGTATATCTTTCTTGGTGGAATGCAGGAAATATTACACTGGCTTCTAAGGTGTCTTCAGATCAGACATCCAGCTAGCATAGGCTGATGTAAGCATGTCTGGAATAAAATTAAGCATTTATAGTGGTTGTAGCATATTGTTAGCAGGGATATTGAATGTGACAAATTATGAATATGTTGATAAGAGCATTATGACTTGCAATGTAAGAAGGATGAATGGAAGGAAGATGCATTGATTTATCATATTATTTATTTACAGATTTCTAAATGCTTCACTCCAAAAGTTTCTCATGAATGAAATGAAAGAAAATTAAATATGATGTATTACTATGAAACTAAGAGAAAGGAGAAGGATATAGTAGAACTGTACAAAGGTTGCCTGACTTTTGTAGAGTAGAATTTCTGCATATGAGTAGGAAAGTAATGTATAGAGTTAACTGTGAATGAAAAGTCTGAAATAATGTTGGAAAGAATAAATTGGTGTTATTTATGTTTTTTGTATGCATGAAAGAGGAACTCATATGCTGTATATTATGTATACAGCAAAAGTGATAATAGCAGAGTGCTTTATAGCTGTCTCTAAGTGGTTGACAGAGTCAGCATATTGAGCCCAACAATCTGGGTCCTCATTTTACCAAACTTGGAAGGATAGAAAGCTGACTCAACCTTGAGCTGATCAGGATTAAACTCTTGGCAGTAGGCAAGAGTTCTAACTACTGCACTGTCATAGTACATGGAATGATGGAATATGTGCATAATATAATGGGAACACCAGAAGAGTTTATGCCTTGTTCCAAATGGATGTGATGTAAGAGAAAACATTCTGCTAGGTGACATGAATGAATGCATAAGAATGTGCAAAAAAGTTTTTGGGCTATTTGATGATCTAAGAATGAATGAGAACGGTGATTATTTGGTGAGTATCTTTTAAGAAAAAGGTCTATGTGTTTTGAATATGTAGTTTAATCATAGGTCTATTCATATGTACAGAGAAAATAATGAATATAAATTTAAAAGCATGATCTGATTATTTTTAATGAATTGCTGAAAGAGTATGTCAAGGATACAAGGACAATGACAGATTCTAAATGTGGGACAAATTATTTCTGACAGTGTGAAAAAGTGGTCAAAAGTAAGCAAAAATGCAAAAAAACAAAGAAATAAGAGCAACTGCAGTAAAAGTGTAAGTCCCATGTGGAAAAAAAAAAGCTCAATAAAATGAACAGAAAGTGGATATAAGTAAAAAGATTATCAAGACTGCTTGGCAAAGAGAAAAAAAATTGAATCTCAGAGTATGGATACAGAAGTATGGAATTCTGAAAAAAAATGCTTGATGAGATAATGAATTGAAAGATGCTGTGAATGAGAAAAAATGCATTTCAGTGCAATTAAAAATAGATAAACATTTATGAAAAGCAAAAAAAGATTAACTGATTTGACATCAAAGTAACAGAATTTAAGAAATAATATTGTAGACAAATTGTATAGGAAATACAAGAGCCAGATTGGTACTGGTTGAGCACAGTCTAGAAACTGGGAGACTATGAATTCTAGTCATACTTTGATCAGTAAAACAGCTGGATGGTTTTGGGCCAGTTACTGTTTCTTAGCTCTAGAAAAAAGACAATGGCAAATAACTTCTGAAAATCTTGGCAAGGAAACTGGCAGGGACTTGTCAATGTAATTGCCAGGATTTCCAGGAGAAACACCCAAACCCATATACCTACAGACAGACGTAAAGCCTAAATCCCACCCCACTCACATAGATAGATGTGGGATGATGGAGGGAGGGAGGGATGGAGAAGGGAGCGGGGAGAGAGAGGAATTGGAATATGCTGAAGATATGCTGAATATGCTGTAATATGCTGTAATATGCTGAAGATATGCTGAATATGCTGTAATACTTTAAATGTTACAGTCATTTAGAAAAAGTTCTTTTCTTCGAGAAAAGATAAGTGAAAGGAACTAATAAATGCTGCAAGAATGTTGAAAAATAGTAAGGCTGCAGGAATAGATAGCATTGTCCTCAGAAATATTGAAATATGGGTGTCGTTTCTTTACAAAGTGGCTCTAGCAGCATCTGAGGTAGATGTCTGGAAGAATACAATTGTTGTTCTTCTATACTTGTATAATTTGTAAAGTGTTTTTCAGAAGAGATCAGGCAGACTCCTAATAAAAAGGTTACAAGAAGGAAAAAGAAGCAAAATATGGAAAATGCAGTACTCAGCTTTTTGCTTGTACTGTTGGTATGAAACTCATTTCAGCAGTCCCTGATAATGACTGTGATTGTGATAATCTGTTTTACCTGAAGAATCCAAAAGGAGTTTCCAATCAGCAATAAATGTAGTTGTCTTTTATATAAATGATGATCATCAACTTTTGGTGACCACCCTTTTGCTTATGACTTGTAGAGGTACTAAAAAAAACATTATAGGATAGGTCATCAGAGACTCTTGTAAACTATTAGTCCTGGTCAATATTTAATATCTTCAATGTAAGAGACTGTCTGCAAAACTAGAGTGGGACAATAACGGTGCTGTAAATGATACTCTTATGACATCTCATGGACATTTGGCTGACTGCAACATGGAAGGGCTATATTTTGCAAAAGATGTTTTATGCCTTAAAATTATGCATTATCATAATTATTTTTTTTTGAGATGTCTAGTAATTCCGGTAACTAGAAGAGGCTTCTGAGCTTGCACAGTTTATGCACAGAAGCTTCTTCTATTGTTGCTGGTTGTGATGTTCAGAGCCATGTGTAGCAAATGTTTCACTTTTAGAAGCTGAGGTATGCATTGGGTAGTAAAGCAATGGATATACAGTACATGTTTCACATGTAAAGAGCTTCTAAGACAGGGGTGGGAAAACTTTTTGGCTTGGGGGCCTCATTGACTTTTAAAATTTGACAGATGGGCCAGGTCAGCACAAGAATTGTCCCCCCTTCCCCCCCTTCTTCTCCTCCTTCCCCTCCCCTCGGAGGGCCCCTGAGTCAGGAGTTGCTACCATTGGTGCAGCTCTGCGCAGCTCCAGTCCCGCATTGCCTCGGGAAGGGAAAGGCAAAAAGGAAGAGCCGCGGCGGCACTTTGCAACAGCAGCAGTGGCACCGGAGGCTCACCAGCTCCTGGTTTGCCTTTCCCTTCCCAAGGCAACACAGGACTGGAGCCGCACAGAGCTGCACCGGCGGTAGCAACTCCTGACAGCCCCAGCTGGACACCTAAGCAGAGCCCGGGCAGAACTGCCAGTTGCTGCTGTGGGTGCTGCTGCGGGCATCTGGCTGCCCAAGTAAAGAACCGCACCAGCTCAGGGCAACTGTGAGGAGCAAGAGGGGAAGCCAAGGTGCTCATTTCATAGCAGTCAAATTCGCTCTCTTTTGCTCCAGTTAGATGCTCCCAGCATGCACAAGGAGCATGAAGGGAGGCAAACACCGCACGGATGCATTTTAAAAGTCAGAGAACTTTGCCCAAGACTTCTCGTGTATTCAGGGACTACACCTCTCCCAACGATGAGTTGCTGGCAATCTAACAAAACGTCTTCCAGCTCTTAAAGATTGACTTTAAGAGCACCCCCATGGAAGAAGCCAAGAACGAGAACAAAAGTAGAGGCGGCAGGGACAACAAGGGCATGTGATGGGTCTCTTCATGGTCCCCTCCCAGGTGACAGCCAGGGTTTTGGCACCTACTTTTTTCCTGAGAGGTGCAGTGTCTGCCTCCCTTCATACTCCTTGTGGAGGGACACACATGCCCCGTCACCCCTGCCACCACTATGTTTGCCCAGCTTCTTCCATGGTGGCACTTTCAAAGTCGTCCTTTAAGTGGTCCCGGAACATCTGTCCACCTGCCCGGCACTCGCCCTCCTGAAGCACACTTTCTTCCTTCTCCTGGGGAATGTGCCTCTTCCAGCCCAGCCTGCCCCGGCCAGCCAGCAGGTGACCACATGTCCTGGGCCTTGTTGCAAGATGCCTGCAGCATGCTCTGTTCTATGTGTCAGGCCCAGCAAGTCTGAGCAGCCGGTGCATAGAACAGCATGGTGCCGGACCATTGGAGAAGTGGAACAAAGCCGGAGATTAGTAGCTGCCTCTTTTGGTGCAGAAAGCTTCCCCCAACCAGCCAGCTGGTCTCCTCCTTGGCCATATAGAACAAACAGGCAGAAAAGGAGGAGAACAGCTGGCCAGTTGGGGGAGGCTTCTTGTGCTGTGAAAGAGGCAGCTAATGATCTCCGGCTCCGCTCTGCTTCTCCAACATCCGGCGCCGCCCTGTTCTGTGCGCTGGCTGCTCGGACTTGCTGGGCCTGACACAGAACAGGGCGGCACCAGATGTTGGAGAAGCAGAGTGGAGCCGGAGATCATTAGCCGCCTCTTTCATAGCACAAGACGAACAGGGTGTGCCGGACCATTGGAGAAGCGGAGCAAAGCCGGAGATTAGTAGCTGCCTCTTTCGGCGCAGAAAGCTTCCCCCAACCAGCCGGCTGGTCTCCTCCTTCTCTGCCTGTTTGTTCTGTATGGCCGAGGAGGAGGAGACCAGCCGAGAAGTGCGCTGCCAGGCAGGGGCCACACAGAGCAGGGCAACACGCTACCGCCCGGCCCTGGCGAGGGAAAGCAGTGGGAGTTCCCCAGGCGGCGACCTCGGCCCCGCCACCAGGGAAGTGGCTGCCCAGCTCCGTGTTGTGTGTGCGATTTTTTGGCACGTGGCGTGGGGTCTCTTTTGGCCGGCCCCTATTTTTTTTCAGAGAGGAATTTTTTTTTCAGAGGCGGGCTGTATTAAAATGACCAATGGGCCAGATGTGGCCCATGGGCCGAAGTTTGCCTACCCCTGTTCTAAGATGAATTACCACATTTTAAGCTTTGTTGGAATTTTTATCAGCAAAATTTCTTAGGTGAAGCTTGTTACAATATACACATGAGCTGTTTCTGATAGTTCATTGCTCAAATGAAAAGTCTTTGAGAATAGATACAATTTGAAACCAGCTAAAGTCCTAAATAGGATCAGTACATACCTACATGGAACTATGTTTTGGGAACCTCTCCCTTAAGTTGACCAAATGGGGAAAGTTGCGAATATATAATTTGGGCTTCCTTGCTCATTAATTAGAATATTCTAAGATTAAAACCTCAGTAGAAACAGTTGGTAATTTGTATGAATAAACTCATTCTGATTATCATTTAACAATCAGTTAAAATGTGTAAGATGTTTCTATTTGTTATAGTTCCAATTAGTGCCAATAACAATTGTAAGAAAAAAATCCATTGTATAAACAAAAGGACATTACCCTTTTATCATGCCACTATTAGCAGAAAGACCCTGACACCCAGTTTATCTTACTTACAAGACAGTTCTTTATAGAAGTGAAACTCTAGGTTGCATTGTATCACAATAACATATGATTTTGATTCTAGAGGCTTGTCAGAATCTGAGTGATGAATTTACAGATTTATTTATAAATGCCAAAAATGTTTTATTCCTATTTTCTGTGTTGACTTTAAAAGAGTGATTTGTAAACTTAATTACTTTGCATATTACATAATTTATTAGAATGTAATCTAGCAAAGTGCACTATGTAGTTTCATAATGGTTTGAGAATAATAACGGCTTGAGAAACATTTAGTTATTTATATATGGCATCTTTGCTCAAAGGCCCCCAAAGTAAGATATGAATGCTCAGTAATAAGTATATATATGTTCATATTTATAATCTATTTTAAAACATATGACATACAAAGAAAAAAGGATGGAGGCAGAGGAGGAAAAGGAAAGCATTAGTTTTTAATATTGTATATTATATCACAATTATATTACTTTATATCATTGTGCAGGTGTTGGACAAAGATATGCAGTATTCACAAAATAATTTCTTGGGTGAAAAGTCTGAGAGTTTTGACCATGTCATATATTAAAATACCAAGAGGGAAAACTATGTGTAGGCAATAACTGATTGGGTTTAAAATAGCTTCTTATGTCTTCTAGTATTGAGCTTAGTTGGCCATGATAATCACATAAAGTAAGGTCAACTGAGACAGGAATAATTATTATGCTATGTGTCCTGCAGAGTAGGTTCAAGAGCTTCTGTTTGAATCTGCTTCAGGTGTTAGAATCAGTGGTGGTATTCTACCACCTAGTTTGGGCAAACTGGTAGTAAAGAACAGTTACTGGTTCAGCTGAACTGGTATTTCTTTCTTTCTTTCCTCCCAATGATCAGCTGTTCGAATGATCAGCTGTGCCGGGATCCCTCTCTCTGTCTTATGCTTCACCCAGGAGGCTTCCCTGAGGTCCAGGAGGCAAAAAGGGGTGTGTGGGAGGTGGTGATGCTGAATGCCCTCTGCACTCTGTTTTTTGCCTCCTGGGCCTCAGGAAAGCTTCCTGTGAGCAAAAACAGCCTCCCAGGTGGCTTCCCCGAGGCCCAGGAGGCAAAAAAAAAGGAGTGCGGTGGTGGCGGTGGTGGTGGGGAATTGCTGCAGATAAAGAAAGCCATGTCCACCCAGTTGTTTGGCCATACCCACCTAGCCATGTTCATAGAACCGGCAGTAAAAATATTTGCATCCCACCCCTGGTTAGAATGTTAAAATTGGTCTGGGAGATCTTGAGTTGAATTCCAGCCCTGGAGACAAAACTCAGCTGGTGACTGAGGCAACCATTTTATTCTGCCCATTCTAATCTAGGGCATTACTGTGGAAATAAAAAGAGATCACCATATTGGACTCCATGAAGAAGATAAAAATCTATTCACCATGAGACTAAATGAACTAAAATGTTACATATATAATACATAGTACTCTGATAAATGTTATTGAAGTAAGAATAATAAATATATAAAGTTCTAGAGCCTCTAAAGACTTGGTTTTCTGCAAAGCTTTGAGCTAGGGTGTGGAACCTCTTATTATGTATACTGTATGAGATGTTTATTGTTGGCTGGATTTGCTATTTTGTTTACTGTTATGTGCTTTGTTTTTTGATTGTATATTTGTTTGGTTTTTTCATGCAATGAGCCACCCAGAGATAGATAGGAATAAGGCAGTGCCTAAACTGAATAAAGCAAGCAAGTAGCTGTCTAATTATTCCTTAATAATAAGTTTTTCTGAATGATTCTTTATTGATATAAATCATGTTGCATTTGCTTATTTGGCTTTCCTTAGTTTTCTCTGCTGGTGTTCATATGCAAAAAGTTCAAGGAATGAGACTGGTATGATCTATGCAAATGTTGTTATGCAACATTTGTGGATGGCGGCTGAGGCACCAGAGAATGCACCAGAGAATGCAAACATTAAATTGATACCCATATGTGACATAATCACAGCTACCATCATGACTTTTTTGTATCCTGCTCAAATTTATCTGTTTCTGGAAACACTGGATCTATAGAGGTTTTACAAACCACCAAAGTTTTACAAATTACCAAAATTTATTGTAACATAATGGAGGAGATTAATTGCATAAATTTGCTTCACAATAAAATATTACAGTCTTCAATAAATTCTTATTCAAAATCTGTCATCAGAATTTAAGTAGCACAGTGGCCTTTTTCAACTTTAAGCTCTCCAGTTGATTTGACTCTAATTCCAATTACTGTTAGCCATATTAGATGGGCCAATGAGAATTTTATTGTTGAAAGTTGGGTAGCATATATACATCTAATAGATTGTTATTAATAATTTTAGTCAGAAATATCTGGAGGAACTTATATGGGGAAGGATAGACCAGCAGCAGATTACAGAACAAGAGAAGAATAATTTTATGTTTTACTGCAGGGTGGTAGTGGAATATCTACAGATCTTTACTACTGTTTAGTACTGCACCAGAAACCCAGCCAGGATAATCAATGATGATAAATGATGGGAGTTAATGTTGGCAAGATCTTGAAGGTCAAAAGTTCATAGGGCATAAGAACATAAGAGAATTCTTCTTCATCTGGAGAGTGAAAGGAGATCATTTGCATGAATGCTAAACTGAATATCAGAGGATACAAATGATTCTGCTTCACTTCACTTTTGTAGAGCATACGACCTTTTAAAAAATCTTACTATGCTTAGAGAAAAATGTGGGGTTTTAGAAACCGTAAGTATTCTTTTCAGAGGCAGTATAATTTCTCACCTTTATGTGGATGTAAAAACGTAAATACAATTGCTGGAAGTAAATGAAATATTTGAAGGTCACACTAGTATCCTCCATAAAGAGATCCAGATATACCATTTGATTCATCAGTGCCTGAACAGACAATAAGGCAGTCTATTGCTCTCTAGTAATCTTTTTCTAAGCACTTTATGGTCAATATTTATGTCCCTAGTTTCTAGTTTGGGAAATAAGAAATCTGAAATAAACCTTTAAGAATTTCCTTGTAGGTATATTTATATCCTGATTTACCAGCATATCAAGCAATGAACTTTAAAAAATGCCAAGCCTTCCTGGAGTACATTTTCTTAGTTGCAAAATGGCAGAACAGAATATTTGTAGAGATAGGAAAAACAGCTTTTGAAAGCTCAGGAGCAATCTTTGCTAGACTTTAAAAGAAAGAAAATCTTTTAGCATCTTTATTCATTATTTCCTCTTTCCCCATCACCACAGCAAAATAGACCCTTTCCTTTTGCTATCATTTTTTACTACCAAACAAAAACAGATAAATTTCCACAGGAAACATTTTGCATTTATCTTAATTCCTAAGCAAATGCTTTCAGTATAGTTTGGATTCACAATTTATAAAATGTGTATGTTGAATTTTAAGGAAAACCAGGTAGATCCATGATTTCATGTATCACTTGAGGTCTCATGATTCTCCAGGAATGATTAAACCTGTATTCTGCTCATTTCTTCCCCTTATGTGGACACTAAATAGATTAATCAATTCTTTAGACCTCAAATTCATGTCCTCTGGAGATACTTGACCACACCAACATCCCGAATTAGCACATAATCTATTTGAGCTGAGAGTGGTAGGCAGTGGTGGGATTCAATCAGTGTAACAACTGGTTCAGTGAGTGCGTACTTTGCACGTGCGCAGCATTTGAAAACCACCTATTTTCAGCTCTAATACTTAACTTCTACTGCAGCCCTGGTGAGTAAAACAGCCGAAGCGCAGCAATCCGCTGTGCTGCATGAATCAGCTGAGCTGCCAAACACGGAAATAAAGGACAGAGTAAGGTGGGCTAGATGGGTGGGGCCAAATTAATGCCAGAACTACCAGTTTACCCAAACTGGGCTGAACCGATAGAATTCCACCCCAGTGGTAGGACATGTTATCAAATATATCCTGAACTGTCCAGAAAATCTCTACAAGTTGAGTTTGACTCTCACTTTTTTGAAATTCAAACAAAGAAATTGGAAACAATTTTTCCTTAAACACAATAACAGGGCTTTCCAGTTCCATTAATGAGATAAAATAATAAACATACACAACTTTATCTTCATTAGCAGTTAAGATATAACATTTTTTTGCTCTGTTAATAGCATTTCCCTCATCATTCCCCCACCCCCCGCAGATTAGTTGTTCTAGAGCAGGGGTCTCCAACCTTGGCCCCTGGAAGCCTGGTGGACTTCAACTCCCAGAATTCCACAGCCAGCTGGCTGTGGAACTCTGGGAGTTGAAGTCCGCCAGGCTTCCAGGAGCCAAGGTTGGAGACCCCTGTTCTAGAGCAAAAAGGATAATCTTTTTATGATTAAGGACACATTTAAGAACCTATTTGATTGGTGAGGGACCATGGTACATATGGTGCTGATGCAACATGAATGGGGCTAGAATTATTTGGATTTGTTTTCTTGGTCTTTAAGACAGAATATATTCTTTTTAATATTTTATTTTATTTTCAATTTTATGGCCACTTTAATCTATTGACTCTCATCAATGTACAGCTCTCTAAAACTTTAATTTGGATTAAAACAGAATAATTTTTAATGCAAAGCCATCTGTTATAAATAACTGTATAAAACTGTGAATCAATATTCAGTGTAATAAACATATATCAATTCAATAGTCAATGATGTAAAATCTAAGTCTTTTTGTATTGGCTTAATTGGTTTGGAATCCGGAAAATCAGTAAGAATAGGAAAATTTTAACTTTGGGATAGAAGATCAATTTATTACAGTAATAAATTGGAAAAATAAAGTTGAGATCAATAAATATTCAGTTAATATAGAACAGAAATGTATTTGTACTTTATTAGCCTATGCTATAAAAAACAAAACATCAAAATTCAAACCTTTTGATATCTTGTATGCACATAACAATTGTGGATCAGATTGTGTTCTGTATGTATATCTCACATCTTCTAAAGCTTTCTTAGTCATTCAGTGTAGAATCTAATGCTTCAGAAGTTCAGAGCTAAGATGCATATGGTGTATTTAAGAACCACATCATTTGAACTGAAGGCTCAATATCATCTAATGGAAGCAAGTAGGAGGTTGTCATCGAAAAATGCTATGTTTTTGCTTTAAAAACAGAAGTGTAGTATGATCGATTAAGTCTGCAAATGGAGACCTAGATTCAAATCTATTCATCCATGGAAACTTATTGGATGACCAGCCTTTCTTTCAGAATTGCTTTTGTAGGTTAAACTGTAGAGAGAGGTGAACATGTAACTTGTATACAGTTCCTGGAGGAAAGGCAAGACATCAATGAATAAATGAATCAATCAATCAAATGAGTAATCAGCTAACTGATATTGCTGTTTTATATAATAAAATTGTCTATGCTTTTGCCAGATATGTCCATGTAATAATGAGGTTTACCTTGCTGGATATGTCCATGTAGTAATGAGGTTTACCTAACCTGACATTTGATTATATACAATTGAATATATTGAATCAGGTACAATCCAACACTATAAGCTGCACTGATTTTAGTCTTTTAATAAATAAATACAAAATAAAACCACTTAACTTTTGCTCACTCATACTTAATTGAGAATACTTAATAGACATACAGTAGTAAAAGTTTTAAAGAGATGGGTAGAAGCTGACTGGTAGTTTGTGCTGTTATGAAATTGTATACAACAGAATATATGTTCTAGTTTAAACAATGTTTGCTTATATGCTATTTTCTTGATATGAAGTAATTCCTTTTTCATCATGCATACAGTTATTGGATCTGGCTTGCAGATAACTGGACGACCAAAAGATATGAAAAAGTGTTTGCTGTCATCTAATCCTTCTGTAGATTTTGCAGCCCAGATCTCGTAGCCCTAAATTGCATCTCCTCTTGTGTGAGGTTATTTGAAGCAGACTTAGGTTTAAAATATCATTTTGATAAACAGAAAAACTTTATATCATGATGAAGAATGCAGATTTGAAATTTATGTCATAATGACTGTAGAAAGAATGCTGTCAAGGCTCCGACTAGCTGCATTCATATATAGGCAGAAATTTTTCACCCACTGAGAACTATTAACAGAGGGAAACATTGAAAATGGAATCTTTACACTGAAGCTGGAAGGGTCTTTCAGGTTCTTGAACAGCATGGGGGTAGAAATCGTATGAAAAAGGTCATTGATTTTGTGCTAATGATTTTTTGAAATATGGATTTTATTATCTTCACTTTATTTCATTTCACATTTATGCTTTTAAATTCTATTATATGATTTTGCAACCAACTCCTCCAGAATTAAGCAGTTTAGAACAGATAATGTTTTCATTCAGGGAAAACAGGTTAGCATGAAAAGGAGCAAGCATACAGTGCTATAAGAAAAAGAAAAATATTACTAGGTTAGAGCTATCCATATTGATCTTTGGATTTTGATGGTGGCCTGTCTGATTTCTTTAAGCCTAAATCAGTCACTACCTTGACTATGCTTTATTTCATCTAGTTTAAGTAGCTGGCTCAGAAATGGTTTTGGGAATCTTTAGCCTTGACTCAACCCCCTTTTGACTCTCCTTACAGTTCAGATACTGAAACAGCAATTATGAACATCCCTTTGTGCTGACACAAAGAAATGCCGTCTGCAATTGACTGGTGGCAAATTTGTCAATGTTTATGGTGGTGCTCCAATTGCTTTGAGATTGTACACAAGGCACCTATTACTATTGGTACTACCCTTGCTTGCCTTTGCCGTAATCATTCTATTTCTATTTGTAGGTCTTTGTATTTTGTTACCTTCTTCAATTTTTTCTCTTCTCTTCTGCTGCCTCAGGGCACTTCCAGATCCACTATCCAGACTTTTTTGTCTTTCTTATCAACAACTGTTTAGTGTGAGTATTATGTTTGGCAAGTCCTGCCTGTCTGAATTCTAAAGTCCCAGAATACTAAAGTCCCATGGTTTTTTTTTTTTTTTTTTCAAAGTCAGTATATTAAAGTCTAATAAATTCAAAATTTCCATGTATCTAGGTAGCTCTTTGGGTATTGGTCCAAGGGTTCCTATTACCATACTATTGGTTCAACCATTGGTTTCTTCCTCCATAGTTACGCAATTTCAGCAAATCATGATATTTTTTCATTTTTTTCTAGCAGTTTTTCTTCAATTCATGCATCACCTGATGTTGCAATATCAGTGAATCAGGCTTTTTTTTTCTTTTCCACAATAGTGATGTCAGATGTGTTGTGGTCCAGATGTCTGTTTGGATCCAAAAATTCCACAGGATCTTGACTTACTAATTTTCAAGAACTTAGTTTAGTGTTCTGGCAAAGCTTCCAAATTATAATTTCAGCAACTTGATCATGACATTGTAGATAATCCGTTTGTGAAATTTTGCTGTAGCCATTGATAAGGTAATCCACAGTCATCTTCTTGTTGCATAAATGACATTTACTGTTGCTGACATGTTGAATTCTTGCTTTCATAGAATTGGTCCTTTGGATTTTCTAAGGTGAACAATGGATTTTTAAGAGCTATACAGATATTACTTGCAGTAATTAATATCTATAAAGAAGATTCATGTTTTAGTAATTGAGTACTAAATTTAATAAAAGGTCTCAATTTAAAATTTTTATTAATTGGATGAATAATCTTGATTTATCTATTTTTCCTCTTGCTTTAATCTGTAGCTGTGTCATACTCTTTCAATATGTGCTTATTTAGTAAACATGATATCCAACCAACAAACTGAAATCCATTTGAATGGATTCCTGTTTTAAGTTCTATCAATTCAGTTCTGGAAATGATGTGCACTGAACATTCGTGTTGCCATGTGTGTGACAATGATGTATTTATATTAAATTTTATCCTGTTTACAACACTGAGAGGTTTCCTGCAGTACGTACAATATTTATATCTCAATGGAGAAAAGACGGAAAACATTTCTTCCGCCATATAAATTATAATCCTATGAAATATGTGTGTGGGTGTATGTGCATGTGTGTGTGTATGTGTGTGTGTGTATTCATTCTTTTTAAAAATTCTAGTTATATAAGCTCATAAAATCAGCTGCAAATCAGTGTTTTTTGGCATCCCATTAACAACTACCAGAAAAAAGAGTGGGAGTTCATTTACTGGTCTGTTAATACCTCAATTTTCCTCCACTCCTGCATTCAAAGGATCTGCCTGTAGAGGTCAGCGTTCTCTATACATGTGGGCTTCTTCCATATCATGGAAGCTACAATATTTAGCATTCTGTTCTCCATGTTTATTGACCCATTCAGAAAGCAAGATAATGAGTAGTTGAGAGGGAAGCACCACAACATCAAGATATGTAGGCACAGGATTGTAAAATGGGTAGAACTTAAATGTTGAAATTAAATTTTTTGAAAAGTTGTTTTCTGCTATAATAGAAACATCTGTTTTTCTACTTTGTTTTTAAGTGCTGGAGAATTTCTTTGCAATTTCTATTATAATTGTTTCTGAACTTTGTTTTGGAGATGGTGAGAAGTACTGTTTTCTGTTGCACTTTTTTCCTGACTGCCCATCCAAATTTGAGAAAACTCCGGGGAAATATGTTTCTTCATATTGTTTTCTCTTGAACTGTCAAGACCAGAAATATAATTGTACAGTGAACAACTCCACCATTTTATAGCTAAATAAGTGCAAATGGATTCCCCTACAAGAATTCTTTAAACAATAATATTTATTAATCTTCAAGATTAACATTTTAAAATACAATTCTCTTTGAAAAGATTGCAAAAGTCTTGCAGGCCTTGCTGATGGCAGAAGAAGTTCCTGAAGGCATCTGACAGCAAAAAAAGGCCAGGTCGATGCATGAAAGTGAGTCATTGGCCGATGTCTCCCCAAAATGAGACCTGGTGCCTTTTTTGCTGGGGAAAAAATATCTGGTCTTATTTTTGTGGAAACATAGGTAAGATTATATGCATTTGTTAAAGTCACAGTTGATGGAATTGCAATTAATAATTTACTTTACAATCTCAGCCAGAATGTCAGGATTTTTTTTTACAACAATTTGTATATTTTAAAAATATACAACAATTTGTATATTTTAAAATAAGTGCAATGAGTTGGTTTACATTTAGTTAATAGCCAAAAAGTCATTTATAGCATTAGTAATAGTTGCCTTGAACATATTCTATATACATACACATTCATATGTACATGCATACATATACACATGACCATATCTATATACATATTGGCAATCTAAAACATAGCATTCATTTTTACATTCATAATTTTAATATGTTTCATAGTTTTAAAAGGAGGAGGTACAAGGGTTGAGTCCATAGATTTTATAGAAGTGTTGGAAACAGACTATCAAGAATAGCGTCAAGCATAAAGCGACATTAGAATAGCAATAGCACTTAGGCTTATATGCTACTTCACAGTGCTTTACAACCCTCTGTAAGTGGTTTACAGAGTCAGCATATTGCATCCAACAATTTGGGTCCTCATGTATCTTCTAAAAATGCATACTCCTTTTAAATCATGACTTCAATTTTGGATGATTATTCTATATGTTTCAAAATATATTAGCAAAGGCTTTCACAGGTATGAAGACCTGGAATTAACTGATACTCTAGGATATTTGCTGAAACTCTAGGATTGCAGACGCCTATATATATTGAGATAACTTCTTCTAACTACCAAACCACTTAATAAACAATTCAACTTCATATGTATGGTACTTAATGTATATAAACTTAGGGATAGTCATCTTCTCAATGTTCTATTCTATATACTTCTAAAACTCATTGTCATGACATTTAAATGGACTAATTTACATGTGTCCAAAATCCAGAACCCATGACTTTCAATGGAATTAAATTTGGGAAAATTGTAGCTGTTTCAGTATTAAGACATAAGACATAAGAGTTTATTTGTCATTACACTCGCAAGCGGGTGCAACGAAATGAGGTGCTCTTCCACAAGTAAAACTGGACAAACACCACTAAAAGAAAAAAAAAATTAAATTAAAACTAAACACAACCGACCATACAATAATCTCTATGCAATTTAAAAATGTAAAACCCCATTACTCTCAGCATTCACTTCCACATAAATCTTATAACCCTGCATTCAAACTCAAAACTGCGCTTGGATAAAAACTGTTCTTAAATCTGGTCGTCCTTGTTCTTAATACCCTAAATCTCCTTCTCGATGGTAATAGTTCAAAGAGCTGATGTCCCGGATGAGAGGAGTCATTCAATATATTAAGTATCTTCCTCCTACATCTATTCCTGTACAGTTCTTCCAAAGAGGGAAGTGAGCAGCCAATGATGTTTTGGGCCGTCTTAATCACCCTCTGAATTGCCTTTTTCTCTGCCACTGTGCAGCTCAAGAACCATACACAGAGACAGTAGGATAATATACTCTCAATTGAACTCCGATAGAAAGTAGTCAATAGACTCTCAGCCAGTTGTTGTTTCCTAAGAATCCTTAGTAAATACAACCGTTGTTGTGCCTTCTTAATTAAAGCAGCGGTGTTTGCACTCCAGGTCAGGTTATTTGTAATGATGGTCCCGAGAAACTTACATTCAACCACCTGTTCCACACGAACTCCCTCTATATACAGTGGCTGAATGTCTGCTCTTTTTTTCCAATAGTCCACTATAACCTCCTTGGTCTTCTTAATATTAAATAGAAGATTATTATTTTTGCACCAACGGGATAGCTGTAATACCTCATCCCGATATGCAGACTCATCATCCCCAGAAATAAGTCCTACAAGTAGTATCGTCTGCAAATTTCATTATCCTATTGTTGGGATGTTTATTTATGCAATCAGATGAATAGATGGAGAACAAAAGTGGACTAAGGACACAACCTTGTGGAGTGCCAATGCTAAGTGTCTTGACAGTAGAAATATAGTCATTCAATTTAACTCTTTGTGGATGATTTGTTAAAAAATCCAATATCCATAAACAAATAGAATCTGGAAAATCTAGATCTTTAAGCTTAGCTATTAATCTGTGCGGCATGATGGTATTAAAAGCAGAACTAAAATCTGCGAACAACATTCTTACATAATTCCCCGGTGTTTCCAAATGGGATAAGGCAATGTGAAGCACAGTGATAATTGCATCCTCGGTTGATCTATTTTCTTTGTAAGCAAACTGAAGCCCATCAAAGGAATCGGGAAGGCAGGAGATAATATAATTTCGAACTAGCTGCTCAAAGCACTTCATTAAGATAGAAGTTAGTGCTACCGGCCTATAGTCACTCGGACCATTTGTGGGCAACTTTTTAGGCAGTGGAACGATGGTGGAAGCCTTGAGACAAACAGGAACCACACATTGTGTCAAGGATCGATTAAAAATTCCAGTCCATACCCCAATTAATTGTTCAGCACAATCTTTTACCACCCAACCAGGAATTAAGGAACCAATTATTATTGGTTGCAGTTATATGATCTTCATATTCAATGTTCCACAACAGTTTCCCAGCCAGTTTTTCAATCTCTCGCTCCTTTGGTCACCCAATAGTATCTACTTACCTGCCAGTGGAAATGGGATGGGATGGAAAGTGAGGAGAAGGAAGATTTCCAATGCTCAATGCGGAAGCTGGCAAAAAGGCCTAAATTGCTCCTTCTTCCACCATTGTGGAAGAATTGTTTTGTCTTTGATTATTTATAGTTTTTTGTTTAGGTAAAAAAATTATATCTGAAATGATGACCTAGAGGGGCATGGGTAATCTAGGATTAATATAAATGAGGTAGAACTACATATATACTAATGTAAATAAAGGCAGTCTAAAATGGTATATTAACCAGAACAACAATATTAAAAAGTGTTACTGAATCTTTTCCAGTGCCCCTCTAGACCAACATTCAGCATCACATCAAGGTCAGGCATGAGCTTTCAAGTAGCTAGGAAAATGGGTAAAAGGAGATGGCTCTCTTCTATGGTTTCTCCCTAGCATTGGTCTGTTAAAAATAGGTTGCCTATGATTTAGGAAGTAGCCTGAATTCATTAAGATACCAACCATTTAAGGCATATAAATTTATGCCATTAAAGAAATAGATTCAATTCTGGTTTTAGCTTCCAAGAAGCATAAGAAGACTAACATACATCTTCCATGGATCAGCAAGGGAAATTGTTTTGGTTTTGAAAAGACCTTTGAAAAATCCTACAATGAACAATAATTTATTCCAATCTGGCTGCAAGTTATTAACTATATTACTAATACATTAGCTTTGTTTTTACAAGTGTAATATTTAGTTAAAAATAATGATCTTGGATCTTTAATAATATTTCTCCTTAAGGGATTCATCTTTTTTTTCATTTCGTATGCATTTACACTTATACATACACACAATATTTTTTAATTCTTTTCCTTTTATTTTTTTCTCCTTGAATCATTGTTCTTTCTACTCTATTTTTTAAATCTTGGTTTGGGGGTTTGGTTTTCTTTCTTTCAGATATAATTAAAACAATTAGATATAGTAACTGATAATTTGATTCTTTATCAATAAAATAGGTAAAAATATAAAATATTGATGGTAAAGGTGGTAACAAGTTTGAAGTGGTAGATCAGAATGGTATTTTGAAATTATAGGTAATTTATTTATTTTTTTACTGGCATTGGCCATATATTGCATATATCTTTCTTGGTGGAATGCAGGAAATATTACACTGGCTTCTAAGGTGTCTTCAGATTAGAGATCCAGCTAGCATAGACTGATGTAAGCATGTCTGGAATAAAATTAAGCATTTGTAGTAGTTGTGGCATATTGTTAGCAGGAATATTGAATGTGACAAATAATGAATATGTTGATAACTAAGAGCATTATGACTTGCAATGTAAGAAGGATGAATGGAAGGAAGATGCATTGATTTATCATATTATTTACTCACAGCATTTCTAAATGCTTCACTCCAAAAGTTTCTAATAAATGAAATGAAATGAAAGAAAATTAAATATGATGTATTCCTATGAAACTAAGAGAAAGGAGAAGGATATAGTAGAACTGTACGAAGGTTGCCTGACTTTTGTAGAGTAGAATTTCTGCATTTGAGTAGGAAAGTAATGTATAGAGTTAATTATGAATGAAAAGTCTGAAATATATGTTGGAAAGAATAAATTGGTGTTATTTATGTTTTTTGTATGCATGAAAGAGGAACTCATATGCTGTATATTATGTATACAGCAAAAGTGATAATAGCAATAGCAATAGCAGAGTGCTTTACAGCCGTCTCTAAGTGGTTGATAGAGTCAGCATATTGAGCCCAACAATCTGGGTCCTCATTTTACCAAACTTGGAAGGATATAAAGCTGAGTCAACCTTGAGCTGATCAGGATTAAACTCTTGGCAGTAGACAAGAGTTCTAACTACTGCACTGTCATGATACATGGAATATGTGCATAATATAATGGGAACACCAGAATGAGAAATGCAGTTTGGGAGTTTAGTCTTAATTAATGAACATTGCAAAGGGGTCAGACCTCCTCACCATTCCTGTTCAGCAAGGTATTAACTATAAGCCAAAGAAACAGATAAAAGAAGAGCCCCCCCCCAAAAAAAAATCTCCAGTAAATATGCCCCTTGTTTGCATACATATCTTCCATGTTCAAGTAGCAACATATAGTAGTGGGAGGTCTTACTTGGGAGGCACATGAATCTTTTTCCTTTTTTCCCTAAGCCTCTGCTCTTCATTTAAGAGAGTTGATTTTCTGTAATATCATTTTTTGTGTTTTTAATACATTGTATTTATTCCTACCCTTCTTCTGAAAAGCTTAGGTGCAGCATTAATAGGATGTTTGCAGTGGTGTACAAATAGAAGAAGGGTGGTTAGTTTATTTTGTAAGCACCGGGTGTCTAGAAACCTCTCACCTTTAACAAACTCAAGTTTATGGCAGGAAAATAATGGCAAGATGATTTTCCTTCTCTCTCTCCCACAAGTAGTCTATCCCAGCAGGTAGACCAGACCAGGAAAACTCAAAGCGTTTTTATTGAGATGGGATATAATAATAGAAACTGGCAAGTCTGCTGATGTGATGCCTTATACTTATACTTCAATGAAATAGGTAGGCATCTCCTTCCAGCGGCTTCCAAATATTATCTCATAGTTCTGGACTTTTAAAAAAATGCTACAGCTAATTTTTTTCTAGGCATTCCTGCTTATCTCCATCAAGGTAATCTTCCTTACTGTCTATAACTTCCCTGCTTGCTGTCCAAATGGACTATCATTTTGTTGCTACTGATCATTCTTGTCAATGCCCTTGGCTTTCAACATTGTCAGCACTCCCTTCTTGGGACTTTACAAAAGTTTTTTCAGCAAGCATATATTTTTGGATATTCTAATTTTTAGGGTTTAATTTGAACATTTTATAATCTGTTGTTTTAAGAGGACTTGTCAGGAGATCATGATACTCAAAAGTGTAAAACAATAATGCTGTAAATATTTTTTCAGTCTAAATACAAAACTATCATACACATCACACTAAAGTAATTATGGTTGCTTAATTATGGTTTGCTGAGTGAATCCTGCATTCAAATAACATATTAACATAACCTATGCTGTAGAGATCACAATGGCTGAATTAATATAATATACCAAGTCTTTATTTTAGCAGATGCTGCCATGGAATATATAATCACTTCTTCAAATGCAATTTTGATTCAGTTTCTATCAGTAAAATTTGTTAATTTTGATATGCTAGTTTTATGGTGGCTCCCATAGTGTCCCATAGTTTGCTGTGTTGAAAAGTCTTTCGTAATCAGCATGATTCATGGAATGATGTGATATATAGACCAACATTTTGAGAAACAGGCTGCTTGAGAAAAATTGTGCTAAAAAGATTGATTCTGACTATACATCCTCATTTAATAATTATGGGACAGAATGGACTTTCAGGACAAATCTTCCTGTTGTTAATTTTACAAATGCTTTCAAATAAATGGAATAGTAAAGCAATTCCATTAAAAAAAATCCAAGTCAGGAACTTTGAGGTGGAAATTGAAGGATATTTATCAGTGAATCCCCCCCTTCCCCTTTGAAAGCACATATTCTGTAGCAGAGCTACCCAAGGAATGACAAAATTAACTTGCTCAAGGGAATGGTATATCTGATAACCAGGCACCCTGTTAAAGCAAAGAGATGTATTTCTTTTCTTTAATGCCAGACTTGTAACTATATTAAAAATCTGTCTGGCAAAAAGGAAGGGATGTTGCAATACCTACAGAAAGTAACAGTTGTTATTAGCACCTATACAATCTGTCAATCTGAAATCCGAAGGTCTTTACAGGTAAGCCTCAATTAACACCAATGTTTATTGACTATTCAAAGTAACAATAGATTTTTAAAAAGCTATTGTGATGCATTCTTAAAGTTACGACTGCACCCCATCACAGTCATGTATTCACAGTTCAGGTGCTTGACACCTGACTTGCATTTACACTCAGTTGCAATGTTTTCTGGCCACATGACCCTGTTTTGTAATGTTTGCTTTTTGGTAGAAAACATCATAGAATGTCCATTGGATATGCTGGTTTTGCTTAACAACCATGTGGTTTGCTTACAGACTATGTGATTCATTTAATGACCATGGTGATTCAATTTCCAAGCATTGTAAAAATTGTTATGAAATCACGTCCAGTCAAGTGAAGTCTTGGTTTATGACTACAATGACTTACAACTGAAATTCCAGCTGAAATTCTAGCAGGACAACTTGCACATTTAAAAAACTGACAGAGAGAAGATTTGGTTTTGTATTCCAGAGCAAGATGCAGAAAACATTGGAATCTTCTCCTTTTCCAGTATCCAAGAATTGTTTAGTTTATAGGTTCCATGTTGATTGAAATAATGGGACCAGTAGTTTCATGCTTATGACCATTTCCCTTATAAAAAATAGAAATAGACAAATTGAATACCCTGAGAAACACAAAAAAGGTAAAGTTCACATGATACACTTTTCTAGGAGTACCAACTCTGTGCTACACATATTTGAAACACCACCAGGTGACAGGAAGGTGAGTTTCATAGAAGAAACTCTTTTGGTACTCTCTACTAATTGCCCAGTCATGAGGCTCCTGCTCATGATTAACATGATTAAATTAGCTGTAGTTTAATGTAGTTGATTATCTCAGGTGTTGTGACACACTGAAGAATAAACTAGTCATATAGACTCAGACCTAACAATTAAACATGTTTTATTTGCTTTCAATTCAACGTCATGCAGATTTAATCAATACATTTACTTACGCTATAACAAAGGGCCTTATCTAAAAGTCTTTTCCTTTTAATGTGTCATTAACCATTTCAAAGTATGAAGTACATTATTTTTTATTTAGTATGGGGAAAAATAATTTTAATGTGATTTAAGTCTTCAAATATGTGTCTGACATACAGTTGCAACATGCTTGAAGAACACAGTCATTCAATTTTATTATTTTTTACAGCAGACCATTTGCTACAGATTGAATAATTTTAATATTTATTGCTACAAAAAGTACTGAACAGAAACTTACGGTAAATTAAAAATTGTTCTTAACTTCAAAAGTACTGTAGTCAATTACTTGGTCTTTTCAAAATGCAATAAGCTTTGTGGATACTGCATTAAATATGAAAGTAAATTAGTATTTACATTTTATGTGGATGCTTTTAAAATCTAAATACATGTATTGATAGATCCAAACGAGTTCAGGACTTCAGTAGATATGAAAAGGCATTAAATATTTCTAGTCCTGCCTCAATTTGAAAATAGCTTCTGTGTAAGTTATTGAAGTGGAGAAAATCTTACATTGAAAAGCACAGTTGAATCATGACAAACAAAGACTGAGTTGGAAACCTCCCTTTCATAAAAGGCTGTAAAAGGGCTTCTTTGGGCACCACTGTTTGTTCTAAATAAGAATGTTAAAAAGAAAGTAATTTCCTAAAGATTGTGATAGGCAGAAAATAACTTACACTTCCCACCCTTGATTTTGCTTGATCCTGGATTTCGTTAATAAGTATTTGCTTTTTAAAATTAGTGCATGTTAGTTAATTTCTTCTTTGATGACACTCTAGCATTGAAACTTACCTATGGTTAAATGGACCAGGATTTACCCAACCACCTTTTGTAGGTTTGCATGATACCATTGAGCTATGTATTACCCATGTGGACTGGGTTTGCACAAGACCCTTTATTAAAATATGATTAAATATGTATGTATGTATGTATGTATGTATGTATGTATGTATGGTATGTATGTATGTATGTATGTATGCATGTATGTATGTATGGCCATTCAAAGTATGAGGCAGAAAGCTGGTTAATATTTCTAATAATTTCCTAGGCAGTTACTTGATTCCCCCAGAAAGCTCTTCTAGAAGATTGGATGATCCTGAACCATGAGATGGGAATATTTACTTTCGTCAATATTTCTCTCTTAATTTGCTTTAGGATCCAAGCCTAATGTGAGTGATTATCTCTCCCTTAGCAATCCTCTCAGAGAAACTTTTCAGGGAACAGGAAGCTGTAGGGAAAAGCAATAGATGGGAAACTTTTCTGCCATGATTTTCTCCAGGCTACTTTTGTCTCAGGAAAGTCACATTTTTATTCAGCAAATTTATTTAATTTTCTGCTTCTGTTACCAGCCTTGCATACCAAATACATCTCAGCTATGCGTTTACATTCACTGCCATTTTATGAGAGAGCGATGCATATTCTGGAATTGACACAATTCCATTTTTTATAAACTCAAAGCTGAAAGTGTTTTGCTATGATTTATTTGGAAATAAATCTCAGGGAAGACATTGGATGAGTAGCTACTTAGAAAATGGCATAGTTGATCTCAAATCCATTTAGCTATTTTTTTGTTTGTTTAAAAAAAATAATGTCCTACACTGAAACTTTTTCTGAAGCAATCTATCTCTATACCTTTTTAACTAGCAAATGCAAATATAAATTAAGAACAGAGATATGCAAAAATAGTGTGAGCATTCTTCTATAAGTTTTTGAGGCACCAAAGATCCCTTGAAAGCACTTACAGAGGGTTCAGAGAGGAGAGTCCAGAGAAGAGAATCCAGAGAAGAGAGTCCAGAGAAGGAAGCACAGGAGTGTTTGTCCAAAGTGGCCTCTTTTGTCTATGGTATGGCATGAGTATAAATAGGCATTTTCTGAATTTTTGACATGCTAAGCCATGCTGTCACTGTCCTAAACCCTAACTATTCCATAAGATATTATTTTATTTATTTTCCAAGAATACAATATGTATTGTTCCTTATATAATAGAGGGAGGTAACAGCAAAACAAAATTATTTCTTTATTATGGCAGCTAAGTAAAGTAGTCTTCTAAAAAAAAGAAGCAAGTGAATCCTAGCAACCTAATATATAGATTTTCAGTATCTTGAAAAGTATAATCTAATGTTTACATGAGGACCTTCATTGTTGGAACTGCGATATACGCAGTGTAAATGCCTCTAAAACATGTTTATCTTAATGAAAAGATGAAAGAGAGAGAATTAGATATATTTATCAATTTCATAAATGAATACAAATACCATTTGTGGAAAGTATTGAAGATGTTTATATTACATTACTGTAACTTCCTGAGGGATGCATTCTAGTGACAAAACACAAATATAATTGAATTGTTCAGTAATGTAATTGCCATTTTATCAAGAGGAATGACAGATTATATGCCTTGCATTTAGAGTTAGTTAGAAAAATGAGCCTGAACTTTAAGACTTATTTCACACTTATCATGATAATTAAGTTTCCTATATAATAATAAGATTAGTGGAATTGCAGCTTGCAATGGTGAGAGTTTTGGACTGGAACAAAAAAAATCTCATTTTCAAATTCTCACTCTCCTCACTCCATATTCTTCAGCTAATCATCATTTCTACCTTAATTTACACAAGATTATTAATAAGATAAACTTGAGGACACATAAATGACACCTTGAGCTCTTTGGAAGAAAGCAAGGAGATAAATGTAAGAAATCAAATCAATATCCTGAGTAAATTGAAATGTCCTGTGTAGGTTACTGGACTTTCACAATGGCTGACAGCAGCAGCAATTTAGTGAGGGCTAAATAGATGGAAATGGGAGATTTCAGTTTCATGTTACCACCTGCCACAGTTCATAGAAGCCTGGCACTCCACAAGCAATTCCATCAACAGACACATTGACTTACAACCAGACTACAAACCCCTCAGAATCTAAATTAACTATACAGCCAACTAGAAACAGCACTGACCCTGAACCAACCCTGCACCAGCAGTTCACCTCCCAATGACCTGACCTAATGTAATCTCCTTATCACAAGACCCATCACAAGACTCATTGATGACTCACAGCTAATCCATCACAAGACCCCTCACTTGATACACCTACACCTCAAGCCATTATAAATAAGAGAACATTGACACTGACATCTTCTAACTGAAGATGTTATCTAGTCTGGTAATGAAATATTTGGAAACCAATCCACAAGCTTGGAGAATGAACCTTCATCCTACACCTGAGCTACATATATTCACCAATTTTGCAAATGCTTGCTGGTATCCAATTCTATGTATGATCATTATGATCATAGAGGATTCATCTTTGATAGTACTGGATTCAAGCCCTGACAGTGGATCAAACAAGACTGAACAGAATTTTCTTGAATCTGAGAACATCATTGGATCTTTAATCTAATTTAAGGAAGATTCATTGAACAGAATCAGACTTAAAGTAATTGGATTAATGTAAGCTCCTGCTAGATTTCTGTTCTAAATGTGCCCTAGGGTGACAGCAGTTTAGAATGTTGGTTCCAATAATACTTTATTTAGCTGTAACTATATCAAAGGATAAAGTTGTCTTCTTTGTTTATTAAGAGATATAATTTTATAACCAATCTCTCATGGCAGTTTAATGTAGTTCCTGCCACATCATTAGCAATTATTGAACTTAGAAGAATACATATTTATTAGTTTGGAACCAAACTAATGCTACAATGAGAAATAATTATTTTGGTACATTGAGATGATTTATTGAATATATAATGTATGCTAGTTTATAATCACATATGTTATATGTGTATGATGTGGTTTGATGTAATGGTAAAAGACACCAGTTTAGAAACTAGGAGATCATGAGATCTAGTCATGCCTTGGACAGGAAGTCATCTGGGCGATTTGGGGTCAGTTACTTTATTTCAGCCAAGAATGTTGCAGGGATTCATCCAAGAAGTCATTCAAAGACACAAATATAGATATATCTATGTAATTTTCTTCTAAACAAGACAGAAAAGGATCTGTGCATTTCTTATAGGAAGTTACAATATTTGATTTTAAATTGAGGTAGGAAGGAAGGAAGCAAGGAAGGAAGGAAGGAAGGAAGGAAGCAAGGAAGGAAGGAAAAAAAGGTCTTATTAAGATTGGGAATTTTAGGCTAATTGCACCATAAGAACTCTCCTTCCTGAACTATTTTGGAAAGTTGTTAACTTTAAATCTTCCTCCTTTCTCTAGAAATCTCTATACTGTCCACAAATAAACATAAAATTTTTGTTACCTTTACATTTCTAGAATGCTAAGATCCTCATTAAATATCTAGTTCCAAGTGCTGGTGCATGATAAGGTACTGTAAGTAGTTACTCAGGCAAAAGCCTTTTCATAATAGATTCTCATGCAAGGAATGGTCTTCTCAGAGCGATCTGACTGACAAAACATCAGTTAAATACTTTTCCTCATCTTATATCATCTTGCTGATATTTTTAAAGTTATTGTATCTCAGTCATACTTAGATCTTCATATGAGACATGCCTTAGCCTTTTCTAGCTAATGTTTGCTTAAAACCAGCTCTTTTATTACTTGGGTTCTGGATTTTGTTGAATTGAGTTAGTGGCTACAGGATATCCAATATATACTTTATATATAAATTAAGTTCCTGCCCCTGTCTGGTGATTTCTTGGGCACAATCACATAATTTTTATGATTGTTTACCTTCTATTTTTTTCAAGAGAAAGCAAATTTAGTAGGGTGAATTTGAGAGCAAGGTGGTGATATGAATAACTGTTAATGCTTGCTCAACCCTTAATGAGCAATTAATGTTTCCTCCATCCCAGTATAGAAAGTGTTTCAAAATCCACCCCCAGTTTCAAATGAACTAACTACATTTGAAGGATGTATCTGAATACAATGTTAGGAATAAAATAAGAAAACATATTTTGCAGAGGGCCCTAAATTAAATATCTTGGATTTACAAGAAAGGCAGTTAGATACTCCTCTGTGAAGCCTTGGTATTGCTGGGTTATATTAACCAATGTGTCACCTGTATCAGATAACTTTTAATGCTAATGTTTATTATGATATGGAATAGAAGAAATAAAGAAGCACAGTCTCCGGACTTCCTGGAGCATGATATTCTAGTGGCATTAATCTGTAGATTCCAGTCAAAGAGGTGATACACTACCGTTTACTATATTATCATAGAAACAGCCCTCCATCAATCCCAGCCACATTAGTGATGTTTAAAGATGCCCCTTGTGTAATCCAGTTGAATTGCATCGTGTCTCATTAACTAAAGGTATTAGATTCTGCCCTGTAAGAAAACTATATCTTAATCCTGACAAACAACAATCTCTCTGAACAAACTAATAGGAAAGTCAACTTGGACTGTAATGTTTCAGTCAGAGTGAGATGTTCTCTCTGGTCATATTAACGTCATGCTGATTTTCATTTATTTTTAAAGCCGCATGGCTCCCCTACCATGTCGAAAACCCTAATAAATAAATAATGAAGCATTAAATGGCTCAGTGTGTGCCGGCAACAGGAATTGCCAGTCTTTTAATTTTGGAACATTTAAAACTTGCCATAGGTGGTTCTGCCCTGAGTTGATGGATAGAGGTTGGTCCTTAGTAGTAACCTTTCTGCACACATTTTCTTCCCTTCCCCATCTGGGACCAAGCTCTCCTGGAGAATTAATTACCATAAAGAAGGTCTCTTGCCCCTCAAGGCCTCCTCTCTGGTCATGGTTCAACTTGTCAGCAATGCAGGGTGGAAATGCTTGAACGTGGATAGCCTGCAGATCTGTTGACATCTAGATAGATGGAGTCTAATTTCCAGTTTCATAGTATAATATCCCTGAGCTTTGGAATTTTCCATCTTAGCTGAGGGCATAGGTAAATTTTGCTACAGCAGGATGCACTGCATGATCTCCATTGCAATGGTCTCAGTTTGTTCCTCAGAACAATGCATCTTCTTATGACAGATTTAACTAAACAAATATATCATAATAATTCTCTAACAAAATGCAGGCTTCAAGAAAATAACCTGACCTTCCAGTCTAATTGTTCAGTTATCAGACCTGCTTCCTTTTCAACGTTTGTGGTTGATCTAATGCTTTCATCATTTGATGGATGTCTTTGAGCATGGAAGGTGATTTCTTTCCATGGGTTATTACTAAGCTGTTTTTCAGTGTATGCTCTTCTATCGAAAGAGAAAACTACTGTTCATGTATAAGGAAGGAAACAAAAGGTTTTTAGTAGAGACTCCATGTAGCCCTGATATGAATGTAAGGAGATTTTGTTGCAGGGTTCCAACTTCACTACTATCATTTTAAAAATTATCCACTGCTTCTAAATTGGATAGTTATGAGTGTGGTCCCAGGAATTGTACTGATTGGAGGAGAAACTTTGGTAGGCATGGCAATCTTGCAGAACTGCCTAACCAGTCATTCTAAGAAACAAGTTGTACAGATATGCCTCCCATGTGATTTACTAAGGTTCTTCTTTGATTCACACCTCTCATTTAAAAAAAAGGCTTCATTCATAAACATGTTTCTATTAGTTGTGAGATTCAAGATGTTGGTTAATAGCTGGTTTGATCTGCCAGGGTTAGTTCCATCAATTAAACAATGTCAGTTATTGAGACTCTGGAAATATAGCAGTACTCCCTAAATTAGACTAAAGATCCATTGATTTACGAGCTTCCCTGCCCTCTGTGAGCCGCGCACCTGTTAATCGTCATTAGCATGCTGCATGCCGAGAAGCAGCCTTTGAAACAGCCTTCTTTTCTTGATTTTTTAAACTGCAGCTGTGCCTCGTTCAGCAGCTGAAGTTGAAAAAATCAGGAAATAAAGATCAGGTAAGAGCCCAGGTGGGCCAATGGGCAAAAACATTAGCAGATATAGAACCAGTTCTATGTCTGCTGCTCTTCAGGGCTACTGGTTCTACAGAGGTGGACAGAACCGGTAGAAACCTACCCCTGCATATAGGGCTGTAAAGATGCTGATCAATACTTTGAATGGGACCTGGAAGCAGATTGGTAGCCAGTGCTGTTCAACGCTATGACAATAGGGGTCTGCTTGCACTGCTGCTTTCTGGATCAATTGTGGCTTCTGAATATTTTCAGAATGTTTTATATTGCTATATATTTTGAAAGCCCAGAAAAGTCTACAATGTAATATGGCTGCCTGCAGTTATTAGTTCGTTTAGTTCACACTTTTGCATTATCCAGGGTACACCACAAGGAGGCGAGCTAATTTCATTCATCAATTCCCAATGGAAAGCCAAATGGTTATCTGAATGCCCACTTATAGGAAGACACATGATTCCACAAAAAAGGCTTTAAACTACCAAATCAGCAATGAATAATCCTAAATAGGATTCACACCTTACATGACATCTGCTAGGGTGCTCTGTATAAATAGGGCATCCTTCTCTCAGTGTTACTGTGGGGTCCCACCTCAAACTATAGATCTCATTGTGACTGGCTGTCAGCTAAGGGCAATATACTGGTCCAGTATCTGATTTTTTAAATATAAACAATTCTGTGCTTCCATGGTGAAATGGCATAGAGATTGATATTTGAACATAAATCTTTTTGACATTTATATTTTATTGGGTTCTACTAATCTAGTTGAAAAGTTAATGTATATTGCTAGTCCATGTATGATATGCCATATGCTAAATAAATGAATAAAGTTTCTGAATGGTCTTCAATTGTAGTCCCATATATCCTTATACTTAATTTTAAGCTGATTAATGAAACCATACACCATAGACTAGAAAGCAGGAGATTGTGAGTTCAAATTCCACTTTAGTCCTGAAAGTCTATGGAGAGTCTCAGTCATCCAGGTCATGGTTGTCCCAAAGGTGTTTTTTCAAAGGCAACTGGACTTTCTAAGTTTTTTTCTTTTCAAGACGTTTTGCTTCTTATCTAAGACGCTTCTTAGTTCTGACTGGATGATGAGGAATGGAAGGATTTATACTCCTTGTACACAGCTAGTCATTTGCATTGTTTTAGTGAGTCGTTAAGGCCGCCTGGAGGTTTATCTGTGTTGGCAGAGTCACCTGAGTGGTGCAAATGGGTATGGAGGCTTCTTGGAACTACTAAAAGGACTGTGTTGTAGACAGGAGATAGATGGTGTTGTATCCCTTCCCCTCTGTTGAGAAAGGGCTATTCATTTTTGACATAAATGGCTTCTTTGACCCCTTTCAGTTATGAAATCTAATGGGGTGAGTTTGGGCCAATCACTGTCTCTCAACCCAATCCTGTGTTAAAGGATTGCTGTTGTAGGGAAAGTAGTCGTAGTAGTAGGAAGATGTGTTGAATATTAAGTTTAAGTTCTATGTAAAAATAATAAAGGCAAGATATAAACAAACGAACCAACAAACAAGCACACACACACACACACACACACACACGTAATGGACCACAAAGTTAGTGGATATTCTTATTGGGTGTTACAGTGCAAATGCTAATGCTGATTTTAACATTAGTAAATAGTACCAATTTAACAAATCAAGAGCTGATGAAATCTGGTTTCTGCTGTGTTTTGGTGCTACTTCAATAATAATATATTCAGTTTTAGCTCACTTCAGATTCTGACCCTCTCAGAGAATCCTTGGGAGCAAAAAATGAAAAAAAAAAGACAATAATAACCATGAAGTCATACAAGAAATAGGACATTGTGAGACTAGTACTATGTTTTCTCAGAAATTTGATTTCTCAGGGGTAATTTAAAAAGCCAATTTCCTGGATCTATTTTTTTTTAATTGACCTAGAATTCAAAGAACAGAAGGGAAAGTATCTTGGTATTAATTTTTGATGAAACTACTAAAATGTGATGCAATGAAGATTCATAAGAACAGACTAGTGATGCATACTTTCTCACAAGTACAGTAATTGCCACTCATATATAAATATATAGTAGTTCAGTTTAAGCAGTTTACTGAGCTGGGGTAATAATACAAGCTCAGGTGAATCTAATTTGGAAGAAGAATATTTCAAATGTTGGAGGCTGTGAAGAGGAAAAGCATAAACTTGTAGGGAAAATTCTTTGCCATAACAGTAAACATTATTCATTGTAAAACCTTATTGCAGCCATTTTCTTAATAAATTTCATTGTATAGATTCTGCTTTTGTGGTTTAAATGCTTTTACAGTATGCTGCCATTGTTTCTCCACATTCTAATGTTTGAATTCCACTAAAAAATCATTTTTCAGAAGAAAGAAATCTTTACTTTTTAAAGAGTCAAATACTATGGAGTCAGTACCTATAAGCTAAATCTTGTTTTCAAAATATTGTATTATAAAAGAGACATAACTTGCTGTTTTCAATACTGGGAGTATGTTTATGATGAAACAGATAATGCAAGTATAATCTTTTTATTTATTTTTCAGAACCTTTTTATTTATTTTTTATTTTTTTCAAGTATAATTTTCTTTGGGCAAAACTTGATATATTTAGCTCACTGTGTTTATCTTTATTCATTCTGAATTTAAACTATACTATTTGGATTGAATCTGACATCTGACAACAGAGGGAGGGAGAGAGAGAGAGAAGTCAGAGCCAATTCTTGCTTGCCAGCTGATGAGAAACAGAGACAGTGAAAGCAGGGTTTCGTGTGAACATGACCATTAATCACAATATAATTCTGTCCACTGAAGAATAGAATTAAAGGATGCTGCTGAATGAATTGGCCACCTTACGGAGCACCTAAACCCTTACACATTCTTTCCTTTATCATTCCACGGCTTTTGATAAGGTAGATGGAGTAATATTTATGCATTTGATAACCACTTACTACTCGTCCTGGAAGTCTTATATTGGAAAGTAGCAGCACGGGAGGAGCAGAAAATGCTGCATGAAGAACAAGCATTGAGAGTTTCTCATCATAGAGTTGTCAGAAATGATAATAAAAAGCATCTACTGGACCACTGAAATCAGGATAAGAATCTGGAAGTGTGGAAAAGCTGCTCAGATAAGTTAAGTACAAAAACTGTATTTGAAGTATGAGAGAAATTGCTTTTCATGCAATCTAGTGCCATCTAAAAGGTTTGGGTGAAAATGTTGGTAAGTAGTAGCTAGCAGGACCATAAACTGTTGTAATCCTACTCAGCTGGAGGCCAGTAAGCTGTCTATTGGTATGATGGCCAAGGGATATTCATGAACATTCATGATAGTCTTCTCTCCAACGACCTAGATTGTCCCTGTCTTTCTATAGTTCTGTTAAATTCCAGGGAAAATATATTTTGGAAACTCTTTCTATTGGATATGTCAGAATCTAAAGTTACTATTTAGATCTGCTCAATTTTTCTCTCCATACATTTGATGAAGAATTAGAAAAATACATTTATGCCCAGCCTCACTTGAAAAAAATCCCAGTTTGCTCTTATATCCATTTTCATGTACTCTCTTTGGGGATACTTCTAATTATAATCACATCCCAAGGCAGTGACCTAGGTTTAAATGGCTATATACTCAAATGTTTGATTCAGTTCAAATGTGGTAAGTAACAACCTCAGGGTAGAGGGGACAAGGGGCAGTCTGATGTTGGGACCAAGTCCCATGCCTTTTCATGTGCACATCTCAAAGGAGAAGAGACTATGCTGTGAATTTGCAACAATGTTTTCATCTTCTTTATGAAATAGTGAATTCCTTCAAAAGCAAGTGAATACAATGTTCAGTAATATGTTTTTAAATGTTTGAATTGGTGTATACCTATGGGAAAAGTTATAGCTTAAGGGGAAGGGCTGCTCTGAAGTTATTTCTGAAAGTATGACATGGTTACTCAATATTCTGACATACCATATATTTTGTGTTCTGTCCCCTCATTAGCATTCTTGAGATCCCTGCGCTTTGATTGGCCAAAGTGCGGGGCACTCTGATTGGCTAGGCGAGCCGCGCCGATTGGCTCGCTAGGAATCTCCCGCGATTGGTCTATTCGAATCGCGGGAGATTCAAAGCGGTGCCATTAGCTGCGGCCGCGGCGGCTAAAGAAATAAAAAGCCGCAAAGTTTCTCAATAGACTCAGTTCGGTTCCCACATCAATAAAAGAGCTTGATACAAAGTCACCGACTCCTGGCATCATTTCCGAAGACACAACACTGGTGACGAAGGTGGGATCCTGATCCTGAACCGAAGCACGTGTCCGACGGAAGCCAGACGAAAATCCACGATGGCGAAAATCGCACCCCCCGCACCCTTCAACCCCGCCAGCGAGGACTGGGAATTGTACTCTGACAGATTCCGCATGTTCCTTGAGTGCAGCGAACTGAAGGACGCTACTGGCCACATGAAGCGAGCCGTCTTCCTGACCCACTTCGGGACCGAGGTATTTAAGATGGCCAAAGCACTTGCCAAACCCCCTGATGTGACCGCGATGGACTGGGACGTCCTCGAGCCAATACTTCGGCGACACTACGCTCCAGAGGTGCCCATCCTCATCCGACGACATGAGTTCTACCGTCAGGACCAACGATCGGGTGAGAGTTTCAGCAACTTCGTCACCGAACTACGGCGCCTAGGGGGGCTGTGCGAATTCAACAACCTGAACGACGCCCTGCGAGACCGAAACGTGCTCGGCCTGTGGGACCCCGTCCTCCAGAGTCGGCTGATGGCCAAGGGCAACATCACCCTTGCAGATACCCTCACCGAAGCCACAGCCGCCGAAGCGACCCGAACATCCGCCGACCGCATTTGCCGACTGAATGCTGGGGACCGCAGCGGGAACAACCACCCTGCAATGTCGGCTGAGGCCCAACCCGAGACGACCACCCACCAGGGCGACTTCCACTCGGCATCGGGCACTTCCGACGAGGAGGAGGAAATTCATCGCCTCCAGGCAGGCCACGACCCACGGAACCGGTGGGGTCATAAGTCAAGGACCAACTGTGCTGGTTGCAGAGGTGACCACCCCAGGTCCGAATGCCGGTTTTTCGAGTCAATCTGCTGGCATTGCGACAAGAAGGGACACATCGCCCGCGTCTGCCGTCTCAAAAAGAACCGCAGCCCGCCACGATGGGACCAGAGCGAACGGAGACGAGAGAGCACACCACTCCGGATCAGAGATCACCCCTCTGACAACAGATGGGACCGGAACAGACAATCCCTATGAGGCGGCGAGACCCGGCGAAGAGAGGAGACCCATCAGACGGTCACCATCGGCCATGCCACAACCAATGACGCCCGGAAGGTCTACGTGGAGGTAGGCATCGAAGGCGAGCCATGTAAAATGGAGGTGGACTCCGGGTCCTACCTCTCCATGATAGCATGGCAAGAAATAAAGCGCTTGGTGCCTACCATCCAAAGGAAAGGCCTAGACAGCCAGAGACTAATCGTAAAAGACTACCAGGGAAACCGCATCCCTGTAGTCGGAACCGGACAGTTCAACGTAACATACAAAGGACGCCTTAAGCCACTCGCCGCTACCGGAACCTGACACCGACCCAGCACCCACGACAACCACCCTCAGTATAGAGACTGTTAAGCCTGGTTTCCCCAACCAGGGTTAGGGAGACAAGCTAAACAGAATGTGCAGCGTTAGTCAGATAGGCACACAGATAAATGAGTGAGCTAAGCTTGTATGTTTATTAACATACAGTAAAAATAACAGATACGCTTGTGCTATCAAAAATATAGTTTATTCCATTATGAGTTCATAGCATAGTCAAAATAACAGTCCAATAGTCATGTATCATTTAGTCAGTCCATTCAGGGATATTCAGTTAGCAAAGTCTGTTTAGAATATCATGTCAGTTCACTTACAAGTCAGTCCTTTGTTTTCTCTCCCGTTCGAGCAATGCAGTCTTGAGTCCTTGCAGTAATCAGGGATCATCAAAGCCAGAGAGAGAGCAAGCTGCAGCCTTGCTTCTTTTAAAGTGCTTTCACAACCACTCCCTTAATTACTATCCCACAGTTAAAGTTGCAGACACTTTAACATACAAATTATGATTACTTAATTATTATTTTACCTAAACAAGTTAGGGTAAACAATGTTATCCCTAACAGAGACTCTACCCAACCTACCCATAACCACGTCAGACATTGCCCGAGAAACTAATAAAGACAAACGTCTGGCGCGGGTGTTACATTGGGTCGAGAAATGGTGGCCGGAAAGGAACAACGACGAGTCCGTCAAGACATTCCGGAACCGGCAAACGGAACTCTCGTTATTAAAAGGGTGCATACTATGGGGGGATAGGGTGGTCATTCCAGAAAAACTACAAGGGAAGGTTCTGGAACTGTTACACGAGGGGCACCCGGGCATCGTTAGAACTAAAGCCCTGGCCAGAAGTTATGCTTGGTGGCCAGGGATGGACAAATAGATTGAGACCTGGGTAGCAAGGTGCCAACGATGCCAGGAAACTAGGCCAAGCCCACCCACAGCACCCGTCCTAGAGTGGGAAACCCCAAGGGGACCTTGGTCTAGGATCCACATAGATTTTGCCGGGCCCACAAAAGGACACACCTTCCTGATAACAGTAGACACTTACTCAAACTGGCTGGAGGTAAGCAACATGAGAACAACAACCACGGAGGCCGTGACCAAGGAACTCGGCAACACACTTTTTGCAACACACGGCCTCCCAGACGTCGTTGTTTCCGACAACGGGCCCCAATTTACCTCGCTAGAATTCGAAAAATTCCTAGCAGAAAGGGGCATCCGACACGCGCTGACAGCACCGGTGCATCCGGCGGCAAACGGTAGGGCGGAACGGATGGTGCAATTCACAAAGAAAACCATCCGGAAAATAGACCACGGGGAGATCCAGGATAAAATAAATAAATTACTCTTCACCCAACACATAACCCCAAATACCACAACGAATAAGAGCCCAGCCGAACTGTTAATGGGGAGGAAATTAAGGTCCCCACTCGACAGATTACACCCCACGTATAACCCAGAGAAGCCCCCAGACTTAATCAGCAAACACCGAACCTTCGCACCAGGTGACCCTGTGTACGCAAAAAACCTAACGGGAGACCCGTTATGGGTACCGGCCATCATCACACAAATAACAGGCCCACACTCGTACCGGCTACAAACAACAGACAGACGAGCGTGGAAACGGCACATCGACCAGTTAAGATCGAGGACGACCACCCAAGAGACCACCGACGCACCAGCAGGCAAAACCAACCCCCACAACACAAACCAAGAGGGGAGGGAATACCCAGGGGACCAAAACCAAAGAAGAATAAACCAACCATACTTACCGGAAAGCAGCCAGCACGAAACCTCGCCAGAAAGAGACAGCCAGGCCAGCTCGACCGACCCGGGGAAACCGAGCGGGAGCGGCGAAACCCGCAGCTCAACCAACCCGGGAGGCCCAGGAGGGAGCTACGGAGAGCGGCCCGACCGACCAGCCGGTTCCCACGATGGCATCCAGAGAAGCAGAGACCCCGACCGAACCAGCCGGGATCCAACCTACGACTGAGCTGCGCAGGTCCAGTAGGCTAAGACGGAGCCCCGCCTACCTATGGGACTACGCAACGTAAGGACTAAACCAAGAGGGGAGGGGTGTTCTGTCCCCTCATTAGCATTCTTGAGATCTCCGCGCTTTGATTGGCCAAAGCGCGGGGCATTCTGATTGGCTAGGCGAGCCGCGCCGATTGGCTCGCTAGGAATCTCCCGCGATTGTTCTATTCGAATCGCGGGAGATTCAAAGCGGTGCCATTGGCCGCGGCCGCCGCGGCTAAAGAAATAAAAAGCCGCAAAGTTTCTCAATAGCCTCAGTTCGGTTCCCACATCAATAAAAGAGCTTGATACAAAGTCACCGACTCCTGGCATCATTTCCGAAGATACAACATTTTGCTCTAGATGGCAATGAATATGATTTTTGAGAGATTCCAGTGGATGCTTTAACAAGGTACCACAGGAATGCAGATTCATAATGCTTGATCATACAAGAGTAAATTGGTGTTGGGAGAGTTTTCTGATATCAAAATAATGGTTACAAAATTTGGAAGCTATAGTTGATCCAGAATGTAGCTATATGAGCAATTATGTGACATTTCAGTGCGCTCTTGTTAGACCTTTGCTCTGCAAGATGTACTGATTATGAGTAGCTTATTAATGGTTTTTATCAGTGCATAACTACCACCTAGTGATTCAAACTACTGATTGTTTTGTATAAGTTTATAAGTCCTGAATAATTTGGGACCTAGTCATTTATGGGAACACCCCATTCAGTTATCTATGCTCTTCCTAAAGATGAGACAGGATGAGTGTGCTTGAGTTCCTAGCAATTAAACAGGGTGTCAGCCCTGGATCCATCTTGAGACAGACTAAACAGGGCTGCCACAGCAGGGGATAGGAGAGTGGTAGAAAAGGGAGCATAGTGAAGGGAGTATAGCCATAACATATTTTCACATGAGATAAAGGATGGGTTGGTGGCACTTGGAGGAGGAGAGGCTGAAGTTTGGAGTCAGTAGAGAATACAGATTGATTGGGTCCAGTGGTGGGATTCAAAAATTTTTACTACTGGTTCTGTGGGCATGGCTTGGTGGGCATGGCAGGGAGAGGATACTGTAAAATCTCCACTCCCTCCCAATTCCTGGGGGAAGATTACCACCGGTTCTCTGAACTACTCAAAATTTCCATTACCAGTTCTGGAGAACTGGTCAGAGCCTGCTGAATACCACCTCTGATTGGGTCCCATGGTGTGCATATCATTGAAGAGGGCAGGGTGTGAGTTTAGTGTGGATTGGGGAAACTGTGGGATCTCAGATTTGGGTTTTCCCCAGATGTGCCAACATGAGTTCTCTAATAAATTCTTACTCTGATGGACTTTGTCTTGGAGTTCTGAATTGACTTGAGAGTTTCCTTGGAATGCTGACACAGGGTTATCTTATGGAATTCTGGAATCATGTCCAAATATCTTTAGTTAATGAAAGTAATTGTGATTATAATTTCCATTGCTAAGCAGTGAGATCATAAAACACTCATGACTGCATAAACACCACATGATTGCAGCAGTTAGTGATGGTAGCCTTACAAGTCCCCGTTGCTATTATTAATTGAATCCCACCAGTTATTAGGCAAGAACCCCTCCTGATCCAAACCATATCTGGTTTGGTCTCTCCCAAGGAGAAGTCTCTCCTTTCAGTAAAGTAAAGGACATTTACTATCCTCCTGAATTCCCCTATCTGCCTATCTTCCCCTCCATCCCTGCCCTTTCGGCTGCTTGACTATCTGCTGTTGTCAGCTCCCCCACTGTCCAACCCTGACTATTGCTGCAATGCATACCACAACTATACCAGCTGGGGCCTTCTTTGGTGCACATCAGACAGGGCCTCCATTTATGGCATTTCCTTACAAAAGAAGCCTGATGTATAAAAGAAGAATCACCTAAATAATCAACTTATTTTACTAGTTACTTTAAGAATAGCTGAAAATTATGCTGAGCCAAGAACAGGTGCTTTAGATGCAGTAAAGCACTTCAGGCCTTCATAAATGATTTTCCCCTATGATCACAGGACAATGTTGTTAGCCAGTTTCGGCATTTTTTTTGCTCGTTTCTGGCAAAAAAACACAAAACCCCCCCAAGCCCATTTAGAAGCATGTGTTCACACTTACGACCACAGTGTTTGTTAACATTGCTTAACAGTCACTGCAAAAAATATTGTAAAATTGGATTCAGTGAATTCTTCAATTTAGAACTGCAATGAGTTAACAACTAGAAATCTGGTCCCCCTAAACTGAGGATATCAGTGAGGTGGGACTAATCCCTTAAATGAAAAGGCAAGCAGAGGGAGACGCCCCTATACGATAATTATCCAATAATACTTAGATTTCCTGCATAGGTGGGAAGAACAAGAAGCAGAGGAATGTCCAATCAACTCTGGACTGAACCTATTGTCAATCCTATTGCCAACCTACAGCAATCCTGATGGGGATTCTTGAAGTTAGTTTTTTTTTTAAGGACAGAAGCAGCATGGAAGACAAGTAGCTTAAGCTGTTGTGCAAAAAATGCCCTAAGAGGAACCCCAGTGGTGATGCAAAAGATTTTACTGAGACTACTTGTGTTGCCTCTTCTGCTCAATGAAGCAAATTAAATTGTCTTTGCAACACAAAGTACTTCCCTGAGCAAAACAAGCCACCTCACTCAGGCCTGTTTATTATTTAGACCACTTGTTTTGTCTTCATGTCAATATATTTACTAGATGGGCTTTTGCTGTGCTGAAGTGCTATGAGTTAGGTGAAGAACTGCATCACTCCCTTCTTTATGGGTCCAGCACCACACCTGCAAGTAATATTAAGATAATGTTAAGAAGGCATTCATAACAAGTACAAAATTGGGACATAGAAATTAATCACGTCCAACCCAACCCAACCCAAACCAATTTTTTTCCTGATAAATAATAATTGAAATTTTGAGTATAGAAACGTTTTTTAAAATCTATATGGAACCCAATTCTTTATATTCACACTAGTGCAAAAAGTCCTGGAGCATCAATTCTCAGGTAACCAGTATGCAACAGGATGTTCCACTGTGAAAGATTGTGGCTCACATGGTAGAAAAGAAACAAACCAGATTCAGATGGACCAGAGAAAATAGGGAGAGAGATAAAGGGGAAAGTTGGAAGAAAGGAGGAAGGAAGTCCCCAAAATATTTTATTTCAGGACAATTTTAGTGAGTATAACTGTAAAAGTGGTTGGTTTGGCCTTAGTATGCCCTTGATTGCATCCCCAAGGGGATTGTTCATTCAGTACCTTAATGTTGGTTATATTACAACTGTACCTATGTTACAGTTTATATATTTGATTGTATGTTATTTCCTAATGTTATAAATGAAAGCTGTAAGCATTTCATAATTTTTGAACCAGTATTAGTAAGATATAATCCCTAGGGTGAATCTTGGAAGACAGTTAGGGATTGAAGTTAATATTTTGTTATATTTCTTGTATATACTTTTTAATTGAGGATTTTGATTAGTGGAAATGGATTCAAACTAAACCTAAAAAAATGGATTTTCTTCTTTGTGTCTAGTTTCTAAATCATAAAGTTGCTTATCTTTATTATGAATCAGAATAGCAAAATAAGTCCCATAAAATCTATTTATTATTCAAAAATCTAATAGTAAAAAATCAACATTCTAAATTTAACACATTTAAAACATTTGTAACTTTCTTAAATCAATGTCTTATTTAACTTTTTTCTATTTATTTTAAATGCTTTAAATTCCTTAACTTTTAATTAATTTTTATTTGGTTCAGAATTGAAAATAAAATCACCTGGCAATTTTTCAAATATGTCATAGTATACTTCAAGACAGTTAATAAGAAATTTTAGAAAGTGATTAAGCTTGCAAACTTACTGTGCTTCAAAAGGCTCCCCCATGGCTGTGAATAAGGTGGCTAATCACTTTGTTTCTCTGCGCTGAAATCCATGGAAGACCACTGTCCTGTGATCTCCTTGTGAGGAGGAACAATTATTATATTGTCACAAAGCAATGATGGTTGATGTAAAATACAGCCTTGACATAAACACAATCATATTATGTACATAAAACTCTCAGTAAAAAAAAAATCTGATTAAAATAAGCCAGTTGCCATCAACTTAAGTATCAAGGCCCATTTTAAAATAAAATTTGATGATATTACCTAGTTTGGGTAATGAAATATCATTAGGAAAAGAATCAAACTCAGAAAGCATGAAAAACCCCTCAAAGTTTTTCAGTGCCACAGGGATAGTGTATTGCATGATATGGGGGCAATCACATAGAAGACACTACTTTCTAATCCATGCCCCATTGATCTCATGTGGAGGTTGGACCTTAAAGAAGACTTCTCTGGATGTCCTCACAGTTACAGCAGAATTATACTGGAAAGGCTATCCTTAATGTTTAGAAGAATAAATCATATTGTTTTCAATTATTTCCAAAATATTTTGATTTTCTTTGTTTTATAGTTATAGTTTTATTTAGAGTTATAGCTTTATTAGTGGAAGCAATACAAAATAATAAAAGATGAACATATGGTCTGCCAACAGGATATTGCTTTAAATGTAATTGAAGATGGCATCAACATAATTTTTGCATTTCATTTTCAGTGGAAACATCCCATCAAATCTTAGTTTACGAAATTGGCACACACAAGTCTCCATAATATTAAAGAAGTCAGTAATTAATGGGCATCTAATTAAGCATTTCAACAAAAACATGCTATGACTGCTTTGGATCACATATTCTTAGTTCCAAGTGACAGTTGAGATCCAATTAAAAGTAAATATATTGTCATAAACAGTTGATATCTGACTTGTATTTTATCTTTTCTATTGATTTTTTAGTTCTCACTTTAATTAAATATTTATAAATATCTAAACTGCCTTCCCCATATTTGTTCATTTGCAAAGTATGTCATTTTGGTTTGAATGGAATCTATTAAGGAAATTATTACAGAGTAAAAGTACTTTGGAGAAGCACCTGGTTAGAATTCACTCTCAGTTGAACAAATAAGTGATCTCTTGGCATGTTGACTACTTTAAAATGGCTCCTACTATAAAACTTAAATACTTAATTGGTCTTTTGGGAAAGAGTAATTCCATAAGGAAATTACAGAGAAATTAATAACCTATTATATGCATTTATTATATCCGTCCAAAATGTGGTTACTGAATAGAGCTAACCATTGGCTAAAACAGTTCCAAAATCTGTATTTGTAAATTGTTTAAATAAACAGCACTTCTATTAAAATGCATAACTAGATTATTAGCCAATGTTTGCTCATTCATGTAAGCAGTATTCACGTGAGGTTGGTTTAGAAAATGTATTGTGGCCTTAGACAAGGGTCCTCATTTTTTTTTTAGGTCTGTGATCATGTTTGGAAGGTTCTTTTACAAAAGGACTGCTATAGTGATAATAAAATAGTGCTAGAAGTGTAATTTGGAAGAATTACCAGAAACCTGCAATTTTTTCGTTCAATTGCAGAGAATGTATTTTTATAGCTTCCCAACTATCAACAAATTAAAAAAAAAACACCAAATATTTAAAAATGCTCCAAAATTAAAAAAAAAATAGATGGCATAACAGGGAACAAGCATACAGTATAATTATAGAAAGCCTATTGTATATAGTGGAACAATTGCTTTGGACCAAAACCTAGAGAAAAAGCCTTTAGGGGAAGTAGGTTCATGGCTGTTCAAATGTCCAGCATCAAATGTGATGCTATTTCAGGGATGAGTGTTGTTCTAGAGAAGGCATGATTCCTGGGTCCCATGTGATGGCATTGATTGATAAATGGGTCTCAGATCATGCTTACTCTCGATTCTTATGAGCTGAACAGAATGGATACAAATCTGTTTTGACACAAAACCTGCCCGATTTCATGAAGATTTTCAGAATCTACAATTAATTAACATTAACTCTTTTGGAGTTGATAAGTTTTTCCTTGTTAAGGGGAAGGTGAAATTTGCTTCAGCACTGCAGCTTATGTAGACTTCAACTATCCAGTATGCCAGAAGAGGCTCTGAAATGAGTGATCAAGTTTATTTCACTATTAGAAGTGGAGTAGATAGCATTGCTTTCCCAAGAGATGCTTCACTTGAAGTAACTCCCCAATCCCTTTGATATTTTGCAGAGCCTTCCTTTGGACTCATAAGCAGGTCATCTGAGAAACTGTGAAATGATATGCTTTTAGCACTGACTTCATCCTAGACATTACTAATACCCAGGGGTGGGATTCAAATTTCTTAATAACTGGTTCTGCGGGTGTGGCCTAAATTGTGGGTGTGGTTTGGTGATCATGTGACTGGTTGGGCATGGCTTGCTGACTGGGCATAGCTAGGTGGCCATGTGACTAGTAAACCAAATATAAGTGGTCCTTGCTTAATGGCCAGTTGCTTAGAAAATGTACTAATTTATGACTGACCTTCCCGAGCTACTTGACCTGTTTTTGGTGTTTTGACAGCCATACACACACACACACACACATTTATGACCAATTACAACATCCCATGCAGACGTATGACTGAGGTTTTCTATGTTTTTTTGCCAGTTTCCAACAATTCCTTCTGGTTTCCGGTTAAAATGTCCATTGGGGAAAATGGATTTAACAACCAGTGCTTAATGACCACAAGGTTCACTTAACGACCATGGTGTTTACCTAACCCAGAGCTCTGCAACCTTAAACACTCAAAAAAACATTTTTCTATTTTCTTTTAAACAGGTATCTCTGTCTCTGTTTTTCTTTTTTCTCCCTCCCTCTCTCTTTCTCATCTCTCTCTCTCTCATCTTTTTCTCTTTCTTCTTCATTTCTCTTTCTTTTCTCCCTCTCTCTGTTTCTCATTCCTCTTTCTCTCTCTCATCTATAACTGCTAAGATTGGAAGTTGTTTTTTTATAATCCTATTGCTTTGCAGTTTTTTTTCACACACATTTGTGTATATGTATCCAATACTCTTTCTTCCTTTCTGCTATGTATTCCAAATGGACAATGATTTTATTTGTGTGTGTGTAGCATGTGTGTATTATGTATGTGTATGGATATGGATATATATTTCACCTTTAATGTGTGCCGGTGTACTTACAGTTAAAAAATGACAATAAAAAGTTATCTTATCCTATCTTCCTTCCTTCCTTCCTCCCCACACCCTATTTTGTGTTGGCTTCCCAGCCAAGTACTTACCAGGTCTGATCCTGTTTAGCTTTCTAAAATCAGCTCACTGAAATAAATACCATACTAAACTGCCCAATAATTTATCTACCATCACTCTCTTGCACCTGATTTCAATGTAAACAGCCAATCTGCAGTATTACTAAATTTTGCTGTCAGTGGGGGGCAGGAATATCACTGTTGGCGGAAGCAAAAGGCAAGTGGGGGAAGAAGGCAACTGGTGGTGGTGACAGAGCTTGCAGAGCCTCACCCACCCAGGGAGATCAGTAAAGGCAGGGTCACAGGGAAAGGCAGGCAGCAATGGCTGGCCTGGCAGGCGCGCAAGAGCAGGTTGCAGGCAGCAGTGTTGCACATGTGTGCAATGTCATGCATGCATGATAAGGGCTGATGGGCAGGCAGCAGAGAAGTGGCAGAGAGGGTGGGGCTAACCAGAGGCCCGATTTACTGGTTCTTGGAACTACGGAGAATCATAAAAACCGGTTCTATTGCTCCGGTCCAAATCGGTAGAATCCCACCCCTGCTAATATGTCTATTTTTTGAAGCCAGAAGGTTCTTAACCAACATTAACTGGATGATAGGGTCTGCGAATCTACATCTGGGAATATACAAGTTTTAAAATATTTAGCATAAGGCAGCATAGCTCCCAAAAGTTTTAGGGATCATTCTGGAGGCCTCCAACAGTAATTGGTTAATAAATTTTGATAATTTTAATGTGACAAAACAAGATATAAATGTAAAAATAAATAAAAAATTCCAATCATCTACTCCTTTTTAAAATGCTAATTGATAATAATTAAAATTGAACCTTCATCTGACAAAAACATGAATATAACTCATTTAGACTGTGTTCTGTGAAATAGATTTGAGTGATGTTTTTGAGGGAATTGTAATGTTTGTATAAATCTAGAAACTGTTCTTCCCCAAAACACACTATCTTTTCTGATCTCTAGAATGATAGGATAAATATCATTGGAAAAGAAAATTTAAAAATTGCAAGAGAAATTGAATGAATTGAGTGAGGCTTGCTGAAACCACAACAGTTTACAACAGAACAACACGTTTATTCACAGTAGACAATATGCCACAACTTTTTGTTGCAAATGAAATTGTTTACAAATACTATTGAGATACTGAGAAAACATCTTTGTGGTTCTTGATCCAAGGTACTAGGTAATAAATCTCAGTAGATTAAATTGAAAATTGTGGTGTCTTTCTATGCACTCTGGGCGCAAAATATAGAAACAAGCAATTACTGTGAAGTGCAGCTTCTCAGCAACTATTGCAGTTTTTAATATGATGCAATGAAGGAGCTTGTATGAGATGAGGCAATGAAGGAGCTTGTATGCTGAAAGAGTGTTGGGCAATTCCTATTAAGGCTGTGGGCTAATCCTACTTTTGTTCAGACCTTGCTTCAGGGAAAGTGCTTATGAATAGAGCTAGCTATCTCTTTATCTCTTAAGTGCTGACATCTGCTGTAGACTATTAAAAGTGAGTCTGCTTCCTATCTGTATAAAGAAACATTTATTTATTTTATTTGTCAAACACTTACAATATAATAGAAATAAGAATAAACATAAATATAAATACATGAAATAGGTACGAATAATTGGGGACAATAGGACAGGGATGGCAGACACGATTGTGCACTTATGCACGCTCCTTACAGATCTCTTAGGAATGGGGTGAGGTCAATAGAGGTTAATTTGAGAGTAAAGGAGTGGGGGCTTGAGAATGTGACAAAAGAGTCAAGTATGAGTTCTAGACATTGGCCACTCTGTTGCTGAAATTGTACTTTCTGCAATCAAGTTTGGAGCGAACCATTGAGTTTGTATCTGTTATGTGCTCTTGTATTGTTGGGGTTGAAGCTGAAGTAGTCATATTGTTTAATGACTCTTTTGAGTTCGAGCAAGAAAGTGTTATAATGTTGTTTTATAGTATTATAGCCAGAGAACAGAATGTGCCAATCAAGAGATGATAAGTCAACAGCTATGAGTTCGTAACTGGCTTTTTTAAAATTGTATTTTAGGGATCCATCATTATAACCCTCTTTGAGAGGGTGTAATCTTAGACAAAAGTCAATCATGATACAGTCACTATTTGAAAATGGTTCCTGTATTTGTAGGCCATAAATTGAATTTGAGTTGTTGCAGAAGTTGAAGCAGTTGTTTAGTCTAGTATTGTTATATGCTAATTGATCCAGTCCCAGTGTGGCATAGGCATCTATAGAGTTGCATGAATGGGTTCGGATGTACATTCCTTTAGTGTCCAATTTATAAGAGGTAAGTTGAGGTCACCAAGAAAAATAAGAGGGCAAGAGATAGCCTATATCAGTAGTGAAGTTAGCTTGTTTGCATGAATTATTTAACATGTTTCCTGGGAAATATAATATTCTGCCTTTTTAATATTTCTCAAAATATATTATCCTTTTAGCAGAGTGGTGAGTGCTATATTCCTACCCCATGGATCAATATTGGTCTACAGACCTGGAATTGAGGACCCCTGCTTTAGAGAATAATTCTTTGCCAATCAGTTCTAGGAAACCAAACTTATACTTCTCTGAAAATTACTGGATAGCCTTTTCTCCGTCTTAGCTCAGCTCATTGTGTCATGATGTAATATATGTAATATATAATATGTATTAGCTCCCTGGTTTTTCTCCCATTTTTACACTCCATTGTTAGCTTCTTCTTTTTTATGCTGTGCCCTTCACTTACTGACAGAAGCTCGCATATGAATGCTCTGAGCAGAAATGTGCCATTTGTAAATTACCATACAATGATGAAGTGAACACAGATACTGTGACCGGTGCTTAATGAGATATGGAAACTGATGGAGATTTCTAATCCTCCATCTTAAGTGGCTGTTGAAAATGCAGCATTATTATTGATGAATTTGGACATGGAGGTGTTAGAACAATTTTGTAAAAGAATATTTTCACTAGGCAGAGAATATAGTGGTGGATGATTTCAATCCACATTATCATTCAATAATTAAAAAAATAAATAAAGCATTTACTTTGCATAAGATGGAGCACATTCCTTTATTCAATCTGGGTAGCAAATTAATTATGAGGCAGAACCCATAAAATGAATGTAAAAATAGTTCCCTTCTGTCTGACACAGTTTTTTTATTTTAAAGTAGAAAAGAGAAAGGCAAAAAGATATAAAACAGATCACTGGAAAATTAAGTGCATAAAGATCAGAGGTTAGATAATTAGTTCATTTACATGAGGTCCAGGATTTCTTTTTTTTTAAAAAAATTGCAACATTAACAGTACCACATAAAGCAGCAATCTGAATTAATGAACATAAATCAAAAGGACACTCCCCTCTTTTTCATCAACTAACAGTTAATCTCTTGATAGCAAAACAATCAGGTCAGCAGATGTTTTTATTGTTAGCTCTGGAATTAGTCAAGTAAATGGTGTTTGAAGGCAGCCTGTTAAAACTGAGAAGAAATGTTGGATCTAAAACAGAATTAGCTTGCCAACTAGTTCAGTCTGTTTAAAAAACATTTTTTTTTTAAATGTCACCCTGTGAATCACAACACAATCTGGACAAGATTTGTCTACTGCAGTAAAAGGATAGAAATTAAGTGATAGACTGAGAACCTACTACTTTAAGGTTCATACTTAATTGTTTCCTGCTGCATCTTCTTGCTCCGGATGGTGACCTGCATATTTAGCAGTACATTATATTCTGCTAAATTATGCTACATATGCTATTGCCCAGTATGAAGGGAAAGATTGAATTCATGCAATAGGTTAGTTCAGTGTTTTTAACTTTAAGATATGTGGACTTCAATTCCCAGAATTCCCCAAACAGTACAAAAAAGACTGGATTAGACTTTGATAACTGCTGGTAGGTAGCTTTAGATTGAGAGTGTTGTACGAACTTAGTGATTGTTGAATAAGGTGTACCAGGCCATTACATTAAGTTATACTTTTTTGTTGTTCTGCTTAGACATAAATTATTATATGAACTCAGGCTCTGTATTTTGATAGCCAAGGTTTATATTTTAGTTCATTGTGTGATTCAGTCACAATGTATTAATTAATCACAGATGATTATATTTCTTGCATTTGCTTATCTATTACAAGTTCAATGTTTTTTTTTTGCTTGATATAATCATCCTTCCTCCTTGGAAAACTTGCATTTGAACTTTCTCTGCTTTGGAAAGACATGGGTTATATTTGAATCATATTGAAAAGACAGGAATTACAATTTAAGGAGAAAAGGAGCATATTTAATTTTCTGAGGACCATCTTTAATATTTGAATACTGTGTATCTTCAATTTCAAGTTTCCATTTAGCTCTTTAAAAAGTATACTTATTGATTTTTAATGTACTGCATATTTTTATTAAACTTCTTAACAACATAAAAATGGAAAAAAAACCCTGTTCAATATGTTTATTTGTTAACAACATGAAAATGAAAAAAAACCCTGTTCAATATGTTTATTTGTAAGTAATTACACAGACATAAAATTATGAGCACTGGAAAGCAAAGTAAGGATAAATTATATCAGAAATATAATTTTAAAAATGTTATTTCCTCAAGTACTTTGAACAGTTATGCTTTCACAACAGCACCTTCCTCAACTTGGTATCCATTGGTCATGTTGGATTACAGTCTTCATAACCACCATCAGCCACAGGATGATAACTAGCTTTGAATGAACCACGGGACGTATTTAAGAACATTACATGATTGCTTTGGTACTTTTAAAGCAGAAGAACAGGGGCTCAAGATGAACATGATCCAATGCAAATCAGGAAAGATGCAGGTTTGCTTCTGTGGTTAATCCAGAGGGATCCAAAGAAAGCTCCCCGGAGCCTTTGTTTCCGTCCTCCGTCCCTTCCATTTTGTATTGAATCTAACTAGCCAAATAAACAAAGCATAATCTTGTTTGGTGCATACCTTAGTGCTGGCACTTAAACTGCCTCTAATGTGCCAGCTGCTTCTTTGTTTCTTCTTGCTGTATTAATGGATTACACATCATTCTCATTACTTAGTGAAAGAACAAAAAGGGGAAAAAAACCTCTAACACTTGGGGTATAAGAATAAGAAAATGGTTTTGCATGTTAGAAAACATACAAAATAAGGGGATTGGATGTGGCATGTTTTGAGGAGATTGATTTTCTTTTCTCTTTTACAAGAAAGGAGTATTTTCTTATAGCTATATGTGCCCCTGCTCTGAAATATTCACCAATGATATTTATATTTGTAGACCAGCATTTCCAAATGTTCCACTTCTTTTTTTACATTAGGACATTCCACGCAAAAAATGTCATCCGTTGTGGCTCTGAGTATCCAGCTTCCCAGGTTCCTTAATCACCAGTTTCATTAGCAATATTAAAAAACATGGAAAAGAAAGGACTGGAGAAAATGCACTTTTGAATGCTAAATTGTTTTGAATAATTTTGTTTTCGAACTCTGCTTTGATAGTAAAATCAAACTAAGATGCATTTTATATTTGTACTGTATAAATTCTAGAATATATTAACAGGACCTGACCAGCAGCAGGTTTTCAACAGTACAGGTAGTCCTTGACTTACAACAGTTTGTTTAGCAACTGTTCAAAGTTATGACAGCATTGAAAAAAGTGACTTATGACCATTTTTCACATGACCATTGCAGCATTCCCATGATCAAATTTCAGATGCTTGGCAACTGTGTCATATTTAGGACAGTTGGAGTGTTCTGGTGTCATGTGATCTCCTTTTGCTATCTTCTGACAAGCAAAGTCAGTGGAGAAGCCAAATTCACTTAAGAACCATATTACTAACTTATCAACTGCAGTGATTCACTTAATAACTGTGGAAGAAAGGTCATAAAATGAGGCAAGACAGTCTTTCATTAGTCTTACCTGTCATAATCCTATGCAGAAAACAAAAAACACTTACCAATTTCTGGTCCTTGTCTCTCCAATTTGTTTGTTATGCTGGAGCAATAGCAATTCTGTCTCCTCCATTTACTGTACATTATCCAGATCACAAAACACAAAAATGTTTAAAAAGCAATAGTAGAATAATGCCCCCTAACTTTTAAGCAACAATTTTTTTTAAGGGAGTTTGCATGACATCATCCATTCAATCTCTGTAAATCAATCTAGACTTGACACTCATGTTGATGTGCCATACATGTACAAGGAGCTGGACCTTTGATCATGCTGCCATAACTTGCTTTTTAAAATCTCCCTCTGCAGATAATATTACATGTGAAACTCTAAAAATTAGAATAGTGTGCAAAAGTTCATTTATTTCACTTAAAAGGTGAAACTAATATATGAGATAGACTCATTACATGCAAAGCAAGATAGTTCAAGCCGTGATTTGTCATAATTGTGATGATTATGGCTTACAGCTCATGAAAATCCCAAATCCACAATCTCAGAAAATTAGAATATTGTGAACAGCTTCAATATTCTAGGATCAAAGTGTCCCACTCTAATCAGCTAATTAAGCCATAACACCTGCAAAGGGTTCTTGAGCCTTAAATGGCCTCTTAGTCTGGTTCAGTAGCAATCACAATCATGGGAAAGACTGCTGACCTGACAGTTGTGCAGAAAACCATCATTGACATCCTCCATAAGGAGGGAAAGCGTCAAAAGGTAATTGCAAAAAGAAGTTGGATGTTCCCAAAGTGCTGTATCAAAGCACATTAATAGAAAGTTATGTAGAAGGGAAAAGTGTGGCAGGAAAAGGTGCACAAGCAGTAGGGACGATCGCAGCCTGGAGAGGATTGTCAGGAAAAGGCCATTCAAAAGTGTTGGGGACTTTCACAAGGAGTGGACTGAGGCTGGAGTCAGTGCATCAAGAGCCACTACAAGCAGACGGATCCTGGACATGGGGTTCCAATGTCGTATTCCTCTTGTCAAGCCACTCCTGAACAACAAACAACATCATAAGTGTCTTAGCTGGGCTAAAGAAAAACAGAATTGGTCTGTTGCTCAGTGGTCCAAAGTCCTCTTTTCTGATGAGAACAACTTTTGCATCTTATTTGGAAACCAAGGTCCCAGAGCCTGGAGGAAGAATGGAGAGGCATATACTGCAAGATGCTTGAAGTCCAGTGTGAAGTTTCCACAGTCTGTGTTGATTTGGGGAGCCATGTCATCTGCTGGTATTGGTCCACTGTGCTTCATTAAGTCCAGGGTCAATGCAGCCATCTACCAGGAGATCCTTCCACAGATGAGCTTTATGGGGATGCTGACTTCATTTTCCAGCAGGACTTGGTACTGCCCACACTGCCAAAAGCACCAAAACCTGGTTCAATGACCGTGGGATTACTGTGCTTGATATGCCAGCAAACTTGCCTGACCTGAACCCCATAGAGAATCTATGGGGCATTGCCAAGAGAAAGATGGGAGACATGAGACCAAACAATGCAGAAGAGCTGAAGGCCACTATTGAAGCATCCTGGTCTTCCATAACACCTCAGCAGTGCCACAGGCTGATAGCTTCCATGCTACGCCACATTGATACAGGATTTTTTAGTTTATTTATTTATATGGCTGTCCATCTCACAAATGGTTAACTGCTGTATTGCAGGCAAACTCTGCCTAAAACCTGGAGCTCAAATCTAATGGGTCTTGAGGCTGACTTAATCTTCTATCTTCTAAGGTCTGTAAAATGAGGACCCAGATTGTTGGGAGCAATATGAAAATAATGCTGACATTGTAAATTATCCAGAGAGTGCTGTAAAGCATGTCAGTGTAGTATATAAGTGTAAATGCTGTTGTTGCTATTACTAAAAGAACAGCTATCAGCTATTACCCACGACAGCCATGATTAAAACAACGAACCTCCAATCACAAAATCATATCAGTAGTAGAACTCACCTAAACCTCACTTGACTCAAATGCCTTGAGGAACAATCAAGTTTTCAAAGCCTCTTAAAAGACTAGCATGCAGGATTCCCTTCAGGTCCTGCCACAGGGAAGATATGACTCTGGGTCCAATAATATAACACTGTTTGGGAGGAATAGGACCATGCTCCTTTGCTATATCTGATCAGCTGAGCAGAAGCACTGGGAGAGGCCCTGTAAATAGCCTGGCCCCTTGTTTTAAGGAGCTTTATAGATGATAACCAGCACACTGTTAGGTTCTGTAACAGTGGTGGGATTCAAATTCTTTTACTACTGGTGCTGTGGGCATAGCTTGGTGAGTGTGGTGTGGCTTGGTGGGCATGGCAGGGGAAGGATGCTGTCATATCTCTATTCTCACTCTACTCCAGGGGAAGGATACTGTAAAATCCCCTTCCCTCCCCACCCCACTAACCTGCTTTCCAGTTCCGTTGTCCTGTGCAGGGCAACCAAAGAAGACCCAGCCAATCAGCTGGGATTTGGGAGGCAGAGAATAGATGTGGGCAGGGCTAGTCAGAGATGGTATACCAAACTACTCAAAACTTCCACTACCAGTTCTCCAAACTTTTCAAAATTTCCACTACCGTTCTCCAGAACTGGTCAGAACCTGCTGAATACCACCTCTCTTCTGTAGTGATCATATGAATTATATAAGAATTAAGAGAAATACCAATTGGGCTGCCCATTCCAGTGCATTCTGGACTGGTTGCAGTTTTCCAGTATTCTTCAAGGACATTGTTCATTGCAGTAGTCCAAACAGACTAAGACAACAGTCACTGTTAGCAAAGCCCCCTGGTTTGGTGTAAAAGATGAATCTATGCAAATGCCTCCCTCCCTCTAATCATCTATCTTATGTGGCTACCCATTTCAAACATGATTCCTCTAGAAAGTGTAAAATAAAGCAAATATTTAAAGCATATTATAAAACTACTGAAAATATTTAATAAGCAATATTTTTGCTCCAAAGTGTCCTGTCTAGGAAGCATCTTCATATAGTAACCTCACTGGACACTAGAAATGCAATCCAGCAATGAATAGTTGTTGTGAGTTATTATTCATTAGATTAATAACTTCATGTGTACCAGCCTCTCCCAACCTGGTGCTCTTCAGATGTATTGGAGTATAAATTCCATTAATTATAATTTTTATAATGATCATTTTAGCTAATTAGTTTCTTACTAGTTCAGTTAAATTGAAAATTGAACAAGGAAGGTATGAATGTGTAAAGTAGATAAAATATCTCATTCCTTTATTTTAATACCATGTGATAGCATTTTTCTTAATTCTTTCTGTTTGGCATTCTGGTGCTATCTTCCTGATCAGTAATCTTCTCAAACTCCTTTCCTTGCCGTGTTATTTTGTATTCTTTTTTCTCTCTCCTTAATATATATAATTTTTGTCTCCTTAATTATATATAAATATAATGATTTATATTTCAATCATTTTGTTAGATTACATCCCATGTTGGTGGATCTGTGTGGATAGTATTTATTAAACCTAGTATTCAATTAAAAAAAGTTTAATTTTCCAGTTCTATTTTTCCAGTTTGTTGAATTTCTCCTCCTTTGACCCAGGAAAGTTTTCCCAGTGATTCATATTTTAGGGTGTGCTTTCAATATCACTTTCTTTTAACCATTCCTTAAAGTCCCCCTTATTATTATTTTTAAGTGGTACAAGATATCCAGATTTTGGGGAAATTATGACATTTCCTAAAAAATGTCATTTAAAAAAAAAGCAATAGCAGGGAAAAATTACATATTAACTCTTGGAGCATTAAGTTTGTCCCTGTGCTTGACAACCAATGCTGTGTAATTTCATCTTGTGTGCTCTACGTTGAGAGTTTTTTAATGTTTAAATTAATAGAACTCATGAATAAATATAAGTTATTGATTAAACATTTATGAACTGATTATTTGAAAAATATCTAAGAAGTAGCTGCTACAGTTTGTCCAAATGCTTTATCTATTCCTTGAAATGCATGAAAACATGAATAAATATGCATGTGTACATGTGATATTTCAATGATATAAGCCGTTCCTTCCTTTTTCAAGGAAACTATCACAATTTTTTTATCTCTTGCTTCCCTTCCAATCTGCCTGGTTTACTGCTTATTGTAATTTGAAAAGATTATTTTACTAGGGTAATGGACAATAACAAATTTGTAATTCATCCTTATAAACATGAACAGTAGCTTGTTTCCTGCCAGGCATAATTTATCCCTATCTTTGGCTGTAAAACAGTGTGGATCTCTTAACTGAGTCCCTGACAGATGGTTTAAGCTTTTTTTCTTTCCAGGACTCCATTTCCAATCATTTTGCCCATATTGCAAAATTGGCCTTGAAAAAGGGTAAAGAGTTGTTATGCTGCATTAATATCCCTCCTGAATTGCTTGCTGTGAAGGACGCGAGAAAAACCAAGGAAATCAAAAGAGGAATGCTTTTTAAAGTATGCCTTTGAAAGTTACAAATGTGCAACACATTGATGATTGTGGATTATGTCACAAATCTCCATTTACATTTGAATACAGACACATTAAGAATAATAATAAAAACACTAATACCCTTGGTACCTTATTTCATAAGCTATTAAGATGACATTCATAATGCAAAAAACGTGTGAATAAAAAGTACTATAATTTGGAAAGACTTCCTACAGTCTTAAAATCCTGCTGTTCAGCTCTTCCACTGGCTCTTACATGAACAGAGATTTTCATTCAGCTTTCAAGTTTTCTGCTACCAGTTCATACAATGAAAGCTCTGATATCTGCATTCCTTTTCTGGCGAACATGAATTGATCACATTCACTATGCTATTTTTTTCATTTGATTTTAGAGCTTCAGTGGACTGACTTATTCATATCAAAGTGCTGTTCTTTTCTTCTTATCACCTTTTAGTTTATGATCAAAATCAATGAGGACTGAAGCTTTCAACAACCATCTATAAAATGCAATTACTGCATACAACACACAGTAAAACTCCTGTGGTGTATATGTTGGGACATAATTTATGCCACTTACCTCCAGAGTGGTATTGATCTTCTTGGCTAAATGTCTTACAAAAAGACCCTTGAGTGTAAGTTCAAGGAAATATGTGGTTATTTGGATTGATCTATAATTTCATTAATAATGAGCTATCACCTGAACCTTGGGGTTTGTGTGTGAGTGTGTGTGAGTGAGCGACCTTACCTTGTACTTTTATTTTGTTTTTCAACACAAACATCAAATAGAGTGATGCTTGTCCTAACTGCTTTGTCATATTATGCTCTAGTTGGGTGCACTACTAATGGAGGATAGATGGGAGGATGTAAGCAAATTGCAATAGCAATCTTATATATAATAGTGTGTGGAAGCTTGGATCTTTAAGGTGTTCTTAGTGGGGAAAAAAACAGATTGGTGATATAATGGGTGATATACTCCACAAGCAAAAAGATGAGATTGATTTAAAAAAAGAAATCAGGCCATTAACACATTCCTGTTCATGCAGTGGCAAAAACTTTGACACTGGTTGACTGATCATTCAGAATGTTTTGCTTAGAAAATAAAGCTGCACAGTGCTGATTTATTCTGAGGAAAGGGAGGAGATATTGTTGTTCTCCAAAGATGACTCAAAGATAAGATGTCCTGAAATCCAAATAAGAAAAATAATAGGCAGGTGGAAGGAATTGAAAGGAGGGACATGCAAAAACATTTACTGGATTTGATAAAAAGAACGAAAGCACTGGAAACTAAAATGTGGTTTAAATTATCAATCTGATTTAATGAGATGAATCAATTCAATAACATGTGTGTTCATGCATGTGCGTGACTCCATCAAATCAGCAAATTGATTTGAAAGAACTAGATTCAATTTGAAACATCAAATGGATTTACCAAATCAGTCTGAAGATTCAGTTTGAAGAGGTGAACCTGTCAAATTATCTTCTGATAGAAACTTTGCAAAACCATACTAGGGACCTAAGGAGAATAATGCTATATCAAGGTTCTGTAAATTCTAGATAGATTTTCATATTAGCCATAGCTACTTATCATTTGCATGATTCATTACACCTTGCTGATACCTTTGCACATGAGTGATGTTCAGTATAAAGACAAAATATTTATTCATTACAGAACTGTATCAACCTTCCGAACTAAGATGATTATTGCTTAAAAGTCCACACATCTGGAGAGAATTCAGGTTGGGGAAATCTGATGCATGGTGAAGCTGGCAATATCTGACATTCCAGATGCTAAATGATACCTACACTATTAGCTATTGTTTCCAGCAAGTTATATAATGCCCAGCTCTGGTTTATATCATGATTATTCCATAGAATTATAGAGCTGAAAGGGGTCATTTGGACCATGGAAACCAAGTCCTGGATCAATCCCCGAATGTTTATTTTATTTTTTAACTTTATATGTCATTCATCTTGAGATTCAAAGCAATTCTGGGTGGCTTCTGTTTCTAACAGAATGCAATTTAACTTCTACTTGAATACAACTAGCAGCATAAAGTTCACAATTTCTCTGCATAATAGATTCTGCCATTAAACTACTCTTTATATTAGATTTATGTTCCCTGCTATTCAGTGAGAATTTGCCATTCAGCAGACTGAGTTCATTCTATTTTATCATGCATTCTGGAATGAAAGAGGATAGATCTTGAACTTTTTAAAATTATAAATACAGAACTCACATTTTCTGTCCAAAACTGTTCTAGGTGGGTGTTATGCCTTTTACCAGTCTTTCAATAGAAGACATAACTGTGTAGGGAATAATAAGCTCAAGAAAATGTTTGGCTCTAGTATGTTGGTCCCTGATATGAAAATGCAAATATTTTACAAGAAATATTTCCAAAGGGTGATAGCAAATATTCAGCAGGTTAATTGTTGTGGTTAGAAAATTGCCCTTTATGATAGAAATTTGTGCCCTTTGCCCTTTGTGATAGAAAATATTCTGTAATAAATAACACTACATTAGTTGAGTCTCACAAATCCCATATTTCAGGAGAAATGTGCAGCTATCAAAGGAAAAGACATGTCTCCTTTACACAGATTAGGCTCTGTTGTTTAAAACAGGTAATGAGAATATCTTAGGAGATACTTTTTAAAATTCCAGTAGCAGACAAATTGCTGAGCAGTGAAACATTTTATTTGCAAAGAACAAACCTCTATTAGTATTGATCTCTCAATACTGAGTCTTAGGTAAATTCTTCAAATAAAAGACTGCAGGGCAAAGTCACTAAGCTGACACTTTCCATTTCAGAGTCCATGTTCCCTGAGATTTTGGACAACTAGTGGTAATTTGCTGTATTCTTTTGGAAAACTGCACTGTATTAAAAAAGAGTGAAGTTCTCTGGAAGCCTTTTCACCTGGGTGAATCTTAGTTTCAGTCTTGCATGCTTAGGACTTACACTTTAATATTATGAATTTAAGATTTCTTTGGTGATTAAATAATTGTGGTCATATTACAACCAACAAACATTTTAATCCAATCAAGAGAGCAATAAAATAACAGGGATCAGAAATGAATGAATTAGTCTGCTTTCTTTGAAGATGGCAGGCACTTATATTAAGATTGAGGTATTCACCATTGATTCTCTAATGATTTTTTTTTCTCCAGAAGGTTTTGCACAAAACAGGAAGAAACAAGTAGAAATCAAGATAGATTGTGATTTCAGTGTAATCAGAGGTTGCATTTATAGGTCTGGATTGAAAGGACAGTGAAATGTAATTCAATAAATGCAGTGGGATGGAAATAAAACTGTGTGTGGGAGTGTCAGTTTGTTTTTCATTAGACAGTAAGCCCTTCATACCACCTGGATGTTGCCTTCAAGTTAAGTTTGGTCAGAATATTGTAAAGTGATGTTGTCCATGGAGTTGTCACAACTCCATGAATTTTGTCCATGGAGTAGACACAATCTCACAACTAACAACAACAACAACAATTACTTATGGAGTTATGTCAACAATGCATATGAGTGGTTATACAGACGATTTCTAAATATACCCCAAAAGGTTCCCCTGCATTTTTTTCAACATACTGAACTTAAATAATATTGTATGTAAACTCAAATGATGGATGATCCCAAGTTAGTTCATGGTTCAATATATAGTTGGAATTCAGAAAATAGATTGTCAGGAACCAGATTGTATGCTACATGAATGATACCATGTCTTATGTTTCTTTGCATGATATCCCAAATTCTCAATTAAGTTTGAGGTAGTATTGCAATATTAAGAATACCAAACCTGGGCTGCAAAAATAAAAGGGACCATTAACTAGTTTTGCACTTCTTATTTTCTTTTTTCTTTTTGGTGTCATCTGGTGGTCATTAGGTTTTTTGCATCCCACTTATTATGTGACCATTCTGAGTTACACTGTCAGTCATACCAGTGATAGTGATATTTCACTATTTTACCCCCTTATATAATTTTAAATGGTATGAACATGGAACACCAATGCAGGAACTCTAGGAAGTTTTAAGAACAAGATTTTAACAGTGGAACTTAGTTTATGAGACTCGGTTCAATAGATGACAATATATGTAGCTTAGGGTTGAACTATGGAAACCTTGATGTTTCCTGAGCTTAATTGTTTGCTTGTAGACAATTTATTACTCAACTAGGTAACATCATCAGTGTGAGTAAATATGAGATTTGCTTCCTGTTTATATACGGTAGCTTGCTGTGCTAGTGTTATTCAAAGTGTGTTTTTCTCCTTGGTAGTTCTTTGTTTACTGCATTGTTTGGTGCTTAGTTTGTCTGATTTTACTCCCTGCTTCTTTGAGGCTTCAGGGCTAGAAAGGATATGTTATGTTCTTTTTCTTTCTTTCTTAACTTTTTATTGTCTCTTTTGTGGCATGTGTATTGCAAGCTTTTTATGGATGGTTAATATCCTAATGTTTTTGGATTTAGCTTGCTGCAAGACATTTACACATTTCCAGCTGAAACTATGTTTGTCTATGTCAAGGCTGTCAAATGTACTAGCCATACCCATGCCCGGTTTAGCAAAGGGGAAAAAAGTCCCGATAATGTGATTATGTGACACCATGGTGACAATATAAGTTTGACACCCTTATTAAGGAAGTTTTATTGTGCTGACTGACTGCTAGTTGTGCAGTTGTACTCTGCTAGTTTTCTGCCTGCCTGTGGTTGTTGTACAGTATTAGCATACTCAGAAACCCTCACACCCGATTGGTCCGGACCAGCGGAGACCTGATTGGTCAACAGGTTGGCCTAATTGGAGCACTAGGAATCTACCGCGATTGGCTGTGACAGTCATGGGAGATTCAAAGTGCTGCCATTGGCTGCCAAGCCGCGAGCCAGCCCTATATGAAGGGCTGCTGCGGCTCGCATTCTCAGACCTTTACCTATACCTAATAAAGAGCTGAACTCACGTAAATGGTCTCGCATCTCTGTCGAACCGATCCGCCTCAGATCTAACACTGGCGACGAAGGTGGGATCGTGAGACAAAGAGACCATCCAGCACGTGGCGAGGCGGCACGCAGCAATCAGCAGCATGGCCGGAATCAACTCGCCATCCGCTCCCTTCAACCCTGCTACTGAGGACTGGGAATCCTATACCGATAGGTTCCAAATGTTCCTCGAGAGTAGCAACCTCAAGGATGCCAATGGCCACAAGAAACGGGCCGTGTTCCTCACGCACTGCGGGCCCGCAGTCTTCAAAATGGCCAAAGCCTTGGCCAAACCGATGGATGTCAAGGCGATGGAGTGGGACGACCTCGAGCCCCTGCTGCGGAGCCACTATGCCCCCGTCGTGCCATCCTCATCTGGCAGCATGACTTCTACAGGCGGGATCAACGCAAGGGCGAAGGGCTGGCCAACTTCATAGCGGCACTACGGGACCTGGGGGGTCTGTGCGAGTTCACCGACCTGGACGAGGCCCTGCGAGACCGCGTCATCCTGGGACTCCGAGACCCCATCCTCCAGAGCCGCATCATGGCAAAGGGAGACATCTCCCTCACCGATGCCCTCACTGAAGCCGCTGCAGCAGAAGCGGCCAAGAAATCAGTGGCTCGGATGCAACAAATGAGCATCATGCCGCAAGCAGCAACCGGAGAGGCAACGTCAACCCCCAAGAGGAGGCCAGCGGCAGACCCAACAACCACACACCATGGCGACATCGACTCCTTCTCAGAAACCGAAGAGGAGTAGGAGGAGATCCACCACCTCCAGTCAGCATGGGAGCAGCGGGAACCACGAGGTCGTAAGTCGAGGTTCCAGTGTGCTGGCTGTGGCAGCGATCACCCCCGAGCGGACTGTCGTTTTCTCGAAGCCATTTGCAGGCATTGTGAGAAACGGGGGCACATCGCCAAAGTGTGCCAGAATAAGAAGCACTACAGCCCGCGGCGACGAGATGCCAGCCCCCGATGGAGAGACAGCACCCCCACCAGGACCCGAGATCGCCAGACGGAGAACCGCTGGAGCCAGGAAGGTCAGAACAGGTGACTCCAGGAGACGAGACAGAGAGAGGAAACGCACCAGACTGTTGTCATCGGCCATTCCTCCACCAGCAACGCAAGAAAGGTATACGTGACGGTCGGGATAGAAGACCAGCAATGCGACATGGAGGTGGACTCAGGATCCTTCCTCTAAATGGTCTCCTGGTGCACACTCAAGCACCTGGTCCCCACCATCCGCCGCCAAGAACTGGAAGACCAAACACTAACCCTCAAAGACTATCAGGGAAACTAAATCCCTGTAGTGGGTAGAGGCCATTTTAAAGTCACCTTCAAGGGCCACACAGAAGTGCTACCCCTGACAATCGTTGATCGAGATCGGCTGAGCCTGTTGAGACTGCAGTGGTTCGCACCCCTGGGCGTCAAAGTAACAGGCATACACCACATTGGAGAGGCAGACTGGGAAGCGGCGCTCGTGAGGGACTTCTGGGAAGTCTTCGATGACCGTTTAGGCAAGTACCAGGGGTCCCCTATTTAATTTAACATAGACCCAAGCATCGCGCCAATCCGCCTTAAGTCCAGGCGAGTGCCATTTGCACTCAAGCCCAAGATCGATGAGCAACTCGATAAGCTCATCGCGCAAGGGGTGCTGGAACCAATCGATCATGCCCGGTGGGAGACCCCAATTGTCACCCCCATCAAGCCAGATGGGTCAGTGAGAATTTGTGGTGACTACAAGGCCACCCTAAACCATGCACTCCAACAAAGCGCATACCCCGTCCCAGTAGTCCAGTATCTTCTGCACTCACTGGGGGGAGGCCGGATCTTCGCAAAGCTCGACCTGGTGCAAGCCTACCAGCAACTACCGGTCGACGCCACGACAGTAGAAGCCCAAACCATCGTAATGCACCGAGGGTCTTTCCGTTGCAACCGGCTCCAGTTTGGAGTCAGCGTGGCACCTGGGGTCTTCCAAAGCCTTATGGAAAGACTCCTCCAAGGAATAGAAGGGGTGGTGCCCTACTTTGATGACGTCTTGGTGGTTGTGAAAAATGAGAAACAACTAGAAGCCAGGTTGAGGGAGGTACTGCAGAAGTTCAGAGACTCGGGACTTAAAGTCAAGAAAGGGAATTGACAGCTATAGGACAAAAGGGTCGAATTTCTGGGGTACCTCCTAGACAAACAAGGGATTCACCCCACAGAAAAGAAACTGAGAGCCATAAGGGAAGCACTGCGACCAAAAAACAAAATGGAATTCTTTCTTGGGACTGTTAAATTTTTACAATGTCTTCCTAACTCAAAAGGTGACCGTGGTGGAACCGCTACATAGGCTGTTAGATAAAACAGCCACCTGGATCTGGGGAGCATGGGAGGAGAGCGCTTTCAACAACACAAAGAACCTGCTAACATCCAACGCGGTACTAATCCAGTACAGTGAGACTCTGCCATTGACGGTAACTTGCGACGTGTCACCATTTGGAATCAGCGCCATCCTCAGCCACCAGCTACCAGATGGGAGGGAAGCACCCATAACCGGGCACCTATCATACCGATTCAAAACTAGTGATGGGAAAAACTGGAAACGGCACATAAACCAACTTAGGTCAAGAATAACCGCCACAACCAGCCAAACACCCGAACAAGAAACTAGAACGGGGGGGGGGGGGAATCGGTAAGCGATAGAGAAGGAACCGAACAAAACCAACTAATGCAAGCAGAACACCCCCCACCTAGAATAGATAAACCACTAAAACGATGCTATTCACCTATAGACGCAGGACCAATGGAGCATGAAACACCGGGGTCTTCACCTGGAAGGAGCAGCCAAACCAGCTCACCCGGCCAGGAAAAACCAAGCGGGAGCAGAAGCGGCAGCTCAACCAGCCCAGGAGAACCGGGAGGGAGCTACCAAGAAAGGCCCAGCTCAACGTTCCAGGCGGTTCCATCCCAAGGAACTGGAGTGACAGAGAAGGCATCCAAACTGATCAACAACCACACCAGAACTGAACCGCGCAGATCAAGGAGGCAGGGAAAAAACCCTGCCTACCTACGCGACTACATCACTACGCACCGCAGGACGAAACCAAGAGGGGAGGGGTGTACAGTATTAGCATACTCAGAAACCCTTGCACCCGATTGGTCCAGATCAGCGGAGACCTGATTGGTCAACAGGTCAGCTGTGATTGGAGCACTAGGAATCTACCGCGATTGGCTGTGCCAATCGCAGGAGATTCAAAGTGCTAACATTGGCTGCTGAGCCGCGAGCCAGCCCTATATGAAGGGCTGCCGCGGCTTGCATTCTCAGACCTTTACCTATACCTAATAAAGAGCTGAACTCACGTAAATGGTCTCGCATCTCTGTCGAACCGATCCACATCAGATCTAACAGTTGTTGTATATAAGCTACTATATATACACAAAGGAGCAAACCCTTACTCACTTGCACTGATGATATTACCTAGCTCAATAATGAAATGCCAGCAAGCAAACAACCAAGTTCAGAGAGCATCAAGAACTTCATTCCCTTTCAAGTTAATTTTGCCCAAGGTATTAGAGAAGGGGCTGAGTATAGATTTTTCTATTTTAGAAAAAAATTCTGTTATTCATTTTTTTTGTTCATTATAACCTCTAATAACTCAACACCAGAGGTGGGGTTCTACCAGTTCGTACCTATTCGGTAGAACCGGTTGTTAACATTCTAAGCAGTTTGGAGAACCGGTTGTTAGAAGAAATTACTGGCCTAATCCTGTAAGAAAGGCAGGAAGGAAACATTCTGGTGTTGCTTACAGAAACTGCCTCTCTGTTAACCCATTCTTGGCAAGACTAGACTTCCTGTCTCTGGAACTTCTCTGGAGTTTTTTTCCCCTCCTTTGCTGGTACTTTGCTTGTGTGGAGTGACTATTCAAAGTTACAATGGCCCTGAAAAAAATGACTTATGACCATTTTTCACACTTACGACTGTTGCAGCATCCCCACAGTCATGAGAGGCCAGGCAAGGAGATGCGTCCCTCGAGGTGAGTGATATTGAGTTGGGCACGCCTACCAACTAAGCCACGCCCACAGAACCGGTTGTTAAAAAAATTGAATCCCACCCCTGCTCAACACCTTTGTTTTTGCTGTGCTCTGATTGCTTTTTAAAGCTTATTTATGTTTCTGTAGAATTGGCTTATAGATTTAGAGTGGAAAGGTTTTGGATTATCAACAAAGAACTAGGCAAAGAGAGGACCCAAAGGAATAAGTCTCTCCCTTTATGGTACTCTACCATTAGTTCAGTGTTAAATCTTAAATGCAAAAGGGTTTAAAAAACAGAGCAGTGGAAGGGTTAACCACAGCTGCAAAAACTACTTGAAGAAGAAAATTTAATCCTATTCCTTTTCTTTTGTTACTCCAACAGATCTATCAGTGACACTCTGTGTGTGTGTTTTGTGTGTGTGTATCCTTGTGAAGTGAGTTGGGAAGAGGTGTAACAAAATAATGACATGAAGAAAAACAGTTGAGAGTTGATTTTAAAAATTCTGCACTACTTGGAAGTAGCATTTAGGACCAGATGTACATTTTCAGTAGTAGGTATGAATTAGGGATAGATTTGCATAAGCAATAAAATTATCCCTGATAACTACACTTATTGTCTTAACTTGAAATTCATCTAAAATTACACAAGAGAAAAGAAAAGAGAGTTGATTGCCTTTGAAGATGAAAATATGCTGAAGGTGAAAATAATTTGAAATTCAAACATCCATAGACTCTTGGGGAGGACTTGTTCTGAAGTCTCTGAGGCAATTTTTGACATTTGCTCCTTTCTTATACAAACATTTATCAGTTTGGGTGTATTTTTCATCCAGTCAGCCATGTATAAGGCCACCATAAACAGGCTGTTAAAAAAACACCTCTGGGTGGTAGCAATGACACATAAAAATCTAACATTGCTGTCCTCTAGTGGTGTTTTGGATTTTTGCAACCTAGATATGGTAGCTTAAACTGAAGATTTTGTTTTTGTCCTTGAATATCATGTCACCCTGTTACTGCAATCTGTCAGTACTGTAATGCTCTATTGAGATTGTATGACATAATGTATAGTTCTCCAGGCCTTTATAAGTGAAACATATGTTAAGAATGAATATGATTCTTGTATTAACTAGGTTAAAAAGAAAGAGTAGACATGGATGCAGAATCATAGATTGGGCATTTGCTGAGAGCATGTTGCAGGACCCTTATCGGAAAAGGTGAGAGAGACACGCAAAAAGCCAAACAATTTATTTTGCAAAGAATTATATTATTAAAATACAATCCAAAATGGTTTATAATAAAATGATATTATTTTAGTTTCTTATTTCCAAGAATTATTCTTGTTCTATGCTGTTCTATCTTTCTTTCCAGTTCTATTTATAACTGCACAATAATCTATTTACTTAACCATATGATATGGATCAGTAAAACAGAATATTCTAATTTTCTTCTTCCTATGTATATTTAAATTGTCTTAATCTATTTCCATTTATTCCTACCTGGCCTGTTTTTTTCTGAGCCCTTGGATTCCTTCTCTTGGATCAGGCTACAAGGACAACCCTACTAGTTAGGTTGGACTGAGGAGGAGTGGCTGGCCCCAAGTCACCCAACTGGCTTCTGCAGCAGACTCTGGAGATGGGAATCCTTAGTACCAACACATCTTAAGCATCTGTATAGGCTATTTTATATGGATTATGTTGTAAATAGTAATTATGATTTAAATAGCAGTGCAAATGTCTCACTGCAACAGAAATTTGTGACCAGGTGAAATATACTTCTCAGTCTACTGTTCAGGCACTACAGTAGCTAAGAATAGGCAGCATCGAAAGCCCTCTTCTCCTTTTAAATGAATTCTTACTTTTAAAATTTTAACCTTTAAAAACTGGATTAGGCAGCTCATCAGACAGGGAATTATTCTTTGTAAAATGCAAATCCCATAGCATCTTTGTTAGTGAATCAGATCAAAAATAGCCCTTGCTAACAGTTCCTTATTTTAATCTCATTTCATTATAAGAAAAGATACTTCTTTTCTAGGCTGCATAATCTAAAAGCCTTGCATGGAACTAAATTTGTCAGATGAGCAAGACAGCCTCCAGCTGACTCTCCAAGATAGATATATGGTGTTAGCAGGAAGGACTTAACTAATGCCACATAAACTCAGATATTTCCTGTTATGTTTGGAGCATGGGCGAGAAAGAATGGAGACAAGCCTCTGAACGGTGAACTTCAGCTCTTTATTTACATAGTGACTTCTGGCCTCTATAGTAGTTTTAACCCGCCTTATATAGGCAAACCCCAGTAACTATTAACCAATAACCAACGAGGAGCGCTAGCTCTCATAACCAATAGGAACTCTCTGTTAAGGGCCAATCGGATTCCCCGGAGCGGGCCAATCCGATCCGGCCGTTTAACAACCAATCAGAAGTGCAGGGCCAGAACCCTGCACTTTACTCCAAGCTCACGCTTTATTAAAACTTTATACATTCACAACACCCCTTCCCCCTGGCTTCTGTTTGCAGGGCGCAGTTACATAGTCCTTTAGGTAGGACGGTTGTTTTATTAGTCTCTTTGATTTTCGCTTTGTCATTTGGCTGTAATCACGCTGAGGTAGATCATTGTTTGGCAGTGGGGCTGTTTCTGGTTCAGAGTTCATTTCCCCGTCGTTGCCCATGTTCTCTGTAATTCCCTGAGGTTCAACTGTTTCCCTCTCTGGTTCCACTTCCTGAGTCTCTATTATACCGTCGTTCCCTTCGAATGGGTTTTCTTCTTCTTGGAATTCATCTTCTTCCATACCTCCCCCCCCCAGTCTGGTCATAGGGGAGTTCAGGACTGCCCTCCAGAAGCCGCGATCGTAATTGATCGATATGGCGTTTCCATAGTCTATCGTCAAGGCATTGTACAAGGTAGGATCTTGGGCCGGTTACACGAACTACTGTCGCCTCCACCCACAATGGGTCGCCCAATAGGTTTTTAGCATATACCAAATCTTCTACCTGGAAGGCACGACAGCGGCCGCTAGATCCTAGTGGTTTTTCCAGTTCGTAAGCTGGGTGTAACCGGTCGAGGTGGGAGCGGAGTTTTCGTCCCATTAGCAGTTCGGCGGGAGTTTTGTTGGTGATGCTATGTGGTGTGATGTGTTGTAAAAAAAGGATTCGATTGATTTTGTCGTCAATGTTGTCGTAGTCTACCTTCTGTAAGGTTTTCTTCACAAATTGTACCATGTGTTCTTCTATGCCATTGGTCACAGGGTGCGCAGGTGAGGTGAGCGCATGTCGAATGCCGCGGTCAGCGAGGTACTGTTCAAACAACAGTGCTGTAAATTGGGGCCCGTTATCAGATACCAGAACGTCTGGTAGTCCGTGGGTTGCAAATAGTCTTTCTAAGGTTTTGATAACCGCCTCGGAGGTTGTAGTTGTCATGCGATGAATCTCGAGCCAATTTGAATAGGCGTCGGCAGTAAGTAGAAAGGTGTGGCCTTCGGTCGGCCCCGCAAAGTCCAAGTGAATTCGGGACCAGGGTCCGCGTGGTGTCTCCCATTCAGTAGGAATGGCTTTAGGTGGGGCATTGCTCACTTCCTGGCATTTTGGACAAGCTTTAACCCAATGTTCGATTTGCTTGTCAATGCCCGGCCACCATGCGTAGCTTCGCGCAAGGGCTTTCATTCGCACGATGCCAGGGTGGCCATCGTGCAAGGTTCTCAGAAGCGCTTTCTGGAGTCATTCTGGGATAACGACTCTATCGCCCCAGATGACACAGCCTTTTAGGGAGAACAACTCGGTTTGTCGAGTCTTGAATGGTGTGAAGTCATCTGATAATTGGTTCAATGGCCATCCGCGTTGTACCCACCTTAGGACTTGTGCTAAGGTGGGGCCGCGTTTGGTTTCTCTCGCGATATATCGGGCGGTTAATGGTGGCGAGTTGAGTGCCTCAATTTGCAATGTGGTTACCGTTGGTGCAGGATCGTCGAGAATCTCTGGAAGCGGTACTTGGCTGAATGCGTCGGCATGGGGAATGGCCTTCCCCGGGCGGTATTGCAGCTGATAGTTATAAGCAGCTAAGAATTCTGACCATCGAGTCATCCTAGGGGATAATATGTAGGGAGTCGGCTTATCTCCAGCTATTATCCCCAATAATGGTTTATGGTCAGTCACAATAGTAAAAGCCCGGCCATACACGTACTCATGGAATCTTTTAACGGCTGACACAATTGCAAGGGCTTCTTTATCGATTTGTCCATAATTTCACTCAGTTTTTGAAAGTGTCTTTGAAAAATATGCAACAGGGGCTTCGTTCCCATTAGGCAGTACATGGCTCAAGATGGCGCCCATTCCGAAAGGCGAAGCATCACATGTTATATTTAACGGTAAAGTCTCATTATACTGCATGAGTACAGAGTCAGAAATGAGCAGTTTTTTCACGTAGCAGAACGCCTGTTCTTCTCGGTGACCCCATAACTAATTTGCTTTCTTATCTAACAACCGGTGTAACGGTTCAGCGACCGTTGCTTTATACGGTAAAAATACATTATAAAAATTGATGAGGCCTAGGAACGCCTGGAGATTGGCCTTGTTTCATGGCCTGGGAGCGTTTTTTATCGCCCTTAGTTTACTTTCAGTAGGGTGAATATCCTGGCTATCAATTAGGTACCCTAAAAACTCAACACTGTCAGTACACAATTTACATTTGTTTTTCTTTACTTTAAGACCGGCCTCTTGGAATTTTTTTAGGACTAATTTTAACCGGTCCTGTAAGATTTTTTTTGTAGGGCCTGCAATTAATACATTGTCAAAATAGGGGACCATGCCCTTAATCCCTTGTAATAACCTCTCCATAAGGCTCTGAAAAATCCCTGGGGCTACACTAACTCCGAATTGAAGCCGGGTACATTTAAGGGCACCTTGGTGCGTCACAATCGTTTGTGCCAGTGCCGTCTTTTCATCAACAGGTAGTTGCTGATATGCCTGAGCTAAGTCTAATTTAGCGAAGACTTTCCCACCCCCAAGGGAGTGGAGGAGATGCTGCACCACTGGCACTGGATATGCGTTCTGCTGTAGGGCGTGGTTCAAAGTGGCCCGGTAGTCCCCACAAATTTGGATCAACCCGTCTAGCTTAATGGGTGTTACGATTGGGGTTTCCCAGGGGGAGTGATCGATGGGCTCTAACACCCCCTGAGCTATCAGTTTGTCGAGTTGTTCCTCGATTTTTGATTTTCAACTTTAAGGCAAACGGAACTCAACGGGGCTTAAGTCGGATGGGAGCTATCTTTGGGTCTAGACTGAACGAAATCGGAATCCCCTTGTACTCGCCTAAGCTGTCCGCGAAGACGTCCCTGAACTCATGGATGAGGTCTCCCTCCCAGTCACTTCCGCTGACTTGGTTTATGCTGGCCACTTCAATGCCGAGTGGCGCGAACCATTGGAGGCCTAGTAGGCTAGGCCTGTCTCTATCGATGACAGTTAGTGGTAAGTGCGCTGTGTGCTTCTTGAAGGAGACTCAGACTCGGCAGGAACCAACATCGGGGATTCGATTCCCTTGGTAGTCCTTGAGGATGAGTCTTTGGAAGCGGAGATCTTGATTGAATCGTGGGGATGAGTTGTTGAAGGGTCTTCCAGGACACCATCAAGAGGGACGATCCCGAGTCGACTTCCATGTGGCAAGGCTGGTTCTCGATGGCTACTGTGACTCGTATTTTCTTGGTGTCTAAAGCTGAGGCATGACCGATAGTGATAGTATAGTGAGCCTCTTCTCTCTGCAAAACTCGATTTCTGTAGGAGTGGTTTACTGGCTCTCGCCGTACAGGACGGTTTCCTGTCAATTGGCGATAGTTAGTCCCTTTTGAGGCCTGGCTGGGTCCTGGTAAGCTTCGGCAGACCCGTCCGATGTGGCCTCACTTCCTGCACTCATGGCAGCGCGCGTCGCGGAATTTGCATTCGGACCTGGCATGGTTGGCCCCACAGCCAGCGCAAGGGCGTAAAGTTTTTGGGTGGTTGTCCCGGTTGGACCGCAGTCGATGAACCCCTTCTTCGTGTCTGATGACGAGGAGAGGTCCTCGTGGTGCGTCGTTGCAAGCTGCCCTTCTGACCTGGATAAAATGTCGCTTGTCAGTGGTGGTACCGGAGCGCGGTTTCGTTGTAGTTGTGCAGCCGACTTCCTGGTTGTGTCTGCTGCAGTGGCATCAGCGATGGCGTCGGCAAGGCTGATGTCGCCTTTCGCCATCAGCTTGCTTTGAACGCCTGGTGCATCTAGTCCCAGAACTATGTGATCTCTTAGTGCTTCTTCTAAATCGGTGAACCCGCAGAGGCCTCCCAAATTTCGGAGGTCTGCTATGAAGTCGGCCACGCTTTCTCCCTTTCGCTGGCTCCTCTGATAAAACTCGTGCCATCTCACGAGCGTAGGCACGGTCGGTGCGTAGTGATCTTGTAGGAGAAGTTCGAGGTCGTCCCAATCCATCGCCTTCACTTCTCGGGGTTTTGCTAGTGCTTTAGCCATCTTAAATACGGTTGGATCGCAATGCGTTAGGAACGCCGCCTGTTTCTTTCCTGGTGTGGCATCCTTTAAATTGTTGGTTTCTAAGAACATTTGGAAGCGATCCATGTAGGACTTCCAGTCCTCCTGTACTGGATCGAACGGAGTGGGTGGTACGACGACGCCGGACATGGTTCCGTTGTGTAGCATCGTCTGTCACATGCTTGGTGTTCTTCGAAGTTTCGTTGGTTCAGATGTCTTCACATCCCACCTTCGTCGCCAGTGTTATGTTTGGAGCATGGTCGAGAAAGAATGGAGACAAGCCTCTGAATGGTGAACTTCAGCTCTTTATTTACATAGTGACTTCTGGCCTCTATAGTAGTTTTAACCCGCCTTATATAGGCAAACCCCAGTAACTATTAACCAATAACCAACGAGGAGCGCTAGCTCTCATAACCAATAGGAACTCTCTGTTAAGGGCCAATCGGATTCCCCGGAGCGGGCCAATCCTATCCGGCCATTTAGCAACCAATCAGAAGTGCAGGGCCAGAACCCTGCACTTTACTCCAAGCTCACGCTTTATTAAAACTTTATACATTCACAACATTTCCTATCACAGTCCTATCCAAAAAGGCACAGCATTATATTTTTGAGGAATATGAGGCTGAAGGATGCTAATTGAGATAACAGATAAGATAACTGAATCTTCAGATTTGAACCTGGACTGTCCAGAGCTAACTCAGCGTTCAGCCAGTCTTTTCAAACCTGGGAGGACTCAGCTCAGAAGATTCTCTGCAATGACTGAGAAAGCCAGAGATGCTATTTAAGAAAATATGGCTGTAAGAAAAGGCTTTTAGATCTCCTACCACTCTCAGTTTCTGAAGCCACATACTTCTTCACAGGAATACTTGTATTTAGAACAGCTCAATGATTCTATACTCTGCACCCCTGCATAAACAATTAAGGGAAACATTCATTCACAGCAAGACTACAGAGCCTTTGTTTAAAAGCAAACTTATTCAGGTTTATTATTCTGTAGGTCTGCACAAAGCTAGAAAACCCATTTGTTAATGGATTTACTACTAGGGCTTCTCAAATAATTCCATAGGGTTTGACCTGCAGGGTTTTTGTAAGTTTGGCATTATTACAAAAGCTGAGCAGAACCTGAACAAGAGGTCAGATTCTAATGTTATAGCACAGGAAATCAAACACTGTGCGGTTGGCCTGTCATATTCACTGCTTGACAGCTGCCAAATTGGATCCCATTGTTACAAAATTGACTTCTTTTCAGAGAACTGGACAGAGAAATGGCCTTGCAGGAGTAGGGGGGAACTATTGTGATAGGCTCCATTTACAGGAGCATGAAAAATGCCAAGGGTATGTTTAGGAATATCAGCTGGGCATTAATCTTGTCCCAATAGCAGTATTATCTCCACGTTTTCATAAGACTCAAATAATAATTTCTGATGAACTTCTTTTCTCCTCCTGATTTAGAACAACAGGAGGAAGATTATAAAAGGTTTCCTCCTCTTAGGAATCAGAGGATGCCACTGCAACTTTAGTTATACACTATTGAAGTTCCTAGGTTAATAGCATTTTAGCTACATAATAGCTCTGAAGGATTTATGTTTCCATTTTAAATAGAATGATGTCAATGCTGCTCATTTGGTTTAAGCTAGTTCTTCCATTCTCCTCTAGAGTATTAAAGGCAAAATGAAACAACCATTAAGTCAGAATGATAAAATGCTTTAAAATTCATCTCGACAGCTTCCCTGTGTCACAAGATGCAGGATGAATAACCTTGCAGGCATTGCAGGTACATTTTATACTATCTGTTTCCCTTCTGCCTAGTTAATATGTTATCTACTTTGTCAACTTTTTTCTCAGACTACTTTTTCAGAAAGTCCAGGTAGTAAAGCACACAGACTTACCTTAAGCCTCCATTGCTGGCATCATCTATGGAAGGTCTGTTGAGCTTTTCAGTGAACCCCCAGTTAATTATCTATCTATTTATATTAAATGTTTCCACAATGATTTTGTAAGATCAACTTTTCATATGATGAGTTTTGTCAGACATAGCTTAAATTACAATAAATATAAAAATGGCACAAACTTCACATGGTATTGATATAGGCATGAATTGAATCGCAATATGAATGGTAGGAAACACTTCTTAACAATACGAACGCTAAAAATGTCCAAGGTAATTGGTTTGTCAGTGAGACTTAATATCCAGAAAGGTGATGGGTTCTCTTTATTGGATATCTTGAAGTAAAGCCTGGAGTTTATCAGAGGTGTCTTAATTTGGATTAGGTTGGATTTGATGATCTGTATGACTCCTTCCAGCTCTGAAACATCAGCAAAGAATAGCAATAACTAGAAACCTTTCAGCATAGCAGAAATGAAATGAAAGGAATAATAATTCAATATCAAATCAATTCATAGCAGCAAAATATTTTTATAATGAAAAATTAGTTAAAAACCAATTGGTCCTACAATTGGAAACCAATGTGAAAGTGTGTGTGTCTGTCTGTCTGTCTGTCTGTCTGTCTGTCTGTCTGTCTCTCTCTCTATCCATCTATCTTCCTGTCTACTATAATTCTATTTAATTGATCCTGTATGTGATTTTGAATCACTGATCATTCTAGCCAGGATTCAGCAATAGTAGGAGGGTCACAGGTTCTTCAAATGAATATGGGACTTGAATACTCATTTTTCCCATCTCTTCTCTGCCCAGGAGGCATTCAACTGAATTGATTAAGCCAAGATATAAGACAGAAACAAAAAAACCCTTTAGGAAACTTCCGATTCACTTCTGCAGATCATTGCTTTAAGTCTCAGCAATTGCTATTGGATCTGATAGCTTCAAAGGAGAACTAAGCAAATTCATGGAGTGTAGAGCCGTGAACAGTTGTGAGCTATGAAAGTTAACTGGAGCTCATCTATTGAGTGGCAGCATGCCTGAAGTATGTGTTTGGCCTCTGTGTAAAACACAACCACAGGATTAAATGATGCAATGACATTTTTTGACCTGGGATCAGGCAGGACACCTTGCAAAACATTGCAGAACCAAAGATGGACATTCTATTTGCATTTCATAAATGCCAGCTCCCCCTTGAATCACAAGCATTAGAAAGGCGATCAAGGGTATCAGGAAGGACCTATCCTAACATACTTGCAGATAAAATGTGGTTATAGTTCAAAAATTTCTAATTTCTAATATTCTGTAATGTAATTTCACTTTTTAAAGAATAAACCTAACTAATGAGACTTTGTTGAACTCTTGAGTTTTCTGTACATCTCTGCTGCTATCATGTAGATGATCAGCTCAGATATAACTACTCTAATTTATAGTTACTTCATAAATTGAATGCCAGCTAAGGTGTACCTATTAAGTTAGGGCAGAATAAAAGGGGATGGGAAAGCAGGAAGTGAAATTTTCAACATTTGTCCCCTCTGTTTTCTGAGACATTGTTGCCTGGCATGGATGATCCACCTATTACACTACCTTCCCATTGCTTTGGCCTGTGCACCTGATATGGGAAAATTCAACATGCACATAAACTAGGAAGATTTTGAAATGACAAGATGCTAAAAGGATTTTTAATGGGGAGAACTATCGGAGGAAAGGATTAAACTCTTCTGACTTCAAGCTTCTGGCTTGAAAAACTGTCAGTATATTGGAGGATTTTATGCATGAGGCTCTCAGAACTTGATGGTATTACTGAGGATACGCTGACAGGTGGTGAAGGAGACTCAAGCCAAACAAAGACATCTGCTGTTGATGTCAATAAAGTACAGTAGTCAGTCTATTACCATTAAAGACAGGACAGAAATGGCTGTTCTACAAGAGAAGAGAGGCTGTCAGAAAATTTTGAAGGCAGATCAGGAGAAGTCTGTAAATAGCTTATAGAACAGAAGCCAAATTTTATGCTTTTCCAGCTATAGTCAATTTTTGGTGCTCTTCAAAAATGTTGCATTACAAAGCTCCTGGAAGAATGATGCCAGGCAGAGTGACAATCTGCACATTGAAGATTGGATCCCTTATAAGCCACTGGAAAAAAAAGAACATGGATTTATCCTGCACTGGAAATGAACATAATTACTTTAAGTAGTAGAATAGCACAATTCTAAGTGAAAACCATAATGAATTTGCATAATCAGTTTCTGAGAACTATCCTATTTTACCCTCTTGATTAAAATAGGAGTATCCCAAATGTTTCATAACTAAATAAATATTTATCAAAAATATTTAGTACCGCTTTGGAAAACATTTTTGCAAAAGCTGAGTTTGTTGAATGGAAAGGAACACTGGCCCATTGTTGTGGAACGAATGGAAAGATCTTCAGGTAGCACGATAATTTGGTCTTTAATAATCTAGTAAAAGCTTCGTTTGCTATATTTAACTTTTGGATGTGGTTATAATAGTCTGTTGGTGGGTTTTGAGATTATCTATCATAAAATCACTCACATAAATCAAGAGCTGTACTATTACAGTAACATCCCAACATCCCACAAAATAAGCTGTAAGAACACTATTTAGATTAGTACACACTTTCTTTTTACAACCCTGTAACTCCTAATTTGGGGTAGAGTCAAGATGACTGAATAGAGTTCAGCATTTACTGGCCAGTGGCTTGTGAGGAATTCACCACAGATATTTTCTCTTTGTGCCTTGAGAGAGAAACATCTGTTGCTGCCTAGGATTGAACTCTCAATCTTCTGAGTGATATATGAACACCTTCGCCATTAGGCCAACACACTGCTCCATTTAGACAAGTACAAACACACTTCAGTGACCCTAAACATCAGAAAAAGAAAACAGATCATCTATATCACATTTATCCAACAAAATGGATATCCATGCAACTTCAAAAACATCTCAGAAACCAGACAATCTAACAGTAGACAACAGCCCAACCAAAGAACCACCAAAACTGACTACTCCGAACTCTGACAAGACAAGCCACTAGTGTATAAAATAAGAGCAAACCGTACTCCCTACAGTTATCTGATGATGTTATCTCGTCTGGTAATGAAATGTCTGCAAGAACAATTGTACCATTATTAGTAAAAATAGCTCTAGAAGTAGTAAATGACCATGGTAACAACTGACCTAGATGAGATGGCATTCCTAACTTCAATGAAGCAGCCAAGAACAACTGGTTATTCTGCAATGAAGTAAAACATACCATAAAGTAAAGACAAATTAGACTAGTGTGTTCATGGAAGCATTAAAAAGAAAGCATACTTTAAAACCCTAGCAGGAAAATTATCCAGAGGTCATATGTGTGATGAGAATAACTAAATGAGCAGAGGCCTACTGAATTAAATACATTGTTGATAAACAAACTATGGCTATATACAACAACATTAGTTGAAAATACCTGGAAATATCTTAGGGGAGGGAACACTACTTGTTGCTGCTCTTTCACAAAGTAAAATGAATTCTCTGAACTCCAACCATAAATTTATTTGTCTAGCAATCTGTTCCAACTCAACCTAGTAGGTGAGAATCTCCCACTTCAAACAAGATATAAAAGCAATAGCACATTCTCAAACTCATTGAAAATCATCTCTATAGTCTTTTCAAGTAAATGCCATAGTTAATTATGCATTATATAAAGATATGCTTATTTTTTTTTCTGTCCTGAATGATAAGATGGCTTTCTATTGTAGTGGCACCTCTTACTTCTAGCTCAGGGGTCTCCAAACTTGGCAACTTTAGTACTTGTGGACTTCAACTCCCAGAATTCCTCTGCCAACATGGAGGAATTCTACAAGTCTTAAAGTTGCCAGATTTGGACACCACCTGCTCTAGCTAAAGATGAAGGAATCAAGGTGTGGATGTATGTTGTGGAAAAGGGTATGGTCATCTATCACTCTATAAAGATGTTCAGAATAAACTTTTAAGGACTGGAAAACAACCAGAACAGTTGGATTCATCTGAACATTGATTTGGGATAATAATTCATTGTTTTAGAAAGATTGTACTATGTATTCTACCTACGTTTTACCTCAAATATCTGCAAATATTCTTGTATGTATAAATTCTGATAATTCCTTTGTGAAGCCCTTTTCCAAACAAAGTCAAATGTAAGTAACTGCTATGCCTGGAATCATTACTGTTTTGGGTAGTGAGAAATTAAATTCTATAACAAGATTTAATTAGACTTATCTGTGTGTCAAATATTTAAAATCTCTGTTCCTATTATTCTTCTGAAGTTCCTTAAAATAAAGATGAACTGAAATGTGACTTTGTGCAGTACATTTCAATTTCCCCGCCCCCCTCAAAATGTGAGGACGTGAAACCTTCCAAATCTCAATATTACTACATAATACTCTTGCCAGGTCTCTAGATTTATGACAAACCCATTTCTTTGTTAAGTGAGGAAATATATTGTTAACTAGCTGACATCTAAATTATTGGGTATTTGAGAATATCTCATAGAGATGAATAGATGCAGCATCCAAGAGTCGTTTCTGAATCAATCACAGTTCTCATTTTCTGAGCTCTCTCTACAGCCACAACAGCTAGAGATACGGTTAAAAAAATAAGTGGATACTCTGTAGAACAAGATAGCTCCTTTAGAAAAGTGTCTGCATGCTGTACATTATGGAAATGATTGACTTGAAAGGAGAAATATTTTACTTTTCAAAAGGAGAGGCAGAGATCAATAGGACAAAACAAGAAAAACAGTTGCTATATATATAAAAATAGGATATCCTTTTAAAGTAGAGCAAAAAGAAGATTCATTTTCTGATAGCCTGTGAAAAATGCTGCCATCTGCCACTGTCCTGAAAACAAAAGAAAGAAAAATGAAATTATCTGAGAGCTATATAAATTGATTATATACATCATTCTGTGGTGGGTGTATATGTAATGCAAGAAGGAGAATGAGAAACTTCATACACATGGACCCACCCACCCAGCGACATATACAGAGTATGGAAAGAGAGAAGGAGAGAGATATGATAGATCTATGTGCCTAATGTGTCAAATATAAATATTAAGTAATTATAATAAGTTGTGTATTGGCATGCCTTGGTTGCACTGGTTACCAATTTGTTTCCAGGTGTGTGATACAAAATGCTCATAATTGTCCATAAAACTCTATATGGCACAGAGCTTAGTTACTTAAGGGACCATGTCTCCCAGAGTACCTGTTCAACTGGTCTGGGGTTGGTATGTTCCGAATTCCTCAATTTAGATCTGTGTTTCTCATCCCCAGCATCTTTGAGATATATGGACTTTACTCCCAGAATTCCCCAACCAGTTTGGCCAAAGTAATAGAAAATGAACAAAGTAGAATAAACAAAATAATAGTACAAGACAAAGTAATAGAAAATGAAGAAGCTAAAATAGAGAAAGTAATAGAAAAAGAAGAAGCTAAAATAGAGAAAGTAATAGAAAATGAAGAAGCTAAAATGCTCTGGGACTTTAGAATTCAAACAGGCAAGCACCTTGTTAGGTGTGGAGCATAGGTGCAAAGAATGGAGACGAGCCGGTGAAACAGTGAACTTCAACTCTTTATTTACATGGTGTGATAGCTTAGCTCAGTGGCTGCTATAGCCTTCCTTATATAGGCAACTTATTAACTATTCAACCAATGAAAACCTGGGAGCGCTAGCTCCGTTGGCCAATGAGAATGGCTTGCTAATGGCCAATCAGATTCTCCTGAATGGACCAATCTGATCTCGCCATTTAACAGCCAATCAGAAGTGCAAGGCCAGAACCCTGCACTTGACTTCAAGCTCTAGATAACTTTTTAAAAACATTTATTCATTCACAACACACCTTCCCCCCGGGTTCCATTTACAGGGTGCGGTCACGTAGTCCTTGAAGTAGGACGGTTGTTTTGTTAGTCTTTTTTATTTTCGCTGTGCGCCCGGTATTTGGCTGCACTCTTGTTGAGGTAGGGCGTTGTTTGGCAAAAGGGGTGCCTCTGATTCTGAGTTCGCGTTTTCATTGTCACCAACATCTTCGGTATCACCCTGAGGTGAACTCACTCCCATCCCTGATTCCTGTTCTCATGTTTCCGTTCCGCTGTCGTTTCCTTCAAAAAGGTTTTCTGCTAATTGAAGTTCATCTTCCTCTGTATCTTCCCCCTCCTCAGTTTGGTTATTAGGGGATTCGGAGATGCCTGATTGCAGCCTTGATCGTAGTTGATCGATATGGCGCTTCCAAAGTCTATCGTCAGGGCATTGTACAAGGTATGATCGCAGGCCGGTTACACGGACCACAGTCGCTTCTACCCACAATGGATCGCCCAATAAATTTTTAGCGAACACCAAATCGCCTACCTGAAAAGTACGGCATTGGCCGCTGGATCCGAGTGGTTTCTCCGGTTCGTAAGCTGGGTGTAACCGGTCGAGGTGGGAGCGGAGCTTTCGTCCATTAGCAGCTCGGCGGGAGTTTTGTTGGTGACGCTGTGTGGAGTGTTATGCTGTAAAAAGAGGATTCGGTTTATCTTTTCTTTGATGTTGTCATAGTCCACTTTCTGTAGCGCTTTCTTGACGAATTGTACCATGCGCTCGGCCCTTCCATTGGCCGCAGGATGCACAGGCGAAGTCAGCGCATGTCGAATACCGCGGTCCGCCAGGTACTGCTCAAAGGACAGCACGGTAAATTGGGGCCCGTTGTCGGATACCAGAACGTCTGGTAATCCGTGGGTTGCAAACAGTCTTTCTAGTTTTTTAATGACCGCTTCAGTTGTTGTGTTCCTCATTCAGTGGATTTCGAGCCAGTTCGAGTAGGCATCTACGGTTAACAAGAAGGTGTGGCCTTTGGTCGGCCCAGCAAAATCCAGATGGATATGGGACCAGGCTCCCCGTGGTGTCTCCCATTCAGTTGGGATTGCCTTTGGTGGAGCGTTGCTTACTTCCTGGCATCTATGACAAGTTTTGACTCATGTCTCGATTTGCTTGTCGATGCCTGGCTACCACGCGTAGCTTTGTGTGAGGGCCTTCATGCGCACGATGCCGGGGTGGCCATCGTGCAAGGTTCTTAGTAGTGCTTGTTGGAGTCGTTCTGGGATAACGACTCTATCGCCCCAGATGATGCAGCCCTTTTGAGAAAACAACTCTGTTTGTCGACTTTTGAATGGTGCGAAGTCGTCTGATACTTGGTCCAATGGCCATCCACGTTCCACCCACGTGAGGACTCATGGTAAGGCGGGGTCGCGTTTCGTTTCTCTCGTGATATCATGGGCAGTTAATGGCAGTGTACGAAGTGCCTTGATCTGCAACATTGTCATTGTTGGTGTGGGGTCATCAATAGCCTCTGGAAGCGGTGCTCGGCTCAACGTGTCGGCGTGGGGAATAGCTTTCCCAGGGCGGTATTGCAGCTGATAATTATAAGCAGCCAAGAATTCTGACCAGTGAGTCATCCTGGGAGATAATATATAGGGGGTTGGCTTATCCCCAGCTATTATTCCCAGCAAAGATTTGTGGTCAGTCACTGTAGTAAAAGCCCAGCCGTACACGTACTCATGAAATCTTTTGACAGCCGACACAATTGCAAGGGCTTCTTTATCAATCTGGCTATAATTTCGCTCAGTTTTTGAGAGAGTCTTTGAAAAATAGGCAACGGGCTTCGTTACCGTTAGGCAATACGTGGCTCAAAATGGTGCCCACTCTGAAAGGCGATGCATCACACGTGATATTTAATGGTAAGGTTTCATTGTACTGCATTGTACAGCGTCAGAAGTCAGTAGTTTTTTCACATTATGAAACGCCTGCTCTTCTCTATGACCCCATACCCAAATTGCTTTTTTGTCCAGTAGATGATGTAAAGGTTCAGCGACAGTCGCCTTGTGCAGCAAGAATACGTTATAAAAATTGATGAGGCCTAGAAACGCCTGGAGGTTGGCCTTATTCCGGGGTCTGGGAGCGTTTTTTATTGCTCTCAATTTGCTATCTGTAGGGTGAATGCCCTGACTGCCAATTAGGTACCCTAAAAATTCAACACGATGTGTACACAGATTACACTTATTTTTCTTCACTTTAAGGCCTGCGTCTTTGAATTTCTGGAGAACCAATCTTAAACGATCCCGTAAAATTTTTGAACTAGGGGCAGCAATTAACACATCATCAAAGTAGGGAACAATGCCTTTAATCCCTTGTAATAGTCTTTCCATCAGGCTCTGAAAGATCCCCGGGACTACACTCACTCCGAATTGGAGCTGCGTACATTTAAAGGCACCTTAGTGCGTCACGATCGTCTGTGCCTGTGCCGTTTTTTCATCAACCAGCAGTTGCTGATAAACCTGAGCTAAGTCTAGTTTAGCAAAGACTTTTCCGCCCCCCAGGGAATGGAGGAGGTGTTGTACCACCGGCACCGGATATAGGTTTTGCTGCAGGGCGTGGTTCAGGGTGGCTCGGTAGTCCCCACAAATTCTAATCGAACCATCTGGCTTAATGGGTGTCATGATTGGGGTCTCCCAGGGAGAGTGATCGGTTGGCTCTAACACTCCCTGAGCTATTAACTTATCAAGCTGTTCATTGATTTTCGGCTTTAGGACGAACAGAACTCAACGAGGCTTAAGGCGGATGGGAGCTATTTTTGGATTAAGGCTAAATGGTATCGGGGTCCCCTTGTACTCGCCTAGCTTTTCCGCGAAGACGTCCCTGAATTCATGGACGAGGTCCTCCTCCCAGTCACTGCCCCCGATTCAGTTAATGCCTGTCACTTCAATGCCGAGTGGTGTGAACCATTGGAGGCCTAACAGGCTAGGCCGGTCCTTGTCGATCACAGTCAGAGGTAAGTACGCTGTGCGGTTTTTGAACGAGGCCCGGACTCGACTGGATCCTATGACTGGAATCCGGTTCCCTTGATAGTCTTTCAGTATGAGTCTTTGGGAACGAAGGTCTTGGCGCCGGATGGTAGGGATGAGTTGCTTGAGGGTCTTACAGGAAACCATCGAGAGAGACGATCCCGAGTCGACTTCCATTTGGCAGGGCTGATTTTTGATGGCCACTTTAATTCGGATTTTCTTGGCATCCAAGGAAGAGGCGTGACCAATAGTGATAATTTGGTGAGCCTCTTCTCGCTTCGTTGGGCGATTCATAGTTCGGTTTCTGTAGGAGTGGTTACTGGTTCTAGCCTTACAGGATGGGTTCCCTTCGATTGGCGATAGTTGGCCCCCTTCGAGTTCTGGCTGGGTCCTAGAAGGCTTCTACAGACCCATCCGATATGGCCTTGTTTCCCGCACTCATGGCAGAGCATGTCGCAAAATTTGCATTTGGACCGGTAATGGTTGGCCCCGCAGCCAGTGCATGGTTGTTGGGACTTCGGGTAATGGTCCGATCGAGACCCAGTCAATGGACCTCTTCTTCGTCGCTGTCTGACGACAAAGAGAGGTCCTCATGGTGGGCCGTCAATAGCTGTCCTTCTGACTTAGGTGAAATGTTGCAGATTGGTTGGTGTGTCGGAGTGCGGTTGCGGGCAGTTAGGCAGCCGACTTCCTGGTTGCTTCTGCTGCAGTAGCATCAGCGATGGCATCGGCAAGGCTAATGTTGCCCTTCACCATTATCTTGCTCTGCACGTTTAGCGCATCTAATCCCAGAACTACTTGGTCTCTCAAAGCCTCTTCCAGGTCAGCGAACCCGCAGAGGCCTCCCAAGTTCCGGAGATCCGCAACGAAATCGGCAACACTCTCTCCTTTCCGCTGGTTTCTTTGGTAGAACTCATGCCGTCTTATGAGCGTTGGTACGGTCGGTACATAGTGGGCCCTCAGTAGAGGTTCGAGGATGTCCCAGTCCATAGCCTTCACTTCAGCCAGTTTTGCTAGTGCCTTGGCCATCTTGAATACGGTCGGCCTGCAATTCATTAGGAATACCGCCCGTTTCTTCCCGGTTGTGGCATCCTTCAAATTATTGGTTTTCAAGAACATTTGGAAACGATCCATGTAGGACTCCCAGTCTTCTTGCGCTGGGTCAAACGGCGCAGGTGGTACGATGCCGCCGGACATGGTTCCACCCTTGTGCGTTTCAGCCACGTGCTCGGTTGTCTTCTTCATTGTTCAGTCAGCTCTGACGTCTCCACATCCCATCCTTGTCCCCAGTGTTAGGTGTGGAGCATGGGTGCGAAGAATGGAGACAAGTTGGTGAAACAGTGAACTTCAACTCTTTATTTACATGGTGTGACAGCTCAGCTCAATGGCTGCTATAGCCTTCCTTATATAGGCAACTTATTAACTATTCAACCAATGAAAACCTGGGAGCGCTAGCTCCATTGGCCAATGAGAACGGCTTGCTAATGGCCAATCAGATTCTCTTGAATGGACCAATCTGATCTCGCCATTTAACAGCCAATCAGAAGTACAGGGCCAGAACCCTGCTCTTGACTTCAAGCTCTAGATAACTTTTTAAAAACATTTATTCATTCACAACACACCTATCACATAACACCGAGGCTAAATAACAGTCAATAAGAACGAACAAAATGTCTGGGTAATGGATGTGGCAGAACTTGGAGACAGCAGAAGAGAAGAGAAAGAACTGGAGAAAAGTAGAAAATACAAAGAACTGCAATATAAATAGAAAGACTATGGCAAAAGAAAGCAAAGGTAGTACCAATATTAATAAACACCATGGATGCAATCCTAAAACAACTTGAACACCATCAGCATTGACAAAATCACCATGATTAATTTCAAAAGAGAACTTTATTCAGAACAGCTTATATCCTGCTACAATATCTTTATCAATATCAGTATCAATATTTGCATATCCCAAATCCTTGGCAAGGACTCAATAGGTGGATAAAAAGGCCAATTCATAATAAACATCTTCTTGACTGTGCAATGATCCAAAACAATAATAAAAAGCCACAACAATTGATTGAATTATTTCTTATACCTAAATGTAGAGCAAATGATAAAGTAGAACTGGAGATTTAGTTTTGATGGCAACAGTATGCTTTTTTAATACTGAAAAGTGGTTGTCTCTCTGCACCCTATTTCTCCTGACTGAAGGAAAATCATGCAAAATCATTGTGATTACTACCTGAGACATCACTTTCTTTTGTCACTGTGTGAAAAGCACTGACAGAAGCCTGCTATATTTGTACCCAAGACATATTTCTTTAGCATATGTTGGTATTTTATATATGGGTTATTATATTTCTAAATTGTCATGTTTTCCAACATGAGACATCTGTGCAGATAGACAATATTTGGAAGGATAAATATAAAAAACATAATAAATGCAAACATAGTTTGTCATATTAAAAATTGGTTGTAGATATACTCAGCTATTTTGTTCAACAACATTTTCAAAAATTCTCCTGTAATAATCTGTTACAATGGCATTTTTTTCTGATTTGAAGTTTTGGGAGAACATTAACGTTCCCAGAAACACTAGATAATAGATAACATGGAAAGACATCTTTCGGAGGCTGTCTGCTCCTTGACTTTTTAAAAACAAATTCTTATTAGTATGATATGGGCAAAATAACAAATTCTCATATTACTTTTTTAATTTCTGAAATATGTTATCTTTTTCTATAGATGGTAATGGAGATATGTAGAAATTAACTCCATTTTATTCTTATAAGCCTGATGTTGTTATTTTAATATTATTTATTTAGTGTATGGCATTGGTACGTGAATGCCAGGAGTCTACAATGTTTCTACAGAGTAGTAATTTGACTGTCTAAGATTGTTAGTTTGTTCAGTTCTCATTCATATTATCCAGGGTGCACTGCAGCGGGTGAACTAGCTCCATACATAAAGCAGCTAATTCACATCCTGTTGTGTACCCTGGATAGTATCAGTTCTGTAGGAGTATCAGTGTCATTTGGGGCTTTTTTCACCTCACATTCACCTCACATTTCACCTCACATTTGTTTTCACCTCGAATTCAGGCCAGCTCAACATCAGTTGGTTTCTTCATTTGGCTGTTAGTCACATCAGGTACCTATTTATCTATTAAGTGATAAATAAGTGGTACCTATTTATCTACTTGCATTTACATGCTCTTGAACTTCTAGCTTGCAGAAGCTGAGGTGAGTGATGAGAGCTAAACTCTGTGATACAATGCTAGGCAGGGGTAGGATTCAAATTTTTTAACAACCGGTTCTATGGGCATGGCTTAGTTGGTGGGCATGGCTTGGCAGTCATGTGACTGAGTGGACATGGCTTGGTGGTCATGGCCAATTCAACATCACTCACATTGAGGCACGCATCTCCTCGCCTAGCCTCTCATGACTGTGGGGATGCTGCAACAGTTTTAAATATGAAAAATGGTCATAAGTCACTTTTTTCAGTGCTATTGTAACTTTGAATGGTCATTCCACAGAAGCAAAATACCAGCAAAGAAGGGGGAAAAAACTCCAGAGAAGTTCCAGAGACAGGAAGTCTAGTCCTGCCAAGAATGTAATAAGAGTTAATGGAGAGGGAGTAAGCAACACCAGAATGTTTCCTTCCTGCCTTCCTTACAGGATTAGGCCAATATTTTCTTCTAACAACTGGTTCTAGTGAATAGGTACAACTGGTAGAATCCCACCCCTGGTGCTAGGTATGGAATTGCTGAAATGGAGAGAGACTACTTTTTCTATCAATCCAGCATTTCTTTTAAATAGCTGAGGCACTGCACCTCTAATTTTAAAACTTAAATAACAGTTTTTACTTTTTAATCGGGCCTAGCTAGCATTTCTTAAAAAGTTGTTCTTTTATATCATAAATTAAAAGATTACTGAAAAATGAATTAATAATATAAGTAACTTGAATAAAACAGTAAAAATGCTTAAATTTCAAAAAAATGAAAACCCATGAAATCATATGAATTTTATTCAAAATTTCTGATGAAAATGCCAAAGAATTAAAAGCTGTATAAAATTAATGATATTTTGTATGTAATTTAATTATATGTCAGCATTCTTGCATAGTATTTCCTAGTTTGAAAATCATTTTTGGAATGGAATCTTGTGAGATAAAGAGCACCTGCTGGCTCAAGTGTCAACAGTTTAAAGGTTAGCATTAGAGTCTAGGAAATATGGGCCTTCATAGGTCATATAAGCACAGTGGATTCAAACATCAAGTTAATCAAGGCTAGTGTTCTTAGAATGTGAAATTTTGATTGGGATCTTGGCAACCTTAAAAATAAAGATATATTGAAAACTCAAACCAATATGTGCTATTTGACTCCCATCAATCACTTCAACACAAACTAAGAGTCATCGGGAAACTATATCATAGAGCAGAAAACATCCCCACCTCCAGGGATGCCCAAAATAAGGAAAACAGACACCTGAAGACAGCTCTTAAAGCTTGCAGGTATCCAAATTGGACTTTTATTAAGTCAATGTCAGGATCCAACAAAAGATGGCAGTCAGAGCTGAAACTCTAAGTCAACAGAAGAACCTAGTCATTCCTTACATGGCTGGTATAACAGAGAAACTAAGATGGATATTTGGAAAACATCACATAGCGTTATACATCAAACTCATAGAGACAGAGGTTTATCCACCTTAAAAACTGGACACCAACGTAAGAAAGATATTCTTCTTATGTTGAATATTTTTTAACATAAGAATAATGTAATGCATACAATCCAGTGAGGAGTGTTCAGAGGTCTACATAGCTCAAAACCAGCCCTTATTTAAACAGAAGGCCCAGCACAGGAAAAATAACACCAGAGGAACAGAATCAGCATTATACCTTCATTTAAAAGAAAAAGGTTACTCATTTGAGGACAATAATATTCACATTTTGGACAAGGAAGATAGTTTGAGGGAGGAGTGAAAGAATCCATTTATGTCAAATAGAGGTCAAAGCCACAGACGCAGGGTAAACCTTCAGGTGGTCTCAATGATTCTCTAAAAGAATGCAAATGACCAGCTGTCTTGCGAGGAGTATAAATCCTTCCATTCCTGACTATCCAGTCAGAGCTGAAGAATCTTCTTGGATGAAAAGTGAAACATTTTCAAAGAAAAACCAGAATGTCCTGTTGCCTCTTGTAAAAGCAACTTTGGAACAACTATAACCTGGAATACTGAAAATCTCCACAGACATGCCACCTAGAGAAATACTTAATTTTTGTCTTTCTAAGAAACAGGAAGAAAAACTACTTATTTTCTGCAAAAATGTGCCATGGGATCATGTTTTAGAAAATTATTTTAAATAGAATCATTGATTTGGAGTTGGAAATAAGTAAAGATTGGGGTGTGATTGGCAATATAGTTTCATCTCAGTATAGTATAGTTCAGTAATTAATGCTCATTCCCAACCCAGATATCACCATCTAACATTAATGGAATGGTTTAGTCTCAAGGACATTAGAAATTACTCTTTTTTTTTTTTTTTTACTTCAGGGATCATTTTAGCCTTTTGAAGTAGTCCAGGCAAGAACCATTAACTAGGAACATCAGCATTATCTTTAGTGTAAAGTTACATTAAACAAAAACTTGGAAGATATAAGTATTTCTTTATTCTGCTCTTTTTAGACCCTGGAAAAACTAGGGAGAATCCCTTCTGAAGTGGTTCCCATGATTTTCCTTCACTTGCAGACTTGCCTGTGAGATTATTGCCTTAACTATGGGTCTTTCTGTCGTCCAAGTTCATATCTACATGACATCACAGATCAGCATAGAAATGATGACTCTAACTCAATTTTGAAAAAAAAAAAAGGAATTCTAGGGTGAGGCTGGGAATTGTGGGACTCTAGGAATGTATCAGATTAAAATATATTATTTAATCAAAATGTAATGAGGCTTGGACTAAACACTATCAAAATATGTTCTAATTATTTTAGTAGCTACTAGAACTGACAATAAATGTGCAAGATCTGTTTCTCATGTCTGGTTCTTTGTATAATGTCACTAAAATATAAGAGTTATATGCTTATAGACCTAAGTGCATTGTGAATTTATGGGTGAATCATTGTGTAATTGAATAGCTGTTCAAACAGAATATATTTCTCTTGCTCTCTAATCAATAGGTTAATTAACAGTTTGTTTTGTTCAGCTGTCTTCTTCTCATACTCATATCCATTCATAATTCTATTTTATTGATTGCATTTGTAATTAAAGCACACCAATTGTAAATTGTAAGATTTGGCAGTTTCATTTAACTGCAGCAATGAATTTACATCTATATTTTATACACCATTTTTCCTTGTTTAACCTCAAGTAAAACATATATAGTTCATTTGTGATTCAAATATATATAGTTCATTTGTGATTCAAATGGGGAGACCTGTATGTATGATGGATGACTCTGTCACTTTTATTTTTGTCAGATCCACTCAACCTTTTGGTAGCCAGAAGTTTAATTTAACTCTTTTTTGGGGGGTGGGTGGGGGGAAAGAAGAATGAATGTAGTGATTATAAATAGTAGTCAAATCTATTTTAGGATCCAAGTATAATTTTTACATATTTCCTCTGTTTCCACGCTGGAGATTGAAGCCTCTGGTTTGGCACCTGTGTCATTAATATGTGGTAACAGGATCAGGGGTACTTTAGGAATTGCCACTCTGGGAATGGCCTCAACAGCCCCCTTTATATAGGCAAGCTCTTGGGTATTTAGCCAATGAAAACACAGGAACATTAGCTCTTTTTAACCAATGAGAAGGGCTCATTAATAGCCAATCAGATTCTCTTGAATGGACCAATCCGATATCGCTATTCTCGGCCAATCAGAAGTGCAGGGCCAGAACCCTGCACTTTGCTTTAAGGTTTCAACAAACTTTATTCAAGCACTTTTATTAATTCACAACATTCCTCCCCCCCGGGTTCCGTTTAAGGGGTGTGGTAACGTAGTCTTTGAGGTAGGCAGGTTGTTTTGATTGTCTGTTTGATTTACGCTGTCCTCCCGGTATTTGTCTAGAGTCTTGTTGGGGTAGGATGTTATCTGGTGAACAGGGTGCCTCTGATTCTGTATCTAAACTTCCGCTACCATAAATGTCCTCGATATCTCTTTGAGGCGAGTTAACCCCTGTCCCCGATCCTTCTTCACATGTTGAGTCTGAGCGGTCGTTTGTTCCGCTTGTGCCTTCTGCCGTTCCAAACTCAACCTCCTTGGCATCTCCTCCCCCCTCAGTTTGGAAATCACCAGAATCGCAGACCCCAGACTGCAGCCTTGAACGCAGCTGATCAATATGGTGTTTCCATATTCTATCGTTGCGACATTTCACTTGGTATGATCTGGGTCCGGTTACTTGGATTACAGTTGCCTCGACCCACAATGGGTTGCCATAAAAGTTTCTCGCGAAAACCAAGTCGCCTACCTGGAAATTTCGGCATTTCCTGCTGGAACCGTTTGGTTTTTCAGGTTTGTATGATGGGTGTAGTTGGTCCAGGTGGGAGCGGAGTTTCCGTCCCATCAATAACTCAGCGGGAGTTTTGTTGGTGATGCTGTGTGGAGTGATGTGTTGCAAAAGGATATCCGGTTAATCTTGTCTTCGATATCGCCATAGTCCACTTTATGTAGAGTTCTTTTGACGAATTGTACCATGCGCTCGGCCCTTCCATTAGCCGCAGGATGCGCCAGTGAAGTTAGCGCATGGCGAATACCATGGTCCGCCAGGTACTGTTCAAAAGAAAGCACGGTAAACTGGGGCCCGTTGTCGGATACCAGAACGTCCGGTAATCCGTGTGTTGCAAATAATCTATCCAATTTCCTGATGACTGATTCGGTTGTTGTATTTTTCATCTCATGGATTTCGAGCCAGTTCGAGTAGGCATCCACTGTTAATAAAAAAGTGTTCATTTGTAGGTCCTGCAAGATGAATACGGGACCATAGTCCCTTGGGTGTTTCCCATTCTGTTGGGGTTGCTTTCGGTGGGGCATTGCTGACTTCCTGGCATTTGGAACAAGTCTTTATCCAGGCTTCGATCTGCTTGTCTATGCCTGGCCACCACGTGTAGCTTTCTGCGAGTGCTTTCATGCGCACGATGCCGGGGTGGCCATCGTGCAAGGTTCTCAGTACCGCTCGCTGTAATCACTCTGGGACAATGACTCTATCGCCCCAAATGATGCAGCCCTTCTGGGAAAACAGTTCCGTCTGTCGATTTTTGAAGGGAGCATAATTGTCAGGGATTTGGTCCAATGGCCATCCACGTTCTACCCAGCTGAGGACACGTGCTAAAACGGAATCGCGTTTAGTTTCAATCGCGATATCGCGAGCTGACAGTGGCGGTTTTGGAGTGTCTCGATCTGCAGTGTTGTGATGGTCGGAGCAGGGTCGTCAATGGTTTCTGGAAGCGGTGCACAGCTTAATGCATCAGCATAGGGAATGGCTTTCCCCGGGCGGTGTTGCAACTTATAATTATAGGCAGCCAAGAATTCTGACTAGTGAGTCATTCTGGGAGATAATATATAAGGGGTTGATTTATCTCCCGCTATTATTCCCAGTAAAGGTTTGTGGTCAGTTATTATGGTGAAAGCTCGCCCATAAATATATTCATGAAATCGTTTAACAGCAGATACAATAGCAAGAGCTTCCTTATCGATTTGACTGTAATTGCGTTCTTTGACAGTGTTTTTGAAAAGCAGGCAACAGGGGCTTCACTTCCGTTTGGTAAAATGTGGCTCAAAATGGCGCCCACTCCGAAGGGTGATGCATCACAAGTAAGAGTTAAAGGCAAAGTTTAATTATACTGCATCAAAACAGTGTCAGAGGTCAATAAGTTTTTTACTTGTCAAAACGCCTGTTCCTCTCGGTACCCCCAAACCCAGGTTGCTTTTTTGTCTAATCAATGATGTAGGGGTTCGGCTACAGTTGCCTTTTTTTTTTTTTTTTGAAACAAATTTTATTAATTTTAAAGACAAACAACACATCATTAACCATTAAGTACATAAAACCTCTTAACATTATAAATTTTTACAAGTCGGATAAAACATTATTTTTATACAGCATAATTCTAATTTATCCCATTTCCATATGGACACATAAATATCTTTCAGCAAATTTCTCATTATTTCTCTTTACTCTTATTCAATTTCATTTCTTTTCTATATTTATCCATTTTATAGTCATCATATTCATTTCTTTCTGACTTGTTTACAATTATTCTCATCTAACATTCCTCCAAGGTTTTATTGATTCTTTTTTTTTTTAAACAAATTTTATTAATTTTACAGAAGACACAATACACAAACATACAAAACACAAAACATAAACAAAACTAAAAGATCTTTTCTGAAGGTTGTCTGATCCCGGGTTAAAACTCTTCACACAGACACAAATTCAAACATCATATTCATCCCATATATCCTTCCATATCTTATTATCATTTTCTTTTTTATATATATATATAAAAACCATTTTTATCAATTTTATAAAAACAATGCACAAAGAATCAAGGCATAACAGCTTATAAATTCTTTTTAGGAAAAAATAATAATAAAAGACCAATAGAGCATAACAATTCCAAATTATAGTATCGATACTTTATCTATTTAACTTCATATCTTATCCCTACTTCTCCTTTTCATCCAAATTATTTCTTATTAATTAAAATTTTATTGCCTTTTATCAATATACAAAATCCAAAAAAAAAAACCATAACAAAACCTTTATATATCCTTCCATATCTTATTACCATTTTCAATAACATTCTTTGTCTGTTCTATTTCCAACTATCCATTCATCTTTTTTCTTTTACTATACTTCTCCTATACACCAATTGGAGTAACGTCTATAACTCATTACCCTAACTTAAAAATACTTCGTATAACAATTTTTCTTGGGATTCTGTTTAAAAGATTCTAAAATTACATAATGAATTTTATACTCTAAATACACATGTAAAAACACAAACTTATGTACCCTCCAGAATCCCTCTTTTATCCTAAATTAAATTCACCCATTGTCTCTAAATAAACTTTTTTTCCTTAGATCTTGCTTCCCCCCATTAAGGCTTCTCCTCCCCCCCTTTCTCTCTTGCTTATTCTTCTCCTTGCCCTTTTTACCCCTTTGTTTTTTCTCCTCGCTTTTCTTACTCCTTTTCCTTTGCTTTCTAACCTTGCCTCCACCTTTTCGCTCATTTTTCTCTTTTTTGGTTGTTTTTATAATTCTTAAAATCCCCTTTTTCTTATCCTTTTTCTCCTCCTCTCCGGAAGGGACCCATTGTTCATCAAAGATGGCTTCTTCTTCCTCTTCTTCCTTGTCCCAGTCCTTCTGCTGCGTAATCAACTTTTCATAAGTACATAACGCCATTTCTAAGAATTGAAACAAAGCGCCCAAAGTATCTTCCTTTTTATATTTTTGATATTCAGTCTTTAGTTCATCCACAAACGATGCCATTATGAAAAGAGAAACTTTTCCCAAAACAACCACAAGTATTTTTAATCAAAAACAATTCAAAAAAAGTTCCAAAAGTTAATACTTTTCTTCCTTCTTCTCTTTCTCTTTCTGGGGTTAATGTTTAATCAAAGAGGTCCAATTACCATATATCTTTCTTTGGGATTCTAGGCAATCTCCTCCTTTTTCAGCTTCTGCTCCAATTTTTTTTTCCCCTCCCTTCCCACTTGCAATGTCAATTTTAAATAATCAGAAATCCATACCTCCAACAAGGGTTTTCCAATTTCTTAAATTTTTCAATGTCCAAGAATCCTTTTGTCTCTTAGCTTCAACTCTCAAAACAATTCACTTTCAATGTCCAATATATCCAAACATTTCTGCTGTTTCCATGGGGTGGGAGAGTGAAGAAAAAACAAAAGTTCCCTTTAACAGCTTCTCCGCCGCTTTCGCTCTTCTTAGGGATACAATGTATCCTCCAGCAATTCAAACAGCTCAGTTCCAGGCAATTTAAAGGATGTTACTTGACCCGGCTCAGACAAAACTTTCACTCTTCACATTTCCTCCAGCGCAATCTTACCCGGTTGCTGGCTTCTTCGTGGTGGCCATTGCTGACCGCCGCTCCACCGCCTTGGGGAAAAGGGGTTTTTCCGGAGAAGGGGGGGGTCTGTGACACCCCCACCTCCCTGTCCGACTCCCCTCTCTCTTCAGCTGTCCCTACAGGGCAGCCACATCCCCCTGACCCATCTGGATCGGGGGTACCTCGACGGCTAGCACAGCAGGAATCGCGAGCTGTCGCGAATTCCTGCTGCCCCGAAGCCACGCGAAACCGGAAACCGGCTACAGTTGCCTTTTGAGGCAGGAAAACGTTATAAAAATTGATAAGGCCTAGCAACGCTTGGAGATCCGCCTTATTTCGTGGTCTTGGGGCATTTTTGATTGCCCTAAGTTTGCTATCGGTGGGGTGAATGCCCTGTTTATCGATTAAATATCCTAAAAACTCTACTCAATCAGTACATAGTTGACACTTGTTTTTCTTAACTTTGAGACCCGAGTCTTTAAATCTCTGAAGAACCAACCCCAGGCGCTCCCTTAGTATTTATTGAGTTGGAGCAGCAATTAAAACATCATCAAAATAGGGGACAACGTCTTTTATCCCTTGTAATAGTCTTTCCATCAAACTTTGAAAGATTCCCGGGGCCACGCTTACTCCGAATTGGAGTCAGTTACATTTAAACGCACCTTGGTGCGTAACGATCGTTTGAGCCTCTGCAGTTTTTCTGTCTACAGGCAGTTGTTGGTATGCCTGGGCTAGATCTAGTTTAGCGAAGACTTTTCCGCCCCCCAGGGAATGGAGAAGGTGTTGCACCACTGGTACCGGGTAAGCGTTTTGCTGCAGGGCGTGATTCAGGGTGGCTTGGTAGTCCCCACAAATTCTTAAAGATCCATCTGGCTTGATGGGTGTTACGATTGGGGTTTCCCAGGGAGAATGGTTGGTTGGTTCTGATACCCCCTGGGCTATTAATTTATCAAGCTGCTCGTCAATCTTTGGTTTAAGAGCAAATGGGACTCGACGAGGCTTAAAGCAGATGGGAGCTATTTCGGGGTTGAGGTTAAATGATATCGGGGTCCCCTTGTACTCACCTAGTTTGTCTGCAAAGACGTCCTGGAATTCTTGGACGAGAGCCTCTTCCCAGTCGTTGCTGCTGGTTCGGTGAATGCTGGCCACTTCAATTCCAAGTGGAGCGAACCATTGGAGGCCTAACAAGCTAGGCCGATCCTTGTCGACTACAGTCAAGGGTAGAGATGCAGTACGATTTTTAAAGGAGACACGGACTTGGCTGGATCCAATTACTGGAATTCGATTTTGTTGATAATCTTTGAGTATGATTCTTTGGAATCGGAGGTCTTGTCGCTGGACGGTAGGGATGAGTTGCTTGAGGGTCTTCCAGGAAACCATCGAGAGGGACGATCCTGAATCGACTTCCATCATACAAGGCTGGTTTTCAATGGCCACCTTCACCCAGATCTTCTTGGCGTCCAGTGATGAGGCGTGACCAATCGTAATAGTTTGGTGTGCCTCTTCTCGCTTCCTTGAGTGGTTTAGGGGTCTGTTTCTGTAGGAGTGGTTTTTCAATTGGTGGTTCAAGGGTTCTCGCTTTGCAGGATGGCTTCCTGTGGATTGGTAATAGTTAGTCCCCCTCGGGGTTTGGCTGGGTCCTTGCTTGCTTCTACAGACCCGTCCGATGTGGCCTCTTTTCCCACACACATGGCAGAGCACGTCGAGGAATATGCAGTCTGATCGGGGGTGGTTTGCCCCACAACCAGCACATTGGTACTGCGATTTCTGGCATTGGTCTCGTTCAGACCGGAGCCGGTTGACCTCTTCTTCATCGCTTTCTGATGATGATTTGAGGTCCTCGTGGTGGGTGTCGTTGCCGGTTCTTCTAAGTGAGGTGAAACTTCGCTGGCGAGTTGGCGAAGTGGAGCGTGGGTGCGGCGCATTCGAGCAGCTGACTTCCTGATTGCTTCTGCTGCAGTTGCATCAGCGATGGCATCTGTAAGGCTAATGTCGCCTTTCGCCATCAGCTTACTCTGCATGCCTGGTGAATCTAATTCCAGAACTATTCTGTCTCTCAGGGCTTCTTCAAGGTTTCGCCATCAGCTTACTCTGCACGCCTGGTGAATCTAATCCCAGAACTATTCTGTCTCTCAGGGCTTCTTCATAGGCCTCCTAGATTCTGGAGATCCGCTATGAAATCTGCAACGCTTTCACCCTTCCGCTGATCTCTCTGGTAAAATTCATGCCTTCTCATGAGCGTTGGTACGGTCGGTGCATAGTGGGCCCTTAGCAGGGGTTCGAGGACATCCCAGTCCATGGACTTCACTTCTGCCGGTTTCGCTAGTGCTTTGGCCATCTTGAATACGGTTGGCCCACAATGAGTTAGGAATACCGCCCATTTCTTTCCGGTAGTGGCAACCTTCAAATTGTTGGTCTCCAGAAACATCTGGAAGTGATCCATATATGAGTCCCAGTCTTCTTGTGCTGGGTCGAATGGAGCGGGTGGTATGATGCTGCCGGACATGGTTCCGCCGTTGGTGTGTTTCAGCCACGTGCTCTGTTATCGCTCTGTAGTGTTCAGTCAACTCTGACGTCTCCACATCCCACCCTCGTCACCAGTGTTATGTTCTGTGCATGGCGCAAGAAGCGGAGACGAGTCGATGAACAGTGAACTTCAACTCTTTATTTAACATGGTGCAACAGCTCTGCGAACAGCCTCAACAGCCCCCTTTATATAGGCAAGCTCTTGGGTATTTAGCCAATGAAAACACAGGAATGTTAGCTCTTTTTAACCAATGAGAAGGGCTCATTAATAGCCAATCAGATTCTCCTGAACGGACCAATCCGATATCGCTATTCTCGGCCAATCAGAAGTGCAGGGCCAGAACCCTGCACTTTGCTTTAAGGTTTCAACAAACTTTATTCAAGCACTTTTATTAATTCACAACAAGAATATTGTCAGAAGTAGAGAGGAAAGGATTGGCAGCAAGTTGTAGTTTAGATCTTCAAGGTGATTACCTCTTATTTAAATCCCCCCTTTTAAAATCTGATATTTTTGTTTTGCTTATAAAAAAGCAATGCAAATTCTTGCAATTTTTAGCCAAGTGAAATTCTAAATTGATAATGTTTTAGGTGTGACTAAGTCATTTATGTTCAGTGGTATTTATTTTGTGATTAATGATGAGAAATAAATCTTACAATGCAAAAAATAGCACTTCTCATTTTGCATCAAAACTCGAAGAAAGTCAGCAAGCTTGTGGATATAGAAGACCTGATAAAATGCTGGTTCATTGAACACCATCAATTTCTGAACAAGCATATCAGTTATTCTGAATGGAAATATTCTAAAACAGAATATAGAATTAATAGAAATTGATACAAAAAAATCCTCTAGGTATCTATAAATTATATCATAATTTTAGTTTTCCTCTCTTTATTATTATTTTTAAATATAATTGCTCTCTTCCCCTTCCTTTGTGTTATAATAAAGAGCATAATTTTACAAGAAAATTTGAGAAAAATAGAAGTTGGCTCTACTATTGGCAGAGTGGTACAACTATGGAGTGATAGTTGTGGGATGCAAAGAAGCACCCATGAGCTTGGTATCCCTTAAATACATACCAGCATTCTTATTTGGAAAATTGAACCATTGGATTTGATTGTAAGTGGAGGATCCCAAGTGGGTGAAGCTAAAATAGACAATACATGTATGATGGACTATGATGGTTTCACTTATTATGAGTCAGCTTTTAACATTATTTAGCTTGAAATCTGCATATCTGCTGGAAGTTGATGAAACAATAACCTGATAGAACAGGAATAATTTGTTGTTCTTCACTTCCTTGATGTAGAGCATCAGCAAAAGTGGCAGAACACATATTTTTGTACCAGATGATCACTATCAACTGAGTGATTGATTGCTAAAGGATGCAATAGCTGTAGGATGCAAGAAGAAAAAAGAAGAAATTTAACAGCAATGGTTGAAAACTTGGAATTATTCCACTGTTTCAAAGACTCATTTCTTAAGCAATGAGAGTTCACAGAGAAATCTCCTTAGAGGAACATAAAAGTCCTGGCATCTGTACTATGTTTTGGGAACAAAGCTTTGGAAGAGCTATCTATGATGCCTAATGAACCAAGAATCAAAACCTTGGATTACATTACTGTTATGATTTCTTATCCCAGTAGAGTCTCTTATCAAAATGTGGTCTCATTAAGATCAAGTAGCCCTCTTCAATATAGCATTAAAATGTATTACGCTAACTTAGCAGAAATGAAATATAATTATCTGAAAAATTATTGTCTGCTGGGTTAAATGCATGTTGCATCTGAGATAGATTTGCTCATCGGTTTGGATTTTCACATGTATGAAGGATGTCTGTAGCACTGAGCAGATCCAGATATTATTTTTATCACTTCATGCATATTTGCTCAGAAGATTTCACAGAGCAGAGTCTCAGAATTCAGTGGTTTCTCAATCAATATCTATTGAATATTCACTTTATTTATTTATTTAGCATATGGCAAATACATGGACTTATAGTGGTTCAAATGTTAATGTCCAGTCCACTTAGCCATTCAAGGACAGTGTGTTTTATGTTGAACAAAACCAGACATTGGGCCAGTGTAAGCTCTTGATGGACATTAAGACACAATGTGATGGATATTTTGTCGAGGAGCACCATAGTCACTCTGAGGGGTAGAGACAAGACCCCACTTAAACAATGACTCCTGGTAGACACCATGTTAGGTAAGGATCCTGTTCAAAGTTGACCAATTCTGGCTCACTATGCTCACTAAGAACTCATCTTTCAGTCTTGCAAAAGCAGGATCATTTGAAATTAGGGATAATTTGACAGTATTAGTCAATTGTACTAAGTGAATATCTTGATCATGCTAGTCAATTGCTAACAGCTGACAATTCCTGAATTTCAATAATGAAATTGAAATTGGGTTTCCGGTTTCGCGTGGCTTCGGGGCAGCAGGAATTCGCGACAGCTCGCGATTCCTGCTGTGCTAGCCGTCGAGGTACCCCCGATCCAGATGGGTCAGGGGGATATGGCTGCCCTGTAGGGACAGCTGAAGAGAGAGGGGAGTCGGACAGGGGGGTGGGGGTGTCGCAGACCCCCCCTTCTCTGGAAAAACCCCTTTTTCCCAAGGCGGTGGAGCGGCGGTCAGCAATGGCCGCCACGAAGAAGCCAGCAACCGGGTAAGATTGCGCTGGAGGAAATGAGAAGAGTGAAAGTGTTGTCTGAGCCGGGTCAAGTAACATCTTTTAAATTGCTTGGAACTGAGCTGTTTGAATTGCTGGAGGATACATTGTATCCCTAAGAAGAGCGAAAGCGGCGGAGAAGCTGTTAAAGGGAACTTTTGTTTTTTCTTCACTCTCCCACCCCATGGAAACAGCAGAAATGTTTGGATATATTGGACATTGAAAGTGAATTGTTTTGAGAGTTGAAGCTAAGGGACAAAAGGATTTTTGGACATTGAAAGATTTAAGAAATTGGAAAACCCTTGTTGGAGGTATGGATTTCTGATTATTTAAAATTGATATTGCAAGTGGGAAGGGAGAGGAAAAAAAATTGGAGCAGAAGCTGAAAAAGGAGGAGATTGCCTAGAATCCCAAAGAAAGATATATGGTAATTGGACCTCTTTGATTAAACATTAACCCCAGAAAGAGAAAGAGAAGAAGGAAGAAAAGTATTAACTTTTGGAACTTTTTTTGAATTGTTTTTGATTAAAAATACTTGTGGTTGTTTTGGGAAAAGTTTCTCTTTTCATAATGGCATCGCTTGTGGATGAACTAAAGACTGAATATCAAAAATATAAAAAGGAAGATACTTTGGGCGCTTTGTTTCAATTCTTAGAAATGGCGTTATGTACTTATGAAAAGTTGATTACGCAGCAGAAGGACTGGGACAAGGAAGAAGAGGAAGAAGAAGCCATCTTTGATGAACAATGGGTCCTTTCCGGAGAGGAGGAGAAAAAGGATAAGAAAAAGGGGATTTTAAGAATTATAAAAACAACCAAAGAAGAGAAAAATGAGCGAAAAGGTGGAGGCAAGGTTAGAAAGCAAAGGAAAAGGAGTAAGAAAAGGGAGGAGGAAAAACAAAGGGGTAAAAAGGGCAAGGAGAAGAATAAGCAAGAGAGAAAGGGGGGGAGGAGAAGCCTCAATGGGGGGAAGCAAGATCTAAAGAAAAAAAGTTTATTTAGAGACAATGGGTGAATTTAATTTAGGATAAAAGAGGGATTCTGGAGGGTACATAAGTTTGTGTTTTTATATGTGTATTTAGAGTATAAAATTCATTATGTAATTTTAGAATCTTTTAAACAGAATCCCAAGAAAAATTGTTATACGAAGTACTTTTAAGTTAGGGTAATGAGTTATAGACGTTACTCCAATTGGTGTATAGGAGAAGTATAGTAAAAGAAAAAAGATGAATGGATAGTTGGAAATAGAACAGACAAAGAATGTTATTGAAAATGGTAATAAGATATGGAAGGATATATAAAGGTTTTGTTATGGTTTTTTTTTTTTTTTGGATTTTGTATATTGATAAAAGGCAATAAAATTTTAATTAACAAGAAATAATTTGGATGAAAAGGAGAAGTAGGGATAAGATATGAAGTTAAATAGATAAAGTATTGATACTATAATTTGGAATTGTTATGTTCTATTGGTTTTTTATTATTATTTTTTCCTAAAAAGAATTTATAAGCTGTTATGCCTTGATTCTTTGTGCATTGTTTTTATAAAATTGATAAAAATGGTTTATAAAAAAAGAAAATGATAATAAGATATGGAAGGATATATAAAGTGAATATGATGTTTGAATTTGTGTCTGTGTGAAGAGTTTTAACCCGGGATCAGACAACCTTCAGAAAAGATTTTTTAGTTTTGTTTATGTTTTGTGTTTTGTATGTTTGTGTATTGTGTCTTCTGTAAAATTAATAAAATTTGTTTAAAAATAAATAAATAATGAAATTGAAATTGAAATTATCAGTTACTGTCTATTTTTCTACAAATAAGGAAATTAATAATAAAATAAAGTTTGGTAATTTACTGGAATTATCCATCACTAAAAAATCCCAAATAATGTCACTTAAACAGTGATAATTTCTTCACCTTGGGATTAGAGATGCTAGACAATATAGTTCAGTCCACTTTTTAATAACTATGGCCTAAATTATATTTTCTGAACTAATATGTAGATTATTATGGTTACTTTTAAAATTGTGGATTTACTTACATTTTTCACTCACAAATTGCATATAAAAATATAATATGCTCAAAAGAAAACATATTGCATATAAAATGCATATAAATATATATATAATAGGGGAAAAGTATAAAATGTAATTTTAGTGGAATTTTTTAAAAATAATACCAAATGATGCTAAATTGGATAGAACTTTCTTTTAAATCTAACTTTCTTTTAATCTAATAAATGATTAGGAATATCTAAAACTGATATTAATTGAATAGTGATTATTTTGGCATTCCTACTATTGATAAATAATTAATCTATCTAGGAGCATGAGACAATGATAAATACAGTCTAAATATTTAAGCCAAGATATAATCACAGGATTGAATATTTTGTGGTTTTCATCATTTAAGCTCAAGTTAATATGCAGAGAAGGCATAGGGCATTTTTCTTTATGTTCTCTGTTGAATGTCCACAAGCTATATAGCACAAAGACAATGAAGCTGGCACATTTATTTATTTATCAATATTAAATAGCCACACCATGCAAAAACTGGAAGATTCCAAATGTGCTTTTAATACAGTTTTTAAAGGTTCTAACCTTTTCAATCTTCACTGTTTATTCTTCATATATTCTAAAATTGCTTACCCTGGGAACTGATTCCCTTTCTTTCTTTTAATCTTCTGAATACAAGAAGATTGAAGAGATTGAAGAGATTGAAGAACTCTCCAGGAAGAAAGGTCAGAACAAATTCAAATTCATTGATCCTGGTGAAATCATTCTGAAATATATTTTAATACTAAGCCATGGAAAGTCAGTCAGCAGACTGGAGGGATGGATCAAGAAACTTTAAACATTGGAAACAAATCATACCAATCTGACCCACATCCTTGGATGGGTCATCAGATGGAACATCAGAGCATAAATGAAAAATTTCCAGTTTATGCTCTGGGTCCCCTGATGATCTATTTGTCACATATTGGAAAAAATGAATTTATTAGAATGTACCTGCTAACCCTTTGACATTTTAATGTTTTTATTTATTACCCTGGGTGGTTGGAAGGATCTTTGTCTGTCTCTTTTAACCTATCTAGATTTAAAAACCAAAATTACAACCAAAGACTTACCTTTGGCTCACTGAACTTATCATAACTGTCCAAGGTCTTCGTGAATTGCAATTTTCATAGAGTGATTTGCTTTGCCCCATGAGGAAATGTTAGAAGCAGTAGCATTCAAACATAGCATTAAACTATGGCTTAATGTTATGTATGAATTTGTGATACCTTAAAAATAGTTGCTTCTTAATGGTGATGAAACTAGGATATTGGACCAGATATTATTCTGGCTTACTGTTACATCTTATTTCTCAAACCATTGAATATTGTTAGATCATTGCTTTTTTTCAGACAATTGTTGTTCTGTGACTTGAACACTGATATACTTTAAAAGTAGTTTGATCACAAAGATGGTTGTCAGTTTTTGAACTTATGATATAGCATTCCACAGTAGAAGTTCACATTTTGGGGTGGAGGGATGCAGGTCTAACAGTGTTATTCAGTTTTTGAATCAAGAATTAGTGGTTGCATTTCACAAAGGAGATAGCATTATAGACATAATGCACTTTCTGAGTGGTTTTCAATGCCAGCGTATTGCTCACAAACAATCTAGGTCCTCATTTTACTGACTGCAGAAGGATGGAAGGCTGAATCAACCTAGAGCCAGTCAGGATCAAACTCCTGGCTGTGGGCAGAGTTATCCTGTAATTTTGCATTTTAACCAGTGCACCATCACGAATCAAAAAATAGGATTGACAAGGCAAAATTAAATTTGACTAAATATTATATTAATTATTTATTAATTACATATAGATCTCATGGAACATTCTTAACATTATTTATTTTTATTTATTAAAGAATATGGCAGCAAATTTTAGAACGACTCTGAGCTGTTCCCAGGTTTTTGAGGCCCTCTGGTACTTCATTCTTCTAAGAAAGTATTTAATAAAAATCATTGTTTCATGTCATATTAAAACTCATTTGTTGCATGCAACATTTTACAATAAATATATGTCACTATAAAATTATTCCTGGCTAAGGACAGAATTATAAAAATGTTACAATTTACTGGTGAACTAATCACTTTATTGTTGATTATATCAACATGATTGTGTTCCTCATGTAATAATTTAAACTTTATTTACATGGTAGATTAAGCAGAAAGATTTAGCTTGTTTTTTTTTTAATGTAATAATTTGAGTCAATCATTGTCAAAGCATGATTCAACTATTCTGAAAAATCTAATGATTTGAGAATTAATGCCATTTATTGGCAAAGTGTACAACTTTATAGGAAATCTTAATTCAAACTAGAATTGCAATAGTATTTGTGTTTATGTAAGTGTTCATGATAGCTAACCATTGGTAACAAGCTAATCATCCCAGTGTAGTTTATCTTGAGAGTTTCTAAACAAGATAATTTCCAAATAAAAGGAGTTCGATAAAGCATAATTTTATCTTATCTGAATGCAGATGGCAACAACCAGACAATCAGGCACTCAGGTAAAAGATAAATATTTTAAGACATGATTTGATAATTGTTCATAATATCCTACTTTAAAATCTTTTAAAATGTTTTATCATTAAATCACAGAACTAATTTTGGTATAGTTGTAGCAAGAAATTTCACTCTTCATTAAAAAGAAAAGTACAGTAACACAAAAATATTTCATTAATGCAGAATGTTTTATAACTGGGCACAGCATGTAGAATTGGGTTAATTTCTCAATGAATATTTTATCACTACTGAACTTCTCACTTTGTTATGATAATCCCATAAAGCCATATTAATTATATTAAACAATCTTGCATGGTGTTGATTTTGGGATTTGTTTAAACATTTCAAGGAAATGAACCAAACTGTTTTGAGAACAGTAAATTTAAGATTATTTTAAGATCTTTAAACTGCATGCAGAAAATCTGTAGTTTTGCAAATATGGAAGGCAGTAATCATAATGTAAGAATGATAGTTTATATAGTCATATGCAGAAAAGAATCAATTATTAGATGAACCAAATTGTTTTGAGAACAGTAAATTTAAGATTATTTTAAGATCTTTAAACTGCATGCAGAAAATCTGTACGAAAATCTGTAGTTTTGCAAATATGGAAGGCAGTAATCATAATGTAAGAATGATAGTTTATATAGTCATGTGTAGAAAAGAACCAATTATTAGAGGCATAAACTCAACTCTTAGCATGAGCAAACAACCAATTTGTATATACAGTAGTGGTAGAAAAAACAAGAAGCTTCAACAGTTATCTAGGTAGAAGGAAGGGGCAATGTATAGAAAGAAAGGGCTGATCTCATCAAAACAGTAAGACAATTGTTTCCTTCTGGCAAAGAATTATGAATGATTTAGATGTCACCCATTCTAAATCTTTGATATAAAAAAAACATTTTATTTTTCAGTAAGGCTGGATATAGAAGCTGAAATGAATATGAGATCATGAATTTTTATTTCAACTGAAATAAAATGTACTGGATTGGAGATGATGATAGTGGTAGTGAACTAGTATATGTATTAGAAACCAATTGTATTTCCACAATGTGACAGATTTTGGATTTGGAAACATTGTTTGTCTGGAACAGGACCTAGAAGAAATTCAGTTAACTGTTGATTTATTAAAGAATGAATAATAGGGCTGTTTTCATGAAAATTTTTATATACATTAGAATTGGTGATAATGCCAACGGCAATATTCAGACAAGTGTAAAATGCATGTAGGTTGAAGGATTTTGTGGAACAAGTATCTCATTCAGATTTTAACATGGTTTATCTGATATCTATTTTTATTTTCTGCTAGAAATAAACAATTTGGTTTGTTTTAATGGACGTTACCCAATCTGGGTGATGTACAAGAATGAAATATTAACTTCCATAGAACTGTAATAAAAGTGACCTGATGGATAAACCAAATAAACCAATTTTGGCTTGAAAAATGGAAACAATTTTTTTGCATAGGAACTTGTAAAGACTGAATTTTTATAGTATCTCTACTTTAACACATGCTTTATTTAGTTGGAAGCCATTCTCTGACAGTATTTTTTTCTCCTAACTTAAAATACTCTGCAAAAAATATGTTTGTGCTAGTGGCTCCATTGCTAGAGATGTTTTTGTAATGAACTAAACTTCTATTTAGAATTTTACAAATGGAATATCTTATATACAGGTCTTTCCAACTGTCTACTAAACTTGGTAGTAAAGGTATTTGATTCTTCAGATTTACCATCCACTCTCCCTACTTAATATTTGATCACCCAACCTTGCTAGTCTTTTTCCTTTTGTATTCTTTGGGAAGTCATATGTTTTATTTAAACATGTAAGAAGAGATTAATAAAAATCAAAGGTAAAGATCTTAAAGCACAAATCCCTGCAAAATAGAGAAGTGATAATTTTTCAGATATGGTTGGAATACATTTTAAGAAGTCTGAAGGCTCCTTGAGAATTATGGATTGCTTAGAGATATGCATCCAATTGCTTTCCTCTGCTTTGAGAATAAGTTGGAAGGCACATCTTGATTTGTTCCTTTCCTCTGCTTTGAGAATAAGTTGATCTTGATTTGTTCTAGTAACTGAAAAATAACACTCATACTGTTGGAGGACAAAAGGAAAATGATTTATTTAGTTTCCTTAAAGATGGAAAATTCAATAGTGTGGTAAAGCTTTCCCCTTTATCTGGTTATGAAAGTGCAGAGTAGCCCAGCTACCAAAGGTACCTATTCTAAAGAGGAATGACAGAGCTGCATTGCCAGCCAGGTGGGAAAAATAAATATTGAGAGTTACAGATAAAGGGAACAGTTCTTTTGATTGTCAACAGTAGAGGAAGATATTTATCTGGTAGGCTGGAATGATTTTGTTCTTATCCACTAAAGCAGATTCTCTGAAAATGTTTGTTATATTGTTTTAATCTGGCATTTTGAAGCATATACTTATTAGTGATGTGTATGTGAAAGAAACTGTATCACAATAATGAGAGATGCAATTTGAACACTGTCACTGAGATATGTTAATAGGGATGATTATGATAAAAACAGAAGCTTACTAAAATACAGGACTGTACATGAGCTTTTACAGCACTTTGTTTCTGCATTTCAGAAGGACAATTAGAAAGAGGATGGTTGTTTAATCTGTCCTTGTTCAGCTGTTCACTTTCTGATATGAGACTCTTTTCCCTGGAGAGATTCTTTATATTCCCCAGTAATATTTAATACCTTCAAAGTATTTAGGAAAGCAACTAATTTAAAATGCAGCTAGTCCTTAACTTACAACCATGTTTTAGTGACAATTCAAAGTTACAATAGCACTGAAAAAAATGAATTGCGACCAGCCTTTGCAATTACAACTGTTGCAGTATCGTCAACACACTTTTGATCACATGATCAAAATTTAGGCACTTGGCAGTCAGTATGGATGATGCAGTATCTGGGCATCACACCATCCTTCCAGCTAGCTTCTGATAAGCAAAGTCAATGGGTGTAGCCAGATTCACTTAATGACTTCATGATTTACTTAATAAATGCCATGATTCACTTAACACCTGTGGTAAAAAGTTGGCAAAATTGGGTGTGAGTCAGTCAACAACCTCCTTTCTTAGCAATGAAAATTCTGGTGCCAATTGTGATAATAAATCAAGGATTATCTATGCAAGAAACAATCAAGCAATATCTCTTTATTACTCATCAATGCCTTTATTGTTGGACTATGCAATTCTTCTGTGAATTTGGGGAGTGTTCATTTGGATATACAACCATAATTGGAGATGTTTGGATCTTCTGATTTGTGGCCTTGTTACAATTTCTGTACTAATGTAAAATGATTTTCCCAGGTGGCCTTCTGCATAAGTGCAAAAAATCACTTTGAAAACTTTGTATATATCACATGTAGAGAATATTAATATGTATTTCTTTATCCACTGTATGTACCTGAGGCAGCAGTTTTATGTATGCCATATGCAGAATTGTTTTCAATATTATATTGAATGGGAGATGTTAATACATTGAGGGCTACCTATGTATCTTGCCAGGATTGTTGCAGTAAGGTCAATCAGGGTGGGATGCGAATATTTTCAAAGTTCTGTGAATGTGGCTAGGTGGGAGTGACTAGGTGGGTGTGGCCATGTGACTGGGTGGGCGTGGCTTCTTTTTTTTGCAGTACCCTGATCATCAGGAGGAAAAAAAAAAGAAATACCGGTTTAGCCGAACTGTTAGCTGTCTTTTTACTACCGGTTTGCCTGAACTGGGACAAACCGGTAGAATACCACCACTGAGGTCACCCAATACTGCATTAATCTTGATCCATTGAAAAAGATATGGATTCCATTTGCTATTATTGTTCCTGGAAGGAATGGTTACAACCATTTTAAATTGTCAATATTTTATCACTTCTTTAGCATTGTTGGAGATCAGAGAAATTTCCAGCATTTCAAAACAGCCTTGAGCTTATACATATGAAGAGACTTATTAGTTAATGATAATTTATTAATTATTAAGGCTAAATAATAATCATAATAATCAATTCATCTTTCTAGGGTTGAGAATGGTAGATCCATTTGGTCCATGCATGCGGAGCAATACTGAGCAGTAACTGGGCTCACATAAGGACAATAATTCTTTAAAATGGAAATATTCATGTTTTTACATGATGAGATGGACAAAAAAGCCATGAAAGATCATTTAAATATATGATTCCTGTACAGAGATTTCTATATGTATAGAATGGACCTACTGGATGAACAGTTGGTCAATTTAACATATTTTGATGAAAAGGATAAATTGACTTTGAATAGAGAAAATACATTATCTACATTTATTGATGACTGGAAGTCCCATAACTTTTTTCAAGAATTGAAAAAATATGAACTTGTGATTTATGGTTTGGAAAACTAGATTATAGAAAGAAAAGTAACACAATGTAATTTTAGAGAAAAAGGTTGAAATATATTTATATTTATAACTGCTGTGAAGAATATTGGAAGCTTCTTTATTTCTTTTTTTTCTTCAAAATTTTTATTTTCTTGTATTTTTTACTGACTTTTTTCTTTTTTTATATTATTTTTTATTATTTTTTTATCTTATCATTTAAAGGTTTTAATAAAAAAATTACATACATGATGTGAAGAAGTCTGTTTCTTCGATCATATCCCCGTTGTTAAATCATATTGTTATGCTTTTCGGGAGATTTGTAGTAGAGAATTTTGTGTGCAAACCATGATCAGGTTATAAATTACATGAAGATCCTATGTGTATAGATCAAACTCAACTCAAAGACTTCAGACTCAGCATGGAGGTACTGGAATATCCTTACATTGTTCTCCTCAGTTGATTAATTATCACAATCAGGTAAGATTTTAATAAGAACAATAAAATAAAAACTTGATAGGATCACTTCTTATAGCCCTATATTTCTACTTGCCCAAGCTTGATATTTTAAAATTACAAAATGAATGATACATCAAATCTATTATTTTGCAAACACTAAAATTTTCATTCCTTTTGAAAATGGAAGTGCTTAAAAATATATATCTGATTCAGAGGTGGTATTCAGCAGGTTCTGACCAGTTCTGGAGAACTGGTAGTAGAAATTTTGAGTAGTTCAGAGAACCAGCAAATATCAACTCTGACTGGAGATTTTACAGTATCCTTCTTGTTATGTCTGGAGCATGGGTGCGAATAATGGAGACGAGCCGGTAGAAACAGTGAACTTCAAATTTTTTATTTACATGGTGTGACAGCTCAAACTGGATGGCTGCTATAGCCTTCCTTATATAGGCAACTTATTAACTATAACTTATATAGGCAACTTATTAACTATTCAACCAATAGCAATCCGGAAGCGCTAGCTCCGTTAACCAATGAGAATGGCCTGTTAATGGCCAATCAGATGCTCCTAAACGGACCAATCCGATCTTGCCATTAACAGCCAATCAGAAGTGCAGGGCCAGAACCCTGCACTTGACTTCAAGCTTAAGATAACTTTATTTAATATTATTCATTCACAACACCCCTTTCCCCCGGCTTCTGCTTACGGGGCGTGGTCACAAAGTCCTTGAGGTAGGACGGTTGTTTTATCAGTCTTTTTGATTTTCGCAGAGTGCCTGGCAATTGGCTGCACTTTTGCTGAGATAGATCGTTGTTTAACGACAGGGGTGCCTCTGGTTCAGAGTTCGTGTTTCCGTCGTCACCAATATCTTCGGCAACTCCTTGAGGTGAACTTACTCCCATCTCTGGTTCCTGTTCCTGCGTTTCAGTTCTGTTATCAATCCTTTCGAAAAGATTTTCCTCTAGTTGAAATTCGTCTTCCTCTATATCTCCCCCCCCCTCAGTTTGGTCATAAGTGAGTTTGGAATTGTGTGACTGCAGCCGTGATCATAGTTGATCTATGTGGCGCTTCCAAAGTCTATCGTCAGGGCACTGTACAATGTATGATCTTGGGCCGGTTACGTGGATTACGGTCGCTTCTACCTACAGCAGATCACCCAATAAATTTTTAGCGAATACTAAATCGCCTACCTCGAAGGTATGGCATCGGCTGCTGGATCTGAGTGGTTTTTCCGGTTCGTAGGCTGGGTGTAACCGGTTGAGGTGGGAGCAGAGCTTTCGTCCCATTAGCAGCTCAGCGGGAGTTTTGTTGGTGATGCTATGAGGTGTGATGTGCTGCAGGAAAAGGATTCGGTTGATTTTCTCGTCGATGTTGTCGTAGTCTATTTTTTGTAGCATTCTCTTGACAAATTGTACCATGCGCTCACCCCTACCATTGGCCGCAGGGTGCGCAGGCAAAGTGAGCGCATGTCGGATACCGCGGTCAGCTAGGTACTGTTCAAAAGACAGCGTGGTAAATTGGGGCCTGTTATTGGATACCAGAATGTCTGGTAATCCGTGGGTTGCAAACAGTCTTTCCAGTCTTTTGATGACTACTTCAGTGGCCGTGTTCCTCATTCGGTGAATCTCGAGCCAATTCGAGTAGGCATCGACGGTAAACAAGAATGTGTGGCCTTTGGTCAGCCCAGCAAAATCCAGATGGATGTGGGACCAGGGTCTCCGCGACATCTCCCATTCGGTTGGGGTTGCCTTTGGTGGAGCGTTGCCTACTTCTTGGCATCTCTGGCAAGTTTTAACCCACGATTCGATTTGTCTGTCTATACCTGGCCACCACGCATAGCTACGTGCGAGGCCCTTCATGCGCACGATGCCAGGGTGGCCATCGTGCAAGGTTCTTAGCAGTGCCTGTTGGAGTTCTTCTGGGATAACGACTCTATCACTCCAGATGATACAGCCCTTTTGCGAGAACAACTCTGTTTGACGACTTTTGAATGGTGCAAAGTCATCTGGTACTTGGTCCAATGGCCATCCACGTTCCACCCATGTGAGGACTCGTGCTAAGATGGGGTCGCATTTTGTTTTTCTCGCAATGTCACGGGCAGTTAATGGTGGCGTATGGAGTGTCTCGATCTGCAACGTTGTCATCGTTGGTGCAGGATCATTGATGGTTTCTGGGAGCGGTGCACGGCTCAACGCATCAGCGTGGGGAATGGCTTTACCAGGGCGATATTGTAGCTGATAATTGTAGGCAGCCAAGAATTCTGACCAGCGGGTCATCCTGGGAGAAAGTATGTAGGGAGTTGGCTTATCCCCAGCGATTATCCCCAGCAACAGTTTGTGGTCAGTTACTATAGTAAAAGCCCGGCCGTACACGTACTCATGGAATCTTTTAACAGCCGATACAATTGCCAGGGCTTCTTTATCAATCTGGCTGTAATTTCGCTCGGTTTTCGAGAGCGTTTTTGAAAAGTAAGCAACAGGGGCTTTGCTACCATTAGGCAATACATGGCTCAAAATGGCGCCCACTCCAAAAGGCGATGCATCACATGTGATATTTAACGGTAAAGTTTCATTATACTGCATTAGTACAGCGTCAGAAGTCAGTAGTTTTTTTACATTACGGAACGCCTGCTTTTCTCTGTGACCCCATACCCAAATTGCTTTTTTATCTGGTAGGTGATGTAAAGGTTCAGCGACAGTCGCCTTGTGCGGCAAGAATACGTTATAGAAATTGATGAGGCCTAAGAACGCCTGGAGGTCGGCCTTATTCCGGGGTCTGGGAGTGTTTTTTATTGCTCTCAATTTGCTATCGGTAGGGTGAATACCCTGACTGTCAATCAAGTACCCTAAGAATTCAACATGATCTGTACACAGCTTGCACTTATTTTTCTTCACTTTCAGGCCCGCTTCTTGGAATTTTTGTAAAACCAGTCTTAAACGATCCCGTAAAATTTTTGGAGTGGGGGCAGCAATGAGCACATCGTCAAAGTAGGGGATAACGCCTTTGATCCCCTGCAATAGTCTTTCCATTAGGCTCTGAAAGATCCCCGGGGCTACACTGACTCCGAATTGGAGCCGCGTACACTTAAAGGCACCTCAGTGTGTTACGATAGTCTGTGCCTGTGCTGTTTTTTCGTCAGCCGGCAGTTGCTGATAAGCCTGAGCTAAGTCTAGTTTAGCGAAGATTTTTCCGCCCCCCCCAGGGAATGGAGGAGGTGTTGCACCACTGGGACCGGATATGGATTTTGTTGCAGGGTGTGGTTTAGGGTGGCTCTATAGTCCCCACAAATTCTAATGGAGCCGTCCGGCTTAATTGGTGTCACAATTGGGGTTTCCCATGGGGAGTGGTCGGTTGGCTTTAAAACTCCCTGGGCTATCAACTTATCAAGCTGTTCGTCGATTTTCGGCTTAAGTGCGAACGGAACTCAACGAGGCTTAAGGCGGATGGGAGCTATCTTTGGATTAAGGCTAAAGGATATCGGGGTCCCCTTGTACTCGCCTAGCTTTTCTGCGAAGACATCCCTGAATTTGTGGGCAAGGTCCTCCTCCCAGTCACTGCTGCCGATTCGGTTTATGCCTGCCACTTCAATGCCGAGTGGTGCAAACCATTGCAGGCCTGACAGGCAAGGCCGGTCCTTGTTGATCACCGTCAGGAGTAAGTACGCTGTGCGGTTCTTGAACGCGACCCGGACTCGACTGGATCCTACGACTGGAATCCGGTTCCCCTGGTAGTCCTTTAACATGAGCCATTGGAATTGAAGGTCTTGGCGCCGGATAGTGGGGATGAGTTGCTTAAGGGTCTTCCAGGAGACCATTGAAAGAGACGATCCCGAGTCAACTTCCATTTGGCAAGGTTGATTTTCGATGTCCACTTTGACTCAAATTTTCTTGGCATCCAGTGAAGAGGCGTGGCCGATAGTGAGTATTTGGTGGGCCTCTTCCTGTCTCGTTAGGTGATTCATGGGTCGGTTTCTATAGGAGTGGTTTTCTGGTTCTCACCTTACAGGACGATTTCCTGTCGATTGGCGGAGATTGGTACCCTTCGAGGTCTGGCTGGGTCCGAGTAGACTTCTGCAGACCCGTCCAATATGGCCTCGTTTCCCGCACTCGTGGCAGAGCGCGTCGCGGAATTTGCGATCAGAACGGTAATGGTTAGCCCTGCAGCCAGCGCATGTTGCTGGGATTTCGGGTAATTGTCCCGGTTGGACTGCAGGTGATGGACCTCTTCTTCGTCGCTGTCTGATGATGAAGAGAGGTCCTCATGGTGGGCTGTCGAAAGCTGTCCTTCTGACTTAGGTGAAACTTCGCTGGCTGGTTGGTGTGCTGGAGCGTGATTCCGGCGTAGTTGGGCAGCCAACTTCTTGGTCACCTCCGCTGCCGTAGCCTCAGCGATGGCATTGGCAAGGCTAATGTCACCCTTAGCCATTATTTTGCTCTGTACGTTTAGAGCGTCTAACCCAAGAACTACTCGGTCTCTCAAGGCCTCCTCTAGTTCGGCGAAATTGCAAAGGCCTCCCAAGTTCTGGAGCTCTGCAACAAAATCGGCAACGCTTTCTCCTTTCCGCTGGTTTCTTTGATAGAACTCGTGTCGTCTTACGAGCGTTGGAACGGTCGGTGCATAGTGGGCCCTTAGTAGCGGTTCGAGGACATCCCAGTCCATGGCCTTCACTTCAGCCGGTTTTGCTAATGCCTTAGCCATTTTGAATACTGCCGGCCCGCAGTGTGTTAGGAATACCACCCGTTTCTTCCCGGTTGTGGCATCCTTCAGATTATTCGTGTCCAAAAACATTTGGAAATGGTCCATGTAGGACTCCCAGTCCTGTTGAGCTGGGTCGAATGGAGTGGGTGGTACTACGCCACCGGACATGGTTCCGCCGTTGTGCGTTTCAGCCACGTGCTTGGTTGTCTTCGTCGTTATTTCAGTTGGCTCTGATGTCATCCAATCCCACCTTCGTCGCCAGTGTTATGTCTGGAGCATGGGTGCGAATAATGGAGACGAGCCGGTAGAAACAGTGAACTTCAAACTCTTTATTTACATGGTGTGACAGCTCAAACTGGATGGCTGCTATAGCCTTCCTTATATAGGCAACTTATTAACTATTCAACCAATAGCAATCTGGAAGCGCTAGCTCCGTTAACCAATGAGAATGGCCTGTTAATGGCCAATCAGATGCTCCTGAACAGACCAATCCGATCTTGCCATTAACAGCCAATCAGAAGTGCAGGGCCAGAACCCTCCACTTGACTTCAAGCTCAAGATAATTTTATTTAATATTATTCATTCATAACACTTCTCCTGCCACACCCACCAAGCCACACCCACAGAACCGGTAGTAAATATTTTTGAATCCCACCACTGATCTGACTTACAACCTAGAGAAAATGCATTGGAAGGAAAGGGAGAAAATATATTGGGTTTCAACTAAATATCGTTGATCAATGGAAATCAATCAGTATTGAATTTTTATTTTTCTTCTTCTCAATCTTTTATTTAAGATGAGAATTAAAAAAACGTTGATTCCCCTAATATCGCCCTCTAATAAATCTATCAACTGTAGTCATTTAGAGACTGTTTTCTCAATAGAAGTATGACCAGACAAATAAGGTTTTAAAAATATATGAGCACATTTGTCAATGTATTTGGGTTACAAAATTTGATACCATACTCTTCAACCCACCTTTGTTCACTGGTTCAGCATCTTGCTTTTTGCAGATTCACTTCAGTGAGATTTTCAGGGAATAAGCTATAGAGTTTCTGAACTTTGAAGATACGTGGACTTCAGCACCTATAATTATTGAGCTAACATATATGAACACTTCAGCACCTATAATTACTGAGCTAACATATATGAAGACCATTTTTTTCTGGCATCTATAAGACAATGATAATGAGTCAAAGGTGAAAATGAACAACACATTTCAGAAGAGTTTGATGTTATGAGTTATGCCTTGACTTTTCACATTTTTGTACCACCAGGATAATCAATAAAGTTTCTTGAACCTATTTCAACAATATGATTAAAAGTAATTGAAATATATTTTAATGTCTGACAAAGAATTCACATTGATGGGTTATTGAAAGAAGTACATTTATATACTGAATTGTGCATATCCAGTGTCCACTTCCTCAGTGAATATTATCTGAATGAAATGAATGCAAGGATAGGACAGAATGGAATAATTTAATCAGGAGAGTTCCTTTTCATATGCTGTTCCTGTTTTGCCTTCTCAGACTCTGGAAAACACATGTTGTCAAACTGAAAACCTTATTTAGAGGTTAGGTGTGCTATAATTATGCTGGAAGCTATCAAATAAATTGCATGTGTTTAAATGCAAAAAAGAAACAACGTGCCTTGTTTTGGAAGAGAACTTTCAGATAAAACAAATTTGCTCTTGGGAGGCAGTTTGGAGGCAAAGTACAGGAATATATACCCCAAATATCCCTTAATAATAAGAACATTTTGTCATGATTAAACTACACTAAATTACTTTACTGTACTTCTTATGTTGCTACTAAAGATTTTTTTATCTTCCACACTATAGCACAGAAGAAAAAATTAGGAAGAAAATGGAAAAGTTGCAACACTGCAACTTAGTAAAGATTTCTACACAGTTGATTTGATATTGTTCTTCCACAATAGTGAAAGACAATAAGGAGAGAATGGGAAGAAGGCTCCAGGGTCCTGTCTACTTGTGGATGCTTGAAGCTAAAAATGCTTAGTTATTTTAAGACTGATTAAAGTGAACTATTTCCTTAGCCCAGGGTTTTGATTGAAACAGATGGATAGTCAAGTATCTGAAAGATTCCTGATTGGTAAAAACTACCCTGTAGTAGAATGAGTACCTTATCTTGGCTTGAGAGGTTGTGACCTTCTCTTCCAGTCCGCTGGAAAAAAGAGGCAACTATTTTTCATTATAGGGCTGGTAAAGCTGACTAGGGATGTGGTGGCTTAGTGGCTAAGAAGCTGAGCTTGTCAATCAGAAAGGTTGGCAGTTCACGATTCGAATCCCTAGCACCACATAACAGAGTCAGCTCCCGTTACTTGTCCCAGCTTCTGTCAACCTATCAGCCCGAAAGCATGTAAAATATAAGTAGAAAAATAGGGATCACTTTGATGGGAAGGTAACAGTGTTCTGTGCACCTTTGGTGTTTAGTCATGCCGGCCACGTGACCACGGACATCTTTGGACAACACTGGCTGTTCGGCTTTGTAAAGGAGATTAAAACACTGCCCCCTAGAGCTGGAAAGGACTAACACATATGTACAAGGGAACCTTTACTTTTAAAGCTGAGTAAGGGAATGGAAAACCACTGGGAAGCAAAGAGGTTAAGCATTTCTTCCCTCCAAACACTTCCCCACAGGCAGAAAATCATGTCACCAAAATTTGGCTGCAAAATGGCCAAATTTTAAAAGTGTATTTGCAATCATTGAGACTTTGGTGAGGAGATTAAATGAAGAATGGAAAAATCATGCCATTAAAATTATATTTATGTGCTGGCAAACTTCAGCAGTGTAATATCAAGTGGATAGAAATAAATAAGAGGCTGGAGAACTGTGTACTTGCCTACCTGACCTGAAGGAATTTGACTGAAAATTGACAGAAAAGAAGTCCCATCTGAGTTATTGTCACTCCTCAGAAGTAAACTCAACAGGACATAGGCATAGATGAATTAACTCTACTCTGATGTAAGGTTACTTTTAACAGAATCTTGCAAATCTGTATAGATTTGCCACTTTTAACTGCTTGATCCATTAAGGCCTGTCTTTCCCAAGTTTCTTTCTTTTATTTTTAAGCCATTTGTGAGGGATTTCTTCCTCTCTTGTTTGATTGTTTCTTAGGTGGCATCTCTTGATCTTTCCCCCCCAAGTCATTCCCACATTCCATTATATTATATTCAGAAAAACTAGCTTGTGAATATAAACTGTGATTTCATTTGGATGATTTACTATAACTACAGGTCTAATTAGTTATTTGCCAGTTTAATTAGTTGGGATTAATTGTGCATAGTAATATTAATTATAAAAGACAGTGACAATAAATTAATATGTTAAGGACACATTTGACTGAGTGGGCCACATACTAAAAAGATCTTTATTAAATTTATTTTGTGACTCTTTATGTAGCCTCTTATTGCCAGATTCTGCTGAACAATTCTTCAGATGTAAATATCTAGAAGTAGAGATCCAGGAACAGGAACAGAAATGGCTCTAGTTGGGAGATAAGCTCCTTATACAGAAAAATTTACTTTGAAATGTTATTGGAACAAGCATGGATAACATTTTCCAGCCTTTATAAAGCATTTCAAGTGTTCTGAGGACTTCATGGGCATTAGCTAGCTGTAATCCTTACAGTCATCCTGCAAAATAAATTAAAATTATTAAATATAGTGAAGGAGAAATGAAGACTGAGGAAGCTTTTGTATATTAATTAATAAAAACTATTTTTTCCTAGTATTTCATAAAGGTACCTATTTTGAGAGTTTAGTGATCAAAGCATTTACCCAAATTTCACTAATATATCAATAAACATTGTTTAATAAGAGAAATAGCTAAATAATTATTAAAAACATAAGTTCATTGATTGAAAGTAAGATAATTTGGATAAAAACTGGAAATGGATTGTTTGCCGTGAACAGTTGGGAGCTCAATTTTTAATATTAAAAACAAGCTCCTTTGCAGACTGCATGCTTCAAGACACCACATTTTTAAAATAATGGCCCCTCAGACAATTTATAATTTTAAGAAACCACAAAACTGTCTGTTCCGGACTAGCAGACTTAAAAGCCTGCAAAGCGGATTGGTCTGCTAACAGCGGGTCGTGATTGGTCACTCCAGACTGATCCAATTGGCTGTTAAACGGGCTGCTGCGATTGCGTGAACCAAGCGCGGCAAGCTCAAACCTCTGTCATTGGCCATATAGATGCAGTCAGCTCTATAAAAGGGGCTGCTGCAGCTAGGAGCATATGCTCAGATTGGAAGTCACTAATAAAGAGCTGTAGTCACTTTCTGAGTCTCGTCTCCGTTCTTGAACCCATCCTTCCAGACATAACACTGGCGATGAAGGTGGGATTCGGAGACAGCAGAGCTGACTGAGCACTCACTAACAACCAACAGAGCAGGTGGCTGACAGCGTGCAGACATCGGCAGAATGGCCAGTGGTGCTATATTACCCGCCCCGTTCGATCCAGCCAGCGAAGATTGGGACTCATACATGGACAGGTTCCAAATATTCCTAGAGTCCAACAATCTGAAGGATGCCACTCCTAGCAAGAAACAAGCAGTTTTCCTGGCACATTGCAGACCTGCCATTTTAAAATGGCCAAAGCGCTTGCAAAACCGGCTGAGGTCAAAACGATGGACTGGGATACCCTTGCTCCCATCCTCTGCAACCACTACGCCCCGGCAGTACTGACACTCATCCGCAGACACGAATTTTACCAAAGGGATCAACGCAAAGGTGAGACCATTGAGGATTTTGTAGCTGACATAAGGAACTTAGGTGGTCTGTGTGGCTTCGCAAATCTAGAAGAAGCCATGAGGGATCGAGTTGTCCTTGGCCTCAGAGACCCCACGGTCCAAAGTAAAATTATGGCCAAGGGAGACATCTCCCTCGCAGACACCATAGCTGATGTCACTGCAGCTGAAGCCACCCACAAATCAGCAGCACAAATGCGCCAGACAAATGGGGCCAGCCACCAAACCACCAACGAGACCGCAACACCATCAGAGAAATACACGTCAGCCACCCATCATGAAGATATCGAATCCTCATCAGATAGTGAAGAGGAAGAAGTCCATAGACTCAGGTCAGAGCGCGAACAATGAGACCAGCGGGGTCATAAATTGAATTTCCAATGCGCCGGATGTGGTAGAAACCACCCACGATCTGAATACAGATTCCTAGACGCCATCTGTCGCTTTTGTGAGAGAAGAGGGCATATTGTTAAAGTATGCCGGAACAAAAGAGGATTCAGTCCCAAATGGAAGGAAAACAGCCTCCAACAAACAGAGGGCAACCCCACCACTAATCGGGACTGCCCAAACAACCAGTGGAGCTAGTACAATAGGAACCGAAAAATTGCTGGCGCACCCAGACGAGAAGAAGCACACCAGACCATTACCATTGGCCACGCTTCATCTTTAGACACCAGAAAAATCCGTGTAAAGGTCAACATTGAAAATTGACCATGCATCATGGAAGTGGATTCCGGGTCTTCCCTATCCATGGTCTCCTGGAAAACCCTGAAGCAGCTGATTCCCAACATCCGCCGCCAGAACCTCAGCACTCAGAGACTTATATTAAAGGACTACCAGGGCAACCGGATTCCAGTCATTTCCAGGTCTCCTTTAAGAACCATACCACAATACTACCTCTCACCATCGTTGACAGAGCCTACTGTGTCTACAGTGGTTTGCACCATTAGGAATCGAAATGGCAGGCATCAATCAGACTGTAGACGAAGACTGGGAAGCAACCCTCATCTGGGATTTCCAAGAAGTCTTCAGTGAACAGCTAGGCAAGTACAAGGGGTCCCCTATCTCCTTTAATCTCCGCCCTGATATCGCACCCATTCGCCTTAAACCATGCCGTGTCCCTTTTGCTCTCAAACCAAAAATTGATGAGTAACTGGACAAACTAGTTGCACAAGGTGTGCTAAAACCCATTGATCACACCTGATGGGAGACCCTAATTGTAACCCCCATAAAACCTGACGGATCTTTGAGAATTTGTGGGGACTACAAGGCCACCCTAAACCACACTTTACAGCAGAGCGCCTATCTGGTACCCATGGTCCAGCACCTCCTTCACTCAGTTGGGGGTGGCAGAATATTCCCAAAGCTTGAGCTGGCCCAAGCTTATCAACAACTACCAGTAGATGCTGAAACCGCCAAAGCCCAAACCATAGTTACGCACAGAGGCACATTCAAGTGTAACAGACTCCAGTTTGGAGTAAGCGTTGCCCTGGGCATTTTCCAAAGTCTGATGGAAAGCTTGTTACAGGGCATTAAAGGGGTTATGCCATACTTCGATGATGTGTTAATAGCTGCCCCAACAAGGAGTCAGTTAGAACAACAACTGAGAACAGTCCTCCAAAGGTTCAAAGATGCAAGCCTCAAGGTAAAGAAGGAAAAGTGCCAGTTATACACTGAAAGGTTGAATTTCTTGGTTACCTCCTTGACAAACAAGGAATTCACCCTACAGAAAAGAAATTGGCTGCCATCAAAAATGCCCCAAGACCACAAAACAAACAGACCTTCAAGCCTTCCTGGGACTCATTAACTTTTGTGACATCTTCCTACCCCAGAAGGCGACTGTTGCTGAACCCCTTCATAGACTCCTCGATAAAAAGGCTTCCTGGATTTGGGGACGAAGGGAGGAGCATGCCTTTCAACAAGTAAAGGACCTTTTAACTTCGGATGCAGTGCTCATCCAATATAATGAAACACTTCCTTTAACTGTGACTTGCGACGCCTCACCATTTGGAGTAGGAGCCATCCTGAGCCACATCCTACCAAATGGCACAGAGGCGCCTATTGCATTTTTTTCAAGAACTTTGTCAAAAACAGAAAGGAACTATAGTCACGTAGACAAGGAAGCCCTCGCCATTGTATCTGCAATCAAAAGGTTCCATGAGTATGTGTATGGAAGAACATTTTCCATCATCACAGATCATAAACCATCACTTGGCATCTTGGCTGGTGACAAACCTACTCCACATATTCTATCCCCGAGAATGACACATTGGTCGGAGTTCTTAGCCGCCTACGACTACCAATTGAGGCATCGCCTGGGGAAAACTATTCCCCACGCAGACGCTTTGAGCTGCTCTCCATTGCCAGAACTCCAAGATGACCCAGCTCCCACACTATCAACAATACAAATTGAGACACTCTCCTCACCACCACGGACAGCTCAAGACATTGCATTGGAAACCAAAAGAGACTTGGTACGAATCCTTAGCTGGGTGGAGAGGGGATGGCCACAAATCGAACCCAACAAAACCTTTAAATCCTTCAAAAAAAGACAAACAGAACTCTTCTCACAGAAGGGGGGAGACTGAGTGGTTATACCACCAAAACTACAAAAAAAAGTTCTACAGTTACTACACGATGGGCACCCGGGCATCGTACGCATGAAAGCGCTGGTGAGGAGCTATGCCTGGTGGCCAGGTATGGACAAACAAATTGAAACCTGGGTCACCACCTGTAGCAAATGCCAAGAGACACACTCAGCCCCACCAAAAGCCTCACCAGCTGAATGGGAAATGCCCAGAGATCCCTGGTTGCGTATCCATATCAATTTTGTGGGACCTACAAAAGGGCATACTTTCCTAATAACAGTAGATGCATACTCAAACTGGCTCAAGGTTAACAAGATGAAGACTACCACCACAGATCCAGTCATCAAAAAATTGAACAGACTTTTCGCAATGCACGGCTTACCTGATGTCCTGGTATCCGACAATAGCCCTCAATTTACCGCCTTAGCTTTTAAACAATACTTAGCGGACTATGGCATACGACACGCACTGACATCGCCGGCTCACCTGGTGGTGAATGGTAGAGCTGAACGAATGGTTCAGTTCACAAAAACAATTCTACAAAAAATGGAACAAGGCAACATCCATGATAAAGTCACCAGGATGCTCCTTCTCCAGCATATTACACCAAACACCATGACAAACAAAAGTCCAGTTGAGCTTCTGATGGCCAGAAAACTCAGATCACCTCTAGACCGCCTACACCCTGCATACACCCCGGAAAAACCCCTGGGCTCCAGTAGCAAACACTGTGCCTTCAAGGTAGGAGACCCTATATTCACTAAGAACTTTTTAGGTGACCCTCTGTGGATCCCTGCCAAAATAACGCAAATTACAGGCCCCCGCTCTTACCGGCTGGAAACCACAGATGGGAAAGTATGGAAACGCCACATCGACCAGCTGCAATCCAGGCTAACCACATCCCCCATCAGTGACCCTAACCACGACACCAGAGGGGGAAGGGAAACCGGGGGTTCTGAAATTGAACCAACACCTGGCAGAGAAGAAAGAACACCACAATCACCACGTCAAAGCCTACAGTACTCACCAGCTGATGAAGAGCATTGGCAATCGATCGTCTCACCTAGTAGCAGCAACCGAATGGGTCCAGCGAATCCTGAGAGCACAAGCAGTAGCAGCGAAGGAGGTGTGCCAATCATCCCGAGGTCACCTGAAGGGAGTCACAGCTACGGAACCGGCTCACCATTCCAGGCGAGCAGCCCGTCGGAACCCGAGACCGAGCAAAGGCAATTCGAACAGCACAAGTCAGGTAGACAGGTGTGAAGACCCGCCTACCTGCAAGACTATATAATCCCACCCCTTAGACGGAACCTAGATGGGAGGGGTGTTCCGGACTAGCAGGCTTGAAAGCCTGCAAAGCGGATTGGTCTGCTAACAGTGGGTCGTGATTGGTCACTCCAGACTGATCCAATTGGCTGTTAAATGGGCTGCTGCGATTGCGCGAACCAAGCGCGGCAAGCTCAAACCTCTGTCATTGGCTGTATAACCGCAGACAGCTCTATAAAAGGGGCTGCTGCGGCTAGGAGCATTTGCTCAGATTGGAAGTCACTAATAAAGAGCTGTAGTCACTTTCTGAGTCTCGTCTCCGTTCTTGAACCCATCCTTCCAGACATAACACTGTCCTCTTTCCACTTCTTGTCTCTCAGACAGAAATCTTGCCAAACCTTAACTGGTCGAAGTGTCCGGGATTAAATTTGAGCAGTTTGAGATCTAATAAGTGGATTGCCATGCCAGAAAGTGCCTGAACCAGCAATTAACTTTCATTTTGTTGTTAATCTGTACACATTTGTCCTGATCAGTAACAAATGGTCGGATGGATACATTTTTGATAAAAGGTGAGGCAGAAGTCCTGGATTCCCTCAGTTTTTCTTGCACTAGAATAAATTATTGGTAGTCTGTATCAGAATAACGAAGAGGGATTAAGTGGGCTTCTTCAAAATAATATGGGATCGTCTCATTCTTACAATATTTGTAACCAGAAAGCTCAGTAAGTTGTCTAAAAACAATGTTACTTCACTGAATTAAGGCTCCAATTTAGCCTCCCCTTCCCATCTTGACCTCATTTATGTCCCTCATTTATGCCTCTCATAAAAGGAAAATTCAACACTCAAATTATATATGTATGGGTGTGTGTATACATCCATCCATCCATCCATCCATCCATCCATCCATCCATCCATACTCTGTGTTGAGTTAGTAGATATTAGTGCTAATTGTACAGCACTGTTGTTTATCTGCAAGATGTTGAAGATGTCAGTATTAGCTTTCTTTTCAGTTGTGAAAAGTAACCATGATCTCATGATTGTCCTCTTTTCTGTGTCTTGTATTGTTTTTACTTTGGTCTTTGTATTGTGTTTACTTTGGTCTTTGCTAACTTTAATCTTGTCTCTAGCTTTTGTTGGCCAGAAAATTATTGATATTAATAACCAGTCTAGCAGTCACATTCTATGTTTTGATATAGTAATTTGTCACCACACAACCTTATTCACAATTAGTGGTTTTCTTTAGAATGACAGCAGTTTTATTTGCCTAATTATAGAATAAAATCTCTGTTGAGTCTAGTGTCTGATTTGACTGAAACTTGATTCAAGCTTTTGATGAATTAGTGCTTATATCCACATAGTTTTTCTTGGCAATAATAAAGATATCATTTTCTATTGCTTTCTTTTGGGATACTCTTTCCCCCTATTTTCTAGTCTAGCTGACACTGTGGGTGTCTCCTAATGGACTCCTATCTTAGGTATTTACCAGTAAGTCTTTGTTTCAGATTTGAAGGCAAAGAGGTACTTTGGAATGCATGTTGCATCTTTCTCCAAATCCTTCAATCAAATGTTTGGGTTTTTTTTTTCCAGGAACACATTGCAGCTGTACAGGAAATTGTGCAGGAAAAATTCAGCTGCTTGAAGGAGCTGCAGCTGGGGGCTATGTGAGCACTCACACATGCTCTGAAGTACTTATTTTGCTTTTGAATCCAAAGTGATGCACAGATTTATAAATCAGTTTTGATCTTGCTTAGGTTCTTCCAAAATCAAAAATTAGCCAGGTAATGCCTCTTAGTTGGCCTATCCAGTGCTAGCTTATATATATTTATCTTTATGTCTAAATTAATTTCTCCAAAAAGCTATTATCAAAGAAATTCAACAGAATGCTGAAGTTTGTTCCCAAATCTATGAGGAGCTGGTCCTGAAAGATTTTTCAAAGATTATGCTTAGAGGTTCGGCTATGGCAGTGGATAGCTTTTTTAAGAAGTAGGCACATATTCTGTCTGATCCAATAGATAGAGTTGATTTTAAATTGTGCAGTGCTTTTTCAACATTGTCTACTGTCAAAATTGATATGTATTAGATCATTGTAGCTGTCTGTCGTTCGATTAGGAAGTACTGGGCTTGATCCATTGCTATTTACAAATACTGAGCCAGAGGTTTGCTTTGATGGTATCATCATTGCAGTCTTTGCCATTAGGTCCTTTCAGGGGTGGGATGGACCTTGAGTCTTTTAGTTTGTTGTTTATAAAATTGTAGAAAGTGTGGTGGAATTGGTGCATAGAAGGTTTTCTTCTTGTTTAATGTGATAATTGGTGCATTCAGTTTTTATCTGGTGGCATAACTTTTTGTATCGGCTTTTGAAGTTGGCAATGTGACCAGATTTGTTTTTCCGCCAAAGTGATTTCTTTTTGGATTGAAGCTTCCTTATTGTTATAGGTAATCTGTTTTTCCTGGTTTTGGGAGTTGTTATTGGTAACATATACTGTAGTTTGATGACTCTTTTGACTACAAGTAAAAATATGTTGTAATGGTCTTCTACAGTATTGCATCCAAAGAATAAAAATTGCCAGTCAAGGGATGAGAGATCATTGTTTATAAGATCATAGTTGCCTTTTTTGAAGTTATAATTGGGGTTCCGTCATTGTGATGATTTTTGTGTGGACATATGTTGAAACAAAAGTCAATCATGTTGTGATCACTTATATGTGAACTATAGATAGATAAGCACTAAAACATATGTTGCTTATCTACATTCATCTAAACAAATCTCTACAATGTCCCTTAATTTTCCAAAGCTAGGGCAGGGCATAAATATCTCATTTTGTATTCTGACTTTCTTGTTTTGGGTTTCATGGTAATTTCTTTGTATAGTGAGATGGGCAGCATACAAATTTAATAAATAACTAAACTTTACCAATGTCATAGTATAATGCAAAAACCCCCAAATGTCCTTCTGTAAAAAAGGAAAATTATCTGTCTATCTATCTATCTATCTATCTATCTATCTATCTATCTATCTATCTATCTATCTATCCATCATTTATCTATTATCTATCTATCATCTATTTATTTAAGCATGGTTATATGGCTTCCCATCTCACAGCAGTGGCTCTCGGCAAGATACATGGTTAAAATACAATTTTAAGCAGCCAGCTGCTATGCTTGGAAATAAGCCCATCCTGAAATCAAAGAGCTTATTCTTGAATTAGTCTATAGGATGGTATTTTTCTCTGAGAAGATGTTTTCTGATCTTAGAAAAGTCTTTTGGTCTTAATGGCTCTTTTATTACCATTTCTGACTAATAGGATTTCATCTGGACATGTATGGATACAGATAGTGGCAAGTGTAGAACTGTGCAAAAATAGTATAGAATCCATTAGGGAATCAAGAAAGGAGACCGTGATTGGAAGGACAGAGATAATAGAAAGCCTTAGGCCAGTAGATGGGAATAGTTATTCAAAAGACAGAGCAGGAAGCAGAGGCAGAGTGCAAAATGAAACAAGTCTCACTTGAGTTGTTTTTGCCATTTGTTTTCTGAAACAGCATGGCTTTTCCTATGAGATCACCAACCACCCTGCTATGGAACAGAATCCCTGAGTCGTCTTGATCCAAAATGCCCTGGATATTTCATGCTGAATCAAGCACTTAATGCATTATCTAATATATAACGTGAGCATGCAAACTGTTACTGTAGCCATTTGGCATTCTGCTAAGGTTAATGCATCATAAAGGAATGTCACAGTTCTGATGAATTTCCACCCAGGCAAACATCTCTTATAGCTCTTTGATTGTTGCTATGATTTAATTCACATCCGACATATATCTTTATAGGAAGCAACTTTATATTTGCTTGCTTTTCATAACAGGCGATAAAAGATTAATAGAATGGTTAAGCAAAACACACAGCTTGTACTTGTGCTCATTATTTAAACAAGGGTGTCACAACAAAGGGATATTCCTAGAGAGATTTTTCTTTCAACATAATATTTAGTATATGTCTTTATTCTGAAAACATTCTTATTTTGCAAGCCATTGAGGGTTTCTTTTTTTTCAAAAATGCCTATTCCAATTGCAAAATTTTCTTATGTCATAGGGAAAGTTTAAAAATGAGTCAGGAGATCTGGCATGTTTTTAAAGCAACTTGTTCTTCAGTTGAAAGACTTATGGAACATATAAGAGAACATGCTTTCAATTTGGAGACCAAAACTGATTCTACATTATTTTCCGAGTCTTTGGATGATGCAAATCAGAAACTTCAAAATCAAGAAAGTATTTCAGATTTGACACAGGATTCTAGTAGCAGTTGTATATTTTTTCACATCTCTGTCTTTTTTTAATCTCCCTTAAATGCCCACACAAACACAGAACTATAGATCCAACCTTTCTTAAAGGCCAGGAGGATCAGAATGCCCCAGGAGAAATAACTAAATAGCAATCTCTTGCAATTACTGCTGCCATGAGGGAAAGACAGAGCAAGTCAGAGTTAATATAATGAGAACAACCGAATTTCTAAATATCTTCAAGAAAAGAAGCAAGAGACATAGCTGATGGGATCCAGAGTGTAGGAAACATATAATCATGATATTTGACTTCACTTTCAGTAGAGTTCTTGTCAGCCTCTGATGCTTAACATTCTTGATCTATAAACAGGAAAAATATACTCACAAGAGTATCAAAACAAAACAAACTCCACAGAAATAAATCAAAAGAAGGAAAGACCCATTTTGAACAGGAAATAATGATGAAATAAGTATGTATAATACAATGATTCAAGTCTTAAAATGCAGGCTAAATCTTGCACACACTGAGAAATATTGATCAGATTTGCCACAATATTGATAAAAGGACTATTCACATGTCAAAAGTATAACCAAACGTCTTCTCTCCAAGGTTTTAAGACAGATGTGACAAAGTCTTTCTGTTCTAGTAAAACAATTTTCTTTGCTGCAAATCAAGCATAATAAATTCAAAATTATTCACATGTCAGGACAGTAGGTTGCAAATTAATTTATTTAGAATGCTTTTAGGTCATTCAACTGCACTGCAGAAAACATATAATGCCACAGAAACAGGTACTTCTCTGCATCCTTCTCTGTCCCAAAATCTACACTGAAAAAGTCAAGTATAGGTAGTCCACAATTTAGTGGCCATTCAAAGTTACAATGGTACTGAAAAAGTGACTGTTTTTCTCACTAATAATGTGAACCCCCATGGTCACATGATTAAAATTTGGACACTTGGCAACTGATTTATGATAATTGCAGTATCCCAGAATCATGTGACCTTCTGACATGCAAAAGTAATAGGGAAGCAGATTTACTTAATAACTGTGTTATTAACTTAACTAGGGCATGAAAAATCATAAAATGGTGCAAAACTCATTTAACAGCTCTCTCACTTAGCAACAGAAATGTTGGGCTCAATTGTTGTCGTAAGTTGAAGATTATCTGTAGAAACAGGCAGAAACCATCCTGGAGGGATGTTATATCTAGCCTCCAAACTAGTATTTCTCAACCTTCACAACCCCAGTCAGCTGGGAAATTCTAGGAGTTGAATGCCGCACATTTTAAAATTGGCAAGGTAGAGAGACACTGGTCCAAACTGGAGATGGCATAACATGAGGTGAATTTAAGTACCTTTGCTGATTATTTTCAGATAAGATTTGAATAAATTAAACCTTTTCTAATTTAGACATTAAAATACTTTTGAAAGCAAATTAAATGTAATTACATCTTGCAAAGTTTATAAAGTGATTTTATATCTATAGTGTTTAGTATTGCTTATATTTCTATTTTTCCTCATCTCATGTCTGTCGATAAAATAAGACCTATACAAGTAATTCTTGACTTACAACTCTTTATTTAATGACCATTCAAATTTCAATATCATTGAAAAAAGTGACCATTTTTCAAAGTTACAACTGTTGCAGCATCGCCATGAATCGCAATCAGAATTTGGATGCTTGGCAATTGCTTCATATTTATGATGATAGTAGTGTCCTGTGATCACATGACCACCTTTTGCAACCTTCTGACAAGGAAACTCAATGAGGAAGCCAGGTTCACTTAACTTTCAAGTGACTTACCTAATAACTGCAGTGATTCACTAAACAACTGTGGCAAGAAAGGTTGTAAATTGGGGCAAAATCATTTCACAAATGTCTCGCTTAGCAACATAAATTCTGGGCTCAATTGTGGTTGTAACTTGAGGACTATAAAGTCAGAATTTAAAAAGGTAATCTGGTTTTCATTTGGTTTGTTCAAAGATATACTTTTTTAGGATTGTTCTGATATGTTGTGCAGACCCTTAGTGGCATTATAAAATGAACTGCAGCTAATATTTTTAAGAAAACAGGTGTCTTGCCCTTTCAAACCCAATCTATTGTTATTAATAAAAATTGTATCTGTTGTTTTCCTTTTTAGTGATCTGTGGCATATAAATGTATAACCCTGTTGGGCTGCATTTTTAATAAATACTATCACTGAACAAGTATCATGTGGAAGAATATTTTCAATCTATATTAAATTTCACTGTAACCAGATAGGCTCACATTGACATATTGTATAAGAAGACTGTATATTACATCTGACAGTTTCAACATGTAAACAATATATGGCTATGTTCATCTTTCTCATTCATAAAAAATTATAATATTATAGGACAGCAAATATTGAATTGCTTATATGTTATATATAACTCAGCTCCTTTTTTTCTGTCCTCAGACCTGCAGAATTACAAACTTGTGCTTTTAATTCTTTCCTACATAATCAGAAGTACAATTGTGCTACTCTTCTAATCAGATGAATACATTTTACTGAAAAAAACTCAATTCTCTCCAAAGTCCACAAAACAATTTTGACTACATTCCTTCTGGTGACAGCATCTTACATCATATCCCAAAGAAGCCGATAGAATAAATAAATAAATTGGTTGTTGGAATTGGGTATGTCTAGTTTAATGAAAAGAAGGACTAGGGTGACATGTTAGCAGTGTTCCAATATCCCAGGGGTTGACACAAAGAAGAGGGAATCAAGCTATTCTTTAAAGCATCTGAGGGCAGGACAAGAAGCAATAGATGGAAACTAATCAAGGAGACAAGCAATCTAGAACTAAGAAGAAATTTCTTGACTGTTAAAACAATTAATCAGTGTAACAACTAGCTTCTAGAAGTTGTACGTTCTCCAATACTGGAAGTTTTTGAAGAAGAGATCGGAGAACCATCTGCCTGAAATGGTATAGGATTTCATGCCTAAAAACTGGAGGTTGGACTAGAAGACCTCCAATGCCCTTTTCAACTCTGTTATTCTATTCCTATTCCTATTCTATTCTATTCCATTCCATTCCATTCAATGCTGATTCTAATTCTAATTCTAATTCTATTCCATTCCATTCCATTCCATTTTCTAACTTCTAACTACAAAATAAATAAAAGTTTGTTCTTAATCTTATAACAGATTTTTGAATGAATTGCTTCATAAACACAAAGAAACCAACAATACTCAAATATCACATTTTTAGTGTCTATAGCTATTTTGGTACACATCACTCCTTCAGAGCTTTGAGCAATGCAGACAAAATGCTAGGCTCAGAGATCTTTGGATATTTTCTAATGTACACAAATCTGCCACTTTCACACTTTCTTTTTTTAAATCATACTTGTTTTCCCACATTTAGCATTTGTTCCAAATTTGAATCTAGCTGATAATTCAAAATAGATGAAAAACTACCATACACACTTTTGACATATTGATGTCAATATACTGCTACTAATTCTTTCATCTGTGATTAACTAATGGCAATGAATAAATAATAATTTATTCCCATTTATTCTTGTTTACTCTATATTTTCCATAAGAATGTGGTATTAAATATCTACTTATTGTATTTATTTAGATTACACTAATATAAATGTATATAAAATATATTAATAAATGTAGTATAAATTCCAAGATAGATGACTAGATTTTACATGCAGTCATTTTTTCCTTTCACATGCATAGAATTCTTTATGGCTTTGATATTTCTTTTAAATCTATGAGCAGAATTTTTTTTTTTAGTATAGTAGGAACTATAAGTCCTTGATTAATAGTTTATAAATTCTTGGCTACAATGCTGTATATTCTTTTTTAACATGACATAACATGATACAACACAACATGACACAATACAACAACATTGTAAATAAGTATAAAAAAGAGAAACCTCAAAATAGCCAATGACAACTGGATATAACAAGCTTGGTAATCGATGTTATATATTTTTTTCAGATGCTCTTAATCTTCCACCAGATCCAAAACTTAGCTGTAATTGGAAATAAAAGATGATGTTATTTGTCCACTGGGAAATAGATATCATGCAATAAGCTTATTAGTCATAAGCAAAAGTAAGGATTCAAGAATTCATTAGAATAACAAAAATGCTGGAATAAAAAAAGTGTTTATTGTGAAAAGCTTAAATTGATACAGTTTACCATAATCTTAAAATGGAATTCTCAACTGGCTTTGCTCAGATTCTAAATGAAGAACAATTCTGAGATCAAAGTGAAAACGTTTTATCTTTGTCTAGTTGAGGTTAGAATCAGAGATCAATATATATTTCTGCTTTTCTACCACTTTGCCTAACCCTACACATTTGATAATCATTTAAGCATTCTCCTTTTCCTTTGTATGTACTAGTTTGCTGGTCTTGGGAATTGTAATAGTGTACCTGTATTAAAAAAGGACTGGATCTTCTATCCCACTCATCAGAAAGCATTGGAGTTGTGACGGGAAAATCAAAGCACACAAATGAAACAAATTGACCCATTTTAAATAAATAAATGTGCCAAGTCTGAACAACTTGGTAAAATAATCCCCCAAGAATGACATTATATAGCTGGTTTGGTAAGAAAAAATATAATATTGATTTCTAAGATAAAGTAAATTGGAACTAATAAATAAATAAATCAGTTACAAAAGCAACATTGTGGATGCCTTGTAAATGCAGTTCGTTGAACATTGATGGCTAAGTGACATTCCCCAGAGTGGACTCCAATTGATTTATTTTACAGCACATTCATTTCATATTACCTATATAGAAATACTAACATTAATACTTGCACTTGGAGAAATCTTGTATTTAAAAATAGATTCCCATTCTCTCTGTGTGTTCCTATGTGCATGTGTTGAAATAATGTAATAATTGAGGTTTGTTTTTTCATTTAAACATGTCTTGTGGAGTCAGTTAGAGGCAAACTGAAATGAAATCACATAGGCTTAAATATGTATGAAGTTTCATTTAAGTACAGATTGAAACAGCTTAGAAATATTGAATACATAGGTTTGGGGTAGAGTTTTCATTATATTTGAAAGATGGACAAGAACCTTCATCTGTCAGCAAGTACTAAGGATTGTTTCATACAAAGCATCAAATATCTTCTAAACAAGAATGGTTAAAGTATGGCCTTCTAAAACTTGTTATCCTTCAGATTTCATCACCCATCAATATTGGCAGTTCTGGTGAGAGGTTTGGAGAGTATCATGCCTGCACCTTCATTTTCAACAGTTTATAGTGCTGTCTTTTGTGTCAATCCTTGGATTAAGATGCCAACTCTTGGATTAAGTGACCTGTGGCAGTTTTCAAATAATTGAACAACTACCTCATAGAAGATGATATAATCTTAACTAAAGTTAACTAAAGGGCTATACCTAGTTTTCCACAAAGTGGAACGTCCACAAAGTCAACATGGCATCTGCAATCATGTAATTGACAGTCTGCTCATTTTTATCGGCAGGTAAAAATGGGAGAGAGGGCATTTTTTTCACACAGTCTTGGAAGCCATCTTGATGTTATTTTATAGTCTCCTTTTAATGTTTGAAGACCTGGTGGCAGTTGTGGCTAGGGGAAACCTTTGCACACTTCATTTCAAGTACCAATTCCTGGATCAGGAAATTTTGCTAACAGTGATTCTTGTCCTAGTCATGTCCCGTTTGAATTACTGCAGTGTGCTCCATAAGGGGGCTGTACAGTTATTGGTATTTTTCTTAATTCACATATAACTCTACCATTACAGAAACTCTACTGGCTCCCAGAGTGTTATTCATGGTGCTGGTTATCACCTCTAAAGCTCCTTAAAGCAAAGGGCCAGACTATTTGCAGGGCTTCTCTCATTGCTTCTGCTCAGCTGATCAGATATAGCAAAAAAAAAAAAAAAGTGCTCCTCTCAACCATTGTCATATTAGTGGACTGTAGAGTCATATATTCCCTGTGGCACCACCTCTTCCTTTGAAGTATAGGGGATCCCACATGCTAGTCTTTTACAAGGCTTTGAAGATTTGAGTGGTTCTCAAGGCATTGGGTCAAGTGAAGTTAGGTGAGCTCGGCTACTGATATGATTTTTGTGATTGGGGTTCATTGTTTGAATCATGAATGTCATGGGTAATAGCTGATAGCTGTTTTTTAATCCTTGTATATCACTCAGAGTCACCCTTGTAAGAATTTATTTATATGGACAGCCCTATAAATAAATAAATTTTTAAAAAATCATGAAGGGAACAAAATCCTTTCCACAAATTATATACAATGGTATCATTAGGGGAGATTTTAAAAAAGCAAGTTATGGCAGCATGATCAAAGATCCAGCCCTTTGTACATTTGTGTCCCAACAACATTAGGGTCAAGTCTAGATTGGTGCGTGTGATGGCCTGAGTGCTCTGCCAGAGAAAATGGGCTCCCGATCTCTGTTTTCAGCTTGACAACCTTTTGCAACCCTCTGCCAGTGAACACAGAGTTCAGAAGGGTAGTGCGCAGCCCTCCCCAGGTCCGTTTTCACTTGAAGAGCCACTGCGGGCTGGTCCTTCACTGTTTCAAGATATCCCCATTGGCCAGATGTAAGCATCCCATGGGCCGGATCCAGCCAGTGGGCCTTGAGTTTGACGATTTCAACTGTAATAAAATAAGCATCAGGTTTGGTATAGCTGTTTACCCACGGCCCATTGAGATAGCCTAAAACTTATACTAAAATATTTCTTAGCTTGTATACTATCAAAGCAGAGTTCTAAAACAATATTGTTCAAAACAATTTAGCATTCAAAAGTGCATTTTCTCCAGTCCTTTCTTTTCCATGTTTTTTAATATTGCTAATGAAACTGGTGATTAAGGAACCTGGAAAGATGGATACTCAGAGCTACAATGGATGACATTTTTTGTGTGGAATGTCCTAATGCAAAAAAAGAAGTGGAACATTTGGAAATGCTGGTATACAAATATAAATGTCATGGGTGAATATTTCAGAGCAGGGGCACATATAGCTACAGGAAAATATTCCTTTCTTTTAAAAGAGAAAAGAAAATCAATCTCCTTAAAACATGCCCCATCCAATCCCCTTATCTAGTATGCTTTCTAACATGCAAAACCATTTTCTTATTCTTATATCCCAAGTGTTGGAGTTTTTTTTATCCCTTTTTGTTCTTTCACTAAGTAATGAGAATGATGTGTAATCCATTAATACAGCAAGAAGAAACAAAGAAGCAGCTGGCACATTAGATGCAGTTTAAGTGCCAGCACTGAGGTATGCACCAAACGAGATTATGCTTTGTTTATTTGGCTAGTTAGATTCAAAATGGAAGGGACGGAGGAAGGAAACAATGGCTCTGGGGAGCTTTCTTTGGATCTCTCTGGATTAACCACAGAAGCAAACCTGCATCTTTCCTGATTTGCATTGGATCATGTTTTTCTTGAGCTGCCTTAAAAATACCAAAGCAATCATGTAATGTTCTTGAATATGTCCTGTGGTTCATTCAAAGCTAGTTATCATCCTATGGCTGATGGTGGTTATGAAAACTGTAATCCAACATGACCGATGGGTACCAAGTTGAGGAAGGTGCTGTTGTGAATAAATAATCAAACCAGTTATTGTTTTGGCTACCTATTCCTGCCTCAATCCTCTTCTGCTGCTGCTGCTGCCCTCAAATATCCCAACAATTGCAACTGAATCTGCTGGAACTATCATTGTTAAACAGCACAGTCCTATATATACTTTGCTTAATGCTCCTTTACTTAGTGATGGAAATTCCAATTCCCAATTAGAATCAAAGTCTAAGGACTACCATGTTTGTCACATAATAAGGACAGGCCTTATTTTTTTTTTGACCCCCGAAAAACTGGCTAGGCCGTCTTTTCGGGGATGACTTAATTTCCCCCCCCCTTGCATCCTTGGGTGGGTGGGCGGGCGGTGACAGCTTGGATGTTTGGGAGACCTTCCATCACCATTGCTTTTCCTTCTCCCTTTCTGTTGCGGTGTTACAGTAACACCGTGGTGTTTGGCGCAGCCATGTGCAGCCAGTCAGGGCTTCTCCCTGCAACCAGAGCCCTGAGGACACACTTGGCTTCAGGTGCTTCTGTCGCCGCCTTCCCTTTGCCTTCGAAGATAAAGTGAATTATTTTAAAAACCTCTGCTGGAGGTGGGCTGGAGGGAGGTGGCTACGTACCCCCCGGGCTGCTTCAATGCAAGGTCTTGACTTGCAGCATCCTGCCGTTGCCGCCGCGTCCTTTTCGCCGCCGCCTCCCTCTCCGACTGGAAACTCGTGTGCTTCGCCAAATGCTCTGAGCGAGGCGAGCTCTTTCATACATAGCTCTTTCATCCCGCCTGGCAGAGAGGCACTTGCTGCCTTGGTGACATTTCAGGTGCCTCCGTCGCCTCCTTGCCCATCGCTGGTGGTGGTGGCGGCGGCAAGCGGTGGTGCTTCACTGAGGGAAAAAGAAGACAGCGCAGCCACCTTGCTTGCTTTCCCACCTGCCCGCCCCAGACGGCCTCAGGAGCAGTGGCAGTGGCAGCAGCTGCACACACTCCTGCTGGCGAAGGGAGGAGAGGTGAGGAAAGAGAAGGGAGTGCGGCAGCAACGGCTGTCACAGTATCGTCTCATAGCGGGGCAAGGCTGGCAAGCTGAGGTGACCACACCAGAGAGTGTCGCTGCCGACCCCGTCGTGAGGATAAAGGAGCGGGATAGAGATTCAGTCAGATGTCAGCCTCGGCTAGAGAAAAGAGCCAGCCTCTCGGAGAATGCTGGCATCTTCCCCTCCCTCTCTCTGTATGAAAGGGCTCGCCTCATTTAGAGCGTTTGGCGAAGCACACGAGTTTCGCAGTCAGAGAGGGAGGCGGCGGCGAAAAGGACGCGGCGGCAACGGCAGGATGCTGCAAGTCAGGACCTTGCATTGAAGCAGCCCGGGGGACACGTAGCCACCTCCCTCTAGCCCACCTCCAGCGGAGGTTTTTAAAATAATTCACTTTACCTTCGAAGGCAAAGGGAAGGCAGCGACAGGAGCGCCTGAAGCCAAGTGTCTCCTCAGAGCTCCGGTTGCAGGGAGGAGCCCTGACTGGCTGCACATGGCTGCGCCAAACGCTACGGTGTTGTTGTAACGCCATGGCAGCAAGGGAGAAGGGAAAGCAACGGTGGCAGAAGGTATCCCGATATGAAGTGCTCCACCAACGCAGGCAGCACCATATCCGGGCATGCAACTTCCTAACGGCAAGCCCTTCCCACCATTCCCCCCCCATTTTGCTTGTTTAATATGGGCCTTAATTTGGGGGGGAGGGGCTTAATTTGATTTTATGCCAATAAATCATGATGGGGCTTCCTATTGGTGGAGGCCATATTGTTGGAGAAACACGGTACATATACATTGTTTCTAGATGGTGCATAACTGCTTTATAGCCATCAGAAATGAGACCATCAGAGACAGAATTGGTATAAAACTAATGTTAGATTACATATAAAAACAGCAAATAAAATGATTTGTCCACCAGGAGAGGACATTGTGGGATTCCATACCATACAAGGTAGATATAGAAAGAGGCGAAGATCAAAGAACACAAGGCACACGCAGAAGAAGATGGAGAGACAACATCAAAGACACATACAACAATATCAGTTAAAAATGGTTGAGGGCCCCCAGAAGAAGAGCTAGAACTCTGTATCTCCTTCGACACCCAAAGTAGTAAAAGTAGTAAAGAAGATAATGTTAGAAAATGAATTTTCATTAATACAGACGCTATTTTGAAAGTAGCATTTTGTGTTTGCATTTTAAAAAAATAATTCAAATTTAATGTAAAAGATTTATTTTTTAAAACTGCTTCCTACTTAAAAATATTTAAACATTAATTAATACTTAAATATTAAGACTTAATATTGAAATATGTTCCATAAAGCTTAGTCATCTTATTTCTGAATAGACAGTTATTCAACTGCACATTAAGTAAACATTACAAATATCATCTGACAACTTTTGCTGCTGATATTATCAGGAGCAGGAAGTCAATCCTCAATTGAACCTATCTACACATCAACATTAAGATAAAAATGCAACTGTTTAAATGCTAGTTTCTTTTTTTCTTCAAAATATTCCAAGTATTTTTTCAAATGTCAAAGAAGTCCAACTCTGATCCATACTGCTACTATTCATCTACTTGAACTCTACATTGTATGTTGCTGTTTTGCTTTTAATTTGATTTTATGGATTGCAGTGAGTGACTAATATATTTCATAATCCTTGAGGATTATCGTGATGTTCAATTTATCTTTCTAAGGTATGTCGGACAAATATTCACCTGCAGTGTTAAAAACATGGTGCCTCTTTCATTTTTCTTTTGTTAGCTAAGTTTGTGAAACTTACATAAATTGGTTATATTTTCTATAATCCCTTCCCCCACCCCAGAATGGATCATTTGGATCAAGGCTCATTTTGGATTTCTTTTGTAATTTGACATGAAAAATTCAGATACAAAAATAGATTTGGAAGCTTAGGTGAATCAGGCATTTTTATACATAAATTTTATACATAAACATTGTAAAACCATTTCCTAAGTGCAGAACATTCTTCTTAGAACTAGATGGCAGAGGGATGGGAATATCTGACTAACCTGTAAATGCAGCAAAAATGTTACTTATAGCCATGGATACACATAGCAAAGTAATTGAAAATCTACCCAGAAGTCAAAAGTCAAACTAATCTGAATCCCAGTAAGGAGCCAGAAGGTAGAAACCAGTCAGCAAAGGTAGAATGGGGTCAGTGAATAGTAAATATACCATTACTATCTATACAAGGAATGGCTACTATTTTCTACTATTACCTATTTGATGCTTATTAAGTTGATGTGGCTACAAAATCATGCGTGCAGGCTGGATTACTGTGAATCCAGCTATTTTGCAGGCATATATTTATATTCTGCTATTGAAACCTCTGAATGCATTGGTGATTGTAAGGCAGAGGAAACTGTGTCCTCTATTAGAGTTGGGCTGTTTTATAAAATGAACAGGATTGTTTAATCTGTCTTCTTCCTTTGGAGACTTGTCCCTAGGTTATATTGATTTAGCATATTCAGAATAGCATATTTTAAACTAGATTCCCTATTCAACTTTGAAATTACTGGGCAACATGGTATTCAGCAGGTTCTGACCAGTTCTGGAAAACCAGTACCAGAAATTTTGAGTAGTTCAGAGAACTGGCAAATACCATCTCGGACTGGCCCCACCTCCATCTATTCTCTGCCTCCTGAGTCCCAGCTGATCATCTTGTCTTCTTTTGTTGCCCTGCACAGGAGAAAGGAGCTGGAAAGCAGGTTAGTGGGGTGGGGAGGAAATGAGATTTTGCAGTAACCTTCCCCTGCCACGCCCACCAAGCCACGCCCACCAAGCCACGCCCACCAAGCCACGCCCACCAAGCCACACCCACAGAACAGGTAGTAAATTTTTTTGAATCCCACCACTGAATGTAGGGCCAATCACTGCTTCTCAGATTTCTTACATTCAACAGCCTTAATCTGTTTGTCCTGCATGCTGAAACTGGTTTAAGAAACTGCTGTTTGTGTTTAGATCCCTTCTACTACTTTAGCAAATTCTGGGCATTTGTTTTCTCTGGTGGGCAGTTATATAACCCTTGATTGGTGGATTCTGTTCCCTTTCCCATTTCTACCTGGAAATTTGTACCAGGAAAGCAAGTACCATTTGTTTTCCTTTGAGGGGACTGTTGTGAATGAATAAATGTGTTAATAAAGTTATCAAGAGCTTGAAGTCAAGTGCAGGATTCTGGCCCTGCACTTCTGATTGGCCGTTAATGGTGACATCAGATTGGTCCGTTCAGGTGAATCTGATTGGCCATTAATGAGCCACTCCCATTGGTTAACGGAGCTAGCGCTCCCAAGTTTTCATTGGTTGAATAGTTAAGAAGTTGCCTATATAAGGAGGCCTGTTGAAGCTATGGAGCTGAGCTGTCACACCATGTTAATAAAGAGTTTTAAAGTTCACTATTTTACCAGCTCGTCTCTATTCTTCGTGCCCACGCTCAGTATCTAACAGTGGCGACGAAGGTGGGATGTGCAGACATCAGAGCTGACTGAACAACGAAGATCAATAACCGAGCATGTGACCGAACGCACAATGGCAGAACCATGTCCGGCGGCATCATACCACCTGCTCCATTCGACCCAGCGCAAGAAGACTGGGACTCTTATATGGATCGTTTCCAAATGTTCTTGGAAACCAAAAATTTGAAGGATGCCACTACTGGAAAGAAACGGGCGGTATTCCTAACGCATTGCGGGCCGACCGTATTCAAGATGGCCAAGGCACTAGCGAAACCAGCAGAAGTGAAGTCTATGGACTGGGACATCCTCGAACCTCTACTGAGAGCCCACTAAATTCCAGTCGTTCCAACGCTCGTCAGAAGGCATGAATTTTATGAAAGAAGTCAATAGAAGGGTGGAAGTGTTGCCGATTTCATAGCGGATCTCTGGAATTTGGGAGGCCTATGTGGGTTTGCTGATCTCGAAGAAGCCTTAAGAGACAGAATAGTTCTGGGATTGGATGCACCACACATCCAAAGCAAGTTGATGGCAAAAAGTGACATAGGCCTTGCCGATGCTATTGCTGAGGCTACTGCAGCAGAAGCAACCAGGAAGTCGGCTGCCCGAATGCGCCACAACCGCACCCCGGTTCATTAACCGACCTGCGAAATTTCACCTCAGTCAGAAGGGCAGCTCATAATGGCCCACCATTAGGACCTCTCTTCGTCGTCAGACAGCGACCAAGAAGAGCTCCATCAACTAAGGTCCGAACAGGACCAATGCCAGAAATCTCAATATCAATGCGCTGGTTGTGGGGCAAGCCACCCCCAATGCACTCTTCCATGTGTGTGGGAAACAAGGCCATATCGGACGGGTCTGTAGAAGCCAAATAGGACCCAGCCAGCCCTCGAGGGGGGCTAACTATTGCCATCCGACAGGAAGCCATCCTGTAAGGCGAGAACCAGTGAACCACCAATGGAACAACCACTCCTACAGAAACAAAACCATAAACCACCCCACGAAGCAAAAAGAGGCTCACCAAACTATCACGATCGGTCACGCCTCCTCTTTGGATGCCAAGAAGATCCGAGTGAAAGTGGCTATCGAAAATCAGCCCTGCCTGATGGAAGTTGACTCAGGATCATCTCTCTCGATGGTTTCATGGAAGACCCTCAAGCAACTCATCCCTATCGTCCGGCAACAAGATCTCCAATTCCAAAGACTCATACTCAAAGACTATCAAGGGAATCGGATTCCAGTCATAGGATCCAGCCGAGTCCGGGTATTGTTCAAGAACCGTACAGCATTCCTACCCCTGACTGTGATTGACAAGGACCAGCCTAGTCTGCTAGGCCTCCAATGGTTCGCTCCGCTCGGAATTGAGGTGGCAGGCATTCACCGAATCGATAGCAGTAACTGGGAAGAGGACCTCGTCCAAGAATTCAAGGACGTCTTTGCAGAAAAACTAGGCGAGTACAAGGGGACCCCGATATCATTTAACCTCGATCCCAAAATAGCTCCCATCCGACTTAAGCCTCGTCGAGTGCCATTCGCCCTTAAACCAAAGATCGATGAGCAGCTTGATAAATTGATAGCTCAGGGTGTGTTAGAGCCAACCGATCACTCTCCCTGGGAGACCCCAATCGTTACACCCATTAAGCCGGATGGTTCGATAAGAATTTGTGGGGACTACCGAGCCACCCTGAACCACGCCCTTCAACAAAACGCATATCCGGTACCAGTGGTGCAGCACCTCCTCCATTCCCTGGGGGACGGAAAAGTCTTCGCTAAACTAGACTTAGCCCAGGCATACCAACAACTGCCTGTAGATAAAAAAACGGCAGAGGCACAGACAATCGTTACGCACCGAGGTGCCTTTAAATGTACCCGGCTCCAATTCAGAGTGAGCGTAGCCCCGGGAATCTTTCAAAGTTTGATGGAAAGACTATTACAAGGAATCAAAGGCATTGTTCCATACTTTGATGATGTGTTAATCGCTGCACCTACCCCGAAAATTTTATGAGAGCGCCTGAGATTGGTTCTCCAGAGATTCAAAGACGGAGGGCTTAAGATTAAGAAAAACAAGTGTAAACTATACACTGATCCTGTTGAATTCTTAGGATATTTGATTGACAGTAATGGTATTCACCCTACCGATAGCAAATTGAGGGCAATCAAGAACGCCCCAAGACTCCGAAATAAGGCCGACCTCCAAGCGTTTCTAGGCCTTGTCAATTTTTATAACGTTTTCCTGCTGCACAAAGCAACCGTAGCTGAACCCCTACATCGTTTACTGGACAAGAAAGCAATCTGGGTATGGGGACATAGAGAAGAGCAGGCGTTTCGAAATGTAAAAAAATTATTGACTTCTGACGCTGTACTAATGCAGTACAATGAGACTTTGCCATTAACGATCACGTGTGATGCATTGCCTTTCAGAGTAGGCGCCATTTAGAGCCATGTTTTGCCAAACAGTAGCGAGGCCCCTGTTGCCTATTTTTCAAAGACGCTTTCAAAAGCAGAATGCAATTACAGTCAGATTGATAAAGAAGCCCTTGCCATTGTGTCTGCTGTCAAGAGATTTCATGAGTATGTGTACGGCCGAGCCTTTACAACAGTGACTTACCACAAACCTTTCCTGGGAATAAGAGCGGGAGATAAGCCAACCCCCTATATATTATCTCCCAGAATGACTCGCTGGTCAGAATTCTTGGCTGCCTATAATTACTGGCTGCAATACCACCCGGGGAAGGCCATTCCCCACGCCGACGCATTGAGCCGAGCACCGCTTCCAGAGACCATTGATGACCCCACGCCTACGGTGACAACGTTGCAGATCGAGACACTTCGGACACCACCATTAACAGCCCGAGATATCGCAATGGAAATGAAACGCGACCCCACCTTAGCACGAGTTCTCAGTTGGGTCGAGCGCGGATGGCCATTGGACCAGATACCTAATGACTACACCCCATTCAAGAGTCGACAAATGGAATTGTTCTCACAGAAAGGCTGCATTATCTGGGGAGATAGAGTCGTTGTCCCGGAGCGGCTACAATGAGCGGTACTAAAAACCTTGCACGATGGCCACCCCAGCATCGTGCGCATGAAAGCCCTTGCACATAGCTATGCATGATGGCTGGGCATCGACAAGCAAATCGAGACGTGGGTCAAAGCTTGTCACAAATGCCAGGAAGTAAGCAACGCCCCACCGAAAGTGACCCCAACCAAATGGGAAACACCGCGGGGACCCTGGTCCCATATTTATCTGGACTTTGTGGGACCTACCAAAGGCCACACATTCTTGCTAATAGTAGATGCCTACTCGAACTGGCTCAAAATCTACAAAATGAGGAATACAACAACCGAAGCGGTCATCAAGAAACTAGACAGACTATTTACAACACATGGATTACCAGACGTTTTGATATCTGATTACAGACCCCAATTTACCATGTTGTCCTTTGAGCAGTACCTGGTGGACCGCGATATTCGCCATGCGCTGACTTCGCCGGTGCATCCTGCGGCCAACGGAAGGGCTGAGTGCATAGTACAATTCGTCAAGAAAGCACTACACAAAATGGACTATGACAATATCGAAGAAAAGATAAACCGGATACTCCTCTTGCAGCATATCACTCCGCACAGCATCACCAACAAAACTCCCGCCGAATTGCTAACGGGAATGGGTGGAAGCTCCGTTCCCACCTCGACCGACTACACCCATCGTACGAATCTGAGAAACCACACGGATCCAGCGGGCGATGCCGTACCTTCCAGGTAGGCAACTTAGTATTCGCTAAGAACTTGTCAGGTGATCCGTTGTGGGTCGAGGCGACTGTGGTCCGAGTAACCGGCCCCAGATCATACCTCGTGGAGTGTTGCGATAATAGACTATGGAAGCGCCACATTGATCAGCTACAATCCAGGCTACAGTCAGGAATCTCCGAGTCCCCTGATATCCAAACTGAGGAGCGAGGAGATACGGAGGAAGATGAACTTGGAATAGCAGAAAGTTTTAATGATAGAAACGACGGCAAAATGGAAACACGTGAAGAAGAATTGGGGATGGGAGTGAGTTCGCCTCATGGCGATACCGAGGATGTTGGGGACAGCAAAAATTCAAACTCAGAGTTATCGCCAGATAATGCCCTACCTCAACAAGATTACAGCCAAATACCGGGTGCAATATGAAAATCAAATAGACTAACAAAACAACCGGCCTACCTCAAGGACTACGTAACTGCATCCCGTAAACGGAACCCGGGGGGAAGGGGTGTTGTGAATGAATAAATGTGTTAATAAAGTTATCAAGAGCTTGAAGTCAAGTGCAGGGTTCTGGCCCTGCACTTCTGATTGGCCGTTAATGGCGACATCAGATTGGTTCGTTCAGGTGAATCTGATTGACCATTAACGAGCCTCTCCCATTGGTTAACGGAGCTAGTGCTCCCAAGTTTTCATTGGTTGAATAGTTAAGAAGTTGCCTGTATAAGGAGGCCCGTTGCAGCCATGGAGCTGAGCTGTCACACCATGTTAATAAAGAGTTTTGAAGTTCACTATTTTACCAGCTCGTCTCCATTCTTCGTGCCCACGCTTAGTACCTAACAGGGACTTTGACATTTAGTTTCCACTGATACATCTTTAGTATGAAACCACCTCCCCCCCACACTTGGTGACTTCCTGTACAATTATCCAGTGGTGGATTAATGGAAAATTACAGCATTACAGTTGGATTACTTTCAGTTGAGTTTAAGAGGAAACTGTAAGTAGGATGGCTTGTTTAAAAAAAACACGAGAAAGGATAAATAGATTATAAAAAATTTAGTGATTCAAAACAATGGAAAAAAAACACCCTCTAATGGTTCATCAATTCCTCTCTGATCTGCTATTGCCTTTCTTAAATTTTGGTATAATAATTACTTTTCTGTCTTCCTGTCTTGCCTTTCCTGTAAGACATTATAAGAAATCCACTGACCTTCAACTTTTGCATGTTTTCCTAGTTGAGGTATCCTCCAAGTTAGTGGATTTTAACTCTTAGAATTTTCCATTAATTTCCTGGTAATGAAAATTAAGTGCATTTTTAATGAATTAATTCAATGCAATGGCAAAATACTTCAAGAGAATGTTGGCCAAGAGGCCTATCTGAAGCACCTTGAACTCTCAGTGGGAAATATTGCATTTTCACGTGAAATTGTGATGTGATTTACTTCAATGAGATATGTAGCATCCTAACAGAACTTGCAATAATTGGAAGAGATTTCTCCATAAACATGGATGTGCAGAAATCTTTTTCAATACTTGAAGCATTTTAGAAGAGGCTTCATGAATGTGGTGACAGAGAAGACATGTATCTAGGTCCCACAAGATGGTGCTATTTAATCAATCAAACTAGAACACCCTGTTTGCTTGTTATAGGATAGGCAGAGTCAACCAAGGATAGACAGTCCAATAAATAATCAGCCTCTGAACTTTTGTCCTAAGTTATTGGGTCCTTGAATAGTATCTGGAAATCAAAAGTAACCAGTGCTGCTTCCAAAGTAGAGATATCACACAGACATTCCAAGTTGCACCATAACTACATGTGGAATCACATTCTGGACTGAATGTATTTTCTGAGTGATATGTAAGGGTGGCTCCCTGTAGAGGATATTAGAGTAATCCACAGTTGCACTACCATCACTTCATCACTATTAATAATATAAGAATAAAAATGTATGATTGGAGCATACTGAAAGAATAGATCTATAGCTAATTGTGAAAAAAAAATTGTGGAAATAGAGATTTGAGCCTTTAACCCAACTCTAACCTTCCAAGTATAAAGGCTGAATATCCATGCACTGCTGCATAGCACTATATGGGTCAGCAAATGGACTACTGATGTCTCCCTTCTGTAGATTCATATATTCTTTGCCAGTGGTATACAGGAAATAATAAATATAAGAAACATATTATGTTTCAGATGTTTTGGATGGGCTGAAATATGAAACATTTGAATTGTTCCAGGCTTTATATATAGAAGGCCAGATTGTGTAGGAATTAAGGCATCAGACTAAAAACTGGGGAAATTTAAGTTATTTTCTTACTTTGGTCACGAAACCAGATGGATAATCTTAGGCCAATCACACTCTCTCTCAGCCCTAGGAAGGAGGCACTTGCAAACTACTTAGAAATCTTGCTAAGAAACCTGCCTGGATAGTCACCAGAAGTCAACACTGACTCAAAGACACAAATAAAGGTTTATATAAAAATAAACTGGAGGTATCTTGTAGGATGAATAAGGCAATACTGATATACTCACTACATTCTCCCATCTTCCTCTGCGCATCCTTATCCGCCTGTTCATCAACCCAGTGATTTAAGCTTCCCTATCTCTGCTCATCAGTAGCTGTAAATGTTTTTGGTTTTAAAATACCCCTTTCCCAATTTTCCCAGCCCTTTCTTTTTCCTACATATCTAGCTATCAACATACTTGTCTTCAAGTATAACATATACATGCCCTATATTGGCCCTCCCCTGATCTTTCTAGTGCTTCCTTTTTCTAACCTCCCTTTGGTTGTTGCATGATGCTGCACATATCCCTGAATTTTCCTATTCTATTCAAAACCACTTTTGCTGAGAATCAAATTTCAGGCTGTGCCAAGACACGTATTGTCCAACATTGGTTCTCCCATGCACGGAAAGCTTGACCTATGGAATGTTTTGTACAACTCAGTGTTCTACTACATCATATGATTTCTGATGTAAATCCAGGATGTTTAATCAAACTTTAGCAAAAATTCTAAAAATTCTAAAGGTTTGAAGAGATTCTGGAGGAGGTGACATTGGCTGAGAAAACTCTATGTCCCATAAGTTTAGCCCTGCTACATGTTTTATGTCTGAATGTTGCTAAAACTATAATGCTGTGCAAACCAGATTGATGGAAATCCATCCTTTAGCTTTTCTGCCTTTAAATAGTTTGAATATTAAAAAGTAAAATAAAATGCTTATAATCCATTGGCCATGAATATTCAGATTGAGTCTAACTGCAGACCTGCAAAGAAGGTGCTAATTTCATATCTGGTTTCTATTAAGTGAAAACAGCATGCCTGTTTTCTGATTTGGCATTCATTGTCTGCAGTCAGTATTTTGACTTTTAAAGAAATCTCTTTAATTATTTTAACTTTGCTTTTTAAAACACACATGCACACCTGCACACACGCACGCACACACACCAATGTGCTGTTAATTTGAACTGAAGTTTTAAATGGGTGTATGAGGAATTGTCTGTATAATTAATAGAACTTAGTGCCATAGGGCTGGAAGGCACCTTGCACATTTTCCAGTAAATTCCTCTGCACAAGGCAAGAGCCGTGTACCATCCTAGTCCAATGGTTGCCCAGTCTATTTTTGAACATCTCCACTGATGGGGCACCCACAAGTCTGGGAGACAAACTATTCCATAGATAAATTGTTCTCACTGTTATAAAAATTCTCCTTACTTCTAGGTTGGATCTCTCTTTAATACCATTATTTCTTGTCTTGCCCTATGCTGCTTTGGGTAATTAGTCAATCTTCTCTTCTTTGTGACAGACTCTTAAGTACTAGAAGACAGTTCTATTCTGTTCTGCTCTGCTCTGCTCTATTCTACTCATACCTGCAAATCTGCTCTGGAATATTTGGTGACCCATCAGATTATTGCCGGAAATAAAGGAGAAGGAGATTTCCAGAAGGGCAAATTCCATTGTACAAATGGAAATTCAACATTAAATTCAGACCACAGGGCCTTCTGTATTACCATAATTTTATTTTAATACAATTTATTTTATTGATGTAGACATTATTCCCAAACAGTGAAATTCAATTGGAAGAAATTAAGCATGAAACAAAAATGTAGTTCAATAAATAAAACAAGATTAATTTAATTGTGTAATAAAACTATCTTCAATACAAAGGGTATTCCATTTAAACTATTTTAAATTAATATCCAATGCCAAACTGTAAATATGCTATAAATTTTGTTCTAAATCAATGATAACAACATTGATTAATAGATTTTATGTTCTGAAGCAGTTTATTTTATGGAGTACACTCTAAAACTTCAGAATGTTTGATACTTTTAAGAGTTTTGGTTAAATTTCTTTTATTACCTTTGCTTGTACATTACTGCTAATATTTATGATCCACACAATTTCTCTAGAATATATAAGAATAAGTGCTCTTATTCACAAGAATATCACAAGAATCTCCTTCACACCTGGTTGTGCTCATTCTTCAATCACTTTCAGAGCTGTAATTTCTTTGCTTAAGATAGCTTCTTTAAAGACAAAATATTGAATTATTGTCTTCTTTCCAAATTGCATCCGCCGAGATGAAAGTAAAACTGCAATGTTACAATCTTTTATTAACCTCCAAAAGTAAACACAAACTGGAAGATACATCTTGGAAGAAATTTGATATCATGGCAGGACCAAGTGGTCCTTGGAATTACGTTTTCAAAACTTTTGTCACTGGCAACATTAGAAAGTTTCTTAAACTCTGTATTTGACATATTGAATCAAAAATATGGTTACATTTCTTTCAGAAATCTGAATTTATCTGTAGGAAATAGAGTCTATAGGAAATACAGTCTAGAGTCGAATCCTTAGTGTAATGATTATTCAGTGACTGGATTCATACAAATTTATGAACAATGTTTTATTTAATCATAGATTATGGATGAAATAGATTGGATTCACAGAAAACATTAAACTGAAATTAAATAAATGAAATGAAGTGAAACCAAACCAAACCAGAATTATTAGAATGATAGCTAGCTAGCTAGCTAGCTAGATGATAGAAAGAAAGAGCAAATGAGATTCAAAATGTTGAAATATTTGCCAGATTATTAGTGTTGTTATTCTCACAATGCCTAAGTAAAAGTTTATCTTGTGAATGGTGCTGTTATTATCTAGGAAGATAGTCATTGATACGGACTACATAGGTTTCCAGTTTGCAGCCAAATCCAATTTGCATCCCTCACTGAAGCCAAAGTGCAAAGAGGTAAGGGAGAATTTTTGGGAAAATGGCTCTACAAAGTAAAATTATTAGCTATAGCACAGCGATCACCAATCTTTTTTTTTAAAATAAAGTTTTTTTGAGTTTTAACAAATCAAATAAAACGTCTTATTTGAGTACAGCATTGTTCCGAGTTATCACATTTCCATGCAGACACAATTTCATATGCATATTTATCTTATGTATTCAACTTCATATCTTATTATTCTTTTCGAACTTCTCACTATTTCTCCCTTTACTTTTCTTACTTTTCTTTTATGGTTATCTCATTTTCTTTTTATTCAATTGTATTTCTTTTACCTAAATTTCTATATCTTTTTATTCATTGTACTTATACTTTCATCTGTCTTGTTTACAATTTCATATGTTCTCTTCCAACATTCTTAAGAAGCAAAATTCCCCCTATGATTGTCAGTCGAAGTGCAACACCTTTAAATCTTATTGTTATTATCATATGAAATCTCATTAAACACTGAATTTGTGAATTATAAAATTATAACATTCAAATTTCTAATATCTATTTTATATCATGTATATCATGTATAACATATTCTCCTTTTTGGAATATGTTCCCTCTTTCATGGGAAACAAAAATTTACTATAGTCCACCACTCCAGCTCTCCCTCCGTGTGCACCATCTCTCATAAGACCTTATATTTTGTAGGGATTACCAAATTGCCATTGCTGAAATTCATACTAAAATTCTGGTTGAAATGAATGTATCCTAGACTGCCTCTGATAAAGTGTTTCAGAACACAGCTTTGTTCTGTTTTATATATTTCTTGTCACCTATGTGACATTTAGTTCTCTTCTTTATAAGTAGATTCATTTTACAGCTTGCCTATGCAATGATGCTTAAAATCTTGTCATGTGAGGGATCTGAAGAACCACAATCTGTAGCCACCTTTTTACAATATCACATTTTGCTTTGCTAACTAGAAGCACAAGCATGGTGTGCCCTTATTAGGGTGAGTAAAGTAGCATATAGACAGGGTCTTTTTATTGCCTCCAAAGCCTTCTTTGGCAATAGTAAATGAACATTGGCTTGGGTTCTTGACATTTGAGAATTAGAATTCTTTATTGGCCAAGTGTGATTGGACACACAAGGAATGTATCTTGGTGCAAAGGCTCACAGTATACATAAAAGAAAAGATACATTAGTCAAGAGTTGAGGTGTAAAATGCATACAATAGATCATGCAAAGTATAAAATATTTTAACAGGTAATGCAAGGTTAAAATATTTGTTTGAGAGAAAAGGAAACAAAATTATTAATCTGAATCTCCCTACCCCAAATAGTCTCATTTATATTTCATCAACACTTGAGCCACTGTAGTTTTAGTCTCTCAAATATTACACAAATTGCCTAAATCTGACTTATGATTTGGTAGAACTCTATGGGTTTTTTCCTTTTACAAAAAAACCATTATATAATTATTAATTATAAACTATATTTACAACCTATTTTATTTTAAGAGATTAAGGGGGTATGCATACTGTCAGACAAGTTAAGGTAAAACAGATAACGATGGGCTAACACAATGATTTTATATGGCTGAGAAAGAGCATTAGCTTGTGCTACAGTTTTAAATTGAAGTTGAGTGATTAACATAATCCCCAAATAAATTGAAGAGAAAAAAAAGAAATCTACTGCAAAGAATATTTAGCAGTGAATATATCCATATATGATATCCTATGATTTAATTGGTTGGCAGATATATTAAAATGCATATTTTGACCAGAAAGCAAGGATGGGGGAGAAAAAAGGAGAAAGGAATCTTTTTTCTGAATCTACAATAAATGGTTTTAAAAATAGAGAGCAGATTTTTTCCAGTTTTAAAAACATTAAACAACTATTCATTCTATTGTTGAGCTTTTTGCTATATTTTTAAGTGTTTGCTTTTTTCTTCAGAACTCTTCAAATGTCATTTCCCGTACATTCCTTATTTTTGAACAATAAATATATAATAATCTATGTGCTGGCAGAAAGAGGTTAGTTTTTTTCAGAAAATCAGTTAAATTCTATGTGAATATTGATATAATGATTTTACAACTAGCAATAAAAATGTATTGCATTGATTGACTGAGCACTTTGGATGACTGATTAGGGCTTAGGAGTTGTTGTTTTGAAAAATATAGAGAACAAGTCAGACAATTAACCTTTACTTAATTATGATAGAAACTATCATTATCAAGTGCTGGTGGGGCTTTATTTCAGTTTATAATAGAAGAACAATGTTTTGATATTGGCATAGACATTTTAACTCTCTCTCTTCCTTTCTCATGTATGTAAACAAATGCTCATAAAACTTTATCATTAATTTCAGTACTGTACTTCTAATAATTCAATAAATAAAAGCAGAGCGCCTACTCCCAAAGTAATAATTAGTCCTCACCCCTACCCAACATGCACACATTTCTCTAGGTTTCAAACTGGCAACCTTATCTCTGTCAAGTGTTAATTCTAATCACTGTGCTACTTCCTTGGTGTTCCTAAGAGAAGATATAGAACTTATTATAGTTCAACTGGAAAATATTTTTTAAAGTCATTGTTGTATCTGCATATTTCTACAATTTTATGCTTTTCCTCTGTAAATATAAATTCAACTTAACTTGCTCTATCATAGATATGTATATATATCACACAAGTATATATGTCCAGGAAAACCTATCTACCAAAAGAAAAGCAACTGGTCTTCCTTTGATGGAACAGAAAAGTGAGAGGACTTTGTAGCAGAGATTTGGTTCAGTAGGAAGGTGCAATGGCCTGCAATTTGAACAGACCTTGATTATTGTATGCAATCAAGCTAGAATGAGTGAAGGGCAAGGAGCTTAAATGGTTAATGCATCTATACCTTGAGTATGGGATGACAGGGTAATGAGAAAGTTCTTCCAAGATCTTTGAACTAGATTTGGCCTTATGGCCAAACTTTGTATCTCCTGCAGTAGCATTTCCACCTTGGTGTTTAATGATATTAACAGCTAAAGCTAAGATGAACAGAAAACTTGACTTCCAGTGTCAATTCTTTTCTTCCCCTCCCAAGTCAGGTTGACAAAGGCATTCTCAATTTTAAATTCCACTTTGAAGTGACTAACAATGCTTTCTCTAGCACTGCCAGCAAATGGAAAGCTGTCATTCCTTTGTCCACTTTATCTCAACATGGAGGATCAGAGAGTGGCCTATAACAGACCATCTTCAAGAGATTCACTGAAGCCTCTTTAGAAGACAGCTAATATTTGTCTCCCTTAAACAGGAGGAGAGGGTTAGATTCTGCTCTATAAGAAAAGAAAAATTATAATATAACCAAGGGATTTCTAATGTGGTCATGGCTAGAGATTACAAATTACATCAGTCAGGAGGAGAAGGATAAGTAGTGAAATGTACCATTCTAGTGAGTTTTCAACAAGGTCAGAAAGGTTGAGGCAGTTTGTTGAGAAATCAGTCTTAGCAAGTTAAATCAATGTATTGTTGGGAAGAAGAATGGAAGGGGAGAGAAATGTAAATCCAAACATACTTGTAATACTTATGAAGTGGATACTGGAATAAAAGCAATCTGGTTCTGATTAGATCCAGAATTAGTTACACCTGCAGTCATACTTCAAATTCAGAATGAGATGGATTGATATCCCTCCCTCCCTCTATCCTTCTAGTGTGATGGATTAATTACAGTGTTTAAAGTTATATTTTAGAAGAAATGTGAAAAACAACAGCCATTATAAAAAAGAAAACTGATAAATATTTAACATACATACGAATATTATGTGCTTATTTTGTTGTACTGCTCTGTTTATGTCAGAATCTTACATCTTGATGAATGTTGTAAGTTAACTAGTCCATTAGTTTAAGGGCTGCATCTCTAAAACATTTTTATATCTTGATACAAAAATTACCACGGTAATAAGAGACTAATAAATGAAGATGGTAAACCATTAAGTGTATCATTTATTAAATTAACCTTTCTCCTTATCCATTTAGAAATCCAGATGTGAACAAGATGAGAATTCTGACCATCAACTTACATGTTGACATATTCTTACTCAAAAACACTATATTTCAGTGTACTGGTGAACATACCAAAAGAAGCTAGGCGTGATTTTCAAAGTGGAGAACAAAATATTTAGAACTTCCACTATGCTGATTACATTATTTTGGTAGCTGAAAACATGAAACATTTGCAAGCTCTAGTTAAAAAAACAACAACCAAGGAGCATAATGAAAAAATCAATATAAAGAAGTAAATGTCACCTGGTACAATAACTAACAGAGCTGACAACAAAGCAACAATATGGAAGTAATAGATAGCATCTATCCTTTAATATAACCATCAACAGTATAAAGACACTAGTCAACACCATAACTAATATTTGTAAAATAGGCAGAAAGGCTATTGGAAAATAGAATAGAATAACAGAGTTGGAAGGGGCCTTGGAGGACTTCTAGTCCAACTCCCTGTCTAGGCAGGAAATCCTAGACCACTTCAGACAATGGTTATGCAACATCTTTTTAAAAAGTTCCAGTGTTGGAGCATTCACAACTTCTGGAGGCAAGTTATTCCACAGATGAATTGTTCTAACTGTCAGGAAATTTCTCCTTAGTTCTAAGTTGCTTCCCTCCTTGATTAGTTGCCACCCATTGCTTCTTGTCCTGCCCTCAGGTGCTTTGGAGTTTGACTCCCTCTTCTTTGTGGCAGCCCTTGAGATATTGGAACACTGCTATCATGTCTCCCCTAGTCCTTCTTTTCATTAAACTAGATATACCCAGTTCCTGCAACTGGTCTTCATATGTTTTAGTCTCCAGTCCCCTAATCATCTTTGTTGCTCTTCTTTGCACTCTTTCTAGAGTCTCAACATCTTTTTTATATCATGGCAATCAAAACTGAATACAGTATTCCAAGTCTGGCCTTACCAAGGCATTATAAAGTAGTATTAACTCTTCACATGATCTTGATTCTATCCCTCAGTTTATGCAGCCTAGAACTGTGTTGGCTTTTTTGGCAGCTGTTGCACACTGCTGGCTCATAATTTAAATAGTTGTCCGCTAAAACTCCATGATCCCTCTCACAGTTACAACTATTGAGCAAGGCACCACATATACTGTACCTGTGCATTTGATTTTTCTTGCCTAAATTTAGTACCTTACTTTTTTCACCATTGAATTTCATTTTGTTTCATGTTCAAGTCTGTCAAGATCCTTCTGTATCTTAAGCCTATTTTCTGGAGTGTTGGCTATTCCTGCCAGCTTGGTGTAATCTGCAAATTTGATGAGTTTCCCACCTATCCCATTGTCCAAGTCATTGATGAAGATATTGAAGAGTACTGGGCCTAAAACAGAGCCTTGGGGTACTGCACTGCATACTTCCCTCCATATAGATGCAGTTCTGTTGAGGACTACATGTTGAGTGCGGTTGGTCAGCCAGTTACGAATCCATCTGGTGGTGATGCTGTCTAACCCACATTTTTCTACTTAGGTAGGTTATGGTCTGCTTTATCAAATGCCTTACTGAAGTCCAAGTAAATTATATTGACAGCATTCTTTTGGTCAATTAATTTTGTCACTTTGTCAAAGAATGCAATAAGATTAGTCTGGCATGATCTGTGTTTAACAAACCGATGTTGGGATTTGGTTATTACTTTGTTTGCTTCTAATTGCTTGATTATCTTTTCCAGAATCTTCCAGAAAAGTTATTCAAATGCTTTATTGTGTTTATATTTACAAAGATCCAAGTAGTGGTATTCTCTGAGACTCTTTAAGAAGCAATACTAAAAATCATGATGATATGTCACACATGATGATACATAATAAATAAAAAGGGAAGAGCCACTTTAAGTGCAGATATTTAAGCAAATATAAGATTAGGTAAATTAGGAAACACAGTTGAATTTAGTATGCTTTTATCACTTCTACTTTGATTTTTATTACTCTGTTTTTCATAACCAATTTAAAAGATGGAAATGATGTTCTTTATTTATTTTGTAATTTTTTAATTGACAGAAATATCAGGACCTTTTCCATAATTTTTATTTTGCTCTTTCTGAAAAAAATAACTGGTTCATCTGGGGCAGTATTAATTGAAAGCTTAAAGAAAGAAAAAATAAATTACATTCCTGAGAAGAAGCATGTTCTTTCTAAATCCAGTTTCATATATATTACATTTTGCATGTCCACTGAGAGTAAAAGAGGCATTATAAATAGGCAGAATTGCAGTGGTTTGTGCATTTGAGAACTTGACGCTCTCTTAATCAGGTGATACACACAGCTTAAGGATTTCCTAATATTAAGGGGCTGTAACGACAAAGTTATTAAGTTGCCATGTACTGATGCTAATGAAGTAGCCCAGAAAAAAATAACAATGGTATATGTTAAGTTCTGCGCATGGGTGCAAGGAATGGAGACGAGGCAGTGAACAGTGAACTTCAACTCTTTATTAATCATTTTGAACAGACCAAAAAACCTAGGGCAGCAGCAGCCCTTTTATAGTCAATGAAAACATGGAAGTGTTAAACCCTTGAACCAATGAGAGTGGCTCGTTAATAGCCAATCAGATTCTCCAGAACGGACCAATCCGATATAGCTATTATCGGCCAATCAGAAGTGCAGGATTAGAACCGTGCCTTTTCTTTAAGGTTTGTTAAACTTTATTTAAGCGCTTGTTTAAGTTCATAACACCCCTTCCCCCCGGGTTCCGTTTGAGGGGTGCGGTGACATAATCCCTAAGATATGTAGGTTGTTTTAACTGTCTATTAGATTTGCGCTGTCCCACCGGTTCCTGTCTGTAGTCCGCTATCGGTGGGACGTTTTTGGACATATCTGGTACAGGCGGTTCCGCATTCTCACTGGACAACTCGGTGCCGCTAATTCTGTCGTTGTTGTCCTCCGATTTTTGCGGGCTAGCCTCCATTAAGGTATTCCTCTGTGGCGAAGACACTCCCCTCCTTGATTCTTCTTCATTTATCGCGCCTGATTGCTGACTTCCTTCGCTCCTGCTTTCCACCATCTCGAATTCGGTTTCTTCGACATCCCCTCCCCCCTCAGTTTGGGAGTCACAGGAGTCACGGGAACTGGGTTGTAGCCTAGAGTGAAGCTGATCTATATGGCGTTTCCATATTTTTCTGTCGCAGGTTTGCACACGGTACGATCTGGGCCCGGTGGTTTGAATTACGGTTGCTTCGACCCATAATGGTTCGCCGAAGAGGTTTTTAGCGAAAACTAAGTCACCTACCTTGAACTCGCGGCATTTTCCACAAGATCCACAGGATTTCTCTGGCTCGTAGGACGGGTGAAGCCGGTTGAGGTGGGAACGGAGCTTGCGTCCCATCAATAGTTCAGCTGGCGTCTTGTTGGTGATGCTGTGCGGAGTGATGTGTTGGAGTAGGAGTATTCTGTTTATTTTTTCGTCAATGTCCCCATAGTCCATTTTGTGGAGAGTTTTTTTAACAAATTGTACCATGCGCTTGGCCCTGCCATTAACTGCAGGGTGCGCTGGCAAAGTTAGCGCATGGCGGATGTCCCGATCCGCTAAGTATTGTTCAAACGCCAGGGTGGTGAACTGGGGTCCGTTGTCGGAGACCAGAACGTCTGGCAGCCCATGCGTTGCGAATAGTCTGTTCAATTTTCGGATGAGGGACTCCATTGTAGTATTCTTCATTTCATGGATCTTAAGCCAGTTGGAATAGTCATCCACTGTTAGGAGGAACGTATGTCCTTTAGTAGGTCCGCAAAATCAACGTGGATGCGGGACCATGGCCCCCGGGGGATTTCCCATTTTGTTGGAGTTGCTCTAGGTGGGGCACTGCTGACTTCTTGGCACTTTAAGCAAATCTTTACCCAGGCTTTGATCTGTTTGTCGATGCCTGGCCACCACGCGTAGCTTCGTGTAAGCGCTTTCATACGCACGATGCCGGGGTGACCGTCATGCAATGTTTTCAATACTGCTTGTTGTAACCACTCTGGGACGACGACTCTATCTCCCGATAGGATGCAGCCTTTTTGCGAAAAAAGTTCTGTTTGCCAGTTTCTGAAAGGGGTGAAGTCATCAGGGGTATGTTCTTTTTATTTTTTTTTGAAAAAAAAATTTTTTTTATTAATTTTCTACAAACAGACAAGACAAACAAAACATTAAAACATACACCTCTCATATTTACATACAGTGTGTCAGTTGGTTCATCATTTTTGTGCATTCATTTTGTAGTCCCAGTTACAATTATGTTACATAACAACTCATATTATCAATCCAAACTTATATATCCTATAATCACTAAACAAAAAAAAATTTTTTTTGACTATACTTTTAATCATTCATGCTTTATGAGCTAACAATACTTTAACCAAATTATTCAACTAATCATATAATCATACCAAATCAATCCTAGAAAAAAAAAAACCTTTATAAATATAATATCGATTAACAAAGTAATAGCAAAATAACAAGATAAAGATATTTCTTACTATCTAAAATATTCTATTATCGTATTTTATCATCTAGCCATTTATAAAAAAGATCATCAGGGGTATGTTCTATTGACCATCCTCTTTCGACCCAGCTGAGAACTCGCGCCAAGACAGGATCCCATTTTGTTTTGATTGCAATGTCTCTGACTGTTAGCGGTGGTGAATGTAGCATTTCAATCTGGAGTGTTGTAAGGGTTGGAGCTGGGCCGTCGATGGTTTCCGGAAGTGGGGCACGGCTCAATGCATCAGCGTGGGGAATGGCTTTCCAGGCGGTGTTGTAATTTATAGTTGTACGCAGCTAAAAACTCTGACCAGTGAGTCATTCTAGGTGACAATATATAGGGGGTTGGCTTGTCTCCCGCTATAATCCCTAGCAAAGGTTTGTGGTCGGTAACAATAGTAAAAATTCATCCATACACATATTCATGAAACCATTTCACAGCAGATACAACAGCAAGAGCCTCTTTTTCGATCTGGCTATAGTTACATTCAGCCTTTCATAAGGTCCTTGAAAAATAGGCAATAGGGTCCTCACTACCATTTGGTACTACATGACTCAAAATGGCTCCAATTCCAAATGGTGACGCGTCACATGTAATTGTTAAAGGCAGAGTCTCGTTATACTGCATTAAAATAGCATCTCAGGTTAGTAAGTTTTTCACTTGTCTGAATGCGTGCTCCTTGAGGTGTCTCCAGACCCAGGTTGCTTTTTTGTTGAAAAGTCTATGTAGGGGCTTAGCTACGGTCACTTTCTGGGGCAAGAAGATGTCGTAAAAGTTAATGAGCCCCAGGAAAGCTTGGAGATCAGTCCTATTTCTGGGTCTTGGGGCGTTTTCGATTGCCTTTAGTTTGCTATTAGTGGGTGAATGCCTTGTTTATCGATTAGGTATCCCAGAAACTCTACTTTATCAGTACACAGTTGACATTTATTTTTTTAACCTTAAGGCCAGAGTCTTTAAATTTCTGGAGGACCATTTTAAGATGCTTTTCTAGTATTTCTCTATTCGGGGCAGCAATTAAAACATCATCAAAGTATGGCATGACCCCCTTGATCCCTTGCAATAGTCTCTCCATCAGACTTTGAAAAATCCCTGGGGCTACGCTCACTCCGAATTGGAGTCAGTTGCACTTAAAGGCGTCTCGGTGCATAACGATCATCTGTGCCTCTGCGGTTTTTTTTATCTACAGGCAGTTGTTGGTATGCCTGTGCTAAATCCAGTTTAGCGAAGACTTTTCCACCCCCCAGGGAATGGAGAAGGTGTTGCACCACCAGCACTGGGTCAGCGTTCTGTTGAAGGGCGTGATTAAGGGTAGCCCAGTAGTCCCCACAAATCCTTAATGATCCATCCGGTTTGATGGGTGTTACAATTGAGGTTTCCCAATGAGCGTAGTCAGTTGGTTCTAAAACACCCTGGGCTATTAATTTATCGAGCTGCTCATCAATTTTTGGTTTAAGGGCAAAAGGTACCCGACGAGGCTTAATGCGGATGGGGGCTACTTCAGGGTTAAGGTTAAATGATATCGGGGTCCCCTTGTACTCGCCTAGTTTGTCTGCGAAAATGTCCTGGAATTCCTGGACGATGGCCTCCTCCCAGTCATCGCTTCTGGTTTGGTGAATGCCAGCTACCTCGATCCCAAGTGGGGTGAACCATTGAAGGCCTAACAAGCTAGGCTGGTCACAGTCGATGACAGTCAGTGATAATGATGCAGTACAATTTTTGAATGATACTTGGACTTGGCTGGATCCAACGACCGGAATTCGGTTCCCCTGATAATCTTTGAGTATGATTCTTTGGGCTCTGAGGTCTTGACGCCGGATGGCAGGGATTAATTGTTTCAGAGTCTTCCAGGAAACCATTGAGAGGGACAATCCTGAATCGACTTCCATCACACAAGGCTGGTTTTTGATGGCGACCTTCCCTCAGATCTTCTTTGCATCTAGCGATGAGGTGTGACCAATTGTAATGGTTTGGTGTGCCTCTTCTCTTCTCAATAAAATGGCCGGTGTTTTATTTCTGTAGGAGTGGTTGTTCCATTGGTGGTTCAAATGTTCCTGACTCACAGGGTGATTCTCTGTGGTCTGGCGGTAGTTGTTTCCCCTCTGAAGTGGGCTGGATCCTTGCTTGCTTCTACAGACCTTTCCGATGTGGCCTCTTTTTCCACAGAAATGGCAGAGCGCGTCAAGGAATTTGCAGTCTGATCGTGGGTGGTTTGCCCCACAACCCGCGCATTGGTGCGGTAGTCTTCAATTCCGCTGATGGCATTGGTCACATTCAGACCGGAGCTGGTTGACCTCCTTCTCCTCACTTTCTGATGGCGATTCGAGGTCCTTGTGGTGGGTCGCTGTTGTGTGCCTCTCTAGGCGAGGTGAGGTATCGCTGGTGAGTTGACGGAGTGGTGCGTTAGTGCGGTGCATTCGGATGGCCGACTTCCTGGTTGCTTCTGCTGCAGTAGCGTCCTTGATGACATCAGCAAGGTCGATGTCCCCTTTGGCCATGATCTTGCTTTGCATCGTGGGGTCATCTAATCACAGAATTATTCGGCCTCTCAGAGCTTCTTCGATCTTCTTCAGTCTGTAAACCCACAGAGGCCTCCCAGGTTCTGGAGATCCGCGATGAAATCTGCAACGCTTTCTCTTTCTGTTGGTCCCTCTGGTAAAATTCATGTCTTTGGACAAGCGTTGGTACGGCGTGTGCATAGTGGGCCCAAAGAAGGGGCGCGAGGACATTCCAGTCCATGGTCTTCACCTCAGCCGGTTTCGCTAGTGTCTTGACCATCTTAAAGACGGCAGGCCCGCAATGGGTCAGGAACACTGCTCGCTTTTTCCCCCGTAGTGGCATCCTTCAAGTTGTTGGTCTCCAGAAACATCTGGAACCGGTCTATGTATGAGTCCCAGTCTTCTTGTGCCGGGTCAAATAGAGCGGGTGGTATGGCACCACCGGACATGGTTCCGTTGTCGATGTGCCTTCAGCCATGTATTCTGTTTGGTGCTCTGTAGCGTTCAGTCAGCTCTGATGTCTCCGCATCCCACCTTCATCACCAATGTTAAGTTCTGCGCATGGGTGCAAGGAATGGAGACGAGGCAGTGAACAGTGAATTTCAACTCTTTATTAATCATTCTGAACAGAGCAAAAACCTAGGGCAGCAGCAGTCCTTTTATAGGGCAGGCTGCTGACCTATTAGCCAATGAGAACATGGAAGTGTTAAACCCTTGAACCAATGAGAGTGGCTCGTTAACAGCCAATCAAATTCTCCAGAACGGACCAATCCGATATCGCTATTATCGGGCAATGAGAAGTGCAGGATTAGAGCCCTGCTTTTTCTTTAAGGTTTGTTAAACTTTATTTAAGCGCTTTTATTAGTTCATAACATTATACATGTTATTTTTTTATGACTAAACAAATAAAACTGCTTTTATGATGTGTGTATGTGTATGTGTTTGTGTGTGTGTGTATGTGTGTACCAGACTAAATTAATTAGATTATTAGTTGGCAAAAGCGAAGGTATTATTGTGATCCTGAATTTGACATTCCTGATTTAAATGGTAATAATTGTTAAAAATTTATATTTGTAGATAGAAATCAACATCTTATGTAGATTTCTGTCCTATTTCTTCCCACTCATTTTGCATGAGAAATTGTGGTAAGGAATATTTTGAGATGTATAAATGGGTTCTTTGAACTTCTATATTTCATAAAACTCCTTTGAGAAAGCTGTCAAAAACAATCAGTTGCAGTTTTGTTCAGTTTTATTTTTAATTTTCATTTTGTAAATTTATTTTAGTTCTTATTTGCATTAATATCCTGATTGGAGACAAAGAGAAGGAGGATTCTATATGAAAATTAATGTATGTTTCTAAATGAGATTTGCCCTTTAACATATTTTTGTCTGTGTTATTCTGGTACATATAGAAAGTCCTAAAATGGAATATTTTTGTATAACATTCAGTAGTTATTGTGTAACATAAGTTTTCCTGTATCATCTGTGGAACTGGTTTATTCAACTATCAAAACCTTATTCTAATATTTTTCCTTTTGGTAAGCTGCTAAGATCCTATTCAATAAAGTGATTTAGAAGTATGAAAAATAAGAAAATAAAATATTACTAACATTCAGCACAGTAATTAGAATTGCCAACAGACATGGTTACATTAAAGGATGCTTCCCCTTCCCCCCTTTCTGTGCTTCAAGTTACTATTTGGCCAACAACTGTGGAAGAGATTTTTAATTATGAAAGTCAATTAATGTTTTCATTTCAGCTACAGCAGGTGTACAAACAGCTTAATGTCAGGGTTTTTTTTAATCAACTCCATGGTGCTGCATACAGAAGGAGCAGAAACTCAAAACCCGTTGAAACAAATTGACACAGGTTCTATTTATTTAGGTGAAGCTCAGTTCTTTGATATTGGACTCAATAGCAAGAACTCTCATTTTGGTTTGTTGATAGATATAGGGTGGATCTCTACATTTTAATTTTAGTAACTTCCGTACTTATATTTCAACTTCACTAACACTTGATGTAGTTTATCTAAACTAAAGCATTTTGCATCTTCCAGATTTTCTTCCTAATATTTTTCTTTACCTATTTTTTCCCCCTCGACTCAGCAGGATCTTGAAAAGAGATAATGTAAACATCTGTCTGTCAGCAAAAAAAGTCTTTATAAACCAAGCCGGGCTGGATTTAGTATGGGAAGAAAATAGTAAAAGGAAGATTAATACATGTTTCACATTCATCTGAAGGCTGAAAAAATAAATCCTTTTCCCCAATCCCCCAGTACAACCGTGTTGTTGGTTAGTAGCTCAGAAAGCATGATGACTATTTGCTTTTAAGCCCCCTCCTTCTCATCATAGACACAAAGCCTGGCTACTTTGAATGTGTAAAAAAATAATAATCCAGAAATCTTGCTCTGTATTCTTTTCATTGCTTGTTCAATAATGAAGCAGTGATTTCAGTTTATAACTAATTTAAAAATGGCCTGAAAAAGCTTAGGAAAACTCATTGCTATCAGCACATGCTGGATAAAATTTTGTATGAACAAACATGGAGTAAAATGATAGATTTTGTGCACTTCACATATCTAAGCTAATAATGACAAATAAACCTGATTCATTACGTGCCACAAAGCTAATATCTTAGTGACCAAATAGACAGAGTTCCTGCAGAACAAATACTTGCATGCATTATACAAATAAAATCATACAAATTGTTATAATTGGTTTTAGAAGTAGCATTACTGCTGCAATGCAATATTATGGTGGAACTTGGCATTTTGGATACAAACCAAAATTATTTCCTCACACAATATTAGAATTTGGTTTTTCCCCCTCCCTCCATTGATACCAGGTCTGGAAGATGAGGGTGGAATGGGAGATTCAAGACTAATAAAAGGAAGGGGTTCTTTATACAATATGTTGTTAAATTATGGATTTGCTAATATCTATTGAAATGATGACTAATTCATTTTTAATATAAATTTTATTAAAACTTTTAAGAAGATAAAAATGAACAAAAACTAATACAGAATAAAGAAAGTAGAAAAAGAGAAAGAGAAAAATACAAAAGTGCAAAAAAAAAAAAAGTTAAAAAGAAATAGAAATAAGAAGCTTCCAATTCCCTTTGCAGCAAATACATGTATGATTTACAAAGTTATCTCTTATTCTATGATTACAAAAAGCTCACTTTTGGTCTTATTTATTTATTTTTCTAATCACCAAAATTATGGCCACTAATACTGATGCTTTTGCAAATGATGGGTTCATGAATGATAAGACCAGGGTCCTCAAACTACAGACCTCAGGCCAGATACAGCCTACTGAAGCCATTAATCCTGTTTGTGTGGGAGCATGAGGCAGCTCTGCCCACATTGCTCCACACACCTGCTGGCTGCTATCCTTCAACCAAGAGCAGGCCTTTCCTTCGCGCATTCTGTGGGCTGGAAATGGAAGATAAAGCCAATTTTTTTAGTTGGCAGAATGCTTCTGGAGGCCGGGGAGGCCAAAAATGGCAGAGTGCTGCAAGAGGACTGCATTGGAAGAGGGAAACTGTCTGCTCACCCATCTGCCAGCTAGACTAGCCTGGAAGTGGCATGTCCCCCAGTTGTGGGCTGGATGCAGGGCCTGAGGTGGAGAGCAGGGCAAGTGGGTGGCCATCAGGGGAGACCATTATGCTGGGCTGTGAAGAAAGGAAAATAAGAAGGAGGGAGAAAGAAAGGAAAAAGAAGAAAGGGAGGGAGGGAGGGAGGGAAGAGAAAGAACGAGACAAGAGACACAGAGAGATGGAGAGATAGACAAAGACAGAGAAAGAGAGACACACAGAAAGAAGAACAAAGGAAGGGAGAAGAAGAAAGGAAGGAAAGAGAGAGAGAGAGAGACATACAGAGAGAAACAGATAGTTAGATAGATAGATAGGTAGGTAGGTAGGTAGATAGATAGATAGATAGATAGATAGATTTGATAGATAGATAGATAGATAGATAGATAGATAGATAGATAGATAGATAGATAGACAGACAGACAGACAGACAGACAGACAGACAGACAGACAGACAGACAGACAGACTGAGACTTGTTGATTGTAAGCTCCTTGGGGCTGAGAAGAATTACTGCAAAACTGAGTTTTCTGAAGTGGACCACTAGACTCCTAAACAACTTAAAAAAATATCTAGTAAAAAGAAAAGTCAGCCAAAAGAGCAACATTCAAACAAAAGCAAATAACACACCCCCAGAAGAAAAATAAAATAAAGTTTAATTTGTGTGCATTGTTTAATGGACTGCTAAATTGGTCACGACCACCCAGTCATATAACCACCTAGCCATGCCCACCCAGTTGGTCTGTCCACCCCAACAGTCTGAGGGACTGTGAATTGGCCACCTGTTTAAAAAGTTTGAGGACCCCTGAATAAGACCATTAGCAGTTATTCCTTTCAATGACTACAATTAGCCTCCTTGGACAGACAGAAATAGCTGTTGCTAAAAAAAAGAACGGAAGGCGATTCTCATGCCCTACTTATAGTTTCTAAGAAGGAGCTGCCAGATTGTGGGATGGATAGGCAGATGCAACTAGATTTGACTAATATTCTTAGTACTTTCTTCAGACACATTACACTAGTATTCCTGGTAATTCCGGGAATCTCACTTATTTCCACTTAGAAGTAAATCCCACTGAAGTTAATAAGAATTATTCACATATATATATTTAAGAGTGCAGCCCAAATATTTCATGGCATATTGTGTTTATCACACTACCTGAATGCCCTAGTATGTGCTGGAATCAGTGCCAGTAGTAATAGCACTAAAGACTAAGACATGGGCATAACCAAACCAATCATAGGCTAACTAGTTTTAGGCTGTTCTGTTAAGGATCACAAGAACAACTTCTAGTTAGCTAGGGAGCACTAACTTTGGAATCAAACACGTATTTTGGGATATTGCCCCATATTATCTGCCATTGTCTAAAATTATGTGAGAAAGTCCCAGCTACTGGATCCAACATCCAGCATTAGCTGCTTCTCCTCCGTCACCAACTCTGGAAAAAAGAAATTCTTCACTATATCTATATCTAAGTAAAATTCTTTTTTTTTTTTTTTAAACTTAGAACACCTATTGTCTAATTTTTCTGGAAACATTTTGGAATCAGAATGCTGTTGCTGAATCATTCTACTTTAAAGGCTTTGAAGTAAATCCCAAAATGTTTATAAAGATGTTGTGTAAAACTTAGTGGCAACATGAAAAAGAATAGTTGCATTAACATCTCTTCTATTGTCAGTAATTTTGTGAGTAAAGCTTTACCACATAGAACAGAAGTTGTTGTCCTTCTATATTATCATACCTGAGATATTAAAGGCCTGGTCACACTGCAAGAACTTTGCTATAGCGTTCCTTGAACGGTAGGAAGAGGGGGACAAATTTCGACACCGCTCGTCACCGCGCACAAAATTAGAAAAAAATTTGAAAACACGGGCGTTGCCTTAGCGGTGCACCGCTGAAGCCGGCGTTGCTTTAGTGTTGGTTTAACGGTAGGGAACGTTGGTTTAGCGGTGACGCGAGCGTTGATAAAGCGGTGTTCTGCGCATGCGTGCGTTGGCTCGGTGGGGGTTTGAAGTAATTGATTTAGCGACATGCCGCTTTGGACTACCGTACGGATCGCTTGATAAAGTTCTCAAATTCGATAAATTCGGAAGCAAATTCGATACAAGAGATGTCTGCACTCAATGGCTATTCCAAAAGGGCTACTGGTCCATTTCTCCCCGTATTTATAGCCAAATTCTGGTTCCGCTCCAACACCTCCATACCAACGCCAAACCAAAGTTCATCACCGCAATAGATCGCTGCTTCAACGCCTGACACCGTTCCAGGAATCCCGTGTCCACTCGTAAAACGCTTACAACCGCTCCACCAAAGTTAGTGCAACGTTTAATCACCGCCCAGGCAAAGCTTGCAAAACAGCGGTGGTCCAGCGTTGAAGATTTCTGCGTTGGCCTAGCGGACCCAAGCGTCCACGAACTTGCGTCTAGCGGTACCAAACTTTGACCGGGTGTTGTTGGAACGGTGGTGAACTTTGCCAGAGCGGAAAATTGTGCGCTCCTCACCGCTCGCAATATTTTGTGCAGCTCAAAACTTTCGGAGCGGTAGGAGGGACTATAAGCGGAGGCCGAGCGTATATGGCGTTGCCTTAACGGATGCCAACTTCTGTTAAACGGTGGTGAACGGTTACGAGCGGTGATGATTTTTTTTCACCGCTCCAGGACCGCTATAGCAAAGTTCTTGCAGTGTGACCAGGCCTTTTGCTGTTTCTTTTATTTGCTTTCACACTTGAACTGAAGATTCCTAATAAGATGTTGCTGTATCAGCTAAAATAATATTTTCCTCCGAGAGCCTGTTTTTCTGAGTTACTTTAAAACAAATAATAGGTGAAAATACCTTGTAGAAAAATGAAGTAGAAGATGAATATGATGAGGTGTAATAGAGATAAGACTCAAAATAAAGTTAGATAGATGTTTGGTCCTTATTCTTTTCATTTTCTGAAGCTTAAATCTCATTTTCTTGCGTAAAATTCTGAAGACAATGATATTTTAGTATAATTCCAAACTTTCTTGCCCAATCAGGGATGAAGGAGTCATATAAATATTGGATAAATCGGGGCATGTACAAAATTTATGTTTATAATTTTGATACAGAATAATCACTAAAATTTTGTCAGAACTCTTACCCTGGCAAACTATGAGAATTATAATAACATGCAAAATCTGAAGAGCATCTATGCCTTAATTTGCCACTTGTATTACTTAGGGCTCCTACAATCCCAATTTCTATACCCTTTTTTTGTAAAGTAACATCTTCTTGTTCTTTATCTATTTTTAGTAATGGCATCTGCCTCTGACTTTCATTCCTTTGAAAATGAGATTTGTGATGCCTAGATCTGATGGAAGTGTGCATGTTAGTTCACTTGTCATCCTACCACTAAAGTGAAAAACAAAACAATGAACTAGTTTAAAAAAGATGAAAAAAGAAAATCATGACTTTATGATAGAACAATAATAGAAAAAAAGTGGATCAGCAGCTTAGTTTTGGCTTAGGCCTTTTCAGAATTCAGCCTTATTCTACAAAGATATAGTCTACGGATGCTCTGAAAGGAATTGAGGTGTTTATCTAAAACTCAGCAGTCGCCAACCAGTGGGCTGGGGACCACTGGTGGTCTGCAAGAAAATTTTGGTGGTCCACAGAGAAATGTCACCCCCAATTAATCCAGGCTGCACGGGAACACAAGGCTATGCCACCCACATGACCCTTTGGGAACACAAGGCTTGCATCACTTGCATTGCGAACATGAGGTATTGAGAGGAGAGGAGAAGGGTAGAGGAAGGGAACTTGCCCCACCTGTCCATGCAACTGGTCTGGCCACCGGGCTGTTTCTTTCTGCTTCTTTCTTCTTCTGTTTTTGACTGCATGCAAGGAAAGCAGCAAAAGTCTTTCTTTCTCTCCCCCAAACTCTATCAGAAATGAGTCTTTGGAACCCTGCAAGGCATCCTGCTCCAAGAGGCTGCTCTAGCCCAATGTCTCACAAAGACTCATTTCTGGTGGAGTTTTGGGGAGAAAGACTTCTGCTTCTTCTGTTGCTTTCCTTATATGAAGCCAAAAGTCTTCTCTCTCTTTCTCTCCCCCTGAGAACGGAACTGGGGACAGTATCCTGTGATCCCAAATAAAGAATGATTGATCGATAGGAAAACGAGGTGGGGAATTTTCCTGCAGATTTTTTTGGGATTTTCCCAGGATCTCTGGTCTGCAGGATTTAAAATAATGAGTTTGGTGATCCCTGAGGTCCAAAAGGCTGGCAACCCCTGATCTAACTAACCTAATAACCAACCTACAGATCATCTGTTCTTCACACACAGTAATGTCTGATTTGCATCAGGCAATCAGTCTTAATTAAGTCTGAGTTGAACTATTGTCATCTTCCAGTTGTGATTATTTAATAATTACAATCCAGTTAAGCAACTGGTAATTCCCCACATTGCTTAACTCAATACAATATGGAAATAGTGAAACACAATTTCAGATTAGGTTCAATCAACTAAAAGAAAATTTTCACTTGGTAACATGATTAGTGTGTATCCATGCTACATTAATAGTGCTGAAGGAAGAGTACATATACAAGTATTGGATACATCCACTCTTCTCAATAGATGCAAATTGCATAGATGCAATGCCCTATGCTGGCATTGGGGTAGACTCCAAAAAGTACAATATAGAACTCAGTTTTAATTACCCAACATGCATCACATATACCACTATTTCCTGAGTATATTGGAAGCTAACTTGTATGTAATCAACAAGCTTCATGATAAAACTAAGACACCCACGAGTGGATAGTAGGAACAGGGTTCTATACTTCATAGTTTCAGGTATTCTGATTTATTAGCATCAGTCATATTTTCCTCTCTGAAGAATATAACAAATATATCAAGTGGCAACCCGTCCCCCCAAAAAGTTTCTTAAAGCACCATATAATTTTATATGGATGAAATTTTCTTAAAAAAAAAAAAATTTCTTACACATCAGGTCTGATTTCCCATTGATCACATTATATTGTTTCCATATTGTCATTGTTGGACTATTCAATTTCGAGGCATCAAATAACTTGTTCTGTTCTAGATGATTTTATCTCTCAATTGACTTGAATAGATCTAATATACAGACATTCATTACTATACCTATTTATTGGTCTATGGTCTGACTTGCCAGGATGTGTGGGTCTAAATTTGGAAATAATTAAATTTACACTCCTAGGATCTTCAATGTAACACCTCCATCTAATGCAGAGGTCTCCAAATTTTTGGCCCTCAGGGACTACCAAATTCATAATTTTAAATCCCAAGGACCACTAATTTGAATCCAGCATGCTGCTTGCTAAAGTGCCTGGACTCCCACTGACTGGATGGGGTCCTTCAGTCACTTAGCTTGGTTGCCTGTTTCTGCAATCTCAAATACTCAAAGAGTCATTTGGACCCATTTCCCACAGAAAACAAAACACCGGGATCTCTCATCTCTCTCTGTCTGTCCTCCCTTCCTCTTCCCCCCCTCTGTCTGTCTTGTCTTTCTCTCTCTTCCCCCCCACTCTCTCCCTCCCCCCCCTCTGTCTTCTCTCTGTCTCCCCAGAGGTGAGGTGTGGAAAGGAACCTCTGAACTGGTGCTGAGTAGTGGGAATCTGATGTCTGCAGGCTGACATATGAAGGCCAGTTGTAGGAACTGGGTATATCTAGTTTAATGAAAAGAAGGACTAGGGGAGACATGATAGCAGTGTTCCAAAATCTCAGGGGCTGCCACAAAGAAGAGGGAATCAAGCTCCAAAGCACCTGTGGGCAGGACAAGAAGCAATGGGTGGCAACTAATCAAGGAGGGAAGCAACTTAGAACTAAGGAGAAATTTCCTGACAGTTAGAACAATTCATCTGTGGAATAACTTGCCTCCAGAAGTTGTGAATGTTCCAACACTGGAACTTTTTAAGAAGATGTTGTATAACCATTGTCTGAAGTGGTCTAGGATTTCCTGCCTAGATAGGGAGTTGGACTAGAAGACCTCCAAGGCCCCTTCCAACTCTGTTATTCCATACCCCTAACCTCCTGTGAGTTTCCTCACACCCTTCTACTTGGTAATTTTGTACGGTAAAGCCTATTGCAAGGATAATGGAAGCAACAGCAGATGTGAAACCTGATTATTTTAAAAATGTAACCAGTTCTGAGGTACTGATTTTTGCTATGGGAATATTCAGGAGAAGGCTTCTTCAACATGGGTGTTATTCTTATATGTGAATGTCATAATTAAGAATTTCCAGGTTTGGAAAAGCTGTCCAAGGGGTCCTATTTTTGAAATGAAAATTATCGGAAGGCAATCAATCAATCGACACATTTATATTTATATTAGAATAGCTATCAAAAGTCCTCCCCCCCCGCAGGCTAAAAAAGTTATTTACAGTGTATATTTATGAGGGCACCTCAGGCAGAACAAAGGATACAATTTGAAAATTTGGAGTAAAGAATCTGGTTCCATTAACTTGCTGAAATATGTACTTAAAAGGTATTCCTCAGCATTTAAAATGATTGAATAAAGCTATTCAAATATCCATCATTTTTTAAAAAAAATAGTGGAAAACAATTGTGTCTCCTGTGCAATGTGAGAGCCTTTGCAACAGTCTGTTGGTGGTAAGCAGGGACATTGTGGCAGTCTTTTCTTCCCTATCAGTCAACTAATTCCAATATATAACTATGAATGAGCAGTAACAGGAAGATAAATTAATGAAAAAGAAAGCACAGCTGTTTTGTGGTCCAGCACTGTGAATATCTGCCTGGTGGAAGTTGTTTCCCCATGAATATTAAAACACAATAGTGCTTTGATGCTTACAAGATTTGCTGTCCCCCTTCTTTATGAGTTGGACTCCTCTCCTCCAAAATGACTGCTGTATTACAAGATATCATGATTTTGTGTCTTACGCCAATGCATAAGCAGCAGCAGAACAGATTTATTCAGTAGGATAACCCAAATTGTATAGGAATAGGATTAGCAATAGCAGTAGCCCTTAGATTTATATACCACTTCATAGTGCTTTATAGCACTCTCCTAGTGGCTTACAGACTCAGAATATTACCCCCAGCAATCTGGGTCTTCATTTCATTGACTTTGGAAGGATGGAAGGCTGAATCAACCTGGAGGCCGATCAAATTCCTGGCAATGGGTAGAGTTAGCCTGCAATATTGCATTCCAACCACTATGCCACCATAATTCCAGATTAAACTGAAATATTTCTGAGCAGAATTTAGTAAGTGACCTCAAAAACTGAGGAATTATCTGCCTGTTAATATGATTAGAAGTAGACAGCGTGGTATCCTCTAGATGTTTTGGACTTCAGTTCTTACTATTGGGACTGATAATTCAAAACATGGGAAATATAAAATTGTCTTATCCTGTTGTGGGGAATATGAAGTTAGATAGTTAGTAACTTGTTCTCAAATAGCTTTCAAAAATGTTCCAATAGTGAATGAGAAATTCTAAACAGAAGTAATATAAATATAGAAGAAATGACAAGTTGCCATAGAATATCATTATAATTCTTCATTTGTTTTAACTGTAGCACATAACAATACTTAAATAGTAGATATTTGAGTTTGATAACCATTAGGGATGCAAGTCAAGAACATTGGATCCAGATACTGAAGTTCTCATTCTGGTTACTACTGATTAATTAAACATTTTAGATGAATTTAACTTTCTGGGAATTGGGTTCATATAATAAACTGAGCAATGGTTTGTTTAATTATGATTTATGAAACAAATGACAATTGGTTGAATAAAAAAAAGCATGTGTAAACATGTTTATAAACCACAGAGATTCAACTAAGCCAAAATCAAACCATTTTGGCTTTGCATACTGTACAAACCATATGGCTCTTTCAGTTTTGCATACTGCTTGTTAACATAGTTGTTAAGGTTTGCCAATGAAAAACAATTTGGTTCTGCATGTATTTTATAGCTCCTCGTTCTCAAAGTATTGAAAGCATTTTACATATATAAGTCTTTTTATTTCAACTCTGGCTCATCCTTTAAACTTGTGCCCTTCTCAAGTTTGATCTCTCACTGGGTTTTCACATGAGATGCATACTAGTGCCAAGAATTTTGTGTCCCTTTAAAGCAATAAGTGACTCCTCAGGATTAAGAGAATGACCTGTGTTTACTGTATAAGCCCTCTTCTCCCTTTCTCAAAAGTGACAGGAACCTATTTACAATTGATTTACAATAGTGCGCCATCTGTGAACTGAGCCAATTCATCTTGCCAGAATAAAAATATTCAGAAGCTGACAATGAATGAATATCCACGGCAAGCTTTTTATTTCCAGGGACTGTTGGAAAGCAAATGATCAGTACAAAAGTACCAGAAAAATCATGGAAACAAGCAAAAGAAACAAATTGAAATGATTTACCACTTTTTTCAAGGCTTCCACACACCAACTACTGTTATTCAACTTGAAAGAAAATAAATAATTCTCCAACTTTATTTTAAGGATTAGAATTCCCATATTTAGATTGTGGGACTTGCTCTTTCTTTAGTTAAGTGAAAGGCTAATAATGTTCCTTCTTAAATTATGTAGTCATCTCACATGGACACTGCAGTCACCCCACCCCTTTATATTTGAATTAGATCTAAAACATGAAACTCATGAAGAAAGTATTTCTATGACACTTTCTAAGATTGTGGGCAGATAGGAAGAATGACAGTTTAACCAAGTCAAAACTAACACTCGATTACACTAGGAATCTAAATAGAAATACTGAAACATACACAAAAAGATAATTAACTTCACAAAAGATAATTAACTTCAGTTAATTTTTGAAAAATGGGAAGTCAAACTTTAGAACCTTCTGTGCCTAGAGTTAAGATAAGTTAAATACCATTCTAATTTCTCTTGGTTTTGTGTTGAATTGTCAGCATTTCCCTTACTTTAGATGGGGAAAGTGCTCATTATTGGTGCCTGATAGTTACCACTGCTGTAGTGCAGGGAATGAGCCTATTTTAAAACAAATCTCCAAATTTGCTACTATTACTAAGTTATAAAGCTTGAGTTACTATATTGATTAGATCCCCTTTTGACATAGTTGTGAGCTTCTCCAGAACAGGCAGTAGCTCATTTTCAGGCAGGAATTGGCTACATTTCCACTTCTCTAGCAACCCATTTGCTGCTGCTGGAAGCAACTCAGATTAAGTATGTCTGAAATATTTACCCTATTTTTGTTTGTAGAAAGCCAAGAGTATTGGTGAAGGATGAAAGGATGAAATGGGTATCTTTATCCTCGCAGTGGTCCCTAAATACCTTGTGCCGTTGTCAATTTGGGTCTATTTTCTTCATTTTGGGATGGGCGCTAAATGACAAAGGCAGCCATCACTCCTTCCCACTACATGGATAAGTCTGTGCAGTTTTCTAGACAATATGTCAAGCTTCCTAGAGTTGAGAGAGCGATACCCAGCTGGACTAGAACCCACACTCTGGGTTCTAGTCTGATATGTACCTCTCAAAGGCTTTCATGGCACAAAATAGGAACCTTAAATCTCTGGAAGATAATCAATTTGCTTCTTATGCCCCAATCTTTAAAAAGTGCCAAAAATATCCAAGAGGTTGATATTGCCCATTCATGTGGCATAATACATTCTACAGTCCCTAGTTAAAGAGAAAGAGCACTCCTTGAATAGCTAAGATGTTCCCACCTCATCATAAGAAATACAATACATTTTCTCAGAACTGTGACTATCAACAGGGCATTAATAAAGCATTAATGAAAGATGAGATTCAATTAATTAGAATCCCTATAGATTATTGTACACACATTTATTTTATCAGGAATATTTATTAACACACATGACTATAGAATTACAGTCAAGGAAATCAAGAGTGACATAATTATAGTATCCTGGGATAGTATTAATATCTTCCTTGTTGTGTCTTATATAACTCTCAAAGCCCTACAGCAGCATTTCTCAACTCCAGCAGCTTTAAGGTATGTGGACTTCAACTGAATGGGGAAATCTGGGAGTAGAAGTCCACATATCCTAAAGTTGGTGAGAGTGAGAAACACCCTCTTTAGAGGAAAACTGCAACAATCAGAAATCAAAGGCTTCCTTAATGAAAATATGAAATAGGGAATCAGTGAGCATAGTTTCTCATTAATATAAGGCTGAGGATCTACAATCAATGATGTGGCTTCCCTTTGTCAAAATGCAGTCAGTATCAAGAAGAAAATTTATTTTTATTTCTGTGACACAAGAATGGAATGCAACACAAGCAGTTGAGTCTTTGCATGATGGAATAAATAATAATATAGGCACACTGCATATCTAATGCTGGAAGCCATACCAAAAGTGTACTTTTTCCCCCTATGGGAGACACTTACCATAATTGTTTGTGTGCTCATCATGTTATATGATCACTGAAATATATGTGGATTTAAAAAACACTGAAGTTATACTGCTGAGGTTACAAGTCTATGGTTACAAGCCAAATCTATGAGGCCAGAAAAGGAGGGAGGAGGGAAGTAGCATATGATTGTGGTTTGCTATGTCTGGTGATTGTGATAATGATTTACATTTGTGCTTGTCACACACACAGCAGTTTTCAAGATTTTGCTTCCTGGAATAAATAAGAAACAGCTGCGTTTTCTGTCTTTTTATGGTAACTGTTGGAAGATATTGATTTTCTAAATAACAGCAGTTTGATGTCTTTTATCCCTTTTATTTATTTAAAACCATACCAGCTGTCATTTATTAACATCCACCCACCCACCAAGCTCTGGTAATCTTGACCTCAGTCTTTAGACTATATTTTTAAGTCCAGTAGTTGAACAGTTTCAAATATTTTATTTCAAAACTATTGTATCCTTCAAATTAAATATATGATTTCTGGTTTAAACAATACTACTTCAATTTGCAACTTCTCAATAAGTCAGAATTATTATATTTTAATAAGTGTTATTATTGAAAATTTTACTAAGTGAAAATTACAGATATGGTATGCAAACTTTCTTGAAGTTTGGCCTAAATCTTGTTTCTCTAGGATCCATGTCTTATCCATACCCTTTAGCCAAAGTGAACAAAAAGAAGGATATCTCTAATATTAGAGACAATGTTGAGCATATTATATTATGCTGAAACTGGTGAAGTATCCTCAGCTGTAGGATGAGTTTTTAATTTGGAGAAATCTAATGGGTATAACACAACAAAGAATGCTAATAAAATTAAGAGTACAGTGATCATTCAATTCTTTTGTTTCCCATCATGAATTAGAAATGCAGCTGTAGAAAAGATGTATATTTTATTGTATATAGAGCACATGATTAAGAAGAAAATATATATGAGCAATGTAATCCTTAAGAATAAGGCTGTAAAATGTATGAACATATTTGTCAATGCAAATATCTGACAAGATTTTGCAAGGTTGCAAGATTTGACAATTTGCCCTGTTTTTTTCTACTGGTTCAATATCTCAATTCATGAAAACTTTTTCAGTGTGAAAAAGTTCAGAAATATAACCTCAGCATATTGTGAGGCAATTTTAAATTTTTACTTTAATTTTGAAGTCTACAATCTGAATTATATCTTTGCTACATTGTCTATCTCTCTGCTGTTTTGCATGCTGGGCAAGTTATGGCTTTTACATTATGGTTGACTTCTTATCTAGATAAGTCCCTGGAGCTTTACTAGGAATATTTTTTGAAAGAAGTTTGCCATTGATTCCTTTTTAGGGGAAAGAAAGAGCGATTGGGCCAAATGGCTTCATGCCTCAGGCAGAACTAGAACTCATGGTTTTCTGGTTTCTAGTCTCTTCATCACTACACTAATCTGGCTGTCATACAAGTTTGAAAAGGTTCATAAAAGCTAAGCCAAAAAAATAAAACATGGTCTCATTGCTACCCATAGCCTATAGTTTGGGTGTAGTATTATAAGGGTAGCAATGAGGCCACAACCAGTGGTGGGAGTCTACCAGTTCACACCTATTGTTAGAACTGGTTGTTAACATTCTAAGCAGTTCGGAGAACCCGTTGTTAGAAGAAATTACTGGACTAATCCTGTAAGGAAGGCAGGAAGGAAACATTCTGGTGTTGCTTACAGAAACTGCCTCTGTTAACTCTTATTACATTCTTGGCAGGACTAGACTTCCTGTCTCAGAAACTTCTCTGGAATTTTTTTCCTCTCCTTTGCTGGTAATTTGCTTGTGTGGAGTGACCATTCAAAGTTACAATGGCACTGAAAAAAGTGACCATTTTTCACACTTACGACTGTTGCAGCATCCCCACAGTCATGAGAGGCCAGGCAAGGAGATGCGTGCCTTGATGTGAATGATATTGAGTTGGCCACACCCAGCCAATAACATGACCACTAAGCCATGTCCACCTGGTCACATGACCACCAAGCCATGCCCACCAACTAAGCCACACCCACAGAACCGGTTATTAGAAATTTGAATACACTCCTGGCCACAACCCTTTTTGCCTCACTTTTATGAATCTTCCCAAACAAATATTTGTACAATTTGACTACACTTTTTTACCTGTTTGAATGTAATTCAGAAGATATTCTAACCAGGTTCTAATACACTCTCTCTCTCTCTCTCTCTGTGTGTGTGTGTGTGTGTGTGTGTGTGTGTGTCTGTGTGTGTGTGTGTGTGTGTGTGTGTCTTTCTTTGTATCTCTCTGTCTCTGTAATTTTTAAGAAGACCATACTCCACGGAGGAGTATTTTTTTAATGTAACATGTTACAGAAAAAGTATCTATTTTGTTTTACTATCTTACAAATGATTTTGCTATTCTACAAATGATTTAATCATTTGTCATTCCATTAGTTGTTTCCACCAAAAGAATTCAAAAAATCTTTTATTGGTGTTCATGGTATGAAATAGGGCTGTGCAGGGATTTGAATTTCAAAAGGAAATGTGAAGTTCAAATGAGTACATGTATAGCATGTATCAGGAACACTTTAAACCAAATATGTCTTTTTTAAGTATCATTTGTCAGTTGTGAAGAAAATCTATGGAAGCCACAGAAAAGATCAACTTTTTCATGATGCTATAGACCACAAATGCTCCAGATCACATTTTGACTTTTGTATCCAGATCTCTGTATAGTTTTGGCATCACATCACAAACTTCTGTGAGTGCAGTCAGATTTTGGCTGAAATATAGAGATAATACTAGATGGCAGCAAAAAAGCATTAAAATCCCAAATTCTTTCCAGCCATCTACTGATCATCTGGATTTTTGCTCCCCTGGTAGCCATAACAAATCTTTCCTTTCTCTTTAATTTATATTTATTTAGAATTTTACTCCAAGTAAAAAACAAATCTATAGAAGAATAAAGAAAAATTCAAAAAAAGCTGTTGATATTTTCAGTTTTTAAAAATCTTGCCTTTATTATTTTTACAAATAACCTAAGGCAGCAAAGATACTTAATAATATGCCTTTCTCCTTCTATTTTCCCCACAATAACAATTTTATGAGGCAAATTGGGCTGAGAGAATGATGGTCCAAAGTCACTGAACCAGTTTTTATGTTTAGAGTAGAATTAGAACTCAGTTTCCTGGTTTCTAGTTTGGTCCCTTAATCTTTAGATAGAACTGGCTCTCAGTTCTCTGAGTAGTAACAGTTGAGCATATACTTTTATTTCTATGTCCCTCTGTGTGTGTGTGTGTGTGGGTGTGATCTGAGAGAGAGAGTTTTATGGAATGAATAGGATTTAGTACACTAGGTTTATTTAAATAATTAATAAATAAGAAGAAAAAGATAAGAATTCATGAAAAATGTATTAATAGTTATCTGCTTGTTTTAAAACAATAATACCATTCTGCAAAAGAAAACTGAATATAATAAAAGAGTCAGTCAGTTGAGTGGTAAGTATTTTTAGTTTCAGTGAAATCTACCACAAAGATAGTGTATGATAGGGGAATAGGGTATTATTGTGAAAAAGATACCAATTGCACAGAAAAATACACAAAATTAAAAAAAATGCTTATAGCTTGAATTTTGTTTCAAGCCTCATTTAAGGCATTGCAGTTATTTCTGGATAAAGGAAGAATTGCTTTTATATCTCTATTAAGAGGCATTTTTCTCTTACTTTTTTTTCAACATTTAACTTTACATTTGATATTATTTCATATGATATACTTGACTGGATTTTCATCTTGTTTATGTTTAAAAATCTTGATAATACTCTAAATAATAGTGACACAGTTTATAGATCTTTATTGGAATTTAACACTGTATTCATACGCCATGACATTTTACAGCTTTTCTTTTATGTTTTTCTCATAAAATGAATTCTGTTGATGCATGCATTTTGTAGCTAGAACAGGTCATGTCCCTTTCTGTCAAAGTCCCCCTTGTTTTGTGACTGTGCATCCTTGGCTGCTTGGCCACTATGGGCGTTTAGAGACAGGACTTAAATGAAATGTGAAATGTTGTGCTTTAAATGAATTGTTCCTCACTCTTGTGAACAAATGCAAAAAAATACCGTGTAAATAGAGCACAACTTTAAACCTGATCTGTATAAGGGGTTATCAGCTTTCTGTACTCATTTGTTGCCATACTGCTATTTTCTATATTTACTTAAAGCTAATTAATAGGTATCAGAATTAATACTTATAATACTTTAGTGTCAGTTGATGTTGCTTCAGCTTTTTTCAGGGGCTTAAATTATCCTTCTTGCTGGTTCAGGGGATCGTTTCCCACCAGCTGGATCCAGCAAAGAGCAAGACAGCACTAGAGAAAAACTGAAATTGAGTTATGACATGAAACACATTGAAGATGATCATAGCATAGTGATAAAAGAAGTAACAATTCAAGAGGTAGAAAAGAGTATCTTGTAAAATTGGGATTTCCTTATATTTTGCAACTATGAAGCTTTCTTTCTAACAGTGACCTGAACAAAAATAGCAAGAGGTACAAAAAAGTATCTTGTAAAATTGGGATTACCTTATATTTTGCAACTATGAAGCTTTCTTTCTAACAGTGACCTGAACAATAGCAAGCGTTCAGTTGTCTGGGAATTTAATTTGGTTCCTGTGTTTAGTAAATCAACCTGATCCACATTTTCCAGACTAATGTATAATTCCAGATGCCATGATCCTGCTCAGTCTGTTTTTTTTTAATGTTGTAGTATGACATGGAGATTAACCCCCCCCCCAATATTTATTAAAATTAACTTTAAATTCATTCCAAAAATGCATATTGGAGAACAGTATAATTTCTAGTGGACTTTTTAAAACTTCAATTGTGAAATGCAAGCTGATTAAATAACATTATTGCATATTTTTTCACCAATTTGCCAGTAAAAATGGATCATAACATCCAAGGAATTCTAAGAATCACAAAAGTGTTGGTTCCCAGACCTGTTTTGGAACAAATATGAAATCCAACAAAGTTGCCCTTCTGTTCAAGGCATGTATATAGAAACACACATACTGTACATGACTACTACAAAGGGCAGGACAAAGTTTAAGCTTCTGTGCAACTCTTTCCCAGATAATAGTTGAAAATCTAAAATGTCAGTCGAAAACATTTTGATTGCTTTCCATGCATTTAAGTAGATAAAATTCTTTTTTTTCTTCTTGAAGAAGAAACCAAACAAGAGAAAACACATTTCTTCCTATATTTCTTCCAACTTACTAGGCCCATATTTGCCCATGAAGTCCTTTTCCATTGCCCAGAGAAAAATCATCAATGTTTCCTTAGGATGTCCTTTAGTGGCAAACATTGCTTCATCTCTAATTATCTTTCATTATGTTTTATCCCCAGCTATTCTGTAATAATCGCCAATGAAAGAAAAAAATGATTGTGAATAATTGTTCATAGATATATAGCTTTTTATGTACTTATATATAGCCTTATTTATTTTATTTATAAACCATCTTCATTATTTTTACAATAAATTTACAATAATTATTTTTACAAATAACTCGAGGCAGCAAGCATATTCCAAGCATCTTCCACTTTCTATTTTCTCCCTGTAACAATAGTTGGGCTGACAGAGAGGGGGGGGGGGGGAGAGGGATAGGCTCAAAATCATACAGCGGGCTTTCATGGCTAATATGGGCCTTGTACTCATAGTCTTTTGCTTTCTAGCCTAGTGGTTTAACCATTAGACCAGGCTGGCTAATTAGTCTTATATATACCCTTATAATGTGAGTGTTTCAAAATTCTTCAACTAATATCATGGTTTGTAGGATCCAGTTGTTTGTTTAACTTTAACTTCCAGAGACAGACAGACTATTAAAATTAAAGAATTCAGAGTCCAGGAATGTACTGAATTTTTGAAATTGAATGGTGCTTCTGCTCTTCATTTCACAGTATAATCTATGATATGGAGCAACTGTTTTTACAGTTATTATTTCCCCACTTATTAAAGGAAGGTGTGGTAGACTGCTCCCAGAAGGGCAAATATGCTTCACCCTGAGTTAGCTCTTTCTCCTATCATCTGCAGAAACCTGGAAATAGATCCAGATCTTTTCACCCTTCATATATTCTAATGAATTAGGGTGTAATGGTGTTTGTGGAATGTTGTTAGTTATATCATACTGGTTTTAAATAGCCAAGGGACCAAACTGACTTGAACTGGCTTGTTAGCTTCATTGGATTTTGGATCAGGCTGAAATAACATTCTAGGCACCATAGCAACCAGTAATCCATAACAGAGAACACTATGGTAATTTATCGACAGGCTCTCTAGACATTAATTTAACGATTTACCTCTGTGTTCATAAAAGAAGATGTGGGACAGATGCTGGAAACAGACAGAAATTTCCCCTGAGAGGAACAAGAAATACTGAGGGAAATCAGGATCATGCCAGCACAGATGAACGGGATATAGATTGTCCAAGCTCCAAGGCCAGATGGAACCCATCCTGGAATTCTGAAGTAGAAAAGTAAATACAAAAGATATGTATTTACTTTTATCTTAGATGCAGAATCATCTAGGAGAAAGGAGAAAAGGGACATATGGAACAAGGTGGGAAGATTTCTTAAAATTCCATATAAAAGAAAGAACCTTCAAAATATGGTTTATATATCTTATTTTAGTAATATAAAGGATAATAATGCTAATTTGTCTAAAAAAAAATCCACTGCTTAATTAGGGGCAGAAAAGATTCAAGAAGAGGAATTTGTTTAATATTTTAATTAGGTCAAAAAGAAATTCAGATGTGTGGAAGGACAAGCTCAAATCCTGAAAATCCTGAATATTACAAAGGGTACCATTTTAAATTTTCCTTCGTATAACTAAATTTTTCTTTTTATGAAATAGGCAAATATGGTCCTTATTATTTTATTTTAAATAAGAAAAAACCTTTGCTTTTTTATATGTGTATCAACAATCTATTTTTCTTTGCTTTATTTCATAATTGTTTGACCTCATATGTTTATATTCTTTTATTCTGTTCCAGCCAGTGTAGTTTTTCTTAATTTTCTTCTAGTCCACATTCTTTTTCTTATATTTAAAATAATAAAAATCTGTTATTTTATACATTATATGAAATCTAGACTGATGGGTAGTACACTAAGAAATATAGCCTGTGGTATTCAGAAGATTTTTTTTTTTAACATAGAGAGCACTAATTAGAAACTTTTGGTGGCTTGCTAAATAATTCAATTGTGATGTTGATGACTTGTAGGGAAGATGTATAACATACGTCATTGTAGTCCACCAGTTAAAACAACCTTCTCCAAGGTCATGTTATCTAAATCTATTGGATTTCAAAACTCTATTCAAGTTTTACAAATAGAGCATTACCTACCACTCTGAAATTACATCTATCATGTTTAATCACTGGAGAACTGTGAGAACTAATCTCTTGAAGGAAGCCTTTGCATTACCTATACATGTGTTAATTACAACATGCATATGTTAATAATGCAGGATCCTAGCTCATATGTAAACGAAGTACCGTATATACTTGAGTATAAGTCGACCCGAATATAAGCCGAGGCACCCAATTTTACCACAAAAAACTGGGAAAACTTATTGACTCGAGTATAAGTCGAGGGTGGGAAATGCAGCAGCTACTGGTAAATTTCAAAAATAAAAATAGATACCAATAAAATTACATTAATTGAGGCATCAGTAGGTTAAATGTTTTTGAATATTTATTTCAAAGAAAAACAGTAAACTAGCTCTGTAAGTGGAAAAGAGAGCCAACAAAACCAATATGGTATCAACAATAACTTTAAAAGTACAAAAACCTTAGCTCAATCAGCAACCAAGCTAAAACACAAGAGTTAAAATCCTTCAAAACTGGATTCCTCCTCCTCATCTGTATGTCCAAACAGAGTCACTCTCTCCCTTGCAAGAAAAAAGCATGTGTATGTGCTGCATGTACATCCTGTTTTGGAGAGCCACCATCTCTTTCACAGCTCTCCCTCATGCTTCCATTGCATGTGCACACATGCCATGGCTCAGTAGTAGGTCAACATACAGATGTCATACTAGGTTCCCTCCTCAAAAGGAACATCCAACCTTTCTTGAGAAGTACAAACTTCATCTATTCAGGATTGTGGTGACAAAGGTGAAGGAGGATGGGGCTGAGAGAAGGGAAGGGAAGAAAAGATCATTGACAGGGAGAAAGACAGGGAGAAACACCTGGAAGTGTGAGCCCTCGAGTTTCCTTAGGGAAGACCAGACAACAAGGGGAGAGGAGAGGAGGAGGAGGAGGAGGAGGAGGAGAGTTAAAAAAAAAAGAGTGGGAAGCCAACTCACGCGTGCCATCAAAGCGGGTTGCTATGGTATCCAGGAAGGTGTTTTGGGGAGCCAGGAGGCCCCTCATCACCGGCATTTTAAGACTTGCTCAAGGACATCGCCATCGTCCAGTTGGAAGGGGGAAAAAAACCCAGAGGTATCTGAGAAGGACGGGAGCCGAGATGGGGCCCTTCGCTTCCTCTCCCCGAGACAGGCCATGGGGAAGCAGGGCTTTCTCCGCCTGCTGCTGCCAGAGGGGTGCGGGGGGGGAGTGCAGGGAAAGGGGGTTTGTGCTGAGGCTCCGCAAGCCACCGCCGCCTCCTCCAGACGAGCGCCCTGACGGGAGGCAATCGCAGCCGCGACGGCAGAGACTGCGAGGTCAGACAGAGACGAGGGGCGCCCCCGAAGAGCTCCAACTGCAGCGAAGGTGAGCGGCCACCACTTCCCTGGTGCACGGTGGCAGGGCAACTCCTGGCACAGACTGGCCCGAAGTCCGACGTGACTCGCTGAGCCCTGCAAACGGCTGGCCGAAAGCCGAGAGGAGGACGCACGGGCGGCTGCCGCCCCTGGATCCTAACTGGAAAGACCCCACCACCGCCGCCACCTCCCACTCAGGCAGGGTCCCCATTCCCCTGGCCGGCCAGGGGCACAGCTGCTTCCCACTCTCGAACAGCCCTGGTGCTAGTCAGCCTCGCTCAGCGCCCGGGGCGGCATTGCAGGCGCAGCCTTTTGCAGAGCCGAGCCGGGCTGCACCTCACCTCCTTCTCTCGCTCTTCTTGCAAAGCGCCGCCGAGCTCCAAGAGTGGCTCCTTTACCCAGCAGTAACTTTCAAGTTGAGGATTCTGGGTGCTGCTGCTGCCACTGCTGCTCCTCGGGGCTCTTGAAGCTAATCCTGGTTTGTTCGTTCCCGTTCATTGGAAAGGAGAAAATAAAAAACGGCGGGGAGGGAGGGGGGCACAAAGCAGCCCAAACACGTAGCAGTGGAAGGAAGGCGCGCTGGTGCGAGGAAGGGAGAGTCACACACACACACACACACACACACACACACACAGAGAGAGAGACAGACACACACACACACACACACTCACTTCGCCACTTTGCACCTTGCAAATGCAAAATCCTGGGGTTTTTGCATTTGCAAGGTGCAAAGCAGCGGAGGCGGATCCCGCGTGCTGGAAAGGGCTTGACTGTATTACGGGGAGAGAGGGAGAGATCATAAGAATGGCTCTTACTTTTTTCTTGCAAGGGAGAGAGCCGCCACCACCACCTCCTCCTCCCCCTCCTCCCAAGTGAGTCTCCCCCTCAGTTTCCCCTGAAGGATCTTACGTCGCTTTTGCCTTCTCCCTACATCTTCCCTTTATTAAAATCCCCCCTCCCACACACTTATTTTCGGTCGGATAGATTTCGTGTCTGAGCATTCTCACATGGCGGTGGGTCTTTTTTTTTTCAGAGGGGAATCTGACTCGAGTATAAGCCGAGGGCGGTTTTTTCAGCACAAAAAATGGGCTGAAAAACTCGGCTTATACTCGAGTATATACGGTACATACATCTAATCTTTTCCTCTCTGTATTCCTTCAATCAGCACTGAATGAATTGATTATTGAAAAATCAGATGTCATTTATAATGCCTTATTGCAATCATCATTTATTAGATTTTTTTAAAAAATCCTTCTTTATTATTTTATAAATAATTTAAGATGGTAAATATACTAATACTCCTTTCTTATATTTTTTTTCTCCACGACAACCACATTGTGAGTGGGGCTGAGAGAAAATGACTGGTCCAAAATCATGTAGCTGGTTTTCAAGCCCAAATTGAGGCTAAAACTCACATCCTTTGATTTTTAACATGGTGCTTTAAGCTCTATACCAAACTGACTCTCTTCAGACTGGTTTCCTACTCAATCCTAAGGTTAGGAAGATAGCTTGGATGCAATCACTCTGAGGAAGACCAGAGGAAGAGACATGTTTTTTGTTCAAGTTTTCAATAAATACAATAGAGATTAATTTCTATAGAGGGCTTTACTTCATTCTGTACATAATAATGCAAGAACATTGTTGCAAAAGGAATATGGCTTTTGCGGTAATAAGGACATTATTTGCAAAAGTTGTTCAGTTAATAGAACAGACTAGAACTGCTTAAATAGTATATTTAAATTATAAGTTTGAAAGGTCATTCATATACATATACAAAGCTATTATTATTGCCAGAATTTCCATGGTTCAAGAATGAGTTTTGCGTGAGATTTTGGTAGTTATTGCTTTGTAAACCTACAAAAAGTCTCTGAAGATCATTCAGCTTTTAGTTGTATTTGACAAGGAGGCACAATTGGCTTTAACTGTAATTTTAAATTCCATGAACTGGCTTTTGTATATTTATCATTCTTATTTATTCATCTTTCATAGTTGTATATTTATTACTGTTGTATCATTTATTTTATTATGTGTGACTTGAGAGGGATACATACATTTAAGGAAAGAAGTAATATGTATTACTTATATATTTTAATAATGTAAATAGAGCTTTGCTGAGTTTATAAAGACAGGTTGTGGCAACTGAGGAGTTTATAGTCTGAATTTGAATATATCAGCAATCACATTTTTTTTCTCAGGATGCAAGCCCTATCTTTTTCTTGGTCCTGCTTGTTATTTTCCTAACTGTATAACTTCAAACCTTCCCTTGCCTATTCAACATTTTGGCTCTAAATATTGCTGCATAGCAGGTATACAGACTGAAATGTTGACTTAAAACTCAACATAGTAGAGCCACAATATGCCTAAATGTAGTTCACTAAAAGAATACATACTTTGGGTGTCTATGGCAAAACAGTGACACCCAGACACTCTGAATTGACATAAAAATGAACATGATACCAGCAGGCAATGAAGTTGTGTGCCAATTTGGATGGGCAAATTTTACTGTTTTGGAAAGAGGACTTAAAGACCAGTAATGATTACTTTTTCAGGTAGCTTCAGCAACAATGAAATGTTTTCAAAAAATAAATAAAGGTGTCATTGAATGAGCAACTATCTTGAAACACTAATTAGAAGAATCAAAGCCAATTTGGGTCAAAATATCTGAGTCACCATTAAATTTAATTTTCTTATTTTTAGGGAGAAGAGCATTGTTTTAAAGTATGCATAGTCCTTAAATATCACATGTCATAGAAGAAAGGGAGAGAAATTATAAAAATCAAGATGTTTATAAAAATTATAAAAATCAAATCTACTATAATTAGTTGGAAATATATGCTCCAAAGATATATCTGTAAACACACTTCCATTTTTAAATTCATAGATTTATTAGAGAATAATAATAAAAATGAAAAGATTAAGATTTAGCTATTCATTCTTTATCTATATTTCTGCTTATTGATTCAAAATATTCATTTAAGATTGTTCCTAATTTTAATTGCTCATGGCTTGGCCAAGATATTTTGCTTCTTTTGATTGGGCATGAAAATGGTCCCCACCTCTAAGTTTTCTCCAGGTTTTCAAAGAAAGCCAAGATATTTGATCACACTTCCCATCCATTTCCTTTTCTCTCAATATTGCAATAGCAAGTGCAATATCAGATCCCTATTGTGGTTGTCTCATTCTGCCTAAAACATTATTGCTTAATACCCTTTACCAATCTATTGTGCTTTAAATGGGTCTATCTCTCGCAGTCATTATCTTCAGCTGACCACTGGAGTGTATCCTAAAGAAAAGCTTCTTTAGCATATTATTTTCTTTTTGTTCACTAACTCTGACATTTTAGCCTTTCTGATTCACTTTAGCAGGTGACTGATATTTATTGTAGATTTTTTAAAAAATAAATCCTTTAGGTTATTTATTTTGTTCAAATAGATGCTGTCAACAAATCCACCCAGATGATGAATTTTATGTGCATTCCTTTACAAGTTGTCACACACCTGCCACATAAGTTCTAGCAAAATCTCATTAACTTTTCTCTGATTAACAGAAAACAATTAGTTTTATTTACATTCCCACAAGAATAATAGTTTTAAAATAATCTTGACAAGATCCAAAGCCAATCAATAATAGAAATATTATGCCTAAGCACTGCAAATTGTCTTGTCTTGTTAATCAAGTCCACCCTACCACCAAAAATTGTAACCATTGATATTCATTTTTCAATATTTCATAATGCTGGAGAGTTGATTGCATATGTATTCATATACATTCTATTGTTTCAAAATCAGCATAAGCAATAATACTTCCATGGCAGGAACAATATTACAGCTATAATCTAATGTTGAAAAAAAAAAGAAAAGAAAGAATACCATTTAATACACAGATCTTAATTTGCTGGCAGGTAGGAAGATCTTGTTTCAATTTGTGAATGGATATAAAGGCACTGATGAGAAATTTGGAATATAAGCATACTTACTGTTTGCACAGTGAATTTGCACTTCAAAACATCCTTGCTAATTCCTTGTCAGGTTTGATGGACTTCCTATGTTCATTTAGAATGCTTTTGTTTTTATTTTTTTCTTCCGAATCTTTCTTAAACTTGTTATTCAGCTTTCTTGTCAATGAGCCCTAGTGAAAAGAGATCTTTTAAAATGTTGAAATAATAGACAAATCATGTTCACTGTTGTTCCAGGTGGCAAGGTTCAGTTTTTAAGAGATTCCTATTCTATTTCTTATTATGATTTGATACTGTGTAACCCAGTATGAGAGATCTAATCCTAAACTTAAATTTATATCAACTAGATATTTCTTATTCTAATATCATATACACTCCTAGCTGCTACTGAAATATCAAGGTTGTTATATAAATATCCTTAAATTGTTTATGTTCTTAATCTGTTCTATAAGAGTTTACATGGCATGGGTTTGTTTTATCTGAGTCTAATTAGTATACAGTCAAGGAATATAGTGAAGCAAAACAAGTTTCTTCTTCAGCATATAACTTCTTTATGTGCCCAACTAGCTAATGTGTGACAGCAATGGACCATATAGTTTCTTTCCTCTTTCCTTCCTCTCTCCCTCCCTCCTTCCTTTTTAACAAAAAATGATACCTTTTGTTATTTTATTTTATTTCAGCTTTTTGTTTAATATACAACATTTTCCTTTCTCACTCCTTCAAATTTAGTTTATGGTTTCTGACACCATTCTCTCTATGCTATCTGCCCAAACATCTGTTCCTTCACTGAATCAAAAAACCCCTTTTCCAGACAGTGGAATGCAGATTTACAAAACTATAAAACACTCTCTTTTTTAAAACATGATTTTGCCAATATTAGGCTTTTGCTAAGAAGTTTTGCAACTTTCTCCTGTCATGTCTCACTTTTACGCCTAACTCAATACATCTAACTTATTTGGGATCTGTATTGGAGAAAGAAGGATGCTTTTGCTAGCATTTGAATCTGCAACTCATTCCATTTTAATGCTTAAGATTTGTGATTTTTACTTGTTCTTTTTAATTTTAGAAATTTTAAAAAATGTAGAACTTTTATATTGGATAAATACTGTATATGATCAAATGAGTTTTAATTGATATTTTAATAGCAATAGCACTTAGACTTATATATCACTTCCAGTGCTTTACAGCTCTCTCTAAGAGGTTTACAGAGTCAGCATATTGCCCCCAACATCTGGGTCCTCATTTTACCTTTCTCAAAAGGATGGAAGGCTGAGTCAACCTGAGTCAATACAACCTGAGTCAGTACTGCATTCTAACCTCAGTGCCATTATGGCTCTTGAGTGTTTTAAGTGTTTCTTTTTATCATGAATTGAAATTATTCAAAAAATAAAATACAAACATATTATTCACGTGTACATGTACAGAACAAAAGAAGTCATCATTCACATATAAGCAACCACATATATGCTGAAACACAAACATAAAATTGGGGGTAGTTCTTGCTGTTGTTACTAAGAATGAAGTAAACTTTTAGGACTTTGCCAATGGCATGGCTGTAACAATAAAGAGAAATTTCTGAATTGATGTTGCTTAACTTTAGCCACTTAATATGGACTTCAACTTATAGAATTCTCCAACCAGCATCAAGAAGTGTCCTTATTCTTTGGACACTTGTTTCTACAATATCTTGTATTTTCTTGCTACCTTCTCTCACCAAGAGAAATAGGCTACAAGAAATGTCATATTAATCCACAGGAGCTTTTTCTAAACACCTCCAATGTTCTTCCAGAATTTCCAGAATTCTCATACAGCATGATTAAGTGTTTTTGCAATCCTTATGCACTAGCTGAGAAGTCTGTTACAGAAAAAATGACAGACCTAGTCCAAGATTCTCAAACTACCGTAAGTGAAGCATCACGGTTAGGAATACATATATCATACCGAACAGTTATGCATTAAAACAGAAATAGGTGTTTGGTATATTAGAAAAAATAGCATTGTGTTTTAAAGTCATATTTCTAGCCTTTATGAATACAAAGATATCCATAAAAGTATCAAGTGTGTGTGTGTGTGTGTGTGTGTGTTTGTATGAGAATTGGGCTGGGGCTGAGAAAAGTCAAGAAAGCCTAAATACCATATGTATCTCCTTACCTCCTCCTATTATTAAGAAAAAAAAAAGCTATTCTATTTTGGTTAGCATCATTTTTCTTACAGTGTCTAATTAGATAATTCAGAAACTCATCAGCAAGACTTGGTGGTAGTGATTATCTTCTATTTCTTTTTTCTAGCAACTGTTGTTTGGTGACATATTGCATTGAAACTTCAGCTTGTTTATCTCCATCACAGCTAGTGGCCATGATTAGGAACATTAAAATCTAAAGTGTTTTTCATTTTTTCTTATGGTAGAATTTTTTTTTCCACCCTGAAAAAAAAAATCCTATGGCTCTATGCGTTGGATACATAACTCTTCCCTCCAAGTTTAACTTTAGTGGTGCAAATTATATAAATGATCACTTGATGTGATATTTCAGTCTGCTGCTCAGATCTACATAAAAGAGTTAAAGCTGGAATCACAAAAGGTGATTCCCTTTGATAATGTCCATGCAAATCACTCACAGTATTACTTTCAAGATTATGTATAACTATTGGTCAATTAACTTTTGCTGGTTGTTTATGTTATTCCTGCTTCAATCTGCAATTTTTACTCTGTTTCCTCCCCCCAAATATCATTTTGACATTTTTATAATAAATGAACATTGAACATTATAATAAATGAACATTGCCATCTGAGGTAGTGATGCGTATGTGCTTCCTCAGATCTGGATATATAAATTGATTGGAAGTGAGTTGACTACAAATTAAACTGGAAATGACCCATAGTAATTTTCAATACGCCAGATGGTACCTGTAAACATGGAAGGAAACTTCATTTGCATACATTACCTGGGATTTTTCCAGACAAATTTTAAATATTGGTTCATGCCATCTATCTTCAATAATGGTGAAGCTGAACTTAATTACAACTTAAGACACCATACTACATTCTCAATATCCAATTATTGTTATTGATATCTTTATAAATAGATTTATAGTTTGCCTACCCTCTAGGACATTGCTTACCAATACCCCAAATTCATGACAAGTAGGAGTTTGAGCAAGTTCCAGATAACATGGCAAACCTGTGGCACTAAAAATGATGAAAGAATTCCCAGAGTGGAGCAGTCAATGAACAAATACTCTACAAGATCAGGGATCCGCAACCCCTAGTCGTGGACTGGTCCATGGCATACCAGAAACCAAATGAACAAAGCCCCATCTGTGGGATGTCGGCAGCAAGGAAAACCCTGTCCAGTCCATAGAAAAGCCTCTCCAAGGAACCAATCCCTGATGCCAAAAAGTTTGGGGGTTACTGTGCTAGATCATACCTACTGATACCTTTTCAGCTGTCCCTTTTTTCATCAAATGTTTATTCTTTCAGCTTGAAGATTAGCAGCAAAGAAGAGCCAGCAGAATAGGCTATAGTATACAATCCAGTATACTGATAAAGTTGAGTAGTTCTGCATTTGTAATGCCAAAAATAAGGCTACTATGTTTAACTGAAAAATTGCCAATGAAGATTATATAAAACTTATAGAATTATGCTACTGTTGGAATTTTGAAACCTTAACTACTGTGGAAGTCAGCATACTACAATATATTATTTTATTTATGAGTCAGGCTGTGGCAGGCTTTATTTACTGACAGTGCATATGACAGATTTTATTAATTCAGAGGAATAATGTTCTTACGCTAATCTTATAACCCATGGCTGCAGTGTAGTACAACAATACAGGTTTGTGCTGTCAAGTGTATTCTTTCTCTGTTGGCAGCCCCCTTGTTTTCTGACCAAATTTTTAAAACAATTTGTCACAGATCACAAAACAAATCTTTTTACTGCAAGCAGAAATTAAATTGAGGATTTTGATTTTGGTGTCAATGTCATTGACTATAAAACTCCCAGCCCATTTGTTGAATTTCTTTTTCTAGGTTTTGCACAACAGAACTTCAGTGAAATTGGGCAAACTGCATTTATAAATCTTTCAAGCAAACTGCATTTATAAATCTTTTGTAATGAGACAGGGCTCTGAATAGCAATGCCATCCCTCTGGTGACCAACGCTATAAACTAAGCAGTATTTATACCATAAAGCTTCTGTGAGGGGCACTGCAGAAATGTAATTTCAGGCAGCAAATCCATAGACAAAAGGCAGTGATGATATATCTGGGTGCTAGCTGTCAAACTAGCTAGTCTGAATGTATGGATATGTATGTATGTGTGTATGCATGTATCACTTACTAAAACTAAAATAAGTATAAGAATTGGATGTAACATAATTTATTTATATTATTTTACCCAAGTATTTATAATCTTCCATTTTAGTGTTCACTCTTTAGGAGCATTAAAAATTGCAGTGTCTCTTTATGTATCTTTCTTTGGAGTATCATTGGGATCACTTCTAAATGGACTAATTCTGGTCATTGGAAATAGAAAGTACCTTTCTCTTTTGATATGGCAATCAGAGATTAATGCAATCCTATAATGAAAGTCTTTATTGCCAATCTGGATATTATGGAGAAGACGACTAATCTGAAGCATATCAAGTCTTTACCAACCTCCAAGAACTGTAACAATGTAATGGAAGTTGTAATGGAACTACAATTGTCTAAATTCTTATCTAGAAGCACCTAAGTTAAGGCTGATTTAATGTTTGTTGGAATTAGCCTATACAGTTTTTCAAAAGAATGTCATGCGTGCAATCCACCAATGGATATATTTGAAAGTTCTTCTTAATACAGGGAGTTGTCAACTTACAATCACAACTGAGCCGAAAATTTATGTTTTTAAGAGAGAAAGTCAGTGAGTTTTGCCTCATTTTAGACCTTTCTGGCCACAGTTCTTAAGTGAATCACTGCAGTTGTTAAGTTAGTTACATGGTTGTTAAGTGAATCTGGTTTCCTGTGAACTTTGCTTGTCAGAAGGTTGCAAAAGGTGATCACATTACCCAATGACACTGCAACTGTCATAAATACGAGTCAGTTGCTAAGCGTCTGAATTTCGATCATGTCACCATGGAGATGCTGCAATGGTTATAAGTGTTAAAAATGGTCATGTTTTTATGCTGTTGTAATTTTGAATGATCACTAAACAAAGATTTGTAAATTGAGGGTGCTGTACACTAAAATAACTTTCTTTGGAGAATTCAGGGAAGCAAATGAGTAAATATCCCACACTGGCTCAGTATTATTAGAATGGTAATAGTACTGGGCCAATGTGGGATATTTGCTTACTTGGTTCCCTGAATTCAAGCAGTTTTAACATGGTTCCCAATAACATCAATAATGTGCATAACAGATAATTTGTCAACATTGAAGGTATTATAAAGATTTTGGGGAAGTTTTGGGGAAAAATGAAGCAAAGCATGAATGAAACAAAATGAGCAGAAATGAATGAAGTTAAAGCTTCTTGGTTTCAATGAGTTGTAGTCTACTTTTGTATAATTTGAATTGTAGCCATTATCAATTGCCTGTTATATTTTAAAGGTAAAACATTAATAGGATTAGTGTGGGAATAACTGAAATCTAGATAGACTGCAAATAAAACCATAAATTCTGACTGTTAGTTGTATTTTTCTTCATTCTTTACTTTACTGAGCTGCAAATGAAGACAACGTTGTACATATAGATCAATTAATTGATAAACACATTTATTGATATGCCCTATTTGATTAAAAGAAGGCAAGAACTGTTGAATGAATTTTCAAGAGCTTTGAGAAATACCAGTCCTCTTCCCAAATTGTTTAACATTTACATTTTTATGTGCCTAAATATATGAACATATTGGATGTTATTTAGCAAGCAGTATATTATAGTGGCATGCCATTCTGCGTTGCATGATAATGTAATTTTATTACTTTCTTTCAGTTTTATGGCTTGCACTATTTACTAGGGGAAAAAATCATGCTTATTAACTAAAGTTTAATTACATTATTATTATTTATAAAATCTGTTGACCATGTCAGTTTCAATAGACCTTTGGTGTTTTAAGAAATATAAAACACCCAGACCACCAATAATAAAACAATAATAATGCAAAATAATAACAACCATTCTGGTATTGATGAGTCTATAAAATAGCATTGAAAGATTTTTTAAAATAAGAACCAGTTTTAGTACCTTTTAGATGACCATGAAATTAGGAGCAATATTTTTCTCAGAGATTAAGTTGTTTCAGAACTGGTGAGTCTGCAGAGAGAATGAGTCCTGTTGAGTCTTGAAGAAGCTTTTTCAGAAGACAATTGGACTTTGTTTTTCCTAAAGGACATTTAACTTCTTATCCAAAAAGCTCCTTCATTTGGACTGAATTGTGGATAAGGGAAATATTTATCTTCCTTGCAGTCATATGGCATTAGCAGTTTTTCTGAGAGTTGGTGGGGCCATTTGGAGGTTTATTTGTGTTCTCAGGACCATCTCAATAGTGCAAATGGTTGTGGATGACCTTTGGGACAACCATGACCTTGATAACTAAGAATCTCCACAGATAAACCTGTTGAGTCCTCTCCTGCTATATTTCATCCAAGGATGGGGGCTCTCTATCAGATATTCTTTCTAGTCCATTACAATTAATTAATGCATATACATACATTCACACACAACGTATTTGCAATTCTTGTTTAGTTTCTTCAGGAGAACACACATATCTCTCTAGTATATTACATCATACAAAGAAGATAATATATACTGTTATTGAGTAATAAGAAGTGCAATACTGCCTTTCAAATATAGATTTGCCTAAGTGCTATTGCTAATTCTTTTTATTTCTAACAAATATATTTTCTTGTGTTAAGTTCTGCTCAGACATATGCCTCAAAAATACCTCTACTTTTTCTCCTGTATTTATATATACAGTGTGCATTGTTTACAAAATAGTTGTCCTGGAAAATACAGTTGTGAATGCACCAATCTGTAACTTGTACATGCATAATTCTTTCTAACATATATATTTGTAGATACTTTTTAAAGTGTGATTTTCAAGCTAGTTAAAGCACACATATCATTAGGGTCCCCTATGTAGTCTTGAAAACTAAATTAGTATATAGTATTGAGCAGATTCTTAATTATAATTGGTTTTGTGGGCTTAATGAGTTTCCTTTAAAGCTGTTTGCTTTGCAGGCATCCATTCATTCAGTCTATGTCTATATATTTCATTAGAATCATATTCCAGTATTTGCAAGGTCTTAGTAAATATCATTTAAATTAATTATATTAAAATACAAATACCTATAAGTTTAGTTCAGTTCCTGGTGACTATATAATATTTTGTCTGGTTTTAGAGAGCCAAATCTATCAGGTCAGGTCAATATTTTAATAGGACATCATTAGGGAATACCATACTATAAATTAAGCTAAAAAAAAAAAAAAATCTGGAAGGAAACGGTGGCAAACCATTTTGTATGAAAGTAAAAAAACAACAACCTTTGGATCTGTTCAATTGAGCTTGATTCAATGCACTGTTTCATATACAAAGAAAGTGGGATTCCTAGTCATAAAATTGCAATCAACATCTATGGCCACTATAAATAAAACTTGACAACTGAGTATTTGAACACTCTCCCTCAATTCCTGGGTCAATACCCCGAGGCCCTTCTATTCATCTAGCTTAAATTAATGATCTCTCTTATGCACTAGGAAATGAATCAAAGCTCTCCTGAGCCAAGCATTTCCATACTAAATTTGATTAATTTTGATGACTATCAATTCATACTGTTAATTAGGTAAGGTACAGTGATTAAAAAAGCTATGGCATCTTATCTAAAAGTAATGGAAGTTTAAATGGCTGGGTCATTCCTAGCTGAATATAAGCAGGGCATTCCAAATATTTAAATGGTTAGTTCCAAAGTTTGAAAATAATATAAATGCAGAATTAATATTCCTCAAACTTGCAGGTAATTGGATGGTATCTTTCTTCTTTCTCAGAATGGCATGAATGGAAAAGTATATATATAATCCAAGGCATTCTCAGTAAGGAAGAGTAGCACAAGGCAGACAACAAGAGCTCTAGAGCTGTTACATGCAGATTTGGTGGGCCTATACACTGGTCATTGTAGATGAGCTTGGGGTTCTGCTATTTACTAAAGAGTAAAACAGAGGTGCTACAGAAATTTAAGCAATGGGTAACTTTGTAGAAAGAAGGTATAAACAACAGTTATGTCAGCTGCAAACTAACAGAGTTTCAGAATTCATGTCAACAAGTTTTCAACAGTGGTTGGCACAGTTAGAAATAAAACACAGATGCACAAATCATTACACAGCAGCTGAGAATTGTGTTGCTGAGAGACAGAATGGAGTCTTGCAAACCATGAAGGACTCATTGCTAGAGGATTCTGGTCTAAGCAGGTTATATTGGAGTGAAGCCATATTGACTGCTAATTATTTAGTTAATAGGTTGTGGAGTTCCTCAATTAATGATACTCCATATGGAGTGCTATATGGGCAAAAACCATCTCTAGCACATTTAATACACTTAGTACATTGTTTGGAAGCAATGCATGGGTGCATATTCCAAAAGCAATTAGAAGAAAGGGACAACCAAAGGCTAGAAAGCTCAGGTTTGTGGGTTATGAACCAGTCTCAAAGAGTTATCACTTTAGCAATGGAAGCAAAAGAATAGTGTTTTCAAGATCTGTAAACTTTGCAGAGCAAAATTGGAACAGAATTGATACAAATTTGTGGAATAATCCACTTAGTGACAGTGATCCACTTAATGATGGTAACTCACTTAATTATGGTAATTCACTTAGTCAGTGTTCAGGGAGGAGAAGCTGAACAAGATATGAAGCAAGAGAGGGTTGACACACAGAAACAGTCAGTGCCACACAGGTCAGTGATGGAACAAGAGGATTCCACCTGACAGTTATTCTGCTAATGAACTTAAAGTGTGTAATGTATGGTTTGAGCAAAGGAACTACAAAAAGGTATTGACATTACCTAAAATTGAATAAGTAAAATGGAGTTAAAAAGTGAGGATCAACATAATTCCATTGGGTAGGTATAAAAAGGAATTCTCAGGTATTTGGAAGGAACCGTGAATATGGGTTTTCAAATACAGGTATCTGAAGAATATTAAAGTTAATTGGATCTGAAGAATATTAATGTTAATTGGATTTATGTCCGGTTATGAAGGGAGGAGTGTCAGAGTATATTCATGAACTGGAATAGAGCTTAGTAATAAGATCAGCCAATGAGAGCTGAGTTGAGGGCTGAAACTTAAAGAGAGAATCTGGTGTGATTTATCTCTGTTCTCTGCTCAGTTCTAAAGTACTTGTCTGCTGAAGTTGAGTTGCCTGTAAGATGTCTGCTTCTGTTTGAGTTTGCTCCATGTTGGAGAAATCTACAACCAGCATTGTAAAATTTACTTAATATGTTTATAAAGACATTAAATGAAGCATCAGCCATCTGTGTTTACTTTTCTGGTGCTGAATTTACTTTGCAAAACTCTGAACAGTTTTCTTGTAATTTTCAAAGTCTTTCATGATTATTGTAATTGTACAATGATTATTACATGATGTTTATATACAGTTATTTGGCTATTTCATTCTTGATCTTATAGTAACATATAACACTCACAAATAAGTAGTTAAGTATAATAGGAACAGTGATAAGTTTACATGATACATGTCACTGAAACTTAATGGAGTCTTTCATCTTTTGGCTATTATAAGGAAAAGTTTCAAAAGGTCCAGATTTTTTTACCCAAGGATTGTTACCTCTGAAGAAGTTCATAGCACCTCAATTTTTTTGGCATTATACATCTTGCAATTCTGTGTGGTGTCCATAAAACTGAATGTGTCACTATCTTAATGTCCCAATTTGTCTTAGATTTTGAAACATAGGTGAGCATATCAGTTTCAGAGATTCTGCTTCCTGAAATAGTTTCCATAGTGTATATATCCAGTGCTATTATGATAATTTTTATTTTTGTTTCCTTGATCATGGTCCACTGTTAGAATTGTCTTTGATATTAGATATCAGATCTTGGATATTACTTTTTCTCAAGAAGGGAAGCATTTTCTTTCCTGCATCAAACAGCATGAAAGTGGGTGTGAATGTGTAGCTTCCTTGATTTGCCTACACATGGATTTCTCAATAGAAATTTGAAGCATTTACCATCAGTCTTTGTCATTATAACATTTTTCTCATGGATTTGAGCAATCTAAATTGAGAGACTTGTTCTTTAGATTGTTTTCAGTACTGATGGTTATACTGATCATCCTCACTGTTCTTGTTTGAAGTAATTCTATATAGTTTGAATCTATTTTAGTTTCAAGCTCAGATTCAAGAATAGTTTCAATTTAAATTCAACAATCAGATATGAACTTGGGTTTGTCTAATGAATTTCGAATAGAGAAGTAGCATTACTTCCCAGGAATCAAATCAAGCATTTCTACTTTGAACAATCTTGTAGAATCATATCAATATACACTGCTCAAAAAAATAAAGGGAACACTTAAACAACACAATGTAACTCCAAGTCAATCACACTTCTGTGAAATCAAACTGTCCACTTAGGTAGCAACACTGATTGACAATCAATTTCACATGCTGTTGTGCAAATGGAATAGACAACAGGTGGAAAGCATAGGCAGTTAGCAAGACATCCCCAATAAAGGAGTAGTTCTGCAGGTGGTGACCACAGACCACTTCTCAGTTCCTATGCTTTTTGTTTGATGGTTTGGTCACTTTTGAATGCTGGTGGTGCTTTCACTCTAGTGGTAGCGTGAGACCGAGTCTACAACCCACACAAGTGGCTCAGGTAGTGCAGCTCATCCAGGATGGCACATCAATGCGAGCTGTGGCAAGAAGGTTTGCTGTGTCTGTCAGTGTAGTGTCCAGAGCATGGAGGCGTTACCAGGAGGCAGGCTAGTACATCAGGAGACATGGAGGAGGCCATAGGAGGGCAACAGCCCAGCATCAGGACCGCTACCTCCGCCTTTGTGCAAGGAGGGACAGGAGGAGCACTGCCAGAGCCCTGCAAAATGACATACAGTGGGCCACAAATGTGCATGTGACTACTCAAAAAGTCAGAAACAGATTCCATGAGGGTGGTATGAGGGCCCGACATCCACAGGTGTGTGGGGGGGTGCTTACAGGCCAACACTGTACAGGAAGTTTGGCATTTGCCAGAGAACACCAAGATTGGCAAATTCACCACTGGCACCTGTGCTCTTTACAGATGAAAGCAGGTTCACACTGAGCACATGTGACAGACCTGACAGGGTCTGGAGACGCCGTGGAGAACATTCTGCTGCCTGCAACATCCTCCAGCATGACCAGTTTGGCAGTGGGTCAGTAATGGTGTGGGGGGGGCATTTCTTTAGGAGGCCACACAGCCCTCCATGTGTTCACCAGAGGTAGCCTGACTGCCATTAGGTACCAAGATGAGATCCTCAGACCCCTTGTGAGACCATATGCTGGTGCGGTTGGCCCTGGCTTCCTCCTAATGCAAGACAATGCTAGATCTCATGTGGCTGGAGTGTGTCAGCAGTTCCTGCAAGACGAAGGCATTGGTGCTATGGACTGGCCCGCCTGTTCCCCAGACCTGAATCCTATTGAGCATATATGGGACATCATGTCTCGCTCCATCTATGAACGCCACATTGCACCACAGACTGTCCAGGAGTTGGGGGTTGCTTTAGTCCAGGTGTGGGAGGAGATCCCTCAGGAGACCATCCACCACCTCATCAGGAGCATGCCCAGGCATAGTAGGGAGGTCATACAGGCATGTGGAGGCCACACACACTACTGAGCCTCATTTTGATTTGTTTTAAGGATATTACATCAAAGTTGGATCAGCCTGTAGTGCTTTTTCCATTTTAATTTTGAGTGTAACTCCAAATCCAGACCTCCATGGGTTTCTCAATTTAATTTCCATTGATAATTTTTGTGTGATTTTGTTGTCAGCACATTCAACTATGTAATGAACAACGTATTTAATAAGAATATTTCATTCATTCAGATCTAGGATGTCTTATTTTTGTGTTTCCTTTATTTTTTTGAGCAGTGTATATCAAATTGGGATCTCTCCACTCTGCTATGATAAAATTAAAGGCCTGGAATTCATTAATAAAAATGTTTTTGAAAAACATGCTTGTATTGTTTGTTTATGCAGAATTAATATTTTGGTTAGAGCTATATTATTTCATAGGTTGCTGCTGAGTATTTGAATTGACTTTTATTTAAGAAAGGGCACTGCCTTCAACAAGTGAGATATATGAAGTCGAGGGTGGTGTATATTTTGATTAAAATGTTGCTCAGTGGCCTTTCAGGCAAATTCTAAAATTATTTAATATTCCTTTCAGCACATAGATGAGAAATGGCAATGGTAATACTAATAAAAGAAGGCTTATAGGAGTGTAGAATCAAAGTACCAGGTCCTCACTAAAGTTATTTACCTAGGTAGAGTTTCATTTCAAAATGAACAAAAATGCGATGATGCCTGTATTATGCAAAAGCCTTAAAACTCTGTTAGATATTCTTAACCCATTCTAATTTATTCTTGGAGACTTTAATCTTCTATGGAACTGCTGTGACTTTTTCAAAAGCTGTCATAATCTACTAATATGAGGAAGAAGATGATGAAAAAGACAAAGAGAAGAAGACCTGTGAAGATGATACTGGCATTGGACTTTAAGGGTTCCCTTTAAATTTATTCTGAAAGTGTACAGTGGAAAAGAAGAGTTTAAAAAAACCTCTGTTGTGCAGTTAACATTTCAATCCTGTCTAGTTCTTAGAAATGTGTTGTTTCTTTGCCATTAATGCACTCTGATGGAATGGTCTAGGCTTGAAGCAAAAGAGAATGATCAGAAAAGAGGCTTTGACCCTTGAAATTCATGGAGTATTGATTATGTAGTAGCTGTCTAAGTCCAAGATGTTCAAAAGAAAATCACTTATCAGATACAATAAAAACATGTTGCTTGTTAAGTGTAGAGAAAAAGATAATTTGTACAGTTGGAACAAAAACAATCAAAGTGCAATACCACCTTAGTAAAATCATTTTCTGCACTGCATTGCTTCAAGTGAAACAGTTAATTAAGACTTCTCACTTAGCTTGTTATGGCTAATATATTAACAAGCAGAACTCCAGTTAATAATTACAATGTAGGGTGCTTGTCTCCAGCCATCCACCTATGGTCTCTTTCATTGAACTCCATTCAATTCTTCATACTTTGATTTTTAATTTATTCCCATTGATGTTTTCATCATTATACAGATACTGAACATACCTTTAAGGTATGTTTTACATGTTGGTTTTGTTGGTTTTTGTGGAACTTCACTGCTTTTGTTCAGGTTTTTGTTGTTGCAAAAATTTCAGCAAGGCATTTGATAAAGTAGACCACAACCTACTTCTTAGTAAGCTAGAAAAAAGTGCAACAGATAGCACCACCACTAGATGGATTCGCAACTGGCTGGCAAACTGTACTCAATGAGTAGTCCTTAACGGGTCTAAGTCTACATGGAGGGAAGTAAGCAGTGGGGTGCCACAAGGTTCCGTCTTAGGCCCCAGTACTCTTCAATATCTTCATTAACGACTTAGATGAGGGAATAGAAGGGGAACTTACCAAATTTGCAGATGATACTAAGCTGGCAGGAATAGCTAAAACCCAAGAAGATAGGCTCAAATCCAGATGGCTCTAGACAGACTAGAACACTGGGCCATATCTAATAAAATGAAATTCAATATAGAGAAAAGTAAAGTCCTACACTTAGGCAAGAAAAACCAAAAGTACACATATAGACTGGGTGAAAACAGGCCCAATAGCAGTAACTGTGAGAGGGATCTTGGAATCTTGGTGGACAACCAACTAAATATGAGCCAGCAGTGTGCAGCAGCCGCCAAAAAAGCTAATGCAATCCTAAATTGCATTAACAGAGGGATACAGTTAAGATCAAGGGAAGTACTAATACCACTCATAAAGCCTTAGTAAGACCACACCTAGAGTAGTGCATCCAGTTTTGGTCACCACATTATAAAAAAAGATGTTGAGACTCTAGAAAAAGTACAGAGAAAAGCAACCAGGATGATTAGGGGACTGGAGGCTAAAACATACAATGAACAGTTGCAAGAACTGGGCTTGGCTAGTTTAGTAAAGAGAAGGACCAGGGGAGACATGATAGCAGTCTTCCAATATTTGAGGAGCTGCCACAGGGAGGAAGGTGTCAAACTATTTTCTAAAGCTCCTGTAGGCCAGACAAGGAATAATGGATGGAAACTGAACAAGGAGAGATTTAACCTGGAAACAAGGAGAAACTTTCTGACGGTGAGAAAAATCAACCAATGGAACAGCTTGTCCTCAGAAGTTGTGGGAGCACCATCAGTTGAGACTTTCAAGAAGAGATTGGACTGCCATTTGTCAGAAATGGTGTAGGGTCTCCCGCTTGGGTGGGGGGTTGGATTAAATGATCTACAAGGTTCCTTCCAACTCTGATTATCTGTATCAGTACAAAGTTGATTAACATTTTCATGTGTGACTTGTGAGATGCCTTGGTGTTTCCTCAATATTTTTTTTCTATAAAACAATGGGGATGGGGCTCTCTAACATCATTCTTTCTTTCTTTCTTTCTTTCTTTCTTTCTTTCTTTCTTTCTTTCTTTCTTTCTTTCTTTCTTTCTTTCTTTCTTTCTTTCTTTCTCTCTCTCTCTCTCTCCCTCCCTCCCTCCCTCCCTTTCTTCCTTCCTTCCTTCCTTCCTTCCTTCCTTATCTTCCTTCCTTTCTTCTGGCTCTGGAAGATACAGTACAGTATCAAATGCAGCAATTAAAAAAAAAAACTAAGTTAATAAGCTTATCAGTTTAAAACCTTAGTTAAGCAAAGCATATGAGTAAAGACAATAGCAACCAGATTTCAACTATTTCAGTAACAAGTCAGCCTCTCTGAATAAAAATGCACTTGTTGCCTAGTAGAAAGAGAACAAAAATGAAACTAGCATAGATTCTGTTGAAGAAAGTGTCAATAGTGCCTGGGAGCAACAATTGAAAAAGTTCTCTTTAAAGTGTAAGCTGTGATAATAGCAGGACAGAGTGATTCACTGCTCCTAAGAATCTTAAAAGCTGGGCAGCTTTATATAGGACAATATGATTTTTTCCCCAGACAGATTTGTCTCACGAACATAGGGATGTACTGCTCTTAATCAGCACTATCCACTGTGTTCTAAAGCAGACTTTTATCCATTGAATTTGTAACAAGGAAACCACACATGATCCTTGTTATGGCATGGTCAGAGATCTTGCCTCATCATTCTGGACCACCTGAAGTTTTCCCAGTTTCACACAAAGTACATTTTATGTAAGTTGAATGCCATCATACTATAGCTAGCGTTTCTAAAGAACAAACAGACAATTCTTGTTGTTAAATATCATCACATCATTAAACAACAACATCATCGCCATCTGTTAATGACTTCAATTTATAATTTGAACAACTTCTTTGGACCGTGATGGGGAAAAAAATGGAAGTTAGGTGTCATCCTTCTACCAGTTGGAGGACAATCCAAGTGACAGAGCTCATGGCCTTAGTAACTTTCTAACAGAAGTGGAGAAAGGGAGGAGAACATGCCTTCATTTATAGTAAGAGTCTTCAAAGTTGGCAAGTTTAAGACTTGTGGACTTCAACTCCTAGAATTCCTGAACTAACTAACATGATTGGAGGAGGAATTCTGGGAGTTGAACTCCAGAAGTCTTAAAGCTGTCAAGTTTGAAGACCCCTGATTTATAGTATGTATATATTTATACAGGCAAATTTCATGCATATAAAGTAAGTTTCATGTACTCCATTTGCCATAGTGTCTCAATTATATGATATAGACAATGAGTTTTAGTGTTGATTATAGTTTTGTGGTTATAATGTTTTGTTTCCCTAATTTATCTTTAAATTAAACTACAAGCCCAGCCTTAGCTTCAAAAACCATTGCAAGAACAAGATTAGTTTTTGCAAAGCAATTGAACATAACATTTAACAAACACAATGGACACATCAGCAATATTAAATATGAGAATAGGCATGTCATAAATTTATTTTAATGGAGAAATGTTGAAAGTAAATACAACATTGCAAATCAATTGGCATGATTTCGTAGCACTTTGTATTTCTACACTTGCCATGTGGTAGCTGATGAAATCAAGCAGAGGATGCAGGAAAGCACACAATTTAAAGCCTTCACATTTCATTAAATTAAACATTATGAATAACCATTAAAATGCAAAAGGCTACTGTTTAGCAGGACTGGCAGACTGTACCATTATCGGCTAGTTGTTGTTTTTGTTTTTAAAAAAATCTCCATTTTGGATTTCATAAAGGCTAAAATGCTTCTATTTCAAATGAACTTTTGAGTGCCACATCAAATTACAGAAATAATTTGTGGGTTAATCCCATGGTGCATACTACATACATCTGAAGTCTAAAGCCAACTTTAATCTGAAGTGGGAGACAAAGTCAGAGTAGGCATTTTTGAAGGTAACTGAATAAAGTGGAATCATCTTTAGGACATGTTTCTGTGATTGAAGATAGGGAGATGAGCTAGTAAACATGGCTCAGTTCTTCTTCCATACCAAATTGGCATATTTTCCTTTTTCAGTCTCATTCCTTCTCTTCATATTCTCCTGCACCTGTCAAAGTGCTGTTAAGAATTATATTCTTTTTCTCCTTTTCTGTGACAGCTTTGTCACTGCTTTGCTTTGTTAACTGACACACCTCAGTGTGTTTTGTTATAAACTCTTCCTCACTTATTCTGCTGAGCTCAGATATGGATACAAAACAGCTCTCAGAAGCTAGGTATATTTTATCCTCCTTGCTATTAAAAAGAAGGAAATATTGGCTAAATCATCTCAGATGCAAGCAAACATGGTCATATTTGTCACTTTCCACCTACCTGCTTCCTCCAGCACATAAAAATATGCATAATTAGTTATTGGGTGCTAGTTGCTTTTTTTAAAATATCCTGTAAATATTTATTTATTTGTTTTAGGTAGCGCTTCACATTTCTTTTTGAGAACAAGATCTCTGATTTTGGACCACATAATTTGACTGATAGTAAAGAAAATATCTCTTTCTTAACATATGTAAGATATTTAGGCAGGAATTTTTGAAATTATTTTTGGTCATTAGGTTTTGTGAGCAATCAAGGTATAGGAATGAGGGATAAATCAGAAACTCTTATTCCAAAATTCACCCCTACAATGGAACAGGAAAGACCCTTATTGTTTATTCCAAAATGTTCCTATAAGGTTGACTTGTAGATGCACTATTTAGATGTCAAGGTGCTCTTGCATCATTTCCTTTTATCCAGTTCTAGAAAAGGAATGTGTGACATTTCAGTTTATTTCTGCTCACTATTCCTTAAGTAAGGTGAGAGAAATAGAGTAAATGTTTTTGAACTATCTAGGCACATAAGTCAACAGAATATTTTCAAAAGGTAAAGAAATAACATTAGTAAATATTTAATGAAGAAAATGATAAAAAGAGAAAAGTAAAAAAAAACCAATTGGATAGTACAGAGTTATATATTTTAAAAAGTAAATGTTATATTAGAAAGCTGACCCAGCTAGAAAAATATATATTGGGTTAGACTACCCCAATGAACTATGTTAATTCAAGATTTCTGATCCAATAGTATTTGGTATATTGACCACATTTGGTGCTGTGAATTAACTGGGAATGTACAAGAACAGATATGCGCTACAAAGTGCAGAATGCTATCAATGACATTAATGTTTCCAAATGAGCAAGGTATAGTCAAATAGAACTGAGCATAAATGAGCTGTTTATTTTGGCCAGTGAGGACACATTGGAGCAACAGGGGTAAATGTTATCAATATAATGAGATTGCACATTTCAGATCTATATACCCACTAAGAATAAGAGAAGTTTCCAATATATCTGCCCTTGAGAGTTAAATGAAGTGTAATGTAACTAACACCACAACCTGATAAATAAATAAGTAACCACAAGCATATTTCATACCATCCAGGGGAATTTTCCTCAAATGCTCTTCTTTTCAGAATTATCTTTCATCAAAATGAATATGGATGAGAGGAAAAGAGGGCAGAAGATTGTCACTATCCAGCACTACTATCATTTGTATTATTGCTGCATTAAAATATTACTTTTACATTTTGAAATTGGGAATAAATAGCTAACTTTTAATAGTAAGGCTCACTTAGGTATATTATTCACATCAATACATAACTGGAATGAATAAATCATGTTTCATAAATAAATAACACTACTTTTATGTGACCAGTTGTCAAATTATCATCTTCTTCAACTGGGACAATCTTCTGATTCTTTATGGAAAATGGTAAAACATCTTACTAATTATAGATGAAAGAAACAATTTGGTAAATAATGTAGCAAAGATTGCATAGCATAATTCATACAAAGACTACAATTTGGTTCACACATCATACTAAGACATAGCTTATATAAACTACAGGTTACGAGCATGGGAATTGCATTCATATAAAAGTCATAATTAAAGTTCAGCATGATATATGAATTTATTAGCACAAATAATGGATTAAGTTATGATCTATCATAGAACTTTGCAGCTATCAAACAAAAAGTTTGCTATACAAACAAAATGAGACAGGTACAGATGGTCACCCTGAGGTCAATCTTTTCTAACCTGATGTTCTGCAGAAGTTGGAAACTACAATACCCAGTATTTTGAATCATAATAGAGAAGGTTGGTTAAGATGATTGTGAATGAACCTGAGACTTGTGGCTTGCTTTCTCTCCTCCAGGAAGTAGAAGGAATACTTCTGTTTTGACTTTATGACTTATGGATTTTTCAGTTCTGTAAGTTCCAACAAAAGAGTCCAGTATAAGTGTTCAAAGATGAACTGAATGACTGCTATGAAGATAAATTGCTTGATAGTGTTATTTGCATTAATTAAAGACATTTTTTAAAAGCTTTCTCAGTTTATGTAAAATCAAAATATTTTCTTTTTTTTAAAGTCATAGATTTGTCATCTTTGCTCTTAAATTTTTAGATTTTTATGAAATAGCTGCACATAGTGAAGATGAATTTCAATTGCAGTGGTTAAATTTTTATAATACTAGAGTTTATTATCTGCATTGTTTTGGATTTTACTGATTTTTTATTGTGTTATTTGGATTTTATGATTTTATGATTTGTTTTAAAATAGATAAGTCACACAAAGAACTATTTTATGTGGATATTAAAGATTAAACAAATAATTCTCCTGATATGATTTATTAGCTTTTTGTAGATAAAAATCACATATCACCAAATGAAAATTGCAATTTGTTCTAAAATAAAGCAAAAAGAAAAACCCTTCCTTTCCTCAAACATAAAAGAGAAGAAGAAAGGGAGGGAGGATATGCAACTACAAGGTTTACAAAAGCACATTCTGGATCATTTTAGCTATAGCTCTTAGCCAAGAGGGAAGCAACTGAAGCAAAAACTAGAATGCTTTCCTAAAGTAATAAGCTTTAGTAAAATTTCAAAAATTGTTAAAGAGAGTGACCTTCCCCCTTTTGTTTTATAAAAATTTTAAGTTTCTTCAAAGATTGATGTATCTTGTATAAAACAAGACAAATAGAAAATAAGACTTTGAAAATTACACTCACTCACTCTCTCACACACACTGAATTATATATATCTTTAATTGTTATTTATATATCAAATGTATGGTATGCTGACCTTTGAATATTGATATATATATATTATACAGGTAGTCTCTGGTTTATGACTACAATTTGGGATATAATTTCAATAAGTGATGTGGTCATTAAATGAGCTGGACCCAATTTTATAATTAGTTTTTCTGTAATCATTAAGTGAATCTCTGCAGTTGTTAAGCAAACCATGTGGCCATTAAGTGGCTCAGATAGTCATTAAGCAAATTTGGCTTCCCCAATTGACTTTCCTTGTCAGAAGCCATCTGGGAAGATTGCGAATCATGATTACCTAAACACAAGTTGTTGCAGCTGTTATAAATGCAAACTGGTTGCCAAGTGCCTGAATTGTGATCTTGTAACCATGGGGATGGTAACAATAGTTACTTCAAAGCTGGGTCATGTCACTTTTCCCAAGGCTATTGTAGGAACTCTCATTAACTAAACTGTCATAAATCAAGGACTATTTGTAATAGCATTTGAGCTACATTTAGACCTGCAGTTTAGCACATTTGGAAGGGAACAGAATATGTATTATTGTCTCTAAGTCTGTTTTTGTTCTTGATTTTTCAGGTCACTTGTGCAAATTTAAGCAGTGGTGGCAAATCAGAACTTCTAAAAGCAGGCAGTTCCAAATCCATACTAAAGCATATATGGACAGAAAGCAGCAAAGACTTATCAATCAGCCGGCTGCTGTCACAGACTTTTCGCAGAAAAGAAAATGAAACGGATTTGAGTATGCGGTATGATGCTCCTGAAACTTATTCGGAGCAAGATCTATGGGAGTGGCTGAGGAACTCCACGGATCTTCAAGAGCCTCGATCCAGAGCCAAGCGACGGCCCATTGTCAAGACTGGGAAATTTAAGAAAATGTTTGGCTGGGGCGATTTTCATTCCAATATCAAGACAGTCAAGCTAAACCTGTTGATAACTGGGAAAATAGTTGATCATGGAAACGGGACTTTCAGTGTTTACTTTAGGCATAATTCAACTGGCCAAGGGAATGTATCAGTGAGCTTGGTGCCCCCAACCAAAATAGTAGAATTTGACTTGGCACAACAAACAGTGATTGATGCCAAAGATTCCAAGTCCTTCAACTGCCGTATTGAGTATGAAAAGGTTGACAAAGCCACCAAGAACACGCTCTGCAACTATGATCCTTCTAAAACATGTTACCAGGAGCAAACCCAAAGTCACGTCTCATGGCTCTGCTCCAAGCCCTTTAAAGTAATCTGTATTTACATTTCCTTTTATAGTACAGATTATAAACTAGTACAGAAAGTATGCCCAGATTACAACTACCATAGCGACACGCCATACTTCCCTTCGGGTTGAAGCAGACCATACATCTAAGACTGAGGATCCCAAGGAATAAAATAAATCAAATAAAATAAAAGAGGTCATATGACAGGGCTATTACCTCAAAGAAGAAGGCCACAACTTTTGCCCAGAATGTGTCTACATTTTGCTGCTGATATCAACTGGCTGCAAATATGTTAACGGAAGCCAATCTAATCATTTCTGCCCAGTCAGCTCCATTACATATCAGTCCAGTTGTAAATCACTATTTAAATGATGCCACATATGGTTTCTCTTTCTCTTTCCTTCTTCCTCTTTGCATCTACAGAGGTACCTCCTAAGATGACTTTCATCGTCTGATATGTTCAGGATCATCTATCATCAAGCAAAACAGATTAATTAGCTAAAGAATGGTTATGAAAATAACCAATGTTATGGAAATCTAAGTCTTGAATACATGATAATCAGTAATCCCCATTCATGCATTCCTTCACTTGAAGTAGCTGTACTGGTAAATATTACTGTGTAGGAGTAATTGCTTGTTCAAAACTGGGATGGGGGTGGGTAGCAGGGGATATGTGTGTGTTTAGAGTTCAGTAGTTCTCTTGATATGAACACAATTTAGGATAGTGACTTTTCTCCAGCATACTGTGGGCACATTCAAGGTGATGTTAGGTGGCTCTTATTCTGCAGGGGGGACCCTATTGAACAAATAAAGATGAGCAAACATTTGGAATTTACATGTTAACAGACCTGATGATTTTTTGCATCCTGATAGTCATCACTTCAGACAAATAGGTTCAACCTGGCAGTCATCCCAACTGAGAAGTCCTACAATCACCATGTAGGAAAGAAAAATGCCTGAAAGGCAACCTGTAAGTTGTAAATGTCTGTCTTATCTTTATTACACAATATTGTAACAAATTCAATATCCTAGTCCTCATTTGTATGAATGGTTTGTATTGTACATAGTTTAACCAGTGTTATTTCAGCTGCTAATTAATATTAACTTGTAATTGTCTCTTTCTCTCTCCTCTCTTTCTTCTGCTTATTATAGGTTAAAAACAAAACAAGGAAATGAGGAATCCATTTTATCAATGTAGCTGTAAACTCCATTTAAGAAGACAGCATTCTGTACAAAGCATATATTCAGCTAAATTATTGTTGAGAGCTATACACTTACAACATTTACAGTCTGTCTGTATTTAGACTTTTTCTTTCCAGGTGAAAAATATTGAAATGTACATAAAAATAAAATACTGAAATTCAGTTTCAATATGCATTCTGTAGCCGGTGGTTTAAATAGCACGAGAAGACTGATTATTCAATGGGAGTATTTCTTTTGCAAGTTGATATATATGCTGGAGATTTTGATGTTTGTTGCCCCACATTGCTGACCACAAAAGTTGAGCCCTACAGATCAGGTTTCTTATCTTTATATGCAACTTTTCAATCAACAAATAAGTTACTGATTCTCAGTGATTTTCATAATAACTCCAGGGATCTGATGTCAAATTTAACATAATGTTAAGAGGTCACTATGTTAGACTAAGGTTGTACCAATTTCCTAAAAATAGAAGTGAGATGCAGTGCATGTTGGAAATTTTGACCCTTGTCCTTCATGCACCCACCTCTCAATATTTTTGACCTGGTAGGAGAAATTTGCTGGATGGGGAAAAAAGTTGCAAGCAGAAAAATAGCAGGTAGGGAAGAGATCAGCATCATTTATAGAGGTGCTTCTTTAAAAGATTCCAAGCATCATCTGCTATTATGACAATAGTTTCATATTTCTGATTTGGTCATGAGCCACAAATGAAATCTATAGCATCACATCATACAGATTGCTTCAAAGTGTAAGTCATTACTTCAACTTAAGCATTTAAATCAAGGACAGGTGTGATGAAGATAGCTTCTGTTAACAATATACACAATCCTGTGCACATAATAAAAAAAAAAAATCAGTGTATATGCTTTCTTTTCTACTTTCATGAAATTCCAATAAAATGGGACAGGTTGCAACCCAAAGTTTATGAGTCAACTTCCTAGAATTTAAGTATGGTTCAAAGTGTTTATTGTGTTCATCACAAACACTATTGGCAAAATGTAGATTGGAATATTTTAATATACTTATAGGAGACCTATAGTACAACTGCAAGTATTCTATCATTCCAGTTAATTTAAAAATATTTTTCTCTAAGTAAATTTGTCAATAAATGAAAGCCTAAAGAAGAAAGGAAAACCCATGAATAAATATGTGTAAAAGGGTTTCTAAACTTGGTTCTGCAACTACTGACCATTTTCTCAATGATTCATATATGTTAGGATTATCTATGGGAGGATTAAAAAAAGTCAAATGATACCTTTTATCATATGCTCATGATTCCCATTGTTTGTTTACAGTTAAAGATCAACTATTAAAAATACATCAAATAAACATACATACAGACACAATATATTGTATAGGACATAATCAATTTAGTTGATCATTCTAGGATTTAACATTCTGTGGGCAAATGTTCTCAACCTGTGACTTGTGGACTCCTGGAGGGTTGTGATGTCATCACAGATCATGGAGGCTTGAAGAAACATTTTATGATTTAAATCTTGGACTAAGTCTTGGGGGACCCTGGCCATGGTCTGTGGCCCAAAAGGTATTTAAAGGAGGTCTGTGGTAAAGAAACAGTTGAGAACCACTGCCCTACTGAATTGACTATGACAGTTTCTACAAATTAAAAAATATTAATGCTGTAGAAATAGAGAAAATTGAATACATAGATTTTGTTCTGACCTTATCCATCCCATCTTCTCTTTTTGGGAAGTACAACCAGTAGCATGCCAGTCAAAGACCAACTTAGCTCTTGGCCCTAGAGAAGTTGTGCTGTCTGTAAGCTATCATTCAGGCTGGCTTTTCTTTGATTTCAACTAGTACATGGAAAGGTTATTTGGGCAATTAACGATGGCTTGTGCCTTGGATCATTAAAGTTTTATGTTGAATGCTTCTGCTTAAAGTGCTATGCAGCATGCGACTTCATTCCTCTGCCACCATGTGATATGACATTTAATGATTTATCTACTAATGATAACTGAACAAGACTTGTTGCCTTGTGTCCACAATAAAAAAAGGATGGCTATTAAATATGGAAGGTCTGGCTTACTTTCATGTAAAACTAATGGAGTTGTGTGGATTAGCATCTGAAAAAATGGGTGTATTATGAATAATTAAAGTGAAATCTGAGCACAAATTTTCACCAAAAAAATGGCAAGAATATGTTGGAAGGTTAGGATTCAGTGTTGCAAAAAATCAAGGGTCAAAATCATTTGGAACTTTAATAGATACCTGTTTCTTTTTATTTAGCTTTCAAACATATTTAATTACAGTCACACAGTTCTCACCCTCTTTATCTGGAGGGTAGTGAGATTGGAAAGGTGATTTTACCTTGATCCATTCTCATAAACCAAATATTTCTATATCTATCAAATATATGTGTATATGTAGAATGTACGTAGAATATGTGTTTGTGTGTGTGTATGCACACACACAGCCACAGCCATGTATATATCTACATATACGTACATGTACACACATAGAGTGAGCTTTAGCTCCTCCAAAAGGTTGGCTTTTCTTTGAAGAAGTATTAGTAATTTATAATTGTTAAAACTTGTAGAGAAATTATAGACAGGATATCTACAAGAGAAGTCAAAAAGTCAAGATAGCAGCAGCAGGCATTCAGTTGAAGCACTACCCTTCTTATATGAATTGCAACATATGAAAAGGGTAGGATTTTGATTACCTGTTCATTTCCACCATCTTAATTTTTTGACTCCTATTGATTATAGAATATCTGAAAATTAAGCCTATTAACTGTTTTTAATATATGTAATTACATTTAATTAATTAACACAAACTCTTGTTGCCATTCCATCCCTTTCTTTGTATTGACCTTGTCTCTTTTCTGGAGTGCAATCTTTGGTGTGCTGCTGAGAAGCCAAAGGTGACTCTCCTGCCTGAAAATGTAGCCTTTCTTTGCACATTATCAAGTTATGTCAATAAAATGATGTTTCTAACAAAAGTCATTCTAACCTTCATGGAGTCTTATCTTAAGTGTTTGCTGACTTTCTTGTTTTATTGTTTTTTCATTTTATCTCAAAAGTTTGTTTTCCCTCTTGTCCACATCACCCCAATATTGGTGGATTTCACAGCAATCATTACAAATACTAACTATAACTGAAAGCCTTTTTTCTAATTTGAAAAAAAAAAAAACCTGCTTCAAAATAAGACCTTGGGCCACAGTGATTTAGACAATATAGCGGATAAGCTACATTGTCTTATGCTCAGCTGGAATTCAACATTCAAAGCAGAGCAATAATTAATTTTCTGTATTTTTTTTAAAGGTATGTTCATTTTTTTCAGAGGCTTGACCTTTCTTTTTTAAATACATTAGCTTCTTGTGGTCTTGATGTATGGATTCATTTTGTTAGCTAGAATAATAGCCTGCAGTCTCAAAAGCAAAACTAGTTTGGTACAATATTTGTCTGAGTTAAACGTGCTAGACTGAGGTCTGAGAGTATATCTTTGTTTGACTTTGGATTATATTTAAAAGATCTTTGCCTTGTGTAAACTGGATGCTTTTCTAGTTAAACATACAGAAATAGAAGCTTTGCATATTTAGAACTTTCATCATACTCTGATGTTATTCAACTTCACAGTTAAACTTAAGTATCTATGCATCTTTTAAAATTTGTAACATGGATATATTTTTTTCAAATCTGTAGCCTTTTAGGGGTGGTATGGCGATAATTTCCTCCTACAGCTTGATCCTAATGTTTTTTCTCTGAAAATAAATTGTTCTGCTCTCCAATATGAACAGTGAGAACAATTAAGCAGTGGAACAGCTTGTCTTCAGCTTGTTGGTGCTTCATCACTGGAGGCTTTTAAGAAGAGACTGGACAGTCATTTGTTTCAAATTGTATAGTCTCCTGCTTGAGCCGGGGGTTGGACTAGAAGACCTCCAAGGTCCCTTCCAACTCTATTATTCTGTATTCTATTCTGTATATTAACTCCTTCTCATTACTTTTGAGATTACAACTTCCATCTCTTTCGGAACAGAGAAAGAGATGTTAGCATTGCTAGCATGATAGTTTTCTGGCATAGTTTAAACCAGGTTTATGGTTTTATAGTACCTTGCAGCCAAGATTAGACATTAATGTTTAGATAGCCATATTTGTGAACAAAAGTGTTTTAAACAAATAGAAGTAGAAATATAATGCAATGTGTTGTCAATTTCATATTTTGGATGTGTTCTTTTTTTCTCATATTATTCTCTGTATTTATCTTTCTCAATCACATAGTTAAAGTTTTCCACTGGCTTCATAATATTGCCATGTATTATGTGTTAAATTTCTTAAACGTTTATTGTAAACCTGATGGATGACCTGGCTTCTGCTTCAGTATGGATATGTAGATTTGTGTTATTATCAGATGCCCATGGTGCCATTATAGCCTAATATTAATCATTATAGTAAATGAAAAAAATAGGGGGGTTTTTGGCCAGGAAACTGATATAGTTGGAGAAATATTGTGATAAGCAAGTAGGACTTTGAAATAATTTTCCATTCTGTTTGAACTAAAACCTAGACCTTAACCCTAATCCTAGGCTAAAGTTCATTGATTAAGCCTCTTCATTCATTGTACAATATGAAGGCAATTGAGCTGTAAACATTAACTTGTCTTTCCAAAATAAATAAAGCAATTATGTTTTACAGAAGGCTCACTACTTCTATTAAATTTTTATTTAAATGTTCCTAAAACATCTACAGCCACTCTATCTGACACAACTGGCAACAGTTATTGGATTTGTTGCACTCACACATCATAAACACATTCTGATTTCTGGTGTTGAATTCCATTTGAAGATTAAACAATTCTTTTAAGTCATTCACAGAATTAAAACTAGCTGCATAAAAATACTAGTATGACTGTTTAATTTCTACTTCCCTAAGAGACTATGTTTTTTCCAGGTTTCAGTTTTCTGAAACTTGAAACCATTATTTGTTGAAGCAATAGATAAAATACATTTATTATACTCAGAAGACTAATAGCTGTTGCAATCAAACAAAACCACAAAGAAGCAAGCATTATTTCCAACACAAAAATATCTCTTTACTTAAAATATGGGTAGCCTAGGAGGAAAAAAAATTTTTTTTCATGTTATCATAACACCCCTGCTATTAGGAAGTATGGCAAATGCTTAGATATCCATTATAGCATCAAGGGGATCAAAAGGTCAAGATGGCAGTTGGCGAAATAAACTTGAATCTTTACTCTTTTGTAGGTGTATGCCTTCTTGACATATTGTATATGTAAAAGGGAAAAGTTGCTCAGACAACTGAGATTGCTATGTTGATTTCTTGACTTTCCCTGCAGACATCACTAATGTCTGTTTGACAATATGTTATTGCTGTTGGTCACACAGTTAGCCAGATGTTTAGATTGGATTTGGCATTTTTATTCACCCATCAAGTCCTTCCATATCTGGAATATTTGATGATGTTCAAGGTATCGTGGCAAGATATAAGCTATTCTATGTAAAACTGCCATTTACAATTGACTGATGGTGAATTTTTCAATGCAAATGGTGTTCAGATGGTGCTTCAGTTGTTTTGGGATTGCACCCAAGGAACTTATTACTATTGGTGCTACTACTGCTTTCTTTTGCAACAGCTGTTCTATTTCTTTGTAGATTGTGATTGTGGTATTTTTTTATCTTCTCCAGTTCTTTATCTTCTCTTCTGTTGTATCCAGGTACTGCTAGGTCCACTATCTAGCCTTTCTTGTCTTTCTTATTGACAATTCTGGGGTGTTATGTGGCAGGTATTAGTGTTATTATGCTGGAGATAAGAGAAGCGTTTGTGATTTTTTTTGCTGGAATGATTTTGGTATTACCAATGTTGATTTGAGTGAATTGGGGAGGAAGAATATAATCTTTAGAAATATAATCTCAAGAAGAATATCTGTGCCAAGCTGTGTAGTCTGAGAGATGAGAATGTATCCAATTTCCAATTCCTAAAATAGGATTGAAAATAGTAAAAAGTATTCATAGGAAGAATATATGGTAAGAAAAAAAGGGGGTGGCTTTCCCCAGTATGGTGTCCACTAGCTATGATGGATTAAACGTTCACAACTGCTATTTAGCACAGGGATCTGGCCTATGATTTCTGAAAATGTATTGTCTTCCAACACACATGGAGGTGCAAAATGGGAAAAGGCTAGAGAAAGATAATATACATTCTATAAAAATCTATTGCCATATTCTCAACAAAGAACAAAAACAAAATATGCAATGGTGCAATTCTTCTGGGATTGGGGACTGTAAGTCTCCAATCAATTCCAGTGTCATCTTTTATCAGAAAAATAGCTTAACAGCAACAGCCTAATAAAATACTCAGCAAACATCAGAAATTCATAGAATAAAGCATTGAAATAGCTGTGCCTATTGTGGCCTGTTTAGCTATCAATGTGGAAGAGAAAGATCTCTGAATACTTCATGCTGGAAGCAGACTATTGGGGAAAAAACTATTGCTAACTCTTTAAAGCAAGAGACATCAATCTGTACCTCAAGGTCTTTGCAGGAAATTTAAACATTGCCATATAACATTCTGTGCTCAGGTCAAGCCTGCAAAATTCACGGAACCTTATTATATTGGAGTAGGACAAAAACATTGCATCGAAGAGCATCTCTATCCTTTATATGATGAGCTGTTTAATAATAGTTTTTTCCATTTATTTTTAAAATATGATGTTTTACGGTGAGATAAGAAGGCATTCTTCATGCTCTATCACTATGTTCTTATGGCCTTTCAATGTATAAAATACAAGTGGCAGGGTTTTTTAAGAACATTTGTTGAGGAAGCTCAAATCAAGTAGCAAGTTAGCAATCACATTAAATCATGCATTGAAGCAAGTTTTAACCTAGATCATGGACAAATATTTAAATTAGAGTTAAACACATATTTTCCTATGTTTTTTTTTTAAATTGGAAGATAAATACTTGTGCTACATAACAAATTTCATATTTCCATGAAACTTAGGGGTGATTTTGTTACCAGTATTTAAAACTAAAGGTTTTCTGCAAGATTTAGCACATATAATTTCCTAGTTAAACTTTTTTAAATTTCACTAAATCCAAACAATTCTTTTAAAAAAGAAGAAAATGTTCAGTCCTGACATAGGTGGCATTAAGTCATTGGCCATAGTGCTTGAAGCCCTTAACCTAAAATGTTGCCCTCTCTTGATTTATCTAGTGTTTAGTGCACTAATCTTATCTAATCTAATCCAATCTAACATAACATAATGTAATATAGTTTATATTATATTTATTACTGTGCTATGCTATACTATTAACATTACATTACATTATATGTTTATTTAAATTCATATACTGCCCATCTCCAGTGGACTCTAGTGGCAAACAACACTTAAAAAAAATCCCATAAAAACAGCCAAGAACATTGAATCACACAGGCATCCTAGGCTAAAATAATTTAATTTTGCAAAAACAAGAATGCAAAACAGAGCCATTGAATAAATAATAAAGCTCCAGGCTTTGGGTTTTAGAGTTTAAAGTAATGCTTGTTAATTAAGCAGAAATGCTGAATATACAATAGTATATCTAGTTTAATGAAAAGAAGGAGTAAGGATGATATGATTGCAGCATTCCAATATCTAAAAGACTGCCATAAAGAAAAGGGAGTCAACCTATTCTCCAAAGAGCCTGAAGGCAGGAAATGAAGCAATGGATGGAAACTAATCAAGAAGCGAAGCAACCCAGAACTAATGAAAAATTTCCTGGAAATGAGAATAATTAACCAGTGGAACGGGTTGCCTTCAGAAATCAAAGGTGCTCTTTCACTGGAGGTTTTAAATAAGAGATAGGACAACTGAAATGGTGTAGAGTCATCTGCTTGAGTGGTGGCTTGACTAGAAGGCCTCCAAGGTTCCTTACAACTCTGTCATTTTATTCTGTTCTGAATAATATTACAATAAAGTATATTATACTTTGAAATAATATGAAATGAATATGATGGGTATTATGCCCAAGAAATTATGCATGAAATGGACTCTGCATTTTGCTTTCTCCCTTCTGTAAATACAGTGACTTGGCTTATCTCCTGGACATTAGTTAATAATAGGTCTTCATGGGAGGACACAGTTGTCAAACAGGAAGCCATGAAATGCTTCCAACAATGGCTATTTGTGAAATGTAGCTATTTTTCATTAATACACCTATTGTACTCCCAATGTAAAGTGTTCATTTTACATTTTTCCAGTGACCATAATATACAATAGAATGCCAGATCATTGGTTTTTCTGGTCAATTTCATGTTCAGTCACTAAGGCATGTCCGACTCTTTGTGACCCCATGGACCACAGCACACCATGCTCTCCTGTCTCCTACTGCCTGCCATGAGTTTGTCCCAATTCATGTTCATGTTTCTGGCCATTGGTCTTGGGTTTTCACATTTCTACAATATCAATAAATATTTAGTATGTATGTGGCTGTATTTGTATCTTCCTTCCCTCCTCCATCTTTTGCTTTATATGTTCCTTTTAACATGATATGTTTAATGTTTGTACACTACTGGTGATTAACTCAATGAATAACATGTAGTTTTTTTTCCCAAGATGTGATATCTAATTCATCTTTTGCTTTACGTAAGAAATATGTTGAAATTTTATCAAGACTAAAGAAGACTGAAAATGTTTCATTCACTTAAGGCAGACATTAAAAAAATCATCTCAATTTAATGAGAAAATTTAGAAACTGGCTGATGGAAACTGTTCAACTATTCAACTGTTTATAATTCTAAAACCAGACTTTTGAAACAGAAAATTACACAGTAAGGCTGACACTACTGACAATAACTTGTGTTGTCTACATACAATACTCATAGCTAAGAAGTAAAGTTGAATGTATAATGAGTGTGTCACATACAATGAACCCTGATTAATTAAAATAATTTCAGAAGTGTTTTCAAAATTTTCATTTTTAAATGGTTGAAATCCTGCAAGATCCTGAAATAATATAAGCAATCTTGTCCCCAGAACTTAGGCAACCTGGACCATTATTTTCCCAATAGAGGTCAATGAGCAGTATGTTGTCATCTGCTGACATAAGTCCAATGTGTAATTATTTACTTATAGAAGCCATTGAAAGCTCAGTGGCATCAAAATGCTTTGCAAGCACCTCCAGTCAACTTTCAGGAGAAGTCATTCTTCCTTGACAGATCTGCCAATCAAAAGTAAACTATGCCAAACCCAAAGATTGTCTGATTTAGTAGCTGTTTTTTGCCAAACATTCTAAACCATAAACTATAAGATACAACTAAAATCAAAGCCACATTATGGCTTAGAATTTCATATGAAGCATGTCATAATTATAGTGTTTGCTAATTTTGATTGATAATTATGAATATAGCCACTGTCACCTGTTAAACATGACTTAAGTAAAATGAGGACACAGATTCTTGGGAGGGGGAGTGCAATATACTGATTCTATGAATTGCTTAGTGACTATTGCAAACTACTACAAAGTGGTATATTATTATTCTAAGTGCTATTGCTATTGCTATATATATATATAGAGAGAGATTCTCTCCTTTTGATAATGTGATCCCAGAAGTTTCTTTATGAGGAGATTCTGGACCTTATCAAGCAGGATACTTATTAATTAGCATTATTTATGATGCTTACATTTTTTTGTGGAGAGGGGTCATAATTCAATAATAATAGGACAATTAATATGGACAAATGTTTTGGAGTGGTGTGATAGCAAAAACAAATGCAAATATTTAGTTCTCTTCTAATGTCCAACTAATTTGTTTACTTATACATTATAGGCAGAACATAACACAACAATGCAAATTTATGATAATAAATTGAGGAGTACAGCATCTACAATATCCACTTATGTTGGGAATATTTACATATTATATTTCCAACAAATCTGGAAAGGATCCAGATTAGAAAAGGAGGCATGTATTAATATTAGAAATAACAAAGGACTGATACAGAAACCAAATCAAAAATATTTTTTAATAAACTAAATGCATTTAATTAGTTAATTATGGGACATGATAGTGCTTTGATCATGATAGACCAAGTTGTGGTGATTTCCAAATTAATGGACAGGAACAAAAATGACCCACTTTTTTTGATTATCCATTTGATATCTAAAACATATAATGCAAATCTATATAGGACTGAGGTTTGGGACTGGGATACATAACCTTATTTCCTCTTGAATAGTTAAGTATAACAAGCAAAAATATTTGCTCAACAATAGAATGCGTGTTCTTAGCTAGTAGTTACCAGAAGAAAAGGGTAAGGTTGAAGCTACATATACTGGAGAGATCTGTATTTAGAATGAAAAATATTTTTGTCTGTTCTAGGAAATCAATCAAACAAAGTATTAAATAAATATTTTCATAGCTCCAGGAATAAAATTCTGATGAACACCTACTAAAAAAAAGGCAATGTGTAAATATGTTGCAGGAAAATGGGAGAATACTCTAGTTTCTCATATTGAACCAAATTATGGTTTTCATAACAATTTTTGTTAACTAACCCACAATTGCACATCAAATATAAATTGAATAAGCAACAATATCACTTGGCATAACATGTGAATCCAGCCTTTATTTCAGAGAGAATATTGAAATATTCAGAGAACAATTTAATACAGAAATAAGACATTGTCACCTAATAAAATTTCATCATTAAAATGGAGTAGATATTACTTCAGTTACACTCTTGTGTGTGTGATGTCTCTAGAAAGTGACATAGATATATTTTCTTTTCTCTAGATATTCCTTCAGCTTTACCTCCACTTATATTTATGTCCTTTATTTTATCCCACTTGCCTATTTTCTTCACTTGTTCATTTATTTTTTTCCATATACTTTTAAATGCTTGCCAATCAGATGATGTTAGCAATGGAAATTCTTATCTCCTAACAAATTGGTATAGCTATAAACCAGGTGACAAAAGCATCGGACATTAATATATTCCACACTCATGCAGCTTATTTCATGACTGCAGCAGCTTTTTTAATATGAAAGAATGTGACACCTTTTCTTTCTTCATGGTTCAATCAATAAAGATAAGAAGTGAAAAACAATGACAGAATAATAGAGTACAAGGCCTGGAAGGGATTTTGAGATAATCAGCCTAACCTCTGCCTTTTGTAGGAATCTAGAACCAAGGCACCCCTAACAGAGTGCCACTGAATTCTATTGCTAAATTGTTAGATAGCTGCTAGCCTTCTCCTGAGGAGTAGCTATACAATCTACAGCAAATATAAGCAAATATATTGTAGATGGACCTTTTCCATCTTATCCTTTTATTAAGGTCCGGGCATCATTTCTACTGACAAGATTTTATGGCTTATTTACAGAAACTTGGTGTTTGTGGATAGATAGAAACTCTTCTTCATGTCCTCCTATGGTGTACTCTTTATGATACTCCAAGACATAATCTAATCTCCCTAATAATGTGCAAATATGATAGTCACACAAATAAATATTTTGTTTATTATTTTTAAGGGATGCTAACCCACACTCACACAACAGGTGGCCAGATTTTTTTCACCAAGTTATAGAATAGTGCAAAATTTTTAATTAAATATGTCATTATGATTTCTCCTTTTTTACTGTAAAGGTTGATTAAATACAGGAATAAGGAAATTTGATCTAGCAGAGTATTTCATTATTGAAGAATTTTTAGCATCAGAATTTTTTTTCCTGATGTTCATCTAGAGACAGAGCTTATTAGTGGTGCTGATATTCTGAGTACGTCCAACTTATTAACTCTTCAACAGAACTTTAAAGTAAATCAAGATATATCTCAACCTCACCAAAGGAAAATCCTACCTATGTATAAGTTAGTTAAGCTTCTTTGCATCCATTCTTTGCCTTTGAAAAACAAAGTCCACTGCCATTAAATAGCCAATAAAAGCACCTATTCTGATAGAAAATACAGAGGCAATTGTCACTTATTCTACAAACTATGAGTTAGTACATTTTGGGGGAAAAAAGATATGCCAGAGATCAGGCTGCTGGAACCTGGTAGCCTGGCAAAGGTGACATAATTATTTATTACCTTGGTCCAAATATCATCTACATGAATGAGTTAAATCAGACTCAATAACTTTTTAAAATAGTTATTAATTATAACAGTAAAAAATACAACATAAATCAACAACAGTCTTTCCCAATATTTTCCATACAAATAGAAACTAAGTCTCACAATAGTCCTGCTGGTTAGAGATTTTAGAAGCTATATCTGGCAACAGTTCACATTGGACAATGATCATCTAAGACATTGATTAAGAGGAAAATGTTCGACATGTGTGGTAGCATCAGTCTGAATTTTATTTGTTGACTTGTGTCCTGCAACAGACTATAGTTCTTCGATTTGAATTTTCTGCAAACACACCTTTTCTTTAGATTTATTCTCTGGTGATACCAAATAAGGTTAATTATTACTTGCTTTCTAATTGCTTTTGTGGATAGATCAGTTCAGTTTCTAGCTTCATATAACATGGTTTGTTGTTTTCCCCTAATGAAACCAGGACTTATTTATACAGTTGTTATATCCATAATCACCCTGAACCAAAGCCTAAAGCTCCTATATTAGTACAAATGCCAATATAAGCTGCATTTCTCACAAAAAAGTAAAACAGTACAGAATTTATTGGTGATGTGTTTAGCAATTAATAAAAGCAACTCTACAGCTGACAATATATATTCATTTCAACAGCTTATTTAATAATATACTACAATGAAATAGCCAGTTCTGTCTCAGTGCCATCTGGTGACATTTTTTTTACACTTACAAGGAACAGAGAAAATGTATGCTTTTTGTTAAGTTTGAGCATGGGCAAGAAAGAATGGAGACAAGTTTCTGAACGGTGAACTTCAGCTCTTTATTTACTTCATGACTTGCTCATTTAATATCAGTAAAACCTGCCTTATATAGGCAAACCTTGTAACGTTTAACCAATAACAAGCTAGGAAAGCTAGCTTTTATAACCAATAAGAACTCTCTGTTAAGGGCCAATCAGATTCCCCGGAACGGGCCAATCCGGTCCGGCCACTTAACAGTTAATCAGAAGTGCAGGGCCAGAACCCTGCACTTACTCCAAGCTCACACTTTATTAATTATATTGCATACACAACACCCCTTTCCCCTGGTTCCTTAGTTCAGGGCACAGTTACATAGTCCCTTAAGTAGGACAGTTGTCTTTTTAGTCTCTCTGATTTTCGTTGTATCGGCTGGTTGCAATCTCGCTGAGGTAGATCGTTGTCTGGCAGTGGGGCTGTCTCTGGTTCAGAGTTCACTTCTACATCGTTGCCCACATTTTCCTCGATTCCCTGAGGTGCAGACGTTTCTCCCTCCGGCTCCACTTCCTGAGTTTCAATTAAATCGTCGTTTCCTTCGAACGGGTTTCCTAGGGCTTCACCTTCTTCCGTACCTCCCCCCCCTCAGTTTGGTCATAGGGGAGTTGCGAATTGGCCGCTGCAAGCCACGACCGTAATTGGTCGATATGCCGTTTCCAAAGTTTATCGTCAAGGCATTGCACAAGGTAGGATCTAGGGCCAGTTGCACGTACTACTGTCGCTTCCATCCACAACGGGTCACCCGATAGGTTTTTTGCATAAACCAGGTCTCCTACCTGGAAGGTGCGACAGCGGCCGCTGGATCCTAGTGGTTTCTCTGGTTCATACGCAGGGTGCAACCGGTCAAGGTGGGAGCGGAACTTTCATCCCATTAGCAGTTCAGCGGGAGTTTTGTTGGTGACGCTATGTGGGGTGATGTGTTGCAAAAAGAGGATTTGGTTGACCTTGTCATCAATGTTGTCGTAGTCTACCTTTTGCAAGGTTTTCTTCACAAATTGAACCATGCGTTCTGCTCGGCCATTGCTCGCAGGGTGTACAGGCGAGGTGAGCGCATGGAGGATGCCGCGGTCAGTGAGGTACTGCTTGAACGCTAGTGCAGTAAATTGTGGGCCATTATTGGATACCAGGACGTCTGGTAATCCGTGGATTGCAAAGAGTCTGTTTAGAATCTTGATGACCGCCTCGGAGGTCGTAGTCGTCATGCGATGAATTTCGAGCCAATTGGAGTAGGCATCAACGGTAAACAGGAAGGTGTGGTCCTTGGTTGGCCCCGCGAAGTCCAGGTGAATTCGGGACCAGGGTCCACGTGGTGTCTCCCATTCAATAGGCATGGCTTTTGGTGGGGCGTTGCTGACTTCTTGGCATTTGGGACAAGCTTTAACCCACTGTTTGATTTGCTTGTCAATGCCCGGCCACCATGCGTAGCTTCGTGCAAGGGCTTTCATTTGCATGATGCCGGGGTGGCCATTGTGCAAAGTTCTCAGCAGTGCTTTTCGGAGCCATTCTGGAATAATGACTCTATCGCCCCAGATGACACAGCCTTTCTGGGAGAAGAGTTCGGTCTGTCGAGTTTTGAATGGTGTGAAGTCATCTGATAACTGGTCCAATGGCCATCCGCGTTCTACCCAGCCTAGGACTTGTGCTAGGGTGTGGTTGCATTTGGTTTCTCTCGCGATATCTCAGGTGGTCAATGGCGGCGAGTTGAGCGCTTCGATTTGCAACGTGGTTACCATTGGTGCCGGATTGTCGAGAGTCTCTGGAAGCGGTGCTCGGCTCAATGCGTCGGCGTGGGGAATGGCTTTCCCCGGGCGGTATTGCAGCCGATAGTTATAAGCAGCTAAGAATTCTGACCATTGAGTCATCCTAGGGGATAATATGTAGGGAGTCGGCTTATCTCTGGCTATTATCCCCAACAAAGGCTTGTGGTCAGTCACAATAGTAAAAACCCTACCATACACGTATTCGTGAAATCTTTTCACAGGTGAGACAATTGCGAGGGCTTCTTTATCAATTTGTCCATAGTTCCGCTCCGTTTTTGAAAGAGTCTTTGAAAAATATGCAACAGGGGCTTCGTTCCCATTAGGCAGTACGTGGCTCAAAATGGCGCCCACCCCGAAAGGCGATGCATCACAGGTTATAACTAATGGCAAAGTCTCGTTATACTGCATGAGTACAGAGTCAGAAGTGAGCAGTTTTTTAACATTTCGGAACGCCTGTTCTTCACGGTAACCCCATAACCAATTTGCTCTTTTATCTAACAATCGGTGTAATGGTTCAGCGACAATTGCTTTGTGCGGTAAAAATACATTATAAAAATTGATGAGGCCTGGGAACGCCTGGAGATCGGTCTTGTTTCATGGCCTGGGAGCATTTTTGATCGCTTTTAATTTACTTTCAGTAGGATGAATGCCCTGGCTATCAATCAGGTACCCTAAAAACTCAACACTGTCAGTACACAATTTACATTTGTTTTTTTTAACCTTAAGACTGGCCTCTTGGAATTTTTTTAGGACTAATTTTAACTGGTCCTGTAAGAATTTTTTTGTAGGGGCTGCAATTAATACATCGTCAAAATAGGGGACCATGCCCTTAATCCGTTGCAATAACCTTTCCGTAAGGCTCTGAAAAATCCCCGGGGCTACACTTCCTCCGAATTGCAGCCGGGTACATTTAAAGGCACCTCGCTGCGTCACAATAGTTTGGGCCTTTGCCGTTTTTTCATCTACTGGTAATTGCTGATATGCCTGAGCTAAATCCAATTTAGCAAAAACTTTCTTGCCCCCCAGGGAATGGAGGAGGTGCTGCACCACTGGAACTGGATACGCGTTCTGCTGCAGGGCGTGGTTCAAAGTGACCCGGTAGTCCCCACAAATTCGGATTGATCCATCTGGCTTAATGGGTGTTACAATAGGGGTTTCCCATGGGGAGTGATCGATGGGCTCCAACACCCCCTGAATTATCAGTTTGTCGAGTTGTTCGTCGATTTTTGATTTTAAGGCAAACGGAACTCAACGGGGCTTTAGGCGAATGGGAGCTATTTTTGGATCTAAGCTGAATGAGATCGGGGTCCCCTTGTACTCGCCTAAGCTGTCCGCGAAGACGTCCCTGAACTCAGAAATAAGGTCTTCCTCCCAGTCACAGCCACCGACTCGGTTTACGCCGGCCACTTCAATGCCGAGTGGCGCGAACCATTGGAGGCCCAGTAGGCTAGGCCTATCTCTATCGATGACCATTAAAGGTAAGTATGCTGTGTGCTTCTTGAAGGAGACTCAGACTTGGCAGGACCTGACGACAGGGATTCGATTCCCCTGGTAGTCCTTGACGATGAGGCGTTGGAAACGGAGATCTTGGCGTTGAATTGTGGGGATGAGTTGCTTGAGTGTCTTCCAAGACACCATCGAGAGGGATGATCCCGAGTCGACCTCCATGTGGCAAGGCTGGTTCTCGATGGCTTACGTGACTCGGATTTTCTTAGTGTCCAAGGCTGAGGCGTGACCGATAGTAATAGTATGGTGAGCTCTTCTCTTTGCAAAGCTCGATTTCTGTAGGAGTGGTTTACTGGCTCTCGCCTTACAGGACGGTTTCCTGTCGATTGGTGATAGTTAGCCCCTTTTGAGGCCTGGCTGGATCTTGGCAAGCTACGGCAGACCCGTCCGATGTGGCCTCATTTCCCACACTCATGGCAGAGTGCGTCGCGGAATTTGCATTCGGCCCTGGCATGGTTTGCTCCACAGCCAGCGCAAGGGTGTAAGGGCGTAAGGGCTTCAGGTGAGGGTCCCGGTCAGACCGCAGTTGATGGACCCCTTCTTCGTCGCTGTCTGACGATGAAGAGAGGTCCTCGTGGTGCGTTGTCGCGAGCTGCCCTTCTGAACTAGGTGAGATTTCGCTGGCCGGTGGTGGTACCGAAGTGCAGTTTTGGCGTAGTTGTGCAGCTGACTTCTTAGTTGCTTCCGCTGTGGTAGCATCGGCGATGGCGTCAGCAAGGCTAATGTCGCCTTTTGCCATCAGCTTGCTTTGGATGCCTGGTGCATCTAATCCCAGAACTATGCAATCTCTTAGTGCTTCTTCTAGATCGGTGAATCCGCAGAGGCCTCCCAAATTTTGGAGATCTGCTATGAAGTCGGCCACGCTTTCTCCTTTTCGCTGGCTTCTTTGATAAAACTCGTGGCATCTCACGAGCGTAGGCACGGTCGGAGCGTAGTGGTCTCGCAGGATAGGTTCGAGGTCATCCCAATCCATGGCCTTAACTTCTCGGGGTTTGGCTAGTGCTTTAGCCATCTTAAATACGGTTGGACCGCAATGCGTTAGGAACACCGCCCGTTTCTTTCCTGGTGTGGAGTCCTTTAAATTGTTCATCTCTAGGAACATTTGGAAGCGATCCATGTAGGACTCCCAGTCCTCTTGGGTTGGATCGAATGGAGCGGATGGTACGATGCCGCCGGACATGGTTCCGTTGTTGGCGTCGTCTGTCACGTGCTCAGTGTTCTTCGAAGTTTCGTTGGTTCAGATGTCTCCAAATCCCACCCTCGTCGCCAGTGTTAAATTTGAGCATGGGCAAGAAAGAATGGAGACAAGTTTCTGAACGGTGAACTTCAGCTCTTTATTTACATTGTGACTTGCTCATTTAATATCAGTAAAACCCGCCTTATATAGGCAAACCTTGTAACGTTTAACCAATAACAAGCTAGGAAAGCTAGCTTTTATAACCAATAAGAACTCTCTGTTAAGGGCCAATCGGATTCCCCGGAATGGGCCAATCCGGTCCGGCCACTTAACAGCCAATCAGAAGTGCAGGGCCAGAACCTTGCACTTACTCCAAGCTCACACTTTATTAATTATATTGCATACACAACACTTTTATTGTCTGTCCCTCATTTCCCTTTCCCCTGATCCTTTCATTTAGCCTATAAGTGCTAAAATATCCTACACAATGGTCCAAGAGGTTTGTTCTTAAAGATTGCATATATGCTTTCAAACTGACTACTTTTCTTTATGAAGAGAGATAGAAATTGCATGTTTGGATAAGCAAGTTCTGTATCCATGAAGGACTACTGAATGGTTATACTTTGCTGACTGATTGAGTTACCTGTGGACAATTTGACATGTACCATGTAGAAAACACAGTAACTACTCATTCATGATTTTTCTGAGTGTTTCTATTTTTCAGAATTCATCCATAAAAAACCCCTTTTGCTTCCCATTGTAAAACACAGTGTGTCACCCATGGTGTTGTTTCCTACTCTGACCCTGAATTTCTAGATGGATAACTGCAGGCAAACCTCAGAATAAGGAACTTACTAAGTTTTTGATATTTTCTTGGTAAATCTAATGAAGATAGTAACTTGTTTAGCATAGGTTTAACAAAAATCTCCATTTTTAATAGGCTTTGACAAAACTACAGATAAATATAGTGCTCATTAGGGAAAGTGTTGCTAATTTTTCATAGATGCACTTTTCATCATTGTTGTTGTTTTTAGCTTTTCTTTTTGACCTGGAAATAGTCTTTACAAAGCATACTTCCACACTGTATTATTTGGTAACACACTGTAACTATTACAGTCTATCAGCCACAATTTGTTCTTTAATGAAATATGATAAATTTAATAAGGAAGTATGATATCTGTTTTGATACTGGAATGAAGATGTAACTAATAATGTCTTTTAGCTGAAAGACACTATACTTAGAGATCTATCTATCTGTCTGTCTGTCTGTCTGTCTGTCTATCTATCTATCTATCTATCTATCTATCTATCTATCTATCTATCTATCTATCTATCTATCTAATCTATTTATCTACCGTGTTTCTCCAACAATACTCCCCCCCAATAGGAAGACCCAGCATGTTTTCTAGGTATAAAATGAAATTAAGCCCCTCCCCCCAAATTTAGGCCTATTTTAAAACATGTGAAATTGAGGAGAAGGGCAGTGGGGGATTATAAGCGCCCTGTGGGCAGCCACACCTCGCCACCAGCCCCCCCTAATGGCTGATCATGGTGGAGGGCTCCCTACCCCGCCAAGCACCTTTGCTGCAGACCCAGGTATGGTGCTGGTTGCAGGACGGGTCAGTGTCGCCGTGGATGTCCACCAGCAGTGTTTCAGTCACTTCTCGGGCCTCTGTAGCTTCCATGGTTCCCACTGGTACTGGCACCTCTCTCGCCAGCACCATCTCCAACAGTTGCTCCCGCTTTTCCACCCCCCCGTCCCCGTCCCTGCAACAACAGGGGAAAAAAACATTTTGAGGTACCTGGGAGTGCTGAGCACTGTGTTTTTGTTTAATCCTGAGTGGCTGGTTGGGTGTGAGAAGAGCTGAGCAAGCATCTACCCTTTGTGCTCCAGCCTCAGGCTCTGCAAATTTGCAAAAGTCATGGTGCTCAGCCTGTTCCTGCATTCCAAGAGTACCCAGGCCAAGCTGCAGCTGTTCCTCTCTTGCCAGTGCCATCTCCAAAAACAGCTGCGGCAGCAGCAGGAACCGTGAAAGTTATGGAGGTGGCTCTGCTGCCTGAGAAGTGGCTGAACTGCTTCCACAGTTCCCGCCGCTGCTGTTGTTGTTGGGGACTTGGAATGCAGGAACGAAGTGTGCCCTGGGACTTTTGGAAACCTGCAGAGCCTGAGGTTGGAGCACTAAGGGTAGTAGCAGCAGAGATGCTCGCTCGGCTCTTCTTACGCCCAACCAGCCACTCGGGATGAAACGAAAATGCAGTGCGTGGACTCCCAGGTACCTCAAAATATTTTTTTTCCCCTGTTGTTGCAGGGACAGGGGGTGGAAAAGCGGGAGTGACTCATATGCTGTTGTTGGAGACTGCGCTAGCGAGAGAGGCACCAGCACTGCAGGAACATCCATGCTGCTGCCGCCCGCCCACTGACCCAGGTCTGCAGTAAAGGTGCTTGGTGGGGGTAGGAAGCCCTCTGCGCTCCACCATGATTGGCCATTAGGAGTGGCTGGTGGGCGACGCATGGCTGCCCACGGGCTCTCTAGGCGAGGTTTCATGGGCGGGGGGACAAATTAATTCACCCCCAAAAAGACATCCTAGCTGTTTTTTGAAAGCTCAAAAAAAAAAAAAAGACCTGGCCTTTTTATATAAGAAACACGGTATCTATCTATCTATCTATCTATCTATCTATCTATCTATCTATCTATCTATCTATCTATCTTCTTCCTTCCTTCACCACAAAATGGTAATTCTGTCAAGTCGGTATTGTTCAAATGATGCTCCAGATGTTTTGGGAATGCACCCAAGGGACCTATTACTAATAGTACTATTTTTGTTTTCTTCTGCAATAGTTATTCTATTTGCTGGTCTTTGTGTTTTGTGATTTTCTCCAGTACTTTCTTCTGTCTATTCTGCTGTCTCCAGGTACCATCACACCCACTATCCTGACATTTTTGTCTTTCTTATAAAGAATTGTTAACTCTGGTGTATTATCTGATAGGTGCTCATCTGTTTGAATTCTAAAGTCCTCGAGCACTTTATAGCTTTTTCATTTTCTATTACTTTGTCTATTTTGTGGTCTCACTAGCTCTTGCTTGCAGGCAAATGGTATTTCTTGCAGATTGTCATGCAGTTGTGTTAAACTTGTCTGAAGAGAAGTTTGTTATCTGTAGCTGTCTTTTCAGTTCTGACTTTGTATGCATTTGCTTTTAAGGCTTCGTCTTGTGCAGCTAGAATTAGCCCTCTATCTCTTTCTTCAACCATTGCTAGATCTTATTATCTGCTTTGCTTCTTAATTTTTTTTGGGGGTGGGAAGGGGTGTACTGGCTATGTCATACTTTGCCTTGCCATGTTTTTTTTCTATTCTTCATTTGATCTTTAGTTTCTCCAATACTCAGTGAATCTTTATACTATACTAACCTTGGTACATCTTCTTCAGATTCTCTTCTAATACCCTTTTCTTCTTCTTCAGCTGTCTGGTGTGTTGCATTCTATGCCTGCCAATTTTATGAGGAGCTTGATGATCTGAAGAATTTAGGAAATTCTGATTTACATAATTGTAGTATTTGAACCACTTCTACTATCAGAAAAGAATTGTGCCAAAGCTACCTCATATAAACAAATGTCGTGAAACAATGGAAGCAGATAAAACAGGACAATGGTGGCTGTTCACATGTGCAGCAAATCTCAGGTGTGGTTGATAATTTTATTTTTCCTTGTCTTTCAATTATTTTCATTTGCACCACTTTAGAATATGAGAAAGGTTCAAACAGAAAACTTTATTTTTTTAAAAAATGACTTCTATAAAAGTTCAGTTACTATGCACTGCATTAAAACTTGGCCAGCTAAAATAATTTTAATCATTCTTTTGGTTATGTGGACAAAGGACCAATATTTTTGAAGAGAATGTAGTCCAAGATGTTAATGGTACTGTTTTTTCCTACCTGGTGTCTTCCAGATGTACTGGGAATACAAGTCCAAGATTTTTAGCTAATTAGCAAGAAGGAAAGGAAGCAAAATGAAACAAAATAAACAGTCTGGTGCAGTGTTAAAATTTTGAATGAGGCCTGAGGAAACACCAGTTCAAATCTGCTTTCATAAACTGAAGATGATATTATGCCCAATAATGTCTCTTTATACAATTTTGATCATAGAATTGCTGTTGTGAAGTGAAAAAGTGTTATGTATGCCTCCTGGAATTTTTAAATGAAATATGGGATATAAATCTAATGAATTGTGATCAATCAGTCAATCAAAGTAAAGCAGTTGCTGCATTAAGTATGCTATTATTCCAAGATGGAAGAATATATGACTTATGACCGGAAAAGAAGTGATAGCTGATTGAAAGGTTGTAAAATTATAATATTGTTGAGTAGTAGAATTTCCTACCACTTCTTTAGCTTGAGGAAAAAGAAACTGCTTTTGAACATTTTTTCAAAGAAGAGAATTTCAATGGGTAGATTGAAATGTTGGGCATTTCTTTACTTATAGGGTGGCCAGTTAGTTGTGTGAATATCCCAGCTTCCTTTGTTCAGTCACCTCTTTGGTGATCTTCCTGTGTTTCAGTTAGATCACAAAGGAAGACAAGGGATCTGATTTAATGCAGTCGTGTTACTTGTAGAGAGAATTTCTACCTTTGTGACACTATTGGAAAGTTTTTGTTTTGGAAAGCTTCTTTGTAGATTGGTGTATGTGTGTGTGCGCGTGTGAGAAAGAGGGAAGGAGGGAGGGAGAGAATGTAACTAAGACATTAATTTCACTCCCTAAGAACAGTACTACTAATAGTATTATATTTTCTGTAATCTTCTGGTGCAATGAATGTTCCCACAATGGGGTCATCTTCAGTGAGTGTTCTGAACAAAATTAGATGATCAATGGTTGCAAGCAAATGTTTCATCATGAATATAAAAAGCAATGCAAAAGCAGAGATTAATCCATGAAAGAGAGGCTTCTGAAATGGCTATCTGAAATGTATATTATTGTGGAATTTGAATTTCTTTGATTGCATCGATTTCACTACTTAAAAGAGAATGCTGATTTTTTTTATTGCCTAATAGATATATGCGTGTGTATATGTGTGTGTGTGTGTGTGTGTGTGTGATTGTGTGTATGTTTGGTTTTACTTTTTCCTCCCTTCACCCTTCATGACATTGTTATTTATTTAGTTGATGTGATGGAACATTGATAACTTGGGCCCAACTCTTATTCTTTATTAGGTTGTGTTGAATTACAATGTTTGAACCTCACAGCAAGTATAAGCAAAACTGACAAGATTACATTTTTTATAAGATTAGAAGCTACTCATGTAAGTTAATATTAAAATTGACTCTGAATATAATGAAGGATTTGTCCAGCTATCTTTAATTGATCTGTTATGGAAAGCTGAAGCAAATGTAGATTGCATGATAGTACAAATCAAAGGAGTGGTGTAAAATGAAGCAATAAAACAAAATGACATTTGTGCTTATCTTAGACCCAAGTATTAAAATCCGTTTACCTGGAGAGAAAGATAGCTTGGTATTACTGAGCATTAATCACAAAGCCGGTTAGTTTACATCCCAGGGTTCTGAAGGAACTGGCAGATGTGATCTTGGAACCACTGAATAAAATCTTTCAGAGCTCTCATAGCACAGAGAAACTAGAAAATAATTGATGTGGTTCTCATCTTCAAAAACAGGGAAAATAGTGGAAACTACAGATCAATCAGCTTCACATCAATAGCAGGGAAAATCCTGTAAAAGATTATCAAGGAGCAGATTTGTGAGTACCAGGAAATGAACAAGATAATTACTAGAAGCCCGCACAGTTTGTTAAAAACAGGTCATACCAAACAAACTTTACTATCTTCTTTGATAAAGTTACTAAATTAGTAAATCAAGGAAATGCTGTGGATATAGTATACTTAGACTTCAGTAAAGCATTTGACAAAGTAGACTACAGCATACTTTTTAGTAAGATAGAACAATGTACCTCTGAACTCTTGAACAGTCACTCACACAAAGCAGACAGTACTCACTTTGTTGATGCAGCTACATCTTAGCTTTATTTTGGAGAATCAGGATTAACAGCAGCAAGAAAGGGAAATCCGTGAAAAGTCAGTGCTGAGGGCTAACGCCTCTCAGTGCTTTAAATATCCTCTCCCATAATCTAGTCCTGGGTTATCCCACATCTGCATGGAATAGTTAATTATTATGCCTGTCCCGTCCTGCTGCTTCTATCCTGCTCCCTTATGCTATCCTTTACTATCCTACATTATCCTATGCACACCTTTCTATCCCACCCCTCAATCCTACACCCTTCTATCCTACCCCTCGATCCTACACCTTTTTGCTCCCCTGTGCCTTCCTCCTCCATGCCTTCCAAATCCCCCCTACAGTCCATTTGTCTTCCCAAGGGAGGTCTACCATTTTCCAGCAGCCTGACGTTTTGAGGTCTGTAGCTGCCCCACTGCTGCTCAGCAGCCTTGCTGATGAGGCATCGCATTGAGGATATTATCAGGTATGTGAAGTCCAGATCAGCTTTGCAGAAGCCTGCCGGTGCCCCCTCCCCCACGCAACCCTCTAATGTGTCAGGCTCTGGAATGGGTCAAATAGCCTGACATCAGAGCTTCTATAGCACAGGGAAACGAGAAAATAATTGATGTGAACAGCTACCCAAAAAAAGCAAATACAGGCCAAGTTGCATTAAAGAGGATTAAATATGAAGATCATAAGAAGTTACAATACCACTCTATATTGCACTGATGTTGCCATATTTGGAATTCAGTTATGCTCACCATTATACAAGAAAAAAAATTGCTGAAGCCCTAGAAAGAGAAGAGCAACAGATCTGCTGCTTGGAAACTAAACTATGCAATGAATGGTGAAGGAAACTAGATACGTTTAGCCTAATGAAGAGAAGGCTCCAGAGAAATATGATTGCCATGTTCCAATAATTGAAGGGCTGCCACAGGGAAGAGGGAATCAATTTCTTCTCTAAAGCATTTAAGGATAGGACAAGAAGCAATAGGTGGCAGATTGTCAGAGGGAAATGAAACTTGGAACTAAGGAGGAACTTCCTGACAATGAGAACAATTAATCAATGAAACAGCTTACCTCCCAGAGTCATGGGTGCTCCATCACTGGAGGTTTTCAAGAAAACATTGGACAACCATTTGTCTGGGATGTAATAAGAATTTCTGCCTTGGGCAGGAGACTGGACTGGAAGACCTTCAAGGCCTCTTACAGTGCTATGATTCTAAGTAATCTACCTCATGCTTATAGGGAGATGAGTTAGTCAACCTGCTGCCATAAAACTAAGGAATAGAATTGTAGGGCAGCATTGGGAATGCAATCTTTTATGGAAGAGGAATTTTGTCCATCTATTGAATTCCATTACCTATATACCAAATCTATCCCTCAATATGGTTTCCCAAAAGATAGTTTTCCAATGATTCCATGGAGATCCTCAGCTGGGAAGAATCCACTAGCTTTCATAGTACTTTATTTCATTTTCAAGGTACTGGGATTCTACAGAAAATTTTCCCCTGTTCAACCTCATCCAAACAACATTAATCCAGCTTTCTTGCTCTGTATTTTGGTGCTAACAAAGGAGATAGGTAACACTGAAGGACATTTTGAAAGAAAAGTAATAAAATTACAATTAAATAGCTTCTCCTATACCTGATAAATCATTCTGCTACATTCTAGTATGTTATAAGGTCCATTTCATATGTGAAATATATTTCTTTTGCCTGTTAGGTTTGCTGCAACATAGGAAATGCAGGCAAATCTAACAAAAGAAGTAAACTCTAGGTTAAATACTATATATATTAGGATAAATAGGAATAAGAATATATAAAGCATTAACATAAAAATGTATAAGAAACAGCTGTACTTAAACAATTTTATTTGCCAGTGCATGTTGATAATACTATTTTGCTATAGGGGCTGGCCTGTGTCACAATCTCTGAACATACAGCGTGAGAATTCCTTAGAAATAATCAAACACAAAAACTGAGAGGAAAGGAGGTGAAAAAATTTGATCAGAGGAATCCATAATCAGGACAATGGGTGAATCAAAAAAGTCAAGATGGCATCTGCAATTGTGGAACGAAAAACCTGCGTCATTTTTGGGCATGACATATGAAAAAGTGTCGCTGTGATTGGATAGTAATGTGTGCCTTTTTTCTTTTTTTTCTTTTGGATAACCTCCTTGGTTGAACCAGGATGTTCAAATTTCCTTCTGAGGCTGAATTCTATTTCCACAGTCAAGGGGCAATCTAAGTAATCCTCTTATGGTAGGGTCATAACACTCCCCCTGAAACTTTCTTGGAGTTTCTCAAAAAAAAAAAAAAATCTTGTGAAAGCAGCTCCTCCTATTCTTCTATCTGGTTATCAGAATTCCTGTGAATTTATCTTTAATTTTGTTGGTAACACTTTTGGGTGACATAGAGAACCTCTGTTATATTCTATTACATTATTTTCCATCATGTAAAGCTTCCTTGGCTGGTCTTACTTGGAAAAGTTCAATGGGATGGGTTCCTTCTAAAAGTCTTCTCTTAAGATTTATTTGCAGTGTAGTTATAACATCAAAAACAGGATATTCACATGCATATCCTCGCTGTTTGAGTTCCAGAGCACCATATTTCATTCATGAGTGTTTTTAAAGTCCTCTTTTCCTTTAAAATGAATGTCAAAACTACATTTTCTGTCATTTAATGGAAGGACAGAGGTGGTCTCCCCCCACCCAATTCTAGTTCTGGTTGTGTTTTCTATAAGGTACATTTAAATCCTATTTAAAGCCAAATGTTTTCAATTTACTCCAAGTCCTTGATGCAGCAGTAATCACATTCATTCCAACTAGTGATTATCAAAATATTGTGGATATCCAGCTATCACTTAGATTAATGTGCTTCTACCATAATTTGTCTGTTTCTATGGTCATTATCATCACATCTGACTATGAACTGTATCACCATTTTTGCTTTAAATGGGGCCCATTCATTTTCTTTGTGCAAATTTTGTACTTCCCCATTGTTCTCTGAGAAGCAACAATACCAAAATTGCCATTTTGAATGTTCGAATCAATGCCAGATGTCATTCACTTTTGTTTTATTATTGAAAGGGTGCAATGAACAGCCCTTTAAGATAAACCAAGCTATAATTATTGGTTTGTTTGGAATTGTCAGTCAGATTAATCTCTTTCTCCTCCCCAATCTCTTTGCTCTATTACTGCTTCTGGAAAGATTCCATTCACTGTCAGAATGAAACTTCATCCTGAGAGTGTAACAGGAAGAAAAATGTATAAAGATTTAAATAATAAGAAATAGGGGATTAAGAATGCTCCAGGTAAAGAATTCCTAGCCCCACCAGTTGGAAGAAAAAAATACACACATAAACAAAATAGTAAGAAAAAAGGCAAGACTTCAAATATAAGATGTTAAATCTGGCCCATTCGGTGAATAATACAGGTCAATTGTATAATGAATCTTCATTGGAAAAATTAAGCAGAAATCTATCATTGATTTTTTTCTGCACTCTGAAATCCAATCCTTGGATGAGGAACATGAACATGAAAGTTGTTGTGTCTTCAGAAATGATGCCAGGAGTCGGTGACTTCGTATCAAACTCTTTTATTGATGTAGGAACCGAACTGGCGCTATAGGAAAAGTTCGGGGCTTTTATTCCTTTAGCCGCGGCGGCCGCGGCCAATGGCACCACTTTGAATCTTCCGCGATTCGAACCGACCAATCGCGGGAGATTCCTAGTGAGCCAATTGGCGCGGCTCGCCTAACTAATCAGAGTGCCCCGCGCCTTGGCCAATCAAGGCTAGGGGATCTCAAGAATGCTAATGAGGGGACAGAACACCCCTCCCCTCTTGGTTTAGTCCTTACGTCGCGTAGTCCCGTAGGTAGGTGGGGCTCCGTCTTAGCCTACTGGACCTGCGCAGCTCAGTCGTAGGTTGGATCCCGGCCGGTTCGGTCGGGGTCTCTGCTTCTCCAGATGCCGTTGTGGGAACCGGCTGGTCGGTCGGGCCGGGCTGCTCTCCGTAGCTCCCTCCTGGGCTTCCCGGGTTGGTTGAGCTGCGGGTTTCGCCGCTCCCACTCGATCTCCCCGGGTCGGTCGAGCTGGCATGGCTGTCTCTTCCTGGCGAGGGGTCGTGCTGGCTGCTTTCTGGTAAGTATGGTTAGTTTATTCTTCTTTGGTTTTGGTCCCCTGGGCATTCCCTCCCCCCTTGGTTTGTGTTGTGGGGGTTGGTTTTGCCTGCTTGTGCGTCGGTGGTCTCTTGGGTGGTCGCCCTCGATCTTAATTGGTCGATGTGGCGTTTCCATTCTCGTCCGTCTGTTGTTTGTAGCCGGTACGAGTGTGGGCCTGTTATTTGAGTGATGATGGCCGGTACCCATAACGGGTCTCCCGTCAGGGTCTTTGCGTACACGGGGTCGCCTGGTGCGAAGGTTCGGTGTTTGCTGGTTGAGTCTGGGGGCTTCTCTGGGTTATACGTGGGGTGTAACCTGTCGAGTGGGGACCTTAATTTCCTCCCCCTTAACAGTTCAGCTGGGCTCTTATTCGTTGTGGTATTTGGGGTTATGTGTTGGGTGAAGAGTAATTTATTTATTTTATCCTGGATCTCCCCGTGGTCTATTTTCCAGATGGTTTTCTTAGTGAATTGCACCATCTGTTCTGCCCTACCGTTCGCCGCCAGATGCGCTGGTGTTGTCAGCGCGTATTGGATGCCCCTTTCCGCTAGGAATTTTTCGAATTCTAGCGAGGTGAATTGGGGCCCGTTGTCGGAAACGATGACGTCTGGGAGGCCATGCGTTGCAAAAAGTTTGCAGAGTTCCTTGATCACGGCCTCCATGGTTGTTGTTCTCATGTTGCTTACCTCCAGCCAGTTGGAGTAAGCGTCTACTGTTGTTAGGAAGATGTGTCCTTTTGTGGGCCCGGCAAAGTCTATGTGGATCCTAGACCAAGGTCCCCTTGGGGTTTTCCACTCTAGGACGGATGCTGTGGGTGGGCTTGGCCTAGTTTCCTGGCATCGTTGGCACCTTGCTACCCAGATCTCAATCTGTTTGTCCATCCCTGGCCACCAAGCGTAACTTCTGGCCAGGGCTTTAGTCCTAACGATGCCAGGGTGCCCCTCGTGTAATAGTTCCAGAACCTTCCCTTGTAGTTTTTCTGGAATGACCACCCTATTCCCCCATAGTATGCACCCTTTTAATAATGAGAGTTCCATTTGCCGGTTCCGGAATGTCTTGACGGACTCGTCGTTGTCCCTTTCCGGCCACCCTTTCTCTACCTAATGCAACACCCGCGCCAGACGTTTGTCTTTATTAGTCTCTTGGGCAATGTCTGACACGGTTATGGGTAGGTTGGGTAGAGTCTCTATACTGAGGGTGGTCATTGTGGGTGCTGGGTTGGTGTCAGGTTCTGGTAGCGGCGAGCGGCTTAAGGCGTCTGCATGGGAGATCGTCTTACCCGGTCTGTGTATGAGTCCGTAGTTGTAGGCCGCCAGGAACTCGGACCACCTTGTCATTCGGGGAGACAGAATGTTCAGGGTGGCCTGGTTCCCTGCAAGGATTCCCAGCAGCGGCTTGTGGTCGGTTATGATGGTGAATGTCCGGCCGTAGAGATACTCGTGGAATCTTTTTACTGCGGCAACAATAGCCAGAGCCTCTTTGTCCAGCTGGCTGTAGTTCCGCTCCGGTTTGGTGAGGGTCCTTGAAAAGAACGCGATGGGTGCTTCTTTTCCATCGGGGAGGGTATGGCTGAGGACAGTGCCGACGCCGAAGGGTGATGCGTCGCATGTGACGGCCAGAGGTAGGGTCTCGTTATACTGTATAAGGATGGCGTCCGAAGTGAGGAGGTCCTTTGTTCTCTGGAAGGCGGCTTGCTCACGTTTCCCCCAAGTCCAGGTCGCCGCCTTGTCCAGGAGCCTATGCAAAGGCTCCGCCATGGTCGCCTTTTGGGGCAGGAAAACATTGTAAAAGTTAAGTAGCCCCAGGAATGCCTGTAGCTCCGTCTTGGACTTGGGTGTGGGGGCTTCTTTGATGGCCTTGATTTTTTGGTTTGTGGGGTGAATGCCGTGACGATCTAGGAGATATCCTAGGAATTCAACCTGTTCCGTGTATAATTGGCATTTCTCCCTCTTTACCTTGAGCCCGGTCTCTTTGAATTTGGTTAGGACCTCCCTTAGGCGACCCTCTAGTTCGGCTTGGTTGGTTGCTGACACTAAGACGTCGTCAAAGTAAGGTACCACCCCCTTGATGCCTTGATGCCATTAGGCTTTGGAATATTCCCGGTGAATATTCCCGAATTGGAGCCGGTTGCATTTAAATGCTCCCCGGTGGGTGACTATGGTTTGCGCTTCTGCCGTTTCCTCGTCGACTGGCAACTGTTGGTATGCTTGGGCGAGGTCGAGTTTGGCGAAAACCTTGCCCCCTCCCAGTGAATGCAGTAGGTGTTGCACTACTGGGACGGGGTAGGCGCTTTGTTGCAACGCGCCATTTAGGGTGGCCTTATAGTCCCCACAGATCCTCACTGACCCATCGGGCTTGATCGGGGTGACTATGGGGGTCTCCCACCGGGCGTGGTCTATTGGTTGTAGGACCCCTTGCTTGACGAGCTTGTCAATTTGCTCATCTATCTTGGGTTTAAGTGCGAATGGCACCCGTCTTGGTTTCAGGCATTTTGGGGGGACGTTTGGGTCTAGGCTGAATGATATAAGGGGCCCTCAGTACTTGCCTAGGTTTCCATTGAAGACCTCTTGGAATTCCCGGGCCAGTTGTTGCTCCCAGCTGTCGTCGGTGACGTGGTCGATTCTCGTGACTGCGATGCCGAGCGGGGCGAACCATTGCAGTCCCAGTAGGCTTGGGCGGTCGCGGTCGACGATTGTCAGGGTAAGCCTTTCGGTGCGCCCTTTGTATGTTACGTTGAACTGTCCGGTTCCGACTACCGGGATGCGGTTTCCCTGGTAGTCTTTTACGATTAGTCTCTGGCTGTCTAGGCCTTTCCTTTGGATGGTAGGCACCAAGCGCTTTATTTCTTGCCATGCTATCATGGAGAGGTAGGACCCGGAGTCCACCTCCATTTTGCATGGCTCGCCTTCGATGCCTACCTCCATGTAGACCTTCCGGGCATCATTGGTTGTGGCGTGGCCGATGGTGACCGTCTGATGGGTCTCCTCTCCTCGCCAGGTCTCGCCGCCTCGTAGGGATCGTCCGTTCTGGTCCCATCTGTTGTCAGAGGGGCGATCTCTGGTCTGGGGTGGTGTGCTCTCTCTCCTCCGTTCGCTCTGGTCCCATCTGGGTGGGCTGCGGTTCTTTTTGAGGTGGCAGGCGCGGGCGATGTGTCCCTTCTTGTCACAATGCCGGCAGATCGACTCGAAAAACCGGCATTTGGACCGGGGTGGTCGCCTCCGCAACCGGCACAGTTGGTCCTCGACTTACGACCCCGCCGGTTCCGTGGGTCGCGGCCTGCCTGGAGGCGATGAATTTCCTCCTCGTCGTCGGAAGTGCCCGATGCTGAGTGGAAATCGCCCTGGTGGGTGGTCGTCTCGGATTGGGCCTCGGCCGACCTTGCAGGTTGTTCCCGCTGCAGTCCCCAGTGTTCGGTCGGCGCATGCGGTTGGCGGATGTTCGGGTCGCTTCGGCGGCTGCGGCTGCGGTGAGGGTATCTGCAAGGCTGATGTTGCCCTTGGCCATCAGCCGACTCTGGAGGATGGGGTCCCAAAGGCCGAGCACGATTCGGTCTCGCAGGGCGTCGTTCAGGTTGTCGAATTCGCACAGCCCCCTTAGGTGCCGTAGTTCGGCGACAAAGTTGCTGAAACTCTCACCCGACCATTGGTCCTGACGGTAGAACTCATTGCGTTGGATTAGGATGGGCACCTCTGGAGCGTAGTGCCGCCGAAGTTTTGGCTCGAGGACGTCCCAGTCCATCGCAGTCGCGTCGACGGGTTTGGCAAGCGCCTTGGCCATCTTAAATACCTCGGTCCCGCAGTGGGTCAGGAAGACGGCTCGCTTCATGGGGCCGGTGGCGTCCTTCAGGTCGCTGCACTCGAGGAACATGCGGAATCTGTCGGAGTACGATTCCCAGTTCTCGCTGGCGGGGTTGAAGGGTGTGGGGGGTGCGATTTTCGCCATCGTGGAGGTTCGTCTGGCTTCCGTCGGACACGTGGTTCGGTTCAGGATCTGGATCCCATCCTCGTCGCCAGTGTTGTGTCTTCGGAAATGATGCCAGGAGTTGGTGACTTCTTATCAAGCTCTTTTATTGATGTAGGAACCGAACTGGCGCTATAGGAAAAGTTTGCAGCTTTTATTCCTTTAGCCGCGGCGGCCGCGGCCAATGGCACCACTTTGAATCTCCCGCGATTCGAATCGACCAATCGCGGGAGATTCCTAGCGAGCCAATCGGCGTGGCTCGCCTAACCAATCAGAGTGCCCCTTGCCTTGGCCAATCAAGGCGCGGGGATCTCAAGAATGCTTATGAGGTGACAGAACAAAAGTGAATGGAGAAACTTTAACTATCTTATGTCTGTAAAGGAATGTACAGAATAGCCATACTTGAGAGCTAATATAGTGAAATACTTAAGAACCTGTTATTACTGAACCTTACTATGTGATTTTGGACCAATCACTTTTTCTCCAATTATCTGATCTTTTTTTTTGGGATAGTAGTAAAAGAGAGAAGGATGTGCATATCACTTTGAACTCCCAGAGAAACAAAGGGATAAATGATTAACTAAAATAATAATAAACAGTATTGTGTTTAGTTTCATTTTGCATATCTCATAATGGTATTATATACCAGAAAACAACAACAAAAGTATCAGTTGATTGGGAAAATCTGATTATCTTAGAAAAATATTGAGTGAAGGTAAAAAAAAAAAGACAAATATTTGTTTTTATGAGTGTGGGGTATTCAAACAAAATGATTAGCTAGGATACTTAAACTACACACAAGGAAGCTATTCTCTACAGAGCATAGAATTAAACTGTGGAATTAATTGACACATTATTGGGCCTAATTTAGAGTGGATCTGAGATTATTTATTACTTTGTTGCTTAATGTTCATAAGCAAAAGCTAGGCAATGAGTAAGTAGCCCGTACTCAGTATGGGTTGGGAAACTTTATGATGTTGCTGAGATATAGCTCCAAATTTTTCATGGCTTAATGTCAGGTGATGATGCTTGTATTTAGATTTGGAGAAACTTGTGATCAGCAAAAGATGGTCCATCACAGATTACTATGTTTAAAAAATAACAACAACACTTGTGACAAATCTACAAATAAAATCTTTTGTATTCTATTATTCTAGAAATATTTGTTCTAGTTCCCATCATTTCTACATTTTCTATTTTCATTTATTGACCACAATTCTCTCTCACATATTCCCTGTCCATTCTAGCAAACACTGTCCTACTATTACACAGTGTTTTCTTTTATTCCTTCATCAGCAATCATTTTGCTAATCTGCACTGTTCTTGCCTTATCTCTATTAGAAACAATAAAATGTTTTATGTAATAAGAAAGTAAATATTCTCTTGTGCAAAACTGTTGCTGTTCATGCATTAAATGTTAAGCTTGCAGGTTTTAACTTGAATGATTGTTTGAGCCAATTCATTAATCTCCATTTATGATCAGTTTGTTGTAACTGAATGAATATATTTGCAGCAGATTCTTAGTTCTAGCATCTATTTATTTACATATAAACTCACAGGTTGACATATATATGTAAATGGAAAACTCAGATTCATCCCATTTGCAAAGATGCACTTAAGTGAAACATTGAACATGTAGGTGTAGCATAATAAATTCGTCCAGTCATAGTTTCTCCTTTTTTGTTCCTTTACTATTTATTCAGTTTTGTTACTTTCTTAAATTTTGATTTGCTACAAATTCTTATAAAAGTTACATAATTTGTTTCAGCCTTTGAGTTCTCCAGCTTTTTCCTTTTTTTTCTCTTTTTGCATCATGGTGATAATATTAAAAGCACTTGTTTTGATTCTTTTATGCACAAATATATCATTCCTTTTGGGGGTTCTATTGAGTAGTCATACTACAGTACATTACTATAATATAATAATTGAAAATCATGGAAACTTTGAGCTAGAACAACCTTTGTAGACATATACTAAATCAGAGGTTCCCAGTTCTCAGGCTGTGACCTACTATTGGGCTATGGCCTATTTGTAACTGGGCTGCATGAGTGTGGACCAACATGCATACATGCACACTATTCAACTTGCGCGAGCATTGGGCTGCCCCACATGCATACATGCAGCTCCATTTGTACAAGCATTGGGTTGGCAGGCACATGCGCACCAGCTCACTGCTCATGCAAGTGGAGCTGCACAAGTGTGCATGTGCGCACCAGCCTGATATTTGTGCAGTCCAGTTCCCGTCTCACCACCACTCCTGGCAGGTTGCCAGGCCTCAAAGATTGGAGACTGCTGTACTAAATGCAGAAAATGCAGCCCAGTTCTTCTCCACCAGTGGGCAACTTTTTAGATTTTTTTCCCTGAGGCTTTCTACATGCAATGTAGTTATAATATACCACAGATGCACACTAAACAATATAATATGTTAAATTAAATTATAACACAATATATGTGTTTCCTAATACTTACACAAAATCAGGAACTTTATTGAAGTCCACGAGAAATTAAAATGGGGATAACAATTTATCTATCTATCTATCTATCTATCTATCTATCTATCTATCTATCTATCTATCTATCTATCTATCTATCTAGCCATACATCCACATACCTACCTACCTATCCATCTGTCATATTTGGCTTCTTTCCTTTGAATTAAATTCCAAGTGAGGAAGTCATAAAAAAAAACCTTCCCATTAAACACTGCAAGTAGGATCTGTCTTTCTTGCACTCAGAAAATAGTGTTATTTTATAATAAACAAAAAAAACAAAAAAACAAAACAGGAGGCTGGTATCACTAAGTATCTTTGCTCAGAAATCTGGAGAAAATTTTCAAAAGACATTCAGTGCAAGATCTACCATATATAATTATATTACAATGCAATCCAAGAAGTTATAGTATATATAATTTATATTTGATAAGAATGCACAGGTTTAATTTCAGTTCTACTGAAAGTGTCATCTTTATGGTTTTAGGGTCATTAAAGAGCATTTGAGCTTATTATTAGTCATGTATCCTAAATTACATTTCAGCACATCTTCAACCTTTCTTCCGAGAGACAGAAAATATATGTTTCAATAAATAAAATAATAATAAATGTTTCCTTCTCTGCTGATAAGCTTATTAATCTTGTTAAAAAAAATAAATAGTAAGAAAGGTTTAAAAATTAAATTGTTTTTGTGGAAATGTGATTAAAACTTTTGAAACAATGAATCATACACTGTTTAAAACATCTTAATCTCTTTGCTTCCCCTCACCCCACTCCAAAATATTGCAGTCTTTTTGCTGAGGTATCTTATCACATTGCTACTTTCTGAGATGATGGTGATAGCTGGTGATATTAAATCAACTATTGTATTTCTCAAGTACAGATAGTCCTTGAGTTGACAACAATTGACCCCAAAATTTCTGTTGCTAAATGAGATATTTGTTTAGTGAATTTTGTCCTATTTTATTATGTTTCTTGTCACAATTGTTAAGTGAATCACTGCAGTTGTTAAATTAATAATTTGATTGTTAAGTGAATGTGGCTTACCCATTGACCTGGGAGACTGCAACCATCATAAATATGCTAATAAGTTGCTAAGTGTCTCAATTTTGATCCTGTGACCATGGGGATGCTGCAGTGTAAAAAAATGTCATAACTCACTTTTTTTCAGTGTCATTGTAACTTCAAATGGTTACTAAACAGTTGTAAGTTGAGGACTATCAGTATAGTCACTAATTGGTTGAAGGGAGTCTTTGATTATGAGGTGTAATTGGTGCTATGAACTTATTACACTATAGACAGTATAATCGATTAACATGGTATATTTTCTCTTTTTACTTGTAGATCTGTCCCATCTTTGTCTTTGAAAATTAATTTTTTGATTTTTAATACAGTACATTCAATGCTGCTTTCAGTTATGCCTTGCCAGAACTCACAAATACATTTGTAAGAAAAAAAATTGTGTGCTATGTCAAACATAAAGTCTACATGTCATTGTAGATCTATACAGGGGTGGGATTCAAATTTTTTAACAACTGGTTCTGTGGGTGTGGCTTAGTTGGTAGGCATGGCTTGGTGGTCATGTGATTGGCTGGATGTGGCCAACTCAATATCACTCACATTGAGCCATGCATCTCCTCACATGGCCTCTCGTGACTGTGGGGATGCTGCAAAAGTCATAAGTGTGAAAAGTGGTCATAAGTCACTTTTTTCAGTGCCATTGTAACTTTGAATGGTCACTCCACACAAGCAAAGTACTAGCAAAGGAGGGGGGAAAAACTCCTGAGAAGTTCCTGAGACAGGAAGTCTAGTCCTGCCAAGAATGTAAAGAGTTAATGGAGAGGCAGTTTCTGTAAGCAACACCAGAATGTTTCCTTCCTGTCTTCCTTACAGGATTAGTCCAGTAATTTCTTCTAACAACTGGTTCTAGCGAATAGGCGCAAACTGGTAGAATCCCACCCCTCAATCTGTAACTGAATGTTTCATGCACTCATGCAGCATGAATTGTTGTTGTATATATTTCTAATTAGAGATATCTCTGGGTATCAAAAAAAAATGCCTCTGATCATGTGATCAAAGCTGCCATCTGACTTTTCCTAATCCTGTGAATGCCCCAACTTTTATTCTACAAACTGTTAGGTTGTTGGTTCCACTGTATAATATGAATTCACTAAACTGTCACACAAAAGAAATAAGTTTACATGAGAAGGTATATCCCTTTTACCCTAAGTTACTAAGAAAATGGAGGACTTAATTTTAAACTGAACAAGAAATAAAGCCAAGTGGAGATAAAAGAATGAGATCATTAGGTCAAGTTCTTCAATCAGCTAAGGTATTTTTCAGATTCATGCTAACACAGTGACAAAAAGTACATCATAACTCTTCAATCACACTGCAAAATCTTCAAAACCTCTTGATCACTAAAAACTTGAAATAATTTTGCATTACTGATGTGGTTACCCTGTAACATTTCACCTTACATATGATTTAAAACAAAATGTATAAGAGAAATTTTCCTGCCATATACTTTTATTTTTTTTGAAAATTAAGACTTCTAAAGTCTAGACATCCTTAATCAATATTATTTAAAACAGAGACCTCCAACCTTGGCAACTTTAAGACTTGTGGACTTCAACTCCCAGAATTTTCCAGCTAGCATGCCTGGCTGAGGAATTATAGGAGCTGAAGTCTTAAAGTTGCCAAGATTGGGGACCCCGGTTTAAAATATATCACATAATTGATCTATTTCTCTGAAAAACGCCTGTTCAGTTGATTTGAACCCGCAGTCAATTTGTTATGCAGAGCTTTAATGTGGTACAACATTTTGCCTTTTTTGCCTTTGTTTTGGAGGCCTCCTTCAAGGCGAAGAGGAGGAAAAAAAATGACACAAAGTACCTTCCTGAATAAATCAGTTTGCCTCTGCCGCAGACAGAAGAATCATGCTGTCTCCTCCAGGAAAAGAAAATGCCCTATCAGATCCAAGTCACTTTGCACAAATCAACATTGATTGTCCATGACATCTGGGTAATGTTTTGATTTTATTTAACAGATTTAATTTAATTGTGGTTTTATTTAACTGAAGTTATTCACAGACTTGAATTTTAAATATTAGGCTCACCTAAACTTTAAAAGGTAACAGGCATCTCTCTAGAGAATGACTTTGTACAAAGAATGTGACAGTTACAAAACATGTTTTAAGTCCTGGAAATGATGAAAATATTAAAAATAATCATAAATTGTGTTCCATACTAGCAGGCTTGAAGGCCTGCATTCCTATTGGTCCAGAAAAGCCAGGCCGTGATTGGGCAAAATAAGCAATCCTGATTGATTCGTATTCGGGCTGCCGCGGTTGGGTAAAACCAAGCACGGCAAGCTCAAAAGGATGTCATAGGCTGCCTAGTTGCAGCCAGTTCTATAAAAAGGGCTGCTCCGGCTAGGGTTGTTGTCTCTGTTAAATTTGGAGCATGGGCGAGAAAGAATGGAGACGAGCCTCTGGAACAGTGAACTTCAACTCTTTATTTACATGGTGACAGCTCAAACTCAATGGCAGTTATAGATCTCCTTATATAGGCAACCCAATAACTATTTAACCAATAACGATCTAGGAGCACTAGCTCCCTTAACCAATATGAACGCTAATGGCCAATCAGATCCCCCGGAACGGGCCAATCCGTTCCTGCCATTAACAGCCAATCAGAAGTGCAGGGCCAGAACCCTGCACTTGACTCCAAGCTCAAGGTAACTTTATTAAATCTTATGCATTCACAACAGCCTCAGTATCTGGCTTCAAATAAAGAGCTGTTGTTACTACCTCGAGTCTTGTCTTTGCTTGGGACCCACTGCCAAGACTTAACAAACTGACTCTGCTTTAATTATCTGAGCTGTAAAAGAAAGGACAGGGAAAGCATGCAAGGCTTTCAAGATTATGTTACTCTACCCTGGATGAATAAAGTAGAGTTCCAATATTTCTTATGAAGTCTATTTCTCAAACAAGCATGTTATCCATATATATGCCATAATATGTGCCTTAGTATACTGAGAATTGTTACTGGTAAAATATCAATGCAGTTAGGACATACTGTATGTTATCTTAATGTAATCTGAAATAACAATTCAATATGGTAATAGAACTGAAAATCAAATCCTGATTTGTGGATTATTTGCAAAAAAGGTTTATGTGAAAATTTCTTTAATTACAGATGATCATCTTGACCTTGAATAAATACTCATTGTGCAGGTGAGCTTAATATTTTCTGATGGATATTGTTTTATTATGGAAGAGATTTTACTGTCTGGAAGTTTCTCTTAATGTTTAGTCATAAAATATTTCCATCATGTAGTACATATGCATTATTAGGTCTAGCTGTGATTTTTTTTTTTACCTGCTTAAATAAATGGTGGCACAGTGGTTAGAGTGCAGTACTGCCAGCTGACTACTGGCTGACTGCAATTTGGCAATTCAAATCTTACCAGGCTCAAGGTTGACTCAGCCTTCCATCATTCTGAGGTCATTAAAATGAGGATCCAAAATAGTTGGGGGCAGTATGCTGACTATGTAAACCACTTAGAATGGGCTGTAAAACACTGTAAAGTGGTACATAAGTTTAAGTGCTATTGCTATTGCTAAATTCTTATAGATTTGTTTGACCTTTTTATTGTCATAGTGGAAAATCTACTATCCAGACCAAATATACCTTCTATCTATTATGCAACCAATGAAATATTTGAGTAGTATCAAATCTATACTAAAATATAGTAAATTTATTAACACAATTTAGTTTAGTTAAAGATATGCCCTGATATAATACAGTAGGGTTGAATTACTTTTTAATAAACATTTAACAGGTTCAGTTTCTCAACAAGGAAAAAGTAAGAATTCTAATATGAATTCTATGTACAACAAAAGCCTGGAAACAAGAAAGCAAATGTAAAGAGGAAAGCATTAATTATTTTTAAAATCACATCATCTATAAGCCAATCTCATGATTAGACTTGTCTGACTTGATCATTCTTGAATAATTTAGGGTTGGCAACTCTGCACCAGGGACTATTTCAGTGCTAGATTTTAATTTGGAAGAAATCTGTTTAGCCATTTGTTTTAATTAGAAAACCATTAAGGAAAAGTAGATAGGAGTTTAAAATGCATTTACTACCAGGCTAGTGATCTGTGAACTAAAAATTCTCTTACCAGCATTGATATGATAAATTATAATGGCTCCCATAAGGCTATTTGAAGATAGGTTCTAATTCTGTCCATTTCAGGTCTTGAGGAAAAAATGCTATGATTCTAAAGGCCTAAATCAATTGCTATCTTATCTCTGTATCTATATTTATCTCTGTGTGCTTGTGTATAGATTTTTCAAGATGAAAATAGACTGAGGTAAGGGCGAAGAATTATAATATAGTGATAAAATGTCATGTATCTATGATATCTCAAACAGCAGCTGATGGAAACTATATCTGATGAAGAAAACAGACAAGGAATGCCATTAGAAGAGACAGCAGATAAATGATGGTGTCTCCCAAGGCAACTTCCCTAGGATTCTCTCAAATATGATGGCACCAGAGCAAATCATGAAGAGCTATAGATGTCAATGCCAATGTCATGTTATCTAAAGAAGCTTCTGTTAAGCCTGGTTTCCCCAACCAGGGTTAGGGAGACAAGCTAAACAGAATGTGCAGCGTTAGTCAGATAGGCACACAGATAAATGAGTGAGCTAAGCTTGTATGTTTATTAACATACAGTAAAAATAACAGATACGCTTATGCTATCAAAAATATAGTTTATTCCATTATGAGTTCATAGCATAGTCAAAATAACAGTCCAATAGTCATGTATCATTTAGTCAGTCCATTCAGGGATATTCAGTTAGCAAAGTCCGTTGAGAATATCCTGTCAGTTCACTTACAAGTCAGTCCTTTGTTTTCTCTCCCGTTCGAGCAATGCAGTCTTGAGTCCTTGCAGTAATCAGGGATCATCAAAGCCAGAGAGAGAACAAGCTGCAGCCTTGCTTCTTTTAAAGTGCTTTCACAACCACTCCCTTAATTACTATCCCAAAGTTAAAGTTGCAGACACTTTAACATACAAACTATGATTACTTAGTTATTATTTTACCTAAACCAGTTAGGGTAAACAATGTTATCCTTAACATTCTCCCCTTTTAGGTTAAATAATAATATAACTATTTACATCTTTAAATCATATTTGTTACAACTCTCTTTAAACTTAGTTACTCCTTGAGCTTTTGTAAATTGGTCTGCAATGTTTTCTTCTGTCATGCAATATTCCAATTTAATTAGCCCATTCTTTACAGATTCTCTAACATTTAAGTATCTTAAATCAGTATGTTTTGATCTAGTTTTTACAGCAATACTAGTAGCTAACTTTATAGCTGCTTGGTTTCCTCGTACACAATAATGGAATCTTTTACAGTTATACCCATGTCTAATAATAACTGTTTGTACAAAATTAAGTCAGTGCATAGTAATGACAGACATGAAAATTCCGCTTCCATCGTGGACAAGCTAATATGCTGTTGTCTGATTGACCTCCACGCTATTAGTGTCTTACCAAATAATATAGCCATCCCAGATGTTGATTTTCTTGTGTTTATATCAGTTGCAAAACTTGCATCTGCATAGGCATTAAGACTCAAATCACCCTTTGGTTCTATATACAATGCATGGTTCATTGTTCCTTTAAGATATCTTAAAATTCTCTTTAATGATTGCCAATGACATTGATGTGGATCCGAATTAAAACGTGCCAGCTGATTTACACTATAAGCTATATCTGGCCTAGACCAATTGCTTATATATGATAAGCTACCAATCAAAGATTGATATATAGACTTATCAAATTTGGGACTTTGATCATCAGTTTGGCAAACTTCCTGACTCATTGGAGTCTTTGCCGGTTTACAAAGTTCCATTTTAAACGTTTTAATTAATTGGCAAATTTTATCTTCTTGAGATATCTTAAAACCATTTTTTGTTTTGTTAATTGTCAATCCTAGATAATTTTTAATTTCACCTAAATGCTTTAATTTTATCTTTTTGGCTAATAATGATATAATCTCATTAGCTTCATTATTAGTCTTAGTTATCAAAGCAATATCATCTGTAAATAATAACAATAATGACACCGTTCCATTATTTTCTCTTTTAAACACACATGGATCTGCTAAACCAGATTTAAAACCTATATTGTTTAACTCTTTCACAATATATTGGTTCCACTCAAAGCTAGATTGTTTCAACCCGTAAAGACTCTTTTTGAGTTTCCAACAATCATTACTATTTACTTTTATACCTACTGGTTTTCTTAAATATATAGTGTGCTGCAATGGTGCATGTAGATAAGCAGTTTCTACATCTAAATGGTTAATTACATAGTTTTTCTTAGCTGCCCACACTAATGCTACTCTTAAAGATGTTGCTTTAAGACTTGGTGCAAAAACTTCATTGTAATCAGATGCAGTTTGATTAAATCCTTGAGCTACTAACCTAGCTTTATGGGTAACAGTCCCATCATTTCCAGTTTTTACTTTAAATATCCATTTGCACCCAATGGATTTTTCTCCTGGAGGTAATTTAGCATCTTCATAAACTTTCATTACCTTTAATGAATTTAGTTCTTTTTCCACTGTCTTTTGCCAATTCTCCTGATCCTTAGCAGGATACATCCTAAGTTCATCTACACTAGTTGGAACTTTAGTTACTTGGCAAACTATACTTGCTTGATACCTATCAGGTGGTCTAGTTACACATGTAGTACGTCTAGGTATTACAGGACTTACAGGTGGACTTTCATTAATTAACTCTTCTTGATTATCTAACTCTTCCTGATCAACTGTTTCCTCTTGTTCTGGTCCTATTTGCTCTTCGTGGACTTCTTCTTTAATTGGACTCTTCTTATAACTAGTCTGATCTTTCTGCCTTTTGTAGGGTTCAATAATTACTTCATTATTTAAATCTTCCTCTAATCTATTCCATCCTACATGTTCTAGGAATTTAGCACTGGCACTGGTGTAAACTCTAGATGTACCTGGTTCCCAGAATCTATGAGATCTATGATTAGATGTATATCCTACAAAATATAATCTTTTAGCTCTATGCTGTCCTTTGTGTCTAAGTTGTGAAGGGATATGCACCCATGCTGGTGCTCCAAATGTGTGCATGTAACTTAAATCAGGTTTTGTACCATGCCACAGTGTGAATGGTAATTCACCTGTTGTTGAATTAACAACATTATTTAATATATGATTACCACACATTATTGCTTCTCCCCATAAATTGTCAGGTAATCCTGAATCAGTCATCATAGTACGTGTCATTGATTGTAATGTTTGGCCTCGTCTCTCTATAAAGGCATTATGTTGTGGTCTATATGGTGCAGACTTTTTATGTTGTATACCTAACATTCTTTGTCTGTTCTGGAATTTATTATTTGTAAATTCCATACCATTATCTGTTATAAGAGTTACTAATTTCTTTTTAGTTTTCCTTTCAGCAAATTTAATCCAATTAAAGAGATTTTGATACGTTTCAGTTTTGCTCTTCATTAAATAGCAAAACCCATATCTAGAATAGTGGTCCATTATACTTAATATGTAATGAGCTCCTCCTACACTTGGTTTTTTCGGACCTATTAAATCTGCTCTTTGGTAGTAAATCCATCAACTCTATCAGCCGGTATGACCCTTGCTTTGCTTTGATTGCAAATATTACATTGCGAATACTTATTACAAGGTTTCAAACTTATTCCCTTAGATAATTCAACAGTTTTCTTAAGCATTTTAAATACCCTAGCCTTCGATGTAACAAGTGAATACATTCATCATGGGGTTTCTTATTTTCATAAATTGTGTTCGCCACCTTTAAACCATCATCATTTGACACATATAATTCACCTCTTAAAGATGCAGTAATTTTCTTATCTTCTTTCTCAATTATGCAGTTATCTCCTTTAAAGGTAACTACATATCCTAGTTTAACCAAAATTCTAACTGAAATTAAATTAAACTTAAGTTGTGGTACATATAACATTTTTACATTCTATTTTATAAAAGAACAATATGCTATACCTTGACCCTTAGCTTTCAGTTTCCAGCGATTGGCTAACGATATCTGCTGTGTACTCTGGGACATTTTAATAAAACATTTGTTATCATTTGTTATACAATGGGACGCTCCACTGTCAACCACCCCTAAATTATTTTTTACAGCTCCGTTAGTATACATGGCTAACTCTAAATTTTTCTTTATCTTTTGATGACTTTTTGTATTTTGGCCAGCGTTCTGGCGCTTTGCTTTTTTACAAAATCTTGCCAAATGTCCTCTTCCTCCACAATTAAAGCACTTTTTAATTGCATATGCAGTAGGAGATTCATTATCTTCTTTTTGAGGTTGCTGCCTCCTTAACTCATCTCTTTCAAGCCTTCTTCTGGCCTCTTCAATCAATCTGCCAGTTATGTCAGTTCAAGTTAAACTTTCCTTTGGCAAAATTTCAAGGGAAGTTACGTAGTTATCATAACTTTCATCAAGGGAAGATAGAATTATGTAGACTTGGTGTAGTTCAGAGAAAATAAGCTCTTTCTCGTGCAGTTCTTGAAAAATGCTTTGCATAGTTTTCAAATGATTCAGCAAATCACCATTTGTTTGGAGATGTGTACTGAAAAGTTTCCGTGTTAGATTTATGTGAGCACCAACGTTATCTCGAACATAAATCCTCTTCAGCTTCTGCCAACACCCAACAGCCGTTTTCTCTCCGTGGATATAAACAAGCTGTTGATCAGTTAAGGTTAACCCAATTATGCAAATAGCTTGTTGATTTTTATGCATAAATTCTTCTATCTTTAGTTTATCTTCATCATCCTCTAGATCCCATTCTTCTACGTTTGGTGGATTTTCAATTATGTTCCATAAACCTTCTCTTCGTAGAAGCAGACTACATTTCATAGACCATGATACATAGTTTGTTCCATCCAACTTGGATATAAGGGACAAATTTTGTAGATTGACTTGTGCCATGTTTTCTTATATGGATATAAAACTATAATTAATAAATCACAGCTGTTTGTTTACTGTAATGTATAACAATACAAACTCTCACTTTTACATAAATCTGTTTTATCCTAGTTAAACTGACTTTGCAGCTTCTGGGCCCATAACCAGTGTTAAGCCTGGTTTCCCCAACCAGGGTTAGGGAGACAAGCTAAACAGAATGTGCAGCGTTAGTCAGATAGGCACACAGATAAATGAGTGAGCTAAGCTTGTATGTTTATTAACATACAGTAAAAATAACAGATACGCTTGTGCTATCAAAAATATAGTTTATTCCATTATGAGTTCATAGCATAGTCAAAATAACAGTCCAATAGTCATGTATCATTTAGTCAGTCCATTCAGGGATATTCAGTTAGCAAAGTCCGTTTAGAATATCCTATGTCAGTTCACTTACAAATCAGTCCTTTGTTTTCTCTCCCATTCGAGCAATGCAGTCTTGAGTCCTTGCAGTAATCAGGGATCATCAAAGCCAGAGAGAGAGCAAGCTGCAGCCTTGCTTCTTTTAAAGTGCTTTCACAACCACTCCCTTAATTACTATCCCACAGTTAAAGTTGCAGACACTTTAACATACAAACTATGATTACTTAGTTATTATTTTACCTAAACCAGTTAGGGTAAACAATGTTATCCCTAACATTTTCTTTCTTTTGCCAAACACCAAATGGCATAAACCACTGCGCAATGAGGTCCACTACCTTTAGGCATGTTAAAAGAAGTCAGGCTTGCATTGTGGTATGTGATGATGCTCTTTTTGTCACTGCAGCTGCAACTGCAATTAAAAGGATGCAAGTAATTAGATAACTTTTAAACTTTCTTAGCTTTTAAGAAAGATTTTATAAATTGAAAGAAAGTAGTAGTGGCATTTTTTTTCCTATGAAGATTTAGTAAATTTCATTGTCAAAAGAAATATGCAACTGAATATTGATTGGTGTTTTATTATCATGGCTTGTGGGTATTGTGAAAAACTAGAAACTGAACTAGATGCTGACAATGTTGTGACCCACTAAAAATCATTTAGGAAAAACAAGACAATAAATAAGAGGACATTGTGCCTCACTAAGTTTAAGATATAAAAAAAAAAAGATCAGGAACTATACTACAGCAGTAGCTAGCAAAATACAAGTATAGTTACTTCCTAATGACTGCTCCTAGTTACCACTTAAATTGTCACCTCCTAGGAATGTACAAATCATCCTCAATGGCAATTCTGCATATTATGTGTTTGCTCATTCTGAAATTTAAAGAATTAAATTAGATGGGTTGTGTTATGAACTAATTAAGGCGTTTAATAAAGTTTTAACAACTTTAAGAAAAAGCAGGGTTCTAATCCTGCACTTCTGATTGGCCGATAATAGCGATATCGGATTGGTCCTTTCTGGGAAATCTGATTGGCTGTTAATGGGCCAACTCTCATTGGTTCAAGGGTTTAACACTTCCATGTTTCTCATTGGCTAATAGGTCAGCAGCCTACCCTATAAAAGGGCTGCTGCTGCCCTAGGGTTTTGCTCTGTTCAGTATGTTCAATAAAGAGTTGAAGTTCACTGTTCACTGCCTCATCTCTGCTCCTTGCGCCCATGCGCAGAACTTAACACTAGCGACGAGGATGGTATGCGGAGACATCAGAGCTGACTGACCACTACAGAGCACCAAACAGAGCATGTGGCTGAAGATGCATCAACAATGGAAACCATGTCCGGTGGTGCCATACCACCCGCTCCATTTGACCCGGCACAAGAAGACTGGGACCCGTACATAGACCGGTTCCAGATATTTCTGGAGACCAACAACTTCAAGGATGCCACTACGGGGAAAAAGTGAGCAGTGTTCCTGACCCATTGCGGGCCTGCTGTCTTTAAGATGGCCAAGGCACTAGCGAAATCAGCTGAGGTGAAATCCATGGACTTGGACGTCCTCGCACCCCTTCTATGGGCCGTACCAACGCTTGTCCGAAGACATGAGTTTTACCAGAGGGACCAACAGAAAGGCGAGAGCATCGCAGATTTCATCGCAGACCTCCAGAACCTGGGAGGCCTCTGTGGGTTTGCAGACCTCGAAGAAGCTCTGAGAGACCGAATAGTTCTGGGATTAGATGACCAGACAGCACAGAGCAAGATCATGGCCAAAGGCGACATCAATCTTGCTGATGTCATCAAAGACGCTACTGCAGCAGAAGCAACCAGGAAGTCGGCCGCACGAATGCACCGCACCAACGCACTGCTCCGTCAACTTGCCAGCGATACCTCAACTCACCTAGAGAGGCACACAACAGCGACCCACCATGAGGACTTCGAATCGCCATCAGAAAGTGATGAGGAGGAGGTCAACCGGCTCCGGTCTGAACGTGACCAACGCAACCAGCAGAATTGAAGACTACCACACCAATTCGCGGGTTGTGGGGCAAACCACCCGCAATCAGACTGCAAATTCCTTGACGCGCTCTGCCATTCCTGTGGGAAAAGAGGCCACATCGGAAAGGTCTGTAGAAGCAAGCAAGGATCCAGCCCAATTAAGAGGGGAAACAACTACTGCCAGACCACAGGGAATCGTCCTGTGAGTCGGGAACATTTGAACCACCAATGGAACAACCACTCTTACAGAAATAAAACACTGGCCACTTCAACGAGATGGGAAGAGGCACACCAAACCATTACAATCAGTCATGCTTCATCGTTAGATGCAAAGAAGATCCGAGTGAAGGTCGCCATCGAAAACCAGCCTTGTGTGATGGAAGTCGACTCAGGATTATCTGTCTCGATGGTTTCCTGGAAGACCCTTAAACAATTAATCCCTGCCATCCGGTGTCAAGACCTCAGAGCCCAAAGAATCATACTCAAAGATTATCAGGGGAACCAAATTCCAGTCGTTGGATCCAGCCAAGTCCAAGTATCATTCAAAAATCGTACTGCGTCGTTACCACTGACCGTTGTCGACCGCGACCAGCCTAGTTTGTTAGGCCTTCAATGGTTTGCTCCACTCGGGATCAAGGTAGTCGGCATTCACCAAACCAGAAGCGATGACTGGGAGGAGGCCCTCGTCCAGGAATTCCAGGATGTCTTTGCAGACAAACTAGGCGAGTACAAGGGGACCCCGATATCATTTAAGCTTAACTCTGAAGTAGCCCCTATCTGCCTTAAGCCTCGTCGGGTACCTTTTGCCCTTAATCCAAAGATCGACGAGCAGCTCGATAAATTAATGCCCCAGGGTGTTTTAGAACCAACTGAACACCCCGTTGGGAAACCCTAATCATAACACCCATCAAACCGGATGGATCGTTAAGGATTTGTGGGGACTACCGGGCCACCCTTAATCATGCCCTTCAACAGAACGCTTACCCGGTGCCGATGGTGCAACACCTTCTCCATTCCCTGGGGGGCAGAAAAGTCTTCACTAAATTGGATTTAGCACAGGCGTACCAACAACTGCCTGTAGATAAAAAAACCGCGGAGGCACAGATGATCGTTACGCACCGAGGCACCTTTAAATGCAACCGACTCCAATTTGGAGTTAGCGTAGCCCCAGGGATTTTTCAAAGTCTGATGGAGAGACTTTTGCAAGGGATCAAGGGGGTCGTGCTATACTTTGATGATGTTTTAATTGCGGCCCCGAATAGAGAAGTACTAGAAAAGCGTCTTAAAATGGTTCTCCAGAAATTTAAAGACTCTGGCTTAAAGGTTAAAAAAAAAAAGTCAACTGTGTACAGATAAAGTAGAGTTCCTGGGGTACCTAATCAATAAGCAAGGCATTCACCCCACTAATAGCAAACTAAAAGCGATCAAAAACGCCCCAAGATCCAGGAATAAGACTGACCTCCAAGCTTTCCTGGGGCTCATTAACTTTTACAACATCTTCTTGCCCCAGAAAGCGACCGTAGCTGAGCCCCTACATAGACTTCTCGTCAAAAACGCAACCTGGGTCTGGGGACACTGAGAGGAGCATGCATTCCGACAAGTGAAAAACTTACTAACCTCAGATGCTGTTTTAATGCAGTATAACGAGACTTTACCTTTAACAATTATATGTGACGCATCACCGTTTGGAGTAGGAGCCATTTTGAGTCATGTGTTACCAAATGGTAGTGAGGCCCCTATTGCCTATTTTTCAAGGACCCTATCGAGGGCTGAAATTGACAAAGAGACTCTTGCTGTTGTATCTGCTGTGAAACAGTTTCATGAATATGTGTATGGATGAGTTTTTACTATTATTACCAATCACAAACCTTTGCTGGGGATTATAGCGGAAGACAAGCCAACCCCCTATATATTGTCACCTAGAATGACTCGCTAGTTGGAGTTCTTAGCTGCGTACAACTATAAATTACAACACCACCCAGGAAAAGCCATTCCCCAGGCTGATGCATTTAGCCGTGCCCCACTCCCGGAAACCGTCGACGACCCAGCTCCAACCCTTACAACACTCCAGATTGAAACACTACATTCACCGCTGCTAACAGCCAGAGACATCACTATCGAAACAAAATGAGACCCTATCCTGGCACGAGTTCTAAGCTGGGTCGAATGAGGATGGCCAGTAGAACAAACCCCTGACAACTTCACCCCTTTCAGAAACCGGCAAACAGAACTTTTCTCGCAAAAAGGCTGCATCCTATGGGGAGACAGAGTCATCGTCCCAGAGCGGTTACAACAAGCAGTATTGAAAACATTGCATGACGGTCACCCCGGCATCGTGCATATAAAAGCACTCACACGAAGCTATGCGTGGTGGCCGGGCATCGACAAGCAGATCGAAGCCTCGGTAAAGACTTGTCTAAAGTGCCAAGAAGTCAGCAGTGCCCCACCTAGAGCAACTCCAACGAAGTGGGAAACCCCCCGGGGGCCGTGGTCCCGCATCCACGTTGAGTTTGCGGACCTACTAAGGGACATATGTTCCTCCTAACAGTGGATGCCTATTCCAACTGGCTCAAGTTCCACAAAATGAAGACTATTACAACCGATTCTGTCATCTGAAAATTGAATAGGCTATTCGCAACGCATGGGCTGCCAGACGTCCTGGTCTCTGACAATGGACCCCAGTTCACTGCCCTGGCATTTGAACATTACTTAGTGGACTGGGGTATCTGCCATGCCCTAACCTCACTGGCGCACCCTGTGGCTAATGGCAAGACCGAGCGCATGGTCCAATTTGTTAAAAAAACTCTTCACAAAATGGACTATGGGGACATTGACAACAAACTAAACAGTATACTCCTCCTCCAACACATCACCCCGCACAGCATCACCAACAAGACTCCAACTGAACTGTTGATGGGACGCAAGCTCCGTTCCCACCTCGACCGGCTCCACCTGTCCTACGCGCCAGAGAAACCCTGTGGAGCTAGCAGAAAATGCCGTGAGTTCATGGTAGGCGACAGTTTTCGCTAAAAACCTTTCCAGTGAACCATTATGGGTCGAAGCAACTGTAACTCAAACCACCGGGCCCAGATCGTACCGTGTGCAAACATGGGACGGAAAAATATGGAAACGCCATATAGATCAGCTTCGCTCTAGGCTACAACCCAGTTCCCGTGACTCCTGTGACTCTCAAACTGAGGGGGGAGGGGATGTTGAAGAAACATGAGAGGGTGGAAAGCGGAATCGAAGGAAGTCAGCAGCCGGGCGCAATACATGAAGAAGAATCAGGGAGAGGGATGGCCTTGCCACAGAGGAATACCTCAACAGAGGCGAACCCGCAGAGATCGGAGGACAACAACAACAGAATTAGCGGCACCGAGTCGTCCAGTGAGGATGCGGAACCGCCTGTACCAGATATATCAAAAAACGTCCCGCCGAAACCGGACTACAGACAGGAACCGGTGCGACAGTGCAAATCTAATAGACAGTTAAAACAACCTGCATATCTACGGGATTACGTCACCTCACCCCTCAAATGGAACCTAGGGGCAAGGGGTGTTATGAACTAATAAAGGCGTTTAACAAAGTTTTAACAACCTTAAGAAAAAGCAGGGTTCTAATCCTGCACTTCTGATTGACTGACAATAGAGATATCAGATTGGTCCTTTCTGGGAAATCTGATTGGCTGTTAATGGGCCAACTCTCATTGGTTCAAGGGTTTAACACTTCCATGTTTCTCATTGGCTAATAGGTCAGCAGCCTACCCTATAAAAGGGCTGCTGCTGCCCTAGGGTTTTGCTCTGTTCAGTATGTTCAATAAAGAGTTGAAGTTCACTGTTCACTGCCTCGTCTCTGCTCCTTGCGCCCATGCGCAGAACTTAACAGGTTGGTTTAGTGTAATTTACATTGGATAATTATATTAATGTCAGGCAGAAAAATTCTCCTATGCATATTTTTCTACCAATCCTTATCCAGTCTAGTGAAAGAGCAGTTTTTAATAAAATTCTATCAAAAGAACAGAGCATTATAAAACAATGTTTTAACACTTGTTTATTTACAGGATAATTGAGGGGTATTGATCAAGTTCTCTTTTTCAACATACTCCTTGGCTTTCTATATTTCAGTTTAATTATGAAGCAATTCCTTCCATGGAATATTTCAGCAGCATTGCTACTATCACATCGAAGAGGGAGAATTTTTCCTTACTTTGAAGAATTTAGAGAAATCATTCATTCAGTTTCTTTGTCACAGGTTTGATGGAGAAGTTCAAATAGTCTGTGCTTGATTCTCCCCATGATAGTTTTATATTTCCCAATGAAAGCAACCAATTAAACAATTTATAGTAAGCTAAGAGCATTCCTGATCTCTTGGGACTGATGCTGGCATTTACCTATTTAGATGCAGTCAGGGACAATCCATTGTGTTTAAATTGTTGGCCACTGCCAGTTCCTAGTTTTTCAACTGACAGCTTGACAGCAGGAGAGCAAATCAAACCATTGGCAAGCTCTTTGCTCCTCACAATTACTGCTGTGCTCAACTAACTGAGAGTAGCAGTTGAGCAAGGCGGTGTCTGATTGACAACATTTAAATCACCTTGTCTTGTCATCAGCAAACCTGTTTTCCTTATTCCCCCTCACTTGCCAAATCCTCTAAGCTTTAGATTAGAAAAATCTCTTCTGAGTTACTAGGAAAAAAGGTAGGTATCTTTCCAGTCTACTGAAAATCTTGCAGAGAAATAAGGATCTCTGCTAAATGTAGTAGGATATGTAGTTATCATCAACAACAACAATCATAATCATAATTTATTAAACTTGTGTGTCTCGCTTTCAATGACTTTAGGTTTATGAAGAAATGGAGAGACTGTACCTCTGCTTGATTTTCAGAGATTCTCTTCCTCTTCCAACATTATAGAGTGTCCAGCAGATACAGCAGCACCTTCTGTTTTGTAAATAGCATTTTTAGAACAGGTGAAGGAACTTAGAAGTGCTTCTGTGGGAAGCAAAGTTCATTCCATCAGTTCATTTGCTAAATGCTAGACTGGTCTCTTTTTCAACTAAATGAAGCATGCTTATAACTATAAAATATATAGACTATAAATAGAACAGCAGTATGCATGTTGCCTGCCATTAGCCATTAGCTGAGAAGATTGGTTTTCTTCTATTTAGTTAATTAAGTGAAGGATTAGTCACATTAATGAGATGCTACATGTCTAAAAATATTCAGTAGAAGTGTTTTGATTTTCTATTATACCTTTTAATTTCTTGGAGCTTCTTAAGCTAATTTTGTCCTGATTCTAGCAAACTGATTTTTTTCTTCTTCTTTTGGTGATAGTAAATTAAATGGGGCACTTTATATATGGGGATGCAAATGCTTATATTATGCAGGAATTTTACTGCGAATTTCTTCTGATGGGCATAAAATCTAACTCTGTTTTTCACAAGAATAATAGATATTATTGAGATATGTAAATGAATAAACATCAGCCTATATATTATTGAATAGGGATATGTGTTTAATATCAATCCATTTGACATTTAATTGTGTATTGATTGTCTGTTGATATCATTTCAAACTGATTGGAACTTCAGCTGTCTTTAGATAATAAAAAAGTATGTAAGTTTCATCAGATTTTATAAATTATGCTCTAAAAATGTGGTTGAAATCATGGTGACAAATGACCTAGAACACTGCTTCAGGTACCTGAGTAACGGCAGTCTAGCAATATGTGAGATAAACATTGTTGTAGCTTACACTCAGTAAAAAGATACACTGTGCCAGTTAAATAATTTTTTATTCCAGCAAGAGTTATAGCATAGTCAAACAGTCCATATGTCATACACTAGTTCAGTCCATTCAGGGATTAATCAGTTGCAAAGTCCAGTGTCGAAAAAGAGGTCAGTAAACTTACAAATAATCAGTCCAGTAATATATCTCTTTTGCAGTTAGAAATATGAAGAAAATCAAACCTCTTTTCTTCTCTCAGCAATAGCAGGGAAAACACGCAATTATCACCATCAATCCATCATTGTCAGCAATCCAGTAAAAGCCAGCAAACAGTGAGCTCTCTTGCTCCCTCTTATGGTGATTTTACAACCGCACCCAAAATACATGTTTTAACAGTTAAAGTGATACACACACTTAAACTCACTAATATAGTTTATATATATTATTTTACTCAAACTAAGTTAGGTAATCAATGTTATCCCTAACATGATCCAAAAACAGTTTTTACATGTTTGATAAAGTATGATTGGTGGAACATAGAAGGTTGATTTACTAAAAATGACTAGAATCCCATGAATTTCATTCTCATATTTAAAGTTGGAAATTTGGAAGAAGAAATTATTTCCTGAAATATATTAAAACAGAGGAAGAAAATATTTGGAAATTATTTGGTTGCTGTTAGAGCATTACTTTTAGTCAAGAAAGAGTATTATTTATTAGACTTGCATTTTAATCCCAGGTGCATTCATACCATATTGAAATCAGCATGAAATATTATAAGTGTAACTGATTTCAACTAAGCCTAATTAATTTAGCCCAAATTCAATAATTTAAGTTGTGATATTTTATATCTTAACTTTTGCCCTGAATATTGCTTACATTATTCTTTTCATTTCTTTTTAAGTGCGAGTAATTACTGAATTATCTAAATAATCAGACAAGGATTCTACACTGAGTAAATATAAAATATAATAAAATATATGAGAATGTAAAACATATATTTTATGCATGAAGATAACAAAATAATGCAAAATGAATTAGCCTCAAATATGATCTAATATTACATGCCGCCTGTAAGAATTTTCCTTTGTTTACACATAAATACCTATAGATAAGTTTAGAAATTTGTGCACTATGTAATCTAAACAAATCTTAGCACAATATTTATGTTTTAAAATATTTTTTTCAGCCAATGAACTGATTTTTCCATGCTCTATTTAAAAGTATGCGTTCATGTTCTATTTAAAAGTGCTATATACCTTTGCTTCCATTAATAATTATCTTGTTGGCTAATCCTCAAAGAGAGTGGAAAATTACTTAAAAATTAGTAGTCTTAAAAGTGCACCATCAGTTGCATTCTGGATGACATTTTAGTCCAGCACTATATTTATACCCCCATCTGAATTTAAGTTTTCTGCTATATAGTATTTTAAGTTTAATCAAAAGTCAACTTAGAAAGGCCATTCTGCCTAAGGGATATTTTTCCATTAAGTATTTTGACATATTGGTGGCCTTGAGGGATTATTGGTTTTTGAAAAAATATTAACAGCTGGAAATTTGCATTTTAATACAGTTCTTCTCAACTATTCAAGGAATTTTATTTTTAAGACCTGTGACAGGCTTCAAAGCCTTACTTCTAAAGTAATCTCATCAAGTAGTAGCTAACATAATTTTATTACAAATGACTAAGTTTCTTAATCGCATTCCATTTTTTTAGTTCTGTTATGCTGTTGACTGTGAAAACAAGACAAAAACTTTGAAACTTTTAAAAAATATTAACATTACTAATTAGGCTAACCTGTCTGGTAGGTAGATAGGTAAGTGGGAAGAGTGATAAGTAGGCAGGAAGGCAAATAGGTAAGTAGATAGACAGGCAGCTAGATAGATAAGTAGATGATAGATATCACAATGGGATTCTTCAAAAGAAAAGTAACTTAAGCAATTTTTTTTAAAAAAATCTATAACTTACTGAGTCTGAGCAGGTCTCATTTGTACATTTTGGTGAATTCGCTGCAATTTGACTTTAATATTTGTTCTACTGCCTCTGGAAAATCATTTAGTTTTGTTGAAGTAGAGTTCTTAAAGGAACAAAATATTCTATTCTCAACAGTATAATTGATGATGATTGCATTAGCGAATTCCTCTCCCACCTTCCTTTTCTTTTGCTTTGCAAATTCTTGATTCCTAAGCAAGCATTGTACATAGATTTGGGATATCTGTTTCTAGAAGCCTATTTTATTTTGTAGATGGTGGTATAAAGGAAGGAAGGAATCAATTGGAAGGAATCTATGACATGCATAATATTCAACAAGGCTCCTTGTCAAAGGATTCACTCAACTCATATTGTGACTTAGCTCTAAATTGAGATAACCTTTGGTGGTGAGAGAAAATATATACGAGCAGATTCAGAAAATGTGTTTCTCAATGATCCACAGATTTCACTCTCTGCCCTAGGAATAATAGGTTGTCTATTGCAAATATAGATTGCTTTCTCAAACTTTTGTTTAGCTCATTTCTTTATACTTTTTTCTTCCTGGCATTTTTCTCACAAGTGCATGTTCTGCTTTTTTCCACTCCAGATTAACCAAGTATTGATCCAGTGATTGGGACAGGAATTTACTAACTGGCTTGCCACCATCGTAGTTGATCTATGTGGTGCTTCCAAAGTCTGTCATCAGGGCACTGAATGAGGTATGATCTTGGGCCGGTTACGTGGATTACGGTCGCCTCTACCCACAGCGGATCGCCCGATAAGTTTTTAGCGAATACTAAATTGCCTACCTGGAAGGTACGGCATCGGCCACTGGATCCGAGTGGCTTTTCCGGTTTGTAGGCTGGGTGTAATCGATCGAGGTGGAAGCGGAGTTTTCATCCCATTAGCAGCTCAGTGGGAGTTTTGTTGGTGACGCTGTGAGGCGTGATGTGCTGCAGGAAAAGGATCCGGTTGATTTTCTAGTCGATGTTGTCATAGTCTATCTTTTGGAGAGTCTTTTTGACGAATTGTACCATGCGCTCAGCTCTACTGTTGGCAGCAGGGTGCGCGGGCGAAGTGAGCACATGTCGAATATCGCAGTCAGCCAGGTACTGTTCAAAAGACAGCGCGGTAAATTGGGGCCCGTTGTCGGATACCAGAATGTCTGGTAATCTGTGGGTTGCAAAAAGTCTTTCCAGTCTTTTGATGACTGCGTCAGTGATCGTGTTGCTCATTCGGTGAATCTCGAGCCAATTCGAGTAGGCATCGACGGTTAGCAAAAATGTGTGGCCTTTGGTTGGCCCAGCAAAGTCCAGATGGATGCGGGACCAGGGTCCCCGCGGCGTCTCCCATTCGGTTGGGGTTGCCTTTGGTGGAGTGTTGCTTACTTCTTGGCATCTCTTGCAAGTTTTAACCCACGATTCGATTTTTCTGTCGATGCCTGGCCACCATGCATAGCTTCGTGCGAGGCCCTTCATGCGCATGATGCCAGGGTGGCCATCGTGCAAGGTTCTTAGCAGTGTCTTTTGGAGTCGTTCTGGGATAACAACTCTATCGCCCCAGATGACACAGCCCTTCTGCGAGAACAATTCTGTTTGATGGCTTTTGAATGGTGCAAAGTTGTCTGGTACTTGGTCCAATGGCCATCTGCGTTCCACCCATGTGAGGACTCGCGCCAAGATGGGGTCGCGTTTTGTTTCTCTCACGATGTCACGGGCAGTTAATGGCGGCATGTGGAGTGTCTCGATCTGTCATTGTTGGTGCAGGATCATTGATAGTTTCAGGGAGCGGTGTACAGCTCAGTGCGTCAGCATGGGGAATGACTTTACCAGGACGATATTGTAGCTGATAATTGTAGGCAGCCAAGAATTCTGACCAGCAGGTCATTCTGGGAGAAAGTATGTAGGGAGTTGGTTTGTCCCCAGCGATGATCCGCAGCAATGGTTTGTGATCAGTTACAATGGTGAAAACCCAGCCGTACACGTACTCATGAAATCTTTTAACAGCTGATACAATCGCCAGGGCTTCTTTATCGATCTGGCTGTAATTTCGCTCAGTTTTTGAGAGCGTCTTTGAGAAGTAAGCAACAGGGGCTTCGTTACCGTTAGGTAACACATGGCTCAAAATGGCGCCCACTCCAAAGGGCGATGCATCACTTGTAATGTTTATTGGCAAAGTCTCATTGTACTGCATTAGTACGGCATCCGAAGTCAGTAGTTTTTTCACATTACGGAACGCCTGCTCTTCTTGTGACCCCATACCCAAATTGCTTTTTTATTTAATAGACGATGTAAAGGTTCAGCGACAGTCGCCTTGTGCGGCAAGAATACATTATAGAAATTGATGAGGCCTAAGAACGCCCGGAGATCGGTCTTGTTCTGGGGTCTGGGAGCATTTTTTATTGCTCTCAATTTGCTATCGGTAAGGTGAATACCCTGACTGTCAATTAAGTACTCTAAGAATTCAACACGATCGGTACATAGTTTGCACTTATTTTTTTTGACTTTCAGGCCTGCTTTCTGGAATTTTCGTAATACCAGTCTTAAATGCTCCCGTAAGATTTTTGGAGTGGGGGCAGCAATGAGCACATCATCAAAATAGGGGACAACGCCCTTGATCCCCTGCAATAGTCTCTCCATTAGGCTCTGAAAGATCCCCGGGGCTACACTGACTCTGAATTGGAGCCGCGTGCACTTAAAGGCACCTCGGTGTGTTACAATAGTCTGTGCTTGTGCCGTTTTTTCATCAACTGGCAGTTGCTGATAAGCCTGAGCTAAGTCTAGTTTAGCGAAGACTTTTCCTCCCCCCAGGGAATGGAGGAGATGTTGTACCACCAGCACCGGATATGGGTTCTGTTGCAGGGCATGGTTTAGGGTGGCTCAGTAGTCCCCACAAATTCTAATGGAGCTGCCCGGCTTAATTGGTGTCACAATCAGCGTTTCCCATGGGGAGTGGTCAGTTGGCTTTAAGACTCCCTGGGCAATAAACTTATCAAGCTGCTCGTCGATTTTCGGCTTTAGAGCGAACGGAACTCGACGAGGCTTAAGGCGGATGGGAGCTATCTTTGGATTAAGGCTAAAGGATATTGGGGTCCCCTTGTACTCACCTAGCTTTTCCTCGAAGATGTCCCTGAATTCGTGGGCGAGGTCTTCCTCCCAGTCACTGCCGCCGATTTGGTTAATGCCTACCACTTCAATGTCGAGTGGTGCGAACCATTGGAGGCCTAACAGACTAGGCCGGTCCTTATTGATTACCATCAGGGATAAGTATGCCATGCAGTTCTTGAATGCAACCCGGACTTGACTGGATCCTGCGACTGGAATTCGGTTCCCCTGGTAGTCCTTTAACACAAGCCGTTGGAATTGAAGGTCTTGGCGCCAGATAGTGGGGATGAGTTGCTTGAGGGTCTTCCATGAGACCATTGAAAGAGACGATCCCGAGTCAACTTCCATTTGGCAAGGCCGATTTTCAATGTTCACGTTGACCCAAATTTTCTTAGCGTCTAGCAAAAAGGCATGGCCAATAGTGAGTGTTTGGTGGGCCTCTTCCTGTCTTGCTAGACAACTCATGGGTCAGTTTCTGTAGGAGTGGTTTACTGCTTCTCGCCTTACAGGGCGATTCCCTGTTGATTGGCGGAGATTGGTTCCTTTTGAGGTCTGGCTGGGTCCGAGGAGGCTTCAGCAGACCTGTCTGATGTGGCCTCGTTTCCCGCACTTGTGGCAGAGCGCGTCGTGGAATTTGCAATCGGAGCAGTAATGGTTGGCCCCGCAGCCAGCGCACGGTTCCTGGGACTTTGGGTATCGGTCCCGATCAGACCGCAGGCGATGGACCTCTTCTTCGTCGCTGTCTGACGACGAAGAGAGGTTCTCATGATGAGCCGTCTTCAGCTGCCCTTCTGCATTAGGTGAAACTTTGCCGGCCGGTGGGTGTGCTGGAGTGCGATTTCAGCGTAGTTGGGCAGCTGACTCCTTGGTCGCCTCCGCTGCTGTAGCTTCAGCTATGGCGTCTTTAAGGGTGATGTTATCCTTTGCCATTATTTTGCTCTGTACGTTTAGAGCGTCTAGCCCGAGGACTACTCAGTCTCTCAAGGCCTCTTCTAGGTTGGTGAAATCGCAAAGGCCTCCCAAGTTCCGGAGGTCTGCAACGAAATTGGCGACACTTTCTCCTTTCCACTGGTTCCTTTGATAGAACTCGTGTCATCTCACGAGCATTGGAACGGTTGGTGCATAGTGGGCCCTTAGTAACGGTTCGAGGACGTCCCAGGTTTCGCTAATGCCTTGGCCATTTTGAATACCGTTGGGCCGCAATGCGTTAGGAATACCGCCCATTTCTTCCCGGTTGTGGCATCCTTCAGATTATTCGTTTCCAAAAACATTTGGAAACGATCCATGTAGGACTCCCAGTCCTCTTGAGCTGGATCGAACGGAGCGGGTGGTACTACGCCGCCGGACATGGTTCCGCCGTTGTGCGCTTCAGCCACGTGCTTAGTTGTCTTAGTTGGCTCGGATGTCATCCGATCCCACCCTTGTCACCAGTGTTAAGTCTGGAGCATGGGTGCGAATGATGGAGACAAGCCGGTAGAACAGTGAACTTCAACTCTTTATTTACATATTGTGACAGCTCAAACTGGAGGGCTGCTATAGCCTTCCTTATATAGGCAACTTATTAACTATTCAACCAATAGCAAACCTGGAGCGCTAGCTCCGTTAACCAATGGGAATGGCCTGTTAATGGCCAATCAGATGCTCCTGAATGGATCAATCCGATCCTGCCATTAACAGCCAATCAGAAGTGCAGGGCCAGAACCCTGCACTTGACTTCAAGCTCAAGATAACTTTATTGGGATTATTCATTCACAACAGAGAGAGAAAGAGAAAGATGAAGAAACCGTGACATTAAGAAGGTCTTAGGAGCTATGTCTTAATTATTTGTAAAGTGTTTGAAGAGGGGTGAGGGTTTTCTATGTGGATAACATGATTAAGTTCCAGTTTATAATGTTTAGATAGCTTTATGCTAAGAATAAGATTAGAGCATCACATCAGAGGAAGTTTTTGTAATACTACATTGACTGGAGATTGGTTGGCGATAACAAGTAATGTTTCAAAAGATAATTGGATCAAATTAATCCCTTGTGCAACATGAACATATTTAATAAGAGGATAAGCAGTGCAATAGTTCAGGCAACAACAGCCTTAGAAAAAGAGAAAAGCAGCAAAGGCTTAATTCTTCAAGCCTTTTCAGTCAAACACTATAAATATTTAAGTCAAACTGAGCCATGGGCTTTTAACTGCAGTAGAAAGATTTCATTACAATTCAATCTTTACCTTGACTGGCAGTTTATGTCTGTGAATCTGGTAAATTGGTTGGGAATTGGCTAACATTAAATTCAGAATGAGATTGTGATGGGAGAAGCTCTTCTCAATTGGTGTTTTTTTCTTATGTTTTCTACACTTAATCCAATTCTTTTTCACAAAATATATAATTTAAAAACATTTATTTTTTTCTTTCCTCAAAATACATGCTTCAAAAATATACGTTGGTACTTTTAAATTGTCATTCTCCCCAAAATGTGAGAATACTTGGAAAAGGTTGAAATTTGTTGGATTCCTGGAGAAAAATCTTTAAGCTTCAAACTAACTTAATGGTACATATCCAGTCCATTAAAAAAAAACCTGTTGGATAGCTAAATTACAAGTTATTCCTCAGAAAGAGACTGTCTGACTCAAAGTCAAGAGTAATGTCTATTCGCAATCACTTTATCTGAATAAACCAGGGATGAAAGACATTCAATACATACACAGAGTAAACAGTTGGCTTTCATTATGTAAATATGAATAATCTAGTTCCAGTTCAATACAACCATTGTTCATTGCAAGATCACCATATTCATTACTGAAATTGGGAATCATCGTTGCAATATACCTATTTGCATTGCAGATACAGTAGATTTATTGGCCTTTAATTGAATACTACATCTAATGGAAAACCAGGTGGAAAGTGATTGTACCAAGGGTTCTTTTTTCAGGAGGCAACCAGACTTTCTTGTTTTTTCTTTTGAAGACATTTCACTTCTCATCCAAGAAGCTTCTTCAGCTCTGACAGGATAGTGGAGAATGGAAGGATTTATATTTCTTGCAGACCTCTGGTAATCTGTATCCTTATAGGGGGGTGTTGAAGCAGTTGAAGGTTTATCTGTGTCCTCATGGTCACCTGAGCTTCTCACAGAAGCATCTCACAGAACCTTTTTGAACAACCATGACCTGGATGACTGAGAATCTCTACAGATGTAAACTGATGTAATACAGAGGTGTTCAACTTAAGGCCCTAGGAATGCACACACACACACAGACACGTGTGTGTGTGTGTGTGTGTAAATGATTTTTGCATGGGTAGCATTGGCATATTGAGGAACTGTTTCATCCTGATCGGACTAGTCCACACCACCTGTGCTGCAGAGGGTTTCATTATCCAACGAATTTCAATAGATGGGCTCCTGGAGTCTTGTTAGCCTTGGCTCCTGTGCTCTGGAACATCTTACTCCCTGAGGTAGATTGCTGCCACCCTCCTGAAGTTTTGAAAGAGCCTCAAGATCTAGCTGTGCCAGATAATTTGGGGATCCAATGGGGTAGTTTCATATTGGAGGTGGCTAGTTATTGAAAATCTAATCCAACTTCCTCATCCACTGTATGACTAGGTCCTGCCATTCCTACCAGGTTTAAATGGTTTGTATTTGTCAATTATTTTGTTTGCTGTGTGCTAGGGCTGTTGATTTTAATTACATTTCTGCTTTAACATTTTAAACTGTAAGCCACTCATAGTCTTTGGATATGAGATGGGTGGCAATAAATTTCCTAAATCATTATCATCAATCATTATCACCACCACCACCACTACACCATCACCACCATCATCTATCACTATAAGATTTAAACATTCTTTGTGACCTTCTATTCATGCATTTGTCAATTGCACTCAGGTATATTCTGGACAGAGTTTGTGTCACAACGTATTTAATCACTAGATAGCTATTGCCTCCCTGGATCCATAGACTGGCTTTGTTTCATCAGGTTTTGAACACGGACTCTAGAATTGCAGTAAAAGTTCTGTGTTGTTGCTTGGGCTGAAAGTCAATGGGTATAATTTCATTAATCCACAGTAAACTCTGACTGGAATTTGTTTCAAAATATCTGTGCCAAACAAGCTACATGCAGCTTTCTGATCAAAAGGAGAAGCAGTTATGATTGCCCTAATTGGAATTCATCCTTAATGTTTTGCTCTAGAGAAAATAAAAATAAGAAGTGGTGCCACATAATATTTTTAGAATTACATATTAACATAATTTAATGACTCATACTTTGGATCTCATCACTACAGGAGATTCATTGAATGTCTGAAGTTAGAAGCAGTATTTAATGCATACTTTTGATTTTTTTTTGTGAGGGGAGGGGGGAAAGGGCCACCAGAGATTGACAGTTATCCTCCCACAATGTCTTTAAATGTTGAATTAATAAGAACAGAAATGTTTAAACTGCAAAGCAGGAAAAAAAAAGTTAAGTTCACTAGGACTGATAGAATTATAGTATTCAATAGTTTGTTCAATCTCAATACATTCAAAAGGAGAGCCCTTTTTACAGAGCTGAAACAAGGTCTTGAGTCTGTTTTTGTCACAATGCCTTTTGAAGTGTTTCTTAAAGTTGAGTAACATGATGCACCTCTACAGCCCCTCTTTGCTTTATAAAATATCTTTTAATATAACAAATGCAGAGTATTTATTCCAAAAATATGTACTATATATGAATTTTGACATAATTGGAAAACAAAGCATATTCTTCTGCTATAGAACCTAAGTTGGAAGCTGCAATGTTATTAGCCATATTAGCATAATTATATTCACATTATGATCAACAAGGAAATGTGCAACAGTTATTCCAACTGAGCAAAGGATTCATTTTAACTCTATAATCAAAGTAGCAATAAGAAAAGTATTTAAAAATTGTAAGTAAATAAAGAAGTTGGTTGCTCCAAAAATGAAGTTCATACTCACAAATAATTCTTAAATTCTAAATAAAAATGCAGAAACATTTCTCTTCACAATGTTGTTGAAAATAACTATTGCTGAGATTTTAAAGATGATATCATTAATTTACAGCCATTTATGCATTTTCTAATTTAAGAGTAACAGGATAAACAGAAACATAAAGTTAGAAGGATCCATCCATTTCACGCACTCTTCAGCTTAGGCAGGAATCCAAATAAAGCATCTCATTTATTCTTTCTGCACCATAATCATAATATTTGTCCCAAATTTAGTCTGCAATCAGATACTGGTACTGTTCCAAGATCTTTTTCAGAATTAGGATTACCAATCCAGATATCCCACTTCCTATATCTGGGTTTTTGATTTCTGTTAAGTGAAAAATTTTGCACTCATATGTATTAAATTCCATTCAGTTATTTTCAACTTTCATATATGAACCATATTCCTCTTATAACCTGCCATTCTTTTTCCTGTCTCTTTCTTTCACATCAGGTAACACAGCAGGTTTATTCTGTAAGCACCTGAAAGCTATGTTCAATTTCCTTTGTGCAGAATATGTTATGTTTGTTGTTGTATCTCAGTCTCAGCCACTTTGATTTTGATTTTCACTTTAGCTTGATTTTCTTCCTTATGGAGAGTTACTTCTTCCCTTCCCGTTATACCTCAAATCTTTAATCTGATTTATCTCCATTTTCTTACCACAGAGACTGGGGCCACTCCTTGCTCCGATCCTTTTAACATTTTTTCAAGGTCCACTACAAATGTGTGCTTGATACGTGCCTGGGTGTGCTATGAACATAGTTTATTTTTTTGTCTGAGTTTTTTTTTAAATGATGACTATCTACATTTAGAATCCAAAAAGAAAGAAAGAACATTCCTCAGAGCTCAATGACCTTGTTCCCTAGTTGCCTTATATTCTTTCTCTATGTTAGCATATTCAATGGAGACTCTTATTCTCAAGATATTTTCTTTGTAATTAGCAGCTATATGACAGATGACATTTGTCATGTCTTGCAGCTGAGCACATGATTTCTTTTCCCTTTTGCAAATGGCACATAATGGCAATAAAAATGTATTAACAATTAATATTATTTACCTTTTGTTTGGAATAAAGCAAGAGAACATTATTACTGTAGAAGCTGTGGCATCTAAGAGGCCAGGGCATGGACTGAATGCCATTTTGTACCTTCCTATTGTTTACTGATTGCAGAAATGACTGGTTTGCACTGTCTATTCTCAGTATTTTGAGGTCAGCAGAAATGAACATGACAGAAAATCAGTTTTAAACCATTTTTAAGCTCTTGAGAAATAAAAATAGTTCCGATTAGAAAAAGTTGCAAAGAAAACAAAATAATAGGATCTTAGTCTTGAATTAGCCTTTTCCCCACTTGGCCATGAAAACTAAAATCAAAAATATAAAAGCCAGTGAGTATGTAGTTTTCATGTGTTGAATAAGATTCAGAAGAAAACAAAACATCAGCACTCACTGCTTTCAAATTGCACAATATGCTATTTCAAGTTTTGTAGCTGTACATCATATTGTAAGTTAACAAAAAGATGTCTAAGAATGAGTCAGTGCTAGAGAACAGCTACTTCTAAGGCAAAAAGTCCTCTCAGCTCAACTGTCCATTAGGATTTTATTCCACAAGTTTAGAATAATCTTGTTTTAGCCTCTGGAGAGCCAATATATTGTAAATAAAAAAAAAATAGAATGGAGTAATCTACTTTGAATCAAATATGCTTTTCTTCTTAGAGTTCTACATGTGCAGAGTTCACTTTTTCAAAACAACCAAGTATTGCTCCATTTAGTTTTAACAGAAGTTGACCAACTAATTTACCATTCAAGCCTGATGTTGTAGGCTAAGAGTGACTGACTGGCTCAAAGTCACTCAACCAGCTTTCATTTGCTAACTTACAATCTCCAGATTTTTAGTCTTCTGCCTTACTCACTAGAGCTCCATATGTTTCTCTATAAATTGAAAATTGAACACATTCAATACACATTCAATGGATTCCATACTCCATTATTTCTTAATAGCCATCTGTTTTCTGATGTCTACTCCTAATTTGACATTCCTTCTAATCCATTCCTTTATTTATTATTGGGACTAAAAATAAAAGGGATTGATAATAAGAGAATCATCGTTACTTTTGCCCCAAATGATTGATATGCCCCATATGTATACCTCCATAGTCCAGATTCCAAAGGAACATGTCTCTATTGGTTATTGTTGCTGTAGTTAAAGAGTATGAATTCCTGTTTGTGCTCCTTTTGCATCCAGGACATGATTAGTTCTTCAGATTTTTCATTTGTTCTTTGACATCAGCATGTCTATATTCTGCATTTAGCCATCTTCAGAAGCCCTACCTGTCTGTCCTTTTACGGCAATTTCCTGTTAATGCTGTGTAATTGAGCAGAAATGAAAATAAATCCCAGCTTTGTAGAATGTCCTTTGCCATTCAAAGAGCCATCTTACTTTTGCCATTACCTTGTGGACAATGTAGCCTGCGGCTGCTATGTAATAAAAGGGATAATTGTCTGCAAATAACAAATTCTTTGATCTTCTAAAAGGCACTTGAATGCAAGAGACTTTATAGACATTTTTACTGGTTGCTTTTGAACTTCTATTTCTTTAGGCAATAGAATGTGTTCACTTTTTAGGGGAGTTTGTTCCATTTGTTGTCCCCCCCTTCCACCCCAAAAAACCCCACTGGCTTAGCTTTGTAGTCCTACATGCATGAGTGTTCTCAGTGATTAGGTGGGGAATGAAACACACACACACACACACACACATGTATGTATATGTATATGTATATGTATATGTATATGTATATGTATATGTATATGTATATGTATATGTATATGTATATGTATATGTATATGAGTTTCATTCAAATTAAAGTTTATTGTTACTCTGGGATTCTGGCTGTACAATGATGTTACAACTCAAATAAATCTTAAGTGATGCTACTCTCTCCTCTTATTTTTCTACTCAGAAAAATTATATTAGCCTGAAGAAATTATTCAGTCATTTAAGAAGCTGTTTTGGAACCATTCAAAGCTCCCAGGCTACAGTAACTCAGACAAATAACTTTATTAACTTTAACAGCTTCTCAGAAAACCCCAAAATAAAATAACAAAAATCTAGAATGCTGGTCCTTGTTATCATGAGGGCATCCAATCCAGTCTTACACAACAAAGTACATTGCGCTTTTTTCATTCTATGCAGTAATGAATAATTCATAATGCTTCTCACTTTGTGACAAGTACATTATAAAAAAAAGTTTATTCAATTATCAATAGTCTGCCCTATCCATTATGAAAGCCATTATTTTGATATTGACTATTACTCATGAATGAAGTTGTCAGTGTCAGACATTCTTGTCAGAATCCACAACAACTGTTTTATCAAGGAGATAGACTTAGTTATTGACATGTTTAATACAGTCTTTATTCCCTGAGGGTAGATTATTACTCTCTTCTCCATCCACCTAAAATACTGACAATATTGGTACATACAGATATATATTCTTGCCTCCTATTTTATATGCATGTCATGTGCTTTATCTAGAAGGGTGGATGAATTAAAATGGGAAGGGGCTCAGTGCAAAAAAGAGGATTAATTCACCTCAAAACTATTTCCCATTAAAGATGCCTGGCAAGAAGCAACAGTGACCATGATATGCAAATTATATCTGGACATTCCAAGTAATGGTATTTATCATCTTCTGTTGCTGTTGGGTCTTTGTAGTTTGCCCAAACACATTAAAAACATATTAGGATAGTATAAAAACCCTAAACATTAACAGATTTTACACCACACACACACTCCTGTGAATGAATTCAATTTCAAATTAAAAACCAGTATTGATGCTTTGTTCTCTTTGACTACAAATTGATTTCTGCATTATACTGTTGATAAGACTATTCAAAGAAGAAAACTGGAAATGTTCAAAAATACAAAAGCTACTGACTCTATATATGTGCATTGTTATGTTAATCAAATATTTATTGCTTCTATTATCTTCAGTTGCTAAATTATACGGGGCAGGTGGGTGTCTAATATAATCTTGAGATACAGAATATTAGAAAACTCTGCCAGCAAGACTGCCTAGGGAGAAAACACATAAAGGAAGAAGAAACCATCCTTTCAGGTGTTAGTGTGCCAGAAGGTAACAGCAAGCATGAGCAAATTTAGTGCAAGCAAACAAACAAATCAAGAGAGCTCAAGGAAAGGAGCCAAGATACCATTTTTAGAAAAGAATACATCATCATTAAGCATGAAGCTAGAGAAATGACATCATCTACATTTATTGGTAATCGGGTTCCTCTAGTGGTTTATTCTTTGCTTTAAAAACCCCAACAACCAAACTTATGATCTATGGTTTTGATGATTACATAGGAGAGATGATAGAAAGAAAAGTAACATCATGTGATTTTAGACGAAGAGGTAAAAATACATACATTTGTACTACAATAGCTGTGAAGAATATTAGAAACTATTTTTTCTTTTGTTTCTACCTTTCTACTTTTTTGCTTGCACCTTTTGCTTTTTCTTTGAGTTCTATTTCTTTTTTCTTCCTTTTTTCTATTAGTTTGTATTATTTATCCTCTTAGTTAAATTTTTTGATAAAAATTATATCCAAGAAATAATTAAGCATGAAGCAAACTTAATTATTTTTCCCTACAAAGTATCTCTAAGTATTCTACTGTAAAAAAATTTCCACAATCAGCAACATCATTTGTATTTTTGATATTTTTAAAAATATTAAAGTAAAGCATAACTGTCCGGTTCCGCGTGGCTTTGGTGGCAGCAGGAATTCACGACCGTTCGTGATTCCTGCTGCGCTTGCCGCTGAGGTACCCCTGATCCAAATGGGTCAGGGGGATATGGCTGCCCTGTAGGGACAGCCGAAGAGAGAGGGGAACCGGACAGGGGGTTGGGGGTGTCACAGACCCCCTCCTCGTCCGGAAAAAAACCTTTTTGCCAAGGTGGTGGAGCGGCAGTCAGCAATGGCCGCCATGAAGAAGCCTGCAACCGGGTAAGATTGTGCTGGAGGAAGCAAGAAAAGTGAAAGTGCTGGCTGAGCCCGGTCAATCAACATCTTTTAAATTCGCTGGAACTGAGCTGTTGAATTGCTGGAGGATACGTTGTATCTCGAAGAAGATCGAAAGCGGCGGAGAAGCGGTTAAAGGGAACTTTTTTTTCTTCACTCTCCCATGGAAACAGCAGATGAAGATCTGAAATTTGTTTGGGCACTGAAGGTGAACTATTCTGAAAGTTGAAATTAAGGGACAAAAGAGTTCTTGGACATTGGACTTAAAAATTTAAGAAATTGGAAAACCCTTATTAGAGGTATGGATTTCTGATCATTTAAAAATTGATGTTGCAAGTGGGAAGGGAGAGGAAAAAAATTGGAGCAGAAGTGGAAAAAGTAGGAGATTGCCTAGAATCTCAAAGAAAGATATATGGTAATTGGACCTCTTTGATTAAACAGTAACCCCAGAAAGAGAAATAGAAGAAGGAAGAAAAGTATTAACCTTTGGAACTTTTTTTGAATTATTTTTGATTAAAAATACTTGGTTGGTTGTTTTGGGGAAAGTTTCTTTTTTCAGGATGGCATCGCTTGTGGATGAACTAAAGACTGAATATCAAAAATATAAAAAGGAAGAACAAGATGGAAAAGACACTTTGGGCACTTTATTTCAATTTTTAGAAATGGCGTTATGTACTTATGAAAAGTTGATTACGCAGCAGAATGACCGGGACAAAGAAGAAGAGGAACAAGAAGCCATCTTTGATGAACAATGGGTTTTTTCCCGGGAGGAGGAGAAAGAAGATAAGAAAAAGGGGATTTTAAGGTTTGAAAAAACAACCAAAAAAGAGAAAAATGAGAGGAAAGGTGGATGCAAGGTTAGAAAGCAAAGGAAAGGGAATAAGAAAAGGGGGGAGGAGAGACAAAGGGGTAAAAAGGGCAAGGAGAAGAATAAGCAAGAGAGAAAGTGGGGGGGAGGAGAAGCCTCAATGGTGGGAAGCAAGATCTAAAGAAAAAAGTTTATTTAGAGACAATGGGTGAATCTAATTAAGAATAAAAGGGGGATTCTGGAAGGTACATAAGATTGTGTTTTTATATGTGTATTTAGAGTATAAAATTTATTGTGTAATTTTAGAATCTACTAAACAGAATCCCAAGATAAATTAAGTGTTATATGAAGTACTTTTAAGTTAGGGTAATGAGTTAAAGGTGTCACTCCAATTAGTGTATAGGAGAAGTATAGTAAAAGAAAAAAGATGAATGGATAGTTGGAAATAGAACAGACAAAGAATGTTATTGAAAATGGTAATAAGATATGGAAGGATATATAAATGTTTTGTTATGTTTTTTTGGGTTTTGTATGTTGATAAAAGGCAATAAAATTTTAATTAACAAGAAATAATTTGGATGAAAAGGAGAAGTTGGGATAAGATATGAAGTTAAATAGATAAAGTAAATATTGATATTATAATTGGGAATCATTATGTTCTATTGGTTTTCTTTTTTAATTATTACTATTTTTTTTTAGAAAAGAATTTATAAGTTTTATGCCTTGATTGTTTGTGCACTGTTTTTGTAAAATTAATAAAATTGGTTTATATATATAAAAAGAAAATGATAATAAGATATGGAAGGATATATAGAGTGAATATGATGTTTGAATCTGTGTCTGTGAGAAGAGTTTCAACCCGGGATCGGGCAGCCTTCAGAAAAGATGTTTTAGTTTTGTTTTGTTTTTTCTATGTTCTGTGTTTTGTATGTTTACGAAAGACAATAAAATTTTAATAAGCAAGAAATATAATTTGGATAAAAGGAGAAGTCTGGATAAGATGTGAAGTTAAATAGATAATGTAAATATTGATATTACAATTTGGAATTATTTTGTATGTTCTATTGGCTCTCTTCTTTAATTATTATTATTTTTTTTTAGAAAAGATTTTTCAAGTTGTTATGCCTGGATTGTGTATTGTTTTTGTAAAATTAATAAAATTTGTTATAAAAAAAAAAGTAAAGTATAACTGTAGCAGAAGTAGACACTATTTCTGGTTTGCAAAAGCACTTTTCATTTAAGTTCTGTTTGTCCCAAACAGATATAAGCTTCACTGAATTATTCTCTGTTAAATACAATTCCACATGTAAGTTTCAAAACATTGTTTGTATTAGTTCACTGTTATAACCACTACAGCTTTTTTGAATCTGAATTAGTTAAAAAAAAAAAAATCTGTGACACACAGATATGTAAACTGATTCTCCAAATTAGAGATTTTTCATTGTTGTCACTCTCCGCATATAATAGATGGTGCATAAATGTATTTGGGATTGAATAAAAACATAGATTTATAAGTGATGAATGTAAAGGAATATTATGTGAAAGCTTTATTATCAAGCTTCTGTATTAACATGGATGAGATAATGTATAACTCTCAAGAAATAGAAAATTACTATTTCTAGAAGGTCACGATCTCCTATTAGGATGGCATGCTTTTTTAAGGCATGATAAAAATAAAACTCAAAGGTATTTCCAAAGTTGTAATGAATGTTTGAAGACCTTCTATGTTTTTTTTTCCCCTTTGGATAAATTTTGGATACATAATACTTTCTTTAAAAGAACTAATATTTTCAAACATATTTTTAGAATTAAAAAAAGACTGTACACCATGGAGACACAAAGCCATGGGTTGATTCCAGTATCACAATGTTATAATGTTTAATGTAATGAAGGAAAAGTTGCTAAAGGAGTGTGACCATGCAAGATTTCTTTTATTATTTTAATTTAATGCTGATTAATAAAACATAATTCAAATGCAGTTTCAATTCTATTTCCACTTCTTTCTCTTGCTTCCTTCTATGTTTTAAAATATATTTTTGTTGTGTATGTACCATCGTTAATAAAGTATAAGCTTGAGGTAAAGTGCAGGGTTCTGGCCCTGCACTTCTGATTGGCTGTTAGGCGGCCAGATCAGATTGGTTAGTTCTTAGGAATCTGATTGGCCCTTAACAGAGGATTATTATTGGTTAAAAGAGCTAGCATTCATAGCTCTCTATTGGACAATTCTCACAAGGGTTGCCTATATAAGGCAGAGTTCACTGTTGTTGTTTAGAGAAGTCACTAAGCAATAAAGAGCTGAAAGTTCACATTCAGAGGCTGTCTCCATTTACTCTGACCCATGTCCAAGTACTTAACACTGGCGACGAGGATGGGATGTGGAGACGTCTGAACCTAAGAAGCCAGGAAGCAATACTGAGCACGTGATAAGACGACGCCAACAACGGAACCATGTCCGGCGGCATCGTACCACCCGCTCCGTTCAATCCAAACCAAGAGGATTGGGAATCCTACATGGATCACTTCCAAATGTTTCTCGAGACGAATAACTTGAAGGACGCCACACCAGCAAAGAAGCGGGCACTGTTCCTGATGCATTGCGGCCCAGCTGTATTTAAGATGGCTAAAGCACTCACCAAACCTCGAGAAGTGAAAGCCATGAGCTGGGACGACCTCGAACCCATCCTGAGAGACCATTACGCGCCAACCGTGCCTACACTCGTGAAATGCCACGAGTTTTATCAGAGAAACCAACGAAAGGGAGAGAGCGTGGCCAATTTCGTGGCGGACCTCCGAAATTTAGGGGGCCTCTGCAGGTTCGCTGATTTAGAAGAAGCACTAAGAGATCGAGTAATTCTGGGATTAGATGTGCTAGGCGTGCAAAGCAAGCTGATGGCGAAAGGTGACATCAGCCTTGCTGATGCCATCGCCAAAGCCACGGCTGCGGAGGCGACCAAAAAGTCAGCTGCACAATTACGGCGAAGCCGCACTCCAGCAACACCACCGACCGGCGAAATCTTACCCAACTCAGAAGGGCAGCTCTCAACAACGCACCACGAGGACCTCTCTTCGTCGTCAGACAGCAACGAAGAAGGGGTCCATCGACTGCGGTCCGACCGGGACCCTCACCCTAAGCCCTTACGCCCTTGCGCTGGCTGTGGAGCAAACCATGTCAGGGCCAAATGCAAATTCCGCGATGCACTCTGCCATGAGTGCGGGAAATGAGGTGACAGCAGCCAGGTCTGCCGCAGCTTACCAGGACCCAGCCAGGCCTCAAGAGGGGCCAACTATCGCCAATCGACAGGAAACTGTCCTGTAAGGCGAGAGCCAGTAAACCACTCCTACAGAAATGAGCTTTGCAAAAAGAAGAGGCTCACCATACTATCACTATAGGTCACGCCTCAGTTTTGGACACTAAGAAAATCTGAGTCACGTAAGCCATCGAGAACCAGCCTTGCCACATGGAGGTCGACTCGGGATCGTCCCTCTCGATGGTGTCTTGGAAGACACTCAAGCAACTTATCCCCACAATCCAATACCAAGACCTCCAATGTCAACGCCTCATTCTCAAGGATTACCAAGGAAATCGAATCCCCGTTGTCGGGTCCTGCCGAGTCCGAGTCTCCTTCAAAAAGCATACAGCGTACTTACCTCTAACGATCATCGATAGAGATAGGCCTAGTCTATTAGGCCTCCAATGGTTCGTGCCACTCGGCATCGAAGTGGCTGGCGTGAACCGAGTCGGTGGTTGTGAGTAGGAGGAAGACCTTATTTCTGAGTTCAGCGACGTCTTCGCGGACCGTTTAGGCGAGTATAAGGGGACCCCAATCTCATTTAGTCTAGATCAAAAAGTAGCCCCTATTCGCTTGAAGCCCCGTCGAGTTCCATTCGCTCTTAAAGCAAAGATCGACGAACAACTCGACAAGCTAATTGCTCAAGGGGTGTTGAAGCCCATCGATAACTCTCCATGGGAAACCCCTATTGTAACACCCATTAAGCCAGGCGGGTCAATCTGAATTTGTGGGGACTACCGGACCACTTTAAACCACGCCCTACAGCAGAATGCGTATCCAGTTCCGGTGGTGCAACACCTCCTTCATTCCTTGTGGGGCAGAAAGGTTTTCGCTAAATTAGATTTAGGTCAAGCTTATCAACAACGACCAGTGGATGAAAAGACGGCCCAAGCCCAAACAATTGTAATGAACAGAGGTGCCTTTAAATGTACCCGATTGCAATTTGGGGTTAGTGTAGCCCCGGGGATATTCCAAAGCCTCATGGAAAGGTTGTTACAGGGAATCAAGGGCGTGGTTCCATATTTCGATGATGTATTAATCGCAGCCCCTACCAAAAAAATCTTGCAGGGTCGTTTGAAATGTGTTCTTAAAAAATTCCAAGAGGCAGGGAGAAGGCGGAGCTTCGTTCCGGCGATACAGCTGCGATCTCGGGACTCTGAGATCGCAGCCGATATTTTCGCCCCTGGTCGGTCCTAACGGACCTAAACCGTCCCGTAGAGACGGTGATCGTGAAGGGCATTGTTCCAGGATCCCAGAGATATCGCAAAATCTCTGGTTTGATCCGGAAGAAGCCCTTTTGCTGGCGGCGGAGAGGCAGCCTCCATAGCTGCTGAAGTCGGGACAGCTCCGGAAAGAAAGTGATTGGAGTGAAGTGTGTCGGCTGGGTGAGAAAAACTCTTTTGTGCTGTAAATTTGCTAAGGTTGGAAAGTTCATCCGATATAAAGAAGAAAGCTGTGAGATTTTTTTTTGACTGAAATTGTTTTGAGCGGCGTTTTTTAAAGTGATGTCAAATTGAGGCTTGGCTTTTATTTTTATTTTTTCTTTATACTTTTTGGGAAAGATTTTACTGTGACTTTGTAGGTAACCGGATTGAATTTTCTCTTATATATATTTTTATGCTTCCTTTGATTTTATGCTTCTTTTGATCTTTTAACTTTCTTTAGGATAGAGGCTCCCTTTGGTTATTTTTTCTTTTTTTTTCTGTATATATTATTCCTTTTTTCTGGCGGGCGGGGAGAAAGAGCATTAAGAAACTTTGTAACACTGCCAACTAGAGGCTTGAAAGTATCTTTATGTGAATTGGAGAGAACTGCAAAAAGACCTCATCTCAAGGACTTTTTAATGTGATAAGATAGAGGGAGAGCACAGCAAAATATTATTGCAGGTGCTTTCCTGGACTGTTATCAACAATACTTGAGGTTTGGCTTTGAAGCTGCTGGAGAAGAGAGTCATAACAAGAGCCTTGGATAAATAACAAAGTGCAGTGTGTTTTCTTATATATACCCCATTCGCTAGCCTTCTTCTAAATTTTAATTTTAGTAATATTTTTATTTTTGCCTTTTATTTTAAAGGGAAAGCCTCAGAGTTTTTTCTTCTTTATTTTTCTTTTCTTTTTTATTGGGACCTTTTTGCTTTTCATATTTATGTTTTTGGACTACTTTGTTGTTGAGGTTGTTTTTTTTTTTGTTTTTTTTGGATTATTGAGACTTTTTAATTGGATTAAGGTGTGAAGAATCTGAAGGAACTTTTTGTTTTTGTTTTTTTTGTTTTTTCTCTTTTTGCTTTTTCTTTTTTCCTTTTTCTTTTGCTCTTAATCAATATTATTATTTTTGGATTTGTTTGTTTTCTCCTTTCTATTTTTTCCTTTTTTATGGTGGACTATCTCATAATTGGATTAGGGTCTAGAAGAACCTGAAGATCTTTCTTCTTCTTTTTTTCCTGTTTCTTCTGTGGTTTCGTGTTTTTTACTATTGGAGTTCTTCATTTTGGATTATAATTGGCTGCTCTACCAGTTGGATTAAAAGTCAAGAAGAATTTGAAGTTTTGGAAACATTGAAATGAGCAGGAAACCAATACCATCTGGCATTTCTGCTTCTACCTCTGCTTCCCCACCAGTTGGAGGACAACGTTTAATTCAGACAATGTTGAAGCAAGATAAGAAACAAGAAAAAATAACTTTACAGATGATTATGCAAGGAATCCAAGATCTCAAGACAAAATCAGATATCATTGAACAAAGAACAGGAAATATTGAACAAAGAACAGAAAATATTGAACAAAGAATAGAAAAGATTGAACAAAGAGCAGAAAATATTGAACAAAGAGCAGGAAATATTGAACAAAGAGCAGAAAATATTGAACAAAGAATAGAGAAGACTGATGAAAAAGTGGAAAATATTAAACAAATGATGGTTAAGTATGAGGAGAGATTCCAAAAAATTGAGGAAGAAGGAAAACAAAGAGAGAAGAAGATTGGAAATATTGACAGCAGACTAACAGCGGTTGAACAAGAAAAAGGTGGGATGTTGAGGTGGGAGATGGAAAGGTCAGAATTTTACCTCAGATTTCAAAATATAGAAGAGGAAAAAGGAGAAAATTTGGCAGCGGTAATGATAGAAATTTTGGCAGATGTTTTGGAAATTACAGAGGAAAAGATGATGGATGGAATAGATGAGATATATCGAGTCTATACAAGATATGCGATGAGAAATAAATTACCCAGGGAAGTCCATATTAGATTTACCAAAAAATCCATTAAAACGCAAATATTACAAGTAGTAAGAGAGAAAACACTGAAATACAAGGGTAAAGAGGTTGTGGTTTTAAAACAAATACCCAGAAGAGTGAGAAAGATGAGAAGAGAATATCGATTTCTGACCAAAATACTATTGGAAAATGAAGTGAATTATAGATGGCTGATTCCAGAAGGACTAGTGTTTGGGTGGCAAGAGCAAAGATATAGAATTGATTCAATTGAGAAAGCAGAACTTTTTCATGCAGAATTCTTTGGAGGAAGAAGAGAGGGAATAGAGAAAGAGGCTTTATCAATTGAGTTTCAAGATGAACAACTGGAGACTGAAAAAGAGAAAGGAGCAGCAGGGGGACAGATGGATAATAAAGAACAGCGTGAAGTGAGATCCACGAGAGCTGTTAGACCTAAATATAAAGCATAATTATGGAGGAAAAAAAACTGATTACAATGAATATAAATGGACTTAATTCAGCTGTTAAAAGAAGGAAAACTTTTCATAAATTAGAGAAATTAAAATTTGATATAATTTGTTTACAAGAAGTTCACATTAAAAAACAACATGAACAATTGTTATTACAGCCAAAATTAGGGAAAATATTTACCTCTTTGACTCAATGTAAGAAAAGAGGTGTGGTTTTATACATTAAAGAGGCTATTCCAGCAAAATTGATTTACACGGATGAAGATGGAAGAGTATTAATGGTAGAAATAATGGACAATAATATAAAAATACTCCTGATTGCAATTTATGCTCCGAATGATAAACAAGAAGAGTTTTATAAAAAGCTACATATGAAAATAATTGGACTGGACTATGTTAATATAATTATGATGGGAGATTTTAATGGAATTGTGGACAATAAACTGGACTATATAGCAACAACAACAAAGAAAAATAGAAAGGCTCTCCCAAGGTCCTTCTTTAAAATGATAGATGAATTAACTTTAAAAGATATTTGGAGAGAAAGAAATGTTAAAGCTAAACAATATACTTTTTATTCAAATAGACATTTATCATGGTCCAGATTAGATATGATTTGGATCTCAACAGAACTAATATCTAATATTAAAGAAACAAATATTGAAACAAGTACCTGGGCAGATCATAGCCCAATGACAATTAAATGGAAGGGACAAAAAAAAAGATCGAGATGGACATTAAATAATACTATTTTAAAGGAGAAAGATTTTACACAATGGATGGAGAAGGAATTGGCTTTTTTCTTCAGAGAAAATAAAAAAGAAGATACTTCAACCCAAAATGTGTGGGACACAATGAAGGCATACGCTAGACGTTTGATAATAGATTATACAAGAAAAAAGAATATTAGGAAAAGGCAAGCTTCTAAGGCCTTGGAAGATGAGTATAAAATTCTTGAAAAAGAATTACAGAAAATGCCACAGAAAAAGGATATTAAATTGAAGCTGGATGTAATCAAACATAAAATGGAATTAATAGAGAAAGAAGAACTGGCACAGAAAATTAGAAACTCCAAACAGAATTATTTTGAAGATGCAAATAAACCAGGTAGATGGCTAGCATATAAATTGAGAAAAGAGAAGGAATCAAGAAAAATATTGAAGTTAATAGATGAACAAGGCCAAGTTTGTTATGGGAATAAGGAGAAAAAAGAAATTATTCGAGATTTTTATGGACAATTATATAAACAGGAAAATATTGATGAAGAAAAAGTCAAACAGTATTTACAGGAAGCTAATTTACCAAAGATACCTAAAGAGACTGAAGAAATGCTAGAAAGCAATATAACAATGATGGAACTAAATGAAGCATTTAAGAGACAAAATAATGGGAAAGCTCCGGGTCCAGATGGGCTTCCAGTAGAATTTTATAAAACATTTCAAGAATTATTGAGCATCCCATTGTTAGAAGTTATGAATAAAGTTATGATAAAAAAGATGATACCCAAAACATGGTCAGAGGCTTATATTACACTTATACCAAAGGAAGAGACTGACCCATTGCAAATTAAGAATTATAGACCTATTTCTTTATTGAATGCAGACTATAAAATCTTTGCTTCAATCTTAGCAGAAAGACTTAAAAAATATTTAAATAATTTTATTCACTCAGATCAAAATGGATTTCTGCCAAAGAGACAAATTAGAGACAATATGAGAGTAATCTTGGACACTTTGGAATACTATGAGGCTCATCCTGAAAAGCAAATGGCTTTGATATTCCTAGATGCTCAAAAAGCATTTGATAACGTGAACTGGAGATTTATGTTATTATTATTGGAGCAGATGGGTTTCGCTAAAAAATTTATTCAAGCAATAGAAGCTATATATAATAAACAGACAGCAAGGGTAATGATGGAGGGAGAACTTACAGATTTTATTAATATAAGGAAAGGCACAAGACAAGGATGCCCCCTATCTCCTTTGCTATTTGTGTTGACCTTGGAAGTGTTGAATAGAAATGTTAGGGATGATAAAAGCATAAAAGGAATGAAAATTAAGAAGGAAGAATTTAAGCTACAAGCTTTTGCTGATGACTTAGCTTTTATTTTGGAAGATCCGCTAGAAACAGCTCCAAAGTTACTGGAAAGGATAGAGGCATATGGAGAGGTGGCTGGTTTGAAAATAAATAAAGACAAAACAAAGATTTTGACAAAGAATATGCTATTGAGACAGAGAGAAGAATTGGCAGATCTTTTGAAAATTCAAGTTACAAATAAGGTTAAGTATCTGGGGATATATTTGACAACAAGATGTAGCACATTAAAGGAGAATAATTATATTAAACTTAAACAACAGATAACTACAGATTTGAAGAAGTGGGAAAACTTGCAATTGTCATTAATAGGGAGAATTTCAACAATTAAGATGAATATCTTACCTAGAATTTTATTTTTGTTTCAAACAATACCAATTAGGCTTGGAAAAGACTATTTTGAAGATTTAAATAAAATTATGTTGAAGTTTATATGGCAAGGTAAAAAAGCGAGAATAAAGCTAAAGCTTTTGCAAGATGCTAGAATTAGAGGAGGTTTTGGTCTGCCTAATTGGGAATTGTATTATCAAGCTGCAAGTTTGATGTGGGTCAAAGAATGGATAACATTAAGGAAACATAGGTTGTTGACATTAGAAGGGCATGACTTGCTGTTGGGTTGGCATGCTTTTTTATGGTATAAGGGAACTAAAACACAGTGTTATTTTAGAAGACATTATGTACGGGAGTCTTTGTGGTTAAATTGGGAGAAGATAAAAAGACAATGTTATTTGAAAATTCCAGTTTGGTTATCGACCATTGAAGCATTTTCCTATCCTATAATCTACAAGAAGGAACAAACAGTTAGATATGGGGAACTTTTGGATGAAAAGGGTGAACTTAAATCGATCCAAAACTTAGAGGAACAAGGTATAAGGATGAATTGGTTTTCATATGCACAAATACACTCAAGGTATGATGAAGATTCTAAAACGGAGGGATTTTATGATAAACAGACTGATTTAGATAAGATCTTGATGGGTACTGATGAGAAGGTGATTAAAAAACTATATGGTTATTTACTGGGAATGAAATTAGAGGAAGAACAAGTCAAAGAAACTATGATTGTTTGGGGGAAGAATTTTGGATATGGGATTGATTTAGAGAAATGGCAGAAATTGTGGTCTCAAAATTATAAAATGACAATGTCAACAGCATATAAAGAAAACTTGTATAAGATGTTTTACAGGTGGCATTTTCCTCCGACAAGAATAGCAAGAATGTTTAAGAACAATTCTGAAAAATGCTGGAAATGTCATCAGATACCCGGCTCGTATTACCATATGTGGTGGACTTGTGAGGATGCTAGAAAATATTGGACTATAATTCGCATGTGGTTGGAAAAAATGACAAAGAAACATATAGATTTGAAACCAGAGATCTTCTTATTGGGAATTTTACCTGATATATATAGTAAAGATTTGAAATACCTGATTGTAAATGTATTAACAGCGGCCAGGATTGTATTTGCTAAAAATTGGAAGAATGAGAAAATACCATTACAGGAAGAAATTATTAAGAAAATATTGGAATGTGCTGAGATGAGTAGATTGACATTTGAAATTAGAGAGCAAGAGGATAAACAATTTTACGAAATTTGGGATCTTTTTTATAAATGGCTAGATGATAAAATACGATAATAGAATATTTAGAATGCTAGATAGTAAGGAATATCTTTATTTTGCTATTATTTTGCTATTTGCTATTATATTTATAAAGGATTTTTTAGGATTGATTTGATATGACTAGATGATTTGTTATAGAGTAAACTGATTTAAAGTATTGTTAGCTCATTAAGCATGAATGATTAAAAATATAGTCAAAAACTTCTTTTTTTAGTGATATTAGGATATATAAGTTTGGATTGACGATATGAGTTGTTATGTAATGTAATTGTAATTTGAGACTACAGAATGAATGCACAAAAATGATGAACCAACTGACGCACTGGATGTACATATAAGAGTTGATGTTTTTATGTTTTGTTTGTCTTGTTTGTTTGTAGAAAATTAATAAAAACTTTTTTCAAAAAAAAAAAAAAAAAATTCCAAGAGGCAGGAGTTAAGATGAAAAAAAATAAATGTCACTCATATACTGACAGTGTTGAGTTTCTAGGGTATCGGATTGATAGCCAGGGCATTCATCCTACCGAAAGTAAATTAAAGGCTATAAAAAATGCTCCCAGGCCATGAAACAAGGCCGATTTCCAGGCGTTCTTAGGCCTCATTAATTTCTATAATGTATTTTTACCGCACAAGGCGACTGTTGCTGAATCGTTACACCGGTTATTAGATAAAAAAGCATTATGGGTATGGGGTTACCGGGAAGAACAAGCGTTCTGGAATGTTAAAAAACTGCTCACATCTGACTCTGTACTTATGCAGTATAATGAGACTTTACCATTAGTTATAACCTGCGATGCATCGCCCTTCGGGGTGGGCGCCATTTTGAGTCATGTACTGCCTAATGGGAACGAAGCCCCTGTTGCTTACTTTTCGAAGACTCTTTCACAAGCAGAGCGGAACTATGGACAAATTGATAAAGAAGTTCTCGCAATCATTTCAGCTGTAAAGAAATTTCATGAATATGTATATGGAAGGACATTTACCATTATAACTGACCACAATCCGTTGCTTGGGATCATCGCCGGGGACAAGCCAACCCCCTACATATTATCCCCTAGAATGACCCAATGGTCAGAATTCCTAGCTGCTTATAATTATCGCCTTCAATATCGCCCGGGGAAAGCCATTCCCCATGCTGACGCATTAAGCTGAGCGCCGCTTCCAGAGACTCTTGACGATCCGGCACCAATGGCAACCACGTTGCAGATCGAAACATTCAACTCACCGCCTATGACTGCCCGAGACATCGCGAGAGAAACCAAATGAGAACATCCCCTAGCTTGAGTCCTAGGCTGGGTAGAATGCGGATGGCCATTGGACCAAGTTCCAGATGATTTCGCGCCATTCAAATCGCGACAGACTGAACTTTTTCCCAAAAAAGGCTGTATTATCTGGGGCAATAGAGTCGTTGTCCCAGAACGACTCCAGAAGACGCTGCTACAAATCCTGCACGAGGGCCAACCTGGCATCGTGTGGATGAAAGCGCTTGCACGAAGCGACGCATGGTGGCCGGGCATGGACCGGCAAATCGAGCAATGGGTCAAAGTGTGTACCAATTGCCAACAAGCCAGTAACGCTCCACCAAAAGCCATGCCTTCTGAATGGGAGACGCCACGTGGACCCTGGCCCAGAATCCAATTGGATTTCGCGGGGCCAACCAAAGGATATACCTTCCTGCTGACAGTCGACACATACTCTAATTGGTTAGAAATTCATCGTATGACAGCTACAACTTCCGAGGCAGTGATCAAGATCCTAAATAGACTCTTTGCAACCCACGGATCTCCTGACGTCCTGGTGTCCGATAACGGGCCACAGTTTACGGCACTAATGTTCGAGCAATACCTCGCTGACCGCGGCATCCGCCATGCGCTCACCTCGCCTGCGCACCCTACGACCAATGGCCGAGCGGAACTCATGGTCCAATTTGTTAAAAAGACTTTGCAAAAAGTGGACTATGACAATATCGATGACAAGGTCAACCAAATTCTCTTTTTGCAGCACATAACTCCACAAAACGTTACCGGCAGAACTCCCACAGAACTACTGATGGGACGAAGACTCCGTTCCCACCTCAACCGGTTGCACCCTGCTTACGAACCGGAAAAGCCAATAGGATCCAGTGGCCGCTATTGCACCTTCCAGGTAGGAGACCACGTTTACGCATGAAACTTATCAGGCGATCCGTTATGGATAGAGGCAACGGTAGTGCGAGTGACTGGCCCCAAATCCTACCTAGTGAAATGCTGTGACAATAGACTGTGGAAACGGCACATCGACCAATTACGGTCACGACTCACAACGGCCAGTCAACAACTCCCCCATGACCAAACTGAGGGGGGGGAGGTACAGAAGAAGATGACGTTCCAGGGAACCTGCTCGAAGGGAGTTACGAATTAAGTGAGACTCAGGAAATGGAGCAGGAAGGAGAATTGTTTGCACCACAAGAAATTGCACCTGAGCAAGAAGCAGATCCACTGCCAAACAACAATCTACCTCAACAGGATTGCAATCAACCAGTCCAACGAAAATCCGAAAGACTTAAAAGACAACCGTCCTATTTAAAGGACTATATAACTACACCGTAATCAAGAAGCCAGGGGGAAGGGGTGTTGTGTATGTACCATAGTTAATAAAGTATAAGCTTGAGGTAAAGTGCAGGGTTATGGCCCTGCACTTCTGATTGGCTGTTAGGCGGCCAGATCGGATTGGTTAGTTCTTAGGAATCCGATTGGCCCTTAACAGAGGATTATTATTGGTTAAAAGAGCTAGCGTTCATAGCTCGCTATTGGACAATTCTCACAAGGGTTGCCTATATAAGGCAGAGTTCACTGTTGTTGTTTAGAGAAGTCGCTATGCAATAAAGAGCTGAAAGTTCACATTCAGAGGCTGTCTCCATTTACTCCGACCCATGTCCAAGTATTTAACAATTTTTAGCTATGATTCCAAAATAGGCTACAAGCTTCTATTTAAAGAAATTGATTGCTTATTTTATGATACATTTTGAGTTAAACTGATGTTTTCCCTGAGCACATCCATCCTTATTAAATCCTTACTTAGTCCAATGACTGCTTTATTGATTAATGATGCTGCTTCTCTCTGATATTATACCTCAAGGTTATAAGTATCTTCTTAAACATAATACATTTTCACTTTATCAGATCAGTTCACTTCTTCAAAACAGAACAAAATATTATCAAAAAATAGACTTGTTAGGAAACATGTCTAAAAATTGTAGAATAAATTCTCTGTTCACTGTGTTGCTGTAAAATGGCTTAGGGGTCTTACATTACGTATTTTTTACAAGGATGAGAAGCTAGCATATTTGGAGATGTGTCTGCAACAGTTCTTACTTCAAAATAAATACTTCATTGTTTTTAGAAATCTGCATTAGAATTAGAAAATGATTCATGAAGAGCAACATGAAATTTAGAAGGACTTTGTAAAATACAGTAGCTAAAACTAAGGAACATCAACAAAATTTAAGATCAGCTTTAAGGTGAACCGTCTCCTCTTAGGGAAGGAGGAGATTGAGGTCCAAATGAAGGGGTGCATTGAGGAATTTGCAGATTTTCTGGAAGACAAAATTGCTTGACTTCATTCCCAGTTAGATGCCGGCATGGTTGCTGATCCGGTGGAAGCTTCTGAGGCAGGTTCTTGCCTTGTTATCTGGCAATGGTTTGACCCTATTACTCCTGAGGAAGTGGACAGGATCCTAGGGAGTATGTGCATGAACACCTATATTTTAGACCCATGTCCCTCCTGGCTTGTGAAAGCTTCCCAGGAGGTGACAGGCGGGTGGACTCTGGTGATGATTAATGCTTCTCTACAGGAGGGGATAATGTCCCAGCACTTTAAGGAGGATGTGGTCCGCCCTCATCTTAAAAAGCCATTGCTGGACTCCCAGTTGGATAATTTCTGACCTATCCCCAATCTTCCCTTTTTGGGGAAGGTTGCTCAGAAGGTAGTCACACAGCAGCTCCAGAGGCTTCTGGATGAAACAGATTATCTTGAACCCTACCAGTCAGGATTCAGGCCTGGATTTGGGACAGAAACAGCACTGGTTGCACTTTTGGATGATCTCTGGCAGGAGCGGAATGGGGGTAGTACATCCATCCTTGCTCTACTTGACCTCTCAGCAGCTTTTGATACCACTGACCATGGAATTCTCCTGGGACAGCTATAAGGGATGGGAATGGGGGCCTCTGGAGGCCTTGTGCTGTTTTGGTTCACTTCCTTCCTTTGCGGCTGCTCTCAATCAGTGTTGATAGGAGGGAAGAGATCCAACTCTTGCCCACTGCTTTATGGGGTTCTGTAGGGCTCAGTACTCTCTCCACTCCTATTCAACAGTTATATGAAACCACTTGATGAGATTATTGTCACCATGGGCTGAGGTATCACCAATATGCTGATGATACTCAGCTGTATGTCTCAGCCTGTGATGAGTTAAGTGTTGCTGGTCCTCCCTCTCACAGTGCCTGAAGGCTGTTAGGGGCTGGATGGGGAGCAATGGGTTGAAACTAAACCCATGCAAGACCGAGTGGCTCTGGGTCTGGGGTTCGTTGGTTCAGGGAGAATTACCACCTTGAATGTTGGATAGAGTGGCACTACCCCAAACAGACCCTGTGCATAATCTGGGGTTCTCCTAGACTCATGACTCCTGTTCAAAGAACAGGTGGCGGTCATGGCCTTTGTGCAACTGCGAGTTGTGTACCAGTTATGCCCTTTCCAGGATCAGCAGTCCCTACTCACAGTCACTCATGCCTGGTCACTTCCCGTCTTGATTATTGCAATGAGCTCTACATGGGCTGCCTTTGAAGAGCATCTGGAAACTCCAGTTGGTACAAAATGCAGCAGCCGCATGGTTTTATGTACACCCTGGTGTGCACATGTATCACCTCTCCTGCAGAAGCTGCATTGGCTGCCAAATTGCTTCCGGGTGCAATTCAAGGAGCTTGTTGTCACCTTTAAAGCCCTTCATGGCTTGGGTTCGGGTTATTTGAGGAAACATCTCTTGCCAATGACATCTACTCGACCCATTAGAGCAAGGAGGCAATGAATGCTCTGGATCCCACCCCTGAGGGAGATATACCTGGTGGGACCTGGAAGAAGGGCTTTCTCTGTGGTGGCTCCATCTCTCTGGAACATCATTCCCCCAGATATTAGAATGGCCCCCTCATTAATACTATTCCAAAAGGTACTAAAGACCTGATTTTGCCAGTGGGACTGGGCAGCCCAGAGAGGGATGGAACCCATCAAATAGCTAGTCTGATCCACTGTCGTTGGGAAGGGGGGATGGGAGTTGTTTTTTGTTTTTTGTTTGGTTTGGTTTTTTTGTTTTCCCAAATTTTGTTCTATTTTACTTCACTAATTTATTTGATTCTTTTTGTTAGTTCTTGTTTTTATTTTTATTTTTTGTTTTAAATATGATTTTACATTGTGTAAGCAGCCTTGAGTCACCATGGGCGAATAGGCGGCAATATAAATCAAATAAATAAAGATAGATAGATAGATAGATAGATAGATAGATAGATAGATAGATAGATAGATAAAAAAAGGCTTGGCTGAATGAAAGCAAGGATTCAAATGGTGGCTGGGCAAAGCTTCAAGTACAAAGGCAAAAATTTAACTCAAGGTAAACTGCACCAAACTTGATTGCAAGAAATACGACTTCAGCAACAGAGTGGTCAATATCTGGAATACTCTACCTGATTCTGTGGTTTCTTCTCCAAACCCCAAACCCTTTAACCTTAGACTGTCTACTATTCACTTCAACCCTTTCCTAAGAGGTCTGTAGGGGGCATGCATAAGTGCACCAACATGCCTACTGTCCCTGTCCTAGTGTTTCTTTCATATTTTTCTTATATGTATCCATTTCATGTATTCATAACTATGTTTATACTTATACCTGTTATCTTATAATCGCTTGACAAAATAAAATAAATAAATAAAATAAAAATAAAACTTGTGTGCTTTGAATCATCCTTTTCTTTCAAATCTGCTCAGCTTGGCTATAACAGATGTCCAAGATTTTTAAGGGTCTGTTTAATCAAGCTTTGATATTTTTGAATTTGCTAATAATGTAAACAAAAGCAAAGCTCTTCATAATTCACAATGAATCAGTCTCTATACTTCCACTTAGTAATGTGGAACTGTTTCCATTAAAACATATTCCCATGGTACTGTGTATTTTGTTTTCCATGATTTTCTCAGCTGCTCTTAGCCTCAAGTCTGCTTCAAGATTATTCCTAGTTTGATATTATTTAGTCCCTTGTGTTTTTATTTCTGTTAGAAATGGTCCATATGGTTTTTTTTGATGAATGCTTGTGTTTCTACCACTGTATTATAAAATTCATTTGAGTGGATAGAAAGTGCATGCTATGGATAAGGATGAGAAGCTGAACCCCAAAGAGCTGCTGACTTGGGTGATGCCCAACAATGAAGGCCTTGCCCAGGAAGAGGCTGTTCACTTTCTTGATAAGATGGACTTGGATGGAGACCGAAGACTTTCCACCAATGAAATCCTTGAAAATCAAGAAAAAATCTCAACAGTGAAGCCACCAATTATGGCTGAAAGCTCTATGACAAAAATTTCTACCACGAATAGCTTTAATTTCCAAGTGATAGTTTGCCTTCCTTTCCAAATTGAGATTTTTCTCCCCTCTGTTGTTCAGTTTTAAAACAACAACAACAACAACAACAACAACAACAACAACAACAACAATAATAATAATAATAATAATAATAATAATAATAATAATAATAATAATAATAATAATAATAATAATACCAGTCAGGCAACAATTTTATGTTGCTGGCATGCCCTGTATGTTGCTAGCATTACTTTGGTAGTCTAATTTAAAAAAAGAAGAAGAAGAAAAGAGTGGAGATCTTCAGTGCTCAGATTTCAATACTGCTTTTTGAAACATACTTGAAAATACCAGAATTCAACTGCAAAGTATCCCTAGTTTTGGTTAGATTGTATTCTTTTAAGAAAGGGAAAATGGAAGGGTAGCTGTCTGGTTCTGTGTTGTTAATAGTTTTTCTTTCTTATTTTGTATATTACAAAATTCAGGAGGATAAAGTGTTACATATGAGGTTTCTGTGCATATTCACTTGTTGGATCGTAGACGATAAGGGAAATATTTTCGCATTTGGAAAGTATTCTATTTACTTGGATTAAAATGTTCAAATGCCCCCCTTCCAAAGAAAGTGCATGCTATGCAGAGTACACTCTTCAATAGTACTCTTGGTGGTGCACTTATGGTGCGCATACTTTAGTACTCTTCAATATCTTCATTAATGACTTAGATGAGGAAATAGAAGGGAAATTTACCAAATTTGCATATGGCAGGAATAGCTAAGAAGATAGACTCAAGAACCAGATAGATCTTGACAGACTAGGACACTGGGCCATATTTAACAAAATGAAATTTAGCGTAGAGAAAAGTAAAGTCCTACACTTAGACAAGAAAAACCAAAAGTACACATATAGACTGGGTGAAACCAGGCTTAATAGCCATAACTGTGAGAGGGATCTTGGAGTCTTACTGGACAACTAGCTAAATATAAGCCAGCAGTGTGCAGCAGCAGCCAAAAAAACTAATGCAATCCTAAGTTGCATTAACAGAAGGATACAATCATGATCAAGAGAGATATTAATACCACTCTATAAAGCCTTAGTAAGATCACACCTAGAGTATTGCATCCAGTTTTGGTCACCACACTATAAAAAAGATGTTGAAACTCTAGAAAAAGTGCAGAGAAGACCAACCAGGATGATTAGGGGACTGGAGACTAAAACATATGAAGAACGGTTACAGGAACTGGACATGGCTAGTCTAGTGAAGAGAAGAACCAGGAGAGACATGATAGCAGTGTTCCAATGTTTGAGGGGCTACAAGAGAGATGAAGGGGCCAACTATTTTCTAAAGCAGGGGTTGTTAAGTGTGGAGCATGGGTACGAAGAATGGAGACAAGCCGGTGAATTAGTGAACTTCAAAACTCTTTATTAACATGGTGTGACAGCTCAAACTGGATGGCTGCTATAGCCTTCCTTATATAGGCAACTAATTAACTATTCAACCAATGGCAACCTGGGAGTGCTAGCTCCGTTAACCAATGAGAATGGCTTGCTAATGGCCAATCAGATTCTCCTGAACGGACCAATCTGATCTTGCCATTTAACAGCCAATCAGAAGTGCAGGGCCAGAACCCTGCACTTGACTTCAAGCTCTAAACACTTTATTAAGTATTTATTCATTCACAACAGGGGTCACCAACCTTTTGGACCTCAGGGACCACCAAACTCATTTTAAATACTGGGGACCACTAATGTGAATTTTGACTGATGTGGCTTGCTGACATTGGTGGGAGGGAGAAGGGAAGCGGATCTGTTCTAAGCTCGGAGGGTTGATGATGTTCTCTCTCTCTCTCTCTCTCTCTCCCTCTCCCTATCCCTCTCCCCCCCCTCTCACACACACACAAACATCTGTCACACACCCTCATCCCCTCCAAGGCAGCCCCATTCCTAGTCTGCTTTTGAGTTCAGTTCTTAGGCTGCATGCAAGGAAAGCAGCAGAAGTCTTTCTTTTTCTTTCTCCAAACTCTGCCAGAAATGAATTCGCCAGTGCAACCTCTTGGAGCAGGATGCCTTGCAGAGTCCCAAAGATTCATTTCTGGCAGAGTTTGGGGCAGAGAAAGAAAGACTTTTGCTGCTTTCCTTGCATGCAGCCAAAAACAGAAGAAAAAAGCAGAAGAAGCAACCTGGTGGCCAGGCAAGTTTCCCCCTCCGCCCTTCCCCCCTCCTCTCACTACCTCATGTTGTTCCTAGTGACGGAAGCCATGTGAGCAGTGCAGTCTTGTGTTCCTCTGCAGCCTGGATTAATTGCTTTGGGGGGGTGTGCTTTGGGGTGGCTTTTCTCTGTGGACCACCAAAATATTCTCAGTTGGCTGTGGTCCATTGGTTGGTGATTGCTGTTCTAAGGCGCTCAAAGGCCAGACAAGGAATAATGGATGGAAACTGAAGAAGGAGAGATTTAACTTGGAAATAAGGAGAAGCTTTCCTTTTTTTTTTTTTTTTTTTTAAAAAAAAAGAATTTTATTGAACAAACAAGACAAACAAAACATTAAAACCTCAACTCTCATATGTACATCCAGCGTGTCGGTTGGTTCATCAGTTTTGTGCATTCATTTTGTAGTCTCAATTACAATTATGTTACATAACAACTCATATTGTCAATCCAAACTTATATATCCTAATATCGCTATTAAAAAAAAAAGAAACTTTTGACTATACTTTTAATTATTCATGCTTTATGAGATAACAATAGTTTAAACAGTTTATTCTGTAACAATTCATATAATCATTCCAAATCAATCCTAAAAACACTTAATAAATATAGTGTCAAATAACAAAGACAAGAAAAAAATAAAGATATTCCTTACTGTCTAACATTCTAAATATTCTATTATCGTATTTTATCATCTAGCCATTGATAAAAAAGATCCCAAATTTCATAAAATTGTTTATCCTCTTGCTCTCTAATTTCAAATGTCAATCTACTCATCTCAGCACATTCCAATATTTTCTATAATGGTATTTTATCTTCCTGTAATGGTATTTTCTCATTCTTCCAATTTTTAGCAAATACAATCCTAGCCGCTGTTAATACATTTACAATCAGGTATTTCAAATCTTTACTATATGTATCAGGTAAAATTCCCAATAAAAAGATCTCTGGTTTCAAGTCTATGTGTTTCTTTGTCATTTTTTCCAACCACATGCGAATTTTAGTCCAATATTTTCTGGCGTCCTCACAAGTCCACCACATATGGTAATATGAGCCAGGTATCTGATGACATTTCCAGCATTTTTCAGATTTGTTCTTAAACATTCTTGCTATTCTTGTCGGGGGAAAGTGCCACCTGTAAAACATCTTATACAAGTTTTCTTTATAAGCTGTTGACATTGTCATTTTATAATTTTGAGACCACAATTTTTGCCATTTCTCTAAATCAATCCCATATCCAAAATTCTTCCCCCAAACAATCATAGTTTCTTTGACTTGTTCTTCCTCTAATTTAATTCCCAGTAAATAACCAAAAATTTTTTTAATCACCTTCTCATCAGTACCCATCAAGATCTTATCTAAATCAGTCTGTTTATCATAGAATCCCTCCATTTTAGAATCTTCATCATAACTTGAATGTATTTGTGCATATGAAAACCAATTCATCCTTATACCTTGTTCCTCTAAGTTTTGAATCAATTTAAGTTCACCCTTTTCATCCATTAGTTCCCCATATCCAACTGTTTGTTCCTTTTTATAAATTATAAGATAGGAAAATGCTTCAATAGTCGATAACCAAACTGGAATTTTCAAATAACATTGTCTTTTTATCTTCTCCCAGTTTAACCACAAAGACTCCCGTATATAATGCCTTCTAAAATAACCCTGTGTTTTAGTTCCCTTATACCATAAAAAAGCATGCCAGCCCAACAGCAAATCATGCCCTTCTAATGTCAACAATCTATGCTTTCTTAATGTTATTCATTCTTTGACCCAGATCAAACTTGCAGCTTGATAATACAATTCCCAATTAGGCAGGCCAAAACCTCCTCTAATTCTAGCGTCTTGCAAAAGCTTTAGTTTTATTCTCGCTTTTTTACCTTGCCATATAAACTTCAACATGATTTTATTTAAATCTTCAAAATAGTCTTTTCCAAGCCTAATTGGTATTGTTTGAAACAGAAACAGAATTCTGGATAAAATATTTATCTTAATTGTTGAAATTCTCCCTATTAATGACAATTGCAAGTTTTCCCATTTCTTCAAGTCTGTAGCTATCTGCTGTATGAGTGTAATATAGTTATTCTCTTTCAATGTAGTAAATCTTGCTGTCAAATATATCCCCAGATACTTAATCTTATTTGTAACTTGGATTTTCAAAAGGTCTGCCAGTTCTTCTCTTCGTCTCAGCGGCATGTTTTTTGTCAAAATCTTTGTTTTATCTTTATTTATTTTCAAACCATCCATCTCACCGTATGTCTCTATCTTTTCCAATAACTTTGGAGCTGTTTCTAGCAGATCTTCCAGAATAAAAGCTAAGTCATCAGCAAAAGCTTGTAGTTTGAATTCTTCCTTTTTAATTTTCATTCCTTTTATGCTTTTATCATCCCTAATGTTTCTATTCAACACTTCCAAAGTCAACACAAATAGCAAAGGAGATAGGGGACACCCTTGTCTTGTGCCTTTTCTTATATTAATAAAGTCTCCCTCCATCATTACCTTTGCTGTCTGTTTATTATATATGGCTTCTATTGCTTGAATAAATTTTCTGGCAAAACCCATCTGTTCCAATAGTAATAACATAAATCTCCTGTTCACGTTATCAAATGCCTTTTGAGCATCTAAGAATATCAAAGCCATTTGCTTTTCAGGATGTGCCTCATAGTATTCCAAAGTATCCAAGATTACTCTCATATTGTCTCTTATTTGTCTCTTTGGCATAAATCCATTTTGATCTGGGTGGGTAAAATTATTTAAATATTTTTTAAGTCTCTCTGCTAAAATTGAAGCAAAAATTTTATAGTCTGCATTCAATAAAGAAATAGGTCTATAGTTCTTAATTAGCAATGGTCAGCCTCTTCTTTTGGAATAAGTATAATATAAGCCTCTGACCATGTTTTGGGTACCATCTTCTTTGACATAACTTCATTCATAACTTCTAACAATGGGATGCTCAATGATTCTTGAAATGTTTTATAGAATTCTGCCGGAAGCCCATCTGGACCTGGTGCTTTCCCATTATTTTGTTTCTTAAGTGCTTCATTTAATTCCATCATTGTTATATTGCTTTCTAACATTTCTTCAGTCTCTTTAGGTATCTTCGGTAAATTAGCATTCTGTAAATACTGTTTGACTTTTTCCTCATCAATATTCTCTTGTTTATATAGTTGCCCATAAAAATCTCAAATAATTTCCTTTTTCTCCTTATTACCATAACAAACCTTGATCATCTATTAGCTTCAATATTTTTCTTGATTCCTTCTCCTTTTTCAATTTATATGCTAGCCATCTACCTGGTTTATTTGCATCTTCAAAGTAATTCTGTTTAGAATTTCTGATTTTCTGTGCCAATTCTTCTTTCTCTATTAATTCCATTTTATGTTTAATTACATCCAGCTTCAATTTAATATCTTTTTTTCTGTGGCATTTTCTATAATTCTTTTTCAAGTCTTTTATACTCGTCTTCCAAGGCCTTAGAAGCTTGCCTTTTCCTAATATTCTTTTTTCTTGTATAATCTATTATCAGACCTCTAGCATATGCCTTCATTGTATCCCAAACATTCTGCGTTGAAGTATCTTCTTTTTTATTTTCTCTGAAATAAATTTTATTTATTTTCTCCACCCATTGTATAAAATCTTTCTCCTTTAAAATAGTATTATTTAATGTCCATCTCGATCTTTTTTTTTGTCCCTTCCATTTAATTGTCATTGGGCTATGATCTGCCCAAGTACTTGTTTCAATATTTGTTTCTTGAATATTGGATATTAATTCTGTTGATATCCAAATCTTATCTAATCTGGACCATGATAAATGTCTATTTGAATAAAAAGTATATTGTTTAGCTTTAACATTTCTTTCTCTCCAAATATCTTTTAAAGTTAATTCACCTGTCATTTTAAAAAAAGATTTAGGGAGAGTCTTTTTATTTTGCTTTGTTGTTGTTGCTATATAGTCCAATTTATTGTCCAGGATTCCATTAAAGTCTCCCATCATAATTATATTAACATAGTCCAGTCCAATTATTTTCATGTGTAGTTTTTTTTATAAAACTCTTCTTGTTTATCATTCGGAGCATAAATTGCAATCAAGAGTATTTTTATATTATTGTCCATTATTTCCACCATTAATACTCTTCCGTCTTCATCCGTGTAGATCAGTTTTGCTGGGATAGCCTCTTTAATGTATAGAACCACTCCTCTTTTCTTACATTGAGTCAAAGAAGTAAATATTTTCCCCAATTTTGGCTGTACTAACAATTGTTCATTTTGTTTTTTAATATGAACTTCTTGTAAACAAATTATATCAAATTTTAATTTCTCTAATTTATGAAAATTTTTCCTTCTTTTAACAGCTGAATTGTCCATTTATATTCATTGTAATCAGTTTTTTTTCTTCCATGATTTTGCTTTATATTTAGGTCTAACAGCTCTCGTGGATCTCACTTCACATTGTTCTTTACTATCCACCTGTCCACCTACAGCTCCTTTCTCTTTTTCAGTCTCCAGTTGTTCCTCTTGAAACTCAATTAATGAGACCTCTTTCTCTGCCTCTCCTCTCTTTTCCAAAAAATTCTGCATGGAAAAGTTCTGCTTTCTCAATTGAGTCAATTCTATGTCTCTGCTCTTGCCACGTAAACATTAATCCTTCTGGAATCAGCCATCTATAATTCACTTTGTTTTCCAGTAGCATTTTGGTCAGAAATCGATATTCTCTTCTCATCTCTCTCACTCTTCTGGGTATTTGTTTTAAAACCACAATCTCTTTACCTTTATATTTCAATCTTTTCTCTCTTACCACTTATAGTATTTATGTTTTAATGGATTTTTTGGTAAATCTAATATTGACTTCCTTTGGTAATTTATTTCTCATCGCATATCTTGTGTAAACTCGATATACTTCATCTACTCCATTCATCATCTTTTCCTCTGTAATTTCCAAAGCATCTGCCAAAATTTCTATCATTATCGCAGCCAAATTTTCTCCTTTTTCTTCTTCTATATTTTGAAATCTGAGATAAAATTCTGACCCTTCCATCTCCCACTTCAACATCCCACTTTTATCTTGTTCAACCACTGTTAATCTACTGTCAATATTTCCAATCTTCTCCTCTCTTTGTTTTCCTTCTTCCTCAATTTTTTGGAATCTCTCCTCATACTTCCCTATCATTTGTTTAATATTTTCCACTTTTTCATCAGTCTTCTCTATTCTTTGTTCAATGGTGTCTGATTTTGTCTTTAGATCTTGGATTCCTTGCATAATCATCTGTAAAGTTACTTTTTCTTGTTCTTTATCTTGCTTCAACATTGTCTGAATTAAACGTTGTCCTCCAGCTGGTGGGGAGGCAGAGGTAGAAGTCGAAACGCCAGATGATATTGGTTTCCTGCTCATTTTAATGCTTCCAAATCTTCAAATTCTTTTTAACTTTTATTCCAATTGGTAGAATAGCCAATTATAATCCAAAATGGAAAAATCCAACAGTAAAAAGCCCAAAACCAAAGAAGAAAAAGCAAAAAAGGAAGAAGAAAGATCTTCAGGTTCTTCTAGACCCTAATCCAATTACAAAGTAGTCCACCATAAAAAATGAAAAATAGAAAGAAAAAAAAAACCCCCAAAATAATAATATTGATTTAGAAAAAAAAGAACAAAAAGAAAAAAGAAAAGAAGAAATTCCTTCAGGTTCTTCACACCTTAATCCAGGTGAGAAGTCTCAATAATCAAAAAGAAAAAACAGAGTGGTCCAAAAACATGGATAGAAAAAGCAAAAGGATCCCAGTAAAAATAAGGAGAAAAAAAGAAAAATAAAGAAAAAGCTCTGAGGCTTTCCCTTTGAAATAAAAAGCAAAAATAAGAATATTACTAGAATTGGAATTTACAAAGAGGCTGGTGGGTAGGGGTATCACAAGTAAAGAAAAAAATATATAAGAAAACACACTGCACTTTATTTAGTTGTCCAAGGCTCTTATTATGACTCTCTTCTCCACCAGCTTCAAAGCTAAGCCTCAAGTGTTGAAATATTGATAAGAGTCCAGCAAAACACCTGTAATAATATTTTGCTGTGCTCTCCCTTTATCTTATCACATTAAAATGTCCTTGAGAAGGAGTCTTCTTATAGTTCTCTCCAATTCAAATAAAATATTTTCAAGCCTCTAGTTGGCAGTGTTACAAAGTTTCTTAATACTCTTCCCCCCCCCACCAGCCAGAAAAAAAGGATAATTTATACAAAAAAAGAATAGCCAAAGGGAGCCTCTATCCTAAAAGAAAATTAAAAAATCAAAAGGAGCATAAAAATATATGTAAGAGGAAATTCAATCCGGTTACCTACAAAGTCACACTAAAGTCCCCCCCCCCAAAAAAAAAGTAAGAAAAAAAAAATCCAAGCCTCAATTTGACATCACTTTAAAAAATGCCGCTCATACAGTTTTTATCAAAAAAAAATCTCACAGATTTCTTCTCTATTCAGGGTGCCCTTTCAAATCTCAGCGAATTTACAACAAAAAAGAAATTTTTCACCCAGCCGACACACTTTCACTTCCAGCCACTTTCTTTCCGGAGCTGTCCCGACTTCAGCAGCTATGGAGGCTGCCTCTCCGCTGCCAGCAAAAGGGCTTCTCCCAGATCAAACCAGAGATTTTGTGATATCCCTGGGATCCTGGGACTATGCCCTTCACGATCACCGTCTCTACAGGATGGTTTAGGTCCGTTGGGACTGACCAGGGGCGAAAATATCGGCTGCAATCTCAGAGCCCAGAGATCGCAGCTGTATCGCCAAAACGAAGCTCCGCCTTCTCCTGGAAATAAGGAGAAGCTTTCTGACAGTGAGAACAATCAACCAATGGAATAGCTTGTCCTCAGAAGTTGTGGGAGCATCATCACTTGAGACTTTCAAGAAGAGATTGGACTTCCATCTGTCAGAAATGGTGGAGAGTCTTCTGCTTGGGCAGGGGTCCCTTCCAACGGTCCCTTCCAACTCTGATTGTTATCTGTTATCTGATTTCTGAATGCTTATTCTCCCACATTCAATTTATCTATGCTTTTCTTGATATACTGATATACAAATATGATTGCACACAGTGTTGATCAACACAATATAGAAAAGAAGAAAAGGAAAAAGTGAAAAAAGAGCAACAAAGATGATTAGGGACCTGGAGGTAAAATATTTGTGATTTGCAAGAATTGGGTAGTGAAAAGAAGAATTTGGGATGACATAGAATAGATTAGAATAGAATTCTTTATTGGCCAAGTGTGATTGGACCCACAAGGAATCTGACTTGGTGCAAATGCTCTCAGTGTACATAAAAGAAAAGATACATTCATTAAGAATCATAATGATAGTCATAGGGTACAATAAGCAATCAAATCAAACTAGGAAACAGTCAATATAAATCATAAGGATACAAGCAACAAAGTTACAGGCATATAGTCACAAGTGGGATGGGATGGGTGATAAAGAGTAATGAGAAGATTAACAGTAATTATAGTGCAAACTTTGTAATAGTTGGACAGTGTTGAGGAATTACTTGTTTAGAAGATAATGGCATTTGGGGAAAAAAAACCTGTCCTTGTGTCTAGTTGTCCTGGTGTGTAGTGCTCTGTAGTGTTGTTTTGAGGGTAGGAGTTGAAACAGTTTATGTCCAGAATCTGAGGGGTCTGTAAATATTTTCACAGCCCTCTTTTTGACTCATGCAGTATATAGGTCCTTGATTGAAGGCAGGTTGGTAGTAATTGTTTTTTTTCCAGTCCTAATTACTCTCTGAAGTCTGTGTCTGTCTTGTTGGGTTGTGGAACCAAACCAGACAGTAATAGAGGTGCAGATGACAGATTCAATAATTCCTCTGTAGAACTGTATCAGGAGCTCCTTGGGCAGTTTGAGCTTTCTGAGTTGGTGCAGAAAGAACATTATTTGTTGTGCTTTTTTGATGACGTTTTTGATTTTAGGTCTTGTAATATGATAGAACCTAGAAATTTGAAGATCTCTCCTGTTGATATTGTGTTGCGTAGTATTGTAAGAGGTGACATGATAGCAATGTTCCAATATTTGAGCAGCTGCCACAGAAAAGAAGGGGTCAACCTATTTTCCAAAGTACCTGAAGGCAAAACAAGAAGCAATGGATGGAAACTAATCAAGGAGAGAAGAAACTTAGAACTAAGAAAAATTTACCTGATAGTGACAACAATTAACCAATGGAATGGCTTGCCTTCAGAAGTTGTGCTCCAATACTAGAGGCTTTTAAAAAGAGATTGAACAGCCATTTATCTGAAATGGTATATATATCTCCTGTTTGAGCAGGAAGCTGGACTAGAAGATCTCCAAGGTTTTTCAACTCTGTTATTCTGATAGACACTAGTACTTTTTTGTACAGACTTCCTTTTTTTGAAATTTGTTTTCCACCCATTATCTTTCCACAACCATTTACACATGAACAATTTTCTTTTTCTTATCTTTAGTGAACAAACAACCAACATACAGAAAATTATTTGTTGTATCTAACAATTTATGCATACCTTCCACATGCTTATTCTATTCACTCTGTCAAGCATATTGATTTTGATATTGATACTTTAATTTTCAGTCTTATACTTCTCACTGCATAGTAGTTTATTTGTCACATCAAATATTTGGTTTCTCAAATAACAATAATCTGCATATAAAAATCCCAAATTGATACACCTATAATTTCATCACAAACACTACCAAACATTGGCTTTATACAGTATATTTATCTATAAATAGAAGAGGACATCAGTCATCCTTGTCCAAAATTGAATTGTATACTTTATTTCCCTCAAAATTATTCATATCAAATGCTACAATCAGCTCTGCATTCATGTTCAAACACTGATACAAATAATTCAAACTGATTCACTTTCTCTATATTTATTATTTTCTCACACCTGTATATTTCTCAATGACCTGAAGAAAAAAAAAAAAACTAGTCCGAGGACCTTTTGCTTGTAATAAAATGACATTGCATTTCGTTTACCTCACTGTATACCTTTAGATATAATTTTGCCAAACACCTTCGCAAGTCCATTTAATAAACTAAGCTTTTGTGTCCAATCACACTTGGCCAATAAAGTATTCTATTCTATTCTATTCTATTCTATTCTATTCTATTCTATTCTATTCTATTCTATTCTTCCTCTAGTTTTTACATTCATTCCTGCTATCTTTCCCTTTGAAACACAACATTCTTCCAATTATTAACCACTATTCACACACACACATGAAGCATATCATACAGCTCTCACATAAATAAACAACATATATATTTCAATATTTTTTCAGTTATTTTCCATCTATACCTTATTCCTTTACAGCTAGATTGAACTTTTTTTTTTTTTTTAGCAAATTAAAGTTTTACCTCAATTTTCAACCAGTCTACAGCTAGTTTGGTTTAGTGGTTCAGACAGGGTACAAAGCTGGAAAACATAAGTTCAAGACCCACTGTAGCTGTAAAAACTAAAGTGCTTTGGAGTCTCTCTTTCTCTCTCTCCCCCCTCACTATGTTGTTGTGGGGAAAACAGGAAAAATTTGTGTTTGATATGTTCACCACATTGAGTTATCTGTAAAAAAAAAATTAAAAATGGGATATAAATAAAGAACAAACAAATGTTCTCACGGTGATTATGTGATTATTACCTTTCACTATCATATATTTTAATAATACTCACTCCAATTTTACCTCCATTAAAACTTATCTCAAATAATTTCATTATTTTTCACTTTGGGTTCATTCAATCTCTAAAGTTCAGTGCCACAATCAAAAACAAATCTCAGGAGAAGATGTTTAAAATCAATTCCCTCAACAAGGCAGGTAAGTTTTATGGACATTACCTGAGAACAGAAGAAGAACAAGAAAGTAAGGGAGAAGTGGAGAGCAGAAGCCAAGAGGAGATAACAGTGGAGGATAAGGAAACAGAAAGGGAAAAAAGAGAACAGAAGACCCAAGAAGAAGAAGAAGAAGAAGAAGAAGAAGAAGAAGAAGAAGAAGAAGAAGAAGAAGAAGAAGAAGAAGAAGAAGAAGAAGAAGAAGAAGAAGAAGAAGAAGAAGAAGAAGAAGAAGAAGAAGAAAACAACAGCAACTAACTCTGGAGAGAATTGAGAACAAGAGTAGTAGAGTATCGACAATAAAAAGGACAGAGGGATTGTTTTACTATCCCTTAATATAAATGGACTAAACGCATTACTTAAAAGAAAGCAAATTTTTACAAAACTCGTAAAGCAAGATGCAACTATTACATGTTTACAAGAAGTCCATATCCCAAAACAAGATAGACACTTATTCCTGAAACTGGGTAAATTACATCTGGCCCTGATGAATTAAAAAAAGGGAGGTGTTGTGGTGTATGTTAAAAATTGGCTAAATCCAAAACTAATAAATAAAGATGATGTTGGAAGGATACTCCTCATAGAGATAACAACAGAACAAAAAAGATACTATTGGTAACAATTTATGCTTCAAACACCAATCAAAAGGAATTTTATCATAAACTTAACAAGAAAATTATAGAGACTGAATTAACAAATATATGGTAGGTGACTATAATGCAATGTCAAATATAGAAAAGGACTATAAAAGTAGTAAAAATAATAAAAAAAAGAGAGGAGAAAATGTCCAATAACATTTGATAATCTAGCCCAAGAAATGAATTTAAAAGATGCCTGGAGGGAACTAAACCTAACTAAAAGTCAATTTACCTTCTATTCTAACCCACATAAATCATGGTATGATTTGGATGGATTCAGAACTATTGGAAAAAGTAGAAACAGTGTAAATATTATCAAACACCTGGGCCGATCACAATCCAATTAAATTGATTTGGAGAGGTATGAAAAAGACAGGCAGATGGACTTTTAATAAGAGCTTATTTAGGAACAAAGGATACACCCAAATGATAAGGAAGGAATTGGAGCTCTTTTTTGAAATTAACAGGAATGAGCAAACAACAACCCCAAACCTATGGGACCCAACGAAGGTTTACCTGAGGGGTTTGACAATTGCCTATACAGCAAAAAATAAAAAATAAAGATAGGAAAGAGCAACAGAGGGCGAGACAGGAGAAACTGGAAAATTTGGAAGTTAAATTGCAAAAAGACCCATGTAATGAAGTAATTACGGTAAAAATGAATTAATTTTCATGAAACATGAAATAAATTTAAATCTCCAAGAAGAAACAGCCAGGAAATTGAAACTAGTCAGACAAAACTACTTTGAGAATGCGAATAAGCCTGGAAGATGGCTCTTGCAAAAATTAAAAAAAAGAACAGGAGAAAAATATTATAATATACCTTGAGAATCATCAGAGAAGCCATAGAGATTGAAAAAAGACCAGAAAGCATGAACAGAAGAGATGATTCCACCAGGCTGTCAATCATTTGGAAGCCTGCACTCACAAACAAAAAAATCTCCACACTACAAGCCAGGCAAACACCTGGGTACATACAGATCCCCCCTGATACCTCCATCTCAAACACACCCCAACCAGGCACCCAGATGAAACCCAGCTTCCTAACTAATGATAGCCATCCATTTACCCGAACCCAAGGTGCACTAAAGGCCTCCAATAAAGTAACACAATGTTGCCAGCCAATCAAGATACAAAAAGAGCCAAAAAAACAGACAGAAGATATTAGAAGCAGAACACAGCAAACTCCAAGACCAATAAACACAGACCAAGACTCTCAACCAATCAGGAGGAAGAAAAAACCATTCTGACACAGCAATAGGCTGCCCCAAATTTAAATCTGAAACCACTGTAAAAGTCTAACTCACAGACGAATACTATACAGAAGCCTGATGATGGCAGATGAGATTCTGCTGAAACGTTGCTACAACTTTAAAAGCACCACTACTATGATGTGGGAAAATACCCGAACAAAGCTGAATGCCAGATATATATATATATATGTATATATATATATAAAAATTACTAAAGGGAACTTCTATTCTAAAAAATATAAACAGTCAAAAAGGAGAAAAAGAATAGGTAAATATAAGAGAAAAAACCAGTCCAGTTAACAATTGCTAAATCGCGATAGAAGTTCCGTAGAAAAAAAAAGTAAAAGTAAAAAGCCAAGCCTCACTTTGACATTTCTCTTTTAAAAATCGCCGCAAAGTCAGTTTTGTCAAAAATCTTACAGATTTCTTCTCATTCTTAGGGTGTCATTAAGTCCCAAATATTAATTTAAAAAAAGTCCTCACCAAACCGATACACTTTCTCTTTCAGTCTCTTCCTTCCGGAGCTGTCCCAGCTTCAGCAGCTTAATGGCTGCCTTTTACGCCGATGGTAAAAGGGCTTCTCCTGGATCGACCAGGGACTTTGCGATGTCCCTGGGATTGACAGGATGCACCCCTTACTATCACAGTCTTTACGGGGAGGTTTAGGTCCGTTGGGACTGACCAGAAGCGAAGATATCAGCTGCGATCTCGGAACCTCGAGATTGCAGCTGTATCGCAGTGACATGGCTCCACCTTCTCTTATTACAAGAATAATTATGGACGTCTTAGAATATTATGAAACCAACTCCAACAAATAGATGGCATTAATATTTTTGGATGCCCAAAAGGTGTTTGATAATCTAAGTTGGCAATTTCTCATTGAACAACTAATTAGGATGAAATTCGGTGAAAAATTTATCGGACTAATTAAAACAATATATTCCACACAAAATGCAAAAGTAGTGATAAATGGAGAAACCACAAAAAAATTAAAAATAAATAAAGAAGCGAGACAGGGATGTCCTCTAATATGTATATTATCAATGGAGGTATTGTTGACTCAGATAAGGAAAATCAAACTATTCAAGGACTGACTATAAAACAAGAAACATACAAATTACAAGTGTTCGCTGATGATATGGTCTTCATGATGGAAGAGTCAAAAGAGTCAAATAAAAAATCTAATGCAAGAAAACGAGGCATTTGGAAAAGTAGCGGGGCTTAAAATCAATAAAGAAAAGACCAAAATAATAACTAAAATTTTCACTAAAAGGCAAAATGAGGAACTTACAAAGGGATCCAGATAACAAAAAGAATAAAATATCTGGGGATATGGCTCAATCAAAATGCTCTACATGATAAGCTGATAGACCAGATACAGAAAGACCTAGACAGATGGGCAAACATACAATTTTGTTGGATGGGAAGTATAGCGATCATTAAAACAAATGTGTTACCGAAATTACTATTTTTATTCCAAACTGTGCCAGTCAAACTAGGGAAAAATTTCTTCGAAGACCCGAATAAAAGAATTGTCTGAAGATGCAACTTCTGCAGGGGAGGGATTCTACAGGTTCGCACCCATTCGCTAGAACCGGTTGTTAACATTCTAAGCAGTTCAGAGAACCGGTTGTTAACATTCTAAGCAGTTCAGAGAACCGGTTGTTAGAAGAAATTACTGGCCTAATCCTGTAAGGAAGGCAGGAAGGAAACATTCTGGTGTTGCTTACAGAAACTGCCTCTCCGTTAACCATTATTACATTCTTGGCAGGACTAGACTTCCTGTCTCAGGAACTTCTCTGGAGTTCCCCCCCTTTGCTAGTACTTTGCTTGTGTGGAGTGACCATTCAAAGTTACAATGGCACTGAAAAAAGTGACTTATGGCTGTTTTCCACACTTATGACTGTTGCAGCATCCCCAAAGTCATGAAAGGCCAGGTGAGGAGATGCGTGCCTCAATGTGAGTGATATTGAGTTTGTTGTATCCGCAATTAAGACTCGTAGTCAGTGACTTTCAATTCAAGCTCTTTATTAACACTGGTGGAACCGAACCGCCCAAGACAAAAAGCTTGCGGCTTTTATATCTTTTGCTTCGGCGGCCGCGGCCAATGGCAGCGATTCAAGTCTCCCGCTCTCGGCTTTAACCAATCGCGGGAGACTTCAATCGGGCCAATCAGGCGCGGCTCGCCTGGCCAATCGGAAATCCCCGCGCCTTAGCCAATCAAGGCACGGGGATTTCGAGTAGTCCATTTGCATACATGACACCCCTCCCCTCTTGGTATGGTCTTCTCACGTGGTGTAGTCACGCAGGTAGGCGGGGCTCCGTCGAGTCCTAGATGACCTGCGCAATTCATTTTCTTGTTGTATCTCGGTAGGGGCGGTCATCTTTTTGGCTGCTCCTGCCTCTGAGCGAACCGGCTGGATGATCGGGCCGGTTCCTTCGCCGCGGCTCCCGCCTGGGCCTACCGGGTCGGTTGAGTCGCGGATTCCGCCGCTCCCGCTTGGCTTCTCCGGGTCGGTAGAGCTGGCCAGACGGCTCTTCTCCGGCTGTGACTCGCGAAGGCTGCGTTCTGGTGAGTTTTTAATTTTTATTTGTTCTTGCGGTTGTTTAACCGGGTGTTCCCTCCCCCCTTGGTTCGTGTCTTGGGGGTTGAGGTTAGTCACTGTTCGTGACCGGAGCTGGTCGATATGTCGTTTCCAGGCTCGCCCGTCGGTGGTTTGGAGCCGGTACGACTTTGGACCAGTGATCTGAGTTATGACGGCTGGGATCCATAGGGGGTCCCCCGTCATGTTTTTGGCGTATACTAGGTCGCCTGGTTCAAATGTCCGATACCTGGAGCTGGAGTCTGGGGGCTGCTCCGGGTTGTAGGTTGGGTGTAGGCGGTCGAGTGGGGATCGCAGCTTCCTGCCCATCAGGAGCTCTGCAGGGCTCTTGTTGGTGGTTGTGTTTGGCGTGATGTGCTGTATGAAGAGCAGCCTGTTGATCTTGTCGTTGATCTCCCCGTGGTCCATTTTCCGGAGGGTCTTTTTTGTAAACTGGACCATCCGCTCCGCCCTACCGTTCGCCGCCGGATGCGCCGGTGCCGTTAACGCGTGGCGGATGCCTTTTTCTGCCAGGAACCGTTCAAAATCGATGGATGTAAACTGTGGCCCGTTGTCCGAGACAACGACGTCTGGGAGGCCGTGGGTGGCAAACAGCTTACACAGTTCTTTAATGACGGCCTCTGTGGTGGTGGATTTCATGTCGGCCACCTCTAGCCAGTTTGAGTATGCGTCAACTGTGATTAAAAAGGTGTGCCCATTTGTGGGGCCGGCAAAGTCTAAATGTATTCTGGACCAGGGTCCCCGAGGTGTCTCCCAGTCCCGGATAGGTGCCATGGGTGGGCTGGATCTGGTCTCCTGGCACCGGTGGCATTTGGCGACCCATGTTTCAATTTGTTTGTCCATGCCAGGCCACCAAGCGTAACTCCTGGCCAGGGCTTTGGTCCTGACGATGCCAGGATGATCCTCGTGCAACATCTCTAGGACCCTGTTCTGTAATTTAGTCGGAATTACCACCCTGTCTCCCCAAAGGATACATCCTCTCAGTAGTGAAAGTTCCGTCTGGCGCTGGCGGAAGGGTTTAACAGTCTCGTTATCGTCTTTTTCCGGCCAGCCTTTTTGTAGCCAATGTAAGATTGGCGCTAAGTGTTTGTCCTTAACCGTTTCCCTCGCTATGTCCGATGCGGTAATGGGTAAACACTCGATGGACAGGGTATTTGTTGTTGGTGCAGGGTCAGGGTCAGAGTCAGGTAAGGGGGAACGGCTTAAAGTGTCCGCGTGCGATATCTTCTTACCTGGCTTGTGTAGCAGTTCATAGTTGTAGGCTGCCAGGAATTCAGACCATCTTGTCATCCGGGGTGACAAGATGTTTGGTGTGGGACGGTTTCCCGCGAGAATGCCCAGCAACGGTTTATGGTCAGTCACTATTTTGAATGGGCGGCCATAAAGGTACTCGTGGAAACGCTTAACGGCGGCCACTATAGCCAAAGCTTCTTTGTCCAGCTGGCTATAGTTCCGCTCTGGTTTAGTCAGAGTTCTCGAGAAAAATGCGATAGGTGCTTCTCTCTGGTCTGGGAGGGTATGGCTGAGGACAGCGCCGACGCCGAAAGGTGATGCGTCGCAAGTGACAGCTACAGGCAGGGTTTCGCAGAATTGCATTAGGACGGCATCAGAGGTGAGGAGGTCTTTGGTCTTTTGAAAAGCTGTTTGTTCCCGTCTCCCCCAAGTCCAGGCTGCCTTCTTGTCCAGGAGTCTATGTAAAGGTTCCGCCGCCGTAGCCTTTTGAGGTAGGAAGACATTATAGAAGTTTAGTAAACCTAAGAACGCTTGCAGCTCTAATTTGGACTTTGGGGTGGGGGCTTCTTTGATGGCCTTTACTTTTTTTGTTGTGGGGTGGATGCCCTGCTGGTCTAGGAGGTAGCCCAGAAACTCTACTTGCTTTGTACAAAGTTGGCATTTTTCGCGTTTGACTTTAAGTCCTGTTTCTTTAAATTTCGTTAAGACTTGTCTTAAACGGTTTTCTAGTTCAGCTTCATTTGGCGCCGCCACTAATACGTCATCGAAGTAGGGCACCACCCCCTTGATGCCTTGCAGCAAGCGTTCCATCAGGCTCTGGAAGATGCCTGGTGCCACGCTGACCCCAAATTGAAGTCTGTTACATTTAAAAGCCCCCCGGTGGGTCACTATTGTTTGGGCCTCTGCCGTTTCCTCGTCCACAGGTAGTTGTTGATAGGCTTGTGCGAGGTCGAGCTTAGCAAAAACTTTGCCCCCTCCCAGTGAGTGCAGTAAATGTTGCACTACCGGGACTGGGTAGGCGCTTTGTTGCAACGCGCCATTTAGGGTGGCCTTATAGTCCCCGCAGATTCTCACGGACCCGTCTGGTTTTATTGGGGTCACTATAGGGGTTTCCCATCTGGCGTGATCTGTCGGTTGTAACACCCCTTGTCTGACGAGCTTGTCTAGCTGCTCGTCGATTTTGGGTTTTAATGCAAAGGGTACCCTTCTAGGCTTAAGCCGCTTCGGGGAAACCCTTGGGTCTAAATCAAATGAAATAAGGGGCCCCTGGTACTTGCCCAATTCTCCATTGAAGACCTCCTGGAATTCTTCGGTTAGCCGCTGTTCCCAAGCTTCAATGGATACGTGGTTGACACCTGTCAGCGCGATGTTAAGCGGAGCAAACCATTGTAACCCCAGCAGGCTAGGGCGGTCGCGGTCGACTATTGTGAGTGGAAGTTGTTCTGTGTGGCCTTTGTAGGTTATGTTAAAGTTCTTGGTGCCCACTACCGGAACGCGATTACCTTGATAGTCTTTTATGATGATTTTTTGGGCAGGTACGTTTCTTCTTTGTAGTGTAGGCACTAGTTGCTTGATTTCGCGCCAAGCAATCATAGAAAGGTAGGAGCCGGAGTCCACTTCCATCTTACATGGTCGACCCTCTATGTGAACTTCTACGTGAACCTTTCTAGCTCCGTCGGAAATGGCGTGGCCAATGGTCACCGTCTGGTGGGTTTCCTCTTTACGTCGGCTGTCACTGCTTCTTTGCGATCGTTGTCTCTGGTCCCATCGACCCGTTGGCTGGCGCTCTCTGGCTCTGGGCGGGGAGCTTTCTCTCTTCCTGTCAAGTTGTTCCCGTTTGGGCGGGCTGCGGGGTTTTTTCTGGCGGCAAACTCGGGCGATGTGGCCTCGTCGGTCACAATGCCTGCAGATAGCGTCGAAGAATCGGCATTCTGACCTGGGGTGGTCGCCGCCGCAACCGGCGCAGTTGGTCCTCGACCTGCGACCTCTTTGACTTCGCTGTTCGCCTCGTCCCATTTGTACACGGTGTATGTCCTCCTCGTCATCTGACGCGCTGGAGGTTGATTGGTATTCGCCGTAGTGTGCGGTCGCTTCGCTTCTGGTGTCGGCCGACCTCGCGGGGTTGTTGTTCCCGCCCTTCGCGTCAGATCTTCGCATGGTGTCTGCTGACGTGCGGGTGGCTTCTGCTGCTGCGGCCGCAGTGAGGGCATCGGCTAGGCTGATGTCGCCTTTGGCCATGAGTCGGCTCTGGAGTGTCGGATCCCATAGCCCGAGCACGAAGCGGTCTCTGATGAGACTATTAAGCCCTTCAAACTCACAGAGTCCTCCCAGGCGCCGTAATTCAGCGACAAAGTCGCTTAATTTCTCGTTCGGTTTCTGGTTTCTGCGGTAAAACTCGTTTCGCCGTATCAGGATGGGGACCTCGGGGGCGTAATGGCGTCTCAGTATGGGCTCGAGGACGTCCCAGTCTATGGCGGTTGCGTCTGCTGGTTTGGCCAATGCCTTGGCCATCTGGAAGACCTCTGGTCCGCAGTGTGTGAGAAAGACGGCGCGTTTTAGCGGGCCCGGGGCGTCCTTCATGCCGGCGCATTCCAGATACATCCGGAATCGATCCGAGTACGATTCCCAGTCCTCGGCGGCGGGGTTGAAGGGAGCGGGCGGTGCTATTTTCGCCATCTTCGCTGTCGCTGGTTCTTAAACGGATACGGGGTTCGGTTCAATGGCGAGATCCCACCTTCGTCGCCAGTGTTGTATCCGCAATTAAGACTCGTAGTCAGTGACTTTCAATTCAAGCTCTTTATTAACACTGGTGGAACCGAACCGCCCAAGACAAAAAGCTTGCGGCTTTTATATCTTTTGCTTCGGCGGCCGCGGCCAATGGCAGCGATTCAAGTCTCCCGCTCTCGGCTTTAACCAATCGCGGGAGACTTCAATCGGGCCAATCAGGCGCGGCTCGCCTGGCCAATCGGAAATCCCCGCGCCTTAGCCAATCAAGGCACGGGGATTTCGAGTAGTCCATTTGCATACATGACAGAGTTGGTCACACCCAGCCAGTCACATGACTACCAAACCATGCCACCAACTAAGCCATGCCCACAGAACCGGTTGTTAAAAAATTTGAATCCCACCTCTGAACTTCTGTATACTTCATTTTTGATTGACATGATATAAAAAGATGTTGAGAAAGGGGTCAGAGAAGAGCAACAAAGATGACTGTTGGCTGGGACTGGGGGCTTTAGTCCAATGAAGAGAACAATTAGGGGGTGATATGATAGTATTGTTCCAATATCTAAGGGACTGCCACAAAGAAGAGAAGGGCAATTTATTTTCCAAAATACCTGAAGACAGGACTAGAAGGAATGGATGGAAACTAATCAAAGAGAAAACCAACCTAGAAATAATGAGAAATTTCCTGACAGAACAAACAGTGGAATGCCTTGCCTTTAGAAATTGGAAGTGCTCCATTGCTGGAAGTTTTTAAGAGATTGGACAGCCATTTGTCTGAAAAAGTATAAGATCTCCTGCTGAGCAGGCGATTGCTCTAGAAGACTTGCAAGTTCCCTTCCAACTCTGTTGTTTTTTTTCTGTTTTTTTTTTTGTTACCTGATTATTAAAATATTATAATAAGGTCTGCCTGCAATTTCTGACACCAGAAGAAGGTTTTTTCTGTGGTGGCACCCTATATATAGAATGCCCTTTCCGGGGAATTACTATAACCTACAGTGTCATAATTTTGAAATCAGTGAAGAATCTTTTATTTTTCCAGCTTTTAAATTGCTTTTAAAATGCTATTGTATTATATTTTTGCCTTGCTGCTGTCTAATTTATATGATAACTTTTTTTTTTTAAATGCTTTCATCATGTGTTTTAACTATATTTTAAAATACCAGAGGGCCTTAGCTATTGGATAGGATTCTTTTTAAAAGATAAATCAGTGGATTGATAGTAGATGACATGAAGCATGATAATAAAATATTTTACTTTAGGTAAGGTTTCAGATACTGGAATTTTGAATAAGATTTATTTAACTTATATAATGTTCTGAAATAACTTATTGTTAAAATCACATTGAGAAATTTTATTAATGTATTTTTACCACTTTTAAAATGAACTTAATTCTGTCAGTGAACGTAAAAAGACAGCCCTATTTTATAAATCTCACTTAAATTATTATAATGGGACTACACTTCAGAATCTTAGGTGTGGGATGTAAATAAAAAGAAGAAGGAAGAAAAAAGGAAAAAAGAACAAAACCTAAATTTCAATGGAAAAATTAAGAATCTCAAAATATAAAATTTGCTTCCAAAAAAGGAATGATAGATCACTTATGTAAGACTAAGATAAAAAAATTAGAAATAGAAAATGGTTTTGTTTATTTTTTAAAATAATTTTTAAAATGCAACATTTTTTTTTGTAAAAGTTTTATTGATTTTAACAACAGACAAAAAACATATAAGACATAAAACATGACATAGAAAGAAAAAAAAAATTATAGCATTCTTCATAAATTTACAATGTATCGGTTGGTTTACCACTCCCTTTTGTGCATCCATTTCATAGTCATCAGAATAATTATATTACATAATAACTCACATTATCAATCATCAATAAAATACCCCAATATCATTATTGAACAATCATTTGACTATAATTTTACTGATTCATACTTAAGCGAGATAACTATAATTAAGTTAAATTATTTTATGACAAATCATGAAATCATATCAAATCTATCATAATAAAATATTCTTAAAAATGATCAAAACCAAGAAAAATTATTTATTCATTATTTCCTAAATTTCTAAATATTCTATTATCATATTGTATTATCTAACCATTGATAAAAAAGATCCCAAACTTCATAAAATTGTTTATCTTCTTGTTCTCTAATTTCAAATGTCAATCTACTCATTTCAGCACATTCCAATATTTTCTTAATAATTTCTTCCTCTATTGGTTTTTTCTCACTCTTCCAATGTTTAGCAAATACAATCCTAGCTGCTGTTAATACATTTACAATTAGATATTTTAAATTTTTATTATATATATCAGGTACGATTCCCAATAAAAAAATATCTGGTTTCAAATCTATGTGTTTCTTTATCATTTTTTCCAGCCATATGCGAATTCTAGTCCAATATTTCCTGGCCTCCTCACAAGTCCACCACATATGGTAATATGAGCCAGGTATCTGATGACATTTCCAGCACTTTTCAAATTTATTCTTGAACATTCTTGCTATTCTTGTCGGGGGAAAGTGCCACCTGTAAAACATCTGATACAAATTTTCTTTATATGCTGTTGACATTGTCATTTTATAATTTTGTGACCACAATTTTTGCCATTTCTCTAAATCAATCCCATATCCAAAATTCTTCCCCCAAGCAATCGTTGTTTCTTTAACTTGTTCTTCCTCTAATTTAATTTCCAACAAATAACTATATAGTTTTTTAATCACTTTTTCATCAGTACCTGTCAAAATCCTATCTAAGTCAGTCAATTTATCATAAAATCCTTCTATTTTAGAATCTTTAAGATACCTTGCATGTATTTGCGCATATGAAAACCAATTCATCTTTATACCTTGTTCTTCTAAATTTTGCATCGTTTTAAGTTCACCCTTTTCATCCAATATTTCCCCATATCTAACTGTTTGTTCCTTCTTATAAGTTATAGGATACGAAAAAGCTTCAATAGTTGATAACCAAACTGGAATTTTCAAATAACATTGTTTCTTAGTTTTCTCCCAATTCAACCGTAACGATTCCCGTATATAATGCCTTCTAAAATAACCCTGTGATTTAGTTCCCTTATACCATAAAAAAGCATGCCAACCCAATAATAAATCATGACTTTCTAATGTCAACAATCTAGTTTTTCTTAACGTTATCCATTCTTTAACCCACATTAAGTTTGCAGCTTGATAATACAACTCCCAATTAGGAAGGCCAAATCCTCCTCTAATTCTAGCATCCTGCAAAAGTTTTAATTTTATTCTCGCTTTCTTGCCTTGCCATATATACTTCAACACAATTTTATTTCGTTCTTCGAAGTAATCCTTACTTAACCTAATTGGTATTGTTTGAAACATATATAAAATTCTGGGTAAAATATTCATCTTGATTGTTGAAATTCTACCTATCAATGACAATTGTAGGTTTTCCCATTTTTTCAGGTCAGATGCTATCTGCTGTTTAAGCTTAATATAATTATTCTCTTTCAATATAGTACATCTTGACGTCAAATATATCCCCAAATATTTAACTTTGTTCGTAACTTGAATTTTCAATAAATCTGCCAGCTCTTCTCTTTGTCTTAAGAACATGTTCTTTGTCAAAATCTTTGTTTTGTCTTTATTTATTTTTAAACCAGCCATCTCACCATATGACTCTATTTTTCCAATAGTTTTAAAGCTGTCTCTAAAGGGTCTTCCAAAATAAAGACCAAGTCATCCGCAAAGGCTTGCAATTTGAATTCCTCCTTTTTGACTTTCATTCCTTTTATGTTTATATCCTCTCTAATATTTCTATTTAAGACTTCCAAGGTCAATACAAATAACAAAGGAGATAATGGGCATCCTTGTCTTGTACCTTTTTTTAATATTAATATTATTTACAGAATGCTAATTTACCGAAGATACCTAAAGAGACTGAAGAAATGCTAGAAAGCAATATAACAATGATGGAATTAAATGAAGCATTTAAGAGACAAAACAATGGGAAAGCACCGGGTCCAGATGGGCTTCCGGCAGAATTCTATAAAACATTTCAAGAATCATTGAGCATCCCATTGTTAGAAGTCATGAATGAAGTTATGTTAAAGAGGATGATACCCAAAACATGGTCAGAGGCTTATATCACACTTATTCCAAAAGAAGAGGCTGATCCATTGCAAATCAAGAACTATAGACCTATTTCCTTATTGAATGCAGACTATAAAATCTTTGCTTCAATTTTAGCAGAAAGACTTAAAAAATATTTAAATAATTTTATTCACCCAGATCAAAATGGATTTCTGCCAAGGAGACAAATTAGAGACAATATGAGAGTAATTTTAGATACTTTGGAATACTATGAGGCTCATCCTGAAAAGCAAATGGCTTTGATATTTCTAGATGCTCAAAAGGCATTTGACAACGTGAACTGGAGATTTATGTTATTACTATTGGAATAGATGGGTTTTGCTAAAAAATTTACTCAAGCAATAGAAGCCATATATAATAAACAGACAGCAAAGGTAATGATGGAGGGGGAACTTACAGATCTTATTAATATAAGAAAAGGCACAAGACAAGGGTGTCCCCTATCTCCTTTGCTATTTGTGTTGACCTTGGAAGTGTTGAATAGAAATATTAGGGATGATAAAAGCATAAAAGGAATGAAAATTAAGAAGGAAGAATTTAAACTACAAGCTTTTGCTGATGATTTAGCTTTTATTCTGGAAGACCCGTTAGAAACAGCTCCAAGGTTATTGGAAAAGATAGAGACATATGGTGAGATGGCTGGTTTGAAAATAAAGATAAAACAAAGATTTTGACAAAGAATATGCCATTGAGACAGAGAGAAGAACTGGCAGATCTTTTGAAAATCCAAGTTACAAATAAGGTTAAGTATCTGGGGATACATTTGACAGCAAGATGTAGCACATTAAAAGAGAATAATTATATTAAACTCAAACAACAGATAACTACAGATTTAAAGAAGTGGGAAAACTTGCAATTGTCATTAATAGGGAGAATTTCAACAATCAAGATGAATATTTTACCCAGAATTTTATTTTTGTTCCAAACAATACCAATTAGGCTTGGAAAAGACTATTCTGAAGATTTAAATAAAATCATGTTGAAGTTTATATGGCAAGGTAAAAAAGCGAGAATAAAGCTAAAGCTTTTGCAAGACGCTAGAATTAGAGGAGGTTTTGGCCTGCCTAATTGGGAATTATATTATCAAGCTGCAAGTTTGATCTGGGTCAAAGAATGGATAACATTAAGAAAGCATAGATTGTTGACATTAGAAGGGCATGATCTGCTGTTGGGCTGGCATGCTTTTTTATGGTATAAGGGAACTAAAACACAGGGTTATTTTAGAAGACATTATATACGGGAGTCTTTGTGGTTAAACTGGGAGAAGATAAAAAGACAATGTTATTTGAAAATTCTAGTTTGGTTATCGACTATTGAAGCATTTTCCTATCCTATAATTTATAAGAAGGAACAAACAGTTAGATATGGGGAACTATTGGATGAAAAGGGTGAACTTAAATCGATCCAAAACTTAGAGGAACAAGGTATAAGGATGAATTGGTTTTCATATGCACAAATATATTCAAGGTATGATGAAGATTCTAAAACGGAGGGATTCTATGATAAGCAGACTGATTTAGATAAGATCTTAATGGGTACTGATGAGAAGGTGATTAAAAATTGTATGGTTATTTACTGGGAATTAAATTAGAGGAATCAAAGAAACTATGATTGCTTGGGGGGAAGAATTTTGGATATGGGATTGATCTAGAGAAATGGCAAAAATTGTGGTCTCAAAATTATAAAATGACAATGTCAACAGCATATAAAGAAAACTTGTATAAGATGTTTTACAGGTGGCACTTTCCCCCAACAAGAATAGCAAGAATGTTTAAGAACAAATCTGAAAAATGCTGGAAATGTCCTCAGATATCTGGCTCGTATTACCATATGTGGTGGACTTGTGAGGACGCTAGAAAATATTGGATTAAAATTCGCATGTGGTTGGAAAAAATGACAAAGAAACACTTAGACTTGAAACCAGAAATCTTCTTATTGGGAATTTTACCTGATATATATAGTAAAGATTTGAAATACCTGATTGTAAATGTATTAACAGCGGCTAGGATTGTATTTGCTAAAAATTGAAAGAATGAGAAAATACCATTACAGGAGGAAATTATTAAGAAAATATTGGAATGTGCTGAGATGAGTAGATTGACATTTGAAATTAGAGAGCAAGAGGATAAACAATTTTATGAAATTTGGGATCTTTTTTATCAATGGCTAGATGATAAAATACGATAATAGAATATTTAGAATGCTAGACAATAAGGAATATCTTTATTTTGCTATTTTGTTATTACTTAGTTATTTGACATTATATTTATAAAGGGTTTTTTAGGATTGATTTGGTATGATTATATGATTTGTTACAGAATAAACTGGTTAAAGTATTGTTATCTCATAAAGCATGAATGATTAAAAGTATAGTCAAAAATTTCTTTTTTCTTAGTGATAATAGGATGTATAAGTTTGGATTGACAATATGAGTTTTTATGTAACATAATTGTAATTGAGACTACAAAATGAATGCACAAAACTTGATGAACCAACCGACACACTGGATGTACATATGAGAGTTGATGTTTTAATGTTTTTTTTGTCTTGTTTGTTTGTAGAAAATTAATAAAATCTCTTTCAAAAAAAAAAGAAAGCTTAAGAATCTTTAAATTTATATAACTGGTTTTTACTCGTGCTGTGCTTCAGTCATTTCTGTCTTTGATAATTCTGAAAAATCTGTTAGTAAGTGAAAATTTCTGTAAGGATATATAATATTTTGCACGTTCCTTTTGATACATTATAGATACGTTTAAACAAGAACTTTTAAACTTTAATGTTCAGTTAGTGTATCTGGTGAATCTTTAAGGCGGGAAAGGGGAAAAGGGAAAGGAAAGCAAAGGAGAAAGCAAACTTTTATGGTCCATCTTTAATATTTTTCCATGATAGTTAAATCATTACAACATCATCCAAAACAGTTGTCATCAGAATTTTAATAATTATGATCAGGGAATAAGTACATAATTTTGAATAGAGGCGTGTAATTTTTTTTTAGACTGATGACCACAGGTCACCTTAGAAGTGGCATAAAGACATCAATTGATTTGCTGTGAGAGTTTATTTAACCACAAAGAATTAAATGCATGTTATTAAACACATTGTTATTAAGCAATTTTGACAAGAAACATTAGGGATTGCACTGAAATCTCTGAGGGCCATCTGAAGATTGCAAAACTCTGCTCTAGAATGATGTGGACAGTTGAGGCTCAATAGAAAGGTGAGAAAAACATAAATGGATGTCCCATTTAGAATATACAGCTTTGATGTGTGGCTTTAGTATAGCAACTCAAAAGGAGAGACAAGAAATAGAATTCTACAAAGCAGAATGTTAGAAATATTTGCCCATTAAAATGGCACTTCCTGGAAATGCATTATACAGGAGAGCTTTTATGTGGACTACTGTACTACTTGAAGTCAAAGGAATGAATGTGACACTTCTTCAATTGCTCCCCAGTGGACAGAGAACATAAATCATGTCTAAACTAATGAAGCTTCCCTGATTTACAATTAAACATGCTTCCATTAAAATTGGCCTTTTGGTTTCTATGGATGAGAAGTAAGATGCGCTGGAAATAAATTACATCCTTTAATTTCCTGTCATGCTTCTTCTGTATTACAAGATACTTGGATTTTGTGCATCTTTATTCATTTTATAACAAAATAAGGATTAACAGATCTGGATTGTAAAAAAATGAGAGAACCCATGTTCTGTAACTCTTTGTTGCTGGCTTGTGGTCTTCCTAAATTCTGTAGTCAAGTACTAATAGCTCTAATAAGCTTAAACTAGATCCATAAATATGGTGGGTAAGAGTGTTTGGTGAAGATAAATTAGGCCATAGCAGAACAAGTAAATTTCCACGATTAGGAAACAAAGGAATGCTTAGGCCCAACAAAATCTTTCATATTTGCAGAGTTCATGAAAGCCTTTCAGTCTTCATTAAAGGAAATATCATTGGAACTTGTGAATAATAAGATTAATATAACTTTAACACTTCTAGGTCAGCTGGCAGTAGATCAATCTCCAAATGTGAAGCATATTAAAAGGTTTATAGATTTGCAATTAAGTGGCTTTTTCATGACCAAAGAATAGTTCCTCAAGCTTTGCTAAAGGTTAACAGAGATAGGATGCCGATTTTCCAGTTCATAATCCATAAAGGTGAGTGAATTTATGTGTGACGTGATGGGAACAAAACGATTCCTGCAACATCATTGCTAAGTCTCTTGGTTTGAGGGAGGAATCCACGAGCAATATATTAGAGAATGCACTTGCTAACATCTTGACAACATTAATAGCTGGTGTTTGAGTAGTGCTCCTTTTCTTTTCACACTTTATTTTGTGTTGTAGCCTGAATGATTTTAAACTCTCTTCTATTGAAGTATAGGTGCCTTAGGAGATTTTTCGCCTGAAATGCAGGTTATAAGGATTTAAATAAATAAGAATGTACAGAGGGAATAAAGGTTGGACATTGTGCTACTTCATTACTTTCATTATCTCAAAACTTATAACTTTCTACTTCAAGACCTATATCAAAGATTAGATAATGATGTCTCCAAATCAATTTCTTTAAAATAATTAATTTTTATGAAATGATTAATTGATTTATTGTTTTTATTGATTAGTGCGATTGAGTGTTAAGTGCATATAGTGTGATTACTGAATATCTGATTAATAAAATCAGTGATTTAGTGAATTTAATTGACCATTGTGTTTAGTGATTAATATAATTAATTAGGCTGTTTGTTGTTTAGCAAAATTATTTGATTAGAGTGATTTGAATAATCAATTGATTGATTTTTAGTAATAAGTAACCTTACTTTTGATTTGTTCTCTAACATATCAATTAACATTTATTAATTACCAACATTCATTAAGTAACTGTCTACCTATCACATTAACTAGCTATTGTAATTGTTCATGTACTATTGCCATTGACCATGCCAGCCAAAACTCCAAACCAAACCAAACCAAAAATATCTCTACCAATGACCTCCCAGACTCCTGCATATGTTTCAGATGTCTTGAAACCATCAATGAAAGTGAAATTTACATCAAATGCCACCTATGTGACAATCAAACCCACCCTGCCTGCTTAAATGCAAACAAAAGCCTAGCTGATATGGTTAAAAATTCAGATACATTCTTTTATCTATGTCCACCATGTTCTCCTAAGCTAAACAAACTGAGTACCCTACCTGACAGAGTTGAAACCATAGAATCACTAATTCACTCAACAGAAGAACACTTAGCAACATGTTTTGAAACAACTATACAAGCAAGCTTAATCTCTCTTGGAAAAAAAATACAGCACAGATAAGTGAGTACCTATCAGCTCAAAATCAAATCCCACAACAATCACAACCACTACTTCAACTACAGTCACAACTACAACTGAAATAACCATCAAACCACAGCCACAAACAATTACTATCCCATCAAATAATTCCACAAATAATATCCCCTTACTCATCAAAGACATCATGGAATGTGAACAGAAATGTCCAAATGCCATCTTATTTGGTCTCAAAGACACCAACAAATCAGATGACATCACCAAAGGTCACGATATCATAAGCAACTCAAATACAACAAACATCTCTCCTGAAGATATCATTGAAATAACCAAAGATGGCCCTGAGTTCAAATACAATGACGGCTCAGTGGCTCCAAGATTTTGTAGAGTTGTTTGCAAAAATGAGTCCAGCAAATGTATATTCATTCATACAATAAATGCCATTGCAGAAACCAATCCCAACCACAAAAAACTTCGCTCAAGATCAGACATCCATACTGCAAAGAATCCGTTCCCATGAACTCCGCACAGAACTCAAAAACTGTCTAGACAATGGAGAAAAGGACCTATAAATTGACTACTGTGCTGATTGCATCAAAAGAAAGTCACACAACTCTGCATCCAACCCCACCCCATCATATCCAACATCACTCAAAACTAGGCATGCATGCCCCTAACAACCTCTACTCCAACCACAACTGGCCTTAAATGCAAGCTACTCAGTGCAAGAAGCCTTGTAAATAAAATACCTGAATTTCTCCTCTTATTAAATATGGCTAAATTCAACATTATATTTGTCTATGAAACATGGCTCAACACATCTCTCCCTGACTCCATTACCACAGTAAGAGACTATCATGTTTACTGATCAGATCATGAAATCTGTAGAGGAGATGGTGTTGCTATCTTCTATAAAAAGTCCCTACATCTAAAAAACATCCAAGTTACCCAGGAGCTTGCTCTTCCTGAGACCATCATCTGTGAACTGTCCTTAAATATCACATTTTGGTTCTTACTATGTTACAGAGCCCCTGATTATGACATTGAATATGCAAACAAGCTAAATACACTAACGTGGGCAGCATCCTGCCCACATGCTTTTATCTTTCTTGGTGACTTCAATCTACCTTCTACAATGCAGTAACAAATCTTGGACTAGAACAACTAGTAACCAACAACACTTGAGTTAACAACTGCCTTGATCTCATCTTCTGGAATAGTTTGAATTCAATTTATGGAATACAAATTAAAAAACTCTTTTCCAACAATGACCACAACATGATTGACTTTTGTGTCAACATACGTCCACACAAAAATCATCACAACAATGGAATCCCCAATTATAACTTCAAAAAAAAATAACTATGATCTTATAGACAACAATCTCTCATCCCTTGATTGGCAATTTCTATTCACTGGATGCAATACTGTAGAAGACCATTACAACATATTTTTACTTGAAGTCAAAAGAGTCATCAAACTATATGTACCATGAACAACTCCCCAAACCAGAAAAACCAATTACCCATAACAATAAGGAAGCTTCAATCCAAAAATAAATTACTTTGGGGGAAAAACAAATCTGGTCATGTTGCCAACTTCAAAAGCTGATACAAAAATTTATGCCACCAGATAAAAACCGATTACATCAATTATCACATTAAACAAGAAGAAAACCTTCTACGCAGCAATTCCCACATTTTCTACAATTTTGTGAACAACAAACTAAAAGACTCAAGGTCCATTCCACCCCTGAAAGGACTTAATGGTAAAGATTGCAACAACGACACTATTAAAGCCAACCTCTTTAACACATTCTTTAGCTCAGTATTTGTAAACAGCAATGGATCATGCCCAGTATTTCCTAGTTGAACCACAGACAACTATAATGATCTAATACATATCGATTTTACAGAAAACAATGTTGAAAAAGCACTACGCAATCTAAAACCATCTCTATCTATTGGACCAGACGGGATATGTGCCTACTTCTTAAAAAAGCTATCCACTGACATAGTCGAACCTCTAAGCATAATCTTTGAAAAATCTGTCAGTACCAGCTCCTTGTCAAAACTATGGTCATAAGCCATGGTTATCCCCATCTTCAAAAAGCCTAGTTGAAAATTACAGCATAAATCTCTTTATGCTGCATAACCTGTAAAGTCATGGAATCAATTATTAACCAATCCATTACCCTCCACTTAGAGACAAACAATCTACTCTCTAATAAACCATTTGGTTTCAGAAAAAAACTATCTGCAACTCTTACACTGCAAAAACATATTGACTACACAACTTGATCAGGGCAAAGCAATAGATGCAATCTACATAGACTTCTGTAAAGCCTTTGATTCAGTGGTACACAACAAACTACTCCTAAAACTAAAACCTTATGGTACCTCTGGATACCTGTATAACTGGATAGAAGCATTCCTGTCAAACAGACAACAAATGATCAAAATTGGGAGCGTCCTATCAAACTCTGTACCTGTCAACAGTGCTCTCCCCAAAGCAGTATTCTAGGACTAACTCTCTTCATACTCTACATAAATGACCTCTGTGATCATATTAAGAGCAACTGCGTTCTCTTCGCTGATGATGTAAAGTTATTCAACACCACAGGCAATACTGCTACCCTTTAAAAAAAACCTTGAATATGTATCAGAATGGTCAAACAAATGGCAACTTCAAATCTCAACAAACAAATGCTCTGTTTTACATATTGGCAAAAAAAATCAGAAAATAAAATACAGGTTGAATCGTCAAGATCTTGTTGATGATCCAAACTCTGTCAAGGAGCTTGGAGTACTCATCTCTAATGATCTAAGTGTTAAAGCCCATTGTAACTACATAGACGAAAAGGCATTAAGAGTTGTTAACCTAATCTTACATAGCTTTTTCTCTGGTAATATTAAATGGAGCATATAAAACTCGAATACAGCTCATCAGTCTGGAACCCACATTATGTATCTGATATTAACACAGTTGAGAAAGTCCAGAAATATTTCACAAGAAGAGTTTTCCACTCCTCTACTCATTGCAGAATACCTTTTCCCACCAGACTTGAAATTCTAGATCAAGAAAACTTAAAACTACTCCGCCTTCGGTCTGATCTAAGTATAGTATATAAAATCATACATTGCAATGTCCTACTTGTCAATGAATACTTCACCTTCAACCATAACTACACAAGAGCAAACAATAGATACAAACTCAAGATTAATTGCACCAAACTTGATTGTAGGAAATACGACTTCAGCTACAGAGTGGTCAATGTCTGGAATATTCTACCTGACTCTGTGGTTTTTTTTTACCAAACCCCAAAAACTTTATTCTTAGACTGTCTACTATTGACCTCACCCCTTTCCTAAAAGGTCTGTAGGGGCATGCATAAGTGCACCAACGTGCCTACCGTCCCTGTCCTATTGTTTCTTTTATATTTTTTTATTTTTCTTATATGTATCCATGTATTCATAACTATGTTTCTTTTACTTATACCTATTATCTTGTAAGCAATTGACAAAAATAAATAAATAAAAAATAAATAAAAACTCTTTTGTCATTCCAGCATTTAATGAGATTAACAAAAAGCTAGGAAAGGGGTGCTGCAAACACTTGAATAACGGAATTGTTATGTTTTTCCTGGATTTCTGCAATTTAGCTCCATCAGTCCTAGATTAGCACTCTGTATGGAATATAATCACTGTACATTATAAAAGAGGACTATTCACTATCAATGTATTCTTCAGAATAAGAAGGTCGCAAACAAACAAACAGGTCACTTTTGCTATTGTTGGAATGGAAATATACTGCCCCTTCCAAAAAGGAATCAGTTTGTATTTTGTAAGATTTTCCCTTAAAACATGAAGGAAAAAGAACACAAAAGGAAATAGTCTTAAATGTAATGACTTATTTTAGTTTAAAAAGCATTGCTTCCAAAGAAATAGGACAATGATACATATATTATGAAGCAGGCATTTCCAATCTTTTGGCCTGCCTGAGCTGAGTGAAGAGAAATTGTCCTCTTCACTCAACTTTGAGTGAAGAGAAAGTGTCTTGCACTACATATAAAATATATAATATAATTAATGCATAAACATGCATATAATAATTTTAAAAGAATGCAATCTTGTTAGGGGGGCTTACTAGCCATCCCGATTTTTCCAGCGGTTCATAATGGCATTGGCTTCTGGGTTTCAAATTAAATCCTTGAGAAAAATATGAGGGAGATTTCTTGTCTTTAGGCTTTTTTAGAAGTGTTCTGTGAGGAAATTCTGTCCCTGAGTAATAGATTTTTTGAGAATTTCTTATTGATTTATTAATTTTATATGTCGTACATTTTGCTATCATAAGAATCTAAGCATCCTGCAATAATAAAAGATTAACAGATTTTTAAAAAGCCAGTAAAACAATAATATTAAGAAAGGAATAAAGATGAAGAAGATTCTTGGATGAGAAGTGAAACATCTTCAAAGAAAAAACAAAAAGTCTATTGCTTCTTGAAAAAGCACCTTCGAGATAACAAAGAAATAATTAAGCTAGTTGGAGGTACTTTACCTATATAATTCAGTCCTGTGAATGACTGAAAATGTGACTCACTTAAGAACTGCTTTGCTTAGCCACAGAAATTTTGGTCCCAACTGTAGCTATGAGCTTAGAACTACCTATAATAAATGTTTAATTTTTAGGGCAAGAGGGAAAGTAGTTCTATTTTTTCTATCTCAGATATCCAAATTGCTGGTTAGCTTGATTTTAATAAGTGATTTTTAAATAAAAGAGTCTGATAGCTGCTTTCATTTTACTGAAAAGAATGGAAGGATTTTAGATGTAATGTGACAGCAGCAGGCATGGCATTCATTAAATCATTTATTAGAAAATAGCACATTACATTTTAGATAGGATCCTTCAATTAAATGTATAAGAATGCTTTATAATATTATCATCTCTTTCTGTCTGTCTTAGGCTTGGAATTGGCTTTGCCAGTAAATATACTTGGAAACACTGATTTCCCTGTTGTCCAATCAAGTTCATTATAGGTATCAATCACTTATCCTTTTCAGTTCATGAAAAATACAGTTAAAAAAAAAAAAGTACAATCCCCCCCCCTGCATTAATCATTTATTTATTGTCAACACTACAATATCTCACCCCATATAATGGATTTAGGAAACAAAGGGCCAATGGAAAAACATAATTTAAGTCCTGACTTTAGGATCATTCTTTCTCATGTAAGAATATTTGCACAATATATGTTATTACATTAAAATTTGTTATGAAGGCTTGAATTGCATGAAGGAAGGAAAGGGGAAATAAAAACATTATCAGTTCATGTTTGTGGTACTTCTGCAGCTGACAGGGAAAAGGGTGAAAAGAAGTAAAGAGTCTTTGTTAGCAATTTTTGGCAATGGAAAAGAGAGGCTGGTAGCTTCATTAACAGAGAAATTACCCAATCAATTGATTGGTGAAGGACTGAATTGACTGGTGAAGGACTGGTGAAACTTGTGAGAGCCAGGAGGAGGAGCAGGTGAAAGATATAGACTGGATCAGAGTTACAACTCAAAATCAAGCAGAGGATATTGAGAAAGCTGCTACATGCTCCAGCTGCTGAGAATGTTTCTGAAGAAATAAAAATTAGTTTATCAAAATATATTCTGCATCTGTAATGGGATAAACTGATAAATTATCACAAGCTCTCTGTGAGGCATAACAAAGGGTTTCAATCCCAACAATTCAATAGTTTAGTTTTGTTTAAAGTACCTGTTATTACCCTGGACCTTTTGTTCCTGTGCAATATTGTTTGCATAGCTGTTAAGGTTATTCTTTGTTTATTATAACTAGTACAAAATTAAGTTTTGACTTTTCTGCATTATTCTCTATAGATAATAGAAGAGCAGGAAATAATCTAAAAGCTATTAACTTATGACTTATGAACATGTATGCATGTATCCTTTCCCTCTCTTTTCTTGCATCATTTCCCTCTTCTTTTTGAAATGATTAATAAGGCTGCATCTCTTTGTCTGTAAAGATATGTCTCTCATTATTCTTTTGGAGGACACCCCTGCAGGACTTAGTGTCTTGTAAACTGTTGTGAATTAATAAAAGTGCTTAAATAAAGATTATTAAAACCTTTAGAAAAGTGCAGGGTTCTGGCCCTGCACTTCTGATTGGCCGATAATAGCGACATCTGATTGGTTTGTTCAGGAGAATCTGATTGGCTATTAGCGGGCCTCTTTCATTGGTTAAGGGAACTAACACTTCCCGTTTCTTATTGGTTGTTTGATCAGCAGCTTGCCTATAAAAAGGGCTATTGCTGCCGTAGTTTTTGCTCTGTTCCACAATGTTAAATAAAGAGTTGAACTTCACTGTTTATCGTCTCGTTGTCCACTTCTTGCGCCCATGCGCAGAACAGAACATAAACACTGCAGTGAGTCTTGATCATTTGGTTTGGATCCTGCATTCAGATTCCACAAAAGGGACCATACAGTTGGAGACAATTTCTTAAACCCAGAACACATTTTCTACTTTTAAATTGGGAGATATCTGAAATACAGCAAATTCAGACAGCAAATTTAGAGATCAGATACATACTGTATGTATATTCAAATAGATCTGCACTTGCTTTGAATATGGTTACGTAATGGTTTGGAACTCTGTAAAAAACCTTTCTGCTGTTCATTAAAGTAGTCTCCATGTGAAGATGCTTAAAGATTCACATTAACTTTGATGAACTATGTTTTTTAAATAAGTGGAATACAGATTATTTTAAAGACTTTTTAGACCAAAAACTGTTCTTTTCGTATAAATTCTGAAGGTCTTCTTCTGAATGAATTTTTGGTGTGTGTGCAGTTTAGCATTCAGAAGTAAGGCTGACTGAGTTCAGTAGAACATGCCCTGTAGTTAAGATCTTTGGTTGATGTTATCCTTTATGTGCACCAAGTTCTCCCAAGAATCTACACTGTTGAAATATATTAGCATAGTATTTTTGGAGGTCGAAGCAGTGTGGCTTTTTGTAATTGACAGATGAAAATTTGCAGGCTTTCTGTTGTCCAAGCGTTTAGGTCCAAGCTTTTTTTGGTTGTATGGTATGAAGTGCTGATAGTTATTGGGACCATCACAGCTAGTTTCTGCCTTTCAAATGTCTTTCAAATGTGATGTTCAGATCATGATACTTTATTTTAATCATCTCCAATTCTTTGTCTTTTAGTCTACTGACCCCTAGTATTGCCTTATCAGTTATCCACATTTTCTTTCTCTTCCTTCCTTCCTTCCTTTCTTCTTTTCAACTATAGTTAAAATTGGTATGTTATGAACCAAGACTTTATCATTTTCTATTCAGAAATCCCACCATATTTTAATCTGTTCATTTTTTACTACTCTTTCAATTATATGTTATTAGCAATTTCTCGTTACTGGCACATGGTTATTTTTACAAATGTTCCATTGAATAATTCTGGCAATTCTATTATATCACGGTTTATAATAATTTTGTGTGATCTTCTTGCATGAGCTGAGTATATGGCCTACTGTTTCTTCTGTCTCTTTGCACAATCTGTTTCTTGAATCATTTAATTATTTTTAAATTTTGTCCTTGATTGCATTAGTTCAAATAGCTCAGAAGAAGTAGAATGATTATGGTTGGTGGAAAAACAGCCAGATGTTTAGACTAAATTTGACATTTTTATTCTTGAAGACCTAGTACAGGCAATTGCTTGATGGTGTTAAAGGTATTGTTGCAGGATGTAAATTGTTCAAGTAAAGCTGCCTTTTGCAATTGCCTGATAGTGATTTTGTCAATGATTATGGTGTTTGGTTCTTCTGTAAAAATAATAAGGTGCCAATATTTTTAACATCATCAAAAACTGTTCCAGCTGTTAGTGGATTATTATCATTAAGAAACAGCACGTTTGAATGGGGATAGGGAGATACAAAAATATTCATTTTTCAAATGAGTAAAATTCTTTATATTAGAATATGTGGGATTCAATAAATAAAACATTATATAGAATTATACAGTAAACATTAAAGAATCAAACTGACCTCCGTAAAGTTTGGTATTTATCATAAAATTTATTGCTTGTCCTTACACTGCGACTGCATCAAAGTATAATATTTCCTTTTTCTGTGTTACTTATAAATATATAAAATAATTCAATGTTATATCTTAATGTAAAAGGCATGTTTAATCATTAAGGAAATAAATAGATGTGACAGGAAATAAGCCTTACAATTTTTCACCTATTTTTTTTAGAAATGTGTAAATGTTATGACCCATTTGATATTCCTACTCCAAAGTTGCAGATCATGCTCTGATCTTAGAGAAAGTAAATCAAATATGTGTTTCTTCTCCTACATCTCTGTCAGATTACACAGCTGGATGTTTCAGAAGTCAGGAAAACTTAGTTCAGCCTTCACATTGTTGATCTGCTTCCAGTTTGGCATTAGTGCTCCAAGTTTTCTTTCTCATTCCTCAGTTAAAAGCTTGACACAGCAGAAGAAGTATAACAAAAAATTAAAAGCATACACTCATATGCGTACTCTTAAAAACATAGCCTGGGCTATATATCTGTAGGCTAAAAAATGATAATAAAGAATAAAGAAAAGAAAAAGAATTACTTTTGTTTGTGAATTTTATGGAATATTTTATTATAGAAAATTTATTATAGAAAATAGGAAACATTTGAAAGATTTAAAGTAATATTTTTCTAGAATAAAATAACACAGCAGAAATTGCAGAAATAAGTGGGGTGAGAAGGACTGAAAATATTACTAAAACAAAACTAGCAGGGTAATATAAATATTAAATGCAGCCAGTAGCAGCAAAAAAGGTGATTGCTTTTATTTTATGTTAAACAGTTACATTCAAAAGAAAAGTCCCTGGAAGTCATTGCCAGAATAATCCAGAGTATGTTCAGATTTTTATTTCATCTCAATATAGAGTGAGAAGTTCAAAGAAATATGGACTTATAAGAATTGCAGGCCTAACAGACTAGGCCGGTCCTTGTTGATCACCGTCAGGGGTAAGTACGCTGTGCGGTTCTTGAACGTGACCCGGACTCGACTGGATCCTACGACTGGAATCCGGTTCCCCTGGTAGTCCTTTAACAGGAGCCATTGGAATTGAAGGTCTTGGCACCAGATAGTGGGGATGAGTTGCTTGAGGGTCTTCCAGGAGACCATTGAAAGAGACGATCCCGAGTCAACTTCCATTTGGCAAGGCTGATTTTTGATGTCCACTTTGACTCGAATTTTCTTGGCATCCAGTGAAAGAGGCGTGGCTGATAGTGAGTGTTTGGTGGGCCTCTTCCCATCTCGTTAGGTGATTCACGGGTCGGTTTCTGTAGGAGTGGATTTATAACAGAACAGAAACGCAGGAACAGGAACCAGGGATGGGAGTAAGTTCACCTCAGGGAGTTGCCAAAGATATTGGTGAAGACGGAAACGCAAACCAGAGGCACCCCTGTTGTTAAACAATGATCTACCTAAGCAAAAGTGCAGCCAATTGCCAGGCACTCTGAGAAAATCAAAAAGACTGATAAAACAACCATCCTACCTCAAGGACTATGTGACCGCGCCCCGTAAGCAGAAGCCGGGGGAAAAGGGTGTTGTGAATGAATAATATTAAATAAAGTTATCTTGAGCTTGAAGTCAAGTGCAGGGTTCTGGCCCTGCACTTCTGATTGGCTGTTAATGGCAAGATCGGATTGGTCCGTTCAGGAGCATCTGATTGGCCATTAACAGGACATTCTCATTGGTTAACGGAGCTAGCGCTCCCGGATTGCTATTGGTTGAATAAATTAATATGTTGCCTATATAAGGAAGGCTATAGCAGCCATCCAGTTCGAGCTGTCACACCATGTAAATAAAGAGTTTGAAGTTCACTGTTTCTACTGGCTCGTCTCCATTATTCGCACCCATGCTCTAGACATAACAAGAACAAAAGAAAGAAAACACATACACAGATCTTTTGTTCTGTGTAGTTTTTGTGATGGCCTGGCATTGGGGTGAACATTAAAAAAATTGAGTTAGAGTTACAATATAATTAAGCAGACTTGTGCAGCTGCTTCAGCCAGCAGATGTTAATGAAAAGGGGAATTGTTGGAATTCACTGTCATATTATTGTCACCATGTTATGTGATAGACGAATGTCAACCCATTTACAAGACAATCATCTGCCCTATTGCACTGTATGGTACTGAATGCTGGGCCACAACAACAAGGACCAAAAGCTATCTTCATGCCATGGAAATGCAAATGCTTCATTGGATATTGGGCATCTCCCTTCTTGACCATATAACAAATGACACCATTTGACAACATTTTGTTGCGCCACCAATTATAGAGAAGATGAGAGAAACTGAATCTGCTGGTATGGACATGTCCAGAGAGCAGCACCATCCATCATGGCCAGGACTGCCTACCAACTAGAGGTCAATGGCCTGTGACCTCATGGGCATTCAAAACAGAGATGGCAATACACCATCAACAAAGATATGCAAGCCACAAACCTGTGCCATGGAGACACAGGTGACCATGTAAAATGGTGTTCAATTATCCAAAACACGGATTTTAAAAAATAAATTATAATGTACAGAGTAGAAGAAACAAGTAGGAGTCAGAATCAAAGTTAATTTGATTTAAAGTAATATGAATGTAATTAAATTTAACTAAAATGAAGTAATTGTCAAAGTATTGTCAGTAATTTGCCTTTCCTGCCTATTACAAATGACAGTTTGCTGATGATTTTTGGAAGCCACTTATGCAAGCCACAATCAAGTTTTTTGGGAGCATGAAATTTGGACACTCCCAAATTGAAGGTCTTATCAAAATGTCTCCAAAGTGGAAATCAATAATAACCTTCACTAGCTAATGTGATTACTGTTTTTAACTTCTTTTTCTTTGCTGGCATGTTGAAATACAGCTCTGATGGAAAATCAAACTAAACTAATGCCATTTCCTTTTCAATGTGTTCTTAATGAACACAAGGCTTATATACAGTACTTCTGTCCAAGATTAGGTTCCCAAACTGGAACTACTTCTCTCACATTTTGTTTATTCATTGGTCTTTTTACCAGTTCTCTAGCCAGTGTCTTCCCTAGATCACTAAAATAATACTAAATACAACTAAGAAAAAATATATTAGTATAAAAAGTATAAACAGTTGAATAAAACAGTTGAATAAAAAGAATAAAACAGTTGAATAAAAAGAATGGGAGATTTTATGTACCAATCATAACCTTTTAATCCTCAAAAGGTAACTATATTTTGTATGGTTTGTTTTAAAAATTTAGTTTAAATATTCATGGATAAAACATTAGTAGGTGAATTCTTAGTTTCTTATTAATTTGAAAATGGAAGTTTTATTTGTACCTAATTCATGATTTACCGCAAGGTCCCCAAACTTGACAACTTTAAGACTCGTAGACTTCAACTCCCAGAATTCCTCAGCCAGATGGCTGAGGAATTCTGGGAGCTGAAGTCCACAAGTCTTAAAGTTGCCAAGTTTGGGGACCTCTGATCTACCGGACTTGCATAGTTTGGTAGATCATGTATTAGAATCCATGGAGTTTAAACAGCTTGGTCAAGAAACTCCTTCCCCCCCTCTTCTTCCCCTTCTTTTCTTAAAAAAACAACAACCCAGGATTGTGGTAGCCTAATCTGCACGTGTTAGCTACCTATGCATTGCAAAATAAAAGCAATGCATCCTTCAAAAGGAGGACAAAATAGGACAAATATTTGCATAAGATGTACATGATCCAATTTATAATTACAGAAATGTACAAATAATTAAAGTTACTTTTTTTTTTAGCAAAAAAGCTGTATCAGGTGAATGTGTGATCTATATTCCTGATCAATCCTGGAACATCTCTGGGGATGGGAGCTCAAAAAAGAGGGCAATTGAAATCTTGCCTATTTTGTTATGGAAAAGGCTTTTGTTTGCATAGATATGGCCACCACCTCAACATTCCTGACCTCTCATGCCCAAGGCTCAGTGCAATGTCTTGAAGGGCAATACCAAGAACTTTGCTTTTCTATTATTTTTTAAAATCTTTAATATTTAAACCAAACTTACATTAAACAATTTTTAAAAGAGCACACACTTTTAAATAGAACACTGTACTTTAATTTCTCCAAGTTGAAAATTATTCTTTGTGAACCAGGACTGTTCAAGGGTTGTCCTAATGTGTGATCTGATTATTAATAAGTTTTGGAATGCTGCTCTCATTGAAACTATAAAACATATATATGAAACAATGCAAAGAAAAATGAATATACTTGGGAAAGGATTGTACAAAATATTAAGGAAAGCATATTTTAACATAATTGGTATATGAAAATGCATATAAATGCAGCAACATTCATATTTTAGGCAAAATGCTATTCCTGATCAATGGCTTTATAAATGTTATATTTTGAGTATACCCTTGGACTGCAAAAATAGAAATTGTTATCAAGTATAAACAGTTGAATAACTTGAGTGTATTACAGATCAGATGTTTATTGATAATTAGGCAAATATAAATATTATATTATATTATAACTTCCCTTTCAGCATCCTGCTTTTCTTTGTCCTAAGCTAGGAAATGTGTCTTTATTTCTATTCTTTCCATTCATATTGCTGAATTCTACTGATTTATCTTGCTCTAGCTGCTGCTTTGAAGCTCATCTTGACAATGCTGAAGTAACAAATGAATGATGGTAGTGCAGGACAAAATCTTCACCAGATGCTTTTCTGTAGATAGGGCATGCTATTTCCACTGAACTCCCTATTTTATATTGCTGATTTACCAACAGTGGGCTCAATATATTATGCCCCTAGGGAAGTATACTTCCTCATTCTTTTTCTTCTTCTTTTCACTCTTGCTCTTTTTCCCTATAGTATAAAAGCACCCTGGGTGTTTTGGTAAGCATCAACACAGTCTAGTGAAATTATATGAGTTTTTCTTAGTGATGAAAGGATATCTATCTATCTATCTATCTATCTATCTATCTATCTATCTATCTATCTATCTATCTATCTATCTATCTATTTCCCGATTTGGAAAAAAATAACTGAACATTCACCACCTGACATTTAAGAAAAAATAGTAATAAGCTCATAAATTCAGAGGCAATGGCTTCAACCTAAAATAAGTATTCCCCATATATTCCCCCCCCCTCACTTTAAAAGCCTCAGATCTTCCTTGAATGTAATTTCTTCTTCCAACAAAGGCATATTTGATTCAATTCATATCAGTCTCTTTTCCAAATCTGATACATTGAACTAAAAATTACTAAACCAGTTACCACAATTATGATTATTTTGACCCTAAATGTTGCAGGGAAGTATATAAGGTAAATTGAAAACCTGAAAAGATTTACAGAAATGAACATTAAGTGTGCACAGATACTATATAAACTTTTCAAGAGGCTTATTTGGTGTCTGCAATGGCCCAATGTGATATGGATTGTATAGAAAAAGAAAATCCAACTCAAAGTTCAGAATAAAATTCATAAATAGTTGAGCATAAAAAATTTAAAAAGCTGAAGGTTTTTTTTAAAAAAAATCATGACAAAGAATATGAAAGTATTAAGAATTGCCTTAGAGTTAAAAATCAATAAAAATCACAAAGGAATTTTCAATCTATATCCCTTTATACCTGCTCACCCTGTGTGGAGGGTGGGAGGGTGGCCATACATTCATTTAAAAAAAATTACTTAAATTGTTGTTTTGAGATGAGTAAGATTATTGTCAAGGGTTGCAGTGAAAATATAAATATATCTGTAGTCTTTCCCGTCAAATCTATCAATCTCCAGTCAGACAGCTACCTAATTTAGTTGCTTAATATGCACTAGATCAAACTGGATGTCAAACTGGATTTCTTTGATGGCCAGATCAGCACTGTAATTCTCCATGGACTGGAGGCGGGAGAGGGGGAGAGGGCCGCAGTGGGCTGGATGGATGTCTCCAGTAGCACCCTCCAGCCAAAATGGGACACCCCATTTTTGGGCTGTTTTGGGACTGTTTTCTGTCTGTTTTTGGCCCATTTTTGGGTGTAGGAAGCCATGGAGGGTGAACATGAGGCATGTGGGGGGCACCAGTGGCTTGTTTTAGCTGCAAGAGACACTGCAGGCCAGTCCTTGATATTTCCATATTGGCCACATGGGCCGGATTTAAGCATCCTGCAGGCTAGATCCAGCCCATGAGCCTTGAGTTTGAGCCTTAAGCACTAGGTGCTTAATGTGATAGATATAAGCAATAAGATCTATTTTTAAGATACTGTAATTCATTGGACTGATAATAATCTGATCCAAGGACAATTCTAATTTAATGCAATAATTCACTGAATCTATTTTGGATCTTTCCCACCCATCTGTTTCTGCTGTAATTATTGAGTTTGATTGGATTGAATTGAATTGAATACTTTATTTGGCCAAATGTGATTAGACACACAAGAAAGCTATCTCCAGTAGAGATGCACTCAATGTACATCCAATGCAACAAATAATCCTGTAGTCATTAACTACAATTGAGCCCAAAATTTCTGTTGCTAGAAATTTTTTGAGACAGTTACTAAGTGAATTTTGCACTGTTACCATCTTTTCTGTCTATTGTTGTTAAGTGAATCACACAGTTGTTAAATTAGTAACACAGTTGCTTGTCAGAAGGTCACACAAGGTGATAACATGACCTCAGGACATTTTCAACCATCATTAATCCATGCCAGATGACAAGCATCCAAATTTTGATTATGGAGATGCTGCCATGGTTATAAGTGTGAACAGTGGTTGTAAGTAAGTTATTTCAATGCCATTGCAACTTCAAATGGTCACTTAATGAACTATTATAGGTCCAGGACTATCTGAAATAATTATATAAAAAAGGGAGAGCAAGTAAAAAATATAATAAGAATTATAAATAATAATACTGCAGTCACACTACATGAGTTAATAAAGAAAGAGCCATGGTGACACAGTGGTTAGAATGCAATATTGCAGACTACTTCTGCTGTCTGACTGCAATTTGGCAGTTCAAATCTCACCAGGCTCAGGGTTGACTCAATCTTCAATCTTTCCGAGGTCATTAAAATGAGGGCCCAGATTGTTGTGGGCAATAAGCTGACTCTGTAAACCGCTTAGAGAGTGTAAAACATTGTGAAGCAGGATGTAAGTCCAAGTGCTATTGCTATTAGGTAGCAGTGAGAGAATTAGGTATTGAGCAGAGTGATGGCAAAAGGGAAAAAATTGTCCCTGTGTCTATTTGTTTTGGCATACAATGCCCTAAGCACCATTCCAAGGTAAGGAGTTGAAAGAGTTTATGTGCGGGCTTTGTAGATATCTTCCCAGCCCTCCTTCTGACCATAAAGTCTTTTATGGAAGACAAGTGGTCACAATTGGTTTTTCCCCACCATCTTAACTATCTGTTGGAATTTATACCTGTTCAGTTTGAATACTGTACCAACGCAGACAGTTATTGTTTCCCCATTTTATTTTGCAACACCCTTGATCTCAAAAAATCCAGATAAGGCCTAAGCTTTCTGATTCTGAAAAAGAAATTAGATACTATTGGAGAAGTTAGCATGTTCTGATTTAGCCCATTTCACCTCAGGATCCATAGTGTGACCAAATCTTATGCATATTTTAAGGTAGCAACTATATAACTAATATGCAAGATATACTAAAGATATATACAGTATGAATGACCAAAAGGTTGGAGCCACTGCATAATCTAATTTAAATAAAAGGATTTTTTTTATTACCCATTGCCTCATAATTTTTTCCACAGACAGTCTAATCTTGCACAAAGATTAGACTGTCTAGGTCTGCATAATGTAACAGTTAATTCATTATTTTGCAAAAGTGTCATATTTCTTTTAATTACATTGCTCACATCCCCCAATTAGTGCACTTTAGATCCTTATTTTACATTCAAATCAGTACAACTTAAGACTGTGGAGTTCAGTTACACCTCTTTTAGAGGACACAAACAGAACATAGGATATATTAATAGAAATATTAACGTACATACAACAAAATTTGCACCAGAGAAATGGATATTATATTATATGCTTTATATACGGTATTTACTTATGTTTATTTCTGTTCAATTCTCATTACAATCACATTAAAGGTAGATTTTGTAATGTAACTTTGCTGCTTGTATCCTTATGATTTTTAAAAATTGTCTGTTTACTAGTATAATTTGATTGCTTATTATTATGTTTCTTAGTATGATTTGATCACTTATTTGTATCCTTTGACTACTATTAAATGTTATACCTATGATTCTTAATGAATATATTTTTTTCTTTTTCTTTTTTTTTTTTTGAAACAAATTTTTATTAATTTTAAAGATAAAACAACACATCATTAACCATTAAATACATAAACACATAAAACCTCTTAATATTGTAAATCCTTACAAGTCAAACAAAACAATATTTTTATACAACATAATTCCAATTTATCCCATCCCCATATGGACACGCAAATATCTTTCATCAAGTTTCTCATTATTTCTCTTTACTCCAATTCAATTTCATTTCTCTTCCATATTTATCCATTTTATAATCATCATATTCTTTTCTTTCTGACTTGTTTAAATTATTCTCATCTAACATTCCTCCAAGGTTTTATTGATTCTTTTTTCCTTTTTTTTAATAAAAAACAAATTTTGTTAGTTTTATCATAAGCATAATACACAAACATACAAACACAAAACATAGACAAAACTACAAGATCTTTTCTGAAGGTTGTCTGTTCCCGGGTTAAAAACTCTTTACACAGACACAAATTCAAACATCATATTCAACCTAAGTCTCCTTCTATATCTTATTATCATTTTCTTTTTTATATATGTATATAAAAACCATTTTTATCAGTTTTCTAAAATCAATACACACAAAATCAAGGCATAACAGCTTATAAATTCTTTTCTAAAAAAAAATAATAATAATAGACCAATAAAACATAACATTTCCAGATTATAATATCAATATTTCATATAATATTAACTTCATATCTTATCCCTACTTCTCTTTTCCATCCAAATTATTTATCAATTAAAATTTTATTGCCTTTTATCAATATACAAAATCAAAAAAAAAGCATATATATCCTTCCATTATTACCATTTTCAACAACATTCTTTGTCTGTTCTATTTCCAAACATCCATTCATCTTTTTTCTTTTACTATACTTCTCCTGTAAACCAATTGGAGTTGCATCTATAACACATTACCTAACTTAAAAATACTACATATAAATCTTTCTTGGGATTCTGTTTAAAAAATTCTTAAAATTACATAATAAATTTTTTATTCTAAATATACATACATATAAAAACACACTCTTAAATACCCTCCAGAATCCCTCTTTTAATCTAAATTAAATTCACCCATTGTCTCTAAATAAACTTTTTTTCTTTAAATCTTGCTTCCCCCCATTAAGGCTTCTCCTCCCCCCTTTTCTCTCTTGCTTATTCTTCTCCTTGCCCTTTCTACCCCTTTGCTTTTTCCCTTCGCTTTTCTTGCTCCTTTTCTTTTGTTTTCTAACCTTGCCTCCATCTCTTCGCTCATTTTTCTCTCTTTTGGTTGTTTTTATAATTCTTAAAAACCCCTTTTTCTTATCCTTTTTCTCCTCCTCTCCGGAAGGAACCCATTGTTCATCAAAGATGGCTTCTTCTTCCTCTTCTTCCTTGTCCCAGTCCTTCTGCTGCGTCAACTTTTCTAAGGAACATAACGCCATTTCTAAGAATTGGAACAAAGCGCCCAAAGTATCTTCTTTTTTATATTTTTGATATTCAATCTCTAGTTCATCCACAGAGAATGCCATTATGAAAAGGGAAACTTTTTCCAAAACAACCACAAGTATTTTTAATCCAAGACAATCAAAAGCAATTAAAAAAAGGAAAAAAAGAAAAAAGTTCCAAAAGTTAATACTTTTCTTCCTTCTTCTCTTTCTCTTTCCAAATTAATTTTTGATCAAAGAGGTCCAATTACCATATATCTTCTTTTGGGATCCACCAAGACGTTCTAGACAGTCTCCTCCTTTTTCAGTTTCTGCTCCAATTTTTCTTTCTCCCTTCCCACTTGCAATAACAATTTTAAATAATCAAAAATCCATACCTCCAGCAGAGATTTTCCAATTTCTTAAATTTTTCAATGTTCAAAAATCCCTTTGTCTCTTAGCTTAACTTTCAAAGCAATCCACTTTCAGTGTCTAATACATCCAAATATTTCTGCTTTTTCCGTGGGATGGGAGAGTAAAAAAAAAAAAAAAGTTCCCTTTAACAGCTTCTCCGCCGCTTTCGATCTTCTTAGGGATACAATGTATCCTCCAGCAACAAGCAGCTCAATTCCAGGAGATTTAAAAGTTGTTACTTGACCCGGCTCAGACAAAACTTTCACTTTTCACACTTCCTCCAGCACAGTTCTTACCCGGTTGCTGGCTTCTTCGTGGCGGCCATTGCTGACCGCCGCTCCACCGCCTTGGGAAAAAGGGGTTTTCCCGGAGAAGGGGGGGGTCTGCGATGCCCCCACCTCCCTAACCGGCTCCCCTCTATCTTCAGCTGTCCCTACAGGGCAGCCATAACCCCCTGACCCATCTGGATCGGGGGTACCTAGGCAGCTAGCCAGCAGGAATCGCGAGCTGTCGCGAATTCCTGCTGCTCCGAAGCCACGCAAACCGGAAGTCATTTTTTTTTTTTTCCTTTTTCTTTTTATGAACACTGAGAGCATTTGCATCAAAACAAATTCCTTGTGTGTCCAATCACACTTGGCTAATAAAGAATTCTATTCTATTCTATTCTATTCTATTCCATTCCATTCTATTTTCTATTTGTCATAGGGGAAACAGAATTGAATGTGATCTTACATATAATCATCTTCAAGTTCACTTACAAATAAGTATTCTGAATTTATAGACTTCTGAGAAATTGTAGCTAAAATTATGCTAACAGCAATTTTGAACTGTCTTCAGAATGACCGTAACTTTCTGAATTTAGATATCATATGATATACTACCAAATTGCCACCAATTTGAGTGCTATGTTAGCTTATTTTCATCTGGAATAGGGGATACGATATTTCTTTGTCCTCTTACATCACACATCAACATAACCATAATTTATTTTGGGGGCTTTTTTTTTGCAAAAGGCATGTCATCTTTCTGTTTGTGGAGGTATGGAAAGATAACTGTAGAGACTTCAGTTTGTCAGCAGCAGAGAAGAATAAACTTTTCATAATTAAAAGGCTTTTTTGATGCTGCATGCAAGCACATTGGATAAACTGATTCTTTGGAATTGCTAGGCCATTCCATTGTCATGTTAGAATGAGGAATATGTCTACAAGGGGAGAGAAGGGGAAACTTTGAAGGCTCTGTATGCCTGATGTGTGGAATTGCAAGTTCAACTGCAATAGATCAGAAAACTTGATTGGGGGGACGGAGCTGGCATCTCAGCGGTACAGCGTGTGATCTTGAAGCTCCAAGATCACCACTGACATCTCCATTGCAGGACAGTCCCACCAGGCCCTGAACTATCCCATAGAGATGGTGATTAAGGAGGGTACATCCTGTCAATCCCAGGGAGATCACAAAGTCCCTGGTTGATCCAGGAAAAGCCCTTTTTGCTGGTGGCAGAAAGGCAGTCTTCCAAGCTACTGAAGCTGGGACAGCTCTGGAATGGAAGAGATTGGAAAGTGTGTTAGTTTGGTGAGATGAACTTTTACTTATTATTTCTTGGAGAGAACACTCTGAAAAAATTAAAGTGGACTAAAAGTGAAGAGAAAAGAATTTAAGTGGCGTGATTAAATTATCAAAATGAAAGTTTTTTTCTTTTTTCCCTTTTTATTACAACTTTGAATTTGGCAAAGCTGTTTAACTTTAAGATGGACTGGTACTTTTTAATCTTTTTTATTTTTGTTTGTATTTCTCCCTTTTTTAAACAACCCTTTTGAAAATCCCTTTTTGACTAAGATTCTCCTGTTTGACTTAAAATTTATTCTTCTCCTTTTTAAAAAAAAAAAGGGGGGGGGAAGACTTTAATTTTTTTTTAGTTCCTGGTTGTAGACTGAGGAGAGGGAAGTCAAAGTGAAGAAAAGTAAGTAGCACTGCTGCCCAGAGGCTTGGACACATTGTTTCTATTTCTTTTCACTAATTTGTCTTATAATCAAGGACTCTGAGCTGTGTATTGGAAAAGATAGAGATGAGCATGGCAGTTTGTTTATTCAGGTGCTCATTTCTGAACAGATAGTTGGAGTCTGGAGTTGAAGTTAAAAGAAAGGAGATTGAAGTGATCTTGAAAAACTCTGAGCTGATTTATCAGAGAGCCTTGGATATTTGGCGGCAGAGGCTTGTTTTATATTAGAATTGCTTTTTACCTTTTGCCTCTCTTTCTACTCCCCACCACTGGTGGGGCTCTTTTTTCTCTATAATTAGATTTTAACTTTTTAAACGAGGAACTAGAATGTAAACCTTTTATTTTGATTTTCTTTTTGTTTATTAAGAGGAACATATCAAATATTTTTCTGTTTTGATTTTTGATTTTTTACTTTTTACATCTACCATTGCAACTAATTGGTTTAAGGTATACAAGTGTCTGAAGATTTTCTTTTTCCTTTTTTCCTTTGGAATGGCAATTGCTTGCCTTCATTTTTTTTTCTTTTTTCTTCTTCTTTTCTTCTTTTTCCTCTCTCTTTATTTACAGCATTAGAAGAGAAGTAGAAAGACAACAGCCCCAGCTTCTTCGATACCAACTCCCTCACCATCTGGAGGACAACGATCTATACAGACAATATTACAACAGGAAAAAGAGAAAGAGAAGGAAGTGACATTGCAGATGATCATGAAAGGAATTCAGAAAATTGAGCAAAAAATTGAAAAGACAGATGAAAAAGTGGAAAAAAATCAACAGATGATGATGAAATATGAAGACAGATTTAAAAAATTGAAGAAGAAGATATACAAAGGGATAAGAAAATTGGAGATATTGATATTCATTTGAGCAATGTTGAGAAGATCAGATGTGAACCATTAGGATAGGAAATAGACAAATCAGAATTTTATCTAAGATTTCAAAATATAGAAGAAGGAAAAGGTGAAAATCTTGCTGAAATAATGGCAGAAATATTGGCAGAAGCACTGGAAATAACCAAAGAAAAGATGATGGATGGGATGGATGAAGTGTTTCATGTCTACACAAGATATGCAATGAGGAATAGATTACCAAGAGAAGTTCACATTAATTTTACCAAGAAGATTATTAAGACACAGATACTCCAGGTGGCGAGAGAGAAAACACTAAAATATAAAGATAAAGAAATTGTGGTGCTGAAACAGGTACCAAGAAGAGTAAGAGAGATGAGAAGAGAATATTTATTCTTGACTAAAGAGTTACTTAAAAGAGGAGTAAAGTACAGATGGCTGATGCCAGAAGGCCTCTTGTTCACATAGCAGGAACAAAGACACAGAATTCACACAGTTGGAAAAGCTGCGCTATTCTTCTTAGAATACTTTAGAGAAAAGGAGGAAGAAGAAAGAAAGGAAGAGAAACTAATTGAGTTCCAAGAGGAGTATATAGCAGTAATTGAAAAAGAAAAAGAAGAAGGTGCAGTAGGTGGTGAATCCAGAGAACAATGAGAATTAAGATCTACTAGAGCAATAAAACCGTCCTATAAAGCTTAACATGGATGAAAGAAAATTGATTACAATTAACATAAATGGATTTAATTTGGCTACTAAAAGAAGGAAAGTATTTCATAAATTAGAAAAATTAAAATATAATATAATCTGCTTACAAGAGGTACATATTAAAAAACCAACTTGAATATATACTAAAACAAGGAAACCTAGGGAAATTATTTACATCACTGGCACAATCTAAAAAAAGAGGTGTGGTATTATATATTAAAGAAACAATTTTGGCAGAATGAATTTACACAGATGATGACGGAAGGATTTTGACGGTGGAATTTGTTAAGCCTGGGTTCCCCAACCAGGGTTAAGGAGACAAGGTAAACAGAATGTGCAGCATTAGTCAGATAGGCATACAGATAAATGAGTGAGATATGTTTGTGTGTTTGCTAACATACAGTAAAAATAACAGATACGCTTGTGCTATCAAAAGATAGTTTATTCCATTTAGAGTTTTATAGCATAATCAAAATAACAGTCCATTAGTCATGTATCATTTAGTCAGTCCATTCAAGGATATTCAGTTAGCAAAGTCCGTGTAGAATATCCAATGTCAGTTCACTTACAAATCAATCCTTTGTCTCTCTCCTGTTCGAGTAACGCAGTCTTGAGTCCATACAGTAATTAGGGATCATCAAAGCCAGAGAGAGAGCAAGCTATCGTCTTGCTTCTTTTAAAGTGCTTTCACAACCACTCCCTTAATTACATTCCTACAGTTAAAGTTGCAGACACTTTAACTAACAAACTATGATAACATATTTATTATTTTACCTAAACCAGTTAGGGTAAACAATGTTATCCCTAACATTCTCCCCTTTTAGGAAATAATAATAAATATAACTATTTACTTTAAATCATATTTGTTACAACTCTCTTTAAACTTGCTTACTCCTTGAGCTTTTGTAAATTGGTCTGCAATGTTTTCTTCTGTCATGCAGTATTCCAATTTAATTAGCCCATTCTTTACAGATTCTCTAACATTTAAGTATCTTAAATCAGTATGCTTTGATCTAGTTTTTACAGCAATACTAGTAATTAACTGTATAGCTGCCTGGTTGTCCTCGTACACAATAATGGAATCTTTAACAGTTATACCCATGTCTAATAATAATTGTTTGTACAGAATTAAGTCAGTGCATAATAATGACAGACATGAAAATTCTGCTTCCATCGTGGACAAGCTGATATGCTGTCATCTGATTGACCTCCACCCTATTAGTGTCTTACCAAATAATATAGCCATCTCAGATGTTGATTTTCTAGTGTTTATGTCAGTTGCAAAACTTGCATCTGCATAGGCACTAAGACTCAAATCACCCTTTGGCTCTATATACAATGCATGGTTCATTGTTCCTTTAAAATATCTTAAAATTCTCTTTAATGATTGCCAATGACATTGATGTGGATCCGAATTAAAACGTGCCAGCTGATTTACACTATAAGCTATATCAGGCCTAGACCAATTGCTTACATATGATAAGATACCAATCAAAGATTGATATATAGGCTTATCAAATTTGGACTTTGATCATTAGTTTGGCAAACCTCCTGACTCATTGGAGTCTTTGCTGGTTTACAAAGTTCCATTTTATACGTTTTAATTAATTGGCAAATTTTATCTTCTTGAGATATCTTAAATACATTTTTTGTTTTGTTAATTGTCAATACTAGATACTTTTTAATTTCACCTAAATGCTTTAATTTTATCTTTTTGGCTAATAAGGATATAATCTCATTAGCTTCATTATTAGTCTTAGTTATCAAAGCAATATCATCTGTAAATAATAACAATAATGACACCGTTCCATTATTTTCTCTTTTAAACACACATGGATCTGCTAAACCAGATTTAAAACCTATATTGTTTAACTCTTTCACAATATATTGGTTCCACTCAAAGCCAGATTGTTTCAACCCGTAAAGACTCTTTTTGAGTTTCCAACAATCATTACTATTTACTTTATTGTCTTTTATAATCATTGGCTTTTTCAAATATATAGTGTGCTGCAATGGTGCATGCAAATAAGCAGTTTCTACATCTAAATGGTTAATGACATAGTTTTTCTTAGCTGCCCACACTAAGCTGCTCTTAAAGATGTTGCTTTAAGACTTGGTGCAAAAACTTCATCATAATCAGATGCAGTTTGATTAAATCCTTGAGCTACTAACCTAGCTTTATGGGTAACAGTCCCATCATTTCCAGTTTTTACTTTAAATATCCATTTGCACCCAATGGATTTTTCTCCTGGAGGTAATTTAGCATCTTCATATACTTTCATTACCTTTAATGAATTTAGTTCTTTTTCCATTGCCTTTTGCCAATTCTCCTGATCCTTAGCAGGATACATCTTAAGTTCATCTACACTAGTTGGAACTTTAGTTACTTGACAAACTATACTTGCTTGATACCTATCAGGTGGTCTAGTTATAAGTGTAGTATGTCTAGGTATTACAGGACTTACAGGTGGACTTTCATTTATTAATTCTTCTTGATTATCTAACTCTTCCTGATCAACTGTTTCTTCTTGTTCTGGTCCTATTTGCTCTTCGTGGACTTCTTCTTTAATTGGACTCTTCTTATAACTAGTTTGATCTTTCTGCCTTTTGTAGGGTTCAATAATTACTTCATTATTTAAATCTTGCTCGAATCTATTCCATCCTACATGTTCTAGGAATTTAGCACTAGCACTGATGTAAACTCTAGATGTTCCTGGTTCCCAGAATCTATAAGATCTATGATTAGATTTATATCCTTCAAAAAATAATCTTTTAGCTCTGTGCTGTCCTTTGTGTCTGAGTTGTGTAGGGATATGCACCCATGCTGGTGCTCCAAATGTGTGCATGTAACTTAAATCAGGTTTTGTACCATACCACAGTGTGAATGGTAATTCAGCTGTTGTTGAATTAACAACATTATTTAATATGTGATTACCACACATTATTGCTTCTCCCCATAAATTGTCAGGTAATCCTGAATCAGACATCATAGTACGTGTCATTGACTGTAGTGTTTGGCCTCGTCTCTCTATAAAGGCATTATGTTGCGGCCTGTATGGTGCAGACTTTTTATGTTGAATACCTAACATTCTTAGTCTGTTCTGCAATTTATTATTTGTAAATTCCACACCATTATCTGTTATAAGAGTTACTAATTTCTTTTACTTTTCCTTTCAGCAAATTTTATCCAATTAAAGAGATTTAGATACGTTTCAGTTTTGCTGTTCATTAAATAGCAAAACCCATATCTAGAATAGTGGTCCATTATACTTAGTATGTATCGAGCTCCTCCTACACTTGGTTTTTTCGGACCTATTAAATCGGCAAATACTACTTCTAAAGGCTTTTTGGTAGTAAATCCATCAACTCTATTAGCCGGTATGACCTTGCTCTTGCTTTGATTGCTAGCATTACATTGCAAATACTTATTACAAAGTTTCAATCTTATTCCTTTAGATAGTTCAACAGTTTTCTTAAGCATTTTAAAATTTAAATGCCCTAGCCTTTGGTGTAACAAGTGAATACATTCATCATGAAGTTTCTTATTATCATAAACCGTGTTAACCACCTTTAAACCATTATCATTTAACACATATAATTCACCTCTTAAAGATGCAGTAATTTTCTTATCTTCTTTTTCAATTATGCAGTTATCTCCTTTAAAGGTAAAGTACATATCCTAGTTTAACCAAAATTCTAACTGAAATTAAATTAAACTTAAGTTGTGGTACATATAACATTTTTACATTCTCTTTTATGAAAGAACAATATGCTCTACCTTGACCTTTAGCTTTCAGTTTCCAGCCATTAGCTAACGATATCTGCTGTGTACTCTTGGACATTTTAATAAAATTTTTGTTATCATTTGTTATACAGTGGGATGCTCCACTGTCAATCACCCATAAATTATTTTTTACAGCTCCGTTAGTTTACATGGCTTACTCTAAATTTTTATTTATCTTTTGATAACTTTTAGTATTCTGGCCAGCGTTCTGGCACTTTGCTTTTTAACAAAATCTTGCCAAATGTCCTCTTCCTCCACAATTAAAACACTTTTTAATTGCGTATGCAGTAGGAGATTCATTATCTTCTTTTTGAGGTTGCTCCCTCCTTAAATCGTCTCTTTCAAGTCTTCTTCTTGCCTCTTCAATCAATCTGCCAGTTATATCAGTTAAAGTTAAACTTTCCTTTGGCAAAATTTCAAGGGAAGTGACATAGTTGTCATAACTTTCATCTAGTGAAAATAGAATTATGTAGACTTGGTGTAGTTCAGAAAAAATAAGCTCTTTCTCATGCAGTTCTTGAAAAATGCTTTGCATAGTTTTCAAATGACTCAGCATATCACCATTCATCTGGAGATGCATCCTGAAAAGCTTTCGTGTTAGATTTATGTGTGCACCAACGTTATCTCGGACATAAATCCTCTTCAGCTTCTGCCAACACCCAACAGCCGTTTGCTCTCCACGGATACGAACAAGTTGCTGGTCAGTTAGTGTTAGTCCTATTATGCAAATAGTTTGTTCATTTTTCTGCATAAAATTTTCTATCTTTAGTCTATCTTCCTCATCCTCTGGATCCCATTCCTCTACGTTTGGTGGATTTTCAATTATGTTCCACAGACTTTCTCTTCATAGAAGTAGACTACATCTCATAGACCATGATACATAGTTTGTTCCATCTAACTTGGATATAAGGGACAAACTTTGTAGATTGACTTGTGCCATGCTTTCTTATATGGATATAAAACTATAATTAATAAAACACAGCTGTCTGTTTACTGTAATGTATAACAACACAAACTCTCACTTTTTACGTAAATCTGTTTTATCCTAGTTAAACTGACTTTGCAGCCTCTGGGCCCATAACCAGTGTTATGCCTGGGTTCCCCAACCAGGGTTAAGGAGATAAGGTAAACAGAATGTGCAGCGTTAGTCAGATGGCATACAGATAAATGAGTGAGATATGTTTTTGTGTTTGCTAACATACAGTAAAAATAACAGATACGCTTGTGCTATCAAAAGATAGTTTATTCCATTTAGAGTTTTATAGCATAGTCAAAATAACAGTCCATTAGTCATGTATCATTTAGTCAGTCCATTCAAGGATATTCAGTTAGCAAAGTCCATGTAGAATATCCAATGTCAGTTCACTTACAAATCAGTCCTTTGTCTCTCTCCCGTTCGAGTAACGCAGTCTTGAGTCCGTGCAGTAATTAGGGATCATCAAAGCCAGAGAGAGAGCAAGCTGTCGTCTTGCTTCTTTTAAAGTGCTTTCACAACCACTCCCTTAATTACATTCCTACAGTTAAAGATACTACCAAAATCCTTCCTTCAAATAACAGAATAATTTAATTTAAAAGATGCATGGAGAGAGAGAAATGTGGAAAGTAAGCAATATACTTTTTATTCAAAGATGCACACATCCTGGTCTAGAATAGATATGATATGGATGTCAGCAGAATTATTGACTAATGTATGACAGATTGAAATAGAAACAAACACTTGGACAGATTATAATCCAGTGTCAGTTATTTGGAAAGGACACAAGAGGAGATCTAAATGGACTTTAAATAATATAATACTGAAAGAAAAAGACTTCAAATAGAAAATAGAGAAATAACTTGTTTTCTTCTTCAAAAAAAAAAATAGAAAAGAGGATACATTTACGGAATCTCTGGGATACGATGAAGACCTACACAAGAGGCTTGATAATAGATTATACTAGGAGAAGAAACAAAAAACAGAAAAAAACGTTTAAGACATTAAAGGATGAATATAAAAGATTAGAAAAAGATTTACAGAAGTCCCCACAAAAAAAGACATTAAAAATAATGGATATAATTAAACATAAAATGGGACTAATGCAAAAAGAGGAATTAGCATAAAAAATTAAAAATGCTAAACAGAATTACTTTGAAGATGCAAATAAACCAGGCAGATGGCTAGCTTATAAACTGAAAAAGGAAAGAGAAGCAAGAAGAATTAGTCAATTGATAAAAGACAAGTTTGTTATGGAAAGGAGGAGAAGAAAAAAATAATGCAAGACTACTTTGGAAAACTGTACTTTCAAGACAATATTCAAGAAGAAAAAGTTAAACAATATCTTCAGAAAGCGAACCTACCTCAGATACCCAAAAACATTGAAATAATGTTAGAAGGAAGTATAATAATGATGGAATTAACAGAAACCTTAAAAAAAACCAGAATGCTGGGAAAACACCAGGTCCAGATGGTTTGCCAGTGGAATTTTACAAGGCTTTTCAGGAAATATTGAATTTTCATCTTTTAGAAGTTATGAATGAAGTTATGTTAAAGAAAAGAATACCAAAAACATGGTCAGAAGCATACATTACACTTATACTGAAGGAAGGTACAGACCCACAGCAAGTTAAAAATTATAGACCTATATCTTTATTGAACTCAGACTATACAATCTTTGCTTCAATTTTGGCAGAATGATTAAAAAGATATTTAAATAATTTTATTCATATTGATCAAAATGGATTTCTGCCAAAGAAACAAATCAAAGACAATGTGAGAATCCATAATAGGAATAATTCCCAAATTTGAAAAAACACACAGTGGTATAGTCCAAGACGGAATATATTTCGGGGGCGGTTATTTAACCCCCTTGTTCACCCGCGAAGTCCAATAAGGCAATTGTTAGAAAGCGTCAAACCCGTTAATAAACCGTCCTAAGCAGTGATGTCCGTTGCTCCTGTTTAATCCGATTGGCTCATTGAAGCCAATGGTCGGTTGTCACGTAGCTGACTTTCCCTCGTCACTAGAACGCAATTTGGACCGTTGACCCTGCCCCCTGATTAGCCTTAATTGGGCTATTAGGGGCTTCCAAATTGCGCTTAGGTGAGCGGCGTCAGCTCGGTTGCACACGTTGTCAGTTGCGGCAATTAGCAATTGCTCGCTTACTCGTCGCTCCCGGAAGTTATTTTGATGTTTCAGCAATACTGCTGGTTGATTAAAATTTACGGTGTGACCTGTTGACAAGGCATGAGCGGCAATAGCCGACGAAGACTGTAATTGTTCGTGCTCTGCCATTGAATTAATTGTTTTTTGGCTTAGTCTTCGGTGTTCATCACATCTAGTAGCTAACGCCCTCGATGTTTCTCCGATGTACGAGACTTGGCATTCTGAACAGAAAATTTGATAAACTACGTCTTCCATCATAGTAGCGGGTTGTTTGTCCTTAAGATGTGTTAACTGTGATCCAAGTTTGTTTGGTGCTGAGAACACCACCCGGATCCCAACCTGGTTCATGATACGTCGTATGGCTTCACTTGTATTGTGTTCATAGGGGATGACAATAGTCTTGGGGCGCTCTTGTTGAGGCTGACTAGCATTAATCTCTTGCGTGCTCGGTCGGGACGTCGTCTCCTTCAGATGTACTTTTTTAGCTTGTTTGATTAGGAGGCGCTTGGGGTAACCGTTTTTTTGTAGAGTTGAGATAATTTCTTGTTCTTCAATCTTGCGGTCAGCCTCTTCGGTACATAGACGCGCCGCTCTTGTAAATAGGGAGTTTGCGATGCCTAGTTTAACTTTCACACTATGGCCAGATTCGTAATTTAAATAGCGGTCTGTGTGAGTCGGCTTTTTAAAAACTGTTGTTGTTAATCGTCCTGAGCTCGTCTTTTTCACCAGGCAATCCAGGAAGGGAAGGGTATGCTCTTTTGATTCCCCTTCACAGGTAAACTTTATCGATTGTTCGCATGCATTAAGGTGGTCTAGGAAAGAGTCCCTGTCCAAATTGTATAAAATTACAAAGGTGTCATCAACGTACCGTAGCCAGACGTTGATGACACCTTTGTAATTTTATACAATTTGGACAGGGACTCTTTCCTAGACCACCTTAATGCATGCGAACAATCGATAAAGTTTACCTGTGAAGGGGAATCAAAAGAGCATACCCTTCCCTTCCTGGATTGCCTGGTGAAAAAGACGAGCTCAGGACGATTAACAACAACAGTTTTTAAAAAGCCGACTCACACAGACCGCTATTTAAATTACGAATCTGGCCATAGTGTGAAAGTTAAACTAGGCATCGCAAACTCCCTATTTACAAGAGCGGCGCGTCTATGTACCGAAGAGGCTGACCGCAAGATTGAAGAACAAGAAATTATCTCAACTCTACAAAAAAACGGTTACCCCAAGCGCCTCCTAATCAAACAAGCTAAAAAAGTACATCTGAAGGAGACGACGTCCCGACCGAGCACGCAAGAGATTAATGCTAGTCAGCCTCAACAAGAGCGCCCCAAGACTATTGTCATCCCCTATGAACACAATACAAGTGAAGCCATACGACGTATCATGAACCAGGTTGGGATCCGGGTGGTGTTCTCAGCACCAAACAAACTTGGATCACAGTTAACACATCTTAAGGACAAACAACCCGCTACTATGATGGAAGACGTAGTTTATCAAATTTTCTGTTCAGAATGCCAAGTCTCGTACATCGGAGAAACATCGAGGGCGTTAGCTACTAGATGTGATGAACACCGAAGACTAAGCCAAAAAACAATTAATTCAATGGCAGAGCACGAACAATTACAGTCTTCGTCGGCTATTGCCGCTCATGCCTTGTCAACAGGTCACACCGTAAATTTTAATCAACCAGCAGTATTGCTGAAACATCAAAATAACTTCCGGGAGCGACGAGTAAGCGAGCAATTGCTAATTGCCGCAACTGACAACGTGTGCAACCGAGCTGACGCCGCTCACCTAAGCGCAATTTGGAAGCCCCTAATAGCCCAATTAAGGCTAATCAGGGGGCAGGGTCAACGGTCCAAATTGCGTTCTAGTGACGAGGGAAAGTCAGCTACGTGACAACCGACCATTGGCTTCAATGAGCCAATCGGATTAAACAGGAGCAACGGACATCACTGCTTAGGACGGTTTATTAACGGGTTTGACGCTTTCTAACAATTGCCTTATTGGACTTCGCGGGTGAACAAGGGGGTTAAATAACCGCCCCCGAAATATATTCCGTCTTGGACTATACCACTGTGTGTTTTTTCAAATTTGGGAATTATTCCTATTATGGATTCAAATCCCACAGTCACAAGTTTCTTTTCTCGTTTACAATGTGAGAATCATTTTGAATACTCTGGAATATTATGAAGCACACCCTGAGAAGCAAATGGCCTTGATGTTTCAAGATGCACAAAAAGCCTTTGACAATGTGAGTTGATGATTTATTTTACTGCAATTGATACAAATGGGCTTTGGTAAAAAAATTATCCCATTGAAACAATATACCATGAAAAACTGCAAAGGTGATGGTGAATGGAGAATTAACAGAATCCATAGATACAAAAGAGACAAGGCAAGACTGTCCATTGTCACCACTGCTGTTTGTGTTAACATTGGAAGTGTTGAACAGGAATATCAGAGAATAAAAAGAAAGGAATGAAAATTAAAAAGGAGGAGTATAAATTGCAAGCTTTTGCAGATGACCTGGTATTTATATAAGAAGACCCTTTGGAACAGCACCCAAATTAATAAAAAAAATAGAAGAATAAGGAAAAGTAGCAGATTTGAGAATAAACAAAGACAAAACAAAGATATTAACAAAGAATATGTTAGCAAGACGAAAGAAGGAGTTGGAAGAAATTTTAAAAATATAGGTCACGAACAAGCTTAAATATTTAGGAATACATATTACACCAAGATGTAGTACGCTGAAGGAAGATAACTATGTTAAACTCAAACAGCAGATTGCGACAGATTTGATGAAATGGGAAAAATTGCAACTATCATTGATTGGAGAATATCTACAATTAAGATGAACATATTGCCTAGAGTTTTATATTTATTCCAGACAATTCCGATTCAATTAGGGAAGGAGTTTTTTTTTAACATTTAAATAGAATTGTGTTGAAATCTATTTGGTAGGGTAAAAAAGCCAGAATAAAATTAAAACTGTTACAAGATGCAAGAATAAGAGGAGGGTTTGCCTTGCCCAATTGGGAGCTGTATTACCAGGCAACAAGTTTGATGTGGGTAACAGAATGGATAACACTAAGGAACAGTAGATTATTGACTTTAGAAGGCCATGACTTGCTGCTGGGATGGCATGCCTTTCTCTGGTATAAGGGAACTAAAACACAGGGGTATTCCAGAAGACATTATAAACGTGAGGCATTGTTTTTGAACTGGAAGAAGATAAAAAGACAATATTACTTAAAAATTCTAACATGGATATCAACTATTGACGCTTTTTCTTATCCAATAATATATAAAAAGGAACAAACATTTAGATATGGGGAGATTTTGAATGAAAAGGGTGAAATTAAATCTATGCAAGCGTTGGAAGAACAAGGTGTAAAAATAAATTGGTTTTCATATTTGCAAATACAATCTAGGTTTAATAAAGACTCTAAGGCAGAAAGTATTTATGACAAATTGACTGATTTAGATACAATTTTGATGGGTACTGATGAAAAGGTACCGTATATACTCGAGTATAAGCCGAGTTTTTCAGCACATTTTTTGTGCTGAAAAAAACCCCCTCGGCTTATACTCGAGTCAGATTCCCCTCTGAAAAAAAAACTGTGTGGAGCTCCGAAGCTGGGCAGCCGCTTCCCTGCTTCCGTGTTTCCTTTGCAACTTTTAAGCATGGGAGGGGGAGGCTTTTCTGAGCTCTAGGCTGAAAAAGCAACGCGAGCCTAGGTCGCTCCACTCAGTTTCATTTCCTCAGCTCCAGCTGCTTTCAGTCCACTTGGGAGGAGGGGGAGGAGGGGGAGGAGGAGGGGGAGGCTTTTCTGAGCTCTAGGCTGAAAAAGCAACGCGAGCCTAGGTCGCTCCACTCAGTTTCATTTCCTCAGCTCCAGCTGCTTTCAGTCCACTCGGGAGGAGGGGGAGGAGGGGGAGGAGGAGGGGGAGGCTTTTCTGAGCTCTAGGCTGAGAAAGCAACGCGAGCTGAGGTCGCTCCACTCAGCTTCATTTCCTCAGCTCCAGCTGCTTTCAGTCCACTCGGGAGGAGGGGGAGGAGGGGGGGGGGAGAGAGAGAGAGATATATCATAAGAACGGCTCTTGGTTTTTTCTTGCAAGGGAGAGAGTGACTCCTGCCTACCACTGTCATCATCATCATCTTTTGGGTTAGTGAATCAATCAAACCTTTCATGATAGTGAGATCGTTTCCCAAATTTCCCTTAAATCAGGGAAGAAATCAGAAACAAACCTTTGGACTGAGAATAAGCTTGTTCCTATGATGCCATTTTTGTTCACTTCAGTGTGAAAAGTGTGAAAAAACACACTTCTTTTTCTTCATCTTCTTGTTCCCTATTTACTGGTCTCTTTCAAAGAGGAAATTGTGAACATCAAACTTATTCTCAACTGTCCCAGTGAAAGTTTTTATTGGCATCTATTTTTATTTTTGAAATTTACCAGTAGCTGCTGCATTTCCCCACCCTCGACTTATACTCGAGTCAATAAGTTTTCCCAGTTTTTTGTGGTTAAATTAGGTGCCTCGGCTTATATTCGGGTCGACTTATACTCGAGTATATACGGTAATTAAAAAACTTTATGGACATCTATTAGAATTTAAATTGGAGGAGGAACAAGTCAAAGAAATGATGATTGCTTGGGGGGAAAATTTTGGATATGGGATTGATTTAGAAAAATGGCAAGAATTGTGGTCTCAAAATTATAAAATGACAATGTCAACTCCATATAAAGAAAGTTTGTATAAGATGTTTTACAGGTGGCACTTATCCTCAATGAGAGTTGCAAGAATGTTTAAGAATAAGTCAGATAAGTGCTGGAAATGTCATCAGATACCTGGTTCATATTACCATATGTGGTGGACATGTTCGGACGCAAAGAAATATTGGAATAAAATCCACACATTGTTGGAAAAAAATGATAAAACAACATATAGACTTTAAACCAGAGATCTTTTTATTTTACTGGACATATACAATAAAGAACTGAAATATTTGATTGTAAATGTTTTAACAGTGGCTAGAATTGTATTTGCGAAGAACTGGAAAAATGACAAAATACCTATGCAGGAGAAAGTTATTAAAAAAAATTATGGACTGTGCTGAAATGAGTAAACTGTCATTTGAAATTAGAGAACAAGAAGACAAGCAATTTTATATGATATGGGATTTGTTTTATCAATGGTTGGATAAAAAGGCATGGTAATATAATAGACTAGATAATTTTGTGATAGAAATTTAATAGACTGATATAAAACATAATATAGATATATATAGCCACTGGTTTAAAGTATAACACAAATTTTAAGATAAAACTTGGAACATCTCGTATAAAATGATGGAATAAATCGTTAGTCATGGATGATTAATGACTGATAAATATATAAGCATATGTTAGTTCGACCATGTGAAGACTGATATAAATTGTGAGTAAATGACTACAAAAGGATAGCACAAAAGACATGTAACAACTGACACACTCTATGTATATATAAAATGGAAGATGCTTTTATGTTTTTATGTGTATGTTTGTTTTTTAAAAAATTAAAAAAAGAAAATGGGTCCTTTATTGATGCTGCATAAATTATAGAAATAACTTTTCAGTTCCAGGGTCACTTTTAGTCTTTGAATGGTGTGTAGAACTGGAACTGACTTGGCAAGAATCTGAGAATAGTTGATAAATATTTTTTATTGAAGGAAAGTTAGAAAGTAAAAGAATTCCAGCAACTGTTGTGTTGCAAGGACAAAGCCTATTTATAACCTCAAGATTCAGTGTTTTTTCTTGTCTTTCTGTTGTTACCTTGTTCCTTGTTTTGGTAATTGATCTGCTATCAAGTGTTGGGGTAAGATCCAACTTTTACAGAATCCTTCCCTTATTTTGGTATTGTTAAAAGTAGCAGTTCAACTGCAATTTTTAGAAGAACCAAGGCTTTCTGAACTCCTTGTAGCTTTGCTTTCTAAATTAATTTGGAAGTTCAGCTTAGATTCAGCCTACCATATATAAATTACAAAACTCCCAATCACCATTTGGTGGCAGCAGAGAGTTAGAATGTTGTAGTGCAGCCTTAAATCAAATGCATCCAAATCTCCTAAATTAATTTTCTGCAGAATTTTTTTTTAAAAAAACAAATTCCATGTATTATCTCTAGTTTCTGTATATTCCTCTGAAGAAAATTATAGCTATATACTCTATATATGGGAAGAAAAATGTAATTTTGATTCATATTTTTTGGTGGGAAGAAAAAGATTCAATCTCCATGACGTTGATATGGATATTAAACTCCTGTTGTGTTGCTTTTTTGTGCTTGAATCCAGAAAGGTATCCTGATGGGCTTGGTCTTCCATGCTTTAAGGGCTTATCATTAGAAGCAGCTGACAGTTTCTCGGTTGGAGCTTTATTTTACAAAAGTGCAAGAAAAGAAAAAAAAAGATAGAAAGGACTGACTCGCTTCTCTTCACAGAGTGGCTGATATGGCCCATTCTCTAACATGTGTGTAGTTAAAGCTAAGCCTTCACAAGCAGGTCCTTTTTGATGATTGTAGGATATCCTGGTGCAAAGGTCTTTTTAAAATTCATCAATATTGTAAATTTTTATTTTGGATTGGGGAAAAAAGCAGTTATTAAACGCAGCATGGAGACAATCCGAAACAGGATCTTAATCAATCAGATTAACTACTTTTCAAGATGAAAGTAGACGATGCACAGTGTGAGCTCTAGAAGATATTTATCAAAAGCCATATTAATAACCACTTTTAGCCTTCCCCTGACAGTTTCATCTTAGCCTCCATGTTTAACATTTGCGTATCATATGTTTTTGTCACTATGAGGCTCTAAGAGCATCAATTAATTAATTCTGTTGAAGTATAGCATGGAAAGGTAATAAAGTAATATTCCCTTAGGCTGTACCATTACTGGTAAGCAATATTCCAAGAGAATTTCTTCTCTTCCAAATATAATGTATGGTATCACATCTGCCTTTCAAACACAAGTCACAGTCAGCTTGATTGATAATGGCATGGATATTTTTGGAGAGAAACAAATCTACTATAAAATGTAATGTAGATGATGATGATCATAATGATATAATGATAGTAATAATAATGATATTACCACACATTTTTAATGGTCAAAAATCATTTGGCCAATATATTGGAAAAATAAATTATTATTTCATTCATTGAATCTATAAAAGGACAGGCTTACTGCATTTTCTTTCCTAATAAATTCCATTATCTTCCAACAGTTAACTCCAAAAGAAATATGTTTAGGTCTACCACAGGTGTAAGGTATATATTGTTACAATGTATTGCATTACATTACTTCATGTCTACCATAATAGAGTAACAAATCCAGCTGAAAGTGAGAAAAATCAATGGTTTTGGATGAGATAAGATTTGTGGAAATCTTAACATTGCCCTTATTTTTCTTCTCTCTTAGGATAGTGTTTTTATTTATTATTTATTTTATTTATTTATTAAATTTTTAATGCCTCTCTTCTCTCCTACAATATAACTCTGGGTGGTTTTAAATACTTTGAAATGGCTTGCACTGCAATCCCACTTTAATCAGATGCATATAACTATGTCTGCTTTAATATAGTAATTCTGTTCCTGACTCTGACCATTTTATTGGGTAAAGATTAGAAGATTGTCATAAAATTTCTAGGGAGTTGCATACTTACATTATTACATAGCTGCTCAGACCATTCCTGAAATAGAAACTTTGAAATACTATGGAAAGATGCAAGCTCAGACTTGGGGTATCCCCATGCTATGTAATCATTTATTTCATGTATGAATTCACCTATGGTTACTTTCTCAACATTTTTAAAGGAATATCAACAAAGATTATATTTTCTTTGGCATGATCTTGGTATTGTGACCATTTGGGGTTCTCCAGCAAAGGAAAACTATATCTAGCAAAATGTAACTATGTTTAATTAGTGAAAGTCTGACTTTTGACAAAGTTTAATGGATTTAAATAGGTCTCTCTTTTATTTCAGTTGATTATATAACTGTTATTTCTGTTAGGGTAGGCTTGTAATAGAAATATTAGGATCTATAGACTTTTTGAAATACCTGAAGGCAGAATCCATGTAGATAGAATACTTTAACTACAGTTATATAATGCAGCTCAAAAAATCATCCTTAATACTGGACAGAGAAAATCTCATTTTCTTTTATTCCAAATCAATTCCCATTCAGTCTGAAGAAAGAATGTTTACTTTAGAAATTCTTTTAAAGCAGAAGACAATTTGAAGAAATTCTCTTAAGTGGAATATGATGGTTTTATACTTTGTTATTTAGCTATAAAGAGATCAAGAGCTATATGACTGACCTGTCTTTCATCACATAGTCATGTCTCCTGTGATCTTCAGCCTTCCTGGCTTTCCAAACTTCAATTACATTCCAAAGGAAGCTATTATGATAGAACTTTTCCCACTGGTATTGCTCCTACTATCCTTTTTAGATGGAGCCCTTGCTCTTAGAAATCAGTGCAAAATTATCTAGCCATTTTTTCTTAGCTACTATTTGGAACAAAACTTCAAAAGACCATTTGTGCTCAGCACTAGTTGCTAAATCTCATAAAAAGAGATGAGAAAAGATATATGTATTGTTCTAATGTGGAAGCAGGATTATCATAGTTGCATCCCCTCAGTTTTCATATATGAAAATAATAACCTATATCCCAATTGTCATTTGGGTTAATGTGAATAAGATATTACATAAGACAAGTATGTCAGTCAGTAAATGTACTTGTACATGTCTTACACACACTCATATTTAAATGAACACACCCATAGCTATTACCATTCCCTTTTAAAACCCTGGGAGATTTGGCAAAACTATTTTGAATTAGAGGTAGTTATGCTTAGATATTTAAAACTCAATTAGTCTAGCTCTAAATTATTTACACCTCTCTCTACTGAACAGTTTAACTAAGTGTAAATGAATTAGACAGCAGTTCCATGCAATTAAGGACAGGGGGGAAAGCCAAAAACATAGCAAGTGAACTTTCAGGAATGTGAAAAATAGACTCACAGCTGAGATCCTCTCATTTGCATGCATAGGCAATAAAATATCTAGCATGGGGGAATATTATTATACTGGAAGAGATAGATTGAGTGTATGAAGATATAAAAAGCATAGAAGGCTTTGGGAATTTGTATTCTGACATAGCAGCAGCAAATTAAACCCATTTCCAACTCTAATAGTCACCCTATCTCTTATTATTGAATGGCCATTATTTTTTTCCTTTTAACAAACTGTAATATTCATTAATGTTAAACGATCATTGATATTTAAATTTCTAGTGTTTCAACTATAATAATTTCCTTTGCTTTAGTATTATTGACATTATCAAACTACATTTCAATCATCATCTGCTACTGTCTTTTGGCTTTGTATCACTTCAATGGAAGACAATTTGGATGCAGCTATTAACAGTATGAGTTTATTGGACTGCATGATTCTTACTCATAGTACATCTATGTTTTTGGAGGAAGATTGAGTTTGCATATAACAATTCTCCTTAACACAATTCCTAGGTTTCAAGATCATAATTTGTAGAAAATTCCTAACTTAGCCCTAAGTAGGACAATAATTCTAGCTGCTTCTGTTTTAGTTTGTTTCCTATACCATACTACTGTTCTAACCTGGGTGACGCTCCTTTTTATATATGTTTCTTTTGGATTAATATTTAAAGTAGACACACACAGAGAAGGAAATAAACCACTGCTGATTAACTAATCAAATGTTTAACCCTGATCTCACATTGAGACTTTTGGAAGGCAAATCCAATTTATGTCAAAACCACAAAATTACCATGTACAAAAAAGCATCAGGCTGTTGGTGTGCTATGCCCTGAATGTAGAAAACACAATTTGTTTGAAAGTATATAGTAGGGGAAGAGAGATTTAATGTTACCGAAGAACAAAAAATAGTTGTCCACATGTTCTCATAGAAGTGAAGCTGCTTTAAATAAGATATATTCAAATTCTACCCTGTTATATACTGTGTTATCTCAACTGATATTAAATGATTAAACACATTTATTGCATTTTAAAGAATTTGCTCATTAAAATTAATGTGATTCTTAAAGCACTAGAATATTTATTTATGATTTGTGTGAAAGCCTAAGAAAATCTGCTTTAATAAATAGCAGTGAGGTGTTTTTATACTTTTTCTTACCAGTACTTTTCCAGCTTATCTGGATCCTATCCTTGAAGCCATAAAGCACTGCAGGCTGTCATAACTTTATCTGTTTTGAGATAGTCCTGTGATCTTCAAGCCGTCATCATGCCCAGAAGACATTATTCCATTATAGCTTGCAAAATGGGGTGCTGGACTTTTGCTGGCCCCAAAACCCATAGGAGAGGTTTAAGCAGCTACTGTAGTTTCACTGTTTGGCAGAATAAGTCTAGAGGGCACCCTTAGGCATTACACTTCATCACATACCCAACTCTATTGTTATTACCCCACTCCATTGTTATAGCCTCAATCCCTCACAGCTTCAACCTTAAGCTGTCTATCATGGACCTCACCCCATTCCTAAGAGATCCGTAAAGGGGGAGTGCATAAGTGCACCAGCATGCCTACTATCTTTGTTTTACTGTCCCCATTTACCTGTATTTAATTCCTTTGTTCTTGTTTATGTTCATACTTATATTTGTTATCTTGTACATGTTTGACAAACAAACACACAAATAAAAATAAATAATTTGCAAAAGCAAAAATCTCTCTTTCTGAGAGCATGTTTGGGATTGTGGTTAAGGCATCTACTAAAAACTGGGAAACAATGCCACCTAGCCATGACAGCCAGCTGGGTGACCTTGGGCCAATCTCTTAGCCCTAGGAAAAAGGCAATGACAAATCACTTCTGAAAATTCTTGCCAAGAAAATTGCATTGACTTGTCCATGCAATCTTGGAGAATCAGACACATTTGAACTAGAAGAAGAAGAAAAAGTCTCTCATGCTATTCTACTATGCAATACAGCATGCATACCAGTTTCCTTGAAACAATCCACCTTCCAATTTATTAGCATTACACCATTTCCCCCCTTCTTCTAATAAATTCTAATAGTATTTCTTGCCAATGTTAAATAGCAACTGGGCTTTCCAAATTCCCTTTAGTTTACTACTTTACGGTAATGGGGCTAGAATTGAACTATATCCATAATTAATTAAAACTATATCCATAATTAAGATCCGTAGGTTTTATAAACACACCATAATAATGACAGGAAGACCCAGTGCATCTCTTGGCTGTAAACCTTTTTACCTGGAAGAGTCAATCAGCTTATACTCTTGAGGAGCACAATTATAATACCATCTGTTTGATGAGACTTTTAATATTTAATTCCTAGAAAGACAAGGCTTGGACAAAAGCAGTTTGGAAATTTGAGGTCAGTCTATCTAAAAACAAGATCGATTAAATCTGAATGCGTTGTTCAAAATCAGAGCACCTATTATTCTCATTATAGGGCACATAATTGAGAGAGAGGGTATCTACATTTTCTTTACATATAGGAAACTTTTATAGAAAGATAATAACTTTCGAATAAGCAATTTTTTTTTCTATGTCAGCTTCCAGTCTTACTCCTTATTTGATATTTAGAAACACTACGATTATAATTTAAATTAAATAAATATAAATGCTAATCAGATCTTAATTAACTGTATTATGACATGTTAAACATGGTTTTATTTAGTTGTGTTCAGAATTTTAGCTTATCCCAAAACTGTTCTATAAATGAAATGTATAATGGGAGATCTATTTATTTACTAAATTAATATTTAATTTAATTTTGGCGCTACCCAGTTCCAGAGACATTTTAAGTGCTTACAGTAAACAAAACACAAATACAATAAGATAAATAAGTGATACAATAAAGGAAATAACAAAATGGCAATCAAGACAACTAACATCAATACATGCATATGCAATATGTATTAAACTTTTGTAACAAGACTGGTTTCATTTACCCATTCCCAATTTTCTTCAAATTTCCAATCATACTTTGCTTTGCTTCCATCTTTCTCTTGTTTCTTTCTAGGTTGAACAATGGGTCTGGTGGGGTCTGGAGACTAATTTAATCAGACATGTTGGTTAAGTGTTTTGATTTGTCATTAATGGAGGACATTTTTCCCATACTCTAAATTGTCATCTGTTCTGATACTATTCAGAAAGTAAAAAATCATGGCAGATTGCCCGGGTTGTACATTACTATACAGTGGAGAGAGAGATTATCTTAGTTTTTTTTTTTTAATTACTAGTTCAGAAAGAGATTTAAAACCTTTGAAGTCTATATTTAATTTCCTTCTCATTTATATCATTTCTTCCAGCTATAAAAGAAATAAATAGCAGCTTCTTTACTGTATTTAGCAAAGGCATTTATTTATTTTTTAAAGCCACCACTACCTCCTGTATTTGCATAATGCAAAAATTAAGTGAGGATTTTTGTCTGAACTCTCCACCTCATGGCATCTTCCTTCTATCGCTACAAGATGGGTTAGGGATAACCATCTTTCACGTACATGGCAGATATACAAAGGATTGGTCATTAAAGAAGAACTTTGTCATAAATGTGAGTTATGAAGATACCTGATGTACCAATAAATGAACTTGGTTATGGAAGCTTTGTTGAGTTATCTATCTGCATCTGCACAGCTATAAATCTAGCTTTGTTCAAGAGGCAGAACAGTGAAAGATGAATTCTAACTCATCAAAAAAGCAAAAAATTATTAATTTTGGATTTGTTATAAAGCAACATGATATTGAAGCCAGGAGTGAATGTGCAATGTTGATCTGAACCTGCTTCTCTCATCCTTTCTCTCTCTCTCTTTGGGAGCAATGGAACTTTCTGCATACTGTTTGGAAGGTGGGAGGAGTTGGAATTACAAAGAGAACCAGTAAACCATCCACCCACCCCTTCTCCATTTACGCTAGAGACTTTCCAAATATCCTACAGTCTGGCTTTCAAAGGCTATCAAGTTTGTTACTGAGGCAGGGTTCCTTTGTCTCCCCATCAAGCTAGGAAAGGGCAACTTCCCCTCCTTTCTCATCAGCGAAAGATTTGCTGTGTCTCAAATTACACCTCCCAACTGGAAGAGTCAATTTGTAAAACAAAAGGAGGAGCCAGATTTTACCCATCTGTCCTGCTACAACTTTAGCAACTGAGGATGATCTGCTATCTTTTTCTTCCCTTTTTCCTTCTGACACAAAGACTGTGTCTAGCTTGCCAAAAGCTTCAACAGTCAGTCATTAAAATACCTCATCCCTTTGTCCTAAACTTTCTACATACTGTTTGCATGGTGGGAGGGGCTGGAGTTCCCAACATGCCACAAACAAAGAGCTTTCCAATCCACCCCGCTCTTCTCTGCTCAAGTTTCAAAAGCTCATTTGGCTGCTAGGAGGAATCCCTCCCCTTCTTTCTCTATCCACCCACAGATGATCAGGAGTCTGTTGGATTGCAAAGAGAAATTTTAGCAGGAGTCTGTAAGATTTCTGAATCTGGTACTCAGAGAAAAGTCTCCCTGAGTTTCCAATACATATTTACATTGATAACTCCTTTTGAAATTATTGTGAACAATTCATCGATTTATTTCAAATATTCCAAGATTACCTACAACCTACCAGCTCCGTCTGGTGGTCAAGAAGAAATTTACAGTGAATTCCTTGTATTTTATTTTCAAAGTGGACAAGGGAATCCCCCCTCCCTTTCTCTTCAGCCCACTGGTCCCTTCTGGTCGTCAACAAAACATTTTTTTCTCCTTATGTGATTTTTTCCCACAGTTTCTCAAATATTGACCAGAGTGATTATGAAACTATTATGCACCATTTACTCAACTTAATTCAAAGATTCCAAGAGTAACTGCAACCTCATATTGGCATAGCAACAGCATCTTCCAGATCCTCTGCTGCCACCTTGTGAAGCAAGCGACCCTTATAGGCATATTTTTGTGTTCTGCTCTCAAGTCTTCAGGCTCTGCTGCACATATTTCTGCATTTGGCCCTCTAGTCCTCAGACTTTGCAACGCAACCTCTAGTGCCCCCTTCTGTTGCACATTCACATCACACCCTAGAAGTAGTCATACTGTATGCTGTACTAGCATCGCCCAGACTCTGCAGTGCCACCTATGTGTTAAATCAAGTGTTAAATCCAGCAGTAATTCTACATTCTGCCACCTGCTTGCAGCATACTCTATTATAAAAAGGAATTGCACAAAAATATTACTAAAATTTCCAGAATTTTTCCTTTCCCAATTTTGAAGCATGGCAACTTCCTCAGCTATGACAGATGTCTATGATGTACCAGAAGACCTGAATCCCCATCCACCCTTGATGTAAATGTGGAGCCTAATTCCCAACAACTGCCTTTAGATGTCCAACCCTCTGGAGAAGCTGCAATACCTCAGAAGGCCTACAACCTCAGACAGCATGGGAAGCATACCTCACCCATGGTGATACACTTCAGAGAGGATTGGAAAAGGCAGTATCACCGTCATGCAGGTGCATGGCTGGAGCTGGTCAAGATCTGTGACACCTCCAAAAGCAAGTTGCCCCAGGAGACCCTCTTCCTGATGCAGAAGGAGTTAGAGGAGCACCCCAAACAATGGAGAGACAGTGAAAGCTCAAGTACATACAGTTGAACCTAGAAGGCCCAGATTTCCAAGAATGCATTCAGTGCTTTGAGGAGGTGAACAAAGAATGTGAAGACAGTTTTCGGGAAGGCAGAAAATCTCTCCAGGCTGCGCTCCTTGTTGTGTTACAGAAGGAGCAAACACTGAGGGAGAAGTCCACATCCGACACAGCTCCTCTATCACAAGCAGCTTCTTCCCACCATTTAAAGAAAGCCTCCTCCCTCCATCCCAAATCAGGTAGATCGCAGGCAGATTCTAGTGTCTTGCACCAATTCTCTACTGCTGGTTCCCATCATCCTTCCAGAACATCCTCCCATCATAGCGGCACATCTCAGGCCTCCAAAGCAGCAAGTTACGCCAAATGGGCTGCAGAAGCTGAAGTAGACACTGCAGTAGCAGCAAGTTACGCCAAATGGGCTGCAGAAGCTGAAGTAGACACTGCAGTAGCAGATGCAGTGCTATGCACCACAGAGGAGGTGACACAGCAGAAGGCAGCAGTAGTGGCCAACCAACCAGGCAGAAATAGCCAAAGCCCAGGCCAACCAACAGGCAGAAATGGTCAAATTGGATTTGGCCGAATGGCAAAGAGACCCAGCAACAAAAAGGGCACAGGCTGCAGCATGGTGGAAATAGCCGACAACTCCTCCCTCCAATTCAACCTTGAAGACTTGGGAAAAGAGGACATGAGTCAAAGGAGATGAGCAGCACTCGCTTCACAATGAGCAGATGCAAATGCCTCAGTTGGCTAGCAGTCTCCCACAAGCAGAAAAACACAGGGTTGAATCTCAACCACAGGCTCTACACGTTAGTTACGCTACTGACGTATGACCTAAAATATGAGATTCACTTCCCTCCAACAGCAAACCTTCCCCAACTTGTGTCAGAGATTCTCTCCCCAGCACCAGCAACCCTACTGCAATGTCTCACGCCCTGCTGGCTGAGCAACGTAGCCCACCTGTGCTCACACCAACTGCTCAACAAGTTGACCTACAGCCAATCGCAACTGCCACACTCAATCCACAGGCAGCAATATTCCTTCCACAACCTCAATACCACTCCAGCTCCCAGGCACCACAAGGTAACCGTGCCAAACAAACACCGCAGCATGTCACTCAACCATCGTCCCCAGTATGGGAGGATGACATCCTCCCATACTGGAAAGAAGATTACAACCCATCATTGACTTATAACCTGAACCCACCCTATGAGAATCCAGGGGGAGAACCCTCTATGTCAATGCCTCCCCCAACTCAGCAAATGCTGAAGATTATTGGAGAAACTTGGCTGTACAGAGTGGAAAGATAAATTTGTACACCAACAGAGTTCGCAGATTCTCTAACAAGCCAGGTGGCAAATATCTAGTTTGGAAGAAACCTTTCCTGCGTCCCATTCAGGCAGCACGCATGAACCCTGATGAGATAATCAGACACTTGATAGCATGGCTAGGGTCACAGTCTTCCGACATACCGAGTACAATTTTGCAATCCCACTTAGACGACCCAGCCGCTGCCCTACGATTATCATGGAAAAGGCTTGACAAACTGCATGGCGGTCCTGAGGACGTAGAAGCAACACTCCTAGACAGCCTCAACAATTTCCCTAAAATTCCTATCGACAAGCCTCGCCAAATCATAGACCTCACTCATATACTTGTCCAGTTGAGAACAGCACAATGGGATCCCAACTTACTGACACTCGCCTGTCTCAATCACGTTGACACATAGAACAAAATTGTACAGAAACTCCCACAGTTACTAATTGAAAAGTGGCTCCAGTTGACTGACACCTTCACCACTGCTTTGTACCCTTCACACTTCTTGAACAATTTGTCTCCCACCAAGCTACAGTGTGCAACACATACCGAGCCCGTGGACTCAGAGCTGTTAGTTCTCCTAATACCAGAAGATACAACAGAAACCATATATCACCCTCAGGCCCTATACATGCTACCAGAGAAAGACCCTTCATGGTTGCCCATGACACCAAGATCGACTCCTCCTCCACACACAGTGGCGGAGAGATTTCATCCTATTCACCTCAAGTTAGATCTCCCACTACAAGAAGAAACCAATTTTGTCCTATGCACAACAATTGTCATTCACTGAACAGCTGCACTGGGTTTTCAGTGAAATCACTGTCCCAAAGAAGAGAATTGCTAAGAGAGTACCAATACTGCTACAAGTGTTGCAAATCCAAACATTCGCCCGAATACTGCACAACCAAAGTGCAATGTCACATCTGCAAAAGTGACCAACATTGACTACGTTGCATCCAGACGACAAGCCACCATGGCAGATATCTCATAACCCTCCTTCAGACAAGAAGCCATAACACAACACAGGAGCACACAGGACTCCTTGGCAGACTGACGAACTGCAACCAAAACCACACATGAGTGTAAACTGCACAACACTGTGCGCTGACTCACCATTCCCTCGTTCGTGTCTTCCCATCTGCTTAGCCAAAGTGTACCCTGAAGGAGTGCCCCAAAGACACTGTGAAATGTACATACGGAAAGACACTCAAAGCACCACTACCCTGGCCAGACCCACATTCTTCGACCTCTTTGAGGTGCAATAGGCCAAACTTCCCTTCACTGTATCAATGTGCCATGGACCAAGAAGCATGGCTGGGAGGAGAGCTACTGGACTCTGCATAGAGTCATTAGATGGAAGTACCCGATTCCCATTTGAAAGCGATGGCATACCGAATGACCGCAGTCAGATCACAATACCTGAGGTCATAAGTACCATGCCTCATCTACAGCACCTTGCTCATCACTTTTCCGCTCTAGATCCCGAGGCTGATATCCAACTCTTGCTGGGAAATAATGCTCCACGCGCCTTTCTTTTCTCTGAGTCAGTTGGCGGTTCCATAGATGGCCCAGTGGCCATCAAATCTCCACTAGGATGGGGGATCATAGGAATTGTCAATGACACCCAGATGCAGGCTCCAACCCTGGCAAATACCTCAGCACCCGCCTTCCGATGCCCTTTGGTACCACTGAAAACAAGAATGAAGTTTCAGCCTCAAAGGCCACCACCGATCAGTACATGTTCACTAGAACACCCTAAATGGCCACCAATAACCGCCAGATATCCACTAAGACACCCTACAGGCATATGCGTCTGAAACATCCTTTCCAACAGCCTCCCAATGCCCTTTGACACTATGGAAGCAAGAGTACCATTCCAATCATAGAGGGCCACCAGACGCGACCTCGAAACTTTCACACCAAGTGTACCTGTCAACCCTAAAAGGCCACCAGAAATGAACACCAGACTTTCACCTATGCCGCCAAGAGTACCTGTACACCCTACAAGACCACCAGAGGTGAGCAGCAGACTTTTACCTTTGCCACTAAGAGTTCCTGTACACCTTAAAAGACCCCCAGAGGTGACCAGCAGACTTGCACCAAGAGGCCGAACTTGAAGATTGCACCTCAAGCTTTGCATGCTTTGCTTTGTTTGATGCTTATCAATGTTTCCTGTTTTTTTTCTTAGTTATATAGTTAGCTGTTTATCTTAGTTATATAGTTATATTCTGTTCAGTTAGTATTACTCTTTACTGTTTATGTTAGTTTATGGTTAATTTTTTTTCTCTTCTTCTCTTCTTTTAATAGTGGAATTTACAATTCCAGGCGGGGAGTGTGCTGTCCCAGACAGTCTATGGGAATTGGATAGTTACTTAGGAATTGTGAGCTGTCCCCTTAAGGGAATGCATCATGGTAAATGTACTTAAAGGTATCCTGGGAAATATAGTTCATCTCATGTGGCTACATCTGTAATTCTGATTGGTCACTGAATTGACCTTTGGTGGGTTAAGGGAGTTTCATTCTTTGTCTGAACTCTCCACCTCATGGCATCTTCCTTCTATCATTACGAGATGGATTAGGAGATAACCATCTTTCACGTACAAGGCAGATATACAAAGGATTGGTCATTAAAGAAGAACTTTGTCATAAATGTGAGTTATGAAGATACCTGATGTACCAATAAATGAATTTGGTTATGGTAGCTTTGTTGAGTTATCTATCTACATCTGCACAGCTATAAATCTAGCTCTGTGCAAGAGGCAGAACAATGAGTGTAAAACTACTTGTGGTGTGGTAGAACAAGATTGAAGATTATATCATGTTCCTTCACTAGAACAAGGTGAATCAACTTTGTTAGTCTCAAAGACTAAAGTGTCTACATGTGTACATGTCTCTTTACACTAATATGTCTATGTAAATATTCTATTATCTTTTCCAGTGATGTATTATTATTATTAGGATTCATCACACTTTCAGCCAGGTGTTCAGATTGGATTTGGAATGTTTATCCATCTATTAAGTCCTTCTAAAAGACTTGGAATAGACCCATGTTGGTGTTTGATGGTGTTAGAGATATTGTTGAAAGGGTATAAATGGTTCCAAGTAAAGCTGCCTTTTGCAATTGATGGTGAATTTGTCAATGCCAATGGTGTTCAAGTGGTGTTCCAGTTATTTTGGGATTGCACTCAAGCATCTATTTTCTATTGTACTATTTTTTACTTGCTTTTGCCATAGTCATTGTACTTCTATCTGCAGATCTTTGTTATTTTGTTATCTTCTCCAGTTTTTTATCTTCTCTTCTGCTGTCTCCGGGAATTGCCAAATACACTATTACTACTATTACCTCTGAGCTGATATTAAAGAAGAATGAGGTATTGTTCCAAGAAAATCTAACAAAAGGCCGATATTTGACATCTACATGTAAAGTGGGTTGCTTATGATATAAGCAATGGCTTTTCTACAATCCTGTTGATTAAGTTTGGTTTTAAGAAAAAATTGTCCTGCAACCTACAACTTACACTGCAAAAACATATGGACTACTCTACTTGACCGGGGTAAAGCAATAGATGCAATTTACATAGACTTCTGCGAAGTCTTTGATTCAGTGATACATAACAAACTACTGTTAAAATTAAACTCTGATGGATTTCTGGATCCCTTCATAAGTGGATTACTGCATTCCTGTCAAACAGGCAACAAATAGTAAAAATAGGGAGCGCTATATCAAACCCTGCTCCAGTCAACAGTGGTGTCCCCCAAGGCAGCATTTTAGGACCCACACTCTATATATTCTATATAAATGACCTTTGTGATCACCTTATTAGCAACTGTGTCCTCTTTGCGGATGATGTAAAATATTCAACACCACTGACAATGCTACTGTTCTTCAAAGTGACCTTGATTATGTGTCCGAATGATCAAACATTTGGCAACTCCAAATCTTGACCAACAAATGCTCTGTCCTACACATTGGTAAAAAAAAATCAGTTCACCAAATAAAAGTTAGGTGGATATGACCTCGTTGATAACCTTCACTCTGTCAAGAACTTGGAGTACTCATATCAAATGACCTAAGTGCCAGAACTCACTGTAACAACATTGCCAGAAAGGCATTAAGAGTTGTAAACCTAATCTTATGAAGCTTTTCCTCCAGAAATATCGAATTGCTAACTAGAACATACAAAATTTTTGCCAGACCAATACTCGAATACAGCTCATCAGTTTGGAATCTGCACTGCATACCAGACATTAATACAATCTAGTGAGTCCAGAAGTATTTCAGGAGAAGTGTACTACATTCCTGTGCTGGTAACAGAATATCCTATATCACCAGGCTTGGGCTTGGACAACCTTGAACTACGCCACCTATGGTTAGACTTAAACATAGCACACAAAATTATCTAAAATTATCTGCTACAATGTCCTATCAGTCAATGACTACTTCAGCTTCAACCACAACAATACAAGAGCACCCAACAGATATAAACTGAATGTAAACCGCTTCAAACTTGATTGCAGAAAGTACAATTTCAGCAACAGAGTGGTCAATGCCTGGAATGCATTACCTGTCTCTGTTGTAACATCCTTTAACTGCCATTCCTTTAGCCTCAAACTAACCACTATTAACTTCACCCCATTCATAAGAGGTCTGTAAGGAGTATGCATAAGTGCACCATTGTGCCTACCGTCCCTATCCGATTGTCCCCATTTATTCGTACCTATTTCCTGTATTCTTGCTCATGTTTATACTTATATCTATTACCTTGTAAGTGATTGACAAATCAAATAAAAAATAAATAAAGCTGATTCTTAGTTTGTTTGATTTTTGGGAGAAATATCTGCTATCATTCAGAAAGCTAAATACTACAATGTTAAAAAAGAAAATGTGCTTCTTGTTCAATTATTTGACTTCTTAGGTTGTGACCACAATGCAGAACTGAATTGAAAGTATTTGGTGATGGTTAAGTTTTTTTTTAAAGCAGTCTTGGATGTGCTCTGAATAGAATAGGAAGGATCTGCTAATTGCTTTCCAGCAATCCTGTGGGAAGAAGGAAAAACAGAGAATAACTGAAAAGATGAAACTTGTGAAAAATGAAAGGAAATAGTTGCAAAGAATGAATTTGAAACAAAAATTAGCTATTTCAATGTTTGATGAAGATGACTTCATGTCAAGTCAATTTCAATCTATTCTTCCCTTCTTCATTTTAATACGAATTATTATTTATAAAGTATCTGAAAGATTTTTCTCATGTACCAGAGTTTCAGTACTTCTCTGCTTAAGCCAAGGATTAGGCTCAAGTCATTAAGAAAAATAAACAAATGGAAACTTCTACAAACTTATTTTAGGACATATAATTTGGTCTCATGGTATAGGTGCAAAATCAGTGAAAAGTTAATGCACTAATATTTACAACCAAAGTGAAAAGCTGAAACCCTGCATGGAATGGAACAATTTGGTGCATTTTTAAAAATATACTTAAATGAGAAGCATGAAAGTTAATATCTGATGCATAATTTTGGAGTTCAAATTGCTGGAATGGGTGATGCCAAAACAGCGCCTATTCTTTAAATGGTACCTTTGGAAACTTATTTAACTTCTTGAAAGGTGAAAAGAGGGGAAGTTCATAATTCAAATATTGACAAGGGATTTAAAATATTTGCTGCACTGTAATTATACCATGTACTTCAGGCAATATTTTTCAAATGATTCTGTATTTGATACATTTTAAAATCTTTCAGTTACTTTGTTCAAAAAATTTCAAATTTCATTTTCCATCCCTTCCTTTTCCTTTTCTTTTCATGATGTCATATATTCCAATCTTTTATTTTCTTGAAAGACTTCAACTACATTCACTTTTGATTGGCACAAAGGCAATTGATGAAGTCATTGGGGTAACCACCCCCACAGCACCATCTATGATATTGATAGATCTCATGAGATATTCATTGCAGTATACATCCTCTTTTGAACTACCTATATTTTTAGGCAATTAGGATAAGATTTGTGACTCCTCAAGTAAAATTTGGTAGAGATTAATGTTGAACATCCCCCCCACAGAGGTGTTAAGTACTCTGCATCTGTTTCACACCTTGGGGTTCTAGTTTTTAAATGCAGAAAGTGATAAATGCTTTCGTTTTATTTTTATAAATAGATAGCTTCAAAGAGCAGACAAGAGGCTAGCTCTGAGAAAAGATGAGTAGAACATTTAGAAACCAATGAGCAAGTATAATTCTGCTTGTCTATTGGATTCTTCAAGAAAGCTATTTTTTCTTGCAATCAAGATAAGACTCAAGAAATTGAGTAAAGTTAGGTTAGACATTTATTAATTTACAACTTAAACAACAATAAATGACATTTGAGATTTATTACTATGGGTGACTATTACACAGTTCTGAATTTGAACAATGTGATAGCAATAGCCAATTTATTGATTACAACTTTATTGGAGAAGGGATGACTTCTGAACCACATTTTTTTTTCAGTATTCATTATTTGGATCTCCAAAAGAGTTCTCTTTTTATCCCTAGATTTATAACAAGCTGTGACATCATGGCCATCTCCTTTTCCTTTATAGTATTGCCTGGATATAACTCCAAGCAACTCTAGTTATTTGTAAAGACTGTGACTTCTTTGACAATGGTTTTTCAAAAATTACTATTGTTCTTTTATAAGCTGTTCTAAACTCCTTTAGGTGGAAAATTATATATAATAGCAATTGCCCTATAGCACATAACATCATTGGTATACCTAGCTCACCTTTGATGGCCCATGATTTGCAATATATTGAAGACAGATAATTCTCTGTATTTATTTTTTAAGCAGCAATGCCAAGATTTGAAACTAGCAATCTGAAGTCTGTGAAATATTGCATCTGCTGTGAAGCACAGCCTCGTCTTCTATTGTAAAATATTAAATTCTGCAGGCCAGAAAAAAACAGGAATACAAATGAAAAGCAAGCAAGTTTCATGGGAAGAAATTTTTAACATTTTCAGAAGAGTGATCATGCATATGGATTGCTGTGAGGCTAATTCTAAGTTGTAGCTCTTGTCAATCCTCATTTTAGCTTTAGTATATATTGAGCAAACAGTATTTTCTGGATTAAACCTATCTTTATTTTTTATTTTATGTTATTCTTTTTTTCTATTAACAGATGCAATACATATTTCAGAAGGTTAAAATAAGGCTGAAGAGCCAACAATTAAGGATGTACTGATAAGCTTGTCGGGGAGCTCTTTATATTATGGCTAGTCATACAGAATTCAATCAGCCACAGTATGAGTGCTATATACATTTATGTCTCTCACATTTATGGACTGTCTTTCATAGTCATTTGCGGTATCTGCTATCCCGCATCAGATGGGCACCTCATGAAAGGGAGTGAAGGAGAAAGAAATGACAGGAGATGAGGTTTCTCGGAATGAGTGCACCCAGAATGTCTTGGTACGCGCTCTTTTATTATGCTTCTTCACAAGGGGGGTGAAATTTTTCAGAGTCCAAGTCAAACAGGATATGCAAGATTTACAATAGCTCAGGTCAGTTAGGATACCAGGTTAAACAGGATGTGCGTGATTTACAACAGTTCAGGTCAGTTAGGATACCAGGTTAAACAGGATGTGCGTGATTTACAACAGTTCAGGTCAGTTAGGATATGCATGCTTTATTGACAGATGTTTATCTCCCCATCCCTTGTTCGTGCCTTGCAAAGATCACTGAAGAGACAGAAGTCTAATGTTTACACGTGAATGATACAATGTTGCAAAATGCTTGAATGATACATAGTTGCAATGATACACAGTTGCAAATACATGAATGATACATAGTTACAACATCTCCTCTGTTTTTATTATTTATGACGAGTCTTCTTCCTCGTCCGAGAAAACAGGAACTATTTTTCTGAAATGTTCGCCGTCCCCGTCATCTAGGCAGGAGTGCGACCCGTCAGCGTCAGGGTTGTCCAAGGAGCGATAACTCAGCAATGACATTTTTTCGTCCGGTGTTAAGGACATAACATGAGCTTGCAATAACACATTAACATTAGCAGTTATGGAGGATAATTGATTTTTCAAAAATTGCAATATTCTATTAAAACAACAAGGTCCTATAATACATATCAATGTAATGATTATTAATGGTCCTGCCAATGCAGTTAAAAAGGTTGTAAGCCAAGGTGAAATAGAAAACGAACCTTGATACCAATTATACATGTTTAACCTTTCTTTTTCTCTATCTTTTAAGCATTTTTCTAATTCATTCATAGAATCCAACATGACCCCCCTGCTATCAGCATAAAAACAACATTCTTCTTTAAGCGCAGCACACAATCCCCCTTGTTTTAAAAATAACAGATCTAAATCTTTACGATTTTGCAAGAGAGGGGGTGTTCCATGGATACCTGTAGGGATATAAAATCATCAGAGTTATACACACAAGCCATACTTGAATGCAAAAATGATTTGGATTTAACAATTTCATCCCCGTGGATACATGCCATGAAACCATTGTAACAAGTCCAAACAAAATTATTGCCAGAGATAAAATACATTCCTTTCAGGCGTGATGTTAAAGTTCCTCCTGCAGTGGTGTGGATTGCAGGATATCCCCTGGTTGTGTGGGTGCGTCTGCCTAATCGAATTGAAGTGGTGGGTAGAAGTCTTCTATGCAAGAGAAATTGGTTGTAGAACTTAAACGAACTTTTTGAAAGTCAGTTATAGTCCAGGCAATATTATCTCTTCTATGAGGCTTCTGTGGATCGTCATGGACAGTTCTTTTGAAGCGTCGTTTGTTGACAGGATCAGAGTTCGGGTATATAAAAACATCACAAGCAGGAGAGAGGGCTATGGACAAGTTAGTTGTAGAACATTTGCGAAATGAAGAGGGAATTCAATTAATAGAAAAAGGATAATAATTACAATAATGACAATAAAGATTAATTTGGTAATTCATCAAGGATGTTAGTTGGGGTGGGGAAACCCATGATACAATATAAGGACATTTGGGTCCCCCTATGTTTTAGATTGAATAGAGGAAAAGATTTTAAGGTTCCTTTCCATAGGAAGAATAAAGAAGGAACAAAAGAGCGAGTGGTAGAGTGTTCTGTAAACAAAACAGAAGTGACAGAGTGAAAGCTACGGGTAGCATTTTCATGACGTACCCACATGGAACAAGTATAATAGCCTTCTGTTAATGAAATGATTTTAACACGAATAGTCTTTTGACAGGAAGCATAGGTTTTGTTGAAGTAAGGTAGAAATTGCAAAGAAGATATAGGTAAGAATATCAGGAAGAGTTTTAAGATACAGATGTAGCAGATGAATTCCCATGATAGGGTCTTACTGCCCGACCAGGGATCCAGAGAGTGGTTTGTCTGGCAGTAAGATCGCAGCGTAGCCTCGTCCCCAAGTGAGAAGCTCAGCGGGACCCTGCCAGGCAGGATCTGGCAATCTGCGATAATATACCAGAGATCTGTTAGGTGGGGGTGAGGGGGAGGAAAAATGATGAGAAGCAGCAGAAGTGGGAGGAATGCCAGTCAGATTGAGAAAGTTTAAAGTGTAAAGACAAATATTAAGAGAATTTTGCAATGCTGGGAGGTTCGGGGTTTTTTCCCACAACGAATATCGATCAAGAGCATTTTTCAGAGACAAGTTTGCCCGTTCCACAATAGCTTAATAGCCTGCCCCTGGTTGTTGTAGGGAATCCCAAACTTGTGGATTACATCCCATCTGTTACAGAAGTCCTGAAAAGCAGAACTTGTCTTGGCAGATCCATTGTCTGTTTTGATTTCTTTTGGACATCCCAGTGAGGCAAAGGTACGAATTGAATGATTGATGACATGTTTTACAGTTTCTCCCCTTTGAGGAGTAGCCAGAATAAATCCTGAATATGTATCTATTGAAACGTGCAAATATTTCCAAGGGGCAAAAGGTGGATACTGAGTTACATCCATTTGCCAAATTTCACAAGCTTTTAACCCTCTAGGATTTACTCCTATGGGAATGGAATGTCCTTGCTTACTACATTTGGGTCATTGTTGAATAATGGCAGCAGCTTCTGCCTGAGTTAGGGAAAATTGAAAAGTTATCATAACTTGGCAGGGGAGATTCAAACACACTCCCTGCTTCTATTTTATAATGGACTTTTAAAGCCTCCATAATTTTCCTCCAAGTGACCAAAATGCCAATAGGTGCACGAGGAGGATTATGGAGATATTCACCAATTTTTTGCCAATTGGAAATTTTTAAGGACCCTTCCTCAGAATAATTGGGACAATGTTGCCACACATAAGCCAATAATGTAGCAATAGGTTTCTTTTTTATGGGAGAGCCCTTTAAATTAGCAGAGTATTTAGAAGAAGAAGCGACTAACTCCCTCAACTCCTTCAGATGCTGCGTCTGCTGTTGAGCAAAGTTTCCACCCATACTTACGAAAAGTCGAGACCATGTTTCAGATCCGATGAAGTGCAATTCGCTTCAGGCCTGGCGATGCACAGCTCCCATCGAGCTGATAAGATATGGGCGCGTCGCTGCGTATCCCCCTTAGGGAATCACGTCGGGGTCACCAGAATGCGGTATCTGCCATCCCGCATCAGATGGGCGCCTCATGAAAGGGAGCGAAGGAGAAAGAAACGACAGGAGACGAGGTTTCTCGGGATGAGTGCGCCCAGAATGTCTTGGTATGCGCTCTTTTATTATGCTTCTTCACAAGGGGGGTGAAATTTTTCAGAGCCCAAGTCAAACAGGATATGCAAGATTTACAATAGCTCAGGTCAGTTAGGATACCAGGTTAAACAGGATGTGCGTGATTTACAACAGTTCAGGTCAGTTAGGATACCAGGTTAAACAGGATGTGCGTGATTTACAACAGTTCAGGTCAGTTAGGATATGCATGCTTTATTGACAGATGTTTATCTCCCCGTCCCTTGTTCGTGCCTTGCAAAGATCACTGAAGAGACAGAAGTCTAATGTTTACACGTGAATGATACAATGTTGCAAAATGCTTGAATGATACATAGTTGCAATGATACACAGTTGCAAATACATGAATGATACATAGTTACAACAGTCATTGTGTGTCTATCTATTTCTGATGTTTTCATGTACCTACTTCAATTTCCAATAGCCTGAAATATGATCTCTTCCTGTACAGGAAGTAATTGATATTGTTGCGATCAGGCATGTCATGTCATGCAGAGTTCACATTCTCAGATTTCACACTTCTAGTAATGTTGAATAAAGTAAAACAAGTTCAACCTTAGTTTCCCTTTGCAGCAAGTCCTTTGCATGCTGGCATAATATTTCCTTGACATCTTTTCTGTCAAAATTTACAGAATGCTCTGATAATTTTTGCTCTCTTGCACTGATACTAACAAGGTTCTGACCTAAGTCCTCCTGCGTTCTACATCATTTGCTTCTGGAGATTAGCAGGCCATGCTGAAGAATAAATGAGTTGTAAGGTCAAGAGATCTTTACCGACAATGTTATGTTATATGCTATGTTCCTGTTCACTATGATTGCATCTTTCTACAACACCTTAATCACTATGACAAATCCCCATCAGAGCTTCCTAAATTAATGTGAGTTATTTTAATTAAAGCAATATGTTGTCTCACTATAGGAATATTAACAAAACATTGGCCTATACTACAATAAATATTTCTGAAAGGAATATAGGCTTGACAAATTTCATGCCTTTTCCTTCAAGGGAGATTGAATTTGAGATTTATGTCTAGACACAAATCTTTTCTTAATGGTTATGTTGTAGTTGAAGTGGTTGCAAAATTCATTCATCTACTTTGTTTCTTTATTGCATATCAGTCTTTGTAAACATAGTTACATTTAGGTCCTTACATTCAATATTGAAAATTCTGCCTATAATGTAGAAAGTTTAGTAGTATTTGGGTCATTGATACATTAAGTGAATAAGAAGATAAAATATTTCATTAAAATGTCAGAAAACCTCATTTTCTCAAATTTCAAGAACAGCCTTTCAGGTTCTTGAATGGGAGAATGCCAAATTCATCCATATATTTGATGCAGTTTTCCTACTTTTACTTTTATAGAAAGATATACCTAGAATATAAATTCATCTCTTCTGATGTAATACAACTCATATTTTTCAAAACAGCCAATCCTGAAGATTTATCTTCTATTTTATGTGGGAGCCATAAATTAGAATCATAAAGTCCAAAATGACTAGATTATTCATAGGAACTATCTCAGAAACTGCAATTCCATTTTAATAATAATGTTAATGCTTAGTTATGTGCAATTAACAAACATCTTAAATGATGGGAGAGGAGCTCATTTTAAATAAAAGATTTATTTTGAATAAATCTTAATTTGCAGTTTTCAGAATCTGTATAAATGAAATCTGTTCAAATTTAGGCTTGGGAAACAATTCTATTGACCATTATATAATATCCGCTTTTTATTCAAGTTCTTGGTTGGTTGAACTCACAATCCATTTGGGCACTGAAAGGACTATACAGACTTCTCTAGCCAGACTAGATATTGTTGTCTAAGTCAGTCCTTTCTTCCATGATCAAATGGAAAATGATGGACACCTTTTATAGATGATATGGCATTTGAAACTTCAAATCTAAATGTGGCTTGTTTCTCCACTATTTTTTTTTTCATTGCATAGTATTTTTCTATTTTATTCGAAAGCATTTTACATACATGTTAGCCATGATTCCAACAACACTTATAAGTTTATAATTTGTTTGCAACCTGTGCTGTTTATACGAGAAAACAGCCCTCTAACAATGTGTTTCCACCATCAATAGATGTTGTGAAGAGTTCCAGAGGTAAATAAATCTTCTCCAGGTGCCTTATTAGATCTCAGTGATTGATAGTAATAATAATAATAATAGATTTGATTTCTGATACTTATACTAAAGGTTGGAGGCAGACTTTCAAAAGGTAGGAGATAAATGATTTCTTATGTGGAAGGTCCAGGTTAGGATTAGTAAATAAATGTTCATAAAAATAAAAATCCTTTCAAATTAAAGATGGAATAGGGATATTAAATTGAAGTCCCTTCAATAAACATTATTCAATAAACACTATTCCATGAAAAAATTGAGTTTGTTCCTTTCAAGAAAATTCCCAGGTATGGTCAGTTTTTAGCCACAAAGCAAACTTTTTATTTTCAATTTCTTATAATCACATTTAATTTTTAACATTTTAGCATTTTTTAATGGTACCCTGTCCCTGGGCCTTGTGCATAGCTGCCCTCAATAACTTTCTGGTATAGATACAGTCAGATTCAAATCAACTAGAATTAGGTCCTGATAAAAAATCTATATCTCTAGAAACTATATTTTTCATAGGAAAAATATCACACGCTGGGTCAATGGGTGTTGATCTCGTAATGGAAAAGGAGGAGAAAGAAGTGGGGCATTTATCAGTTTGGAGTAGGAAAACATTTTTTCTTTGATTCAGGACTATTACTCTTTGATAATGATTTCTAATGTGCATATAGATAGCACTAAAATTATGTTGGACACTGACAGGAATCTCACTGATTCAGAAGATGTGAATGCTTGAACACTGGAAGCTTTTAAGAAGAGATTCAACAACGATTTGTTTGAAATGGTGTAGGGTTTTCTATCTGAGAAGGGTGTTGAACTAGAAGACCTCCAAGGTACCTTCCAATTCTATTATTCTGTTATTGCTGAGCTCCATAGACTCCTTGGACATTTTATGGACAATAATGCAGAGATTGATAATATGCTACTTGCAAGCTACACATAACTCATGGATTCCTGGTAGCTACCTCTCCCTGACATTGGCTGACTCTCATATTTCTTGGGAGAGGGAGCTGATGAAGAAATTACACCTGCTAGGTCTTACAGGGGATGCCCCAGGAGATTATGGCCTTAAGGACGCCCAATTTAGGGTAGTCCAATGGCTTGTGGACATTGATTTGCAATATCTACGAGCTGGAGCTAACAAAATCTTGCTCCCCTCTGATCTTCAGCCAATTTAATAATTACGGACTGAGGATAGCTTCCTATTTTTACACTCTAACCATTCCCAAGTATAGAAGAGCTTTCTCCCTAGCTCGCTTTAATGTTCTGCCCTAAGCACTACTGGATGGGCAATTTAAGAGGCTCCCAATTAATGAACGGCTATGCCCCTGTGACAGAGCTGAGGTTGAAACTGTGGAGCATGTCCTTTTATATTGCCCTATGTATAATGCAGGCAGATCTAAGTTACTGTCTCTCCTTGAAACAGACCCTTCTAGACCTTGTAAAACAAGTATACATGCCACTTAGTTCAGCTAACAAAAATAGCTTGAAATTTCATATTATACTTTAACAAAACAGCAAAAACTGCTAATGTGCAAAATCTGTACTAAATCAGGCAAAGTGAATGAAAAAGAAAAAGAAAAGAAACCACAGACAGGACAGCTGATTCAGTAACAAGTATCTAGGTTATCTATATATTACAGGACATTCCAGGGCCCCTAAAATTCATACTGTGGGCAAATAAGACAAACAGTTCCAAAGGGAGTGGCCTTTGTTATTCCAGCTTTAATACTTCTATTATAGGGAACTATAAAGATTTGGAAAACTTATCCAGAAACTATTAATACAAATACAGAAGTATGTATTAAGTTCAGAGGATAGGGGAAATGAATTAGAAAAAGACTGAAAATGGATCTAGATGGCTTCTGGGATATAGGAAGGAAGGAAGGAGAAATGCAGGCAGACTTTCAATGATTTCTTATTATTGTCTATCTCATTACACTTCTAGGCCTTTTATGGACTCAGTTTCCTGTTCTGGTTTATATCATAGGGCTATTCCACCTGACAGGTCTGTATATAATACCAAAAGATTAGATATGGAAAAGAAGATACCTCCTGAATTATGGGGGAAATTATTTGGTGGATGGGGATGATAGTTCCAACTTTAGAAAGAGTTAGAACTTCTGTTATCTACATACCTTGTAGAATAAATAGGGTGCCAATCTAAAGTAGTTAAATGGAAAGGCTGAGCAGAAGATAATAAATTGCTCACAGACCCTCATTTTCTCTTTTAAAATGAAAAGCACCCAAGTGAAGAATCCTTATTGAAATGCCTGATGTCCACATTGTTACTTCTGCATTGTCACCTTCAGAGAAGCAGGATTAAATGTGAACAAGGAGCTAATTAACAACTCCATCAAGATGTGCACATGCCTCAGTAACAGCATTATTTAGGAACTGTCACCTTTGTTTTCTCTGATGGCTTGCTTTCTATTTTCAGCTCTGCTGTCCTCTCTTTTTCCCTTGTGGTATCTACAACTTGGTCATACTCATGACTGGAACAATACCCCTCCTTCCTGACACTTGACAAAATCTCTGCCAATCCTGGGGGCAAACCATCCCAAACATTCTTTCAAGGAGATTTGTTAGCTTCCTGAAAAAAGTAACAAATAATTATATATTATTATAATTTCCATTTAGATGGAACAAAACATTTATCAAACACATATTAATTATATTTCTTTTTTCTTTGGACTATACAGAACTTCCTCTGAAGAATTTCAGAGAATCCTTGTGATTGTGAAATTTATCAAAAGACAATCTTTGCTCCATTTAAATTAAATTCTCCTCGCGGATGTAAAAGAAATGCACAATTGATTTTTTATATGAGATCATATTTGTAAGTATTATTATAATAATCCTTTCTGTGGCATAAACGCCAGTACTGAGGCAAATCTCTGGCTTAAAAACAACAATAAGCACTAACAATTATATTTACAGGTGCATTCAGAAAGATACACATATTAACTTACCTGTATTGAAAAAACAATATATCTTTTGATAAATGAGATTTTTTGGAAGTTCATATTGCAATGCCTATATTTATAAAAGGAAATATTAGGAGCAATTATATATGTATCTTATGAAACACTGCTTACATTAGGGAATATCATATTTTAAAAGGATGTGGGCATATTTTTGAGATATTTTGTGGATATATATTTTTAAAAAAACTAGAAAAGTTTCAGAATTATACATTTTTTAAAGAATTGTGAGTTTATAATTATATTAACATAACATATTATATATAACATATTCAACTATGTGAACATAGTTATTCCTCATTTATTGATAAATGTATTATCCAGTTTTTAATATAGATGTTGTAATGCCAAAGCAGAATGCAAAACAGGATTTAAAGTGTCTAACCATAAAATCACAGATTTTATAAAGCCAAGAAAACAAGAGCAATGACACAAAATGTAAATTAATTTGATTAAAAGTGATGAACTGATAAGGACTGACTTGTGGTCAGTGACTTGACTTGTTTGCAATTTAGACTTGAATATTATAAATCTTGATAAATCAATATTTAGGAGAAAGTACTTGTATATGTCCAACTTTCCAGGAGTGTCTAACATTTAGAATCATGCACCTTATTGAACTGAATTTTGAAAGTTATCTCAAAGTTATCTTATATGCATGCACATTGACAAAACAATTGAATTGTTTGAGTGGACTCAGACATCTGTTTTGATTCCACATATCACATCAATTAGAGGGAGGCATTCAATCCAGCTGACTTTCAATCACATTTTCAAGCTTTATTCAGCACTATTAGACAGGCATGTAGAAAATTAATGGAAATACATCTGAACATTCATAATGATAGTGGATGTCATAGGCAATTGTAATATTTTTAAGTCTACATTCAAGCTAAGTCCTACAAGGTTGGAATAGAAGAGAAGAGAACAGAATAGAATAGAATAGAATAGAATAGAATAGAATAGAATAGAATAGAATAGAATAGAATTCTTTATTGTCCAAGTGTGATTGGAGACCCAAGGAATGTAACTTGGTGCAAATGCTCTCAGTGTACATAAAAAAAAAAAATTCATCAAGAATCATAAGGTATAACAATTAATAATAGTCATAGGGTACAATAAACAATCAAATTGTACTAGTAAACAGTAAATATAAATTGTAAGGATACAAGTGACAAAGTTACAGTCATACAGTCACAAGTGGGTTTAGATGATATGAGAATAGAAATAAAACCATAACACCATAAAGTATACTTTGAAAGGACATTGGAAGTGAGCTACAATAAAATAATAATTAGGCACTGTAACAATAAGAAGCTATAAAGTCTGCACATTATTAAATCAAATATATAATTCTTTATCAGAAATCAAGATCAATGTTCAATAGTATAACCCAGCATACCTTCAAGAATTAAGAGGCCTTTAAAGCCAATTTAAACACTTCATTATTTATTAACTCATAATTCATTCCATTTTAAATTATGGATATATTATCATTTGAAAACCCTGGAGTTGGCATTCATTGTGCATAGGGGAATTAAAAACAGTCTAGATTCATCACACAGACTGGCTAATGATAATTTTCAGCCACATTACTAGTCTAGGGCCAAGTGCTCACTGAGCCATTTGGACTGAAATGGCATAAAATGATTCATGTCTTGCCATTCCATGAATACTTTCTTCTGTTTCTTTTTTTCACTTCCCCATCTCAACATTTTTCTATTTCTATGCTAGTAATTTTATACTATATATTGGATTCAGTGCTACACGACAAATTACTCCTAAAACTAAAATCTTATGGTATCTCTGGACAACTGCATAACTGGATAGAAGCATTCCTGTCAAACAGACAACAAATGGTCAAAATTGGGATTGTCCTATCAAATTCTGTACCTGTCAATAATGGTGTCCTCCAAGGCAGTGTTCTAGGACCAACTCTGTTCATACTCTACATAAATGACCTCTGTGATCATATTAGGAGCAACTGTGTTCTCTTTGATGATGATGTAAAGCTGTTCAATACCACAGACAATATTGCTACCCTTCAAAAAGATCTTGACTATGCATCAGAATGGTCAAACAAATGGCAACTTCAAATCTCAACAAATAAATGCTCTGTACATATTGGCAAAAAAAATATATCAGAAAGTAAAATACAAGCTGAATAGTCAAGACCTTGTTTTGATGATCTAAGCTCTGTAAAGGACCTTGGAATACTCATCTCTAATTATCTAAATGCTAGAGCCTACTGTAACTACATAGCCAAAAAGGCATTAAGAGTTGTTAACCTAATCCTACATAGCCTTTTCTCTGGTAATATCACACTACTAACTAGAGCATACAAAACATTTGCTAGACCAATACTCAAATACAGCTCATCAGTCTGAAACCCACATTACATATCTGATATCAGCATAGTTGAGAAAGTTCAGAAATATTTCACAAGAAGAGTTTTCCACTCTTCTATTCGTTGTAGAATATCTTATGTCACCAGACTTGAATTCTAGATCTAGAAAACCTTGAATTATGCCGTCTTTGGTCTGATCTAAGTATGGTATATAAAATCATACATTGCAATGACTTACCTGTCAATGAATACTTCAGCTTCTACCATAACAATACAAGATCACACAATAGATAGAAACTCAAGGTTAACTGCACCAAACTTGATTTCAGGAAATACGACTTCAGCAACAGAGTGGTCAATGTCTGGAATAGTCTACCTGATTCTGTGGTTTCTTCCCCAAACCCCAAAAATTTAACCTTAGACTGTCTACTATTGACTTCACCCTTTCCTAAGAGGCCAAGTCAGTGGTAAGGGCATGCATAAGCACACCAACATGCCTACCGTCCCTGTCCTATTGTTTCTTTTATTTTTCTTATATGTACCCATTTCATGTATTCATAACTATGTATATACTTATACCTATTATCTTGTAGGCAATTGACAAATCAAAATAAATGAAATAAATAAAAAATAAAATAAAAGATTTTGGGTGATTCTGATAACCTCAAAAAATCTGTAAGTTACATTTGGTTCAAGGGGTGTGAACTAGATATAAATGCCAGTGTTTTGTTTTTTTTTAAATGTAAATTATCTTCATCAACAATTTAGAGAAGGGGATAAAAATAGAATTCATTGAATTTGTAGATGATATCAAGCTGGTGGCATAGCCAACACTCCAGAAGATAGGCTCAAGATACAGAAAGATTTCAATAGACTTGAACACTGGGCCCTATCTAACAAAATGAAATTCAGTGATGAGTAAAGAAAGAGTTTACACTTGGGCAATAAAAACTAAATACATATGTACAGAATAAGGGGTATCTGGCTCAATAGCAGTAACATTGAGAAGGATCTTGGAATCCTAGTGGACAATCACTTAAATATGAGTGGCAGGGTGCTGCAGCTGCCAAAAATAGGCAATACTATCCTAGGCTGCATTAACAGAAGGTTAGAATCAAGATCATGTGAACTATTAGTGCCACTTTATAATGCCTTGATAAGATCATACTTGGAATCTTGTATCCAGTTTGCCATGATATAAAAAAGATGCTGAGACTCTAGAAAGAATGCAACAAAATAGCCACAAATATGATTAGGAGACCCAAGGCTAAACCATGTTTGTAGGAAGGACTTGGTTATGTCTAATTGAATGAAAAGAAGGACTAGGGGTGACATGGTAGCAGTGTTCCAATATTTGAGAAGCTGCCACAAAGAGGACAAAGGTCAATCTATTCTCTAAAGTATTGAAGGTAGGACAAGAAACAATGGATGGACATTAATCAAGGAGAGAATTGCCCTAGAACTAAGGAGAAATTTTCTGACAGAACAATTAATCAGTGAAATGATTGGTTTCCAGAAGTTGTGGATGCTCCAAAATTAGAGGTTTTAAAGAAAAGATTGGGCAATCATTTGTCTGAAATGATTTCCTGCTAAAGCAAGGGGTTGGAGTAGAAAACCTCCAATTTCTCTTCCAATAGTTATTCTGTCATTCTGTAAGTTAAGTGTTTTTGTTCAAAATAAAATTGTAATTTTTTTGACTTATAATTAATTAAGTTGATTTTTTTTCCATTTAAAAAGCATCTTCTCTGGGTCTAAGATGTTATCATCAGGAAAAGGTATTTTAGATTTTTTTTCTGAATTTAGCTTTTTTAATTGAATGGCAATTATGGCATATTTTCTGCTACAAAGGGAAATGAAAACCACAATGCAGGATTTATTGTAAGAAGAGGAACATTTCTTGTGAGAAGAGATGAATTATTAGAATGCTGGCAAATATTTTAAATAATGTCAGGTTTTTAATAGGCACACTGATTTGATGAGTGCCCATTTGTAATTCAAAAAGGCATGAGAAAGTTGTCATAGTGTTAGAACATGACACTTGGGGACAATGCAATTTCAAAGAGAAGACTTCTGTCACATGTGTTGATCAGTTTTGTTCCCCTCTACTAAAACTGACAGTTCCAAATAAAAACCTTTTATACAAATGATGAGAAGGCCAATGATAATGCAAAGGACTATATTCTATCAATAATGAAAGAAAGTCCAATGTATTCAATAATTCTCTGCAGATGATAGGCTAGGAAACTACATATTTTCTGCTTTAAAATTGTTCAAGTCAGTGGTGGGATTCAATTTTTTTTTACTACTGGTTCTGTGAGCGTGGCTTAGTGGGCAGGGTATGGCTTGGTGTGGCTTGGTGGCTATGACAGGGAAAGGATACTGTAAAATTTCCATTCCTACCCCCACTCCAGGGGAAAAATACTGCAAAATTTCCATTCCCTCCCCATTCCTGGGGGAAGGTTACCACCAGTTCTCCAAACTACTCAACATTTCCACTACCGGTTCTCCAGAACTGGTCAGAACCTGCTGAATACCACCTCTGTTTCAAATGTACAAAATAGTGATTGCAATCATCACCATCAGACTGATTTAATCCATTGCGGGATCAAGATTCATTCTGAATTGATAGATTTTTTTGTTTTGTTTCTAGGGTTTAAAGAAAGTAATCGGTCCAGATCTGACAACACCAAACAAAATCATTATGGACTTTAATAGCCAAATATTGTAGACAATAGTATTCCTAGCATGGAATATAGCATTTTATATTCATTTATCATGCAAAAGAGGAGTGATAACTAATTAAACATTAGTAACATGGCTGAATAGACAAGGAACATGTAAAGCCCTTTGTCCAGTTGGATAAAGATGCCTTTACTTTTTACCTCCCTTAGTGCCATGAAAGTTACTGAATCCATTAAGATTTAAGTAGCATCCTTTACAGCTAATCAAAGAAAAAATAGACCAAGGATCCTTAGATGCACAGATAGTGAGGCATTACAAAATTTGTGTGATCATACTAAGAGCAACTGCGTTCTCTTCGCTGATGATGTAAAGCTATTCAACACCACAGACAATACTACTACCCTCCAAAAAGACCCTGACTCTGTATCAGAATGGTCAATCAAATGGCAACTTCAAATCTCAACAAATAAATGCTCTGTCTTACATATTGGCAAAAAAATCCAGAAATAAAATACAAGCTGAATAGTCAAGACCTTGTTTTGATGACCCAAGCTCTGTAAAGTACCTTGAAGTACTTATCTCTAATGATCCAACTGCTAGAGCCTACTGTAACTACATAGCCAAAAAGGCAGTAAGAGTTGTTAATCTAATCCTACGTAGCTTCATCTTTGGTGATATCACACTACTAACTACAACATACAAAACATTTGCCAGACCTATACTTGAATACAGTTCATCAGTCTGAAACCCATATTATGTATCTGATATTAACACAATTGAAAAAAATCCAGAAATATTTCACAAGAAGAGTTCTCCACTCCTCTACTCATTGCAGAATACCTTATGCCACCAGTCTTGAAATTCTAGACCTAGAAAATCTAGAACTATGCCGCCTCCAGTCCAATCTAAATATAGTTTATAAAATCATACATTGCAATGTCCGACCTGCAAATGAATACTTCAGCTTCAATCATAACAATACAAGAGCACACAATAGATACAAACTCAAGGTTAACTGCACCAAACTTGACTGCAGAAAATACGACTTCAGCAACAGAGTGGTCAATATTTGGAATACTCTACCTGACTCTGTGGTTTCTTTCCCAAAACCCAAAACTTTAACCTTAGACTGTCTACTATTGACCTCACCCCTTTCCTAAGAGGCCTGTAGGGGCGTGCATAAGCGCACCAATCATACCTTCCGTCCTTGTCCTATTGTTTCTTTTTATTTTTCTTATAAGTATCTATCTCATGTATTTAAAACTATGTTTACTCTTATACCTCTATCTTGTAAATGATTTACAAATCAAATAAATACTAAAATAAAATGCACAAAACCATACTGGGGGAATATGTATTTCTACTCTTGTCATTTTTCCTATATGGGAGAGATTGATTTGAACTTCTGTGCTTATTCCATTTACTTTAAATTCAACGTGCTATTCCATTTACTTTAAATTCAACATGCTTGTATATAGTTTCAGTTTACAAGCCGCTTAATTGTACCATTGTTACAGAGCCATCAGAGAGTTTTTCATGAAATATGGACATCATGATGTTATATCTCCAGGCATTGCCTGAATTAGGAAATATTGTTGAGCTGTGGAAATTTATCTTAAAAATAACCTTAGAAACAGACATATATTATCACTTTACTGTGAATATAATATACAATCAATTTAGGGATTATTTATTAACAAAATAATAAATTCTATTTTCAGTGTTCTTCTATTATTTATTGTATGCACTAGATATTTCAGATCTCTATATATTATTCCCAAAGTTTATCTTTTAGAAATGGGTGTATAAGACCCTTTTCTTCAACTTCTGTCAATTTGATTGAGATGATTTTTGTTTTAGACTATGTAAACCAGAAAGTGGCAACATTTTGCCAATATTTCAAGATAAAATGGAATTTATTTAACTATCTTTGCTTATTTTTCCTGCAAACTTCTATGTAATTCTTCTTTTAATAATAAATTGCCATGGTCTCCCACATATGCTAGAAAGAATCATTATTCCAGAATAATGTCTTTTTTTTAAAAAAAAGGCAACTGCTAGTTGGTGTCTGTGGAGTACATTCATTGACAAGAAATTTCCTTTTACCTTCAGCTCTTCCCCCCACCCCCAAGAGATGTGATCATTCTAGTTCAAATCTATAACTCCAGATTAGAGCCACCTTCATATATTAATTAATTTAATGGGCTATGGGGGAAAATGATCACATTATTTGGATCTGATCTTATTTGTGTGGCTCTTAGAACTCCTGATGTTCTATCTGATTATTTTTACTTGCAACGTTAGAATACAGTATATGCAGGTTTAAACAATATATTATGCTTTTACCATCTAAAGCTTGCCTTTTATGTTTATTTAAACAAAAAATATGTTTACTTCCACTTTTGTACTCAGAATGTCCAATGACTTTGCTTTTAATAATAACAACTATAGTGATGTTTCAGTTTAAGCATTGGCAGATAATCAGCTACATACAATGGCAAAGGAGTTGACTTGCTTCAGAAATGCATTTCTTTTCCATTTTTCTTTTTTCAAAACTCAAAGGGAAGCATTTAAGGCCCAGTCAGTTGTCAAGCTTTTGAACATATCATAAAGCAAACCTGGGGATTGTTAAGGAAGGAGGGAATTGGTTTCTGCAATAAAAGCCTCCTCTTAGATAATTATTTTAAAAACAGCATTTCAAATCTATTGTGTATGTATGTGTGTGTATGTGTATGTATTTCCACAAGGAAATGGAAGTTCAAAAATACACAAATGTAAAATGATGCATTTAAACGGCATTTGGAATAATCGCCAACAATTCTCAGTTGTTGAATTGATTGGAACTGCTTATCAGGAAGAGAAATAGGACACTAAGATATTATCAGCAATTCCTACCTCCAATCTGATTATTTTTATAATCCTGACAGTGGCTGATTCTGAGTAATTATCTCAGAAAAGGAATTAGATTAGAAAACAATATTCTGGATTATCAAACTCCAGCCCATTATTGTAATTAGTTTCTTTCTCAAATGTATGATACTATCATGTTTATACAGCTTAAGAGTGAATTATTCACAAGCAGCCTATTTGGCTTTGCCAAGATAGAGAAAATGGATTAACCAAGGACATTTTAAGAGACATTAAAGGCAGAATTTCCTCATCTACTTGGCCCAGGATATTATTTTATTATTTCTCAGGTTTCTTTTTTTTCCTGTACCTGAAAATTATTTTTAGACAATGCTTTTGTTGAACAGTTTCTACCTACAGTTTTGCATTGTGTTTGCAGTTGTCTTTAATGAAATTTTAATATAAATATATTCACTATTATGTTATAAGAAGGTAAGAGTCTGATCTCAAGCAATCTAAAACATGGGTGCTTAACCATTCTCAGAAATATAACTCAAAATATTACACCAGCTAATTGTCTTACAAGTACCTTGACAGTTAATTGGCTTGACCTCACTTTCTAAAATGATTGATGATGTCTTACATCTCCTGAATAAAATGCATTTGCTAGAATGATAATTATTTTCCAGAAAAAAGAATTGTATTGTTTGCCAGTCACTGCCAGGTTTGTTACATCCCTCACTATGCCACTGTTTTGTGGGATGAATTTAAGATATTCTACATTCCTGAGATGCTGACTTTTATCTTACACCTAAGATATAACAGAATAATATCATTACATTTATCTATTCAGAAGCAGTTTCATAGTTCAGCCAAATTAGTTTTCACCCCATTTTTATCCATCTTCCTTTTTTTATCTATTGCACGTTCTTCTACTCTTTTCTACCAGTTAATAACTTTATTTAAATTGATTTCTGTATAAGGATGAACAATGAACTATGTTCTAGGAATCCCACAAGACTGCACTAAATTTCAGTTTTCTGAAACAGGAAGGCTAAGTAAAAATACACTTAACACGGTTTTTATAAAGCCATCAATCCATATCTGGAATTAGTCTCCCATTTTGATGTTCATAATACAATCCTATTCACTTCTCATCATTGTCTACAAACTATCCTGCCATAATATCATGGAACAAACCACAATTGTTTATTTTCAGCCTACTAAGTTCCTATTTCCCCCCCTGCTTGTTGTGATATTGCTATTGTGGTTTTCACCAACTAGCCCCAGTTCCTTTTGTAAGAGCAAACAAGATTCATATGGTCTGGTGACCAAGAGAACTTATTGGTTGCAAAATCACATTTTCCAGGAATGGTAACTTGTAGCTTTCACGTTCTTTTAATCATTTTGTTCCCTTTGCATGTAGTAGTAAAATACTATTTCTTCCTCATTGGGTGATTGAATGCAAAATGGATTGTATGAATTGATTTGAAAAAGTGCTCTAGATGGAAGATCATGGAATTAAATTAAGTGCTTACTTTTACTCAAGGTCAAATTAACTACTGCTCCCAGTTTCTACTACTTGTACATGTATACTTTTCTCTCCAATTGAAAAAATAACATCCATGATACTGAAAAGCTGCTTGTAAAACACCCACAAGATCTTTGATAAAATAATTCCTTTTTTGATAATTATGCATAGTAATGCATTTCTTTTTAGAATAGAATAGATCAGAACAGAATAGAACAGAATATTACAGATAGTCCTTGACTTGCGACAGTTCATTTAGTGACCATTTAAAGTTACAATAGCACTGAAACAAGTGACTTACAACTGTTTTTCACATGACTGTTACAGCATCCCCATGGTTATGTGATCAAAATTCAGATTCTTGGCAACTGATTCATATTTATGATGGTTGCAGTGTTGTGGAGTCATGTGATTCCCTTGTGTGATCTTCTGATAAGCAAAGTCAATGGGGAAGCCAGATTCACTTAACAACCATGTTTCCAACTTAATAACGGCAATCATTCACCTAAGAAATATAGCAAGAAAAGTTGTAAAATGAGGTAAAACTCATTTAGCAAATGTTTCACTTAGTAAAAAATTTTGGGCTCAACTATGGTTATAAACCGAAGACTACCTGTATTTCCAAACATGGATATCAATTTGTATAATCAGTTCTTAAGCCTGTGACTAATTTTTTAAATCTTATTCTGAGGCATTTCTTAATATTTCTCTCCCACATAGAAGTCAGCTGACTTCCATGTAGGAACTGGAAGATGGAGTTAGCTGCTGATTTAAAAAAATATCCTTCTTTGCCATTTTAAAGGACGCAGAACAAATAAATCTAAAGATCTCTATTCTTCCACTTATACTCTACATTGTGCATTTCCTAGATATTATTATTTTAATAATAAAACCAGTCCACTTTTACCTTTCTTACTAAAACTTTGAGCATTAAATCTGGCCAAGCAATCTTGGTTAATCATAGGTCAGCCAATAAGTCTGACAATAATTTTAAGTTTTTAAGTTTTTGAACCTTTATCCCTCACTTTCAAACATAAGCCTGTCTTCATCTATACCAGGAATAGACCTATACCAGAACTCAAGGCCCACAGGCTGGATCCGGTCCGGGGCATGCTTAAATCTGACCCATGGGGCCAGCCTGGAAATAGTGAAGGATTGGCCTGGGACATGTGCACCCCCATGTCCCATTTTGGCTGGCAGTGTGCTGCAGGATGTGTCCGTCCCATCTACTGTCCCACTGGCTGGCCCGCGGAAGTGAAGTGCAATGCTGATCTGAATCTCGAAGAAATCCATTTTAACATCCCTGATCTACACTGTTAATCAACCCAAACTAGTATTCATGCTGTCTCTATGTTTTCCCGAGGAAGAGCATTCTGCTAGATCTATGTAAGAAAACCAGGATTTAATGTTCCATTATATTGGCTAAAAGAGATAGAAATTTTTCCAGGTGGATGTAGGGAAGATTGCAATTTTTGGCTGGCTGCTACACTCAGTTAATTATGCTGAATTCTACTGAAATTAACTGTTCATATTGACTTTCATGTAACCCAACTTTAACTTAACTCTTTTATTTTAGGCATCTGGAAAATATCTGGTGAAGGAAAAAAACCCAACCACATATACGTTCGCCATCCAACCCCTCTATATGAAGTTGTGGTTCAAGACACAGAATATTATCACATTTATCACTTGCGACAATTCAAATACTCTCTATGGTTTCTGTGTTATGAAAAATTAATGGAAACATCCATAAAATAGTTAGTGTAAATTATTTTAAATCAACGGAATAAAACCATGAACAATAAATCACGTAGAAAAACCACATGGACAAATTATTATTTAGCATAGAGCATACAATGTCAAGGAAATCAACAAATGCTAGACTCCATATAGTCCTGGAAGCCTAGATTGCTACTTTATTCTGTTTGGTGCTTGTGCTTCTATCCTTGTAAAACTAGTTTGTGGGGTTAGCTAGGGGTGCTCAGGTTACTGGCTCTTCCAGGATCCTTGCCTCACCTCTTATTGTGATGTTTCGCATCCAGCCAGGCCCTGCTCTGGCTTCTGTGCTCTTCACAGAACATAAGAACATTGCTAGGTTTTCCCCACCAAAGTGATATTTATTTATCGACTCACAATATTGCATGCTTTCTTTCTTTTAGTATTTTATTAGTTTAACAAAATATAAAATATAGAAGTACAGAGAAAATAAAAATAATGGGGAAATAAGGGAGAAAGGGGAAAGAGAGAAAAGTGTAAGGTGGAGAGGAAAAAAAGAGAAGATTTCTAACTCCTTTTGCACAATGGAATATGATAGTTACATGAAAACTCAGCTTTCTATAATAGCCAACCTACCTAATCAGCAAAACCCAAAATCAAAGTTTCATTTTTTTCCAGCACAAGCACAAATTCCAAAAGTGGCTTCCAAATAGAAACAAAATGAATTATGTTTTTTTTCTTTAATCAAATGAATCAATTTAGCCATCTCTGCTAATTCCATCAACTTTTGCAGCCATTAGTCCATTGTGGAAATCAAAGTATCCTTCCATTTTTCTGCATAAAATATTCTTGCTGTCATCAACATATATAACATCAAAGTTCAATTTTTTTTTCAATTTCTTTATCCATTAAATCTAAGAAAAGTTTCTGGTTTTATCTTTATATTCATTGAAAGAATCTGCTCCAATATTTCTTTGCATTGTCATTTTACAAAAGTTTTTTTTCCAAATTTTAATTTAATGTGAATTGTAAACCTTTCGTCCAAATAATCTTCCATTGTTCAAGCATTATATTATATCCATGTTCTTTGCCCACTGAATGATACAATGCTTTACATAATCATTATCCAAGTTCAATTTCAGTAATTTTTAATCTCACCAATAATATCTTTATCACTACCACACAATGGGATTTCCATTTTACTTTCCCCAGCTGCTGGTTCTAAAGCCATGAATCCAGGAAAAACTCCTAAATCATAAACCTGATCTTTATAAGAAGAACAAGCTCATTCATAGATCAAACAGGCAGAAAACAAATTTAATAAACAATTCTTATTAAGGCTCAAATTCAGTCCTTGCATCCATCCATGCATGTGCCTACTGCCAAGGCACCTTTATTGTAAAGGTTGATTCTTACTGCTTAAGGATATGGTTATCAATAAATCAATCTTGTCTGACAGACTCTGAATTTTGTGGCTCAGGGCTGCAATGAGATGATTCAGTGGACTTTTCTACTGATTTTCAATAACTATACTATGCTATGAAGAGTGGAGGTTGGCAAGACTTAAGTGTTAACCTGGTAACACTAGCAGAGTAGTGATTATCATTGCCATTCACAGGCCTAACAGAAAATGGACAGAGAAGATCATCTATAGCAGGGGTGTCAAACTCACATCATCAGGGCAGCATCATGTGACGTATCACATGGCTAGCACATGAAACATCTGGCCTGTGGGCCTGGCGTTTGACAGCCCTGATCTATAGGCAGAGAAGTCATTAGGAGCACATTCTGCCACCTGTCAGTCTCTTCTGCCTTAGTAGAAAGTTGTTGCTATGATCGTGTTCAGCCCATTTGCATTCTAGACTTTTTAGACTTTTCATTCTAGACTGCTTTCTAAAAATATAATTTTAGAGTAGGGTTACTGTTAAGTTCTGCGCATGGGTGCAAGGAACGGAGACGAGGCAGTGAACAGTGAACTTCAACTCTTTATTAACCATTGTGAACAGAGGAAAAACCTGGGGCAGCAGCAGCCCTTTTATAGAGCGGCTGCTGACCTATTAACCAATGAGAACATGGAAGCATTAAACCCTTGAACCAATGAGAGTGGCTCGTTAACAGCCAATCAGATTCCCCAGAATGGACCAATCCGATATCACTGTTATCGGCCAATCAGAAGTGCAGGATTAGAACCCTGCTTCTTCTTTAAGCTTTGATAAACTTTATTTAAGCGTTTTTATTAGTTCATAACACCCCTTCCCCCCGGGTTCCGTTTGAGGGGTGCGGTGACGTAATCTCTAAGATATGTGGGTTGTTTTAACTGTCTATTAGATTTGCGCTGTCTCACTGGTTCCTGTCTGCAGTCCAGCTTCGGTGGGACATTTTTGGACATATCTCGTACCAGCGGTTCCTCATTCTCACTGGATGACTCGATGCCACCAATTCTGTCATTGTTGTTGTCTTGGCGGGCTAGCCTCCATTGAGGTATTCCTCTGTGGAGAGGCCACACCCCTCCCTGATCCTTCTTCATTAATCGTGCCTGCTTGCTGACTTCCTTCATTTCTGCTCTCCCCCATCTCGAATTTGGTTTCTTCGACATCCCCTCCCCCCTCAGTTTGGGAGTCCCAGGAGTTGCGGGAACTGGGTTGTAGCCTACAGCGAAGCTGATCTATATGGCGTTTCCATATTTTTCCATCACAGGTTTGCACACGGTATGATCTGGGCTCGGTGGTTTGAATTACGGTTGCTTCGATCCACTGGATGGTTCACTGGAGAGGTTTTTAGCGAAAACTGTTGCCTACCTTGAACTCGCGGCATTTCCCGCTGGATCTGCAGGGTTTCTCTGGCTCGTAGGAAGGGTGAAGCCGGTCGAGGTGGGAATGGAGCTTGTGTCCCATCAATAGTTCAGCTGGCGTCTTGTTGGTGACACTGTGCAGCGTGATGTGTTGGAGTAGGAGTATTCTGTTTATTTTTTCATCAGTGTCCCCATAGTCCATTTTATGGAGAGTTTTTTTAACAAATTGGACCATGCACTCGGCCCTGCTGCTAGCCGCAGAGTGCGCTGGCGAAGTTAGCGCATGGCGGATACCCCGATCCGCTAAGTATTGTTCAAACGCCAGGGCGGTGAATTGGGGTCCGTTGTCGGAGACCAGGATGTCTGGCAGTCCGTGCGTTGCGAATAGCTTGTTCAATTTTTGGATGACGGACTCCGTTGTAGTATTCTTCATTTCGTGGATCTCGAGCCAGTTGGAATAGGCATCCACTGTTAGGAGGAATGTATGTCCTTTAGTAGGTCCCGCAAAATCAACGTGGATACAGGACCATGGCCCCCGGGGGGTTTCCCATTCTGTTGGAGTTGCTCTAGGTGGGGCACTGCTGACTTCTTGGCACTTTAAGCAAGTCTTTACCCAGGCTTTGATTTGTCTGTCGATGCCCGGCCACCACGCATAGCTTCATGCAAGTGCTTTCATACGCATGATGCCGGGGTGACCGTCATGCAATGTTTTCAATACTGCTCGTTGTAACCACTCTGGGACGACGACTCTATCTCCCCATAAGATGCAGCCTTTTTGAGAATACAGTTCTGTTTGCCGGTTTCTGAAAGGGGTGAAATCATCAGAGGTTTGTTATATTGGCCATCCTCTTTGGACCCAGCTAAGAACACGCGATAAGACAGGATCTCGTTTTGTTTCAATTGCAATGTCTCTGGCTGTTAGTGGTGGTGACTGTAGCATTTCAATCTGGAGTGTCGTAAGGTTGGAGCTGGGTCGTCGACAGTTTCCGGAAGTGGGGCATGGCTCAATGCATCAGCGTGGGGAATGGCTTTCCCCGGGCGGTGTTGTAATTTATAGTTGTACGTAGCTAAAAACTCCGACCAGCGAGTCATTCTCGGTGACAATATATAGAGGGTTGGCTTGTCTCCTGCTATAATCCCTAACAACGGTTTGTGATCGGTAACAATAGTAAAAACTCATCCATACACATATTCATGAAACCATTTCACAGCAGATACAACAGCAAGAGCCTCTTTATCGATCTGGCTATAATTACGTTCAGCCTTTGACAAGGTCCTTGAAAAATAGGCAATAGGGGCCTCGCTACCATTTGGTAACACATGACTCAAAATGGCTCCTTCTCCAAATGGTGACGTGTCACATGTAATTGTTAAAGGCAGAGTCACGTTATACTGCATTAAAACAACATCTGAGGTTAGTAAGTTTTTCACTTGTCGAATGCGTGCTCCTCACGGTATCCCCAGACGCAGGTTACTTTTTTGTCGAGAAGTCTATGGAGGGGCTCAGCTACGGTCGCTTTCTGGGACAAGAAGATGTTGTAAAAGTTAATGAGCCCCAGGAAAGCTTGGAGATCAGTTCTATTTCTGGGTCATGCGGTGTTTTTGATTGCTCTCAGTTTGCTGTAAGTGGGGTGGATGCCCTGATAATCGATTAGGTACCCCAGGAACTCTACTTTGTCTGTACACAGTTGACATTTATTTTTTTTAACCTTAAGGCCAGAGTCTTTAAATTTCTGGAGAACTAGTTTAAGTCACTTTTCTAGTATTTCTCTATCCGGGGCAGCAATTAAAACGTCATCAAAATATGGCACGACCCCCTTGATCCCTTGCAAGAATCTCTCCATCAGACTTTGAAAAATCTCTGGGGCTACGCTTACTCTGAATTGGAGTCGGTTGCACTCAAAGGCGCCTCGGTGCATAACAATTGTCTGTGCCTCTGCGGTTGTTTTATCTACAGGCAGTTGTTGGTAGGCCTGTGCTAAATCCAATTTAGCCAAGACTTTTCCGCCCCCCAGGGAATGGAGAAGGTGTTGTACCACTGGTACCGGGTAAGCGTTCTGTTGAAGAGCGTGATTTTTTTTTTGAAAGAGATTTTATTAATTTTCTGCAAACAAACACGACAAACAAAACATTAAAACATCAACTCTCATATGTACATCCAGTGTGTCAGTTGGTTCATCAGTTTTGTGCATTCATTTTGTAGTCTCAATTACAATTATGTTACATAACAACTCATATTGTCAATCCAAACTTATATTCCTAATATCACTAAAAAAAGAAATTTTTGACTATACTTTTAATCATTCATGCTTTATGAGATAACAATACTTTAACCAGTTTATTCTGTAACAAATCATATAATCATACCAAATCAATCCTAAAAAACCCTTTATAAATATAATGTCAAATAACTAAGTAATAACAAAATAGCAAAATAAAGATATTCCTTATTGTCTAGCATTCTAAATATTCTATTATCGTATTTTATCATCTAGGCATTGATAAAAAAGATCCCAAATTTCATAAAATTGTTTATCCTCTTGCTCTCTAATTTCAAATGTCAATCTTCTCATCTCAGCACATTCCAATATTTTCTTAATAATTTCCTCCTGTAATGGTATTTTCTCATTCTTTCAATTTTTAGCAAATACAATCCTAGCCACTGTCAATACATTCACAGTCAGGTATTTCAAATCTTTACCATATATATCAGGTAAAATTCCCAATAAGAAGATTCTGGTTTCAAGTCTAAGTGTTTCTTTGTCATTTTTTCCAACCACATGTGAATTTTAATCCAATATTTTCTAGCGTCCTCACAAGTCCACCACATATGGTAATACGAGCCAGATATCTGAGGACATTTCCAGCATTTTTCAGATTTGTTCTTAAACATTCTTGCTATTCTTGTTGGGGGAAAGTGTAAAACATCTTATACAAGTTTTCTTTATATGCTGTTGACATTGTCATTTTATAATTTTGAGACCACAATTTTTGCCATTTCTCTAGATCAATCCCATATCCAAAATTCTTCCCCCCAAGCAATCATAGTTTCTTTGATTCCTCTAATTTAATTCCCAGTAAATAACCATACAATTTTTAATCACCTTCTCATCAGTACCCATTAAGATCTTATCTAAATCAGTCTGCTTATCATAGAATCCCTCCGTTTTAGAATCTTCATCATACCTTGAATGTATTTGTGCATATGAAAACCAATTCATCCTTATACCTTGTTCCTCTAAGTTTTGGATCGATTTAAGTTCACCCTTTTCATCCAATAGTTCCCCATATCTAACTGTTTGTTCCTTCTTATAAATTATAGGATAGGAAAATGCTTCAATAGTCGATAACCAAACTAGAATTTTCAAATAACATTGTCTTTTTATCTTCTCCCAGTTTAACCACAAAGACTCCCGTATATAATGTCTTCTAAAATAACCCTGTGTTTTAGTTCCCTTATACCATAAAAAAGCATGCCAGCCCAACAGCAGATCATGCCCTTCTAATGTCAACAATCTATGCTTTCTTAATGTTATCCATTCTTTGACCCAGATCAAACTTGCAGCTTGATAATACAATTCCCAATTAGGCAGGCCAAAACCTCCTCTAATTCTAGCGTCTTGCAAAAGCTTTAGCTTTATTCTTGCTTTTTTACCTTGCCATATAAACTTCAACATGATTTTATTTAAATCTTCAAAATAGTCTTTTCCAAGCCTAATTGGTATTGTTTGGAACAAAAATAAAATTCTGAGTAAAATATTCATCTTGATTGTTGAAATTCTCCCTATTAATGACAATTGCAAGTTTTCCCACTTCTTCAAATCTGTAGCTATCTGTTGTTTGAGTTTAATATAATTATTCTCTTTTAATGTGCTACATCTTGCTGTCAAATATATCCCCAGATACTTAACCTTATTTGTAACTTGGATTTTCAAAAGATCTGCCAGTTCTTCTCTCTGTCTCAATAGCATGTTCTTTGTCAAAATCTTTGTTTTCTCTTTATTTATTTTCAAACCAGCCATCTCACCATATGTCTCTATCTTTTCCAATAACCTTGGAGCTGTATCTAACGGGTCTTCCAGAATAAAAGCTAAATCATCAGCAAAAGCTTGTAGTTTAAATTCTTCCTTTTTAATTTTCATTCCTTTTATGCTTTTATCATCCCTAATATTTCTATTCAACACTTCCAAGGTCAACACAAATAGCAAAGGAGATAGGGGATATCCTTGTCTTGTGCCTTTCCTTATATTAATAAAATCTGTAAGTTCCCCCTCCATCATTACCTTTGCTGTCTGTTTATTATATATGGCTTCGATTGCTCGAGTAAATTTTCTGGCAAAACCCATCTGTTCCAATAGTAATAACATAAATCTCCAGTTCACGTTGTCAAATGCCTTTTGAGCATCTGGGAATATCAAAGCCATTTGCTTTTTAATGATGAGCCTCATAGTATTCCAAAGTATCCAAGATTACTCTCATATTGTCTCTGATTTGTCTCTTTGGCAGAAATCCATTTTGATCTGGGTGAATAAAATTATTTTAATATTTTTTAAGTCTTTCTGCTAAAATTGAAGCAAAGTTTTTATAGTCTGCATTCAATAAGGAAATAGGTCTATAGTTCTTAATTTGCAACGGGTCAGCCTCTTCTTTTGGAATAAGTGTGATATAAGCCTCTGACCATGTTTTGGGTATCATCTTCTTTAACATAACTTCATTCATGACTTCTAACAATGGGATGCTCAATGATTCTTGAAATGTTTTATAGAATTCTGCCGGAAGCCCATCTGGACCCGGTGCTTTCCCATTGTTTTGTCTCTTAAATGCTTCATTTAATTCCATCATTGTTATATTGCTTTCTAACATTTCTTCAGTCTCTTTAGGTATCTTCGGTAAATTAGCATTCTGTAAATACTGTTTGACTTTTTCCTCATCAATATTCTCTTGTTTATATAGTTGCCCATAAAAATCTCGAATAATTTCCATTTTCTCCTTATTACCATAACAAACTTGGCCTTGATCATCTATTAGCTTCAATATTTTTCTTGATTCCTTCTCCTTTCTCAGTTTATATGCTAGCCATCTACCTGGTTTATTGGCATCTTCAAAGTAATTCTGTTTAGAATTTCTGATTTTCTGTGCCAGTTCTTCTTTCTCTATTAATTCCATTTTATGTTTAATTACATCCAGCTTCAATTTAATATCCTTTTTCTGTGGCATTTTCTGTAATTCTTTTTCAAGTCTTTTATATTCGTCTTCCAAGGCCTTAGAAGCTTGCCTTTTCCTAATATTCTTTTTTCTTGTATAATCTATTATCAGACCTCTAGCAGATGCCTTCATTGTATCCCAAACATTCTGCGTTGAAGTATCTTCTTTTTTATTTTCTCTGAAGAAAAAAGCCAATTCCTTCTCCATCCATTGTATAAAATCTTTCTCCTTTAAAATAGTATTATTTAATGTCCATCTCGATCTTTTTTTTTGTCCCTTCCATTTAATTGTCATTGGGCTATGATCTGCCCATGTACATGTTTCGATATTTGTTTCTTGAATATTGGATATTAATTCTGTTGAAATCCAAATCATATCTAATCTGGACCATGATAAATGTCTATTTGAATAAAAAGTATATTGTTTAGCTTTAATATTTCTTTCTCTCCAAATATCTTTTACAGTTAATTCGTCTGTCATTTTAAAAAAAGATTTAGGGAGAGTTTTTCTATTTTGCTTTGTTATTGTTGCTATATAGTCCAATTTATTGTCCAGGATTCCATTAAAGTCTCCCATCATAATTATATTAACATAGTCCAGTCCAATTATTTTCATGTGTAGTTTTTTTATAAAACTCTTCTTGTTTATCATTCGGAGCATAAATTGCAATCGAGAGTATTTTTATATTATTGTCCATTATTTCCACCATTAATACTCTTCCGTCTTCATCTGTGTAGATCAGTTTTGCTGGGATAGCCTCTTTAATGTATAGAACCACTCCTCTTTTCTTACATTGAGTCAAAGAAGTAAATATTTTCCCCAATTTTGGCTGTACTAACAATTGTTCATGTTGTTTTTTAATATGAACTTCTTGTAGACAAATTATATCAAATTTTAATTTCTCTAATTTATGAAAAGTTTTCCTTCTTTTATGTTGAAGAGCGTGATTAAGGGTAGCCCGGTAGTCCCCACAAATCCTTAACGATCCATCCAGTTTGATGGGTGTTACAATTGGGGTTTCCCGATGAGCGTGGTCAGTTGGTTCTAAAACACCCTGGGCTATTAACTTATTGAGCTGCTCGTCAATTTTTGGTTTAAGGGCAAAAGGTACCTGACGAGGCTTAAGGCGGATGGGAGCTCCTTCAGGGTTAAAGTTAAATGATATTGGGGTCCCCTTGTACTCGCCTAGTTTGCCTGCGAAAACATCCTGGAATTCCTGGACGATGGCCTCCTCCCAGTCGTCACTTCTGGTTTGGTGAATGCCGGCTACCTCAATCCCAAGTGGGTCGAACCATTGAAGGCCTAACAAGCTAGGCCGGTCATGGTCGACGACGGTCAATGGTAATGATGCAGTATGATTTTTAAATGATACTTGGACTTGGCTGGATCCAACGACCGGAATTCGTTTCCCCTGATAATCCTTGAGTATGATTCTTTGGGCTCTGAGGTTTTGATGCCGGACGGCAGGGATTAATTGTTTAAGAGTCTTCCAGGAAACCATCGAGATGGACGATCCTCAATCGACTTCCATCACACAAGGCTTGTTTTTGATGGCGACCTTCACTGGGATCTTCTTTGCATCTAGCAATGAGGCGTGACCGATTGTGATGATTTGGTGTGCCTCTTCTCTTCTTGATAAAATGGCCGGTGTTTTATTTCTGTAGGAGTGGTTGTTCCTTTGGCGGTTCAAATGTTCCCGACTCACAGGGCGATTCTCTGTGGTCTGGCGGTAGTTGTTTCCCCTCTGAAATGGGCTGGATCCTTGCTTGCTTCTACAGAGCTTTCTGATGTGGCCTCTTTTCCCACAGAAATGGCAGAGCATGTTGAGGAATTTGGAGTCTGATCGCGGGTGGTTTTCCCAATAACCCACGCATTGGTGTGGTAGTCTTTGATTTCGCTGGTGGCGTTGGTCACGTTCAGACCGGAGCCGGTTGACCTCCTCCTCATCACTTTCTCATGGCGATTTGAGGTCCTCGTGGTGGGTCGCTGTTGTGTGCCTCTCTAGGCAAGGTGAGGTATCGCTGGCGAGTTGACGGAGCGGTGCGTTGGTGTGGCGCATTCGAGTGGCCGACTTCCTGGTTGCTTCTGCTGCAGTAGCATCCTTGATGACATAAGCAAGGTTGATGTCTCCTTTTGCCATGATATTGCTCTGCACCGTCTGGTCATCTAATCCCAGAATTATTCGGTCTCTCAGAGCTTCTTCGAGGTCTGTAAACCCACAGAGGCCTCCCAGGTTCTGGAGATCCGCGATGAAATCTGCAATGCTATCTCCTTTCTGCTGGTCCCTCTGGTAAAATTCATGTCTCTGGCAAGCGTTGGTACGGCAGGTGCATAGTGGGCCCGTAGAAGGGACGCAAGGACGGCCCAGTCCATGGTTTTCACCTCAGCCAGTTTCGCTAGTGCCTTGGCCATCTTAAAGATGGCAGGCCCGCAATGAGTCAGGAACACAGCTCGCTTTTTCCCTGTAGTAGCATCCTTCAAGTTGTTGGTTTCCAGAAACATCTGGAACTGGTCTATGTACGTGTCCCAGTCTTCTTGTGCCGGGTCAAATGGAGAGATGGTATGGCGCCTCCGGACATGGTTCCGTTGTCGATGTGCCTTCAGCCAGGTGCTCTGTTTAGTGCTCTGTAGTGTTCAGTCAGCTCTGATGTCTCCGTATCCCATCCTTGTCGTCAGTGTTAAGTTCTGCGCATGGGTGCAAGGAATGGAGATGAGGCAGTGGACAGTGAACTTCAACTCTTTATTAACCATTGTGAACAGAGCAAAAACCTGGTACAGCAGCAGCCCTTTTATAGAGTGGCTGCTGACTATTAACCAATGAGAACATGGAAGCATTAAACACTTGAACCAATGAGAGTGGCTCGTTAACAGCCAATCAGATTCCCCAGAACAGACCAATCCGATATCGCTATTATCGGCCAATTAGAAGTGCAGGATTAGAGCCCTGCTTTTTCTTTAAGCTTTGAAAAACTTTATTTAAGCGTTTTTATTAGTTCATAACAATTACATCATCTGCAAAACTACATTTGCCAATCTTCTTTAAAAAGTCAGTTTTCAGGTCATTTTAATAAATATAGTCCCATTCTAACTCTTTGTCCATGCTTCATATCTCTCATTTTCTCTAAAATTAAGTTTCTAGACAAACAGTTGGGCAAATAATTATTTCTTTTTTTCCCAAATTGTCTCTTGCTACAGACATTCTAAGTTATGTTAGTAATCCACATCTATCCTGATTATAAGTCATTCTTTTTAGGATAAATTCATACTGAATCATCCACCAAATTAGATATTTCAAAGCCTTTGTTTTAAAGGCTTTAGCTTAACAGGGCAAGCCTCTATCTATGGCTTCTTGCCCATTTCTTCAATTAACATCTTATTAGGCTGATTAGAAGCTTCATTTTTAATTTCCACCAAATTCAGTCCTGCTGTATGTAAATGGCATAAAATGTCATTTTGTTATAAATAAGATTTTATATAAACTAATAAAGGTATCATGTTGGAACTTAACACTATAATAACTGTAGTCTTTCATATTTGCAATGTTTGTTAATTTACAATGCATTTTTCCAGTGGTGGGATTCGCATTTTTTTAACTACCAATTCTGTGGACATGGCTTGGTGGGTGTGGCAGGGGAAGGATACTGTATAATCTCCAGTCAGACATGGAATTTGCCGGTTCTCTGAACTCTGAAATTTCTGCTACCGGTTCTCCAGAACTGGTCAGAACCTGTTGAATACCAACTGTGATTTTTTCGCCATTTTCACAGCCTGAAAATGTAGACAGGATCATGGAATCTCATGGAAAATGGTGTGTGTGTGTGTGTGTAGATAGGTAGATAGAGATAGAGATAGATAGATGGATAGATAGATAGAGAAGCATGCTACTCATATTTTAATTATATTTTTAAAGTTATGATTTTAACTGCATTTTAATTAATGTGTGTGTTATGTTTATATTCTTATGCTTTCTGTCTTCATTCCATAGAACGTGCCTAGGGTATTTATTCAATTTGTTTGTTTTCTTGCTTGTGTACAGCTGCATGAATGCAGGCCTACTGTGGGACCCAATTTGTTGAGTAGTGTCCTCCCTGAAATTATATTGGTCTTTGTCCCTTTTGATATTTATTTTGGATCTTAAGGATGTTTTTACTATTGTTATATTTGTATTCATTGTTTCACTCTTGTTGTGTGTTGCCCAGGGTCACCTTTGATGTAATGGGCAGATATATAAAATTGATTAACAAATAAATAAATAAAGCGAGTGCATCTTACCTTAGTCACTATCAAAGTAAAAGCTGAGTTTTCATTATAGCAGCTGCAAGGCTTGAAACCTTTTTCTCCAATTCCTTCGATGGTTAACACAGAAAAGCTACAAAAGCAGAACACGCTTCTCTAATTAAAGAAGCCTTTCTGCTCTTAAGAGTTTTCTCAGGAGTTTAATAAACTTATAGTATATTCTAAATTATATCTATTTGTTTCCAAATGTGCTGAGAATGTGGCACAAGTATTTTGATACTAGAAGAATCTATGTGCTGCGGAAGAAGGCGGAGCCTCCTCGCTGACGGACAGTAGATCGCAACTCTCTGTGACTATCGTTCGTGCTCTTTCATCGGAGAGCCCCAATTATCCTGATTAGGGGCTGAAACTGCCTTGGACGGGCAGCGGAGTAAGAGGAAGCAGCAAGCCTGTCTGTGGGGAGCCGCATCTCCCCCCCCCGGGCTTGGCTTTTTTTCCTCCCGAAGACAACTGCAGCAATGGTCTAAAATGGTTATCCTGAAGAGGATGACTCAGCTTGACTAAGATTTGTGCAGGAGGGAAGAAAGAGGTGGATAACATCTGAACTGGGACAATTGGGCAGTATAACCAAATAAAAGTACCCTGGGATTAAGGTAATATGGAATTTTTAAGAAAAGAAAAGTGAGCTGCGAAATTACAAAGCGACAGAGAAAAGAAAAAGGAAAATATTTTTGACAGCTAAATGGGGCTTTGAACCGGGAAAGGAAGAAGCTGGAATTAAAGATTTAATGAAATTGGACTAAAATAATTTGGGAATAATCAAGTATAAAATTAAAGCTGGACTTAATATTGCCAAAGAATAATAATAATAAAGTTTATAAATTGGAGACTGGATTGTCTTGGAATATTGAGGTTCGAAAAACCTTAAATAAAAATATAGGGGAAAAAAAGTGAAGACTTCGTATAATGGAGAGTGTCACCTTTTGATAAAAATTTAGTTCAAATAAAAAGGAAAGCATTTTGTTTTTGAATGAACTGGTATAAAATTACAGAAATATTGAAACAAAGTAAGAATTTTAGAAAGTGAAAGTAGAACCAGAATAAAGGAAAAAGGAAGGAAGGAAAGATTGTTTGTGGGACTGACTGATGTTTTTGGTATGAACCCTGAACTGGAATAGCTGAGAACTTTAAAAAATTGAAAGAAGAAAGAAAGAAAGAAAGTAAAAGTGGTTTAGGGTAATATAGATATTGATAACTCTTATTAAAGAGGGGAAATATACTGTGGAATCCAATTGAGAAGATGTAATGACTAATGGTTTATTGGGAATTAAGATGAGGGAATAAAGGTATATTCTAATCATTAAGGTGTCACACTCAAAATAGTAAAAGAGGGGAAACTTATACTTGTTCTTTTTTCTTTTTGTGTGGGTGTGTTAAGATCTGTATCAATTTAGAACTTATTAAATGTGTGTAATTGAAAGGGAATGTGAGAGACTAAAGAACCAGCTAAATTAATAAGTTTAATATAGATTATTAAAAGCAAGGAGAGACATTGGTAACTTCATTATTACCACTATTAGGCAAATATATATTGTTTATTTGTATTTTTAAAATAAATATTAAGGATTATATTTGAAATAATTGAAATGAAATTAAATGTTTAGATTGGGATTAATGAAAGAATTTAGAATTAAATCTTATTAGTATTTATTAGGTAAATACATATTGTTTATGTTTAAAAACAAATACTAAAGGATTAATTTGAAATAATTGAAATGAAACAAAATTGATTGAAATTAAGGAAAGAGGCGAGAATTAATGTGTTTGTTTCTCTCCCTACTGAAAATTTGGAATGGAAAAGGTAATAATAGAATTAAGTATGCATATATCATTGTATAATTTCTGTCATATTTGTATGTAAAGATGATGACCCGGAAATATGTTGTCCACCAAAAAGAGATTTTTGTTTTTTAATGTGAAAACTGAATAAAGTTTGTTTAAAAAAAAAAAGAATCTATGTGCTTTTCTAAGGACTGAGCTCCTTTAATAACCATTAGCTCTGTTATCTGAATACTTTTTACTTTCTCCTCTTCTCTGGACCAATCTAATTCCTGATGCTGGCAAATGTTCATTGATTTCTGCCTTATTATATATGCTTAGTAATTGCTTACCATTTTGTCTTTTTTTCTTATCCTCTGTTACTTTAACTATGTTCTAATCATTCCTGAGAAGGTGACTTTGAAGGTTCCATCATTAGTTTGAGGCCAATATTTTTATAGCAATTACTTTAAGTACTTCTCCTGTCTTAGTCCTGGTACACAGGAAATAGAAGGGATGCATATCCAACTCAACAAATGTATGTTATATGGGCCCATGCCTGTCAAATAAATATCTTTTTTTTAAATAAATAAATTTTATTGATTTTACAATTAAAACAAACCGACAATACATACACAAATGAAAAAAAGAGAGAAAAAAGGGAGAAGACAATAGAAAGAAAAAATAGAAAACAATTAAAAACATTCTCATCTTCAACAGTTTGTAAGACCTCTTTTTAAAAAATCCTTAATTTGTGCCATATACACACACCTAATCCTTACATATATCTGTGTATCACTATTATGGATTTATCCTATCCTCTTTTGCCTTATAGTATAAAGTCTATCTTTGGTCTATCCATTTGTACTGGCAGTTCCAGCTGTTGTAGTATATTGAGGTGTCTTTATTTTTTAATGCCAAAGTTAATTTGTTCATTTCTGCACAACTTGAAATTTTTTGAATGATCATCTCCTCTGATGGAACATGAGGCTGCTTCCAACATTGTGCAAAAGCTAATCTGGCCGCTGTCAAAATGTGTATTATTGTGTATTTCGCTTTTGATGATATTTGTTTATCAAAGATCCCTAACAAAAAGGACTCTGGCTTGTATTCGATCTGTTCTCTTATCATTTCTTCCAGCCAATTTCTAATTTTCTTCCAATATTTTTGAGCTTCTGTACAGGACTACCACATATGGAAAAAAAGTTCCCTCTTTTTTTTTTTTTTTTTTTGCATTTCCAGCAATTCGGACTCATATTGGGGTGCATCTTCACTAATCTCGAAGGAGGAAGGTGCCATCTATAAAACATTTTATAGGCATTTTCTTTATATGCTACCGATTTTATAATCTTATTATTTCTACCCCAGACCTTTTTGCATTCTGTTAGGCTGATGCTACATCCTACATTCCTACTCCAGGCTATTATGTTCCCTTTTACAATTTTTTCTTCTAATTCTACTTCTAATAAATAATTATAAAATGTTGTTATATTTTTTTTTGCCTGATCCTAATAAAATTTTATCTAATTGCTGGAGTTTATTGTTGATTCCAAATTCTTTCTTGTCCTGTTTATGTCTACTTTGAATTTGAAGGTATGCCACTGATCAATTTTTAGTCCCCACTCTTGAAGTTCTTGCTGTGATTTCAAATTTCCTTATGTATCCAATAGGTCCTTATATTTAATCATTTTAGTGATATCCAGATTATTTGGGTGAATCATCGCCTCCATTGTTGAAATCCAAATTTACTTTTAAATAATGTTTTTTCGTATTTTCTTCCAGTTAGTTAATAATGAGTCTCTGATTAGGTGTCTGTGGAAATATTTCTGGTTGTTTTCCCTACATCCCATAAAAAAGCATGCCACCCCCTCTGCAAATCATGGCCTTCTAAAAATAATATTCTCTTGTTAGTTAAATTCACCTATTCAACCATACTAAAGAGGCTGCACTATAATACAACTCCCAATTTGGAAGTGCCAGCCCTCCCCTACTCTTCATATCCTGCATTGCCTTTAAATTTATTTTAGTTTTTTTCCCTTGCCAAATAAATTTAACAGCTATTTTATTAAGTTCTTTAAAAAAAAAATTGTGTACTTTAATTGGGATTATCTGAAATAGATATAGGAATTTTGGAAGAATATTCATTTTAATGGCAGCAATCCTGCCTAATAACGAAAGTTGCAGCTTACTCCATGTTTCTAAATCCTTGTTTACCTGTTGCATCAATTTATCATAATTATTTTCCTTAAGTGTCTTACAATGTGCTGTCAACCATATTCCTAAGTATTTAATTTTCTTTATCACTTGTATTCCCATAACTTTTTCTAGTTCTATTTTCTGTTTTTCTGTTAAATTGTTAGTCATTAATTTAGGTTTCTTCTTATTAATTTTGAGTCCTGCTACTGCTCCATAGAAACATGATTCTTCTTTCAGAAGGTGTGAAGAGATACTACAGCCTTAGCATTTTGGAATTATTATAAAATGTAACTATTTAAACTTGCACTATATGCTAATATCCAGAAGCTTTTGTGCATCCCCTCCCTATCCCAATTTACAAAACTCTTCGTATAAATTGTCTGGAATCTCTGCTCTGATGCTTACTTTGGTATAGTCAACTCAGATTGGGCTGGAAGATCCAGACCCAGTGTCTAGTGGAAGCAAGGAACTTCATGGATCAAAATCAACTGAACTAAGGTTGCTGCTAAATGGAATTGCTGGTTTATGGATGATTGATCTAATTCAGTTCAAATCAGCTTTTGGCCCTAGATAGAATAATGGTAATTTTTACAGAGCAGATCCATACCTTAAGAGTGTCTGGGACTTGGAGCTACTGCTTGAGCAACAGGTGAAATTCATGGCCAGAGAAGGTAATACAATAGATGTTGCAAATCCTTTTGGAGTGCTTTGCAATCCTGCTTTGCGACTTGAGAACAAGAAAAACAACATTCATTCCTAGTGTACAACTGAAAGTAAACACACATATATTTATTTCTAGGACTTCTGGGTAAAAAAAATGTGGAATTGAAGACAGTTGGACTAAAAGTGGAGTTAAGATCACAACAGACTGAAATAATCAGATTTTAAGTATTTCTTTACTGATAAGAGATATAAGATGAAAAGATCATTTGTTGTATTTTAAGAGAATGTGATAAGTTGCTAAAATAATTTTTCCTTGTGATAAAGAAAAAAGTCATTTCTTTGTATATATATTTCTTTTTTACCATATTCCTATTCTTTTTCTTTTTTAAAAATGTACATTATATTAATTTTTATCTTTTTAATTGTAATTTTAAATAAAGTTACTGTTAAAAAATAGTTACTTCTGGATATAGTGCTGTAATGCTTTATATAAATCTGATTTTGAAGGCCATTGTTACTGGTTCATTATGCAATGGCCTAATCATTGATAGAATGAAGTAGGTTCAGCTTCATTATATTTTTGCAGCACTTGTTATTAAGAGACTGTGGGCTCAATTATAATTGCCAGTTGAACTTTTAAAGCCATACCTGACTTGGCAACTCTTTATCTGAAAGATCATTTCTCTTGCTAAGATTGCCCTCAAAAAGGGTTGCTCAGTCCCCCAGTCTCTTCTCTCAGCGAGATTAAGTAACAGAAGTCCAGAGACACACCTTCTAGGTGGTGATATCAATAAACAAGACAAAAACTCTCGAGATTGTGTGTGTGTTTGCTTTCAGTTGTGGTATTTCTCATTCTCAAGATGTATTAAAACCTATCTCATTTTATTTAATCTTTTTATAGCACTATTAAATCTTACTACTCTGTTCGAACTTACTATAGACCTTCAGTCAAGCACCTGTGTTTTCTTTATAGACAAACATTTCAGCCTTGGGTACTCATAAACAAGTCTACTCACCACCCACTGCTACCTTGTGGTTTGAGTTATATTTCAATAATAAAACAAATGGCTGCACTGAATGTTCAACTGAACATCTTGACCTTTGCCCATTTTAGAAGCTTTCTTTTCTTTCTTTTAGAATGACCTGTTAACAAAAAGTCCCAGTGAGCAGCATATGTTTGTTTTCTCTGTTTTTAGCTGTTAAATAACACTTAAGAAGTTTTCTTCTTGTACAGTGACCTAACTTGAACATCATTTAAAATGATGCATGCTTCTTTCTGAAAGAAGAGATTCTTTTCCAAAATATTTTTTATGAGATATGTTGAGATATCTCATAAAAGAACATATATCAGTACAATGTTTTTTGAGAAAAGGAGTTTTAATTTATTCTTATTTTGCTAAAGAAAATGGTGAATACTCTCTTGAGACGGTGGTTTAAGTGATTTTGGAGCAGGGCTGGATCAGGAGATAGAAGCAATGAGAAGAAAAGGAACCTAGTAGCTTTCCATTTAGAAGTTAGGATTGGTTGTTTTTTGTGTGAAGCAAGTCAAATCACTTAGGGCTTCACCTAAATTTTCATCAAAGTAAAATGCTTTGAATAGTCCTGTTTTTGAGCATGCTTTGCCCTCTCAGAATGTTATAAACATGATTGGTTCTCAGGAAATGTCTGTAGAGAAAACATACTTTCTTTTGAGAGATGTCAGCTGGGAAATTAAATGCATTCACAACTAACAAACTGATATGGTACTTTTAAAAGGCAGGATAAATGATTAAAATTAAAGTTCTATTTATTTATAAAAGTGTCTATACTACTGTTAGCTTATAAGAAATTGTACTTGAAGCAATATTGGGCCTTCCTGCAGTCTAAAAGAGACCTTGTGAGCTATAAAGAATGAAGCTGGCTCTGAAAACATCTCAAATAATGACAATTGACTCAGAAAGATGGGAGTGAATACTTACTGTACACAACTGGACCAAAGACCTATATAGAGGCTTTGACTCTTATCTGTTATAAAACCGATTTTATGTGCGTGTATGGATTTATTCTTGCTTGCAATAAAGAATTATTGAAGAATAAAATTATCTTTATTACATTTATACTTTTTCTGCCAAGTAAACTAGTTCCTTGATCAGGAATTAGTGATTGGAAAGAGGCTACTTTAGCCTGTGGGGGGAGAATAGCATGAGTCAAGATTTACTCCCATTGACTTCAGTGAGATTTATATGTAAACTTTCTGGAAATAATATGCAACTTCCCAGTCTAGTCTGCATGTCTGAGATTTCCTCGTTGTTCCCTATCTATCCCTTCTGGTCTGATACTGCTTAGTTTTTTTTTTTTTTTTAAGATCAGCCAGTCAGTTAAGTGCTGCTGCCAAACTGATCATCCACAAGAAATAGTTGGATAAATTGCAACTTGAGCTCTCCATCTGTTCGTGCAAATACATTGAATGGGAATTCTCGATTTTTAATATTTGGGAACCAATGTCCAGTAGTTATTCCCTAGATTTTATAAGAACTTAGAAAAATGTTTAGGGAATAAATGTATATCAATAAAACAATAGCCTTGATAATTGAAATATGGGTTAAATAAGTTCTGCTGCTTCAAAAGAATAAATCATGGATTTGGCAGTTGTTGTTTTTTTAACTTAGAGAGGAATTATGTGGAAAAAGGGTGCAAAATCAAGTTGGAGTTTTCTTTGTCTGTCCTTCTGAGCTCTATAAACTGCTGCTGCTGAAGTTAAGAAGTTGTCCTCCTTGCCTATCTATCCTTTTATTCAGCATATTGAAATAAGTCATGCCTTTATTCAGCTTTTGAAATGCAAATACTTGTTCAGCTATTGGAGGCTTAACAGTATTACAGAAACTTTTTGTGAAAAACACATTTTTATAAGCGCTGTTACTCCAGTGACAAAGGAAAATGAGCTATCTAGCATATAAGTCGACAGATTCTTCACTTCAGCCTTTACATATTCTAGGATAGTAAAACTGTATATGTGTGTGTGTGTGTGTGCATGCACGCGCGCGCGCACACACACACACACATTCTATTTTTGGATGTAGTTCTGAAGTGACTATTAGGATCACTGACATTTTAAGTCATAAATCTTCATTCTTGTTTTGATGTATTGCTATTTGCAGACATTCCTTGATGGAAGAAGAATAACACCTTAGTCCTAGGAGAAATAAGGCTTGCCTAAGTCCAATTCTGCATACCTGCAGCTGATATACATATAAATAGAAAGAGTTGGATAGTTTGTTCCATTGGCCTAACAGGAAAAAAATGTAATGCTGGTTATAGCATGAATATAGGTAGGCTGAACTTTCACATTGTAAGTGAATGTTATCTGTCCTGAAAACATATAAATTACAATACCCAGACTAATCCCTTCCCCACAGAAATTAGCCTACTCACAATAGATGGTGGGTGTATTTTTAGAGTGACTTTCATACATGAACCACCAGAAGCATGTAATGATATTTGTGTGATACCAGAAAATTGGGATAGCTGAGTTGCATATTTTGAACTCACCATGGCTTCAAAAGGATGCAGAGTTAGGTTATGTCTTTAGCATAATTCATAAGTCTGCCCACATTTAATTTAAAGCATGTCATGATAGCAGAAGGGATAGTAAAAGACTTCAACAAGACCTGATCAAATATAAAGGAATGAAAGTAATTCAGATGGTGATACCAATTTAGACTGAGTCTTATTCCCAGAAAAGCATGCATATATATAGTTTGGCTGTGCACTTAGATGCTGGTGGAAATTCTGTTTGTCTTATAGTTCCCTGGAGATGCAAGTAAGCAGCTCATCCTAGTGTGTACACTGGGATGGTAAGAAGATGAAAACACCTTAAAATGTCAATAGCTATAAATAAATCATAATGTTTATAAATGCAGCTTAATTCCATATGCTATTTAATGAAAGCAGAATGGAGGCAGTTGACAAATATTGAAGCTGAGCGTGTATGAAATAGTAGGGCATGTTATCATTTTACAGCATTTACACTACTTTGCTGTCTCTCCTTCCATCTTTGTCATAATGTGGAATTGGCAATCAACCTACATAACAAAGCTACATAAAAGATGTCTTCTGATTTCATTGATGGCACAATTGTAGCCTATTTTAAAGCATTTTATATTGAAAATGCAAGGCAACTATTAAAGTGTAATGGCACAGAACATCAGGAGGGGGGAGCAGAAAAGGGGAAGCTTGTACCGGTTTCTCATTTATGGTTGATATTTATTGCCTTTTCATTCTTATGGTATGCCTCTAAGTCAATTGAAATGCAAGTGCTAATGAAACCTTTTCCATAACACATTCATTCTCTTCCTCCACCAAAATGAGTTTACAAGACAATGTAAATGACTTACATATATCTGCAGCTCAGGTTTTATTGTTTTAGGTTAATTTATTCTCTGTAATATTCTTAATGAAAGTAATGATTCTTACACTAGTTTGTATAGTCACATCCCACAATTTTATTAAATCATGCTGGGAAAATGCATTTTGGCTGCCCTAAACATTTCTGAAGTTTTTGTGTTAGAACTCATATATAAAGGCTGTCTCCCAGGCGATTTTCAGCCCAGTATATTTGTTATCCTTTGTTCCTAATTTCAACTCATTGGCTCTGTTTACTGTAAGTAGCTGTTGAAACCGAGAAAAGTTATGTCAGAGCTACTAGATTGTATCTCCCAAAGAAAAACTGGAATATAGACAAATTTCAGGAAGTAGATAGCAAATTTATGTTTTCTTTTCATTTGCATCATAAATGATAGTAATTTAAGAGTTTTTCATTTTTACAAGAGAACCTTGTCCCTCTACATACAACATATACATTCATCGAAATATACAAAGCTGCAAAAGTAATAAAAGGACACTTGATTTCTTAGAAATATCCAGAGACATAGTTCTATATTTTGTGAACTTGGAAATAAACGTTCCATTGGATAACTTATTTTAATCATTATTAATCATTTTAATGATTAGATTCATTTGCTGTTAAGCTCCAGAAAATAAGGCATGTGTGTTTCTTATAGAAAATTCACCAAAAGAAAGACTTACGACCTCTTAAAAATCTCACAGATTTACGGTAGCATAAACTTCCAGGGATTAGAGTCCATTTTATCATCTGAATGAGAGATATACAAGGCCTTTGCTTGACCTTTAGAGGTGCACGAAAGTCATGCTCAGAAATGAAGGTGAGATCAGGACAAAGAAAGGGATTAGATCTACGCAGAACTCTACATTTGATTTTGATCCTCTAAATATCTTTAAATAAGCAAATCAATTTTAAATTACATAAGCAAAATAATAAAATTATTTCCCAATGTTTTCACCCTTGTGTCAAAAATCATGATAGATAACAATTTTTGGAGTGGTTCTACGTAATTCAGTTCTTAAAACAGAAAGTAATTCTTTTTCAGGCATTTGAAGAATTTCAAGATTGATTGAGAAAGGAACATGGTTCTAAGAATTCCTGTAATTGAACTATTTCCCATTTAAAACTAATACATTGCCAAAATGCAGTAGGGTGCAGACTACTTTACTTTCTTTTTAATTGGCTTCCTATTAACTGGTGGATCTTTTCACCCTGAAAAATGAGTTTACAAATACATTTTTGCACAACAATGTCCAGAATCTTTATCACTTTGGAACAAACACCTTACATGTAGTTTGACATTACCCATACTCATTCTCATTGCCCATAGCTTTTAGGCATCCCCAGTTACTTGGCTTCTCCACTGTAGAGAAAAGAAGTATGAAAACAAATCTTCAGGAGAATCACAGCATGCCATCATCAAAGTCAAGATGGTAGATACAACAGTGTGATTTTTTTTATAAAATGAGCAGAGCAATTGTCAAGCAATTATAAGATAACAGGTATAAGTATAAGGATGGTTATGAATACATGAAATGGATACATATAAGGGAAAAAAAGATTGGACAGGGATGGTAGGCACGTTGGTGCACGCCCCCTACAGACCTCTTAGGAAAGGGATGACGTCAATAGTAGACAGTCTAAGGTTAAAGTTTTTGGGGTTTGGGGAAGAAACCACAGAGTCAGGTAGAGTATTCCAGACATTGACCACTCTGTTGCTGAAGTCGTATTTCCTGCATTCAAGTTTGGTGCAGTTAACCTTGAGTTTGTATCTATTGTGTGCTCTTGTATTGTTATGCTTGAAGCTGAAGTATTCATTGACAGGTAGGACATTGTAATGTATGATTTTATGTACTATACTTAGATCAGACTGAAGGCAGCGTAGTTCTAGTTTTTCTAGGTCTAGCCTGGTGGCATAAGGTATTCTGCAAGGAGTAGAGGAGTGGAGAACTCTTCTTGTGAAATATTTTGGGATTTCCTCAACTATATTAATATCAGATATATAATGCAGGTTTCAGACTAATGAGCTCTATTCAAGTATTGGTCTAGCAAATACAGGAGGGAAGGAAAGGATATGAAAGGAATACAACCACTTTTTCCACCACCTTCACTTGAAAGAGGAAGTGAGAAACTGATGGCAATTGCCAGGCAAGTAGAATTCTTAAGGAGTGGGATGGACCAAAGTTTCCTTAAATGGTCCTGGAAACTTCTCATCCTGCATCAATACAGGACCCAGCTGAAAATCACTCTGCTGGAGGCTTTTAGCAACCAGGAGAGACTAAGATCTAATAAACAAGTAATCACATTAACAGCCCTGAGGACTCTGTCCATTTCTCAGGTCCAACAAGGTCAAACTAATTGCATATAACTGAGTAAATGTGCTCTCTGGGCAGCTGCAAAGGACCTCCCTTCATACTTGGAATCCAACTGAGTATGAATTTAAAAAAATTATATATCAAGTGTGACAAATTCCTTCAACCACCCTTGTAAATGTTCATTTGAGCCTTCCTACTTATGGAGGGGTCAGGTGAGCTTTAAACAATGATGCTGGGTGGCACTCTGCAGATGCAATAAGTGCAGAGAAATAGTGACATTTCACTGCTCTTATCACCATGAGGTAGACCTTAATAGTGGCTCTAAAGTATAATCAATTGGACTCATTCTGTTGTCCTCCTGTAGCTCTCTAGCTGTCCCTTGACTCTTTTCAACATCTTCAACTCCTCTGTGGGGGAGTGGGAAAAATGTTGGGAAGATGGGCCAAGAGAGGAGCTACAGGCATGATCCTATCCAGGGCTCTCCTGCTTCTAATTCCAGGCTGAGGCCACAACTTCTGCAGAATGTGCAACATAGCCCCCAGGCTATGTCCCAGTTCCTTCTTGAATTTGAGTGTGTCTGTCAGTCACTAAGGGTAGGACATTTGAATAGGTCTCCCTATGAAGGAGGGGGGGTAGTGTTGCAAAATCTCAAGGACACCAGGATGTGATCTGACTATGATAGAGAGGATAATGATAAATCCCCTACCAGACCCCATTGCCACTGTTCTGACAAAAAGATCATATCCGGAGTGTGCCTGTTTTAATTTATCACATTCTAGATTGGCAGGAGAGAACATTTGTCATAAAGGCTAAACACAGGCTGCAATGTTATTGAAGTCTGTTGTTGAAGAATAATGCCTTTCTGATTGCAAACATAATGTTTTAGAAGACATAATAATCCTATTGTTTCTAAATCTTGCCATTTTTGATGCCAGATCAGAATCCATTTATTCATTTATGTGAAGGACATCATTGATAAGACTCTTCTGTCTTCATGTAAGTAGATGAATAAACCCTTGAAGGAGTATGGATGATGCTCTTATTAAGTCTTCTAACAGATTTAGCTGAAGGTATCTGAACAGAAAATTAACTTTTTATTTAATACCATCAATGTTCAAAAGAATGGATAAAACATATAACCAACACAATTACTTCCTTGTGAGCTTTTAGGAGAAAAGACAACAGTAACAAGAAAAGAACAGATGAAGCGGAGACTGAAACTGCTATTAGCGCACAGCAAAGAGTAAATAAGTATATGTGGCAGTAGGGAACATATAGGAAAGAAATGATGACAGATATTTTCAGTAGCATTTTTTTAAAGTACTGCTGCATGGCTACAATCAGCTACAATGGTGGGTGTCGTGTCCTCGGAAATGATGCCAGGAGTCAGTGACTTCAAATCATGCTCTTTTATTGGTGTAGAAACCAAACTGGCGCTATAGAAAAAGTTTGCGGCTTTTATTCCTTTAGCCGCGGCGGCCGCGGCCAATGGCACCACTTTAAATCTCCCGCGATTCGAATAGACCAATCGCGGGAGATTCTTAGCGAGCCAATTGGCGCGGCTCGCCTAACCAATCAGAGTGCCCCGCGCTTTGGCCAATCAAAGCGCGGGGATCTCAAGAATGCTAATGAAAGGACAGAACACCCCTCCCCTCTTGGTTTAGTCCTTACGTCGCGTAGTCCCGTAGGTAGGCGGGGCTCCATCTTAGCCTACTGGATCTGCGCAGCTCAGTCGTAGGTTGGATCCCGGCTGGTTCGGTCAGGGTATCTGCTTCTCCAAATGCCGTCGTGGGAACCGGCTGGTCGGTCGGGCCAGACCGCTCTCCGTAGCTCCCTCCTGGGCTTCCCGGGTTGGTTGAGCTGCGGGTTTCGCTGCTCCCACTCGGTCTCCCTGGGTCGGTCGAGCTGGCCTGGCTGTCTCTTCCTGGCGAGGGGTCGTGATGGCTGCTTTCCGGTAAGTATGGTTGGTTTATTCTTCTTTGGTTTTGGTCCCCTGGGTATTCCCTCCCCCCTTGGTTTGTGTTGTGGGGGTTGGTTTTGCCTGCTTGTGCGTCGGTGGTCTCTTGGGTGGTTGTCCTCGACCTTAATTGGTCGATGTGGCGTTTCCATGCTTGTCCGTCTGCTGTTTGTAGCCGGTACGAGTGTGGGCCTGTTATTTGTGTGATGACGGCCGGTACCCATAATGGGTCTCCCGTCAGGTTTTTTGCGTACACGGGGTCGCCTGGTGCGAAAGTTCGGTGTTTGCTGGTTGAGTCTGGGGGCTTCTCCGGATTATACGTGGGGTGTAATCTGTCGAGTGGGGACCTTAATTTCCTCCCCATTAACAGTTCAGCTGGGCTCTTATTCGTTGTGGTATTTGGGGTTATGTGTTGGGTGAAGAGTAATTTATTTATTTTCTCCTGGATCTCCCCGTGGTCTATTTTCCGGATGGTTTTCTTAGTGAATTGCACCATCCATTCCGCCCTACCGTTCGCCGCCGGGTGGGCCGGTGCTGTCAGCGCGTGTCAGATGTCCCTTTCCGCTAGGAATTTTTCGAATTCTAGAGAGGTGAATTGGGGCCCGTTGTCGGAAACGACGATGTCTGGGAGGCCGTGCGTTGCAAAGAGTTTGCCGAGTTCCTTGATCACGGCCTCCGTGGTTGTTGTTCTCATGTTGCTTACCTCCAGCCAGTTGGAGTAAGCGTCTACTATTATAAGGAAGGTGTATCCTTTTGTGGGCCTGGCAAAGTCTATGTGAATCCTAGACCAAGGTCCCCTTGGGGTTTCCCACTCTAGGACGGGTGCTGTGGGTGGGCTTGGCCTAGTTTCCTGGCATCGTTGGCACTTTGCTACCCATGTCTCAATCTGTCTGTCCATCCCTGGCCACCAAGCATAACTTCTGGCCAGGGCTTTAGTCCTAACGATGCCAGGGTGCCCCTCGTGTAATAGTTCCAGAACCTTCCCTTGTAGTTTTTCTGGAATGACCACCCTATCCCCCCATAGTATGCACCCTTTTAATAACGAGAGTTCCGTTTGCCGGTTCCAGAATGTTTTGACGGACTCGTCGTTGTCCCTTTCCGGCCACCCTTTCTCTACCCAATGCAACTCCCGCGCCAGACGTTTGTCTTTATTAGTCTCTCGGGCAATGTCTGACGCGGTTATGGGTAGGTTGGGTAGAGTCTCTATACTGAGGGTGGTCGTCGTGGGTGCTGGGTCGGTGTCAGGATCCGGTAGCGGCGAGCGGCTTAAGGCGTCTGCATGGAGATCGTCTTACCCGGTCTGTGTATGAGTCCGTAGTTGTAGGCCGCCAGGAAGTCGGACCACCTTGTCATTCGGGGAGACAGAATGTTCGGGGTGGCCCGGTTTCCTGCAAGGATTCCCAGGAGCGGCTTGTGGTCGGTTATGATGGTGAATGTCCGGCCGTAGAGGTACTCGTGGAATCTTTTTACGGCGGCAACGATAGCCAGAGCCTCTTTGTCCAGCTGGCTGTAGTTCCGCTCCGGTTTGGTGAGGGTCCTTGAAAAGAACGCGATGGGTGCTTCTTTTCCGTCGGGGAGGGTATGGCTGAGGACAGCGCCGACGCTGAAGGGTGATGCGTCGCATGTGACGGCCAGGAGTAGGGTCTCGTTGTACTGTATAAGGACGGCGTCCGAAGTGAGGAGGTCCTTTGTTCTCTGGAAGGCGGCTTGCTCGCGTTTCCCCCAAGTCCAGGTCGCCGCCTTGTCCAGGAGCCTATGCAAAGGCTCCGTCACCTTCGCCTTTTGGGGCAGGAAAACATTGTAAAAGTTAAGTAGCCCCAGGAATGCCTGTAGCTCCGTCTTCAACTTTTGTGTGGGGGCTTCTTTGATGGCCTTGATTTTTTGGTTTGTGGGGTGAATGCCGTGACGGTCTAGGAGATATCCTAGGAATTCAACCTGTTCCGTGTATAATTGGCATTTCTCCCTCTTTACCTTGAGCCCGGTCTCTTTGAATTTGGTTAGGACCTCCCTTAGGCGACCCTCTAGTTCGGCTTGGTTGGTTGCCGACACTAAGACGTTGTCGAAGTAAGGTACCACCCCCTTGATGCCTTGTAATAGTCTTTCCATTAGGCTTTGGAATATTCCCGGTGCCACGCTGACTCCGAATTGGAGCCGGTTGCATTTAAATGCTCCCCGGTGGGTGACTATGGTTTGCGCTTCTGCCGTTTCCTCGTCAACTGGCAACTGTTGGTATGCCTGGGCAAGGTCGAGTTTGGCGAAAACCTTGCCCCCTCCCAGTGAATGCAGTAGGTGTTGCACTACTGGGACGGGGTAGGCGCTTTGTTGCAACGTGCCATTTAGGGTGGCCTTATAGTCCCCACAGATCCTCACTGACCCATTGGGCTTGATCGGGGTCACTATGGGGGTCTCCCACCGGGCGTGGTCTATTGGCTGTAGGACCCCTTGTTTGACGAGCTTGTCAATTTGCTCGTTTATCTTGGGTTTAAGTGCGAATGGCACCCGCCTTGGTTTTAGGTGTTTTGGGGGAACGTTTGGGTCTAGGCTGAATGATATAAGGGGCCCTCGGTACTTGCCTAGGTTTCTGTCGAAGACCTCTTGGAATTCCCGGGCCAGTTGTTGCTCCCAGCTGTCATCGGTGACGTGGTCGATTCCCATGACTGCGATGCCAAGCGGGGCGAACCATTGCAGTCCCAGTAGGCTTGGGCGGTCATGATCGACGATTGTCAGGAGAAGCTTTTCGGTGCGCCCTTTGTATGTTATGTTGAATGGTCTGGTTCCGACTACTGGGGTGCGGTTTCCCTGGTAGTCCTTTACGATTAGTCTCTGGCTGTCTAGGCTTTTCCTTTGGATGGTAGGCACCAAGCGCTTTATTTCTTGCCATGCTATCATAGAGAGGTAGGACCCGGAGTCCACCTTCATTTTGCATGGCTCGCCCTCGATGCCTACCACCACTTAGACCTTCTGGGCGTCATTGGTTGTGGCGTGGCCGATGGTGACCATCTGATGGGTCTCCTCTCTTCGCCGGGTCTCGCTGCCTCATAGGGATCGTCCATTCCGGTCCCATCTGTTGTCAGAGGGGCGATGTCTGGTCCGGGGTGGTGTCTCTCTCTCCTCTGTTCGCTCTGGTCCCATCGGGGCGGGCTGCGGTTCTTTTTGAGGCGGCAGACGCGGGCGATGTGTCCCTTCTTTCACAATGCCGGCAGATCGATTCGAAAAACCGGCATTCGGACCTGGGGTGGTCGCCTCCGCAACCGGCACAGTTGATCCTCGACTTACGACCCCGCCAATTCCGTGGGTCGCGGCCTGCCTGGAGGCGATGAATTTCCTCCTCTTCGTCAGAAGTGCCCGATGCCGAGTGGAAATCGCCCTGGTGGGTGGTCGTCGCAGGTTGGGCCTCGGCCGACCTTGCAGGGTGGTTGTTTCCGCTGCGGTCCCCAGCGTTCGGTCGGCGCATGCGGTCGGCGGACGTTCGGGTCACTTTGGCAGCTGCGGCTGCGGTGAGGGTGTCTGCAAGGCTGATGTTGCCCTTGGCCATCAGCCGGCCCTGGAGGACGGGGTCCCACAGGCCGAGCACGATTCGGTCTCGCAGGGCGTCGTTCAGGTTGTCGAATTTGCACAGCCCCCTAGGTGCTGTAGTTCGGCAATGAAGTCACTGAAACTCTCACTCGACCGTTGGTCCCGATGGTAGAATTCGTTGCGTCGGATCAGGATGGGTACCTCTGGAGCGTAGTGCCGCCGAAGTATTGGCTCGAGGACATCCCAGTCCATCGCGGTCGCATCAGCGGGTTTGGCAAGTGCCTTGGCCATCTTGAATACCTCGGTCCTGCAGTGGGTCAGGAAGACAGCGCACTTCATGGGGCCGGTGGCGTCCTTCAGATCGCTGTACTCGAGGAACATGCGGAATCGGTCGGAGTACGATTCCCAGTCATCGGTGGTGGGGTTGAAGGATGCGGGGGGTGCGATTTTCACCATTGTGGAGATTCGTCTGGCTTCCGTTGGACACGTGGTTCGGTTCAGGGTCTGGATCCCACCCTCGTCGCCAGTGTCGTGTCCTCGGAAATGATGCCAGGAGTCGGTGACTTCAAATCATGCTCTTTTATTGGTGTAGGAACCGAACTGGCGCTATAGAAAAAGTTCGCAGCTTTTATTTTTTTAGCCGCGGCGGCCGCGGCCAATGGCACCGCTTTAAATCTCCCGCGATTCGAATAGACCAATCGTGGGAGATTCTTAGCGAGCTAATTGGCGCAGCTCGCCTAACCAATCAGAGTGTCCCGCGCTTTGGCCAATCAAAGCGCGGGGATCTCAAGAATGCTAATGAGGGGACAGAACAGTGGGCTTCTAAACGATCAAAGTCCCCAAGCAAAAATGTGGATATTTATTTCAGTCTACCAAACAGTAAAAGTGTGTTATTATGTCTTTTATAATTGTGATACTGATGTACATATGTGCACTATTAGAATATAATTCTGTTAGTGCTTTATTCTGTTTGGAATAGAAAAGTCAAAATATTTATCCACCCAGATCTATAAAGAGAAACGGCTAAATATAATCTTGATTATGGGTTAAATTGGACACAATACACTATACAATTTCATAAATAACCATTGACTACATGTGGATTTGTGTGAAGATTATCTAATTTTACAGGTGGCTGCTGGTCAGTGCTGTTCTATTATTTCCCATTGCTTCTGTCATCAAATTGTCCTGAAATATTAGCAAAAACTCTAAGTGAGCTCAAGCTTCCAAAAGGTGAGAAGTGGAATATTTCCTCAAGAACTATTAAATAGCTTTACAATGTTGGAAAGAAGTTCTGATAAAGAATACAACCAGAAAAAAATATAGGTCAAATGTAGGACAGCTTAATCAAGAAGCAAAATCAGGTTTGCGATTCCTTTCTGTATAACAAACTACATTTTCTGTACCAGTATTGGAAAGAAACTCTGATGAAGAACAAAACCAGAGAAAACGTAAACTGGATGTAGGCCAGCTTAATAAAGACACAAATGCAAATTTTGCAGTTCCTTTCTGTACAACCCACTACATTTTTTGTATTATACTTTCTTAAAGTACATTATGAACAAAGTACAAGCATTATGACAAACTCAGATGCATAAGATTATTGTCTTCGATTCTTCAATTAAACCTTCAAATTTATCCTTCAACGTACCCAAGCATTTCCTATTCATTTTTCTTTTGTGCACTCTAGCTGGGCATTTTATTCCTCTCATTTACTATTATATATGTCTAAGATCAGTTCCCTTTGCATTTTGTAAGCTTTAGCTATTGGACTAGTCATTCTCAAAAGTATGCTACAATTCATGACAGGAAGGCTGTCTTTCTTAGTTGTATGAAATTGATTCATTTATATGGTACATTTTAATGAAAAATTTCCATGTCACAATATGTTGCCTAAAAGACAGTTTCTTTTATTTTTGAATCTCTTTGGATGCAGAAAGCAAGAACACCAATTTTGTAACAGTAGTGTTATATTCTGCGCATGGGTGCAAGGAACAGAGACGAGACAGTGAACAGTGAACTTCAACTCTTTATTAATCATTCTGAACAGAGCAAAAACCTAGGACAGCAGCAGCCCCTTTACAGGCAGGCTGCTGATCTAGTAACCAATGAGAAACGTGGAGTGTTAACCCCTTGAACCAATGAGAGTGGCTCGTTAACAGCCAATCAGATTCTCCTAAATGGACCAATCCGATATCGCTATTATCGGCCAATCAGAAGTGCAGGATTAGAACCCTGCTTTTTCTAAAGGTTTGATAAAACTTTATTTAAGCGTTTTATTAGTTCATAATACCCCTTTCCCCCGGGTTCCGTTTAAAGGGTGTGGTGACATAATCCTTGAGGTATGAAGGTTGTTTTGACTGTCTATTGGATTTATGCTGTCCTACTGGTTCCTGTCTGTAACCTAGTTTCGGCGGGACATTTTTGGGCAAATCAGGTACTGGTGGTTCCGTATCCTCATTGGATGACTCAGTGCCGCTAATGTTCTTGTTGTTGTCCTCCGATCTTTGCGGGCTTGCTTCTGTTGAGGTGTTCCTCTGTGGCGAGGACACTCCCCTCCCTGATTCTTCTTCATTCGTCATGCCCGATTGCTGATTTCTTTCGCTCCTGCTTTCTTCCATCTTGAATTCAGTTTCTTCGACATCCCCTCCCCCCTCAGTTTGGGAGTTACTGGAGTAGTGGAAACTAGGTTGTAGCCTTGAGCGAAGCTGATCTATATGGCATTTCCATATTTTTCCATCGCAGGTTTTCACACGGTACGACCTGGGTCCAGTGGCTTGAATTACGGTTGCCTTGACCCACAACAGTTCGCCGGAAAGGTTTTGGCAAAAACTAAGTCATCTATCTTGAACTTGCGGCATTTTCCGCTAGATCCAAAGGGTTTCTCTGGCTCGTAAGACGGGTGAAGCCGGTCGAGGTGAGAACGGAGTTTGCGTCCCATCAATAGTTCAGCTAGAGTCTTGGTGACGCTGTGCGGAGTGATGTGTTGGAGAAGGAGTATTCTGTTTATTTTATCTTCAATGCCCCCATAGTCCATTTTGTAGAGGTTTTTTTTAACAAATTGTACCATGCGCTCGGCTCTTCTGTTAGCCGCAGGTTACACTGGTGAAGTTAGCGCATGGCGAATACCCCGGTCCGCTAAGTATTGTTCAAAGGGTAGAGCGGTAAACTGGGGTCCATTGTTGGAGACAGAACGTCTGGCAATCCATGCGTCGCAAATAGCCTGTTCAACTTCCGGATGACGGACTCTGTTCTAGTACTCTTCATGGATCTCGAGCCAGTTGGAATAGGCATCCACTGTTAGGAGGAACGTATGTCCCTTAGTAGGTCCCGCAAAGTCAATGTGGATGCAGGACCACGGTCCCTGGGTTATTTCCCATTCTGTTGGAGTTGCTTTAGGTGGGGCACTGCTAACTTCTTGTCACTTTAAACAAATCTTTACCCAGGCTTCGATCTGTTTGTCAATGCCCGGCTACCACACGTAGCTTCGTGCGAGCGCTTTCATATGCACGATGCCGGGGTGACTCTCATGCAGTGTTTTTAATACTGCTCGTTGTAACCGCTCTGGAACGATGATTCTATCCCCCCATAGGATGCAGCCTTTTTGCGAAAAAAGTTCTGTTTGCCGTTCTTGAAGGGGGTGAAGTTGTCAGGGGTTTGTTCTACTGGCCATCCCCATTCGACCCAGCTAAGAACTCGCACTAAGAACTGTCGTCGACAGTTTCCAGAAGTGGTGCACAGCTCAATGCGTCAGCGTGGGGAATGGCTTTTCCCGGGCAGTGTTGCAGTCTATAATTGTACGCAGCCAAAAACTCTGACCATCGAGTCATCCTAGGTGATAATATATGGGGGGGTTGGCTTGTCTCCTGCTATAATCCCCAGCAAAGGTTTGTGGTCGGTAACAATAGTAAAAACTCATCCATATACATATTCATGGAATTGTTTCACAGCAGATACAACAGCAAGAACCTTTTTATCGATTTGACTATAGTTACGTTCAGCCTTTGATAGGCTTCTTGAAAAATAGCCAATAGGGGCCTCACTACCATTTGGTAACACATGCTCAAAATGCTCCTACTCCAAATGGTGATGCATCACATGTAATTGTTAAAGGCAAAGTCTCGTTATACTGCATTAAAACAGCATCTGAGGTTAATAAGTTTTTCTCTTGTTGGAATGCGTGCTCCTCTCAGTGCCCCCAGACCCAGGTTGCTTTTTTGTCAAGAAGTCTATGTAGGGGCTCAGCTACAGTCTCTTTGTGGGGCAGGAAGATGTAAAAATTAATGAGCCTCAGAAAAGCTTGGAGATCAGTTTTATTTCTGGGTCTTGGGGCATTCTTGATTGCTTTTAGTTTGCTATTGGTGGGGTGAATGCCTTGTTTATCGATTAGGTACCCCAGGAACTCTACTTTATCTGTACATAGTTGACATTTATTTTTTTTTAACCTTAAGGCCAGAGTCTTTAAATTTCTGGAGAACCAATTTAAGAGGCTCTTCTAGTATTTCTCTATTCGGGGCAGCAATTAAAATGTCATCAAAGTATGGTACGACCCCTTTGATCCCCTGCAAGAGTCTCTCCATCAAACTTTGAAAAATCCCTGGGGCTACGCTAACTCTGAATTGGAGTCAGTTGCACTTAAAGGCGCCTCGGTGTGTAACGATCGTTTGTGCCTCTGCTGTTTTTTTATCTACAGGCAGTTGTTGGTACGCCTGTGCTGAATCCAATTTAGCGAAGACTTTTCCACACACCCCCAGGGAATGGAGAAGGTGTTGTACCACTGGCACTGGGTAAGCGTTCTGTTGAAAGGCATGATTCAGGGTAGCTCGGTAGTCCCCACAAATCCTTAACGATCCATCCGGTTTGATGGGTGTTACGATTGGGGTTTCCTCACAAGCGTGGTCTGTTGGTTCTAAAACACCCTGGGCTATTAATTTATCAAGTTGCTTGTCAATCTTTGGTTTAAGGGCAAAAGGTACCCGATGAGGCTTAAGGCAGATGGGGGCTACTTCAGGGTTAAGGTTAAATGATATCAGGGTCCCCTTGTACTCACCTAATTTGTCTGCAAAGACGTCCTGGAATTCCTGGATGAGGGCCTCCTCCCAGTCGTCGCTTCTGGTTTGGTGAATGCCGGCTACCTCGATCCTGAGTGGGTGAACCATTGAAGGCCTAACAAGCTAGACCGATCACAGTTGATGACGGTCAATGGTAAAGATGCAGTACAATTTTTGAATGAGACCTGGACTAGGCTGGATCCAACAACTGGAATTCGGTTTCCCTGATAATCCTTGAGTATAATTCTTTGGGTTCTGAGGTCTTGCCGCCGGACGGCAGGGATTAATTGTTTAAGGGTCTTCCAGGAAACTAGTGAGAGAGACAATCCTGAATCGACTTCCATCACGTAGGGCTGGTTTTCGATGGCGACCTTCACTTGGATCTTCTTTACATCTAATGATGAGGTGTGACCAATTGTGATGGTTTGGTGTGCCTCTTCTTGTTTCATTGAATTGGCCAGTGTTTTATTTCTGTAGGAGTGGTTGTTCCATTGGTGGTTCAAATGTTCCCGACTCACAGGATGATTTCCTGTGGTTTGGCGGTAGTTGGTCCCCCTCTGAAATGGACTGGATCCTTGCTTGCTTCTACAGACCTTTCCGATGTGGGCTCTTTTCTCACAAACATGGCAGAGCGCATCGAGAAATTTGCAGTCTGATCGTGGGTGGTTTGCCCCACAACCTGCGCATTGATGCTGCAGTCTCTGATTACGCTGGTGGCATTGTTCTCGTTCAGACTGGAGCCAGTTGACCTCTTCCTCATCACTTTCTGATGACGATTCGAGGTCCTCGTGGTGGGTTGCCATTGTGTGTCCATCTAGGCGAGATGAGGTTTCGCTGGTGAGTTGGCGGAGCGGTGCATTGGTGCGGCGCATTCGGGCAGCCGACTTCCTGGTTGCTTCTGCTGCAGTAGCATCAGCGATGGTATCTGCAAGGCTGATGTTGACTTTTGCCATCAGCTTACTTTGTACGTGTGGTGCATCTAGTTCCAGAACTATTCGGTCTCTCAGAGCTTCTTCGAGGTTGGCGAACCCATAGAGGCCTCCCAGGTTCCGGAGATCTGCGATGAAAACTGCAATGCTCTCTCTTTTCCGCTGGTCTCTCTGGTAAAACAAGCATTGGTACGATAGGTGCATAGTGGGCCTGTAGGAGGGGCTCGAGGACGTCCCAGTCCATGGATTTCACCTCAGCCGGTTTCACCAGTGCCTTAGCCATCTTAAAAATGGCAGGTCCGCAGTGGGTCAGGAATACTGCTCGCTTTTTCCCCGTAGTGGCATCCTTCAAGTTGTTGGTCTCCAGAAACATCTGGAACCGGTCCATGTATGAGTCCCAGTCTTCTTGTGCCAGGTCAAATGGAGCGGGTGTTATGGCGCCGCCGGACATGGTTTCTGCTGTCAATGTGCCTTCAGCCACGTGCTCTGTTTGGTGCTCTGTAGTGTTCAGTCAGCTCTGATGTCTCCGCATCCCACCCTCGTCACCAGTGTTATATTCTGCGCATGGGTGCAAGGAACGGAGACGAGACAGTGAACAGTGAACTTCAACTCTTTATTAATCATTCTGAACAGAGCAAAAACCTAGGGCAGCAGCAGCCCCTTTATAGGGCAGGCTGCTGATCTAGTAACCAATGAGAAACGTGGAGTGTTAACCCCTTTAACCAATGAGAGTGGCTCGTTAACAGCCAATCAGATTCTCCTGAATGGACCAATCCGATATTGCTATTATCGGCCAATCAGAAGTGCAGGATTAGAACCCTGCTTTTTCTAAAGGTTTGATAAAACTTTATTTAAGTGTTTTATTAGTTCATAACAAGTAGCAAGTTATTATTCTTTGCTTGAGATTGTGATGCACATCCTTGTCCTTTCAAAACTATCTTCTCATGAAAGATGCCAGCCAAATTTCCTGTTTTCCTTCTTGAGATGTCCCACCCCATATATCATTCTTATAGCTCTTTTGTAATCAGGTTTTTGTTATACATCTCTTTATTTTATAACGTTCTTAATGCTGGATTTATAAGCTCAGTATAATTACTGCTACAAGTGCCACAATAAGTATTAATAGAGTTAGAAGAAAAACTTCACAGATGGTTTGGCATTTGGACAGAAAACCATTTTGCCTTTTATTCTACATGATTTTTCCCCTTCTCTTTTCAGAAGGCACAGTCATTTTACTAGGCATAATCTGTTTATAATCACAATCTCTTTTTATATTCCTGGTTCTCACAGATGCAGAGTTCTAATATAATGGCTTTACCTATGCTGCAGTCTAACCTAGAAAGGAAATTTATTCCGTGATGTCTTTATATTTGTCAATTAACTTTATTTTTAAAATTTAGTTAAAATGCTTAGTGTTTTTTAGATCTTGAGGTTTTTATTTTTGGATGATTATTTAAGTAATCTATACATCTAAACTAGCAATGGGTTCCTCATTTATTTTTTACTTCATATGTACAGTATATTTTTGGAATTATGTTCTAATGAGGGCAAATACATATTTAGTAAAACATATGAAGATAGATATGTACAATTTGTATGTACTAAGATATGTACTAATCAGAAAGGCATGTGATCTAGAGACATACAAAGTAAGTATTTTAAGCAAGTAAAAGAGATAACTGTGCAAAGTGTTCTATATCTAAAACTACTGCCCTGGTAGTCAGGTAGGCTTATAAATACAAAAAGCTGATATGTGGTAAGTGTTGAATTCCAGTAAACAGGATAACAAGGATGTAAGATTCAATGTTTATATATTCAAAGATGGGAGCATGATGAACTGAGCTGAGCCAATAATTTGCTGATAGTAAGCAGTCAGAATCTGATTCATTATTCATAATATACTAAAAAAGACTTTATGAACTTTTTTTTAATCCCAGAGAAACCCTTGGAATAATTTTCGGATTTCAGGATATCCTTGAATAAAAATCACATAAAAACTGAAAACTTCACAATACAATTCATTCACACCTACAAATTTCATATCCAATTCATTTTTCATCTACAAAAATCTATGTTTTACAACATTTATAGCAACATCAAAGAAGACAGCTGGCGGCGGTGATGTGGCAATTTTCTATCACTACAAGTGGTAGACTTGTGGGTTGTTTTTTTCAATCTGCACATCTATAGTTGAGGAAGTCTACAGTACAATAAACTGTAGTTTACAGGTCCATTGAGAAATGTAATCAAAGCAAAAAAAGGGGATTAAACTCTGGAAAAGCAAATCACGGTTAGAGTTCAAAGCCCTTGGATAAGCATTTGGACTTTGAAGATGTTGCTTCCAGTATTTTGATTTTTCCTGAAAAGAGGTAGATAGCAGATTCTCATTAGCTCCCAGGGTAACTTGGTTCTTCTTGGGAACAGTCATTTCAAGATCATTGCTCTCAAAGAATTAATCTAAGAATCTAAGGCTCTTTTAAGATTCTATGTTATGATCCTAAAGATCATATTGTAGTGCTTTAATGGATTTGGGGACCATGTGCTTATTTTATTATCCAAGGCTCAAATTTCAGGGTTGAAAGAGAAGAAAGGGACTGGCATTGTCCTAATAGACTTTGATTCTTTAGACACGAAAGTCCACAGGCTCCACTCGTTCATTGTCTAGCATTTTCTCCTATCCAATGATAATTTCCCACTAGAAAGCATGAAAATCAAAACCTTTTCTCAATTTCTTGCCTACTTCCTGTTGTTTGGAACAATTTGATTCCAGGAATAACAGAGAAATGGATTGTAAGAAGCAGATTTAAGAATTAATACAGGATTCTGAATCTTTCTGTAATTTAATAATTTCTTGATCCAATGTTGCTAAATAATCAATTTCCAGAACGTAAAGCAGTTGAGTTCTTATCTCATGCTTATATGACATCTCAAGCACTATATAAACATGTATGAGTATATTTGCACAGAGAAACAGGAGTTACTCTTCAAATTTCTTTTATTTCCTCTGAGACTGTTAACAGGAATGACTGAATAAAACTGAATTACTCTCTAATAAACAATTTGGTTTCAGAAAAAACAACAACTATCCTATAATCTGCAACTCTTACACTGCAAAAATATATGGACTACACAACTCGATCAGGGCAAAGCAATAGACACAATCTACATAAACTTCTGTAAGGCCTTTGATTCAGTGGTACACGACAAACTACTCCTAAAACTAAAATCTTATGGTATCTCTGGACACCTACATAACTGGATAGAAGCATTCCTGTCAAACAGGCAACAAATGGTCAAAATTGGGAGTGCCCTATCAAATTCTGTACCTGTCAACAGTGAGGTCCCCCAAGGCAGTGTTTTGGGACCAACTCTCTTCATACTCTACATAAATGACCTCTGTGATCATATCAAAAGCAACTGCATTCTCTTCGCTGATGATGTAAAGCTATTCAACAGCACAGACAATACTTCAAAAAGACCTTGACTATGTATCAGAATGGTCAAAAAAATGGCAACTTCAAATCTCAACAAATAAATGCTCTGTCTTACATATTTCCAAAAAAATATATCAGAAAATAAAATACAGGTTAAATAGTCAAGACCTTGTTAATGATCCAAACTCTGTCAAGGATCTTGGAGTATTCATCTCTAATGATCTAAGTACTAGAACCCACTGTAACAGCCAAAAAGGCATTAAGAGTTGTTAACCTAATCTTATGTAGCTTTTTCTCTGGTAATATTACACTACTAACTGGAGCATACAGAACATTTTCTAGACCAATACTTGAACACAGCTCATCAGTCTGGAACTTGCACTACATATCTGATATTAATACAGTTGAGAAAATCCAAAAATATTTCACAAAATGAGTTCTCCGCTCCTCTACTCATTACAGAATACCTTATGCCACCAGACTTGAATTTCTAGACCTAGAAAAATTAGAACTACGCTGCCTTCAGTCCGATCTAAATAGATTATATAAAATCATACATTGCAATGGAAACCCCAGGAAGAGAGTCGAAAAAGAAATAAGAAGATATAACTTGGGACTATCTGGATTACTTGATGATTTCTGGATTCTTGGTTATTGTTTTAATGACTAAAATCAATCAGGTGGTTGTTTAAAACTGTTTAAAATGGCTCCACTTTTAGAAGAACTGAAAATGGAATTTAAAAAGTACAAAGAAGATGCACAAGAAGGGAGAGGTTCTTTTGGCTTCGTATTTCAGTTTTTAGAAATGGAGATTTGGAATTAAGAGAAACAACAAGAAATGCCTGCAGAACAAGAAGATTGCGACAAAGAAGAAGCTACCTTTAATGAACAAGTAATCTTAGATGGGGGGGGGGAGGAAGGGGGGGGAAGAGAATGGAAAGTTTAAGATTGGGAAAAACAACTAAAAAAATAGAGTGAAAAATAAGTATAAAATCAGAAAGCAACAGAAGAGGGAAATGCAGAAGAGAGAATTAGAAGTAGAGAGACAAGGGGGGTAAAAAGGGGAGGGAGAAGATGAGAGGGAAGAAAGAAAGGAAAAGAAGTTATAAAGGACAGAAGCAAAATATAGAGAAACAGGGCCTATTTAGAGATAATGGGTGAAAACTTAATGGAAAAAGGGATTCTGCAAAGGTACATAAGATAGTATGGTTATATTAGAAGCAGAAATAATTTTAGAAAATATGAAACAATATATGATTAAAATGTCTGATAAAATAGCTATTGTAATTCAGTGGAATGCTTGTCAATAAATAAATGTAACAAAAGGTATATTTAATGATTTATAAAACATATGTGAAGAGAAATAAGGGAAAAATTAATTATGGAGATTATATGTGTTTTAAGGAAGTATGATATTTAATTGACAAGAAGTGCTAAAGATGTTAAGATTTTAATGATTATTAATAATAGAACTGGAATAGAATGAGGGTTTATAATTACATATATTTACAATCTTTCTTTTTTTAAAAAAATATAGTGTGTATTATAAGAATGTACTAGCAGAATTCGATTGGAAGTTATATATTATGTATTATATTGAAGGTCATAAACTTAAGGTATATATTGAAGTTTAAGTAAGAGTTGAATGGATGTAATTAAAAGATATAAAGGTGTCATACTCCAATTAGTAACTACAGGAGAAAATTTGTTTAATGAGAAAAGATAATATGAAATTGAAACAGAACAGACAAAAGTATAAATGTAATGATTTGAATTGAGATGAGATTCAAAATAAAATTGAAAAAATTAAAAGAGGTGAAAAACTATATGGAAAACGTACAATAATATATAAGATATGGAATAGAATACAAAAAGGAGCATGAAATTGAGATTTGTGTCTGTATAAAGAAATTCAACCCGGGACCATGTTATTTTCAAAAAAGATGTTTTACTTATATTTTGTGTGTGAAAACCCAAATAAAACTTTATTAAAAAAAAAAAAAACATTTGCTACACCAATAGTAGAAAACAGCTCATCAGTCTGGAACCCGCATTACATATTTGATATTAACAGTTGAGAAAGCCCAGAAATATTTCACAAGAAGAGTTCTCCACTCCTCAACTCATTGTAGAACCTTATGCCATCAGACTTGAAACTCTAGACCTAGAAAACTTAGAACTACACTGCCTCCGGTCCAATCTAAATAGATTATATAAAATCATACATTACAATGTCCTACCTGCAAATGAATACTTCAGCTTCAATCATAATAATACAAGAGCACACAAAAGATACAAACTCAAGGTTAACCACACCAAACTTGAATGCAGGAAATAGGACTTCAGCAACAGAGTGGTCAATGTCTGGAATACTCTACCTGACTCTGTGATTTCTTCCCCAAACCCCAAAAACTTTAACCTTAGACTGTCTACCATTGACCTCACCCCATTCCTAAGAGGCCTGTAGGGAGTGTGCACAAGTGCACCAATCATGCCTACCGCCCCTGTCCTATTGTTTTTTAATTTTTCTTATAAGTATCTATCTGATGTATTCAAAACTATATTTATTCTTATTCCTGTATCTTGTAAGTGATTGACAAATCAAATAAATACTAAAATATTGAATGCTAGTGGAAGTTTACTAAATTCACAGAAATATGCTGACCAAACTATAGCAATAAAATGCCTTAAAATAACCATCCACATTGGACTGCTTTGGCTGAATAGCTTAGTGATTTTACCTAATATTGTTTGAGAAAGAAAATGTGGTTGCACTGAATGAGTTGTTATACAAAAAAAACCAAGAGAAGAACATTTCATCTGTTCCACCAGTTACTAGTATACGTGCACTCTGAATGAACTCTACTATTGAATTTTTAAACTCAAAGGAAAAAAATAATCTCTAGTTTGCATCTGTATCATTGTTATTCCAAAAGAGTTCACAAGAATTAAGTCCAAGAGAACTATTTCAACTTATGTATTTCTGATACAATTCCAGTGAGAATGAAAACTCTTTAGGGCTCAGCTTAGTCAAGATATAGTTTTATTTGAGAGGTAAAAGTTAAGATTGTGAAGAGCTTTGATGGAATGATTTGATGGGAATTTGATTCAATCAAAGCAAACCTCCAAATGAAGTAGCTCAATCTTTTTATTTACCAGAGCAAAGTAGCTCCATCTTATTACTTTGGCTGTTTCTCTGACCCTTCACTGTCCTACAGAAAAAGAGAGAAGGTTGTGCAAATTGGGATGGAGGAAAGTGTTGGGTCAATATGGTGATTGTTCTACTCCTTTCTTACATGTATTAACATCACATTTATCTATAAAGTGTGTGTGTTAAGTTATGGCTTTTTACTACTGTGCCCTGAATCTCCATGTATCAATAAGGAGGCCATATACATTTTAAACAAACAAACTTGTCCTTCTGAAGGCAAGGTATGGCCTCTAATATTTCACTTTGAATACTGAAATGGATTTTGTTCCACTCCTTGAAATGAAGCATCTAACTGTATTGAACCCAGACAGGTTTAATAAGCATTCTAAAAATCATAAAGTGAAATGCATGATTTGACCTTTGTTTTGTGGTAGATTCTTAGCCTAAAATTGCTGTGAAAATAATGTTTAGCATATTTTAAAATATATTTCTTCAGAATTTTGAGTACTTTGTCCAAAGTCATATGTAGACTTCCTTTGAGGACAGTTTATTTTTTTTAATAAAAATAAATAAATTATAACATATATAATCTAATTATGACATCACTGTAAATGCAGATTTATGATGCAGACAAACAGAACAGTGGATATCAGTTATAGTTTCTCATGTGATTATATTGTGGGAAATGGGAATTGCATCCTAGTATTTGCTGTAATGCTTTAGATCAAAATGGTTTTAATAAAAAAATGTATAGAGAAAAAATGTATATAGAGAAATGCGTACAGGAAAAGTATTTTATACAAAATACTACACCAAGAATGATTTTATAACATTTGTTATGGTTATTCATACAATTCTGAATGTAAATCGGAAAAAATGAATTGGTATCAGGAAAATTTTAGAAAATAAATAGAGTTTATAAGAATAAATTGGCCTCAGTGTTGGCACTGTCTGAGTACATGACTGGAAGACCATTGTTGACATAAGGGATAAGGAATGATCAGACTAAGACATGCAAGACATATGATACATTCGTGACAATCCTTGGTCCTTCAAATTGAAATTTAATATTTAAATTTCATGAAAGGGTCTGCCACTATTGTCAGGAAGTGGCTTAGAGCAGTTCTCGACTTTGCAGCTTGAACATGTGTGGATTTCAACTCCCAGAATTCCACAGCCAGCAAGCTATTTGATAAACAGTGGCCCAGAGAGTAAAGGATGAGCCCAGTGAACACAATCCTATTCTCCTTGCACACTGTTATTTTTACATACATCATCCAAAAAAGGTCCTGGATGCCATCAGAATTCATTCTATATAATTTGGTTAAGAACGCTACCAAGCCAAGGGATCTCAGAGTCCTAGTAGACAACCATTTAAATATGAGCCAGCAGTGTGCAGCAGCTGCCAAAAAAAAGCCAACACAGTTCTAGGCTGCATAAACAGAGGGATAGAATCAAGACCATGTGAAGTGTTAATACCACTTTATAATGTCTTGATAAGGCCACATTTGGAATACTGTACTCAGTTTTGGTCACCATGATGTAAAAAAAGATGTCGAGACTCTAGAAAGAGTGCATAGAAGAGCAACAAAGATGATTAGTGGACTGGAGGGTAAAACTTATGAAGAATGGTTGCAGGAACTGGGTATGTCTAGTCTAATGAAAAGAAGAACTAGGGGAGACATGATAGCAGTGTTCCAATATCTCAGGGGCTGCCACAAAGAAGAGTGGGTCAAACTATTTTTCAAAATACCTGAGGGCAGGACAAGAAGCAATGGGTGGAAACTAATCAAGGAGAGAAGCAATTTAGAACTAAGTAGAAATTTCCTGACAGTTAGACAATTAATCAGTGGAACAACTTGCCTCCAGAAGTTATGAATACTGCAACACTGGAAGTTTTTAAAAAGATGTTGGATAACCATTTGTTTGAAATGGTGTAGGGTTTGCTGCCTAACCAGGGGGTTGGACTAGAAGACCTCCAAGGTCCCTTCCAACTCTGTTATTCTATTTTTAAAGCCAATGGCTTCCACATAAGATGGTTTCTATAACAATGTATTGCTCATTTCCTGCCTTTCTACAATACCTGATTAAACATGTTTGAAATCTGATGTTGTTTTCTTTATACATGAAAGAAATAGAAATAGAAGCCAGTCAATATTTAGCTTGCCTTCTTGTTTTAATGGTTGAGACAATCAAGAAAGGATGCCAGAACAGGGTTCATTTCATGTATTCATAATCATGTTTATACTTGTACCTGTAATCTTATAATCACTTAACAAAATAAAATAAATAAATAAATAAAATCTGAATATTCCTGCAAAGAATACGAAAAGATGCCAGTACTTCTTTCTGCTATAGTATACAACAGCATATATATGCTCTTGCCCACCATCCCCCCACTGGAAGTTAATCAGAGTACCATTTATTTGTACCTGCAATTTGCCTTAGGAGATGGCAGAAGATAATGAAAATATTTTACTATCTATTTTCAAATTATAAGCTGTTATTTCCAAAGAATGTGAAAACCTATGTATATTATCACATTATTATTCTCCAGGGAATGCAGTCACTATGTGATTCTAATTACATGGCTTCATTAACTTTCTACATTCTACCTGTTATGGGGGTTTCACATTAAGGACATTTGCATATGCAGGAAATTAATGCTATTTGCAAGGAGCTAATGTCATTAAACATTTAAGTAGCTCCTTGAAAATAAACAAAAGCTTTTTGCTGGGATTTTCTTTTTTTAGAATATCATTTGAATCACTTGGGTCCAAATAAGTTTAGGGGGAACACAAAAACAAATTAAAGAAAAAAAAAACAGGGGGACAAGATTAGGAATTGAATATAGGATGTAATAGAGAGGGAAAAAAACCCAGAAGCAGTTACAGTGGTTAGAAAAATACAATGAAAAGGAAAAGTAGCTTTCCTCTAAATCCCACTGGAGAAATTCCTTTGCTGGACAAGACCCACAATATACTTCTCCTACTGGACCCTCCGGGATGCGTTCTGATCTTCCTTATAAATTTCCTTCTTACTCTATATTTATAACACCTAACTTCTATTATCTATCTTGCGTAAGAATTTATGTAATCAAAACTATAAATCATAAGTTCATTTTTTTCTATTTCACACACACACAAAAGATATAACTGGTTTCTACTCATCAATAAATGTATTGTCTTTTCTCTAATCAAAGAAGTCAATTTAGCTATCTCAGCAAGTTCCACCATCTTCACCATCTGTTTCTTCACTGTGAATCTTTCCATCTTTATACATATATAATCTTGTAGTTGTCATGTACAAAAGCATTTTTTTTTACTACAGATAATCTTTGATTTACAATAGTTTGCTTAGCATCCATTTGAAGTTACAATGGCACTGGAAAAAGTGATTTTGACTGTTTTTCACATTTATGACTGCATGGTTATGTAATCAAAATTCAGATGCTTGGCAATTGTATTATATATATGACAATTGCAGTGTTCTGAGGTCATGTGATCCTCTTTTGCAACCTTCTGACAAGCAAAGTCATAGGGAAGCAGATTCACTTAACAAAAATGTTGCTAACCTAAGAACTGCAGTGATTCACTTAACAACTATGGCAAGAAAAGTCATAAAAAGGAGCAAAACTCACTTAACAAATCTCTCACTTAGCAACATAAATTTTTGGCTCAATTGTGGTCATAATTTAAGGACTACCTGAATAGTTTATCCATCTATCCCAACCACTGTTCATTTTTTATGTCTCAAAGATTTAAACAATACAGCCAAAAGATGAACAGAGGTAGATGCAAGCATTTCATATTGATTCATCAGTACCTATATTACAATAACACAGTTAAAATCAGCCTCAAGTATAAGATCCAGCAAGGGCATTAATTAATTAAGCCTATAACGTATGCAGGAAAACAACCAATGGAAAGCCTTTTACCCATGGGAGGTGTAGATTGACATAAAGCCATTTCTGCATAAGAGGAGGGGCTTCAAATGGTTCAAACAGACAATCAGACTTGGAAGGGACCTTGTAGGTCATCTAGTCCAAGCCCTCACCCAAGCGGGAGACCCTACACCATTTCTGACAAATGGCCATCCAATCTCTTCTTGAAAGTCTCAAGTGATGGTGCTCCCACAACTTCCAAGGGCAAGCTGTTCAGAGGGCAAGCTGGTTAATGGCAACTGTCTCAGCAAACTGCAGGCAACAAGAGTTCTGATGGCATAGCAGAACTTTAAAACAGTTTTGATTGACCTGGTGACCCGTAGATAGTAAATGTCTTGCAATCACCAAATAATGCATTTTATGGCCATGATTTGCTATTGTTGGATTACTCAAGCCTGTTTGGATTCATTTCAGAAGATGCTCCTCCTGTCAGAGATTTGTTATCTCTATATTCATTAACAGTTATTTGTGTTTTTTGTAAATCAATCTTAACCATTTTGTAAAGTTTTCTCCAAAAGTCACATTCTCCTCCAAAACCTTGAATAAAAAGCCCAAATTAACAGTCAAAAGCCTTCTCTGCATCTAAGAAAATTATTACACCTTCCATCAATTCCAATAAAGCCAGATGATCATTCTATTTCCATCTCTTTGTTTATAGATTCTGTCTTAATCTCCAGAATTTCCACATTGCCTTTGTTTTTAAATCTTTACGCACTTTTACAGAGCTTCCATTTTTTTCTTTTTTCATTTCCTTATTCATGTTTATGTCTTTCATCTATTTTCCCCCAAAGTTGTCAAATTAGTAACAAATGATTCAGGTAATTTATTGTCCAGTTGTTCAAACATTTCTAAATCAAAATTACAGTAATTCCCCCCTTTGTTTTTTTTTCCAGGAATCCCCTCTTTCCTTCCATAGACTATGTTAAGTTCTGCACATGGGTACAAGGAACGGAGACGAGGCAGTGAACAGTGAACTTCAACTCTTTATTAATCATTCTGAACAGAGCAAAACCCTAGGGCAGCAGCAGCCCTTTTATAGGGTAGGCTGCTGACCTATTAGCCAATGAGAAACATGGAAGTGTTAAACCCTTATACCAATGAGAGTGGCTCATTAACAGCCAATCAGATTCCCCAGAATGGACCAATCCGATATCGCTATTATCGGCCAATCAGAAGTGCAGGATTAGAACCCTGCTTTTCTTAAAGTTTGTTAAAACTTTATTTAAGCACCCTTATTAGTTCATAACAGACTACATTACATTACAAAACTTCAGTTCCTGCAATTTACTTATGAGGAGCATCAGTCCAAAGTGCGAGGGAATATTTCCAGAATCTCTGCTTTTTCCAGACAGAATCTGCTGCAATGCCCTCGCCACTGCTTCAGGGACATGTAGTTTGTCATGAATCCTCATCATAAACTTAATGTAGTTGCATTTAATCATGACATTGTTCATTTAACCCACCAAGTGTTTATTACGTAAAAGCAGTTGGTTCATACAACAGGATAAGCTATGATCAATCATTTATTTTTTTTTTGAAAAGAATTTTATTAATTTTCTACAAACAAACAAGACAAACAAAACATTAAAACATCAACTCTCATATGTACATCCAGTGTGTTGGTTAGTTCATCAGTTTTGTGCATACATTTTGTAGTCTCAATTATAATTATGTTACACAACAACTCATATTGTCAATCCAAACTTGTATATCCTAATATCACAAAAAAAAAAAAAAAGAAATTTTTGACGATACTTTTAATCATTCATGCTTTATGAGGTAACAATACTTTAAACAGTTTATTCTGTAACAAATCATTTAATCATACCAAATCAATCCTAAAAACCCTTTATAAATATAGTGTCAATATTCTATTATCGTATTTTATCATCTAGCCATTGATAAAAAAGATCCCAAATTTCATAAAATTGTTTATCCTCTTGCTCTCTAATTTCAAGTGTCAATCTACTCATCTCAGCACATTCCAATATTTTCTTAATAATTTCTTCCTGTAATGGTATTTTCTCATTCTTCCAATTTTTAGCAAATACAATCCTAGCCACTGTTAATAGATTTACAATCTGGTATTTCAAATCTTTACTATATGTATCAGGTAAAATTCCCAATAAGAAGATCTCTGGTTTCAAGTCTATGTGTTTCTTTGTCATTTTTTCCAACCACATGCGAATTTTAGTCCAATGTTTTCTAGCGTTCTCACAAGTCCACCACATAGGGTAATATGAGCCAGGTATCTGATGACATTTCCAGCATTTTTCAGATTTGTTCTTAAACATTCTTGCTATTCTTGTCGGGGGAAAGTGCCACCTGTAAAACATCTTATACAAGTTTTCTTTATAAGCTGTTGACATTGTCATTTTATAATTTTGAGACCACAATTTTTGCCATTTCTCTAAATCAATCCCATATCCAAAATTCTTCCCCCAAACAATCATAATTTCTTTAACTTGTTCTTCCTCTAATTTAATTCCCAGTAAATAACCATATAATTTTTTAATCACCTTCTCATCAGTACCCATCAAGATCTTATCTAAATCAGTCTGTTTATCATAGAATCTCTCCATTTTAAAATCTTCATTATACCTTGAATGTATTTGGGCATATGAAAACCAATTCATCCTTATACCTTGTTCCTCTAAGTTTTGGATCGATTTAAGTTCACCCTTTTCATCCAATAGTTCCCCATATCTAACTGTTTGTTCCTTCTTATAAATTATAGGATAGGAAAATGCTTCAATAGTCGATAACCAAACTGGAATTTTCAAATAACATTGTCTTTTTATCTTCTCCCAGTTTAACCACAAAGACTCCCGTATATAATGTCTTATAAAATAACCCTGTGTTTTAGTTCCCTTATACCATAAAAAAGCATTCCAGCCCAACAGCAAATCATGCCCTTCTAATGTCAACAATCTATGCTTTCTTAATGTTATCCATTCTTTGATCCACAGCAAACTTGCAGCTTGATAATACAATTCCCAATTAGGCAGGCCAAAACCTCCTCTAATTCTAGCGTCTTGCAAAAGCTTTAGCTTTATTCTCGCTTTTTTACCTTGCCATATAAACTTCAACATGATTTTATTTAAATCTTCAGAATAGTCTTTTCCAAGCCTAATTGATATTGTTTGAAACAGAAATAGAATTCTGGGTAAAATATTTATCTTAATTGTTGAAATTCTCCCTATTAATGACAATTGCAAGTTTTCCCACTTCTTCAAATCTGTAGCTATCTTTTGTTTGAGTTTAATATAATTATTCTCTTTTAATGTGCTACATCTTGCTGTCAAATATATCCCCAGATACTTAACCTTATTTGTAACTTGGATTTTCAAAAGATCTGCCAGTTCTTCTCTTTGTCTCAGTAACATGTTCTTTGTCAAAATCTTTGTTTTATCTTTATTTATTTTCAAACCAGCCATCTCACCCTATGTCTCTATCTTTTCCAATAACTTTGGAGCTGTTTCTAGCGGGTCTTCCAGAATAAAAGCTAAGTCATCAGCAAAAACTTGTAGTTTGAATTCTTCCTTTTTAATTTTCATTCCTTTTATACTTTTATCATCCCTAATATTTCTATTCAACATTCCAAAGTCAACACAAATAGCAAAGGAGATAGGGGACACCCTTGTCTTGTGCCTTTTCATATATTAATAAGATCTGTAAGTTGTCCCTCCATCATTACCTTTGCTGTCTGTTTATTGTATATGGCTTCTATTGCTTGAATAAATTTTCTGGCAAAACCCATCTGTTCCAATAGTAATAACATAAATCTCTACTTCACGTTGTCAAATGCCTTTTGAGCATCTAGGAATATCAAAGCCATTTGCTTTTCAGGATGAGCCTCATAGTATTCCAAAGTATCTAAAATTACTCTCATATTGTCTCTGATTTGTCTCTTTGGCAGAAATCCATTTTGATCTGGGTGGATAAAATTATTTTAATATTTTTTAAGGCTTTCTGCTAAAATTGAAGTAAAATTTTTATAGTCTGCATTCAGATTCTTAATCAGCTTCATCTCATGCATGACATCTTAAATTTTGCAAGGGCACAAACTGATATACAATTATAAATTTCAGGAAGGAGGACCTTAGGAGATAGGTCTTCCCATTGGTTAGGAAATTTGGGCAGTAATGGAGATGTCAGAGTGAAGGCATGAAAAAGAAAATAATGCCAAGATGTTCAATTCCATGCCAAGGGAAATTCTTATATAAAAATCAGGCAGATTTGGACTCAACATTAGTAAACAGGAAAGAGAGAAAAGCGATTAAATGAAATTCAGTAATATTACAAAATAATTATTTTATATTTTAAATCCTCAAGTAAATGTCAGATTGCATTTACCAGTTTCAGAAGCATTTCTGGGCTGAAAGGTAAGCTAGTGACATCAGTCATGCCTGAGAGATGCCAAGTTGAGGGCTCTTTTCATGTCCTGGCTAGAGTTGAAGTGAAGGACAAGAGAACACTCAGTCTCAAACATGGGCTTGCTAACCTTCAACCCAGTATTCTAATCACATGAGCCATCATGTTCCTTAGTAAATGCCAGATAACACAGTATTATTACAGGGTGGGGGTGGGGTCAATAACGAGTTTTCTATCTTTTGCAACTGATACTATAAGTATGGAATCCTTCTGTACAGAACCCTTTATACCCTCTGAGACCATTCTTGTTTATCAAATACTGCCATGTATGGAGACAGCTTTCTAAAAATATATGTGGGATAATTTGCTAAACAGTCTAGTCTAAAATTAATCTTATTTGTACATCTTTACTGTGAAGGAGACAAGAGTGCACTACTTAATATATTATATTGCCTACTTCAAAAATTCCATGGCCTTTTGTCTCTCTTTTATTAATCTCATTGTAGATTCTCCATCTTCTAGATAGAAAACTCCTCAAAACCTCAGTAATGTAAGATATATAACTGATGATAGTTCAATGTTACCTGAATATTATTGTCTAGTTATGAAAACAGTGTTAATATCAATTTAAATTTTTTCAGAATATTATGTACGTATAATGACTTCCAGATAGAAGGGACTGGCTTATTTATACTAATATTTTCAATAAAATGCTTGCAAACTTTGTGCCATATAATTTATTAGGAAATAATGAGTCAAAATCTATCCATCGGATGATTCCAAATCTAGGCATTTACTTTGGAAGTGGGCAAAGTAGGGGGAAATTGCTGGTGCCTTTTTTTAAAAGATAAAATAATAAATACAAGAATTCAATTCTACTGGTATAAATTACAATAAATCCACATTAGTATGGATTTAAATGCTATGAACATCAAAGAGCACTTAGGTTGTGTCAGAGCTCCACTCTAGGTATAATCATCAAAACTGGATAATTTGCAAAATTGGGGCAACTATGTTTGGTCATTATCTCTGTGTGCTGGCTTGTAGGAAATGCAGGATCCATTCTGAGGTGGTCACCTGGACCAATGGTTTATTCTTTCAAGTTTTCAGGCTCATGCTGGAACCTATCATCAGGGAAACTTCTCTCTCCAGATCTGACTGACTCAAATTTGATCCTGCAACTTTATCGTGGGACAAATATATTTATTCTCATTCACAATTTGAGTATTCTTTCAGTGCAGCCCCTCCCCAGACTTCCACCCACTTTTCTTTCCTACTTTTCATTACAAGCCCTTGTCACAATCCAATCTTGATTTCAAAAATTAAAGCTAACAACCAGATTGAAAGAATCAGGGGAATGACAGCATGGGGCTCCATCTCAAAGCCACAACTAACAGCATGAGGCAGAGCAAAGCTCAAGTTATTGCAGCTCTTATACAAAGCAGTGCAGGGTACGGGGGATGAGGAGGGAAGCACATGAAGAAAACATTTGCAGGCAATCTCTATTCTAGCAAATCTCGTTGGCTGTCAAAATGATCTATCCACATGTTGACACAAAGAGTTTTCTTCTCCTCCCATCCAATGCTTAATGTTTTAATTAAATACCTAAAAGCCAACTATTCCCAGCCAGTGTCAGAGATGGTTCCTCTCTCCTGATAAATGTTTACAGCCGAAGCTGTGCTGAGGGTTTTGGCAAACAAGTCTCAGAAAATTGCGAAGGCTTTCAATGGAGGCACTTGAGAGCAAACAAGCAGTCATGATGAGAAAATGGCAACACAATGACAGAGTGATTTAATTCACATACACACACACACACACACACACCAGGTGTCAGCCCATGGTTTACAAGTTGGCTATCCCATCTCCATCTTCAGGCAAAAGGGCATTAGTCAGTCATCTGTTTAATTCTCTCACCGCAGCATGTCATTTGGATGTTGAAGGAAAATCCCTTGATTCAGGCTGCCATTTCTGATGGCCTCCCTCTAGACCACCTGAATAGGCTTTTTTTTTTTTTTTTTTTAAGAGAGATGAATGCATAATAAGTAGCTGGTGCAAAATGGAGACAAACTACAGTGGCCAGAAATATCTTGGTATAACAGGAGTAGGTGGGTGAGGAAGAGGATATTTGTTTCTGTTGTTGAGCAGAGACCAAGTTGGGATATGTCCTTTTATAAGAATGATATGCTGTAATACCAATACAGCCTCAGAAGCCACAGTGTGAAACAGAAAGGGACAGGAAGCGAGTCCAATTCATTTAAAGTACCTTCCTAAAACATTGTGCATATTAGCAAGGAGATGGATAGGAAATTTGTTGAGTTGATGACATGATGTAGGGAATGTACCTCAGAAAATAAATGTGATGTTTTTTCTTTATACACAAGCTTACATCTCATTGTGATATTACAAGGGAACAGTTCAGCTTGGTAATTCTGTTGCCAGGAGGTAGGTGAATGCTATAATATAGACAGTCCTGCTAAGATGATGCAGGATTTTAATGTCTTTTGAAAGCCTGTAATTTGTTAGACAAGGGATTGTTAATGGCTGCAATTTCCTGCTCCAATTTTACATATAATGTCTGGACAGTATATTGTGACTAGTGCTATTTTTCCTTAACCAATTGCACGCTGCTGAGGGTAAATGATGCGCAGGATCCCTGAAAGAAATGATTGAAAACAATGAAAAACTCGCCAGATTTTGTGGCTGTTTAAACAACAGGCAGAGCTCAGGTTTGCATTATCCATTGAAGGTGTTGCTGAATGTCTTTAAACATCAAATTGGGATGCATTGCAAAGGGTTAAAAAGAGGAAAATAAAGAATATAATCCTGCATGATGGGACAAGATGTAGGTGAAGCTTGGAGAGGATTTTGTCAAGCAGAAAATTGACAAAATCTGCTATTAATTATTGTGCTGCTGTTATCAGGGGCATTACCATATTCAAAGAGAGTGGAGTAAGTGCAGCTTCATGAAATGCTGAGTAACTTTAGAACTAAATCTCTTTATTTTCCAGGGACTGAGAAAATACAAGGCAATGGAGACGAGAAGAGCTAGTTTAATTTTCAGATGTGAATGAGCTCTGCTAGAATGTACTGTATGTTCATGTTTGAAGCATGCTCATCAACTGAAGAGAAAAAATCTCACAGATATTTTATTTAAAACTAATATATATTGTTTTGGGGAAAATTATTCAGGGTGATACTACTAAAAAGAAATATGAATAGAAGAATATTTTTAATTCAATCTAGAGGTCAATATTTTGCAATCAGGAAAAATAGGGATTTTTTTTTTTTGTACTATTCCTCATCTCAACTTTAAAAGTTTGTAATTCAGTATACCCCAAGCATTTTATTTGCAGAATTCTTTAGTTTCCAATTCTCTCTAGCACTTATAGCAGTGAGCTCTTGCTTCTAAATGAATAGCTGGAGCATAAATACTTGAGACAGAAGGAAAGAGATGATTAAAACTTAGAGGAAATATTTGAAAATTTGGAACAATTTTAATAGATGGTGACATAATTAATTTCACGTATAAATCATATCATGTGACTAATGGATGTATCTTTGCAGAGATGTTCCAAAGGGAAACCTTTCTTCTGTGGCAGATCATTACTATTCCTTACCAAAGTTTTTAACAAGGGGAACTATATTTAATATTCTCAAATGAAATAAAAACCGAAATCTAAACCTAGGTCAGAATTTGAGACATGACTCAAGGGTATCTTTACTTTTTTTTAATGTCATAGCTGTGTTCATGATAACTGAGTGAGAATGATACACAGTGTGAACTGAAATGCCTCATTAAAAGAAAAACAATTACAATTAAAACAAAGTTCCTTCCTATTGAAATACATAGAAGAACAGAGAAAATGTAAAAACCATAGCTTATTGATATGTAATCAGTAAACAGAGGCAATTTCAGTGAAGTATGTCTACTCTGCATCAGAGTGCAGAGAAAAGCAGCAAAGATTAATAGGTGACCAGAAGCTAAAACATATGAAGGAATTGGGTATATCTACTTTAATGAAAAGGATTAAGGTGATATGATAGCAGTGTTCCAATATTTAAGAGGGTGCCATAAAGAAGAGGGGGTCAACCTATTTACCAAAGCACCTGAAAGCAGGACAAGAAGCAATGGATGGAAACTAATCAAGGAGAACCAACCTAGAAGTAAGAAGAAATTCCTTGACAATTAGAACAATTAATCAGTGGAACAACTTACCTCCAGAAGTTCTGGATACTCCATTGCTAGAGATTTTCAAGAAGAGATTGGACAATCATTTGTCTGAAATAGTTCCCTGCTTAAGCAGAAGATTTGACTAAAAAACCTCCAGGGTCCCTTACAGTTCTGTTATTCTGTCAAGTGTAGATTTCTTCGTTTTGTACAGGTAAAATTCAAAAAATTAGAATATTGTGCAAAAGTTCATTTATTTCAGTAATGCAACTTAAAAGGTGAACCTAATATATGAGATAGACTCAGTACATGCAAAGTAAGATAGTTCAAGCCGTGATTTGTCATAATTGAGATGATTATGGCTTACAGCTCATGAAAACCCCAAATCCACAATCTCAGAAAATTAGAATATTGTGAAAAGGTTCAATATTCTAGGCTCAAAGTGTCCCAATCTAATCAGCTAATTAAGTCATAACACCTGCAAAGGGTTCCTGAGCCTTTAAATGGTCTCTCAGTCTGGTTCAGCAGGAATCACAATCATGGGAAAGACTGCTGACCTGAAAGTTGTGCAGAAAACCATCATTGACACCTTCCATAAGGAGGGAAAGCCTTAAAAGGTAATTGCAAATGAAGTTGGATGTTCCCAAAGTGCTGTATCAAAGCACATTAATAGAAAGTTATGTGAAAGGGAAAAGTGTGGAAGAAAAAGGTGCACAAGCAGCAGGGATGGCCGCAGCCTGAAGAGGATGGTCAGGAAAAGGCCATTCAAAAGTGTTGGGGACTTTCACAAGGAGTGGACTGAGGCTGGAGTCAGTGCATCAAGAGCCACCACACAGACAGATCCTGGACATGGGCTTCAAATGTCATATTCCTCTTGTCAAGCCACTCCTGAACAACAAACAACGTCATAAGTGTCTTAGCTGGGCTAAAGAAAAACAGAATTGGTCTATTGCTCAGTGGTCCAAAGTCCTCTTTTCTGATGAGAACAACTTTTGCATCTTATTTGGAAACCAAGGACCCAGAGCCTGGAGGAAGAATGGAGAGGCATATACTGCAAGATGCTTGAAGTCCAGTGTGAAGTTTCCACAGTCTGTTGATTTGGGGAGACATGTCATCTGCTGGTGTTGGTTCACTGTGCTTCATTAAGTCCAGGGTCAATGCAGCCATCTACCAGGAGATTTTGGAGCACTTCATGTTGCCTTCTGCAGATGAGCTTTATGGGGATGCTGACTTCATTTTTCAGCAGGACTTGGCATCTGCTCACACTGCCAAAAGCACCAAAACCTGGTTCAATGACTGTGGGATTACTGTGCTTGATTGGCCAGCAAACTCGCCTGACCTGAACCCCATAGAGAATCTATGGGGCATTGCCAAGAGAAAGATGGGTGACATGAGATCAAACCATGCAGAAGAGCTGAAGGCCGCTATTGAAGCATCCTGGTTTCCCATAATACCTCAGCAGTGCCACAGGCTGATAGCTTCCATGCCATGCCGCATTGATGCAGAAATTGCTGCAAAAGGGGCCCAAACCAAGTGCATATAAGTACATATGCATGCTTATACTTTTCAGAGGTCCAACATTGTTCTATGTACAATACTTGTTTTATTGATTGCATGTACTATTCTAATTTTCTGAGATTGTGGATTTGGGATTTTCATGAGCTGTAAGCCATAATCATCTCAATTATGACACATCACGGCTTGAACTATCTTGCTTTGCATGTAATGAGTCTATCTCATATATTAGGTTCACCTTTTAAGTTGCATTACTGAAATAAATGAACTTTTGCATGATATTCTAATTTTTCGAGTTTCACCTGTAGAAATGCCAAAGCTAAAAATCAGTGTTGTCTGTAATCATTAAAAAATGGGAAGCTTGGTTTCCTGTTACATCTGATCAACATGCTACACTAAAAAAAAGTCAAGATAAAGATTAAATACTATTGAAAAAAAATGGAATGCCCCCACAAATCATAACTAAATTGGACTGGTTGAAAATTGCAAATAGACATGCAGTCAGTACATGTGGGAACTTAAAAACTAAGACCCATCTTCTATTATACCATTGTTAAATTCATAGCCCATCTGTTTTGTTATCTAGGCCCAGTCATTACTAATCTGGATTTTTCTATGAATGAACAATTCCAGTTTAGAATTAACAGTCAGTTCTAATAATATTCCTAATTATTAGAAAAAATGGGATCAATGATCATATTTAGTTACATTTAGAAGATATTCATTGAAACTTAATTGTGACTAATTAAAGACTTAATGGTTTGAACAGGAATACTGTAAGCATGAATACATCTCAAAACAACCCAGTGATCAACTTCTAATAGAATCTTTAGATATGTCATATTTTACATTTCCTAATATGGACAAGTATTTTTTTGAGAATACTAAATATATTTTTTCACAAAAACTACATGGTTATCGATTGTCCTAGAGATTACAATGCTTTTCTTATTTCCTAAGAATCTATATATAACAGGGCATTCAAATAAAGCAATTTAAAAAATGTGTTGAATTTAAACTTTATATGTAAAAACCAGCAGCAGCTTGAATTGTTATTATAATTTTACACATGGGTCAATTGTGCATAATATAATAGTGGCATAAAAGACCAGAAAGATAATTTTTAAATAATATATGAATGAAAATAATACTACACACTTACTCTTTCTCTCTCTTACAGATACATATAAATACAAATACACAAACAAATCAGGGTCAGAAGGGATTGAGACTCAAGTATGGAACAAGTATATCAAGGAGAAGTTCTACAGTATAGTTTGAGACTCAAGTATGGAACAAGTATATCAAGGAGAAGTTCTACAGTATAGTTTTGATGAATGTCTGGGTTTCAGTATAATATTCAAAACACCATAAAACAATTTTGATGAAGCTGTGTTTTGCTCTCCATATGTCACGGTAGTTATAAAAGTTATATGCACAATGATTTTTAAGACAAGCTACTTCTTATCGTGCAAGTGAACACCATATGGGATGAATGACTGCTTTGTTTGAGAGCAGAAGATAAAAGTGAATGTGGGAAGATATTGATTGAACTTTTCTATAGTTTAAAACAATGTAGAAGGCTACAAGTTAAGCTTGAATAAATATGATTATTTCCCTTAATTATAGTCTCCTAGGACAAACTACCTTGTCTTCTAATGAACTAGATCCAACAGTATAAATAATAAGAATGACAATAAAAGTAAATAAATACTCTAACATAAACATAGGAAAAAATACATATTTTCTAAATATATATTTTCTAAAACTTCAAATTTATGATGCCTGAAACTGTGGGCTAGAATTATAAAACTGCATTAAATATTCCTACTAAAGGTCATGAATTTGAGCCTTTGAAGAGGAGCTCTTACCTATGATGATTCCTTCAAATAGTGGAAGGATGCATAATTTCTTTCTAGTTTATGTGAACTGTGATGTCACAGATATCAATTATTCCCCAACTGGTTTCAATGAGGAAATTTCAATGGGAAAAAAATCTTGTATGAAAGGATTGGGAGCACAAAGGTCTATCAGATGTCTATGGACTTCTGATTCTTTGGAACATCCAGTAACAATGATTGTAGTCAACATGTTATGTTTGGTCTTTAACACAAATGACAACAATGTGTTAAATAATACATTCACCTAGCAATTGTGGGATGATAAAATGAATTTTAGTACAAAGAACTTTTCTAATGTTGTGATCAAATCTAAACAAAAGAAAAAAGAATTAACTGATCTAATGCCATTCTGTATTTTTATGCTTCTTTATAAAAATGTAAGCAATTATCTTATCAAAGGAAAAAAGCGGGAATGATTTCTTTAGCTTTTCTTCCTGGTGCTATAATGCCGGAATGGCATTTAATTTCAAAATATTGAAGTATTTCATAATATATTAAAATTATATTCCTCTAATATTATTTTAAGAATAACACATATTGGTTTAATTATTGAATATAAATTTTATCAATATCATGATGAGTGTAAATTAATCTTCGTAGAACCAGTAACTATAGCATTTATATAAATTAACAGTTAAATTGATAGATTGCTGCATCACTTTGTGTGAGATGGCTGGCCATATAAATTTGATTAATAGTAAATAAATAAAAAATAATATATAAACGACAAATAAATATGTCATTTTAGAATATTGGTTCTCAACCTGTGGGTCGTGACCCCTTTTGGGGTCGAACGACCCTTTCACAGGGATCGCCTAAAACCATCAGAAAACAAATATTTTCAATGGTCTTAGGAACCGAGCCATAATTTTATGGCTGGACGTCACCACAACATGAGGAACTGTATTAAAGGGTCACGGCATTAGGAAGGTTGACAACCACTGTTTTAGAATATGTTTGCCAGGTAATCTGATCCAGAAATCCACATATATCTTGATATGAATTTTGAACAACACAGTGTAGAGTTCACTCCATCTACTTCAGCAAAAGCAGCAAGTAATCTTGGAACAGTAAATGTGTAAATTTATCTTCACCATTGAGTTTGTAAAGGAATTGTTAGGGATAACATTGGTTTACCCTAACTGGTTTAGGTAAATAATAATATGTAATCATAGTTTGTAAGTTAAAGTGTCTGCAACTTTAACTGTGGGACAGTAATTAAGGGAGTGGTTGTGAAAGCACTTTAAAAGAAGCAAGACGACAGCTTGCTATCTCTCTGGCTTTGATGATCCCTGATTACTGCAAGGACACAAGACTGTATTGCTCGAACGGGAGAGAAAACAAAGGACTGGCTTGTAAGTGAATTGACATAGGGTATTCAACACGGATTTTGCTAACTGAATATCCCTGAATGGACTGACTAAATGATACATGACTATTGGACTGTTATTTTGACTATGCTATGAACTCATAATGGAATAAACTATATATTTGATAGCACAAGCGTATCTGTCATTTTTACTGTATGTTAATAAACATACAAGCTTAGCTCACTCATTTATCTGTGTGCCTATCTGACTAAGCTGCACATTCTGTTTAGCTTGTCTCCCTAACCCTGGTTGGGGAAACCAGGCTTAACAGGAATTGTTTTTAACAAAATCATATTATCATAGCAAAAGGTAGCTTCTGTTTGGAATGAATGAGTGCAGCCATTTTTACTGAGAATTCTTTTAAGAAAATAAAGATTTGTCCAATCATTCCAGAGAGAAAACTTGTTGATAGAAAGCCATCATGAATAAATATTGAATGCAAGCATGAGATCAATTATGCCAGATGAATGAATAAAACAATGAATTAAAAAAAGGGAAAAAAAAGAAGAGTCCATTTATCTGAATAAATAAGCAATTATAATCAGGAAATTATCAATAATAAAATATTATTATTATTTTCCTCATCTTCATAATTAAAATGTACACCAGACTCAAATTACCTCAAATCTCAAATCAATAGTAGCAATAACAGTTATAGTAATAATACATGCAGAAAAAAAATACATTGTTGGGGTGAAGAAGAAGCCAGATGATGATCAGTATGAAAGATAATGATTAGCAGTATATTGGAGTAGTAGTCTCTCATTACCTGAGCTTATGAGTTCTCATCTCACACTGGTTTATTTGCTTAAATCTTCTGTTCTTCCATTTCCGTTATAAACCTTGACACTATTGGCTTGAGATCACATGGGAAACAAACAGGTTGTTTAACTTCTTTTAGACATGCAACCATCATTAGAGGCCATAGTCAAGATCTATGCAGCCTCTAAAGAGCTGCTTTGAGAGGAGATAAACAGTTTTCTTCAATACTGATTAAATGACTTCAAAGACAACTGAATGATTCCAGTGCTATTGCTTAAGCAATTATTCGATACAGCAATTTCATAAAAATTTATCTTAAAAAATGCTGTGTTAGAAATTAAATCATGTTTGTACCAGTCCTTGGTGTAAACTGTAGTAATTTAAAGCCAGAATTGAGATGTACCTTGACATATGATATGTCATTAATTAGAAAAGCTCAATAATCCAGTGTTACAAAATGACGTTATATATACAGATATTTATGGAAAAATAATTCTTTTGAATAGAAAACAAGGAAATAAATGATTTTTAGAAGGACACACCAACTTTCTATGCTCCTGTATCAGACTTGCCTACAGAGCTAAGGCTCATAATTGGTTTTCATAATGGTATATCCATTTAATATTATGTGCAGAAAACCTCAGGGATTGTTGAAATTATGTGAAATGGAGGATTTTAAAGATATTAGAATTCTGCTATATTTTTAATGGAAAGGAGGATATTTTATGATGTTCTTTAAAAATGCTTTGTTTTATTTTGCATTCAATGACAGGAAAACATTCTATTGGATTTTTATGGCAAATTGTAATACTGAAATGCAATAGCAAATGATACTGTTCAAATTTAGTGTTTAGAGAAGAGTTATCTGGTTTAAGGTAACCAGAGAAAAACAATTCCATATCTGCAAGCCTATATTTGCAAGTTTACCCTTTTTATCTGTGTCAAATACATCAAATCATGGAAGACATCTAAAAAGGGTCATGACTTTACCTTCTTAAAATTTTACACCCCATTAAAGTTCTGTGCTTCTCTTCATTGATGCAAGTACTACAAGGCATTGTTTATTGAAGAACATTACATATCTACACACACACACACACACACACACATATACATACATACATACATACATACATACATATCAAATTAAGAAAACAAATATATATATATATATATATATATATATATATATATATATATATATATATATATATATATATATGTTTTCTGAGGTTCTCGCAGGTATTTGTATGTGGATCTTTGGTTATTCGGGTTTTCTCCCGCGTAAGATTGGAAGTATCTAGGCAATGTTTCGATGAAGTCTCATCGAATATATATATATATATATATATATATATATATATATATATATATATATATATATATATATATATATATATTCATTCTTAAGTTTTCACGGGTACTTACATGTATGGCATTCAGCTTTATTCGGGTATTTTCCCATGTCATAGTAGTGGTGCTTTTAAAGTTGTAGCAACGTTTCAGCAGAATCTCATCTGCCATCATCAGGCTTCTGTATAGTGTTCATCTTTATGAAATGTGAACACTATACAGAAGCCTGATGATGGCAGATGAGATTCTGCTGAAATGTTGCTACAACTTTAAAAGCATAACTATTATGACGTGGGGAAAATACCCGAACTAAGCTGAATGACATACATATATACATATATATACATACATACATACATACATACATCCCGCGGGAGAAAACCCAAATAACCAAAGATCCACATACAAATACCCGCGAGAACTTCAGAAAACATAGATAGATAGATAGATAGATAGATAGATAGATAGATAGATAGATAGATAGATAGATAGATGGATAGATAGATAGATAGATAGATAGATAGATGGATAGATAGATAGATAGATAGATATACACACACACACACATATACATACACATACACACACACACATATATATGGTATATATATATGAATGGTATTCAGCTTTGTTCGGTATTTTCCCACGTCATTAAAGTTGTAGCAGCGTTTCAGCAGAATCTCATCTGCCATCATCAGGCTTCTGTATTGTGTTCGTCTGTGAGTCAGACTTTTACAGTTGTTTCAGTTTTAAATTTGGGGCTAGCCTACTGCTGTGCCAGAATGGTTTTTTCTTCATCCTGATTGGTTGGGAGTCTTGGTCTGTGTTTATTGGTCTTGGGGTTTGCTGTGTTCTGCTTGATTGGTGTTTCTAATATCCATTGAGCTTCAGAATGCTACAGTGAAGTTTGTCCCAGGATTCAGTCTTTTTGATTATAAATTACCATGGATTCTAAAAGTTATAAAACATACACTTTTGTCATACCGACCTTCATGGGGTTCATTTTTTTGTCTGCTTGGACTTTGCAGCCAAAATAATTATATCTATTAATATCTAACCAATCACAATGTTTTAGATCTGATTTTTTTAAGTTTAGTTATCTATAACAGTATATAATATTATTTTTTAAATTACAAAGCAACCAAGTACAAAAATAGTTGTCCAGTTAGGTTTATTAAAACATGCATAAAAGGTAATACCTGTACACTTAAGGAGAGGCCAACAACCTCCTGATGGATTTGCTACCCACCAGCTATATTGTTTGAACAAAAATCTTTTCTGTATAATTATATCATGCAGAGCTGCCTTTGCTGCCAAGCAACCCAATTTTAACTGAACCTATGCTACAGCCATTCAAGTATCAGACCCTGGAATATTTGTTTTTGTTTTCTACAATTTTCATTGAAAATATACAATGCAGCAGCAAGTTATTTTGTCAGATGTAGGTTGAAATCCTACATCTCAGCCACCAAACATATAATAGAAGGGAGAAGGAAATTATGGCAGGTTTTTTTTTTTATTACAAGGATAATGTTTTCTGATATTGTATTTTGAGGCAAATCATATTGTGTCATAATGAGTCTGACATCTGCTATAATGACATCTGTTGCATTAGAGTGAGGCAAGATAAAGCATAAATCATTATTATTTGCTGGATTCCAGGCTGAAACCCAAAGATACCAACAATGCTTCATTGACTTGAATATTTCAGTCTTTAAACAGCCAGTCAAGTTCATACTAAACAAAGAAATTCGTTAAGATTCCATAAAATATGAAATTAATGCCCCCACCCCAAAATTGTATTTGTTTGAAGCAATATGTGTCAGTTGGCATGCATTTGTGTCATTTGTATACAAGGCACAACAGAATTAAGATTTTATAGAATGCATCATCATTCATAAAACACACTCTTAAGAGTTCTAGAGTTGTTACAAAGAATGAAATGGAAGACCTTTGATCAATATCAATTTATACAGGAGGCTGGTTTTAGATATCTTCAGTAATGTTTCACATTTGTTTCCAGTATGCAAACTAAGCCAGAAGAAGAGCGTTATATATTTCAAAATATTTTGATCAGTAGAGTGATAGTTTATTCAACCTCCAAAAGAGTTTTAGATGAAAAACCATTTGAAATATCAGCTTATGCCTTGTAATACAGCACAAAAATTTCATAGATCACTTTGCATTGCTTTGGTTGAATATAGACATGTAAAACCACAGCCTCATGTTTTAAAAAACAGGGACGCATTTTTAAAAAAGATAAGACTTTTGTGGATAAAATGCATTAACTAGTACTGTGTTGAGTCCATTTGGACTTCTTCAAAGTTGGTTTAAATATCTGTGCCATGTTGGTATAATCCAGCAATCCCAAATCAAGGAAAACTGAGCTCTCCAATTATCTAGCATGTGAAAAAAAACACTTAACACTACTTTTAAAATGAAATTTAAGTAATTGTAAAATATGATAAAACTTGTCTGGGGCTAAAATTCAACAGATTAATGGAAATGATTCATGATTGGTGAAAAGGATTAAATTACATTTAAACATTTCTTTACTAAAGCCCCCACATTTTTGTTTTCCAATTTTGGTTACTTAATTTACTTAAATGAATTGAAATTTAGAACTCAGTTGGACAGGATTTCCAATTCAAATCATTTTTAAACTGTAGCAATTGGTTGTGCAGGCCATTATATGCATTATTAATCCTTGGTAGTGTATTGTTGGACTAAACATGTCCTAGCTCTTTACACACACAGACACACACACACACACAAGCACACACACCTGTAATCATATCCAAAAGGAAACTGTGCTTTCTGCATACAAACAAATCAAACAACCCACTTGAACCTGTATTAATTAAATATATTTTAGAAAGTTGAAAATTGAAGCTAATTGGAACTGATTAATTACACATTTCAACTGGGATAAATTAACAAGGGAAGTAGAACAATCAAGAAAACCAAATAATTAAAGAAAATATTAGAATACATTGTACAAGTAACAGCAGAATGAGACATCTCACCATAGCCAACTTATCACAGTCAACTCACCATGGCCAATTAATTGTGGGTCAACTCTACATAGTCAACTCACCATGGAACAACTTGCTGTGGGTCAATTTAATAATTCAATTTATAATAATACTTAAAATAATTAAAAATTGTTTTGATTTTTGGCATTCAGATTTCATTTTGTCCCTCCTTTGGCATTCTTTTTTAAAATGATTCTATTCCACTATTTCTTTTTTTTTCTTTTTTGTAAAAGTTTTATTTGGATTTTTACAAAACATAATACAAATAAGATATCTTTTTTGAGAGCAGCATGATTTCTTCTTTATTACTGTAATTCTTATCCCATGGTGACTTGTCCCTTGGCTATGGCAAGTTATTTTGTAATGAATTGGCCACAGTAGTTTGGCCATGGCAAGTTGTCATAGATCCAGTAAGAGAGGATGAGATAGGAATGGAAAGTTGTTCATACAAATTTACTAAATGAAAATCTAACAAGAATAGGAACGAGGAAGAGAGGATGATTGGTCACTGTGTTCAGAAAAAAGTAGGCATTTGCAGACAGTAAAAGAAGAAAAGAAATGACCAAAATGATAGAGTTATGTACTTGGACATGGGTTGGAGTAAATGGAGACAGCCTCTGAATAGTGACTTTTAGCTCTTTATTAGCATAGTGACTTATCAAAACAACAAGAGTGAACCCTGCCTTATATAGGCAACCTTTGTGAGAATTGTCCAATAGCGAGCTATGAACGTAAGTACTTTAAACCAATAATAATCCTCTGTTAAGGACCAATCGGATTCCTAAGAACTAGCCAAGCCGATCTGACCGCCTAACAGCCAATCAGAAGTGCAGGGCCAGAACCCTGCACTTAACCTCAAGCTCATACTTTATTAACTATGGTACATACATAACAGATAGAATGCATCTTTTTTGTATTATAATGTCATGATGCTCATGTTTTTGTGGCTTCTACTCTGGTAGAAGCAGTGGTGGGCTGCAACTGGTTTAACAATCAGTTCTGTGAGCACATGTCTAACGCACACGCAATGTTCAAAATACAGCAATTTGAAGCTCACCTTCTAGGGCAGCTGAGGTATGGAAATCGGCTGTGCCACATGAATCAGATAAACCAGAAAGAAGGAAATATAGGACACACAGGGCAGGGGTGGATCATGGGCCAGCTGATGGTTGAAATTACCAGTTCGCTAGAACTCATCCAAACTGGCAACAGCCCACCACTGCTTCTACCAGAGTCCTGTGGATATTACTGTTCTAGAGCAATGTTAATGTAATTACAATGAACTTGTACATTGAATTACAATGAATTACAATCATCTGTCTCCACCTGTATCTCATTTGTCATCCATGTAACTGGATTAATAGATGGCAATCATATTACAGCAGTAATTTGATTTGAAAACAACTTTGTTGATTGCAATATTCTGGCAAATTCCCTATCACATTGTTTTATTGTTTTGTCTTCAAGTCATTGTTGATCCCTGGTAACTGCCTGGACTAAACTTGCAGTTTTGTCAACAAGATTTTGGAAGTGCTCTGCCATTGCCTGATTCCTTGGCTGATAAAGATTGTGTAGCCCAAGATCTCCAGCTGAATTTTGACTAAAGGAAGACTAAAACTCATGGTCTTCCAGATTCTAATCTGATATCTTAAACCACTAGAAAAGAGTATCAAACTTGCGGTGTAACAGTAGCATCATGTGAGCTATTGTAATTTCCCCTCACTTTGCTAAACTGGGCATGGATGTGATCAGTGCATGATGCATGTGACTCATGGGGTGCAAGTTTGACAGCTCTGCACTGGAGCAAAGTGGCTATCCCCAATCACAATAAACCCCTTGTACATATGAGTGCCCGAATGTTTTCTGATATTGTCACAATGATACCTTTTCCTTTGCAGCTTTGGAATTACATGGAGGAGATGTAGCTTCATGGAGAGAAGGAGAGAGAGAAAGAGAGAAAGAGTGAGTGAAAGAGTGAGAGTGAGTGAGTGAGAGTGAGTGAAAGAGAGAGAGAGAGAGAGACAGAGAGAGAAAGACAAAGGCCTGGGGGGGGGGGGGAAGAGAAAAGTATGGACGAGTTTCCTGAACTACCTGCAAATACTTCTAAGGTTTCTACAACTACAGTTAGGGGAATGACCAAGACAAATGCTAGGTAGTTTTAAAATATTTAGCAAAAAAAGTTCTTGGCATTTCAGAAATTCTAACTCTATGCAAAACAGTTATTGCCTTCATCAAGCAATTAGATATGGATTACGTCTCATACTGTTTTTAATTTTAGCTTATTTTCCTAATTGTCTTGTCTCAGCTCATTTCATTAACTCAGGTTGTTCCTAATAATGGGATACCCTCAATAGGTTCAAAATTTTATTCTAACACTCTTGGCTTCCGATTTTAGCACTGCTGCAGCAGTCTGAATTGACCTTGCAGAACATTAAAGGCCAGATTTCAACACTGCTATTTATATTTGGTTCCACAGAAATTATGGACTCTTCGTATTATGTGAAAAATGATGAATATTCCTGCTGCAGTCAGGATTAGTTCTTATCTTTATGCTGCAGAGGAACAAATGGATGTGCAAGTGCTTTCAATGGATTACACCTGCCTTACACGATTGTTTTTCTGAGATAGAAACATAGCACAGTGTTTTTTTTTTCTGGAGAGAACAGACTTAACTAGAAGATCGCACGAAAATTCAAATTTTCAAGTGATGCACAAAAGAGTATATAAACTAAATTATAATGCCTGTTTAATATTCCATATATATGAATCAGAATTATTATAGAAAAGACTGCAATTAGCTCGAATGGTATTACCCATCATAATTCCCTAGCCATTCACCTTGCCTTTGAATATTTATGTATCTCTTTAGTATCATACAGATTACCCACAGCCATGTAATTGGGGAAGAACTGTACTCCAAATTTATTGCCCAAATAAACTTGGAATACAGCTAGGGGGGAGAAAAGCACCAAACAATGTATTTGTATTTTTTTCAGTTTTCTTTTCTCAGTTCTCTTTTCTCTGGAAGAGATATCATATACACATATACTTCCCCCTAAATCATGTACAAATAGGCAAATCCTTTTTTTGCTACCTGCGATAGAGTGCATACAAAATCCTGCCCTTATTTATCTGGTATTTATAATGCATCATCTATATATTTTTAATTCAAACATTGTTGCCAATAAACAAGCAAGTTTTAAAACAACAATAACAACAATGCAGACTGTACTTACCAAGAATAATGTTGCAAGTTTTCTTATGTCTTGACTATGTATCTTTTATTATTATTATTATTATTATTATTATTATTATTATTATTATTATTATTATTATTATTATTATTATTATATCTTGACTATGTATCAGAATGGTCAAACAAATGACAACTTCAAATCTCAACAAATAAATGCTCTGTATTGGAAAATAAAATCAGAAAATAAAATACAAGCTGAATAGTCAAGACCTTGTTGATGATCCAAGCTCTCTAAAGGACCTTGGAATACTCATCTCTAATGATCTAAGTGCTAGAGCCCACTGTAACTACATAGTCAAAAAGGCATTAAGAGTTGTTAACCTAATCCTATGTAGGTTTTTCTCTGGTAATATCACACTACTAACTAGAGCATACAAAACATTTGCTAGACCAATACCCGAATACAGATCATCAGTCTGGAACCCACATTATGTATCTGATATTAGCATAATTAAGAAAGTCCAGAAATATTTCACAAGAAGAGTTCTCCACTCCTCTACTCATTGTTGAATACTTTATGCCACCAGACTTGAAATTCTAGACCTAGAAAAACTAGAACTACGCCATCTTCGGTCTGATCTAAGTATGGTATATAAAATCATACATTACAATGACTTACCTGTCAATGAATACTTCAGCTTCAACCATAACAATACAAGAGCACACCATAGATACAAACACAAGGTTAACCGCACCAAACTTGATGGCAGGAAATACGATTTCAGCAACAGAGTGGTCAATGTTTGGAATACTCTACCTGACTCTGTGGTTTCTTCCCTAAACACAAAAAACTTTAACCTTAGACTGTTTACTACTATTTCCTAAGAGGTCTGTAGGGGGCGTGCATAAGTGCACCAACGTGCCTACTGTCCCTGTCCTAATGTTTCTTTTATTTTTCTTATATGTAACCATTTCATGTATTCATAACTATGTGTATACTTATACCTATTATCTTGTAAGCGATAGACAAATCAAAATAAATAAATAAATAAAAAGTACACCAGCGAATTGAAGAAATAAAATGGTCCTTGGAAGAATATCCAAAGGACATTGAAGAAATTGCATTACAAGTAGGACACTATGAAGGCTTACTGAAAGTTATCCACCTTGATTCATGTATAAGATGCGATTTGAATTCATAGCTTCCTAATTTTGAGTCTGGTTCCTTACCAACTGCACCAAACGGTCTCTCTTTATAGCATATAGCACTGCATATATCAAATTTTAGAGTGCTAAGATGAGGAGCAGAATCCTACATGACTAGGGAATCTCTTTTGAAAAGATATATCCTTTGAAAAGGATATTAAAAATAAATAACATTTATTTCTTCCCCCATAAAAATACATTTACGTATAAAAAAGGTGAAGTCATGACTGACTCTCGGGGGTGGAGCTCATCTCTGTTTCTTAGCTGAAGGAACAGCATTGTTCAAAGATGCTTCTGTGGTCTTGTGGCAAGCATGATTATACACCAAGGCATACAGAACACTTTTACCTTCCCGCTGGAATGGTACCTATTTATCTACTTGCATTTGCATGCTTTCGAACTGCTATGTTGCAGGAGCTGGGGTAAGCAATAGGAGCTCATCCCATTGCATAGTGCTCGAGTTTCAAACATAGGTTGTTGACTTTCATCTTAACTGATGAGTCATCATACATATATATATGTACCTGTACCTGCACACATGTATATACCTATACATTATTTTCCACTATGTTGTATTACTTCCATTTACAATTTGCAAGTAAAATGGATTGTTGGGCTTGATAATCCAGCAGTATTTTATAATTCCTCAGTATATGATTGAGGGGAGAGGCCTTTATCCCTAGGAAATGTCCATGTATTAAATAGCTTTTAAGTGTTATGTGTGTGTTTTTTCTTATGCTAGTTCAGTTTTATACTTTAGAAATGAGAACATAAAGCAATACTTAAAGTTCAATGAGAATTCTGAAGAAACTCAAATGATATGCCATATAGAAAAAGACTGTTACTATTTTTGCAAGGCATAAGGATATTACATGACATTTCCATTGTTTAAGACAAAGTAAAAATAGGTGCCAAATTAAAAAAAAGCCAAATAAGAGAGACAGCAAAAATTCCAACTCAGCCAAATTCTTATTACCACAAAAGAAGAGGGAAGTTGGGGGAATGGATAGGAAACAACTGTAAGCTATTTGTGTGATCACTGTAATTGGAGAAGTAGATAGGTTTTGGTAAGGTGAGTTCATTATATCAGAACAAATAAGTTTTCCTCTTTTTCTAGGTCATTTCTAGTCAAGGGTATCCATAGAAGGAGATCAAATGATTAAAGATGGAAGCCACATTATACACATTATAAAGGACAGGGCTTTTATAGTTTTAATATACTGTGGTGTATTAAAACTCACCCCGCTCAATCTTTTTTTCTGTTCATCTGCTTAATTTGATTGCCAGTCTATCTGAAAAAATCTAGTCCTTAGCTATGAACTGACGCTGCAGAAAAACAACTACAGTTCAGTACAGTTCCTGAACTGATGGACCTGACAATTGCTGAGTTGGGAGGCCAAATCATAACAACTCTTTGCAGACAGGATGATCAATGTTATCTTCTTTACATGATTAAAACTTCTGTTCTACAAAGATGGCATTTAAAAGGAAGGGATTGTCTTATTCTACTGTATAATGCATTGAGCTATAATATTTAACATGCTTGCTCTTTGTCACTTCAGGCTATTATATCCCAAAGTAGCCACAAAATTAGAATCTAGAAAGTAATAAAACCATTTTAACTAGTGTATCATAAATGCTTTTTTTAAATATGGGATTGTATCAGCTGAATCTATTCCTAAGTACTATTTTCAGTTATTGTTTTGATTTTACATCTGAGGATTGAAGGCTAAAATTTAACTTTTTGTGTTTTATAAATCACAATAATATCTTCCACTATTTTAACATTTTATTATTATTTCTTTGCTTTACTGGCTAGAAATTCCCATGCATTTTCCACTTTTACCACTTCTCAAAGTGGCAAGTAAATGGAAATAAGAGTGCTGGAAGACATTCAAATAATATTTTTGCACAGAATCTCTTGTTGTGACCTGATGATGCTTCACTAAGGAGGACAGTGTGTTAAAATGGGTGGAGCAAGCACAAGGCTGACCATCAGAACCCAATGTGACATCATGTTCAGGAAGAGTTGCCCTTAGGAGAAATCAAAATATGCTAATTCTAAGTGGGTAACTCTAAGACTTATAAGTAGAAGCTGGGTCTTATGAGTACAAAGATCACGGTAGGATAGTTTAGGTCCCTTCGTTCTGAATATGGGATCCTAGAGATATCAGATTGGTGAAGATTATTCATGTCCAGTAAAAAAATCTATCATCAAATTTGGTCTCCTCCTTGCAAGGTTAGAATAATAGCACTGGAAGAGACCTTGGAAGTTTTTTAGTCCAACCCCCTGCCCATGGCAGGAGATCCTATACCATTTGATACTTTCTTTGGGCTTGATGGAATGGATACATATAATCATAGAATGAATAATAGAACAATAAAATTGGAAGAAACCCTGGAGGTCTTCCAGTCCAACCCCCACACCCAAACAGAAGATTCTAACAAACAATTTGAGAATCCCAGGATTACATTAATATTCTCAGATTAGACTTCTACCTCCTGCTCTAGTTCAATTGCTAATATAACAGAAACGATTTCTAGCATAGTTACATATATTGGTAATACAGATACAATGTCAAGCAATGTCAATGTCAATGTCAATACAGATACAATGTCAAGCATTGTTGTGTGATCTAGCAAACTACACAGCCTTTAATTCTTCTTCTTTGAATTCAGCAAGATCAAGCATTTAGCCTTTCTGTGTAAATGTAGGGTCCTAATCAAATTTTCTTCTTTTGAAATAAATCCTTTTGTGATTTGCTGTTATTTTTATTTTCTCCTGCACAGTCTATGACAATTTGCATGGCCAACTCGTCATGGCCAACTCACTACAGCCAACTTGTCAAGGCCAAGTTGTAGGATACTGTAGGATAAGAGTTACACTAATATCAAATAAATGGTGGAATAGAATAATTAAAGAAAGGATACAAAAGGAGGGACAGAATGAAATGTGAATAGCAAAAATTAAAATAATTTTTATTTATTTTAAATAAATAAATAGAATTGTTAAATTGTGCCTCAGCAAGTTGTCCCATGGCGAACTGGCAATGGTGAGTTGTCCTGCAACAAGTTGGCCATGGTGAGTTGGTTGTGGTGACTTGGCCTGGTGAGTTGACCACATCAAGTTGTCTATGGCAAGTTGTCCCATTTCTCCCCTACACACATATTCCATATTATTTATCTCAGATTTCATGGGTTATTCCTCTCCACTCAAGACTAGACTTATGGTCAGACACAGTGTGGGATTCTTTATAATCATCCTGATGCTCAAAGTTTGTGAGAAGAAGAGATTTGACTTGATAAGGCTTCTAGTGCCACTGTAGAAGTTTTAACAAATGGGCAATCCAAGAGTTTGTTTAATTAATTTGCCAGCTATATTTTGGATTTGCAGACTTTTGTAATTTTGTAAACAGTTTATTTCTATTTCCACATCACAGTTCATAAGAGCGCAACAGAATATAGATAAGCATTAAAATACTATAAATGCTACACCTAGAATAAGGCCTATGTTTAAGAGCCTACCTTCCCAAAATATACTGTATACTTTTTAAACTTATAGGTTATGATGCTGCAGTGGCTCTTATAGTGTTCCATTTACTGCTAAATATATGAGTTTAAGCATCAACTTTATAATTAGGTGGATTGTTATGCATGCCATCGATATAATAGATACTGCTTTTCTGGTTATGGTGCCCTTTTAATTCCCTGCATGAGATTCTGTCCTGAAAGGCATTAATAGAGAAGTTCCAGCGCTGAGCAGAGAGGTAAGGGAAATCAGCATCGAAAATTTGGTAAAGTCCTCCTGGGTAGTAAAAAAGTCTTTGTTCTGCAGATTGTTCTCCCACAGAGAACCTGAATTTCCTTTTAGCCTTTGCTGTAAATTCTCATGCTGCTGAAATATTATAATCAAAAGCTCTTTGGCACCTTGTGCTGAAACCACTTTAGTAAAAAAAAAAAATCTATTTTGTAAGAAACTCTGTTGCCATCCAAAGTTAAAAATGAAAAGATTTCATATGTCAAATGAATGTCCTACAGCTTCTCTCTCTCTGTCTTATTAGAACTATAGAAGAAAAGTTACATGGGTTTATTACAAGGGTTAAAGAAGAACAGAGAAAATTGTATGGTGGGGTTTTTTGCTTGGAGGGACGAGAATATTTTATTTTATTTTTATTTTTATTTATTTTATTTTTACTTATTTTATTTTTATTTATTTTATTTTTATTTATTTTATTTTTATTTATTTTATTTTTATTTTTATTTATTTTATTTTTATTTTTATTTATTTTATTTTTATTTTTATTTTTATTTTTATTTATTTTATTTTATTTTTATTTATTTTATTTTATTTTTATTTATTTTATTTTATTTTTATTTATTTTATTTTATTTTTATTTATTTTATTTTATTTTTATTTATTTTATTTTGTCAAGCAATTATAAGATGACAGTTATAAGCATAAACATAGTTATGAATACATGAAATGGGTACATATAAGAAAAAAAATAGGAAAGAGACATTAGTGCACTTATGCATGTCCCATACAGACCTCTTAGGAAAGGGGTGAGGTCATTAGTAGACAGTCTAAGGTTAAAGTTTTTGGGGTTTGGGGAAGAAATCATAGAGTCGGGTAGAGTATTCCAGACATTGACCACTCTGTTGCTGAAGTCATATTTCTTGAAATCAAGTTTGGTGTGGTTTACCTTGAGTTTGTATCTATTGTGTGCTCTTGTATTGTTATGGTTGAAGCTGAAGTATTCATTGACAGGTAGGACATTGCAATATATAATTTTATGTACTATACTTAGATCGGACCGAAGGCAGTGTAGTTCTAGGTTGTCTAGGTCTAGAATTTCAAGTCTGGTGGCATAAGGTATTCTGCAAGGAGTAGAGGAGTGGAGAACTCATCTTGTGAAATATTTCTGGATTTTCTCAACTGTATTAATATCAGATACGTAATGCGGGTTCCAGACTAATGAGCTGTATTCAAACATTGGTCTAGCAAATGTTTTGTATGCACTAGTTAGTAGTATGATATTACCAGAGAAAAAGCTATGCAGGATTAGGTTAACAACTCTTAATGCCTTTTTGGCTATGAAGTTACAATGGGCTCTAGTACTTAGATCATTAGAGATGAGTACTCCAAGGTCCTTGAAAGAGTTTGGATAATCAACAAGGTCTTGACTATTCAGCTTGTATTTTATTTTCTGATTTTTTTTGCCAGTATGTAAGACAGACCATTTATTTGTTGAGATTTGAAGTTGTCATTTGATTGACCATTCTGATACATAGTCAAAGTCTTTTTGAAGGGTAGCAGTATTGTCAATGGTGTTGAATAGCTTTACATCATCAGCGAAAAGAACGCTGTTGCTCTTAATATGATCATAGAGCTCATTTATGTAGAGTATGAGGAGAGTTGGTCCTAGAACACTGCCTCAGGGACACCACTCTTGACAGATACAGAATTTGATACGACGCTCCCAATTTTGATCATTTGTTGTCTGTTTGACAGGAATGCTTTTAGCCAGTTATGCAGGTGTCCAGAGATACCATACGATTTTAATTTTAGGAGTAGTTTGTCGTGTACCACTGAATCAAAGGCTTTAAAGAAGTCTATGTAAATTGCATCTATTGCTTTGCCCTGATCAAGTTGTGTAGTCCATATGTTTTTACAGTGTAGGAGTTGCAGATTATAGGATAGTTTTTTTCTGAAACCAAATTATTTATTAGAGAGTAGGTTGTCTCTAAGTGGAGGATAATAGATTGGTTAATAATTGATTCCATGACTTTACAGGTGACACAGCATAAAGAGATTGGTCTGTAATTTTCAACTAGGCTGGGTTTGTAGTTGGGTTGAAATGAGTGATCCTTGGTGCTCGCTGAGCTTGGTTGTTTTGTTACAGATATTTTATTACCTGAATTAGATAACTTCACCAGTGCTAATAGGGAGAAGGGTTTGTTCTCAGTTTATATTCTAGCTTGCCCTGTCACTGTTGGTGGGAATGGTTTTGGTGATTCTTTGGTTGGGCTGTTTACTGTTGATTTGTTTGGCAGTTCCTTGATTGGGCTATTGTTTGGTTATTGATTGTTGGTCCGATGTTAATCTTAATGTTGATCTCTGCTCATCTGGGTATTGATTGCTAGTGAGGAGGTGTTCTCATCTTTTTGGCTTGTTGGTTGTCTCTTTTGAATGTATATAGATGCTGTTTATATCTATGTGCACTTGTTCTTTATGTCTATGTGCACAATAAATCAACAAACTTAAAAATTTCAACTGGTAAACTATGATCATCTTAGGTCAAGCCAAATTCAAAAACACTTGTGAATTCCTGCAAGCCTGACACTCTGATAATTAGCCACCAAAAGCACATAGACAAAAACAACATCTATATATTGTGCAAAAGAGATAACCAATAAACCAAAAAAGAAAGAACAAACAGACCAAAACACCTCTCAATCAATCAATCACTACCCAGATGACCATAGAATAACACAATCAATACCAAGATGACCATAGAATAACACCAAGATTAACAATAGGCTAACAATAAAAAAGCAAACAATTCTCCAGTCAAGGAATTGCCAAACAAGCCAATAGTAAATAGCCCAACCAAATAACCCTTTTATTCCCACCAACAAGGACAGGGCAACACACTAGAATATAAAATAAGACCAAATTTAACTCTTTACTGGCACTGATGAATTTACCTAATTTGGGTAATGAAACATCTACAAGAAATCGACCAAGCTCAGAGAGCACCATGACCACTTAATATCCAGAAGATACTATCAGAATAATTTGTTCTCTGTTTTTAATAACATACATTATTTGACACTTTTATTGCCAGCTCAAAATGGTGATTAGGATCAAAAATTACTTAGAGGATTCCATGGAAATAGTCGAGTTTTTCTTTTCCCCATAATATTTTCAACTCTTTTTTTGTTTTAACATATTTCCTTTTGTATGTTCACTTAGCCTAAAGATAGTTTAATGTATGAAAAAAAGAGGGAATAAAACTCCAAGCCCAAATCAACAACTAAGTTGTTTTTCATTCAACAAATCTTATTCTGGGTCTCTTGACCAATCTGGAGAGTTGCCTGAATGCTATTCCAAGTAACTGGTGCCAGTGGAGGAATTAAGGATATTCAGTTGACTGAACTATATATTTTGGAGGTTATATATTTAGTTCATCTGTGCAGAGCTTCAAAAAAAATTACTACAACAAATATTTAGATGGAGTCTGCATTATAGCAACTCTCTCCAAAAGTGAAATAGATGCATTGCTTTGCTTCATATTGCCTGCTGCCTTTGTCAACTGAAATTTCTAATTTACAAAAAAGGATTTTGAATATATATTGGACGTGTGAAGAATCCTGTTTATGAGCAGCATTAGGCAAAGCAACCCAAAGTGTTTTCATTCAGAAGAAAACAGGCATTTCCCCTGCAGCAGGGATGTCAAACCCGTGTCATCATGGCGGCATCACGTGACGTATTGGGACTTTTCCCACCTTCACTAAATCCGGTGGGAGTAGGGCTAGCATGTGATGCATCTGGCCCATGATCCGTGAATTGACATCCCTGCCATACATCATTGAGGAGGATTGCATTACCTCCCTAATGTAAAATGTTGTTAATAAAGAAATGAAAAGGAAGCATGGATTATGTTTCACCTCTCCATAGAGTTGACATTCAGTGTCCTATCTTCCAACACCTTCAAGTCCCCACCTTATAAAAGGGCTGGTACCCACTTATAAAGCATGGGTCAACAGCACAAGGAGACCTCCAGGAAGTTCTTGTTTACAGCCCCTTTCCACCTCAGATCTATATGCATGGAAGGATAACTTGGCTTCTATACTGAAACCCTCATAAGTATGCAGATTTAATTTATCTATCATTTGCACTTATAACTCCAGTTGGGCCAACTTTCAAGCTGTGTTATAGTTTTCCTAGTGGCCAATGAGAGAGTCTGCTAAGTTTGTTGAAAAAAAGAAGTGTATTTATCCTGAAATATAATCAAGGTGGTTCATAAATAATTATGAATATTCGGACTATAAAAAGTTAAATAAATTTCAGGATCTGATAAATCATACTTCGCAAACTATCTCCAAACAGAAGAATCTTGGCAAAACTTATGAAATTCATCAGCTACCTTCCAAGATCCTCAAGTAATTACTTGAGTGCCTTTATCAGGCAATCTATTAATAAGTTTTAAGTAGCTCATTCAGCAAGATGGATGCAGAATTCAAGAACATTTTTTTATGAAAACATATACTGGCCATAAAAAGATATCTGGATTTCTGGATGTGTGTGTGTATAGGCGCTTGCATTGAACATTTACATATTATAGATGACAGAACTTTATCTTGATTTTAGACAGTCTACATTGAAATAGTTTTAAATACTTTAAAATAATACATAATAAATATATGGAAAAACAACAACAGAATCTGGAAAACTAAGCACCACAAAAAGGGTTACTGTTATGGACTAAGCCAACGTGTTCAGTAACAACCCAAATAGCTTGACTTTAACAGCAGGCTCGTAATCCTGCACTTCTCATTGGCCCGCGAATAGTGAGTCGTAATTGGTCGTCTCTGGCCGATCTGATTGGCTGACAGCGGATCTTTCTGATTGGACGCTTGTTAGAGCAGTAAACTCAAATCATTGGTTATTGTGACAGCAGCCAGCTCTATAAAAGAGCTGCTGCTGCCCAAGTATTTTGCTCTGTTCTGAAGTTACTAATAAAGAGTTGAAGTCACTGTTGGATGACTCATCTCCGTACCTAGCGCCCATGCTCAGGACTTAACACTGGTGACGAAGGTGGGATACGGAGATGATAGAGCTGACTAAACACTCATCAGACAAGATAGAGCATGTGACTGAGAGCGCATGCAACAAATGGCAGGATGACCAGCAGCACCATACCACCCGCTCCATTTGACCTGGCAAACGAAGACTGGGACTCGTATATGGACCGGTTTCAGATGTTCCTGGAGACCAACAATCTGAAAGATGCTATGTCTGGCAAGAAACGAGCGGTGTTCCTGACCCATTGCGGCCCCACCATTTTTAAAATGGCTAAGGCACTTGCCAAACCGTCAGAAGTGAAGACCATGGATTGGGATAACCTCGCACCGATCTTCCGGGCCCATTACGCACCCGCAGTACCTACGCTGATACGAAGACACGAGTTTTACCAGAGGGACCAACGGAGGAACGAGAGAGTTGGGGACTTCGTAGCCGACCTCTGGAACCTGGGAGGACTCTTTGGTTTCGCAAATCTCGAGGAAGCCATGAGAGACCAAATAGTTCTGGGATTAGATGACCATACTGTGCAGAGCAAGATCATGGCAAAGGGAGACATCAGCCTTGCAGATGTCATCGCCGATGCTACTGCCGCAGAAGCAACCAGGAAGTCAGCTGCTCGAATGCGCCGAGAGAACGCACCGCACCGCCAACTCGCTAGTGATAGTACACCTTCCTCTGAGAGGCACACTATTACCGCCCATCATGAAGACTTCGAATCATCCTCAGACAGTGATGAAGAGGAGGTCAACCGGCTCCGCTCAGAACGAGATCAAAGGAACCAGAGACCTCCGCACCAATGCGCTGCTTGCTGGGCAAACCACCCGCGATCAGACTGCAAATTCCTCGATGCACTCTGCCGTTCCTGTGGAAAGAGAGGCCACATTGCAAAGGTCTGTAGAAGCAAACGAGGGTCCAGTCCAAGCCGGAAGGAAAATAATCTCTGCTGGGATACAGGCAACCCACCTGTAAATCGGGACCGCCTGAACCACCAATGGAACAACCGCTACTACAGAAATTGAGCACCTGCCGCTTCAACGAGATGAGAAGAGGCACACCAAGCTATCACTATAGGCCACGCTTAATTACTAGATGCAAGGAAGATCCAAGTAAAGGTCGCTATTGAGAATGGAAGTCTTCCATCTTGCGTTATGGAAGTCGACTCGGGGTCATCCCTGTCAATGGTCTCCTGGAAAACCCTCAAACAGCTGATCCCTGCCATCTGTTGCCAGGACCTCAGCACTCAAAGAATCATCCTAAAGGACTACCAAGGGAACAGAATTCTGGTTGTCGGTTCCAGCCAAGTCCAAGTATCCTTCAAAGACTGCACCGCAACACTTCCTCTGACTGTCGTCGATCGTGACCGGCCCAGTTTGTTAGGGTTACAGTGGTTTGCCCCACTTGGAATTGAACTAGCTGGCATCCACCAAACTGGAAGCGATGACTGGGAAGAGGCCCTCATCCAGGAATTCTAGGACGTCTTCACAGGAAAGTTAGGCAAGTTCAAGGGGACTCCTATATCATTTAATCTCAGCCCCGATGTAGCTGCCATTCGCCTTAAGCCTCGTTGGGTGACTTTTGCACTCAAGCCAAAGATCGATGAGCAACTGGACAAATTAATAGCCCAGGGTGTGTTGGAACCGATTGACCATGCCCGATGGGAGACCCCAATAGTTCAGGAATAGGCCATTCAGGAATCGACAGACAGAACTATTCTCTCAAAAGGGCTGCATCTTGTGGGGAGACAGAGTCGTCATCCCGGAGAAATTGCAACAGAAAGTTTTGAAAATGTTGCATGATGGACATCCAGGCATCATGCGGATGAAGGCATTGGCAAGGAGTTATGCATGGTGGCCAGGCATAGATAAGCAGATAGAGGCCTGGGTGGCTCCATGCAGCAAGTGCCAGGAGACTCACTCTGCTCCTCCAAAAACACCCCCAACTCAGTGGGAAACGCCTCGAGGTCCCTGGTCCCGTATCCACATTGATTTTGTGGGACCCACAAGAGGACACACTTTCCTTCCAATCGTGGATGCCTATTCTAACTGGCTCAAGGTCCACAAAATGAAAAGCACAACCATGGAGGCAGTCATTAAAAAACTGAATAAGCTATTTGCTACCCGCGGATTGCCGGATGTCCTGGTCTCCGATAATGGCCCTCAATTCACTGCCCTGGCATTCGAACAGTACCTAGCAGACCGGGGCATCCGCCATGCCTTAACATCACCAGCTCACCCTGCGGCCAACGGTAGGGCTGAGTGAATGGTCCAATTTGTAAAGAAGACATTACACAAGATGGACCAGGGAGACATTAACAACAAGATAACCAGGATGCTTCTCCTCCAACATAATACTCCAAGCAGCACCACAAACAGAATCCCAGCCAAACTTCTGATGGGCCAAAAACTTCACTCACATCTCGATCGCCTCCACCCTGCTTGCACACCAGAACAACCCCTGGGATCCAGAAGCAAGTGTCGATCATTCCAGGAAGGCGACCCCCTTTTTACGAAAAACTTCTCAGGTGACCCATTGTGGGTCCCCGCTACCATAACGCAACTTATGAGGCCCCGATCCTACCATCTACAAACTGTGGATGGAAAAATGCAGAAGTGCCACATAGACCAGCTTCTATCCAGACTAACACCTACTCCCATCTCATCCCCTGAATCTCAAACTGGGGGGGGGGGGAAGGGACATCGAGGGGGTCGAAAAAGAAATAGCAGATGACTTAACAATTGGAACCCAGCAGTCTACACGACCAACCATGGGATACTCACCGCCAGAAGGAGAACCGAGCTGGGAAATTGCCTTGTCGCATAGCAGCACCGCGATGGAAACAGGTCCAGGGAACCCAGATGACAACATTGGCGAGAGCAGAGAGGACAGCCCAGAGCCATTCAATGAAACAGTGGGACCGTCTTCGCCACCCAGCTCAGCAAGCAGACCACCGGAACCAGAGCCAGGACAGAAACCGGTGGAACAGCGCAGATCAAGCAGACAGGTGAAGTGATCTGCCTACTTACAAGAATACATCACCCAACCCTCAGGCAGAACTTAGGGGGGAGGGGTGTTATGGACTAAGCCAACGTGTTCAGTAACAACCCTAATAGCTTTACTTTAACAGCAAGCTCGTAATCCTGCACTTCTCATTGGCCTGCGAATAGCAAGTCGTGATTGGTCATCTCTGGCCGATCTGATTGGCTGACAGCGGGTCTCTCTGATTGGATACTTGTTAGAGCGGTAAATTCAAATCATTGGTTATTGTGACAGCAGCCAGCTCTATAAAAGAGCTGCTGCTGCCCAAGTATTTTGCTCTGTTCTGAAGTTACTAATAAAGAGTTGAAGTCACTGTTCGATGCCTTGTCTCCGTTCCTTGCGCCCATGCTCAGGACTTAACAGTTACCATCTACTCTAGCCTAAGATCTAAAGGAGACCCCTTTTAAGGGGCTCATTAAGGGCAGGGTGGAGTAATGTGAATCACAGTGGAGAGTCATTTCAGAATAGATACAATACAGAAGGTTAGGTTTCTGGGTCCTATCAGATGATATTATTGGAATGATTGGAGCTGGAGCATGCTGACTCTGCCATATTGTATAGGATAGTCAGAAAATACAAATGAAGATACATCTGTCTATCAGTGAGAACGTGAGTAGACCCAAAACAATCAGTCCAGGCTTACACCATAGCTGTTGGCCTCTCATTTGATTTTCAGTGATGATTTTTAGAGCCACAAAATCCCCATTTCTTTAAGGTCATGCACAACTTTCATTAACAAAACTTTTTTTTTTTTAAAAAAAGAACTACTCCTAATATAGCCTTTATTTGTTTTGGGAAATAGAAGGGAGATGTATGTTTACCCACCAACAGCAAAACATATCTTCTGTGGGTTTTTGAATATAGAATGATAGATGTTAGTGCAATCTATATGCTGTTATTTGATGGGTTATGTCACACTTTATTCGGCAGGTCATTCCATTTGTTAATGATTCCTTTGACATTCCTTCTTGGAAGTTTCTTCAGAAAGCAAACAGGACAATCAGACTGAAAATTACCCAGCCTTGATGTAGTTAAAGCTAGACTAGACAGAGATGCAGGAATAGCTAATGAAGAGCTATAGAAAGCGGCTTTAGCAGCCCTACAAATATTTGCAGTTCTGAAATGCTGAAGAATATATATTTCTACACCCTGTACACATTTGTCAGCACATCCCATGTGCTGTTTGCCTTTCATCTCCATAAAGCTGTGATGTTGAATATAAGGTTTTGAGATGCCATGTAGAATTAAAAACATGTCAGGGGAATCTGCCTTTGAAGTGGCAGTTACTGAATGGCTCTTAACAAATGCAAGTGTGCTGGTGTCATTGGCTTTCATAGCTGTGGTGCATCGTTCATTACGATCCTTTACTTCTGCATGCCCATTTTATTTAGCACCACGCAACCTGTCAGAACTTTGACAGCAGAGCCACCCCCTGGCAATTGTCAGTGGATCCTAGTGGCTTTAGTAAAAAAAAGGAGTAAGAGCATCACTGCACAATTCCTGGTAGACAACATGCCCCTTTTAAATGTGTTGACTTTCTATTTTACTGGATTGATGGCTTTGTGTTTGATTACCTATGTGCTGTGCTCCTGTAATGTAGGTGGTTATTTCAGTGACCCATCTCAGTTTGATGTAAATCAAAAAAAAGGCTGCATTCCATTAGCATTTGCTTCTCAGAATAGAACAACTTGCCTAGCAGATAATGGGTTCAGACATTTTAGCCTTTTTGGAGAATATTTTTATTTATTTTTATTTTTCTCCTATGGGCTTGAATAGCTTATAAATTATGAGATAAACCCAATACGTTTCTCAGATTTTTATCCCCCTCCACCAATATGTTTAGTGATCTATAAAACCAATAAATAGAAGTAAACAGTAGGAAATATAATCTAGAAAGATTCTGCTTTGCCAGTTTAATTATTCAGTGAAACTTATGTCAAATTGCGTTCAATAGAAAATGGGATTTATACTCAGGTAAGAATAAAGCTATAATCCAAAGGTACACAGTTTTTCACAGACTGGAGTGGTGTATTGGAATGTAAATGGCAGAAGAAATGGTTTCGTTTATATTCACAATTTAAAATTTATTTATTTATTTATTTATTTGTTTGTTTGTTTGTTTGCAGCTTGCAATGTTAAAAATATGTGTTGCAAGCTTGCAATGTGTTTGCAGCTTGCAATGTTAAAAATATGTATTGCAAGAAGAAAAATATTTGATGTAATTAGTATCAACAGTTCCAAGTTACCTATTTAATCATGCTCTTTGCTTCTGTTTAATATTACAAACTGGGAACAACTTTTAGAAGCATCATTTCGGGGTCCCTGGGGTCCCTGTGACCTTCTGAAATTCCATGAATTTTTATCTCTTAGAAAGCTGATTAAATCTTTATGTGTATTGCACACAAGCAGTAGCTCATCTATTGAATTCAGTGGGATTTATTCCAAAGTCAACTTGTGGAAGCACAATCATTTCCTAAAACTATGATACTTAAAATAGCTTCTATGAATTTATGTGTTTTGTTTTTTATTTTTGCTAAAAAGTAGTTATTCTTTTTTGATATGTTGGATAGCAAACAATTATATATATATATATTTATTGTGAAATTGTGTTTAAGATAACTATTTTAGGAGTTCCCTATAAGATGCCAAAAAACTAAAGGCTATTGAACACTTCTCTCTCCTATTTGCATTTTGCTCTCTTGATTATATCAGTTCCTCCCAAATCTGATGCCAATCTCTTTGCATCTAATGCATAATTTTTATTGATCATCCCTTAAATTCAAAGCTATGTCATAATACTGACATGTACTTAACTTTAACTGAATTCCAGACTGAAATGTTGTTATCAAACAACCATGTAAATTAGACCTGATGTTTCTTTCCTTTATCCTTCATAAATCCTTCCCACCCTTGACCAATAAGTCTGCCGGTATTCAAATATGAATTCTTTACCTACCATATATTTTTAAAGATAAGCCTTTCATCTATTTTCATGCAAAAGAAGGTATAGGAAAAAAAAAACAGATGTTCATGATATATATTCTGATACTTTATTTATTTAATTTATTTATTGATATTTGTCAAAAAAAATGAGAATGGAGAATAAAAATACGATGACAGTGATGCTAGGCACATTAATGCACTTATACTGACCACTTAATTAGGAAGTAAGGTCCACAGAAGTCAATTTGTGACTGAAACTGTGAAAAATTGTAGCTGAGACAACTGAATAAGATAGAGCATTCCAGACTTTGACAACTCCATTACAGAAATCATATTTTTACAGTGAAGTTTAGAACAATTTACATTGAGTTTAAAGTGGTTGTTCACATGCATATTATTGTGATTAAAAAAGAAAAGAAATCATTTACAGATAAAACATTACTATGTATAATTGGTATAATTGGTATGCAATACCTAGGTCTGACAGCAAGCAACACAGTTCTAACTTATTCAAAGCGAGAATTTTGATCCCAGTAGCATAAGGAATTCTATTGTGTGCAGAAGAGTGCAAGACTTTTCTCATGAAGTACTCTTGAATCTACTGATGTCAGATATATGATGGAGATTCCAAACATTTGAACAATACTCTAAAATTGGTCTAACATAAATTTTATAAGCTCTAATTAGCAATATAAATGTTTCCAGAAAAAAAGTTTCACAAAATTAAGTTTACAACTCATAATGTTCTTTTAGCAATCCTGTTGCAGTGAGCCTTGAGCATAAATAGTCAGAGATAAGTACACCTAGGTCTCTAACAAAGTGAGAGTCATCTGCTAGATCAATGCCACCTAGCTTATACTTGACATTCTATTTATGTTTATCAATATGTAAGACCGGGCATTTATTAATCAAAATTTGATGTTGCCAAATAGATGACCATTCAGCCACATAGTCGAGATCACTTTGCAAAACAACAGAATTATCTGTAGAATTGAATAATTTTACGTCATCAGCAAGAAGAATGCAATTGCTTTTAAGCTGATTACATAAATCATTGATATAGAGCAAAAAAAAATGTGAGACCTAAAATGCTGCTTTGCGGAACACCACTGCTAACTGATGCAGTTCCCTATTTTGACTCTCTGCAGTCTATTAGACAGGAAAGCAGCAATTCACATGTGCAATTCACATAAGAGTTTAATTTCAACAGTAGTTTATCATGTACTACTGCATCAAAAGCCTTACAAAAATCTATGTAAATTTCATCAACAGCTTTACCTTGATCAAGATATGTAGTCCAGATGTTTTTACAGTGCAAAAATTGTAAATTACAGGATGAGATATGTACCTCAAAAACTTTGCCAAAATGTAGCATCACGCTTTTCTGTTCAATCCAGGTGAATACCAAGTACTTATTAAATGGGAAGCAGTACAGAATGTAGATACAGTTAGTCCTCGACATACAACCACAATTGAGTCCAAAATTTCCATTGCTAAGCAAGACCGTTATTAAGTGAATTTTGTTCCATCTTATAACCTTTTGTGCCACAGTTAAGTGACTATATGTCACTTAACTGTTAATAACTTGGTTATTATTAATATTAAATATTATTAAATATTATAACTTAACATTATAAATATTAAATATTATAATAATATTATTAATATTAAAGTGAAACTGGCTTTCAAATTGACTTTGTTTACAAGATCACAAAGGTGATCATATGACTCTGGGACACCATAGTTCTTATAAATACATGCCAGTTGCCACATGTCTGAATTTTGATCACATGATCACAGGGAGGCTGCAACATTTGTAAGTGTGAAAATGGTCATGTCACTTTTTTCAGTGCTTACAATCATTAAACAAATGCTTGTAAGTCAAGGACTGTTTGCATTTGCTTTGTGACCAATAGTCTTCATGAAAGACAATTATTCACTGACTGGGAAGGATATTTTTGGTTTCATTTGCGTGCCAACTGCTCATCTCCAGTTGTGTGGCCTGGTTCCTAATGATCCATGGTCTAGAGGTTGGGGATCCCAGTTCTAAAGAATCTGGTATAATTTTGATATGAAAATCTAAAAAAAACATCTGGAAATATATTCATAATACAAGAGAACCAGGCTTGTATTAGGGACATGATTAGTTAGTAATCGGTTAAAAAAAAATCCTGATTATTAGCTGTTCAATTCTCGTCTGTCTGAAGGGATTCTTCTCAGCATCCTAATTAAACTGAGCTCAAAGACTTCACATATCCATTCAGTGGCAATTTCATTATAATATTCCATTCTTTTCTTAAGATTTGCCTTTTCTCAGTTTAATCATATGTTTTGCATTTGTGTTTCTCTTTCCTTGATTAGTTTTTTTTTAATTTAGGATTAGCTTTGGACAAGTATGTGGCTCAAGAAATATGTTACATCAAAAATGATCCTAATGCTGGAATATAACATCATCAGTTATATTTCCAAGTAAATATTTGCTAATGGTTTGTTTTATTTTCCCCCTTTTGGCATATTGAAATATTAATATGAAAAAGAAGATATCTATAATGCCAGATAGTAAGTATATCAACAACTAAAACAAGAATAGATATTTTTGACTGCATGGATAGTTTTGTTGAAAGAAGCAGCACTTATATATCTATTTGACATATTTATTTCATAGTCCCTGGTGAGCAACTTTCTTTATAATGGGAAATGAGAGAGAATTGGCTTTTTGTACAGAAGATTCTGTTCATTTTTTTGAAGTTTTCACAGTATGATTTTCCAAATATGATTAAAAGGGGTCACTGAAGAAGAACAGTAAGTCAGTTGCAGACAGATGCTTGAATACAGATGATGTCAGGTTAAATTATTAGGCCTTCCAGAAAAGGCTTTGAAAGTAAGCCCTGCTTGAAACTCTGAAAATTAAAGAATCTGGTATTGAATCAGCTACATAAATCAATAGCTTATTTAATATTGGTTTTTCTATCTATCTGCATAGAAATTTAAGATTGGAAGAGATCCTAGAGGTCTTCTAGAACTACCCTTGGCCAGAACATGCCTTGGAGATAAATAAATAAATAAAAGTTTCATAATTATTTATTATTTCACATGCTTTTTCAGTTAAAATCAACTTATAGACTACATTGAAAAATTGAAAAAAAAATTCTAGAAAAAGACAATGGCCAGGGCCATAATGTGGTCATGTAGACAGTCACCAGAAACCAAGCCTGATTTAAGAGGAGCTGGTTACTAACCATGCATCAGCTGTTTAACCTCAATAATCTACTGTATGCATGCCTTCAGTAGCTTCTCTGTATGTCCCAAAGCCATGTACTTGTCTATTTATTGTATGTAACTTATAAAATTATATGAAAGATTTGGAGCTCAAAATTCTAGACAACAAGTAGGCCTCTGTGTGTACCAGTGGACCTGCATATGTCTTCTCTATGCATAAAATAGGGCTAACATACCACTATTGTTGAATTGTGGGAAAGAAGGAGCCAGAGACAAGGATCTGCAATACAACTTTACTGGTAAGTAATCAATTCCAACTGCTCAACACAATAACTGCTAACAGTGGCAGGCTCCCATATATAGGGATTGCCTGCCATGCCATTAGCTAATTATATTACTATATTTTCTACTAATGCCAGGTTATTCTGTGTCTTTGGCTGGCCGGACACAACAGCTACCATGGAAGAACGTCTAAGCCATATGTTGAGGAAAGTGTTAAGTTTGAGCATGGGCGAGAAAGAATGGAAACAAGTATCTGAACGGTGAACTTCAGCTCTTTATTTACATCGTGATTTGCTCTCCTAACAGCAGTAAAACCCGCCTTATATAGGTAAACCTTGTAACGTTTAACCAATAACAAGCTAGGAACGCTAGCTTTTATAACCAATAAGAACTCTCTGTTAAGGGCCAATCGGATTCCCTGGAACGGGCCAATCCAGTCCGGCCGCTTAACAGCCAATCAGAAGTGCAGGGCCAGAACCCTGCACTTACTCTAAGCTCACACTTTATTAATCATATTGCATACACAACACCCCTTCCCCCTGGCTTCTTAGTTCAGGGAGCAGTTACATAGTCCCTTAAATAGGACGGCTGTCTTGTTAGTCTCTTTGATTTTCTTTGTATCGGCTGGTTGCAATCCTGCTGAGGTAGATCATTGTCTGGCAGTGGGGCTGCCTCTGGTTCAGAGTTCACTTCTACGTCGTTGCCCACATTTTCCGCAATTCCCTGAGGTGCAACCGTTTCTCCCTCCGGCTCCGCTTCCTGAGTTTCTAATAAATCGTCGTTTCCTTCAAACGGGTTTCCTAGGGCTTCACCTTCTTCCGTACTTCCCCCCCCTCAGCTTGGTCATAGGGGAGTTGCGGACTGGCCGCTGCAAGCCACGACCGTAATTGGTCGATATGCCGTTTCCAAAGTTTATCGTCAAGGCATTGCACAAGGTAGGATCTGGGGCCGGTTACACATACTACTGTCGCTTCCACCCACAACGGATCACCCGATAGGTTTTTTGCATAAACCAGGTCTCCTACCTGGAAGGTGCGACAGTGGCCGCTGGATCCTAGTGGTTTCTCCGGTTCATAAGCAGGGTGCAACCGGTCAAGGTGGGAGCGGAGCTTTCGTCCCATTAGCAGTTCAGCGGGAGTTTTGTTGGTGACGCTATGTGGGGTGATGTGTTGCAAGAAGAAAATTTGGTTGACCTTGTCGTCAATGTTGTCGTAGTCTATCTTTTGCAAGGTTTTCTTCAAAAATTGGACCATGCGTTCTGCCCGGCCATTGGTCGCAGGGTGCACAGGCGAGGTGAGCGCATGGCTACTGCTCGAACACTAGTGCAGTAAATTGTGGGCCATTATCAGATACCAGGACGTCTGGTAATCCGTGGGTTGCAAAGAGTCTGTTTAAAATCTTGATGACCGCCTCGGAGGTCGTAGTCGTCATGCGATGAATTTCGAGCCAATTGGAGTAGGCATCAATGGTAAGCAGGAAGGTGTGGCCCTTGGTTGACCCCGCGAAGTCCAGGTGAATTCAGGACCAGGGTCCACATGGTGTCTCCCATTCAGTAGGCATAGCTTTTGGTGGGGCGTTGCTGACTTCTTGGCATTTGGGACAAGCTTTAACCCACTATTCGATTTGCTTGTCAATGCCCAGCCACTATGCGTAGCTTCATGCAAGGGCTTTCATTCGCACAATGCCAGGGTGGCCATCGTGCAAGGTTCTCAGCAGCGCTTTTCGGAGCCGTTCTGCGATAACAACTCTATCGCCACAGATGACACTGCCTTTCTGGGAGAAGAGTTCGGTCTGTCGAGACTTGAATGGTGTGAAGTCATCTGATAACTGGTCCAATGGCCAACCGCATTCTACCCAGCCTAGGACTCATGCTAGGATATGGTCGCGTTTGGTTTCTCTCGTGATATCTCAGGCGGCCAGTGGTGGCGAGTTGAGTGCCTCGATTTGCAACGTGGTTACCATTGGTGCCGGATCGTCAAGAGTCTCTGGAAGCGGTGATCGTCTTAATGCGTCGGCATGGGGAATGGCTTTCCCCGGGCAGTATTGCAGCCGATAGTTATAAACAGCTAAGAATTCTGACCATTGGGTCATCCTAGGGGATAATATGTAGGCTTATCTCTGGCTATTATCCCCAACAAAGGCTTGTGGTCAGTTACAATAGTAAAAACCCTCCCATACACGTATTCGTGAAATCTTTTCACAGCTGAGACAATTGCGAGGGCTTCTTTATCATTTTGTCCATAGTTCCGCTCCATTTTTGAAAGAGTCTTTGAAAAATATGCAACAGGGGCTTCGTTCCCTTTAGGCAGTACGTGGCTCAAAATGGTGCCCACCCCGAAAGGCGATACATCACAGGTTATAACTAACGGCAAAGTCTCGTTATACTGCATGAGTACAGAGTCAGAAGTGAGCAGTTTTTTAAATATTTCGGAACGCCTGTTATTCACGGTAACCCCATAACCAATTTGCTTTTTTATCTAACAATCGGTGTAACGGTTCAGCGAGAGTTGCTTTGTGCGGTAAAAATACATTATAAAAATTGATGAGGCCTAGGAATGCCTGGAGATCGGCCTTGTTTCGTGGCCTGGGAGCATTTTTGATCGCTTTTAATTTACTTTTGGTAGGGTGAATGCCCTGGCTATCAATCAGGTACCCTAAAAACTCAACACTATCAGTACACAATTTACATTTGTTTTTTTTTAACCTTAAGATCGGCCTCTTGGAATTTTTTTAGGACTAATTTTAACTGGTCCTGTAAGATTTTTTTTGTAGGGGCTGCAATTAATACATCGTCAAAATAGGGGACCACGCCTTTAATCCCTTGCAATAACCTTTCCATAAGGCTCTGAAAAATCCCTGGGGCTACACTTACTCCGAATTGCAGCTGGGTACATTTAAAGGCAACTCGGTGCATCACAATAGTTTGGACCTGTGCCGTTTTTTCATCTACTGGTAATTGCTGATATGCCTGAGCTAAATCCAATTTAGCGAAAACTTTCCCGCCCCCCAGGGAATGGAGGAGGTGCTGCGCCACCGGAACTGGATACGCATTTTGCTGCAGGGCATGGTTCAAAGTGGCCCGGTAGTCCCCACAAATTCGGATTGACCCGTCTGGCTTAATGGGTGTTACAATAGGGGTTTCCCACGGGGAGTGATCGATGGGCTCCAACACCCCCTGAGCTATCAGTTTGTCAAGTTGTTCGTCAATTTTAGATTTTAAGGCAAACAGAACTCGACGGGGCTTTAGGCGAATGGGAGCTATTTTTGGATCTAAGCTGAATGAGATCGGGGTCCCCTTGTACTCGCCTAAGCTGTCTGCGAAGACGTCCCTGAACTCATAGGTCTTCCTCCCAGTCACAGCCACCGACTTGGTTTACGCTGGCCACTTCAATGCCGAGTGGCGCGAACCATTGGAGGCCCAGTAGGCTAGGCCTATCTCTATCGATGACCGTTAAAAGTAAGTACGCTGTGTGCTTCTTGAAGGAGACTCGGACTCTACAGAACCTGACGATGGGAATTCAATTCCCCTGGTAGTCCTTGAGGATGAGGCGTTGGAAACGGAGATCTTGGCATTGAATTGTGGGGATGAGTTGCTTGAGTGTCTTCCAAGACACCATCGAGAGAGACGATCCCGAGTCGACCTCCATGTGGCAAGGCTGGTTCTCGAATCGCGACCATGACTCAGATTTTTTTAGTGTCCAAGGCTGAGGCGTGACCGATAGTGATAGTATGGTGAGCCTCTTCTCTCTGCAATTTCTCTCGATTTCTGTAGGAGTGGTTTATTGGCTCTTGCCTTACAGGACGGTTTCCTGTCAATTGGTGATAGTTAGTCCCTTTTGAGGCCTGGCTGGGTCCTGGCAAGCTGCGGCAGACCCATCCGATGTGGCCTCGTTTCCCGCACTCATGGCAGAGTGCGTCGCGGAATTTCCATTCGGATCTGGCATGGTTGGCTCCACAGCCAGCGCAAGGGTGTATGGGCTTCGGGTAATGGTCCTGGTTGGACCGCAGTCGATGGACCCCCTCTTCATCGCTGTCTGATGACGAAGAGAGGTCTTCGTGGTGTGTTGTCGCAAGCGGTCCTTCCGACTTGGATAAAATGTTGCTTGTCAGTGGATGTACCGGAACGCGGTTTCGGCGTAGTCATGCAGTTGACTTTTTGGTTGCTTCTGCTGTGGTAGCATCGGCAATGGCGTCGGCAAGGCTGATGTCGCCTTTTGCCATCAGCTTGCTTTGGACGCCTGGTGCATCTAATCCCAGAACTATGCAATCTCTTAGTGCTTCTTCTAGATCAGTGAATCCGCAGAGGCCTCCCAAATTTCGGAGGTCTGCTATGAAGTTGGCCATGCTTTCTCCCTTTCGCTGGCTTCTTTGATAAAATTCGTGGCGTCTCACGAGCGTAGGCACGGTCGGGGCGTAGTGGTCTCGCAGGATAGGTTCAAGGTCGTCCCAATCCATGGCCTTCACTTCTTGGGGTTTGGCTAGTGCTTTAGCCATCTTAAACATGGTTGGACCGCAATGCGTTAGGAACACCGCCCGTTTCTTCCTGGCTGTGGCGTCCTTTAAGTTGTTTGTCTCTAGGAACATTTGGAAGCGATCCATGTAGGATTCCCAGTCCTCTTGTGTTGGATCTAACGGAGAGGATGGTACGATGCCGCCGGACATGGTTCTGCTGTTGGCATCGTCTGTCACGTGCTCAGTGTTCTTCGAAGTTTCGTTGGTTCAGATGTCTCCACATCCCACCTTCGTCGCCAGTGTTAAGTTTGAGCATGGGCGAGAAAGAATGGAGACAAGTTTCTGAACGGTGAACTTCAGCTCTTTATTTACATCGTGACTTGCTCTCCTAAAAGCAGTAAAACCCGCCTTATATAACAGACAGAACAATGGAAAAGCACCAGGACCAGATGGTTTCCCGGCAGAATTTTATAAAACACTACAAGAATCGTTGTGCATTCCACTGTTAGAAGTCATGAATGAAGTTATGATAAATAAGAAAATACCTGAAACATGGTCAGAAGCTTATATTACACTTATTCCAAAAGAAGGGGTTGATCCATTACAAATTAAGAACTATAGACCTATTTCTTTATTGAATGCAGACTATAAAATCTTTGCTTCAATCTTGGCAGAAAGGCTTAAAAAATACCTAAATAATTTTATTCATTCTGATCAGAATGGATTTTTACCAAAGAGACAGATTAAAGACAATATGAGGGTAATCCTGGACACATTCGAATATTATGAGGCGCACTCCGAAAAACAAATGGCTTTTATATTCTTAGATGCCCAAAAGGGATTTGATAATGTGAACTGGAAATTTATGTTATTACTATTGGAACAGATGGGCTTTGCTAGAAAATTTATTCAAGCAATAGAAGCCCTATATTATAAGCAAACGGCAAAAGTAATAATAGATGGAGAATTCACAGACTCTATTAATATTAAAAAAAGGAACAAGAAAAGGATGCCCATTATCTCCTTTGTTATTTGTATTGACCTTGGAAGTCTTAAATAGAAATATTAGAGAGGATACAAACATAAAAGGAATGAAAGTCAAAAAAGAGGAATTCAAATTGCAAGCCTTTGCGGATGACTTGGTCTTTATTTTGGAAGACCCTTTAGAGACAGCTTTAAAACTATTGGAAAAGATAGAGATGTATGATGAGATGGCTGGTTTAAAAATAAATAAAGACAAAACAAAGATTTTGACAAAGAACATGTTATTAAGGCAAAGAGAAGAGCTGGCAGATTTATTGAAAATTCAAGTTACAAACAAAGTTAAATATTTGGGGATATATTTGACGTCAAGATGTACTACATTGAAAGAGAATAATTATATTAAGCTTAAACAGCAGATAGCATCCGACCTGAAAAAAATGGGAAAACCTACAATTGTCATTGATAGGTAGAATTTCAACAATCAAGATGAATATTTTACCCAGAATTTTATATTTGTTTCAAACAATACCAATTAGGTTAAGTAAGGATTACTTCGAAGAACTAAATAAAATTGTGTTGAAGTATATATGGCAAGGCAAGAAAGCGAGAATAAAATTAAAACTTTTACAGGATGCTAGCATTAGAGGAGGATTTGGCTTTCCTAATTGGGAGTTGTATTATCAAGCTGCAAACTTAATGTGGGTTAAAGAATGGATAACGTTAAGAAAGACTAGATTGTTGACATTAGAAGGTCATGATTTATTATTGGGTTGGCATGCTTTTTTATGGTATAAGGGAACTAAATCACAGGGTTATTTCAGAAGGCATTATATACGGGAATCGTTATGGTTGAATTGGGAGAAAACTAAGAAACAATGTTATTTGAAAATTCCAGTTTGGTTATCAACTATTGAAGCTTTTTCGTATCCTATAACTTATAAGAGGGAACAAACATTTAGATATGGGGAAATATTGGATGAAAAGGGTAAACTTAAAACGATGCAAAATTTAGAAGAACAAGATATAAAGATGAATTGGTTTTCATATGCGCAAATACATGCAAGGTATCTTAAAGATTCTAAAATAGAAGGATTTTATGATAAATTGACTGACTTAGATAGGATTTTGACAGGTACTGATGAAAAAGTGATTAAAAAATTATATAGTTATTTGTTGTAAATTAAATTAGAGGAAGAACAAGTTAAAGAAACAATGATTGCTTGGGGGAAGAATTTTGGATATGGGATTGATTGAGAGAAATGGCAAAAACTGTGGTCACAAAATTATAAAATGACAATGTCAACAGCATATAAAGAAAATTTGTATAAGATGTTTTACAGGTGGCACTTTCCCCCGACAAGAATAGCAAGAATGTTCAAGAATAAATCTGAAAAGTGCTGGAAATGTCATCAGATACCTGGCTCATATTACCATATGTGGTGGACTTGTGAGGAGGCCAGGAAATATTGGACTAGAATTTGCATAGGGCTGAAAAAAATGATAAAGAAACACATAGATTTGAAACCAGAGATTTTTTTATTGGGAATCGTACCTGATATATATAATAAAAATTTAAAATATCTAATTGTAAATGTATTAACAGCAGCTAGGATTGTATTTGCTAAACATTGGAAGAGTGAGAAAATACCAATAGAGGAAGAAATTATTAAGAAAATATTGGAATGTGCTGAAATGAGTAGATTGACATTTGAAATTAGAGAACAAGAAGATAAACAATTTTATGAAGTTTGGGATCTTTTTTATCAATGGTTAGATAATACAATATGATAATAGAATATTTAGAAATCTAGGAAATAATGAATATATAATTTTTCTTGATTTTGATAATTTTTAAGAATATTTTATTATGATAGATTTGATATGATTTCATGATTTGTCATAAAATAATTTAACTTAATTATAGTTATCTCGCTTAAGTATGAATTAGTAAAATTATAGTCAAATGATTGTTCAATAATGATATTGGGATATTTTATTGATGATTGATAATGTGAGTTATTATGTAATATAATTATTCTGATGACTATGAAATGGATGCACAAAAGGGAGTGGTAAACCAACCGATACACTGTAAATTTATGAAGAATGTTATATTTTTTTTTATTTTTTTATTTTTTTTTATATGTCATGTTTTATGTCTTATATGTTTTTTGTTTGTTGTTAAAATCAATAAAACTTTTACCAAAAAAAAAAAAAACAACCCTTATATAGGCAAACCTTGTAACGTTTAACCAATAACAAGCTAGGAACACTAGCTTTTATAACCAATAGGAACTCTCTGTTAAGGGCCAATCGGATTCCCCGGAACGGGCCAATCCGGTCCGGTTGCTTAACAGCCAATCAGAAGTGCAGGGCCAGAACCCTGCACTTACTCCAAGCTTAATCATATTTATTAATCATATTGCATACACAACAGAAAGGACCAAATACTTTTGGTTTTATTTGCGTATGAGTTGTCAGTAAAATGATTGCAGTAGCAGCTTAAGAGTTACAGTCCTAAAATGTCCTGCCACTACTGGGATCACTTTGGCCTTTACTTTTCACTTTACCTTTGAAAATAAGAGGGTGTATGTCCATGTGCACATTCCACATACTTGTGTGTGTGTGTGTGTGCGTGCACGCATATAGGTAACCTCCCCAGGGAATATTTATTTTATTTATCTAAACTAGAATATTTATCTTATTAAAGTAGACAAATAATATTACAGTTTAGAAGCATCATATTATTCTTTTATGTTAGAAGTGAGAACACTACATACACACACACACACACACATACATGTACAGAAACATTATTATAAAAATATCTGAAATAGAATGTGGAACTAAGTCCATCATCTATTCATTTTATTGAAGTACAGTTCTGATTTTGGGCTCAAAATTTGTGAAGCTGGTTATCATTTCTGTTTCTGTGCTGTGCTTTGGATAGCATTGGTGCCATCCCAGGTCTGATATGAGCATAGCTGTGATCCTAGCTGGCTTTTTGGAAGTCACTTGGCTCTTCCTTCAAGTTGTCGTCTGGGATAAGGTATGGCCCTCTAATACATTTTAATCATTTTTATGCATTCACAATTAATAAAATAATATTTAAACTTTAAAAAAAAGTTTAAAAATTAGAAAGCAGACAAACAAACTAAAAAAGTTTAAAAATTAGAAAGCAGACAAACAAACTAAAAATCATAAGCTAAGAAAGATCCCATAGTGTTTGGGATTGATTTTCCACCTCAGCATAGTTACCTTTTTTAAAGTAATGTTTGTTTTTTATTGCTTTTATATCTGTAAAATACCCAGAGACAGTTGGCAAGCAGGCAGCATTACTAAATAAAACAGACAAACACAAATAGGCATTTCAACTTTTACTCATTTGATTTAGCAATATTAAATTATTTAGAAACAAACATGAAGGTAGATTGAAAATCTAATTTTGTTCAGCAGGCTTCTTGGTACTGATTAAGACAGAAAAAAGTGGATCGAGATATAGCATATTTTTCTCTTATTTGAACTCTCATTCTAATTGACTTTAAATATAGTAGTGGTATACTGAGTAGAAAGAGAGATGAGATATGTGTGTGTGTGTGTGTGTGTGTGTGTGTGCATGTATGCATGCAGGTGGTCCTTATTCAGTGCCAGCCTCTTTTAGTGACTGCATTTACAATGATGATGCAAAACTTTGAGACTAATTCTCACATTTACAATATTCACAGGTCTGAAACAAAGAAAAGCTGAAGAAAGATCACAGCACAATCAAGAGTTCACTTACTGACTGCTTCACTAAACAACCAAGTTAATGTATTGTCTTATTGTTATGTTACATTCTGTTCTGCTTTGTTCTGTTCTGTTATACATATTATTGTTATATATAGGGCAAATGACAGCTCAGGAGTTAAAGATGCTGAGTATGTCAGCTGGAATGCTGGCAGCCCGGGTATGAGATTTGAGTGTTGCATGGCAGGGTGAGCATGACAAGATGAGGTCACTTTATTTACCCCAGCTACTGGCCACCTAGCAGTTTAAAAGCATATAAATGCAAACATGTGCTAAAGCAAAGAAACATTGGAGCAAGATTTACACCTTAGTACAGAAGATTCTTTGAGTGAATATAAAGAAAAAAAAACAGAGGCTTTTCTTTTAGGTTTAGAAGATAAAGAACTTGGAAAAAAATTAGGACTTTGATATTATATATGTTGTTGATAGCAAAAATACTTTATAAACAAAAAAAGGAAAGGAAAGGTCCAGAGCCAGCTCTCCCACTAGGAAAAACTCTTGTGCCAGCAGAGAGGACCTATTATGGATACCATCAGTCAAAGAACTCTGACCATTGGGATCCAGAATATTCTCTGCCGTTCCCTTTGGAACATCCTATCTCCAAGGTGAGATCTATCTCCACCTTCCTATCCTTCCTAAGAACCTGAAGACCCGGCCTTAGCAGTTGGCCTTGAGCTCCAAGTATCATAGTGAAAATGGCTACTAGATTGATAGCAATCCCCACCTCTCCCCTGAGCATCCTGCTTTCCCACCCACCCATCTTTTATATCACTGTATTTTTACAGTTTTGTTTTTCATTGTTTAGAATATTGTTTCTACTTTTGCTGTTATTGTGTTTACATATCTTTTCATTTTCCCATTTTGTAGTGTTGTGAGCCACCTAGAGTAGCCCCACAGTGAGATAAGTTGCAAACAAATTTAACAAATAAATAAATAATAAGTAAATTGTGACCAGTTCCAGTTGAAGCTTTACTTATTTGTATCCTACTTTTATTATTTATACAACTGAAATAAAAACATACCCAATAAATCTTCCTCCTCCTACTTTCCCCATAAAATCAGGTGAGAGAGAGTGACTTGCCCAAAATAACCCAGATGGCTTCAATGGTCAGGTGGGACTAGAACCCTGATCCCTCTGGTTTCTAGCCAGATTGGTCTAATAGTTAAGGCATGCTAAACAAAGATTACCTATGCATATAGGTATATTGCCTAGTTGATTTAGTTCAATGGTTGAGAAGCAGGTGTTGCATTTTTGTATCCATTAGAACAAAATGCTAGATATTTTCTGACTTAAACAGGTGCAGTGGCAAGAAAAGCTTTGAATGAATCTGTCAAGGATCAGACTTGACAGGTACAGACAAAACTGCTACAGGAGCATGATCTAGGCTTTGTGAATAGTTAGCTTTCATTTTGGATAATTAAAGGCAGAGTAGTAATAGAGACAAATGTGTGAGTTTATATTTTAATTCATTTCTGTTAGAAATCTTTGGATTTAAGATTCTAATAAAAAAATTAACATCTATTGTTTCCTTTTTAATAGAATTTGATGTCCATAACTGGAAATTATGGATGAAAATTTATGTTTTATTTTTGTGTGTGCAAATGACTGTTTTGTTCAGTAGGGCACTTGTTAGAAAACTATACAGCATTAAACTACTAGGCAAAAATGTGCCTAGTGATTTTAGGATTTCAACAGATGTCACATAACAACAACAACAATGCACACTATATCTGCAACATTAAAATAATAGGAAAACAAATCTTTAAGCACGAATTTTTTCACCATCTACACTTAAGACAATATGAAACTATTTTTTTAGGTCTTCAATTCACTAAATATATTAAACCAGAACCACATTTTCTAATTTTTATTATTAAGAACTATTAGACAGGACAGGGAAAAGTATTTAAATGAATTTTTAATTTTTTTATCAGTGTTACCTTCCAAAACCATTGCATTTTTAAGGTTTTAAAAATGAACTAATATGTAGAGCAGATCCTTAAATTTGTCATATTAAGGTGATGAGAAAGTCAGTTCCTTTTGATATTGTAGGAGATAATGGCATAGAAAAGTTAGAAAAAAATTGTCTTATTGCTTTCGTTGTGGTTTGCCATTATTTTTTAATCTTCTTTGAAATAATACAGCTTTTTCAAACATATGTTGATATATATGTATTATTAATAAATAAGATTTATCATTCTGAGGAACTAAGATTTAAATTATTTTTAGAACCAATTGTTGCATAATTTAGATAACATTCCTGTGTATGTGTGCGTGCATGCATGCATGGTGTGTGTGTGTGTGTGCGTGTGTATGAAATTCAGTCATCACAATTATAACTCTGAATGCATTTAAACAACCTTATTGATTTTTCCTTTCTTGCCAGTATTTAATTCAAATGACTTCTAAGGACTACAAGCATCAGTGCACATAATTACCAAGTGTTCTAGCTTATTTCTCAATTGTTCACAACAAGTGATTCAATTTTCAGAGACAAAATGTAGCTTTCCCTTTCCCTTTTGATTGCCCATATGTACTAGAGCTGAAATATTAAAGCTGACTTCCCTATTTTGGGTATGAATATCAAGTATCCTGAGTTTCTGTTAGTATATTTCATTCTACTAATCATGAGCCATAAATGCACCCTTCACCCTTATTAAACAAATTGCAGAGTCATTCCGCAAACAAACCACATTCCTATATTTCTTCAGTTATACCATCTATACCTTTTTTCCTCTCCAACATCATGACATTTGCTATCATTTTTTGTCCTTTTTTTTTTTTTAGGCACTATATTTTATATTTGTTTTAATTTTACTGTCTGAAATATTAACATCATTCCTGCACAAATCTCTAAATTGTCCAGTATATACATCCAATTCATCTGAAGAAATCCCATGTTATGTCATCACTTTTATTTTTTAATTCCATCCATTCTACTGATGGCTTCTTGTTTAGTCTCCTTTACCCACTGTAAGATAATTTTGCAGCATTTAGCATTTCTTTGTCTTTTAAAATCTTAATTGTTCCTTGTTTTTCTGGAATATTTGTAATCATTTTACGATTTGCAACAAACATTCTAAGTCCATTTAAGGATCTTCTGAATTAAACAAAATGACCAGTTATCAATATTCCTTTGCCTTATCACATGTCCACTACATATGATTAAAAACTACTCTCCATACCATTCCAGAAAATATTCAAAAGACCTTTGTCCATTTTAAATAATTTATCTGTCATTAAACATCACTGCTACATCATTTTTAAAAAATTCTATTTAAGATTATAGTTCAACTTATATTTCAGACTCTTGTTCCACATATTTTCCCATTGGTCTAACATTATATGATAACTAAAATTTCTTGTCTATTAAATGATATAATGCTTAATATATTCACTTTCTAAATTCAATCTTATCAGCTTTTTTATACTGTATCTATAAGATGCACAACACAGTACATGTTTAAATTTATTTTAACAGTTTCAAAACCATATACTTTCTTATCTATAGTAAACCTTTCTTTCAATTGGAAATAGATAAAAATCATACTTTTAGATTTATATTTACTTTTTGCTATCTATGAATATCTGAAACAAACATCCTTTTTCTCTACAGATATTAATGTTATTATTTTCATTCATTTTTGCACAACTTAATTGCCAAATTTCTAAACCTTTTCTATGTCATTTTTACCTATCCATTCATGTTATCTAACAACAACAGAATATTACAGCTTTTCTCCAATTTATCCCTTGCTTTTTCTGTTTACTGAGAACCTTAACAGATTAATTGAGGGCAGAGGTGTCCATTATTCCCCAGAGTCTTATAAACCAAATGTCATCGCAACAGTTGATCTCATGAACTTAATGTCACTGTATAGCTAACTAAATTGATGTAAAAAATACCATTTTTGTCATTTGCATAAGGACTTAATAGTGCAAATTATGCTATTCATTTAATTGGCCACAGGATATCATGATGCACGTGATTTCAATATAGGTAAAAACTTCTGGGACTGGTTGCAAACAGCTGATCTCTGATAGGCCAGTCAGACAGTTGGCTTACTGAAACCTCATCCCTTCAATTCCGAACAAAGAATGGACTTCTAGGAGATGTAATCTCAAAAAGAAAAAGAAAAAAAAGGGAGGATTGAATCAAAGTGCCAGGGAACATGTCCTGGAAATTCAGAGAGAAGAAAGGGGTAGGCAGCCTGGAGGGACAAAAATTTGAAAAAGCTGGAAAGGGAGTGCAGTGCCTGAAAGGAGAATTGCAGCTGCATCATGGTTTATAGACTGCATTCCTGTGACCACAACTCAGGAAAATTGGAAAGAGCAGGAAAGCAGAGAATTACAATGTTAAGGCTCTGGTGCGGTATCTGCCATCCCACATTAGATGGGCACCTCATGAGAGGGAGCAAAGGAGGAAGAAACAACACGAGATGAGGTTTCTCGGGATGAGCGCGTGCCGAATGCCTTGGCAACAGCTCTTTTATTATGCTTTTTCACAGGGGGGTGAAATTCTTCAAAGCCCAGGGTAAACAAGACATTCATGAATTATAATAGTTTAGGTCAGCAGGAATACATATGATTTATAATAGCTCAGGTTAGTTAAGACAACAGGGTATCAGAAAGTGTGAGTTATAACGATCCAGGTCAATTAGAACATCATTCTGTATTGACAGCTGCTTCACTCCTCTTCTCTTTTGCATGCCTGGCAAAGATCACTGAAGAGACAGGAGTCTAATGTTTACATGAGAAAGATACATCGTTACAATGCAGACAGGAGTCTAATGTTTATACAAGAAAGCTAAATCGTTACAATGCTAGGATGGTACAGAATTGCACTGATACAAAGTTGCAAATCACATGAATGATTCATAGTTACAACATCTCCTCTGTTTTTATTTTTTTTATGACGAGTCTTCTTCCTTGTCCAAGAAAACAGGAACTATTTTTCTGAAATGTTCTCCATCCCCGTCATCTAGGCAGGCGTGCGACCCGTCAGCATCAGGGTTGTCCAAGGAGTGGTAACTCAGCAATGATATTTCTTCATCCGGTGTTAAAGACATAACATGAGCTTGCAATAACACATCAGCATCAGCAGTTATGGAAGATAATTGATCTTTAAAAAATTGCAATATTCTATTAAAACAACAAGGTCCTATAATACATATCAATATAATGATTATTAATGGTCCTGCCAATGCAGTTAAAAGGGTTGTGAGCCATGGTGAAATAGAAAACGAACCTTGATACCAATTATACATGTTTGACCTTTCGTATTCTCTATCTTTTAAGTGTTTTTCTAATTCATTCATAGAATCCAGCACGACCCCACTGCTATCAGCATAGAAACAACATTCTTCTTTAAGCACAGCACACAATCCCCCTTGTTTTAAAAATAACAGATCTAAGCCTCTACGATTTTGCAAGAGAGGGGGTGTTCCATGGATACCTGTAGGGATATAAAATCATCAGAGTTATACTCACAAGCCATACTTGAATGCAAAAATGATTTGGATTTAACAATTTCATCCCCGTGGATACATGCCATGAAACCAGTGTAACAAACTCAAACAAAATTATTGCCAGGGATAAAATACATTCCTTTCAGGCGTGAGGTTAAAGTTCCTCCTGCAGAGATGTGGATTGCAGGATATCCCCCGGTTGTGTGGGTGCGTCTGCCAAATTGAATTGAAGTGGTGGGTAGAAGTCTTTTATGCAAGAAAAATTGGTTGTAGAACTTAAACGAACTTTTTGAAAGTTAGTTATAGTCCAGGCAATATTATCTCTTCTATGAGGCTTCTGCGGATCGTCATGGGCAGTTCTTTTGAAGCGTCGTTTGTTGACAGGATCAGAGTTTGGGTATATAAAAGCATGACAAGCAGGAGAGAGGCTTATGGACAAATTAGTTGTAGAACATTTACCAGATGAGGAAGGAATACAATTAATAGAAAAAGGATAATAATTACAATAATGACAATGAAGATTAACTTGATCATTCATTAAGGCCATTAAGTGGGGTGGGGAAACCCTTGATACAATATAAGGACATTTAGGTCCCCCTATGTTTAGATTGAAAAGAGGAAAAGATTTTAAGGTTCCTTTCTATAGGAAGAGTAAAGAAGAAACAAAAGAGCGAGGGGTAGAGTGTTCTTTAAAATAAAACAGAAGTGACAGAGTGAAAACTATGGGTAGCATTTTCATGACATACCCTCATGGAACAAGTATAATAGCCTTCTGTTAATGAAATGATTTTAACACGAATAGTCTTTTGACAGGAAGCATAGGTTTTGTTGAAGTAAGGTAGAAATTGCAAAGAAGATATAGGCAAGAATATCAGGAAAGATTTTTAAGATACAGATGTAGCAGAGGAATTCCCATGATAAGGTCTTACTGCCCGACCAGGGATCCAGAGAGTGGTTTTGTCTGGCAGTAAGATTGCAGCGTTTCCTCTCCCCCTAGTGAGAAGTGCCAGGCAGGATCTGGCATTCTGTTAGGAGGGGGTGAGGGGGAGGAAAAATGACGAAAAGCAGCAGAAGTAGGAGGAATTCCAGTTAGATTGAGAAAGTTTAAGAGAATTTTGCAATGCTGGGAGGTTCGGGGGTTTTTCCCGCAATGAATATCTATCAAGAGCACTTTTCAGAGACAAATGAGCCCGTTCTACAATAGCTTGCCCTTGGCTATTGTAGGGAATCCCAAACTTGTGGATTACATCCCATCTGTTACAAAAGTCCTGAAAAGCAGAACTTGTATAGGCAGACCCATTATCTGTTTTTATTTCTTTTGGACGTCCCAGCGAAGCAAAGGTACGAATTGAATGATTGATGACATGTTTTACAGCTTCTCCCCTTTGAGGAGTAGCCAGAATAAATCCTGAATATGTATTTATTGAAACGTGTAAATATTTCCAAGGGGCAATAGGTGGATACTAAGTTACATCCATTTGCCAAATTTCACAAGCTTTTAATCCTCTAGGATTTTACTCCTATGGGAATGGAATGTAGCAGCTTCTGCCTGAGTTAGAGAAAATTAAAAAGTTATCATAACTTGGCAGGGGAGATTCAAACACACTCCCTGCTTCTATTTTTTGATGGACTTTTAAAGCCTCCATAATTTTCCTCCAAGTGACCAAAAAGCCAATAGGTGCACGAGGAGGACAATGGAGATGTTCACCAATTTTTTGCCAATTGGAAAATTTTTAAGGACCCTTCCTCTGAATAATTAGAACAATGTTGCCACACATAAGCCAATAACGTAGCAATAGATTTCCTTTTTATGGGAAAGCCCTTTAAATTAGCAGAGTATTTAGAAGAAGCGACTAGCTCTCTCAATTCCTTCTGCTGTTGAAAAAAGCCTCCACCCATACTTACTAAAGTCGAGACCGTCTTTCAGATCCGATGAGGTGCAGTTCGCTCAGGCGCCTGGCGATGCACAGCTCCGACCGAGCTGATAAGATATGGGCACGCCGCTGAGTATCCCCCTTAGGGAATCACGTTGGGGTCACCAAAATGCGGTATCTGCCATCCCGCATTAGATGGGCGCCTCATGAGAGGGAGCAAAGGAGGAAGAAATGACACGAGATGAGGTTTCTCGGGATGAGCGCGCGCCGAATGCCTCGGCAACGGCTCTTTTATTATGCTTTTTCACAGGGGGGTGAAATTCTTCAAAGCCCAGGGTAAACAAGACATTCATGAATTATAATAGTTTAGGTCAGCAGGAATACATATGATTTATAATAGCTCAGGTTAGTTAAGACAACAGGGTATCAGAAAGTGTGAGTTATAACGATCCAGGTCAATTAGAACATCATTCTGTATTGACAGCTGCTTAACTCCTCTTCTCTTTTGCATGCCTGGCAAAGATCACTGAAGAGACAGGAGTCTAATGTTTACATGAGAAAGATACAACGTTACAATGCAGACAGGAGTCTAATGTTTATACAAGAAAGCTAAATCGTTACAATGCTAGGATGGTACAGAATTGCACTGATACAAAGTTGCAAATCACATGAATGATTCATAGTTACAACACTCTGGGCTTCTTCAAAGAGAAAGAAAATGATGTTTCTGGAGGGAGAATTACTGCAGCATCCTGGACTATAGGATCAGTCATCCTGCCATTAGAGTTATGACAATCCTGGTTGACAGTGTAGGTGAGATGTGAATGTGAAACCTGAGCCAACTCAGTTTTCTGAGCCATCATCCTTGGAGAGGTGGGCCCATAGACCTCTTAGCAGGCTTGCAGAGGGCATGATTGGAAGGAAGTCAGCAGGATTGGTGAAAGGCCATTTGGCCGCAAAACAATTTATGTGGCTTATTTGTGTCTTCTACCTAAAACCTCCAATACAAGCTTGGATTCCTATTTCTTCTTCTTGTGTCATATCATTGGATGTTGGTGATCCTATTTCTATCAACAGTCACATGAAAAAGTGCTGCTGAGTTTTGCCCAAACGAGTTCCTTAGATTTTGAAACCATGATGTTCTTTTTCTGCCTGGACCTCATTTGCCTTCAATCTTTCTCTGTAGGATTAAGTGAAGTATGCCATATTTTTCTGGGTGCCATATGCCATTGCAAATGACACTCTGGGTCCCTACACAGACTGTCATTTGACCACTGGCCAGGAGATAGGGAAATAACTGTCTTAGTTAGGACCTTTGAGATTGGAGACATTAGAGACATTGAGACATTTCAGTGTGAGTAACATCATCCATCATAAAGGGATGTTTATTACATTGCTGGGTTATTTACTGTTTGCTAGGTTATAATTTGTATGTTCAATGCGCTGGTGTTAATTGTTATTGCTTGTACTTTTATTGTTTATTTTATTCCAAAGGCTATTATTTTAATTAAAGTTCCACCAGCCTCACAAGGTATTAGCGTGTTTGGGTCAGAAGGGATAGTCATCTGAGAAGAAGAATAGACCAATCTGATCATCAGTATCTCATCCTCAGTGGCTTCTGAGGATGAAATACTGATGATGCTACAAATATATGAGCACTACATATATATTAATCATGATTCTCATACAAACAGAAAGAATTTTCCCATTACCAAGATATTTGTATAGATAATTATGAACTATGCATCAACAAAATCTGGCAAAGTTGAAAACAAGTAGCCTGAAATCAAGGTGGTCCATTATCATAAAAGACAGGTGCCATATGTTGCTTTCACTCAAAAATGGGATAGTATCAATATTTGGCAGTCACCAGAATTCTTTTTTAACAGTTTCTGTAGTTTTGTTAAAAATTAAATGTATATGTCAGATTTTGGTTAAACAAGAAAAAAACACTATCAATAAGAACTTTTCAACAATGGAGTATATTACCTTGGTAATTAAGGTGATAATTAACCACCTTTTGCTGAAGGTGATTAATTTTCAGTGGCAATTTTCCAGAAAAGCTGTATTAAGTGGATACCTGTGCTGGGTAGAAAGTTGGATTAGATATTCTAATGTACATATCAGTACATACATTCCATATTTTGACTGAAAATGCTAAGGCATTGCTAGAACCTTAAAGTAGTGAAGCCTGCTGAATATAGAATACATCAATGAAACTATCCTCATTCAAAGGTATTCTCTCTCGTTTTTAGGAAGTATTCTAATTGGGATATGCCCAGTTAACAGTTTCTGCTGATTTTCATTTTGTATTTTGCAAGATAACAATATAAGAGTAAATCACATTTTTGTTTATCATTTCACACTATTTTAGTAACCATAACAAAATATTTCCAAAGTGTGCCAGAAAAGCCACCAATGCTTCACTCTTCATCTGCATTTCAGAACTGGAAATTCTACAGAGCCAACAAACTCCCTGAAGTCAGGTTGGGTTAAGATACATATTTACCTAGAAACAAGTGTGAACTCAGTTAGGCTTTCTTCTAAGCAGGCAATTCAGCAAAATTCCAACTGAAAATCAGAGAAACGCTGGTACACTTCTGCAGCTTCTCTATCCTTTGAAATACATTCTACATATTTGGTGTTATTACTTTTGATTACCCTAACAAAATCAATATTCAAATATACAGCAAAATGGAGGTTTTTGAAATAGTGCAAACGATAAGCTTCACCAAGATTGCCCACCAAGACCGTGCAGAGATTTGGATTGAATCTCTCAAAGGTGCTTTGAAACATCTGGGAATGTAAATGTGTCAGGCTGTGCTCCCTTTAGATCCCAAGAAAAAAAATACTCAGACTCCATGGTGTAGAGCAAAGTTATCCTTTTACTGGAAAATAAAGTGGAAGCTACAAATCAATTCCAAAACTGAGAAATTGGTGGGTAGAATCCACATACAAAGAATTAGGTTTGTTCCCACCCCCCCAAAGTTCAAATTATTCTTCCAATTAAAACTTCTGAATAAGCTCATGTGGTCATCTCCAGATGGTGATGAAGTGTCTTGTCAAATGACCTTGACATATTTTGATAAAAGTTCGCAGTTGTGCAAAAGAGGACAGAAGATAGCCAAGAAACGGAAAGTTAAAGAAAAGAATCCCCCCTCCCCTTGCTAACCCAGCAAGGAATGCAAACACCTCCAGTCTTCTTCCCTAGCAAAATCCCCCCTCCCACCGTTGTCATGACAGCCCAGAGAAATAATGAAATAATAGCAGAAAAGCAACAGAGGAAGGTATCTTGAGGGCTGACAAAATGCAACACTTGTGCAAAAGAAGTTGTGATTTTTTTTTCCTGGATAATGCAGGCATTCTGTGGCAGCTTTTGGAGTTCATATATGGACCACTACAGAACTCATCCATGCTTTATCACACGGTGTCCATCACGAAAAAGTTGAGATCTATAACTATTATTCCCTATTGTGGTAATAAGGAAATGTATATTGATAGATTCATGATATCTCAAGTAGGTGGATTAATTATTTTAGCTGTTCCTAATTTGAAGAAAAAATCAATATTCCATAAGACATGACAGCAGATTAATAGCAATGGAGATTTATCAAGGCAGTTTTGCCCTAGGAAAGAAGAGTCAACAGAGGAAGCACTTTGCTTTAAATCTGACCTAGCAATTGGCTACTGTATCGCTAAAATAAACCTGCCATCATAATGCTACCAACCTAATTAGCTGCTCAACACCCAGCCCAGGCAGACATACCACAAATGTTTTATTTTGTTTGAACTGCTAGCATCTCCCAGTGTTGGAGCTGTTAGGCTAAATACAACATATCACATGAAAATCACTATCTTATTAAGAGGAAGCTTCTAGTCAAGACAAAAGGCTTTAAACAAAGCTGTTGCAATATTGATCATAAATCTGGAGTGAAGCCGTGTGTTTCTGACCTTGACCCAGGCCACATGTTTTATGGCATCTCCAATACTTTTCTCCCAGTACATCTTTCTTTTCATCTTGTTATGAGCTTTGTAATAGGAGCATTGACTATTTTGCCAGCAAAGTATCCAATTTTGATGTGCTATTTTTGGAGATTACTGTAGAAGCTGTTTTGAAAAAAGGTTATTTTCCTTTGACTCAATGAAAATGAATATGTTGTGTGGATATCATGGGTTATTTATTTTTAAATAAATATATTTAGGTGTGGTGAGATACCTAATAGATGTTGGATTATTTGTATATCAGATAACTGAAAAAATAATTGATTTTTTTTAAAATGTAGAATTCATCCTGGCAATATTCATTCAGAAATGCAAAAGATTTGAGCAGGCACTTCGCAATGTTCATAAGGTTACATTTCAAACCAAACAGAACTTGAGACTGAGAAGAGAAATTGACAATGGAGACCTGTTGGGAAAACCTTACACCAGTGGCTCCCAACCTTTTTTGTCCCACGGACCGGTAATGGCATCACAAAATGATCCACGGACCGGTACCAGCATCAGCACACATGACCAAGGCAAGGCGAGCTGAGTGACTGGCCAGCCAGCTGTCCCCTGCTTCTCCCCACCACCTTCAACTCCTCCTTTGTACCTTTGTCGATGGGCTTTTTGGGTTCTTTCTTAATCTCCTCCTGAGTAACACGAGACTCCACCGCCATCAGGATGGCTCTTCGTTCGAAGCCAACCCCCCCCCAATGAAATTAAGGTGTGAGGATTCCTTCAGCACCCAAACACCGCTTTCCAACTGACAACCGACAAGCTCACCCGGAAGCACTTTCTCAAGTGCCGTCGAAACAAGATGGCAGCGCCCACTTCTTTGTGGCCTGGTAAAAAATGATCCACGGACTGGGAGCGGTCTGGGGCCTGGTGGTTGGGGACCACTGCCTTACATAATTAGCCATTAGATAAATGAATAGGCACAGAGAAACAAAAAAGAAAATTTCTGCTTTAGGAAATTTTGTGAGAGAAAAAAATGGGTTCTAGAGTAAAAATGATCTAGTTGCTATAATAGCTGAAATCTTTCATTATTTTTCAATAAATCATGTTAAAAGAAACTATGTAAAAATTGCTTTAAGTGTTATCTTATAATCGCTTGACAAAATAAAATAACAAACAAATAAATAAATAAAAGTTCTGACAGCACTTTGGTAAAAGCAAAGAACATTCTTCAGAGAGCGGAGACAGTCAAACTTTTCAAAAATTCAATACATCTAATTAAAAACTTTCCTATATTTTGTTTGTGTGTGCATGTGTTTTCAGACAATGATCCTGCTGGGAACTGCTGATAAAGTGAAGTAACTGTTTGCATATGATTTGGAAAGGCCTAGAAGCTGCTGAAGGGATATGTAGTTGTCTTAACAATGGAGAAGAGTCAATTTATTCAGGCCCCATAGCTTTGCAAAATGCCCCTTTGGATGTAGTCCTCCTGTAATACTGCCAGACAGAGTTAGCCTGTGAAGATTTATTTTCCCTAGCAGAAAAAGAAACCATTGCTTTCAGTTCTCTATCTATAACAAATGACTCTCATTTTTTTCTGAATTTATCTTTTATAAATGGAGATGTAGATGTAAGGAGAATTTTTGTTGAAAAAAAAATTATTTCAGCAACTGTAGTTTCATATCCTTGAGTCCTCCTGAAAACACTTTCCAGTCTTCATAAAAAAAGTCTGAGATGAACAGCAAAGATAATTTTTATTATTAATATATTTATTCCCATCTCTGTCTTTTATATCATCTGTCAAGTACAGATAAAGTGTGTAATGCTTAAATTGAAACAAAATGCTTGGACATCGAATGAGTACTCATTATGTGATAAACTCAATTTTAACTTGCCCAATTGATCATCACAGAACAACTATAAAGGTAAAGTAACAACCATTACTGACATGTTGAATAAAAGGATAATGTATACAATTAGTCTGTTTCAATATATTCTTTGAAATTCTAGATAGATGTTATTGTTCCAACAGGTTTATGTAACAAATATCAAAGTTCGTTAAATTGGTTCCTTTTTTGTCTGAAATACTTAATAAGTATTTGGCAGCTCTTTTTAAACAGATATTTGTATTAAGGATCATATAATAGGGACAGGATAATTGAAACTTGACCCGCTGTGACTTTATGCTATATTGAATACAATCTGGGAAGAGGCACAATATAAAAAAGCAGATGCTAAAAACTGATGAACATCAATGAAATGTTCAGCAGAACAGATCTTTTCTTAGTCTCAGACTGGTAGGCAATGGCCCTGCCCTGCCATTTTGCCTTTAATAAAATCTTCAATCACTATTTATGGCAATACAGTGAGCCCATGTTTAATAACCACGATTGGGACTGGCACCTTCATCATTAAATGAAGCAGTTGCTAAGCAAGAAATCATGTGATGTATTTGTCCTTTTGTTTTCTCCATTCTTTGGAATGCTTACTCTGGCACTGGGATAATTAGCAAGAAGGAAATTCATATTTGTACTTTGGAGAAGAAGGGATTACAAGAGATTAAGCAGGCATATAATGGACGTATGCATCGAACACAACATGTGGTGCTGACACTCCTGAGAGTGCTGGGAGCTTGGAGCTATAAATACACTATGCAAACAGCATAGAGCATTTCACATTGTATGCCTATGTACTCTCTTTCAGTTGTTCTTTTTCAATCTATTTGCTCTGCAAGAAGGGAGAAACAACAGGACAATATTATTGCCTGTTAATGGGATGCTGCAAAGGTTCTAAATGCAGGCATTGGCATTGTGATAATGAATCCTAGGACGCTGCCTAGGAAATAATTAGATAAATTTAATGGTCATAGAAAGAAACTTAGAAGGATCCTCCCTTACCCATATATCCTTAGAAAAGATATTCCGGCAGAGAGGAATTCCTGAGGATTCAGTCCATTCCTGAGGATGGACCCCAGCATGAGTCTGAAATATCAGAAGACTAAACCTTTAGTCCTGGTGATTGATGCAGACTGGATCTTGCACATTTATCCTGTTTATTTGCCTTCTCTCATCAGGACCTTCTACCTGGATGCACAGCAAGAGCTGCAAATTGTTAAGGCAGGGCTGATCTGATAAAACAAAGTGTTTTCAACAGGGATGGGATCCGATCGGTATAATTACCGGTTCTGTTGCTCTACGTTGCACGAGTTGCACGAGTGCAATTTACAACCTGCTAAGCTGCCTGGACAGCTGAGCAGCACTGCTTGCGGGTGCGCAACGGTTGGAAAAGCCCCTTTTTCCTGCTTTTTCAACCACAGTTGTGTCGCGCAAAACAGCTGCTATTGAAAAAGCAGGAAATAAAGGTCAGGTAAGAGCCAGGCGGCCGGGGCGCCAAAACAGCAGCAGACACAGAACAGGTTCTGTATATGCTACTCTTAAGAGCTACTGGCTCTGTAGAGCTGGACAGAACTGGTAGAATCCCATCCCTGGTTTTCAATCTAGGTGCAGTTTAAGAACTATTTGTCAGTTCAGTCAAAGCAGGATCCACTCTACTTTGTCATTATATTTCAAGACTACTATACTCAAAAACTTAACTGAAATCAAATGCTGCTTCTAAGATTCTCCCATCCTCACCCACCCTGAAAGGAGATGCTTGTAATACCCAGTGGTGATAGTTTTGTCAGTAAAGCAAACAGGGAGAAGGAAAAATAAGGGGAATGGAATAAAGAATAAAGGGAGCTGGAGGAAGGATTGCGTAGGCTGCTGTTATGGGGAGGAATCTTTCAAGGTTTTCTACCATTGATGTTGAGCAAATCTTGTTCAAATATGCAATATATGCTGTGAATGGAAGTGGGGCTGTTAAAAGGTGTCAGTAATGTGTGTGCTCTCTTTTTTGCCCAGTATAGCAATAGGAAGCATAGTAGGTAATGTAGGTTTGGATATACATGGATGTTTATATGTGGTATTTATTCAACAGTCCCGGCCAAAAAGCTTTCTATTATTGATTCATATTGCCCTGAACAGCTAGAGAATGTTAGGAACAATGTACAGATTTTTAAAACAAACATCTCTCCAGTTTTGTTTTTTATTCCAGTAAAAGTCTCTCTCTTAATTTAGCAACTTAAAGCTGAATAATTTTAAGCCCAACTGATTTTAGTCAAAAAATTATATTCCTCTCTCATTTAAACTGAATTTGCTATAATTTGTGCATGATAGCTGGTAGAGCTATATATTAATTATACCATATCCTATATTAACTCAAAAAAATTTAATCAAATATATAGGCTGACTATGAAAACAGAAGGCACACAGTGAGTAAAATGCTTCAATATATGGTATGTTTCTTTTTATAGATGTGTGTGTGTGAGAGGGGAGAGAGGGAGAATGTTTGGAAGAGCAAAACATTGGTAAAATTATTTAATAATTGGTAGTGAAATTGTAGCCATTCAGTTAAATAAAATAGTTTGACTTTACAGTAAATTCATTTAGATTATACAGTCACTGTTTCTCTGATTCTCCCTTTTTCTCCCTTTCCGTCCCTCTCTCTCTCCTCTCCTCTCCTTTCCTCCCCCCCTCCTTAATGTGGAAAAGTAGCTTCCCATCTATTAATATAATCTCTTGTGTGCCTGCAAAATTTGCCAGAACTGATTAGAGCAGATATTAAATGATAATTGGACATTTAGTGCTCGTCAAACAGAAAGTGACAGATGGGCCACTAATTAAATTATAGTTCTGACATTATTCACAATGGTTTATGAATCTTCACTGATGACCTTCATGAATCTTTTCTTTCTTTCTTTCTTTCTTTCTTTCTTTCTTTCTTTCTTTCTTTCTTTCTTTCTTTCTTTCTTTCTTTCTTTCTTTCTTTCCTTCCTTCCTTCCTTCCTTCCTTCTTTCCTTCCATCCTTCCTTCCTTCCTTCCTTCTTTTCTTTCTTTCTTTCTTTCTCTCTCTCCTTCTTCCCTCCTTCCCTTTTCCTTTTCCTCTTTTTTTCTTGCTTCCAAATAAAACATTAGGTAAGAAAAAAGGACAGCTGTAAAAAAGTTGAAATAGGCTACCATATTTATATTTAGTCAGTAAAACTGTAGTGTTAATTAAAATGAATAATATTTTTATTTTCAAAAAAATAATAAAATGAGTAATATAGAAAGCTGAATGTGGAACATTCAAACTAGTGGAAAGATAAATGAGAAATTAAATTGCTATCAAGAAAAAATAAATGGTAACGGTGACTATGTAAAATTAGTATTTATACTTTGGAATAGGAATCCATGGTCTCTTGTTTCACACTGTTTTACATAACGTATCAGGTTTGTCTGACATTTTCTCCCCTTCCTCTATTAGCTAAATTAACATATTTAGTTTCAGCATTGAACCCAGAATACTGAATCATAGTTGTTGAACCAGAACCACATTTTCTTTTTCAATTAAAAAGGAAAACACAGTGTTAATTACTTTCCAACTTTGATCTTGCCATTTTCATCTTTATTTTCATTACTCCTCCTTAGAATAACAATTTGGAACTGTCATAGATTCAGGCATGGATAGAATGAATGGAGACAGTCTTAGTTGGTGAACTTTCAACTCTTTATTGCATAGTGACTTCTAACTTGTATAACAACAACTCTGTTTTATATAGGCAATGCTAATGTGAAATAACCAACAGGAGCTTGTGAAACGCTAGCTCCAGTACCAATAAGAGTCCTTCGTTAAGGGCCAATCAGATTCTCAGAACCCGACCAATCCGATCTAGCCGCTTAACACCCAATCAGAAGTACAGGGCCAGAACCCTGTACTTTACCCCAAGCTTGCCTTTATTCAACTATTTACATACATAACACCCCTTCCCCCTGGCTTCACAATTAGTTTGTGACTATGTAGTCCTTTAAATAGGACAGTTGTCTCTTGGGTCTGTCAGATTTTCTTTGGACTGGCTGCATGCAGTCCCGTTGAGGTAGGATGTTGTTTTGTAGTGGCTCAGCTTCTCGTTCTGGTATGATTTCCCTTGGAGCATACGATTCTTCTTCCTGCTCCATTTCCTGGGTTTCACTTGATTCATCGCTTTCCTGGAACAGGTTTCCTGGCATATCGTCATCTTCTCTTCCTTCCCCCCCCCTCAGTTTGGTCGTTGGGAAGTTGTTGGCTAGCAGTTATAAGTCGTGACCGTAATTGGTCAATATGTCTTTTCCATAGTCTCTCATCAATACATTTTACAATATAGGATCTGGGCCCAGTCTCGCGTATTACCGTTGCTTCAATCCAAACTGGGTCGCCCGATAAATTTCTTGCATAAACGGGGTCGCCTACCTTGAAGGTACGGTAGCGTCCGCTGGATCCTGGAGGTTTTTCTGGCTCGTAAGCAGGGTGCAGTCGGTCGAGGCGGGAACGGAGTTTTCGCCCCATGAGAAGTTCAGCAGGAGTTCTGTCGGTTTCGCTGTGCGGAGTGATGTGTTGTAGAAGTAGAATGCGGTTTATTTTTTCATCAAGATTATCATAGTCCAGCTTTTGTAAATCTTTTTTACAAATTGTACTATGCGTTCTGCTCGGCCGTTGGTAGCAGGATGCGCCAGCGAGGTGAGCGCATGGTGGATGCCATTGTCAGCAAGGTACTGTTCAAACATTAGCGCTGTAAACTGTGGTCCGTTATCAGACACCAGGACGTCCGGCAATCCATGAGTTGCAAAGAGTCTATTGAGGACTTTAATGACTGCCTCGGAGATTGTATTGGCCATTCGATGAATTTCTAACCAATTAGAGTATGCATCGACAGTCAACAGCAATGTCTGTCCTTTGATCGGCCCTGCGAAATCCAGGTGGATTCTGGACCAGGGTCCACGTGGCGTCTCCCATTTGGTCGGTGCAGCTTTTGGTGGTGCGTTGCTGGTTTGTTGGCACTTGGTGCAGGCCTTGACCCATTGCTTGATGTGTTGGTCCATGCCTGGCCACCAAGCGTAGCTCCATGCGAATGCCTTCATTCGCACGATCCCGGGATGTCCATCATGCAAGATTTGTAATGACTCTTTTGGAGTCGTTCTGGGACGACGGCTCTATCGCCCAGATAACGCAGCCTTTTTGAGAAAAATGTTCAGTCTGTCTTGTTTTAAATGGTGCAAAGTCATCTGGGATCTGATCCAATGGCCATCCACGCTCCACCCAGCCTAGGACTCGTGCTAGGGTGTGGTCTCGTCTGGTCTCCCTCGCGATATCTCGAGCGGTCATAGGAGGCGAGTTGAGCGTTTCGATTTGTAACGCCGATACTGTTGGTGCCGGATCGTCAAGGGTCTCTGGTAGTGGTGCTCTGCTGAGTGCGTCGGCATGGGGAATGGTTTTCCCCGGTCGATATAACAATCGATAATTATAAGCAGCTAGAAACTCTGGCCATCGAGTCATTCTTGGGGACAATATATAGGGAGTTGGTTTGTCCCCAGCGATTATCCCCAATAAAGGTTTGTGGTCGGTTACAATTGTAAATGTCCTTCCATATACATACTCATGGAATTTTTTTACAGCTGACACAATTGCAAGAGCCTCCTTGTCTATTTGTCCATAGTTACATTCTGCCTGGGATACAGTCTTCGAAAAGTATGCAATGGGAGCCTCATTTCCATTAGGTAGCACATGGCTCAAAATAGCGCCCACCCCAAACGGTGAGGCATCACAAGTTATAACCAAGGGTAATGTTTCATTATATTGCATAAGTACAGAATCAGATGTAAGTAAATTTTTTACATTTCTAAACGCTTTTTCTTCTCGGTAACCCCAAACCCACAATGCTTTCTTATCTAATAACCGGTGTAATGGTTCAGCCACAGTCGCCTTATGCGGTAAAAACACATTGTAGAAATTGATAAGGCCTAAAAATGCTTGAAGATCAGTTTTGTTACGAGGTCTGGGAGCATTTCTAATCACCCTTAATTTACTCTCAGTTGGGTGAATACCCTGCCTATCAATGCAATAACCTAGAAATTCAACACTGTCGGTATAGAGATGACATTTATCCCTTTTTACTTTCAATCCTGCTTCTTGGAATTTTTTAAGCACACATTTTAAACGATTCTGCAGAATTTTTTTAGTAGGAGCTGCAATCAATACGTCATCAAAATACGGAACCACGCCCTTGATTCCCTGTAACAATCATTCCATTAAACTTTGGAATATTCCCGGGGCCACACTCACCCCGAACTGCAATCGGGTACATTTAAAAGCACCTCTGTGCGTTACTATCGTTTGGGCTTGGGCTGTTTTATCGTCCACGGGCAATTGTTGATAGGCTTGAGCTAAATCTAGCTAAGCGAAAACCTTTCCACCTCCCAGGGAATGAAGGAGGTGCTGCACCACCGGCACCGGATACGCGTTATGTTGGAGGGCGTGGTTTAGAGTGGCCCGGTAGTCCCCACAGATTCGGATTGACCCATCTGGTTTAATGGGGGTTACAATAGAAGTTTCCCTTGGGGAATGATCAATGGGTTGCAGTACCCCTTGTTTAATTAGTTTGTCAAGTTGTTCATCTATCTTGGCCTTAAGGGCGAACGGAACTCGATGGGGCTTTAAACGGATCGGGGAGACCTTAGGGTTGAGGCTGAACAAGATTGGGGTCCCCTTATACTCGCCCAGACGATCTGCGAAGACATCGCTGAATTCAGACATAAGATCCTCCTCCCACTCGCAATCACCGACTCGGTTCACGCCGGCTAGTTCGATGCCGAGTGGCGCAAACCATTGGAGGCCCAACAAACTAGGCCTGTCCCTATCGATGATCGTTAGAGGTAAGTATGCCGTATGCTTTTTAAACAAGACGCGGACTCGACAAGACCCAACCACAGGGATCCGATTCCCTTGGTAATCTTTAAGGATAAGGCGTTGCATTCGAAGGTCTTGGCATTGGATGGTAGGAATGAGCTGCTTTACTGTCTTCCACGACACCATCGAGAGGGACGATCCCGAATCGACCTCCATGTGGCAGGGTTGGTTTTCTATGGCTACTGTAACTCGAATCTTCTTAGCGTCCAGGGCCGAATCCTGACCTATAGTGATAGTATGGTGAGCCTCTTCTTTCTGCAACGCTCGATATCTGTAGGAATGGTTTGCTGGGTCTCGCCTTACAGGACGGTTTCCTGCCGATTGGCGAAAGTTGGTTCCCTTTGAGGCCGGGCTTGATCCCGGTAAACTGCGACAGACTCGACCGATGTGGCCTCGTTTCCCGCACTTGTGAGTGCGTCACGGAATTTGCAGTCTGCCCTGGGATGGTTTGCCCCGCAGCCAGCGCAAGGGCGTGAGGTTTTAGGACGAGGGTCCCGGTCGGAACGCAGTCGATGGACCCTTTCTTTGTCTCTGTCTGACGACGAAGAGAGGTCCTCGTAGTGCGTTGTTGCCAACTGCCCTTCTGAGCTGGGTGAGATGTCGCCTGTTGGTGGGTTTGTGGGGTTTCGGCTTCGCCGTAACTGCGCCGCTGACTTTTTTGTTGTCTCAGCGGCGGTGGCTTCGGCGATGGCATCAACAAGGCCGATGTCGCCCTTCGCCATCAGCTTGCTCTGCACGTTTAGTGCATCTAATCCCAGAATTAGGCGGTCTCTCAATGCTTCATCTAAGTCTGCGAACCCGCAGAGGCCTCCCAAGTGCCGGAGGTCTGCCACGAAGTCAGCCACACTCTCTCCTTTTCGCTGGCTTCGTTGATAGAACTCGTGGCGTCTCACGAGTGTGGGTACGGTTGGCGCGTAATGGTCTCTCAGGAGAGGTTCGAGGTCGTCCCAGCTTATTGCTTTCACTTCTCGAGGCTTCGCGAGGGCTTTAGCCATTTTAAAGACAGCCGGGCCGCAGTACGTCAGGAACAGCGCCCGCTTCTTGGCTGGTGTGGCGTCCTTCAGGTTGTTCGTTTCGAGGAACATCTGAAAGCGATCCATGTAGGATTCCCAATCCTCTTGGGATGGATCGTACGGAGCGGGTGATACGATGCCGTCGGACATGGCTTCTGTTGGTGGTGCCGTTTTTTACACGTGCTCTGTTTTTTCTTCCAAGTTCCTTAAGATCAGATGTCTCCAAATCCCATCCTCGTCGCCAGTGTCATAGATTCAGGCATGGGTAGAATGAATGGAGACAGTCTTAGTTGGTGAACTTTCAACTCTTTATTGCATAGTGACTTCTAACTTGTATAACAACAACTCTGCTTTATATAGGCAATGCTAATGTGAAATAACCAACAGGAGCTTGTGAAACGCTAGCTCCAGTACCAATAAGAGTCCTTCGTTAAGGGCCAATCAGATTCTCAGAACCCGACCAATCCGATCTAGCCGCTTAACACCCAATCAGAAGTGCAGGGCCAGAACCCTGCACTTTACCCCAAGCTTGCCTTTATTCAACTATTTACATACATAACAGGAACATTGCTTGAAAAGTACCACCCAAAAGAAAGCTTACGGTTGTGAACAGTACTTTGAAAAGTTCATCTGTAATTAGAAAAGAGAGGGAAAAGTCCCTTCAAATTCTCATTCCTTATTAAGTTAGTGTCTATTGTCAAAAATAAATCCCATATTTGGAGTCTATATTTTGCTTTCATAATTCATAAATTTATTTAGTTCTAAATTCTCTATTATTGTCATTTTCTTCATTTCTTTTATCATTTTAAAATACAATATGTAGATATCAATGTATTTACAACTGCTGTTATTATTATTAAGTTTGAATTTAAGGCATCATATTTGGATGCAAGGTGACTTATCACTCAATATATAAAGAAAAATGAAATTAGATTTGCTTCTGTATTGCAGACTGCACAGTTAAATCCACCATTTTGATTCTTTTTGACACCCTTCCAAACACCTCTATATACTTCTCAAAGTTTTTTTTTAAAAAATAATTAACAAGATACACACTATTTTTTAAATAATATGGAGTTCTCAAATTACTTACTCTAGTATGGCAATCAGCCCTTCAAAAACAAACGTTTCATTGGGTTGATTTCAGACACTGTTTGCCTTTTCTATGAACATCTGCCAGAATAGAAAAAAGATTGAAAATCTGAAAAGTATTGTTCTTTGAATGAATGTTTTATTCTGCCTCCACCATCCCATGGAACATATCACAAACAGCTTTCACATATAAAAAGAAAAACCAAGAAATCCTAGATGAATTTGCCCTGAGTCCAATAAACCAACATCACAAAGGCTTTGTTTGAATTCAATAATTGTATCTTAGCCAAAACTATCGTTATCTTGAGAGGAAATGTTATCTCTTTCAACAGAAACTTATGATGCAAGCCAATGCAGTGCTACCAGTATCTTGGTGGTGGTAGAGCCAAAAACACATAAAATGTTCTTGGAATATTTGATTTCTTCTGGTAGTATATAAATTGCAACAACTTTTGGAAGAAATATTATCATTGGGTATAGAATTGATTTGTCTTCAGTCATATTAACAAAGTGTAATGAATTTTTTTCATGATATACTTTCTAATTAAGTTAGCTCTTCAGTGTAATCAATTTGAAAATATCTATTCAATTGAGTTTCGTTTACCCCAGTGTACTTGTTGAGAAAATAGATGAGATTAGCTATACACATGACATGACATCATAACTTTTACTACATATTGGGGATTGTTTGCGTTGAGGATCATATCTTGGATGTAAAAATCCATACAACTACCAGATGGCAGAAGAGGCATTCAGACAGCTTTTATACATTATATTCTGCTGCTCGTCTGGATCTTTGAAGACCAGAAATACTTTTGTTTAGAATTATTACTCATGTAAAGATGTATAAAAATGAATGGCTGACAATAGATAGATCATAACACACAGAAGCAGTAACAACAACAAAATGAAACAATAGCAACAAACAGAATCAAGAAGAATTGAATATTTTCATAATGAAATGGTTTTAGGAGAAAATATTTCTGACATTCTCCATACACCAGCACCTCATTCATCTTAAGAAGCAAAACAAATAAATATTCAGTCCCATATTAATTGTGACATTTAAAAAACACAGTGGAAGCTTTTCTTTCTTTTAGAGTAGGAACTATAAAGCAAGAAGGGAGATGTGACTATGAATTGAGCTGTAGCAGAAATTCCCAAAACATACTTTCATCCAGATATTTACTAATACAGGATGACTTATGTAAAGTAACTAGACAATAAACACATTTTTTTCTTACTGAGAACAGCAACACTATATTTTGTTAACAAAATGAGAAATATGATAACTACCTGTGCAGCTGGCTAGCCGGCCATTCAATCTGGTTGCTTGTGGCACCACAGCCATGAGGCGGGTGGTGGTGGAGCTGCTCTATGTGTCCCCCATAAGCTTACCTCAGGGCCCTTGAAGCAAGGTCATCTATGCCCCAACACTGCCTTGTAGCAGCAGCACCAACAGCAGCACCAACAGCCATGTGCAGCACAAGTCCATGTGGCCACCAGAAAAGGACCTAAGTGGTGCATCAGTGCTGTGGCTGTGAGGTGAGCAAGGTATTGGGTATGAATGGCCTGGCTGCAGGGCACTTGGATCAGCTTCAATGCCTGACTCACCTTGTGGCTGCAGCACTTGCAAGTCACTCAGACTCCTGCTCTACCATGGCCGTGAGCAAGCAAAAAAAAAAAAAAGTAGGCTGGCAACAATGCAGGATCCTGATTCTAGAACTGTTGTCATGAGATTGGTGAAGCTGCTGTCATGAGGTGAGGCAGATGTCAGGATTTGGTATTGAGGCATGGGGCCCTGAAGTAAGTCATTGCTGGACACTTGGGGCAGCTCCACCCTCTCCTGCCTTTCGGAAGTGGCACTGCACACGCACAAAGACACATTCAAACAAGCTAACTTCACTGCTAATGTGGGCTGACTCTTGCCCACACCCTTTTATTTTCCTTGGTGACCTCAATCTACCTCTTATAGATTGGACCCTAAATGAATGTACATCTGAACCCATACTTGCAACCCTGTACAAAGCCGTTACTACACCGGGACTGGATCAATTAGTAATTAACAACACTAGACTCAACAACTGCTTTGGCCTCATCTTCTGCATCAGCTCAAACTCAATATATGGCCTATAAATATAAGAACTCTTCAAACAGTAACCACAGTATGATTGACTTTGTCTCAATTTACACTCTCACAAAGAGGATCATAATGATGGATCCCCAAAATACAACTTCAAAAAAGCCAATTATGATCTCATAAATGCCAACCTATCATCTCTTGATTGGCACATTATGTTCTCCAATTTAATACTGCAGAAGACCATTATATTGCATTTTTGCTTGAACTTGAAAAAGTCATTCAACTATATGTAACAGTAACCCTTTCCAAAAAAACAAATTACCCATAACAATAAGGTAACTTCAATTTTAAAAAAATTGTTATGGCGTAAAAACAAAACTAGCCATGTAGAAAACTTTAAAAACTGATACAACACTTTATGCTTATAGATAAAGGCAGAATACGCAAATTACCACTGCAAGCAAGAGGAAAACCTCCTACAAACAAAATCCATCCGCACCTTCTACAATTTTGTAAAGAACAATCTTAAAGACTCAAAAACCATCCCATCTCTAAAAGGACCAAATGGGAAAGACTGCAACAATGAAGCTGTTAAAGGCCAACCTCTTCAACAAATCCTTCAGTTCAGTCTTTGTAAACACCAATGACTCATGCCCCACATTTCCTAGTCATACCACAACTAACTGTAATGATCTACTTTATGGAAGATAATGTAGAAAAGGCACTACATAACCTAAAACCATCACTATCTATTTGCCCCAATGGATTAGGTACATACTTCTTAAAAAAGCTCTCCTCTGCCATAGCAGAATCTCTAAGCATTATATATGAGATATCATTCAGAACCAGCTCCTTACTGAACTATGGTCCTTAGCTACAGCCATCTCTATCTTCAAAAAAGCTGACCCCAACCTGGCTGAAAACTACAGACCAATTTCACTGTGTTGTGTCACATGCAAAGTCATCACCCTCCACTTAGAGTCAAACAACCTACTCTCCAAAAAACAATTTGATTTCAGGAAAAAATTTCCTGAAATCTTCAACTCTTACATTAAGAGTTGTAAATCTAATCTTATGAAACTTCTCCTCTGGAAATGTAGAATTGCTAACTAGGGCATACAGAAAATTTCTAGACCAATAGTCAAATACAGCTCATCTGTCTGGAATCTGCACAGTGCAGTATATTGGACATTAACACAATTGAGCGAGTCCAGAAGTATTTCACTAGAAGAGTACTAGACTCTCTGCTCGCAACAGAATACCCTATATCACCAGGCTTGAAATTTTGGGCGTGGACAACCTTGAGTTATGTTGCCTATGGTTGGACTTAAGCGTAGTACACAAAATTATCTGCAACAATGTCCTACCAATCAATGACTATTTCAGCTTCAACTGCAACAATACAAGAGCACACAATAGATACAAACTCAATGTAAACCACTTCAAATTTGATCGCAGAAAGTACAACTTCAGCAACAGAGTGCTCAATGGAATGCACTACCTGACTCTGTTGTTACATTCTCTAACCCCCACTCCTTTTACCTCAAACTATCAACTATTGACCTCACCCCATTTCTAAGAGGTCTTTAGGGGGCAAGCATAAGTGCACTATTTGCCTACTGTCACTGTCCTATTGTTTCCATTTATTCGTACCTATTTCCTGTATTCTTACTCATGTTTATACCTGTACCTATTATCTTGTAAGCGATTGACAAATCAAATAAAAAAAAATAAAAAAATAAAGTTAACAAATAAAGTTATTTGCTTAACAATTGTGCCAAGAAAGCTCATAAAATGGGCAAAACTCACTTAACTAAGTTCTCACTTAGCAATAGAAATTTTGGGCTCAATTGTGATTCTAAGTGCGTATTGATGATAGTGGAGTTCTAAAGGGTAAAGCAACTTGAAGTGACCTTGGGAAAGATATGAAAGAGCTGTTCAGATAATGAAAGAAGAAATCTGCCATTAAAAAGGGACCTGAAGTACAGCAATTGAACAAGTGTGTGATAAGATAACAATGTAACTTCACTTTGATCTGTTTAATATAAGATAGGACAGATATGACCTTTTAATACCTTGCCTTTTCTTGACCATGTCTCTTTCAAAAGTTAAACAGCCTCCATTTAACATATCTTTTCTGAAGAATAGCTATCAATAATCATTATCATCTATGTGATGGTGGTATAGGACAGTCTTCTCAGACCAAATTGTCTAGATGAGCCACAAGAATACAATTTTTAATGGAAAGCTGCTGTGAAATCTAAAATGATCAACATAGTCATACTCTATCAATATCAAATATTGGTTTGGATCATTTATCAGGTTAACCAAGACAATCCATAGCTCAGTTTAAAGCTAGTTTGAATGGTTTATATATTTGGAGCTAATGAGCTTCTCTATCACTTTTCTCAACTATGGGTGTTTGGAAACTGGACCATAATTACCCATAGAATTCACCAGAATATTTAAAGAAGAAAATATCTGAGATATAGTAGCAGTGATCCAATATTTCAGGGGCTGCCACAAAGAAAAGGGAGTCAAGCTATTCTCCAAAGCACCCGAGGGCAGGACAAGAAGCAATTGGGTGGAAATTAATCAAGGAGAGGAGCAACCTAGAACTACGAAGACATTTCCTGACAGTTAAACAATTAACCAGTGGAACAACTTGTCTCTAGAAGTTGTAAGTTCTCCAACACCAGACGTTTTTAAGAAGAGATTGGGTAACCATTTGTCTGAAGTGATGTAGTCCAACCCCTGTCTAGGCAGGGGGTTGGACGAAAAGACCTCCAAGGTTCCTTCCAACTCTGTTATTCTATTCTATAGTAGTCTATTTCAAAAATAGATCGCCCATTACTTCTTTACCTGGAGTCTGGTGTTGTTGTAACTATGTATCATTGCAACTATGTATCGTTCATGTGTTTGCAACTATGTATCATTCACGTGTAATCATTAACTTCTGTCTCTTCAGTGACCTTTGCAAGGCACGTACAAGGGACAAGGAGCTAGACGGTTGTTAATAAGCTTATCCACATTGTAAATGATCTGTCTGGTATGCAGTTTTGTAAACATGCACATCCTGATGGAATTATCTTATTTGACTTGAGCTTTGATTAAATCATTTTCTTGTAAAAAAGCACAATAAAAGAGCGTGTGCCAAGACATTTGGGGCGCGCTCATCCCGAGGAAACTTCGCCTCCTATCGTTTCTCTCTCCTTCGCTCCCTATCATGAGCCGCCCATCTGATGCGGGATAGCAGATACCGCATTCTGGTGACCCCGACGTGATTCCCTAAGGGGGATACGTTGCGACGCGCCCATATCTTATCAGCTCGATGGGAGCTGTGCATCGCCAGGCCTGAAGCGAATTGCACATCATCAGATCTGAAACACAGTCTCGACTTTCGTAAGTATGGGTGGAAACTTTTCTCAACAACAGACGCAGCATCTGAAGGAATTGAGGGAGTTAGTCGCTTCTTCTTCTAAATATTCTGCTAATTTAAAGGGCTCGCCTGTAAAAATGAAACCTATTGCTACATTATTGGCTTATGTGTGGCAACATTGTCCCAATTATTCAGAGGAAGGGTCCTTAAAAATTTCCACTTGGCAAAAAATTGGTGAACATCTCCATAGTCCTCCTCGTGCACCTATTGGCATTTTGGTCACTTGGAGGAAAATTATGGAGGCTTTAAAAGTCCATTATAAAATAGAAGCAGGGAGTGTGTTTGAATCTCCCCCGCCAAGTTATGATAACTTTTCAATTTTCCCTAACTCAGGCAGAAGCTGCTGCCATTATTCAACAATGCCCCACATGTAGTAAGCAAGGACATTCCATTCCCATAGGAGTAAATCCTAGAGGATTAAAAGCTTGTGAAATTTGGCAAATGGATGTAACTCAGTATCCACCTTTTGCCCCTTGGAAATATTTGCACGTTTCCATCGATACATATTCAGGGTTTATTCTGGCTACCCCTCAAAGGGGAGAAACTGTAAAACATGTCATCAATCATTCAATTCATACCTTTGCCTCACTGGGACGTCCAAAAGAAATCAAAACTGACAATGGACCTGCCTATACAAGTTCTGTGTTCCAGGACTTCTGTAACAGATGGGATGTAACCCACAAGTTTGGGATTCCCTACAACAGCCAGGGGCAGGCTATTGTGGAATGAGCAAACTTATCTCTGAAACGTGCTCTTGATTGATATTCGTTGTGGGAAAACCCCCCGAACCTCCCAGCATTGCAAAATTCTCTTAACATTGGTCTTTACACTTTAAACTTTCTTAATCTGACTGGCATTCCTCCCACTTCTGCTGCTTCGCTTCATTTTTCCTCCCCCTCACCCCCGCCTAACAGACCTCTGGTATATTATCGCAGATTGCCAGATCCCGCCTGGCAGGGTCCCGCTGAGCTTCTCACTTGGGGATGAGGCTACGCTGCGATTTTACTACCAGACAAAACCACTTGCTGGATCCCTGGTAGGGCGGTTAGACCCTATTATGGGAATTCCTCTGCTACATCTGTATCTTAAAACTCTTCCTGATATTCTTGCCTATATCTTCTTTGCAATTTCTACCTTACTTCAACAAAACCTATGCTTCCTGTCAAAAGACTATTCGTGTTAAAACCATTTCATTAACAGAAGGCTATTATACTTGTTCCATGTGGGTACGTCATGAAAATGCTACCCGTAGTTTTCACTCTGTTACTTCTGTTTTGTTTAAAGAACACTCTACCACTCGCTCTTTTGTTCCTTCTTTACTCTTCCTATAGAAAGGAACCTTAAAATCTTTTCCTCTATTCAATCTAAACATAGGGGGACCTAGATGTCCTTCTATTGTATTATGGGTTCCCTCACCCCAACTAACATCCTTGATGAATTACCAAATTAATCTTTATTGTTATTATTGTAATTATTATCCTTTTTCTACTAATTGCATTCCCTCCTCATTTTGCAAATGTTCTACAACTAACTTGTCCATAGCCCTCTCTCCTGCTTGTGATGTTTTTATATACCCGAACTCTGATCCTGTCAACAAACGACGCTTCAAAAGAACTGTCCATGACGATCCGCAGAAGCCTCATAGAAGATATAATATTGCCTGGACTATAACTGACTTTCAAAAAGTTCGTTTAAGTTCTACAACCAATTTTTCTCGCATAGAAGACTTCTACCCACCACTTCAATTCGATTTGGCAGACGCACCCATACAACCAGGGGATATTCTGCAATCTACACCACTTCAGGAGGAACTTTAACATCACGCCTGAAAGGAATGTATTTTATCCCTGGCAATAATTTTGTTTGGACTTGTTCCACCGGTCTCATGGCATGTGTCCACGGGGATGAAATTGTTAAATCCAAATCATTTTGCATTCAAGTATGGCTTGTGTGTATAACTCTGATGATTTTATATCCCTACAGGTACCCATGGAATACCCCCTTTTGCAAAATTGTAAAGATTTAGATCTGTTATTTTTAAAAAACAAAGGGGATTGTGTGCTATGCTTAAAGAAGAATGTTGTTTTTATGCCGATAGCAGGGGGGCTTGTTTTCTATTTCACCATGGTTTACAACCTTTTTAACTGCATTGGCAGGATCATTAATAATCATTATATTGATATGTATTATAGGACCTTGTTGTTTTAATAGAGTATTGCAATTTTTTTAAAAAATCAATTATCCTCCATAACTGCTGTTGTTAATGTGCTATTGCAAGCTCATGTTATATCCTCAACACCGGACGAAAAAATGTCATTGTTGAGTTACCGCTCCTTGGGCAACCCTGATGCTGATGGGTCGCACTCTTGCCCAGATGACGGGGACGGCGAACATTCCATAAAAATGGTTCCTGTCTTCTCGGACGAGGAAGAAGACTCGTCATAAATAATAAAAACAGAGGAGATGTTGTAACTATGTATCATTGCAACTATGTATCATTCATGTGTTTGCAACTATGTATCATTCATGTGTAATCATTAACTTCTGTCTCTTCAGTGACCTTTGCAAGGCACGTACAAGGGACAAGGAGCTAGACGGTTGTTAATAAGCTTATCCACATTGTAAATGATCTGTCTGGTATGCAGCTTTGTAAACATGCACATCCTGATGGAATTATCTTATTTGACTTGAGCTTTGATTAAATCATTTTCTTGTAAAAAAGCACAATAAAAGAGCGTGTGCCAAGACATTTGGGGCGCGCTCATCCCGAGGAAACTTCGCCTCCTGTCATTTCTCTCTCCTTCGCTCCCTATCATGAGCCGCCCATCTGATGCGGGATAGCAGATACCGCATGGTGTTTTGAAAAATAAGTCAATTCCATCTTCTCTATGGCATCCCCTCAAGTATTGGAAGACAATTAAAATATCTGTTAACTCTATGCTTGTCTATTGGTTAGTGCCAGCCTGGAAATGAAGAAATTGTGAGTGCTAGTCCCATTTGAAAACTGCTGAATGACTTTGAGCCAGTCCCTCTTTCAATCCAATCCACCTCAAAGAATTGTTGTTATGGGAAAAACAGGAGAAAGAAAGAGTACGATGCATGTTCACTGTCTTGACTTATTTATAAAAATAATAAAGACAGGATTAAAAAAAATAAAAATAAAATAAAACAATAAAACAAAATAAATATATCCTGTTTTCCCTAAGTGAAATGTTAATAAATGCATATAAAATATAGATGCAAATTAATTATCATAATCTTCCATGCACTCAGAAAATATCACAAAATCTAGACCTGGCATTTTCTAACATTTGAGTTCTAACAAAGAAGTAAGAATTGTTTATTATTGTGCCTGTAAAATAATTAGCTGAAAACTCTAATGAAAAGAAAACTGAAATGGTAAAATTTAAATCTTTCATGAGGTTGAAAATTATTGTTTTAGATAATCTGGTCATATCTACTCTTTTTAGCTTCAACCACATTTTCCTGCTGTGAAAGTTATTTGAATATAATGGAAAAATCTTAGATTCAATTATACTCAATAGACCTTGTTTATTTTTTATTTTTTGTTTTTTGAGCTGTGGTATAAACCTCTAGTAATTCCACTGTTTATAGTTACTGTGAATTTGTATTTTAGCATCCTTTCACAATACTGTTGGAAGAATGCCAGTTTTTCACTTTTGTGAGTAAATTAATGTAAACTTGGCAAAGATGAAAATCCTTTAGGGTCATCCCTAAAATGGGCTTTCTGTGTTAGATTTAATTGGATTTAGAATGAGTTTTCCACTACTTACATTTAAGTCATTGCTCCTGTTGCTTCATGAACTGAAATCCTTCCTTAATGCAAAAGGATATTTGTTGTAGAGGGCATCAAGGAATAATCCTACCATTGAGTTAAGCCATTTTCTCATTCCAGAAGTCTCAATCCCCTTTGGACATTACAAAAAATGAATGAATTAGCAGCAGAATTATGGGCATGGTAGTATATTTCCTGCCAACATATTCATTAGCCATGTTCTAATTAGGTGCATGGTCAGTGAACTGATCTTACATGTATGGAAGGTATTTGCAAGACCTTATCAAAGAATTGTCATTTCTACCTTTATGGAGAGCCATAGGATCCTTTGACACTTGGAATACTTACTCTGTGCTATAAATGGAAGAGAAAAGAATGTTCAGAGTGTAGCTAGCAGGAGTAAATCTTTCTGAACATGAATGAGTATGTATGCTGTCTGAAATGCTGGGGCACAACAAACCTGGCAAGTTGCAAGAATACAGCCAATAACGATGTTTATTTTACTTTATCATAAATTAAAAATATATGCAAAGAAATAAGATAACTTAGTTATCGAGTGACACAACAATTTATCAAGGAGCAAGTTTTGAGTACTATATGCATATATTACAAATTGGTTGGAAAAAGGAAAATGGGAATCCTAATTACGATTATTTCTTTTAATCTCTCAAAGCCCCTTGAATGCAATTATTCAATATCAAAACACTTTGTAGCCCATAATCACATTTTTAAAAAAATGGCTACTTTTGTAGACATGGTCAGTTATAAATTACTAATTGATCTTGTTTCTGGATGGTGGTTTATGGTGGATTAGACTTTTCTGATTGGTGGCCAGGTGACAAGTGTGGGCTGATGAAACTCTCTCTGGATAAGGAGTGATTGTTAGATTACCAATTTGTGCTCTGGATAGCTGCTTCCACAGGATTTCCTTATAATCAATAGTGCTATTACATGGGCACACAATGGATTATAAATGCTTAGCAAAAGAGAAAAAATATTTTATTATTTGGAAAATTAAAAGAAGATGTGATTTCCTTGGAAGAAACAGGCGAGTAAAAGGGATATAAAATGTTTGAGTCAAAAAAATTGGATGAAGAATTTGTTTCAGGAGGAATAAAATCAATAATCAACCAAAGGAACAGCTTGCCTTCAGAAATTGTGGGAGCTTCATCACTGGAAGCTTTCAAGAAGAAACTGGACTGCCATCTGTCAGAAATGGTGTAGGGTCCCTTCCAATTGGGTTATTTTGTTAAAATCAAATGAGTTGTTTTGTACATAAATTCATAGCCCAAATATGCAAAATTTATATTATACATATTATGGCATATACATTGGAGTAGAAGTCAATCTGTAGATGGCTTTGACATTGGAAATTCATCTTTCAAATGAAGAAAAAACAACAAGCCTTTTATAAAGGATTAATGGATATAGTGAATTTTTTATTTTAAAAATTGATTTTAAAAATCCTTGGAGATTGGAATGAAATGGTTTCTTCACAAAAATATAAAATCTTTCAAAAAATATTAAAAATAGATTTTTCAGGACCAGATATAATTTGGAAATAAAGATGAATTAGGAAGAACAAAGAAATTTGAATTTGTAAATAACTGGGGAATTGGCTGATATATAAAAGAAAAGAGAAAGAGAATAAAGTGATACTAAAATTACAAGAAAAAATTACATATTTGTAATTCAAATATGTGAAAAGTGAAAAGTTTAAGTCTTTGACTATTAATGTTTATAAAGTGGAGATTTATAGTTGATAAGACTTTCTCAGGTTACAATCTACTTTAACTTTTAAAAAGAAAAATGGTATTTTGGATGGAAATTTAATGAGAAAGTGAAAGTAAACTTTACCAGAGGTTTGTAAAAAGAAGTTAAAGATTTTTTTTTTTTAGAATAACTTTAATATAGGCAGATATGTAAGAATGCAATGTGGATGCAAACAAAGTTTTAAAAGAGGATATTTTATACAAGATAACTGATTTTTCTAAAAACAAGTGAAAATCCCAGTGACTTTGGATAAGATGAAAAAAGAAGAGTTTTTTTTAAAAATCCCCAGAGAGAACAACTATTGCACACTAAATTAAGATTCTACAGAGGCAATTATCTATGTTAACAGTGAGAAACATGGAAATAAAGATGAATTATGAAAAACAAAGAAATTTGAATTTGCAAATAACTGGGGAAATGGTTGTCATAGAAAAGAAAGGAGAAATAAGAAAGTGATACTAAATTTACAAGAAAAAAAACTCGTAATACAAATATACGAAAAATGTTTCACTGGTATTATTCTGTTGTGTCCGCGAAATGATGCCAGGAGTCAGTGACTTCAAATCATGTTCTTTTATTAAAGTAGGAACCGAACTGGGCCAAAGGAAAAAGTTCACGGCTTTTAATCCTTTAGCCGCGGCGGCCGCGGCCAATGGCACCGCTTTGAATCTCCCGCGATTCGAAGGGACCAATCGCGGGAGATTCTTAGCGAGCCAATCGGCGCGGCTCGCCTGACCAATCAGAGTGCCCCGCGCTTTGGCCAATCAAAGCGTGGGGATCTCAAGAATGCTAATTAGGGACAGAACACCCCTCCCCTCTTGGTTCAGTCCTTACGTCGTGTAGTCACGTAGGTAGGCGGGGCTCCGTCTGAGCCTACTGGACCTGCGCAGCTCAGTCGTAGGTTGGATCCCGGCTGGTTCGGTCGGGATCTCTGTTGCTCCTGATGCCGTCGTGGGAACCGGCTGGTCGGTTGGGCCGGGCCGCTCTCCGTAGCTCCCTCCTGGGCCTCCCGGGTTGGTTGAGCTGCAGGTTTCGCCGCTCCCGCTCAGTCTTTCTGGGTCGGTCGAGCTGGCCTGGTTGTCTCTTCCTGGTGAGGGGTCATGATGGCTGCTTTCCGGTAAGTATGGCTGGTTTATTCTTCTTTGGTTTTGGTCCCCTGGGTATTCCCTCCCCCCTTGGTTTGTTGTGGGGGTTGGTTTCGCCTGTTTGTGCGTCGGTGGTCTCTTGGGTGGTCGTCCTCGACCTTAATTGGTCGATGTGGCGTTTCCACACTCGTCCGTCTGCTGTTTGTAGCCGGTATGAGTGTGGGCCTGTTATTTGTGTGATGACGGCCGGTATCCATAGTGGGTCTCCCGTCAGGTTTCTTGCGTATACGGGGTCGCCGGGTGCGAAAGTTCGGTGTTTGCTGTTTGAGTCTGGGGGCTTCTCCGGGTTATACGTGGGGTGTAACCTGTCGAGTGGGGACCTTAATTTCCTCCCCATTAATAGTTCGGCTGGGCTCTTATTCGTTGTGGTATTTGGGGTTATGTGTTGGGTGAAGAGTAGTTTGTTTATTTTCTCCTGGATCTCCCCGTGGTCTATTTTCCGGATGGTTTTCTTAGTGAATTGCACCATCCGTTCTGCCCTACCGTTCACCGCTGGGTGCGCCGGTGCTGTCAACGCGTGGCGGATGCCCCTTTCCGCTAGGAATTTTTCGAATTCCAGCGAGGTGAATTGGGGCCCGTTGTCGGAAACGACGACGTCTGGGAGGCTGTGCGTTGCAAAGAGTTTGCAGAGTTCCTTGATCACGGCCTCCGTGCTTGTTGTCTTCATGTTGCTTACCTCCAGCAAGTTGGAGTAAGCGTCTATTGTTATAAGGAAGGTGTGTCCTTTTGTGGGCCCGGCGAAGTCTATGTGAATCCTAGACCAAGGTCCTCTTGGGGTTTCCCACTCTAGGACAGGTGCTGTGGGTGGGCTTGGCCTAGTTTCCTGGCATCGTTGGCACCTTGCTACCCAGGTCTCAATTTGTTTGTCCATCCCTGGCCACCAAGCGTAACTTCTGGCCAGGGCTTTAGTCCTAACGATGCCAGGTTGCCCCTTGTGTAACAGTTCCAGAACCTTCCCTTGTAGCTTTTCTGGAATGACCAACCTATCCCCCCATAGTATGCACCCTTTTAATAACGAGAGTTCCGTTTGGCGGTTTCGGAACGTTTTGACGGACTCGTCGTTGTCCCTTGCCGGCCACCCTTTCTCTACCCAATGCAACACCTGCACCAGACGTTTGTCTTTATTAGTCTCTCGGGCAATGTCTGACACGGTTATGGGCAGGTTGGGTAGAGTCTCTATGCTGAGGGTGGTCGTCGTGGGTGCTGGGTCGGTGTCAGGTTCCGGTAGCGGCGAGCGGCTTAAGGCGTCTGCATGGGAGATTGTCTTACCCAGTTTGTGTATGAGTCCTTAGTTGTAGGCTGCCAGGAACTCGGACCACCTTGTCATTCGGGGAGACAGAATGTTCGGGGTGGCCCGGTTTCCTGCAAGGATTCCCAGCAGCGGCTTGTGGTCGGTTATGATGGTGAATGTCCGGCCGTAGAGATACTCGTGGAATCTTTTTACGGCGGCAACGATAGCCAGAGCCTCTTTGTCCAGCTGGCTATAGTTCCACTCCGGTTTGGTGAGGGTCCTTGAAAAGAACGCGATGGGCGCTTCTTTTCCGTCGGGGAGGGTATGGCTGAGGACAGCGCCGACGCCGAAAGGTGATGCGTCGCATGTGATGGCCAGAGGTAGGGTCTCGTTGTACTGTATAAGGACGGCGTCCGAGGTGAGGAGGTCCTTTGTTCTTTGGAAGGCGGCTTGCTCGCGTTTCCCCCAAGTCCAGGTCGCCGCCTTGTCCAGGAGCCTATGCAAGGGCTCCGCCACCATCGCCTTTTGGGGCAGGAACACATTGTAAAAGTTAAGTAGCCCCAGGAATGCCTGTAGTTCCGTCTTTGACTTGGGTGTGGGGGCTTCTTTGATGGCCTTGATTTTTTGGTTTGTGGGGTGAATGCCGTGACGGTCTAGGAGGTATCCTAGGAATTCAACCCGTTCCGTGTATAATTGGCATTTCTCCCTCTTGACTTTGAGCCCGGTCTCTTTGAATTTGGTTAGGACCTCTCTTAGGTGACCCTCTAGTTCGGCTTGGTTGGTTGCCGACACTAGGACATCATCGAAGTAAGGTACCACCCCCTTGATGCCTTGCAATAGTCTTTCCATTAGGCTTTGGAATATTCCCGGTGCCACGCTGACTCCGAATTGGAGTCCGTTGCATTTAAATATTGCAAGGTGGGTGACTATGGTTTGCGCTTCTGCCGTTTGCTCGTCAGCTGGCAACTGTTGTTATGCCTGGGCGAGGTCGAGCTTGGCGAAAACCTTGCCCCCTCCCAGTGACTGCAGTAGGTGTTGCACTACTGGGACGGGGTAGGCGCTTTGTTGTAGCGCGCCATTTAGGGTGGCCTTATAGTCCCCACAGATCCTCACCGACCCATCGGGCTTGATCGGGGTGACTATGGGGGTATCCCACCGGGCGTGGTCTATGGGCTGTAGGACCCCTTGCTTGACGAGCTTGTCAATTTGCTCGTCTATCTTGGGTTTAAGTGCGAATGGCACCCGCCTTGGTTTCAGGCGTTTTGGGGGGACATTTGGGTCTAGGCTGAATGATATAAGGGGCCCTCGGTACTTGCCTAGGTTTCCGTCGAAGACCTCTTGGAATTCCCGGGCCAGTTGCTACTCCCAGCTGTCGTCGGTGACGTGGTCGACTCCCGTGACTGCGATGCCGAGCGGGGCGAACCATTGCAGTCCCAGTAGGCTTGGGCGGTCGCGGTCGATGATTGTCAGGGGAAGCCTTTCGGTGTGCCCTTTATATGTGATGTTGAAGTGTTTGGTTCCGACTACCGGGATGCGGTTTCCCTGGTAGTCCCTTACGATGAGTCTCTGGCTGTCTAGGTTCCTCCTTTGGATGGTAGGCACCAAGCGCTTTATTTCATGCCATGCTATCATGGAGAGGTAGGACCTGGAGTCCACCTCCATTTTGCATGGCTGGCCCTCGATGCCTATCTCCACGTGGACCTTCCGGGCGTCATTGGTTATGGCGTGGCCGATGGTGACCATCTGATGGGTCTCCTTTCTTCGCCGGTTATCACCGTCTCGCAGGGATCGTCCGTTCCGGTCCCATCTGTTGTCGAGGGGCGATCTCTGATCCGGGGTGGTGTGCTCTCTCTCCTCCGGTCGTTCTGGTCCCATCGTGCCGGGCTGCGGTTCTTTTTTAGGCGGCAGACACGGGCGATGTGTCCCTTCTTGTCGCAATGCCGGCAGATGGATTCGAAGAACCGGCATTACGACCTGGGGTGGTCGCCGCCGCAACCGGCACAGTTGGTCCTCGACTTACGACCCCGCCGGTTCCGTGGGTCACGGCCTGTCTGGAGGCGATGGATGTCCTCCTCGTCATCGGAAGTGCCCGATGCCAAGTGGAAGTCGCCTGGTGGGTGGTCGTCTCGGGTTGGCCCTCGGCCGACCTCGCAAGGTTGTTGTTTCCGCTGCGGTCCCCAGCATTCGGTCTGCGCATGTGGTCGGCGGAGGTTCGGGTTGCTTCGGCGGCTGCAGCTGCGGTGAGGGTGTCTGCTAGGCTGATGTTGCCCTTGGCCATCAGCCGGCTCTGGAGGACGGGGTCCCACAAACTGAGCACAATTCTGTCTCGCAGGGCGTCGTTCAGGTTGTCGAATTCGCAGAGCCCCCCTAGGCGCCGTAGTTCGGCGACAAAGTCGCTGAAGCTCTCACCCGACCGTTGGTCCCGACGGTAAAATTCGTTTTGTCGGATCAGTATGGGTACCTCTGGAGCGTAGTGCCGCCGAAGTATTGGCTCGAGGACGTCCCAGTCCATCGCGGTCGCATCAACGTGTTTGGCAAGCGCCTTGGCCATCTTGAATACCTCGGTCCTGCAGTGGGTCAGGAAGATGGCGTGCTTCATGGGGCCGGTGGCGTCCTTCGCTGCACTCGAGGAACATGCGGAATCGGTCGGAGTACGATTCCCAGTCCTCAGTGGCGGGGTTGAAGGGTGCGGGGGGTGCGATTTTCGCCATCGTGGTGGTTCGTCTGGCTTCCGTCGGACACGTGGTTCAGTTCAGGGTCTGGATCCCACCTTCATCGCCAGTGTTGTGTCCGCGAAATGATGCCAGGAGTCGGTGACTTCAAATCATGCTCTTTAATTAAAGTAGGAACCGAACTGGGGCAAAGGAAAAAGTTTGCGGCTTTTATTCCTTTAGCCGCGGTGGCCGCGGCCAATGGCGCCGCTTTGAATCTCCCGCGATTCGAATGGACCAATCGCGGGAGATTCTTAGCGAGCCAATCAGCGCGGCTCTCCTGACCAATCAGAGTGCCCCGCGCTTTGGCCAATCAAAGCGCGGGGATCTCAAGAATGCTAATTAGGGACAGAACAATTCTACTTTAAATAAAGCTCAAGAAATTTCCATGGAAAAGTAAATGAATATTTACATAAGAAGAATTTACCGATGATTACAGAGAACCAGAGAGTAATTATAAATGAATCCATAACAATAAGGAGAGTTGTAAGCCTATTTAAAAGACTAAAACAGGAAAGGCACCTCATCCAGATGGCCTGTCAGCTCATTATTATAAATATTTTGAGGATGAACTTTTACAACCTTTACAACAAATGATGAATATTGTTTTACAGAATAGAAAGAGACAGCTGGAAAGAATTCAATAAAGAATTAATACTTAAATTCTAAAGAGGTTCAAGACCTGATTCAAGACCTGATTTAACAAGAGGATATCAGTCAGTATCTTTACTGAATAATGACTAGATTTTTTTCATAATTACTTTGGCTGAAAAATTGAAAGTAATTTTACAGGACTTTATTCATAAAAATCCATCAAGATTTTTTACCAAAAAGACAATTATAAGTTAACATTAAAATGTTTTGGATATTGTGGAATATTTGGAGCAACACAATAAAAATAAACCTTCTTAAAAAAAACTTAGATTAAGGACAGAAGAGGAACTCATAAAACTTGCGGATGACACAAAACTGGCAGGAATAGCCAACACTCAGAAGACAAAGTCAGAATCCAAAAAAATATTGACAGACATGAACATTGGGCCCTATCCAACAACATGAAATGTAATGTGGAAAGCAAGGTTTTACACCTAGTCAGGAAAAATCAAAGGTACAAATACAAATAAGTGAAATCAATGGGAACTGTGAACTGTGGGAGGGACCTTGGAGTCCTAATGGACAATCACTAAAACATGATCAGTGTTTGGCAGCAGTCAAAAAAAGCAGATACAATCCTTGGTTGTATAAACAGAGGCATAGAATCAAAATGACCTGAAGTACCTCTTTATAAATCCTTAGTAAGATCACACCTGGAATAATTGCATCCAGTTTTGGTTACTATATTACAAAAAAGACATAGAGACTTTGGAAAAAGTGCAAAGAAGAGCAATTGAGATAATTAAGGGCCTGAAGACAAAACTATATGAAGAATGGTTGCAAGAATTGGGTATGGCCAGTCTAGAGAAAAGAAGGACTAGGGCTGACATGATTGCAGTATTGCACTATTTGAAGGGCTGCCACAAAGAAGAAGGGATCAGCTTATTTTCCCAAGCACCAAAAAGCAAGACAAGAAAAAATGGATGGAAAAAATGGATGGAAACTAAGGAGAGAAGCAATCTGGAATTAAAGAGAAACTTTCTGACAGTGAGTACAATTAACCAGTGGAACAGCTTGTCTTCAGAAGCTGTAGGTACTTCATCACTTGATGTTTTGAAGAAAAGAATGGAGAGCCATTTGAACTGTCTGAAATGGTATAGGGTCTGCTGCTTGAGTAGAGCGTTGGACTAGAAGACCTCCAAGTTTCCTTCTAGCTATGTTCTGATTGATAGATTGATTGCTTTTCTTCTTTTTTTTTTAAACAAATTTTATTAATTTTACAGAAAACACAATACACAATCCAGGCATACCAACTTAAAAAGTCTTTTCTAAAAGAAAAATTAATAATAATTAAAGAAGAAAGCCAATAGAACATATAAAATAATTTCAAATTGTAATATCAATATTTATATTATCTATTTAACTTTATATCTTATCCAGACTTCTCCTTTTATATTTCTTGCTTAATAAAATTTTATTGCCTTTCATAAACATACAAAACACAAAACATAAACAAAACTAAAAGATCTTTTCTGAAGGCTGTCTGATCCCGGGTTGAAACTCTTCACACAGACACAAATTCAAACATCATATTCACTTTATATATCCTTCCATATCTTATTATCATTTTCTTTTCTTTTTTTTTATAAACCAATTTTATCAATTTTATAAAAACAATGCACAAAGAATCAAGGCATAACAGCTTATAAATTCTTTTCTAAGAAAAAATAATAAAAGAAGAAAACCAATAGAACCAAATTATAGCATCAATACTTTATCTATTTAACTTCATATCTTATCCCAGCTTCTCCTTTTCATCCAAATTATTTCTTGTTAATTAAAATTTTATTGCCTTTTATCAATATACAAAACCCAAAAAGACATAACAAAACTTTTATATATCCTTCCATATCTTATTACCATTTTCAATAACATTCTTTGTCTGTTCTATTTCCAACTATCCATTCATCTTTTTTCTTTTACTATACTTCTCCTATACATCAATTGGAGTAACGTCTTTAACTCGTTACCCTAACTTAAAAGTACTTTGTATAACAATTTTTCTTGGGATTCTGTTTAATAGATTCTAAAATTTCACAATGAATTTTATACTCTAAATACACATATAAAAACACAATCTTATGTACCCTCCAGAATCCCTCTTTTATCCTAAATTAAATTCACCCATTGTCTCTGAATAAACTTTTTTTCTTTAGATCTTGCTTCCCACCATTGAGGCTTCTCCTCCCCACCTTTTTCTCTTACTTATTCTTCTCCTTGTCCTTTTTACCCCTTTGTCTCTCATCCCTTTTCTTACTCCCTTTCCTTTGCTTTCTAACCTTGCCTCCACCTTTCCGCTCATTTTTCTCTTTTTTGGTTGTTTTTTCAATTCTTAAAATCTCCTTTTTCTTATCCTTTTTCTCCTCCTGCCCGGAAAGAACCCATTGTTCATCAAAGATGGCTTCTTCTTCCTCTTCTTCTTTGTCCCAGTCCTTCTGCTGCATAGTCAACTTTTCATAAGTACATAATGCCATTTCTAAAAATTGAAACAAAGTGCCCAAAGTATCTTCCTTTTTATATTTTTGATATTCAGTCTTTAGTTCATCCACAAGCGATGCCATCATGAAAAGAGAAACTTTTCCCAAAACAACCACAAATATTTTTAATCAAAAATAATTCAAAAAAAGTTCCAAAAATTAATACTTTTCTTCCTTCTTCTCTTTCTCTTTCTGGGGTTAATGTTTAATCAAAGAGGTCCAATTACCATATACCTTTCTTTGGGATTCTAGGTAATCTCCTCCTTTTTCAGCTTCTGCTCCAATTTTTTTTCCTCTCCCTTCCCACTTGCAACATCAATTTTAAATAATTTAAGAAATCCATACCTCTAATAAGGGTTTTCCAATTTCTTAAGTTTTTCAATGTCCAGGAACCCTTTTGTCCCTTAGCTTCAACTTTCAGAATAATTCACCTTCAATTCCAAACATATTTCATATCTGCTATTTCCATGGGGTGGGAGAATGAAGAAAAAGAAAAAAAGTTCCCTTTAACAGCTTCTCCGCCGCTTTCGATCTTCTTAGGGATACAATGTATCCTCCAGCAATTCAAACAGCTCAGTTCCAACAAATTTGAAAGATGTTGATTGACCCGGCTCAGACAGCACTTTCACTCTTCTTGCTTCCTCCAGCACAATCTTACCCGGTTGCTGGCTTCTTCGTGGTGGCCATTGCTGACCGCCGCTCCACCGCCTTGGGAAAAAGGGGTTTTTCAGGATGAGGAGGGGGTCTGCGACACCCCCAACCCCTTGTCCAGCTCCCCTCTCTCTTCAGCTGTCCCTACAGGGCAGCCATATCCCCCTGACCCATCTGGATCGGGGGTACCTCGGCGGCTAGCACAGCAGGAATCGCGAGCAGTCGCGAATTCCTGCTGCCCCGAAGCCACGCGAAACCGGAAAACCTGATTGATTGCTTTTCTGATGTGCAGAGAAGACTTTTGATAATTTTTAAGTATTTTTTTTATTTTTTAACAATAAACATAAACAAACATAAACACAAAAGAAAATCTTCTTTCCATTTTACAGTGTGTCAGTTGGTATAAATCTTCTTGTGCGCAATATCAACAGTCCTTCCCTTCTAAGTACATTATTAAAATTTATTTTACATGAATATGCATATTATATTATATTGCCATTAACTACTTATTGGACTTTACTTATAAACTATATCATTCTTTTCAAGCAAATTTCAGTTTTTAAGATATCTCAATTCATAATATCATTCTTTCCATTATAATTCAATATAACATATTACATTGTCTTATCTTTACTCTATCATTGTATTTATATTGTATTAGACTTTTGATAATTTGAAGTGGATTTTCTGTTTAGAGTTCTGGAAAATATGAACCTTGCAGTTAATTTTATTAAATGGAGAAGACTAATTTATATTTTATAGAAAGCACAATAATGGTTAATGGAGAATTAACAAAACCTGTGAGACTCAAAAAGGGACAAGACAAGGATACCCATTGTCTCCAGTCTTATTTATTTTAATTTTAGTTTGTGGGAGTAAAGATTAAAAAAAAATGTTATAAATTAAGAGCATTTGCTGATGACCTGGTGGTAGTTTTGTAGGATCTGTTCAAGGAGTAAAAGCATTAATGTGAAAATATGTGGATGTTATGTTAATAGATTTTAAGATTAATATTCAGAAGACAAATATGTTAACAAAAATAGGAAAATATAAAATTAAATAGAATTGATGAGTAAAACTGGTTTTAAGATTGAGAACAAGTAAAATACTTATATATTATTATGACATATGAATTGTATGTTTTTTCAAAATAATTATGTTAAGATATGTAAAGAAATTTATAAGGACATTTTAACATCGGAGAAATTATGTTGAGGAAAATTTCTGTCATGAAAAATGAATGTTTGACTAGAAATAAATTTTTGTTTCAGAAATTATCTCTTTTGATAACTGATACATGCGTATGTATGTATGTATGTGTATATATATGCATGTATGTTTTCTTAAGTTTTCGTGGGTATTTATATGTATGGTATTCAGCTTTGTTCAGGTATTTTCCCATGTCATTATAGTTGTGCTTTTAAAGTTGTAGCAACGTTTCAGCAGATGATGATGGCAGATGAAATTCTGCCAAAACATTGCTACAACTTTAAAAGCACAAATATAATGAGGTGGAAAAATACCCAAACAAAGCTGAATACCATACATGTAAGTACCCATGAAAACTTAAGAAAATATACATGTATGTATGTATGTATGTATGTATGCATGTATATATATGAAAGAAAGGTTATTGACATTCAACAATAACTGAAAACCACTTGTGGAGTTTTGTGTAAAAAGGAAAAGGATTTCATTACATGAATTGCATAATAAAAATAATAGGTTATAGAAAGAAGGGAATTACAATGTAATCTTAGAGAGAAGTTTGATTAGAATTATATAACAGCAAGAATACTGATATTTTCTGTTCTTTTATTCTTTTTTTACATCTTCTTTTTGTTGTCTCTTGCTTTCCTTTTCCTTTGCTTTTTAAAATCTATATTTTTCTTTTAATGTATTTGTTGTTATACATGTAAAATACTTTAATAAAAATACATTTTTTTAAAAAAACAAAACCTTGTTCATCAGAAAGGAAACTGCTGATTCTTTTCTAATCACTATTTTTAGATTTCCAGACTTATTTCTAATTAATGCACTAGGCTGAACCTGCACACCCACCAATGTTAAAGCAGAATTTCCCAACATGTAAGCTGCATGAAGGCAAATAAATGTGTGCTCAGGATAATATTACTAGATCCAATCTGGGTTAGTCACTGCGACCACTGGGTCTTCTGAGCTTTTGGGTTTGCGCTGGAAGAAGTTCTCTGAGGATTGGCTCCAGCATGAGTCTGAAAGCTCAGAAGATAATCTCTGGTTCCAATGACTGATCCAGATTAGATCTTATAAGGTGTATCTATGTTGGAGAAATGCAAAAAAGAATTCAGAGAAAGTATGAAGAATCTTTAGTGTTATTACTTAGACTTATATACTGCTTCACAGTGCTTTACAGTTCTTTCTAAACAGTTTACATAGTCATCATATTTTCCCCAACCATCTGAGTCCTCATTTTATTGACCTTGGAAGGATTGAAGGCTGAATCAACCTTGAGTTGGTGAGAATCGAACTGCCAGACTCCTGGCAGCCGACAGTCAGCAGAAATATCCTGCAGTACTTCATTCTAACCAGTATACCACCATGGCTTTTATGGATTCTTATAGTTCATAAATCCACATTTCTAAAGTTTTATTATTTTCATTGTTCATTTATGCTCATTTTGGTATTTAGATTAACAGGGGATGTGTGTACCTTAACATTACAATCAAAAGAGGTAAGAGGGCAAAAAATTTAGGAATCTCAGTCTAGAAAAAAGGTTTCTTTAAAATGAAGAAATGTGTGTCATGACATCACAAAAATAGGTGGAGTCTGCATTGTTTATGGCAATTGTTTTCTTTGGTGACCTCAACCTACCTCTTATAAATTGGACCCTAAATGAATGTACATCCCAACCCATACATGCAACCCTGTACAATACCATTACTACACTGGGACTGGATCAATTAGTAACTAACAATACTAGACTCAACAACTGCCTTGACCTCATCTTCTGCAACAGCTCATTGTGTTGTGTCATGTGCAAGTCATGGAATCAATCATTAACAAATTCATCTCCCACCACTTAGAGTCAAACAACCTACTCTCCAAAAAAAACCAATTTGGTTTCAGGAAAAAAATGTCCTGCAATCTTCAACTCCTACACTGCAGAAACATATGGACTACTCTACTTGACCAGGGTAAAGCTATAGATGCAATTTACTTAGACTTCTGCAAAGCCTTTGATTCAGTGGTACATGACAAACTACTGTTAAAAATAAACTCTTATGGCATTTCTGGATCCCTTCATAAGTGGATTACTGTGTTCCTGTCAAACAGGCAACAAATAGTAAAAATAGGGTTTATCAAACCTTGCTCCAGTTCACAGCAGTGTCCCCCAAGGCAGCGTTCTAGGACCCACACTCTTTATATTCTATATAAATGTCCTTTGCGATCACCTTATAAACAACTGCGTCCTCTTTGGAAATGACATAAAACTATTCAACACTACCAACAATGCTACTGTACTTCAAAGTGACCTTGATTATGTGTCTGAATGGTTAAACAATTGGCAACTCCAAATCTCGACCAACAAATGCTCTGTCCTACACTTTGTTAAAAAAAAAATCAGTACACCAAATATAAGCTAGGTGAACATGACCTTGTTGACGACCTTCACTCTGTCAAGGATGTTGGAGTACTCATATCTAATGACCTAAGTGCCAGAGCTCACTGTAACAGCATTGCCAAAAAGGCATTAAGAGTTGTAAATCTAATCTTATGAAGCTTCGCCTCTGGAAATGTAGAATTGCTAACTAGGGCATACAAAACCTTTTGCTAGACCAATACTTGAATACAGCTCATCAGTCTGGAATCTGCCCTGTATATCAGACATTAGTACAATTGAGCAAGTCCAGAAGTATTTCACAAGAAAAACACTACATTCCTCTGCTCGCAACAGAATACCCTATATCACCAGGCTTGACATTCTGGGCTTGGACAACCTTGAATTATGCCACCTACGGATGGACTTAAGTGTAGCATATAAAATTATCTGCTACAATGGCATACCAGTCAATGACTACTTCAGCTTCAACCACAAAGATATAAACTTAATGTAAACTGTGGGAATAAGACTTTGGCTTGGGCTTGGGTAATGATTAATCTAATGCTTTATACATACATGCTTGTTTAAAGGTCACTGAGATAGTGCAAGGAAATTTCACAATGAGAACGGCAAGAACAAACACAAGGATTAAGGAAGCAGTTCAGACGGCTATAAATAAGTCTGTACTATATCTAACTGTTGTAACCCATCATGTGATTATGCTTGCTATATTTACCATGTACAAAAACCTTAATAAAAGGGAGTGCTGGATTTTACTCTGGGCTCTCATCCCAAGAACACTTGCTTGTGTCTCATCTTTCCATGACAGACCATAGTAAACCGCTCCAAACTTGATTACAGAAAGTACAACTTCAGCAACAGAGTGGTCAATGCATGGAATGCACTACCTGACTCTGTTGTTACATCCTCTAACCCCCACTCTTTAACCTCAAACTATCCACTTTTGACCTCACCCTATTCCTAAGAGATCTGTAAGGAGCATGCATAAGTGCACAATCGTGCCTACCGTCCCTGTCCTATTGTCCCCATTTATTCATACCTATTTCCTTATCATGTTTATACTTATACCTATTATCTTGTAAGTGATTGACAAATCAAATAAAACAAACAAACAAACAAATAAATAACATTTTGTTATTTGCTCCATTGTCTCAAATGACTACACAATTTAAAGTGTGTAAAAATATGGGACCTTGCATGCTTGAAGTGACTCATTGCCTAGCAGCATGCTACCATTATATTTACATTCTAAAATAAAATAGTCTTAACAAAATAGCATTTGATAAGTAGGAAGAGTGGTAGACATTATGAAGATTGTCAGCAGGCCCAAGGTTTTAATTGCTTCTTTTCTTTGTCTCACTTCTGCAGACATAAAAACAGTCCCACATCTTTCCCCCCTCCTCCAGACCTTTAATAATTGCAGATGTCTAGATCAGGCCACTTGTTAAATGCTGTGCATGATTTTTAGAGAGTATCTTCAATCATAGAAGTGGTTTGTGATTATGCAAAATAATAATTCAAAATTAGGAAAGATGCATTTTTAAACCTCTCTGCTATACTCTCTCCATATCATAATTGATTATTATAGTCTTAACTTACAATATTTTCAATTTGTTGTCCCAGACAAGCTTCATTTGATTAATTTCTTTGAAAATTGCAAGGAATTCAGAAGAGAAGTTGTGCTGCATATCTGAATGATCAAGTGAAATTACCATTTTTTCCAGAAATCAAAACAAGAAGGAATAGTTGTGTAAAAGATTCTCTTTGGTAATTTTTTTTACTTTATTCTGTAATTATGCTAGTAAAAGCAGCAGAATAAATGCAAAATCTCTAGTCAATGTGGGAAGTTTTTTAGCTATTTGTGAGGTATCTAATTGTACTTTTGTATGCTGGACAGATTTGCCATCATCAAATTATATAAGGAGATTGACCTTGGCCTTTTCTGCATATAAAACATATGTAATACTCCTTCCTTCTCCTATTTCTCTTGCTAGAACAATCCTGTGAAATGAAATGAAATGAGAAAATGGGACTGGCTCACAGTTCCCCAGCTGGCTTTCATGCCTAAGGTAAGACTAGAACTCATAGTTCTGAGTTTCCAGCCTGGTACCTTAACCATTAGACCAAACTGACTCTCAACAATCCTTAAAAATGGGCTTCATAATTTTCCCCAAAGTATTAATGATCCCAGCCAATCATTTCAGAGGATGAATGGTGTGATTCAATTACTTTATTAGTGCTGGTGGAATTTCTCAACTAAAATAACTATAAAATCTTTTATTGGACCTGATAGGGGAAAGTGAAAACATTATAACAATGGTTTCCCTCTCTGCCAACTGATAATAATTACTGATTTTGAGGATACACTGCTTCTTTTTGCCATCTTCACTGTTTCAGAATAAATAAAGACACAGGCAAGTTTTCCATACTATTTTTGAATTTTATTTTTTTTAAAAGTAATAACAGGCACCCCATATAGGTTATATCTAAGTTTCCAGTGTTGGACTCCTTTAGACCTGAGCATAATAACTCCCCTGATACTAATCCAGGATGCCTCTTGGGTGTACTTATTGAAGTTCATTGGAATCCTAACCTTTTAAATTTGGTGGTTATTGTCTTGAGGAACTCTGCTGCTTTTATGCCATGGAAAAAACAGATAAGTTTTTAAAAGTTATGGCATTAAAAATTGCCCGTATGTTCATTCTGCATATCAAAGAACAACTAAATTTACTAATATTGGGTTATAATTGTAATTCTTGCCACCTTAATTTGTTGTGTTCAGTTCAAGAATCAGCTAATGTATGGTATTTTACAAGTTAATTCATCTAGCACTTTGTTGTAGCTCATAGGACTATTCATCATTTGCATAAGGATTTCACGCAAAAGCTGCTTCTATGTATATCAAATCTATCATGTTCATTACAGAAGATCATTATTACAGATATTTATATTAAAAAAGAGAATGTGCAGTATATATTACATTTACCAACCAATTTATTATTGTGTTTTCAGGGATGACCTTTGGCATATCAATATGGATTCTTGTGAGTACTTCTTTCACATACAATGATTTACTGTCATTTTAAAAAGGAAAAAGGAAAAAGGAAACTTTTAAAAATTATAATTGTTCTCTTTTTTTGATCCAGGAATTGAAGCTTTGGTATGAAAATGTTAATATCCTTGTTCTAAATCTTGTCTTTTGCTTTGTATGTGATTAAAAAGATCAAACTGGATTCACTAGGAATAAAGGTCCATTTCCTGTAGACCTAGGAAAATTGATACAAGTCCAGTACAGTTTTGGAGTTGTCTATGAGTGCAATATAGCTTTATCACTGAGATAATGTAGTCAGGGTCCACAATCATGATAGATCCACAATACAGGGAGGCATGGTAATGTATGAAGAAAGAACAGAGCAATTTGGATGAGTCTGTGATTTAAATTGGAAGAGAACAATCTCTGGGTCTAAAGTTCCATGGAACTCTTGGATTTGAGCCCCAGAGCTATTTAAATATGCTATTGAATAAAAACATTAGAAGGGAAATCAATAATCAATAATCTGAAATGTATGCAATTAATATGAGTAACTTTTAATGACATCTTGAGTCAAATTAGAGGAATTTAGAAATATTAGAGAGATATCAAGTGCAAGGACCCCTTTCTTGCTCTTTCCTGCCCTTCCCTTCCCTTTCTCAGGATTTTACCTTTAGCTTTTGCCTTACTCTCTCATAAATGGTGAAATTGAGTTGTCATTCAAGAAAACAAAAGTATGAATATTTTTCATTTGTATCATCTTTCAACCCAATTTTGAAGTAGGCCGCCATTATTGTTACTCTCTGGAACCTGCTGTTGAACAAATGCTATGACCAGGTACAAACAAACAAACAATACAAGACTTCTCTAGCTGTTTAGGAGACGGAATTAAAGTTACAGGTTGAGATGCACGTGCTGAGTGATTGCTTTACGATTAAGACTCTAGCACTCAGTACTTTTTTCTACCTTATATTTTTCCCTACATCTTTTATATATCATAAGTTTGTTTCTCTCACTCTTTCCAAACTTATATTCTTCCTCTGAATCATCAATCAACTGTCCTCCTTTTGCACCATTCCATAATCATTGCAAGGGATTGTTGTCACTATTCCTCATTTTTGTCAAATGGCCTTTTCATCAAATGTAGATGATTTTTCCTCATTTTTCCAGGGAAAGTTGTTCAATGGTTCCTCAAAGGTAGAATACCTTCTTAGAAGTAATAGTAGAAACATTATTTTATAGAAGATGCTTCCCTATTGGATGTTTTCAATTAGAATCAAAGGGTACAACAAGAAGCTACTTAAGATGAAAACTGCTTGTGAGATAATTGCATTGAAAGGATAAGCTTTCACACATTCCTCTTTCACCACAATATTATGTTAAATCTATTCTTAGCTGTCCCTAAGCAGAACCCACAAAAGGGAAGATAAATAAAGCATTGCCAAAAAAAAAAAAAAAAAAATAGAAAGAACACAGTAATTTATATTTTTCTTCCTTTTGTTAAATTATTAATTTGGGATAGTAGAAAGCAACCTATTTTTTCCTTTCTTATCTGAATGTTACTATTGCCCCACTTGCAAATAAATATGCACATATGAGTAAATTTTTTTTTAAAAAAAATCTGTCCCCAGATATTCAAAACAAATTCTAGCATGAAGAAGAACATGCTCCCTTCCATTTATCTGTCATTATGAAAAAAAAACCTTTCAAGAATAAAAAGATGTCATTTTAATGAAAACAATGTGGTGGAATATACAATTATTCAGATCCAGATGTAGGAGATAAAAATCAAAGTCTCAAGGGTTTTCAAATGTTTTCAGACCATGGAACCAGTTGTTGTTGTTTTTTTAAATGCTACTCAAGAGGCAAAATGATGAGTTGTCATGAGCACAATGGTTAAAAGGATTGGAGGAGAAACTTTTGCATGTCAGCTGACAAACTTTTTCTGCTGTACCTTAGGGAAATTCCTATGGATACTCTTGGTTTTATTTAAGTGACTCTTTTCTTTGGCCATGGTCTCTCAAAAAGCCCACCAAGTTCTTGGGAAATGCTAAAGGTCAGTAGCTGAAAATGCCATAGCCAAAGTCTTTTCAGATTTTATGAAGAAATTTGCAAATTTGGCTTTTAGATTTATAAATGATCAGAAAGTGCCAACAGTGTTGTCATCAGAATAATTTGTAGGCTGCAGGAATCATACCCATGATCAGTTGCAATTATTTTTACTTTCTAGGTGCATATATCAATATGTATTTTGATTTCTGGTGCTTGAAAGTAATGGAAGCATGAAAATCATTCAAGTCAGGGAGAGCATTTGCCATAGCAAATATAGGGTCTCCTGACAATTACATTGCAATGTTAGATCACAGTATGTACAGAAGCCTGACAAAGTGCAGGAATTTTAACAGCCACTTAGACAATTCTAAAAATATTTAAATATAAAGATAATTCTGAAGACCTGCTGGGCAGGAAAGAACTTAATGAATGCTGAGTCCATTTGCCTGCCCCAAAGCAGGATTCATTGCTCCTGAGGGCTTGTATATTTTTGCAGTTTATCCTTGAGGGTCTACTACCAAGTCACAGCTGATGTGTTAGCACAGCTGCTCTGGGGAATTTGATGCATTATCCTTGGCAAATTACATGTCACAAGTAAGTATGGACTAACTATTTCTACTTATTTCCAAAAGGAGTGCTATAAGTTTTAGATAAATAAATTTAGGTCTTGTTTTAAGCATTTTTATTATTAATTTTTGGTTGGTGGCACAATCAGCCACCAACATTCTGCATTCAGATTAATATGTAGGTTAATATAATCTGTGGAAAAAAATAGTATTTAAGGATATTAATGTGTTGTTTATATGACTAAACTATGGAATTTGTCATATCGTGAAGAGATTTCGCTTTATCAAACTAGGGATAGAGTAAAACATAACTAATGAGAAATAAAATCAGTCTCCTGATTTTAAGGAATAGTTATGATGTTATCCATATTATGACTTATCGTCTATTTTTTAAAAAAGTGTTTGTGCTTTAAAAGAGAGCAGACAACACATTATTGGTCTCAATGTAATGAAAAGTTGAATGACTGAATTAATTTAATAAATCTGATGCATACTATATGAACTATTTTTATTATCTTTAGTTCAATCACTATGAAATATTTCTTTTCTTCACTGTATTATTATTATTCAGTACAATTCCTTTCCTAATGACAGTTTCTGTTTAAATTGAAAGAAAATTTGCATCTGAAGCTACTTGTTTTTTCATTATTTCCATTCTCTTTCATAAAAAGGCTACTATTTATTTATTATTTTTCACATTTCTATATCACCCATATCCCTCAAGATCAATAGGTCAAAAAACCTATTTGGCTTTTTAACAATGCTTTATATGTTTATTTTTATGTTTATGTTTAATGAGATATAGTGAATTCAGAAATGGGCATTTTCCTACATTTTCCCTTGCACAATTTTTTCATTTTATTTATTAAATTTATTGTCATCCATCACTTTACCAAAAACAATTCTGAGTAATTTCACTATGTTATGTTTCAAACTTTTATGTTCTGTAGCCAGATGGAAAAGAGTTATGAAAAGCATAACCCAAAGGCAATAGTGGGAAAATTATAGTAACCTTTGAATTTGATCTTACTGCAGCTTTAAAAATCAGAGTGATTTAAATATAGCCATTAATTAGTATCCCGCCCCCATATTAAATAATGGAAGAGTGACTTCTATTCAGAATGACCAAGAAAATTATGGTCATTTACTAAACTCCAAATACATCCCATACGTAGACTGGTAGCTATTGCTCATGTCCTATTATTATTTATTTACCACTTGAAAGGCTTCCCATTCCATGGTTCAGGGGAAGATAATTCAATGCTTATAAGGAACAAATGTATCCATGGGATATATCTAAAATATTAAAACAAGTAGAGCTCTGCTTTCAATATAATCAGTATTTTCAACATGTCCCTTCTAGTCCATGGGCCAGGCCAGATATCGGTACCATCTTGGGTGACCAAATCTTAATGGTACTAAAATGTTTATGGGTCCATACCAAGTACATTAAGATGTGATAGCCTTTTCAGATATGTAGCTTTGTATGTTTTTTAAGAAACCATCAATTTGACTGAATAGCGGCCTTGTGATATCACATGATAACACATATATTTGCGAAATGAAGCTGTAAATCATTAGAATTAAACCTAATTGATGTTGATAATTTATTAAAATCATGTGCAGAGACTTTTTGTGGTAAATGTAGAGCATCATAGCAAATTAAAATGTATTTCGTAAATTGCTAATATGTTTTTTTTTTCTCTTCCAACATCGTTACAAAGAGTTTTGAACTCAATTTCTCAATGCGGACTACTGTTGAATAATTGCAGTTCTCTGTTATATTGTGACAAACTACTAAGGCCCACATGATGGATTCAAGTGGAGACAAGGCCACTGCATTGCCAAAGAAAGGAGTGCGGCCAGGCTGCATTATTCACTGTTCTGGTGAAGACACGTCTACCTTCGTGTTACTAAAAGACTTGGACTCATGGAAGACACTGCTAAGAGCAGCAGAGATTAGACAACATGCTCCACTTCTGGACATTGCAAAAGACTTGGAAGAAGGCCAAATACCGCAGATCCAGTATCATCGCAAATGTCGCAGCATCTTTACCATGAAGAAGACTCTCGACTCCATCCTTTCTAAAGACAGGCCGAGTGCAGAAGAACAGACTGGTGTCCATGGTGTCAGAAGATCATCTAGGGATGCACCGAGTACATCAAGAGTGTATGACAAGACATGCATCTTCTGCTGCAAGTCAAGCAAGTACCTGAAAGGAAGACAGACAAGGGAACCTATCATCCAGTGTGTTGAGTTACGTGCAGATGACAGAATCCGCAGTGCAGCAACCCAAAAAATGGACCAGCGAATCCTCGCGTTGTTAAGCAGAGACCTTGTTGCCGCAGAGGGGCACTACCACAAGTCGTGCTACAAAGTGTATACAAAGGAAGGGGCATCCACCAGTTCTGGTGCATGCGATGAGCAGGAGCAGTCTGAGCAGGCAGTATACGAGGAAGCCGAGAAACAATCCTACGAAGAGCTATTCCTATATATCAGGAATGAACTCATTCTCAACCCTGAGGTGCTGCCTATGACAGATCTGACAGCTAGACTTGAGAAAGCCATGCACTCTCGCGGAATTTCTCAGATCAGACCATCAACCAAGAAACATGTCCGTCGTAAACTTGAAAGTGAGATAGGAGGATCGCTTTGCTTCGTTTCTGATGAGAAAGGGAAGCTTCTCATATATCCAGAGAGCTTGTCATTTGATGAGCTTGTCAAGCATGCCTACAGACTAGGGAAAGAACTCCACGAAGCAAGGGCTGCCAACTCTGGGATCTTCTTGAAGCCTACAAGATTGGAGAGGAAGCGTACGAAACCTTCAAGCAAGAGCGCTTGCAAGAAGATATCCCATCTACACAGTTCCATGACAGGATGAAAAAGAAGAAGCTGCACACTTTCTCTGACATCAGGAAGAAGACGAACACCAAATTTGGCCGTGGCAAAGAGTTGGTGCTAAAGGCTGACAGAAACCTCTCAATCAGATGGTTCTGATTGCTGAGACCAGAAAGCTGCAGATGGGTGAAGTCTTGGCCCATCCACTGGGACCTTTACCGTGGGCACTGGCCAATGGTGATGGGTCACTCCGCAAGACCAACAAAGCGGCCCTTGCAAGAGAGTTGGAAAAGAATGTCGCCCCAGCTGAAGTGATCCCAGAGCCATCAGCGACCATCATTGATGGGATGAGCCTGGTCCAGAAGCTGAAAGGGAATGACCAAACCTTCTTGCAGCTGGCAGAATCAGCCTTGTCCCATGTCATCCATGAAGGTTCTAAGAGCCATCGTGTAGATATTGTCTTTGACGTCTACAAGGAGATGTCCATCAAAGATGTCGAACGAGCCAACAGGGGTGCAGGCACAGGAATCCAGTTCAAGGACATTGCACCTGGGCACAAGATTCAGCAGTGGCGGAAGATCCTATGCAGTCCAGCTAACAAGACAGCCTTGATCAAGTTTCTTGTGGAGCAGTGGAAGGATCCACAGCTGAGGGAGAAGCTCCGAGACAAGGTTCTCTTTGTTACCTGTGAGCATCTGTGCTTCAAGATCACCAAAGAACACTGGGAAGAGGTCTCAGAATTGAGATCATCACAGGAAGAAGCTGACACCAGGTTACTTCTCCATGCTCTCCATGCAGCAGAGTCTGGCTATGAGTCTGTTGTTGTCACAGCAGAGGACACAGATGTCCTAGTTCTGTGCCTGGGGATGTGCAACAAAATACCTTGCCACATGTACCAGAAGTGTGGAACAAAGGCCCGGACAAGGTTCCTTGACATCACCAAACTCAGCAATGCACTGGGGTTAAGTGTCTGCAGGGCCCTGATTGGTATGCATGCTTTCACGGGTTGTGACACTATCAGTGCATTCGCTGGTCGCGGCAAGATGACGGCTCTAAAGCAGATGAAGTCTGACAGGTCTCAACAAGAAGCCTTCGCCGAACTCGGGCGTTCATGGAACGTATCTGAAGAGCTGTCAGAGAAACTGCAAGAGATCACCTGTCAGCTGTACCATCCTTCCACTCACACAACAGAGGTGAACAAGCTCCGTTACCAGATCTTCTGTGCCAGGCGTGGAGAAGTGGACTCAAGCCAACTTCCTCCTTGCAAGGACTGCCTGTCCATGCATATGCTACGTGCAAACTATCAGGCTGCCATCTGGTGGAGATGTCTTGAGCCTTTGCCATCTGTCCCAAACCCAAAGGACTGTGGCTGGACAACTGATGAAGATGGGAATCTCGTTGTTGAGTGGATGCGTGGCTCCCCTGCCCCTGATGTTGTGCTACAGCTCCTCTCCTGCAAGTGTGTGCGCTCATGTAAACTTCCAGTGTGCACTTGCCTCAGCAATGGTCTCAAGTGCACTGACATGTGTAGACTACAAACTGCAGCAACCAGGCAACTGACGAAGAGGCACAAGCAGAACTAACAGACTCTGATGTTGACCAAGATGATGGTGGGGAATAACGTATGTATGCTATAGTGTATTGATTTCAGGATCTGTTATTCTTGTGGAACACTGTAGCTAATACAAATCGAATCTGCTCTTCAGCTAACATTAAATTGAATTATCAAACAAAAGTAGGCCTAAACCAAAAAAATTAGCTAGATCAACCCTACATGTAATTGGAACTTCCATTGCAAGTAATATGAACATTACTTTTACTGTTGAAAGTGCCTGAACGCTGCTTTGTATGGTATTGAACATGACTGTACTAGAGTCATGGGCGTCCTGAGAAAAAAATGCAGGGGGGGGCAAAAAAATATTTTGGGTGTTGGACTGGAGGATATGTGCAATGGAGCGAAGGAAATGTGCGTTTTCTAAGCACGGTAAACACATATTTGAAAGGTAGAATTTAGCTGTTCTAGAGATTGTAATTAGACTTTGAAGGTGGCTTTGAGAATAAAATGGTGTTATTATTTCACCAATCAAAGGGAGAAGCTCAATTACATCAGCTGCGTCGGAGAATATTGATTATTGATAAAAATTTTATAAATTTTTATTATCGTCCATATCTTTTTTTTAAATCTTGTATTTCTTTTTATTATTTTTTTCATTTTCCACGTGGGGGGTGGTGGCAAATGACCCCCCTTGCCCCCCACCCTCCCTCCGGACGCCCATGACTAGACTGTTCATGCATACTAACAATGAAAGGGTTCTGGAGATATTTTGGATAGTATATTTGGTCATTAGCATAAACGTGGTGATGTTCAGAATAGAGAATATTGTCAAAGTATGTGTTCACCCTTTCTTTCCGTGTACATAGGGTGCATCTATTCTAAGAGTGATAACCTCGATTAAGCTACGAGTTAACAAGGGCTATCACATCAAAACATAAACTAGAGACATAAAAGAAGCCAAAAACACCTAAGATTATTAGTCACCTCGGGTGGTACCAATATGTGAAAATTCAGGTCTTGGCTCATGGACTATTCTGCAAGTTATAAAAATATTTATTTCTTCACTGGGTGTGATCTGATGCCCAGAAAAAAAAAAAAGCAAATTGGGGTGAATATAAAAATCTCACGATGATAGAAAATATAAATGAAGCTACCACCCAACATCAAAGTCATTTTGTTAGAAGCAAGTTTCCATGATGGCAGCCCTTTTATGATGGCAGCTGTTCCATACTAGCAGACTTGTAGGCCTGCATTCCTATTGGTCCGGAAAAGCCGGGCCGTGATTGGATAATAATAAGCATTTCTGATTCATATTCGGACTGCCGCAATTGGGTAAAACCAAGCACGGCAAGCTCAAAAGCATGTCATAGGCTGCCTAGCCGCAGCCAGCTCTATAAAAAGATCTGCCGCGGCTAGGGTTTTTGTCTCAGTATCTGATTTCCTAATAAAGAGCTGTTGTCACTACTTCAAGTCTTGTCTCTCCTTGGGACCCACCGCTCAGACTTAACACTAGCGATGAGGGTGGGATACTGAGACAACAGAGCCGACTAGCACATGGCAGAAAGCTCATAGATGACCAGCAAGATGGCCAGCAGTGCCGTGCCACCCGCACCATTTGATCCAGCCAGCGAGGACTGGGAGTCCTACATCGATTGTTTCCAAATGTTCTTGGAATCAAACAACCTGAAGAACGCCACCAGCAGCAAGAAGCGAGCGATCTTTCTAACGCACTGCAGACCCGCTGTTTTTAAAATAGCCAAGGCACTCACGAAACCCGCAGACATCAAGACAATGGAATGGGATACCCAAGCTCCCATAGTCCGGAACCACTAGACTCTGGCGGTGCCGACCCTCATCCGTCAGCATGACTTTTACCAGAGGGATCAGCGCAAAGGCGAGAATATCGGAGAGTTCATAGCCAACCTGAGGAACCTAGGAGGCTTATGCGGATTTGCTAATCTAGATGAAGCCATGTGTGTCCGAGTCGTCCTGGGCCTGAAAGACCCAATTCTCCAAAGCAGGCTGATGGCTAAAGGGGACATCTCCCTCGCCAATGCCATAGCTGAAGCCACCGCAACCAAGGCCACCCATAAGTCAGCAGCACAAATGCAGCATTCAAATGGAACCGACTGCCAACCCACCAGCGAGAAAAACAGAAAAACACGCAGCATCCACCCACCATGGCGACATCAAATACCCTTCTGACAGTGAAGAGGAAGAAATTCACAGGCTTCAATCGGAATGCGAATGATGAGACCGGCACAGTCGTAAGTCGAGTTACCAATGTGCCGGCTGCGGAGGAAATCACCCGTGTTCTGAATGTAAGTTCTTGGATGCTGTTTGCTGTTTTTGTGAAAAACGAGGGCATATTGCCAAAGTATGCTGCAACAAACGAAATTCCAGCCCCCGACGACAAGGAAACAACCCAAAACGAAGTGATGGCACCCTCACCATGAACCGCCAAAATGACAGCCAGTGGAACTGCCAAATGACAGCCGGTGGAACTGGGACAGCTGGCCCAGGAAGTTCATCGAGGTACCCAGAAAAGAAGAAACATACCAAACAGTCACCACACTTCATCAATAGATGCATGAAAGATACATGTAGAGGTCACCATCAAGAATCAACCTTGCTCCATGGAGGTAGACTCCGGCTCCTCCCTCTCTATGGTCTCCTGGAGGACCATAAAACGACTAATTCCCAGCATCCACCACCAAGAGCTAATGACCAGAAACTAATATTGAGAGACTATCAAGGTAACTGCATTTCAGTCGCTGGCAGTGGACATTTTAAAGTTTCTTTCAAAAACCACATTACCATCCTACCACTCACAATCGTTGATAAAGACCGACCCAGCCTACTTGGGTTGCAGTGATTCGCACCATTGGGGATCAAGATAGCAGGCATCAACCACACAGAAGATGAAGACTGGGAAGCAACGCTCGTCCAAGACTTCCAAGAAGTCTTCAGTGAACATCTAGGCAAGTACAAGGGGTCCCCTATCTCCTTTAATCTTAGCCGTGACATCACTCCCATCCGTCTCAAACCGCACCGAGTGCTTTTTGCACTCAAGCTTAAAATAGACGAACAATTAGACAAACTAATAGCGCAAGGCATGTTAGAACCCATTGATCATGCCCGTTGGAGACCCCAATTGTCACCCCCATCAAACCAGATGGCTCCCTGAGAATTTGTGGAGACTACAAGGACACCCTCAACCACGCATTGCAGCAGAGCGCCTACCTGGTGCCGGTGGTCCAACATCTCCTACATTTACTGGGGGGTGGCAGAATATTTGCAAAGCTCGACCTGGCGCAAGCTTATCAACAACTGCCAGTCGATGCTGAAACTGCCGAAGCCCAAACAATAGTGACACATAGAGGGGTGTTCAAATGTAACCGGCTCCAGTTTGGGGTCAGCGTCGCACCGGGGATTTTTCAAAGTCTAATGAAGAGATTGCTGCAGGGAATTAAAGGAGTCGTGCCCTATTTCAACGATGTTTTAGTAGCAGCTCCTATAAAAAAACAATTGGAAAAACGACTGAGGGTGGTCCTACAGAAATTCAAAGACGCTGGCCTCAAGTTGAAAAAGGAAAAGTGCCAATTATGCACTGAAAGGGTTGAATTTCTTGGCTACCTCCTTGACAAACAAGGAGTTCACCTCACAGATAAAAAGTTGAAAGCCATCAAAAACGTCCCCAGACCAAAGAACAAAACGGACCTCCAAGCTTTTCTCAGACTCATTAATTTCTATAACATTTTTCTATCCCAGAAAGTGACTGTCGCAGAACCTCTGCATAGACTCCTTGATAAAAAGGCTTCCTGGATATGGGGACAGCGAGAAGAGCATGCTTTTCATCAAATAAAAAACCTTTTGACTTCAGACGCAGTCCTCATCTGAAACACTACCACTGATTGTCACTTGCGACGCATCACCTTTCGGGGTTGGCACCATCCTGAGCCACATTTTATCAAATGGAACGGAAGCCCCCATTGCATTCTTTTCCAGAACCTTGTCCAAGCCAGAGAGGAACTATAGTCAGCTGGACAAAGAAGCCCTTGCCATTGTTTCCACAGTAAAGAGATTCCACGAATACATTTATGGTAGGACATTTTCCATTATTACAGACCATAAGCACCTTGGCATATTGGCGGATGACAAACCCATTCCACACATCTTGTCACCTAGAATGACAAGATGGTCTGAATTTCTTGCCGCTTATAATTACAAATTGATACATCGCCCTGGCAAGACTATTTCTCACGCCGACGTCTTAAGCTGCTCCCCCTTGCCAGACTTGCAAGAGGACCCAGCACCCACATTACCAGTTTTGCAAATTGAAACCATACCCATGCCACCAGCAAGACATTGCCCACGAAACTAGGAAGGACAAACACTTGGCACGAGTTCTCAGCTGGGTGGAGAGGGGATAGCCAAAAACCGAGCCAAATGAACTTTTTAAACCATTTAAAAACCAGCAAACTGAACTCTTTTCGCAAAGAGGTTGCATGTTGTGGGGAGACACAGTAATACCAGAAAAAAGTTTTAGACTTGCTGCATGATGGGCACCCTGGTATTGTGCACATGAAAGCCCTGGCCAGGAGCTATGCTTGGTGGCCAGGCATGGACAAGCAAATTGAAACCTGGGTCGCCACTTGTAACAGATGCCAAGAGACTTGCTCGGCTCCCCTAAAGCCCCACCATTAGAATGGGAAACACCCAAAGGCCCTTGGTCACACATCCATATTGACTTTGCAGGGCCGACCAAGGGGCACACCTTCTTAATCACTGTTGACGCTTATTCGAAGTGAGCACAATGAAGACAACCACTACGGAAGCTGTCATCAAGAAATTAAATAGACTTTTCTCCACGCATGGTCTGCCAGATGTTATCGTTTCTGACAATGGGCCACAATTTACTGCCTTGGCTTTTGAACAATACTTGGCAGACTGCGGCATCCGACATGCATTGACATCGCCAGCTCACCCGGCGGCGAATGGTAGAGCTGAACGCATGGTTCAATTTACAAAAAAAACTCTGCACAAAATGGAACATGGCAACATCCACGAGAAGATCACCAGGATGCTTCTCCTACAACATACCACATCAAATACCACCACCAACAAGAGCCCAGCAGAGCTACTAATGGGCAGAAGACTCAGGTCACCTCTAGACCGCCTGCACCTTGCTTACACTCCAGAAAAACCCCTTGGTTCCAGCAGCAAGCACCATGCCTTCAAGGTAGGAGACACTGTGTTTGCCAAAAACTTTACAGGGGACCCACTTTGGATCCCTGCAAAAATCACCCAAGTCACAGGCCCCCACTCCTACCAGCTCTAGACCACCGATGGGAGGTCGTGGAAACATCATATTGACCAGCTAAGATCCAGGCTGGCCACTTTCCCCCTCATAGACTCTAACCAAGAATTCAGAGGGGGGGACCTCAAGTTCAGAAAATGAACAAACACCTGTACAAACAGAACATCCCCCACAAACATTAAATAAAAACCAACAATACTTACCACCGGAAGGGAGTCATGGCAGAGGGGCACTTCGCCTGGAAGCAGCAGCCGGACAAGCTCTACCAGCTCAGAGAGCCCAGGTAGGAGCAACAGAGCAAGCAACTCAACCGACCCAGAATCACCAGGTGGGAGTCGCAGCTCACCCTTCCAGGCAGTTCCATCTAGTAACTTGAGAACGACGTGGAGCCCATCCGAACCCAATGATGAACAGAGACATTGTGAACTGCGCAAGTCTAGTAGGCAGGTATGAAGACTCGCCTACTTGCGTGATTACATTACCCTGCCGCTTGGATGGAACAAGAGGGAGGGGTGTTCCATACTAGCAGGCTTGTAGGCCTGCATTCCTATTGATCCGGAAAAACCAGGCTGTGATTGGACAATAATAAGCATTTCTGATTGGTTCATATTCGGGCTGCCGCAATTGGGTAAAACCAAGCGCAGCAAGCTCAAAAGCATGTCATAGGTTGCCTAGCCTCAGCCAGCTCTATAAAAAGATCTGCCGCAGCTAGGGTTTTTGTTTCAGTATCTGATTTCCTAATAAAGAGCTGTTGTCACTACTTCAAGTCTCGTCTCTCCTTGGGACCCACCGCCCAGACTTAACAACAGCCACTCCTAATATACTCAACATTTGAAAGTTTGCCCTAGAAATTGCCAGCCTCTGGTATATTACTGTAAAACTTCTAGGAGGATGGACAAAGACCAATGAATCAGCTATACCACCACTGCACTAGTATGCATTTCAGAAAATAATAAGGAAGTATAGGATTTTTTATGTATTAAAGAAATGCAAATATTAAAAAATGAAACTTTTCAGATTTAGATCCTAACATTACTCTTGTCTTTAAGAAATGTAAAGTAGAATACTTTCAGAAACACTGCAGATTAATGACTAGAATAACTAAAGCAGTAAAGTTTCCTTCTCCTTAAAGATAAGGGAAATTTCATACTAGGAATTGCAAAACAGCTTGGAGCAGGAGAAGAAAAAAATTATAGTTTTCTCACTTATATGGGAATATTAGAAAAGTCTTTGAAGGATGGTGGATTTTGACTGAAGGCCTCTCAGATGTTATTTCCAAAATTCATTGATCCCTGTACTCATTTTTTTAATTTTCAAACAACTCTTGAAATAACCATTTAGTACAAGCCTTAAGGTTGTTAAGCAGGAACTTAAAATGTTCTGATAAGAGTTACTTCATAACACGTAACTCAGATTTCTCCTTGTAGAAATCTCATACATTTTCCAGCATGGTCTTTCATGCTATTTTAATATTTTATTGAGGGTTACGGATACATTTGCAAAATTCTACATTTGTGCCTGAAATGATTCAGCCTGGAAGGCTCTATAAAGCATTTCATATTGGAGAATATAAGGAATATGAAAAGGTAAAATGGACCATGGACTAAACATGTATCTTTTTTAAAAGTTAAAGTAGGCCTATTACTCGATATTGGTCCAAGAACAATTAGTCAAAACATCTCCTCGAAGCCAAGTCCAAAAACAAAACAAGGGGGCATATCAGCTCACCTTTGTCCTTGGAGTAAAATCTGTCTGCATGGAATGCGTATTTGTCTGTTTATACAGGAAACAAAATGTCATGATAGAAGAAATATTTGTAGCTTAGGATTGCACTGTAGGTTTCTTGGTGCTTTCTGAGATTGGTTGTTTTCTAACAGACTTTCATTAGCAAAATGATATTGTCAGTATGCTTCCCACCAAGTCAGAGAGTACCAAGGACCCCTACAGGTAACAAAATGTATTATGATATCATGACCTAGAGATTTAAAGTCTGTTTGTAAGGGAGGAGCTTGCATTGGGTGTCAAAAATGAGTGGGTCATTTTTTCCCCATCCTCATCACCAGCTTCAGTTCCAATGTTAATACAGTTATTAAAAGGGCTGGAAGAGACCACCAAGTAAGGGGCAGTGTCTGTCCTTGTGCCCCTCTAACTTTTTAGAGTACCATTAGCGTCATTTCCTACTGGGTGATTTTGTTTTTTAATGTCATATCTTCCCAGGCCTTTAGATAAGTTGCCATTTGTGTAGATAACAATGAGGAATGATCCTTCTTTCTTTATTGAAGGATATTTTATGAAATGTATATGAATACATTCCAAATCCAACACTGTTTTCTTGAAAGACATCTTGTTTTGATATTTGTGCTTGAATTTAAGAGTGCTTAGAAAAAGCCATTACCTCCTTAGGCCGAGTGCTGTTTATTTCTGTGTTAATGAGATACCCAGTGTTTTTCACACTTGTGGTGGAGATCTTGCTGTGAAATGTCTTATTTGTATTCATTTCCATTGTGTCTTCCTCTGTTCCTGGCATGCAGAGCATTCACAGAACTTAATTTCTTTTATCATTTATGCATAGGGTGGGGAGGGAAGTGGTCTAGTAGAAAATGAAGAATTTTCTTCATTTGAACATGAATTTTATTGCAGAGGCAACATTAGGCTTCTGGATTTCAATGGGTAATTTTGATTTTTTTACAAATTCTGATAAAATAATAGATAGAACCTGAGTGAAAAGAAAAGAAACAGGATTTAATATTATATTGTGATGCTATATAATTGACAGCTCAAGTTTACCTGGCTTGTTGTAGATCTGTTTGTATAAATACCTAAATGCATTTCTGTATGTTCTTTTTATAATATGCATATGCACTACTGGCACATAACATCATATATATATATATATATATATATATATATATATATATATATATATATATATATATATATATATTCAAAATTTCCTTTTTTGTAATACATTTATGGTATTCTATTATAATATCTCTACATGTAAATTTATTAAATGAATAAAAAGTGTGGGAGTTTTGTCTGAATTCCTTAGGCTGTAGATCATATTACAAATTACTGCAAAATGTAGATTTTGATAGCTAGTTGTATTTTTAGTTTTCCTGTTTATAGATCAAGCTGAAAGTGATGAATTCAAGAAAAAAAATGGACAGATTGAATTCCTCATCCATTCTTAATAGCTGTTAGGTTATTAACAATATATGGCCTGTTAATTTACCCATGATCATTGACATTTAAGCTAGAGTTATCAGTTTCTAACCTAGGTTTTTATAGTATCCATAAAACAAAAAGGCCTAACTTTCTTCATACTCACAATTCATATTTAAAGATTGTAACTGTTATGTTCTGCGCATGGGCGCAAGAAATGGAGACGAGACGATGAACAGTGAACTTCAACTCTTTATTTAACATTGTGAAACAGAGCAAAAAGTACGGCAGCAATAGCCCTTTTTATAGGCAAGCTGCTGATCAAACAACCAATAAGAAACGGGAAGCGTTAGTTCCCTTAACCAATGAAAGAGGCCCGCTAATAGCCAATCAGATTCTCCTGAATGGACCAATCAGATGTCGCTATTATCGGCCAATCAGATGTGCAGGGTCAGAACCCTGCACTTTTCTAAAGGTTTTAATAATCTTTATTTAAGCACTTTTATTAATTCACAACACCCCTTCCCCCCGGGTTCCATTTAAGGGGTGCAGTGACATAATCTTTGAGGTAGGCTGGTTGTTTAGATTGTCTGTTAGATTTTCGCTGTCCCCCCTTGTTTATAATCTTGTTTGGATGGGACGTTTTCTGGCGAGTAGGGTGCCTCCGGTCCTTTATTTAAAAACTCGGTGCCGCTAATGTCCTCGTTGTCCTCTAGCCTTTGTGGGCTTGCTTCTGACGAGGTGTCTCTTTGAGGCAAGTCCACCACCCTCTCTGATCCTTCCGAATGCTCACTTCTTCCACTGGTGCTTTCTGCCGTTTCGAACTCGGTCTCCTCGGCATCTTCTCCCCCCTCAGTTTGGAAGTTACCGGAGTCGCAGAAACGAGGTTACAGCCTTGAATGCAGCTGATCAATATGGTGCTTCCATATTCTTCCGTCGCGACTTTTTACTCAGTATGATCTGGGTCCTATGACTTGGATTACAGTTGCCTCGACCCACAAAGGATCGCCAGAAAAGTTTTTAGTGAAGACTAAGTCGCCTATCTGGAATTTGTGGCATTTCCCACTGGATCCGTGTGGTTTTTCTGGTTCGTACGATGGGTGTAGTCGGTCAAGGTGGGAGCAGAGTTTTTGTCCCATTAACAATTCGGCCGGAGTCTTGTTGGTGACGCTGTGCAGGGTGATGTGTTGAAGAAAGAGTATCCGGTTAATCTTATCTTCGATATCGCCATAGTCCATTTTATGTAGGGTCTTTTTAACGAATTGTACCATGCGCTCGGCTCTTCCATTGGCCGCAGGATGCACCGGAGAAGTTAGCGCATGGTGAATGCCACGGTCCGCCAAATACTGTTCAAAAGAAAGTGCGGTAAGCTGGGGGCCATTGTTGGATACCAGAACATCTGGCAGTCCATGGGTTGCGAATAATCTGTCCAATTTCCTGATGATGGATTCGGTTGTGGTACTTTTCATTTCATGGATTTCAAGCCAGTTTGAGTAGGCATCCACCATTACTAGGAATGTGTGTTCTTTAGTAGGTCCCGCAAAGTCAATATGAATACGGGACCATGGTCCCCTGGGTTTTTCCCATTCTGTTGGGGTTGCTTTCAGTGGGGCATTGTTAACTTCCTGGCATTTGCAACAAGTCTTTATCCAGGCATCAATTTGCTTGTTGATACCCGGCTACCACGTGTAGCTTCGTGCAAGCGCCTTCATGCGCACGATGCCGGGGTGGCCTTCATGCAAGGTTTTCAATGCCACTCATTGCAGCCGCTCTAGGACGACGACTCTATCCCCCCAAATTATGCAGCCTTTCTGGGAAAACAGTTCCATCTGTCGATTCTTGAAAGGACTGAAGTTGTCAGGGATTTGATCCAATGGCCATCCTCGCTCGACCCAGCTAAGAACTCACGCCAAAATGGGATTGCGTTTGGTTTCGATCGCGATATCTCAAGCTGTCAGTGGTGGTGATTGAAGTGTCTCAATCTGGAGCGTTGTGATGGTTGGAGCTGGGTCGTCAATGGTTTCCGGAAGTGGTGCATGGCTTAGTGCGTCAGCATGGGGGATGGCTTTCCCCAGGAGGTGTGGCAACTTATAATTATATGCAGCCAAAAATTCCGATCAGCGAGTCATTCTGGGAGATAATATATAAGGGGTTGGCTTGTCCCCCGCTATAATCCCCAGCAAAGGTTTGTGGTCGGTAACTATAGTAAAAACTCACCCATAAATATATTCATGAAATCATTTAACAGCAGAAACGACAGCAAGAGCCTCTTTATTGATTTGACTATAGTTACGTTCAGCTTTTGATAGCGTTTTTGAAAAGTAGGCAATAGGGGCTTCACTACCGTTTGGTAACACATGGCTCAAAATGGCACCCAATCCGAATGGTGATGCATCACATGTAATCATTAAAGGCAAAGTCTCATTATACTGCATCAAAACAGCGTCTGAAGTCAATAACGCGTGTTCCTCTCGGTGTCCCCAGACCCAGGTTGCCTTTTTGTTCAACAGACGATGTAGGGGCTCAGCTATGGTCGCTTTGTGGGGCAGGAACACGTTGTAAAAATTGATAAGGCCCAGGAAATCTTGGAGATCAGTTTTATTTCTGGGCCATGGAGCGTTTTTCATTGCCCTTAGCTTGCTATCGGAGGGGTGAATTCCTTGTTTATCAATTAAGTACCCCAAAAATTCTACTTTATCCGTACACAGTTGACACTTTCTTTTTTTTTACTTTAAGGCCAGAGTCTTTAAATTTCTGTAGAACTAACCTCAGTCGCTCCCTTAGTATTTCTCTAGTCAGAGCAGCAATTAAAACGTTATCAAAATAAGGTACAACCTCTTTTATACCCTGTAGTATTCTCTCCATCAAGCTCTGAAAGATTCCTAGGGCCACGCTAACTCCGAATTGGAGTCGGTTGCACATAAATGCACCTCAGTGCGTAATGATCGTTTGTGCCTCTGCCGTTTTTTTATCTACAGGCAGTTGTTGGTATGCCTGTGCTAAATCCAATTTAGCGAAGACTATTCCGCCTCCCAGGGAATGGAGAAGGTGTTGTATCACCGGTACCGTGATTCAGGGTGGCTCGGTAGTACCCACAAATTCTTAACGATCTATCTGGCTTGATGGGTGTTACGATTGAGGTTTCCCAGGGAGCGTGGTCGGTTGGTTCTAACACACCCTGGGCTATTAATTTATCAAGCTGCTCGTCAATCTTTGGTTTAAGGGCAAATGGAACTCGACGACGCTTAAGACGGATGGGAGCTACTTCGGGGTTAAGGTTAAATGATATCGGGCTCCCCTTGTAGTCGCCTAATTTATCTGTAAAGACGTCTTGGAACTCCTGGACAATGGCCTCTTCCCAGTCATTGCTGTTGGTTCGGTGAATGCTGGCTATTTCAATTCCAAGTGGGGCGAACCATTGGAGGCCTAACAAACTAGGCCGATCCCTGTCGATTACGGTTAGTGGTAGGGATGCAGTACGATTTTTAAATGAGACATGGACTTTGCTGGATCCAATGACTGGGATTCGATTTCTCTGATAGTCCTTGAGTATGATTCTTTGGAATCTGAGGTCTTGCCGCCGGATGGTGGGAATTAATTGTTTAAGGGTTTTCCAGAAAACCATCGAGAGGGATGATCCTAAATCGACTTTCATCAGGCAGGGCTGGTTTTTGATGGCGACCTTCACCCGGATCTTCTTGGCATCTAATGATGAGGCGTGACCAATCGTAATAGTTTAGTGTGCCTCTTCTCGTTTCGTTGACTGGGCTGGTGGTTTGTTTCTGTAGGAGTGGTTGTTCTATTGGTGGGTTAAGTATTCCCGATTCACAGGACGACTTTCTGTGTGCTGGCGGTAGTTGGTCCCCCTCTGAGGCGGGCTGGATCCTTGCTTGCTTCTACAGACTCTTCCAATGTGGCCTCTTTTCCCGCACACAGAGCGCGTCGAGGAATTTGCAGTCTGATTGTGGGTGGTTTGCCCCACAACCAGCGCATTGGTACTGCACTCTCTGGTTATGTTGATGGCGTTGGTCTCGTTCAGACTAGAGCTGGTTGACCTCTTCTTCATCACTTTCTGATGACGATTCGAGGTCCTCGTGGTGGGCTGTCATTGCCTGTCCTTCCAGGTGAGGTGAGATTTCACCGGCGAGTTGGCAGAGTGGGGCGTGGGTATGGCACATTCGTGCAGCCAACTTCCTGGTTGCTTCTGCTGCAGTAGTGTCAGCGATGGCATCTGCAAGGCTAATGTTGCCTTTCGCCATCAGCTTACTTTGTGTCACTAGTGCATCTAATCACAAAACTATTTGGTCTCCCAGGGCCTCTTCAAGGTTGGCAAACCCGCAGAGTCCTCCCAAATTCGAAAGATCCACAATGAAATCTGCAACGCTTTCTCCCTTCCGCTGGTCTCTTTGATAAAATTCATGTCTTCGACCAAGCGTTGGTACGGTTGGTGCATAGTGGGCCCGTAGAAGGGGCTCGAGGACGTCCCAGTCCATGGACTTCACCTCAGCCGGTTTGGCTAGTGCCTTAGCCATCTTAAACACGGTCGGCCCACAGTGAGTTAGGAATACCACTCGCTTCTTTCCGGTAGTGGCATCCTTCAAGTTGTTGGTCTCCAGAAACATCTGGAATCGGTCCTTATATGAGTCCCAGTCTTCTTGTGCCGGGTCGAATGGAGTGGGTGGTATGACGCTGCTAGACATGGTTCAGCCATTCTTGCATCTTCAGCCACGTGCTCTGTTTAGCGCTCTGTATGTGTTCAGTCAGCTCTGATGTCTCCAAATCCCATCCTCATCGCCAGGGTTAAGTTCTGCGCATGGGCGCAAGAAATGGAGATGAGACGATGAACAGTGAACTTCAACTCTTTATTTAACATTGTGAAACAGAGCAAAAACTACAGCAGCAATAGCCCTTTTTATAGGCAAGCTGCTGATCAAACAACCAATAAGAAATGGGAAGCATTAGTTCCCTTAACCAATGAAAGAGGCCCGGTAATAGCCAATCAGATTCTCCTGAACGGACCAATCAGATGTCGCTATTTTCGGCCAATCAGAAGTGCAGGGCCAGAACCCTGCACTTTTCTAAAGGTTTTAGTAATCTTTATTTAAGCACTTTTAATAATTCACAACAATAACAATGAAAAAATTACCATTGTCAGGACTTTTATATGCATTAACTTAAATTTGAAACTTAACTCTGAACATTTAGTGAATTGAGTCAACTTTGATTTAATGTGAACATTTGTTGTGAACAGTTTGGATAAAAATATGAAGGATAGTATTTCCATATCAAACACCATATAATAAAAAGTTGCTATGATAGTATGATTAATCAATCTTGATTAAACCAGCATAATTTTCCAGTACTGAGAGGATTAATGCTACCATACTTCTAAAATAAAAAAGAATATTTATTTAAATATATTACAGAGATAGAATTGCAATTAATGGTAGATTAAGAATAACTTTGTATTCTCAGTAATTTTACCAAGCCTTTATCTTTTCCTTCAAGACAAATTGAGAATTTAAGAGGACAAATTGACATGAATACAATGTAAGGGAAAGCAGCTATTGGAATGTTTTTTGTCTGTCCTAATGTCTGTATTTGGGCCCATTTACTTGGTTGTGGAGCTGTAACTAAAGAATTCATTCATTCATTCATTCATTCATTCATTCATTGTTTTGAACATGGTTGTTTTGGTGTATGTATAGTAAATAGGCAGGAAGCTCTATGGACAAATGTCTGAATTAACCTAGAACTATGAAACTGAATTGAAACAGAAGCTATTGAACTGAAAGGTACTAATTGGAATAGTGCAGGAGGGACAGTTTGACTGACTGATCTGTTGTCTCTTTGTATATCATACAGCTAGTATGATATAGCTTACAGCTAGTCACAATATGATCTCTAGTTTAATATGGAATCCCTCAGTCAAACTTAAGTATGATTACTAAATTCCATTTATACAGAGGTGAGCCATGTATAACCATGTGCGATTCACACATTACTCATGAGGTAGTTCAAAGTCTTGCTATCTTTTTTGTGGGGTTCTTTTATGTCTTCCTATGCCTGAGTGTTCAGCAACCCATTTGGCTTTCCATTGACAATTGATGTTAAAGTTGTTGGGCAGGTATTGTGTAAGTGCCAGTGGGAGTCTTCTGGATTTATGTTTTCCAGCTGATAAATGAGGAAGCATACACCAATAGGAGTGATTTGTTCATAATTTTTCTGCATTCTCTCACTAGTGTATTTTGCCATCATTAAGCTGGCAGTGCTATATGGCTCAGAACAGGAAACTAGCGAGTTGGAATGCTTTTAATACAGCTACGTATAATCCTCATGGTGTCATTGAGTCTGACATCTGTATGGTAGATGTTAAGCCATACAGGGGCATAGTATTCTGTTGCAGAGCAGACCAATCCTATTGCTAATGACCTAAGGATGGCAACTGAAGCTCCCCATTTAGTTCCACATAATTTCAGGAGTAAGTTGTTCCTAGTAGTGAATTTTGCCATCATATTATCTAGGTGTGCTTTGTAGAGAGAGATATTTAGACATATTATTAAAGTAATTAATTGGCTTGAATAGAAATTTCTTCAGTTCAATATAGTCACATTTGTTAAGTGTGGAGCATGGGTGCGAAGAATGGAGACGAGCCGGTGAAACAGTGAAGTTCAACTCTTTATTTACATGGTGTGACAGCTCAAAATGGATGGCTGCTATAGCCTTCCTTATATAGGCAACTTATTAACTATTCAACCAAGGACAACCTGGAAGCGCTAGCTCCATTGACCAATGAGAAAGGCTTGCTAATGGCCAATCAGATTCTCCTGAACGGACCAATCTGATCTCGCCATTTAACAGCCAATCAGAAGTGCAGGGCCAGAACCCTGCACTTGACTTCAAGCTCTAGATAACTTTATTAAACATTTATTCATTCACAACAACATTTATTATGAATTAGTTTCTTTTCCTGATACTTATTGGGTGTGAGGGCAGAAAATTGGGCCATGCACATTGTTAGGGATAACATTGTTTACCCTAACTGGTTTAGGTAAAATAATAAATATGTAATCATAGTTTATAAGTTAAAGTGTCTGCAACTTTAAATATAGGAATGTAATTAAGGGAGTGGTTGTGAAAGCACTTTAAAAGAAGCAAGACGATAGCTTGCTCTCTCTCTGGCTTTGATGATCCCTAATTACTGCATGGACTCAAGACTGCGTTACTCGAATGGGAGAGATAAACAAAGGACTGATTTGTAAGTGAACTAACATAGGATATTCTACACGGACTTTGCTAACTGAATATCCTTGAATGGACTGACTAAATGATACATGACTATTGGACTGTTATTTTGACTATGCTATAAATGGAATAAACTATATTTTTGATAGCACAAGTGTATCTGTTATTTTTACTGTATGTTAACAAACATACAAGCATATCTCACTCATTTATCTGTATACCTATCTGACTAACGCTGCACATTCTGTTTAGCTTGTCTCCTTGACCCTGGTTGGGGAACCCAGGCTTAACACACATGAATGATCAGATTACATTAATAATGAAAGTTCAATATTTTTTTTTTCCAGTATTGGATCCTTATTAGCATGGGACAATTGTTACTTCTCATAGATTTGCACTATTTTCTTAAGGCAGATATATAAATATAAATAAGTAAAACAGCTTTGAAGAGTTTCACTGATATCTATTAATTAATTCAAGCTCCCTATTTTTACTAGGTAAAATACATATAAATATCATTTTCAGCTGATATGAAGTCACTTTCTAAAATGTCAATGTTAATATTATGCAGATAAATGTTTATTTTTTGTTCACTTGTTAAGGTTCATACTACAATGAGATTCAAAGAAAATTTTAATTTTCATATCTGTTATTCTCAAGTTATTTTCAACAACAACAATAAAAAAGAACATTTTAAATGTTGAGTTATGGATTACTTTTTAAATCAAGTTTAATCTTCTTTCTGAGCTTTTATTATTCTGCTCTGAATATTTATCAAAGGAAAAAATACAGTATTTAGCTTTTAATTATTTGTATTTTTTCATATGATTAATTTCCTAAAACCAAATGTTGTGATGTGCCAGAAAGAAAATATCAGAGCATGTTACAAGGTTCTTCATGTGTACTTTGAGATGTTTTTTCTAATTTTATATTATATCTTGGTTTCAACACATATTCACAGTTTATTGCAGACAGGGCAGTTTGAAAAAGATATCTGTGTCTCCTGTTTTGATGTAATTGGACAAAATTCTTTCTTCCTTTCTCACTGTCCTCACTTTTATGGACGAGAAGTGAAAACAAGTTAGACAGGGAGCAGTTTTACCCATCCAATGAGCCAAAGAACCCAAACTGCTGTTCTTTTTTAAAAAAAATAAGTTTTTATTAGATATAATCTTTAAAAACATTGAACATGGTGGTCTTCTTTGACATACATTTTTGTCATTACATGTTCCTGTCAAGAATAAATTATATACATATATACACTTAATCTTTATACATTTTAATTCCTTCCCGTTACCTTTCAGGTAACTCATATAGTCTCTCATATCCTTCCTACTTTACCTTTAGTCCTTATTCCATTTTGCAAACTCCTTTTCATATCCCTCAATGGTAAAATTTATTCCATATTATGTAGTATTCTGCCTCATCTTTATCCTTCAGTTCCAATGTCAACCTATCCATTTCGGCATATCTTAACTATTGCCTTGTCTTAACTATTACCTTGTCTTCCCTAGGAATTTCTCTAGCCTTCCAATTTTGGGTAAATATCATTCTTGCCACTGTGATTAATGTATTATTAGGTAGGTATCAGTCTTACTATACTTCTTTGCCATTATTCCCAATAAGAACTGTTATGTTCTGTGCATGGGCGCTAAGGAGGAGACGAGCCAGTGAACAGTGAACTTCAAACTCTTTATTTACATGTGTAACAGTTAAGCTCTATGGCCGCAACGGCCCCTTTATATAGGCAAGCTCTTGAGTATTTAACCAATGGAAACACAGGGAGCGCTAGCTCCATTAACCAATGGGAGAGGCTCGTTAATAGCCAATCAGATTCTTCTGAATGGACCAATCCGATGTCACTATTATCGGCCAATCAGAAGTGCAGGGCCAAAACCTTGTACTTTACTTCAAGCTCTTAATAATCTTTATTCAAGTACTTTTATTAATTCACAACACCCCTTCCCCCCGGGTTCTGTTTAAGGGGTGCGGTCACGTAGTCTTTGAGGTAGGCAGGTTGTTTTGATTGTCTATTTGATTTACATTGTTCTCCCGGTATTTGGCTATAGTCTTGTTGGGGTAGGACGTTATCTGGTGAAGAGGGTGCCTCCAGTTCTGTATTCAAATTTTCGTTGCCGCTAATGTTCTCGGCATCTCCTTGAGGCAAGCTCATCCCCATCCCCGATCCTTCTTCACGTGTTGCCTCTGAGTGGTCATTACTTCCGCTTAAGCTTTCTGCTGTTTCAAATTCAGCTTCCTTGGTATCTCCTCCCCCCTTGGTTTGGAAGTCAGGAGAGTCGGAGATCCCTGACTGTAGCCTTGAACGCAGCTGATCAATATGGCGATTCCATATTCTATTGTCGCAACATCTGACGCGGTATGATCTGGGGCCAGTTACTAGGACTACAGTTGCCTCGACCCACAATGGATCGCCTGAAAAGTTCCTAGCGAAAACCAAGTTACCTACCTGGAACTTATGGCATTTCCCGCTGGATCCATGTGGTTTTTCAGGTTCATATGATGGGTGCAGATGGTCAAGGCAGGAGCGGAGCTTCCACCCTATCAATAACTCTGCAGGAATTTTGTTGGTGACGCTGTGCGGAGTGATATGCTGCAAAAGGAGTATCCGGTTAATCTTGTCTTCTACATCACCATAGTCCACTTTATGCAAGGTTTTCTTGACGAATTGTACCATGCACACGGCCCTTCCGTTGGCCGCAGGATGCACCGGCGAAGTCAGCGCATGGCGAATACCGCGGTCCGCCAGGTACTGTTCAAAGGACAGCGCGGTAAATTGGGGCCCGTTGTCAGATACCAGAATGTCTGGTAATCCGTGTGTTGCAAATAGTCTGTCAAGTTTCCTGATGACTGATTTGGTTGTTGTATTTCTCATCTCATGGATTTCAAGCCAGTTCGAGTAGGCATCCACCGTTAATAAAAATGTGTGTCCTTTGGTAGGTCCTGCAAAGTCCAGATGAATACGGGACCATGGTCCCCTCGGTGTTTCCCATTCAATCAGGGTTGCTTTCAGAGGGGAGTTGCTTACTTCCTAGCATTTGTGACAAGCTTTTACCCATGTCTCAATCTGCTTGTCGATACCCGGCCACCACGCGTAGCTTCGTGCGAGGGCTTTCATGCGCACAATGCCGGGGTGGCCATCGTGCAAGGTTCTTAGTATCACTCGTCGTAACCGCTCTGGGACAACGACTCTATCACCCCAGATAATGCAGCCCTTCTGGGAAAATAGTTCCATTTGTCAATTCTTGAATGGGACGTAGTAGTCAGGTATCTGGTCCAATGGCCATCCGCGCTCGACGCAACTGAGGACTCGTGCTAAAATGGGGTCACGTTTCATTTCAATCGCGATATCTCGGGCTGTTAGTGGTGGTGTTCAAAGTGTCTTGATTTGCAGTGTTGTAACTGTCGGAGTGGGGTCATCAATGGTCTCTGGAAGTGGTGCAGGGCTCAATGCGTCGGCGTGGGGAATGGCCTTCCCCGGGCGGTGTTGCAACTTGTAATTATACGCAGCCAAGAATTCTGACCAGCGAGTCATTCTGGGAGATAATATATAAGGTGTTGGCCTATCTCCCGCTATTATTCCCAGCAAAGGTTTGTGGTCAGTCACAATAGTAAAGGCTCGGCCATACACATATTCATGAAATCTCTTAACAGCAGACACAATAGCAAGAGCCTCTTTATCAATTTGACTGTAATTGCATTCTGCTTTTGATAACGTCTTTGAGAAATAGGCAACAGGGGCTTCACTACCATTTGGCAAAACGTGGCTCAAAATGGCGCCTACTCCGAATGGTGATGCATCACACATGATCATTAAAGGCAAAGTCTCGTTATACTGCATCAAAACAGCATCAGAAGTCAATAAATTTTTCACATGTAGAAACGCCTGCTCCTCTCTGTGTCCCCATACCCAGGTTGCTTTTTTGTCCAACAAACGATGTAGGGGTTCGGCTACGGTTGCTTTGTGAGGCAGAAAAACGTTATAAAAATTGATAAGGCCTAGAAAAGCCTGGAGGTCGGCCTTATTTCAGGGTTTTGGGGCATTTTTGATTGCCCTAAGTTTGCTATCGGTGGGGTGAATGCCTTGACTATCAATTAAATATCCTAAAAATTCTACACGATCCGTACATAGTTGACACTTGTTTTTTTTAACTTTGAGACCTGAGTCTTTAAATCTCTGGAGAACCAACCCCAGGCGATCCTTCAGTATTTTCCGAGTCGGGGCAGCGATTAACACATCATCAAAATATGGGACAATGCCTTTTATCCCTTGTAATAGTCTTTCCATCAAATTTTGAAAGATTCCCGGGGCTACGCTTACTCCGAACTGGAGTCGGTTACATTTAAACGCACCATGGTGCGTAACGATCATTTGGGCCTCTGCTGTTTTTTTGTCTACAGGCAGTTGTTGGTATGCCTGGGCTAAGTCTAGTTTAGCGAAGACTTTTCCGCCCCCTAGGGAATGGAGGAGGTGTTGCACCACCGGTACCGGGTAAGCATTTTGTTGAAGGGCATGGTTCAGGGTGGCTCGGTAGTCCCCACAAGTTCTTATTGATCCATCCAGCTTGATGGGTTTCACGAATGGGGTTTCCCAGGGAGAGTGATCGGTTGGTTCTAATTTATCAAGCTGCTCGTCAATCTTTGGTTTAAGGGCAAATGGAACTCGAGGCTTAAGGCAGATGGGAGCTCTTTCGGGATTGAGGTTAAATGATATCGGGGTCCCCTTGTACTCACCAAGTTTTTCTGCAAAAAAGTCCTGGAATTCTTGGACAAGGTCCTCTTCCCAGTTGCTGCTGCAGGTTCGGTGAATGCCGGCTACTTCAATTCCGAGTGGAGCGAACCATTGGAGGCCTAACAAACTAGGCCAATCCCTGTTGATTACAGTCAGGGGTAGGAATGCTGTACGGTTCTTAAACGATACCCGGACTAGGCTGGATCCAACAACCGGAATTCGATTTCCTTGATAGTCTTTGAGTATGAGTCTTTGGAATCTGAGGTCTTGCCGCCAGACAGTAGGGATGAGCTGCTTGAGGGTCTTCCAGGAAACCATCAAGAGGGATGATCTTGAATCGACTTCCATCAGGCAGGGCTGGTTTTCGATGGCCACTTTCACTCGGATCTTCTTGGCATCAAGAGATGAGGTGTGACCGATCATGATAGTTTGGTGAGCCTCTTCTCGCTTCGTTGAGTGGTTTAGATTTTTGTTTCTGTAGGAGTGGTTGTTCCATTGGTGGCTCACGGGTTCTCGCTTTACAGGACGGCTTCCTGTCAGTTGGCGATAGTTAGCCCCCCTCGAGGGCTGGCTGGTTAGCCCCCCTCGAGGGCTGGCTGGTTAGCCCCCCTCGAGGGCTGGCTGGGTCCTAGCTTGCTTCTACAGACCCATCCGTTATGGCCTCTTTTCCCGCACACATGGCAGAGCACGTCGAGGAATTTGCATTCTGACCAGGGGTGGCTTGCTCCACAACCAGCGCATTGGTACTGCGATCTCTGGAGTTGGTCTCATTCGGACCGAAGTTGGTGGACTTCTTCTTCATCGCTTTCTGATGACGATTCGAGGTCCTCGTGGTGGGCTGTCATAGGCTGTCCTTCTGACTGGGGTGAAACTTTGCGGGCAAGTTGGCGAAGCGGGGCGTGGGTGCGGCGCAATCGGGCAGCCGACTTCCTGGTTGCTTCTGCTGCAGTAGCTTCAGTGATGGCATCTTTAAGGCTAATGTTGCCTTTCACCATCAGCTTACTCTGTGTGCCTGGAGCATCTAATCCCAGAACTATTCGGTCTCTCGGGCCTTCTTCTAGGTCAGCAAACTCGCATAGGCCTCCCAGATTTCGGAGATCCGCTATGAAATCAGCAACACTTTCGCCCTTCTGCTGACTTCTCTGGTAAAATTAATGCCTTCTAACGAGCGTTGGCACAGTTGGTGCATAGTGGGCCCTCAGTAGGGGTTCGAGGACGTCCCAGTCCATAGACTTTACTTCTGCTGGTTTCGCTAGTGCCTTGGCCATCTTGAATACGGTCAGCCCACAATGAGTTAGGAATACTGCCCATTTCTTTCCAGTAATGGCATCCTTCAAATTGTTGGTCTCCAGAAACATCTGGAAATGATCCATATATGAGTCCCAGTCTTCTTGCACCAGGTCGAATGGAGCGGATGGTATGATGCCACCGGACATGGTTCTGCCATTGGTGCATTTCAGCCACGTGCTCTGTTATCGTTCTTTGTCATTCAGTCAGCTCTGACGTCTCCACATCCCATCTTCGTTGCCAGTGTTATGTTCTGTGCATGGGCGCTAAGGAGGAGATGAGCCGGTGAACAGTGAACTTCAAACTCTTTATTTACATGTGTAACAGTTAAGCTCTATGGCCACAACGGCCCCTTTATATAGACAAGTTCTTGAGTATTTAACCAATGAAAACACAGGGAGCGCTAGCTCCGTTAACCAATGGGAGAGGCTCATTAATAGCCAATCAGATTCTCCTGAATGGACCAATCCGATGTCGCTATTATCGGCCAATCAGAAGTGCAGGGCCAGAACCCTGCACTTTACTTCAAGCTCTTAATAATCTTTATTCAAGTACTTTTATTAATTCACGACAAGAACAACTAAGGTTTGCAGGAAATTTTAAGTCCATCATTTCCTCTAGTCACAACTAAATTTTATACTAGAATTCCTCATTTTTATAGGACCACCATACATGGTAATATGTGCCCCATTCTTTCAGATATTTCCAACAATTAGGTGATTGGTTTCCATACATTTTTGCCACTCTTGCTATTGATGCCACCTCTAAACAATCTTATACAAGTTTTCCTTGTATGATGTGGCTAGTGTTATTTTTTATTTTGCTCCCTGTTTGATTGCCATTGGTCTAAATTTATATTGTAAGTAGTAGTTTTACCCAGCCAATGAGCAAAACAACCCAAACTTCTGTTCTTAATATATTTTATGTTAGGTAATTGGTGGATGAATATAGATTTAATTACTCCAGTATAGATTTAACTTCCCCCAAATAATAGTCAGTCATGGAGTGATTCATGCCTGTGATCTATCACCTAGTTATCTGAACATAAATCATTGACCCTGTTGGGCCTCAATGCTGTCAGTGGAACTATCTGTCAATTAGATGGTCAATTTTTCCTGGCTAATGAAAATCCAGGGTGGTCTCTAGAAGGTGGGTTCTGGCAGTAATAAATTCTTCACTATAGGAGGGGATGTCCATGGAGCCTTTGAATTATCCCACTTCCCTGAACAATTTTTTTTTGTAATTTTTTTTTTGATTTTTAAAGACAAACATAAATAAAAAAAACATAAAAACATCAAACTTTCTTCCATAAGTATACAAGCAGTGTGCCGGTTGGTTTACAAATTTTTTGTGCATCCATTTCTTAGTCTCAATTACAGTTACATTGCATAATAGCTCATATTATCAATCAGAAATTGAATACCCTAGTATCATTATTAATCAATCATTTGACAATAATTTTATTCATTCATATTTTGCGAGATAACTATAATTTACTTAGTATTATTTTGTAACAATTCATATAATCCTCCCAAATCTATCCTAAAAATATTTTGTAGATATAGTAAAAAAAGAAAAAAATACATCATTATATATTTATTATTTTCTAAAATTCTACATATTTCATTATTGCATTTTATAATCTAACCATTGATAGAAAATGTCCCAAATTTTATAAAATTGTTTATCTTCTTGTTCTCTAATTTCAAATGTCAATCTACTCATTTCAGCACATATTTTCTTAATGATTTCCTCCTGTGATGGTATTTTCTCATTTTTCCAGTTTTTTGCAAATACAATCCTAGTCGCTGTTAATAAATGTACAATCAGGTATTTCAAATCTTTGCTATATATATCAGGCAAAATTGCCAATAAAAATATCTCTGGTTTCAAATCAATATGTTTTTTTGTCATTTTTTCCAACCACATGTGGATTTTAGTCCAGTATTTTCTAGCGTCCGCATAAGTCCACCACATATGGTAATATGAGCCAGGTATCTGATGACATTTCCAACATTTTTCGGATTTGTTCTTGGACCTTCTTGCTATTCTTGTCAGGGGGAAATGCCATCTGTAAAACATCTTATACAAATTTTCTTTATATGCTGTTGACATTATCATTTTATAATTTCAAGACCACAATTTTTGCCATTTCTCTAAATCAATCCCATATTTAAAGTTCTTCCCCCAAGCAATCATAGTTTCTTTAACTTGTTCTTCTTCTAGTTTAATTTCTAATAAATATCCATACAGTTTTTTAATCACCTTTTCATCAGTACCTGTCAAAATCTTATCTAAGTCAGTCAATTTATCATAGAACCCTTCTGTTTTAAGATCTTTATCATACCTTGAATGTATTTGCGCATATGAAAACCAATTCATCTTTATACCTTGTTCCTCTAGATTTTGCATCGATTTAAGTTCACCCTTTTCATTCAATATTTCCCCATGTCTAACTGTTTGTTTTCTTGTATATTATAGGATAGGAAAATGCTTCAATAGTTGATAACCAGACTGGAATTTTCAAATAACATTGTATTTTAGTCTTCTCCCAATTTAACCACAAAGACTCCCATATATGATGTCTTCTAAAATATCCCTGTATTTTAGTTCTCTTGTACCATAAAAAAGTGTGCCACCCCAACAACAAATCATGTCCTTTTAATGTCAATAACCTAGTATTACTTAATGTTATCCATTCCTTGACCCACATCAAGTTTGTAGCTTGGTAATACAACTACCAATTAGGCAAACCAAATCCTCCTCTAATTCTAGCATCTTGCAAAAGTTTTAACTTTATTCTCGCTTTCTTACCTTGCCATATATATTTCAACACAATTTTATTTAAATCTTCAAAATAGTCTTTTCCAAGCCTAATTGGAATTGTTTGGAACAAATATAAAATTCTGGGTAATATATTCATCTTTATTGTTGAAATTCTCCCTATTAATAACAGTTGTAGATTTTCCCATTTCGCCAAGTCTAGCGCTAACTGTTGCTTAAGTTTAATATTATTGTTCTCTTTTAATGTACTACATCTTGCTGTCAGATATATCCCCAAATAGTTAATCTTATTTGTGACTTGAATTTTCAATAGATCTGCCAATTCTTCCTTTTGTCTTGATAACATATTCTTTGTCAAAATCTTTGTCTTATCTCTGTTTATTTTCAAACCAGCCACCTTGCCATATACCTCTATCTTTTCCAATAATTTTGGTGCTGTTTCTAAAGGGTCTTCTAAGATAAAAACCAAGTCATCCGCAAGGGCTTGCAATTTAAATTCTTCCTTTTTAATTTTCATTCCTTTTATACTCTTTTCATCTCTAATATTTCCATTTAACACTTCCAAAGTTAACACAAATAGCAAAGGTGATAGTGGGCACCCTTGTCTTGTTCCTTTTCTTATATTGATAGAGTCTGTCAATTCTCCCTCTATCATTACCTTTGCCGTTTGCTTGTAGTATATAGCTTCTATTGCTTGAATAAATTTTCTGGCAAACCCCATCTGTTCCAACAATAACATCATGAATCGCCAATTCATATTATCAAATGCCTTTTGTGCATCCAGAAATATCAAAGCCATTTGTTTTTCAGGATGTGCCTCATAGTATTCCAAGGTATCCAAAATTACTCTCATATTATCTTTGATTTGTCTCTTTGGCAGAAATCCATTTTGGTCAGAATGAATAAAGTTATTTAGATATTTTTTAAAGTCTTTCTGCCAATATTGAAGCAAAAAATTTATAATCTGCATTTAGTAGGGAAATAGGTCTATAGTTCTTAATCTGCAATGGATCAGCCTCTTCTTTTGGGATGAGTGTGATATAGGCTTCTGACCATGATTTGGATATCTTCTTCTTTAACATAACTTCATTCATAGCAATGGAAAGTTCAACACTTCTTGTAATGTTTTATAAAATTTTGCCGGAAGTCCATATGGGCCTGGTGCCTTTCCACTATTTTGCTTCTTAAGTGCTTCAGTTAACTCCATCATTGTTATATTGCTTTCTAACATTTTTTCAGTCTCTTTAGGTATCTTGGGTAAATTAGCATTCTGTAAATACTGCTTAACTCTTTCCTCTTCAATATTCTCTTGCTTATATAATTTCCCATAAAAATCTCGGATAATTTCCTTCTTTTCTTTGTTGCCATGGCAAACTTGGCCTTAATCATCTATTAACTGCAATATTTTCCTTGATTCTTTCTCTTTTCTAATTTATATGCTAACCATCTACCTGGTTTGTTTGCATCCTCAAAATAATTCTGTTTAGCACCTCTAATTTTCTGTGCTAATTCTTCTTTCACTATTTGACCCATTTTGTGTTTAATTATATCCAGTTTTAGCTTAATGTTATTTTTCTGTGGTGTTTTTTGTAACTCTTTTTCAAGTGTTTTATGCTAATCGTCTAGAACCTTAGTGACTTGCCTTTTTCTAATATTCCTTTTCCTTTTATAGTCTATTATCAAGCCTCTAGCATATGCCTTCATTGTATCCCATACATTCTGAATTGATGTATCTTCTTTTTTATTTTTTCTAAAGAAAAAGGCCAGTTCTTTCTCCATCCGCTGAGTAAAGTCTTTTTCCTTTAAGATAGTATTATTTAATGCCCATCTCAATCTTCTTTTTTGTCCTTTCCATTTAATTGCCATTGGATTATGGTCTGCCCATGTACTTGTTTCAATATTTATTTCTTGAGAATTAGATATTAATTCTGTTGAGATCCAGATCATATCTATTTTGGACCATGATAAATGTCTATTTGAATAAAAAGTATATTGTTGAGTTTTAGCATTTCTTTCTCGCCATATATCTTTTAAATTTAATTCATCTATCATTTTGAAAAAGGATTTAGGGAGAGTTTTTCTATTTTGTCTTGATGCTGTAGCTGTATAGTCCAGTTTATTATCTATAATTCCATTAAAATCTCCCATCATAACTATGTTAATATAGTCCAGTCCCATTGTTTTCATATGTAATTTTTTATAAAATTCTTCTTGTTTATTGTTTGGGGCATAAATTGCAACCAGGAGTGTTTTTGTATTATTATCCACTATTTCAACCATTAATACTCTTCCGTCTTCATCAGTATAAATCAATTTTGCTGGAATAGTTTCTTTAAGACCACGAGTCAGAGAAGTAAAAATTTTCCCTAATTTTGGTCGTACCAATAATTGTTGATGTTGTTTTTTAATGTGTACTTCTTGTAAGCAAATTATGTCAAATTTTAACTTCTCTAATTTATGAAAAAATTTTCTTCTTTTAGTAGCTGAATTCAGTCCATTTATATTCATAGAAATCAATTGTTTTTCCTCCATGATTATATTTTGTATTTAGGTCTAACAGCTCTCGTAGATCTTACTTCACGTTGTTCTTTGGTTTCCACTTGTCCACCTACTGCACCTTCTTCTTTTCCCATTCCCCTTTGATCCTCTTGAGGTTCGGTTGAGATGATCTCTTTTTCTGTCTCTCTTTCTCTTCTTTTGAAAAATTCATTGTAGAATATTTCTGCATTCTCAATTGAGTCAATTTTGTGTCTCTGTTCTTGCCATGTAAACATTAATCCTTCTGGAATCAGCCATCTGTAATTCAGCTTTTTTCTTTTTTTTTAAACCAATTTTATTAATTTTTGAAGACAAACAAAACATAAGACATAAAAGCTTTCCTTTCTGAAAATTACTTATAAGTTTTAACAAGGCATATAGAACATCATTTTTAAGGCATAGTTTCACATTGTCACATTTCCATTTAAGCACATATATATCTTTTCCAAATTTCTCATTATTTCTCCCTTCACTTTTATTCAATTATATTTCTTTCTAACAAGGTTTTATTAATTCTCAGTCAAATATAGACATTTATACAGCATAGTTCCAAATTGTCACATTTCCATTTAAACACCTATATATCTTTTCCAAGTTTCTCATTATTTCTCCCTTCACCTTTATTCAATTATATTTCTTTCTATCAAAGTTTTATTAATTCTCAGTCAAACATAAACACCCAAAATACAAAACATAAAACAAGACATAAAAAGATAAAACCTCCTTAATTATCATTTGTACATGCCTTTTCCAAATTTCTCTCCCTTTAGTTTTATTCCTCCAAGGTTTTATTCACAATCAAACATAGCTAACCAAAACACAAAACATAAAACATAAAACTTCTTTTGAAAAGTGGCTTAGCCCCGGGTTACATCTTTTTTTATAGACCTAAATCAAATTCATGCTCACCTTTTATACCGTTCATATCTTATTGACCATTCTATATTTTCTATATAACTTCTCCCTTCTTTTCACTCTCTTAATTATATTTTGTTTATTTCATCTTCTTTCAAAATCATTTTGCTTGTATCTTTTGTCCGTTCTTTTCCAATCATCTATTTATCTCTTCTCTTTAGCAAAGAGTTTCCCCTGTAATCACTTTTAAAGTATGATGCCTTTCTATCTTTCCCCTAAAGTAACACTTAAAATAATACATAATTTCCATCTTGATTCTGCTTAGTACATTCTACATGTTGCATTTTAAAATAAAAAAATAATAAACTTATAGTATAGTTAAGTATATAATTTCCATTCTAGTTCTAATTCTAATTAATACATTATTTTAAAATAAGATGAAATAGTAAATTTATAATAACATTAAAACAATAATGAATTAAACAATAACTAAGCATTAATCATTTTACACATTCTCTTTAATATTTTATTAAATATTGAGATCTATCATTATTAAACATTTTAATATTTTAATATTTTGTTAAATCTTATAATAGTCCAATAGACTATTTCAAATGCAAATACTACAATACTATCTTATGTATTCTTGAAGAATCTTTCCTTTAATTATACACTATCTTTTATCCTTTATCTCTAAAAAATTTTTTCGTTTTGGCATCTTGTTTCAGACTGTGGCTTTTTTTCCCTTTTTGCCTCCCTTTCTTCTCCAGTCTGGTCTTTCCCACCCCCTCCTAACCTCCACCTTTTTACCTTCCCCTCTCTGTTGTAGTTCTCTTTTCAATTGCTTTCTAACATTGTACCTTTTTTTCACCTTATTTTTCTTTTTCTTGGTTGTTTTATTGAATCTTAAATTCTCATTTTTCCTTCCTCTCTTCCTATTTTCTTTCTTAATCAAACTTTTTTGTCCATTAAAGATGGCTTCTTCCTCTTCTTCTTCTCCTTCTCCTTCCTCAAGTATTTGCTGGTACGTAGAAACTGCCATTTCTAAAAAAGTGGAAGGCAGCTCCCCAAAAATCCTTGCCATTTTGTTCTCTTTCTTTTAATTTTTCATATTCCATTTTTAATCCATCCACAGATAGTGCCATTGTAAATTTTTAAGAACAACCCAGATGTTTTTTGTCTTAAAATAATTTCCAAATGTCAAAGTTATCAAACAATCCAAACAGACAAAAATTATTTCCTCTTCTTCTCTTTGCAATTTTTCCTCCTGGGGCAAAATCCCAAATATATTTTAAAGCCATATTACAGTTAGTTGCTGGTCTTATAATCTTCAAGGCGTCTCCTCCAACAAATTTTTAAAGATTTTTTTTAGTCCTCTCCTTCCCACTTATAACAAAGAGCTTGTTTTTACCTTCAAGAAGCAGGTTTTTCTGTGCTCATTTGCTTTCTCCGTAAGGAAGGGGAGTGAACTTTCCTTCAGCACTTTCACCGCTGTAACAATCTTTTGGAAATAAATGTATCAATCCACAAATCAGGTTTCCAGGGTGTTTTAAAAGTAACTTAATGTCCTGGTTCAAGAAAACCTCTCCTAAAAAACTTCCTCCTGCACAGTCTTATCCAGTTGAAGATTCCTTTGTGGCTGCCATTTCTGATAGCCGCTCCACCGCCTCAGGAAAAAGTAGTCTAGCTGGCTGGGGAAGGGGGGTGCAATATCCCCAGACCCCTGCCCGGATCTCCTCTGTCTTCTGCTGCCTCTTCGGGCAACGACAACCCCCACATCCAATTGGATCGGGGGTACCTCAGCGGCGAGTGCAGCAGGGACCCGCAGAGAAGCGGATTCCTGCCGCCACCAAAGCCTTGCAACCGGAAGACCAGTAATTCACCTCTTTTTTCAACAGCATTTTAGTCAAAAATCGATATTCTCTTCTCATCTCTCTCACTTTTCTGGGTACTTGTTTTAAGACCACAATCTCTTTGTCTTTATATTTCAACGCCTTCTCTCTCGAGAAGACTCGATATATCTCATCTGCTCCATCCATCATCTTTTCCTCTGAGCTCCAGCCAATATTTCTATCATTACTGCAACCAAATTTTGTCCTTTTTCTTCCTCTATATTTTGGAATCTGAGAGAGAATTCTGACATGTCCATCTCCCACTTCAACATCCCACTTTCATCTTGTTCAACCCTTGTCAATTTGCTATCAATATTTCCAATTGTCTCGTCTCTTTGTTTATCTTTCTCTTCAATTTTTTGGAGTCTTTCATCATATTTCACCATCATTTGTTGAATATTTTCAATTTTTTCATCAGTCTTCCCAATTCTTTGTTCAATACTCTCCGTTCTTTGTTCAATACTCATTTTAAGTTCTTGAATTCCTTGCATAACCATCGTTAAATCCACTTGTGCTTCATCTTGCTTCGCCATTGTTAAAAGTCATCCTCCAGTTGATGGGGAGGCAGGAGCAGAAGTTGAAATGCCAGAAGATAAGATTTTTTTACTCATTTGGGTAGCTCAGGGTCTTCAAGATCTTTTAATCCAGTTAGTAGAGTGGCTAATTATAATCCAGTTAGGAAAAAGGAAAACATAAGAAAAAGCCAGTAAAAAAATTAAAAGCCCAAAATTAAAAAGAAAAGAAAATTAAAAAGAAAAAGGAGGAGGTTCTTCAGGTTCTTCTAAACCTTAATCCTGTTGTGGAATAGTCAGTTATGATTCAAAAGTAAAAATTAAAAATAGAGAGAAAAAGAATAAAACCCAATAATATTAAAAAGCAATAAGAAAAAAAAGAGAAAAGAATTATTCAGGTTCTTCATACCTTAATCCAGTTGAAAGGTCTCAAAAAATAAAAAATAGCCATAAAAGTGGAAAAGGCAAAAGTCCCAATAAGAAAAAGAAAAAGATATTCTAAAGCTTCCCCTTTAAAAAAAATAAAATATAAATAAAATAAAATAAAAATAAATATACAAATATTACAAGATACTGTGGAATTGCAGAGGAGGGATAAGAAAGCTAAGAGAAAATAAAAAAAAGGACCACACTGCATTTTATTTAATTATCCAAGGCTCTTATGACTTCTCCACAAATTTCAAAGACAAGCTTCAAATGTTCAATTGATAGTAGAAGTCCCAAAGAACACCTGTAAAAATATTCTCCAGTATTCTTCCCTCTATCTTATCAAATTCCGGTGTCCTTGAGAAATAATTTTTCACAGTCCTCTCAGCTTTAAATAAAGTATTTTCAAGCCTCTAGTTGGCAGTGTTACAAAGTTTCTTTAATCCACTCCCCCTTCCTTCCCATAAAAAGCCTAATAGAAAAAATATATATACATGTGTGTGTGTGTGTGTGTGTATACAGATAGATAGATAGATAGATAGATAGATAGATAGATAGATAGATAGATAGATAGACAGACAGACAGACAGACAGACAGACAGACAGACAGACAGACAGATAGATAGATAGATAGATAGATAGATAGATAGATCTTTGGTTATTCGGGTTTTCTCCCACATAAGATTGGAAGTTTTCAGGCTTGGTCTTCAGCTCTGTGCTTCTCAGAGTGATGTGAGCTTGCAGCTGCTTCTTCCTTTTAACTGCTAGTGGGGGTGTGACTTGATTGGGTGGGGGGCTTGGCTGTGTTCTGATTGGGTGGGGGTGTGTTCTCATTGGTTGGGGCTTTGGCTGTGTTCTCATTGGTTGGGGGTTGGCTGTGTTCTGATTGGCTGGAGGCGTGTTCTGTTCAGGTGGAGGCTTGGTTGTGCTCTGGTTAGTCTTAGTTGCTGGGGGATTTGAGCTGGTGAGCTGTGATCTTGCTGTTTGGCTTCGAGTTCATGGTCGTGCTGCATGTTCATGATGGGGGTCAGTTCGCTTCATGTATGGTTCAGAGGGGTTTGAAGTGGGTAGTGATGCAGCTGCAGTGCGGCTTCTGGTCCATGGTCGTGTCTCATCTTCTGTGTGGGTGTGAGTCTGCTTTCTACGTGGAAGTGTGGTGGTGGCATCTTGTGTGGCTCTCAGGGGTGTGGGTCTGGTGTCATTCTTCATGTTAGGTACTCGTCTGTTCTTGAGGGCGGGTTTCCAAATGGCTGGTAGGCGGGAGGTATTATCTCGTTTATTCATGCTGTGTGGGCATTTTTCTATCTCTATGGCTTCTCTGATTATTCTGCTGCTGAAGTGTTCAGTTTTGGCGATAGTTCTGGTATTTTTAAAGTCAATCTCATGTCCTGTGGCTTTGAGGTGTTGGACCAGGGAAGAGGTCGGTTCTTCCTTTTTGATTAAGTTCTTATGTTCTTCAATGCGTGCACTTATTCTTCTGTTTGTTTGTCCAATGTATGTGGTGGGGAAGGCAGTGCAAAGGATTTTATATACTCCTTGATTTTGTAACTCGATTTTGTCCTTAGGGTTTCTTAGGATGGTGGATATCTTTCTCTTTATGCAAAATGCTGTCTTAATGTTGTGTTTTTGGAGGATCTTGCTGATTTTGTCTGTAGTGCCTTTTATATATGGGAGGAGGGCTTTGCCATTCTCTTGTTCTCTGTCTTGGATTTTGGTTAGGGTTTCTTTTTGGATTAGGTGGGTGATCTTCTTTCTTTGGAATCCATTGGCTGTCAGCACGCCGGTGAGAGTGTGTAGTTCGATCTCTAGGTGTTGTTCGTTGGCTAAGCATTTTGTTCTGGAGATTAGTGTCTCGGTTACGGAATTGATCTGTGCTGGGTGGTGGTGTGAGAGTGCGTGTAGATAGCGGTTTGTATGTGTTTTCTTCTGGTAGATGGTGTGTCCTAGGGAGCCATTGGATTTTTTGTATACCAAGACATCTAGGAAGGGGAGTTGGTTGTTAGCTTCTGTTTCCATGGTAAATTGTATTTTGGGGCGTAGGCTGTTGAGGTGTGTGAGGAAGTTGTTCAGTTTTTCTTTCCCATGTGGCCAGATTATGAAGGTGTCATCTACATATCTGAGCCAGAGTTTGGCTTTGTGATCATATTTTTCTAGAGCTTGTGTTTCAAAGTGTTCCATGTAGAGGTTAGCGATGACAGGTGAGAGGGGTGATCCCATGGGTGCTCCTTCTATTTGTTTGTATTTTTGTCCATTGTAGGTGAAGTATATATTGGATAGGCAGTGGTTGGTCAGATCTAGGATGTGCTTGGGGGGGGGGGTTGTATTTGTTTTGGATGGCTGTCAAGGCTTCTTTTATTGGCACTTGGGTGAAGAGGGATATGACATCGAAGCTCACTAGTAGGTCACTGGGTTGTAAGTTTTTTTTCTTTATGATCTCAATGAACTGGAATGAGTTTCTTACATGTGAGTTGATGGATTCTGCATAGGGCTGTAGTTGCTTGGCGAGAAATTTGGCTAGGTTTTGTAGAGGTGAGCCTATGGAGCTGACTATTGGTCTAAGTGGGGTTCCTTCTTTGTGTATCTTGGGGAGACCATCAAGTTTAGGGCATCTGGATGATTTCTCTCTGGGTATGATTCTTTGCTGGATTTCTTCACTGATGGGGGAGGCTTTTATTTGGATCTGGTAGTTTTTTCTAGGTGGTGGGGTCTGTCTTTAAGGGTTTATATGTGGGGTCTTGGAGTAGGTTGGTTAACTTGGATTGGTAGTCAGACGTGTTCATAACCCTGTCGCGTTGCCCTTGTCTGCTGGTAGGATTATTATGCTGGTGTCTTTTTTCAGGTTAAGTAGTACAGTTTGCTCTTCTTTGGATAAGTTGCTTTTGGGTGGTTTGCTAGTGCAGAGGATATTGGTGATTTCGAGTCTGATTCTATTAGCATCATCAGGGTTGGTTTTGGTCAGGCTGGTTTCAACTCCGCATATGATGGTTTCTGTGGGGATGTGTTTGGGAGCGACAGCAAAGTTGAATCCTTTAGAAAGGACCTTGGTTTCGGCTTCGGTGAGGATCTTGTCTGGGATGTTGTGCACTGTTGTTTCATGTGTGGCTGTGAGGGGGGAGGAGTTGGTTTCTGGCATTTTTGTAGGTTTCTGAGTTTGTTGGTGTGTGTGTCTGTCTTGAGGGTGGTCTGTGTTTCGGCTCTCCAGACAGCGAGCTGTTTGGATTTGTCCCAAAGTAAGGGGTGAATCTTGCTGCTGAGTCTGAGGTAAAGTGTGAGGAGATCTTTGTTGATTTGGTCTGAGAGAAATCTTTTTGTGTGAAGTTCATTTCTAAGTAGGGCCAATTCTGTTCTTTTTAGGATGCGTTTGGTGGCTGTTGTGTTGGTGTGGAATTTCAATTGGAAGCCTGTGGGAATGAAATTTTGATCTTGGCAGTTGCATAGGAATGCGAGGTCACATAAAATGGAAGCTCTTTGGACTTCAAATTTTTCATAAGTCCTGGTCAGATGGTGGGTTTCCTCCTCGTAGAGGTGCAGTATTTGTTTTCTTTTCTTTTCTTTTTTTTTTTGGTAAAAGTTTTATTGATTTTAACGACAGACAAAAAGCATATAAGACATAAAACATAACATAAAAAGATCATTCTTCATAACTTTACAGTGTATCGGTTGGTTTACCACTCCCTTTTGTGCATCCACTTCATAGTCATCAAAATAATTATATTACATAATAACTCACATTATTAATCATCAATAAAATATCCCAATATCATTATTAAACAATCATTTGACTATAATTTTACTAATTCATACTTAAGCGAGATAACTATAATTAAGTTAAATTATTTTATAACAAATCATAGAATCATACCAAATCTATCTTAATACAATATTCTAAAAAATTATCAAAAGCAAGAAAAATTATATATTCATTATTTCCTAAATTTCTAAATATTTTATTATTATATTGTATTATCTAACCATTGATAAAAAAGATCCCAAACTTCATAAAATTGTTTATCTTCTTGTTCTCTAATTTCAAATGTCAATCTACTTATTTCAGCACATTCCAATATTTTCTTAATAATTTCTTCCTCTAATGGTATTTTCTCACTCTTCCAATGTTTAGCAAATACAATTCTAGCTGCTGTTAATACATTTACAATCAAAACGTTTAAATTTTTATGATATATATCAGGTACGATTCCCAATAAAAAATTCTCTGGTTTCAAATTTATGTGTTTCTTTGTCATTTTTTCCAGCCATATGTGAATTCTAGTCCAATATTTCCTGGCCTCCTCACAAGTCCACCACATATGGTAATATGAGCCAGGTATCTGATGACATTTCCAGCACTTTTCAGATTTATTCTTGAACATTCTTGCTATTCTTGTCGGGGAAAAATGCCACCTGTAAAACATCTTGTATAAATTTTCTTTATATGCTGTTGACATTGTCATTTTATAATTTTGTGACCACAGTTTTTGCCATTTCTCTAAGTCAATTCCATATCCAAAATTCTTCCCCCAAGCAATCATTGTTTCTTTAACTTGTTCTTCCTCTAATTTAATCTCCAACAAATAACTATATAGTTTTTTAATCACTTTTTCATCAGTACCTGTCAAAATCCTATCTAAATCAATTTATCATAAAATCCTTCTATTTTAGAATCTTTAAAATACCTTGCATGTATTTGCGCATATGAAAACCAATTCATCTTTATACCTTGTTCTTCTTAATTTTGCATGGTTTTAAGTTCACCCTTTTCCTCCAATATTTCCGCATATCTAACTGTTTGTTCCTTCTTATAAGTTATAGGATACGAAAAAGCTTCAATAGTTGATAACCAAACTGGAATTTTCAAATAACATTGTTTCTTATTTTTCTCCCAATTCAACCATAACGATTCCCATATATAATTCCTTCTAAAATAACCCTGTGATTTAGTTCCCTTATACCATAAAAAAGCATGCCAACCCAATAATAAATCATGACCTTCTAATGTAAAGAATCTAGTCTTTCTTAACATTATCCATTCTTTAACCCATATTAAGTTTGCAGCTTGAAATACAACTCCCAATTAGGAAGGCCAAATCCTCCTCTAATTCTAGCATCCTGTAAAAGTTTTAATTTGATTCTCGCTTTCTTGCCTTGCCATGTTTACTTCAACACAATTTTATTTAATTCTTTGAAGTAATCCTTACTTAACCTAATTGCTATTGTTTGGAACAAATATAAAATTCTGGGTAAAATATTCATCTTGTTTGTTGAAATTCTACCTATCAATGACAATTGTAGGTTTTCCCATTTTTTCAGGTCAGATGCTATCTGTTGTTTAAGCTTAATATAGTTATTCTCTTTCAGTGCAGTACATCTTGACGTCAAATATATCCCCAAATATTTAACTTTGTTCGTAACTTGAATTTTCAATAAATCTGCCAGCTCTTCTCTTTGTCTTAATAACATGTTCTTTGTCAGAATCTTTGTTTTGTCTTTATTTATTTTTAAACCAGCCATCTCACCATACACCTCTATCTTTTCCAACAGTTTTAAAGCTGTCTCTAAAGGGTCTTCCAAAATAAAGACCAAGTCATCCGCAAAGGCTTGCAATTTGAATTCCTCCTTTTTGACTTTCATTCCTTTTATGTTTGTATCCTCTCCAATATTTCTATTTAAGACTTCCAAGATCAATACAAATAACAAAGGAGATAATGGGCATCCTTGTCTTGTACCTTTTTAAATATTGATATAGTCTGTGAATTCTCCATCTATCATTACTTTTGCCATTTGCTTATAATATACGGCTTCTATTGCTTGAATAAATTTTCTAGCAAAGCCCATCTGTTCCAATAATAATAACATAAATCTCCAGTTCACATTATCAAATGCCTTTTGGGCATCTAAGAATATCAAAGCCATTTGTTTTTCCGGGTGCGCCTCATAATATTCCAATGTGTCCAGGATTACCCTCATATTGTCTTTAATCTGTCTCTTTGGTAAAAATCCAATCTGATCAGAGTGAATAAAGTTATTTAAGTATTTTTTAAGCCTTTCTGCCAAGATTGAAGCAAAGATTTTATAGTCTGCATTCAATAAAGAAATAGGACTATACTTCTTAATTTGTAATGGGTCAACCCCTTCTTTTGGAATAAGTGTAATATAAGCTTCTGACCATGTTTCAAGTATTTTCTTATTTATCATAACTTCATTCATGACTTCTAACAGTGGGATGCTCAACGATTCTTGTAATGTTTTATAAAATTCTGCCGGGAAGCCATCTTGTCCTGGTGCTTTTCCATTGTTCCGTCTGTTGAATGCTTCAGTTAATTCCATCATTGTTATAGCACTTTCTAACATTTTCCAAGTTTCATCAGGTATCTTAGGTAGGTTAGCATTTTGTAAATACTGTTTAATTTTTTCCTCATCAAGATCCTCTTGTTTATATAATTGTCCATAAAAATCTCGAATGATTGCCTTTTTCTCCTTATTACCATAACAAATTTGACCATGATTATCTATTAACTGTGATATTTTCCTTGACTCTTTCTCTTTTCTCAACTTATATGCTAACCATCTACCTGGTCTATTTGCATCTTCAAAATAGTTCTGTTTAGCACTTCTAATTTTTTGTGCCAGTTCTTCTTTCTCTGCTTGATCCATTTTATGTTTAATTATGTCCATTTTAAGTTTGATATCTTTTTTCTGTGGCATCTTCTGTAGTTCTTTTTCCAGTTTTTTATGGTCATCTTCTAGAGCTTTAATCATTTGCCTCTTCCTAATGTTCTTTTTCTTTATATAGTCAATTATTAATCCTCTTGTATATGCCTTCATTGTATCCCAAACATTCTATATTGAAGTATCTTCTTTTTTCTTTTCATTGAAGAATTCTTTTTCCATCCATTATGTAAAATCTTTTTCCTTTAGAATAGTATTGTTTAATGTCCATCTGGATCTTCTTTTTTGTCCTTTCCATTTAATTGTCATTGGATTATGGTCTGCCCATGTACTTGTTTCAATATTTATTTCTTGAATATTAGATGATAATTCTGTAGATGTTCAAATCATATCTATTCTGGACCAACTCATATCTATTCTGCCTGTTTGAATAAAAAGTATATTGTTGAGTTTTAGCATTTCTTTCTCTCCATATATCTTTTAAATTTAGTTCATCTGTCATTTTAAAAAAGGATTTAGGGAGACTTTTCCTATTTCATCGTGTTGTTTTTACTGTATAGTCCAGTTTATTCTCTACAATTCCATTAAAGTCCCCCATCATAAATATGTTAACATAGTCCAGTTTAATTATTTTCATATGTAATTTTTTATAAAATTCTTCTTGTTTATCATTTGGGGCATAAATTGCAACCAAGAGTGTTTTTATATTGTTATCCACTATTTCAACTATTAAGACGAAGCTCCGCCTTCTCTCTGACCTCCACCATGAAGTTGAAGCACAACCACGAACCCGAAGCCAAACAGCAAGATCACAGCTCACCAGCTCAAATCCCCCAGCAACTAAGACTAACCAGAGCACAACCAAGCCCCACCTGAACAGAACACGCCTCCAGCCAATCAGAACACAGCCAAAGCCCCAACCAATCAGAACACAGCCAAAGCCCCAACCAATGAGAACACACCCACACCCAATCAGAACACAGCCAAGCACCCACCCAATCAAGTTACAACCCCACTAGCATTTAAAAGGAAGAAGCAGCTGCAAGCTCGTATCACTCTGAGAAGCACAGAGCTGAAGTCCAAGCCTGAAGATGATGAATGAGACTTCATCAAAACGTTGCCTAGATACTTCCAATCTTACATGGGAGAAAACTCGAATAACCAAAGATCCACAAACAAATACCCACGACAACCTCAGAAAACAAATACTGCACCTCTACGGGGAGGAAACCCACCATCTTACCAGGACTTATGAAAAACTTGAAGTCCAAAGAGCTTCCATTTTATGTGACCTCGCCTTCTTATGCAACTGCCGAGATCAAAATTTAATTCCCACAAGCTTCCAATTGAAATTCCACACCAACACAGCAGCCACCAAACGCATCCTAAAAAGAACAGAATTGGCCCTAATTAAAAATGAACTTCACACAAAATGATTTCTCCTAGCCCAAATCAACAAAGATCTCCTCACACTTCACTTCAGACTCAGCAACAAGATTCACCCCTTACTTTGGGACAAATCCAAACAGCTTGCTGTCTGGAGAGCCGAAACACAGACCACCCTCCATATACACCATATACCAGAAGAAAACACACACTAACCGCTACCTCAACGCCCAATCCCACCACCACCCAGCACAGATAAACTCCGTGGCTAAAACACTAATTACTAGAACCAAACGCCTGGCAGACAAGACACACATTAAGACTGAACTATGCACCCTGACTAAAATATTGACAGCCAACGGCTTCCACAAAAGCAAAATCACCAACTTGATCCACAAAAGCACACTGAGACATAATAGAGACCCAGAAGATGAACAGACCCATGGAACAGCTGTCCTGCCCTACATAAGAGGCACTACAGACAAAATTAGTAAGATTCTATACAGACACCACATCAAGACTGCCTTCAAAACAGACAGAAAAATAGCAGCCATCCTCAGGAACCCCAAAGACAAAATTGACCTGGAAAACCAAGGCATATATGAAGTCCCCTGTGCATCATGCCCGGCCACATACATTGGACAGACCAATAGAAGAATAAGCACCCGCCTGGATGAACACAAAAATGCAGTCAAAAAGCTGGAACACACTTCCTCACTTGTCCAACACATGGAAGCCACAGGTTATAACATCAACTTCAATGGCACCAAAACCCTAGCCATCTTAGAAAATCCCAGCCACAGAATCATCAGAGAAGCCATAGAGATTGAAAAAAGACCAGAAAGCATGAACAGAAGAGATGATTCCACCAGGCTGTCAATCATTTGGAAGCCTGCACTCACAAACAAAAAAATCTCCACACCACAAGCCAGGCAAACACCTGGGCACAAACAGATCCCCCCTGATACCTCCAGCTCAAACACACCCCAACCAGGCACCCAGATGAAACCCAGCTTCCTAACTAATGATAGCCGTCCATTTACCCGAAGCCAAGCTGCACTAAAGGCCTCCAATAAAGTAACACAATGTTGCCAGCCAATCAAGATACAAAAAGAGCCCCCCCCCCAAAAAAAAACAGACAGAAGATATTAGTAGCAGAACACAGCACACTCCAAGACCAATAAGACTCTCAACCAATCAGGAGGAAGAAAAAACCATTCTGACACAGCAATAGGCTGCCCCAAATTTAAATCTGAAACCACTGTAAAAGTCTGACTCAAGACAAACACCATACAGAAGCCTGATGATGGCAGATGAGATTCTGCTGAAACGTTGCTACAACTTTAAAAGCACCACGTGGGAAAATACCCGAACAAAGCTGAATGCCAGACATGTAAGTACCCGCGAAAACTTAAGAAAACAAATATGTGTGTGTATATATATAAACAGTCAAAAAGGATCAAAAAGAATAGGTAAATATAAGAGAAAAAACCAGTCTGGTTACAATTACTAGATTGCAGTAGAAGTTCAGTAAAGAAAAAAAAAAAAGTAAAAGTAAAAAGCCAAGCCTCACTTTAACATTTCTCTTTAGAAAATCGCTGCTAAGTAAATTTTGTCAAGTTTTGTCAAAAATCTTACAGATTTCTTCTCATTCTAGAGTGTCCTTAAGTCCCAAATATATATATATATATATATATATATATATATATATATATATATATATATATATGTATATGTATATGTATATGTATATGTATATGTATATGTATATGTATATGTATATGTATATGTATATGTATATGTATATGTATATGTATATGTATATGTATATGTATATGTATATGTATATGTATATGTATATGTATATCTGTCCTGGCTTCAGCAGCTTAATGGCTGCCTCTCCGCCGATGGTAAAAAGGCTTCTCCTGTATCAACCAGGGACTTTGCAATGTCCCTGGTATCAACAGAATGCACCCCTTGCTATCACCGTCTCTAAGGGACAGTTTAGGTCTGTTGGGACCGACCAGGGGCGAAGATATCAGCTGCAATTTCGGAGATTGCAGCTGTATCACAGCAACGTAGCTCCGCCTTCTCCCTATAACCTATATATAACATATAAGAAGGAACAAACAGTTAGATATGGGGAAATATTGGATGAAAAGGGTGAACTTAAAACTTAAAATGCAAAATCTAGAAGAACAAGGTATAAAGATGAATTGGTTTTCATATGCGCAAATACACTCAAGGTATCTTAAAGATTCTTAAACAGAGGGATTTTATGATAAATTGACTGACCTAGATAGGATTTTGACAGGTACTGATGAAAAAGTGATAAAAAAATTATATAGTTACTTGCTGGAAATTAAATTAGAGGAAGAACAAGTTAAAGAAACGATGATTGCTTGGGGGAAGAATTTTATATGGGATTGATTTAGAGAAATGGCAAAAATTGTGGTCTCAAAATTATAAAATAACAATGTCAACAACATATAAAGAAAATTTGTATAAGATGTTTTATAGGTGGCATTTTCCCCTGACAAGAATAGAAAGAATGTTCAAGAATAAATCTGAAAAGTGCTGGAAATGTCATCAGATACCTGGCTCATATTACCATATGTGGTGGACTTGTGAGGATGCTAGAAAATATTGGACTAGAATTCGCATATGGTTGGAAAAAATGACAAAGAAACATAGATTTGAAACCAGAGATTTTTTTATTGGGAATCTTACCTGATACATATAATAAACATTTGAAGTATTTGATTGTAAATATATTAACAGAGACTAGGATTGTATTTGCTAAAAATTGGAAGAGTGAGAAAATACCATCGAGGAAGAAATTATTAAGAAAATATTGGAATGTGTTGAAATGAGTAGATTGACATTTGAAATTAGAGAACAAGAAGATAAACAATTCTATGAAGTTTGGGATCTTTTGTATCAATGGCTAGATAATAAAATATAATAGAATATTTTGAAATTTAGGAAATAATGAATATATACTTCTTTTTTTCTTTCTCTATTTTTATAAAATTTTATTAAGATAGACTTCGTATGACTTTATGATTTGTTATAAAATAAATTAAGTAAATTATAGTTATCTCATTAAAGTATGAATTAATAAAATTATAGTCAAATGATTGTTTAATAATGATATTAGGCTATATAATTGTTGATTGATAATATGAGCTATTATTTAATACTACAATGGAGACTATGAAATTGATGCACAAAAAAAGTGGTAAACCAACCGATACACTGTCGTATTTATGAAGGAGGATGATGCTTTTATGTTTTATGTGCTTTTGTTCGTTATTAAAGTCAATAAAACTTTTTTTCAAAAAAAAAGTTTCTTCAGGTTCTTATAAACCTTAATTCAATCATTAGTTAAAAAAAGAAAAGAAAAGAAAAGAGATTTAAAAAGAACAAAAAAAAAGGAGAAAACTTCTTCAGGTTCTTCAATACTTAATCCAATTGAAAGGTCTCAAATAAAAAAAAAAAGTGCATAAAAATGAGCCAAAAAGGTGGATGAAAAAACAAAAAATGTCAGAAAAAAAAGGAGAAAAAGTTTTTAAGGCTTTCCCTTTAAAATAAAAAGCAAATGTGAAAGTTGGACTTCCAAAGATGAAAGAAGAAAAAACAAAAACTCCAACCAGACCAAAAACCCAAGTAGTTATTACAAGAATAAAGGTTTTTTTTTTAAAAAAAGTACAGTAAAACTGGTAAGGAGGGGTAGCACAGCTTAAAAAAAAATGAAAAGGACACACTGCACTTTATTTAATTTCCAAGACTCTCTTCCATATAACTCTCTTCTCCAAAGACTTATCAGCTTTTCTTTTCATAAGCTTCAACACCAGCTCCAATTGTTGATAGATGTCCAGAAGAACACCTGCAATAACACTCTCCCATGCTCTTCCTTCTGTCTAATCACATAGCAATGTCCTTGAAAAGAAGTCTCAGATCTTTCTTTCTCAGCTTTCTCAGCTTTGCGAAAGCATTTTCAAGCCACTAGTTGGCAGTGTTACAAAGTTTCTTTGCTCTCACTTTCTCCCTCCTTTCCCAAGTAAAACATAATAATTTTTTTAAAAAAGGAAAAAATGTATATAAAGAAGAGAAATGACTAAATAACTAAAGGGAGCCTCTAGCCTAAAATATTACAAAATCTAAAAGGAGAAGTAAATATAAATAAGAAAAGAACCAAAAAGGAGAAGTAAATATAAATAAGAAAAGAACCAGTCCAGTTAGCAAATACAAAATCGTGTATAGAAACCCAGCAATAAGTGGAAGAAAAAAAAGCAAAACCTTACTTTGACACTTCCGCTTAAAATCACCGCTTAATCACTTCTGTCAAAACTTTTACAGATTCTTTCTTTTCCTTAGAGTGTCCTTTTAAATCTTAGAATAAAAAAAACGTTCTCACCAAACCGGCACACTTTCTCTTTCTGCTCTCTTCCGTTCCGGAGCTGTCCCAACTTCAGCAGCTTTAATGGCTGCCTCTTTGCTGCTGGCAAGAAGAGCTTCTCCTGGATCAACAGGGAATTTGTGGTATCCCTGGGATCTACAGGAGGCGCTCTTCACTATTGCCATCTCTTCGGGATGGTTTAGATCCATTTGGACCGTCCAGGGGCAAAGATATCAGCTGCGATCTGAGACCTCCGAGATTGCATGCCGTATTGTTGCGACGCCAGCTCCGCCCTCATTCCCTGAACAATTTTTGACCGCTCTCTTACTTTTCCTTTTTACGGAAGGTGGTAGAAAAGGTCATTGCCTGGCAGCTGCAGAGGGTTCTGAATGAAATGGATTATTGAGAGCCCTTTTAATCAGGATTCAGGTCCTGTTATGGGGTACAAACATAAAAGGTCACATTGTGGATGACCTTTGGTGAGAGCAGGATAAGATTAGTACAACCATATTTGCCCTCTTTGACCACTCAGCAATCTTTGATACCATAGATTGTGGTATCCTTTGGATCAGCTGTCACATTTAGAACTGGATGGCACTGTACTGTGCTGCTTTGACTCCTTTCTCCAAAGTCCATCCCAAATGTTGTTAACAGGCAGTGAGAGATTGAGTCTACAGTCCACATGCTGTCCTGTGGCATGCCACAGAACTTGATATTCTCTCCACTGCTTTTTGCCATCTCTATGAAGCCACTGGGTGACATCATCCAACATCATGGGTTGAAGTATCATATCCATCCTTGGTGATTATGCTTTGGTGGCCTGGATGCTGAACCCTTTCAAGACTGAATGGGTTTCAGTGCACAGAGCTTCAAGATTAGCAATTTTGATATCTTTAGTTCTCAACGAGGTAGCACTATCTCAGATAGATGCAGTTTGCAACTAAGAGTTTCAGGACCTTGCTCTGCCAATTGTGGCCCCAGTGGGAAGTATGGTAGATTAATAGTAAATCCCACCTGCTCCCTCCCCTCTGACTTTTAATCATATTATTGCACTTTTATTGTACATATGTATGTATGCACACACACACACACACACACACACATATTATACGTATATCAGCAGGTTCTGACCAGTTCTGGATAACCGGTAGTGGAAATTTTGAGTAGTAAATACCACTTCTGACTGTCTCCACCCCCATTTATTCTCTGCCTTCTGAGTCCCAGATGATCGGCTGGGTCTTCTTTTATTTCCCTGCACAGTAGAACAGAGCTGGAAAGCAGGTTAGTGGGGGAGGGAATGGGATTTGCAGTATCCTTCTCCTGCCACATCCACCAAGTCACACCATTCCCACAAAGCCAATAGTAAAACCAATAGTAAATTTTTTTGAATCCCACCATTGACATATACATGTGTTTGTATACGCACAGAGAGAGTTTTAGCACTTCTAATGTAAGTGCCCAAAGTGTCTAGCAGTAATCTGTCTAGCAGGTGTAGACTCTTAAAATAATATTAAAGAAATCCACATAAGATATGACAACCATTTTAGAAATCGCTGATCAGATACTCTGTGGGCAAAGGCCTCTGCCACAACCATATATTTTCACTTTCTGCAGCCCGTTCCAAAATGACCATTCAGATCAGTGCCCCAAAAACAGAAAGCAGGGTCCCTGCCTGTAACTGTTTGATGATGCCAAGAAATGATGTGCAGACTGAAGCCCTTTGACAGGATAAATCACATTGTCAATCAAATATTCCAGCTTGCATCCATGCCAATAGGTGGAAGAAGAGGGAAGACACCACTTTAAAACTGAAACAGCCGAAGATGGCTACAACATGTGCTGTAAACTGGGAATAAGATGAAGGAAATCATGAACCATGTAATTTAAAAATACTTTGTGTTAGAAGGACATAAAGATGAGCTCTACATCAAATACTTGACAAGCTTCTGAGATCACATTGAACTCTAATTGTGCATTATATCAGTCTGATGTTCTATTTTGCCAACTTCTCAAAAGGTGGCGAAAATTCAAAAATTGTTGCATAATAAAGGAAAATGTATTTAATACTTCTACATTAGGAAGCATTTAGTTTGGGTTATTCTTTTAAGGAATTACTGGGATCTTAGATATCACTAACAAAAGAAGTTTGTAGAAAATATACAAAGTATTAGATTGAAGGAATTATTCTAAAAAAACACTGTTTAAAAGCCTTGTTATCTCCTTCTTGATACCATTTTATGTTAGGAAATACTACTATGCCAAAAATTCCAATTTTATATGTGCCAGCCAGAATAACTGCTAAATGTTCAGATAGATATTAAAGAAAATAAGAAACAGATAACAGATAATCAGAGTTGGAAGGGACCTTGTAGGTCATCTAGTCCAACCCCCCGCCCAAGTGGGAGACCCTACACCATTTCTGACAAATGGCAGTCCAATCTCTTATTGAAAGTCTCAAGTGAGGGCACTCCCACAACTTCCGAGGGCAAGCTGTTCCATTGGTTGATTTTTCTCACCGTCAGAAAGTTTCCCTTATTTCCAGGTTAAATCTTTCCTTGTTCAGTTTCCATCCATTATTCCTTGTCTGGCCTACAGGCACTTTACCCCTTCCTCCCTACAGCAGCCCCTTGACCCCTTTGGAAGACTGCTATCATGTCTCCCCTGGTCCTTCTCTTCACTAGATTAGCCAAGCCAAATTCCTGCAATCGTTCGTTGTATGTTTTAGCCTCCAATCCCTTAATCATCCTGTTTGCTCTTCTCTGTACTTTTTCTAGAGTCTCAACATCTTTTTTATAATATGGTGACCAAAACTGGATGCAGTACTCTAGGTGTGGTCTTACTAAGGCTTTATAGAGTGGTATTAGTACTTCCCTTGATCTTGATTGTATCCTTCTGGGATTGTATTAGCTTTTTTGGCTGCTGCTGCACACTGCTGGCTCATATTTAGCTAGTTGTTCACTAAGACTCCAAGATCCTTCTCACAGTTACTGCTATTGAGCCTGGTTTCACCCAGACTATATGTGTACTTTTGGTTTTTCTTGCCTAAGTGTAGGACTTTACTTTTCTCAACATTGAATTTCATTTTGTTAGATACGGCCCAATATTCTAGTCTGTCAAGATCCATCTGGCTCTTGAGTCTATCTTCTTGGGTGTTAGCTATTCCTGCCAGCATAGTATCATCTGCAAATTTGATAAGTTCCCCTTCTATTCCCTCATCTAAGTTGTTAATGAAGATATTGAAGAGTACTGGGCCTAAGATGGAACCTTGTGGCACCCCACTGCTTACTTCCCTCCATGTAGACTTAGACCCATTAAGGACTACTCATTGAGTACAGTTTGCCAGCCAGTTGGGAATCCATCTAGTGGTGGTGCTATCTATTTCACTTTTTTCTAGCTTACCAGTATGTTGTAGTTTACTTTATTGAATGTCTTGATGAAATCTAAATATATTATGTCCACAGTATTTTGCTATTAGTTTACTAATTTAGTCACTGTATTGAAGAATGAAATAAGATTGGTTTCGCATGATCTGTTTTTAACAAACCCGTGCTGACTTCTAGTTATTACTTTATTTGTTTCTAGATGTTGGCAGATCTGTTTTTTTATTATTTTTTCCAGTATCTTCCCAAGAATTGATGTTAGGCTGATTGGTATGTAGTTTCCTGGGTCTGTTTTTTTTCTTCCTTTTTTGAAGATTGGAACCACATCAGCTCTTTTCCATTCCTCTGGTAGTTCCCCAGTGCTCCAGGATGGAAGAAGACTGACTTCTAATAATCATATTTTAGTAATGAAATAAAAGTAACACTTCTATTTAATAGCAAAAAATAAGCAAAGCAGAATACTTTTTGTACCAAAAGTAAAAAAAGATTGAATTTGGAATCTAAGGATATATTATATATATGATTTCTTTGGGGTAATTTCTTTGTCATTTGAGGTAAGAATAGCATTAAGGAATGCCACCTGAGTATAAAAGCAAAGAACAATAAAATACACCCTTCTTGCAGATTTTCATATTTAAATAAATGATTAAATCTGTTCACTGTATTGATGATTATATACTACTTGCAAGAAGAAAAGAAGGGAGTTGAACCAAAATAAATGAAATAAGACAACACTGTTTTTGGATGCAGCTACTCCATGCATTATTACTAAGGTGACCTTTAGAATATACAATCCTCCTTTTTAAATTCTGTCCTCTCTCAAAAAGTGTCCTCCTACATGTTCTCCTTTTTGATATTTGAAGACTAATCTGGAAATCTCCATATTTGATTGATGCCGATCCTATCCATTGTGTGTGATGTGACGTATTTGTATTTGATATTACGATTCGTCAAGACTCGGTACAGTGTGGTGAGACAAAATTATCAGACTCATGCTCTCCACACAGGAGAATTGTTTTGAGACAGTGTACCGTGCGCAAGAATGCACCGCACGCAACAGTGTGCTGCATGCAAGTGGCTTTAATTTTTTTCTTCAATTTATTTGTGTCCTTTTCATTGTAAAAAAGTTGGTCACCTTATTATTACAGTGATGTAGATGGAACTGGGGAGACACTTTGTTTAAATTATTTTATCTCCCATTAAAATATTTTTGTATATATATGTGTCTTTTGTATGGAGGTGCTTCAAGTCAGTTTGAAGAGGACTATCTGAACAAATTAATTACTATGTATATATATACTTATACCTATTATCTTGTAAGCGATTAACAAATCAATCAAATAAATAAATAAAATTCCTGCAGTTTTCTTGGCAAGGTTTTTCATTTTTAGTTTACCATTGCTTGTTTCCTAGGGCTAAGAGAGAGAGACTGGCCTAAGATTACCTAGCTGGCTTTGTGCTTAAGGCAGAGTCTGGAAGCTCTGAAAGCAAGTCTGATAGCTGAAGAGCAAAAATGCCTTTATAGAAGAAGCCTCAAGGAGGAGAAATCCCTGAGGAGGGGACCTGTTCTGTACGGTCATACAGACAGGTTCCTCATATTCCTCAAATGTAGCAACATGAAGGATGCCGCCGGCCGAAGAAAAGAGCTGTCTTCCTGACACACTGAGGACCCGTAGTGTTCAAGATGGCAAAAACTCTAGCAAAACCCACGGACGTCAAGGAGATGGACTGGGCCGATCTTGAACCATTGCTCCAGAACCATTATGCCCCCTCTGTGCCCACCCTCATCAGGCAGCATGATTTCTACCGGCAGGACCAGAGAGCATCAGCAATTTTGTGGCTGAACTACGAAGCCTAGGGGGCATGTGCAGGTTCCCGGACATGGATAAGGCCTTATGGGACCGCGTCATACTCGGGCTCCGAGACCCAGTCCTACAGAGCCGACTGATGGCCAAAGGAGACATCGCCCTCGCCAACGCCATCGCTGAAGCCACCGCAGCCGAGGCAACCCGGAAATCGGCGAACCGCATGCGGAGACCAGACACTGGAGACCGCACCGTGACCGCCGACCCAGGATGGGCAACCGAGACCCACCCGGAAGCAAGTCACCGCGAGACCACCACCCATCATGGCAAATTCCACTCGGCCTCTGACACCACAGACGAGGAAGAAGAGATCCACCGGCTCCAGACGGGATGTGACCAGCGAAATCGGCGAGGTCTTAAGTCGGGGACAGCATGTGCCGGGTGCGGTGGTGACCACCCTCGAGCAGAGTGCCGTTTCTTCGATGCAGTCTGCCGGCACTGTGACAAAAAGGGTCACATCGCCTGAGTCTGCCGATTGAGGAAGGCCTACAGCCCCAGATGGTGGGACCACAGCGAGCGGAGATGGGACAGCACACCCCCAAGAGCCAGAGATCACCAAGCTGACAGCCGATGGGAATGGAGCGGACAGAACCGACGAGGTGGCGAAACCCAGCGGAAGGAGGAAACCCACCAGATGGTCATCATCCGCCACACATCAACCACCGATGCCCAAAAAGTCTACGTGGAGGTAGGCATGGAAGGTGAGCCATGCAAAATGGAGGTGGACTCCGGATCCTATCTCTCCATGGTCTCCTGGTAAGAAATCAAACGCTTGGTGCCTACCATCCACAAGAAGGGACTGGAGAACCAGAGACTAATAATCAAGGACTACCAGGGAAACCGCATCCCGGTAGTCAGAACCGGACAATTCAAGGTAACATTCAAGGGCCGCACTGCAAAGCTTCCCCTGATGATCGTGGACCGAGACCGACCCAGCCTTTTGGGACTGCAATGGTTTGCACCGCTCGGCATCGAAGTCACGGCATCAACCACACCGCCGAGACCGATTGGGAACAGAAACTGGCACGGGACTTCCAGGAAGTGTTCGACGGCACCCTAGGCAAGTACCGAGGGCCCCCCATCTCCTTCAGCCTAGACCCCAACATTCCCCCGATACGCCTAAAACCAAGGCGGGTACCCTTTGCACTCAGGCCAAAAATAGACGAGCAAATTGACAAGTTCGTCAAGCAAGGGGTCCTACAACCAATTGACCATGCCCAGTGGGAGACCCCAATAATCACCCCAGTCAAGCCCGATGGGTCGGTGAGAATCTGCGGGGACTATAAGGCCACCCTAAATTGCGCCTTACAACAAAGCGCCTACCCCGTTCCAGTAGTGCAGTACCTTCTACACTCCTGGGGGGAGGCAAGGTTTTTGCAAAGCTCGACCTGGCACAAGCATACCAGCAGCTGCCGGTTGATGCAGAAACCGCTGAGGTGCAAACCATAGTCACCCACCGGGGAGCGTTTCGCTGTAATCAACTCCAGTTTGGAGTCAGCATGGCACCTGGAATTTTCCAGAGCCTCATGGAGAGGCTTTTGCAAGGAATTAAGGAGGTGGTGCCCTACTTCAACGATGTGCTGGTGTTGGCAACCAACCAGCTAGAACTAGAGGGTCGGCTAAGGGAGGTGCTAACGAAATTCAAGGAAACCGGGGATAAAAGTGAAGAGAGAAAAATGCCAGCTTTACACAGAGTGGGTCGAGTTCTTGGGGTACCTCCTAGACCGGCACGGCATCCACCCAACCGCAAACAAAATCAGAGCCATTAAGGAGGCCCCCACACCCAGGAATAAAACGGAACTGCAGGCATTTCTGGGACTGCTTAATTTTTACAATGTTTTCCTGCCCCAAAAGGCGACTGTGGTGGAGCCTTTGCATAGGCTTTTGGACAAGGCGGCCACCTGGACTTGGGGGAAATGCGAGGAAGCCGCCTTCAGGAAAACCAAGGACCTGCTCACCTCGGATGCCATCCTCATCCAATACAATGAGACCCTACCACTTGCCGTCACATGCAATGCCTCACCCTTCGGCGTCGGCGCCGTCCTCAGCCACACACTCCCAGATGGAAGAGAAGCACCCATCGCCTTCTTCTCGAGGACACTCACCAAACCAGAAAGGAACTATAGCCAGCTGGATAAGGAGGCCCTAGCCATCGTTGCAGCAGTGAAGAGGTTCCACGAGTACCTCTATGGCCGCACATTCACCATTATCACAGACCACAAGCCACTGCCGGGCATCCTGGCAGGGAACCGGGCCACCCCAAACATCCTATCTCCCAGAATGACAAGGTGGTCCGAATTCCTTGCCGCCTACAGCTACCGGCTTACACACCGACCCGGTAAGACTATCACCCATGCAGACGCCTTGAGCCACTCGTAGTTACCCGACCTAGACACTGACCCAGCACCCACGATGAGCACCCTCAGCATAGAGACTCTGCCCGATCTACCCATAACCGTGTCAGACATTGCCCGAGAAAGTAATAAAGACAAATGTCTGGCACGGGTGTTACATTGGGTAGAAAAAGGGTGGCTGGAAAAAGACAACGACAAAGCATTCAAGGCATTCCAGAACCTGCAAACAGAACTCTCGCTACAAAAAGGGTGTATACTGTGGGGGGATAGGGTTGTCATTCCGGAAAAACTACAAGGGAAGGTATTGGGGTTGTTACATGAGGGGCACCCGGGCATAGTTAGAATGAAAGCCCTGGCCAGAAGTTACGCTTGGTGGCCAGGGATGGACAAGCAAATCGAGGCTTGGGTGGCAAGATGTGAACGCTGCCAAGAAACCAGACCAAGCCCTCCCACGGCACTGATCCTGGAATGGGAAACCCCCAGGGGACCATGGTCCAGGATCCACATAGATTTTGCTGGGCCCACTAAGGGACATACATTCCTTGTAATGGTAGATGCTTACTCCAACTGGTTGGAGATAAGCAACATGAAAACCACCACCATGGAGGCTGTGACCAAGGAACTTAGCAAGCTATTCGCAACCCACGGCCTCCCAGATGTCATCGTGTTGGACAACGGACCCCAATTCACCTCGCTAGAATTTGAAAAATTCCTAGCGGAACAGGGCATACAGCATGCATTGACAGCTCTGGCACATATGGCGGCAAACGGAAGGGCGGAATGGATGGTTCAATTTACAAAAAAAACCATCCAAAAAATCAAACACGGGTAAATCCAAGAAAAAATAAATAAAATGCTCTTCATACAACATATAACCCCGAACACAACAAAGAACAAAAGCCCGGCAGAGCTACTAATGGGGAGGAAAATAAGGTCCCCACTAAACAGACTGCACCCCACATACAACCTGGAGAAACCCCCCAACTCCTCTAGCAAGCACCAGTCCTTTGCACCAGGCGACTCCATCTACGCAAAGAACCTAACCGGAGACCCACTATGGGTACCAGCAACCATAACCCAACTGACAGGCCCCCGCTCGTACCGGCTGAAAACAGCCAACAGACGAGCCTGGAAATGCCACATCGATCAACTAAGATCGAGAACAATCACAAGAAACACAACTGACACACAACCAAACACAGATAACCCCCCTAATACAAGCCAAGAGGGGAGGGAATACCCCGGGAACCAGAACCCAATAGAAAGAAACCAGCAACACTTACCGACAAACAGCCAGCTCGAAGCCTCACCAGGAAGAAGCAGCCAGGCCAGCTCAACCAGCCCAGAAAGACTAGGCGGGAGCGGCGGAAACCACAGCTCAACCAGCCTGGGTAGACCGGAAGGGAGCTGCGACAAGAGGCCCGGCGAGACCTTCTAGGCAGTTCCATCGACAAGGCCAAGAGCAACAGAGAACCCAACCGAACCAGCCGGGAGCCAAACAACAACTGACCTGTGCAGGTCCAGTAGGCAAGTACGGAGCCCTGCCTACTTATGGACTATGTCACGTAGGACCGAACCAAGAGGGGAGGGGTGTTCTGTATGGTCATTTACATTCTTGTAGATGCTGCGCTGTGATTGGTCAAAGCGTGCAGGGATCCGATTGGTCGAGCGAGCCGCTCTGATTGGCCCGCTGCGAATCTCCCACCATTGGTGGAAACTAATCGCAGGAGATTCAAAGCGGCTGCTGCGTCTTGGGAATAAAAAGCCGCGGTTTTTCCCCTGAAACCTGAGCCGTTCTCGGGACCAATAAATGAGCTGAACCAAGTCACTGAGTTCTGGTCTCCTTGCCACGCCGGACATAACAGGACCCAAGGAGCAGAATGGAAAATTCCACATTCCTCCAAATGTCTCCAGAGAAGAGAAGAGCATCAGGGGATATTTGATTACAACCCAGCAACAGAGATGATCTCACTTAAAGACAGACTGTTTGTTGCAAGGCAGAGAAGTTTGCATGGACAGGTTGCAATAGTAATGGAAGAAATCAATGGCTTATTGACAGTGGGGCTAGCCAATTGGTTATTAATAATGCTAAATTGTTTTACAGGATGGATGCAGCTGCAGGAGACACAGTAGCCTTGGCAAATGGCAAGTGGCAGTGTGCAAATTCCATATTTGGAAACAAGATTTAATAATGTTTTATGTGTGCCAGAAATGGAACATAATTTTCTGAGTGTCTATAGTTTAGACAAGCAAGGATTTGAGACCACGTTTGTAAATGGGCAATGTCTTATAAAGAAAAATGGAATTGTATGTGCAAAAGGCATAAAGCATTAAAATCTTTATATGTTACAGGGACAAAAAGTTCAATGTGCACAAACATTTGGCAAGTTGCAAAATCTGATTCATGTGTTCATCTTTTACACAGGAAGCTTGGTCATGCCAACTTTAAAGTTGTTCAAAAGATGAATCAGTATGCAGAAGGATTGCGTGTAAAGGGATGTAAAACATATTTGGATTGTACAGTGTGCAAAACATCAAAGTCCAAGGCATTTCCAGTAAGCAAGATTAGCACAAGGCAGACAACAAGAGCTCTAGAGCTAATACATGCAGATTTAGTGGGCCCAATGCAAGCCAGTTTGGGAGGAGCTAAGTATGTGCTGCTCATTGTAGATGACTATGGCAGTTTGGGCACTGTAAAGAGTGACAGCATCAGGCTTGCACTAACATTGGCAGCAGCACATGGCCATAAAGTTTGGCATTTTGACATAACCACTGTATTTCTCAGTGCAGAATTAGAGGAAGAAATTTACACGGTTCAAGCAGCAGGGTATGAAAGTAAAAGCCTAACATAGTATATAAATTGAACGAGGTCATTTATGGGCTGAAGCAGTCAGCCAAGAATTGGAATATATGTTTAGATATTGCATTGAAGGGTCTTGATTCAAGAGTTACAAGGCTGATAGTTACATATACGCTGGAAAGTTAAAAGGTGAAGATGAATGCAATTGCATTGGATAAGTATAAAAAGGAATTCTCGGGTATTTGGAGGGAACTGTGAATGTGGGTCTTCAAATACAGCTATCTGAAGAATATTAAAGGTAATTGAATTTATGTCTATTCCAATTATGAAGGGAGGAGTGTCAGAATATATTCATGAACTGGAATAGAGCTTGGAAACAAGGTCAGCCAATGAATAGGCATAGTGACTAAGTCAGCCAATGAGGATAGTTTGGAAACTGAAACTAAAAGTAGCCTCGGCATGGCTCTATGTTAAGCTCTGCAACTCTGCAGCTATGTTAAGCTATGTGTTCTGTTTGAGTTTGTTCCATGTTGGAGAAATCTACAACTGGTTTGTAAAATCTACTTATGTTTATAAAGATGTTAAATGAAGCATCAGCCATCTGTGTTTATTTTTCTGGCGCTGAATTATAGCTGTGAAACTCTCAATAGCATGTTATATAATTAATTAAATTCAGGAACATGACTACTCATCTATTTCATATTTCATCCCTCTTTTTTGTCACAATTACACTTTTGGCAAAGGTTTTTGTGGTCACAGCTCATGACTACAGTTTGCATACAGGTCGTCCTCAACTCACAATCACAACTGAGCCCAGAATTTATGCTGCTAAGTGAAAAATTTGTTAAGTGAGTTTTGTCCCATTATACAACTTTTTTGCCACATTTTTAAATGTTAAATAAGCAATACAGTTGTTATTTGGCTTCCCCTGTGACTTTGCTTGTCAGAAATTCACAAAAAATGATCACATGACCCCCCGGGACATTACAACCATCATAAATATGAATCAGTTGTCAAGCATCTAAATGTAAATCACATGACCATGGGGATGCTGCAATATCATAAGTGTGAAAAATTGTGCCATTGTAACTAAATGAATTGTTATAAGTTGAGAACTACTTGTACCCTTTTACACTAAACTTGTGTTGAATATGGCACAAACCTACTTCTCCTCTGTGCCGATCCTTTTCACCACTGTCCCTCCTGGGAGTTCACCTGCTTTATTACTTATATATTTCTGACATCCTGTTACTTATGAGGCCACATTTCAGGATATATATCCTTAATAACAATTAATCTACATCCTGATCCATTTTGGATCTTCGAATTGTCACTAATGTTTTTTTTTCCTAATTCACCTCATAAAAATGCTAATAACCATTTAAAAATGTTTATGTGGTTTTAAAATGTATATTGGTTAAATAGGCATTTAGTTTGAAAAAATATTATCCTCTCCCTGTCATCAGCATTGGAAGTTGCTGGAAGATTATTTTATCGAAGGATGGTACACAAACAATTTTCGGTGTGTATGTGCGGGTATTAGATTTATCAAGCTTGTAGGCTCAACAGGCTCAACAGTTCCCAAATAGAATCTATTTAGAAAATGTTTGGGGTAAATTAATTATGTTCTGCTTGGATCTGCCTTTTGCATTTGAATAATACATGTACTTTCTTTGCTTCTGAGTGACACAAAACATGAAAATCAGCAGATGTTTTCTTTGCTTTATTGTCCATGTTAAGTCAAAATTTTTCTCAATGATTTAAAAAAATGTAGATAGTTTTATAACTGTTCATATTTGAAATTTCTACAGCTTTTGCATATATTTTCTTCCATCTTACAAAACACTTAACATATATCCAATAACTATTTTTATTTTCATCCATTTTTAAAACATTCTGTATAAATAATGCAAACACTTTTGGTGCAGGTTTTCCCAAAGCTCTTTTAAAAATGTATATCCTATTTCGTTCATACTACTCTTAGAAGCAAGATTTTTCAATGTTCCTATTTATTTATTTATTTATTTGATTTGATTTGATTTGTGGATGAGGAAACTTTGAAGACTAAATAGTGGGATGCATTACATTACAATGTTTCCCCCAAGAAATGGAAGGAACTACTGTTGTTAGAATTACCAGACCATTATGACAGTCAACTAACACAATATTGATTCAGGTGACTTGCTGAATTATAGGATTATAAACTTAAAAGTGTTTAATTGAGGAAGCATATAAGCTTAGAAATACATGATAAATAAAAAATGAAAATAGTATTTGATGCTAATGTTCCCATAGTGGCAAACTCCAATGAGATAAGCATGGAATACCTGGAAGAGTTCGGTATTTTTTTTTAACTGAACTCCAGTAACTAATAAAGAATAGAAGGTTGGCTATATATTACCAGTGATACATATGATAGGTGAAAGAGCATTTAGGAGGAATAGTTTTACAAATGTAGATGGTGAGCAATAAAGCTAAAAAGTAGGTGTGGAGGAGAAGCTTTTCAGGAAGTCATTTTCACAAGAGAATGCACTGAAAGACCTCCAGTGGTAAATTTGCCCAGATGTGTGCTAATTAACTACAACTGATCTCATAAGCTGTCTAGTTAATGTCTTCTCCCTGGCTCTTCACTGGCCATCATGTATCATTGTTCAGCAAATGACAGCAGTCAGGTTATTAAAGGTGTAGATATTAAATTAACAACAGTAGTAAACATTGTAGCTGTACTTCACATCTCAGCAAAGCCAATGAAGTGGATGACACAGAATTCATGCTGATATGCTGGAATGACAGATGGGCGTCATTTAACACAATACATCAGTGGGCAACCCACGTACCACAGCTCTCCTCTACTAAATGAATTAGATCAGGGTAATTAATCTAAGGCAGAAAGTATTGCTAAAGTGGGTCCTAAGCAGAATTAGAGAGGAATAAAATATCCAGCATTAAAAGGCTGAGATGGCTGTACGCAGATGGCATTCTAAACTGATTGAAAATGATGTTAATTCACACACACACACACACACAGAGGGAGGGGGGAGGAAGGGAGAGAAAGGGGGGTTTGCATAACTAATGTCTACATAATGTTTTATCCTCATTAGCATCGGAAACAGACATATGCAAGGGTAGAAGATAAAAATCTATGTAGTGATTTGGACCTGAAGAAAAAAAATTCCATTGTAGAAACCACATTCTTGTCTGCTTTGTGCTTTCATTTAATGTAGATCCAGATTATTTCAACTGCTCTTTTCTACAATAATTGCTATAACCCATTCAAAAAATAAAAGTTATAGATACTTGGAGAAAAAAACCAGAATTGTTGTGATCCAAAATTGTGAGATTCTAATAGGGCTTTTAATATATTCTAGATGGAAGACCAAGTTAGATTTTTAATGATCCCTTACCTAAGTAGCCTGGTAAGCCTTCAATGTGAATTTTCTTGTGACTTCTACCAACTCCCAAAGCTCATGATGCTTCACTAGTATCTGCCTGACCTTTTAAGAATTTAGCAGAATCGAGCCTGATTAATAGTTGAATGGGAGATATCCACTGAATTTCAGTTCTGCAAATCAAGTTAGGAAGTTGAAAAACATCTTAGAAGGGAATAACAACTTTTCTCCTTTGATACTTCTATACTGTTACAAGGTACACTCCAAAAGATGACATCACTAGAAGTTTAATTTAAGGAAAGAGATATTTTAGTTTTACTTAGTTCCTGATAGTCATGAGATCTGCCTGCTTTGTATTGTTTCATCATTTAGTGAAGTGATACAAAGAGTAGAATATTTTGTTTAATGTGATTAGACAGTGTCAGGTCCAATAGCTAGGATGCACAACAGATTGGGATAGAGACTGATATTATCTAATCTCCAATAAGGATAGGCAGCTACCTCCAAAGATTCATGGGGAATATATCATTACCCATTGCTTGCCTGGAATCCAGCAATTAGTGACACACTGTTTCTAATCATGATAATATCATGTATTTTATCTTAAGTATTATCTACAATAGAGTAATTTTCACATATTTGTCCAATCTCCTAGAAATTGGAGAAAGAAAATCTAAGACATACTATAAATTGCAATAATAAATTTTAAATATTTTGATAGTGAATTTTACATGTTTTGATAGTGAATAACATACAAAATAATAGCTAAAATAATAATTTATTTATAATAAATAAATTAAGATTTTAGATAACCATGTTCCTACAGTTTTTACCAATAATCTGGATCTATTATCAATCTCTCCATATTGATTAGGGTTATACTTTCGCCTAAATGCAAGTAATTTCAACTGTGGAACAAATTTTCAGCATATTCAGCTAAACAAGATTACCAGGAAGGAAAGGTGGCAAGTATAGCAGATAACTTCTAGGCTCTGTCTATAACTAGTAGAGATGTGGTTTGAACATCAGTCATGTTATTTCTGACTTTTGTGGTTCTGGATGAAGAATAAAAAAAAACTTATTTTGTACCCTTGAATGGCATAATAAGGATATTACCTGAAATTGGATTTGGACATTTATTCATATATTTCATATGATATAATGTTACCACAGTCATAAGTTCCAAGCAAATTGCATCTAATGAAGCAATCATAAACAAAGAAAATCATAACATAAAATGTAAGATGAAGCAATCATCAGCATAATCTATAATTATTGTCATAACCACCCAGCAAAAATCCTATTGGCAAATAAAAATAAACTTTATCTTTTTCCTAAAAGAGCATAAAGAGGGAGCAGCTAAGCTTCTGGGTTACTTTTGTTTTTTGACTGATGCAGAATTTTGAAGGATACTATAATAGTCTTATTAAAGTACCACAAAGATAATTCCAACCAATATATAAACTAAGGACTATATAACTCTTCTGCAATGATGATTATGAGAAGGAGATTTGGGTAGCATTTAAGCCAAATGCCTGAAGAAAATGCTCTTTCATTTGTAGGGCTATGTTTCTGGAAAACTTCACATAGACTAGGATCTCACACTGCAGATTATAGGGGGGCCTCCCTGTAAAAGGTGAAAGAGTCCCTGTTGATTTTACTCCTCTAATTATTGTTGACTATGAGGATGGTGCTCATCTCTGTTTAAAGGCCATTGATCCAGCATTGTCTGAAGACATTTCCACAGTCATGGTCATTGGCAGCATGGAGTGCTGTTATCTTCCACCAAAGTGGTACATATTTATCTACTTGCATTTGTATGTTTTCAAACACCTAGATTGGCAGGAAGCTATGGTATGGCTCAATTTAATTTCTTAGTATTTTTAATAATGCCTGTTTAAGACTAATAAGATAACCTTATATTGAATTTCTTTCCTAAAATACTTACCATGGAATTCATCTTATTTATACAATAATTGTCTTAAAGTAGACTTAGAGGTTTGGTAAGTTTTACCAAATAAATTTGCTTGATAAGTTTCTTTCTTTCTTAATACATTATTACAAATGTTATTCGTCTGTCTGTCCATGCATCCATTGATCCATTGATCCATCCATCCTTGATGTGTTTTAGATATATACAGTTAACGGATGATTAACAAATGAAATATTTCACTGCTCCCTTTGAGTAAGACAGCTTGAATATGCAAGAAATAAGAATTCATTAAAAAATGTTGATGTAATCATCTGAGTTGCTGAAAATTGCAAATTTCAATAGGAAACTGAATTAGGTATATACAATGATTTATCAAGTTTCAGATGTCACAGAGTGATAGATGACGCTGTGATGATTTAGAAGTTAGAGTGCAGATAATCACACCAAATTTTGGATCCTACTCAAAACCTTGCCCTAGGATATATATATATTTTTTTTTTGAGAGGAGGGAGGTGTTTAAACACAATTCTGGAAATAAAGTGACTAGTTACCAGTGTTCTGAAAAATTTGTTATATTCCATCTATTTTCTCACATTGTATTACAAATATTTAATATATGCAATATGTCAAGGTAAGAAAAGTTGAATATGTAAATACAACTTTAAAACATAGGTACACCAAATAAAAAAGTCAAATAGAATATCTATTTGATAGAATACAAATCTAAGTAATTTTCCATACAAATTAAGACATTTCATATTATAGTTATCCTATTCTCAAATACTGTTTATGCAAGGAATATCGAAAATACATTCTATAAGGTTTCCGGTTCCGCGTGGCTTCGGGGCAGCAGGAATTCGTGACAGCTCGCGATTCCTGCTGTGCTAGCTGCCGAGGTACCCCCGATCCAGATGGGTCAGGGGGATATGGCTGCCCTGTAGGGACAGCTGAAGAGAGAGGGGAGTCGGACAGGGGGTTGGGGGTGTCGCAGACCCCCTCCCCCTCCGGAAAAACCCCTTTTTCCCAAGGCGGTGGAGCGGCGGTCAGCAATGGCTGCCACGAAGAAGCCAGCAACCGGGTAAGATTGCGCTGGAGGAAGTAAGGAGTGAAAGTGCTGTCTGAGCCGGGTCAAGTAACATCTTGCAAATCGGCTGGAACTGAGCTGTCTGAATTGCTGGAGGATACATTGTATCCCTAAGAAGATCGAAAGCGGCGGAGAAACTGTTAAAGGGAACTTTTTTTTTTTCTTCACTCTCCCACCCCATGGAAATAGCAGATATGTTTGGATATACTGGACATTGAAAGTGAATTGTTTTGAGAGTTGAAGATAAGGGACAAAAGGGTTTTTGGACATTGAAAAACTTAAGAAATTGGAAAACCCTTGTTGGAGGTATGGATTTCTGATTATTTAAAATTGATATTGCAAGTGGGAAGGGAGAGGAAAAAAAATTGGAGCAGAAGCTGAAAAAGGAGGAGATTGCCTAGAATCCCAAAGAAAGGTATATGGTAATTGGACCTCTTTGATTAAACATTAACCCCAGAAAGAGAAAGAGAAGAAGGAAGAAAAGTATTAATTTTTGGAATTTTTTTTTTTTAATTATTCTTGATTAAAAATATTTGTGGTTGTTTTGGGAAAAGTTTCTTTTTTCATGATGGCATCGCTTGTGGATGAACTAAAGACTGAATATCAAAAATATAAAAAAGAAGATACTTTGGGCAGTTTGTTTCAATTCTTAGAAATGGCGTTACGTACTTATGAAAAGTTGATTACGCAGCAGAAGGACTGGGACAAAGAAGAAGAAGAAGCCATCTTTGATGAACAATAGGTTCTTTCCAGGGAGGAGGAGAAAAAGGATAAGAAAAAGGGGATTTTAAGAATTATAAAAACAACCAAAGAAGAGAAAAATGAGCGGAAAGGTGGAGGCAAGGTTAGGAAGCAAAGGAAAGGGAGTAAGAAAAGGGAGGAGGAAAGACAAAGGGGTAAAAAGGGCAAGGAGAAGAATAAGCAAGAGAGAAAGGGGGGGAGGAGAAGCCTCAATGGGGGGAAGCAAGATCTAAAGAAAAAAAGTTTATTCAGAGACAATGGGTGAATTTAATTTAGGATAAAAGAGGGATTCTGGAGGGTACATAAGATTGTGCTTTTTATATGTGTATTTAGAGTATAAAATTTATTGTGTAATTTTAGAATCTTTTAAACAGAATCCCAAGAAAAATTGTTATATGAAGTACTTTTAAGTTAGGGTAATGAGTTAAAGGTGTCACTCCAGTTAGTGTATAGAAGTATAGTAAAAGAAAAAAGATGAATGGATAGTTGGAAATAGAACAGACAAAGAATGTTATTGAAAATGGAAATAAGATTTGGAAGGATATATAAAGGTTTTGTTATTTTTTTTTTTTTGTATATTGATAAAAGGCAATAACATTTTAATCAATAAGAAATAATTTGGATGAAAAGGAGAAGCTGGAATAAGATATGAAGTTAAATAGATAAAGTATTGGTTTGTTCTTTAATTATTATTATTTTTTTAGGAAAGAATTTATAAGCTGTTATGCCTTGATTGTTTATGCACTGTTTTTGTAAAACTGATAAAATTGGTTTATATATATAAAAAAGAAAATGATAATAAGAAATGGAAGGATATATAAAGTGAATATGATGTTTGAATTTGTGTCTGTGTGAAGAGTTTCAACCCGGGATCAGGCAGCCTTCAGAAAAGATGTTTTAGTTTTGTTTATGTTTTGTGTTTTGTATGTTTATGAAAGGCAATAAAATTTTAATAAGCTAGAAATATAATTTGGATAAAAGGAGAAGTTTGGATAAGATATGAAGTTAAATAGATAATGTAAATATTGATATTACAATTTGGAGTTATGTTCTATTGGCTTTCTTCTTTAATTATTATTATTATTATTTTTAGAAAAGATTCTTCAAGTTGTTTTGCCTGGATTGTGTATTGTTTTTTTTTGTAAAATTAATAAAATTTGTTTTAAAAAAAAAGAAAATACGTTCTATTGAACTTGGGGAAATGAATTCCACCAATGTAGGTTATTCAGCCAAGAAAAATGAATTTCCTGTTAGGCAATTTCATCAATGAAGTGATAGCACAGTCCATCAAACAGCATAAAGTCATATAGATACAACAGGACCTTTATTTTTTTAAAACAGCACTGAATAGGAACAATGGAAAAATGGTAGCAGAATCAGCCATTTGATTGAGTTCTAATCCTTCCTTAGGCATGAAAGCTACCAACGCTCTACAAAACGTAATTGTGTAACTAGCACTTGCAAGTAAGCTAAAATAGAAGAAATCTGTTATGTTAAGAACCATGGACAATGACATATTTTTCTTGATTGCCATATTGGATGGTATATTTTAAATGAAAACCAAACAAATTGCAAATAATTTTGCTGCCATTGCTACATTGCATGATTATAGTTGCCCTGACCTTCTGACATTACGCATCAATCCATAGCTTTTAAGCCAGACTATACTTCAAATAGATAGTTATAAATCATGGATGGTAAGGGAATGGCCATTATAAGCCTTGTGAATTTTTTAAAAAATCCTTATTAAGTAAAAAGGCAGAAACAGGCAGGCAGGCAGGCAGGCAGGCAGGTGGGCGGACAGGCAATAATTTATTAAATTTGTATGCTGTTTGACTCCAAGTGATTCTGGGTATTTATAGATATTATTATTATTATTATTATTATTATTATTATTATTATTATTATTATTATTATTATTATTCACACAGTCAGTCAGATGTTCAGTATAATTTACCTGGTGAGTGTATTATTGTGGTTCATTACGTAGTCAATCAGATGTTCAAACTGGGTTTGGAATTTTTGATTACCTATTGAGTCCTTCCCATAGGTAGATGTGGATTTTTGATGGTGTCATAGATATCATTGCAGGGTAAAGGCTATTCTGAATCAAGCCACCTTTCTCAATTGACTGATGGTGACTTTGTCAATGCTGATTGTATTCAAGTGATACTCCAATTGTTTTGGGATTGCACCCAAGGTGCCTATTACTACTGACACTGCCTTTGCTTGCTTCAGCCACAGTCATTCTATGTAAATGTTGGTGAACCTTTTCAGCACCAAGTGTCAAAATGGGAGCATGTGTGCACACGTGCATGCCAGAAACTGGAAGAGCAGACAGCCACCTGGTCTTCCTCATTCTGGCATGTAAGCACACACAAAGACAATTTGGCCAATGCTCCCCCCATCTCACCACTGAGAAAGCCAGCACAGCCCTCCCTCCCACCCCTTCTGCAAAGGCAGTGCAATGGCTTCCCAGTTGGTGTACCTCTTACCCCAGCATCAGACAGCATTCCTAACAAGCATGTAAAAAGAATAAGGCACTTCTGCTGCTGAAGGGTAGCAGAAGCACCTGACAGAGACGGCCAGGACCAGGTGAATCTTTGGCTTCTATGGCTGGAGCCAACAGTGCCGCCTCATCTTTCTCCCCTTCCACCACCGGCACAGGAGTCGGCTCCCCATGTTTGGAAGAGCATGGCCTGCTGGATTCTGCCTTTTATTTCAGCAGCAGCATCGCTGCCACCCTTTGACTTTTCTCCCACAACTCCTCTCAATAGATAGTGGCGTCATCTTGACGGCCACCAAAAAAACCGTCAGAAACTTTCATTCTCATCGTGAAAAGTGTTTGCTGGTCTCCTGCTCCCCGCTCCAAACTACTTTCCACTTAACTACTTAATGAGAACTTGTTCCTTGTTGTCTCATGGAGCTTGCAGGCAAATGGAGCAAGAGAGAGAGAGAGAAAGAAGAGGGGGGCTCAGCATGGGTGGCAGGAGCAGCAAGGTGATAGGGGATGAAATATGAAGCAAGACAGGGAGGTGCAGAGCTATCCCATGCTCCACACCAGACAGGCACAAGCATTGCAACTGCCATTGCAGGGGGAGGAAGGGAGAGGGAGGAAGGGAGTTAGGAGGGTCTCCAAACTGTGTGTTTGTATGAAAGAGCATGTGTGCAATCCCTGTTTTAGTTGGATCATTTAAGCTGCTGGCAGTGGCAGTGGGGGAAGAGGGCAGGAGCCATTTTTCTCCTTGTCCTCCCCACTGAAGCAGTGGCAGCCACCTAATGATTGCCTTTCCCCAACTAGCCATCCAGCACTGCCTGACCTGCTCCCTGCCTGGCCAGCCTTGCCTTTCTCCTCCATACTGCCCAAGCAGCAGCAGGCTCCATGGGACAGGGTTTCATTCCCACCCCGGCACAGTGAACTCTGGCAGACTCTCCTCTTTGTGTCTTTGGGCACACAGAGCTGTCACCTGTTGCTCTCGTGGATTGCAGCACATGCATGCGCACTGGCCAGCTGGTTTTCACACATGTATGTGGCTCCATGTGCCCAGAGAGATGGCTCTGCATGCCACTTCACATGTTCATCATTACCGTTCTATGCAATAGTGGCGAATATAGTCATTCTATTCCTATTTGCAGGTCTTTGTATTTGTGATATTCTTCAGTTCTGTTGTTTGTGTCTCCAGGTTCTGCCACATTCACTATCCAGACTTTCTTTTTAATCTTTCTTACTGACAGTTGATAAGTTATGTGGCAGGTGCCTGTCTGTTTGAATTCTAAAGTTCCAGAGCAATTTCATTTCTTCATTTTCTATGACTTTCTCTATATTATGGCCCCACCAGTTCTTGCTTGCAGGCAAATGATATTTCTTGCAAATTTTCCAGTGTAGCATTGTTGCTACTTTGTCATGCCACTGCTTATAGCCATTCTGTGTGAACCTCTTGCAACAACTAACCAGGTGGTCCACTCTTTTCTTCAGTTTCTTTACATTAGTGGTATTTTCTATCTTTTGCTCTCTTCTCAATTCTGACTTTGTATGCATTTGTTCTTAAGGTTTGGTCTTTTACAATCAGAATTAGTTCCTCTGTCTCTTTCTTCAACTTATCTGTTCTTAATAATTGCCAGGCCTTTTTATTATTTCCTTTCCCTGTTATTTTTTAAATGTATTTGCCATGCAATGCTTAGTTTTCCCAAGCCTGTATTATGTTCTTCATTTGATCTTTCTTATATGCCAATTTGGTTTTTCCAGTAGTCAGTAAGCCTTCTTGGTATACTAGCTTCAGTGCATCTTCTTCATTGTCTTTCAAATATTTTCTCAATGGCCTTTTTTTCTTCTTCAACCATCTGATGTACTTGCAACATTCCATGCCCACCTGTTTTCTTTGGTAGGTAGAGTCTGCCAATGTCACTGTGAGGATGAAGGTCATGATTTATTGTCATTATTCTGGTATTCCTACCCAGGGCTTTTTAGTTCTGTTTGAGTCCAATCCACTATTCCAACTGTGTATCTAATAATTGGAATTGTCCAGGTGTTGATTGTATTGATGGTATTTTCTTCCTTGAGTTTGGATTTAAGATCTTCTTCACTCTCTTGATGTATTAACTTCTAACCTTATTCTTGATTTCAGCGTGCCTGATGTTTTCTGCTTGAAGGATGCCCAATTATTCATAGTAATCATCTTCATCCAAACTGTTGATGCTATTACTGTAGAACATCTTGTTTCCTTCAGTGTTCACTGATTTTTCTCCATTTGATGGTGAGCAAGGCACATTTGTCTAGTCTAAACTCCATTATAATGTCTTAGCTGTATATTTGGAACATACATTATTGAACAGTAATTATATTTCAGATGATATTTTCACAAAACAGCTTCAGGTCATCCTTGTAAAGAAGGTGGGATTATCTGGCAGATATTTTTGATATTTGATAACCGTGGCCTGAGTTATTCAGTATTTTTGAAAGAGGAATAAGTGCAATGACAAACAGTAGTGGGACTAGGGAATCTCTTTCATCCTTAATATTTCTTTTTATATTAACCTCTCCCAATCTCTCACCATTGATCTGCAATCATGTCTTCCATTGTGCCATCGATCTTTGCACAAAGCTTCTGTTGTATCTACAGATGTCTGTTATTTCAAGGCACTTAATTATCCAATCATGTGGTAGAAAGTCAAATACTTTTTTGTAGTCAAGCCATGCTACATTCAAGTTGAATTTCTTTCTCCTGAAGTTTTTCAAATCATCTTGTCAATTAAAAGTTGATCTTTTGCTTTTCTAATGTTTGGGCAATTTCTTTCTTCTCATGTGAAAAGAGCTTGTTTTAATGTACAGTAAGTGCTGTTGGATTGCATTGACTACTGTTATGAACTAATAAAACGCTTAAATAAAGTTTATCAAAACTTTTAGAAAATAGCAGGGTTCTAGTCCTGCACTTCTGATTGGCCGATAATAGCAATATCGGAGTGGTCCATTCAGGAGAATCTGATTGGCTGTTAATGAACCACTCTCATTTGTTAAGGGGGTTAACACTCCACATTTCTTATTGGTTACTAAATCAGCAGCTTGCCTATAAAAGAGCTGCTGCTGCCCTAGGTTTTTGCTCTGTTCAGAATGATTAATAAAGAGTTGAAGTTCACTGTTCACCATCTCGTCTCTGTTCCTTGCGCCCATGCGCAGAACTTAACACTGGCGACGAAGGTGGGATTCAGAGATGTCAGAGCTGACTGAACACTACAGAGCACTAAACAGAGCACGTGGCTGAAGGCGCACCAACGATGGAAACCATGATCGGCGGCACCATACCACCCGCTCCATTCGACCCAGCACAAGAAGACTGGGACTCATACATGGACCGATTCCAGATATTTCTGGAGACCAACAACTTGAAGGATGCCACTACTGGGAAAAAGCGAGCGGTATTCCTGACTCACTGCAGACCTGCTGTTTTTAAGATGGCTAAGGCACTGGCGAAACCGGCTGAGGTGAAATCCATGGACTGGGACATCCTCGAGCCCCTCCTACAGGCCCACTATGCACCTACCGTACCAATGCTTGTCCGAAGACATGAATTTTACCAGAGAGACCAGTGGAAAGGAGAAAGCGTTACAGATTTCACCGCGGATCTCCGGAACCTGGGAGGCCTCTGTGGGTTCACCGACTTCGAAGAAGCTCTAAGAGACCGAATAGTTCTGGGATTAGATGCAACGCACGTGCAAAGTAAGCTGATGGCAAAAGGCAACATCAGCCTTGCAGATACCATCGCTGACGCTACTGCAGCAGAAGCAACCAGGAAGTCAGCTGCCCGAATGCGCCACACCAACGCCCCACTCCGCCAACTCACCGGCAAAACCTCACCTCGCCTTGAAGGACATGCAACGGCAACCCACCATGAGGACCTCGAATCGACATCAGAAAGTGATGAGGAAGAAGTCAAGCAGCTCCGGTCTGAATGAGATCAACGCCACCAGCGTAACCAGAGACTGCAATATCAATGTGCAGGGAGTTGGGCAAACCACCCTTGATCAGACTGCAAATTCCTTGATGCGCTCTGCCATGTTTGTGGGAAGAGAGGCCACATCGGAAAGGTCTGTAGAAGCAAGCAAGGATCCAGCCCACTTCAGAGGGGGACCAACTACCGCCAAACCACAGGAAGTCGTCCTGTGAATCGGGAACATTCGAACCACCAATGGAACAACCACTCTTACAGAAATGAACCACTAGCCCATTCAACGAAATGAGAAGAGGCACATCAAACCATCACGATTGGTCACGCCTCATCATTAGATGCAAAGAAGATCCGAGTGAAGGTCGCCATCGAAAACTAGCCCTGTGTGATGGAAGTCAATTCAGGATTGTCTCTCTCAATGGTTTCCTGGAAGACCCTTAAACAATTAATCCCTGCCGTCCGGCAGCAAGACCTCAGAATCCAAAGAATCATACTCAAGGACTATCAGGGAAACCGAATTCCGGTCGTTGGATCCAGCCTAGTCCAGGTATGATTCAAAAATCGTACTGCATCTTTACCATTGACTGTCGTTGACCGTGATCAGCCTTGCTTGTTAGGCCTTCAATGGTTCGCTCCACTTGGGATAGAGGTAGCCGGCATTCACCATACCAGCAACGACGACTGGGAGGAGGCCCTCGTCCAGGAATTCCAGGACATCTTTGCAGACAAACTAGGCGAGTACAAGGGGACCCCGATATCATTTCACCTTAACCCTGAAGTAGGCCCCATCCGCCTTAAGCCTCGTCGAGTCCCTTTTGCCGTTAAACCAAAGATTGATGAGCAGCTTGATAAATTAATAACCCAGGGTGTTTTAGAACCAACCGACCACACTCCTTGGGAAACCCTAATCGTAACACCCATCAAACCGGATGAATCATTAAGGATTTGTGGGGATTACCGTGCCACCCTGAATCACGCCCTTCAATAGAACGCTTACCCGGTGCCGGTGGTACAACACCTCCTCCATTTCCTGGGGGGCGGAAAAGTTTTCACTAAATTGGATTTAGCACAGGCGTACCACCAACTGCCTGTAGATTAAAAAACAGCAGAGGCACAAACGATCGTTACGCACCGAGGTGCTTTTAAGTGCAACCGACTCCAATTCGGAGTTAGCGTGGCCCCAGGGATTTTTCAGAGCTTGATGGAGAGAATACTACAGGGTATAAAAGGGGTTGTACCATACTTTGATGACATTTTAATTGCTGCCCCAAATAGAGAAATACTAAAGGAGCGTCTTAGATTGGTTCTCCAGAAATTTAAAGACTCCAGCCTTAAGGTTAAAAAAAATAAATGTCAACTGTTTACAGATAAAGTAGAGTTCCTGGGGTACCTAATCGATAAACAAGGCATTCACCCCACCAATAGCAAGTTAAGAGCAATCAAGAATGCCCCAAGACCCAGAAATAAGACTGATCTCCAAGCTTTCCTGGGGCTTATTAATTTTTACAACATCTTCCTGCCCCACAAAGCGACCGTACCCGAGCCCCTACATCAGCTTCTCAACAAAAAAGCAACCTGGGTTTGGAGGCACCGAGAGGAGCACACGTTCCGACAAGTGAAAAACCTATTAACTTCAGATGCTGTTTTAAAGCAGTATAATGAGACTTTGCCTTTAACAATCACATGTGATGCGTCACCATTTGGAGTAGGAGCCATTTTGAGCCATGTGTTACCAAACGGTAGTGAAGCCCCTGTTGCCTATTTTTCAAGGACTTTATCAAAGGCTGAACGTAACTATAGTCAAATCGATAAAGAGGCTCTTGCTATTGTATCTGCTGCAAAACGGTTTCATGAAAATGTTTATGGACGAGTTTTTACTATTGTTACCAACCACAAAACTTTTCTGGGGATTATAGCGGGAGACAAGCCAACCCCCTATATATTATCACCTAGAATGACTTGTTGGTCGGAGTTTTTGGCTGCGTACAATTATAAGTTGCAACACTGCCCGGGGAAAGCCATTCCCCATGCTGACCATGCGTTGAGCCGTGCACCACTTCCGAAAACCGTTGACGACCCAGCTCCAACCCTTACAACACTCCAGATTGAAACGCTACATTCACCACCACTAACAGCTAGAGATATCGCGATCAAAACAAAACGCGATCCTATCTTAACGCGAGTTCTTAGCTGGGTCAAATGGGGATGGCCAGTAGATCAAACCCCTGACAACTTCATCCCCTTCAAGAACTGTCAAACAGAACTGTTTTCACAAAAAGGCTGCATCCTATGAGGGAATAGAGTCGTCATCCCAGAGCGGTTACAACGAGCGGTATTAAAGATACTGCATGAGGGTCACTCCGGCATCGTGCATATGAAAGCGCTCGCATGAAGCTATGCATAGTGGCCGGGCATCAACAAACAGATCGAAGCCTGGGTAAAGACTTGTTATAAGTGCCAGGAAGAAAGCAATGCCCCACCTAAAGCAACTCTGACAGAATGGGAAACACCCCGAGGACTGTGGTCCCGCATCCATATTGACTTTGCGGGACCTACTAAGGGACACACGTTCCTCCTAACAGTGGATGCCTATTCAAACTGGCTCGAGATCCATGAAATGAAGAGTACCACAACCGAGTCCATCATCTGGAAGTTGAACAGATTATTCGCGACGCATGGACTGCCAGACGTTCTGGTATCCGACAACAGACCCCAGTTTACCGCGCTCCCTTTTGAACAATACTTAGCGGACCGGGGTATTCGCCATGCGCTAACTTCACCAGGGCATCCTGCGGCTAACGGAAGAGCCGAGCGCATGGTACAGTTTGTTAAAAAAACCCTCTACAAAATGGACTATGGGGACATTGAAGATAAGATAAACAGAATACTCCTTCTCCAACACATCACTCTGCACAGCGTCACCAACAAGACTTCAGCTGAACTATTGATGGGACCCAAACTCCGCTCCCACCTCGACTGGCTTCACCCGTCTTACGAACCAGAGAAACCCTGTGGATCTAGTGGAAAATGCCGCGAGTTCAAGATAGGCAACTTAGTTTTCACCAGAAACCTTTCTGGTGAACCGTTGTGGCTCAAGGCAACTGTAATTCAAGCCACTGGACCCAGGTCATACCGGGTAAAAACCTGCGATGGAAAAATATGGAAACGCCATATAGATCAGCTTCACTCGAGGCTACAACCTAGTTTCTGCGACTCTGGTAACTCCCAAACTGAGGGGGGAGGGGATGTCGAAGAAACTGAATTCGAGATGATGGAAAGCAGGAACGAAAGAAGTCAGCAATTGGGCGTAACAAATGAACAAATAACAAGGAAGGGCATGGCCTTGCCACAGAGGAACACTTCAACAGAGGCAAGCCTGCAAAGGCCAGAGGACAATGACATTAGCGGCACCGAGTCTTCCAATGAGGAACCACCGGCACCCGACTTGCCCGAAAACGTCCCACCAAAACAGGGTTACAGACAAGATCCGGTGGGACAGCTTAAATCCAATCGACAGCCAAAACAACCCTCATACCTTAGAGATTACATCACCACACCCCCTAAATGGAACCCAGGGGGAAGGGGTGTTATGAACTAATAAAACGCTTAAATAAAGTTTATCAAAACCTTTAGAAAATAGCAGGGTTCTAGTTCTGCACTTCTGATTGTCCGATAATAGCGATATCGGATTGGTCCGTTTAGGAGAATCTGATTGGCTGTTAATGAGCCACTCTCATTGGTTAAGGGGGTTAACTCTCCACGTTTCTTATTGGTTACTAGATCAGCAGCTTGCCTATAAAAGGGCTGCTGCTGCCCTAGGTTTTTGCTCTGTTCAGAATGATTAATAAAGAGTTGAAGTTCACTGTTCACCCTCTCGTCTCTGTTCCTTGTGCCCATGCGCAGAACTTAACAACTACCACATTAGTTTGCAATTTGAAAGTTGTTAGTAAACAGATAATTGGCCTGTAGTTGCCTGGTGCTCCCCCTTTTGTGAGTCTTTCACTTTCATGTAGGTTTTGGCAGATATTAGCTGCTATTCAATTTTATTTCCTTGCAGTATGTTGTTAAACTGCTTAGTAACTAATGAGTATAGACCAGTCAGATATTTCAATCAAAAACCATATAGTTCATCTTCAGCTGGTGCTGATCAGTTCTTGATTTTCCTTGTTCTTTTCTCTACATTTCTGCTGTCATTATTCGTTCTTTCATTTCCGCTTCTTTTCTATTCTTAACATTCTTTAACCGACCTGCATTCTTGTTGTATTTCTTTGGAATATCCTATATTTGTACTGTTTCTTCCTTGTCAGATAACAATAGCATTTAGGCTTATATATAGCTTCACAGTGATTTACAGCCCTCTCTAAGTGGTTTACAGAGTCAGCATATTGCCCCCAACAATCTGGGTCCTCATTTTACTGACCTCGGAAGGATGGAAGGCTGAGTTATCCTTGAGCCTGGTCAGATTTGAACTGCAAACTGCAGTCAGCTGGCATTCAGCAGAAGTAGCCTGCTGTACTACATTCTAAACACTGTACCACCATGGCTCTGATACTGACTGATTCACTGCCATCTCTCCATAGATGGATTGATAGAAACAATTCTGAATGGATTGAAATTGGAGAGTCTGCCTATAATTTGCAAATCAAGGTTTGTATCTGGTGATCTTCTTGACTATAGCTCTAATTTTATGCTTTATTATTTTCAGAAATTGTTTCTAAATGGTATTTCTTGGTCTTTTTATTCTTCAACTTCTTTTCCTTCATCTGTTCTAACTTGCTTGCTTTTGATCTCAGATGGCTGATTTTATTTTGGTGGCACACTGTTTGCCTTTTTTTCTTCTTTGGTTGACTTTGTACCCCAGGTATTCCATTATAATTGAAACTGTGTTGTACATTAGTTGATTTGTTTCTTGCAGTGAGCTGGTCCTTATATTTGATATTAATTCTGTTTTTTGTTTTTTGTTTGCTGTTCTAAATGCTCAGTTATTCTTTATTTTATTAATCTGCTACTTCTTTAATTAGAGAGCTTTATCCTTTCTGAGGCAGAGAAGGGCGTGCCTGATTTCCAAATGAAAACAATTCTATATCTCTGTTGGATTCCTTCATACTAAACTCCCTTTGGTTTGTGTCTATAATCTGGGTTAGTTCTGGCAAAGCTTTGATTTCTCTGTCCTGGGTAGATCTTTCCATTCTGCTTCTGTGAATATTTTAGTTCATATACTAAATTGGCATTGATCTGCTAGACTCTGTTTTGTTCTTTTAGATTCTGGATATTGTTCTTCCAGAACTTGTGCATTTGTTTCAAATATTCTTTTCTTATTGGACTTGATCTGTAATAACAGATAATTATTTCTATTTTCAGTCACTGTATATTTGTGATAGATAAACCCCTTTTCTGTCAGTAATTCTGTAGCTGCTAGCCTGGTTGCTTAGCCAACAGTCCTGAGCCCTGTCACCCATTTATCACCAGATGTCCAGGAACTCCAACATCTAACATGATCCTTGTTAAACCAGGTAATAACTGATCCAGTATGTATTTCTGTAATTTTATCATATTTTTATGGGAGACACATTATTTGGCTCTTCCAATATGACCTGTCCAGTAGAGTAGAACATCTGGCATAGCTCCCATCTTTCTCAGAACAACTGAGCCCCACAACTATATCAACAAAATGCATGATGATGATGATGATGATTATAGATGTTTTGTATCACAAATATCAATATGAAAAATTATGAATAGTAATATGATATATTTATTATTTTATTGTATGACTCATTCACATCATATTTCAGTAAAAAGGAACATGGTATAATATAAAACAATACAGGATATAAAATCTGAGATCTTAACAGAAAGGTTACAAATGTATATCTAAGTTGCAAATATGGCTCTCTCTCTTTTTTTTTTACTACATTTGTCACAGCCAGAAATTCAGAAAAATCTCTATTATAGGTTCTATGTGTTAGATAGTTTGTTCTTGAGCCCCACATTCACAATTTGGTGATGGTATTTTTCCTATTTATAAAGGCATCTGTATATCTACATGGCCAGAGTGAATTTGTTTCAATGCTATCCATATCACAAGGACTGGTCAAATCCTTATGTTTAATGTAAGTTGTAGGAAAAGCTTCAGCATTATGGAAAACATTTTTTAATCCAGTGTTGTTTCCACATATTGTGAGTCTCAAAATAATTTTTTACAAATGCTTTAGCAATACAGAAGGCTGGGTGTCTAGATCTCAATCTGGTTCATTCAAAGCCAGAGATTGGGCTGCCATTTGTCAGAAATGGTGTAAGGTTTCCTACTTGGGTGTGGGGTTGAACTAGATGACCTACAGTCAGGGGTGGCTTTCAAAAATCCCAGCAACCATTTCACTGCCCAGTTTCTGGGTAGCCATGGCTATGGTGGGCATGGCCTACCGGAACTTCCAGGAGGGCCGTTTTTTGTCTTCCCCAGGATCCAGAGGCCTCCCTTGAATCTCTGGGAGGGCAAAAATGGCCTCTCCATGGGGTCCAGAGACCCCCTGGAAGCCAGAAACAGGCCGGTTTCTGTACTTTTAGAAGTCCCATTTTTCACCCTCTCAGAGCCTCTACACAGGCCGTACATTTACCTGTATCCAAAATGGGCCACATGGAGACTCATGGGAGGAGTGGACCATCTGGTCGGTTCAACTTCCAGTATGATAAATGTAAATTTAACATCTAGTTCATCTGAACCAGTCTGAACCTGCTGAATCCCATCCCTGCCTACAGTATAAGGTCCCTTCCAACTCTGTTAATCTGTTAGAGCAGGCTATATCACTCAGATTAGTAGCTAGAAATTATCAATAACCTTTAGGTATACTTGAAGCAAGCCATTTTTCATCTTGCTTCTGAAGGTAGTATATAATTTTTTTAAAAAAATAAATAAAATAATCTAATGATTAAAATGTGAAGCTGATAGAAAATATATTAGAATAACCAAAAAATTAAACATTTTTTTACAAGTACTAAATATTTATTTCTTCTAAATAAAACATTTTTGGTACATGATATTATGTGGATAATTTCTAGGTTTCTATTGAAACTTTAAGTTGTGTCCTTGTTCTGTATTATTCTTTGATAATAAACATAATGAAACATATTACTTAATATTATTAAAAAGACTATTAAATAGACAAGTATATGCACTAACACAACACTAACACAAACAGGTAATTTAAAAAAAAATTTTTTTAACTCAAGAAGCAATGCTATATCTTAGACCGCATTTAGGACTTGCAAATTTTTGTTATTTTTTATCCCTAAAAAATAAAATCAAGAAATACACAATCTAGCAACAGTTATTTCTCAGATAATAAAACACAGGAAGTAATATATGATTGATATTCAATTATAAGGGTTCAGTAGAAAGGACCCTTGGAGACAACACATACTATTTTCTATTAGAGATAAATGAGATTTCATTCTGGGAATTTTTGCTCACATGCTCACAATCCTATGAACAATAATCTACTTTATGACAACTGTGTGTTAATAAAGCAGACTGAATTTTCTTTTGCCCTTTGTCTTTCTTGTTTTGGCTAAAATATATTGGCTTTTGGCTTCGTCATATTATAGCATAAGAAAAGAAGTAGAATAAAAAAGGAAAAGAAAAGAAAAAGGATATTTCTAAATGTATGCATTAAAATAAAGTGACTGTGTTGGTGTATCAGCATTAGAAATACATTTTGTCCAGCAAGGAAAGCATTCCTGTATTTGTTCTGCTTGACAATTAACTACTTTTTTGAACTCAGATATTTTTTAAATACCATATTCTCCAGGATAGACCAGCAGTACTTATGTAAAGACTTAACATTGAAAGAATGTTAGTGATTTGTTTTAAATCAAAGTCTGATGGAAAATCACAGTTAAGACTTCTGACAGCCAATGTAAAATGATCAACTATCAAGACATGCTTGAATGATTCCTGAACAATGTATGTGTATGATATGTACTGAGAGAAAAGGCGATGAAGAGAAAACCTTCACAAAATGCTCTAAAGATTAAAAAAAAAAAAGCTAGGCCATGAAGACTTGAAATGAAAAAGAATAAATATATTAATTTCAATTTCTTTCAATTTCTTATTTTTCCAAGTCCAGTTTATTATAATACATGTTCATAAATTTTAAGACTACATGAAAAAGCATGTATATTGCATATCCATTTTTTGTCCAATCTATATATTTCTACCAAGTAGTATTTCCCTATTTTCTTTTCAGTTACCTACACTTTTTTTGTTTCCACCTTCTCCTAAAATTGTTTTATGTACAACAGATGTACATAGAACTGACTCAAAAGCTGGAGTAATGTGCACATAAACAGAGAAGTTCAAGACTATCTGTTATTGATTTGGAAAGTATAAATGTTATAAAAATTCCTTTCCATTAATATGCAATATGATGCTTATTTCCTTACGAAACTATCATTGCTCCTCTTTGGTGAGGATTTGAAACTGTTTTCAAAATTTTGTATTTTAATGCATCCACCCAAAAATATATGTGAAAGAAATATTGACTATTGATAAAAATGAACTCTTCTCTTGTCTCCATCCAAAATAAAGGCAAATAGAAAATATCTTTATATAAAAAAAGACAGCCTTTTCTTCTACATTTATATTGCCAGCCCCTCCCAGATTTACATAAACTAATGGGAGATGATGATACCTGGAACCTAAAAGATTTTGCCCTTGTCCGAATGCAAAGTTTAGGAGTCAACATCTTTCTATATTCCATGGATTGTCAATAGAATCTGACTTTCATAATCTCCATTCCACCTCCAAATGCATGATGGGGTAGCCTCTTCTGTCCTCCAATATTCTTCAGCAAGCACTATGGGCACCCAACAAAGATAACATAGCAGACATAGTGGATGGATAATCTGTAGGCCATTGGGTAATATGTACCTTTACTCTTGTTTTTATTGCTTTCAGAACCCTTCAATATTGTTCTGTTGAAGTATAGCATTTCCAAAGTTTTCCTCACTTTCATTAGTTAAGCTGTGAAATATATCTATAAAATAATCCCTGAAGTTTAAATATTTCAAAAGGCAATTCTTAGTCTCATCCACCATGTTATTATCATGTTTTCTATAACTAGGATAAGTGTGTGTGTGTGTGTGTGTGTGTGTGTGTGTTTGCATATGTTCCCTCTTTTGCAGTTATGAAACGATATAGAAAGAGGTTTTGGCTAGGAGGAGGATAAAATACATTCAAACGTAGAATTTAACCACATGTCTCAAAACTGTCTTCTAACACAAGAACAAAGATTTTTCTTCCTGAACATATATGGATATTTTATAGATGTTTGTCTAATAATTGTGAAAAATAACCTGTAATTTAACCTATCACATGCTGCGTTATAGAAATATTCTGCTTTTACACAATGGCAATGTGTATACTCTTCACTCCCTGTTGACTATATTGAACACATGAAGGAAACACATGAAAAACATAGAATTGTTGTTTAATCACATCCAGTATACTAAGTACAACTGGAGGATCTGTGGAGATTTAAAAGTAATACAGCTTGGATATATCAACTATTGTTATTACATATGTGAATGGGATAGTTGTGTAACAAAGAAATGTTGTGTAACCTAAAAAAAAAAATGCCACTCTGAAAGAATTTAGTTCCAGAACAGAAAAACATGGCATATTAACCACTTGTTGAGCTAATAAAGATATGTCTGCCTCCACTTCACATAAAACTTGGACCAAAGAAATACTTTGTGAAATCAATGAACAAGGAAAATAAAAGTTTTCCTCATTTAAGATATATGTTTCCAAGAACGACTAATGCTAAGATTAAGGAAGATATTTTTATTGGCCCACAAATCAGATATGTCATCAATGACAAACAGTTCAAAAGTTGTGTTAATGATGCCAGAGAAAACCATCTGAAGAGCATTCAAAGATGTCATTGAGGATTTTCTTGACAACTACAGAGCATCAATCTATATCCAGCTGGTTAACAAATTATGTCAGCATACAAGATCATGAAGTGCAACATGCCACTGAAGATTCATTGTCTGCATTCACATTTGGATTTCTTTCCTAAAAATCTAGAAGAAATCAATGATGAACATGGTGAAAGGACATTGTCACAATGGAAAAAATGATACCAACTGAAATCTACCAATGTTGATTAACTCTTGTTGGATTCTGCAGTGAGATGTATAAATGAAAATCAGCAGCAAAACACTTTAGTTGAACTCATGCAGTGTGTTGGAAACTTTATGCAATTAAATATATTATAGTCATTAAAAGTTAATTTCTATTTCTCAAAATTTGTACTTGACACAGTCATTCTAAAATTGTGTTCAGTTTGAAGAGGTTTATCATAATCAACAAAAAGTTTTCAGGAAACAAAACTTTTGAAAAAACATGTTGCTTGATGATTGACCTATTAATTTGATCTGTTTATTGTAAACCAATCAAAAGCATTTACAGTTTCTATATCTGACTTGCAATTTAGTTTTAGGTTATTAGCAAAAGCAAATCTTGGCTTTACAAGCTCAAGAAAAATGCTTCTGCCAATTATAATTATGAAATTATTAATTTTGATTTTGCTGGGATATGTTGTATGATTCTGTGACTATAAAACAAGCAACAACCCCACAGTGAAAAATATCAGGACCCCTGATTTTCTTCTTATTTAGTTTTTTGTTTGCTTTCCCCTTCTTTTTCTTTCCAGAAATATTTAATGCAAGTAAGGTTTCTGCTTCTTCTTATCTCTTTGTTCCTTCTGAGGCTGAAGATTGATAGTTTTAAGGAGATCAAAGACAACTTTCAGATGTATCCCAAATTGATAATCTGCAGACTACCATATACCTTGTACTAGGAACAAAATAAAATCCATAATGACATAAGCATGGTAAATATAGCTGTTCTGTTAGATTAAGTAAAAGTAGATTATACATGTTTTTAGACTTCAAAGAACTGTCCTTCAGATCGGGTTTCTGTAATGTCTTTAAAGCTGTGTGTACTTTCTTTTCCTTTCAATAAACTGAGAAAAAAGACATTGCAGTAATAAGTTGAGAAGAACTCTCTTTTTCTTAAAAATAAGAGAGGAAAAAAGCAGTCACAATTTTTGATGGTGTGGAATTCAGGAATATATGCAAATATAGCAGCACATGGTTATGAGATTTATTTGAATTGTGAGCATAAATCTTTATGCATGTGCTAAAACTTGTCCTCATGCATCAAGATATCATGCACCTCAGTGTGCAGGACAGGGAAATCTGATTAAATTCAAGAAATTTTGCATAGGCAAATACAGATAGCCAAGATGTCTTATATATTTCTGATCACTGTTATCTAATATCAAGAGACCTCTTTATTGCAAGCAAACAAACTCGCAGTGAAAGAGAAAACTTCAAATTCTAACTTTAAAACGTCATTAAAATTTCCTATCAATATCTTTGAGCATAATTATAATGGTTCATTCTGAGGAATCCTGATAATTCATGTATTCAGTGATGTCCTTCTGGCAAAACCTAAGTGATCATCTGATTTACCTGAATTTTTCTGTTTTTATTAACCAGCAGAAGGGCTAATAAGTATAATCATGTGAAAAAGATTAATTAATTACAGTTTTTATGAGACCAAAGGTACATGGACATATATTGATTGAATACACAGCTATCCATTCACCCCCCTGCACACATATGGAGTCACTTGTTGCATTTTCATTGCATTTGCATAGCATCTGAGACTGCTGGCAGAAGCAGTTCATTGTGAGTTCAAAAGGACTGGGCCTTTGTCCAATGGAGCAAGATAGGCACTTGGAAACTGAGTCACTGGTTGCATTTGCATTGCATCTGCATAACACCAGAGACTGCTGGGAGGAACAGCTCACAGCAAGTTCAAGAAGACTGAGATTTTGTCCATTGGAACATGATAGCAACCTAGAGTGTGCAAATCATATTAAAAATCTGAAACAGGAAGGCTACAAAGGAATATCTATTTGCACCAACTTTGTAAAATTAGTCGCTGTGGGGGCAATGACCTACTGATCAGAAAACATCAGTAGTTTGAAAACAACAGTATTTCATCCCTTGTAAATATTTGTGTAATTGCAATTTTTCACTGCTCAAAAAAATAAAGGGAACACAAAAAGAAGACATCCTAGATCTGAATGAATGAAACATTCTTATGAAATACTTCATTCATTAATAGTTGAATGTGCTGACAACAAACTTATCAATGGAAATCAAATTGAGAAACCCATGGAGGTCTGGATTTGGAGTTAACTCAAAATTAAAGTGGGAAAAAACACTACAGGCTGATCCAACTTTGACGTAATGTCCTTAAAACAAGTCAAAATGAGCTCAGTAATGTGTGTGGCCTCCACATGCCTGTATGACCTCCCTACAACGCCTGGGCATGCTCCTGATGAAGTGGCAGATGGTCTCCTGAGGGATCTCCTCCCAGACCTGGACTAGAGCATCCCCCAACTCCTGGACAGTCTGGTGCAATGTGGCATTGGTGGATGGAGCGAGATATGATGTCCCAGATGTGCTCAATTGGATTCAGATCTGGGGAATGGGCAGGCCAGTCCATAGTATCAATGCCTTTGTCTTGCAGAAACTCCTGACACACTCTAGCCATATATGGTCTAGCATTGTCTTGCATTAGGAGGAACTCAGGACCAACCGCACCAGCATATGGTCTCACAGGGGTCTGAGGATCTCATCTTGGTAACTAATGGCAGTCAGGCTTCCTCTGGCGAGCACATGGAGGGCTGTGCGGCCCCCTAAAGAAATGCCACTCCACACCACTACTGACCCACTGCCAAACCGGTCATGCTGGAGGATGTTGTAGGCAGCAGAATATTCTCCACAGTGTCTCCAGACCCTGTCACATCTGTCACATGTGCTCAGTGTGAACCTGCTTTCATCGGTGAAGAGAATATAGGGAATGAGATAAATGGATAATTTGGAAAGAATGGACAAAAGATACAAGTGTAATGATTTAAATTAAAATGAAATAAATAAAATAGAATTAAGAAGAGTGAAAAGCGGGGAGAAGCTATATAGAAGATATAGAATGGTAAATAAGATAGGTAATGGTATATAAGATGAGCATGAATTTAATTGAAGTCCATATAAATGGAGGTAATCTGGGGCCAAGCTACTTTCTAAAAAGAAGTTTTATGTTTTCGTGTTTTGTGTGTTTATGTTTGTTTGAGAATTAATAAAACCTTGGAGGAATGTTGGATGAGAATAACGGTAAACAAGTCAGAGAGAAATGAAAATGATGACTATAAAATGGATAAATATAGAAAATAATAATAATAATAATGAAATTGAATAAGAGTAAAGAGAAATAATGAGAAATTTGTTAAAAGATATTTATATGTCCATATGGAAACGGGGTAAAATAGAATTATGTTGTATAAAATAATGTTTTATTCGACTTGTAAAAATTTATAATGGAAAAAAAAAAAAGAGCACAGAGCACCAGTGGTGAATTTGCCAATCTTGGTGTTCTCTGGCAAATGCCAAACGTCCTGCATGGTGTTGGGCTGAATGCAAACCCCCACCTGTGGACGTTGGGCCATCATACCACTCTCATGGAGCCTGTTTCTGACCATTTAAGCAGCCACATGCACATTTGTGGCCCTCTGGAAGACATTTTGCAGGGCTCTGGCAATGCTCCTCCTGTCCCTCCTTGCACAAAGGTGGAGATAGAGGTCCTGATGCTGGGTTGTTGCCCTCCTACAGCCTCCTCCACATCTCCTGATGTACTGGCCTGTCTCCTGGTAATGCCTCCATGCTCTGGACACTACGCTGACAGTCACAGCAAACCTTCTTGCCACAGCTCGCGTTGATGTGCCATCCTGGATGAGCTGCACTACCTGAGCCACTTGTGTGGGTTGTAGACTCCGTCTCATGCTACCACTAGAGCAAAAGCACCGCCAGCATTCAAAAGTGACCAAACCATCAGCCAGAAAGCATAGGTCTGTGGTCACCACCTGCAGAACCACTCCTTTATTGGGGATGTCTTGCTAACTGCATAAAGATTTATGCTCACAATTCAAATAAATCTCATAACCATGTGCACAACAGCATATGAATTTGATTGTCAATCAGTGTTGCTGCCTAAGTGGACAGTTTGATTTCACAGAAGTGTGATTGAAATGGAATTACATTGTGTTGTTTAAGTGTTCCCTTTATTTTTTTGAGCAGTGTATTTTAGAATGTTTAGCTTTGTTCAGTGCAACATTTGTTTTGCAGCTGTCTTTCATTTTACTTTTTTTATTTGGATACTGTCCTATTTGTAAGCAAATTGCTAGTTTACATGGACAGATTGGTTATAAAGAAACTTTAGCTTTACTTTTCAGGCTTAGATATTCAACTGAACCTGTGTGTTCTTTTGAGCTGCCTTGCTATCAGCACACTCTATCACAAAGATCCTGCAGGAAAAGGACAGTAAGAAAAAATGTTGGATCTGGCAAGGTGAGAACTGTGGACCATCAACACAAAATTTTTGATGTGGCCTTTCATAACTGATACAGTGCCCTTCCTGAACTTCATAGGGATATTAATGTAGCAGGTTCAGTTGTTTGTGATAAAAATTACAACTCAACTGAGCAAGCTATTGAGGTCCATGACAAAGAAGTTATGAATAAGATATTTCAAATCAGTTATATGAAATGAGCAATGAATCTATAAAGAATAGCTGCCTTCCGGATGGTGACTCAATATTTAGAAGTGTTGTTTTAGGAAAGGATGTGGATGATTTGAAAAAGGAAAAGTATCTGCCTGGTGCTACTGCCAGCAGAGTCAAAAGGCACATTGTCTAGATAGACAAGAATGCCAGTAAGGACTATGATGTTCATGTTGCTGTGCATCTTGGCAGTAATGACCTATCTGAAAAAGTTGTACTTTCTGTGCAGAAGGATTTCCAGAACTTGAGGCAGAAACTTAGCAGGGTAGACTGGAGTGTTACTTTTTCAGAAGTATTACCTGTATATAAGGAACAAAAAGAAAAAGACTAGGATGTTGCAGAGTTAAATGTGTGGCTAAAAGAGTGGCATAGAACATTTCTATCTCCAACAATCTAAAACTAATAGGGTGTTAAGCCTGGGTTCCCCAACCAGGGTTAAGGAGACAAGCTAAACAGAATGTGCAGCGTTAGTCAGATAGGCACACAGATAAATGAGTGAGATAAGTTTGTATGTTTGTTAACATACAGTAAAAATAACAGATACGCTTGTGCTATCAAAAATATAGTTTATTCCATTTATAGCATAGTCAAAATAACAGTCCATTAGTCATGTATCATTTAGTCAGTCCATTCAAGGATATTCAGTTAGCAAAGTCCCTGTAGAATATCCTATGTCAGTTCACTTACAAATCAGTCCTTTGTTTATCTTTCCCGTTCGAGTAACGCAGTCTTGAGTCCATGCAGTAATTAGGGATCATCAAAGCCAGAGAGAGAGCAAGCTGTCGTCTTGCTTCTTTTAAAGTGCTTTCACAACCACTCCCTTAATTACATTCCTATATTTAAAGCTGCAGACACTTTAACTTATAAACTATGATTACATATTTATTATTTTACCTAAACCAGTTTGGGTAAACAATGTTATCCCTAACATTCTCCCCTTTTAGGAAATAATAATAAATATAACTATTTACATCTTTAAATCATATTTGTTACAACTCTCTTTAAACTTAATTACTCCTTGAGCTTTTGTAAATTGGTCTGCAATGTTTTCTTCTGTCATGCAGTATTCCAATTTAATTAGCCCATTCTTTACAGATTTTCTAACATTTAAGTATCTTAAATCAGTATGCTTTGATCTAGTTTTTACAGCAATACTAGTAGCTAACTATATAGCTGCCTGGTTGTCCTCGTACACAATAATGGAATCTTTAATAGTTATACCCATGTCTAATAATAACTGTTTGTACAAAATTAAGTCAGTGCATAGTAATGACAGACATGAAAATTCCGCTTCCATCCTGGACAAGCTGAAATGCTGTTGTCTGATTGACCTCCACCCTATTAGTGTCTTACCAAATAATATAGCCATCCCAGATGTTGATTTTCTAGTGTTTATGTCAGTTGCAAAACTTGCATCTGCATAGGCACTAAGACTCAAATCACCCTTTGGTTCTATATACAATGCATGGTTCATTGTTTCTTTAAGATATCTTAAAATTCTCTTTAATGATTGCCAATGACATTGATGTGGATCCGAATTAAAACGTGCCAGCTGATTAACACTATAAGCTATATCTGGCCTTGACCAATTGCTTATATTTGATAAGCTACCAATCAAAGATTGATATATAGACTTATCAAATTTGGGACTTTGATCATTAGTTTGGCAAACTTCCTGACTCATTGGAGTCTTTGCCATTTTACAAAGTTCCCTTTTATACGTTTTAATTAATTGGCAAATTTTATCTTCTTGAGATATCTTAAAACCATTTTTTGTTTTGTAAATTGTCAATCCTAGATACTTTTTAATTTCACCTAAATGCTTTAATTTTATCTTTTTGGCTAATAATGATATAATCTCATTAGCTTCATTATTAGTCTTAGTTATCAAAGCAATATCATCTGTAAATAATAACAATAATGACACCGTTCCATTATTTTCTTTTAAACACACATGGATCTGCTAAACCAGATTTAAAACCTATATTGTTTAATTCTTTCACAATATATTGGTTCCACTCAAAGCCAGATTGTTTCAACCCGTAAAGACTCTTTTAGAGTTTCCAACAATCATTACTATTTACTTTATTGTCTTTTATACCTACTGGCTTTTTCAAATATATAGTGTGCTGCAATGGTGCATGCAGATAGGCAGTTTCTACATCTAAATGGTTAATGACATAGTTTTTCTTAGCTGCCCACACTAAAGCTGCTCTCAAAGATGTTGCTTTAAGACTTGGTGCAAAAACTTCATCGTAATCAGATGCAGTTTGATTAAATCCTTGAGCTACCAACCTAGCCTTATGGGTAACAGTCCCATCATTTCCAGTTTTTACTTTAAATATCCATTTGCACCCAATGGATTTTTCTCCTGGAGGTAATTTGGCATCTTCATATACTTTCATTACCTTTAATGAATTTAGTTCTTTTTCCATTGCCTTTTGCCAATTCTCCTGATCCTTAGCAGGATACATCCTAGGTTCATCTACACTAGTTGGAACTTTAGTTACTTGGCAAACTATACTTGCTTGATACCTATCAGGTGGTCTATTTACACATGCAGTACGTCTTTGTATTACAGGATTTACAGGTGGACTTTCATTTATTAACTCTTCTTGATTATCTAACTCTTCCTGATTAACAGTTTCCTCTTGTTCTGGTCCTATTTGCTCTTCTTGGACTTCTTCTTTAATTGGACTCTTCTTATAACTAGTCTGTTCTTTTTGCCTTTTGTAGGGTTCAATAATTACTTCATTTAAATCTTGCTCTAATCTATTCCATCCTACATGTTCTAGGAATTTAGCACTAGCACTGGTGTAAACTCTAGATGTTCCTGGTTCCCAGAATCTATAAGATCTATGATTAGATTTATATCCTACAAAAAATAATCTTTTAGCTCTATGCTGTCCTTTTTGTCTGAGTTGTGAAGGGATATGCACCCATGCTGGTGCTCCAAATATGTGCATGTAACTTAAATCAGGTTTTGTACCATGCCACAGTGTGAATGGTAATTCACCTGTTGTTGAATTAACAACATTATTTAATATATGATTATCACACATTATTGCTTCTCCCCACAAATTGTCAGGTAATCCTGAATCAGACATCATAGTTCGTGCCATTGACTGTATTGTTTGGCCTCGTCTCTCTATAAAGGCATTATGTTGTGGCCTATATGGTGCAGACTTTTTATGTTGAATACCTAACATTCTTAGTCTGTTCTGGAATTTATTATTTGTAAATTCTGTACCATTATCTGTTATAAGAGTTACTAATTTCTTTTTAGTTTTTCTTTCTGCAAATTTTATCCAATTAAAGAGATTTAGATATGTTTCAGTTTTGCTCTTCATTAAATAGCAAAACCCATATCTAGAATAGTGGTCCATTATACTTAATATGTATTGAGCTCCTCCTACACTTGGTTTTTTCGGACCTATTAAATCAACAAATACTACTTCTAAAGGCTCTTTGGTAGTAAATCCATCAACTCTATTAGCCGGTGTGACCTTGCTCTTGCTTTGATTGCAAGTAGAACATTGCAAATACTTATTACAAGGTTTCAAACTTATTCCTTTAGATAGTTGAACAGTTTTCTTAAGCATTTTAAAATTTAAATGCCCTAGCCTTTGATGTAACAAGTGAATACATTCATCATGAGGTTTCTTATTATCATAAACTGTGTTAGCCACCTCTAAACCATTATCATTTAACACATATAATTCACCTCTTAAAGATGCAGTAATTTTCTTATCTTCTTTTTCAATTATGCAGTTATCTCCTTTAAAGGTAACTACATATCCTAGTTTAACCAAAATTCTAACTGAAATTAAATTAAACTTAAGTTGTGGTACATATAACATTTTTACATTCTCTTTTATAAAAGAACAATGTGCTACCTTGACCTTTAGCTTTCAGTTTCCAGCCATTGGCTAACGATATCTGCTGTGTGCTTTGGGACATTTTAATAAAATTTCTGTTATCATTTGTTATACAGTGGGATGCTCCACTGTCAACCACCCATAAATTATTTTTTACAGTTCCGTTAGTATACATAGCTAACTCTAAATTTTTCTTTTTCTTTTGATGACTTTTAGTATTCTGGCCAGTGATCTGGCGCTGTGCTTTTTTTTTACAAAATCTTGCCAAATGTCCTCTTCCTCCACAATTAAAACACTTTTTAATTGCATATGCAGTAGGAGATTCATTATCTTCTTTTTGAGGTTGCTCCCTCCTTAACTGATATCTTTCAAGTCTTCTTCTGGCCTCTTCAATCAATCTGCCAGTTATATCAGTTAAAGTTAAACTTTCCTTTGGCAAAATTTCAAGGGAAGTGACATAGTTGTCATAACTTTCATCTAGTGAAAATAGAATTATGTAGACTTGGTGTAGTTCAGAGAAAATAAGCTCTTTCTTGTGCAGTTCTTGAAAAATGCTTTGCATAGTTTTCAAATGACTAAGCATATCACCATTCGTCTGGAGATGCGTACTGAAAAGCTTCCGTGTTAGATTTATGTGTGCACCAACGTTATCTTGGACATAAATCCTCTTCAGCTTCTGCCAACACCCAACAGCCGTTTGCTCTCCGTGGATATGAACAAGTTGCTGGTCAGTTAATGTTAATCCTATTATGCAAATAGCTTGTTGATTTTTATGCACAAATTCTTCTATTTTTAGTCTATCTTTATCAATATCTGGATCCCATTCCTCTACGTTTGGTGGGTTTTCAATTATGTCCCACAGACCTTCTCTTCGTAGAAGTAGACTACATTTCATAGACCATGATACATAGTTTGTTCCATCCAGCTTGGATATAAGGGACAAACTTTGTAGATTGACTTGTGCCATGTTTTCTTTATATGGATATAAAATTATAATTAATAAAACACAGCTGTCTGTTTACTGTAACGTATAACAACACAAACTTGCACTTTTACATAAATCTGTTTTATCCTAGTTAAACTGACTTTGCAGCCTCTGGGCCCATAACCAGTGTTAAGCCTGGGTTCCCCAACCAGGGTTAAGGAGACAAGCTAAACAGAATGTGCAGCGTTAGTCAGATAGGCACACAGATAAATGAGTGAGATAAGTTTGTATGTTTGTTAACATACAGTAAAAATAACAGATACGCTTGTGCTATCAAAAATATAGTTTATTCCATTTATAGCATAGTCAAAATAACAGTCCATTAGTCATGTATCATTTAGTCAGTCCATTCAAGGATATTCAGTTAGCAAAGTCCGTGTAGAATATCCTGTCAGTTCACTTACAAATCAGTCCTTTGTTTATCTCTCCTGTTCGAGTAATGCAGTCTTGAGTCCATGCAGTAATTAGGGATCATCAAAGCCAGAGAGAGAGCAAGCTGTCATTTTGCTTCTTTTAAAGTGCTTTCACAACCACTCCCTTAATTACATTCCTATATTTAAAGCTGCAGACACTTTAACTTATAAACTATGATTACATATTTATTATTTTACCTAAACCAGTTTGGGTAAACAATGTTATACCTAAGAAGGGTTGTCAGTGTTTCTAACATAAATATTTGTGTGGTTAAGAATATTAAGATAACAGTTAAGAAAAATAAAGCTTTCGATAGTGTGTACCACACCATTGGCACTAATCAAACAGGTATTAGAAGAAGGGGAACTCAGACACAAGATAAGTTGTATAGAAAACCAACATAAAATCAGTGAAAAAGAATTCAAATGCCTATTTGCCAATGCAGACTGTATGAGGAATAAACAGGGTGAACTAGAAGTCCATATGAGGGTAGATATGATATTGTTGCCATTATGGAAATTTGGTGGGATGAAACCCATGAATGAAGTATACAGCTGGAAGGATTTAAATTGTTTAAAAGAAACAGACCAAAGAAAAGAGGACATGGCACTATATATAAAAAATAACTGTATCTTTACAGAAATACTGTTAAACAATAATGTAAGTAGGAAATATACCACAAGAGTAATAGTTTTGACTATTCTGACATTAACTGGGGAACAAACTCTGCACCTAGTGGAATATCAAAAAGCTTCTTTATAAACCTATCAGACAAAAAGGTAGAGAAAGGAATTAGAGGGTCAGCCATTCTAACTGACAGAGCTGAAATTATAGAAGTGTTGCAGTTACAGCTCCTTTTGGGGAAATGATCATGCAATATTGAAGGCAAATGGACTTTCTTGTTTGTTTGTTTTTTAATATGTTTCGCTTCTCATCTAAGAAGCTTCTTCAGATCTGACAGAGATAGTGGGGAATGGAAGGATTTATATTCTTTGCAGACAGGTGGTAATTTACATCCTTTTAGAGCAGGGTTGTCAAATTTGCAGCCCGCAGCCTAGATGCACCACGCGCTGACCACAGCCACACCCAGTTTAGCGAAAGGGGAAAAAGTTATGATATGTCATGTGATGATGTTGTGATGATGCAAGTTTGTCACTCCTTTTTTAGAGGATTATTGAAGTACTAGTTTATCTGTGAACTCAAGGTCACCTGTAGTTTGCAATTTTTCCTCTGGAAATCCATTCCTACTCCCACACCATTAAAAGGGTGTTCATCCCATTTTTATAGCTAAAAATCTATAGATATTCTCAGTCATCCAGGTCTATACAATTTAGGATGAACACCCTTTGAATGGTGTGAGTGTTCCATTGCCTACCACTCTGTCAAAGCTGAAGAAGCTTCTTGGATGAGAAATGAAACATCCTCAAAGAATAAAACAAGAAAGTCCAGTTGCCTCCTGAAAAAGCACCTCCGAACAACCACGACCTGGATGACTGATAATTTCTAGAGACTTTTATACAATATTGGAATTCAATATTAGGCAAGTACAAGCAATAGGACAAAGTAAACTAGAGTCTTGGAATTTAAGAGAGCTGGTTTCAATAAACTTAGAGACAGCTTGGGAAATATTTCATGTATGAGAATCCTTAAGGAGAAAACGAACTTAGATGCCTGGGGAATTTTGAAAAGAAAGATGATAAAAGCCCAGTCCAGCACAATACCAACGAAGAAGAAAAAAAATAAGAGATCTTAAAAGAAACCAGCATGGCTGTACAAAGAACTGTCTGATAAACCAAAAGACAAAAAGGACAAACAAAAAGTGGAAAGAAGGGCACATAACAAAGGCAGAATATCAGCAAATAGCCTGAATTTTCAAAGATAAAGTCAGGAAAGCTAAGGCTCAATATGTGACAAAAGTGAAAAATAACAAGAAAAAGTTTCTTTAACAAGTAAAAACAGGACAAAAGTCAAGGAAATGATTGCTCCATTAATGAGAGAAAATGGCAAGAAAGTGACGAGCAGCAGGGAGAAAAGCAGAGATGCTTAAGTCATTTTTTGCCTGTCTTTACACAAAAGAAAAAAAAATTCAATTCAATTCAACCTTTTAAAAAATAATTGTAAAATGCAGAATAGGCATGCAAGTCAAAATAAATAAGAAAATGGTAAGAGAACACCTATCCAATATTTAAGGGGCAGCTACAAAGAAGAGGGGGTTGACCTATTCTCCAAAGCACCTGAGGGCAGGACAAGAAACAATGCATGGAAACTAATCAAGGAGAGAAGCAACCTAGAACTAAGGAGAACTTTCCAGACAGAACAATTAATCAATGAAGGGCCCAGTAACTTGCCTCCAGAAGTTGTAAGTGCTCTAACACTGGAGCAGAGATTGGAGCACTTTTAAAGAGATTGGACAATCATTTGTATGAAATGTTACAGGGTTTCCTCCTTGAGCAAGGGATTAGACCTGAAGACTCCCAAGTGCTAGATATGAATGCAAGGAGTGTTTAGACAACCAAAAGATTAAATAGGTAGCATATTGCTGAAGTGGTCCAACATTTATTTTTATGAAAGAGGTTTTTCTTATGGGGCTCTGGTAGCTCTCCCACCCTATGGTAGAATTACTATTATCACAAAAAGGAGGTTCCCTGTCCTTAAAAATTGTAGGCTTTGTTCTCTTTTACCTGTAAAAATCTGGTGAAGTTGGCAAGCAATTTTTTCTGCTTGTGAATTCGTACAGGCTTTTAAATTTAAAATGCCTTTTGTGTTCAATTTTAGCAAGTAATTAGGCTGACACAGAAGCATATGCAAATACACAGATATATACGCACATATCCATATACTCAATCCACATATCAAGCATTCCGCGCTAATATTCCAAACTGCTGGAATGGACTGTACATTTCAGCAATAGTTCACTTCTTACCCTTATCTCTGGTCATTACAGATTTATTACAGATCTGTGTTTCCTGGCATTTGGAGAGCATATAAAATACAGTTTATTAGACAGCCTCCAGTAAAGGCTGAAGGGAAACAAACTAACCCAGTGTTAAGTATTACAGTTTGGGCAATACTAATTTCATTTCCTGCTGTTAAGCAGAAAATAGGATCGACTTCGCTTAACAACAGCTGCAGTGTTACCATTTGTGCCTTGCCATGGACCTTGTGTGAATGGCTCTCCAAAAGAGTCTTTTGGGGGGCAGTGGCAAACCAGTTGTCAGAAGAGGCTTTTGAAGAGTCCAACTGCATCAGCAGCAATTAATGCAGGTGGTATTTTAGACAAGGGAGCTAATGAGCTTTAATATGCATGCAGGTGAGGGAGTGCTGAATCAGTAGAGCCATTAATGAACCTATGACAGCCTAATTAGCTACAATTTAAAATCTATGGAATCTAATCAGAGGAGCTGAACACTGCTGCAAATCTGTATATGAATGAGTCTTTCTAAATACTCCAATCTGTTGCTTAGTCACTGATTGATAGTAATTGCTTTCTCACACTCTATTGTGAATAGGAAAATGGCCAATTTTACTTGATAGAGAAGGACACAAGTTAAATGCCTAAGATATTTGGCTGTTTAAGTTTTAATCATAGGATTTTTATATATGCATTGCTCTGTGTGTGTGTGTGTGTGAAAATTAGTGTAATATTGTTGATAGTTTATATTCAGAATTGATGAATAATTTTGCTGTGTGTGTGTGTGTGTGTGTGTGTACACACAACAAAATGATTAATCAATTCTGAATATAAATTATCAAAAATATCACACCAATTTTCATTTTTTTTATGAATATAAATAAATATAAAAGTACATAATATAATGAATATAAAAGTACATAAATGTATGTATATAATGTATATAAATTTAGAACTAGATTATATCAAAACCATAATGTACATTGGTAGCAGTTTATAGAAAGTTAAAGGAAAATGTTTCATTAATACAAATAGGGGGTGTTTATGTTTATTTGTGTGTGTTGTGTGTGTACTGGTACACGCACAAGTGTACACACCCATAGACATACATAGCTAACTCTACTAAATATATACTGCAAAAATTGAACAACCAGTAGATGACAGCAAAGAGTTAATTTTTTTGTATTTTTCTTCTGCCATCTAGTGGTCATTTGGATTATTTTTAATCCAGATCTGTGTTCTATATATACATGCTTTAACAAGAAATGAATTTGGAAATATATTAATCATAATTGAGAATTTCAAAGAGAATCTTGCTTATTAGTTCAAAAACAACAATGTTTACTACTTTCAGTTTACATGTGTAATTTCCAATCAAATAAAAATATTATATAATGCTTATATAAATTAATTCATATTAATTAGATAGGTAAATCATACTATAAACGCACTTTTTATCTATGGCACATATACTGTACTTTTGGGTCATTTTACTATATGCAGTATCATATTGATTTTTTTAAAAATAGTAAAGAATGTTGTAGAGACTGTAAGATTTGAGACGAATATGCAATTTTTCTATAAAATTTATAAAAATACCACAATTCTTTTTTCTACTTTTATTAACTGTATTACTAATACACATTCTAACTGTTTTGGAGTTTCCTGCTGATTTGTACACACTTTGTCAAATATATTTCACTGTTGCTACATGTACACAACAAAATCCATGTCACTTGAGGTTAAAAAATATATACTTACTGCAACCCTTCCCTTATTGTAATCTGAGCAGGAAACAGTTAATCCAAATTTTTTTAAAAAAATCTAATGGAATTTATTAAAATAAAAGATGTTGCTGTTAATGTGGCTCTAACCACATCCTACAACATCTCGATTCTCCAAATACCTACGCAAGGATCCTCTTTGTAGACTTCAGTTCAGCATTCAATATCAGACATTCTTCTAAGTAAATTAAACCAGCTAACGGTACCTGAACACATTTGTAAGTGGATCATAAGCTTCCTAACAGACAGGAAGCAGCAGGTGAAGCTAAGCAGAATCACATCTGATACCTGTACAATTAGCACAGGCCCCCCCCAAGGCTGTGTGCTTTCTCCACTTCTCCCTATATACCAATGATTGCATCGATCCATTTGTTAAAATACTGAAGTTTGCAGATGATACAACAGTGATTGGTCTCATTCAAGACATTGATGAATCCTCATACAGACAGGAGGTTATACAACTTGCCTCATGATGTAACTGGAACAATCTGGAACTGAGCACACTCAAAACCATAGAAATCGTGGTAGACTTTAGGAGAAACTTTCCCATACTACTACCTCTTACGATACTAGATAACACAGTATCAACAGTAGAGACCTTCCAATTTTTCTATCATATCATAAGATCTAAAATGGATACCCAAGATCAAAAATGTCATCAAAAAAGCACAACAAAGAATGTTCTTTCTGTGCCAACTCAGAAAGCTCAAACTGCCCAAGGAGTTGCTGATACAGTTCTACAGTGGAATTATTGAGTCTGTCATCTGCACCTCTATAACTATCTGGTTTGGTTCTGCAACCCAACAAGACAGACATAGACTTCAGGGATAATTAGGACTGCAGAAAAAACAATTACTACCAACCCTGCCTTCAGTCGAGGACCTGTATACTGCATGAGTCAAAAGGAGGACTGTGAAAATATTTACAGATCCCTCACATCCCAGACATAAACTGTTTCAACTCCTACCCTCAAAACAATGCTATATAGCACTGCACACCAAAACAACTAGACACAAGAACAGATTTTTCCCAAACACCATCACTCTGCTAAACAAATAATTCCGACAACACTGTTGAACTATTTACAAAGTCTGCACTACTATTATTATTAATCTTCTCATCATTCCTTATCACTCATCCCCTCCCATTTGTAACTGTAACTTTGTCGCTTGTATCCTTATGATTTATATTGACTGTTTCCTAGTATGATTTGATTGCTTATTGTACCCTATGAATATTATTAAGTGTTGTACCTTATGATTCTTGACTCTTGATGAATGTATCTTTTCTTTTATGTACTGACAGCATTTGCACCAAGACAAATTCCTTATGTGTCCAATCACACTTGGCCAATAAAGAATTCTATTCTATTCTATTCTATTCTATTCTATTCTATTCTATTCTATTCTATTCTATTCTATTAAGTTTACAACACATAATTTCAGAACATACCCTATTTTCAGTGTAGGCAATTTTATGCAGAAAAACTCTTGTCTGTTACATCTTTGTGTACAGAAAGTTGAAAGCTTGCCTGTTTTGTAAAGATGGGGAATCTTTTTCGCTCTTTTGGTAATAGTTGCTTCAATCAGTATAGAAAAAAAATTTCTTCCTCTCTTCTAGTGCAACTTTACATGTTAGTAGCATATTTCCTTCTGGAATAGGCAGAAAGAAAAGCCTTGAAGACCAAGAGGAAAAATTGCTATCAAGGCAATGGTCAGATAAAAGAAATCTGAGTCTGCAGCGGACCAGTAATCTGAGCAAGTATATTAGATAGGACCTTCCCCTGTTCTTATAAAAATAAAGGAAAGGAGGGGAGAGCACATTCAGAACTGAAAGATTCTAGTATTATTAACTTATAATAAAAGTAGTATTAGCCTGGGTTTATTGATCTGATCTACTTAGAAGAACTGAAAACAATTGTGGTTCTTAGCAACAACCACAATTTTATTGACAAGGTTTTTGTAAGTTGTTTGCTGTTGCTTTCTGCCTAGGGATGGAAGAAAGTGAATAATTTAAAGTCATCTGGTTGACTTTGTGCTTAAACATGAGATCAAAACTCATGGTCTCTTTGCTTTAAGCACTATACCAACTTTTTTAATAGTGAGATAGAATACATTTTATTTGGAAAAGTAACCATGGTATCAAACTGCATATTTGCGAATGCAGAAGTATATGACTATTTCCCTGTCTGTACATCTAATTCTTAGCTACCAGCTGATCCAACAACAAAAAGGGGCATATATAAGAAAAGAACTATTTTGTACATATGGCTTAATAATGAAAAGCTGACCTATATCTCAAATTCTACTATAGGAACCCATTAATTTAAATGATCAATTTATTTCAAGGTTACAGAAATAATAAAGATTATGTTTGGTTCTTAATTATTAGGGCTGTGCAAGGAGTTGATTTGAAAATTCAAAATGACAGCCATTTAATTAATTTTCTGATCTGAAATGACTTTTCAAATTGAATAGATGATTCTCATCAAAACCTTGAAGTGATAGATCCCTTGAATTGATTCAGTTATTCAGATTGGCTTTTGAGCATGCTGAATAATTTTTGAGCATGTTTAAATGCTCTCTATTTTTTAAAAAAATAATTTGAAAAAAAAAAGCTAAAGCTTTGAATCAAATCCATTTTCTGTTCAACTGGACCAAAATAATGATAAAACTATCAATCCAGTTATGATAAGCGTTCATCCACAAGTCCTTATATGATCTGGCCAAACAATCAGAATTTATGCTATAGACTTTCCTTTTATCTCCTTGCTTTTCATCACTAATAACAAAGTTATTATAACAAAGTTATTATCAGAGGCTTCTTCAGAAAACAGCACCATGCATCTAAAAAGGGTTGGGTTTTGATTACCTGATTATACCTACCATTTTCAAATCAGTGAGTATTGCTATGAGTGGCCCCTATTATGACCCCAAAATTCAGTTTAATCTAATTTGAAAAAGAAACTGACTTGTTTCAAGTCAATTTGGAGATTGCACCATTTCATAATAGAATTGCATTTCTGCGATAAGCTGCATTCATCTAGGTTATTAAATATTATGACTCTGGGAAAAACAAGATGATACACCTTGTATCTTTTTAAATTTTTTTAAATTATTATTTTATCAAATTTGCATGCTGCTCATCTTGCTTACCTTCCATGGATTAGCAAACAAATGTTCCTTCAACATTAGTAATAGGAATCATCCTGTAGAACAGTTGAAATAAGCACCTTTGCATAGAATATTGATCCATTTTTTGTTTGTTTGTTTAATGTTGCATTAAAATATCTGCAAGTTTCTAAAGCATGAAACTGCAGGCAGGCTTTGCCTTCCCCAGCTTGCATGTGAAGTCTGATCCATGTAAAATCCACATTATACAATAGCAGAGAGACACTTTTTACTTATTGCCTCATTTATCTTGCAATCTGGATCCAATTCATCGACTGAAATTAATGATCATCTCTTTATATACAATATGTAGATTGAACACATCCAGAATCACAGATTCTTTATTACTCTTCTAGGTTTATTATCTCTTTTTACCCTTTTCTCTAACTCTGTTCTGTAAATGTTACCTCTTTCTATGAAAACAGCTTTCTTGGCACAACAGAGCTGAAGCAATTGGTAAAGTGCTTTCATACTATGAGGTGAGGCATTTTAATAAATAATTCCTAAAAGTGGTTGCTGGAGTACTTTTTGTTATTACTTGCTGCAGAGGTAAGGACTTCATATACTTTTTAAACTGATATTTTACATTCTTTTTTTATTCTTGCATCCTTGTTTTGAGAGACAATAAATGTTTTACATACCCATTTGTTTTAAAATGCTTAATGTTCCAGTTGCACAGACCATTGCTACTTTTTTAGAAAGTTGACTGACAAAGTATATTGTTAGTGCACAAACTTTTGCAGAGACTCCTAGTAACAACTAGGAGTTTATGCAATTCTCAAAACTCTTCACACTATTTATATAGAGAAAAAACAGTTGATAAGTTTATAAAATTGATCCATAATTGTGGGGAAAGCAGAAACTTAGACTTAGAATAACCTTATTATCACTCTGAATGTACACAAATTGGCACACATTAAATTGAAATTTCATTGCATGCAGTTCTCAAAGGATTACCACTTCCAATATACACTACATAAACATGACAAATAAATAAATACAAAATTATGTATATACCCACACATATTATATGACATACTCAAACTCAATGGCAGAAACAATGCAGTCTAGTTCAGATGTATCAGTTTAGATGTAGGTATAGATGTAGGTGATAAAAATGAATCTTGTGAGTTTGCCAGATGGATGGCATAAGGAACAAAGCTGTTACAGAATCTAATAGTCCTGCTAGAAATAGTTCAAAACCTCCTCCCAGAAGGGAGCAACAAAAACAGAATGTGAAGAGGGTATGTGGGATCTCTAACAATACCACTTATAAGCCGTATCCTGAATGACAGGAAGCAAGTTTCCTATAATCTTCTTGGCTGTCCTTATCACTCTCTGAATAGACTTTCTCTCTCAGACACTGCAGCCACCAAACCAAGGAGTGATGCAGTTTGTTAAAATGCTCTCAATGGTGCCTTGATATTGAGTGGGATATAACCATGTGTTCTGTCCTAGGCTTCCCCAAAAGCACTAATCAAACTCTATGTCCTGGCAAAACCTTTTTTATTAAATGAGTGTGAATTTATTGCATTCACATTCAGCCAATGGCCTGGCAAAGAGTCTTGCAAAGGTATAATTATTAGTTCAAACATTATTTATCTTGGAAAGCTGCCTGGTAAATATTTCCACACACAGTGCTGACAGGGAAGGGCTGGGCAGAGTCTCTAAGTTACACAGACAAATCTTCAAAATGAACGAACTAAGGAATGAATTGTTTCCTGCAAAAGCCCATTTCACTTTTGCTCCTCTTTCAATTCTTATGGGAGGTGTTAAGTTGGAGCATGAGCGAGAAAGAATGGAGACGAGCCTCTGGAACGGTGAACTTCAACTCTTTGTTTACATGGTGACAGCTCAAACTCAATGGCAGTTATAGCCCTCCTTATATAGGCAACCCAATAACTATTTAACCAATAACAATCCAGGAGCGCGAGCTCCCTTAACCAATATGAACCAATCAGATCCCCCAGAATGGACCAATCCGATCCTGCCATTAACAGCCAATCAGAACTGCAGGGCCAGAACCCTGCACTTGACTCCAAGCTCAAGATAACTTTATTAAACCTTATGCATTCACAGCACCCCTTCCCCCTGGCTTCTGTTTACAGGGCGCAGTTACATAGTCCTTAAGGTAGGACGGTTGCTTTATTAGTCTTTTTGATTTTCGCTGTGCGTTTTGCATTTGGCTGCAATCTCGCTGAGGTAGATCGTTGTTTGGCGAAGGGGTTGCCTCTGGTTCAGAGTTCACGTTTCCGTCGTCACCAGTATCTTTGGCAACTCCCTGAGGTGAACCTATTCCCATCTCTGGTTCCAGTTCCTGTGTCTCTATTCCACTATCGTTCCCTTCAAACGGGTTTTCTTCCAGTTGAAATTCGTCTTCTTCCATATCTCCCCCCCACCCCAGTTTGGTCATAAGGGAGTTCAGAAATGCCCGACCGGAGCCGTGATCGTAATTGATCGATATGGTGTTTCCATAGTCTATCGTCAAGGCATTGTACAAGGTAGGATCTCAGGCCGGTTACACGAACTACTGTCACCTCTACCCACAGCGGATCGCCCGAGAGGTTTTTAGCGTATACCAAATCGCCAACCTGGAAGGTACGACATCGGCCGCTGGATCCTAGTGGTTTTTCCAGTTCATAAGCTGGGTGTAACTGGTCGAGGTGGGAGTGGAGCTTTCGTCCCATTAGCAGTTAGGCGGGAGTTTTGTTGGTGACGCTATGAGGTGTGATGTGTTATAGAAAAAGGATTCGGTTGATTTTGTCATCAATGTTATTGTAGTCTAATTTCTGCAAAGTTTTCTTAACAAATTGCACCATGCGCTCAGCCCTGCCATTGGTCGCAGGGTGCGCAGGCGAGGTGAGCGCATGTCGGATGCTGCGGTCAGTGAGGTACTGCTCGAACGACAGCGCTGTAAATTGGGGCCCGTTGTCGGATACCAGGACGTCTGGTAATCCGTGGGTTGCAAATAGTCTTTCCAAGTTTTTGACAACTGGTTCAGTGGTTGTGCTCGTCATGCGTTGAATCTCGAGCCAATTCGAGTAGGTGTCGATGGTTAGCAGAAAGGTGTGGCCTTTGGTCAGCCCCGCAAAGTCCAGGTGAATACGGGACCAGGGTCCCCATAGTGACTCCTATTCGGTAGGGATGGCTTTTGGTGGGGCGTTGCTTACTTCCTGGCATCTATGACAAGCTTTAATCCAATTCTTGATTTGCTTGTCGATGCCCGGCCACCATGCGTAGCTTCGTGCGAGGGCTTTCATTCGCACGATACCAGGGTGGCCGTCGTGCAAGGTTCTCAGTACTGCTTTTTGGAGTTGTTCTGGGATAACGACTCTATCACCCCAGATGACACAGCCTTTTTGAGAAAACAACTCAGTTTGTCGAGTCTTGAATGGTGTGAAGTCATCCGATAATTGGTCCAATGGCCATCCGCGTTCTACCCAGCCTATGACTCGCGCTAAGGTGGGGTCACGTCTGGTTTCTCTCACGATATCTTGGGCGGTTAATGGCGGCGTGTGGAGTGTTTCAATCTGTAACGTGGTTACCATTGGTGCGGGATCGAGAGTCTCTGGAAGTGGTGTTCGGCTCAATGCATTGGTGTGGGGAATGGCTTTCCCCGGGCAGTATTGCAGCTGATAATTATAAGCAGCCAAGAATTCTGACCAGCGAGTCATCCTGGGGGATAATATGTAGGGACTTGGCTTATCTCTGGCTATTATCCCCAATAACGGTTTGTGGTCAGTCATGATAGTAAAAGCCCGGCCATACACGTACTCGTGAAATCTTTTAACGGCAGATACAATTGCGAGGGCTTCTTTATCAATTTGGCTATAATTTTGCTCAGTTTTTGAAAGTGTCTTTGAAAAATATGCAACAGGGACTTCGTTACCATTAGGCAGTACACGGCTCAAAATGGCATCCACTCCGAAAGGCAAAGCATCACATGTGATATTTAACGGCAAAGTCTCATTGTATTGCATTAGTACAGCATCAGAAGTCAGTAGTTTTTTTTTACCTTACGAAACGCCTGTTCTTCTTTATGACCCCATAACCAAATTGTTTTTTTGTCTAGCAAACGATGTAACAGCTCAGCGACAGTTGCTTTATGTGGTAGAAATACATTATAAAAGTTGATGAGGCCTAGGAACGCCTGGAGATCGGCCTTGTTCCGAGGCCTTGGAGCATTTTTTATTGCTCTCAATTTACTGTCAGTAGGGTGAATACCCTGACTGTCAATTAGGTACCCTAAAAACTCGACACGATCTGTACACAATTTACACTTATTCTTTTTCACTTTAAGACCGGCGTCTTGGAATTTTTGTAGAACTAATTTTAAATGATCCCGTAAGATTTTTTTTGTAGGTGCAGCAATTAATACATCGTCAAAAAAGGGGACCACGCCTTTAATCCCTTGTAGTAGCCTCTCCATAAGGCTCTGAAAAATTCCCGGGGCTACACTGACTCTGAATTGGAGCCGGGTACATTTAAAGGCACCTCAGTGCATCACAATCGTTTGTGCCTGTGCCGTCTTTTCATCAACAGATAATTGCTGATATGCCTGAGCTAAGTCTAAGTCTAGCGAAGACTTTTCCGCCCCCCAGGGAATGGAGAAGATGCTGCACCACCGGCACCAGATATGCATTTGCTGTAGGGCGTGGTTCAGGGTGGCCCGGTAGTCCTCACAAATTCGAACTGAACTATCCGGTTTAATTGGTGTTACGATTGGGGTCTCCCAGGGGGAGTGATTGGTAGGTTCTAGCACCCCCTGAGCTATTAATTTATTGAGTTGTTCGTCGATTTTCGGCTTTAAGGCAAACGGAACTCGACGGGGCTTAAGGCGGATGGGAGCTATCTTTGGATTAAGGCTGAACGATAATGGGGTCCCCTTGTACTCGCCTAAATTTTCCGCGAAGATGTCCCTGAATTCATGGATGAGGTCCTCCTCCCAGTCACTTCCGCTGACTCGGTTTATGCCTCCCACTTCAATGCCAAGTGGCGCAAACCATTGGAAACCTAGCAGACTAGGCCGATCTTTGTTGATCACAGTTAGCGGTAAGTACGCTGTGTGCTTCTTGAATGAGACCTGGACTCGGCTGGATCCAACAACAGGGATTCGATTCCCTTGATAGTCCTTAAGAATAAGTCTTTGGGAATGGAGGTCTTGGCGCTGGATCGTGGGGATGAATTGCTTGAGGGTCTTCCAGGACACCATCGAGAGGGATGATCCCAAGTCGACTTCCATTTGGCAAGGCTGGTTCTCGATGGCCACTGTAATTCAGATTTTTTTGGCATCCAAGGCAGAGGCGTGACCCATAGTGATAGTCTGGTGAGCCTCTTCTCGCTTCGTGATTCAAAACTCAGTTTCTGTAGGAGTGGTTTACTGGTTCTCGCCTTACAGGACGGTTTCCTGTCGATTGGTGATAGTTAGCCCCTTTTGAGGCCTGGCCGGGTCCTTGGAAACTTTGGCAGACCCGTCCGATGTGGCCTCTCTTCCCGCACTCATGGCAGAGCGCGTCACGGAATTTGCATTCGGACCTGGCATGGTTGGCTCCACAGCCAGCGCAAGGGTGTAGGGACTTCAGGTAGAGGTCCCGGTCGGACTGCAGTCGATGGACCTCTTCTTCGTCGCTGTCTGACGACGAAGAGAGGTCCTCATGGTGGGCCGTTGTAAGCTGCCCTTCTGACTTGGGTAAAATGTCACCTGTCGGTTAGTGTACTGGAGCGCGGTTGCGGCATAATTGTGCAGCCAATTTCCTGGTTTCTTCTGCTGCAGTAGCATCGGCAATGGCATCGGCAAGGCTGATGTTGCCTTTTGCCATCAGCTTGCTCTGCACGCCTGGCACATCGAGTCCCAGAACTATTCGATCTCTCAGTGCCTCTTCCAAATCGACGAATCCGCAGAGGCCTCCCAGATTTCGGAGGTCTGCTATGAAATCGGCGACGCTTTCTCCTTTTCGCTGGTTTCTTTGATAGAACTCGTGCCATCTCACGAGCGTGGGCATGGTCGGTGTGTAATGAGCTCTTAGTAGGGGTTTGAGGACGTCCCAGTTCATCGCCTTCACTTCTGCAGGTTTGGCTAATGCTTTAGCCATCTTAAATATGATTGGTCCGCAAATCGTTAGGAATACCGCCCGTTTCTTCCCGGTTGTGGCATCCTTTAAATTGTTAGTTTCCCAAAACATTTGGAAACGATCCATGTAGGACTCCCAGTCCTCTTGCACTGGATCGAACGGAGCGGGTGATACGACGACGCCGGACATGGTTCCATTGTGTACCACTGCCAGCCACGTGCTCGGTATTTCTTCTTAGTTCAGTCAGCTCTGACGTCTCCACATCCCACCCTCGTCGCCAGTGTTAAGTTGGAGCATGGGTGAGAAAGAATGGAGACGAGCCTCTGGAACGGTGAACTTCAACTCTTTATTTACATGGTGACAGCTCAAACTCAATGGCAGTTATAGCCCTCCTTATATAGGCAACCCAGTAACTATTTAACCAATAACAATCCAATAGCACTAGCTCCCTTAACCAATATGAACGCTCCATTAATGGCCAATCAGATCGCCTGGAATGGACCAATCCAATCCTGCCATTAACAGCCAATCAGAAGTGCAGGGCCAGAACCCTGCATTTGACTCCAAGCTCAAGATAACTTTATTAAACCTTATGCATTCACAACAGGAGGGGCCATTCATCGTCAACCTGTGGACTTACTTCCACTTTGACCAAGTTCTTAATTTTTCCTTCCTTTTGGCAGCTCTGCATATATACAGGTTGGGAACCAGTTCCAGAAGCTCCCCTGCCTCACTGTTGTCCAAGCCCGAAAGCAGCTGATGACTGCTAGCCTGCCCTGGCCCCATCTCTGCCTCTGACATAGACCCCTCATCTGAGTCTTCTTCAGCTTCCAGGACTGGCTCAGGTTTCTCTCCCCAACCTCCTCACTGTCTGACTCCATCAGCTGCCAGCTGCCAGCTCTATCAGCCACCAGCAGGCCACAACACCATGCTGATTCTTTCTAAAATCTATGATTATCTACTTTGTTTTATGTGGGAATAAACTTTGGCTTGGGTTTGAGTAATGATTAATCTAATGCTTTATACACACATGCTTGTTTAAAGGTCACTGAGATAATGCAAGGAAATCTCATCATGAGAACAGTAAAAAACAAACACAAGGATTAAGGAAGCAGCTCGGGCGATTGTAAACAAGTCTGTACTATATCTAATTATTGTAACCTATGAGGGGGTCATGCTTTCTATGTTTACCATGTACTAAAATCTCAATAAAAGGGAGCGCTGGATTTTGCTCTGGGCTCTCATCCCAAGAACACTTGCTTGTGTCTTATCCTTTCCATGAGAGACCACCACAGTTTTATTAACAATTAGAACCAGGTTACTTTTATTGCACTCGTCCAGCAGAGACTTCCCCTCTTCCCTATAAGCATTTTCATTGTCATCCAGAAAAGACCACCACTGCCATATCATCTGCATACTTCACAACATGATTTGTGGCAGATTTGGCACAGAACTCATGGGTCATCAAGGTGAACAGTAGGGGATTGAAGATACAGCGCTATGGGGAACCTGTACTCAAGGAGATGGAGTTCTAGCTGTTTTAGGAATTGCAGAGAGGTGAGCTGGTAGACTCCTACATGGGTTCATTTCTTGCTCTGTATCTTCCACAAATCAAATGGTATAGAAAACTATCAGCCCTTTTAGATAGTTTAGACAAGAAGTACAAACCATGGAATCTGATGCTACTTTTATTGTAAGGTTTCAGTAACAGAATATTACTATAAGTCTGAAAGTCCTTCTCTCTCTTTTTACTTTCCAGAAAACTAGGAAGGGTCCTTTCTGAGATGCTTCTCATTTGTCTTTTCCTCCCATGGGATGAGTTACCTTTTTCATTATAGTTGTCTCCATTGCAATTCTTCCTCTAGAATTGAGTTCTTCCAGTAGAGGGAACTAGAATTAACTAAAGATTACGATTAAAAAATAAGAACGCTTAAATTCAGCTTACTAAAATAGAAGGAAGCAAAGTATTTTAACATTGGACATATTGAAGGATATTTTTAAAGTGACTATTATAAAGTAAAAGAGAGAATCCTTTTGCCAATTATTTGGCTATCCTACAACAAAATCCAGCGACATCACACTGTATATATGAGATTTATTTGCAAGTGAATTTTTGAAAACAACCATGGAGTGGCAGCAAAGAATTAAGGGGCATTTCCATGTTTGTCATTATTTCAGGGATGCTTTTAGGAAGAAGTGGAAATATATATTTTCCCTCCCATCATATTAACAGTTTTGATATGGAGACTACATCCAGGTCTTGGGGAGAGGGGAAAAATGATAGAATAGTGTACCTGGTAAAGAACTAAGAACAATGGCATTTCAAGCTGTCCCTTTTTGTTATTTCTATTACTTACATTTATCAACCCCTAAATATACAAATAATGCAATAATTATTACTTAATAAGACACCAGCATGATTTCTATCTTCATTGCAGTGTATTTAAAAGTCTATAGAACATAAATTGTGTCATGTGACATCATCTGAGTCTTCACTCTTACATAGCTAAAATATATTGCTCTATACAGACAGGGTATAAAAGCAAAAAGGCTTCAATAGATAGTAAAGAGAAACATAAATTACCTAAATGTGTAGCATGGAAGCATGCAGCTGAAATCACATAGAGCAGTACACAGCAATAAATATGCCTCTACTGACCATATAGAAAATGGTGAACTTTCAATGACCTGATTGGAGGTTGTATATATTATCCATTCAGGCAGGCTTGGCTATTAGCATATTCTAGCTTATGAATGAGACATAACCAAATAAGACTGAAAGATTTGATAAAGCAATTCATAGAAAGATAATGAAGAATATTGGTTATTTTTTTAATAAGAAGACATAAGAAAGGAGAGGAAGATGCTGTTTCCACATAGCAAATACAAGAAACCATTGAAAACCATTGAATCACACATTACTCTGAATGGTAATTTACTTAATTATGTTTTGGCGCAGTAGGTTTTGTGAACCTAGCCTCTGAAATTTGTTAGCAGTGATATAATGTATGTCATCTTTAATAAACCATGGTTAAACAAAAAGCTTGGGATGATATGAAAACCAAAGAGCCATGGTTGCATCTGCTGACTATATATCTGTATAAATTGTGATGCACTTCTCCTCCCAATGACCCCCACCTGATGTAACCTTCCTATCATAAGACCCTCACTTGACACATCTACACCCGACTCATCACAACACCATTGACACAGAAAGTGACACACAGAAGAACTCTGTCAGCACCCCATCCATCTTGAATCAGATTTGGGACTGCTTCAGGGAGGAGGTTAACCATGGGAATGAAAGTAAAGTGAGAAGGGAAGATAGCCACCACAACATTATTTTGCCAGAGCTCAAGGCCAAGTTGCTGGAGTTTTGAGGGGAGTGACCAGACTTTGTAGGAGTTCAGAATGGAGGTGGATTGGAGAATGTGACTTGAGGGTTATCAGTAAGGAGGTTGGATGTGAATTTAATTTAGCAGGTGAAAATGCAGGAATTCAGATTTGGGTTTTTTCTCAAATGTGTCAATATGACTGTTCTAATAAATTCTTACTAGGAAGGTCTTTGAATGCTGAATTGAGATGGAGAGTTTGATTGGAACATTGACATTAACCCGAATCTCTTGAAAAAGGAAATCACAGCGGGTTTTGCTATGTGGTACAGCTGCCCGGCGTCCTGAGCTCCAAACACTCCCTACAAGCATCAGGAGCGTAAAGACTCAGGGAAGATGGAACATGAACTGGAGACTGGTGAAGAGGCCACCAGACCCATGCAGGAGGAAATATGTGAAACCCATTGTTACCCTTCAGAAGCAGAAGTGGTTGCGGCAGAGACCGCACAGACTGAAATCTGGAGTATAGCAAAACCCAATAAACTGATCCTTTGGCAAACTCCACCAACAGAACCAATGGTTCTTCCAGCTTTAGGAACACAGTGGCTACCAGGAACCAGAGCTGCCAATGAGTGGAGACCACCGTAATCCCTGGAAGCTGGCAGAGTTCATGAATGGAGATTTCAATCAGCGTCACAGAGTCAGTCACTAGCCAGATTATCTGAAAAGTTTGAACTAGTCAGTATGTTTCAAACCTTCCCACATGCAAGTCAGCCTGGATGGGTGCTGCAACGGTTGATTTTTCACTATCCAGAGCATGGAGCAACAACAAGTCATAGTGGGGCATCTGCATTGGCTGATGTGGGGCTGCCCAGCCCAAGACTAGGAATCCAGCAATGAAGCCCCTCTGTTGCAACCACAGACTTGTCATCTGCTGCAGCAGAACAACCCCCAGGGACAACAGACCAACAGAGCCCGGGGACCAGAGGCAGACAGGGAGGTGCTTCTGGGCTGATACAACAAGCTCCACCAGCACTTCCAGGGATGCCACCCACAGACCAGGTTCCTCCTGAATGCCTTTTACTCAGGACATGGGTGGATCCATTACCAATGGATGCCGGCTCCAGCACCATCACCAAATTCTCCAGCTGCAGCTGCAACCCCTGCAGCCACTGCTCCACTACAAGTTCCAGTCACTTTTGATGGCATCCAGGAAAAGTGGCCAATTCCCTCAACCGGATTTGGGCTTGCACCAATCCTTATTGGGCACAATACCAATGAGACCAGGACCTGGTTACAGCCATTTTGGTAACATAAAAGAAGGGGAAGCATCCGAATGGATCATCCAACTCCCTGGTGAGTTGGGAGATGTGGATGAATCTGTGTGAGATCATTAGAGCATGGCTTGAAGACTGGTGAACTGGGAAGAAGCTGAAGTGGAAATTAAGGGACTAAAATAATGTGAGAGCTGATGTGGCTATTTAGAAGAGTAGTCAGAAGACTGCGAGGTTGGCCTGAAAGGCTCTTTGTCCATTATTTTAAGGAAGCATTGGACCTGAGGCTGAGGAAGGCATGCCCGACCAAATCCAAGATTGGTACTGGGTGGCTGTGGCAATGGATTTAGATATAAATCCCCACTGCAGGACTACTCAAGGGAAAGCACCCAAACATCAACTGGGCAGATGTCCAATCGTGAACCTCCCATCTGAAAGGTTTATTAAAATCATTAAGACAATACATTATAAACAATATGCAAAGGTGATGGTAAATGGAGAATTGAAAGAAAAAATTCATATTAAGAAGGGAACAAGGCAAGGGTGCCCCTTGTCACCATTGCTATTTGTATTAACATTAGAAGTGTTAAATAGAAATATTATGAAAAATAAGGGGATAAAAGGGATGGAAATAAGAAAGGAGGAGTACAAATTATAAGCATTTGCAGATTATCTAGTCTTTATATTAGAAGAACTTCTAGGAACAAGACCCAAGTTAATAAATAAGATAGAGGAATATGGGAAAGTGGCAGGATTGAAAATAAACAAAGGGAAAACTAAGATATTGATTAAAAAATATGATAGAAAAACAGAAAAAAAATTAATGGAAAGATTAGAAATTCAGAAAGTAAAGAAAGTTAAGTAGCTGGGAATTCAGTTAATGGCTAAATGTGGAACAATCAAAGAAGATAATTATTATAAATTAAAACAACAAATTAAAATAGACTTGGAAAAATGGGGCAACATGCAGATCATTAACAAAGAGAATTGAAGTGATCAAGATGAATATACTACCAAAAATGTTGTATTTGTTTCAAACAATCCCAATAAAACTGGAGAAAAAATAGTTTGAAGATATCAACAAAATTGTATTGAAATATATATGGCAAGGGAAGAAAGTAAGAATTAATATTAAAATGTAGAGGATGTGAGAACTAGAGGAGGGTTTGGATTAAATTAGGTATTAAATTAGAAGAACAAGTAAAGGAAATGATGATAGCATGGATGAAAAACTTATACCATAGAATTAGATAAATGACAAAAGTTACGGGAAATGAATTATAAATTAACAATATTGACAGCATATAAAGAAAATTTGTATAAGATGTTTCATAGATAGCATTTTGCACTTGCAAAACTGGCAAAAATGTTTAAGGATAAATCAGCCAAATTCTGGAAGTACCACCTTGGACATATTATCATATGTGGTGGTCTTGTGCAAAAGCTAAAAGATATTAGACAAAAATGCACACATGGTTGGAAAAAATGATAAAGCTATACATAGATTTGAAACCTGAAATATTTTTATTAGGGAACGTACCTGAAGTTACCATAAAGAAAAAATATAGTTAATTATGCATGTATTAACAGCAGTTAGAATTGTACTTGCTCAGAAATGGAAAAGTGATCAGATACCGGCAGAGGGAAAAGTAATTGAGAAAATATTTGAATGTGCAGAGATGAATAGATTAACACTAACAATTAAAGAAAAAGAAGAAATGGAATATTACATGGTATGGGATTTATTTTAGCGATGGTTGGAAAATAAAACAAGTTAAAATGGAGTAGATGAATATATGGAGAAATAAGTTAAGATTGTTAAAAAATAACAGATATAAGAAATAATGGTTAAAAAGAAAATGTGAATATTGTTATATTGGTAAGAAAAGTATTAATTATAATTGTTAGCACAAGACATATGTACCCAGTTGACCCATTGTTGAAATGAAAGATGGAATTACTGTAAATATAAAATAAAAATAATAAGAAAAAAGTCACATTCTCTAATCCACTTGCATCTGTCAATTTTTTTGAACACATAGGCCAAGGCTGCAATTGACCCATCAAATTCCTCTGTAGGAGTATAGCAGCGACAACAACATCACTGGTGTCCACCTGCATTACAAAGAGCTTATTTGGATTGGGTGCGATAGGATTGGCTCTTTAGAGAAAAGTTCTTTCAGCTCCTCAGATGCCTGCTGGCATTTGAAGGTTGAGTTCAGTGGCTGGTTGGGCTTTGGTTTCGAGTCAGTCTCTTTTGTTTTCAATAACTCAGTTAATAGCAATGTTATTTCAGTGAAGGAGGGAATAATCTCATGGTAAAAGTTTGCAAAACCAAAATACATTTTAAGTTGTTTTGGGGAGTGAGGGGGTTGCCAATGAAGCACCACTTTGGACAATCCCTTCATTGGATATTCAATAGCCTAGATAGTCCAGTGAGTTTTCATGGAATTTGCATTTTGATAGTTTGATATAAAGTTTGGCATGGGAAGTTTTTTCAACATTTACTGCACTAGCTTTACATGCTCTTCCATAGTCTCAGTGAAGATGGCAATGTCATCTAAGTAAATTAGGGCTCCTTTATAGAGATGCTTCCCTGAAGTCCCAAAGGCATCACTTTGAACTGAAAACTGCTAAGTGGGCAATTGAATGCAGTTTTCCATTCATACCCCTCTCTTATTCAGACTTGATAGTAGGCTTCTCCAGAAGGAGCTTGAAGCCATAGTAGCAGGGCTGCCAACCTTGAGTGATAGTTCGGAGTGAGACACTGCGAGGGAGCGAAGCGACCGAGGGGGGGGGGATGGTGTGGAAGGGGGGTGTCCCCCCTTCCACGGTAGGGAGCTTTGACAATTTTACATTTTAAATGGTGCAATCTGATGCATACTTTAGTCATGATTTGGACATATATATACATACATACATGCAAGCAGCACCAATGTACTTGAACCGGATTTGTAAGATATTAATAATGCAGTTCACTGACCATGAATAATTGAAGTTCCTGACTTGTAACTGCAGTATTCTACCTCAACTGACTTTATTAGCTTAGTGATGTACTATAGACCACTATAGGATGAATTCAATGTGCAACAAAAAGACAAAAACCCGAAACAACTACAGAGATAATGCAAATACATCAATGGGTATTCTTCTTTCTGTATCAAATACCATACTACATGCCAATATCAAATGCTATAGTCTCAGTCTTTAATTATATACTAACTTGTTGACTGAAATAGGGGTTCATAATTTCAGACATGTATAAACTAAACATTTAATCAAATAATGAGTGCTTCATATAAATATACATATTGTTAACTGTAAAACTCATCTACTGTATTCTGAAGCTTGAGCACAGTGAGGAAACAGTATATTATTTATTGGGTAAGTTTAGATTCTGAACTTAATGGTCTTACTGCTCTTTGGATGGTAAATTGTGTTAAGATTAGAATATGTTCTAGTTGAGTCAGGGCTATCCCAATTTGAGGCTGAGAAGCCTACTGGCATCAAAAAAAGTCCTTATTGAGTCCTTATCTAAGGGTTTGAAAATATGATAATAATGTAGTACAGTCCTGTCGATCTGGTGCATGGAGACCTAGGATTTAAACTCAAAGGAGAAAGAGGAAAAAGTGATTCCTTCATCCACTGCCAGAGATGTAATCCTGTCAGTCCTCCAACCTTTCTATTAAGTATTTTGCAAAAAAGCTGCCCAGCCCCTTTATAGATCAGCCTGGCGCGCTTCTCGCCTTGCTGGTTTGGGAAGACTCTTTTGGATCAGCTAAAAGAGAGCATAAGGCGTGTAAAGGGGTGGTAATAATAATTATAATAATAATAAAATTTAAAATAATAATAATTTTATTCAGAGTTGTGTTGGATCTCTTTTTTTGGGGGGGGGGGGTTGTCCCATTCTTTCTTGGTGTTCTTTCTGTCCTTTTTGCTTTTTTAAATGGTCTTTCTCCCCTGGGTCAGAAATCCAGCCAGAGAAAATAAAGAAACATCACCAAAGATTTAAACACCAAAGGGTTAAATGGAAGCCACTCCGTTGGCTTTGCTTACCATTGTTATTACTGGCCGAGGCTGTAAAGAGGCTTTGCCAGCCCCCTCGTGTCCTTCTTTGGAAAGCCTAGGGCAGCTGGCTTGTCCCAGAGGACATTGCAGAGAGGGAGAGGGCGGGGCAAAGTGGCTGCGAGTGCCCCGGGCGGCGAAGAAGCCTCCTGCTCTTCGCTTTCCTGAAGCGATAATGATTGGCATCGTGACAGATACGGGACGCCGGCAGAAGGATTAAGGCGGGAAAAGAGGCGCGGTGGGGTGGCTGGGCAGGGCGGGGTGGCTGGGCAGGGCAGGGCGGCGCTGGGAGCTCATCCTTCTCCTAAGCTAAGGGGAATATTCGGAATATAATCAGAGAATGTAGGGATATTTTTGTACATTCCATGATTTTGGGGGTTGAGCGTGAGATTTTGTTTATCAGAGTGAGACAGTCAAAATTGATTGAATTGCGTGAGTCTCACGCTGATTGCGTGAGAGTTGGCAGCCCTGTAGTAGTGCACCCGATGCCTAATTAGCCCCCAGATGGTTCAAAAAGTAGGAATAAAAATCACATACACACTCCATCTTTCCTTTCTTTAAACTACATCAGGGCAGTGACTCATGAATTTGCTGCTTGGATGAACCCCTTGGATAAATTGGGATCTATGTATTATTGGGATTGTTTGAAACAAATACAACATTTTTGGTAGTATATTCATCTTGATCACTTCAATTCTCCTTGTTAATGATCTGCATGTTGCCCCATTTTTCCAAGTCTATTTTAATTTGTTGTTTTAATTTATAATAATTATCTTCTTTTATTGTTCCACATTTAGCCATTAGCTGAATTCCCAGCTACTTAACTTTCTTTACTTTCTGAATTTCTAATCTTTCCATTCATTTTTTTTCTGTTTCTCTATCATATTTTTTTTATCAATATCTTAGTTTTCCCTTTGTTTATTTTCAATCCTGCCACTTTCCCATATTCCTCTATCTTATTTATTAACTTGGATCTTGTTCCTAGAAGTTCTTCTAATATAAAGACAAGATAATCTGCAAATGCTTATAATTTGTACTCCTCCTTTCTTATTTCCATCCCTTTTATCTCCTTATTTTTCATAATATTTCTATTTAACACTTCTAATGTTAATACAAATAGCAATGGTGACAAGGGGCACCCTTGCCTTGTTCCCTTCTTAATATGAATTTTTTCTTTCAATTCTCCATTTATCATCACTTTTGCATATTGTTTATAATGTATTGTCTTAATAATTTTAATCAACCTTTCCGCAAATTCCATTTTTTCCATTTGTGCCAGCATAAACTTCCAGCTCAAGTTATCAAAGTTCAAGTTATCAAAGGCCTTCTGCATGACCAAGAATATCAACACCATCCATTTTTCTGGATGTGCTTCATAATATTTCAAAGTGTTCAAAATTATTCTCATATTGTCTTTTATTTGTCTCTTAAATAAAAACCCATTTTGGTCTTGATGTATAAATTGGTTTAAAAATCTCTTTAGTCTTTCTGCCATTATTGAAGAAAATATTTTATAATCTGAGTTCAGTAATGACATTGGTCTGTAATTTTTAATCTGCTGTGGATTGGTATCATCTTTTGGTATAAGAGTAATGTAAGCTTCCATCCATGAATCAGGTATTTTTGCCTCTGTCAGTACTTCATTTGCCACTTCTAACAATATATTGTTAAAGAGTCCTGTAGAGTTTTATACAAGACCATCTAGTCTTAGTTCATTCCCATTGTTTTATCTTTTGATTGCTTCTGTTAATTCTATCATTGTAATTCTTTCCTCTAGCATTGTTTTAGTTTCATCTGGTACTTTGAATAGTTCTGCTTTTTTTTTTTTTAAACAAATTTTATTGATTTTACAGAACACAAACAAAACTAAAAGATCTTTTCTGAAGGTTGTCTGATCCCGGGTTGAAACTCTTCGCACAGACACAAATTCAAACATCATATTCACTTTATATATCCTTCCATATCTTATTATCATTTTCTTTTTTATATTATATATATAAACCATTTTTATCAATTTTATATAAACAATGCACAAGGCATAACAGCTTATAAGTTCTTTTCTAAGAAAAAATAATAAAAGAAGAAAACCAATAGAACATAACAATCCCAAATTATAGTATCAATACTTTGTCTATTTAACTTCATATCTTATCCCAACTTCTCCTTTTCATCCAAATTATTTCTTATTAATTAAAAAAAATTTTTTTTGCCTTTTTTCAATATACAACATCCAAAAAAAAAAAAAAAGCATAACAAAACCTTTATATATCCTTTCATATCTTATTACCATTTTCAATAATATTCTTTGTCTGTTCTATTTCCAACTATCCATTCATCTTTTTTCTTTTATTATACTTCTCCTATACACCAATTGGAGTAACGTCTATAACTCATTACCCTAACTTAAAAGTACTTTGCATAACAATTTTTCTTGGGATTCTGTTTAAAAGATTCTAAAATTACACAATGAATTTTATACTCTAAATACACATATAAAAAACACAATCTTATATACCCTCCAGAATCCCTCTTTTATCCTAAATTAAATTCACCCATTGTCTCTGAATAAACTTTTTTTCTTTAGATCTTGCTTCCCCCCATTGAGGCTTCTCCTCCCCCCCTTTCTCTCTTGCTTATTCTTCTCCTTGCCCTTTTTACCCCTTTGTCTTTCCTCCTCCCTTTTCTTACTCCTTTTCCTTTGCTTTCTAACCTTGCCTCCACCTTTCTGCTCATTTTTCTCTTCTTTGGTTGTTTTTATAATTCTTAAAATCCCCTTTTTCTTATCCTTTTTCTCCTCCTCCCCGGAAAAAACCCATTGTTCATCAAAGATGGCTTCTTCTTCCTCTTCTTCTTTGTCCCAGTCCTTCTGCTGCGTAATCAACTTTTCATAAGTACATAACGCCATTTCTAAGAATTGAAACAAAGTGCCCAAAGTATCTTCCTTTTTATATTTTTGATATTCAGTCTTTAATTCATCCACAAGCGATACCATTATGAAAAGAGAAACTTTTCCCAAAACAACCACAAGTATTTTTAATCAAAAATAATTCAAAAAAAAAGTTCCAAAAATTAATACTTTTCTTCCTTCTTCTCTTTCTCTTTCTGGGGTTAATGTTTAATCAAAGAGGTCCAATTACCATATACCTTTCTTTGGGATTCTAGGCAATCTCCTCCTTTTTCAGTTTCTGCTCCAATTTTTTCTCCTCTCCCTTCCCACTTGCAATATCAATTTTAAATAATCAGAAATCCATACCTCCAACAAGGGTTTTCCAATTTCTTAAGTTTTTCAATGTCCAAAAATCCTTTTGTCCCTTAGCTTCAACTCTCAAAACAATTCACTTTCAATGTCCAATATGTCCAAACATTTCTGCTGTTTCCATGGGGTGGGAGAGTAAAGAAAAAAAAAAGTTCCCTTTAACAGCTTCTCCGCCGCTTTCGATCTTCTTAGGGATACAATGTATCCTCCAGCAATTCAAACAGCTCAGTTCCAACCAATTTGAAAGATGTTACTTGACCCAGCTCAGACAGCACTTTCACTCTTCTTGCTTCCTCCAGCGCAATCTTACCCGGTTGCTGGCTTCTTTGTGGCGGCCATTGCTGACCGCCGCTCCACCGCCTTGGGAAAAAGGGGTTTTTCCGGAGAAGGGGGGGGTCTGCGACACCCCCAACCCCCTTTCCGACTCCCCTCTCTCTTCAGCTGTCCCTACAGGGCAGCCATATCCCCCTGACCCATCTGGATCGGGGGTACCTCGGCGGCTAGCACAGCAGGAATCGCGAGCTGTCGCGAATTCCTGCTGCCCCGAAGTCACGCGAAACCGGAAACCCATATAGTTCTGCTTTTTTAAAATATTCTTTAATTTCTCCTCCTCCCACTTGTTATTGTTCATAGAGTTCTCCATAATATTTTTGACTACTTCTTTTTTATCTTCATTTCTATAGCAAGGGTAACCTTTATCATCTGTTAATTGGGAAATCCATTTCTTTTCCTTCTCTTGGTAGGAGTTCATAATGGAGCGGATTGGAGAGTGTGACTTGAGTATCATCAGTAAGGGGGTTCAATGTGAGTTGAATTTAGCAGGGGAAAACATGGGAATTCAGATTCAGGTTTTCCCAGATGTGTCAATATGACTTCTCCAATAAATTCTTACTTGGAAGGACTTTGTCTCTGAGTGCTGAACTGAGATAGAGAGTTTGATTGGAACGTTGACAAACTTTGGCAATGACATCCCCTAAAGTCTGCTGAAGATATTACCTAGCCTGTAATGAAATATTTGGAAACCAACCTACAAGCTACATCTGAGCTACAGATATTCACAATTATTGCAAACCTATATGGGTGTAAAATGCAAATATCTTCACTTCCTCCATGAATGCCTCTGCAAATAAACAACCCTCAAAAACATATGCTACCAATCACCAATTAACCATCTATGAACATGGAAACTGGTCTTCCAAAATGGATGCAAAATGCTTTGATTCATGATCACTGATGCCCACAACTGGAAAAATACTGATGCAGAGTCAAGGAACAAAAAAACAGCATGCCTCAACTCCATTGGACAAGACCTGGCAGATACCTTAGAACATACAATCCACAGGAATGCCAACAAAATACAAATGCAAAATCATAATTAACTACAAGAGAAATACAATATCAATACTCCAAAACCACAAGATGACAATTCAGAAATATGGATCAGAAATCTATCTAGCAGACCTCTATATGACAATGAAAAGACCATCCTCACAGCCTCAATTTCAGCCACAAAGATGCTAACCCCATTGAATTCCTTACCAATCTTGAATTCATTCTAAAAATGTATCACCTGGACCAATAAACATAAGAAGACCTCAGACAAAGAATCATCCCCAGCATGCAATGCAACAGATAAAATGAAACATTCAACCAAAAGGAGAAGAGAGCACTAAGACACTGAAACAAGACAAAAGTATAGTCATCTTACCAGCAAAGGCAGACTGATGGTAGTAATGGACAAAACTGACTACATCAGCAAAGCCGAAAACAATGTAAATGACACCAACACCTACTAAATAATCCACAAAGATCTGACAAAAAAGACAAAATAAAAGACACTCTAAGAAAAATGGAAAAAGAAAAACAGCTAACACCACATCGATCACAAGACTCTTCCATACCTCGGTTCTATGAACTCCTAAAAACAAGACCAGGATCTTCTTACATCCAATTGTGTGTCTACCTTAAACACCAACATTCAAACTAGCAAAAACCCTGCAGAGGAAACTTGGACATCTGGTCCATGACTCAACCCACTGAATAAACTCACCAGAATAATTTCAAGCACACTGTAATGCATCAAGCACATTAAGACAAGGAAGAAATCATGGTCTCCTTAAATGTTACTGGTCTCTTCACATCAATTGACCTAAATCTGTCTTAACAAACTATAAAACCACTTACTCACTAAACACCAAGATCCATGACCACACAAAGCCCTTATATACAGAAGAACTGACATTATTATGCAACTTGCTGGATTCTAATCCAAAATGAATAAGATGCAACCAATGTGAACATAAAAACAAACCATATTATAGCTTAACATGCTACAAGAGTTCTGGCTTCCTGCAACATGCTGAATGACAAATTATTTAACCTCATTAGCAAAGCATAGCCTTGTCCAGTTTAGTATATTGCGTGAATCTAACTAGTACAAAGCTACATAAATGAAGTTTATGTAACTTAAGGTTACCCTGCTCAGCACCTGATTGTTATATCATGATGCTACTCTAAAACTGCAATAGATCTTGACATGGAATTGTAGTGAAAATAACTTTCCAATTTGAATCATTTTAGATATATATATCAAATATGGAAATTCATATTTGAACTTATTCCAGACTGACAAAAAGATTCATGTGATATTTTTTTTCATGGTTGAACAGGTAATCAAGGGAAGAAGGAAAGTTAAAGGCTGAACATGTTTGAAGCTGCAGGGAAATGTGAAACAAACAGAAACAGATGACACAGTGCTTGTATGAAGAAGTAAAACTTTGATTTCAAGCTGAGTGGCAGTCATCACACTTAACAATCTTTCCTGTGATCTTTTTTGTTCTGAAAAGTACCCTTTTAAAGCTTATGACACTTAAAAGAGAAGTCTATTTCAGCTTTGGGGCCAAAGAAAAGCCATTGGATATTAGGCACATCACACATCTATCTTGAAGAAATGGACAAGGTGTAAGATGAAAGGTAACAAAAGAGGTTAAAACCAAGTGACTTTAGCTTGTGAGATATTCCCAGAAGGATAGAATCATTTCTCTGATGCTGAAAATATCTAGCTGTATTATGAAATTTCGGTTTTGGCCTCTTGCAGATAGGCAGTGAACAATGATAGGCCAAATACTGCCCAAAACATTTTTCTTTCTCTGTATGAGGAGGGAGGTCTTATTTCTAGGACCTAGGGAGGTTACTTTATAGGGAAGGATGAGTGAAACATGTCACATAGCACCATGATTTGATTATGTATTTAAAAAAAATTATTGGGGCCTTGAAGGAGGATTTGGATTGTTGTTTTAAAATAAAACTATGTAAGTGTATTATGTGTTTTTCATGACAGAGCTTGTGTGTTTCTTCCTTTCAGAATGTATGGAAACCTTGCTATATTCTGACTACATTGCTCAAAAGGACCCCCAGGAGTTCCCCAAAATAATTTATGATGCTTGAATTTGCTTATCCTATTTTAGTAGATAAGGTGGCAAAGGCACAATGAATTGCCTAATGACTTCCTGTGGCTCATAAAAAGAATATGTTATGGAAACAGTAAAATGGATTTTGTGTCCACCGAAAGGAGTCAAAACTAGCTGAATCAGAGGTGATATTCAACTGGTTCACACCTATTCAGGCGAACCAGTAATGGTTATTTGATGTGGGTCGATGAACCTCTTAACCAACCAATATTAGTATTATTAAGTATACTTAATAAGTATTCGAAGGAAAAGATGAATTTTGCAAATGATATGTTGTTAAGTATACTTAATAAGTATTCGAAGGAAAAGATGAATTTTGCAAATGATATGCAATTATTATCTTTTTGTGGATCAGATATGAAAAAAAAATTAATTACAGTCCATATACATATACGTGTACGGCATTTTAGCACAAAATACTGGCAGGGTTCCTAGTTATTCATTTGTTCATTCTAGTTATTCATACTGAAATCAGATATATGGAAAAAGAACAAAATGAGATGTAAATAAATCTCTTGCAAATTCCAACAAGGAACAGCCTTTGTAAGATGACTGAAGGATACAGTAAAATAATTAAACAAATCTGCTAAACAAATAATTATCTGCTAAACAAATATTCCCTCAACATTGTCCATCTATTTACAAAGTCTGCACTACTATAACTATTAATCTTCTCATCACTTCTTATCACCCATCCCCTCCCACTTGTGACTGTATGACTGTAACTTTGACACTTCTATCCTTACAATTTATATTGACTGTTTTGTAGTATGATTTGATTGCTTATTGTACTCTATGACTATTATTACCTTATGATTCTTACCTCTTGAATGTATCTTTTCTTTTATATACACTGAGGCATTTGCACCAAGACAAATTCCTTGTCAATCACACTTGGCCAATAAAGAATTCCATAAAGAATTCTATTAGTGAGAAGAAGATCTCCCATTTATTATGGTTTTTAAACAGATCTGATGGATCAGACCCATCTGTGCCAGATCCTCAAGGCAAAAGATCTTGCATCTGTGTGTGACATTTGTCCAGTCAGCAGTGAAATGGGTACCAGCAAGAACCAAATAAAGCTACAGGAGATCATTGACCCAGAAGTGAACTGAAATCCAAGAAGCCTTTTGGCTTAAAGACATTCAATGAGCAGATTTTCTCCATATGGATTTGTCATAACACAGCATGTCTGTTTGTAAAATAAACACATCAGTTGCAAAAAAAAAAAAAAAGTCCCAAGAAAAAAAACTGTAGATTTGTGATCAGTTCTTATAGCACACAATTATCAGCCTAAAAGCTCTGCTTTTCTTCAACAACTGAAAGAAGACATAACTTTCTCTAGTTACTTTTACTAGCCCACAGAGCAGTTATCTTTTCAGTCAATATTAAGTGTATCAATAGTTCGATCAGTATTAATTGGGTAAAATTATAACCACATTTAACATTTTAATTAAATTCCCTAGCCCTGTATGACAGACCTGTGAGTAGGAAATTAAAATTTATGGTCAGATAACTCAGTTTATATCTGTTGATTTGGTTTAAAAGACTTTTACTTCATTGTAGAGACAGATTGCAGTGATGATATATTGATGTTCACTGTGATCTAGATGGTCCAATTCAAAGAAACAATTCCTCTGAAATTTTGAAGAGAGGGGATTTTGAAGAGAAAATCTTTTAAAATGATATGAGTCCAGGAAAGCAAGAACAACAGGAGATATTTATGCATCATGTGCTTGTTAATATTGCAAAGGGCCCCGTTGTTCTATCCAAAAGAAAAAAGAAACCAGTATGTTTTTGTTGCCTATTTGGAAGTCAAAATAGTTCCTGTCATAAAAAGAAGAAGAATATGGTAATTGTATATAAATCAAATTGATAGCAGGACAATCTGAGAAGGCCTGTTATTTATTCCCTTAAAATAAAGCAGTATTCCATCCCTTCCTTTTCCAATGAATAAAAACATCTAGGAACTCTGCTAAGTCCAGACATTGCCTGAAATCGAAAACATAATAGCAAACTCTAATATTCATTTCTTCAACCTTAATTGACTTCAAACTGATCTAAGTTGAAAAGGTGTAAAAAAAAGTTGGTATATTAAGTTTGGGAAATTATGAAGAAATGCATATCCTGTTTTCCTAGGGGCAGATAATTCAACAAATATTACAGTCTAAAACTTTACACAATGTTTATTCATTGATTGTAAATAAATTTCCCATTATATATTTGTCTTATGATAATCCATTAAGATTTGTTAAGCTCAATTTGCTTCTAATCTTAAATTAGGGATAGGGAATTATTTTTGTCAAAATTTTTGAAAGCATTTAAGCATTTTGGTTTTGTCACCCAGCTCAGACTCAATTTGGTGTTTTTTGGTCTACCTATTGCAGTGGTGGCTAACCTTTTTGGGCTCCTGTGCAAAAAATTGCACGCACATTAGCATTTGTGCACTCACGTGCCAGCACCCAGAATACAATGTGTACTCCTCCATGCGTCCTGCACATGCACATGCACATGATGCCCCCTGCCTCCTCCCTTACCTGAACTGCACCTCACAGCTGATTTTTGGCTTGTTTGAGGCCTTTTTCTGACCTCCCTGAGGCTTGGAAAAAGCCTATACAAGGCTTTTCAGGACGAATAATATGTCTGTTTTGTCACTTCTGGTATTACAGGAAGTGACAAAATGGGCCTATTCATCCTGAAAAGCCTTGCAGAGGCTTTTTCCAAGCCTCTGGGAGGCCGAAAAAGGCCTGAAACCAGCTGAATAAAATCAGCTGTGAGCCACGGACATGGGCAGTGAGGTAAGTTTGCCTGTGGCTCATGTGCTGGTACAAATGGCTCTGCATGCCACTTGTGGCATGTGTGCCATATGTTCGCCATCACAGACTTATTGGGTCCTCTCCAAGGATCTGAGATAAGCACATGTAGATTTTACCCCTATTGTTAAAGATTAAGCTGTTCTGAACTAAGCTGCCTTTTTCAATTGACTGATGGTGAATTTGTCAATGCTGATAGTGTTCCTGTTGTTTTGAGATTGCTTTCAAGGCACATTGGGACATGCTTTTGCCACAGTTGTTCTATTTCTATTTGCAGGTATTTCATTATTTTCTCCAGTTCTTTCTCTTCTATTTTGCTGCCTCCAGGTAATGCCACATCAATATTCAAACTTTTTTGTCTTTCTTATTGACAATTGTTAAGTCTAGAATGTTATGTGGCAGGTGCCTGTCTGCTTGAATTTTAAAGTCCCAAAGCAATTTAATTTCTTAATTTTTTATGACTTTCTCTATTTAATCATCCCACCAGTTCTTGCTTGAAGGCAAATGCATATCTTCTTGCATATCTTCCAATGTATTATTGTTGCTACTTTGCTATGCTGTTGCTTGTACTCAGTCTGGGTGATCTTCTAGCATCAGGTAACCAGGTGATTTCTTTAGTTTTGCAAAGAACCTGAAGAAATAGCATTTGCTGTTTCCCTATTTGCTGGGCTTCGGCGGCAGCAGGAATCCACAATCGTGCGCAGTTTCTGCTTGTGCTCGCTGCTGGAGTGCCACGAGCCAGCCGGCTTCAGGGCTAAAGCTACCCCATAGAGGTAGCTGAAGATAGTGGAGACCCAGCAGGGTTTTGAGGGGAGCCACACCTCCCATCCCCAGTTGGCTTAACTGCCCTTTTCCGAAGGCGGTAGAGCGGCAGTCAGAAATGGCCACCACAAAGAAGCACTCATCGAAAAGAATGTGCAGGAAGAAGCTAAGAAGTGAAAGTTTTGGCTGACCAAGATAAGAAGCAACATTCAAGTTATCCTGTAATTTAAACTTTAAAAAAGATTCATCATTCCCAAGAAAGAGCCAGAAGCAGCGAATGAAAGTGAAAAGGGAAAGATTGTTTTTTCTCACTCTCCTTCCTTACAGTGATAGCAGATGAATGAGAAATTGAAAAAACCCACTTTGGCATCAGCAGGTAATTAAACCGAAAATCAAAGCCAAGGAGACAATAAAGATTTCTGAACACTGAAAAAACTTTTTTTTGCTGTAAGTGGGAAAGGAGAGGAAAAGAATAAAGAGTAAGATTTGGCTGGAGGAGACTGCTTGGAATTTAAAAGAATTGAAAGTTAAATTGTAACAAGACTTCTAAAAGATTTGGCTGGAGGAGACTGCTTGGAATTTAAAAGAATTGAAAGTTAAATTGTAACAAGACTTCTAAAAGATACATTTTAATTTGAACTTTGTAACTGAATTGTAACCACAGGAAGAGAAAGTGAAAAAAGAGGAAAGTGTTAAATGAAACAGCTTGTATATATTTGGACTGCTTGGTGACTTTGGGACTTTTGGAAATTATATTTGAATGATTAAAAATACTTGGGTGCTTGTTTAAAATTTTTTTTGCAATAGCATCACTTGTGGATGAACTGAAAATGGAATTTAAAAAATATAAAGAAGAGGAACAAGAAGGGAAGGGCTCTTTTGGCTCTGTTTTTCATTTTTTAGAAATGGTGATCTCTACTTATGAGAAACTACAAGAACAAGAAGATTGGGACAAAGAAGAAGCCATATTTAATGAACAAGTAACTTTATCTGGGGAAGAAAGGGGAAAGAGGGGAAAGAGAATGGAGAATTTAAGACCTAAAAAAACAATCAAAAAAGGGAAAAATAAGGTGAAAAGTGAATATAATGTCAGAAAGCAACAGAAAAGAGGAACACAGAAGAAGGAAATGGAGAGGGAGAGACAAGAGGGTAAAAAGGGCAGAGTGAAGAAGCAAGGAGGAAGGAAGGGAAGAGAAGCTACAAAGGTTTGAAACAAGATGTGAAGAAATGTGAACAAGATGTGAAGGATTTATTTAGAGATAATGGGTAAAAATATAACTGAAAAAGAGATTCCGCAAAGGTACATAAGACTGCATTGTTGTGTTTGTATTAGAAATAATGTTAGAAAATTGGAACAACGTATGAGTTTAAAATGGGATAAAATATTCAATATAATTTAGTGAAACTTTTTCTTTTTTGAACAAAATAAATGAAATGAAATATGAGAGAATTGAATTAAGAAAGAATGGGAACATTTTAATTACATAATATTTTAAAATATAAGTGAAATGGGGGGAAGTAACTAGGTAAAATTTATAAGGGTTCCCATAGAAGCATGATACTTATTTGAAAAGGAATGTGTAAAATGTTTAAGATTTAAATGAATATTAATTTTAATGATAGAGTTCAATTGATATGGACTGTTGTTTTAATTATATTATATATTTATAATTTTTTCTTTTCTTAAAACATAATGTGTAACTTTAGAATGTACTAAGCAGAATCCGAATGAAAGTTATGTATTATATTAAGTGTTAAATTTAGGGGAAAGATATAAAGGCGTCATACTCCAATCAGTGATTATAGGAGAAATTTTGTGTTAATGAGAAAAGATAATAGACAGCTGAAACAGGACAGACAAAGGATATAAGTATAATGATTTAAATTGAGATGAAATAAATAAAATAGAATTAAGAGAGTGAAAAGAGGGGAGAAGCTATATAGAAAATGCAGAATGGTAATAAGATATGGAATGGTATACAAAAGCGAGCATGAACTTGAATTTATGTCTGTATGAAGAGATGTAACCTGAGATCAAGCTGTTTTCAAAAAAGATGTTTTATGTTTTTATGTTTTTATGTTTTTATGTTTTGTATTTGGTTTGTATGTTTGTTTTTTTAAAAATAATAAATTTTTTGGGGGAAAAAAAGAAATAGCATTTGCTATCTGTTGTTGTCCTCTCAATTTTGGTTTTGCATGCATTTGTTCTTAAGGCTTGGTCTTATGTAATTAGAGTTAGCCCCTTTGTCTCTTTCTTCAATATTTCTCTTCTTAATCATTACCAGGCTTTATAATCTGTTTTCCCTATTATTTTTTTAATGTACTGGCTGCATTATGCTTTGTTTTCCTATGCTTCTTTTTTCATCTTCATTTGATCTTTCTTGTAGACCAGTTTGGTTTCTCCAGTACTCAGTATGCCTTCTTGGTATACTAGCTTGATGTATCTTCTTCACAGTCTTTCAGATATTTTTCCAATGTCTTTTTTTTCTTCTTCAACCATGTGATGTAATTGCAGCATTCCAGCTCCACCTATTTTCCTTTGTAGAGTCTGTCAATGTCACTTCGAGGATAAAAAGCATGATTCATTGTCATTATTTTTCCAGACTTCATATTCATTGCTTTTAATTCTGCTTGAGTCCAATCTACTATTCCAGCTGTGTATCTAATAACTGGAATTGCCCAGGTGTTGATTGCACTGATGATATTTTCTCCATTGAGTTTAAAATCAAGAGTCCTGATGAAGATGATCATACAAATACTTTCAAGATGACACATCAAGCACTGAAAGTATTTGTATGGTCATCTTCATCAGGACTCTTGGTTTAATTTCCATAGAGCATTTTGATTCCTTCAGTTTTCACTAGTTTCCTTACTTGATGGTGAATTTGGCACATTTCTGCACTCCAAATTCCATTGCTGTACCTTGGCTGTAAATATGGACAATGTTGAATAGTGATTCTATTTCAAAGGGTGTTTTTCATACAGCTTCAGATGGTCCATATAAAGGATGTGAGATATCATATAATAGCCTGGGAGATGTTTCTGATGTTTGATAAACATGGCCTGAGTTATTCAGTATCGTTGACAGAAGAATCAATGAATGACACACTATAAATTTTATATATAAACAAACAACAAATAAGTAAATAGGCTTAGTATTTCTTATTTATTTTCTGTCCTCTTGTATAACATTGTTTTTCCTCAAAGGGAATAGCATCTTGAGTACATTTTTATATTTATTTGAAAGTGTGTAAACACCCAAAAAGTGCAATTCATGAAAATCTTTCATTAATCTGATGGAAGCATTATCTCTCCCTCTCTCCTTCTTCTATCTCTCCTTCCCTCTCCTATCTATCTATCTATCTATCTATCTATCTATCTATCTATCTATCTATCTATCTATCTATCTAATTAACTAACTAACTGTCCTTTTCCTGGGGCATTCTGAATTTTTTTTCAAGATCTAGAGTATTTTTCAAAACTATTCATTCAATTAAAAATTGTTGGCCATGCTAACCGAAATATGATGTGAAAAAGTTTCATAAGTGTAAGGAACGTGGTCCAAATTTCATAACTAAGTCATAATGCAAAAATTGGAAAATAAGATAATGAGAGCAAGAAGACTTTTAATATAATTGATCTTCATATTGCATTATAAATTTCAATTCAATTCAAATAGATAAGAAATCTAGACTTCTTTAATATATTGGAAACACAAATGTACATATATATATATATCTTTGGTTATTCGGGTTTTCTCCCGCGTAAGATTGGAAGTATCTAGGCAACGTTTCGATGAAGTCTCATTCATCATCTTCAGGCTTGGTCTTCAGCTCTGTGCTTCTCAGAGTGAGCTGAAGACCAAGCCTGAAGATGATGAATGAGACTTCATCGAAGTGTTGCCTAGATACTTCCAATCTTACGTGGAAGAAAACCTGAATAATCAAAGATCCACATACAAATACCCGTGAGAACCTCAGAATATATATATATCAATCTTACTTTGTGTACAATAAATAAACACCTAAGGAAAGGAATTATATGCAATGTTTCCACACAGATCATTCTCTTAGATCCTTATTTCATATTTGCTACCACTACTTTATCCTTTATAGAAAATATCAAGATATTAATCAAGTATATCATCCAAGCAAAGATGCATTTTGTGACCAATGTTTTCTAATAATTTGGGACAAAAATGTAAATGTGCTAACAGACAGTGAGGGATTGGTTTATGAATGCATGGCCAAGCTCAGTTGTGGAGATGATGGACACTGGAATGTTCAAGTGTCCTATCTCATCATTTTAATTTAAATCTAATTTGCAGATATCTGAGAGAGACAATACACTCACAATTTTCATTCTATGATGAGCAGTTGGTCTATCTTGTCTTCAATCTATTGTTTGAGCTGGGTTGCTGAAATTTAAAGTATTTTTATTTGACCACAATAAATAAGTATCATTTTAGTTTTATTAACTCTTCAAGATAAGCTTTGTATGAAACTATGTTTGAAATATTCAACTTTTATCTCCTTTTAGAATTAAATCTTTCAATTTATTTGGTCATTCACTGGATTTTTATGTAGCCACAAGATAACAAGATGCAGCAGCGAACACTGGTTTTCTATCTTGTCATTTGTTTACCTTAATGTACATTCTGTTCTACTACAACGATAAATTATCTGGGACAATCTCAAGTGCATAGTGCCATTTTCTTAAAGTTATATAAGAACACTTCAAAGTTTTGTATTGCAGAAAATAAATTACAAACAACTTGACTACTAAGATATGAAAGTTTTTCCCATCTGGCCACTGGTAAAACCCTCTGAGATTATGGATTTTATCCTTCAGTTAAGAATAGGGAAAGTTTTTGATTGCTATTTAATCACTCTTAATTAAAACAAAAATAGTAATACCTGTCAGTATTAGAGGGTAGACCAGACTAAGAAACTAATGCCATATAGGTGTAAAAGTAGTTTTATTAAATAGCAATAGTTACAGAATCTGTAAGTCTGAATATGTTTTTGTCCTTTCTCCTTTTATCTTTGTGTGAATTAGGGAGGGACCTGTCTGAGATTTTCTCAAATTACTTTTTTGCAATGAATTTAAGCTGTGCTTGTTTGATAATTTCCTTAGTAACAAATCTTCAAGTCCATTCTTTATGCCTTTTACACTACATGTTCTGACTAAGTTGTTTACAACATGTTTCTTAAAAAAAATATCAGAGGATGATCTTATCAATGGCAGATTTATAAGATCAAATAATATTATTTATTTATTTAGTCAAATGCTTACAATATGATAGAAATAAGAATAAACATAAGTTTAAATACAAGAAATAGGAGCTAATAATTAGGGCAATAGGACAGGAATGGTAGGCACGATTGTACGCTTATGCATGCCCTTATAGATTTCTTAGGAATGGGGTGAAGTCAGTGGAGGTTAGTTTGAGGGTAAAGGAGTAAGGCTTTGAGCAGGTGACAACAGAATCAGGTAATGAGTTCCAGACATTGACCACTCTGTTGCTGAAATCGTACTTCCTGCAATCAAGTTTGGAGTGGTTTACATTAAATGTATATCTATTGTGTGCTCTTGTGTTGTGGTTAAAGCTGAAATATTCATTAAATGGTAAGACATTGTAACATATGATTTTATGTACTATGCTTAAGTCCAATCTTAGCTGGGGTAGTTCAAGGTTGTCTAAGCCTTGAATCTCAAGTCTGGTGGTGTAGGGCATTCTGTTACTATTAGCAAGTTGAATACCAGACATACCCTTAGGAAATTAAGGAAGAAGCTGAAACAAAATGACTGAGGGGCAAATAGGCTTAGGAAAACATAGAATTTTACTTGATTGACTTATTATTTCTCGTTTAGATTCTTTATGGTAACATCTCTCTGAAAATAGATATAGTTCCAGGATTGAAGGAAAACATAATCACCGAACCGGTAGTAATATTGGTTGAATCCCACCCCTGATTAAGATGGATGTATTTGCTATGACAGCAAAAACCATACATAGAAATGGGCACAAAGCCCATTCTACCATTCTTTTGGTAGAGAGGAGGGCTATCATATGTCCACAGCTATCAAATTATTTAAAGTTGAATCCATGTGCCTATGGAGTACAACCGTACTATTTTTCCAACTTTATTCCTCTTGAGCATATGCAGTCTTTTGAATCAGATTCTCAATTGTGCTTCTCAACCTTCCATACTTTTTTAAGCAGTATGTTATGAGGAATATCAATCTGATGAGAGCCATAATTTTTGCTTATTGGAAAGCACAGGAATTAGTTGTTAAAGTTCCTAAACTGATTACTGCTTGATTTCATGCAGTGTCCATTGTTGAAATACTTCTGTACTTGGTCAGATTACAATAACAAGGAAAATGGAAACCAAAATGGCAAATGATGTAGAATTAACAATGAATGACCAGAAAGCAATTGTGGAATAGAGTGACTTCAGGTTTCAAAAGATTATACAAGTAGTCCTTGTTTAGCTGTGGCTATTGGAACCAGAAATTCTTGTTGCTTTTTTTCTCCAACAAATAAGTTTCATTATATAATAAAAAATATTTAAAATATTAGAAAAAATGAAATAAAGGAAGAGAAAAGTGAAATGAGAGAGAGAAAAAATAATGACTGCCAACGTTTTTAGTGCAGTATAATGAAAAATGAAATACAAAATATTTTGATCATCAAAACCTAAAATCAAAGTTTCATGTTTTTCAATTTCAAGCAAAAAGTCCAGAAGTAGTTTCCAAGTAAAAACAAAACTAGATAAATTATTATTTAATCAAGGCAGTCATTTTTGCTATCTTTGCTAACTCCATCACTTTTAACATTTTTTGCTAGGTGATGTGGCTGTGTAATATGACATCACATGAATATGCCAACTTACAAAGCAAATTTACATGTTCCAGATAGCATCGTTAGACAAATCCTGCATTTTCAGCACCCACAGTCATGGATTCCATTTGCAATTTCTTGTCAGCTTTCTGATTGATTGTGCTTGTTGGAACTGGTTATGGAGATTACAAATCATAATAGTCATGTGACAATATGAAACTGCAACTGTTGTCATCGCAAACTGGTTGCCAAGCACTTGAAAGACAATCATGTGAGTGAGCATGCTGTAATGGCTGCAATCAAAGATGACCATAAGCCTACCTTATTGAGTGTTATTGCAACCTTTCAATGATCACTGAAAAAGGGACAATCTGTTCAATGAGGACAATCTGTAGAATGATAACTAAATATAGTATTCCTAGTCTCAGTGAATGTTAGGATAAATAAAAATAACTCTTTGTAACAGAGCTGTTTGGCAGTGGAATAATAAGCTAGAGAGGTGATAAACTTTCCTTTAGCTGAAGCAGAGACTAAAAAGCCATCTGTCTAGAATGCTTTAATTTAGATTCTTGTACAGAGCAGTAGATTAACTTCAATGCATGGAATGGCCTTTTCAGTCCTATGATTCTATATCTACAGTATACTACAATATGGAGCATCAGACTATGCATTCTTCTTCTCTTCTTCTTTACTTCCTCTTTTACCATTTCAGGTGTTGAGAAAGATACAAAGTTTTGGTTCTTGCATTTCTGGTGGCCACAATTGTTATAATTTGATGCTTTTGTACCATGTATTTGATGTTGTGTATCCATCTTCTTCTGGCTCAGCATTGTGTTCTTTAGCCTTCTTCTCGTTTTTGTATATGTTTTGTGATGTATGTGTAGAATCTCAAACTATGTATTACAATAAGAAAAAGAAAAAAGAAAAGAAAATTGATTAACTAAATAAAACCTACATAAAACAAAATGTACACCTCTAAAAGCAAGAGCATTGATAACACCATATAAAAAATGACAAATGGTTCAATCACTTTACTCATTAAATGGTAAGTGGATATCGGATTGAAACCTTGAAAGGTTCCAGTAACAGTTGTAAAAACCAGATGTTTGTTCTAAAATCATTCTACCACAACAATGAACATTTGCAGATAAAATTAATGAAGGGGAAAACTCATAAATGTGTCAGAAGTAGATAATAATTATTTCCGATACAAGCAGCTGTTTTCTATTGGAGTATCAATTAATATTCATGACAGGAAGGATCTCTTTACAGAAGTTGGCACCATACTAGTCATTATCAGAAAGAATCTCCAATGGAGAACTCTTCTAAATATTAGGCACCTCAGAAAGACCAACGATATAAATAATGTTATAACTGTAGAATGGCCAGTGAAGATGATTTCACACTCTTAAAATAACTATTGCTGCAATAAAAAAATAAATTCTTCATATTTAGAGATAATTTTCCATTGTACAGATCTTTATGAGGCTATTTCGAATTTAGCTGTTCCTCAGAGAAGTAATTTCATTGTCATAAATTTCAGAAATTGCTTCACAGATTTGAATAAAATTATTTTATGTATTTAGAATACATTCTGACATAGTGGTTAGATCTTATAAATTGGGCCTAGATGAAAGCTGCTGCTTTATGCTAAAGAATAGTTTTCTGAATTAAATCTTACAAAATTAAATAGAGTTAGAAATCAAGTCTGATAGATACAGATAGACAAGTCAAATACACAACTCTTTAAGTAAGGTAATAGATTTCAATATATATTAAATATATCTTTGATAGGATGGTATTATCAGAATTTTAGTAATTTAGTAATAAGAATGTAACCCTCACTTTCTTTCTTGACCCTCACATTTCTCTCCTTCCTCCTATTCATTCATCCTCATATCAAAATCAACCCAAACAATACTGTCAAATAGTCTTCGTCCTTGAATTGTTTTTGATGTAACATTTACTAGTGCAGTGAGCATCAATAAGAAAAGAGAAACATGGAGTTATATTTTACTATCTTGAAAAGTATTTTATAAAAAAAATATTTGTGTATTGTTTATATGTGGTTTACATTTCCATGTGAACCATTTGAACTCTAATATTGGAGAAGACTCCTAGAATACCACTAACAGCCAAGAAACAGATGTAGTATTGAATAAATCTATCTAGATTTCTAACTTGAGACACAAATAACCAGACACAATCCTACTTCAGATACATTATGACCAGGGGTGAGATGCAAATATTTTTAATATCAGTTCTGTGGGCATGGCTAGATGGGAGTGGCTAGGTGGGCATGCCCATGTGACTGGGTGACTGTGGCTTCTTCTTTTTTTGCAGCAACCCCCCCATTCCGTTTTGGGTTTTTTTGCCTCCTGGGCCTCAGGGAAGCCTCCAGGGTGAAGCAGTAAGACAGCAAGTGGGATCCTGGTGCAGCTGATTGTCAAAACAGCTGATCATCAAGAGGAAAAAAGAAAGAAATACTGGTTCTTCTGAACAGGTAGCTACCATTTTTTTTTACAATCAGTTCGGCTACCTAGTAGCATTTTTACTATCGGTTTGCCCGAACTGGGCTGAATGGGTAGAATACCATCACTGATTACAACTTAGCTTTCTCAAAAAAGAACTAATACTGGATGTGCTAGAAAAAAAAAGAGAAAAGGATAACCAGCAGCAAAGTGGATGGGCTCAATACAGTGGCAATACGTATACTATTGGGAGACTTGCAAGAAGAGATTTGGGATGGATTATCATGGAGAAAATCTGCTGGTCACTTAAAACAACTTGTTGGCACATAATAAATTGTGACTAGTAATACACTATAGCAAGAAGATCACTTAAGACTGTTCAGCACTTTGGATTTGAAGGAAAAACTTTGAATAATTTGGGGCATTCAGGGGTACTGGCAATTTCATAAATTAGCTGTACCCTTTTTTCTTTGGAATTGCCTATGTATATTTTCCTGAGACCAAGAGCAACGTTGTGATCTCATGAAAATTGCATGTTGGTCCCATCAAATTTGTAATCTACTGATTTGGTTAAAAAAATTAAAGAAATTAAGATTCATTTCCCCATTTATGAAAGGGGATCAACCTCATTAAAAGTTTCCAACACTTTCCATTTGTCAAAAATGCAGTTTGTGTTCTGGTGGCTAGAAGCATAGGCATAAATTTATTGCTGGGAATTGCATATGAGGAATCCTAAGCACAATTCAGCATTCACAATGTTGAAAAAGCACTACACAATCTAAAACCATCTCTATCTATTGGACCAGATGGAGTGTGTGCCTACTTCTTAAAAAAAGCTATCCACTGCCATAGCCGAACCTCTAAGCATAATCTTTGAAAAATCTTTCAGGACCAGTTCCTTGCCAAAACTATGGTCACAAGCCACAGTCATCCCCATCTCCAAAAAGGGAGACTCCAGCCTAGTTGAAAATTACAGACCAATCTCTTTATGCTGCGTCAGCTGTAAAGTCATGGTATCAATTATTAACCAATCCATTACCCTCCACTTAGAGACAAACAACCTACTCTCTAATAAACAATTTGGTTTCAGGAAAAAACTATCATGTAATCTGTAACTCTTACACAGCAAAAACATATGGATTACACAACTCGATTAGGGAAAAGCAATACACATAATCTACATAGACTTCTGTAAAGCCTTTGATTCAGTGGTACACGACAAACTACTCCTAAAACTAAAACCTTATGGTATCTCTGGACACCTGCATAACTGGATAGAAGCATTCCTGTCAAACAGACAACAAATGGTCAAAATTGGGAGTGTCCTATCAAATTCTGTATCTGTCAACAGTGGTGTCCCTCAAGGCAGTGTTCTAGGACCAACTCATTTCATACTCTACATAAATGACCTCTGTGATCATATCAAGAGCAACTGCGTTCTCTTTCCTGACGATGTAAAGCTATTCAACACCACAGACAATACTGCTATCCTTCAAAAAGACCTTAACTTTGTATCAGAATGGTCAAACAAATGGCAACTTCAAATCTCAACAAATAAATGCTCTGTCCTACATATTGGCAAAAAAAATCAGAAAATAAAATACAGGCTGAATAGTCAAGACCTTGTTGATGATCCAAACTCTGTCAAGGATCTTGGAGTACTCATCTCAAATGACCTAAGTGCTGGAGCCCACTGTAACTACATTGCCAAAAAGGCATTAAGAGTTGTTAACCTAATCCTATGTAGCTTTTTCTCTGGCAATATCACATTACTAGCTAGAGCATAGAAAACATTTGCTAGACAAATACTCAAATACAGCTCATCAGTCTGGAACCCACATTACGTATCTGATATTAACACAGTTGAGAAAATCCAGAAATATTTCACAAGAAGAGTTCTCCACTCCTCTACTCATTGCAGAATACCTTATGCCACCAGACTCAAAATTCTAGATCTAAAAAACCTAGAATTATGCCACCTTTGATCCAATCTAAGTATAGTATATAAAATCATACATTGCAATATCCTACCAGTCAATGAATACTTCAGCTTCAACCATAACAACACAAGAGCAAACAATAGATACAAACTCAAGGTTAATCGCACCAAACTTGATTGCAGGAAATACGACTTCAGAAACAGAGTGGTCAATGTCTGGAATACTCTACCTGACTTTGTGGTTTCTTCCCCAAACCCCCAAAACTTTAACCTTAGACTGTCTACTATTGACCTCACCCCTTTCCTAAGAAGTTTGTAGGGGGCGTCCATAAGCGCACCAACGTACCTACCTTCCCTGTCCTATTGTTCCTTTTTATTTTTTTTATTTTTCTTATATGTATCCATGTATTTATAACTATGTTTTTACTTATACCTATTATCTTGTAAGCAATTGACAAAAAATAAATAAAATAAATTATATCCATAACTCAGGATCCTCTCTATAGCCACATTTTTCTCTATTTATCTCTAATGTTTTTAATATGTTACATAAATAAAATAATGCTTGGATTTACAACCATGGATTAACAATGGTTTTAAGGTTTATCAGTTTTCCTATGTAATATTTTCATATGCTTTAGATAAGATGTTTCTATAGGAAAACTTTCTTGTTCCCTTTGATTACTATGTAAAGTGCCAAAGATGACTGTAAAAGGGGCAAACCACAGTATAAAAACCTAACTAATATGAGTACCCTGAATGTATGGTGGCTGATGTTGCTGTCTGAGGAGTGGCAGGCAGAGAGGGAAAAAGAAATGGTTAAAGAATAAACTGTATATCTGGTGAGGAATAGCCACAATTAAACATTCCTGTTATTATTTGCTATAAATTTTATATACACAAATACAATATATGTTAGGATTGTGTGTGTGTGTGTGTGTGTGTGTGTGTGTGTGTGTGAAAGCTAAATATAAGATCATGATATTGATTTTATGTTTCAGTGTCCTAACTTTTAAAACACACACACACACATACACACTCATGAATCATTTAAATTTTGGAAACAACCATAGAATGGTTTGAACTAAAGTGAAGCTAGAATGTAGAAAAAGCATTTGAAAATGATAAAGATGTCATGAAAAACAAAAAATAAAAATTGATAAACTATTAGAGGAGAACACAGATTTTGAGATTAAACTATCAAATCACTTTAAATTGCAAGATTTGGAAGAGATGAACGTAACAGATCAAAATGAGCATACAATCAAAAACATTCTTGATCTGCTACATATATAGTATCACTGGAAAAACACTTGGTACAGAAAAAAATATCTGTTGAAACTATTGATTTAGTGAAAAACAATGGACAATGAAGAATACTGGAAGTTTCACTAATAAACTGGAGGATGTTGAATTTTGCAAATGTAACCAAGAAGAATTGCATCAGTTTAATGTGAAGCTTGTGAAAAAGCGAACTGAAAAAACAAAGGGATTAAGGAGAAAAATGCAAGGTTATAAATACAAGAAAGAAGGTTAGTTCACTATAATGTGAAGATGGCTCTGTGTAGAACAAAACAGGAAATGTCAGGAATAATTGGAAAATTTTATTCAGAGTTTTAAAAGATTAAGATCACTCAAAAGTAGCAACACCCACAAAAAAGGAAATGCCAGATATCCTAACGGAGGAAGTATTAAGTGCTATACAATCAATTAAAATGGAAACGCTTCAGGAAATGACTGTGTTACAGTTGAACTGGAGAAAGCTGGTGGTCACAGTTTACAAAGGTACTAATTTAAACTGTACTTGAGATGCCTCAGAGAAGAAAAAATACCTGATGCATGGAAAAATACTGAGGTGATTCTTATACACAAGACAGCAGCCCAAGATGATTTAAAGAACTATTTCCCAATAAGCCTTCTGTCTGATTTTTACCAAGATAATAGCAAAAAGAATATTGAGAACATTAAATAATGCAGAGCCAAAGGAGCAGGCAGGGTTCAGAAGTGGTTACAGCACAATGGGTCATATCCAGATTGTACAGCAAATCACTGAAAGGCATAATGAGTATACCATACTTCTGTGCAAGGCTTACATTGACTATGAAAAGGCATTTGATCCAGTATGCTAGCAAGCAATAATTAAGGCATTGCACAACCAAGGCATAGACACTGCTTACATAAAACTACAATCAATATATGAAAAAAAAAACCAGTGGCAACAATTTGCCTTAATGATCTTAAAGTGGAAATCAACATAGAATGAGTTATATGACAAGGTGATATAATATCACCTATTCTTTTCTCAGCTTGCCTTGAAGAAGTATTTCACAAACTAGACTGGGCAAAAGATGGGATAAAACTCAATGGCACCTATTTAAATCTTTTAAGATTTACAGATGATGCTGTTCTCTCATGACAAAACCCGAGAAGAGCTACAAAGACACATACAAGAGATGCACAAAATAGGAGAACTATTTGGCTTAAAAAATAAACTTGAAAAACAGCCAATATAGAAAGAAAACTAGGCACAGTGGATTAATACTACATATACCTTGGTCAATAGATCTTAATTAAAGGTGATACAATGAAGAAAATTGAATGGTGTGTTAAATATGGTTAGTAGGAATTTGACAAGCTAAGCATAATTTTCAAGAACAACCTCCCTCTATGCCTGAAGAGAAAAGTTTTTGATCAGTGTGTGCTACCTGCTCTAACATATGCCAGTGAAACATGGACACAAACCTCACAATCAATACAAAAGCTACAAAAGGGACATAGAGCCATGGAAAGATATATGCTTACCATTACAATATAAGACAGAAAGGCTTGCACATGCATTAGAGAACAAATGAAAGTGTACAATATCATCAAAAGAGTAAAAGTGTTGAAATGGAAATGGGCTCGTCACATAGCAACAACTGATGGCAGGTGGACCAAGGCAGTCATAGAATAGTTCCCAATTGATAAAAAGCATCCATGAAAATGGCCTAAAACAAGATAGATAAATGACATCAGCAAGTATTGTGGGCCCAATTGCAAAAAGAAAGGTCAGGAAACATGCAGAAGAGGCCTTCATCTTGCAGTGGATAGACAATGGCCAAAATGATGATGATATTGATGATGATGATATGATGATGATGATGATGATCATCATCATCATATGTGTGTGTATGTGTGTGTGTGTGTGTTTTAAAAGCCAGGACCCTTTTAGATCAGTTGTATAAACTTGATTAAGTTTCATACACTAATGCAATGATTATCAACTTTTATCAATTTTAAAATGTGTGGATTTCATCTGGAAAACACTTACTAATGAATTTACAAGGCAGGATTTCTTCTCTCAGTTTGCATTGTTTTTTCAGGAGTGGGACAAATGTCCAGATAGATATTCAAACATTGAGTTTTGGCAGTAACAAATTTCTTTCATGATGTATCCTAATATACATGTACAAAACATCATATCATTCCCAAATTCAATCTTTCCTAAATGAAGGAAAAGGCAACAGCAACAAAACTTAGAATTTCTTTTCTCTCTCTGAACACCTGTTCTTCTGTTTATCAAGATGTATTTACTTCATAATAGGATAAGCTATGCCCAAGTATTATCTGTATTATGCATGGAAAAAAAAATCTTTCTAGATGATTGATATACACTATGTTGTTTTTCCTATATTTCACACCAAATAAAGCAGTGTTTATGCTGTAAACTTCAACCTTCATTGCTAAGGGTTCTCAAAGGATTGTTTTTTAAAAATACAATCCCAAAAATATGACCTACCCAAAAAACAAGCCCTAGCCCAATTTTCACACTGGCACTTAAAATAAGCCCTACCAAAAATAAGGCCTAGTTAAGCCCTGCCCACTGTCTGCTTAAATGAGGTGGGGGGTGAGCGCAGCTGTAAAAATCAAGCTAGAGTGGGGGGAATGAAATGAGGCAGTGAGGGGGTGGAAGATGAAATGAGGTGTTGGGGCCTGGAGGATGAAATGAGGTGGTGGGCGAGGTAGAGGACAAAACAAGGTAGTGAGGTTCAGAGCTAACTCATGCACCCCGCACTGACTTACCTCAGGGCCTTACAGCCACGCCGTCAACATCCTGACAACTGTCTGGTGTCATGGTGATGGCTCCAGAAACCCCATCCAGTACTCTGCGTGGATGCCAGCCCACTTCTCCTTGCTTGCCTCCATAGCAGACCAGGAGACTGAGCAATGCAAGTGGGGTTCTGGACAGGGCCTCTGGAGTTGCTACAAGATGAGGCAGTTGTCAGAATTCTGATGTCCTGGCTGTGAGGTGTTCAGGTAAGCCGGTGAAGAGCATGGGGAGAGGCTCTGCACTCCTGCCTTGCTTCATAGCCGACCCCACCTACCATCTCACTTTGTGGCCACCATACCCATTTGTTGCTCAGCCTCCTGCTCTGTTACAGCAGTGAGCAAGAAGAAATCGTAAAGAACAAAGAACAAAACAAGGCAGTGAGGGGTTGGAGGAAGAAGCAAGGCAGGAGTGTGGAGCTGCCCCATGAGCCCCACGCTGGCTTTCCTGAGGGCCCTTCAGCCAGGCCACCCATATCAAATCTTCACTCCAACCCCCAAATTCCCCCCCCCCCCCCGGGCAGCCATATCTCTTCACTAACCTGCTTTCCATCTCCATTTTCTGATGCTGTGTGTGGAGCAAGAAAAGTAGTCTGTGGGATTACGGTAAAAAAAATAGTTCAGACCTTCCAAATTATCATGAAAAAAATGATCTCATGAAGTTGCCTTGCATTGTTCTTTGTTTTTCGCCACTTCTCTTTGTTTGCCACCCTAACGGAGCAAGAAGCTAAGCAATCCACTCATGCAGCAACCACCAAGCAAGTGGGTGATAGGGATCAAAGGTAAAGTAGTGCAGGCTGCAGTGAAGAGCATGGCTAGTGTGTGTGTGAGATGTGAGAGAACAATCTGATCCAACCTCAGTGTGTGTGTGTGTGTGTGTGTGTGAATGAGAGTGTGTGTGTGTGTGTGTGTGAAAGAGAGAGAGAAAGAGAGAATCAGAGAAACAGTGACTGTATAATCTAAATGAATTTAGGTTTGAGGGAAGATCAATCCCAGAGAGAGAGAGCCAACCTCTCTGTCTCTCTGCCTCTCTCTCTCTCTCTCTCACACACACACATCGTTCTCTCACTCTCTCACCCCACTTCATGGTGGTGACACCAGCCATACTGTCCATGGCAACCTGCAACTGATCTGAGGCATGTGGACCGATGTACTTTGGGCACCTGCCTCTCTCTACCTCCTGCTGAAGTTGGCCTCCATGGGGTCACTATCTCCTGTGTGTACATGTAGAACAAAGGATGCTCAGTTGGGCTGAACGTTGTGATAAAAAAGACCTCCCCGAAAATAAGTTCAAGTGCTTATTTTGTAGCCCAAAAGAAAATAAGACCGGGCATTATTTTGGGGGGAACATGGGTAGTTAAGAATGATTTTAAAACATGTTTTATTGAACAGCAAAAGCAGGCAGGCCCATTTCCTCTGACAAAAGGCATGCTTTCTTCCATATAACATACTAGTAACTTTTTGAACTTGCCCAAATGTTTAACAACCTGCTCTAAATATAGCATGTATTTAGTTCTTGACTTATGACCATTCATTTTAAGATAGTTCAGAGTTATGACAATGCTGAATAAACTGATTTGCAACTTATTCTTGAAGTCACAGCATCCCCATGGTCATGAGTTTACAATTTAGGCACTTGTCAACTGGTTTACTTTTACAAAGGTTTCAGTGTCTGGGGTCGTGCAATTGTGATTTATGAACTTCCCAGCAGGATTCCAAAAAGCAAAGTAAATGGAGGAATTTGGATTTGCTTAAAATGTCATAAAATTGAGTCCGATCATATCAGGGTAAAATTGTGGATGTGGCTTGGTGGGTGTGGCTTGATGATCATCTGACTGGGTGGGAGGGCGTGGCCAAGTCGATGTCACTTGGCCTCTCATCTCATCTCATCTCTTTCTCATCTCTCTCATCTCTCATCTCTGTCTCTTTCTCCCTTTCTCTCTCTCTGACACTCTTTTTTGGGAGGGAAGCAAAGGTTTTGTGCTAAGTGGCAACCGCCACTCAACTGGAAAAGGGAGAGGGCAGGGAGGGTCTCTGGCAGGAGGAGAGAGAAGTGGTGCCTCCTGTTATGAACTAAGCCAATGCATCAGTAACAACTCTAATAGCTTTACTTTTACAGCAGGCTCGTAATCCTGCACTTCTTATTGGCCCGCGAATAGCAAGTCGTGATTGGTCATTTCTGGCCAGTCCGATTGGCTGTTAGCGGGTCTCTCTGATTGGATGCTTGTTAGAGCGGTAAACTCAAATCATTGGTTGTTTTGACAGCAACCAGCTCTATAAAAGAGCTGCTGCTGCCCAAGTATTTGCTCTGTTCTGAAGTCACGAATAAAGAGTTGAAGTCACAGTTCAAAGTCTCGTCTCCGTTCCTTGCGCCCATGCTCAGGACTTAACACTGGCGACAAGGATGGGATGCGGAGACGATAGAGCTGACTAAGTACTCATCGAACAAGACAGAGCACGTGGATGAAGAGCGCACGCAACAAACGGTAGAATGACCAGTGGCGCCATACCGCCCACTCCATTTGACCCAGCAAACGAAGACTGGGACTTGTATATAGACCATTTCCAGATGTTCCTAGAGACCAACAATCTGAAGGATGCTATGCCTGGCAAGAAACGAGCAGTGTTCCTGACCCACTGCGGCCCCGCCATTTTCAAAATGGCTAATGCACTTGCCAAACCGGCGGAAGTGAAGACCATGGATTGGGATAACCTCACGCCAATCCTCTAGGCCCATTATGCACCCGCAGTACCTACACTGATATGAAGACACAAGTTTTACCAGAGGGACCAATGGAAGAACGAGAGTGTTGGGGACTTCGTAGCCGACCTCCGGAACCTAGGAGGCCTCTGTGGCAAACCTCGAGGAAGCCTTGAGAGACCGCATAGTTCTGGGTTTAGATGACCACACGGCGCAGAGTAAACTCATGGCGAAAGGAGACATCAGCCTTGCAGATGTCATCACCGACACTACTGCCGCAGAAGCAACCAGGAAGTCAGCCGCACGAATGCACCAAGTGAATGCACCGCACCGCCAACACGCCAACAATAGTCTGCTCTCCTCTGAGAGGCACGCTATTACTGCCCATCACGAAGACTTCGAGTCATCCTCAGACAGTGAGGAAGGGGAGGTCAACTGGCTCCATAGAACCAGAGACTGCCATGCCAATGTGCTGGTTGTGGGGCAAACCACCCGCGATCGGACTGCAAATTCCTTGACGCACTCTGCCATTTCTGTGGGAAAAGAGGCCATATCGCAAAGGTCTGCAGAAGCAAGCGAGAATCCAGTCCAAGCCGAAGGGAGAACAACCTCCATCGGGAGACAGGCAAACCACCTGGAAATCAGGACCGTCTGAACCACCAATGGAACAACCACTACTACTACAGAAATCGAGCACCTGCCTCTTCAACAAGACGATAAGAGGTGCACCAAACTATTATTATTGGCTACGCTTCATCGCTAGATGCAAGAAAGATCCACATAAAGGTTACTATTGAGATTCGACCATGCGTGATGGAAGTTGATTTAGGGTCATCCCTATTGATGATCTCCTGGAAAACCCTCAAACAGCTGATGCCTGCCATCTGTCGCCAGGACCTCAGCACTCAAAGAATCATCCTAAAAGACTACCAGGGAAACAGAATTCCTGTTGTCGGTTCCATCCACGTCCAAATATCCTTCAAGGACTGCACCGCGACGCTTCCCCTGACTGTTGTCGATCGTGACCAGCCCAGTTTGTTAGGGTTACAGTAGTTCACCCCACTCAGAATTGAACTAGCTGGCATACACCAAACTGGAAGCGATGACTGGGAAGAGGCCCTCATCCAGGAATTCCAGGACGTGTTCACAGGAACATTAGGCAAGTATAAGGGGACCCCTATATCATTTAATCTCAGCCCCGATGTAGCTCCCATTCGTCTTAAGCCTCATCGGGTGCCTTTTGCCCTCAAGCCAAAGATCGACGAGTGGCTAGATAAATTAATAGCCCAGGTTGTATTGGAACTGATTGACCATGCCCATTGGGAAACTCAGTAACGCCCATGAAGCCAGACAGCTCGTTAAGAATTTGTGGGGATTTTGTAGTCTCAATTACAATTATGTTACAAAACTGATGAACCAACCGACACACTGGATGTACATATGAGAGTTGATGTTTTAATGTTTTGTTTGTCTTGTTTGTTTGTAGAAAATTAATAAAATTCTTTTCAAAAAACAAAAAAAAGAATTTGTGGGGATTACCAGGCCACCCTAAATCATGCCCTTCAACAGAGCGCTTACCCAGTACCGGTGGTCCAACACTTTCTTCACTCCCTGGGTGGCGGAAAAATATTTGCAAAATTGGACTTAGCTCAGGCGTACCAACAGCTACCGGTAGACACAACAACTGCAGAAGCCCAGAGAATAGTTACACATAGAGGTGCCTTCAAGTGCAATAGACTCCAATTCGGAGTAAGCATGGTGCCTGGCATTTTCCAAAGTTTGATGGAGAGACTATTACAAGGCATAAAAGGCGTTGTGCCTTATTTTGACGACGTCTTAATAGCTGCCCCTACTAAAGAGTTATTAATACAATGACTCAGAAAGGTTCTTCAAAAATTTAAAGATGCTGGCCTGAAAGTAAAAAGGGACAAGTGTGAACTTTGTACGGAGAGAGTGGAATTCCCGGGATACTTTCTCGACAAACAGGGAATCCACCCCACTGAAAAAAAACTAACTGCAATAAAAAACACCCCAAGACCTAGAAATAAGACAGACCTCCAAGCCTTCCTGGGACTCATGAACTTTTATAACATCTTCTTGCCCCAGAAGGCGACCGAGCCCCCACATAGACTTCTCGACAAAAAGGCTTCCTGGGTCTGGGGACGGCGTGAAGAACGGACATTTCAACAAGTAAAAGACCTCTTAACTTCCAATGCTGTATTGATACAATACAATGAGACTCTACCCTTAATGGTTACCTGTGACGCCTCACCATTCGGAGTGGGAGCCATTTTAAGCCATGTCCTACCAAATGGTAATGAGGCACCTATTGCGTTCTTTTTGAGAACTTTGTCTAAAACTGAAAGGAACTATAGTCAACTTGATAAAGAGGCTCTCGCCATTGTATCCGCAATTAAATGTTTCCATGAATATGTGTATGGGAGATCCTTTGCCATAATTACAGACCACAAGCCGTTACTTGGCATTTTAGTGGGAAACAAACCAACTCCCCACATCTTATCACCAAGAATGACATGTTGGTCGGAATTTTTAGCTGCCTACGATTACCAACTGCAACACGCCCGGGGAAAGCCATTCCCCATGATGACGCTTTGAGCCACTCTCCACTACCAGACATCATAGAGGACCCAGCTCCAACCCTAGCTGTATTGCAAATCGAAACTCTTAAATTGCCACTGCTGACTGCTTGAGACATCGCCTCAGAAATGAAAAAGGACCCTTCTTTGGCACGAGTCCTCAGCTGGGTGGAACGGGGTTGGCCGGACAGCGCACCCAATGACACTTTCAAGCCATTCAGAAATCGACAGACAGAACTATTCTCCCAAAAGGGCTGCATCTTGTGGGGAAACAGAGTTGTAATTCCGGAGAAATTGCAACACAAAGTTTTAAAAATGTTGCACGATGGACACCCAGGCATCGTGCGGATGAAGGCATTGGCCAGGAGTGAAGGCATTGGCCACAATGAAGGCATTGGCCATGGTGGCCTGGGTTAGACAAGCAGATAGAGACCTGGGTAGCGATGTGCAGCAAATACCAGGAGACTCGCTCTGCTTCTCCAAAAACACCCCCAACTCAGTGGGAATCTCCTCGAGGTCCCTGGTCCCATATCCACATGGATTTTGCAGGACCCACAAGAGGACACACTTTCCTTCTAACCGTGGATGCATATTCTAACTGGCTTGAGGTCCACAAGATGAAAAACACCACCATGGAGGCGGTCATTAAAAAACTGAATAAGTTATTCGCTACCCACAGATTGCTGGATGTCCTGGTCTCCGATAATGGCCCTCAATTCACTGCCCTGGCATTCGAACAGTACCTAGCAGACCGGGGCATCCGCCATGCCCTAACATCACCAGCTCACCCTGCGGCCAATGGTAGGGCTGAGCAAATGGTTCAATTTGTAAAGAAGAGTTTACACAAAATGGACCAATGGTAACATTGATGACAAAATAACCCAAATGCTTCTTCTCCAACATATTACCCCAAGCAGCACCACAAACAGAACCCCAGCTGAATTCCTGATGGGCCAGAAACTTTGCTCACATCTCGATCGCCTCCACCCTGCTTACACGCCTGAACAACCCCTGGGATCCAGCAGCAAGTGTCGATCATTCCAGGGAGGTGACCCCGTTTTTGCGAAAAACTTCTCGGGCGACCCATTGTGGGTCCCCGCTACCATAACGCAACTTAGGGGACCCTGATCCTATCATCTACAAACTGAAGATGGTAAAATGTGGAAGCGCCACATAGACCAACTACATTCCAGACTAGCACCTACTCCCATCTCATCTCCTGAATCTCCAACTGGGGGGGAAGGGACATCGAGGGGGTCGAAAAAGAAATAACAGATGATTTAACAATCAAAACACAGCAGTCTACACAACCAACCATGGGATACTCACCGCCAGAAGGAGAACTGAGCCGGGGAGTGGTCTCGCCACATGACAGCACCGCAATGGAAACAGATCCAGGGAACCCGGAGGACAGCATTGGCGAGAGCAGGGAGAACAGCCCAGAGCCATTCGATGAAACAGCGGGACCGTTTTTGCCATCCAGCTCAGCAAGCAGCCCACCGGAACCAGAGCCAGGACAGAAACCGGTGGAACAGCGCAGATCAAGCAGACAGGTGAAGCGACCTGCCTACTTATGAGAATACATCACCCCACCCCTCAGACGGAACCTAGGGGGGAGGGGTGTTATGAACTAAGCCAACGCATCAGTAACAACCCTAATAGCTTTACTTTTACAGTAGGCTCGTAATCCTGCACTTCTCATTGGCCCATGAATAGCGAGTCGTGATTGGTCATTTCTGGCCAGTCCGATTGGCTGTTAGCGGGTCTCTCTGATTGGACGCTTGTTAAACTCAAATCATTGGTTGTTTTGACAGCAGCCAGCTCTATAAAAGAGCTGGTGCTGCCCAAGTATTTGCTCTGTTCTGAAGTCACGAATAAAGAGTTGAAGTCACAGTTCGAAGTCTCATCTCCGTTCCTTGAGCCCATGCTCAGGACTTAACACCTCCCCCATCTCTCCGACCACCCTCTTCTCACTGTATAGCATCAGCACTTGTTGGGCACAGGTCTGGAAGAAAGTCACGATAGGCAAGGGTCCCTCTGGCACCTTCTCCATCTCCCAAGCTCCCAGCACTTGATTCAGCTGTGCTAAGTGGGAACAAGCGGTCCCAATGGACTGGATCTCCCTGTTTGCTGTGGAAACTGCTGCTTGGGCTCCTCTCACAGGCTGCAAAGTACTTGCTGCTCCTCTGGCACCCTCCAAGCTTCCTCCTTCCTGTTGGGCATGCAAGCACGTTTGGCAAGGAAGAAAAGAAGAATAGTGAGGAGGAGGCTTGGCGGGTACCAGAGAAACACCTGAGAATGGCTCTGAAACTGTGATTTCTCATGCGCTACTTTTCCTCCCTGTGCACATCAGTCCACCCACCACTGGTATCACCCCTGTTGCCGACATGGGTGTGACCGGGCAGATGTGAGTTGGGCCAACCAGGGGCTATTTTTTGGTTTAGCGAACCAAACCCAATCATCCCTACCACCTCGCACGAGGTAATGCGAGGTGGTTGAACTTCACTCCTGGATCATATGATGATTAATGTAATGACTACATCACTTAGTGACTGAAACTGTAGTCCTGATTGTAATCATAAGTCGAAGTCCACCTGTAAAACAAAGGGCCAACATATTCTCCAAAGCACCTGAAGGCAAAACAAGAATCAATTGATAGAAACTAATCAAAGAGAGAACAAACTTAGAACTATTCAGGAGAAATTTTTTGACAGTGAGAACAATTAATGAATGAAAAGGCTTGCCTTCAGAAGTTGTGGGTGCTCTATTACTGGGGGTTTCTAAGTAGAGATTAATCTGAAATAGAATAAGGTTTCCTGCTTGAGCATGGCATTGGGCAAGAAAACAGGGATGGGATTCAAATTTTTTAACAACTGGTTCTGTGGGCATGGCTTGGTTGGTGGGCATGGCTTGGTGGTCATGTGACTAGCTGAGTGTGGCCAACTCAACATCACTCACATCGAGGCATGGATTCTCCTCGCCTGGACTCTCATGACTGTGGGGATGCTGCAACAATTGTAAGTGTGAAAAATGGTCATAAGTCACTTTTTTCAGTGCCATTGTAATTTTGAATGGACACTCCACACAAGCAAAGTTCCAGCAAAGGAGGGGGGAAAAACTCCAGAGACGTTCCTGAGACAGGAAGTCTAGTCCTGCCAAGAATGTAATAAGGGTTAACAGAGAAGCAGTTTCTATAAGCAACACTAGAATGTTTCCTCGCTGACTTCCTTACAGGATTAGGCCAGTAATGTCTTCTAACAACTAGTTCTCTGAAGTGCTTAGAATGTTAACAACCTGTCAGGCTGTGCTCCCTTTAGATCCCAAGAAAGAAATATTCAGACATGGTGTAGAGCAAAGTTATCCTTTTACTGGAAAATAAAGTGGAAGCTACAAATCAATTCCGAAACTGAGAAATTGGCGGGTAGAACACACATACAAAGAAATAGAATTGCTCCCACCCCTCAAAGTTCAAATGATTCGTCCAATTAAAACTTCTGAATAAGCTCATGTGGTCATCTCCAGATGGTGATGAGGTCTCTTGTCAAATGGCCTTGACACATTTTGATAAAAGTTCGCAGTTGCACAAAAAAGGACAGAAGATAGCCAAGAAATGGAAAGTTAAAGAAAAGAATCCCCCCTCCCCTTTCCAGCCCAGCAAAGGAATGCAAAACACCTCCAGCCTTCTTCCCCTCCAGAGTCCCCCCTCCCACCGATGTCATGACAGCCGAAAGAAGTAATAGCAGAAATAGGAGAAAAGCAACAGTGGAATATATCTTCAGACTATCTTGAGGCTGACATTCAGATCCCCTAGAAAAAGGACATTAGTCCCTAGAAGAAAAAATAACATAATTACATGTTAAGATTGATATACATTTCTATGGTTTATCAAGGTATTTGGAATAAAATTTCTTTAACAGTTCAGGAGCTCTAAGGTCTTTCTCATTTACTCATTCAGCATGGGACGGAGGAAAATGTTTCCAAGCTACAAGATATTGGGTACGACCCCTCCATTTTCTAGAGTCTAGAATTTCTTTAATTTCAAAATGCTGTTCACCCTCAATTAACAATGGTACAGGGGGATAAGACTGGGTCGGTCTCAAGGTACAGGTACATTCTGGTTTCAACAAACTGACGTGGAAAACTGGATGAATACGATGAAGAGTCTTTGGTAAAGTCAGTTGAACAGTCACAGGATTTACAATCCTCCCAATGGGAAAAGGTCCCACATACTTAGGACCCAACTTCTTCGATTTCTGGGTAGTCTGCAAATACTTTGTCAAGAGGAATATTTTATCGCCCACTTGATACGTCATCTGCGGGGCTCTCTTTCTGTCAGCAAATTTCTTATGTGATTGGTGCGCCTCGTCCAAAGCTTTGTGGGCGACCGGCCAATTAAGCTGAAGTTGAGATATCCAGTCACTCAACGACTGGACACTTGGTTTTTCACCAGGCAGTTCAGATATGGGCACAAAATCTTGCCCCGTTGCTATTTTGAAAGGAGTAAACCCCGTACTACTGTGAACAGAGTTATTATATGCTACCTCTGCAAAAGGTAGTAGATCCACCCAGTTGTCTTGCTGATAATTTATGTAACATTGGAGGTATTGCTCTAGTACTCCGTTAGTCCTCTCGCAAGCCCCATTAGTTTGGGGATGGTGGGCGGAGCTTAAACTTTGGGTGGAGCCTATTAACTTCAAAAATTCCCTCCAGAAATTTGAGGTAAATTGGACTCCTCGATCAGAAACTACATGCTCAGGTACACCATACAACCTGTAAACATGAAGAATGAACAGCCTGGCCAATGACCTCGCCGAAGGGATCTTTGAGCAAGGGATGAAGTGGGCTTGTTTGGAGAACAAGTCAGTCACCACCCAAATGATGGTTTGTCCACTGCTCTCGGGTAGATCTACTATAAAGTCCATGGAAATTTCCTTCCAAGGAGCAGTTGGTCTGGCCACATTTTGCAGCAGCCCTGGTGGCTTACCAGGAGGTCTTTTTGCTGAGGCGCAAATCGGACAACTTGCCACATAAGTCTCAATGTCCTTTTTCAACAAAGGCCACCAAAACTGCCGTTTCACCAAATGCAGGGTCTTCACAAACCCAAAATGACCAGCCACCTTGGAATCATGAGTTTGTTGCAATATGTGGCTTCTCAGGTTTTGAGGTACATACAACTTCGCACCCATCCAGGCTAGACCATCTCGAACGGTGCAGTTATTCGCATTTGCCAGAAACCACTCATCCGTCTTCAAAGCCTCCTTAAACCATTCCATTAGATCAGTGGACAGATCCCTCTCCTGGTTTCTTTTCAATTCTTCCAACTCCCCCGGTGTCATTGGATACATCTTCGGTTTCGGGAGCATCACCCCCGGCAGGAATTCAATGCTACAATCGGTCGACCGATGGGGGGGGAGCTTGTCGGAAGCCTCTTCACTAAACACCTCTCTTAAGTCCCAATACTCCTTCGGGATTTTCTCCTCCCCTTCCACGTGTTCGGCACCTGTAGAGGCTATCTCAGTGGGTACCTGGGACTTCGGATGGAATTTCTCCTCCCCTTCTGGATAGGGTTACTCCTCCTCTTCCGGTGGCCGATCGGTGCAGGTGCGTATCCACCCCTCTCCAGTTCACCTGGGGATTCCACTTCCGAAGCCAGGGTAATCCCAATATTAGGGGCTGTTCCATCCCAGGAGCCACAATAAAACACAGGGTCTCATGGTGGTTTCCCATGGTCATTTCTAGAGGTTCTGTTATAAAACGCGTGGGACAACCTCCTGCCACTGATCCATCCAGTTGGCAGAAAGATATGGGCATTCTTAAAGTTCTCAGTCCAATGCCCATACCCTTAACTATTTTCATGTTAATTACACACCTCGTGCACCCCGAGTCCAATAAGGTCATCATCCCTCATGCACCCCGAGTCCAATAAGGTCAACATCCCTGGGACTCCCTCAGTCCCAGAGGTGGGCTGCTTTAACTTTACTGGTATGGTCATGGGCCCTTGGTTTGGACTTACCGGGACGTCATCTTCTGAGTCAATCTCGTTCTCGTTGAGTGGGGTTGGAGGTCCCAGCTCCTCTCCTGCTGAAAGGGCGACCTCTACAACCTCTCTTGTCTTCAGTCCGGTCTCGCGGGGCTTGGCCGAGGGGTTTTCGGGCTTCCTCCCGGGGTCCCGCATTTTTGGTGGGTTCGTCTTTACCCAGCAATCCTCCATCTGGTGGCCCTCCTTCCCACAACGGAAGCATGCCGTGGTCTTGACTCTTGCTGCCATCCCTCCCGATTGGGGGGTTGAAGTCTCTTGGAGACATGGGGGGAACGGTTTTTTTCAGGCGGGACCTCCTCTGCGTCTGCTTCGGGCTAGATCAATGTCCACCTCTTCCACCAGCAAGTACCACGACTGTAAATCATGAGGGTCCCTTCTGGAGATGCACCTGTGGTATATGGTATACATCTTCATTTAAGCCATCTTTGTAGGCTTCCATCAGGGCCTCTTGGGACCAACCTCGGATGTGGTATGCCAGCTGCCTGAATTCTTGGGTGTAGTCTGCCACCGATCTCCCCCCTTGGACTAGGGTCTTCATTCTGATCCTGGCCTTTCTCTCTGCCAGAGGGTCCTCAAACCTTCTCCTCAGTGCAGTCATGAAAACATCGAGGTTTCGCAGTTGGGGGGAGTTATCATTGTACAAAGTCACCACCCAGTCTGCTGCCATCCCTTCCAGGGTTCTGGTGACACATCTCACTTTGGCTGCTTCAGAGGTGAACTCCCATTCAAATTCTGCCATATAGCTCCCAACTTGTACCAGGAAAAATCCCAAATTTCTGGGATTTCCTCCAAACTTCACATCTAGGGGGGGCAGGGGGCGTCTTCCAGGGACCACACCTATTGCTGGGGCTCCTCGGGCAGCAGCGGGTGGCTGCGCTGGCGTAAGCTGGGCAAGGGGGGTAGGGATAGCTTGACTTCCCCGGGCTGACCTCGCTCCTCTTCCCCCTCATACCTTTGAGCCGTGCCGGGCTTCTCAGAAACATCCATAAGGAATTTCCCGGCTTGATCCAGTCTGCATTCCATCTCCTCCCCCTCCTGCCACAGCCGTTCCCTCGCACCTTTTCGTCTTACAGTGATTCTGGGAGGAGGGGGGTCTTCAGAGTCTCTCCAACCAACCCCCAACGACCATCTGGGCATCTTGGCTGGGGTTTCTTCCAGAGTCAAGTCGGCCAGCAAGTCAGTCACCGATGTCTCCGGCTGCCCCCCCTGCAGCTCCCTGGTCCTCTTCATCGCTGGCTGGAGATGACATGAGATGAAACCCCCTCGGAAGAAAAGTTACTGTTTTTTCTGGGTGGGTTGATGCGGGAGTTTCGGAATAATGTCAGGCTGTGCTCCCTTTAGATCCCAAGAAAGAAATACTCAGACTCCATGGTGTAGAGCAAAGTTATCCTTTTACTGGAAAATAAAGTGGAAGCTACAAATCAATTCCGAAACTGAGAAATTAGAGGGTAGAACACACATACAAAAAAATAGAATTGCTCCCACCCCTCAAAGTTCAAATGATTCTTCCAATTAAAACTTCTGAATAAGCTCATGTGGTCATCTCCAGATGGTGATGAGGTCTCTTGTCAAATGGCCTTGACACATTTTGATAAAAGTTCGCAGTTGCGCAAAAGAGGACAGAAGATAGCCAAGAAACGGAAAGTTAAAGAAAAGAATCCCCCCTCCCCTTGCTAGCCCAGCAAAGGAATGCAAAACACCTCCAGCCTTCTTCCCCTCCAGAGTCCCCCCTCCCACCGATGTCATGACAGCCGAAAGAAGTAATAGCAGAAATAGAAGAAAAGCAACAGTGGAATATATCTTCAGACTATCTTGAGGCTGACACAACCTGTTCTAGCAAATAGGTGCAAACTTGTAGAATCCCACCCCTGCTAGAAGATTTTCGAGGTCCCTTCTAACTCTGTTATTCTGTTAGTTTGTTATTTCTCATGATAACTAACTACTGCATTGGCATCAGTTTCTGCTGAAAACAAATGTAAAGGCACTACCATAATCTTCCATTTTTGAATCCAGCCTTTTCTGTTTTCTGAAGCCATACAAGAAGACTTTTAGGTTCAGATGACATCCTGTTGGTATTATTTCTCTTCTACCCAGGCTGTTATGTCCCTTAATTAGCCTTCTGATGAAAAAAGAAATCATATTAAAATTTCTGACCCCAAAGGTAATACTTGCTTCTATATTAATATTTTTACTCAATCAAAAGAGATAGATTCTCTGTTCTATTAGACCAGTATTACAGTGCTTAGGCTACTTCTGCTGACTGCTGGCTGCCAGCAATTTGGCAATTCAAATCTCACCAGGCTCAAGGTTGACTCAGCCTTCCATCCTTCTGAGGTGGGTAAAACAAAAACCCAGATTGTTGGGGCAATATGCTGACTCTGCAAAATCACTCAGAGTGGGCTGAAAAACCCCTGTGAAGCAATATATAAGTAAATGCTATAGTTATTGCTATTAGTTTAAAAAAAGATGGAAATCTCTGAACCTGAAAACAACCAACTTATCAACTAATGAACCAGCAAACTAACCTCCCTCATTAAAAAAAAGTGTTTTTGAGCTTGAACAGCTTTTGGTTTAAACTCCTGCAAATGGTAAATTTCTCTAAATATAACAAAATTATCTCACCACTTGCACAGTTGCTAAGTTTATTTTGGTGGATGTTATTGATTTGTGAGTTAATTAAAAGCATATTCAGTGAAAATCAGTACTGCTGTGTCAGAAGCAACAAAGGATCATAAATAACTTTTAACAGGATCCCCTAAAGGGATGCTGTGAATGGCTAGTATTGATTTTCCACAGTATACTGTGGTGAATTACCATATCTTTCACAAGTGTAAAAATGAATCAATGGGATCTTAGTCCAAAGTAAGCTTAGGGAGGCTCAGAAAATGTCACAGTTCCATAAAGAGCAGGATTATGTATATGAACACATTTTAAATATATCTTTTGATTCAGCAGGTTTGTAAGCAAATCTTTTAACAATAGTTAATTGTTCATCAAACTTCTGTAGTCTATTAATTAATTAAAGAGAAGAAGAACACTGGTAAAATAATAAACTCTTCAATGGGACCACAATCTTTTCTAAATAGGCATTATTTTGTGCATAGTGGCATTTTAGAGCACTTTGGTTTAGGGTAATTTCAATAATCGTCAATATAGTTAGTATTTTATCCTTCTTCCATACATTCTCTCTCTTTTCTCCCATCATCTTTCTTCTTCACTCAGTCCTCCCTAGCAGACTGAGCAAAAACATTTTACAGTCTGAAGCAGGCCAGCAAAGACATATCTTAAAATATATGTTACAATCTGAGTAAAGAAAAAACATATAATACTTATTAACCTTGCAGAATGAAGGCATGCAGGATTGGTTTTCATAAAACAAACCAACAAGAAGCATAATTATATGGTCTTTCTTTCTTTCTTTCTTTCTTTCTTTCTTTCTTTCTTTCTTTCTTTCTTTCTTTCTTCTCTTTCTTTTTTCTTCCCTCCCTCCTTCCCTCCCTCCCTCTCTCTTTCTAAATAGAGCACAGTCAGTTGGGAGAAAAGTGCTGAAGCTAATGACATCAAAAGAATCCCCTTTCAAAGGTGTTGTTCACAGGTACAAGTCACACCTCCAGAAGAAAAGAGAAGATTATGGGCAATACTATTAGACATGGAGAAACTATGATTTCTGATTCAGATCCTATAAATGGTAGCAAGTTTTTGAAGGATAGAAGGAAGACAAATGACCTTATTTAAATCTTATATGTAACTTGCTTCAGCCGAGTTTAGTAACTAGGTGAATATAAACAAGATGATGGAATTTTTATATATTAAAGGAAAATGCCAGGCATGTTCTGTTCAACCAAGTTGTTTATGTCTTACTACATGCTTAACTTGCAACTTTATTCTGTAGCAAGAAAGAATTATCTTTAACTTTGAAAATATAAATCCTGAGAACCAAAACATTTCAAAGAATCTTGAATTCACCAGACTTGATCAATATTCAAACTTGGTTGAAAGTGGAACAAATTTATTAGTATTACAAATATGCATTATAAGTTCTTGTTGTGTGTGTGTATGTGTGTGTTTGTATAACTAGATCAGAGGTGTCAAACTTGCATTGTCACAGTGGTATCCTGTGATATATTGGGACTTTTTCCCCTTTTGCTAAACCAGGTTGGGGGCAGGGCCAGTACATAATGCATCTGACCCAGGGGTGGGATTCTTTAGGTTTGCACCTATTTGCTAGAACCGGTTGTTAACATTCTAACCAGTTCGGAGAACTGGTTGTTAGAAGACATTATTGGCCTAATCCTGTAAGGAAGGCAGGAAGGAAACATTCTGGTGTTGCTTACAAAAACTGCCTCTCCATTAACCCTTATTACATTCTTGGCAGGACTAGACTTCCTGTCTCTGGAACTTCTCAGGAGTTTCCCCCCCCTCCTTTGCTGGTACTTTGCTTGTGTGGAGTGATCATTTAAAGTTACAATGGCACTGAAAAAAGTGATTTATAACCATTTTTCACACTTACGACTATTGCAGCATCCCCACGGTCACGAGAGGCCAGGCGAGAAGATGCATGCCTCGATGTGAGTAATGTTGAGTTGGCCACGCCCAGCTAGTCACATTACCACCAAGCCATGCCCACCAACTAAGCCAAGCCCATAGAACCAGTTATTACAAAAATTGAATCCCACCCCTGATCTGGCCCACTGCTGCGACTTTGACACCCCTGAACTAGATGATGACTAGATAGATATACTATTACTGATTTTCTTTATGATAATTAAATTAATTGCTGATATGTATATCTTGCCTGTAAGTTATTTCTTGGGTTATAAACATTCATTTCCAAAATGAATCAGCATTGCATAATAGAGGGCTTCATGAATCTTTTATCCTCATCTACTATTTTAGGGCTAAGTTGGAAACTTGCTTGATATAAGATTGCTCTAAATAATATAACTAAAGAAGGAATATTTGGCATAAACACAAATTTCAGACACCTGCTATTCCTCCCCCAATCTCTTCCTCAAATATCCTGGTGCCATTTTTGAAATTGCTGTATATTTTTGTTAGAAAGATCTGGAGAAGAAATATTCTTTTCATGAAACCCAGCTGGGCAAAGCTTCTTGTAGGGTAAATATAAAAATGGAAATTGTGCTATGACATTGAATAGAGTAACTGCCAAAAGCACATCTCCTTACTGGACCAATTAATTGTGATTGAAAGCTTCATCAGATCCCATTGTTTCATTTAACATGGGATTCAACGAGGTATACAGCACTTATCACAATGAGCAAATTTATTCACAAACTATACAAAATTAACAAGAAATTATATAAGTAGAGAGTGTGAGATTTTCACTGTCGAAAAACCAATAGCTGTCTAGTTGGGCTATAGTTGTCTGGGGTGTAGTTGATTTGCTTATAACAGAGTATAATATCAACTGGAAGCAAAATCTTCAAAGTGCCATAACAAATGCATATAAATAAATAATTCCTAGTTAGAGATTTTCTATTACTTGGAGAAAGAGTTGTATAACATAACTGGATTTTTCATAGATGTCAGGGAAAAAAAAGGAGCTCAAGGGAAACAAGGGGAATTATTGCCACTAAATCAATTTGGCTCAGTGATGGGTTCATACATCTCAACTATCTTGAAATACAGTAATGCCAATACCCAAAGGTACAACATATGTATCCCCAAAGCTATATTTTTCATTTGTCTGTAGAAAAAAAACCAGAATAATTGCTGGTTCAGTAGCTCTGGTTCAGTTCAGTATCTTTGAAATTTTTCTGATTGAATCTTATTGTCTCGATTGTTTGGTTGTTCCAGTGTTGGTATTTCCTTTTTCTTTTGGTTGCCAACACAGAATTATACACAAATACATATAAGCACTCTCTCTTTTAGGGTAGGTCATTTAATTTCTTTGTATCTGGAATAAATTCGATTGATGATTCTTAGGCTTGAATTATTTTATGATAACTTACATGATCTTGAATATGCAAATCCCTAATGTGAACATGAAATATTAATGCTGAGTTGGTATTTGTGAATCAGCTTGAAAATCCAGTATCCCCCTTTGTCCCAGTCATCCTGTTGCACGTTCAGCTTTACATAAGTATAAACCGCCATTTCTAAAAATTGAAAAAGAATGGCAAGAGAATCCTTCCCTTTTTGCTTTTCTTTTTCATATTTTTGTTATACAAGTTTCAATCCATCCAAAAGTGATGCCATTGTAAAGAGAAAAAGTTTTTCCAAACAACCACTCAAGTGCTTTTAATCAGAGATAATTCTCAGAAGTTCCAAAATCACCAAACAATCCAAACAAGCTGTTTCTTTTAATACTTTTTTCTTTCTTCCATTTCTCTTTCTGGGGTTGCTGTTTGATCAAAAAGTTCCAATTAAGATATATCTTTTAGAAGTCTTATTAATATTCAACGGCTCTTTAAAATTTTAGGCAGTCTCCTCCTTGTTTTCAAATTCTGCTCCAATTTTTTTTTGCCCTGCTCTGGGACAAAGAAGAAGCCATTTTTGATGAACAAGTGACTTTGGTTGGGGAAGGAAAGGAGAAAGAGAAAAAGGAAAAGAAGACTTTAAGACTTGGAAAAACAACCAAAAAAGAGAAGAATAATGTGAAAAGGGGATATTATGTTAGAAAACAACAGAAAGGAGGAAAGCAGAATAAAAGAGAGGTAGAGAGACAAGGGGGTAAAGAGGACAAGGAGAAGAATAAGCAAGGGAGAAAGGAAGGGACGAGAAGCCTTAATGGTGGGGAGCAAGATGCAAAGAAACAAAAGTCTTTTAGAGATAATGGGTAAACTTTATTGAAAAAGGGATTCTGGAAAGGTACATAAGATTGTATTTTTATATTTGTACTTAGAAATAATCTTAGAAAATTGGAAACAACATATAATTTAAAATGTGATAAAATATTTAGGATAATTTAGTGAAATTTTTGACAAGAAAAAGGGAATACTTTAATGAAACAATGATTTAAGATACGTGATGTGGGGGGTGGGGAATAATTATGGAAAGCATAAGTGTTCCCATAAAGGTATGATATTTAACTGAAATGGGTAAAATTTAAGATATAAATGATTGCTAATACTAATGATTAGACTATATTATCCTAGTGAAAATTTTTGTGAAATGAGAGATTTGAAGTAGGAGAGTGGGAACATTCTAATGAAATAATGATTTATAATATGTGATGTGGGGGGGGGATAATTATGGAAATAGGTGCTCCCATAAAAGTATGTGATTTAACTGAAAAGTAATGTGCTAAGTGTTTAAGATATAAATGAATATTAATATTAATGAATAGATTTGTATTGGTATTGATAATATTGTATAATTTTAGAATGTACCAAACAGAATCCCAATGTAAGCTATGTATTTTATATTAAGTATTATAAATGTAGGGGAAAGAGATAAAGGCATCATACTCCAATTAGTGTACAGGAGAAGTTTTTTTCAAAGAAGAAAGATAAATGGATAGCTGGAAATAGAACAGACAAAGAATAATAAATATTATGATTTGAATTGAGATGAGATAAATAAAATAAAATTAAGAAAATTTTAAAAAGAGGAGAAGCTATATAGAAAATTGAAAATGCTAATAAGATATGGAATGGTATACAAAATGAATATGAATTTGAATTTGTGTCTGTACGAAGAGTTTTAACCCGGGACTAAGCAACTTTCAGAAAAGAGGTTTTTTATGTTTTTATGTGTTGTGTCTTTGTGTGTTTATGTTTGATGTTTTGTATGTCTTTAAAATTAATAAAATTTGTTCAAAAAAAAAAAAAAGAAAAGAAAATCCAGTATCCCTAACTTTATTACACAATAAATATCCATCCTTCTTTGTGGCTGGAATTACTGATTGATGAAGAATTTTGGTTCTGATATTATTTCCTCTTCTCTTCTCTTGTTTTAATAGTTTTCATGTGTTAATTTCATTGGTGATTAAAGAGTTATAAAACAGATATATTAGTGAATTTCAAAGACAAACAGCTGCTGAAGTCACATTAAAGATGTTGTAGAGCGGTGGCAATAACCTGAGGCAAAACTCAGAGCAAACTTCAACTGTAACTTTATTGCCAGAATAAAAGTGTTGCTGCGGCTGCCGGGCTAACAGGGCAGTCAGCTGGTGGCAACAGCTGATGTCTTTTGACAGCTCCTTTTATAGCCGGCTGTCAAATGGCATCAGCCAATAGGAACGGTCCGTGTTCCCACTAGAAACACGGACCAGAGTGAAGACTACGTGTTAGTCCATTGCAAATGCTACAAAAGAGATCCTGGATATTGAGAAGATGGTAGTGCTGGAGGTTTTCAATCTGTTTATGGTTGTCAGAACATAACTTCTTTCAATTTAATCTTTAATAATAAAAATATGGAGTTTTGTAATTATAAAATTTTGTTAACTTTGATATGAAAGGGTCTATTGTCTAAACAGAAGAGAAGTCTCTTGTTATTTGGTTTTTCAGAATTTTTTTGAGCATAATTTCACAACTAAATCTGGACTAAGGCTGAAAAGAAAGACCATGGTGAGGAAATTGTGTGATAAATAGTTATGTGAAAAGTACTGACAATTACTTTCCTTATTTCTTATATTCTTTCTTCTTAAAAGTTACATTGCCAATGAAAAGGACATTCCTATTAGTACATAAGAAAGAAGAAAAAAATACAAAAAAGTCAATCCAAAGAAAGCAAAAAACATATCTTTAACTTTTGTAAGAATCATAAACTTGATTTTAAAGCATAACTTAAACCTTTGTGATATAATATAATGTCATTATGTCTTTAATGTTAATTAATAAATGACCAAAGAGCAGTCAATATTTTAAACAACAAAACAGAAATTCTATGTCAATGTACAATCACTTCAACAGCAGACAATGAACATAAATTCAGGATGAACTATTTTTCATAAATCAATAATTTGTTTCAGCATATTTCATGTGTGATAGTACTATAATTCTTCACATATTCAAACATTTCAATTTAAGAAATAGAATTAAAAATTACTTTTAAATTTTTTAATCAGAGTGCCTTTTCCAAAATCACATTATCAAATAACATTGAAGTAAATACTATACCATATGTAACTTACGCATTATCATTTGCATTTCCAACATTATTAAGTTGACAATCAATCCTTTTTTGCACATTTCATGAGCATCCCAATTAAAATGGGGTGCATATTTTATTTCATAATCTCAACAGGTTATAACAAACACATTTAAAATCCTTTCAGATTCTTAACCATTGATTTGTTAATATGGGTATATCAGATCTTTGTTCCATAAATAGAGCCTTTTATTTGTTCCATGAATAGGGACCTTCTATTCAAACCTGATGCATAAAGCTGTCTAAAAAAACTGTGGATGGAAGTAATAGGCCATCTGCTGTTCCTGTGACCAGGAAAACTCATAAAATCTGCAAATGATGTGAAAACAAGACACACAAAAGGAGAAAGGATTATTGGGCTGAATCCTTGTCTTCTTTAGGCCTTGTCTATAGAGAGATCAAGACTAAAAGAGACAAATCCTTCTAACTATAGGAATTAAAATCTATTTTGGGCAGAAGAAAATACCATTGCAATTATTGTGTAGTACTAGTTCACAAAAGATTTTTAAAGCATTTTCTGTTTAGTCAAGACATGACAGAGAGGCAAACTGATAGCTCAGATTCATTCATTTATAGGAAAAATAATTATTTTGATGTGGAACTTCTATAACCAGTCATATGCAAGCAGTCAAAACACTGATATTGCCTAATGCTCTATACACAATCATGTATGTGACAAGTATTTTCCTCACAGCTTTATTGATTTATTGACATGCTCATATCAGAAAAATAATTCTTAAAAGAAGGCAGATTTGTTTTTGTCAAAGGTATTTTGTTGAAAAAAAATTTAAGTTAAGTATTACTAAGTTGTAACAAACTGATAAAATCATTGGCGGAGGAAAAAGAAAAGGAGAAGAAGGGAACAGTATGAATTATTTGGCTTCAAAGTGAGAGAAAAATGTATCTCTGCAAATAGTGAAGACAATGCTGGGCTTTAAGCCAAACACATGAGAGGCCAGGAGATGTTCCTTTTGTGCTCTGAAAGGCTGCTCCTAGTGAGGGAAACCACAAGATTCAAGGAGATTCTATGGTTTTCTCATGAGTTGGAGCACCAGGGACCATGGAGGAAACAGGAAATTTACAGCAACCAGGGCTTATTCCATGCAGCAGAGCAATCAATAGCAATAGCACTTAGACTTATATACTGTTTTACAGTGCGTTACAGTACTCTCTAAGCAGTTTACAGAATCAACATATTGCTCCCAACAATTTGGGCCTTCATTTTACCCACCTCAGAAGGATGGAAGGCTGAATCAACTTTGAACCTGGTGAGATTTGAATTGCCAAATGGCCAGCAGCCGGTAGTCAGCAGAAGTAGCCTGCAGTACTGCACTCTAACCACTGTGTCACCAGAATCAAGCTGATTAATTTATACTACTACAATTAATTTATACTACTACTACAATTTTCTATTTTATCAGAGGAGAACAATATTTGAATCCACATCAGGGGTGGGATTCTACCAGTTTGCACCTATTCGCTAGAACTGGTTGTTAACATTCTAAGCAGTTCTAAGCAGTTCGGAGAACTGGTTGTTAGAAGAAATTACTGGCCTAATCCTGTAAGGAAGGCAGGAGGGAAACATTCTGGTGTTGCTTACAGAAACTGCCTCTCTGTTAACCCTTATTACATTCTTGGCAGGACTAGACTTCCTGTCTCAGGAACGTCTCTGGAGTTTTTCCCCCCTCCTTTGCTGGTACTTTGCTTGTGTAGAGTGACCATTGAAAGTTACAATGACACTGACAAAAGTGACTTATGACCATTTTTCATACTTACGACTGTTGAAGCATCCCTACAATCATGAGAGGCCAGGCGAGGAGATGCGAACCCCAATGTTAGTGATATTGAATTGGCTACATTCAGCCAATAACATGACCACCAAGCCATGTTCACCCAGTCACATGACTACCAAGCCATGCCCACCACTTAAGCCACGGCCACAGAACCGGTTGTTAAAAATTTTGAATCCCACCCCAATCCACATGCTTCAGATCCAAAATTGAAGGTCCATTACTCTTGTGGAATTGAAATTTGTGAAAATTGGATCCTCTAACATAGGAGTGTCAAACTCAAGGCCCATGGGCTAGATCCAGCCTGAGGGGTGCTTAAGTCTGGACAGCAGGGTGGGCCTGGAAATGGCAAAAGCCCACAGTGCCTCTGGCAGCCAAAACACGGCTTGAGGTACCACACAGCTATTTTGGCCTGCAGGAAGTGTGCATTCTGTCTCCCCACTCCTGGCCCATGGAGGAGAACTACAGTGCTGATCCAGCCCTCAAAGAAATTAAGTTTGACACACCTGCTCTAACACTACCATATGGCTAGCTGCTGCACTGCTGAAGTCGGTTGCAGTCATGTGATTAACATTTCCCCCCAAAATGCTAGAAAAATAAATAGGAAAGCTGGCAGAAGTTGTTCCTGCACTCACTGCTTGTTTGGCCACCTCTGATTTCTCAGTTTATACAAGAAAATAATTTTGAATCAATGACTCATAGAGTCATGGGATCTAATAACAATTTAAAGCATTGAAAACTAATTTAATGCAAAAAGGTTGCCAAAAAATTTAATTAAGAAACTTTAAAACAGTTTAAGAATTTGATTTACTTATTTTAAAGCAACTAAACAATCCTGTATCTCCATAGGAAAGTGTTTTATTTGAGCCAATTTTCAAATATTTTGTTTTTTTCCCTTTTTCTGCACTTTCTATTTTTTGCTTATATTTTATTTCTCATTTTTCTCCCTCCCCCTAATCTTACGATTTACCCTTTACCTTTTATAGCATTTAGCAATAGATTTAGGCATATATCCCGCTCCATAGCCCTTTACGGTCATGTCTAGCCAGTTTACAATCTAGAAGCATTATTTGCATACTATCCCCAACAATCGGTCCTCATTTTGTGGAAGGTTGGAAGATTGAGTTCACCTTGAGCTCCATAAGGATAGAATTTCAGGCTGTGGGCAGAATTAGGCAGAAATACTGCATTCTAATCATAGCATACTACCTTTAATAAAATAAAAAAAATTAAGGGAAGACTGAGTTGCTTTAGACCTGGGCAATCAAAGCCAAACCAAAAATAGCTAGTAGGCAAAGAATCCACACAATAGAAGCAATCTGCTTCTTTACAGATAGAAAAGTTTTCCTTCACTGCTGAATTGAAGAAGCTAATTTTGGTCTTGACAATTTGGGGTTCTACACCATTAGTTTCCACATGATTCTATAGCAACGAAGTAAGAGAAAATTAATTATACTAGATGCTGGAAACCAACTAGTGAAATTAAAATCCCAGCATTCTCATTTAATGCCCAGGAAACAAATTATGCTATTACAGCAGAACAACTATTTTAACTTTCCTGAACTTGTTTTGATGTTTGTAAAACAAAGTAACAAACAAACATGGGCATAATTTAACTTGCCTTCTTGGCCTATACAATATCAAATTTAAATATATATATACACAAAACATACAAGGTTCAGAATATTCTAAGATCAAAATCATTGTGCTGACTGTAGTGAATTTAGAAAAAAAAACTTCGCCCCTGCTCTCCTCATTTGTCATTGGTTTTAATGTCTGATTTTACCTTTTTATATTTTAACTGTATATGCAACTGTAAGTCACCCTGATTTACCTAATGGTAAGATGGGTGATCAATAAATTGTATAAATATTCCTTCTAACGTATGTAGCCAAGCTGTGGTGGTAGGTGGCTGTCAACAAGTCATGAATCTTGCTTCTGAGAATCTGTTCTTCTCTTTCTATGTGTATCATGGCTCTATAAGAGCTTCGGTCCAGGGAGGAGGAATGGACAGACCTGACGCCAGCAGAAGAGGATGGCATGATGCCTCTGACTCTGGAGAAGTGACTGGGAAGCAGGACAAGGCAGCCCTCAGTATGGCTAGTGTTGTGAATGAATGTTAAATAAAGTTATCTTGAGCTTGAAGTCAAGTGCAGGGTTCTGGCCCTGCACTTCTGATTGGCTGTTAATGGCAAGATCAGATTGGTCCATTCAGGAGCATCTGATTGGCCATTAACAGGCCATTCTCATTGGTTAATGGAGCTAGCGCTCCGGGATTGCTATTGGTTGAAGAGTTAATAAGTTACCTATATAAGGAAGACTATAGCAGCCATTGAGCTGAGCTGTCACACCATGTAAATAGTTTGAAGTTCACTGTTTCTACCGGCTCGTCTCCATTATTCGCACCCATGCTCCAGACTTAACACTGGTGACGAGGATGGGATTGGATGATGTCAGAGCCAACTAAAATAATGACGAAGACAACCAAGCACATGGCTGAAGCGCACAATGGTGGAACCATGTCCGGCGGCGTAGTACCACCCGCTCCGTTCGATCCAGCTCAAGAGGACTGGGAGTCCTACATGGACCGTTTCCAAATATTTTTGGAAACAAATAATCTGAAGGATGCCACAACCGGGAAGAAACGGGCGGTATTCCTGACGCACTGTGGGCCGACCGGATTCAAAATGGCTAAGGCGCTAGCGAAACCGGCTGAAGTAAAGGCCATGGACTGGGATGTCTTTGAACTGCTACTAAGGGCCCACTATGCCCCGACCGTTCCAACGCTCGTAAGATGGCACGAGTTCTACAAAAGGAACCAGCGTAAAGGAGAAAGCGTTGCCGATTTCGTTGCGGACTCCGAAACTTGGGAGGCCTCTGCGATTTTGCTGACCTAGAGGAGGCCTTGAGAGACCAAGTAGTTCTAGGATTAGATTCTCTAAATGTGCAGAGCAAAATAATGGCTATGGGCGACATTAGCCTTGCCGATGCCATCGCTGAGGCTACGGCAGCAGAGGCGACCAAGAAATCGGCTGCCCAACTACGCCAAAATCACACTCCGACGCATCAACCAGCCGGCGAACTTTCACCTGTCAGAAGGACAGCTTTCAACGGCCCACCATGAGGACCTCTCTTCGTTGTCAGACAGTGACGAAGAAGAGGTCCATCGACTGCGGTCCGATCGGGACCGTTACCCGAAATCCCAGCAACCGTGCACTGGCTGCGGGGCCAACCATTACCGTTCTGATTGCAAATTCCGCGACGTGCTCTGCCACGAGTGCGGGAAACAAGGCCATATCGGACGGGTCTGCAGAAGTCTCCTGGGACCCAGCCAGACCTCGAAGGGGACCAATCTTTGCCAATCGACAGGAAACCGTCCTGTAAGGCGAGAACCAGCAAACCACTCCTACAGAAACCGACCCGTGAATCGCCTAACGAGATGAGAAGAGGTTCACCAAACACTCACTATCGGCCACGCCTCTTCACTGGATGCCAAGAAAATTTGAGTTAAAGTGGACATCGAAAATCAGCCTTGCCAAATGGAAGTTGACTCGGGATCATCTCTTTCAATGGTCTCGTGGAAGACCCTCAAGCAACTCATCCCCACTATCCGGCGCCAAGACCTTCAATTCCAAAGGATCGCGTTAAAGGACTACCAGGGACACCGGATTCCAGTCGTAGGATCCAGTCGAGTCCAGGTTTCGTTCAAGAACCGCACAGCATACTTACCCTTGATGGTGATTGACAAGGACCGACCTCGCCTGTTGGGCCTGCAATGGTTCGCACCACTCGGCATTGAAGTGGCAGGCATTAACCGAATCGGTGGCAGTGACTGAGAGGAGGACCTTGCCCACAAGTTCAAGGACGTCTTCGTGGAAAAGCTAGGTGAGTACAAGGTGACCCCGATATCCTTTAGCCTTAATCCAAAAATAGCTCCCATCCTCCTTAAGCCTCGTCGAGTTCCGTTCACGCTAAAGCCGAGAATCGATGAACAGCTTGATAAGTTGATAGCCCAGAAAGTGTTAAAGCCAACCGATCACTCCCCATGGGAAACCCCAATCGTGAGACCAATTAAGCCAGACGGCTCCATTAGAATTTGTGGGGACTACCGAGCCACCCTGAACCACGCCCTGCAACAAAATCCATATCCAGTGCCAGTGGTGCAACACCTCCTCCACTCCCTGGGGGGCGGAAAAGTCTTCGCTAAACTAGACTTAGCTCAGGCTTATCAGCAACTGCTGGTTAACGAAAAAACGGCACAGGCACAGACTATCATAATGCACCGAGGTGCCTTTAAGTGTACGCGGCTCCAGTTCGGAATCAGTGTAGCCCCGGGGATCTTTCAGAGCCAAATGGAGAGACTATTGCAGGGGATCAAAGGCATTGTCCCCTACTTTGATGATGTGCTCATTGCTGCCCCCACTCCAAAAATTTTACAGGATCATTTAAGACTGGTTTTACAAAAATTCCAAGAAGCAGGCCTGAAGGTGAAGAAAAATAAGTGCAAGCTGTGTACAGATTGTGTTGAATTCTTCGGGTACTTGATTAACAGTCAGGGTATTCACCCTACCAATAGCAAATTGAGAGCAATAAAAAACGCTCCCAGACCCTGGAACAAAGCCGACCTCCAGGCGTTTTTAGGCCTCATCAATTTCTATAACGTATTCTTGCCGCACAAGGCGACTGTTGCTGAACCTTTACATCGCTTACTAGATAAAAAAGCAATTTGGCTATGGGGTCACAGAGAAGAGCAGGCGTTCCGTAATGTAAAAAAACTGACTTCTGACGCTGTACTAATGCAGTACAATGAAACTTTACCATTGAATATCACATGTGATGCATCGCCTTTGGAGTGGGCGCCATTTTGAGCCATGTATTGCCTAACAGTAGCGAAGCCCCTGTTGCTTATTTTTCAAAAACACTCTCGAAAACTGAGCAAAATTATAGCCAGATCGATAAAGAAGCCCTCGCAATTGTATCGGCTGTTAAAAGATTCCATGAGTACGTGTACAGCCGGGCTTTTACTATAGTAACTGACCACAAACTGTTGCTGGGGATAATCGCTGGGGATAAGCCAACTCCCTACATACTTTCTCCCAGGATGACCCACTGGTCAGAAGTCTTGGCTGCCTACAATTATCAGCTACAATACCTCCCTGGTAAAGCCATTTCCCATGCCGACGCGTTGAGCCGTGCACCGCTGCCAGAAACCATCAACAATCCCGCACCAACAATGACAACGTTGCAGATCGAGACACTTCATACACCGCCATTAACTGTCCGTGATATTGCGAGAGAAACAAAACACAACTGCATCTTAGCACGAGTCCTCACATGGGTGGAACTCGGATGGCCATTGGACCAAGTACCAGACGACTTTGCACCATTCAAAAGTCGTCAAACAGAGTTGTTCTTGCAAAAGGGCTGTATCATCTGGGGCGATAGAGTCGTTATCCCAGAACGACTCCAACAGACACTGTTAAGAACCTTGCACAATGGCCACCTTGGCATCGTGCGCATGAAAGGCCTTGCACGTAGCTATGCATGGTGGCCAGGCATAGACAGACAAATCGAATTGTGGGTCAAAACTTGCCAGAGATGCCAAGAAGTAAGCAATGCTCCACCAAAAGCAACCTCAACCGAATGGGAGACGTCGCGGAGATCCTGGTCCCGTATCCATCTAGATTTTGCTGGGCCGACCAAAGGCCACACATTCTTGTTAACCATCAATGCCTACTCGAATTGACTCAAGATTCACCGAATTAGGAACACGACCGCCGAAGCGGTCATCAAAAGACTGGAAAGACTGTTTGCAACCCACGGATTACCAGATGTTCTGGTATCCGACAATGGGCCCCAATTTACCACGCTGTCTTTTGAGCAGTACCTGGCTGACCGCGGTATCCGAAATGCGCTCACTTCGCCTGCTCACCCTGCGGCCAATGGTAGGGCTGAGCGCATGGTACAATTTGTCAAGAGAACACTACAAAAAATAGACTACAACAACATCGATGAGAAAATCAACTGAATCCTTTTCCTACAGCACATCACACCTCACAGCGTCACCAACAAAACTCCCGCCGAGCTGCTAATGGGACGAAAGCTCCACTCCTACCTCGACCGCTTACACCCAACTTACAAACCGGAAAAACCCCTCAGATCCAGCAGCCGAACCGTACCTTCCAGGTAGGCGATTTAGTATTCACTAAAAAGTTATCGGGCGATCTGCTGTGGGTAGAAGCGACCGTAATCTGCGTAACCGGCCCAAGATCATACCTTGTACAGTGCCCTGACGATAGACTTTGGAAGTGCCATATAGATCAACTACGATTGTGGCTGCAGTCACGCAATTCCGAACTCCCTTATAACCAAACTGAGGGGGGGGGGAGATACAGAGGAAGACGAATTTCAACTAGAGGAAAATCTTTTCGAAGGGAACGATAGTGGAACTGAAATTCAGGAACAGGAACCAGGGATGGGAGTGAGTTCACCTCAGGGAGTTACCGAAGATATTGGTGACAACGGAAACGCGAACTCTGAACCAGAGGCACCCTTTTCGCTAAACAACAATCTTCCTCAACAAGAGTGCAGCCAAATGCCAGGCACACAGCAAAAATCAAAAAGACTAATAAAACAACCATCCTACCTCAAGGACTATGTGACCGCGCCCCGTAAGCAGAAGCCGGGGGAAAGGGGTGTTGTGAATGAATGTTAAATAAAGTTATCTTGAGCTTGAAGTCAAGTGCAGGGTTCTGGCCCTGCACTTCTGATTGGCTTTTAATGGCAAGATCGGATTGGTCCGTTCAGGAGCATCTGATTGGCCTTTAACAGACCATTCTCATTGGTTAACAGAGCTAGCGCTCCCGGATTGCTATTGGTTGAATAGTTAATAAGTTGCCTATATAAGGAAGGCTATAGCAGCCATTGAGCTGAGCTGTCACACCATGTAAATAAAGAGTTTGTAGTTCACTGTTTCTACCGGCTCGTCTCCATTATTTGCACCCATGCTCCAGACTTAACAGCTAGTGATGGAGAACAGGCTCAGGATGACCAAGAGATGGAGGGGGAGAGGGAAGGCAGTGGTGTAGAGGAGCTCTGGAGCTCCCAGGAGGAGCAATTGCATCCCCCACCTGATCCTCAAGCACGGAAGATGGAGAGAAGGCAAGATCAGCACTGGGTGAACCAACAACTCGGTTAAAGAGACGCCATGGGGAGGGACACTTGTTGGGAACAAGTGTTGCCTTTTTCCAGCTATGCTTGCTGTGTGGACATCTTGCCACCCTGTCTTATTGTGCGTAGCCTTGCTTTGCCTGGGTTTGACTTGTCTTCCTGGCCTGGCTGTGGGCAAGTACTCAGAACACAACTCTGCTTTGGGTTGTGCTGCAGCCCCAGCAACCTCTCTGTGTGATGGGGACTCCCTGGAACCAGGTTTCCTGAACTGTGTTTGCTCTCAGAATTGCTGCTTCTCTGGAGTCACAGCATCCAAAAACTAGTGAAGGTGTGTGTATGTGTTTTTGGATTTGTTTTTGGACTTACAGTGAACTATAAGAACTTTGTAGGAAAAAGTTGGAGCAATAAAAGGGAGTTAAGCCTTCACTCCGGCTGTGTTGCTTTTGTGCCCAGTCCTGGATCATCACAATGTGGTTTCTTGGAGAATGGTCATGTTTGTGTTACTGTCCTATGAAAGTTTGGAAACATAACGGCTCTTGGATCTGCTAAGTCCTTCAACACTGATTTGGCAAATTTGAATATTTCCAATCTTTTGTCATTTGGGCCTGAAAATGCCCAATTTTTATTTTTGTTTTTGTTGCCATATATTTTTGAGATCCAGGAAAGTAGTCCGGCTGCCAGCAGTTGCTAGCTCATTTAGTTCACACTGCCATGCCATCCAGGGTATATACAACAAGGAGGTGAATTTATTTCATACCCATGTTATTACAATATTATTATACTTTAGTGGTTATTTGTTCAAGCAATTTAGCTTATAAAAAATGTGCTCAGCTGCTATGTCAAATGCTGGATCAAAGGGCCAGAAACTTCTTTATGGATTTCAACCATAATGCTGGGCCCATTTCTACAGGGACATCTTCAATTTACCGTATTACTGGAAGTGCCTTTTCTCTTTTCTGATTCATATGTTAAATTTTTTCTATATTTATTTGCATCCTCAATGCAGTTTTTAAAAACCTATTTTATCTTATTCTGGAGTTTTACTTTTTAAAAGAAAATTTAGCCCTTTCGGTGCTTGCCATCTCAGATTGGTTTTGTGGATGTGTTCTTTTTATTTTTTTTCCCCTTCCAGTTATGATTTCTATTTTGTTTTTTTTCTTCTGATGTTGTGAGTCTTATGATAATTATATTTTTCTCATATATATTTTATTTATTTCCTGAATGGTTATCTCTGACATCCCAGGAGAAGTAGCCTGTGTTCTTAATGTAGTAATGTGTCATTCACCCTCCATCTAAAAGGAGTTTTTCTCCTTGAAACTATTATATTAAGATTGGATTGTGATCTGCATATGTCATTGGACAGATCTTCACTTCTTTAATAAATGGTATAGGAGCTTTAGAAATTAAGTATGTGTCAATTTTTGATATGTTTGATGTCTAGTTGAAAAAAAAGGGGGAAAATTGTCTCTTGCTTTTAGAATTTTCAGACATGTGTCACAGACAATGTGTCCATATTCTGAAAGACTTTCATGGAAATTTTCATTCTTTGTTCCCCCCGAATTGATTTGTCTACATTCAAATTAAGCACTCTATTTATTTCTTCTGCAATGATTAGATTATTTTTCTATTAGTATAACAAGAAATGTTTCATAGAATTATTCTTTATCTCTATTTGGACTGAAAATGGAAATCAATGTTAAAATTATTTTCTTACTGACAAGATCAAAATTATTTCTTTGACACTTGGATTTGAAATGCTATCCTTAGTGTTTTCTTGTCTCATGATCCCATATGATCATATGACCAGTTTAAGAAGCATTGGGAAAGAAGCTTCTGGAATTATTGTAATAATGCAATGCCGGAACTTTTGCCATATTTTTTGAAGTAAGGCCATCTCTCTTTCTCATCTAGCAAATATTACTTTAAAGATTGGTACAAAACTTGGCTTCCGGTTTCGCGTGGCTTCGGGGCAGCAGGAATTCGTGACAGCTCGCGATTCCTGCTGTGCTAGCCGTCGAGGTACCCCCGATCCAGATGGGTCAGGGGGATATGGCTGCCCTGTAGGGACAGCTGAAGAGAGAGGGGAGTCGGATAGAGGGGTGGGGGTGTCACAGACCCCCCCTTTGCCGGAAAAACCCCTTTTTCCCAAGGCGGTGGAGCGGCGGTCAGCAATGGCCGCCACGAAGAAGCCAGCAACCGGGTAAGATTGCGCTGGAGGAGAAGAGTGAAAGTGATGTCTGAGCCGGGTCAAGTAACATCCTTTAAATTGCCTGGAACTGAGCTGTTTGAATTGCTGGAGGATACATTGTATCCCTAAGAAGAGCGAAAGCGGCGGAGAAGCTGTTAAAGGGAACTTTTTTTTTTTTCTTCACTCTCCCACCCCATGGAAACAGCAGAAATGTTTGGATATATTGGACATTGAAAGTGAATTGTTTTGAGAGTTGAAGCTAAGGGACAAAAGGATTTTTGGACATTGAAAAATTTAAGAAATTGGAAAACCCTTGTTGGAGGTATGGATTTTTGATTATTTAAAATCGATATCGCAAGTGGGAAGGGAGAGGAGAAAAAATTGGAGCAGAAGCTGAAAAAGGAGGAGATTGCCTAGAATCCCAAAGAAAGATATATGGTAATTGGACCTCTTTGATTAAACATTAGCCCCAGAAAGAGAAAGAGAAGAAGGAAGAAAAGTATTAACTTCTGGAACTTTTTTTTGAATTGTTTTTGATTTAAAATACTTGTGGTTGTTTTGGGAAAAGTTTCTCTTTTCATAATGGCATCGCTTGTGGATGAACTAAAGGCTGAATATCAAAAATATAAAAAGGAAGATACTTTGGGCGCTTTGTTTCAATTTTTAGAAATGGCGTTATGTACTTATGAAAAGTTGATTACGCAGCAGAAGGACTGGGACAAGGAAGAAGAGGAAGAAGAAGCCATCTTTGATGAACAATGGGTCCTTTCCGGAGAGGAAGAGAAAAAGGATAAGGAAAAGGGGATTTTAAGAATTATAAAAACAACCAAAGAAGAGAAAAATGAGCGAAAAGGTGGAGGCAAGGTTAGAAAGCAAAGGAAAAGGAGTAAGAAAAGGGAGGAGGAAAAACAAAGGGGTAAAAAGGGCAAGGAGAAGAATAAGCAAGAGAGAAAGTGGGGGAGGAGAAGCCTCAATGGGGGGAAGCAAGATCTAAAGAAAAAAAGTTTATTTAGAGACAATGGGTGAATTTAATTTAGGATAAAAGAGGGATTCTGGAGGGTATATAAGATTGTGTTTTTATATGTGTGTTTAGAGTATAAAATTTATTATGTAATTTTAGAATCTTTTAAACAGAATCCCAAGAAAAATTGTTATACGAAGTACTCTTAAGTTAGGGTAATGAGTTATAGACGTTACCCCAATTGGTGTATAGGAGAAGTATAGTAAAAGAAAAAAGATGAATGGATAGTTGGAAATAGAACAGACAAAGAATGTTATTGAAAATGGTAATAAGATATGAAAAGATATATAAAGGTTTTGTTATTTTTTTTGGATTTTGTATATTGATAAAAGGCAATAAAATTTTAATTAACAAGAAATAATTTGGATGAAAAGGAGAAGTAGGGATAAGATATGAAGTTAAATAGATAAAGTATTGATACTATAATTTGGAATTGTTATGTTCTATTGGTTTTTTATTATTATTTTTTCCTAGAAAAGAATTTATAAGCTATTATGCCTTGATTTTTTGTGCATTGTTTTTATAAATTGATAAAAATGGTTTATATATATATATAAAAAAATGAAAATGATAATAAGATATGGAAGGATATACAAAGTGAATATGATGTTTGAATTTGTGTCTGTGAGAAGAGTTTTAACCCGGGATCAGACAAACTTCAGAAAAGATCTTTTAGTTTTGTTTATGTTTTGTGTTTTGTATGTTTGTGTATTGTGTTTTCTGTAAAAAATTAATAAAATTTGTTTTTTTTTTTAAAAAAAAAAAGATTGGTACAAAACTTTACAGGATTAGAATCTTTCCTGGAAAATTAATAAGTGCAAACTATAATGTTCCACTATTCCCTTATCATGTTGTAAATTATTGCAAAGCACACACATATACACACACTTCAAGTCCTTTACAATTAAAAATCATTTTTAAATAAAATGTTAGTTGAACCTAAAAATATGGAAACAGCATGGTTTAAACCCAATTGTACTAATAATGGATAAAATAATGCATTACACTGAAAATATACATAAGAATCTACATTTTGTATTTCATAATATACTTAGATTCCCTTAAAATTCCTTTTGTTTGATATTAATATACCTATCATGTTATCATTCCTTGGATTTTGACATGCTAATTTGTACTGTCTACTTTTATAGATATTCAGAAAGCAGTGAGACTGAAATTCAAGCAGTTAGCTGTGATAGACTGCATCAGGATAAGGAATGTGGGGAATGCAAATAATGTCTATCTCTTTTTCTTTATAATTTTCATGTATTCAGCCAAAGTTCTGAAGGATAAATATACTTGCATTTACATGAATGTGAGCTACTGCTATCTTTACGTTCTAGTTCCTTGTTTATGTTTTGGTTCATTCAAAAGATATTGATGAAACAAACCATAGTTTATACTAGTGTGAACCCAGCAAACATTTGTTGTGAAGACAGAAATAAAAGTTGATATCACAATTTATGTGTACTAGCATGTCATTGAAATACCTTCTCACCAATTTTATTAGTCAGTATAATTTATTGATGTTTTATATAGGAAAAATGCAGTAGTTGCATACTATATATTATCTAGGCCCTTGGAGAAGAGCTATATATCCTTGATTTATAACACATGAGTAGTTAGTGTACTAATAAGATACATCCTTCTAACCCTGAAAAGTTGAAAAATTAATTACTTCATTTAGAAGACATAATAGGAGCAAGTATTACATTTTACACATAATATTATGAGGAAGGCATGTTGAAAAAAATTAAACGAATATTCACCCTGAAATATACATATATGTGAATAGAATAGACTAGACTAGACTAGAATAGAATAACAGAATTGGAAGGTACCTTGGAGGTCTTCTAGTCCAACCCCCTGCTCAGGTAGGAAACCCTATGCCATTTCAGACAATGGTTATCCAATCTCTTCTTAAAAACTTCCAGTCTTGAAGTGTTTACAACATCTGGAGGTAAGTTGCTCCACTGATTAATTAACTGTCAGAAAATTTCTCCTTAGTTCTATGTTTCTTCTGTCTTTGATTATTTTCCATCCATCCATTTCCATTTGCTTCTTGTACTATCTTCAGGTACTTTGGAGAATAGCTTGAGGGAGTCAAGCTATTCTCCAAAGCCATTAATTGTTGTGGAAATACAATGGCAAATTAGGAGTTGTAGTTGATATTTATATGTAGCAGGTAAACAAAAATGGAATATCTGATTTCTCTTAGGCATGTAAATATCAAAAATATTTTTTATAACAGGCCTATCAACACTTTTAAACAGTATTACACTTATCTACCAGTTAGTTTTAATGACGTCAAAAAGAGATTGACAAATTTGATAAGTAACACAAAGAAATCATTAATATCATTAAATACAAACAATTTAATACAATCATGAATTCAGATGCATTATTTTGAGTTGTACCTCTTGTCTAATTTCTTATAAGTTTTGATGTGAAACAAGCATAAAAAATATATGTTTTGATGTGAAACAAGCATAAAAAAAGAATTAATAACCCCCAGATTATGAAACCTATGAAAATAAAAGAAATTCCAGAGTAGCTTTTCTCCAAACATAAACTTTAAAGAAATGTAAAATAGTTTTTAAACTTTCCTATATTTGTGCAGATGCCTAGTTTCAAAGGAATCACTAAACATGGCTACATGTTTGTTTACAGTTGGAGATATTGCTAGATAATATTTCAAGCTCTATGTTAAACTTTAGACTTCCCAGTTGTCATCTGAAAAAGAAGACCAGAATCAGAATGCAATTTACATCAACTATCTTATTTATTCATGTGCAGATGTATAATCCTTGCCGTAACAGAACATTTTAACAAAATGGACAGTAACAGGGTGTTTTTAGATGTTAACTGTTGATAGGTAATAGGACTTCTTTTTAGATTTTTCATTGTTCAGCTGGAACTTGATCCATGATCCGTTTCATGACTTCTTTTTTTTTTTTTTGAAAAAGATTTTATTAATTTTCTACAAACAAACAAGACAAACAAAACATAAAAACATCAACTCTCATATGTACATCCAGTGTGTCAGTTGGTTCATCATTTTTGTGCATTCATTCTGTAGTCTCAATTACAATTATGTTACATAACAACTCATATCGTCAATCCAAACTTATATATCCTAATATCACTAAAAAAAGAAGTTTTTGACTATATTTTTAATCATTCATGCTTTATGAGCTAACAATACTTTAACCAGTTTATTCTATAACAAATCATATAATCATATCAAATCAATCCTAAAAAACCCTTCATAAATATAATGTCAAATAACAAAATAATAGCAAAATAGCAAAATAAAGATATTCCTTACTGTCTAGCATTCTAAATATTCTATTATCGTATTTTATCATCTAGCCATTGATAAAAAAGATCCCAAATTTCATAAAATTGCTTATCCTCTTGCTCTCTAATTTCAAATGTCAATCTACTCATCTCAGCACATTCCAATATTTTCTTAATAATTTCTTCCTGTAATGGTATTTTCTCATTCTTCCAATTTTTAGCAAATACAATCCTAGCCGCTGTTAATACATTTACAATCAGGTACTTCAAATCTTTACTATATATATCAGGTAAAATTCCCAATAAGAAAATCTCTGGTTTCAAGTCTATGTGTTTCTTTGTCATTTTTTCCAACCACATGCGAATTATAGTACAATATTTTCTAGCGTCCTCACAAGTCCACCACATATGATAATACGAGCCGGGTATCTGATGACATTTCCAGCATTTTTCAGATTTGTTCTTAAACATTCTTGCTATTCTTGTCAGGGGAAAGTGCCACCTGTAAAACATCTTATACAAGTTTTCTTTATATGCTGTTGACATTGTCATTTTATAATTTTGAGACCACAATTTCTGCCATTTCTCTAGATCAACCCCATATCCAAAATTCTTCCCCCAAACAATCATAGTTTCTTTGATTTGTTCATCCTCTAATTTCATTCCCAGTAAATAACCATATAATTTTTTAATCACCTTCTCATTAGTACCCATCAAGATCTTATCTAGATCAGTCTGCTTATCATAGAATCCCTCCGTTTTAGAATCTTCATCATACCTTGAATGTATTTGCGCATATGAAAACCAATTCATCCTTATACCTTGTTCCTCTAAGTTTTGGATCGATTTAAGTTCACCCTTTTCATCCAAGAGTTCCCCATATCTAACTGTTTGTTCCTTCTTATAAATTATAGGATAGGAAAATGCTTCAATAGTCGATAACCAAACTGGAATTTTCAAATAACATTGTCTTTTTATCTTCTCCCAGTTTAACCACAAAGACTCCCGTATATAATGTCTTCTAAAATAACCCTGTGTTTTTGTTCCCTTATACCATAAAAAAGCATGCCAGCCCAACAGCAAATCATGCTCTTCTAATGTCAACAACCTATGCTTTCTTAATGTTATCCATTCTTTGACCCACATCAAACTTGCAGCTTTATAATACAATTCCCAATTAGGCAGGCCAAAACCTCCTCTAATTCTAGAGTCTTGCAAAAGCTTTAGCTTTATTCTCGCTTTTTTACCTTGCCATATAAACTTCAACATGATTTTATTTAAATCTTCAAAATAGTCTTCTCCAAGCCTAATTGGTATTGTTTGGAACAAAAATAAAATTCTGGGTAAAATATTCATCTTGATTGTGAAATTCTCCCTATTAATGACAATTGCAAGTTTTCCCACTTCTTCAAATCTGTAGCTATCTGTTGTTTGAGTTTAATATAATTATTCTCTTTTAATGTGCTACATCTTGCTGTCAAATATATCCCCAGATACTTAACCTTATTTGTAATTTGGATTTTCAAAAGATCTGCCAGTTCTTCTCTTTGTCTCAGTAACATGTTCTTTGTCAAAATCTTTGTTTTATCTTTATTTATTTTCAAACCAGCCATCTCACCATATGTCTCTATCTTTTCCAATAACCTTGGAGCTGTTTCTAACGGGTCTTCCAGAATAAAAGCTAAATCATCAGCAAAAGCTTGTAGTTTAAATTCTTCCTTCTTAATTTTCATTCCTTTTATGCTTTTATCATCCCTAATATTTCTATTCAACACTTCCAAGGTCAACACAAATAGCAAAGGAGATAGGGGGCACCCTTGTCTTGTGCCCTTTCTTATATTAATAAAATCTGTAAGTTCCCCCTCCATCATTACCTTTGCTGTCTATTATATATGGCTTCGATTGCTTGAATAAATTTTTTAGCAAAACCCATCTGTTCCAATAGTAATAACATAAATCTCCAGTTCACGTTGTCAAATGCCTTTTGAGCATCTAAAAATATCAAAGCCATTTGCTTTTCAGGATGAGCCTCATAGTATTCCAAAGTACCCAAGATTACTCTCATATTGTCTCTGATTTGTCTCTTTAGCAGAAATCCATTTTGATCTGGGTGAATAAAATTATTTAAATATTTTTTAAGTCTTTCTGCTAAAATTGAAGCAAAGATTTTACAGTCTGCATTCAATAAGGAGATAGGTCTATAGTTCTTAATTTGCAGTGGGTCAGCCTCTTCTTTTGGAATAAGTGTGATATAAGCCTCTGACCATGTTTTGGGTATCATCTTCTTTAACATAACTTCATTCATGACTTCTAACAATGGGATACTCAATGATTCTTGAAATGTTTTATAGAATTCTGCCGGAAGCCCATCTGGACCCGATGCTTTCCCATTGTTTTGTCTCTTAAATACTTCATTTAATTCCATCATTGTTATATTGCTTTCAAACATTTCTTCAGTCTCTTTAGGTATCTTTGGTAAATTAGCATTCTGTAAATATTGTTTGACTTTTTCCTCATCAATATTCTCTTGTTTATATAGTTGCCCAGAAAAATCTCGAATAATTTCCTTTTTCTCCTTATTACCATTACAAACTTGGCCTTGATCATCTATTAACTTCAATATTTTTCTTGATTCCTTCTCCTTTCTCAATTTATATGCTAGCCATCTACCTGGTTTATTTGCATCTTCAAAGTAATTCTGTTTAGAATTTCTGATTTTCTGTGCCAGTTCTTCTTTCTCTATTAATTCCATTTTATGTTTAATTACATCCAGATTCAATTTAATATCTTTTTTCTGTGGCATTTTCTGTAATTCTTTTTCAAGTCTTTTATACTCATCTTCCAAGGCCTTAGAAGCTTGCCTTTTCCTAATATTCTTTTTTCTTGTATAATCTATTATCAGACCTCTAGCAGATGCCTTCATTGTATCCCAAACATTCTGCGTTGAAGTATCTTCTTTTTTATTTTCTCTGAAAAAAAAAAGCCAATTCCTTCTCCATCCATTGTATAAAATCTTTCTCCTTTAAAATAGTATTATTTAATGTCCATCTCGATCTTTTTTTTTGTCCCTTCCATTTAATTGTCATTGGGCTATGATCTGCCCAAGTACTTGTTTCAATATTTGTTTCTTGAATATTGGATATTAATTCTGTTGATATCCAAATCTTATCTAATCTGGACCATGATAAATGTCTATTTGAATAAAAAGTATATTGTTTAGCTTTAACATTTCTTTCTCTCCAAATATCTTTTAAAGATAGTTCGTCTGTCATTTTAAAAAAAGATTTAGGGAGAGCCTTTCTATTTTGCTTGGTTATTGTTGCTACATAGTCCAATTTATTGTCCACAATTCCATTAAAGTCTCCCATCATAATTATATTAACATAGTCCAGTCCAGTTATTTTCATGTGTAGCTTTTTATAAAACTCTTCTTGTTTTTCATTCGGAGCATAAATTGCAATCAAGAGTATTTTTATATTATTGTCCATTATTTCCACCATTAATACTCTTCCATCTTCATCAGTGTAGATCAGTTTTGCTGGGATAGCCTCTTTAATGTATAGAACCACTCCTCTTTTCTTACATTGAGTCAAAGAAGTAAATATTTTTCCCAATTTTGGCTGTATTAACAATTGTTCATGTTGTTTTTTAATATGAATTTCTTGTAGACAAATTATATCAAATTTTAATTTGTCTAATTTATGAAAAGTTTTCCTTCTTTTAACAGCTGAATTAAGTCCATTTATATTCATTATAATCAATTTTCTTTCTTCCATGATTATGCTTTATATTTAGGTCTAACCGCTCTCGTGGGTCTCACTTCACGCTGTTCTTTACTGTCCACCTGTCCACCTACAGCTCCTTTCTCTTTTTCAGTCTCCAGTTGCTCCTCTTGAAACTCAATTAATGAGACCTCTTTCTCTGCCTCCTCTCTTCTTCTTCCAAAAAATTCTGCATGGAAAAGTTCTGCTTTCTCAATTGAATCTATTCTATGTCTCTGCTCTTGCCACGTAAACATTAATCCTTCTGGAATTCACTTCGTTTTCCAATAGCATTTTGGTCAGAAATTGATATTCTCTCCTCATCTCTCTCACTCTTCTGGGTATTTGTTTTAAAACCACAATCTCTTTACCTTTGTATTTCAATGTTTTCTCTCTTACCACTTGTAATATTTGTGTTTTGATGGATTTTTTGGTAAATCTAATATGAACTTCCTTTGGTAATTTATTTCTCATCGCATATCTTGTATAAACTCGATATACCTCATCTACTCCATCCATCATCTTTTCCTCTGTAATTTCCAAAGCATCTGCCAAAATTTCTATCATTATCGCAGCCAAATTTTCTCCTTTTTCCTCTTCTATATTTTGAAATCTGAGATAAAATTCTGACCTTTCCATCTCCCACCTCAACATCCCATTTTTTTCTTGTTTAACCACTGTTAATCTACTGTCAATATTTCCAATCTTCTCCTCTCTTTGTTTTCCTTCTTCCTCAATTTTTTGGAATCTCTCCTCATACTTCCCCATCATTTGTTTAATATTTTCCACTTTTTCATCAGTCTTCTCTATTCTTTGTTCAATGATGTCTGATTTTATCTTGAGATCTTGGATTCCTTGCATAATCATCTGTAAAGTTACTATTTCTTGTTCTTTATTTTGCTTCAACATTGTCTGAATTAAACGTTGTCCTCCAGCTGGTGGGGAAGCAGAGGTAGAAGTAGAAATGCCAACTGGTATTGGTTTCCTGCTCATTTTAATGCCTCCAAAGCTTCAAATTCTTTTTGACTTTTAATCCAACTGGTATAGTAGTCAATTATAATCCAAAATGGAAAAATCCAATAGTAAAAGACCCAAAACCAAAGAAGAAAAAGGAAAAAAGAAAGAAGAAAAATCTTCAGGTTCTTCTTGACCTTATCCAATTACAAAGTAGTCCACCATAAAAAAGGAAAAAAATAGAAAGGAAAAAAACAAACAAACCCAGAAATGATATTATTGATTAAGAGCAAAAAAAAAAAAAAAAAAGAAATGAAAAAAAGAAATTCCTTCAGGTTCTTCACACCTTAATCTCAATAATCAAAAAAGAAAAACAAAGTGGTCCAAAAACATAGATAGAAAAAGCAAAGAAGTCCCAATAAAATATAGAGAAAAAAGAAAAATAAAGAAAAAACTCTGAGACTTTCCCTTTAAAATAAAAGGCAAAAATAAGAATATTATTAGAATTGAAATTTACAAAAAGGCTGGTGAATGGGTATATATATATATATATATCAAAGAGCACATTGCACTTTATTTATTTATCCAAGGCTCTTATTATTACTCTCTTCTCCAGCAGTTTCAAAGCTAAGCCTCAAGTGTTGAAATATTGATAAGAGTCCAGGAAAACACCTGTAATAGTATTTTGCTGTGCTCTCCCTCTATCTTATCACGTTAAAATGTCCTTGAAAAGGAGTCTTCTTACAATTCTTTCCAATTCAAATAAAATATTTTCAAGCCTCTAGTTGGCAGTGTTGCAATGTTTCTTAATGCTCTTTCCCCCCCCCCAGCCAGAAAAAAGGAATAATGTATACAAAAAAAAAAAAAGAAAAAGAAAATAGCTAAAGGGAGCCTCTATCCTAGAGAAAATTAAAAAATCAAAAGGAGCATAAAATATATATATAAGAGAAAATTCAATCCGGTTACCTACAAAATCACACTTAAGTCCCCAGAAAAAAAGTAAGAAAAAAAAAAATCCAAGCCTCAATTTGACATCACTTTAAAAAACGCCGCTCAAACAGTTTTGGTCAAAAGGTCAAAAAGTCTCACAGGTTTCTTCTTTGTTCAGGATGCCCTTTCAAACCTCAGCGAATTTACAACACAAAAGGAGTTTCTCACTCAGCCGACACACTTCCTTTCCAGCCACTTTCTTTCCGGAACTGTCCCGACTTCAGCAGCTATGGGGGCTGCCTCTCCGCCACCAGCAAAAGGGCTTCTCCCGGATCAAACCAGAGACTTTGCGATATCTCTGGGATCCCAGGACAGTACCCTTCTCAATCCCCGTCTCTATGGGACGGTTTAGGTCCGTTGGGACCAACCAGGGGCGAAAATATCGGCTGCGATCTCAGAGCCCCAAGATCGCAGCTGTATCACCGAAACAAAGCTCAGCCTTCTGTTTTTTTCTGTTTTATGACTTCTTTTTTGATGGCTGTTAGTGTGGCAGTCATAAAGCAAACCTTGTTTGTTAAGCACCTCAGTCATGAAATAAACCCATTTTAGCAATGTGCATTTTGTGCCAGAAACTGAAAGTAAATAAAGTTTTCAGCAAAAAAAAAATCTAGTAAATCATAGTTATATAGGCATAGAATGCTGCCAATGTGGGCTAGTTACCGAGTGCCCACAATACCATATGTGACTGCATGTTGTGTGCATGTCTGGCCATTGAAACTTTGAATTTAGATCATAAGTAGTTTGAGGGAGGTCCACTGTAACTTTGAACAGTTGCAAAGTGACTGGTCACTCTATAGAGTAGGATATGATATTTGCTTTTTTTCAAATCCTTGCACTAGCCTGGATGAGGTGTTGTTTCAAGTTGCTGCCAAGCAATGTTTTAAGCTGCATTGGTTTGAGCGCTCCAGCTAAGATACCAAGCCAAGTTCTAGGCAGGAATCCTCCTGGGATATGCTGTTTAGCATAGATTATGATCCTAGCAGTTGACAGATAGTTGCCTGTCTGTAATGCTTTCAGTCTTCAAATATTGCCTACACTTATTTACCTGTAGCCATTTGCATTTTTCCCTCATCCTTCCTGCTCTATCTTAGCATTTAAGTTTAACTAAAGGTATGGGTAGGATGAAGCTGCCTCTGGAGACCAATACTTCCTTAAAAACACCAAGTATGGTTCAATTAGCCAGGCAGCTGGATAACTAGTTTACAGTTCTAAGGAGTAGATGAAGGAAGGGAGGAAGGATTCATGTCTGTATAATCCCAGCTACTTTTGGAAGAAAAAAAAACCAGCTCTTTTTCTCAACTTTATTCTCTGATCACTAATTTAGGCCTGTGGTGGGATTCAGCTAGTTCACCAAACTGATGTGAACTAGCTGAATTACACCCTCCCACACTATCAAAGTAGATCAAGAACGCTGGAGAAACAAGTAACAGAGCAGCCGACATGAGGGAAGGAGAAGGCCACTTTCCCTTTTTCTTCTCCCTGCTCCTCTTCCTCCTCTCCTCATGCCAGCCGCTCCATTGTCCATATCTCCATTGCAGCGCAGCACCCAGGATCCACTTTGATAGCAGAGGGTATACTAATTTGCCAGGTCAAACAGTCTTCCCTACATTGGGCCCAGCTTCGATTGTGCTGCCAACTTAATTCCTTGCCCCCTCATTTTTGCCCACAAACTGACCAACCTCCCCTGCATGCAGCTCCACAGAGAGGAGGGGGGAATCCCTCTCCCCATTTCCCCCAAATCCTTCACCTTCCTGTGAAAGCTCTCTGGAGCATCAACTCCTTGTCTCTATGGTAACCCCTCCACTCCTCATTCCTTGGAAACCTCACCTCTTAAAGGAGCTGCATCCAGAAGGCTGAAACAGCTGCAAGACCAACGTGCAGATAAGTACCCTCAGAAACAGCATTTTGGCAAAGGGTGGAAATTTTATAACAGCCAACCTGACTCTGAGTGAACTGATTGTTAAATTATTTAAATCCCACCACTGACTTAGACTAAATGTGTTAAGGTTTGAGCATGGGCGAGAAAGAATGGAGACAAGCCTCTGAACGGTGAAGTTCAGCTCTTTATTTACATTGTGACTTCTACAATTCCACAGCAGTAAAACCCACCTTATATAGGCAAACCCTGTAACGTTTAACCAATAACGAGCTAGGAACGCTAGCTCTTATAACCAATAAGAACTCTCTGTTAAGGGCCAATCGGATTCCCTGGAACGGGCCAATCTGGTCCGGCCGCTTAATAGCCAATCAGAAGTGCAGGGCCAGAACCCTGCACTTACTCCAAGCTCACACTTTATTAATCTTATTGCATACACAACAAAATGGAAGCTTGTCTTCCAAGATTTCAGAGCAAAGTATTTTTTTCCTGCCCCAATACTTGGAGTTGATCTATACAATTGTTGTGCCATTGATCTACAGCCCTTCCTTAATGTTTATTTTGTCAGAATTGGAGATATTCTATCTTTGGTTTTGGTTTTAATCTGTTTTTGAAAATAGATGCTATTTCAAAATTATGTCTAATAGATACTTGGGTATTTTCCCAAATAGAAAGAGAGGGCTACCATTCAGTTTATTCATGGAAGTTTCAGTAGATCTGCCATTCTAATTGTATCCATTCTTTATTTTATTTATTAATTTATTTTGCTTTGATCTAACAGGTATAAGGGTTCTTTAGTATGTTTACATGCTAAATCCTGATATTAAATCTGTTTACAAACCTTTTCATTAGACTGTTACATCCAGTGTCAAAAACAATGTCACTTTTCAGCATGATTTTCTAGCTGCCAGGAAGCAAGGAAATTTGAATTCTATAGACAAACATTTCTGAATAATAACTGAAAGCAAAACAGTCTTGCTGAATGTTCCCAACTGCTAAAAAAAATTACATTGTTCTTAACCAATGACAGTTATCTTTCCTTGAAATCAAATGAGCTGAGACTTCTCACACAACTATTACTTCTTCACTACTCCATATCCAGTGAATGAGTCTGTATCAAGGAGTAATGATTTTCCCATTGAGGGGACCATGGTCAAATGATTAATTCTCCCAGGACTCAGATGCAACTAGCTAACATTAACTATTGAGAAAAAAGAAACTTTTTGCTCAAACATTTATACAAGTAGTTCTCAAGTAACAACAGTTCATTTATTCGTTTGAAGTTACAACTGCTCTTGAAAATGTGATTTATGACTATTTTTCAAACTTATCAGTTGCAGTATCCTCATGATCACACAATCAAAATTTAGATGCTTGGCAACTGATTCATACTTATGATAGTTGTTCTGTTCCAAGGTCATGTGATTGACTTTTACGTCCTTCTGATAAGCAAAGGCAATGGGAACACTACATTCCCTTAACAACTGCATTACTAACTTAATGATTTCAGTGATTACAGTTAACAACTATGGCAACAAAAGTTGTAAAATGGGGCAAAATTCACTTAACAGTCTCACTTAGCAACAGAAATTTTGGGCTCAATTGTGTTGGAAGTCAAGAACTACCCATATTTCATTATTTAAATGAGTTTAAAATCAAATAATGATATTTGATATTTATTTTCTCAGTTATGTCAAAGCTGGCAAATCAGAATCCATGAGGTGAATGAACCTTAGAGCCCCTTTGAAATTTAATACTGACTTTCAGTCAGACTTGGTTTTCTGCAAAAAATCAGTGGCAATCTAAGAGGTGAAATGCTTATATTGTGTATTATTTTCTGAGAGATATTTTATTTCTGGATGGAAAAAAAGAGAGATTTAAAAAGAATTTTAATTTTTAAAATAGTTCATACCACAGCTACATTCAATTGAGTGCCCTTAGACATAATTAGTATTTTCATCCTGTACTTCGTCGCTATAAGGAATTGGATGGCACAAAAGAAGAACAGATTGAATCCTAGCAAGATAAAATTGCCATTTGATTTAAATCAGAATTACTCCTATTTAGCTAGGGTCAAACTTCTTCAGAAGAAGCTAGTTTATGGTTCTCAGAGATCCATGACCCTGTAGATTTTCAGGGAAGATTTTATTTGGTTGATATGCCTGTTGTAAGTAGTCTTGCAATAAGAAACCTTGATAATAGTAATTTCCAGAATGAATTAGCAGAATATGCTCTATTAGGAGCTAATGTTGAAGATAACGCAGACATTTTCAGTTTGTACCTATGCTTCGACCAACAAATTCCTAAATAAATTGAGTTGAAGAAGTCTCGGGAAATCCACTCACGCTGAGCAATGAATTTGGGTAGGAATGTCATGGGTTCCTCATCCTCTTAATGTTAAGGATAGGGACCAGCAAGGAAGCCTTCTTGATGGATGTCCCAATTATTTGAAATATGCTTAATAAATACTGTTCCTCATTTTTTATTTTTAGACAGGTGACAAAAAGTGTTCTTTCTGCACCTATTTGAATCTACGGTTAATACACTGCTTTTAGTTTTACTTAATTTTAGATATAACTGTTGTGAATTAATAAAAGTGAACTAATAAAAGTGCTTAATAAAGATTATTAAAACCTTTAGAAAAGTGCAGGGTTCTGACCCTGCACTTCTGATTGGCCGATAATAGCGACATTTGATTGGTCCGTTCAGGAGAATCTGATTGGCTATTAGCGGGCCTCTCTCATTGGTTAAGGGAACTAACGCTTCCCGTTTTTATTTGTTATTTGATCAGCAGCTTGCCATAAAAAGGGCTGTTGCTGCCGTAGTTTTTGCTCTGTTCCACAATGTTAAATAAAAAGTTGAAGTTCACTGTTCATCGTCTCGTCTCCAATCCTTGCGCCCATGCACAGAACTTAACAATAACTGTTTTTATTATTAATTTTACCTGCATATTATTTTATGATAATATTGTAATGTATTTTGTTGCATTTATGTAAACTGCTGAAAAGCAGCTGAATGGACCAATATACAAATTTTGTAAGAAAAATACAATAAATACATTAATAATCAAATTCTTTTTAAATTCTTTTTGAATTTTCTGTTCACTGATAGCTGCCCAAGTTTTCGGTAAAGACTGGTTTGTAATGCAAATGCAGAATTAAGTTCTTTCCACCTTCTGGTGTTCATTGTGACTGTGCTGCATGTTTGAGTAGAAAGCCTCACTTCTCTTTCCTGCTTCATGTGTATTATGTTTTTCAAATCAAAAAGATATCCTTTTTCTTTTTTCAGAAGTACAAAATATAATAACAAGGGAAATGTCATCTTATCACCCCTCATTTTAGACATTAAACAGCTTCATGCAATTATCTAGACTCTTAAAAAGCATCCCACCACAGTAATATTTAGCAACCAGGCATGAATTAAATCAATTGTTCTTCCTTGTCACGTTGATGAAGGGATTGTGGACTCTGTTTTCATGACAAACACATGATTAGAGTACTACATTTAAACTGATTATTTCATTCAGTGTAAGGAACCCATGGGTTAGGATGATATAAAAGCCCAAATCACACTCAGTGTTTCCCAAATACCCAGCTTTGTGTGGGCTAATCAAGACGGCATCAAATGTTTTATTAGATACAGCCACACAAGCCTAGCTGAAGCCAGATGATCACTTATTATCAACCAACAGCAAATTATATCCCTTTTTGGATTGAATTTCAATGAACCCATTGTTAAACTACTTGGATAATACTAAGAGGTCAACACAATAAAAAATTTCTACAAAGACTTTAAAAAAATAGAAAAGGAACAATGTATAATGATATAAGAGAATAAATGACATTGATAACATTAAAAAGAACTGGTTATTTTCCCAATGAATAAACTGTATTCTCTAATGATGAAAACAGTAAGCCTTGATGTATTGGAGAACATTGTTAAACATTTAATTATGGGGCATAAATTTGATATAAATGGAAAACACTTTTCAGTTATCAGGTGAATGAAATTATTTACTAATGGCACACGCACACACACACACACACACACACACACACATATACCTATTTGAGTTACGGAGAAATTGTTAAAATAGAATAAAGCATGGTTACAAGGTAAAGAAAGAATGGACAAATTAGTATAGTTTTATTATTAATGTTTTCTCATTTTTCCAGTCTTTAATGGGTTCAACCTATTTCCCAAATGATTTAGAGCAGGGATCACCAGCCCTTAGACCATGGACTAACACTGGTCCATGGTGCACCAGAAACCAGTTTAAACAAACAAATAAAGCCGCATCCACATACCAGGATGCAGTCAGTGTACAAAACCATGCCCTTCCAGTCTACAGAGAAACCTCTCTCCATGGAACCTGTCCCTGGTGCCAAAAGGGTTGGGTGGGTGGGTGGGGTCACTGATTTAGAGATCTTTCAAAAATTGCATAGTTTGTTTTCTGATGTTTATTTGTAAGTTTTCTAGTATAGGCTTTACAATTACAAAACAATTTTGTTTAAAATATATCTTTGGACAACCCATTTTATTCAACACAGTTCTTTTTGTACTATATTTTTATGAGTATTCATGTTGTAAACATCTTCACACTGCAAATTCAGTGCAATAAAATCTGTATAAGGTACTACTGCATGGATGGAGAACACTTCACTTTTGCTGCATTTCAAAGCATTGCCTTCACAAGCAGACAAAAAATCCAGCTAAAATAATATCCTTAGTGTTGCTTTTCTTTTTCTGCATGAAGTCTAACCTTGCATCCTAACTTTGGTTTCTAGAATTGGGCGGGTTGGGAGAATTGGGCAATGTAGAGGATTAGACAACTAGGTTACTGCTCAGCTGTGATGGCTTACATCTTCTGTGGGTTCTTTTATGGTTGGAATTTGTAGTAGAGGTTTGGTTGCATATGAATTAGAAAGTATAATAGGGATACTAAAGCTGGGGGTTCATCAGCATATTGCAGGCAGGGGTGGGCTTCAAAAATTTTAGCAAAGGGTTCTCTGCTCAGTTGCTAGTGGGTGTGGCTATGGTGGACGTGGCCTAGTCAGTCTCCTGCACCATGGCAGGGTTTTTTTTTTTCTCTTCCTGGGCACTGAAGGCCCTCCTTGAGCCTCCAGGAGAGCGAAAGAACCTCCACAGGCTCCAGAGGCTCATTTCTGGCCTTCCCAAATTTCTGGGAGGCCCTTTTTTCACCCACCTTGAGCCTCCATGTACACCCTGCACTTACCTGCATCCAAAACAGGCCGCATGGGGACTCCTGGGAAGGGAGGTGCAGGGTTGGGGGGAAGCCAGGAGTAGAATTTGGGTGTTGTGAATTAATAAAAGTGTTGAATAAAGTTTGTTGAAACCTTAATGCAAAGTGAAGGGTTCTGGCCCTGCACTTCTAATTGGCTGATAGTAGCGATATTGGATTGGTCCGTTCAGGAGAATCTGATTGGCTATTAACGAGCCTTTCTTATTGGTTAAAAAGAGCTAACATTCCTGTGTTTTCATTGGCTAAATACCCAAGAGCTTGCCTATATAAAGGGGGCTGTTGAGGCCGTTTACAGAGCTGTTGCACCATGTTAAATAAAGAGTTGAAGTTTACTGTTCATCAACTCGTCTCCGCATCTTGCGCCACGCATCGAGCATAACACTGGCGACGAGGATGGGATGTGGAGACATCAGAGCTGACTGAACACTATGAAAAGCGATAACAGAGCATGTGGCTGAAACGCACCAACGGCGGAACCATGTCCGGCAGCGTCATACCACCCGCTCCATTCGACCCGGCACAAGAAGACTGGGACTCATATATGGATCGCTTCCAGATGTTTCTGGAGACCAACAATTTGAAGGATGCCACTACCGGAAAGAAACGGGCAGTATTCCTAACTCATTGCGGGCCAACCGTATTCAAGATGGCCAAAGCACTAGCAAAACCGGCAGAAGTGAAGTCCATGGACTGGGACATCCTCGAACCCCTGCTAAGGGCCCACTATGCACCGACTGTACCAACACTCGTTAGAAGGCATGAATTTTACCAAAGAGATCAGCGGAAGGGCGAAAGCATTGAAGATTTCATAGCAGATCTCCGGAATCTAGGAGGACTATTTGGGTTTGCCGACCTAGAAGAAGCCCTGAGAGACCGAATAGTTCTGGGATTAGATGCACCAGGCGTACAGAGTAAGCTGATGGTGAAAGGCGACATCAGCCTTACAGATGCCATCACTGACGCAACTGCAGCAGGAGCAACCAGGAAGTCAGCTGCTCAAATGCACCGCATCCACGCTCCACTTCGCCAAATCGCCAGTGAAGTTTCACTTCACTTAGAAGAACCGGCAACGACAGCCCACCACAAGGACCTCGAATTGTCATCAGAAAGCGATGAAGAAGAGGTCAACCGGCTCCGGTCTGAACGAGACCAATGCCAGAAATCGCAGTACCAATGTGCTGGTTGTGGGGCAAACCACCCCCGATCAGACTGCAAATTCCTCGACGCGCTCTGCCATGTGTGCGGGAAAAGAGGCCACATCGGACGGGTCTGTAGAAGCAAGCAAGGACCCAGCCAAACCCCGAGGGGGGCTAACTACCGCCAATCTACAGGAAGCCGTCCTGCAAAGCGAGAACCCTTGAACCACCAATGGAACAACCACTCCCATAGAAACAAAACCCTAAACCACTCAACAAAGCGAGAATAGGCACACCAAACTATTACGATTGGTCACGCCTCATCACTGGATGCCAAGAAGATCCGGGTCAAGGTGGCCATCGAAAACCAGCCTTGTATGATGGAAGTCGATTCAGGATCGTCCCTCTCGATGGTTTCCTGGAAGACTCTCAAGCAACTCATCCCTACCATCTAGCGACAAGACCTCTGGTTCCAAACAATCATACTCAAAGATTATCAAGGGAATCGAATTCCAGTCGTGGGATCCAGCCAACTCCATGTCTCCTTTAAAAATCGTACTGCATCTCTACCTTTGACTGTAGTCGACAGGGATTGGCCTAGCTTGTTAGGCCTCCAATGGTTCGCTCCACTTGGAATTGAGGTAGCTGGCATTCACCGAACCAGCAGCAACGACTGGGAAGAGGCTCTCGTCCAAGAATTCCAAGACGTCTTTGCAGACAAGGGGACCCCGATATCATTTAACCTCAACCCCAAAATAGCTTCCATCCGCCTTAAGCCTCGTCGAGTCCCATTCACCCTTAAAGCAAAGATTGACGAGCAGCTTGATAAATTAATAGCCCAGGGGGTGTTAGAACCAACCGACCATTCTCCCTGGGAAACCCCAATAGTGACACCCATCAAGCCGGATGGATCGTTAAGAATTTGTGGGGACTACCGAGCTACACTGAATCATGCCCTGCAGCAAAACGCTTACCCGGTACCGGTGGTGCAACACCTTCTCCATTCCCTGGGGGGCGGAAAAGTCTTCGCTAAACTAGATCTAGCCCAGGCATACCAACAACTGCCTGTAGACAGAAAAATGGCAGAGGCTCAAACGATCATTACACACCAAGGTGCGTTTAAATGTAACCAACTCCAATTCGGAGTAAGCGTGGCCCTGGGAATCTTTTAAAGTTTGATGGAAAGACTATTACAAGGGATAAAAGGCGTTGTCCCCTAATTTGATGACGTTTTAATTGCTGCTCCAACTCAAGAAGTACTAAGGGAGCGCCTGGGGTTGGTTCTTCAGAGATTAAAGACTCGGGTCTCAAAGTTAAGAAAAACAAGTGTCAACTATGTACTGATCAAGTAGAATTTTTAGGATATTTAATAGATAAACAGGGCATTCACCCCACTGATAGCAAACTTAGGGCAATCAAAAACGCCCCAAGACCCCGAAATAAGGCAGATCTCCAAATGTTCCTAGGCCTTATCAATTTTTATAACATCTTCCTGCCTCACAAGGCAACCGTAGCCAAACCTCTACATCGTTTATTAGACAAAAAAGCAACCTGGGTTTGGGGGCACCGAGAGGAACAGGCGTTTTGACAAGTAAAAATCTTATTGACCTCCGACACTGTTTTGATGCAGTATAATGAGACCTTGCCTTTGACTGTTACTTGTGATGCATCACCTGTCAGAGTGGGCGCCATTTTGAGCCATGTTTTACCAAACGGAAGTGAAGCCCCTGTTGCCTACTTTTCAAAAACACTGTCAAAAGCAGAACGCAATTATAGTCAAATCGATAAGGAAGCTCTTGCTATTGTATCTGCTGTTAAACAATTTCATGAATATATTTATGGGTGAGCTTTCACTATAATAACTGACCACAAACCTTTACTGGGAATAATAGCGGGAGATAAACCAACCTTATATATTATCTCCCAGAATGACTCGCAGAATTCTTGGCTGCCTATAATTATAAGTTGCAACACCGCCCGGGGAAAGCCATTCCCCATGCTGACGCATTAAGCCGTGCACTGCTTCCAGAAACCATTTACGACCCTGCTCCGACCGTCACAACACTGCAGATCGAGACACTCCAAAAACCGCCACTGACAGCTCGTGATATCGTGATTGAAACTAAACACGATTCCGTTCTAGCACGTTTCCTCAGCTGGGTAGAGCGTGGATGGCCATTGGACCAAATCCCTGACAATTACGCCCCTTTCAAAAGTCAACAGACGGCACTGTTTTCCCAGAAGGGCTGCATCATTTGGGGCGATAGAGTCATTGTCCCAGAGCGGTTACAGTGAGCGGTACTGAGCATGAAAGCACTTGCACGAAGCTATGCATGGTGGCCGGGCATAGACAAGCAGATCAAATCCTGGGTAAAGACTTGTTCCAAATGCCAGGAAGTCAGCAATGCCCCACCGAAAGCAACCCCAACAGAATGCGAAACACCCAGGGGACCATGGTCCCGTATTCATCTGGACTTTGCGGGACCTACGAATGGACACACATTTTTATTAACAGTGGATGCCTACTCGAACTGGCTCGAAATCCATGAGATGAAAAATACAAGAACCGAATCGGTCATCAGGAAATTGGACAGATTATTTGCAACACACGGATTACCGGACGTTCTGGTATCTGACAACGGGCCCCAGTTTACCGCACTTTCTTTTGAACAGTACCTGGCAGACCACGGTATTCGCCATGCGCTAACTTCACCGGCGCATCCTGTGGCTAAGGGAAGGGCCGAGCGCATGGTACAATTCATCAAAAGAACTCTACATAAAATGGACTATAGCGATATGAAAGACAAGATTAACCGGATACTCCTTTTGCAGCACATCACTCCACACAGCATCACCAACAAAACTCCCGCTGAGTTACTGATGGGACGGAAACTCCGCTCCCACCTGGACCGACTACACCCATCCTACGAACCTGAGAAACCACATGGATCCAGTGGGAAATGCCAAAATTTCCAGGTAGGCGACTTGGTTTTCGTGAGAAACTTTTATGGCGACCCATTGTGGGTCGAGGCAACTGTAATCCAAGTAACCGGACCCAGATCATACCGAGTGAAATATTGTGACATAGAATGTGGAAGCGCCTTATTGATCAGCTGCGTTCAAGGCTGCAGTCGGGGGTCTGCAATTCTGGTGATTTCCAAACTGAGGGGGGAAGAGACACCTAGGAGGCTGAATTTGGAATGGTGGAAGGCACAAGCGGAACAAACGACCACTCAGACTCAACATGTGAAGAAGGATCGGAGACAAGGGTTAACTCGCCTCTAAGAGATATCGAGGACATTAATGGGAACGGAAGTTTAGATACAGAATCAGAGGCACCCTGTTCACCAGATAACATCCTACCCCAACAAGACTCTAGACAAATACCGGAAGGACAGCATAAATCAAATAGACAATCAAAACAACCTGCCTACCTCAAAGACTACGTTACCACACCCCTTAAATGGAACCCGGGGGGAAGGGGTGTTGTGAATTAATAAAAGTGTTGAATAAAATTTGTTGAAACCTTAAAGCAAAGTGCAGGGTTCTGGCCCTGCACTTCTGATTGGCCGATAGTAGCGATATCGGATTGGTCCGTTCAGGAGAATCTGATTGGCTATTAACGAGCCTTTCTCATTGGTTAAAAAGAGCTGGAGTTCCTGTGTTTTCATTGGCTAAATACCCAAGAGCTTGCCTATATAAAGGGGGCTGTTGAGGCCGTTTACAGAGCTGTTGCACCATGTTAAATAAAGAGTTGAAGTTCACTGTTCATCGACTTGTCTTCGTTTCTTGCGCCATGCACCGAACATAACATTGGGAGTTCTTTGAACTGCTCAGAATCTAAGCTAGGGGCTCTCTCAAACCCTTGTGAACCCCCAGCAGCCCATTCCTGACTACAGGTAATCTTTAACTTAGGCTATAATTAGGACCAGAATCTTAGTTGCTTAACAAACCAATAATTAAGTGAGATATCATATGATCACTTTCATTTCATATTTCAAGCTGCCATGGTTAGGTGAATCATGTATCATTAAGCAGATGAAGTCTCTGGTAAAGAATGTGAGGATGCCTCAAGGAAATGGGAAGTGGCACAGACATCATGCAAGCTGTTGCAAAGTTGCAGCTTTTTCTGGAAGCCAAATATATCCACTTTGCTCAGAAGTGCTTACAATTGCAGAAGTATTGCAACTCCGCCTCTCCACCTATCGACCTCCACTTTATTAATGGCTATGTGGTGGCAGCACTCATCTGTGGCAGCACCAGGACTGAGGCTGAAATATAGGGCCTTCAGCAATCTCAGTCAGTTGTCATTGCCCCCACACTCTACTTTAGCCCCAGCACTTCCCTTAAGAAATGCCACCTCAAGCCCCCACTGCAAGCAGCATTCAGTACAGCCTTACTGTGCCCACTGACCTTTGCCATGTAGGGCAGAAGCAACTAACTGAAAATGCTAAAGGCCCAAACCTTTATTTCAGCCATTACACCTGCTAATGAATGCCACAGTAAGGAAGGTCCAAAAGAGAACATATTAGGAGAGAAATAAGGGAATAAGAGAGTATGCATGACTGCCACAGCACCCTGTGTCCTTATGATCACAGGAATGCTGCAATAGCTATAATTTTGCATGTGATTTTATAAACCCATTTTTTCAGTGCCATAATGTTGAAGAGTGCAAACAAATGGTCATAAGGTCTCCCTTTAGTAACATCCAAATCCAGTGTTAAGTCTGGAGCATGGGTGCGAATGATGGAGACGAGCCGGTAGAAACAGTGAACTTCAAACTCTTTATTTACGTATTGTGACAGCTCAAACTGGAGGGCTGCTATAGCCTTCCTTATATAGGCAACTTATTAACTATTCAACCAATAGCAAACCTGGAGCGCTAGCTCCGTTAACCAATAGGAATGGCCTGTTAATGGCCAATCAGATGCTCCTGATCGGACCAATCCGATCCTGCCATTAACAGCCAATCAGAAGTGCAGGGCCAGAACCCTGCACTTGACTTCAAGCTCAAGATAACTTTATTGGTATTATTCATTCACAATATCCAGGCCTATCTATGACTTCAATGGAGAAAAAGGAGGCATTTACCTCCTTTTTAAAAAACAAACAAACAACCTGCTTTCCACACACAGTCTAGAATTATTGCAGCAGTTTATAAATCCAATGAAAAAATAATTGAGTAACGTTTTGTTCGTGGTATCCATTAAACCTCTAGATTCCAATAGAATAATAATATGTGCAGCATGATGGTTGTAATGCAAGATCCGCCATTTATTTATGTGCATTATAGGTCAGGTACATTTATATATAAAAAAGAACAGAATACAGAGAATAACATCACAATAAACATCTTTATGGATACCCATGTAGTCTTAACCATCTTTCTGAAGCTAGCCATTTGGGTGAATAAAGAAGGGAACAAGGGATGTGTGGTAATAGAAATGGACAATGTCTTTGGACACCGATTTCAGTAAACACTGAACCCACATGAAAGAAATCAGTTAAATTACTTCTGATATCTTGGTTGTTATGCTGCCTTTAATATAACAGAAGGTGTTTTAACCTCATCTTGGAAATAGCTGAAAGTTGTTTTTCATAAAATTTAAATACAACATGCAGAAGCTATCTGGTTGAAAGCATAACAATTTGCTAATGTTATGTAGTCAGATTTACGTCACATATTCCATGACAATTAAATCTTTGGGAACTGTGGAGTTTTACTGGCTGTGCTTATTGCTTATCGTAGGTACAAATAGCAGGTAACATTCTTCCGTATCTAGACAATTATCATTCAGACTGATACATTTAATTTGTAATGTTTGTATAGATGTTTCAGTATCATTCATGTGGTGAACATCATATAAAGGAGCGAGGGAAAATAAACTATACAATTCCATAAATTACAATTAGCCATGCTTTGGGAGAAGTAGCCAAGGAAAATGAGCAAAGAGGAAAGTAGTCTTGATTGATATGAACCATGCTGTGTTTGCTATAGCAGTCAACCTGCAGGGGTTGGTATGTTTCTTTGCAGTTGTAGAAGGAATTGTAATTTGGGGGTAGCCTTGGGTGATCAGAAGTTTTTTCAAGAGGATTCTTTTGTACACTCTACTCAGGACAAAAAATGATTCATTAGAGAAAAACTACTGTGAAGTTAAGCCAATTTCAAATAATTTTCATACTGTTGCCAAGGAAATAGCAATCCATATCACCTCTAGGAATCAATTCAACGGAATCATTACAAGAGAAAAGGAGAAATTCAGAGTGTCAATTCAGGATACAGAAAATATAAAATAATAAGAACATGCAGGATCCAATCTAGATAATATATAATCATTAGTTTCCACCTACTTTATTATTTTTAATTATTTTTTTATTAAAAATTGTTTCTGATCATTTTTTTAACAATTTGGACAAATTCATGTGCAACCATATTTTAAAAATTTGGAAGAAGAGATTATTGAAGTGAAGTAACAATAACTTAGATAAATCATGCATTTTTTTACTTTATGTTATTAGACAATAATTTTATTGTTGATTTAAGATGAATTTTTAAACAAAGTTATTCTTTACTTACTATATAACCTTAACAACATGAGGAATGAAACATCTTGGTGATGTCTAATTCTGGAAGTTTCCCCCCTCATAAAGTTGTTATGAATTTATCTTGGTCAAATCTGTAATTGCATATTTTCATCGTAAGTTATTTTATTTACATTCCATCCTTTTCTCTCTTGATAAATTTCAATCTATCCCAATCCTTTTTGGTAATTTTATGTAATTGTTCTAGAATGATATATTTGGTCCAAAGATCCTCCTTCTCTCAAGATCATCCAATATATTTTTAAAAAATCATTTTAGACTTTTAAAATTTATTCCACAAAGGATATATTTATTCTTTAAGTCATATTTATTTTGATGATGATGATGAATATAGGCTCTGGATTATGAGATCAGTTGTTGATGACTGAAAACAGATAACATTCCAAATCCAGAGGATTGTTATTCAAAAGCAATCAAGACATCTTCACAAAATGAAAGAAGAAATTATTTTTCCAATGAATTTCTTGGATTTTTCTAATGTTTAAGCAGAAATTATGCCTCTAACATAAATTGGAAATATAGACATTTCTAAAAGCCTGATCTTATGATTCAGTGAATCAGAATAGGTGGTAGTAGGGAACAACAACAAAATATTATTTGAACCAACATGTTTACAGTGAATCTACTGGATTTAATTTGCCTCTTCCAAAGTTAAGAAAATTATGGTACAAAATTATGATGTGCCAAATTCAAGCAAAGAAGCAACGCATTTGGTTTCAACAAGATGTGATGTGTTGTTTCAGCTTCAACCAGCATAGGAATCTAATGCAAAAGCCTTTCTAGATTATTGCAAGTGCTGAAGAAAACAATTGAATAGCCAAAATGTAAGGATTAGTTTTTTTCATGAAGAGGTTTTATATTATTCAAATTTTTGTCAAAATGAAACACCTTCTTTAAAGATCCATGGTATTCGGCATTCTCATTCATTACATACCCATTTGAAATTAGATCCAAGTGAATTTATTGCCAAATAAATATGTATAGAATTTAAGTCTATGTGCAATCCCATGCATATCTACATAGATAAATATTAGGTTTAACGTGATTTACTCATAAGTGCACAGATTGCAGGCTTGGTCACTCAAAAAGAAGTAGTGGAATTTTCTGTGGATCCTCATAAGGTGTTATTATAGGAAACAGTTTCTAGATTCTATAACCATTTTAAGCTCAAAACTGAATTTATAGCATCAACTGGCCTCACCATGGATCAGGGTTGTTATCTTCCAGTTCCAACAAAAAAGAGCAACATTTCTGGTTTCCTAATGTCTCATTCCTCAAGGTTATGGCTGTCCCAAAGGTGCTTTTTCCAAAAGGCAAATGGACTTTCTTTTTTTCTTTTGAAAACATTTTGAAGAAGCTTTTTGGATGAGAAGCAAAACATTTTAAAGACAAAAATCAAGAAAATCCAGTTGCCTTTTGGAAAAAGCATCTTTATGACCTTTATGGCCCCCACAATACTTTTGTAGGTATTTGATGCTGAAATACCCTAGAGCAGGGTTGGTATTCAGCAGGTTCTGACCGGTTCTGGAGAACTGATAGCAGAAATTTTGAGTAGTTCAGAGAACTGGCAAATACCACCTCTCACTGGAGATTTTACAGTATCCTTCCCCTGCCACGTCCATTAAGCTAGAACCAGTAGTAAAACAAATTTGAATCCCACCACTGCCCTAGAGATATAAAAACAGAATGGATTCCCTTTCCATTCTGGAATGGGACCATAACTTACGTTCAAATGAGAACCAAGACATCTAGTGAGGAAGGATTGAGGAATTCTTTATCCTGAAGAAGGGATTAAGAATCACCTGCAGACTGACTTCCATGAGAGTAGGTCCATAGATTTTGTGGGTCTGTTCTTCTGAGAAGACATGTACAGGATGAAATTAATTTTGGAATTCAGTTACCTAACTTAGACATGAATCTTGCCATGAAGGTAGGAAGGGTTGCAGCATGGCTGTAGAATAGTGATATTTAACAGTGTCAGGGTTAGGGTTAGGAGAGAGTACAGTCTAAGGCCCCATAACCATAAATAGTCCAGCCCAGAAAGATTGTCTTTCCAAAACTTTTATATTTAGGGAACTTTCCTATCTTTAACAACTTACGTAGTCTGCATTCTGCCTGCAGTCTCTTACCTCCAGTCATGCAAAATATCCATAGACTAGATTTATCAGCTTATGTGAACAGATTTGCAAGTATTTTATATTGTAAAGATGTAATCTTTATATATGAACAAGACTGAAGAAGGAAATGGATATCTTTGTAATTATTCAAGAAAGGAAATTTTCACTCAGCTGATAGAAAAAAAGCACCTCTAGAAAGAACAGAGTCATGTATTATTTTAGAGTTGTGCATTATTCAAATTTAATAGCCTAATGTATGAATACCTGCTTGTGATTATTACTTAGGTAATTAAGACTGTTATGTCTTGAATTGGTATACTCGAAATCCCCGAGCCTTGATTGGCTAAGGCGCGGGGATTTCTGATTGGCCAGGCGAGCCGCGCTGATTGGCCCGATTGAAGTCTCCCGCGATTGGTGCAAACCAAGAGCGGGAGACTTGAATCGCTGCCACTGGCCGCGGCCGCCTCTGCGAAAGGTATAAAAGCCGCGGGCTTTTTGCCTTTCGCGGTTCGGTTCTCCCATTGTTAATAAAGAGCTTTGAATGAAAGTCACCGACTCTGACCGTCTTTTTGCGGACACGACACTGGCGACGAAGGTGGGATCTCGCCCCTGAACCGAACCCCGTGTCCACTCAAGAACCAGCTCCAGCGCAGAGATGGCGAAGATAGCACCGCCCGCCCCGTTCAACCCCGCCACCGAGGATTGGGAATCATACTCGGATCGGTTCCGGATGTACCTGGAATGCGCTGGAATGAAGGACGCCCCGGCCCCGCTAAAACGCGCCGTCTTTCTTACGCACTGCGGACCAGAGGTTTTCCAGATGGCCAAAGCCTTGGCCAAACCGGCAGACGCAACCGCCATGGACTGGGACGTCCTTGAACCCATATTGCGGCGCCATTACGCCCCCGAAGTCCCCATCCTGATACTGCGCAACGAGTTCTACCGCCGAAACCAGAAACCAGACGAAAAATTGAGCGACTTCGTCGCAGAACTACGGCGCCTAGGAGGACTCTGTGAGTTCGAAGGTCTGAACAGTCTCATAAGAGACCGCTTCGTACTCGGTTTATGAGATCCTACACTCCAGAGCCGACTTATGGCCAAGGGCGACATCAGCCTAGCCGATGCCCTTACAGCAGCCGCAGCCGCTGAAGCGACCCGCACGTCGGCAGACAGCATGCGAAGATCTGACGCGAAGGGCGGAAACAACAACCCGGCAAGGTCGGCCGACACAAGAAACGAAGCAACCGCACACTATGGTGAATACCAATCAAACTCCAGCACGTCAGAAGATGAGGAGGACATACACCGAGTGCAGACAGGACGCGGCGATCAACGAAGCCGAAAAGGTCGCAGGTCGAGGACCAACTGTGCCGGGTGCGGCGGCGATCACCCCAGGTCAGAATGCCGATTTTTTGACTCTATCTGTAGGCATTGTGAACGACGGGGTCACATCGCCCGAGTTTGCCGCCAAAAGAAGACCCGCAGCCCGCCCAAATGGGAACAGCACGACAGACAGAGAGAAAACTCCCCGCCCAGAACCAGAGAGCGTCAGCCAGACAGTCGGTGGGACCGCACTCAACGATCTCAAAGAAGCGGCGACGGTCGGCGAAAAGAAGAAACCCACCAGACGGTGACCATCGGCCACTCCATCTCCGACGGCGCCAGAAAGGTACATGTAGAAGTACATATCGAAGGCCAGCCATGCAAAATGGAAGTGGACTCCGGGTCCTACCTTTCCATGATTGCATGGCACGAAATCAAAAGACTGGTGCCTACACTGCAAAAGAGAAACGTGCATGCCCAAAAGGTCATCATTAAAGACTACCAAGGGAATCGCGTTCCCGTAGTGGGCACCAAGAACTTCAATATAACTTACAAAGGCCACACCGAACAACTACCACTCACAATCGTCGATCGCGACCGCCCAAGCCTACTGGGTTTACAATGGTTCGCCCCACTTAACATCGCGCTGACAGGTGTCAACCAAGTCACCATCGAAGCTTGGGAACAGCGGCTAGCCCAGGAGTTCCAGGAGGTGTTCGATGGAGGCTTGGGCAAGTACCAGGGGCCCCTTATCTCGTTTGACCTAGACCCAAGGGTTCCCCCTAAGCGGCTTAAACCTAGAAGGGTACCATTTGCATTAAGACCTAAAATTGACGAGCAGCTCGACAAGCTCGTCAAACAAGGGGTATTGCAGCCGATAGACCATGCCAGATGGGAAACCCCTATAGTGACCCCAGTAAAGCCAGACGGGTCCGTGAGAATCTGCGGGGACTATAAGGCCACCCTAAATTGCGCGTTGCAACAAAGCGCCTACCCAGTCCCAATAGTGCAACATTTACTGCACTCACTAGGAGGGGGCAAAGTCTTTGCCAAGCTCGACCTCGCCCAGGCATATCAGCAGCTACCTGTGGACGAGAAAACGGCGGAAGCCCAAACAATAGTGACCCATCGGGGGGCTTTCAAGTGTAACCGGCTCCAATTTGGAGTCAGCGTAGCACCAGGCATCTTTCAAAGCCTGATGGAACGTTTGCTACAGGGCATCAAGGGGGTGGTGCCCTATTTTGATGACGTATTAGTAGCGGCGCCAAACGAAGCCGAATTAGAAAACAGACTCAGACAAGTCTTAACAAAATTTAAAGAAACAGGACTTAAAGTCAAACGAGAAAAATGCAAACTATGTACAAAGCAAGTAGAGTTTTTGGGCTATCTCCTAGACCAGCATGGCATTCACCCCATGACTAAAAAAGTAAAAGCCATCAAGGAAGCCCCCACCCCAAAGTCCAAAACGGAACTACAAGCGTTCCTAGGCTTACTAAATTTTTATAATGTTTTCCTACCTCAAAAGGCAACGGCGGCGGAGCCTTTACATAGACTCCTAGACAAGAGGGCAGCCTGGACTTGGGGGAGACGAGAACAAGCCGCTTTTCAAAGAACCAAAGACCTCCTCACCTCCGACGCTGTCCTGATGCAATTCAGTGAGACCTTGCCCTTAGCTGTCACTTGCGACGCATCACCCTTCGGCGTCGGCGCTGTCCTCAGCCACACCCTCCCAGACCAGAGAGAAGCACCCATCGCTTTTTTCTCCAGGACTCTGACCAAACCGGAGCGGAACTATAGCCAGCTGGACAAAGAAGCTTTGGCTATAGTTGCCGCCGTTAAACGTTTTCACGAATACCTGTATGGCCGCCCGTTCACCATCGTGACGGATCACAAGCCATTGCTGGGCATCCTCACCGGAAACCGAGCCACGCCAAACATCTTGTCACCCCGGATGACAAGATGGTCTGAATTCCTGGCAGCCTACAGTTACGAACTGTTACACAAGCCAGGTAAGAAAATTTCGCACGCGGACGCTTTAAGCCGCTCGCCTCTACCTGACACTGAACCTGACCCAGCACCAACAACAAACACCCTAAGTATCGAGAGCTTACCCATTACCGCATCTGACATTGCCAGAGAAACCGTTAAGGACAGGCGCCTGGCACGAATCTTACACTGGTTAGAAAAAGGCTGGCCGGAAAAAGACAATGACGAGACTTTTAAAACATTCCGCCAGCGCCAGACTGAACTTTCACTACTGAGAGGGTGTATCCTATGGGGTGACCGGGTGGTAATTCCGGACAGATTGCAAGAAAGGGTCTTGGAGATGCTACATGAGGGTCATCCTGGCATCGTCAGGACTAAAGCCCTGGCCAGAAGTTATGCTTGGTGGCCAGGGATGGACAAACAAATTGAGGCATGGGTCGCCAAATGCCACCGGTGCCAGGAGACCAGATCCAGCCCACCCGCAGCACCTATCCGGGACTGGGAAACACCACGGGGGCCCTGGTCCAGAATCCATCTTGACTTTGCTGGCCCCACAAATGGACATACTTTTTTAATCACGGTTGACGCATACTCCAATTGGTTGGAAGTTAGCGACATGAAGTTCACTACCACAGAGGCCGTCGTAAAAGAACTGTGTAAACTGTTTTCCACACACGGCCTCCCAGACGTCGTCGTCTCGGACAACGGGCCCCAGTTCACTTCCATCGACTTTGAACGGTTCCTGGCAGAAAGAGGTATCCGCCACGCATTAACAGCACCGGCGCATCCGGCGGCGAACAGTAGGGCGGAACGGATGGTCCAGTTTACGAAAAAGACCCTCCGGAAAATGGACCACGGGGAGATCAGCGACAAAATCAACCGACTGCTCTTCATACAGCACATCACTCCCAATACTACAACCAACAAGAGTCCTGCAGAGCTTCTGATGGGCAGAAAGCTGAGGTCCCCACTCGACAGACTGCACCCGACTTATAACCCGGAGCGGCCCCCAGACTCCAGCTCCAGGTACCGGACATTTAACCCAGGTGACTTAGTCTATGCAAAAAACATGACGGGGGACCCCCTATGGATCCCAGCCGTCATAACTCAAGTCACGGGTCCACGGTCGTACCGGCTCCAAACCATCGATGGGTGAGCCTGGAAGCGACATATCGACCAGCTCAGGTCACGAACAGCGACTGACCTCAACCCCCAAGACACGAACCAAGGGGGGAGGGAATACCCGGAAAGACAATCGCAGGAAAAAATAAAACAGAAATACTCACCGGAACACAGCCATCGCGAGTCCCCTCCGGAGAAGAGCAGTCTGGCCAGCTCTACCGACTCGGAGAAGCCAAGCGGGAGCGGCGAAATCCGTGACTCAACCGACCCTGTAGGCCCAGGCAGGAGCCACGGCGAAAGAACCGGCCCGATCATCCAGCCGGTTCGCACAGAGGCAGGAGCAGCCAAAAAGATGACTGCTCCGGCCGAGTTACAGCAAGCAAGTGAGTTGCGCAGGTCAACTAGGACTCGACGGAGCCCCGCCTACCTGCGTGACTACACCACGTGATGGACCATACCAAGAGGGGAGGGGTGTTATGTCTTGAATTGGTATACTCGAAATCCCCGAGCCTTGATTGGCTAAGGCGCGGGGATTTCTGATTGGCCAGGCGAGCCGCGCTGATTGGCCCGATTGAAGTCTCCCGCGATTGGTGCAAACCAAGAGCGGGAGACTTGAATTGCTGCCATTGGCCGCGGCCGCCGCTGCGAAAGGTATAAAAGCCGCGGGCTTTTCGCCGGTTCGGTTCTCCCATTGTTAATAAAGAGCTTTGAATGAAAGTCACCGACTCTGACCGTCTTTTTGCGGACACGACAAAGACTAGCAGATTAGATTTTTGCAGCATGATGTAGTGACTTTGTTCAATGCAAACCCACACTTTGCAAAGCTTTATAACATTGTATACATTATTTATTTTTTATTTATTAGAGTGTTATTCTGCCTTTATTATTTCATAAGTAATTTCAAGCAGTGAACGTGCATAACTTCTCTCATTTTTATCACAACAACCCTGTGAGATGAGTTGAGTTGAGAGAGAATAATTAGCACAAACTCACTCAGCCAGCTTTCATGCCTAAAGTGGGACCAGAACTTTAGAATCTTGTTCTCTAAACCAACACTTTTACCACCCACCAAACTGGCTTTTCTGTTTCTTACTCTATATGTTTGGCTTTCTTGTACTATAGACTAAATAAGATTTTGATGAAGATGTAAAAATAATTTTGTTGAGTGGAGATATTTTTTCCATGTCCATTACTCTATCCTAGAAAGGCCTTCTATATGAACATTAAATAAAAAATTGAGCATAGGCTAGTAATTTCCATTCATGTCAATAGGCTTAAACCATCTGAATCTAGACTATTTGAAACTGGGATATTATACTCAAATAAAATCTTCTTCAGTAATGTAGTTTTCAGAATATTTAGAATTCACTTTTGATTATGGCTTCAAACATTGTCATTCTTTTATCTTAGGTTTTCTTTAAGATTCAAGAATTTAGGGATCATTTAAATTAAAATGGAAGTGATTTTTAAAGTACTTTTATATTGAAAACTTTCAAAATGAAAAAAAAAGTATATTAACAGTCTATGAATGTTGCTACATTTACTTTGATCCACAGAGCCATCCATTTTAATATTGCCCAGTTTCTCATTTTCCAAAAGGTAAATTTGTTCTTTTGGAATGATTTTTTATATCTATTTTTTACTTTAATTTAAAAACTATTTTCATATGTATTGCTTGTAACATTGCCATTTTACAGCAATAACAACAGCATTTAGACTTATATATCACTTCATCATGCTTTACAGCACTTTGTAAGCAGTTTACAGAGTCAGCATATTTCCCCTAATAATCTGGGTTCCCATTTTACAGAGCTTGGAAGAATGGAACCTTGAGCTGGTCAGAATCAAATTTCTGGCAGTGTGCAGAATTAACTTGCAGTACTGCATTCTAACCACTGCACCACCATGACTTCTTATTGTTGAAAAATCTTATAATTAAAAGATATGCAAAAGACACATTTCAAAGCAAATATGGAACTCAGGTATGACAGCCACATATTCATTAGAGAAAGGAATTGAATTTTCCTGTAGAATAACACAATGGAGCATCAGCAGGGAATGGCAATGAGAGTAACTATTGTTGGGGAAATTGCATTTGAAACAATAAACAGTGTTGAGGGAATAGTAATGAAAACATGACATTCACAAAGCACTCAATGAAGGAAGTAACAGTAAATGGGAAATGACAATGAAGGGGAAAATAGCAATCACTGGAAACAGCATTTAAACAGTGTTAAGGGAACAGCAATGAAGACTCCCAGGAGAATGTTGAATAGGACAACAAGTACAGTGCAGTTTTTAGGGGGAGAGAGCAAATCTCATATACATTCTAAATTTTATTTGCCCTACAGAAAAGTTGAACAGGGCAAGTGGATAACAACATACATGCCTGAGAGCCATGGAATTTACAGAAACAGGAGGGGGCAAGATAGGGGAGCTCGACAGACATTTTACTATTTTGATTTTCTTAGTAATAGCTTAGAAATATCACCTTCCTCTTCTATTCAAAGTGATCAGCATGGATTAGAATTTTTAATCCAGGCAGTCTTTCAATTTTTATGTGCATCCTTCTTTTTCCAATTATGGAAGTTTTTTCCCTGTAGGCAATATAGCTATTGAACCTCAAAAATTCACATTTGCAAAGAAAAAAAATAAAATAATAGACTTCCTCATAAGTATTATCCAGTAATAAACTTGTTTCTACTTCAATCATTTCCATGACTTATATTTTGTTTTTGTTATTTAATCATATTATATATCATCCCAATGCCAAAGAAGCCCTCCATCAAGGAACTGAATGACTATAGACCAGTTGCTCTAACATCTGTTGTTATGAAAATCTTTGAAAGACTTGTGCTGTCCCACCTGAAATCCATCACGGATCTGCTGTTAGATCCCATGCAGTTTGCATACCGAACAAATAGATCGACAGATGATGCTGTTAACATGGCTCTGCATTACATCCTACAACACCTTGAATCTCCAAATACCTACACAAGGGTCCTCTTTGTAAACTTCAGTTCAGCATTCAATACCATCATTCCAGACACTCTTCTAAGTATATTGAACCAACTAGCAGTACCTGAACACACTTGTAAGTGGGTCATAAACTTCCTAACAGACAGGAAGCAGCAGGTGAAGCTAGGTAGAATCACATCCGATACCTGTATATTCAGCACAGGGGACCCCCAAGGCTGTGTGCTATCTCCACTTCTCTTCTCCCTATATACCATTGACTGCATCTCAAACGATCCATATGTTTAAAATACTGAAGTTTGCTGATAACATAATAGTGATTGGTCTCATTCAAGACAACAATGAATCTGCATACAGACAGGAGGTTATATAACTTGCCTCGTGGTATAACCAGAACAATCTGGAACTGAACACCCTCAAAACAGTAGAAATGGTGGTAGACTTTAGAATAAACCTTCCCATGCTACCACCTCTTACAATACTAGACAACACAATATCAACCATAGAGACCTTTAAATTTCTAGGTTCTATCATATCACAAGACCTAAAATGGATACCTAACATCAAAAACGTCATCAAAAAAGCACAACAAAGAATGTTCTTTCTGCGCCAACTCAGAAAGCTCAAACTGCCCAAGGAGTTGCTGATACAGTTATACAGTGGAATTATTGAGTCTCTGATCTGCACCTCTATAACTGTCTGGTTTGGTTCTGCAACCCAACAAGACAGACATAGACTTCAGGGATAATTAGGACTGTAGAAAAATCAATTACTATCAACCCTGCCTTCAATCGAGTACCTGTATATTGCACGAGTCAAAAGGAGAGCTGTGAAAATATTTACAGAGCCCTCAGATCCCATACATAAACTGTTTCAACTCCTTTCCTCAAAACGACGCTATAGAGCACTGCACACCAGAACAGCTAGACACAAGAATATTTTTTCCCCAAAAGCCATCACTCTGCTAAACAAATAATTCCCTCAACACTGTTCAACTATTTACAAAGTGTGCACGACTATTACTGTTCATCTTCTCATCACTCCTTATCACCCATCCCTTCCCATTTGTGATTGTAGGACTGTAACTTTGCTGCTTGTATCCTTACAATTTATCTTGACTGTTTCCTAGTATGATTTGATTGTTGATTGTACCCTATGACTATCATTAAGTGTTGTATGTTATGATACTTGATTCTTAATGAATGTACCTTTTCTTTATGTATACTGAGAGACAAATTCCTTGTGTGTCCAATCACACTTGGCTAATAAAGTATTCTATTCTATTCTATTCTATTCTATTCTATTCTATTCTATTCTATTCTATTCTATTCTATTCTATTCTAATTCATTTAGGATCTGTAGACAGCATATATAGAATTCATTTCCTTTGTGTTTTTATAGAACACCCATAAAATAGGGTGGGTTGAGAGAGACAATTCGCCAAAAGTCACAGTCAGTTTACATGGGTTTTTTCCCATTCCTACATCAACATCTTAATATTGCATTAATTATCCCATTGTTAAAAGATTTTTCTTGTTGTATAGATCAAAGTAGAATTGGGACTTTAGCATAACAATGGAAGAAGAGAGGGTTTTTTAAAAAAATGAGCTTTGTTACATAATTTGTGGTATTTTTCAAGAATATATTAGTTTTTCCCAAAGATCTCCTCTTGACACTGTCCAACATTCAAAATCTTCCTACCTCTCATTTGCTCAGTTTTTACCATAAACATCTTACTACAGTAATTTCTTTTACAGTAATTTCTTTTGTAACTATGGATTTTTTAAGCACCGTCTTGACCTCCCCATTTCCAGGAAATGGTGGCAGGGAGATTGATCATGCAACTGGTATTTATGTATTCATATCAATGAAAGCATGAATATGGCAAAGAAGAATACTTCAGTTATTCAAGTTGCATGTAATAAATTTCTCAATAGGAACAAAAGGCTTGATATGGCAATTGAGAATGTGAAGGGTTGTTAGCATAAATGGAAAGGCTATTTATATTCGAAAAGTGGAATGTGAACTATTGTTATCACACAAACCTGGCAGTTCAGGTGGCAGCGACTTTTCATTGAAAACTGTGACAAGAAAAGAGTTATTTAATTAATTAAGAAATTCAGATGCTGGTCAGTATTGCAAAATACATTTTATACAATGCTGCTCCATTTATGTAGACTCCAATGAAAGGTAAACTATCATCAACCTAGAGATAAGTACATTCATATGCAACCATATTAATTTGACTCAAACTTTTTGGCATACATTTTAGTCCTTTCATTCATAATTAAGCATATACCTTCATTTAACTGCGTGTGTTTATCAATTATCCTGCTCAATATTTTTCTTAGTTTCCTTTTTAAAAAATCTATTTTTATTTTATTCAAAAACATTAAAATAAAAACACCAAAATTAAAAAGACAAAGACAAAACATAAAACAAACAGTGCACTAAAAAATAACACTTATACCCATATTGTCTCCCCTTTGTTAAAAACTGATTAATATATAACAATATTAATTGCCATTCTTTGAAAAACAGATCTAAAGAATTTTAAACTACTAAACTGATAATTCTATTTGCTAGTTATTAAACTGTTATCTATATACTTTATTAATGACAAATAGTTAAGAAGAGAAACAATAATAAAAATAGGCAAAATTAAAATTTCAAAACTCTGTTAACGAACTGTTACTGTAATCATGTAACAAAATTTATCTTCTTAATATCCAAAATTGTTCTAAGTGTTCTGTCCTTAATTAGCATTCTTGAGATCCCCACGCTTTGATTGGCCAAAGCGCGGGGCTCTCCGATTGGTCAGGCGAGCCGTGCCGATTGGCTCGCTGAGAATCTCCCGTGATTGGTCCATTCGGATCGCGGGAGATTCAAAGCGGTGCCATTGGCCGTGGCCGCCGCGGCTAAAGGAATAAAAGCCGCGGGCTTTTTCCTTTACGCCAGTTCGGTTCCAACTTTCAATAAAAGAGCTTGAATTGAAGTCACCGACTCCTGGCATCATTTCGCGGACACAACACTGGCGACGAAGGTGGGATCCAGATCCTGAACCGAACCACGTGTCCGATGGAAGCCAGACGAACCACCGCGATGGCGAAAATCGCACCCCCCGCACCTTTCAACCCCGCCACCGAGGACTGGGAATCGTACTCCGACCGATTCCGCATGTTCCTCGACTGCAGCGACCTGAAGGACGCCACCGGCCCCATGAAGCGCGCCATCTTCCTGACCCACTGCGGGACCCACTGAGGTCTTCAAGATGGCCAAGGCGCTTGCCAAACCTGCCGATGCGACCGTGATGGACTGGGACGTCCTCGAGCCAATACTTCGGCAGCACTACGCTCCAGAGGTACCCATCCTGATCCAACGCAATGAATGCTACCGTCGGGACCAGAGGTCGGGTGAGAGTTTCATCGACTTCGTCGCCTAGCTGCGGCGCCTAGGGGGGCTGTGTGAATTCGACAACATGAACGACGCCCTGCGAGACCGAATCGTGCTTGGTTTGTGGGACCCCGTCCTCCAGAGCCGGCTGATGGCCAAGGGCAACATCAGCCTAGCAGACACCCTCACTGCAGCCGCAGCCGCCAAAGCAACCCGAACTTCCGCCGACCACATGCGCAGACTGAACACTGGGGACCGCAGCGGAAACAACAACCCGGCGAGGTCGACCGAGGCCCAACCCGAGATGACCACCCACCAGGGCGACTTCCACTCGGCATCGGGCACTTCAGACGACGAGGAGGATGTCCATTGCCTCCAGACAGGCCGCGACCCACGGAACTGGTGGGGTCGTAAGTCGAGGACCAACTGTGCCGGTTGCGGTGGCGACCACCCCAGGTCGGAATGCCGGTTTTTCGAATCGATCTGCCGGCATTGCGACAAGAAGGGACACATCGCCTGTGTCTGCCGCCTAAAGAAGAATTGCAGCCCGGCACGATGGGACCAGAGCGACCGGAGGAGAGAGAGCACACCACCCCACACCAGAGATCGCCCCTCGGACAACAGATGGGACCGGAACGGACGATCCCTGCGAGGCGGCAATAACTGGCAAAGAGAGGAGACCCATCAGACGGTCACCATCGGCCACGCCATCACCAATGACGCCCAGAAGGTCCACGTGGAGGTAGGCATCGAGGGCCAGCCATGCAAAATGGAGGTGGACTCCGGGTCCTACCTCTCCATGATTGCATGGCATGAAATAAAGCGCTTGGTGCCTACCCTCAAAAAGAGGAACATAGATAACCAGAGACTCACTGTAAAGGACTACCAGGGAAACCGCATCCCGGTAGTCGGAACCAAACACTTCAACATCACCTATAAAGGGCACACCGAAAGACTTCCCCTGATAATCGTCGACCGTGACCGCCCAAGCCTACTGGGACTGCAACGGTTCACCCCGCTCGACATCGCACTCACGGGAGTCGACCACGTCACCTTCAACAGCTGGGAGCAGCAACTGGCCCAGGAATTCCAAGAGATCTTCGACGGAAACCTAGGCAAGTACCGAGGGCCCCTTATATCTTTCAACCTAGACCCAAACGTCCCCCCAAAACGCCTGAAACCAAGGCGGGTGCCATTTGCACTTAAACCCAAGATAGACGAGCAAATTGACAAGCTCGTCAAGCAAGGGGTCCTACAGCCCATAGACCACGCCCGGTGGGAGACCCCCATAGTCACCCCGATCAAGCCTGATGGGTCGGTGAGGATCTGTGGGGACTATAAGGCCACCCTAAATGGTGCGCTACAACAAAGCGCCTACCCCGTCCCAGTAGTGCAACACCTACTGCACTCACTGGGAGGGGGCAAGGTTTTCGCCAAGCTCGACCTTGCCCAGGCATACCAACAGTTGCCAGTCGATGAGCAAACGGCAGAAGCGCAAACCATAGTCACCCACCGGGGGGCATTTAAATGCAACCGATTCCAATTCGGAGTCAGCGTGGCACCGGGAATATTCCAAAGCCTAATGGAAAGACTACTGCAAGGCATCAAGGGGGTGGTACCTTACTTCGACGACGTCCTAGTGTCGGCAGCCAACCAAGCCGAACTAGAGGGTCGCTTAAGGGAGGTCCTAACCAAATTTAAAGAGACCAGACTAAAAGTCAAGAGGGAGAAATGCAAGCTATGCACGGAACGGGTAGAATTCCTGGGATACCTCCTAGACCGTCACGGCATTCACCCCACAAACCAAAAAATCAAGGCCATCAAAGAAGCCCCCACACCCAAGTCGAAGACGGAACTACAGGCATTCCTGGGGCTACTTAACTTTTACAATGTTTTCCTGCCCCAAAAGGCGACGGCGGCGGAGCCCTTGCATAGGCTCCTGGACAAGACGGCGACCTGGACTTGGGGGAAACGCGAGCAAGCCGCCTTCCAAAGAACAAAGGACCTCCTCACGTCGGACGCCGTCCTTATACAATACAACGAGACCCTACCTCTGGCCGTCACATGCGACGCATCACCGTTCGGCGTCGGCGCTGTCCTCAGCCATACCCTCCCCGATGGAAAAGAAGCGCCCATCGCGTTCTTTTCAAGGACCCTCACCAAACCGGAGTGGAACTATAGCCAGCTGGACAAAGAGGCTCTGGCTATTGTTGCCGCCTTAAAACGATTCCACGAGTACCTCTATGACCGGACCTTCACCATCATAACCGACCATCATAAGAATTTTAAACTACTAAACTGATAATTCTATTTGCAAGTTATTAAACTGTTATCTATAGACTTTATTAATGACAAATATTTAAGAAGAGAAACAATAATAAAAATAGGCAAAATTAAAATTTCAAAACTCTGTTAACGAACTGTTACTGTAATCATGTAACAAAATTTATCTTCTTAATATCCAAAATTGTTCTAAGTGTTCTGTCCTTAATTAGCATTCTTGAGATCCCCGCGCTTTGATTGGCCAAAGCGCGGGGCTCTCCGATTGGTCAGGCGAGCCGCGCCGATTGGCTCGCTGAGAATCTCCCGCGATTGGTCCATTTGGATCGCGGGAGATTCAAAGCGGTGCCATTGGCCGCGGCCGCCGCGGCTAAAGGAATAAAAGCCGTGGGCTTTTTCCTTTACGCCAGTTCGGTTCCAACTTTCAATAAAAGAGCTTGAATTGAAGTCACCGATTCCTGGCATCATTTTGCGGACACAACACTAAGAGTTAACACTGATTCATCCTGGGTCATGTTTGTTTCTTAATACTGTCTTTGTTTCCTTTGTTTATTTCTTAATACCACCTCTGACCAGTTGTCGTCTGGTTATATATGGTAAGTCCAATCTCCAAAACCAGTCTATCTTCCCCAAAAAGTCCAGATGAAATTGTTTCCCAGTTAAGTATGATAAACCCATTCTCCAATCTCCTTCAATCTATTTAAACAAGATCAATTTATCACTTATCCACTCACAGTTTTCTGCTATTGTATAAAAATGCAGACTTGAACTTCAGGGAGGTTGACACAGTTTGCTGTAAGTCTGGATCCATATTTCTCAGATATCATAGTCCTTTTATCTGTTCCTTGCCTCTGAATGTTTTCCACAACCTTTATGATTTCATTAAACTTTTTTAAAAAAATTTCATCTAGAATTGCATGTTACAAAACAATCTTTTTTTAAAAAAAAAAAATATCAACCTTATTACCTTGTCTATAGCTTCATTCCCTTTTATGTGCATGACTTTCTGGTTGCTGTCAAAGGAAACTGCATTTTTAAAGATTGCCTCTCCTGAATGAGTCCATAATCATCCAAAAATCATCTTGGGTCATTCCTAGATGTCCCTATTCAAATCTAAGGAGCAACTTTGGCAGCAAAATCAGAAGATTTTCAGCAGGAGAGAAAAATCTTCTACCTGTCAACAGCCATCTTGGGGAGGAAGGTTATATTTCTAGTATATTTCTAATATTTCTAACCTTAAATTCTCTGCAAAAGTGACTGAAAATCTGGTGGCATATTTTCTTTTCTTTTTGTTCAGTTAACAAAATTAAGGTAACAATATCATCTGTAGAATCTGAAAATTTCATAAAAATCAAGAAACAAATGTGAGAATATTGCATACATGTATTAAAGGAGAGAAACTTAAAATAGCACAGTGCTTATCTTGTCTCCTTGCTTCTTCTGTAGAAACCTGAGTAGGGAGTTAACAATGAAAGAAGTAGCATAGAAGCTGAATTCAGAGAAGACAGGATACCTAACATAATTAATTTCCAGTGAACAAAGGAAAAGGTAAGGAAGTTCCAAATAGACATCTATTTTGGTTTTATTGATTATTCAAAAGTTTTTGACTCTGAATATAAAAAGAGCTTAACTCCTTATGGAAGACATTGGTGAACAGATAGTTGAGCACTATCAAAAAATTTCAACTGATCCAGAATAGAGTGGGAAGAGCAATGATGTCCATGTCTCAGTAAGGTCATGTAACACCTGTGCTTTGCATTTGTTGCTAGTCAGCTTTCAGGTACAATTAAAGGCACTGGTTGTTACCTGTAAATTTCTATATGTCATAGGGCCTGTTTACTTGAGGGATCATGTGTAATCTTTTAATATTTGCCCAACTAATAAAATTGTGTAGGCTTGCTTTGCTCCAAATTCCTTTGATTATTCAATGTCATCTATCAGGATCCCAAAAGCAAATTCTCTCTGCATCAGCACCTGCCCTATAGTAGGATTCCCTGAGATCTTGATTCCTACCCTGGTATTGTTTAGAAGAGCCATGATGATCTGAATCTTCACTCAAGACTTTGGCAAGAATAGTAAGATGACTCATTTCATCACACTTAACATGGGTGGAAGGGACCTTGTAGGTCATCCAGTCCAACCCTCCACACAAGCAGGTAACTCTCCTTGATCAGTCTCCATCCATTATTCCTTGTTTTGCCTTTGGGTGCCATTATTCCTTGTTTGATCTTTGGATGCCCTTCTTCTCTGTGGCAGCTCCTCAAATATTGAAACACTACTATCATGTCTTCCCTGGTCCTTCTCTTCAGTAGACTAGGCATGCCCAATTCCTATAACTTCATATGTTTAGTCTCCAGTCCCCTAATCATCTTGATTGCTCTTCTCTGCACGTTTTCCTACACTTTCAAAATCTTTTTTATAGTGTGGTGATCAATACAGTATTCTAGGTATGGTCTTACTAAGGCCTTATAGAGTGATTATTAGTACCTCACTTGATCTTGATTGTATCCTCTGTTAATGTGATTTAGGATTGCATTAGCTTTTTTGGCTGCTACTGCATACTGCTGGCTTATATTTAACTGATTGTTCACTAAGTGTCCAACATCCCTCTCACAGTTACTGCTATTAAGACTGGCTTCACCCAGTCTATACGTTTACTTTTGGTTTTTCTTGCTTAAGTATAAGACATTACTTTTCTCTATATTGAATTTTTTTTGTTAGATAGGGCCCAGTGTTCAAGTCTGTCAAGATCCATCTGGATCTTTCTTGAGGCTATCATTTAGGGTGTTAGCTATTTCTGCCAGCTTAGCATCATCTGCAAATTTAGTAAGTTCCCCTTCTATTCCCTCATCTAAGTAGTTTATGATGATATTGAAGAGTACTGAGTCTAAGACAGAACCTTGTGGTACCCCCACTGCTTACTTCCCTCCATATAGATGTAGACCCATTAAGGATTTCTCATCAAGTATAGTTTGTAAGCCAGTTATGAATCTATCTGGTGGTGATGCTATCTATGCCATTTTTTTCTAGCTTACCAAGAAGTAGGTTGTGTCTACTTTGTCAAATCCCTTACTGAAGTAAGTATATTATGTTCATAGTATTTTGCTGGTCTACTAATTTAGTCATTATGTTGAAGAATGAAATAAGATTGGTTTGGCATGATCTGTTTTTAATAAACCCATGCTGACTGCTAGTGATTACTCATTTTTAGATATCGGCAGATCTGGTTTTTTTTTTAAATATTATTATTATCTTTTCCAGTATCTTCTCAGGTATTGATGTTAGACTGATTGGCCTGTAGTTTCCTGGGTCTGTTTTTTTTCCTTTTCTTACCATCTTTCATCTCTTCTTTCATCTCTTATAATTTATTATAATTTCTTTATTATTGTTAGCTGCTGCAAATCATTGGGAGTTGGGCAACAGGAGCCTCTGTGGCGCAGTGATTAGAATGCAGTACTGCAAGCTACTTCTGCAGCCCAGCTGCCTATAATTTGGCAGTTCAAATCCCACCAGATTGACTCAGTCTTCCATCCTTCCGAGGTGGGTAAAATGAGGACCCAGATTGTTGGAGGCAATAATATTGATTCTGTAAACTGCTTAGAGAGGGCTGGAAAACACTATAAAGCAGTATATAAGTCTAAGTGCTATTGCTATAAACATTTAAGCCCTGCTAATAATAATAAAATCACCATCAGAAATGGAATTGCTGATCAACATTGATTGAATATACCACCATGATTTTGCAATGGAGTTTGGACTGAACAAATGTGCTATCCTCACTATTAACAGAGGAAAAATGGCCAAAGCTTAAGGAATAAAGATGTCCTATGGAAATAACATCAAGAGTCTGCATCAGGGGTGTCAATCTGGTGGCCTGTGGTCTGGATGTGTCAAGTGCAGGCCATGGCCACTCCAGCTCCATGAAGGAAAAAAATGTCATGAAATGTCATGTGATGGCAACATGATGCCTGAGTTTGACACCCATGGTCTAGATGAAAAAGATCACAACAAATACTTAGACATCCATCAGGCTGACAATTTCAAGGTTTCTGAACTCAAGAAAAAAAAATACATCAAAAAAGTGAATATGGTGATTAAGTTAAAGAGACACATAAGGGCTAATTCTGATTCAGAAAATGAAGCCTTAAGAACAAAAATGTTCAAAGTCCTAATTCAAAAAACAGCAACAGATAGCAAATGCCATCTTTGGAAAGAAACTGAAGAAAAAGTGTCACTTGTTAGCTAATGCAAGAAGATCACACAGACTTATTACAAACAAGGCATGACAAAGTAACTACGGTGGTTTCTTTGGAATATCTGCAAATAATCTATTTGCCTATAATAAGAACTGGTAGGACTACAAAACAGAGAAAGTAATAGAAAATGAAGAAGTTAAAATGCTCTGAGACTGTAGAAACCACAACTGTGATATGGCACCCCAGGCTTAACAATTGTTAATAAGAAAGATTAAAAAGTCTGGATAGTAAACATTCTCCTAGAGATAGGAAAATAGGAGAGAAAGAACTGGAGAAAATCATAAAATATAAAGATTTGCAAATAAAATTAAAGTTACTATGATAAAAGAAAGCAAAGATATTATCAGTAGTAATATGTTCCTTGGGTAAAATGCCAAAACAACTGGAGCATCATTAAACCCCATCAGCCTTGGCAAAGTTAATATCAGTCAATTACTAAAGGCAGCTTTACTAGCAATAGTTTATATCCTGCAATAATACTTGTAATTTTATCAAATAACATCTGACTATCCCAAGTTCTTGGTAAAGCTTCATTAGGTGGACAGAAATGCCAAATACAATATAAGCATCTAGCTCAATGATGGCGAACCTTTTTGCCCAAAGTGCGTGTGCATACATGTATGCATGCACATGCATACCCCAAATGCAATGTGCATCCCCTATGTATTTGTGCATTTCTGCATTCATGTGTGTGTATGCGTGCCTCAGGCATGCACGTGTACCCCACCCCCACACATGCACCCCTCCCCCAAGCATGCATCCCAGCCCCCTGCACATTTATGGCAGAGACCCGAAGACCAGCTGGCTGGTGGGAGGTGCGCACACATGCGCAGCAGAGCTGAGCTGGGGCAACAGTGCATGTGCCCATAGAGAGGGCTCTGTGTGCCACCTGCGGCACATGTGCCATAGGTTCATCTAGGTGATTCCACAAACAATTATAACAAGTGCATTTGAATAGAAAATGAATAGAAATTAAACCATGCAGAACTGGGAAAGAAGTATCCAGGGTTCTATGGTGTTATCCTAACTACTCAACTTATATTAAGAATCATCAAAACTGTTGGTTATATTCTCATAAGAAAACAGAAATTGGAATTAAGCCCAGGGATTGCCAACCTTTTGGACCTCAGGGACCACCAAACTCATACTTTTAAATCCCAAGGAGCACTAATATGATTTTTTTTTAAAAAAAGATAATATATTTAATATATTGTTTTAATTTTTTATATTAAATATTATGTATGTATGTATGTGTGTGTGTGTGTGTGTGTGTGTGTGTGTATTTATGTGTGTATGTATGTATATATGTATATATGTCTGGCATTCAGCTTTGTTCGGGTATTTTCCCACGTCATAATAGTAGTGCTTTTAAAGTTGTAGCAACGTTTCAGCAGAATCTCATCTACCATCATCAGGCTTCTGTATTGTGTTCATCTGTGAGTATATATATGTAGGTCTAGTGTGTTTGGGTCTTTTCCTGTGTAAGATTAACAGTATCTTGGTGACGTTTCGGTGAGGTCCCACTTGCCATCCTCAGGCTGGTGCTTTCGGCTTCGTGCCAGTGCAAACAGTATGTGATAGGAGTTGCCGTCTCTCTATAAATACTGGTGGTGGGGGCTGGTGTGCTGGGCTGGTTGGCTGCGCTGCTGCCTCTTGATTGGTTGATGGAGTTGATGTTGGTATAATGGGCTGTGTGGTGGCCTTGTGAGTTTTGTTGTGGAGATATCCTGGCTCTTGTGCTGTAATTTCCTGGGTCGTTTGTTTTGTCGTGATCTTTTTTCCATTAGCCTCTCGTATTTTAATGGCTTGGGTAATGGGCTGTGTGCTGGGTTTGCGAGTTCTTTTGTTGTGGTATCCAGGGTTGTAATCTCCTACGTCATTTGTGTTTTGATCTCTTTTATATTAGCCTCCTGTGTAGTAACGGCTTGGGTAATGGGTTGTGTGATGATCTTGTGAAACTTATTGCTGTGGTATCCTTGGTCTTGTGCTGTGATATCCTGGCTCATTTGCTGTGTTATAACTTTTGAGTTCTTGTGGTGTAATTTCCTGAGTTTTCTGATGTGATATTCTGAGCGGGTGGCTGTGATGTAGTATTCTGGGTTTTAGTGCGGCTTCGAGTTTGGAGTCTGGGTCTGTGTTCTTGGCGTGTGTCAGCTTGTTTGGTTTTGGGGTCGGAGGGGTGCGACAGCTGGTGAAGCAGCCATGGTCTGTTTTCTGGATAGTGGTTGTCCTTCATTTATAGGATGGGCTTGGGCCTGGGTCTGATGAGGGGGATTGGCGGTGGTGTCCCATGTTGTTTTGGGTCTGGTGTTGGTTTTTGTGGCAGGGACTCATTTGTTGGTGAGGGCTAGCTTCCAGGTGTCTGGTGGTGGGAGGTATCATCCTGTTTATTCATGTTATGGGGGTGTTTCTCTATCTCGATGGATTCCCTGATTATTCTCTTGCTGGAGTGTTCAGTGTTGGATATTAATTTGGTTCCTTTGAAATTAATTTCATGTCCTGTGGCTTTAAGGTTCTGGAAGAGGGAGAAAGTATTTTTTTCTCTTCTGAGTCAGACTTTTACAGTTTCAGATTTAAATTTGGGGCAGCCTATTGCTCTGCCAGAATGGTTTTTTCTTCATCCTGATTGGTTGGGAGTCTTGGTCTGTGTTTATTGGTCTTGGAGTTTGCTGTGTTCTGCTTGATTGGTGTTTCTAATATCTTCTGTCTGTTTTTTGGCTTTTTTTGTATCTTGATTGGCCTCCAATAAAGTAACACAATGTTGCCAGCCAATCAAGATACAAAAAGAGCCAAAAAACAGACAGAAGATACTAGAAACACAATCAAGCAGAACACAGCAAACTCCAAGACCAATAAACACAGACCAAGACTCCCAACCAATCAGGATGAAGAAAAAACCATTCTGGCAGAGCAATAGGCTCTGAATTTAAATCTGAAACCACTGTAAAAGTCTGACTCACAGATGAACACTATACAGAAGCCTGATGATGGCAGATGAGATTCTGCTGAAACGTTGCTCCAACTTTAAAAGCACAACTATAATGACGTGGGAAAATGCCCAAAGAAAGCTGAATACCAAACATATAAATACCTGTGAAAACTTAAGAAAACACAGACACAGACACACACACACGTGTGTGTGTGTGTGTGTGTGTGTGCGCGCGCGCCTTATAATTGTGGCTGCCTGGAGTTGGGGGATGGAAGGAGGGCTGGGCTGCTTCCATTCCTCCCCCTACCTGCACAGAAGAATGGGCCAGGGGGACGTCTGAGCTGAGGGGCATCAGGGCAACTGTTGTTAGCAGAAGCAGATGCAGAAAGGGGGCTTTGCCCTCCTTGGGGAGCAGTGCCCCTCGGCCACCCCCAGTAGCTTCTCAGCAGGAGCTGCCTGCAAAAGAACAGCTGCACTCAATGATTTATTGGGCAAGGGGAGGGGGAGATAGTGGGGGCTCTTTTCAGATCCCGGGGAGGATTGAGAGAGCTCAGATCTATGGCTGAGGAAAAGCTCCAGGATGATGATCCAGGGTTCTTCCAGCCTAACCTGGAGGCAGGCAAGGAAAGGTGGGGAGGCTGACACCTTTACCCCACCAAAAGAAGAGTTGCTTTCTTCCATCAGCCCTGCATCTGCCGCTTCTGCGGCTCCTCACCTCTCCTGCCTTGGAGGGGAGCCAGGAGCCATTTCCTTCTTGCCCAACAGCTGCACCCTCGGTGAGACAGAAACCCACCCTGGAGCCTGGCAGTGGCCAATCTGCTCTTCCCAAGCACCACTTCCCCACCACCCACCTCACAGAGCCCATGGAGGAATGAGGGAGGCTCTCCCTCCAGCTATGATGTTGAGCACTCCTTGAGAGCACTCCTCGAGAGATATGAGAGAAGCAGCCTGAGTCACTCTTGTCTTTCTCTGCACTACAGATGTGGCAGGACACAAGGGGCTACCTTGGCACCACCAACTGCCATAAATATACCACGGCAAAGGGAGATACAAATGTAAGTAGCACTTCTTCCCGCCACTGCCACTTCAGCCCACTTGTGCCACACCCTTCCCCCACAACAGTACCATTACCTCATTTCACCATGGGTTAGTCCCATATTCCAGAGCTGCTCAAGGATGGTGGAGGAACTGCTCCGGGATGACCAAAGGACTAGTCCTGTGACCAAAGGATTAGTCCTTCCCTCCTACTCTCCCCCCTAACATAGTATGGGGGGGGGGTAACTGAAATTAATAACATTTGTTACTTGGAAGAAAAGTTATAATTGACCTAGATCAAATATTAAGGTATGGAAACAACACACAAAAGAAAAGATATGTGTTGTTGAGGCCATGTTACTACAGCTCTGGAATATGGGACCAAATTTCTCACCAAAAGCCACTCCGGGGTGGATTTCCCTCCCTTCCATTGGTCTTACCTTCCAGATCCAGCTCATGTAGCTCTCTACTCAGTATCAAGGTAAGGTTTGCATCGGCTGAAGGGTGGGGGGTCAGCAGTGGGAATCAGCAGTGGGTGGGTGGATGGAGCAGCCTTGTTTTTCCATGCAGCCTGGATTGGGGGCCATTTCTCTGAGGACCACCAAAATTTTGGGTCTGTGGATCGCCTGTTGGCGACTACTGTGCTAGATAAAGGACATCAACTAGTTCTGATATATTGATATCATTTTAATTACTAAAAAGAGGGAAGACACAAAAAATCTCTAGTTGAAGTTAAAGGAAAGAGTGCTAAGTTGAAGGTGATATCTCTTTCTCCTTCCCTCCTACTCTCCCCCCTAACATAGTATGGGGGGGGGGGGGTAACTGAAATTAATAACATTTGTTACTTGGAAGAAAAGTTATAATTGACCTAGATCAAATATTAAGGTATGGAGACAACACACAAAAGAAAAGATATGTGTTGTTGAGGCCATGTTATTTTCTAAAATATCATATGACTGTGAAAGTTAGATCCCTAAAGGAGGAAAAAAAGATGCCTTTGAGTTGTGGTGCTGAAGCTGACCAAACAGAAAAACAAATAATTCAGTATTAGATGAAATATAATGGAACAAGACTACCCAAGATATCTAGATATTTTGGACACATAATAGAAAAGGGAGGAGGAGGAGGGATAGAGGAAGGACCAAGCTTAGCTGCTAGTGCCAGATAACAAATCAAGAAGTAATGAAAATGGAGGCAAAATATTCATTTCAAGCCATAGTAGATTGAAATGAATATTAAAGAATAAATCATAAACTCAAATACAACTAATCCTTCTCTATGCTTTCAGAAAGCAGCAAAGTTATATTTACTCCACATAATACTTTATTTTATAATGAGATTTTCATCCTCATTGCAAACTAATATTGATATAATCCTAACAACAAATATTTCTAACCAGCACCTCTAAATTGCATAGGAACAGGCAAAAAGATTGTCTGAACATGCTCAGACAGTCAAGCTTTCAATATCTGTATGTATGTGTATTTGTATGTGTATGCATATGTAAATGTATATATAGTGTATTCAGAAAGTATTCAAACCCCCTTCACATTTGTCAATTTTGCTTTATTGTAGCCTTATTCTACCATTGTTGAAAATCATTTTTTCCATTAATCTTCACTCAGTACCCCATGACAACAAAGCCAAAATTGAATTTTAGAAATGTCTGTAATTTTTTAAAAAAGAAAAAACCTTAAATATCACATTGAAATAAATATTCAGACCCTTTGCAACAACACTTGAAAGTTAGCTCAGGTGTCTCCTAGTTCTCTTGATTGTTGATATGTTTCTATACCTTGATTGGAGTCTACCTGTGATAAATTAAATTGATTGGACATGATTTGGAAAGGCACAGACTTCACTATAAAAGGCCACTCAGCTGATAAGGCATACTGCATCTGAGCTAAAACAAGAAGTCAAAGGACCTGCCTGCAGAGCTCAGAGACAGAATTACTTAAAGCACAGATCTAGGGAAAGCAACAATAAAATGTCTGCTACACTGAAAGTTCCTAAGAGTACAGTGCCATCCATAATTGTCAAATGGAATGACATTGGCATGACCAAATAAGAACACAAGAGCTCGTCTCCCAGTCAAACTGAGCAACTGGAGAAGATAAGAGAGGTGACCAAGAATGGTGACCACTGGTCACTCTGACTAAGCTCCAGAAATACTGAATGGAGATGGGACAGAGTTCCAGAAGGACAATCATCTCTGCAGCCCTCTGCCAATTTGGGTTTTATGGCAAAGTGATAGATGGAAGCCCTCTTGGAGTTTTCAAAAAATGCACCTGAAGGACTCTCAGTCTGTGAGGAACAAGATTATCTGTTCCTGATGAAACTGTTTGGCCTCAATTCTAAATGCTATGTCTGGAGGAAACCATGCATCTATCATCACTTGCCCAATATCATCCCAGCAGTGAAGCATGGTGATGACAGCATCATGATGTCAGGGTGTTTTTCAGCAGCAGGGAATGGGAGACTGGTCAGGTTTGAGGGAAAGCTGAAGGAGAATAGAGGGATATTCTCAATGAAAATCTGTTTCATGGTGTTCAGCACCTGAGGGTAGATTGAAGGGTCACTTTCCAACTTGTCAATGATCCCAAGTACACATTGAAGACACAGGACTGGTTTAGGTATGACTGGTGAATGTCCTAGAATGTGACCAGAATGGCCCAGCCAGGAGCTGACTTAAACCCCATTGAACCTGAAAATGGCTGTCCACTGACAGTTGCCATCCAAACTGAGCTTGAGATCATTTGCAAGGCAGAATGGCAAAAAAAAAATCCCCAAATCCAGGTGTGCAAAGCTTGTCACATCATACCCCAAAAGACTCAAGGCTTGCCAATGGTGCTTCAATAAAGTATTGAGTGAAGAATCTGAATATTTACCACTCTGATATTTCACTTATTTTTAATAAATTTACAGATATTTCTAAAATCCTGTTTTCACTTTGTCATTATGGAGTACTGAGTGTGGATTAATGAGGAAAAAAATGAATTTCAATATATATATATACACATCAGTGGTAGTATTCTATCAGTTTGGCCCGGTTCAGCAGAATCAGTAATAAAAAATGCTAGCGGTCTGGCTGAACTGGTATTTCATTGGATTTCTTGCTTTCGAGCTAAATTGCATGGCACAGCTGATTCCCCGCCTGCTGTTTTTCTTACCTTCAAAATGCTTCTTTTTTCAGTGGCCAGGAGGTTTCCCTGAGGCCCACTATGTCCAAAATGGAGCATGAGCGCGGTGCTGCAAAAGAAAAAAAGAAAGAGAAAGAAAAAAGGAAGGAAGGAAGAGAAGGAAAAAGGAGCGGAAGGAAGGACCACAAACCTTGGCACTAGATTTAGCTTCAGAGGATGCTTTGAAACAGCTTGCCAATCTAGTCCAACCTCCTGCTTCAGAAATTGAGATTCTGTCTTTTGACTCCCAAGTCACATGACCACAAAGCCACATCTACCCAGTCACATGACCACATAGCACACCCACCAAGCCACACCTACAGAACCAGTAGTAAAATATATGTGTGTGTTTATGTGTGTATAAAGTTTATATAAATGTATATCTGTGTGGAGAGTGAAATATATAGTGAAAAAAAATCAAGAAAGTGGTAGATCAAGCTTTGGATTTTTTGAATCTGAACACATTTTGTCACTTTAAAAGGATGATGGTCTGACCTCTGAACTACATTTATCTGGAGTAGGTATAACCCCCTTCACTACTTTAAGCCAAGAGAATTAAAAGATGATCCATTTTATGCCTGGTACTGATCCTAACTAGCAGAAGTAGGGCAAGTTTTAGATATGTTCTGGAATTCACCCTTTCATTCTCCACAGCTCCTATTTAGATTACTCTACAATGGTGCTTTTCAAACTTGTCAATTCAGCTACCAGAATTCCCCTTCCAGTATGCTGTTGGGTCTTAAGAATTGAAATCAGCGTATCTTAAAGTTGCCAAATTTGGAAAACACTACTCTAGAACATAATTATATGGCATGCAAATGAAATACATAAATAAGTAAATAAATAACATACCTTTTCACTTGCCTGAGGACAGTAAAGGTACTGATTATTATGGTTTCTTCAGACACAGACCATTTCAACCACTAACCACTTTGTACTTCTTCCCCATTACCAACATTGCTTTCTTCTATTCTTTCTTTTCTTTTTACAAATTGTATTATTTATTTATTTGACTTTTAAGTCACCTTTATTATTTTATAATACTTTTATTTCTTTATAATTCAAGACAAGAAACAACAATACTCCTTCTATTTTCCCAACAGCAACAACCTTAGAGGGTGAGTAAGCCTGAGAGACAGTGACTGGCCCAAAGTAACTGGCCCAAATCTCAGCTGGCTTTTGTGTCTAAAGGCAGGACTGGAGTCCCATGTTTAAAGTGAAAAGTCTGGAAAATAACTATGTCCACATTATTATATACAAATAAGAAGAAAATAAACAGAATAAAATAAACAAAGAGAAAACTAAAATATTAGTTAAAAATATTACAGATAAGCAGAAAAAAGATCTAATGAAAAAAAAACAGATATCCAGATATCCAGTTAAAAAAGTAAAATATTTAGGAATTCGTTTAGCAGCAAGATGTACTACATCAAAGAAAACAATTACATTACACTCCTGCAACAAATTAAATCAGATTTGGAGAAGTGGAAAAATTTACAACTACCCTTGATAGGAAAAATAGCTACTATAAAAATGAATATTTTCCGGGAGAAGGTGGAGCTTCGTTTCAGTGATACAGCTGCGATCTTGGGGCTCTGAGATTGCAGCCGATATTTTTGCCCCTGGTCGGTCCCAATGGACCTAAACCATCCTGTAGAGATGGTGATCGTGAAGGGCATAGTCCCAGAATCCCAGGGATATCGCAAAATCCCTGGTTTGATCCGGGAGAAGTCCTTTTGCTGGCGGCGGAGAGGCAGCCTCCATAGCTGCTGAAGTCGGGACAGCTCTGGAAATGAAGTGGCTGGAAGTGAAAGTGTGTCGGCTGGGTGAGAAATTTCTTTTTTGTTGTAAATTCGCTGAGATTTGAAAGGGCACCCTGAATAGAGAAGAAACCTGTGAGATTTTTTTTTGACAAAAACTGTATGAGCGGCGTTTTTTAAAATGATTTCAAATTGAGACTTGGATTTTTTTTTCTTTTTCTTATTTTTTTGGGGGGACTTTAGTGTGACTTTGTAGGTAACCGGACTGAATTTTCCCTTACATATATTTTTATTGGTGACAATAGTGCCTGGCTGTTATTTCAATTAATATATTACAATGAACTGAACTGAGATCCAGAACTGATGTAATATAAACAATACAGTTAATATAGTTTCATAAATAATTATCTTGTGAATTAAAAACACCACAATACCTGATTTTCATAAAAAAATTTTTTAGAAAAGAACTCCTATAATTTGATAATAACAATGATTACTTTTAATGTGTACAGATTTGACCTAGATTAACTCTGAAAGGGATTAGAGGTTGAGGTTCAATCAAAGTAGAATGGAAAATGAGAGGACAGGGAAATTTGAGGCACAATCACTTGACAGATCAAAAACAATTTATATATCAGAGGGGCAGTTAATATTTAATTTCAGTGCAGCAGGGCATCCCTCAAATCTCCTTGTTTTCTATTCTTGATCCACAAGATTTCAACACTGAAAACTGATGGTTAAATGTTGTGATCTGTTAAGTCTGGGGCATGGGTGTGAATAATGGAGACGAGCCGGCAGAAACAGAATACATTATAGAAATTGATGAGGCCTAAGAACGTCTGGAGGTCGGCTTTGTTCCGGGGTCTGGGAGTGTTTTTTATTGCTCTCAATTTGCTATTGGTAGGGTGAATACCCTGACTGTCAATTAAGTACCCTAAGAATTCAACACAATCTGTACACAGTTTGCACTTATTTTTTTTTCACTTTCAGGCCTGCTTCTTGGAATTTTTGTAAAACCAGTCTTAAACGATCCCGTAAAATTTTTGGAGTGGGGGCAGCAATGAGCACATTGTCAAACGCCTTTGATCCCCTGCAATAGTCTCTCCATTAGGTACTTCAGTGCGTTACGATATTCTGTGCCTATGCCATTTTTTCATCAACCGGCAGTTGCTGATAAGCCTGAGCTAAGTCTAGTTTAGCGAAGACTTTTCCGCCCCCCAGGGAATGGAGGAGGTGTTGCACCACCGGCACCGGATATGGATTTTGTTGCAGGGCGTGGTTTAGGGTGGCTCGATAGTCCCCACAAATTCTAATGGAGCCGTCCAGCTTAATTGGGGTCATGATTGGTGTTTCCCATGGGGAGTGGTCAGTTGGCTTTAAAACTCCCTGGGCTATCAACTTATCAAACTGTTCGTCGATTTTTGGCTTTAGAGCGAACGGGACTCGACGAGGCCTAAGGTGGATGGGAGCTATCTTTGTATTAAGGATGAAGGATATCGGGGTCCCCTTGTACTCGTCTAGTTTTTCCGTGAAGACGTCCCTGAATTCGTGGGCGAGGTCTTCTTCCCAGTCACTGCCTCCGATTCAGTTAATGCCCGCCACTTCAATGCCGAGTAGTGTGAACCATTACAGGCCTAACAGGCTAGATCGGTCCTTGTCGATCACCGTCAGGGGTAAGTATGCTGTGCGGTTCTTGAATGCAACCCGGACTCTACTGGATCCTACGACTGGAATCCGGTTCCCCTGGTAGTCCTTTAACACGAGCCGTTGGAATTGAAGGTCTTGGCACTGGATAGTGGGGATGAGTTGCTTGAGGGTCTTCTAGGAGACCATTGACAGAGACGACCCCAAGTCAACTTCCATTTGGCAAGGTTGATTTTCAATGTCCACTTTGACCCGAATTTTCTTTGTGTCTAGTGAAGAGGCGTGGCCGATAGTGAGTGTTTGGTGGGCCTCTTCCCGTCTCGTTAGGTGATTCACGGGTCGATTTCTGTAGGAGTGGTTTGCTGGTTCTCGCCTTACAGGGTGATTCCCTGTCGATTGGTGGAGATTGGTACCCTTCGCGGTCTGGCTGGGTCTGAGGAGACTTCTGCAGACCCATCCAATGTGGCCTCGTTTCCTGCACATGTGGCAGAGCGCATCACGGAATTTTCAATCGGAGCGGTAATGGTTGGTGCTGCAGCCAGCGCACCGTTGCTGGGACTTCGGGTAATGGTCCCGATCGGACCGCAGGCGATGGACCTCTTCTTCGTCGCTGTCTGACGACGAAGAGAGATCCTTATGGTGGGTCATCTGCAGCTGTTCTTCTGCCTTAGGTGAAATTTCGCTGGCCGGTTGGTGTGCTGGAGCGCGATTTCGGCATAGTTGGGCAGCCGACTTCTTGGTCACCTCCACTGCTGTAGCTTCAGCTGTGGCGTCTTTAAGGGTAATGTCGCCCTTTGCCATTATTTTGCTCTGTACATTTAGAGCGTCTAACCCGAGAACTACTCGGTCTCCCAAAGCCTCTAGGTCGGTGAAATCGCAAAGGCCTCCCAAGTTCCGGAGGTCTGCAACGAAATCGGCAACGCTTTCTCCTTTCCACTGGTTTCTTTGATAGAACTCGTGTTGTTAGAACGGTCGGTGTGTAGTTGGCCCTTAGTAGTGGTTCGAGGATGTCCCAGTCCATGGCCTTCACTTCAGCTGGTTTCGCTAATGCCTTAGCCATTTTGAATACCGTCAGGCCGCAGTGCATTAGGAATACCGCCCGTTTCTTCCCGGTTGTGGCATCTTTCAGATTATTCATTTCCAAAAACATTTGGAAACAGTCCATGTAGGACTCCCAGTCCTCTTGAGCTGGATCGAACAGAACGGGTGGTACTTCGCCGCCGGACATGGTTCCGCCATTGTGCGCTTCAGCCACGTGCTTAATTGTCTTCATCGTTGGCTCTGATGTCATCCAATCCCACCTTCGTCGCCAGTGTTAAGTCTGGAGCATGGGTGCGAATAATGGAGACGAGCCGGTAGAAATAGTGAACTTCAAACTCTTTATTTACATGGTGTGACAGCTCTAACTGGAGGGCTGCTATAGCCTTTCTTATATAGGCAACTTATTAACTATTCAACCAATAGCAATCCTGGAGCGCTAGCTCCGTTAACCAATGAGAATGGCTTGTTAATGGCCAATCAGATGCTCCTGAATGGACCAATCCGATACTGCCATTAACAGCCAATCAGAAGTGCAGGGCCAGAACCCTGCACTTGACTTCAAGCTCAAGATAACTTTATTTGGCATTATTCATTCACAACATGATCATTAAATTATTTTATATTTTTTCTTAGCAGTGAATAAACATTTGAAAAGGTAGATAAGTCTCTAGCTTTAATTTATCTAGTAACCCCAAGGTGTATGTATATATATATACATATATATATCCCCCCCACACACATATGTGTGTGTGTGTGTGTCTGCGTGCCTGCATGCCTGCATGCCTGTGGATCTATCTATCTATCTATCTATCTATCTATCTATCTATCTATCTATCTATCTATCTATTTATCTATCTATCTGGTAAAAACTTCAAGCAAAAAATTCCAAGCAATGTTTATGTATGTATGTATGTCCTCTTTGTAGACTTCAGTTCAGCATTCAATACCATCATTCCAGACATTCTTCTAAGTCAGGGGTCCCCAACCACTGGGCTGCAGACTGGTACTGGTCCGTGGATCACTTTGTACTGGGCCGCAAAGAAAAGAAAATAAAAAAATGGTGGCTTTCTTCACCTTTGGTGAATGCTGCTGGGATCAGGGATCAAGGACACAAATGAAAGAAGGGGAGGGAGGAAGCAACCAAAGCCTGTCCTGCTCTCTGGCTCAGCGATTTCGGTTTCCGCCCACCTCGTTCCTCTCTCAGTCGCTCTCTCGCTCCTCCACCAGCCCAGGAAGAAACTGCTTCAAAGAAGCCGGCAGGGTGGCTTCCTGTTGGCGCAGCTCCTCCAAAGCGCCCATTCACCCCCAACCAGCTGCCTGTGATTCAATCCAGTGCTTCGTTCTGCCTGCCTGCCTGCCTTCATTTCTGGTTGTTTTGGAGCAGCTTTGGCTGAGAATAATAACTATTTGCCTCTTTTTATCATCCGAAGCTACTCCGAAACAACCAGAAACAAAGGCAGGCAGGCAGAATGGAGCACTGGATTGAACCGCAGGCGGGCGGCAGGGTGGGGGTGAATGGGCACTTCGGAGGAGCTGCGGCGACAGGAAAAGCCACGCTGCTGGCTTCTTTGAAGCAGTTTCTTCCCGGGCTGGTGGAGGAGTGAGAGAGTTACTGAGAGAGGAACAAGGCAGACACCTGAGGGAGGGAGGGAGACACCTGCGGGATGGTGCTGAGGAAGGCAGGACTGAGAGCCATGGGCCGCCGCTGCCCAGCACTCAGTTTTGAAGTCACTTCTCAGCCCGGCGCAGTTCCTGAATCTGCAGCTGAAACCCTCCATTTTAAATTTCCCAATAGAAGAGAATATCTGTCGCTCAGGGTTGCAATGAGGAGGCATTGGCGCTCCCTAAACTTGGTGGTTTGCTGGCAGACATTTTATTACCCAACTAGGTAACAACATCAGATGTTACCTAGTCAGGTAATGAAACATCTGCAAGCAAATCACCAAACTCGAATCCCCCCCCCTTCCTTGAAAAAGTGTTTCTGCTTGAAACTGGTCCCTGGTACAAAAAAGGTTGGGGACCACTGTTCTAAGTAGATTAAACCAACTAGCAGTACCTGAACACACTTGTAAGTGGATCATAAGCTTCCTAACAGACAGGAAGCAGCAGTGAAGCTAGGCAGAATCACATCTGACACCTGTACAATTAGCACAGGGCCCTCCACAAGACTATGCTTTCTCTACTTTTCTTCTCCCTATATACCAATGACTGCATTTCAAATGACCCATCTGTTAAAATAGTACTTTTGCTGATGACACAAGTGATTGGTCTCATTCGAGACAACTATGAATCCGCATACAGACAGGAGGTTATACAACTTGCTCCATGGTGTAACTGGAACAATCTGGAACTGAACATACTCAAAACCGTAGAAATGGTGGTAGGCTTTAGAAGAAACTCCCCCATACTACCATCTCTTACAATTCTAGACAACACAATATCAATAGTAGAGACCTTCAAATTTCTAGGTTCTATTATTTCACATGACCTAAAATGGATACCTAACATCAAAACATCATCAAAAAAGCACAACAAAGTATGTTCTTTCTGTGCCAATTCAGAAAGCTCAAACTGCCCAAGGAGCTGCTGATACAGTTCTACAAAGGAATTATTGAGTCTATCATCTGCACTGCTATAACTGTCTGGTTTGGTTTTGCAACCCAACAGGACAGACACAGACTTCAGAGGATAATTAGGATTGCAATTACTACCAACCTGCCTTCAATCGAGGACTTGTATACTGCAAGTCTCAAAAAGAGTACTGTGAAAATATTTATAGACCCCTCACATCCTGGATGTAAACTTTTTCAACTCCTACCCTCAAAACGACGCTTTCAAGCACTGCACACCAGAACAACTAGATACAAGGACAGTTTTTTCCCAAACGCCATCACTCTGCTAAACAAATAATTCCCTCAAAACTGTTCAGCTATTACAAAGTCTGCAGTACTATTACTGTTAATCTTCTCATCACTCCTTATCACCCATCTCCTCCCACTTGTGACTGTATGACTGTAACTTTGTCGCTTGTATCCTTACAATTTATATTAACTGTTTCCTAGTATGATTTGAATGCTTATTGTACACTTTGACTACAATTAAGTGTTGCACCTTATGATGATCATCTCTTGATGAATTTATCTTTTCTTTTATATATACTGAGAGTATTTACACCAAGACAAATTCCTTGTGTGTCCAATCATACTTGGTCAATAAAGAATTCTATTCTATTCTATTCTATTCTATTCTATTCTATTCTATTCTATTCTATTCTATTCTATTCTATATATTTACACACATTCAAAAAAAGGTCCTGAAAATTTTAGATCCCCGATAATACTAAATCAAAGCTACTCTGTTGACTATAGTAGTGGAAACCCCCATCTTTTACTACTATATATTGTACAGTAAACATAGTAAATATGTTATAAATAAAGGATCATTGTAAACATTATCTCTATAATTTTAATTTGGGAAACAAGATGGTAACTGTTGGATTTATGTCATTTTAGACCTGTTTAGTTTTTTAATAAAGAATATCTAATCAGTTTTAGTTTTTCTTCACAAAAGAGAAAATATAATTTACTCTATATCCTGTGCAACATTTGCTATTGATTTTTCAAGGACAGCTGCACCAAAAGACCTAGTTCATATGTTCCAGTTTTGAGGAAAAAGTTGCTTTCTGTTAAGTTCTGTGCATGGATGCAAGGAATGGAGATGAGGCAGTGAACAGTGAACTTCAACTCTTTATTAATCATTCTGAACAGAGCAAAAACTCTAGGGCAGTAGCAACCCTTTTATAGGGCAGACTGCTAACCTATTAGCCAATGAGAACATGGAAGTGTTAAACCCTTGAACCAATGAGAGTGGCTCATTAACAGCCAATCAGATTCTCCAGAACGGACCAATCCGATATCGCTATTATCGGCCAATCAGAAGAGCAGGATTAGAACCCTGCTTTTTCTTTAAGCTTTGTTAAAACTTTATTTAAGCGTTTTTATTAGTTCATAACACCCCTTCCCCCTGGGTTCCGTTTGAGGGGTGCGGTGACATAATCCCTAAGATATGTAGGTTGTTTTAACTGTCTATTAGATTTGCGCTGTCCCACCAGTTCCCGTCTGCAGTCTGGCTTCAGTGGGACGTTTTTGGACATATCTGGTACAGGCGGTTCCGTATTCTCACTGGACGACTCGGTGCCACTAATTCTGTCGTTGTTGTTGTCTTCCGATCTTTGCGGGCTAACCTCTGTTGAGGTATTCCTCTGTGGCGAGGACACTCCCCTCCTTGATTCTTCTTCATTTATCGCACCCGATTGCTGACTTCCATCACTTCTGCTTTCCACCATCTCGAATTCGGTTTCTTTGACATCCCCTCCCCCCTCAGTTTGGAAGTCACAGGAGTCGCGGGAACTGGGTTGTAGCCTAGAGTGAAGCTGATCTATATGGCGTTTCCATATTTTTCCATCGCAGGTTTGCACACGGTACGATCTGGGCCCGGTGGTTTGAATTACGGTTGCTTCGACCCATAATGGTTCGCCGGAGAGGTTTTTAGCAAAAACTAAGTTGCCTACCTTGAATTCGCGGCATTTTCCGCTAGATCCACAGGGTTTCTCTGGCTTGTAGGAAGGGTGAAGCCGGTCGAGGTGGGAACAGAGCTTGCATCCCATCAAAAGTTCAGCTGGCGTCTTATTGGTGACGCTGTGTGGAGTGATGTGTTGGAATAGGAGTATTCTGTTTATTTTTTCATCAATGTCCCCATAGTCCATTTTATGGAGAGTTTTTTTTAACAAATTGTACCACGCGCTCAGCCCTGCCCTTAGCCGCAGGGTGAGCTGGCGAAGATAGTGCATGGCAGATGCCCCAATCCACTAAGTATTGTTCAAACGCCAGGGCGGTGAACTGGGGTCCGTTGTTGGAGACCAGAACGTCTAGCAGCCTGTACGTTGCAAATAGCCTGTTCAATTTTCGGATGACGGACTCCGTTGTAGTATTCTTCATTTCGTGGATCTTGAGCCAGTTTGAATAGGCATCCAATGTTAGGAGGAACGTATGTCCTTTAGTAGGTCCCGCAAAATCAACATGGATGCGGGACCACGGTCCCCGGGGGGTTTCCCATTCTGTTGGGGTTGCTCTAGGTGGGGCACTGCTGACTTCTTGGCACTTTAAGCAAGTCTTTACCCAGGCTTCAATCTGTTTGTCGATGCCCGGCCACCACGTGTAGCTTCATGCGAGTGCTTTCATCCGCACGATGCCGGGGTGACCGTCATGCAATGATTTCAATACTGCTCTTTGTAACCGCTCTGGGACGATGACTCTATCTCCGCATAGGATGCAGCCTTTTTGCAAAAAAAGTTCTGTCTGCCGGTTTCTGAAAGGGGTGAAATCATCAGAGGTTTGTTCTATTGGCCATCCTCTTTCGACCCAGGTAAGAACTCGCACCAAGACAGGATCTCATTTTGTTTCGATTGCAATGTCTCTGGATGTTAGCGTGGTGAATGTAGCGTTTCAATCTGAAGTGTCGTAAGGGTTGGAGCTGGGTCGTCGACAGTTTCTGGAAGTGGGGTATGGCTCAATGCATCAGCATGGGGAATGGCTTTCCCCGGGCGGTGTTGTAATTTATAGTTGTACGCAGCTAAAAACTCTGACCAGCGAGTTATTCTAGGTGACAATATATAGGGGGTTGGTTTGTCTCCCGCTGTAATCCCTAGCAAAGGTTTTTGGTTGATAACAATAGTAAAAACTCGTCCATACACATATTCATGAAACCATTTTACAACAGATACAACAGCAAGAGCCTCTTTGTCGATCTGGTTATAGTTACGTTCAGCCTTTGATAAGGTCCTTGAAAAATAGGCAATAGGGGCCTCACTACCATTTGGTAACACATGACTCAAAATGGCTCCTACTCCAAACGGTGATGCGTCACATGTAATTGTTAAGGGCAGAGTCTCGTTATACTGCATTAAAACAGCATCTGAGGTTAGTAAGTTTTTCACTTGTCGGAATGCGTGCTCCTTACGGTGTCCCCAGCCGCAGGTTGCTTTTTTGTCAAGAAGTCTATGTAGGGGCTCAGCTATGGTCGCTTTCTGGGGCAAGAAGATGTTGTAAAAGTTAATGAGCCCCAGGAAAGCTTGGAGATCAGTCCTATTTCTGGCTCTTGGGGCACTTTTGATTGCCCTTAGTTTGCTATTAGTGGGGTGAATGCCTTGTTTATCGATTAGGTACCCCAGGAACTCTACTTTATCAGTACATAGTTGATATTTATTTTTTTTAATCTTAAGGCCAGAGTCTTTAAATTTCTGGAGGACCATTTTAAGATGCTTTTCTAGTATTTTTCTATTCGGGGCAGCAATTAAAACATCATCAAAGTATGGACGACCCCCTTGATCCCTTGCAATAGTCTCTCCATCAGACTTTGAAAAATCCCTGGGGCTACGCTCACTCCGAATTGGAGTCAGTTGCACTTAAAGGCGCCTCGGTGCGTAACAATAGTCTGTGCCTCTACGGGTTTTTTTTTATCTACAGGCAGTTGTTGGTATGCCTGTGCTAAATCCAGTTTAGTGAAGACTTTTCCACCCCCCAGGGAATGGAGAAGGTGTTGTACCACCGGCACCGGGTAAGCGTTCTGTTGAAGGGCGTGATTAAGGGTAGCCCGGTAGTCCGCACAAATCCTTAACGATCCATCCTGTTTGATGGGTGTTACAATTGGGGTTTCCCAACGAGCATGGTCAGTTTGTTCTAAAACACCCTGGGCTATTAATTTATTGAGCTGCTCGTGAATTTTTGGTTTAAGAGCAAAAGGTACACAATGAGGCTTAAGGTGGATGGGGGCTACTTTAAGGTTAAGGTTAAATGATATTGAGGTCCTTTTGTACTTGCCTAGTTTGTCTGCAAAAACGTCCTGGAATTCCTGGACGATGGCCTCCTCCCAGTCATCGTTTCTGGTTTGGTGAATGCCGGCTACCTCGATCCCGAGTGGGGCTTACCATTGAAGGCCTAACAAGCTAGGCCAGTCACGGTCGATGACGGTCAGTGGTAATGACGCAGTACGATTTTTGAATGATACTTGGACTTGGCTGGATCCAATGACCAGAATTCAGTTCCCCTGATAATCTTTGAGTATGATTCTTTGGGCTCTGAGGTCTTGACGCCGGATGGCAGGGATTAATTGTTTAAGAATCTTTCAGGAAACCATCGAGAGGGACGATCCTGAATCGACTTCCATCACACAAGGCTGGTTTTTGATGGCGACCTTCACTCGGATCTTCTTTGCATCTAGCGATGAGGCATGACCAATTTTAATGGTTTGGTGTGCCTCTTCTCTTCTCGATAAAATGGCTGGTGTTCAAATGTTCCTGACTCACAGGGTGATTCTCTGTGGTCTGGCGGTAGTTGTTTCCCCTCTGAAGTGGGCTGGATCCTTGCTTGCTTCTACAGACTTTCCCGATGTGGCCTCTTTTACCACAGAAATGGCACAGCGTGTCGAGGAATTTGCAGTCTGATCGTGGGTGGTTTGCCCCACAACCCGCGCATTGGTGCCGTAGTCTTTGATTCCGCTGATTGCGTTGGTCACGTTCAGACCGGAGCCAGTTGACCTCCTCCTCATCACTTTCTGATGGCGATTCGAGGTCCTCGTGATGGGTCGCTGTTGTGTGCCTCTCTAGGCGAGGTGAGGTATCACTGGCAAGTTGACGGAATGGTGTGGTAGTGCGGCGCATTTGGGCAGCCGACTTCCTGGTTGCTTCTGCTGCAGTAGCGTCCTTGATGACATCAGCAAGTTCGATGTCCCCTTTGGCCATGATCTTGCTCTGTGTCATGGGGTCATCTAATCCCAGAATTATTCGGTCTCTCAGAGCTTCTTCGAGGTCTGTAAACCCACAGAGGCCTCCCAGGTTCCAGAGATCCACGATGAAATCTGCAACGCTCTCTCCTTTCCACTGGTCCCTCTGGTAAAATTCATGTCTTTGGACAAGCGTTGGTACGGTGGGTGCATAGTGGGCCCGTAGAAGGGGCATGAGGACATCCCAGTCCATGGTCTTCACCTCAGCTGGTTTCGCTAGTGCCTTGGCTATCTTAAAGACGGTAGGCCCGCAATGGGTCAGGAACACTGCTTGCTTTTTTCCCGTAGTGGCATCCTTCAAGTTGTTGGTCTCCAGAAACATCTGGAACCGGTCTATGTACAAGTCCCAGTCTTCTTGTGCCGGGTCAAATGGAACGGGTGGTATGGCACCACCGGACATGGTTTCCGTTGTCGATGTGCCTTCAGCCACATGCTCTGTTTAGTGCTCTATAGTGTTCAGTCAGCTCTGATGTCTCCACATCCCATCCTCGTCGCTAGTGTTAAGTTCTGCGCATGAGTGCAAGGAACGGAGACGAGGCAGTGAACAGTGAACTTCAACTCTTTATTAATCATTCTGAACAGAGCAAAAACCCTAGGGCAGCAGCAGCCCTTTTATAGGGCAGGCTGCTGACCTATTAGCCAATGAGAACATGGAAGTGTTAAACCCTTGAACCAATGAGAGTGGCTTGTTAACAGCCAATCAGATTCTCCAGAACGGACCAATCCGATATCGCTATTATCGGCCAATCAGAAGAGCAGGATTAGAACCCTGCTTTTTCTTTAAGCTTTGTTAAAACTTTATTTAAGCGCTTTTATTAGTTCATAACACTTTCCATCTACAATAATTTAGACTGAAGCTGTAATAATCCTGTTGGGATCTCTTGATTCATGCAAAGTTCATTATAATGTGATCTTCAAGCTTGAATTTAAAAATATAACTAATTGTAAGATTTTTCTGTAATATTGACAAAAAATACGAGCAATTTTATTTGTTCAGTCTAAACTTTTAAGAACACAAAACCCTGCAACAGTATAACTAAATTCTTTTGCAGTAAACAGAGGTTTAAACAAATATATGCAGATAAATCTGATAGATATATATCTTTATATTATTCAGATTTTGCATGAGATGATTTGCCAGGATTCTTTCTTGTCTCATTTTGTTATAATATGTATAAAAAGGCATTGCTTTATGCTGACTTTCTTTAATTTAAAATGTGGGTAACTCTTGTTCAATGTTGTGGCCACTAGTCTACAGTATATAGAGATGAGTCTTAAGAACAACCTTGACTTATGTTTCAATCTTTGTGTCTACATGGGCATATCCATCTAGTTTTCTGGTAACAGCTAGAATTAGAAAAGGTGCAAGACTCTAAAAGTTAATTTTATTATAATCAGGGCTTTATCTGAGACATAGCAGTCACCAAATATTTATAATAGCTTCGCTTTTTGTTTTGTTTTAATTTTAGGTTTTTTAAAATAGAAAATGTACTTATTAGAGACTTTCATGCCCTCAATCCAATTTGCCAAAAGATGACAAGGAACTCAGATGTTTGTTTTGCTTTTAAACATGACATTGGATTTTAAATGGATAAATGGTTCGTGAAATAGCTTGAAATCTAGGCCAAAGCAAAAAACATCATTGAAATCATGCACAATCTTTTAATTTGTTTTCCATTCATTATTCTTTGTAAATAATACAAAACTTTTGCCAGACCAATACTCGAATACAACTCATCAGTCTGGAATCCACACTGCATATCAGACATTAATACAATCGAGCAAGTCCAGAATTATTTCACCAGAAGAGTACTACACTCCTCTGCTTGCAACAGAATGCCCTATATCACCAGGCTTGACGTCCCTGCCCTATTGTCCCCATTTATTCATACCTATTTCCTGTATTCTTACTCATGTTTATACTTATACTTATTACCTTTTAAGTGATTGACAAATCAAAATAAATAAATAAAATATTTCATCTCATTTTCAAATAAGATGTCAGCTTTGTTGGTTTTCTTCAATTACTCTTATATTTCCATTCTTGGTTTAAATGAAAAGGTGATATATAGATGTAGCCACAGAAGATTCTTTGTTTCATGATATGATGTGATGGTCCATAGAATTACATTAGAATCAGATGTGCCACAAAAATATAGTTATAACTAATTTAATATCCATTACCTCTTTCTGCTTCCTTTGATCATCCCCTCTTTCCAGGTGATTTTAGCTTACATATCATCTTTATTTTATACTATTTTCTTTTATATGTACTGCTCCAGCTTACATTTGCCTTGGTTAAATTCCCTATTAGATTCTTCTTTTTTGAAACTTTGATGTTACTGTTAAGTTTGAGCATGGGCGAGAAAGAATGGAGACAAAGAATGGAATGGTTTACTGGCTCTCGTCATACAGGACGGTTTCCTGTCGACTGGCGATAGTTAGCCCCTTTTGAGGCCTGGCTGGGTCCTGGCAAGCTGCAGCAGACCCGTCCGATGTGGCCTCGTTTCCTGCACTCATGGCAGAGTGCATTGCGGAATTTGCATTTGGACCTGGCATGTTTGGCTCCACAGCCAGCGCAAGGGCGTAAGGGCTTCAGGTGATGGTCCCGGTCGGACCGCAGTCAATGGACCCCTTCTTCGTCGCTGTCTGATGGCAAAGAGAGGTCCTCGTGGTGCATTGTCGCAAGCTACCCTTCTGAACTAGGTGAGACGTCGCTGGCCGGTGGTGGTACTGGAGCGCAGTTCGGCGTAGTTGTGCAGCCGACTTCCTGGTTGCTTCTGCTGCTGTAGCATCGGCGATGGCATCGGCAAGCCTTTTGCCATCAGCTTGCTTTGGACGCCTGGTGCATCTAGTCCCAGAACTATGCGATCTCTTAGTGCTTCTTCTAAATCGGTGAATCCGCAGAGGCCTCCCAAATTTCGGAGGTCCGCTATGAAGGCGGCCAAGCTTTCTCCCTTTCGCTGGCTCCTCTGATAAAACTCGTGGCGTCTCACGAGCGTAGGCACGGTCAGGGCGTAGTGATCTCGTAGGAGAGGTTCGAGGTCGTCCCAATCCATGGCCTTCACTTCTTGGGGTTTGACTAGTGCTTTAGCCATCTTAAATACGGTTGGACCGTAATGCGTTAGGAACACCGCCCATTTCTTTCCTGGTGTGGCGTCCTTTAAGTTGTTGGTTTCTAAGAACATTTGGAAGCGATCCATGTAGGACTCCCAGTCCTCCTGTACTGGATCAAACGGAGTGGGTGGTACGATGCTACTGGACATGGTTCCATTGTTAGCATCGTCTGTCACGTGCTCGGTGTTCTTCGAAGTTTCGTTGGTTCAGGTATCTCCACATCCCATCCTCGTCACCAGTGTTAAGTTTGAGCATGGGTGAGAAAGAATGGAGACAAGCCTCTGAACGGTGAACTTCAGCTTTTTATCTACATTGTGACTTCCTCAATTCAATAGCAGTTAAACCCGCCTTATGTAGGCAAACCCTGTAACTTTTAACCAATAACGAGCTAGGGGCGCTAGCTCTTGTAACCAATAGGAACTCTCTGTTAAGGGCCAATTGGATTCCTTGGAATGGGCCAATCCGGTCTGGCTGCTTAACAGCCAATCAGAAGTGCAGGGCCAGAACCCTGCACTTACTCCAAGCTCACACTTTATTAATCTTTATGCATACACAACAATTACCATTTTTGTTTTCTAAAAAAAGAGTTAAATGCCACCAAATAATTTATACTCTGCTGTCCTTTCTATATAACTTTCATATAATAAATTGAATAGCACCAGATTTTGGATACTAACATATAATACAATACATTCTTGGAACCAGCTTCCCCAAATCCCAGCCTTCCAAATGCTTCTTATTATAATATCAGTATGCCTCTATCACCAAGGCTAATGGACAGGGATGAAAAGATTTATAGCCCAAAACTCTGGAGGTTGCTAACTATACTATATTGCTGTTTAACTATGCAGTTTTACGACTTTATTTTCCATACTTTCTTGTCAGTTATCTTTCAATATTCATTTTCATTTATGATTTCTAAAATAGTATTTCTCCATTATATGAATAGAGACAATAAAAATAATTTATCAACAAACGCCATTCCAGCAGCAATGGCAAATGGTGTCTTTAACAAACACAGAAAGCTATATGTTTATAAAGAGTATGCCATAAAATTCTAAATGCCATTCAGGATGTGCCTGCTGTATTTTTTGTTTATTGCTTATGTTTCAATATTTTTAATAGTATATAAAATTGAAAAAGACATAAATATTCAGAGTAATTGTATTTTAGACTGGACTCCAACTACCAATCATCATGAAGGTGGGATACTTAAACAAGTTATGGATTGTGTTGGTTATTGATTTGTGTTATTAGAATATACTAGGATGTAGATAAGAAACCAAGCTTTAAAAAAAACCCGTCTTTCTTTATTAGAAAAAATAGAAATGGCAAATCTATGACTGCCTGACCAAAGAGATGAAGGAGAGAGGTAGAGATATACATATGGAAACCAAAGAGTATATTCCCTTCTACAGTGACATATAATGATCTGAGTTAGCATTTTAAATGAGCAAATGTAGGTTCAGGAAGTAGATAGCTTAGAATTGTCATGAACTGCTTGGAAGTCACTTCCAAGTTTCAATAATTCTTTGAATCCCATTGTATTTTACTTGACTATGAACACTAACTCAAATTGTGATCTTGGACCCTGCTAAGTAAACATTGAGATCAAATAGTAGTGTTATATCCTAATAGTGAGGAAAGGGAGTTAGTTAAAACATAGACATTATAACATTATAATGAGATTTGATACTTGCTTTTATTTCTATTTAATAGTACTGGTGTCACTACTGTGTTTTTTTACTGCGTTGTTAAAACTGTAAATAATGCTGCACCATTTATATAAGCATCTCTACACTTTTTGGACCAATTGCCTTATTTGGAATTCTAAGAACCTATAATTGATACTCTCATAAGATATAGCCAATCATAAAAAAATCAACTGACAGGTGGAAAACTCCTTCTGGCTATAAAAAGTATTATTTTCTAGCACACTTTACTACTTTCTCCCCCAAAACCTAAGTACTGGGCTTCAGCTATTCAACATTTATATTTGTTTTAAGAATGCTTCTAGGGTGTCTATGCGGTCCAGCAGCATAGTTGGAAAGATCAATTATATTTGAAAGTAGTGATCTGCTTTAAAACTTGATATTTTCCAACATCTTTGCTAAGAGATTTGTGAAAAAATGTCTGGAGACCCAATAAGTCTAATAGGTATCAAGGAAGATGTTCCAGGATGCACTGGAATTATTATGCATGATATTACCCTTCATTAAGGGACAACATTGATAAATGGATTAAGAAAGGGTGCATAGGTTTTTTTGTACCTCTTGAGTTTAGAATGCTATAAAATATTAAGGGGCCACAATTAGAATTATACACAGATCTACTTACAGGAAATAATATAATAGAAGTTAATTGTCCTCCCTTCCTTCTTCTCTACTTTAGCATTAGATTGTCAATCAAGAGTACAGCTTTTTTGAAAGCAAATCTGAGTGAAATCAATGTTGTCTCTTTTCAAGTAATATGTTGAACGTTTCTAGGACATAAACATTCAGGTTTCAATGAAGTGAAAGACCATATCTACCCTCTTCTCTTCTAATTTGTTCCCCATGCACCAATGCTATTGTGAATTCCAAGTAGTTATTAGATTCATGCCTCTTTACTTTCTTATTTACTTAATCTACTTTTTCTTTTTTTAAAAATGAACTGTAAACTGTTCAGCAAGTTAATTTACTAATCCCATTAGTATTCTGGAATTTGCACTGAAACCCATTATTACTTAAACAGTTTTTGCTTAGTACTTTGTACCCAAAAACACTTCTTTATATAAGAAGAGATTAAACCTTATATTTTTATTAAGTATGCTTCAGGTGTTCAAATATTAATAAGTCATCTTCTTTCTGATGAAGCCATCTCATAAAATAATAGAATATTCCACTCATAGAATTTCATACATTTTGGACTTCATTGCACTTCATCACTCATAAAATTATAATATAGGTTACACATAACATTTACTATTGTTTCATCATTTGAAAACATGTAACCACTGATATTATTTTTCTAATGTTATTTCCATTCTGCAATATGCAGATAAAAGCAACTTTTACACTTAAGGTCACATTGCATACTAATAATTCTTTTGGCCTAGCCAATGTAGAGATAAAACATAGCAACATAAATAAACAAAGATGAAAGGGCAGAGTATGCCTTGCTTTTCACATGATCAGAAGCTTTCATATCAGGCTATAGCAAAGGAAAATGGGATGAAAAATAACATTTACTATACTCTGCTTGAAGATCATTTGTGTCAAGAGTTCCCTTGCTTTGAATGTTATCCAGCTGCCCATTATTTTAAAATGTAAGAGAATGTATGGGAATCAGGTTAAAGAAGAATGTTAGGTAATGCTGTAAGTGTAAAATAACCAGTTTAAGGAAGACTTGAATGTAGGGGTGGAAGTAGTAGTTATTCCTATACCTCAGATGAGATTTCAGTTTGATGTAGATAATTCTGTAAGATTGTGAATTTTAGTTCTATTTTAGGCATGAAACCAACTGATAATCTGAAACTAATCTCTGCCCTTAGAAGCAGGCAATGGCAAACTACTTCCAAAAACCTTGTCAAAGACACTGCAAGGATTTATAGAGGCAGTTGCCAGGATTAAAAACTAACTCAATTGCACAGAACAATAACAATAGAAAGCAAAAAAATCCTTCCGGTTTGAAGTCTCTTCGGTGATAGACAGAAATCCGTGATCGTGCACAGTTTTGGTCTGGGCTTGCCGCTGGAGGACCCTGAGCCAGCTGGTTTTGCAGCTAAGCCACCCTGTAGAGGTGGTGAAGAGGGGGGAGACTGCCAGCAGGGTTGAGGAGAGCCGCATCTCTCCTCCTCAGCTGGCCATTACCCCCTTTCCTGAAGGCGGTTGCAGCGGTGGTCAGAAATGGCCACCACAAAGAAGAACTCAACTGGAAAAGAATGTGCAGGAGGAAGGTAAGAAGTGAAAGTTTTGGCTGACCGGGTTAAATTATGAAAACAACAACTAAGGTACCCTGGAATTTAAACTTACAAAAAAATAACATCGCTCCCAAAGAAGAATTGGAAGCAGTGAAGGAAAGTGAAAAGGGAAAGGTTTGGCTTTTTTTTCCTTCTCTCTCCTTCCCTATACTGACAACTAAGAGACTTAAATAAGAAATTGGAAAAATCTGCTTTGACATCAATAGGCAATTAAGCTGAAAATAAAATAAAATGCCAAAAGGATAATAAAGATTTCTGGACGCTAATTTTTTTTTTTTCATAAGCAGGAAGGGAGAGAAAAAATTAAGGGCAAGATTTGGAAGAGGGAGGAGACTGCCTGGAATTAAAAAGAATCTACAGTAAAACTTCAACAAGACTTCTAAAAGATACATTTTAACTGAAACTTTGTAACTAAACAGTAACCCCAAGAAGAGAAAGTGAAAAAAAAGAGGGAAAAAAACAGCTTGCGTGTATTTGGATTTTTTGGTGATCTTTGGATTCTTGGTTATTACATTTGAATGACTAAAATTAATTGGATGGTTGTTTAAAAATTTATACAATGGCACCACTTATGGATGAATTGAAAATGGAACTTAAAAAGTACAAAGAAGATGCACAAGAAGGGAAGGATTCTTTTGGCTTCATTTTTCAATTTTTAGAAATTGAGATTTGGAACTATGAGAAACAACAAGAAACGTCTGCAAAACAAGAAGACTGAGACAAAGAAGAAGCCATCTTTAATGAACAAGTAATTTTATGTGGGGAAGAAAAAGGAAAGGGGGGGAAGAGAATGGAGAATTTAAGATTTAAAAAAACAACTAAAGAAAAGAAAAATAATTCAAAAAATAAGTATAATATTGGAAAGCAACAGAAAAGGGGAATACAGAAGAGAGAAATAGAGGTAGAGAGACAAGGGGCTAAAGTGGGGGAGAGAAGAAGAGAGGGAAGAAGGAAAGGAAAAGAAGTTACAAAGGACCGGAGCAAGATATAGAGAAACAGGACCTATTTAGAGATAATGGGTGAAAATTTAACTGGAAAAGGGATTCTGTAAAGGTACATAAGATTGTATTGTTATATTAGTAATTAGAAATAACTAGAAAATTGGAAACAATGTATGATTAAAATGAGGGATAAAATAGTTAGTGTAATTTAGTGAAATGTTTGTGAATAAAATAAGTGAAATAAAATAAATGGGAAAATTGAATTAGGAAGGAACGGGAACATTTTAATTAGTTAATGTTTTATAAAATATAAGTGAAAGGGGGAATTAATTATGGAAAGCTTATAATTGTTCCCATAGAAGTATGATATTTAATTGAAAAGTAATGTTAAAGAAGTTAAGACTTTAATGAATATTAATATTAATGATAGAATTGGAATGGAATGGAATGTGTTGTTTTAATTACATGCATTTATAATTTTTTCTTTTTTTAAGAATATAGTGTGTATTTTAAGAATGTACCACGCAGAATCCGAATGGAAGTTATGTATTATATTGAATGTTATAATTTTAGGGTATATATTGAAGCCTATATAAGAGTTAAATGGATAAACTTAAAAGATGTAAAGGCATCATACTCCAATCAGTAACTACAGGAGAAATTTTGTTTAATAAGAAAAGATAATAGATAATTGAAACAGGACAGACAAAAAATACAAATATAATGATTTGAATTGAGATGAGATAATTAAAATAAAATTGAGAAAATTAAAAGAGGGGAGAAGCTATGCAGAAAATGTAAAATAGTAAAAAAATATACAATAGAATATAAAAATGAGCATGAACTTGAATTTGTGTCTGTATGAAGAAATATAACCAGGGATTATGCTACTTTCAAAAAAGATATTTTATTTGTATTTTTTTTCTTTTTGTGAAAACTCAAATAAAATTTACAAAAAAACCCCAATAGAAAGCAAAAAATCAAAACCCCTTGAGATAGCAAAATATAGCAAGAAAAAAGTAAATGTTTATGAAAAAGGAAATTAAGTCAGGTTATTGTTACTGCTAGTGATAATCCTTGTCTGCCAGGCCTTGTTGAGGAATTCCTCCACTTCTCTGAAAAATTGGATAAAATGGTTCTTCTAGTTTCTTTGTCTACAACCAAAGAAGAATTTTTAAAAAATTGGGGAGAATTCTCTATATCAGGGGTCACCAAACTTTTGGACCTTATGGACCACCAAACTTATAATTTTAAATCCCAGGGACCACTAACTGGTTCTGTGGGTGTGGCCTAATTTGTGGATGTGACTGGCTGGGCATGGTTTGTATGTAAATATTATAAATATTTATATAAATATTGAATTTTTTTATTAAAAAAGAGCAACTTTTACCAAAACCAGGCAAAGCATTCAGGCAGATTGAGTTGCTCACAGAATCATTCAGTGATCTATCTATCTGCCAATGGCTAGCTCAGTCTGTCACATAAATTTGCTTGTCGTGAGTCTGCACTGAATAATAGTGCAGTCCTAAGAGAGGTTCGGCTGTGCTTAAAAGCAGAGCTGAAGATCTAAAGACTAGCTAGAAAGCAAGAAGTCCAACCATTTCCTGCTTCCTAGCTAATCTAAATTTCACACAGCTGATGGTCGGAAAAAGGAAAAATAGCAATTTAGCAGGCAAGTTTGCTGGGTAGGGAGTGACTGGGAGGGGAGGGTTCCTGTGGACCATGTGGACAGCGCAGCCTTGTGTTTCTGCACAGCCTGGATTAATTGCTTTGGGGGGGTTGCTCTGGGGGTGAGATTTTCTCATGGCCCACCAGTGGGCCATTGCCCACTGGCTGGCAACCGCTTCTCTATATCTCTAAAGCTCAATATAGAGCTTAAATAGTATCAGCAAGGAAAAGTCTAATTTGCTTCTTCAAGATTTCAATTTTCTCAGAATATCACTTCTAAAGTTATTTAATTTTTTTAAGTATTTAGTTTAAATAAATTGTTTTCTGGTTAAATATCTGTTTTCCTGGAGATTTACAAATATCTTTTTGGCTTTTATAGAAGGAGCTAAGTGAAAATTTCCCACAATTTGCCATAAAAAACCTTGAGATGGATTTTAAGAATTCACTATGAACATTTATTTATTCTTGCTGTGGCTTTCATTTCTTTACCAGCTTCTCCTCCAAGAAGCAGAGAACTGGTTTCAAGGGATGAATCATATACAGTTGAATATGCAAAGATCTCTGCATTGCAGAAATTTATACCATATATGGGGTTGGCTATTTAAAGTTGCAGTGCAATATTTGGATATATGGGGTTGCATAATTGATAAATAACAATGTCTGGATGGATATAATATAATCCAATACTCCTGGGCAGGCTATAGTCTAAGCCAATACTCCTGGGAAGGCTAGTTCTGAAATATAAGAGTCATGCAAGTGTTCACTACAGAACATTGCTTGTATAAATATCCACACAAAATCTAGTATCTACAAACTATATATGTTAGGAGAAATACACAGGGTGTGGAAATGGAGCTAAAGCAATGTTATAGTTGGAATAATGAAAACGTGACTGAAATGAAATTTACAGATTTTTCTAACCCAAGGCTGGTTTAGATAAATTCTGTACTTGGGTAATTGTCTTTTCTGCTGTGTGAAAATGTTACTATTGCTTCAACAGGAAAAATTATCACTGAGTTGTCATGGCTAAATGTTATTTCATGTTTTGGCTCCAGTGGAAAAGAATTTTTTGAAGCAGAAAAATTGCCCTGCTTCTAATGTTTTCAGCATTGATTGACTTTGGCATTCTGTTTAGTACCTGATGTGATACATGGATATTTTATCCAATAGAACTAAGTGAGTCCCAGTGAAAATAATGATCTTGGCTCACAGGTGTTGCTACTGAGAAAGCTGACACCAAGAGCAAATGGATGAGTCCAAGTCCCATATCTCTTATTAGGACCTATGCTCAGACTTTGTGTCTCAGGTTCTTATCCACATCAAATATATCAAATTACTAAAACAAAAATTGCATGATTTTAATCAGGTAACTATTTAAATAAATCATGAGTTTCAGTAAAAATGTGGAATGTTTTCTTTAATATTGTATTTGTCTTATAAAGAAGTTTTCATTAATCCTACTCCAATTTTATTTTAAATCATATAAATATATTTCACCCTTTTCAATTCAACACTTGTATGAGATGTTTTAGCCTAATGTCAACCACAATACATATAATTTTAATTAATATTTCACTGTGGTTTATTTATATATTTATTACATTTTATTGTATGGCTTGCAAATATTGTTCATACTTCCTCCCTCTTCTATAATCACAATGATCTATAGATTAGGCTTAAAATTATATTTCTGTATTTCTTGGCTGTATGATTACAGTAGGGAGTTGTTTCATAAGGAAATTGAAGGTTTAAATCTATTTTTTTCCTAAGGTAACAGTCTATGCCTTGTGGTTACAGACAATATACAGCAAGTATCTTTTCATCAGAGTTCCATTCAATACTTTTCCAGAGTAAACATGGAATTAGCATATAATCAAAATGGATGCTTCTGTGATTACACACAAATTTTTCTGCAAGATCAGCAAATTAAGGGAATTAAGTGTTGGCATTTGAGGAAACCATATTTTAAAATAAATGTCACTCAGGTTTTTGTTCTCATGGCTATTTTACATAGCAGATACAAAATAGCCATGAGAACAAAAAGATACAAAAATCTGGTCCATTTTATCTCTTTGTGTTTAGAATAGTGAATAGAATCCCACAAGATAACATTGACAATAGAAATAGCCATTATTGCCAAAGATCGAAATACAAATAGAGAGATGGATATCTATAAGAGATACTCATAAGAAGGAAAGCTATTATCTGAAACAAAAAGATAATGAGATAGAGAAACAGGTAACTGACTAATGGGCAAATACAGTAGAGTATAGTCCAGTGTGAACACCTACCAAACTGTTGTCAATCCAGACATGACTTAACCCAACTTGGTGTCCAAAGCATAGGATCTGAGCAGCTGAAATATTTTTTTTTTGTCAGATAAGTTATTTAAAAAACAGGGGAGAGGAGGAAAGTTTTGAAGCCAAGTCTAAACCAGCTTATGTTTTAAATGAAGGGATGAAAATCTTCCCAGAGTGCAAATGGGTTCTTAGAAAAGACCATTAACTTGCATTAAGTTCCAAAAAGTTAACTCTTTTTTGGCCTCCAGAACTTTAACACTTTCCCAAACCATTTCTAGATAATTGTCATTTTAAGATCCTTTTTGTTCATTTTGAAGATTGTACTATAAGAGAGAAAAGCACCGATTAAAGCTTAAATTTACATGTTGTTCTTTAAAGAACATAACTATCTCCTGAAAATCAAACTTTTTTTTTTCCTTTATGAGCAGCTCAAGAAGACATGTGTTCTAGGGTTGAAACAACAACATTCTTCCAATTTTTAGGAATGAAAGCCGAACAAACCATTCAGTCTTCTTCAAGTACTGAATAAGCTACATAAGCAAACTATTTGCATAATTTGACATTTCTCCCAGTGCTGTCTATACAGGCAGTTTCACAATTCTTCAACACTCTCACATTATTTTGGATTTTCCTGTCTATCAGTGAATTCTGGACACCCAACATTTATAACATTTGTTTTAATTCTATTCCTATTTTACAACAATCACACTAATATCTTACAAAATATTTTCAACATTCACTCATTTTAATTTCATTTCATTTCATTTGCTGAATGTCATTTTTAATTCCATTCATTATCCTAAGGCTCTTTGTTTAACTCTTTTCATTCACTTTCAAAACATTCTTAGAAATTTCATAGAAATTTGTCTGCATTTTCTCTACTAATTTTTATTTAACTTTTATTTAATTGTTACTCCTTGCTATCCTTGACTATATTTTTAATTATTTTATCTATATGCACATTATGCAATATCTTTCTCTTACTCTCATATTTCCAGTAATTATTTTGTTTTTATTTTCCCTTAGCCACACTTCCATTATGTCATCATTTCAAAATGCATCATTTTTTTCAAGTTTATCATAAGGTTAATTGTACACTGATCTTGCACTTTATATTAAGATTCTTTTCACTCTGTTCCAAACAGCTTCCACATTCTTTTCCTTTATATCAACTTTCTATTAATTCTTCTAGGATAGTAATCTATCAATACGTATTTTTTCTTTCTGCAATAATTTTTCCTTTAATAAAATAAACCCCATCTCAGCATGTATTGATTTTACCACATTGGGAATTATCTTCCTAAAAATCCCAAGGTATTACCAACCTTTAAAAATGATTAATGCACAGAAACAAAAGTAAGATCTGATTGGTGCATTTAAGAAATACTTTAAATACTCAAATATCAAAATTTGCAGGTGTTTTTTAAATAACTTGGATAGGGACACTCTCTACATGGTCAGTCATGCCTTGATCATTGCCAGTATGCACTGTTGCAATGTACTCTACATGGGACTACCCTTGAAAAATATCTGGAAAGTTCAGCTGATATAGAATGTAGCCATGTGAGAAATCTTGAGCACACCAAGGATGGTTCATGTAAAATCTCTGCATTAGGTGTCAATTTGCTTACAGGTCTAATTCTTGGTGTTGCTATGATCTCTAAAATTCTATGTGGCATGGGGCTAGGTAACCTTTGCCTCATTAAATTAGCCATCTTTGCCCCATTACATCAGCCCAACCCACCCAATAGGCAGCGAGGGTATGTTATGGTTAATCATTGGTGACATAATTTCAACTGATGGGGTCCAGGAAGATAACTTGTCTGCTTTTATCCCCACTCTTTGGACCATCTGAGGTGAGACAGACCCCTATCCTTTTCACCTTTCAGAAATGACTAAAGACCTGGTTTTGTTGTTGTACTTGGAGTTAATAGAGGAGTTATGGGGCTGGTTAGTGCCCTAAAGCTCCCCACATCCACCTTTTGATTCTGAATGTTAATTATCTTTGCTTTTTACATAATTTTTTAAACATAGTATTTAAAAATATTATATTAAAATGTTTTAATATTTTACCTATACACTGCATAGAATCCCTCTGTGATGAAGATGTACAGTCTCTGGATGTGATTAATAAATAAATACATAAAACTGTGGTTTAGACCAAAAAAACTATTTGTATTATTAGGACCTAGATTGTTGTGGACAATATGCTGACTGTAAACCACTTAGAGAGGGCTGTAAAGCACTACGAAGCAGTATGAAGTCTAAGTGCTATTGCTAGCACTTAGCATTATTAATAATCAATCATTTTAAATGATATATGTGAATCAACTTATTGTATCAGAATAAGTCTAAATTCTTTAAAGACTAAACTTTCAGAAATCTCCCAGATAAAGTTGCAATAGATTTCCTGGTTTTCCAGTACAAGATGTGCTACCATTTATTTAAACATTTTAAAAATGCACTATGGAAAAATAAATCTAATATCTTCCTCTGGCATAACACATGGTATATGTCAGTATATAAGTAATTATGACCTGGAATAGACATGGTAACAGGTCAGCCAATTAGGACTGTTTGAAGGATGCAGCCACAAGCGAGTATGTAGCAGCATTTGTTGCACATGCAGACTTTATTCATTGAGCTGGTACAGCATGGGATGCAGATTCCTGAACCTCAAAAGATGCTGTTGGTGTAAAACAGTCTTGATGAAACATGGGATATTGTTTCAGCTGTTTTTGAGTGCAAACCAGAGCAGGACTTAAGAATGGAAGCTCTTAAAGCCTGTTTGATTTCAGAGGAAAATAAGCACCATTTTAGAAAAAGCCATGAGGAGAAATTCCTGAGGTGGGCCCCCAAGGAACACAGAGAGAAAAGCAACAGACAAGGTGTCTGTAGAGGTCAAATGACAACCCAACAAAGTTTTTCTACAAAGAAAGCAACAGAACATGGTGTATCATCTGTGTGATAAGAGTCATTTGAAGAAAGATTGTTTGCAAAGAAAAAGGACAGATGGACAGGGTGCTGTTGCAAAAGTTGGCTATTTTAATAGCAGGAACAAATGGTTAATAGACAGTGGGGCTAGTCAAAGAATTGTTAATAATTCTAAATTGTTTGTCAGAATGGATCCAGCTGGAGGTGATGAGGTGGCTGGAGGTGACTTTGGCAAATGATCAGAAGACTAAAGTCACTGGAAAAGGTAGTGTGGTGATTCCATGTATGAAGGAAAAGTTTAGCAATATATTGTGTGCATCTGAAATAGAGCATAATTTATTGAGTGTCTCTAGTCTAGACAAAAAGAGATTTGAGACCACATTTGTAAATGGAAAGTCTCATAAAGACAAATGGAAATGTATGTGCACAGGACATAAAACAGGATAATCTTTATGTGTTGCAGGGACAAAAGGTTCAATGTGCCTAAACATTTGGAAATGTGGCACAACATGATTCATGTGTCCATCTCTTACATAGAAACCTTGGTCATGCAGGCTTCAGAGTTTTGCAAAAGATGCAACAGTTTGCAGAAGGTATAAACTTAAAAGGGTGTAAAGCATACTTGGACTATGCAGTTTGTAAATCATCAAAGTCCAAGGCATTCCCAGTGAGAAAAAGTAGCACAAAGCAGACAATGAGGGCTTTAGAGCTGGTATATGCCGATTTGGTGGGCCCAATGCAAACCAGTTTGGGAGGAGCAAAATGCACTTGTCATTATAGATGACTACAGCAGGTTTGGGTTCTGCTATTTATTAAAGAGTAAAATAGAGATGCTAGAGAAATTTAAGAAATGGGTAAGCTTTGTAGAAAGGAGATGTAAACAACAGATATGTCAGCTGCAAACTGACAGAGGTTCAGAATTCATGTCAATTTTCAACAGTGGTTGGGACAGTGAGGAATAAAACACAGGTGCACAAATCTGTACAGCTGAGAATGGTGTAGCTGAGAGGCAGAATGGTGTCTTACAAATGATGAAGGATTCATTGTCAGAGGATTCTGGTCTGAGCAGGTCATATTGGAATGAAGCCATGTTGACTGCTAATTATTTAGTCAATAGGCTGTGGAGTTCCTCCATTAATGATACTCCATATGCAGTGCTATATGGGAGAAAAACATCTTTGGCATATTTAAGGGTGTTTGGAAGCACTGCATGGGTGCATATTCCAAAAGCAATTAGAAGAAAGGGACAACCAAAGGCTAGAAAGCTAAGGTTTACAGGCTATGAGCCTGGCTCAAAGAGCTATTGCTTTAGCAATGAAAGCAAGAGAATAATAATTTCAAGGTCTGCAAACTTGGAACAGAATTGATGCCAATTTTGGGAATGATCCACTTAGTGATGGTGATCCATTTAGTGACAGTGACTCAGTTACGATGTCAGCATTCAAGGAGGAAAAACTGAAAAGATATAAATAAAGGAATCAGAAGAAGATTCAGGTATGACATCAGAGAGATTGAAACACAGGAGCAGTCAATGCCATGCAGGTCAGAATAATGGAACAAGGGGATTCCACCTGACAGGTATTCTGCTAGTAAAGTTAAGGTTTGTAATGTGTGGTATGAACCAAGAAAGTGTAAGGAAGTACTGGCATTATCCAAAATTGAAGCTATGGACAAATGAAATCTATGGGTGAGGTGATCATAAAGTGTTCACATCTATGATTTTGCCACAGGGTTGCAAAGCTGTAGGATGTAAGTGGGTGTACAAAAAGAAAGGATTATCCAATAATGAGGTACAATATAAGGCAAGATTAGTAGCACAAGGCTTTTCACAGAAGAAAAATGTGTAGTATGATGAGGTATTCGCGCAAATGGTGAAGAATGAAAGTATAAGTTTGACACTAGCATTGGAAATAGCACATGGCCATAAAATTTGGCATTTTGATATAATCACAGCATTCCCCAATGTGGAATTGGAGGAAGAAATTGACATGGTTCAAGTACCAGGGTATGAAAGTGAAAAGCCTAACACTGTATATAAATTGGCATTTATGGACTGAAGCAGCTAGCCAGGAATTGGAATCTAGATACTGCATTGAATGATCTTGGGTCAAAAGTTGCAAAGCTGATGGTTGCATATATACTGAAAAATTGCAAGGTGAGGTTGTAAATTGTTAGCATTTGTGGATGATCTTTGCTTTATTGCAAAAGATGTGTCACAGAAAAAGGGAGTTGCTAACCAATTGGAGAAAAAAATTGAAACAAAGGACTTCGGTGAAATACAAAATTATCTCAATGTAGAGATACAAAAAACTGAGAAAGGTGGTTATGTTCTCCACCAAAGAAGGAAAATTGAACAGCTGTTGGAGAGATATAACATGAAGGATTTTAATTTTGCTCCAACATCTATGAGCATAGATTTTTATAATAGTTTGGGCGAGTACAAAAGTGAAGCCTGTGATCAAGAGGTATATCAGTCAGCAATAGGGAGCCTGTTATATCTATCACAGTGGTACAGACCAGACATAGCTGGTGCAGTAAGTATCCTAAGTTGCTTTATTGCTGCACCAAACAATTACATTGGATGGATATAAAAAGGATTCTCAGGTATTTGAAGGGAGCTGTGAATTTGTGTCTTAAAATACAGGTATCTGAAGAATTGAAATTGAAGTGTTATGTTGACAGTGATTAGGCCAATGATGTAAAAACCAGAAAGTCTAATTCTGGGATTGTGATATTGTTTGTAGGGGCTTTAATTGGCTGGAACTCCAGAAAACAAACTACTGTAGCCATTTCTACTGTGGAGGCAGAATTTATAGCTCTATCTGAATTTTGTTCAGAGGGAACTTGGTACATACAGCTGTTTCAGGATTTCAGCATAAAGGTAAATGACACAGTAACAGTGTATGAGGATAATGCTACTTGTCTTAAAAATGGCAACAGATGACAGAGTAAAGAATAGAAGCAAGCACGTGAACGTTAACTATTTTAATGTCAAAGAAGCCATCAAATGTAAATTAATTAGCATGCTTCGCTATTCTTCAGAGGACAATTTGGCCGATATAACAATTGGGTGGAGTGCACCATAAGCCATTGAGTTATTTGGTTTTCTGTCTATTCTATTTTCAGAGGACTCACAGTATTCCTGAGGAGATAGCAAGATCACCAGGATCTCCATGGATTGTAATGAGATCATTTAAACGGCGCAGGTGGTACAGAGAGAGAAGGTGGAGGAGGGACTGCAGAGCAGGAATTTTAACTCGTTTAGAAAGACAGCCACACAAACCGTCATTGCCAAGTATCTTTCTCTCAAATGCTCAGTCTCTCTTCAATAAAATGGATGAGATTTATCTGATGGCAGAAAGTAATCACATGGTAAAAGACTGTGTGTGATTGTTATTACAGAGAGCTGGCTTCACTCAGCTATTCCCTATGGCTCCCTACAACTGGCATATTGTACCATCCACTGACAAGACCGTAGTAATGACTCTGGTAAGACTAAAGGAGGTGGACTTTGTTTATATGTTTATAACAACTGGTGCACCAACAGCCGTGTTATAAACAGATCCTGCTCTCCTGATTTAGAGGTGATGACAGTCATGGCAGCCCTTCTATCTATCTAGAGAACTGACAGTGGTGATTTTTTACAGCTGTTTACATACCTCCTGATGCAAATATTAGTACTGCACTTGCATATTTGCATATTTGCATATTACAATAAATTTAAGGCTTATCCTGATGGGGCTCATATAATAACTGGTGATTTTAATAAGGCATGCTTAAAGACTGTATTTCCCGAATTTACTCAGTATGTGACATGTGCCACCAGGGGAAATATCACACTTGATCATGTGTATTCTAATGTAAAGCATACATATAAAACAGTGTCCTTTCCACATCTGGGACTTTCAGATCATTTATCACTGTTCCTTATACTAGCATACAACCCCCTCAGAAGGAAAACTAAGCCTAAAATCAAACTCATCAAGATCTGGAGCACTTGATCAGCTGCAGGATTGTTTCTCAAATACTAATTGAAATTTATTTGAACAAGAGGATTTGGAGGAATATACAAAAACTGTATTGTTTTACATCTTGACCTGTGTGGATATGGTTACTGTGAATAAACGCATCTGGATTTTTCCAAACCAGAAGCCCTGGGTGAACAAGGACATGCAATTACTTCTCAAGACAGGTGATATGGCATTCAGGTCTGAGGACAGGGTTTGGTATAACAAGGTAAGAGCAGAACTGAGGCAGGGCATCAAGGAGGCAAAAAAAGACTATAAAAGGAAGATTGAGGACTACTTCACAAATAATGATCCACGATGGGCTTGGCAGGGAATTAAACACATCACTAATTACAGGGGCAGCAACCCCATATCAATCAATAAGGATGCATCACTGGAAGAAGAATTGAACTGCTTCTTTGCCCGATTCTAACTGAATAGGTCTTCGAACACACTGCCTCTACAAACCACCAGTACTCAACTGTTCACAATCAAGAATATGATGTGAAGCAGGTGCTTAGAGCAGTTAATGTGAAAAAGGCTGCTGGCCCTGATGGGATATCTGGGAAGGTACTCAAAGCATGTGCTGACCAGCTCACAGGTGAGTTTATAAATATTTGTAACCTTTCTCTTATAGAAGCCATTGTTCCATCTTGTCTCAAAACTTCCATTGTTATTCCAGTTCCCCAAAAACCCTCTCCTGATACTTTAAATGACTATAGACCAGTAGCTCTCACACCCATAATTATGAAGTGTTTTGGAAGACTGGTTTTAAAATATATACAGGATTGCCTCCCATCAAACCTTGACCCATACCAGTTTGCCTATCAGAATAACAGATCCACAGAGGATGCTATTGCCATGGCTCTCCATGTTCCACTGAAACATCTGGAGCATAAATATTGGAATACAATTAGACAATGAATAGAAGAAATCACGAATCAGAAAACTGAATTTAATCCCGAAACTTTTTTATTAGGTATAATAACACAAAAATGCAATAAAACAGATAGATATTTTATGTTATATATATTAATAGCTGCAAGGATTTTGTATGCACAACTCTGGAAGGAAAAAAAGGTTCCACCGGAAGGCATGGTTATTAAAAAAATAATAGATTGTATAGAGATGGACAGGATAACGATGAAAATAAAAGACAGAGAAGATTCAATCTATTATAGGGCCTGGGAAGCCTGGTATGAGTGGTTTAGAAATAAAAAGAAAATAAAATGGCAATTAGGAAAAGTGTCGTGTCCGCGAAATGACGCCAGGAGTCGGTGATTTCGTGCAAAGCTCTTTATTTGAGAAACTGGAACCGAACCGGCGAAAGGAAAAAAGCCCGTGGCTTTTATTCCTTTCGCCGCGGTGGCCGCGGCCAATGGCAGCGCTTCGAATCTCCCGCGCTCTGAACGAACCAATCGCGGGAGATTCTTAACGAGCCAATCGGCGCGGCTCGCCAGACCAATCGGAAAGCCCCGCGCTTTGGCCAATCAAAGCGCGGGGATTTCAAGTATGTTAATGAGGACAGAACACCCCTCCCCTCTTGGTTCAGTCCTTACGTTGCGTAGTCACGTAGGTAGGCGGGGCTCCGTCTGGTCCTACTTAACCTGCGCAACTCAGTTGTAGGCTGGATCTCGGCCGGTTCGGTCGGGATCTTCGTTGCTCTTGCTGCTGTGGGAACCGGCTGGTCGATCGGGCTGGTTCTTTCTCCGTAGCTCCCTCCTGGGCCTTCCGGGTTGGTTGAGCTACGGGTTTCGCCGCTCCCGCTCGGTCTTTCCGGGTCGGTCGAGCTGGCTTGGCTGTTCTTTTCTGACGAGGGGTCGTGATGGCTGCGTTTCGGTGATTACTGCTGGTTTATTTTTCCTTGTATTCGGTCTCCTGGGTATTCCCTCCCCCCTTGGCTTACGTTACGGGGGTTGGGTTCACCTGCGGTTCTCGACCTAAGTTGGTCGATGTGGCGTTTCCACGTTTGTCCGTCTGCTGTTTGTAGCCGGTACGAGTGTGGGCCTGTTGCTTGGGTGATGACGGCTGGGATCCATAGAGGGTCTCCCGTCAGGTTCTTGGCATATACGGGGTCCCCGGGCGTGAACGTTCGGTTTTTTGTGCTGGAGTCTGGGGGCCGCTCTGGGTTATACGTAGGGTGTAACCTGTCGAGTGGGGACCTTAGCTTTCTACCCATTAGTAGTTCGGCTGGGCTTTTGTTGGTAGTGGTATTCAGGGTTATGTGTTGGGTAAAGAGTAGTCTGTTGATTTTCTCTTGGATCTCCCCGTGGTCTATTTTCCGGATGGTCTTTTTGGTGAATTGGACCATCCGTTCCGCCCTACCATTCGCCGCCGGGTGCGCCAGTGCTGTTAGTGCGTGGCGGATGCCCCTTTCCGCCAGGAATTTCTCGAATTCCAGTAAGGTAAACTGGGGCCCGTTATCGGAGACGAAGACGTCTGGGAGGCCGTGTGTTGCAAAGAGTTTGCAGAGTTCTTTGGTCACGGCCTCCGTGGTTGTTGTCTTCATGTTGCTTACCTCCAGCCAGTTGGAGTAAGCGTCAACTGTTATGAGGAAGGTGTGTCCATTTGTGGGTCCGGTGAAGTCTATATGGATTCTGGACCAAGGTCCCCTTGGGGTTTCCCACTCTAGGACGGGTGCTGTGGGTGGGCTGGGCCTTGTCTCCTGGCATCGTTGGCACCTAGCTACCCAGGCCTCTATCTGTTTGTCCATCCCTGGTCACCAAGCGTAACTTCTGGCCAGGGCTTTAGTTCTCACGATGCCAGGGTGCCCCTCGTGCAGCATTTCCAAAACCTTCCCCTGTAGTTTGTCCGGAATGACCACCCTGTCTCCCCATAGGATGCACCCTTTTAACAACGAGAGTTCCGTTTGGCGGTTTCGAAACGTCTTGACGGACTCGTCGTTGTCCCTTTCTGGCCACCCTTTCCCTACCCAATGCAAAACCCGCGCCAGACGCCTGTCTTTATTAGTTTCTCGGGCAATGTCTGACGCGGTTATGGGCAGGTTGGGTAGAGTCTCGATGCTGAGGGTGGTCGTCGTGGGTGCTGGGTCAGAGTCGGGTTCCGGTAGCGGCGAGCGGCTTAATGCGTCTGCATGGGAGATCGTCTTACCCGGTCTGTGTATGAGTTCGTAGTTGTAGGCCGCCAGGAACTCGGACCACCTTGTCATTCAGGGAGATAGAATGTTCGGGGTGGCCCGGTTCCCTGCAAGGATTCCCAGCAACGGCTTGTGGTCTGTTATAATGGTGAAAGGCCGGCCGTAGAGGTATTCGTGGAATCGCTTTATGGCGGCAACTATAGCCAGAGCCTCTTTGTCCAGTTGGCTATAGTTCCGCTCTGGTTTGGTGAGGGTCCTTGAAAAGAACGCGATGGGTGCTTCTTTTCTGTCAGGAAGGGTATGACTGAGGACGGCGCCGACGCCGAAGGGTGATGCGTCGCAAGTGACGGCCAGAGGCAGGGTTTCGCTGAATTGTATGAGGACAGCGTCGGAGGTGAGGAGGTCCTTTGTTTTTTGGAAGGCGGCTTGCTCCCATTTCCCCCAAATCCAGGTCGCCGCCTTGTCCAGGAGCCTATGCAAGGGCTCCGCCGCCGTCGCCTTTTGGGGTAGGAAAACATTGTAAAAGTTAAGTAACCCCAAGAATGCTTGTAGTTCAGTCTTTGATTTAGGGGTGGGGGCCTCTTTGATGGCCTTGATTTTTTTGCTTGTGGGGTGAATGCCGTGCCGGTCTAGGAGGTAGCCCAAGAATTCCACTCGTTCCGTGCACAGTTGGCATTTTTCCCTTTTTACTTTTAGTCCCGTCTCTTTAAATTTAGTTAGGACCGCTCTTAGTCGACTTTCTAGTTCGGCTTGGTTGGGCGCCGACACTAGGACGTCGTCGAAATAAGGTACCACCCCCTTGATACCTTGCAATAACCTCTCCATCAGGCTCTGAAATATGCCCGGTGCCACGCTGACTCCGAATTGGAGTCGGTTGCATTTGAATGCTCCCCGGTGGGTGACGATGGTCTGAGCTTCTGCCGTTTGCTCGTCGACCGGCAACTGTTGGTATGCCTGGGCGAGATCGAGCTTGGTGAAAACCTTGCCCCCTCCCAGCGAGTGCAGTAGGTGTTGCACTATTGGGACGGGGTAAGCACTTTGTTGCAGCGCGCTATTTAGGGTGGCCTTATAGTCCCCACAGATTCTCACCGACCCGTCTGGCTTGATCGGGGTGACTATGGGGGTCTCCCACCGGGCGTGGTCTATGGGCTGCAGTACCCCCTGTTTGACGAGCTTATCAATTTGCTCGTCTATTTTGGGTTTCAGTGCGAATGGCACCCACCTAGGTTTCAGGCGTTTGGGGGAGACCTTAGGGTCTAGGTCGAACGAGATAAGGGGCCCTTGGTACTTGCCCAGGTTTCCGTCGAAGACCTCTTGGAACTCCTGGGCTAGTCGCTGTTCCCAGCCGTCGTCGGTGACGTGGTTGACTCCCGTGAGGGCGATGTCGAGCGGGGCGAACCATTGCAGTCCCAGTAGGCTTGGGCGGTCGCGGTCGACGATCGTTAGGGGGAGTCGTTTGGTGCGCCCCTTATACGTTATGTTAAAGTCTTTGGTGCCGACTACCGGGATGCGGTTTCCCTGGTAGTCCTTTACGATGAGTCTCTGGCTGTCTACGTTCCTCCTTTGGAGGGTAGGCACCAACCACTTTATCTCGTGCCATGCAATCATGGAGAGGTAGGACCCGGAGTCTATCTCCATTTTGCACGGCTGGCCCTCGATGCGTACCTCGACATGGATTTTCCGGGCGTCGTTGGTGATGGCGTGGCCGATGGTGACCGTCTGGTGGGTCTCCTCTCTCCGCCGGTTGTCGCCGCCTCGTGAGGATTGCCCGATCCGGTCCCATCGGCTGTCCGAGTGGCGATCTCCGGTCCGGGGTGGTGTGCTCTCCCTCCTCCGGTCGTTCTGGTCCCATCGAGCCGGACTGCGGTTTTTCTTCAGGCGGCAAACCCGGGCGATGTGCCCCTTTTTGTCGCAATGCCGGCAGATGGAGTCGAAAAACCGGCATTCCGACCTGGGGTGGTCGCCGCCGCAACCGGCACAGTTGGTCCTTGACTTACGACCTCTCCGGTTCCGTTGGTCGCGCCCAGTCTGAAGTCAATGGATGTCTTCCTCGTCTTCGGACGTGCTGGATGTAGAGTGGAAATCGCCCTGGTGTGTAGTCGTCTCGGTTTTTCATTCGGTCGACCTCGCCGGGTTGTTGTTTCCGCCGCGGTCCCTCGTGTCAGGTCTGCGCATGCTGTCGGCGGAAGTTCGGGTTGCTTCTGCGGCTGCGGCTGTGGTGAGGGCGTCTGCTAAGCTGATGTCGCCCTTAGCCATCAGCCGGCTCTGGAGGGCGGGGTCCCACAGACCGAGCACTATTCGGTCTCTCAAGGCGTTGTTTAGGTTATCAAATTCGCAGAGCCCCCCTAGGCGCCGCAGCTCGGCGACGAAGTCGCTTAATTTCTCACCCAATCTCTGGTCCCGCCGGTAGAACTCGTTGCGCCGGATCAGGATGGGGACCTCGGGAGCGTAGTGTCGCCGAAGGATGGGTTCAAGGACGTCCCAGTCCATGGCGGTTGCATCGGCGGGCTTGGCCAATGCTTTGGCCATCTGGAAGACTTCGGTCCCGCAGTGGGTGAGGAAGACGGCGCGTTTTAGCGGGCCCGAGGCGTCCTTCATACCGGTGCACTCGAGGTACATGCGGAATCGGTCGGAGAACGATTCCCAGTCTTCGGTGGCGGGGTTGAAGGGGGCGGGCGGTGCGATTTTCGCCATCTCGGTGCTTTGTCTTGCTTCCGTCGGACACGGGGTTCGGTTCAGGGTCTTAATCCCATCCTCGTCGCCAGTGTCGTGTCCGCGAAATGACGCCAGGAGTCGGTGATTTCGTGCAAAGCTCTTTATTTGAGAAACTGGAACCGAACCGGCGAAAGGAAAAAAGCCCGCGGCTTTTATTCCTTTCGCCGCGGCGGCCGCGGCCAATGGCAGCACTTCGAATCTCCCGCGCTCTGAACGAACCAATCGCGGGAGATTCTTAACGAGCCAATCGGCGCGGCTCGCCAGACCAATCGGAAAGCCCCGCGCTTTGGCCAATCAAAGCGCGGGGATTTCAAGTATGTTAATGAGGACAGAACAAAAAGAATGAGGAAATATGTAAATATGTAAATATACCATGGAGAAGATTGAGATGTAAGGTTAAAAGATATTGATTTATGGTAAGAGTAAGATGCAATGGTAAAGGAATAAGTAAATACATATATAAAAAATGTGAGGAAATGCAAAAGATGTCTTGATGTTGATAACAATGTATAAAGTTTTGTTTTATGTTTTTTAAAATTTGGAAATTTAATAAAATTTATTTTAAAAAAGAAACATCTGGAGCAGAGTGGGAGCTATGTAAGGATGCTTTTCGTTGATTACAGCTTAGCTTTTAATACCATCAATCCAGATATACTGATTAAGAAGTTACTAGAAATGGGCCTCTCCGCTCACATCTGCTGTTGGATTCTTACTAATAGACCCCAAACTGTTAGGATTGGCAGCTATTTTTCCACCACTATAGCTCTCAGCACTGGCTCTCCGCAGGGCTGAGCCCCCTTTTGTATTCATTCTACACCTGCACTTCCTCTTGTCCCACTAACTCTATAATAAAATTTGCAGACGACACCACATTGGTGGGACTCTTATCAAGAGAAAAGGAGATGGCCTATAAGTTAAAGGTTCTCAGACTGGTCTTGTGGTGTCATAACCTCGCCCTGAACATCAAAAAGACCAAAGAATTGATTATAGACTTCAGAAGATGCAAAGCATCTTCCCACTATATATCAGTGGAGACTGTGTGGAAAGAGTTCATAGTTTTAAATTTCTAGGAACTCATATTTCTAACAACCTTATTTGGTCAGACCACACTATGGCCACTGCAAAGAAGGCCCAACAGTGCCTGCATTTTGTGAGGCTGCTGAAAAAGAGTGGTCTGGGTGAGAAGTTGCTGATTACTTTTTACTGTTCTACCATCAAGAGCATTTTGGCATACTGTATAAAGGTGTGATATGCTGGATGCTCTGCAGTGGATAAGAAGATGCTCCAGAGAGTTATAAACACAGCACAAAAAAATCATCGGTTGCTCTCTTTCTTCTTTGGAAGTGATTGCGAAGACCAGACTCCTCTCTAGAGCACTAAAAATCTCCACAGACCATTCTTATCCTGGACATTCATATTTTGAACTGTTACCATCAGGGAGGTGTTATAGGTGTCTTAAAATGAGGACTAATAGACTGAGAAACAGTTTCTTTTCCAAGGCAATAATTGTCTTGAATCAAACAATGCATATATGATTTAGCCCTGTGTATATAATGGCATTTTTAAACTATCTTATTATATGTTTTAGATAGGTTTTAGACTAGGTTTTTAATTATTATTTTAATTATTTTAATTTTTAAATACTCTGTACTGTGATTGTGATGTGGTGTTTGGGACACTGTGCTAGAGTAGCTTTCAAATTTCATTGTATTTGTAGAATGCAATGACAATAAAGGTATTCTATTCTATTCTATTCTATTCTATTCTATTCTATTCTATTCTATTCTATTCTATTCCAGTCATAAAGGCAGGAATGTCAGTATATAAGTAATTATGAGCTGAAATAGCAAAAGGTCAGCCAATGGGGACTGTTTGGAAACTGAAACATAGTATTTGTTTGTATGGTACCATAAGAGACAGTTTGGAGTCTGAGTGTGGCTTAGACTTGCTGAACTGTATATAAGAGTTGGTTTGTTCTTGGATCTTTGCCTCTGCATCTCTCTACTCTGAATGACTTGCTTCTATGAATATTATGTCTATGTTCCTGATTTTGTATGCTGACTTCTGCTGTATGGTATTGTATATAAAGAAGTTTTTTATGTAGATGAATACCGCAAAATTATTTCATTGTCTGCTGCAACCTCTGACACTAGTGTCCTATCCCTTTCATATCACATAACAAAATATTATTTTCCATATCTTTGAACCAACTGGAAATGATTTCTAAAGCATTTGTTTAAAGTTAGGCTTTAAATAAATTATAAAATTTTAGTACTGTAATATATTAGTGGATAAATTTTGCAAGAAAATTTATCCAGGATTTAAATTGGACATTTAAAATAACTACAGTCAATACATTTCCAGTGTTCTCTTTAAATTTCCTTAAAAATAAAAAAGACTTTTTCATCTAACTTGTAAGAAAAACTGTTGATAGAATGGCACTCTGAATCTATGAATACAAATGGAATGTGTTTATTTAAAAATGTATAAATTGTTCCTTTCAGTTTTCTCTCCTCAAATTATACCTCTACCTGCAAAGACCCCTGTGGTTTAAATAACCAGTGAGTATTCACTAATAAAAATCCCTTTAAATGAAATGGCCAGGTAGCATAGAGAATGTCCTGGTGCAATTGCAAAGACAGTTCATTACAAGACACCCTGCTATGCACTTTGATTATTTTATTCAAGTAAAAAAAGAAAAGAAGAACAAGACAGTGTTGTAAAACATGGGAACTGTTTTCCTGCACTACAGAAAAGGGAACATTTTATGTTTTTTTTTGCTCTCTCTATCTTAGAATTAAATTGTATTCTGTGTTGTATGTTTATTATACAGCTTATAATAAATATATATAATCAACAAAAATGGTTGGTAATTGTTAAGCCTGGTTTCCCCAACCAGGATTAGGGAGACAAGCTAAACAGAATGTGCAGCGTTAGTCAGATAGGCACACAGATAAATGAGTGAGCTAAGCTTGTATGTTTATTAACATACAGTAAAAATAACAGATACGCTTGTGCTATCAAAAATATAGTTTATTCCATTATGAGTTCATAGCATAGTCAAAATAACAGTCCAATAGTCATGTATCATTTAGTCAGTCCATTCAGGGATATTCAGTTAGCAAAGTCCGTTTAGAATATCCTATGTCAGTTCACTTACAAGTCAGTCCTTTGTTTTCTCTCCCGTTCGAGCAATGCAGTCTTGAGTCCTTGCAGTAATCAGGGATCATCAAAGCCAGAGAGAGAGCAAGCTGCAGCCTTGCTTTTTTTAAAGTGCTTTCACAACCACTCCCTTAATTACTATCCCACAGTTAAAGTTGCAGACACTTTAACTTGCAAACTATGATTACATATTATTATTTACCTAAACTAGTTAGGGTAAAACAATGTTATCCCTAACAGTAATTTTCACCTTCAGAATATTATTTCTTTATACAGCAACTGGCAACTGAAGCTGTAATTCAATTTACACTGTAGTAGAGCAACCCATTTTACTGCATCAACTGAGCTTAGGGTTGTACAATTTTTTAAAAGAGGGGATTCCCCCCCAAGAAACAGTTTTTATAATTGTTATTTGGGTATTTTATTTTTATTTTCTTTTTATTATTTCCTTTACAATTTAAGTTGATTTCAATGTGCCTAAAAGTAAAACAATATTCATATACACACAAAACATACAGACAGACAGACAAACATATACTAATTTAAGCCTCATTTCCCTTCCTATTTCTTCTGTTTGACCAGAAGGTATGATATAAGGGATTGTATAGTCTGATGTTCAGCCAATCACTCACTCTTTCTCTCTCTCAATCCTAAAAATGTCCAGAAAAACCACACAGGTTTGTGTTGATTGCATATTACACCATTCTGTTACAGCTACCTTTCTTCATATATTGTCCAGAGTTCTACCTCATGGCTCTCCAGGCATCCTATAATCTTGTCTTGGACTATAATGGTATAGTGAATCACCTTGAAAAATGAGATGCTACCCAGGGAAGATAAGAGATGGCAGCTGCATAACGGGTGGAGAAAATTCTTGGGACTTCCTGCCCAAGTTCTCAAGCTATAAAGGAAATGGTGGGAGATCTGTATTTTCATACTTGCAAAATTCTGCTAATGCAGCTTACAGTACAATAGCATTAGCTCAACTGTTCATGTTTCCTATAATGTACTTGAGAAGGTTGACATACAACTTTGAAATCTTTGAAAATTACATTATTTAAAATAGCTAACTATTGAGGATTTGTATGCAAAGCATATTAATGTGAAAGCAGTAGAGAAATAATAATACTGTAATAATAATAATAATAATAATAAATAATTGATGAATTTATTGACCAATGGATAAATAGCTGCAGTAAGATTTCACAAGCTGACTATAACTAATGACCAAGTTTCCAAAATGGTTCATTGGAAACTTTCCAGAGATTTAGATTTGAATGTAGCGAGAACCACTGAGACTACCAAGTTGAGAAAGTTTTGGAAAATGAATGGGTTAAGATTTTATAGATCAGAGCAGATTAAGGTTTTATGAGACTTATCCAAACATGGACTTCTTATGCACAACATGCCTGATATGACAGTGATTGAAAAGAAGAAAGTCCTTTTCATTTATATTGCTATATTGTTTGGGGTAATACTAGGATTGAGGAAAAGCCATAAAAATTGACAAAATACGGGACTCACAGATACAGTATATGTTGAATGCTTATGGGAAAAGAAATGCATTGTTATATCAATTGTGAATGGAACCTTTGCAGCAATAACTTAAAGACTTCTTGATATTTGGACATTTTGAATCTATCATATCTGAACATTCTAATGTAATTATTAAGTTTTTGATTTAGTCTTAACCTTTGATTGTGAATAATCATAGACTCCCTATATAATATCAATAATTTCAATTTATAACATTGAATGATAGAAAGACATGTAAGTATTTAAGTAACAACATAAATAGTAGATAGTTCATTTTTTTCAAGCTAGAAATATTTTAAAGCAAATGGACTTTTATCAAATGTTTTGAAACACTGAGTTATAGCAAAAATCAATTCTATTTCAAAGAAAATTTCAGCATTTGAAAATTGTCTAATGAAACATATATTTCATATAGTTCTTGGAATAAGTATGGTGATTTAGACATGGAATTTCATTTGTTCAGAATATACCAGTTTATCCTCTTCTATTGACATTTGTGATGACTCACCCCATTTGTATTCAGTCGGAAAACTATGGTTTCATTTTTTTTCTTCCATTGCAAACTTGTTTACTTAATCACTACTTTACTTAATGCAGATTGAGAGGGGCAAGGTGACAGCTACCATTGCATGATTGAAGCTGCACATTCAACATGCAATATTTGTAAAAAAGAGAAGAGCTCCAATGATGTGTGGCTTCCTAACAATGGTGAATCTTTCTGCAGACATCTATGCACCTTGATCTTTTTCAGGGCCCAATATAAGCAAACTATGAAAAATAATTTCAAAAAACAAGTACATATCTTATCAAAACTAATGTTCGCTTGACTATTCACCATTAGTGATTATGAAGTTGATTTAGAACAAATTGATTTAGTAGCAATCTTATTATATAGTGTGCTTCTTTTTGTCTTCACTATTGGCTTCCTAAAGTAAGAATATTCTTCTAAATATTGTTCTATACAGACAGCCAGTCAGCCACCCAGTCAACAACAATTATAACGATAAGCATAAAACAATTTCTTGGTACTGTTTAGGACTATGATCAACTAGGAGGAATATATGTATGTATGTATTTATGTATGTACATACATACACACACACACACATTCCAATCTGTTATCTGGTTGACTTTTATGTAATATTTAAACTGTTTAAACAATAAAACCATCTTACAGACAGGGAATTATTTTCTCCCCCTTCCCAATCTAATTAGTGTATAAAAAATGACTGATAGAAGGGAAAATGCAACCATCTGCATTTTTCAGTGTTGTCATTTTCAGACAGAGCTCACAGGTGTCTTTTAAACAATGATGAATTAGAAGGCACCATCTTTTTTCGCTCATTTGTCTGTTAACTACCTCTGTGATAATAATGTATTTGCATATTTAATTTCCTCAGCTGTAAATGAGCACCTCTGAACCACTTGCTAATTATTTTACAATTTTCTTGTATTGTTCATTACTCATGCATTCTATTTACTAAATAAAAATGACTTTCCCTCCAAAGGACATTGGCAATTATTATTATGCCAAGCAGCTATCATTTGGTGCCAGATAAGAAATCCTGTTATGATGGGGAAAAAGAAACCCAGTGCCATTTTCAATATAATGCAAAATGATTACATTCATGTTATGTGGTTAGTTCCTTTATCCCTACCTCTTTCATCCTGTTTACATTTTTGTCCGAACCTGATTAAACAGGCCTCATGCTGATAATGAAGAAGATTCTGCAGTGAATAGAAGTTAGTAATGAACTCAGTAAGTCCCTAACTTCACCAAAAGAATATTTCATTGGGTTTTAATATTTGTTATTGAACATCATAATTGCTATCAGAGCTAAATTTCCATAAAATAAATATCTCATTGTAATGCCAGATACTTTGGATGATATTCAATTGGCTGCCAAAAGAACAAATACAATGAATAAAACAAAAAACAAAAACAAGTGTGTTACTGGAAATTAAAACTTAAATATGCTTAGGTGAACTATAGATGATGATGATGTAAATATTGAAATAGCTAGACTTTAAGCAGCATTAAGTACATTATCTTTCTTTACTTGGGGAGGGTCAATTTGGGTAAAATATTATAGCTGAGATTAATAAATAAGTGAATGAATAATGATGTATTGAATAGTGTGTGCATTTTTTCACTCTCTAGTTTCAATCAATGAATTATTCAACATTTTTGTTTCCAGGAGTACAAAGTAGTCTACAGAACACTCCTACTTCACAACTCTAAGTTTACTCTTTAGAATATGAGATGATCGTTGTCATTGGAGTTGGAGCGGAATCCATGATTGTGTGTGGTTTTGCTCCGAGCTAACTTGCTGGAGGGTCCCAGTCATGACCAGAACCACCCTGGAGGGGTGGTGAAGAAAGGGGGAATCACCTGAAGGATTGAGGGGAGCTGCAACTCCCCTCCCTGACAGAAAAAGTCCCTTTCAAAGACAAGTGGTAGTGGTGGTATGAAATGGGCACCACGAAGACACAGAACAGCCCAGGAAACTAAGTTTGTGCTGGAGAGGAGAAATAGCAAGCAGAGTGTGAATGAGACAAAATACATGGATTTTGAAGTACCCCAGTATTAAAAAATAAAGGACTATATTGAAGGAAAGTGTGTGGAAGCTATGACCAAAGAGAGAGAGAAGGAAATTGGATTTTATAAAATTGGCTTGAATTATTGTACTGAATTAATTTGGAGGAGAAAATTTAAAGGAAAATATTTGAACACAACAAAGGTTTAGAAATTAAACTAGATAACTATTGAATTTTGGGCACTCAAAGGTCATAATTAAATGCTGAAATTGAATGTGTGGAAATGGAAAAAATAGCTAATGATTGAAATTAGCGAATTTAATAAAAGTTCTATATTCAATAAGGAAAGTTAAAGTCAAGGAAAGAGTGGACAGTGAAAAAGGCTCAAGAGCACCACGTGATGGAACAGGAAGACTTCAGTGATGTTTGGATCTTTTGTTTGAAAAAGTGTTTGGCCTTTCTAAGAAATTGGACTTTGGAACTTAAAAGAAAGTAAAAGAAACTCCATTATAAAAAAGCAAAAACCCTGGAAAGTGATATTAGAATACTACAAAGGGAAGATATTTGAAAATATTGGCATAAAACCATCCAGTGAGTATGGGAAACAGTTGGGAAAGGGCCATATTAAAAATAAATTTAAAAGATACTGACTGAAATAATATACTGGACTTTGGGACTGAATACATCAATTAGGGAAGAGGAAAAGAAAAAAAGCAGAAGATACAATGGAGAAATTATTTGTTGAAATGAGAGCAGACTTGCAAGACATAAGGGAAATGATGAAAATTAGATTTGAAATGTGTAATTACATATTACAGAAATTGGAAATAGTGACCTAGCATGTAGAAGAAGGATGCAAACCGGAGGAGGAGGAGTTTAACAAAGAAGACATCAGTTTTGAAGAACAAAGGGATCAACAATTACTTAAGCGGGGGAAGGGAAGGAATTAAAATTAAAAATGTGTGGTCTGATGTGATAATAAAAGGGAAAATGGATTGGAAAATGGAAAAAGGGAGGGAGAAAAAGTTAATAAGTGGAATGAGAAATGGAGAGAATGGGAAAAAGGGGAATTAAAAGAAAGGACCAGAAAATAAAGAGAAACATGAAACAAATGAAGATGAAAAGAAACTATATTGTTAAAAGAGTGAGAGACAATGAGTGAAATTTAAAAAGAGGAGAGGAAAGAGATTCCGCAAGGTAATAAGGTGTGATATAAATGATTAAGTATAGAAAATAGATAAGTATGTAACTGATGTGATTTTTTTCCTTTTAGTTTCTTTTTTTTTCTTTCTCTTTCTTGTTATTAAAGAATTATTGCTATACTGGACATGGAATTTAATGGAATAAATATGGAATTGGCAATTTATAATAAAAATATCATATGTTGATGATTAACAATGTATAAGAAAAGGGGGGAACATAATGAAATGAGAACTATTATGGAAGGATTATTATCAGTTGCTATAATTAATTAATTAGACTAATATTTTTGTAATGTATAGATTATTCTGAGAAAATGTAATGCAGAATCTGACAAAAAAGTGTGTGTGTGTGTGTGTGTGTGTGTGTGTGTGTGTGTGTGTGTGATATAGTCATTAGGGAGGTGGTATCAAGGTAGATTGAAGGTGGCTGGCTCAAATTAAAAATCAGAGGGGACAATTTTGAATTAAACTAAGGATTGATAAAATTGCAAATATGAAAGATAAAGGTAATTTGAGAAATGAATATAGAAATGAGATGAGAATTTCAAATAACATTGTAAAATAAGATATGAGAATATTTTAATGAATGAAATAAGTTATAATATGAATTGGAATTGGATAAGTTTAATACTTAATACTAATAAGGTTAATGTGATATGAAATTGAACAAACAAAATGAATAGGTAAATATGGTCATGTTTATATTGTATTGAAACCTTGAACCATACTGCTTGCCAAATGATTTTTTTTTAATTTAAAAAAAATTGAGGAGGAAATTGAAAAATGAAATTATTAGGTATGTCCAACAGATATGGTGGTTGGCATTAGGAGAGAGTATTGAAATGTTGAAAATAAGCAAGGAAGGACTTTGAATGTGGATATTAAGAGATTATTAAGCTTGCTTATAAATATATGATATATTAATACCACACAGATAATGTATTGTTGTGTATGTGTAGATTGAAATAAAAAACTTTTATTTTTTTAAAAAAAGAATAGGAGATGATCAGTCTAGCCCTTTGACCCCTGAGGGAGGGGTCAAAAGCATTATCAATCATGAGTTCCTTCATGCCCACAAGAAATTTAATTCCAGCCCACCTTAAATTCCTTCTCCTCCAATTTGCTGGCTGCTAGTAGTTCAGATTAATGTCAAGCATCAGGAATATCAGAGATTCAGACAGTTCAGATGGGAAAAAGATTTGTTATGTACTTAAGCTCTCTATAAGAATCTGAATTACTAATGGCCGAGATAAATCCAGAGGAGATAAGAGAAGATGAAATTCAAAGTAGCCTAGAGTTAGATCTCTTGGGGCCACAAAGGGACTCATAACTCTTGTCCCTCAGGCTCAGCCTAGTCATCTTTTACACTCAGCTAAAGCTCTATTGGACTGAGACTTGGGCTGAGACATAATGAGCAAAATAGGCAGAATTGGGCTTCGCATAATTTAACAACCGATTTGCCCAACCGGTTTGAAAATATGAGCATGTGTGCATACACGTGCTTCGCTCATGTGTGCACTTTCCGCACTCTGCACAGCTTCAAATACATGGCAAATTCATGTGTGTGGCTTCCAGTACACCTTCTTGGGCAGCCACGGTGAGTAGAATGGGCATGGTGCGGAAATCAGCTAGACTGCGTGGGTGGGGTGAGTGAGCCAGAAAGTGAGATATATAGGATGGGATAGCACCAGGATGGGTGGGTGGGCCCAGCTATTGGTATGGGTGAATGATCCAAATGGGCAACAGCCCACCTCTGATATAAGGAATTTCCAAGGCTAACACTGGTCTCTCTATTCATAGTACAACAATTAAATATGACATCACATATTCATATGGTATGGTCTGCTAAACAAGCCACTAACTGACACTGCTTCTCCTTGTTTGTTTTAAGGCATTTATGTGCTATAGTCTTTGCAACATTCTGAATCTGAGGTCAATGTTTAATTATGCTTAAATATATAATATGCCTCCTGCTATTTTGTTTGGTAAAGTTAAGGAATAATGGATCACAGCTATTTCTCTATGAGTGTGGGTCTGTGTATGCATATGTACAATAAACAGATATGGAAAAAACTCATATTCATGCCATTTGTCTTCCAAGGAATCCTTTCGCATCTTTGGGAAACACTGATTTCTTAGCTTCCATCCTCTAATACAATCAGAATAACAATAGCCTTTCCCAGGGGCACTTTCCCAGGGCCTAATTTAACGTAATAATTAAATAGATCAATAATAGCAGAAATATATTTGAAATGTTGTGAGGATGAACAGTTGCATCACTCAGCCAATTAAAAATATTTTCTATTAATAATATTAATAACATTCCTGCCAGAGAATCCATTTAAATTTTAAAAATAAACAAAATTTCAATCCAGGATAAAAAATTGGTTATTGCTATTTCATTTAAAAAATTAAAATACAGTTTATTATTATTTCAGTTTGAACTGAATCCTGCCTATACTGTCTACTTTAAGATAGTAGAAGAGCTATAAATATTTTAATTAAACAAACACATCTCTCTCAACTTCAATATAATATTTAATGAAATATAAATGTTTTGTTTAACTCCACATTACATGTGCTTACTTTTGGCTGGATTTCATATTTATAGTTCTTTATGGAGTTTTTATTATACAATTACAACGATCAAAAATCATTCTTGGCTTTCCTCATTCCTATTTGCTTTGATTTTTGGGGGGAATGAGCATCACCAAGTGAACAATGACTTGTGTTCTACTGTATGACAAAATTCACATTTTTTGCAAGGATATTCACTTTATTGAAGGATTCTTAGCTGTCATAGTGCTGAGAAATAGGGATTTCAAATATAAATATAAAGGCCTGTTTATTTTATTTATCATATCAATTTTCCTGAACAACTTCAATCAAGAATAAAATCCCTCTATTTTAAATCATGTTTATTCCCAATTCTCTTCCTTCCATATAACAAACTCTATTCCAATTGCATAACCCTGAATTGATAGAAAAGTTTGTTCACCCCAATTTTGGGTATGAACAGATTGATATAAAAACAAACAAGCACACCATGCCTCTCTGCTTGCAGATTTTGACTTCCCCTTTGGCACTGCCAAGCACAGGAAATACTAGTACTAAACACTTTATGAATAGAAATTTCCATTAATCATATCTAAATTAATATTGTACCATAAAATTTTGTTCAGCAAGTGTCACAGGAATATGATTACTTAATTACCCATTATCATACCCAGTTTATTTCAGCATCTTCAATATGTCAATATAATTTCATGTGTTCTTCCTAATTTCCAAATATATGTCATTCTGAATCTTTGAAAAATCTCTCCTAAATATTTCGTAAGACAGTCATTTTCTCTTGGAAGAATAGGGGCCCCTAGCATAACTTATGATAAATTCCACTAAGTCATAAATCTAAAAAGAATGGAGGTGAACTCATATTGAGCTGGGTATTGTCAAAGGAATGTAATTGGCCACACTTTTAATATGATCCAGCATGGATTTTATAATGAAGTGGACAATTATTTTATTGTTGGTCTTAGTTTTAGCAGCTGAATGTCTCACATATAGTCCAAGACTTTTTCTGAGACTTATGTTGCCTATTTGATATACAAAAATATATGGAATATATTTAATATATGTAACATATTAGTATAATTAAATAATATATTTAATGTATAGAAATAAAGAACCCATCCAAAATAGCCCTTCAGGGTGGCAAATAAATTTAACAAACATAAATAATATCAAGCGGATCAACAAATGAATGTTTCTTCAATCATAGCCATTACACTATGTCAAGAAAACACAACTAGTTCATGAGATGCAGAATATGCTATTTGGGGGAGCAGTGCATAAATTGTTCTTTATGTGTAGAGATTGGATGTTGTAGGACATATTTGTTTTTGATATTCATTAAAGGGCCAATGCCTGTATTTACCTAATGATAAGATAGGCGCTAATATCTAACCTTTGTAAGATATATTCAAAAAGGCTTACAATTAAAATAGTCTCTCTCCCTCTTACTCTTAATTAAATGGCAGGGTTTTTTTAAAAAAATTTCATCACTGTTTTCTTTTTTTAAACAAACAAAACATAAAAACATCAAACTTTCTTCCATAGGTATACAAACAGTGTGCCGGTTCATTTTGTGCATCCATTTCGTAATCTTCAATTACAGTTACATTACATAAAAGCTCATATTATCAATCCAAAATTAAATACCCTAATATCATTTTTAATCATTTGACTATAATTTTATTAATTCATATTTTACGAGATAACCACAATTTACTTAGTTTATTTTATAACAATTCATATTATCCTCCCAAATCTATCCTAAAAACATTTTGTAGATATAATAAAAAAGAAATACATCTTTATATATTTATTATTTTCTAAAAATCTACATATTTCATTACTGTATTTTATTATCTAACCATTGATAGAAAAGGTCCCAAATTTTATAAAATTATTTATCCTCTTGTTCTCTAATTTCAAAGATAAATCTACTCATTTCAGCACATTCCAATATTTTCTTAATGATTTCCTCCTGTGATGGTATTTTCTCATTTTTCCAGTTTTTAGCAGATACAATCCTAGCCGCTGTTAATACATTTACAGTCAGGTATTTCAAATCTTTACTATATGTTTCAGGTAAAATTCCCAATAAAAATATCTCTGGTTTCAAGTCTATATGTTTTTTTTGTCATTTTTTCCAACCACATGTGGATTTTAGTCCAGTATTTTTTAGCGTCCATACAAGTCCACCATATATGGTAATATGAGCCAGGTGTCCGATGACATTTCCAACATTTTTCGGATTTGTTCTTGAACATTCTTGCTATTTTGTCAGGGGAAAATGTCACCTGTAAAATAATCTTATACAAATTTTCTTTATAAGCTGTTGACATTGTCATTTTATAATTTTGAGACCACAATTTTTGCCATTTCTCTAAATCAATCCCATATCCAAAGTTCTTCCCCCAAGCAATCATAGTTTCTTTAACTTGTTCTTCTCCTAGTTTAATTTATAATAAATATCCATACAGTTTTTAAATCACCTTTTCATCAGTACCTGTCAAAATCTTATCTAGATCAGTCAATTTATCATAGAAACTTTCTGTTTTAAAATCTTTATCATACCTTGAATGTATTTGCGCATATGAAAACCAATTCATCTTTATACCTTGTTCCTTTAGTTTTTGCATCGATTTAAGTTCACCCTTTTCATTCAATATTTTCCCATATCTAACTGTTTGTTCCTTCTTATAAATTATAGGATAGGAAAATGCTTCAATAGTCGATAACCAGACTGGAATTTTCAAATAGCATTGTTTTTTAATCTTCTCCCAATTTAACCACAAAGACTCCCGTATACCCCTGTATTTTAGTTCCCTTGTACCATAAAAAAGCATGCCACCCCAACAACAAATCATGTCCTTTTAATGTCAACAATCTAGTATTTCTTAATGTTTTCCATTCCTTGACCCACATCAGGTTTGTAGCTTGGTAGTACAACTTCCAATTAGGCAAACCAAATCCTCCTCTAATTCTAGCATCTTGCAAAAGCTTTAACTTTATTCTCGCTTTCTTACCTTGCCATATATATCTCAACACAATTTTATTTAAATCTTCAAAATAGTCTTTTCCAAGCCTAATTGGAATTGTTTGGAACAAATATAAAATTCTGGGTAGGATATTCATTTTGATTGTTGAAATTCTCCCTATTAGTGACAGTTGTAGATTTTCCCATTTCGCCAAGTCTAGCATGATCTGCTGCTTGAGTTTGATATAATTATTCTCTTTTAATATACTACATCTTGCTGTCAAATGTATCCCCAAATAGTTGATCTTATTCGTGACTTGAATTTTCAATAGATCTGCCAATTCTTCCTTTTGTCTTGATAACATATTCTTTGTCAAAATCTTTGTCTTGTCTTTGTTTATTTTCAAACTAGCCACCTTGCCATATGCCTCTATCTTTTCCAATAATTTTGGTGCTGTTTCTAAGGGGTCTTCTAAGATAAAAACCAAATCATCCTCAAAGGCTTTCAGCTTAAATTCTTCCTTTTTAATTTTCATTCCTTTTATATTCTTTTCATCTCTAATATTTCTGTTTAACACTTCCAAAGTTAATACGAATAGCAAAGGTGATAGTGGGCATGCTTGTCTTGTTCCTTTTCTTATGTTAATGGAGTCTGTCAATTCTCCCTCTATCATTACCTTTGCCGTTTGCTTGTAGTATATAGCATCTATTGCTTGAATAAATTTTCTAGTAAAACCAATCTGTTCCAACAATAATAACATAAATCGCCAATTCACATTATCAAATGCCTTTTGTGCATCTAGAAATATCAAAGCCATTTGTTTTTCAGGATGTGCCTCATAGTATTCCAAGGTATCCAAAATTACTCTCATATTATCTTTAATTTGTCATTTTTGGCAGAAATCCATTTTGATCAGAATGAATAAAGTTATTTCATCACTGTTTTCATCCACTTAACATAACTTTTGGGCCTCAGAAATATTTATTTTGGAGAATATCCCATTATCCTCGGCCTACTCTAAGATGACTGACCTAGTTTTAAAATCTTCATGAAAGATCTATGTAGGAATCTGAAAAGGGATATTGGTCTCTTTTCCTTAATGCTTGGCAGGAGGGAAACAATGAGTGTCAGAAAGAGAAATTCTAATTCTTCTGCCCCTGTCCCATTTCATCTAGCCAGATCATTTCTTCAGTTCCAGCAAAATTCTCCAGAAAGAATCTGCTATTTAATAGAAAAGTTTACTCACACTAGTTTTGGGTATGGACACAGATTCTTCATGATACAAAAACAAATACATAGATATAATGTCTTTTCCAACTAGGGTGTAATTTTCAGTCTGAAAATGCAAAAGGGGAAAAGGGGAAAGATTGATTAGTGTGAACAACAAGAAAATGCATCTCATGGAATTAAAATGTTCATTTACATGCATTGAAGATATTGTGTTGAATGTTACTAAATATGCTACAGGATATAAATGTCAAGCATACAGACAGTATCCATGATATCAATCACTCTAAGACATTATCTCTCCAATTGATTTATTAGGAACAGATCTGGCACGCTCAAAAGCAATTTCCCAAGTGAAAGCTTTTTCGCGCATTACACAGAATCCACCTTCTCTCCTCCCTTCTCTCCTCCCTTTACTATACTTCATAAATCACGAGAACCAATTAACTGCAACTGCAAATTCTTAATACAACACACAGAATAACCTTGAACTTTTCAACTCCTCTAACTCTCTAAAAAAATATGTGGCAATTGAATTGCAAAGCTGACAGTAAAAGTATGTAATTACTTAAAAGATAATATTACATATCATGAGTATCCCAACCATTAAATAGTTGGTATAGTTCAGTGTCAGCAACCTGCAGCTCCAGAGCTGCATGCGGCTCTTTGAGACCTCTGCTCCCTGTCCTATCACTGATTGTTCCTGCCCTTGCCCCTGCCCCTCCCTTGCCTGGCCTGAGATGGAGAAGCAGCTGAAGTTGATTCTCTGGCACCTCACTCTTGCTGGAGCTTCTTCCAGCCCTTGTTGGTTATGGGTGTGCCTCAGTCACTTGGGAAGATGCGCAACCTGCTCTCCGCCTGAGACATGGCCCGACATGGTTGCAACTGATGCCAGCCTTGCTAACATGAGAACTGGTGGGGTGGAAATGGGATCCTGGAGGAGGGGATGTTGGAAAGGGGACAGGCCCTCAGCCATGGCTTTAAGAAGCTCAGGGGAGTGGGAAAAGGGGGCTGGCCCCGTCGAACCTCATATGCCCACCCAGGGGTTAGGCTCAGAGAAAGCCAGAACGCCCTCACCAAAGACACTTACTTGTCAGCCAGTCTCCCCACTCTCTATATGTCTTTGTCTCTTTGAAGAAGAAGAACTTTATTGTCATTGTACAAGTACAATGAAACTGTGGATGCACCCCAGCAACTGTTTGCAATACAATAAAACCACAGCACTTAAAGATGAAGATTAAAAAAAAATAGAGTACCACATCTCCATTTGCAATTAGAAAGTACATTATCTATGAATATACACAAAATATACATCCAGCACTGACTGTGATGCTTTGCCGAGTGTAACACACAAGAGATGGATTGTACTGTAATGTTATGTCTCCCCTTTAATTGCAGGTGAGAAAAACAAAAAGCAGCCATTTCAGAATTAATTCAAATCAGAAACAAACCTCCACAAGAGAACGGCTGGAGTAATTCCAATACACAGCAATAAATCGACACTCTGTCTGGCAATTCGGGCGTAGCAATAATTCACAAGCTTCAGAGAGTTTCCTGCATGTCTTCACTCCATTTAGACACTTTGCTTCTGGCAAATTCTATCAGCCCAGCCGTGTCCTTTTATCCACTTATGGATCGTGTTAATTTCCCTAATTAGTTACTGGCTCTACACCTTCTCCCTAATTGAGATTGGCATCTGAGCCTCCTCCTATTTTTGACGTCACGCCATACGTTCTCCAAATTATCATCTCCACTGGAAAACTCTTGCATGCCTTCCTTGTTAGCCATTCCCGGCTGCTGTTCAAATAAAGAACCAGAGGAGATCAAAGGTTCTGACAACTCTATTAAATCAGGTTATCTCCCCTTGTTACATACATCTCCTCATCCTGGCTACTATCCAAGTCACTAAGCAATGCTGGCTCATATTTTGCTGCCATATCCTCATCGCTTGAACTCATCTCTGCCACAGGAGCAGATTCCAAACCCAGAGCCACAACACTATAATATCTTATTCTACATCTGAATGAGGTATTGCAATTTCACATATTTTCACATCTTAATAAGGTAGTGACTTTGTATTTATTTGCAGTTTGGATGGCCCAGGGAAAGAAACTGTTTGTTAGTCTAGTGGTGTGCGATTTTATTAACCTAACGCGCCATCCAGACAGCAGCAGATCAAAAAGATAATTGCCAGGGTGTGAGGGGTCTTCTATAATGGCCTTGATTCTGCTTTGGCAGCGGGACCTGGCTAAGTCTTCCAGGGAGGGCAGAGGGCAACCAATGATCTTTTGAGCTGTGTTTATCACCCTCTGTACAGTTTTCCTGTCCTCAGCTGAGGAGCCTGCATACCACACACCCAGACAGTATGTCAGAGGCTTTATAGAAAGCCAGCAACAGCTTCTTATCCAGATTGTTTTTCCTGAGAACCCACAGGAAGTGCAGCCACTGCTGAGCTTTCTTCACTATGGCTTTGGTGTTAGGGGACCAGGAGATATCAGCTGAAATATGGATGCCAAGGAATCTGATCATAGGGACAGTTTCCACTCGTTCTCCATTGATGATGATTGGGGCATGGTCCTGTCCATGTTTCCTGAAGTCCATAATCAGTTCTTTGGTTTTATGGACATTCAGTGACAGATTGTTCTGTGAACACCAGACAGACAGGTTCTCTACTTCTGCCCTATATGCCATCTCATCCTCTCTGGAGATGAGACCAATCATGGTCATGTCGTCCGCAAACTTTATGATAGTGTTTGCTGCATGGCTTGGTGAGCAGTCAAAGGTGTACAAGGCATATAGCAGGGGGCTCAAGACACCACCCTGGGGGGAACCAGTACTGAGTGTAACAGTGGAAGAAAGGTGGGGGCCAAGTCTAACAGACTTGGTCTGTTTGTCAAAAAGTTCTTAACCCAGGAGCACGTGGAGGTGGGGACCTGCAGATTATACAGTTTGGTTACTAGTATATCTGAGATTATAGTGTTAAATGCAGAGCTGTAGTCCACAAAGAGCATCCTCACATAGTTCTGTTTGTTTTCCAGATGACTCAGTGCTCTATGAAGTGTGATGGCCACAGCATCCTCTGTAGATTGGTTTGCTCTATAAGCAAACTGATGTTGATCAAAGGAGGGCGGGACGAAGTCTCTGATGTGCTGTGAAACTAGTCGCTCAAAAACCTTCATAATGGAGCTTGTTAACACTATGGGCCTAGAGTCATTAAGAGTGTTTATATTTGTTTTTTGGGGAATGGGGATGAAGGTTGCAGCCTTCAGGCATTGTGGGATGATGGCATGTGTTAAAGATAGATTGAACAGCTCTGTAAGTATTTCTGCCAACTGGTCAGCACATACTAACTACTGTACCAGGAATGCGATCAGGCCCTGCAGCTTTCCTGGGATTCACTGCTCTCAGTGATTTTCTCACCTCATGCACCTGAAGAGAGAGAGGTGCAGCATCGTGGTCCTTGTGAGGAAGTATGTTCAAGTTCTTGGTGGTCTCAAAGTGTGTGAAAAAGCTGTTTAGCTCCTCTGCCAGAGTGCTACTGCTCTCGCTGTTTGTTGGTCAGGGCCTGTATCCCCCTCCACATCTGTCATGGGTCACTGTCAGTAAAGTGGCCCTTGACCTTCCTCCTATACATCTCCTTAGCATGTTTGATGCCCCTTCTCAGCTCAGCTCTGGCACTGCTGTACTGTGAGATGTCACTTGCTCAAAAAGCCAGGTCATGGGCCCTGATCAGTGTTATGTTCTGTGCGTGGCGCAAGAAGTGGAGACGAGTCGATGAACAGTGAACTTCAACTCTTTATTTAACATGGTGCAACAGCTCAGAAAATGGCCACAACAGCCCCCTTTATATAGACAAGCTCTTGGGTATTTAGCCAATGAAAACACAGGAACGCTAGCTCTTTTTAACCAATGAGAAGGGCTCATTAATAGCCAATCAGATTCTCCTGAATGGACCAATCCGATATTGCTATTATCGGCCAATCAGAAGTGCAGGGCCAGAACCCTGCATTTTGCTTTAAGGTTTCAACAATCTTTATTCAAGCACTTTTATTAATTCACAACACCCCTTCCCCTCGGGTTCCATTTAAGGGGTGCGGTAACATAGACTTTGAGGTAGGCAGGTTGTTTTGATTGTCTATTTGATTTACGTTGTCCTCCCAGTATTTGTCTAGAGTCTTGTTGGGGTAGGATGTTATCTGATGAACAGGGTGCCTCTGGTTCTGTATCTAAACTTCCGTTACCACTAATGTCCTCAGTATCCCTTTGAGGTGAGTTTACCCCTGTCCCCGATCCTTCTTCATATGTTGTGTCTGAGCGGTCATTTCTTCTGCTTGTGCTTTCCACCATTCCAAACTCAGCCTCTTCGGCATCTCCTCCCCCCTCAGTTTGGAAATCACCGGAATTGCAGACCCCAGACTGCAGCCTTGAACGCAGCTGATCAATATGGCACTTCCATATTCTATCATCGCGACATTTCACTTGGTACGATCTGGGTCCAGTTACTTGGATTACAGTTGCCTCAACCCACAATGGGTCGCCATAAAAGTTTCTCGCAAAAACCAAGTCGCCTACCTGGAAATTACAGCATTTCCTGCTGGATCCGTGTGGTTTTTCAGGTTTGTACGATGGGTGTAGTCGGTAAAGGTGGGAGCGGAGTTTTCATCCCATCAATAACTCAGCAGGAGTTTTGTTGGTGACGCTGTGTGGAGTGATGTGCTGCAAAAGGAGTATCCGGTTAATCTTGTCTTCGATATCGCCATAGTCCATTTTATGTAGAGTTCTTTTGACAAATTGTACCATGCGCTCGGCCCTTCCCTTAGCCGCAGGATGCACCGGTGAAGTTAGCGCATGGTAAATACCGCGGTCCGCCAGATACTGTTCAAAAGAAAGCACGGTAAACTGGGGCCCGTTGTCGGATACCAGGACGTCCGGTAGTCCGTGTGTTGCAAATAATCTGTCCAATTTCCTGATGACTGATTCGGTTGTTGTATTTTTCATCTCATGGATTTCGAGCCAGTTCGAGTAGGCATCCACTGTTAATAAAAATGTGTGTCCATTCGTAGGTCCCGCAAAGTCCAGATGAATACGGGACCATGATCCCCTGGGTGTTTCCCATTCTGTTGGGGTTGCTTTCAGGGAGCATTGCTGACTTCCTGGCATTTGTGACAAGACTTTACCTGCTTGTCTATGCCCGGCCACCACGCATAGCTTCGTGCGAGTGCTTTCATGTGCACGATGCTGGGCTGGCCATCGTGCAAGGTTCTCAGTACTGCTCGCTGTAACCGCTCTAGCACAACGACTCTATCACCTCAAATGATGCAGCCTTTCTGGGAAAACAGTTCCATCTGTCGACTTTTGTAGGGAACGTAGTTGTCAGGGATTTGGTCCAATGGCCATCCACGCTCTACCCAGCTGAGGACATGTGCTAAAATGGGATCGCGTTTAGTTTCAATCATGATATCGTGAGCTGTCAGTGGCGGTTTTTGGAGTGTCTGGATCTGCAGTGTTGTGACGGCCAGAGCAAGGTCGTCAACGGTTTCTGGAAGTGGTGCATGGCTCAATGCGTCAGCGTGGGGAATGGCTTTCCCCGGGCGGTGTTGCAACTTATAATTATGGCAGTCAAGAATTCTGACCAGCGAGTCATTCTGGGAGATAATATATAAGGGGTTGGTTTATCTCCCGCTATTATTCCCAATAAAGGTTTGTGGTCAGTTATTATAGTGAAAGCTCGCCCATAAATATATGAAATCGTTTAACAGCAGATACAATAGCAAAAGCTTCCTTATCGATTTGACTGTAATTGCGTTCTGCTTTTGATAGCGTTTTTGAAAAATAGGCAAGAGGGGCTTCACTTCCGTTTGGTAAAACGTGGCTCAAAATGGTGCCCACTCAGAATGGTGATGCATCACATGTAACTGTTAAAGGCAAAGTCTCATTATACTGCATCAAAACAGCGTCGGAGGTCAATAGGTTTTTTACTTGTCGAAACGCCTGTTCCTCTCGGTGCCCCCAAACCCAGGGTGCTTTTTTGTCCAATAAATGATGTAGGGGTTCGGCTACGGTTGCTTTGTGAGGCAGAAAGACGTTATAAAAATTGATAAGGCCTAGGAAAGCTTGGAGATCAGCCTTATTGCAGGGTTTTGGGGCATTTTTGAATGCCCTAAGTTTGCTATCGGTGGGGTGAATGCCTTGTTTATCTATTAAATATCCTAAAAATTCTACTCGATCAGTACATAGTTGACACTTGTTTTTTTTAACTTTGAGACCTGAGTCTTTAAATCTCTGGAGAACCAACCCCAGGTGCTCCCTTAGTATTTCTTGAGTCGGAGCAGCAATTAAAACGTCATCAAAATAGGTGACAATGTCCTTTATCCCTTGTAATAGTCTTTCCATTAAACTTTGAAAGATTCCTGGGGCCACGCTTACTCCGAATTGGAGTTGGTTACATTTAAACGCACCTCGTTGCGTAACGATCATTTGAGCCTCTGCCGTTTTTCTGTCTACAGGCAGTTGTTGGTATGCCTGGGCTAGATCTAGTTTAGCGAAGACTTTTCCACTCCCCAGGGAATGGAGAAGGTGTTGCACCACCGGTACCGGGTAAGCGTTTTGCTGCAGGGCATGATTCAGGGTGGCTCGGTAGTCCCCATAAATTCTTAATGATCCATCCAGCTTGATGGGTGTCACAATTGGGGTTTCCCAGGGAGAATGATCAGTTCATTCCAACACCCCCTGGGCTATTAATTTATCAAGCTGCTCATCAATCTTTGGTTTAAGGGCAAATGGAACTCGAGGAGGCTTAAGGCGGATGGGAACTATTTCGGGGTTGAGGTTAAATGATATCGGGGTCCCCTTGTACTCGCCTAGTTTATCTGCAAAGACGTCCTGGAATTCTTGGACGAGATCCTCTTCCCAGTCGTTGTGCTGGTTTGGTGAATGCCAGCTATTTCAATTCCAAGTGGAGTGAACCATTGGAGGCCCAACAAGCTAGGCCGATCCCTGTCGATTACAGTCAAGGGTAGAGATGCGGTACGATTTTTAAATGAGACATGGACTTGGCTGGATCCAACGACTAGAATTTGATTTCCTTGATAATCTTTGAGTATGATTCTTTGGAACCAGAGGTCTTGTCGCCGGACGGTAGGGATGAGTTGCTTCAGGGTCTTCCAGGAAACCATCGAGAGGGACGATCCTGAATCGACTTCCATCATACAAGGCTGGTTTTCGATAGCCACCTTCACCCGGATCTTCTTGGCGTCCAGTGATGAGGCGTGACCAATCGTAATAGTTTGGTGCGCCTCTTCTCGCTTCGTTGAGTGGTTTAGGGTTTTGTTTCTGTAGGAGTGGTTGTTCCATTGGTGATTCAAGGGTTCTCGCTTTACAGGACAGCTTCCTGTAGGTTGGCGATAGTTAGCCCCCCTCGGGGCTGGCTGGGTCCTTCTTTGCTTCTACAGACCCATCTGATGTGGCCTCTTTTCCCGCACACATGGCAGAGTGCGTTGAGGAATTTGCAGTCTGATTGGGGTGGTTTGCCCCACAACCAGCGCATTGGTACCGCAATCTCTGGTGTTGGTCTCATTCAGACCGGAGCCGGTTGACCTCTTCTTCATCACTTTCTGATGACGATTCGAGGTCCTCGTTGTGGGCTGTCATTGCCTGTTCTTCTAAGTGAGGTGAAACTTCGCTGGCGAGTTGGCAAAGTGGAGCGTGGGTGCAGCGCATTCAGGCAGCTGACTTCCTGGTTGCTTCTGCTGCAGTTGAGTCAGCAATGGCATCTGTAAGGCTAATGTTGTCTTTCGCCATCAGCTTACTCTGCACGCCTGAAGCATCTAATCCCAGAACTATTCGGTCTCTCAGGGCTTCTTCTAGGTTGGCAAACCCGCATAGGCCTCCCAGATTCCAGAGATCAGCTATGAAATCAGCAACACTTTCACCCTTCCGCTGATCTCTCTGGTAAAATTCATGCCTTCTAACGAGCGTTGGTACGGTCGGTGCATAGTGGGCCCTTAGCAGGGTTTCGAGGACGTCCCAGTCCATGGACTTCACTTCTGCTGGTTTCGCTAGTGCCTTGGCCATCTTGAATACGGTCGGTCCGCAATGAGTTAGGAATACCACCCGTTTCTTTCCGGTAGTGGCATCCTTCAAATTGTTGGTCTCCAGAAACATCTGGAAGCGATCCATATATGAGTCCCAGTCTTCTTTTGCCGGATTGAATGGAGCAGGTGGTATGATGCTGCCGGACATGGTTCCGCCGTTGGTGCATCTCAGCCACGTGCTCAGTTATCGCTCTGTAGTGTTCAGTCAGCTCTGACGTCTCCACATCCCATCCTCATCACCAGTGTTATGTTCTGTGCGTGGCGCAAGAAGTGGAAACGAGTCGATGAACAGTGAACTTCAACTCTTTATTTAACATGGTGCAACAGCTCAGAAAATGGCCACAACAGCCCGCTTTATATAGGCAAGTTCTTGGGTATTTAGCCAATGAAAACACAGGAACGTTAGCTCTTTTAACCAATGAGAAGGGCTCGTTAATAGCCAATCAGATTCTCCTGAAGGACCAATTCGATATCGCTATTATCGGCCAATCAGAAGTGCAGGGCCAGAACCCTGCACTTTGCTTTAAGTTTTCAACAATCTTTATTCAAGCACTTTTATTAATTCACAACACCCAGAGTCTGGACTTTGATGGTCATCCAGGGTTTCCTGTTTGGGAAAGTCCGTATGCGTTTGTCCACAGTGACATTTTCTACACAAGGTCTTCATGTGGAAAAGCACAGTCTCTGTGTATAACTTGAAGTCTTGTTGTATAAATATGCTCCTATCTGTGTGGGCAAAACAATCCTGAAGCTGGGAGAGGGCGTTTTCAGGTAAGCATGTAATAGTTTGACTACTAGGTTTTGTTCTCTTCTTAAAGGGAGTGTAAGCTGGTAGCAAAAGCAGGGTGAAATGGTCTGATTGTCCTAAATGTGGAAGAGGTTTTGCTCTATAAGCATGCTTAATATTTGAGTACACATGATCAAGTATGTTTTTCCCCTGGTTGAGCACTTAACATATTGGTAAACTTTGGGGAACACAGTTTTTAGGCATGCTCTGTTGAAATCCCCAGCATTGATGTGAACGACCTCAGAATGAACTTTCTGTTGCGTGGTAATTATGTCTTGAAGGTGACTGAGTGCCATGCTAACATTAGCATCTGGAGGTAAATATACAGCAGTGATGGTAACTACTGTTAGCTCCTGTGGCAGATAAAATGGTCTACATTGAACAGTCATGGCCTCTAAATCTGGTGAGCAATGGCTGTTTGTTATTTTGCTGTTTGTGCACCAGTCTTTACATACATAAATAATTAGGCCTCTCTCCTTCTCTTACCAGAGGCTATATTGCGATCTTGGTGGTGCAAGGTCCAGTCCGCTAGCTCCATTGCAGCATCAGGGATTTGTGGGTGCAGCCAGGATTCTGTGACAATTAGTAGATAGCACACATGAATTGTGTGATTGTGGGAGATCTGCAACTGTAGTTCATCCACTTTGTTTACGAGGGATCTGGCATTTGTGAGGAATATAGATGGTAATGAGGGTTTCTGCAGTCTCTTCCTCAATTGAGTTAGCAGACCCGCTCTACATCCCCGCTTCTGTTTTCTCTCCCTACGCCGTCTTCTACACTTGCTTAATCTGACAACAATCCATGGAGCTCCTGGAGATCTTGCTAGCTCCGATGGGATATTGTGGGACTCTGTATAAGCATAGATGACTTCAGATTTGAGTTGCTGTCCTATACTTATCAGGTCTTCTCGATAGTACATTAGTCCGTTGCAGGATGGAGTTAAATGCAGGAACAAAAAGAAGTAAAAACACACACAAAAGAACAGTCATTGGGAGCATTGAGCTGCTATGACCATGCACACCACTATCTGTCTCTGTCTCTGACTCTCTGTCTCTGACTTTCTTTCTCTCTCTTTCTCTCTCTCTCTCTCTGTGTATCTCTGTATCTCTGTATCTCTCTCTCACTCTGTATCTTTTTTCTCTCTTTCTTTGAAAGCCAAGGCTGGGCCAAGCTGATGACCTCTCCTCAGGGCTCTTCGTTACTCCTTTTCTTTCCTCTTTTTGGAAACCCAGGCTGGCTGAGAAATACCACAAGCTGCGGTGGAGACTTCTTTCCTCTCCCTCCCACTCTTTCCCCTCTTGTGACCCCCTAGCTGACTATGGCGGAGCCAAGAGGGTGTGCATGAGCGGGGAGACCTTCCTCAGGTAAGTGGCTGCCTGTTTCATGGGTGCCTGTACTGAGCTTTGCCCGAACCTGGCAGCTCAGTTGAGGAGAGTCTGCCTGCTCATGTGCATCCTTCTGGCCCTGCCATAGCTGGCCATGGGGTCACAAGAAGAGAAGGAGGGTGAGGAGGAAGAGGAGGAAGAAAAGGAGTAGTAGTAGAGCTCCTGCTCATTCCTCAGCCAGCCTGTATTTCCAAAAAGAAGAAAGAAAAGGAGTAGCAAAAAGCCCCAAGGAGAGCTTGCCAGTTTGGCCTGGCCTTGGCTTTCTGACAGAGCACAGGCACATGTGTAAGAGAGATACAAAGAGAGGGGGAGAGAGAGACATAGAGAGACATACACAGAGATAGGGGAAAGAGAGGAGAGGGGGGAGAGAGAGAGACAGAGACAGAGAGAGATACAAAGAGCGGGGAGAAAAAGGGAGAGGGGGAGAGAGAAATAACAGAGAGGGGGAGAGAGAGAGTCATAGAGAGATACAGAAGGGGGAGATAGAGGGGGAGATAGATATATATATAGAGAGAGATACAGAGAGCACAGGGAGAGAGGGGGAAAATACAGAGGGAGGGGGGAGAGAGAGACATAGAGAGAGTGATGTCAAGTTGGCCATGCCCACCCAGGTTTTGTGGCTCCAGATGTTTTTTTTTTTCTGTGGGAAATGGGTAGAAATGGCTCTTTGAGTGTTTAAGGTTGCAGACCCCTGGTCAACAGAGAACTGGCAAATGCTACCTCTGACTGGGCTTGCCCACATCTATTCTTTGTCTCCCAAGTCCCAGCTGATTGGCGGGGTCTTCTTTTGTTGCCCTTCACAGGAAAATAGAGCTGGAAAGCAGGTTAGTGGGGTGGGGAGGGAATGGGATTATGCAGTAATCTTCCTCCAGGAGTGGGGAGGGAATGGGGATTTTGCAGTATCCTTCCCCTGCCACGCCCACCAAGCCACGCCCACCAAGCCACACCCACCAAGCCACACACATAGAACTGGTAGTAAATATTTTTGAATCCCATCACTGAACTAATCTTTCTTTACTTTGGAGTTAAAGTACTCCAAGTCCCAACTAGCTGAACTAAGGCTAATAAACCACTTTCTATCACTTTTTAAAACTGATTTCAAGTTGTTTTTTAAAAGATAAAAGGGTTAGCAGAAGATGCAGTAGAAAAGCTATAACAGGTGATCTAAAATTTAGTGAGACAAAGAATACCAGAACACTTTATAACTAATTCTTCTTGAGATCTTGTGATCTGTCCTTTGGAAGTTATGCAAATGTCTCTTGAGATATATTGACAGCAAATTAAAAACCTGTTCACTCATGCATGGATTTTACTTGATTCCTTGATATTTCATTACTAAGCACTTGATCCATTTTGACTGAGTATGCCTCCATTGAGAAATACTGTTCAAGATCATAACCATAAGAGCTTCTCTTCTCTTCTCTTCTCTTCTCTTCTCTTCTCTTCTCTTCTCTTCTCTTCTCTTCTCTTCTCTTCTCTTCTCCTCTCCTGTCCTCTCCTCTCCTCTCCTCTCCTCTCCTCTTCTCTTCTCTCCTCTATCCTATCCTATTCTATCTTATCCCACTTTTACATATGGAAAAAATTAAGGAAGCCTGCAAGATATATTCTAAACTATTTGTCAGGATGCGCTCCTTTTAGATCCCAAGAAAGAAATACTCAGACTCCATGGGGTAGAGCAAAGTTATCCTTTTACTGGGAAATAAAGTGGTAGCTACAAAGCAATTCCGAAACTAAGAAATTGGCGGGTAGAATGCATATACAAAGAAATAGGTTTGCCCCCACCCCCCAAAGTTCAAATGATTCTTCCAATTAAAACTTTTGAAACGGCTCATGTGGTCATCTTCAGATGGTGATGAGACGTCTTGTCAAATGACCTTGGCCTATTTTGATAAAAGTTCGCAGTTGCGCAAAAGAAGAAAAGATAGCCAGGAAACGGAAAGTTAAAGACAAGAATCCCCCCTCCCCTTGCTAGCCCAGCAAGGAATGCAAACACCTCCAGCTCTCTTCCCATATAAAATCCCCCCTCCCACCGTTGCCATGACAGCCGAGAGAAATAATGAAATAATAGCAGATAGTCAGGAAGGGGAAGGTAGAAGGGGTATCTTGAGGCTGACATTCGGACCCCCTAGAAGAAGGACATAAGTCCCTGAAAGAAAAACAAAATAGTTACATGTTAACATTATCGTACATTTCTATGGTTTATCAGGATATTTGGCATGAAATTTCTTTAACAGTTCAGGAGCCCTAAGGTCCTTTTCATTTACCCACTCAGAATGGGATGGAGGAAAATGTTTCCAAGCTACAAGGTATTGGGTACGACCCCTCCATTTTCTAGAGTCCAGAATTTCTTTAATTTCGAAATGTTGTTCTCCCTCAATTAATATTGGCACAGGGGGATCAGATTGGATTGGTCTCAAGGCACAGGTACGTTCTGTTTTCAACAAACTAACATGAAAAACAGGATGAATACGATGAAGAGTCTTTGGTAAAGTCAGTTGGACAGTTACAGGATTTATAATCCTCTCAATGGGGAAAGGGCCTACATACTTAGGACCTAATTTCTTTGATTTTTGGGTAGTTTGTAAATACTTGGTCGAAAGAAATACTTTATCGCCCACTTGATATGATATCTGTGGAGCTCGCTTTTTGTCAGCAAATTTCTTATGAGATTGGTGCGCCTCATCCAAAGCTTTGCAGACAATTGGCCAATTAAATTGAAGTTGAGATATCCAATCACTCAATGACTGGACAGTTGGGTTTTCACCAGGCAGCTCAGGTATGGGTACAAAATCTTGCCCCGTTGCTATTTTGAAAGGAGTGAACCCCGTACTACTGTGAACAGAGTTATTATACGCCACTTCCGCAAAAGGTAACAGATCCACCCAGTTGTCTTGTTGAAAATTTATGTAGCATCGGAGGTATTGCTCTAGTACTCCGTTAGTTCTCTCGCAGGCTCCATTAGTTTGGGGATGGTGGGCGGAGCTTAAGCTTTGGGTGGAGCCTATTAACTTCAGAAATTCCCTCCAGAAATTAGAAGTAAATTGGACTCCTCGATCAGAAACTACACGTTCAGGTACACCATGCAATCGGTAAACATGAAGAATGAAGAGTCTGGCTAAGGTTTTCGCCGAAGGGATCTTTGAGCAAGGAATGAAATGAGCTTGTTTGGAAAACAAGTCAGTCACTACCCAAATGACCGTGTATCCACTGCTTTCAGGTAGATCTACTATAAAATCCATGGAAATTTCCTTCCAAGGGACAGTTGGTCTGGCCACATTCTGTAACAGTCCTGGTGGCTTACCCGGTGGTCTTTTTGCTGAGGCGCAAATTGGACAACTCGCCACATAAGTCTCAATGTCCTTTTTCAAGGAAGGCCACCAAAACTGTCGTTTCACCAAATGCAAGGTTTTCACAAAACCAAAATGACCAGCCACTTTGGAATCATGGGTTTGTTGCAATACATGGCTTCTCAGGGTTTGTGGTACATACAATTTCGCCCCCATCCAGGCTAGGCCATCTCGAGTGGTGCAGTTACTCGCATTTACCAGAAACCACTTATCTGTCTTCAAAGCCTCCTTAAACTGTTCCATCAGATCAGTAGGTAGATCCTTCTCCTGGTTTCTTTTCTGTGCGCGGGTAACAACAGGGGCAGCCAGTTGTGTAGTGGATACGATTGGCCTAATCACTTCTTTTCGGATACTGTTGTATTGAGGCATTCTAGACAAAGCATCTGCCATAAAATTTTTTCCCCCCGGGATATATTTCAAGGAGAAGTTGAATCGCTTGAAGAACTGAGCCCACCTAACTTGTTTAGGGGAGAGTTTACGAGGGATCTTTAAAGCTTCTAAATTTTTATGGTCAGTCCACACTTCAAATGGGTGTTTCGCACCTTCCAGAAAATGCCTCCAAGCTAATAAAGCCCAACAGACTGCAAATGCTTCTTTCTCCCAAACGGCCCATCTCCTTTCAGTCTCAGTGAATTTACGAGAAGTGTAAGCGCATGGTTGTAGTGTTTCCTTCTCGTTCAATTGGAGTAAGACCGCCCCCACTGCTACATCGCTTGCATCAGCTTGGATCACGAAAGGGGCGTCCATGTCAGGGTGTTTCAGTATTGGTTCTGCAGCAAAAAGTCTCTTAAGTTTTTCAAATGCAGCTTGGCACTCCATAGTCCAATTCAATGGTTGACTGGGCTTTGGCTTCAATTCTCCCTTTGTTTTTAGGAGGTTGGTGATGGGCATAGCTATTTTTGCGAAAGACGGGATGAATTGGCGGTAAAAATTTGCAAATCCCAGAAAACTTTGAAGCTGTTTACGAGTTTTCGGTGGGGCCCAGTCCAAAACGGCTTGCACCTTTTCTGGGTCCATTTCAATGCCTTCGGGGGAGATACGATATCCCAAGTAGTCGATTTTTTCTTGATGGAACTCACATTTGGATAATTTGGCGTATAGTTTGGCGGCTCTCAGCTTGTGTAACATAGAGCGTACCAACTTCACGTGGTCGTTTCTTGTCTCCGTGTAGATAAGAATATCATCAAGGTATATTAGAACACCTTTGTACAAATGTTCGTGAAGCACTTGATTGATCAATTGCATGAAAACAGCAGGTGCCCCCTGTAAGCCAAAAGGGAGAACATTGAACTGGAAACACCCCATTGGGCAGTTGAACGCAGTCTTCCACTCGTCTCCCTCCTTTATCCGGATCCGGTAGTATGCCTCTCTCAAGTCCAGCTTTGTGAAAATCTTCCCCTTTGCCAGGTGAGCTAACATGTCCTTCATCAGAGGGAGGGGGTACATGTTCTCTACGGATACTGCGTTCAGGTTTCTATAGTCAACTACCAGACGTTTGGAGCCATCTTTCTTCTCGCGGAACATCACAGGGGCCGCTACTCGAGGTCTGGCAGGCATGATGAAACCTCGTTCCAAGTTCTTGTCAATAAACGCCCTCAATTCCTCCAACTCCCCCGGTGTCATCGGATACATCTTCGGTTTCGGGAGCGTCACCCCCGGCAGGAATTCAATGCTACAATCGGTCGACCGATGGGGGGGGAGTTCGTCGGAAGCCTCTTCACTAAACACCTCTCTTAAGTCCCAATACTCCTTCGGGATTTTCTCCTCTCCTTCCACGTGTTCGGCACCCGTAGAAGCTATCTCGGCGAGTGCCTGGGACTTCGGATGGGATTCCTCCTCCCCTTCCGGATAGGGTTGCTCCTCCCCTTCCGGTGGCCGATCGGTGCGGATGCGTATCCACCCCTCTCTCCAATTTACATGGGGATTCCACTTCCGAAGCCATGGTAATCCCAATATTAGAGATTGTTCCATCCCAGGGGCCACAATAAAACACAGGGTCTCATGATGGTTTCCCATGGTCATCTCTAGGGGTTCGGTTACAAAACGTGCGGGGCAACCTCCCGCCACTGACCCATCCAGTTGGCAAAAGGATATGGGTGTTTTTAGAGTTCTCAGTCCAATGCCCATCCCCTTAACCACTTTCATGTTAATTACACACCTCGTGCACCCCGAGTCCAGTAAGGCCATCATCACTCCCTCAGTCCCCGAGGTGGGCTGCCTTAACTTTATTGGGATGGTCATGGGCCCTTGATTAGGACTTACCGGGACGTCATCTTCCGAATCTGTCTTGTTCTCGTCGAGTGGGGTTGGAGGTCCCAGCTCCTCTCCCGCCGAAAGGGCGACCTCTACAACCTCTCCTGTCTTCAGCCCGGTCTCGCGGGGTTTGGTTGAGGGGTTTTTTGGCCTTCTCCCGGGGTCCCGCGCTTTTGGTGGGTTCACCTTTACTCGACAATCCACCATCCGGTGGCCCTCCTTTCCACAACGGAAACATGCCGTGGTTTTGGCTCCTGCCGCCATCCCTCTCGGTTGGGGTCCTGAGGTCTCCCGGAGATGGGGGGGAAGCGGTTTTCTCCAGGCGGGACCTCCTCTGCGTCTGTTTCTGGCTAGATCAATGTCCACCTCTTCCGCCAGCAAGTACCATGACTGTAACTCACGTGGATACCTTCTGGAGATGCACGTGTGGTATACATCTTCATTTAAGCCATCTTTATAGGCTTCCACCAGGGCCCCCTGGGACCAACCTCGGATGTGGTGTGCCAGCTGCCTGAATTCTTGGGTGTAGTCTGCCACCGATCTCCCCCCCTGAACTAGGGTCTTCATTCTGATTCTGGCCTTTCTCTCTGCCAGAGGGTCCTCAAACCTTCTCCTCAATGCAGTCATGAAAACATCGAGGGTTTGTAGTTGGGGGGAGTTATCATTGTACAAAGTCACCACCCAATCTGCTGCCATCCCTTCCAGGGTTCTGGTAACGCATCTCACTTTGGCTGCTTCAGAGGTGAACTCCCGCTCAAATTCTGCCATATAACTCCCAACTTGTACCAGGAAAAATCCCAAATCTCTTGGATTTCCTCCAAACTTTACATCTAGGGGGGGCAGGTGGCGTCTTCTAGGAGCCACTCCTATTGCTGGGGCTCCCCGGGCGGCAGCGGGCGGTTGCGCCGGCGGACGCTGGGCAAGGGGGGTAGAGGTAACTTGGCTCCCCCGGGCTGATCTCGCTCCCTCTTCCCCCTCATACCTTTGAGTTGTGCCGGGCTCTCCAGGAACATCCATAGAGATTTTCTTGGCTTCATCCAGCTTGCCTTCCATCTCCTCCCCCTCCTGCCAAAGCCGTCCCCTCGCACCTTTTCGTCTTACAGTGATCCTGGGAGGAGGGGGGCCTTCAGGGTCTCTCCAACCAACCCCCAATGACCATCTGGGCATCTCAGCTGAGGTTTCTTCCAGAGTCAGTTTGGCCAGCAGGTCAGCCACCGACCCTTCCGGCAGCGGCATGGGCTGCCCCCCCACAGCTTCCTGATCCTCTTCATCGCCGGTTGGAGACGACATGGGATGAAACCCCCTCGGAAGAAAAGTTGCTGTTTTCTCCGGGTGGGTTGATGTGAGAGTTTCGGAATTATGTCAGGATGCGCTCCTTTTAGATCCCAAGAAAGAAATACTCAGACTCCATGGGGTAGAGCAAAGTTATCCTTTTACTGGGAAATAAAGTGGTAGCTACAAAGCAATTCCGAAACTGAGAAATTGGCGGGTAGAATGCATATACAAAGAAATAGGTTTGCCCCCACCCCCCAAAGTTCAAATGATTCTTCCAATTAAAACTTTTGAAACGGCTCATGTGGTCATCTTCAGATGGTGATGAGACGTCTTGTCAAATGACCTTGGCCTATTTTGATAAAAGTTCGCAGTTGCGCAAAAGAAGAAAAGATAGCCAGGAAACGGAAAGTTAAAGACAAGAATCCCCCCTCCCCTTGCTAGCCCAGCAAGGAATGCAAACACCTCCAGCTCTCTTCCCATATAAAATCCCCCCTCCCACCATTGCCATGACAGCCGAGAGAAATAATGAAATAATAGCAGATATTCAGGAAGGGGAAGGTAGAAGGGGTATCTTGAGGCTGACACTATTACTCCTTTAAATTTAAAGCCACATATTTATTGTTTGAAAAAGAATATAAGAACTCCTATGTATTGAATTCTATTGAGTATTTACTGAGATGTGATGCAATATGCTGTTAGCTTAGTTTAGTTTATCATCATACACTTCATACAATGAAATTAAATACCACCTTCAGTATACATTATGACTATGCAAATAAACACAAACACATATTTTCACGTTCTATACATTGAATTGAAAACCCCTGATATTGCATTAATATCGCAATATACAGTAGAATTCAATAATTACTGCCTGGGATAGAAGCTGTTTTTCAGCCTATTAGTTCTTGTTTTTATTATCCTGTACCATCTACCAGATGGTAATAATTTAAAAAAAGGGTTCCCAGGATGAGATGGGTCTTTAAGAATGTCTTGAACTTTCTTAAGGCAGTGGAAGCTATAAAGCTCTTCCAAAGAGGGGAGAGGACAACCAGTAATCTTCTGGGCAATGGCGTTAACCCTTTGGAGTGGTGTCCTATCTGCCACTGTACAAATGGCAAACCATATACAGGTGTGCAGTGATAGAAAATCACCAGCAGTTTTTCATTTAATTGTTTTCTGAAAAGTCTCAGGTAGTATAATCTCACCTGGGCCCTTTTGATCAGTGCTGCAGGTCAAGTCCTCTTTTATAGTAACACCCAGAAACTTAACACTTCCCACTTGCTCCACTTGGTCTCCGTTGATAAGCAAGGGCTAGATGTCTGATCTGTTCCTTCTATAATCCACTATAAGCTCCTTGGTCTCATTGGTGTTGAGGACCAAGTTATTGTCTCCATACAATGAAAGCAAATGGTCCACCTCATCTCAGTAGGCAGAATCATTCCCTCTGAAGATTAGTCCCACCACTATTGTATCAACTGCAAATTTTGTAATAGTATTACTAGCATGAGTGGGAATGCAGTCATGCACATAAAGAGCATAGAGTAAGAGACTCAACATGCAAACCTGTGGTGTACCAGTGTTAAGAATAAGGGCTGAGGAGATATGATTACCTAATCTGATCGTCTGTGAGTGACCAGACAGCAAATCCATAATCCAAAGGCAGATTGAATAAGAAAGTCCAAGGTCCAGAAGTTTAGACACTAGTCTATGTGGAAAAAATGTGTTAAATGCAGAACTAAAATCTACAAAAAGCATCCTCATATACCCCCCCCCCCGCTGTTCTAGATGAGTCAGAGCAGTGTGAAGAGTGATGGCTATAGCTTCCTCTGTAAATCTATTTCTTCTGTATGCAAACTGGTGTTTATCAAATGTATGTGGAAGTTCAGAAATGATGTGCCAGCAGACCAATTTCTCAAAGTACTTCATGATAATAGGAGTGAATGTCACTGGTCTGTAATCATTGAGATTATTGATATTAATATTATTTTGATTATGCTGCAGTGTCTCCACTTCTTTTAGTCCCCCCCCCCAACATTTAGGATTAGAAGGTCCTTTGAAAAGGTATTAGATAATTTGTAAGTTGTCTCTATGAGTATAGAGTTAATATATGAGTATACTCTATGAGTATAGTGTTAGTATATGAGTATACTCTATGAGTATAGAGTTAGTATATGATGAGAACATGACAGAAGAGAATTACACACACACACATATATATAGATTTTTTTATAATTATATCCCAAACTTCTATGTAGTATGCAATGGCTTCAGAACTTGATGTCCAATTCAGCTATCCAGGCAATTGCTTTGTGCAGATCCTCTGAGGAACTAAAAAATGCATGTCATGGACAATCTTGCACAATATGTTTGATAGTTTGCATATCAGCAACTTATTTGCAACAAGGGTAATCTTTCTATGCCTCTTGACACAGACAGGCACTTCTTTTAGTATCACACCTAATTCTTTTAAAATTCTATTTCATATTTCTTTGAATGCTTAAATTATGGTATTTCATCCATCCCTGCATCTGTTTATGCTGGATATCCCATAATGTGGTACATTAATAAGGTACTAATTTGTTTTAGGAAATGGAATGGATATTCAAGGAAAAGAGAAAGTTGATAAAAATTATTATGTTTAGAATAATATGTTCAGATTGATTAAGTTCTTTTTGAACTTTGATCAATTTGAGCTTTTGGCAAGTGCTATAATTGCATTTTCATATTTGCCCTTCTCCTTAATTCTTTTGAGTTGTGGTGGTGCAGTGGTTGGAATGCAGTACTGCAGGCTAAGTTACTGATAATTCCATGAGTTTGATTGTCAGTGCTTAAGGTTTACTCAGCCTTCCATCTTTCTGAGATTAGTAAAATGAGAAACCAGATTGTTGGGGGCAATATGCTGATTCTATAAACTACTTAGAGAGGGCTGTAATGCACTGTGAAGTGGTATATAAGTCTAAGTACTATTTCTATTTTGAGAAGATGGAAGGACCTGACAAACAATGGAGAAGATTGCAGAGGTAAAACATCTGTACACTATTAGAACCATCAACTGGACAAAGAAGTGTATTACAGGGCAACAATGTGTCTGAAGTCCAGGACCCATGACTTCCAAGGAAAAGCAAAGTTGGGATTACTGAGCTTTACCAGCTACTGCTGCTGCAGTTACATAGTCTTCATTTTCAATATTCCATGACAGATTTTGAGCCAGTGTTGCTCCCTTCCTCAACCAGCAGCAGACATTTACCTGCAGGAAGGGAAGAGAAAGGAAGGAAAGGGGAGGGGAGGGAAGATTTCCAATGCTCCCTAACAGATTCTCAAGGAAACTCAATTAGGAAATTGGCAAAATGTCAGAAATTGATCCTGCTTCTACTATTTTTGTTTTTGCCATTCTTGGTCATTCTGCTTCTTGTTTAGGTAAGGAAATATCTTTAAAACAATGATCCTGGGCCGTGGATTGTCTAATTATCATATTAAAAATATCCTGGATAAATAGGCAAAACCTAGCCTATTTCCTTTATGCTTTGCACAGCTTTAGTTAGCTTAGTTAGCTAACACTAACTAAGGAAAGAAAAATTGTTTTACAAATCTGTTTCAAAGGCAGATTTTTTCACAATGAAAAAGTGAAATATCTGCATTTATTGATTGCAAAGAGCCAAGATGTATGTATGAATGTTCTGATACATGCAACCCCTTCTGGTTTCCCCTGGTTCTGTCAGAACCTGAAATGAATGAATTCACCCTGGTGAGCATTTAGGCTAGAGTTCCAGGAAATAACATAGCATAAGCTCAATATTTCTCCTAAAGCAAATCCAGATAAATCATCAAGTATGTTGAGAATGACATAGAAAGACTCCAAGAAACTTTCACACCAAAAAATTGCAAAGCAAATTGTAGCATGGCATTAGTTATCATGAAATAGTTATTGTCTTTAAGGAAGGGAGATAAATAATACAACTAATGATGGATTGTTACTATAGTCCAATTAGAATGAAATATATTTTTCCTTGAACATGTGAGAAGCAATGAATAAGAACTGTAATTCTATGTTTGCTCTATTTTTTGCACTTTTGATATGGTTTAAAAATCCATATCCAGTGTAATTTTGAAACATTTAAGTTATTTATGACCAGCTCTATCCATCAGTTTTAATGATTCCTACATATAAAAAACTTATTCTAGTTCCAACCCAATTTGTTGTCTGCTCTTCCTCAATTCTTACATGCAAATTTATCCCTATAAAAAAAACTTTACCAAGCTTCAGAGGTAAACTTGGACAAGAGGTACAGAATTAAATCCTTTGTCAACTTAGAAATATTTCCCTTGCTTGTTGAAAAAAAAAAAACCCAGTAAGGGTATAATTCATTTTATGCTTACAATGAAATGAATAATAAGGTCAATGGGTTTCTGCCAAAACTCCATTTAGGGGATTGCATTGTGAAACTATGATCTCATATATCATCTGTAAAAAAGGGATAATTGATTTCTCAATATACATAAATTGAAAGAATGAAAATGTTTTTAAAAGGAAAAAGAGGGTTTATATTTTCAATGGAAGTACATCAATAATATTCTACTTATCAGACTGAAAGATTCTGGACAGCTCAGGAAAGCAAAAAAAGAAGAAGAAGAAGTATCCATGCTTTGCAAGGGTGGAAATTATTTATCATTTTGTTATCATAAAAAAGCAGAAACTGTGCAATTGCTCTGTCATGGGATTAGAAAATATATGTAGGAAAAAATATATAAAATCCTAGTAATTATGTAAGAGGCACTTTTCTGCTCTGAATTAATTGTTTGCAAATTACTGAGGACTTCAGACTATTCTACTAATACTAGAAATGGAAGAATGGGTCAAATCTACATAGCTGTAAGATTATTAGTTATAGGAAGTGTTTGGTTACTTTGCTGCTAAACCGAATGCAACTAGCTCCTGAATTTAAGAGGGTGATTAATTTTTTTTTCATATGGCACATTGCACGTTGAATGACTAAGCTTTTCTGTCATTTGTTTACTTAGATCAGTGTCTTCAAATCTGGGAGCTTTAATATGTGTAGACTTCAACAGCATGGTGGCTAGGGAATTCTGGGAGTTGAAGTTTACACATCTTAGATTGACAAGTTTGAAAAATACTGACTTAGACTCATTTTATATACCAGAAGGATCCACATAAAGATTTGGCTAACATTCATTGGCAAAGATTTTGAAAAAAATTCAGAAAATCTAAAATAAGACAAATATTTCATCCCAGAGCTGTATTGAGGGTTGATACCTGTTTAAGTACACATATAGATACTATCCAGCCTAGAGATCTGGTAATTTAATACAAGATAAATTTATTTTTATATCCATGAAAGATGGATAACAGTTGTACATTAGCATATTTTATTGTTTATAAATAGTCATAAAAAGAGATTAAAGAATTTGGAAGATACCTTAAGAAGAAATCCTGATGTCTAAATTACCAAAATATGAGGGTTAATCAGCCATATTAAAATGATGTTAAATTTAGGATTACATTACATCTATAAACAAAGTTAAAACCTGAAGAACAATTATAAATGGTAGTCCAGGAACTGCAACCTTTATATAATTACTAATAATTCATAGTTATGTACTGATGATAGATGATGCAGCTCAATGAGATAGTAATTTGTGGAGGTGCCTTGTTCTTCTAAGTGTAGTGTCTTGTGGAGGTAAGTTACTACAACTTGACAACAGAGAAGACATTTGTTTCAATCAGGTGACTTCATAGATTGTGGCTTCTCGGTATTCACTGAATAAAACCAAATAAAGTGGATGCTACAGCTGATTTGAAGTAAGGCACAATCTTGTTTCATAGAAGTGTATTGGAGGAAGAGTTTACTTGACTTTTGATTAATCCTTTTAAAAAATATATTTTTATTATGCATTTTCCTTTATAATACATATTTTCAATTATAAATCAACAATCCATCTCTTTCTGTCTCCTTCCTTCCCCTTCCCTGCCCTCCCTTCTCCCCTTCACTTCCCTCTCCTTCCCTCTTTCCTTTCCCTCTCTTCTACTTCCTTCTCCTTCCCTCTTTCCTTCTCCTCTCTCCTCTACTTCCCTTCCCTATTTCCTCCTCTTCTCTCCGCTCTCCTCATATTTTCAATTTTGCATTGACAATCTATCCCTTTCAGTCTCTTTCCTTCTCCTTCCCTCCCTTCCCTTCACCCTCCACTTCCCTCTTCTCCCTCTTTCTTTCTCCTCCACTTTCACTTTCCTCTCCATCTCTTTTGATGAATCCTTATCCTCTTTGAAAATGTTCACACTTATTAATTCTTCCATCTCTATAATCTAAGGATAGAAGATTAATTATAATTCTTTTGTAGGGTCAGATGTAAATACTTTTAACATGCACTATTCATTGCACAGTCCTAATTTTATCTATAATAGGAAATAAAATTGTAATTTTATAATTTTACCAATAAATTAACACTGATAAGAACAGACCTTTTTTATTCTCGAGACATAGTTTTTCATATTTGTTTATTTCTGTCAGTATTTCTGTATGGTTCTAATACTTGCCTGCATGACTTCTGTATTTGGTAAAAAACATCACCAATATTTTTTATTGTTGTCTGTATTTTTATCAGATGGAGGGTGTGTTGCTGGGAAGATTATACTGTAGTCTAACAATGTATGCATTTCTTTTTTACTTGCTTTGCCAGCACATACACTACTATTATTTCCTTACACTTTCACCTCTCAGTAGATTTTTCCTTTTATAATCAAAAGTAATCCTTTCTTCTTTTGCATTATATTGAAAACTAAATAAATCCACTGATAAGGAATCTTTAATTTGTCACAGGACATATTGATGATTACTGTTCAGGGAATGGCAATATCTGGTTTTAGCAACATTTCATCTGATTACAGAATATCAAATGAGTTGCTAATCAGACATGTCAATCACTATTTGAATCTTCTTCCTAATGTTATTCCCATGCTAGAGTGGAGTACACTTGTCAGAAAAGCTGTCTTCATTTGAGTTGATCTAGGACATCTTCAGTGGAAATGCCCATGTATTTCATGTCCTCTTTGATGCAATCCATCCATCTTTTCTTGAGTTTGCCATGGAGTTGCTAGTTACCAAGGTCCAGACGCATCATTGTCCTTGGCATTGAGTAGGCCATACAAGTGATGCTTCTATTAAAGCATACAATGTGTCCACATCATCTGACTTTTCCTTCACATATTTTTGTTATGATTAGCATGCAACATTGGATGTCATCATTCATAGCATAGTCATATCACATTAGTCCAAAGCACCTTTGATGCATTCATATTTGCATCACTTGTATGGCCTATTCATGCTTTGCCATTGCTGGCCAGAACTCTGATCCATAGGGGATGACTGGGTGCTAAGGTGTTAAGGTAATCCCCATTAGGAGAATGAGTGCACACATTCTCCTGAGGGAAATGTAGTAAGAGTGATGTTGAATAACACATGACCAGCACACAGATACACTGAATAGTAAAATGTAGGCTTTACTTCCAGTAAACAGTTAAGCAAAGTCCAACAAGCAGTCCAAGTCATACGTGGTTAAAGCAGTCAGTATTCAGACCAGGGATAATCCAAATAACAAAGTCCAGTATCATACGCAGTTCAGTAACAGACTTACAGCAATCCAAGAAGAATGATGATCAGCAACAGTCAATAGGGAAAAATGCAGGAACCAAAAACAGTGAACATCAGAACATCAACCAACTAGCAACTAGCAACAACAGAACTAACAACCTAGGTTTCTGGCTCCCTCTTATGGCCATTTGAGGAACCACACCCAATTACAATTTTAGCATTCCCTTAAAGAGACAGTATTAAATGTCTATCCTGGTTTATATATTTCCAACCCAACTGTTAGGTGACTATCAATTCCTAATATTCTCTCCTTTGGGTAGGACAATATATAACACCTTACAGTTTAAGTCCATATCCTTCACAGCAAGCCTTATGTTTTACAGAGCCTTGGGCTTTTGTAAAATGATCTGCAAAGTTATTATCTGGCATGCAGTACTCCAGTTTAATCATTTTACTTTGTACACATTGTCTCACATTTAAATATCTTAAATCTGTGTGTTTTGATCTTGTCTTTACAGAAAGATTGGAAGCCATCTGTATTGCTGATTGGTTATCTTCATACACAACAATAGAATCTGTACATCAATTCCCATATCAATCAATAGTTGCTTATAACAAACTAAATCTGTACATAATAGAGATAAACATGAGAATTCAGCCTCCATTGTTGATAAACTTATATGTTTCTGTTGAATAAACGACCATCCAATCAACACCTTTCCTAATAACACTACAGTACCTGACATAGATTTATGTGTATTTACGTCTGTAGTGAAACTTGCATCAGCATATGCAGTTAAACTTAGTTCATCCTTATGCTCCAAATATAATGCATAATGCATTGTTTGTTCCAGATATCTTAACACACGTTTAGCAGCTTGCCAGTGCCTTTCAGTTGGTTCAGTGTAAAACCTGGCTAATTGGTTAACACAGTATGCTATATCTGGCCTCGACCAATTACTGAGATAAGATAAGCTACCAATCAAGGACTAATAAATACCTTTATCAAAAAGGACTTTGTACATCACTGTGACTAAACTACTGGCTCATTGGTGTTTTAGCTGGCTTACAAAGTTCCAACTTAAAATTCTTTAGTAACTGGTTAATTTTATCTGCCTGTGAGATTTTGTAGCCTCCCCTAGTTTTATCTATCTTTAAACCAAGATATTGTTTAATTTCACCTAACTGTTTTATCTTAAATTTCTTTTCTAACGGTGAATTTATTTCAGTAGCTTCTTGCCCAGTTTTGGTGATTAATGCTATGTCATCAGTAAACAATAGCAACAATGAAACTACACCATCACTTTCCTTTTTAAATAAACATGGATCAGCCATGCCAGCTACAAAACCTATCTTAGTTAATTCCTTTACTATACACTGGTTCCACTCATATCCTGATTGCTTCAAGCCATAAAGACTCTTTTTCAATCTCCAGCAATCAGTTGTATCATCATTTTTGATACCTAAAGGTTTCTTTAAATAAATAGTGTGTTCTAATGGTGCATGCAGATATGCTGTCTTTATATCTAAATGATTTATAATGTATTTCTCCTTAGCTGCCCACACTAATGCTGCTCTTAATGTAGTAGCCTTCAGACTAGGTGCAAACACCTCATCATAATCGTTTGCTGTCTGATTGAATCCTTGTGTCCCTTGTGGCTTTATGGGTAACAGTCACATCCACACCTGTCTTAAGTTTATAAATCCATTTACACCCTATGGCATGTTTGCCTGGTGGTAACTTGACATTTTCATATACACCCAACCTTTGTAAGGATTTCAGTTCTTTATCCATAGCTTTCTGTCAAGCAGCTTGATCCTTAGCAGGATACAGTTTTAGTTCATTATAGTTACCAGGAATTATATTCACTTGCCACACAATACTTGCCTGATATCTATCAGGTAGTTCTGTTACTCGGGTTGAACATCTAGGTAATACAGGGCCTACTAGTGGACACTTCTGATCCACCTGCTCCTGTTCTCCTACCTCTTCCTGTGCCTGTTCTTCCTCTTTAATGGCTATTGATGGTTTAACTATTTCATCTTTAGGGACTACTTGGGTGTCAATTACAACATCATTGGTGGATTCCTGTTCCAGTTTATTCCACCTAATGTGCTCAAGAAATTTAGCACTAGCGCTAAAGTAAACATGAGCTGTGCCTGGATCCCAAAATCTAAACGATCTATGGTTGGCCTCGTAACTTACAAAAAATAATTTCCTAGCTCTTTGTTGCCCTTTCAGTCTTACTTGTTGTACACCCATCCTGGAGCTCCAAATGTGTGTAGATAACTTAAATTTGGTTTTCTGCAATGGCAATTCACCAGCTGTTGTGTTAACTACATTGTTTATACATTATGGCCTCACCCCACAGTGTTTCAGGCAAACCTGAATCAGATAACATAATGCGAGCCATGGTTTGTAACGTTTGCCCTCTTCATTCTACAAACGAGTTATGTTATGGCCTGTAAGGTGCAGAATGTTTATGCTCAACACTAGCCAATTTTAACATAGTTTGGAATCTATTGTTAATAAACTGAGTCCCATTATCAGCAACTAAAGTAATTACCCTATATTTCATTTTTCTCTCTGCAAACCTTTGCCAATTAAAAAAAATGTTGGAATGTTTCTGTTTTATTTTTCATGAGATAGCAGAAACTGTACCATGAGTAATGGTCCATTATACTCAAAACATAGCAGGCACCTCCCAAACTGGATTTCTTAGGACCAATTATTTCAGCAAACACAACTTCTAAAGATTCTTTGGTCTTAAACCCATTGTCAGCCTCAAGATAGATAGCCTCAAGATATCTTCCACTGTTGCTTTTCTGCTATTACTTCTTTCGGCTGTCATGAAAACGGTGGGAGGGGGGACTTTGGAGGGGAAGAAGGCTGGAGGTGTTTTGCATTCCTTTGCTGGGCTAGCAAGGGGAGGGGGGATTCTTTTCTTTAACTTTCCATTTCTTGGCTATCTTCTGTTCTCTTTTGCGCAACTGCGAACTTTTATCAAAATGTGTCAAGGCCATTTGACAAGAAACCTCATCACCACCTGGAGATGACCACAGGAGCTTATTCAGAAGTTTTAATTGGACGAATCATTTGAACTTTGGGGGGGTGGGAGCAATTCTATTTCTTTGTATGTGTGTTCTACCCGCCAATTTCTCAGTTTCGGAATTGATTTGTAGCTTCCATTTTATTTTCCAGTAAAAGGATAACTTTGCTCTACAACATGGAGTCTGAGTATTTCTTTCTTGGGATCTAAAGGGAGCACAGACTGACATTATTCTGAAACTCCCACATCAACCCACCTGGAGAAAACAGCAACTTTTGTTCCGAGGGGGTTTCATCTCATGTCGTCTCCAGGCAGCGATGAAGAGGACCAGGGAGCTGCGGGGGGACAGCCGATGCTGCTACTGGAGATGTCGATGACTGACCTGCTGGCCGACTTGACTCTGGAAGAAACCCCAGCCGAGATGGTCATTGGGGGTTGGTTGGAGAGACTCTGAAGACCCCCCTCCTCCCAGAATCACTGTAAGATGAAAAGGTGTGAGGGAATGGCTGTGGCAGGAGGGGGAGGAGATGGAATGCAGGCTGGATCAAGCTGGGAAATTCGTTATGGATGTTTCTGAGAAGCCCGGCACGGCTCAAAGGTATGAGGGGGAAGAGGGAGCGAGGTCAGCCTGGGGAAGTCAAGCTATCCCTCCCCCCCTTGCCCAGCCTACGCCAGCGTAGCCTCCCGCCGCCGCCTGAGGAGTCCCAGCAATAGGTATGGTTCCTGGAAGACGCCACCTGCCCCCCCTAGATGTGAAGTTTGGAGGAAATCCCAGAAATTTGGGATTTTTCCTGGTACAAGTTGGGAGCTATATGGCAGAATTTGAACGGGAGTTCACCTCTGAAGCACCAAAGTGAGATGTGTCACCAGAACCCTGGAAGGGATGGCAGCAGACTGGGTGGTGACTTTGTACAATGATAACTCCTCCCAACTGCGAAACCTCGATGTTTTCATGACTGCACTGAGGAGAAGGTTTGAGGACCCTCTGGCAGAGAGAAAGGCCAGGATCAGAATGAAGACCCTAGTCCAAGGGGGGAGATCGGTGGCAGACTACATCCAAGAATTCAGGCAGCTGGCATACCACATCCGAGGTTGGTCCCAGGAGGCCCTGGTGGAAGCCTACAAAGATGGCTTAAATGAAGATGTATACCACACGTGCATCTCCAGAAGGGACCCCCGTGATTTACAATCATGGTACTTGTTGGCGGAAGAGATGTTTAGTGAAGAGGCTTCCGACGAGCTCCCCCCCATCGTTGACCGATTGTAGTATTGAATTCCTGCCGGGGGTGATGCTCCTGAAACCGAAGATGTATCCGATGATACCGGGGGAGTTGGAGCAATTGAGGGCATTTATCGACAAGAACTTGCAACGGGGTTTCATCACGCCTGCCAGACCTCGAGTGGCGGCCCCTGTGATGTTCCGCGAGAAGAAAGACTTTGGAGCTCCTGAACTGTTAAAGAAATTTTATGCCAAATACCCTGATAAACCATAGAAATGTATATCAATGTTAACATGTAATTATGTTTTTTTTTCTTATAGGGACTAATGTCCTTTTTCTAGGGGGTCCGAATGTCAGCCTCAAGATAGATAGCCTCAAGATATCTTCCACTGTTGCTTTTCTGCTATTACTTCTTTCGGCTGTCATGACAATGGTGGGAGGGGGGACTTTGGAGGGGAAGAAGGCTGGAGGTGTTTTGCATTCCTTTGCTGGGCTAGCAAGGGGAGGGGGGATTCTTTTCTTTAACTTTCCGTTTCTTGGCTATCTTCTGTCTTCTTTTGCGCAACTGCAAACTTTTATCAAAATGTGTCAAGGCCATTTGACAAGAAACCTGATCACCATCTGGAGATCACCACATGAGCTTATTCAGAAGTTTTAATTGGAAGAATCATTTGAACTTTGAGGGATGGGAACAATTCTATTTCTTTGTATGTGTGTTCTACCCGCCAATTTCTCAGTTTCGGAATTGATTTGTAGCTTCCACTTTATTTTCCAGTAAAAGGATAACTTTGCTCTACAACATGGAGTCTGAGTATTTCTTTCTTGGGATCTAAAGGGAGCACAGACTGACACCCATTTAGTCTGTTTGCTGGAGTAACCTTGCTTTTCTCCTGACTACAGGCATTACAGGGTTTTAATTTTACTCCCTCTGACAATTCAACAGTTTGTTTGAGCATTTTGAAATTAATGTGCCCCAGACGTCTATTTAGTAAATGTATACATTCATCATGTGGCTTAACATTGTTATAAACTGAGTTAGCCATCTGCAATTGGCCATCATGTATAACATATAAATCATTTTCTAAAGTAGCAGTAACACTTTTACCCTCTTTCTCTATTATACTGTTATCTCCCCTAAAGGTTACTACATAACCAATATTAACTAAAGCCCTTACCGATAACAAATTAAATTGCAGTTTAGGTACATATAACATCGATAAATTCTCATTTACACATGAACAATATGCAGTACCTTCACCAGGCGCTTTCATCTTCCATCCATTTTCCAATGATACATGTTGCTTACTTGAGGACATCATTACAAACCTCTCTCTATTTTTAGTAATGAACTGCGATGCTCCACTATCAACTACCCAAAAATCATGGTTTACAGTTGAATTGCTAGACATACCCAAACTAACATTCTTCTTAGCCTTCTGGTGATTACCAGTATTCTGTTATTTTCCCTTCTTACAGAATCTAGATATATGTCCCCTAGCCCCACAGGAAAAACATTTCCTAACAGTATAGGCAGTTGGAGACAAATCCTCTTCTTGTGGTTGTTTCTTTCTCAGTTGGTCCCTATCCAGTCATCTTCTTGCCTCTTCTAACAACCTTCCGGTTATGTCAGTCAATGTCAGTTTATCTCTGGGCAGGACTTCCAGTGAAGATACATAGTTATCATAACTTTCATCCAATGAGGAAAGAATGATGTAAACTTGATGCATCTCTGAAAATATCAGTTCCTTTTCATGTAGCTCTTGAAAAATTCTTTCCATGAAGTTCAAATGAGCTAACATATTTCCACCTTTCAGAAGATGTGCTCTAAACAGTTTACGTGTAAGATGTATGTGTTCACCTACACTGTCACGAACATAAATCCTCTTCAAATTCTCCCAACATCTAGCAGCAGACTCTTCTCATGAATATGGACTAGTTTCTGGTCACTCAGTGTTAGTCCAATTATACAAAGAGCTTGTTGATTGTTCCGTTTAAAGTCAGCTAACTTTATGGCATCATCCTCACCATTTGGCTCCCAAGCATTTACATCCAGTGGATCTTGAACTGCATTCCATAACCCTTTTCTGCACAGTAGACTGCACTTCATAGACCAGGAAACATATTGTAGTTTGTTCCATCCAACCAGGTTATCAGTGATAGACTTGTTGATGGGTCTTGTGCCATCTTTACCAAAACAGTAACCCACAATTAAACAGTAAACAGCTGTCTGTTTATACTGTGAGTGAATACTGTGTATTCACACTAACTCTCAGTTATCTGAGCCTGGTATGCCCTGGGCCCATAACCAGTGTTAAGATAATCCCCATTAGGAGAATGAGTGCACACAGGGAAATATAGTGAGAGTGATGTTGAATAACACTTGACCAGCACACAGATACACTGAACAGTAAAATGTAGGTTTTACTTCCAGTAAACAGTTAAGCAAAGTCCAACAAGCAGTCCAAGTCATACATGGTTAAAACAGCCAGTTTCAGTCCAGGGATAATCCAAATAACAAAGTCTAGTATCATACACAGTTCAGTAACAGACTTACAGCAACCCAAGAAGAACGATGATCAGCAACAGTCAGTAGGGAAAAATGCAGTAACCAAAAATAGCAAACATCAGAACATCAACCAACTAGCAATTAGCAACAACAGAACTAACAACCCAGGTTTCTGGCTCCATCTTATGGCCATTTGAGGAACCACACCCAATTACAATTTTAGCATTCCCTTAAAAAGACAGTATTAAATGTCTATCCTGGTTAATATATTTCCAACCCAACTGTTAGGTGACTATCAATTTCTAACAGGGTGCATTACCATTCTGTAAATCTTTGACTTGAGGCATAGGAGCACCTGAGGATCACAAAGGAGTCCAGTCACCTGGTACTAGTTTAGACAGGCATAGTGAAGACAGCTGTGGACATCAGCATACGAGATAGGTGAGATACTTGAATTGCTCTACTTTCTTGCTGATTGTTCTATCAGTTTGGAGGCTACATTCCATAACTCCATTTTGTTGATTTCAATTACTATTTGAATATAAGTATGTATCTATATGTAATATCACATCTGAAATCCAAACTTAGTAGAATCTGAAAAAATATTTTCAAAACAAAAATAACCTTCAACTTCAGCCCTTCAGAATTATTTATGGCAAAGGAACAGGCATGCTTCTTCTGCTCCATCCACAAGGTTTAATTTAATCAATAAAGTCTTATAAGAAGTGGAATTTGGCTGGGATTTCTGCAGAGTTCCAGAGTTCGTACTGACTGGACTACTACTTATATTGGTAACCATTCCATTCAAAAAAGCACTTTGTGCAGTAAAAGCATTTTATGTACTTGAACATAGTGGTCCACATTGTTTGATTCCCTCTTCAATTATGTCTGCTATTCAATAATGGAAAATATTTCTGTATCTGTGTTGTACATATACTGGAAGTTTCTTTCTATTACTATCAATGTCAAAAGAGATTATTGTAATGATGCAAAGCAAATCTATGTAATAGCTCAGTTTGGCTTTTGAGATGTAGGAGCCAAGTTGGGTAGCAAAGTGGCTTTGAAGAGGTGTTTTGCTTGAAGTATCATCAGATTAAAGCAGCCCTTTGAAACTTTCCACATTCCTGTCAATCTGAATAAGTAAGCATCCTGCCTAGCACATTAGGTTTGGCAGACTATTCTTAATCTGTGTCTAAAATTATAATACACTAATTGCGAGTGTCAGTTGAGTATTATTCTTTCTTTATAGCACTTTAAACTGCCTATTAACAATACATTTATTCAATAGTGTACATAAAACAAAAGCCATAAAATGTTAAAAATCATTGCCTTTATTAAAAATGAATTCAAACTAATATTGTGCCAAACAATAGTTTAGTGTGCCATGTTTGTGAACAAAGGTCTTAAGGTTTCTCTAGACTTTCATGTTCTCCTGTCACTATTTCAAGCCAGCAGCCATGTTGAGGTGCCAGAAAAGGATGATATTTTGTATTCACATCATGTAAGCAACTTCAGACATGACTTCCTGTTCCACAGCAAAATTTTATTTTCCTGTTTCTGTTTTCTCCATCTTTAAAAAAAAAAGTTTCATCTTTTTTTTTCTGAAGCTAATTAGTAGAAAATCCAGTCATATTAGCATGGAAGGAAAAATAGTAATAAACATACTTCTGCTGGATTTCAAACCAGCAATGTTATAGGCGCAAAGCAATATCAGTTTAGCAAGGTTGCCAAGGAAGACCAAAAGGATAACAAAAGTGGACTTTTTAAAATTTTAAAGAATGCATATATGTATATATGTGTATGTGCATACATATAAAAGTATATATAGGTAGACCTCACCTAATGACTACACTGTTAGTGAACATTCTCAGTTAGGATGATACTGAAAAACTTTACAACTAAGAGAAGGCGGAGCTTCATTTCGGCGATACAGCTGCGATCTCAGGGCTCTGAGATCGCAGCCGATATTTTCGCCCCTGGTCGGTCCCAACGGACCTAAACCGTCCTGTAGAGACAGCGATCATGAAGGGCAAGTTCCAGGATCCCAGGGATATCGCAAAATCTCTGGTTTGATCTGGGAGAAGCCCTTTTGCTGGTGGCAGAGAGGCAGCCTCCATAGCTGCTGAAGTCGGGACAGCTCCGGAAAGAAAGTGGCTGGAAGTGAAAGTATGTCGGCTGGGTGAGAAAATTCTTTTTTGTTGTAAATTCGCTGAGATTTGAAAGGGCACCCTGAATACAGAAGAAACCTGTGAGATTTTTTTTTTTTTGACAAAAACTGTATAAGCGGCGTTTTTTAAAGTGATGTCAAATTGAGGCTTGGAAACAAAATAATGGGAAAGCACCAGGTCCAGATGGGCTTCCAGCAGAATTTTATAAAACATTTCAAGAATTATTGAGCATCCCATTGTTAGAAGTTATGAATGAAGTTATGTCAAAGAAGATGATACCCAAAACATGGTCAGAGGCTTATATTACACTTATTCCAAAAGAAGAGGCTGACCCACTGCAAATTAACTATAGACCTATTTCATTATTGAATGCAGACTATAAAATTTTTGCTTCAATTTTAGCAGAAAGACTTTAAAAATATTTAAATAATTTTATCCATCCAGATCAAAATGGATTTCTGCCAAAGAGACAAATCAGAGACAATATGAGAGTAATATTGGATACTTTGGAATACTATGAGGCTCATCCTGAAAAGCAAATGGCTTTGATATTCCTAGATGCTCAAAAAGCATTTGATAACGTGAACTGGAGATTTATGTTATTACTATTGGAACAGATGGGTTTTGCCAGAAAATTTATTCAAGCAATAGAAGCCATATACAATAAACAGACAGCAAAGGTAATGATGAAGGGAGAATTCACAGACTTTATTAATATAAGAAAAGGCACAAGACAAGGATGTCCCCTATCTCCTTTGCTATTTGTGTTGAGTTTGGAAGTGTTGAATAGAAATATTAGGGATGATAAAAGCATAAAAGGAATGAAAATTAAAAAGGAAGAATTCTAACTTCAAGCTTTTGCTGATGATTTAGCTTTTATTCTGGAAGACCCCCTAGAAACAGCTCCAAAGTTATTGGAAAAGATAGAGATAGATAAAGGTGAGATGGCTGGTTTGAAAAAAATAAAGAGAAAACAAAGATTTTGACAAAGAACATGTCACTGAAACAAAGAGAAGAACTGACAGACCTATTGAAAATTCAAGTTACGAATAACGTTAAGTATCTGGGGATATATTTGACAGCAAGATGTAGCACATTAAAAGAGAATAATTATATTAAACTTAAACAACAGATAGCTACAGACTTGAAGAAATGGGAAAACTTGCAATTGTCATTAATAGGGAGAATTTCAACAATTAAGATGAATATTTTACCCAGAATTCTATTTCTGTTTCAGACAATACCAATTAGGCTTGGAAAAGACTATTTTGAAGATTTAAATAAAATTATGTTGAAGTTTATATGGCAAGGTAAAAAAGCGAGAATAAAGCTAAAGCTTTTGCAAGACGCTAGGAGGTTTTGGCCTGCCTAATTGGGAGTTGTATTATCAAGCTGCAAACTTAATGTGGGTCAAGGAATGGATAACATTAAGAAAGACTAGATTGTTGACACTAGAAGGTCATGATTTGCTGTTGGACTGGCATGCTTTTTTATGGTATAAGGGAACTAAAACACAGGGTTATTTTAGAAGACATTATATACAGGAGTCTTTGTGGTTAAACTGGGAGAAGATAAAAAGACAATGTTATTTGAAAATTCCAGTTTGGTTATCGACTATTGAAGCATTTTCCTATCCTATAATTTATAAGAAGGAACAAACAGTTAGATATGGGGAACTATTGGATGAAAAGGGTGAACTTAAATCAATTCAAACTTAGAGAAACAAGGTATAAGGATGAATTGGTTTTCATATGCGCAAATACATTCAAGGTATGATGAAGATTCTAAAATGGAGGGAATCTATGATAATCAGACTGATTTAGATAAGATCTTGATGGGTACTGATGAGAAGGTGATTAAAAAATTATATGGTTATTTACTGGGAATTAAATTAGAGGAAGAACAAGTTGAAGAAACTATGATTGTTTGGGGGAAGAATTTTGGATATGGGATTGATTTAGAGAAATGGCAAAAATTGTGGTCTCAAAATTATAAAATGACAATGTCAACAGCATATAAAGAAAACTTGTATAAGATGTTTTACAGGTGGCACTTTCCCCTGACAAGAATAGCAAGAATGTTATTGGGTTTCCGGTTTCGCATGGCTTCGGGGCAGCAGGAATTCGTGACAGCTCGCGATTCCTGCTGTGCTAGCCGCCGAGGTACCCCCGATCCAGATGGGTCAGGGGGATATGGCTGCCCTGTAGGGACAGCTGAAGAGAGAGGGGAGTCGGACAGGGGGTTGGGGATGTTGCAGACCCCCTCCTCCTCCGGGAAAACCCCTTTTTCCCAAGGCAGTGGAGCGGCGGTCAGCAATGGCCGCCACGAAGAAGCCAGCAACCGGGTAAGATTGCGCTGGAGGTTGTAAGAAGAGTGAAAGTGCTGTCTGAGCCGGGTCAAATAACATCTTTCAAATTTGTTGGAACTGAGCTGTTTGAATTGCTGGAAGATACATTGTATCCCTAAGAAGATCGAAAGCAGCGGAGAAGCTGTTAAAGGGAACTTTTTTTTTTCTTCACTCTCCCACCCCATGGAAACAGCAGATATGTTTGGACATATTGGACATTGAAAGTGAATTGTTTTGAGAGTTGAAGCTAAGGGACAAAAGGGTTTTTCGACATTGAAAAACTTAAGAAATTGGAAAACCCTTGTTGGAGGTATGGATTTCTGATTATTTAAAATTGATATTGCAAGTGGGAAGGGAGAGGGAAAAAAATTGGAGCAGAAGCTGAAAAAGGAGGAGATTGCCTAGAATCCCAAAGAAAGGTATATGGTAATTGGACCTCTTTGATTAAACATTAACCCCAGAAAGAGAAAGAGAAGAAGGAAGAAAAGTATTAATTTTTGGAATTTTTTTTTTGAATTATTTTTGATTAAAAATATTTGTGGTTGTTTGGGGAAAAGTTTCTTTTTTCATAATGGCATCACTTGTGGATGAACTAAAGACTGAATATCAAAAATATAAAAAAGAAGATACTTTGGGCACTTTGTTTCAATTCTTAGAAATGGCGTTATGTACTTATGAAAAGTTGACTACGCAGCAGAAGGACTGGGACAAAGAAGAAGAGGAAGAAGAAGCCATCTTTGATGAACAATGGGTTCTTTCCGGGGAGGAGGAGAAAAAGGATAAGAAAAAGGGGATTTTAAGAATTATAAAAACAACCAAAGAAGAGAAAAATGAGCGGAAAGGTGGAGGCAAGGTTAGAAAGCAGAGGAAAGGGAGTAAGAAAAGGGAGGAGGAAAGACAAAGGGGTAAAAAGGGCAAGGAGAAGAATAAGCAAGAGAGAAAGGGGGGGAGGAGAAGCCTCAATGGGGGGAAGCAAGATCTAAAGAAAAAAAGTTTATTCAGAGACAATGGGTGAATTTAACTTAGGATAAAAGAGGGATTCTGGAGGGTACATAAGATTTTGTTTTTTATATGTGTATTTAGAGTATAAAATTCATTGTGTAATTTTAGAATCTATTAAACAGAATCCCAAGAAAAATTGTTATATGAAGTACTTTTAAGTTAGGGTAATGAGTTATAGACGTTACTTCAATTGGTGTATAGGAGAAGTATAATAAAAGAAAAAAGATGAATGGATAGTTGGAAATAGAACAGACAAAGAATATTATTGAAAATGGTAATAAGATATGAAAGGATATATAAAGGTTTTGTTATGTTTTTTTGGGGGATGTTGTATATTGAAAAAAGGCAAAAAAAAATTTAATTAATAAGAAATAATTTGGATGAAAAGGAGAAGTTGGGATAAGATATGAAGTTAAATAGACAAAGTATTGATACTATAATTTGGAATTGTTATGTTCTATTGGTTTTCTTCTTTTATTATTTTTTCTTAGAAAAGAACTTATAAGCTGTTATGCCTTGTGCATTGTTTATATAAAATTGATAAAAATGGTTTATATATATATATATATAAAAGAAAATGATAATAAGATATGGAAGGATATATAAAGTGAATATGATGCTTGAATTTGTGTCTGTGTGAAGAGTTTTAACCCGGGATCAGACAACCTTCAGAAAAGATCTTTTAGTTTTGTTTATGTTTTATTGTGTTCTCTGTAAAATTAATAAAATTTGTTTAAAAAAAAAAAGAATAGCAAGAATGTTTAAGAACAAATCTGAAAAATGCTGGAAATGTCATCAGATACCTGGTTCATATTACCATATGTGGTGGACTTGTGAGGATGCTAGAAATATTGGACTAAAATTCGCATGTGGTTGGAAAAAATGACAAAGAAACACATAGATTTGAAACCAGAGATATTTTTATTGGGAATCTTACCTGATACATATAGTAAAGATTTGAAATACCTGATTGTAAATGTATTAACAGCGGGTAGGATTGTATTTGCTAAAAACTGGAAGAATGAAAAAATACCATTACAGGAAGAAATTATTTAGAAAATATTGGAATGTGCTGAGATGAGTAGATTGACATTTGAAATTAGAGAGCAAGAGGATAAACAATTTTATGAAATTTGGGATCTTTTTAATCAATGGCTAGATGATAAAATACGATAATAGAATATTTAGAATGTTAGACAGTATACTATATTTATTAAGTGTTTTTAGGATTGATTTGGTATGATTATATGATTTGTTACAGAATAAATTATTTAAAGTTTGTTATCTCATAAAGCATGAATGATTAAAAGTATAGTCAAAAGTTTTTGGTTTTTTTTAATAGCGATATTAGGATATATAAGTTTGGATTGACAATATGAGTTGTTATGTAACATAATTGTAATTGAGACTACAAAATGAATGCACAAAACTGATGAACCAACCAACACGCTGGATGTACATATGAGAGTTGATGTTTTAATGTTTTGTTTGTCTTGTTTGTCTGTAGAAAATCAATAAAATTCTTAAAAAAAAAAAAAACTTTACAACTAGTACATTCATGATTCTCTCTTGAAAACTTTTCACAAGCAGAGTTAATGGAGAAGCCAGCAGTGAAATTGCAGGTCAAGTGATATCTTGCCGAATAACTGCAATTGAAATGAAATTATAAATCCTTATAATTACATGATATTTCATTTAATAACAAGATTGCTTAGTGATAAGAGTTGCCCGTCCATCTTAAGTGAGAGCTATGAAAGTATAGATGCCCAGAAAGACATTTGTATGAAAAAAGCAAGGCAATTATTTTCCTGAAATAGAAAATTGAAAAAAACAAAAAACAAACAGCAGTTAAGAAATTGTCCAATGGAAGGACATGGTATCCTGCAGGCCAGACTGAAGGCCTTTTAGCTGTTTTCAAAGTATCATAGTTGGGTCAGGATTGGCTCAAACTGGGTTAAAGGCAAGCAGTTAGTACAAAGTGGGAGTTTTAATGGTAGGCATAGATATGCCCATAGAGAATATCTGAATTCAAATCACTGGAATTCTCAAAAGTAATGTCAAGTGAAAAATACAATTGTTTGGAAATAATGTTCCATATTAGCAAGCTCGAAACCCTGCGTTCCTATTGGCCCAGAGAAACCGGATCATGATTGGATGACTTGAACGTTCCTGATTGGCTCACACAGGGTTTGCCACGATTGGCTGAAACCAAGCGCGGCAAACACAAAGAGTTGTCATTGGCTGCCTAGCCACAGTCAGCTCTATAAGAAGAGCTGCCACCGCGCTAGGGTTTTGTCTCAGAATCTATCTGCTTAATAAAGAGCTGTTGTTCACTACTCAAGTCTCGTCCATTCTTGGGACCCACCAACCGAACTTAACACTGGCAACGAGGGTGGGATTCTGAGACATCAAGACTAACCAGCACGTGGCAAATCGCATTATGACAACCAGAAAAATGGCCAGCAGCACCATGCTGCCTGCACCATTTAACCCAGCCAGCGAGGACTGGGAGTCCTACATTGATCGCTTCCAAATATTCTTGGAATCTAACAACTTGAAAGACACCACTGGCAGCAAGAAACGGGTGGTATTTCCAACGCATTGCGGGCCCGCTGTTTTCAAAATGGCCAAGGCGCTAGCAAAGTTCGCAGATGTCGAAACAAAGGATTGGGACAACCTAGCTCCCATCCTCTGAAAGCACTATGCTCCGGCCATACCAACTCTTATCTGAAGGCATGATTTTTATCAAAGAGACCAGCACAAGGGTGAAAGCATCGGTGAATTTGTGGCTGACCTGAGGGACCTTGGAGGTTTGTGCAGATTCATCAACCTAGATGAGGCCATGCAAGACCCAGCACTCCAAAGCAGACTAATGGCCAAGGGTGACATCTCCCTTGCCGACACCATAGCTGAAGCAACTGCGGCCGAATCTACCCGCAAATCAGTGGCCCGAATGTGGCGTTCAATTGGAACTGATCGTCAATTGACCAGCGAGGCAACTACCACACCAGAAAAACTCGCAACTGCCGCCCACCATGGCGACGTTGAATCCCCTTCTGACAGCAAAGAAGAAGAAATTCACCGACTTCAGTCAGAACATGATCGGCGGGACCGGCGGGGTCATAAGTCAGGGTACCAATGTGCCAGCTGCAGAGGAAATCACCTGCATTCTGAATGCAAGTTCCTGGACGCTGTTTGCGGACATTGTCGGCATATTGCTAAAGTATGCCGCAATAAAAGAAACTTCAGCCCCCGGCATCGAGGTACAGCCCGAGAAGACAAGATGGCACCCCACCAATAACCGGGACCACAAGACTGACAGTCGGTGGAGCCAGGACGGCCAAAACAAAAGATTCAATGAGGCACCGTGTAGAGGAGAAACACACCAAACAGTTATCATCGCCCATTCTTCACCAATAGATGCACAGAAGGTACGCATTGAGGTTGGTATCGAAGACCAACCATGCACCATGGAGGTAGATTCTGGCTCATATCTCCCCATGGTCTCCTGGAGCACCATAAAGTGTCTAATACCCAGCATATGCTGCCAGGAACTAAGTGACCAGAAATTGATCTTGAAGGACTACCAAGGGAACCACATCCTAGTGGCTGGCATTGGGCATTTCAAGATCACCTTCAAAAACCACATCAACATCCTACCACTTACAATTGTGGAAAAAGACCACCCCATCTTACTCGGATTACAATAGTTCTCACAGCTGGGGATCGAGATGGCAGGCATAAATCACACAGATGGAGAAGATTGGGAGGCGATGCTCGTATGAGACTTCTAAGAGGTCTTTGATGACACTTTAGGCAAGTACAAGGGGTCCCCAATCTCCTTCAATCTTAGCCCAGACATCGCTCCCATCCGCCTCAAGCCGCGCCGAGTGCCATTTGCACTCAAGCCTAAGATAGATGAGCAATTAAATAAGCTCATTGCACAAGGCATATTAGAACCTATCGACCATGCCCATTCGGAAACACCCATTGTCATCCCCATCAAACCAGATGGCTCCCTGAGAATCTGTGGAGACTACAAGGCCACCCTCAACTGTGCCCTGCAGCAGAGGCCTACCCTGTGCCAGTAGTCCAACATCTCCTACACTCACTTGGGGGTGGCAGAATCTTTGCAAAGCTCAACCTGGCACAAGCCTATCAGCAACTGCCAGTCGATGCTGAAACCGCCGAGGCACAAACAATCGTGACACATTGAGGGGCATTTAAATGCAACCGACTCCAATTTGGAGTCAGCGTCACGCCTGGGGTTTTCCAATGGAAAGACTACTGCAGGGAATTAAAGGAGTCGTACCCTATTTCGATGATGTACTAGTAGCAGCCCCCAATAAGAAACAATTGGAGAAATGGCTTAGAGCGGTCTTACAAAAATTTAAAAAGATTCCACGAATACATTTATGGTAGGACCTTTTCAATTATTACGGACCACAAACCCCTACTAGGCATTTTGGCCACTCCAAACCCACTCCAAACATCCTGTCACCTACGATGACAAGATGGTCTGAATTTCTTGCCACTTATAATTACCATTTAGCACACCGGCCCGGCAAGACCATCTCTCAGGCTGATGCTTTAAATCGATCCCCCCTACCAGATGTGCAAGATGACCCAGCACCCACCTTATCTATTTTACAAATAGAAACAATAACCTCGCCACCATTGACCAGGAAAGACATTGTCCACAAAACAAAAAGGGATAAACGTTTGGCACGAGTCCTCAGCTTGGTGGAGAGTGGTTGACCGAAAAGCGAAAAAGATGAACTCTTTAAACCATTTAAAAACTGGCAAACTGAACTCTTTTCACAAAGAGGGTGTATTTTTGGGGGAGAGGGGGTGGTTATACCAGAAACATTACAAAAAAAAGTTCTAGACATGCTGCACAATGGGCACCCGGGCATTGTACGAATGAAAACCCTGGCCAGAATCTACGCATGGTGGTCAGGCATGGACAAGCAAATAGAGACTTGGGTCGCCGCTTGCAGCAGATGCCAAGAAACCTGCTCGGCTCCCCCTGCAGCTCCACCACTAGAATGGGAAACCCCCAAAGGCCCCTGGTCGCAAATCCATATTGACTTCACGGGGCCAACCAAAGGACATACCTTTTTAATCACTGTTGATGCCTATTCAAATTGTCTTGAAGTCAGCAAAATGAAGACAATCACCACAGAAGCCGTTATCAAAAAATTAAACAAACTTTTCGCCACGCATGGTCTGCCAGATGTGATAGTATCTGACAATGGACCTCAATTTACTGCATTGACATTTGAGCAATACTTGGCAGACCATGGCATCTGACACGCATTGACATCGTCGGCTCACCTGGCGAACGGGAGAGCTAAATGCATGGTTCAGTTCACAAAAAAAAACTATCCAAAAGATTGAACATGGCAACATCCACGAAAAAATCAACAAAATGCTCCTAATACAACATATCACACCCAACACCACCACGAACAAATGCCCAGTGGAATTATTCATGGGCAGAAGACTCCGGTCACCTCGAGACCATTTGCACCCTACTTACACTCCAGAGAAACCCCCTGGATCTACAAGCCAACACTGAGCCTTCAATATGGGAGACACTGTTTTTGCTAAAAACTTTACTGGGGACCCACTATGGCTATCACCCAAGTCACTGGCCCCTGCTCCTACCAACTCCAGATCACCAACGGAAGGAGCTGGAAACGGCACATTAACCAGCTACGATCTAGACTGGCCACTTTTCCCCTCACAGACTCTAACCAAGAAATCGGGGGGGGGACCTCAAAATTAGAAAAAGAACAGGTATCTGTGCAAGCAGAACCTCCCCACACACACACATTAAATAAAAATCAAACATTAAACCAGCAATACTTACCTACAAACAGGGAACTGAGGCAGACAGGTGTTTCACCTGGAAGTAGCAACCAGACAAGCTCAACCAGCCCAGAGAATCCAGGCAGGAGCGACAGAGCGAACGACTTGACCAACCCGGATACGCCAGGCGGGAGTTGCAGCTATAGGCCTGGCTCACCCTTCCAGGCAGACATGGAGCCCGTCCGAACCTGACAATGACCAGAGACATTATGAACCACGCAAGTCAAGTAGACAGGTCCGCCTACTTGCGTGACTACGTTACCCCACCATTTGGACGGAACCAAGAGGTGAGGGGTGTTCCATATTAGCAGGCTCAAAACCCTGCGTTCCTATTGGCCCAGAGAAGCTGGATCGTGATTGGATGACTTGAACGTTCCTGATTGGCTCATACAGGTTTGCCGCGATTGGCTGAAACCAAGTGCGGCAAACTCAAAGAGTTGTCATTGGCTGCCTAGCCGTGGCCAGCTCTATAAGAAGAGCTGCCGTACACTAGGGTTTTGTCTCAGAATCTATCTGCTTAATAAAGAGCTGTTGTTCACTACTCAAGTCTTGTCCATTCTTGGGACCCACCGACGGAACTTAACAGATAATATTCTGGTTTTGGAGTTAGACTCTTTAGAAAAGCTTGTCTGGAGAAGGCGGAGCTTCGTCGCTGCGATACAGCTGCGATCTCAGGGCTCTGAGATTGCAGCTGATATCTTCGCCCCTGGTCGGTCCCAACAGACCTAAACTGTCTTGTAGTGACGGTGACAGTAAGGGGCGCGTTCTGTAGATCCCAGCGATATCGCAAGTCCCTGGGTTGATCCAGAAGAAGCCCTTTTGCCAATGGCGGAGAGGCAGCCTTTAAGCTGCTGAAGCTGGGACAGCTCCGGAACGACAAGATAGAAAGAGAAGTGTATCAGCTGGTGAGGATCTTTTTTTTGCTTGGGACTTAAGAACACTCTAATATGAGAAGAAATCTGTAAACTTATTGACAAAATTTGATTTAGCAGTGATTTTTTTTTTTAAGTAATGTCAAAGTGAGGCTTGGCTTTTTATTTTTACTCTTTTTTTTCTTTACTGAATTTCTATTGTGATCTAGTTAATCAGACTGGCTTTTTTCTTTTATATTTTTATATTTACTTGCTCTCTCTTCTCCTTTTTGACTGTTTGTATTTTTTAAAATAGAGGCCCCCTTTAATATTTTTTTTTTAAATATACATAAATATACATATATACTTTTTTTTTCTTTTTAGGTTTTTTTCAGGGGGGAAGAAGGGGGAATGGTTTGAAGAAACTTTGTAACACTGCCAGCTAGAGGCTTGAAAATATTTTGTTTGAAGTTGAGAGTTGGGGAAAAAAAACTCTTCTCAAGGCTACTGGAAATGATAAGATAGAGGGCACTGGAGGATGTTTATACAGGTGCTCTTTGGGCACTGGAGGATGTTTATACAGGTGCTCTTTGGGACTTCTATTATTAACTGAATATTTGAAGCTTGGCTTTGAAACTTGTGGAGAAGCCAAATAAGAGCCTTGGATAAATAAAAGGCAGTGTGCGCTTTTTTTTCAATCCTTTATTAATTGTTTTATCCCTCCCCTCCAACTCCACAGCATTTTGTAATATTGATATACTTATTTTTATTTTTTATTTTATCTCATTTTTATTTTTTTATTTTTTTTAAAGGGGAAGTCTCAGAATATTCTTTTTTTGCTTTTTTTTTATAGGGATGTCTGCCTCTTTATCTCTATTTTTGACTGATTTTTATGGCTACTTTTCATTTTTTGAGGTCTTTCAATTGGATTAAGGTGGGAAGAACCTGAAGAACTCCTTTTTTTCCCCTTTTTCTTTGTTTATTACTTTTTGATATTATTGGGCTTTATTTTGTTTCTTTGTTTCTCTTTATTTTTAATTTTTATTTTTGAATTATAATTGAGTATTTCACAATTAGATTAAGGTCTTGAAGAACCTGAATAATTTTTCCTTTTTAATTTTGGGCTTTTTACTTATTATTGGTTTTGTTTTTTGTTTTTTATGGTGTTTTCCTTTTTCTTAATTGGATTATAATTGGCTACCTCACTAATTGGATTAAAAGACCCAGAAAACCCTGAGTTATTGAAATGAGTAAGAAAATTTTACCTTCGGGCATCTCAACTTCTGCTCCTGTCTCCCCGTCATCTGGAGAACGACTCTCAACAATGGCAAAGCAAGATAAAGTGCAAGTGGATTTAACAATGGTTATGCAAGGAATACAAGAACTTAAAATGAGTATTGAACAAAGAATTGGAAAGATTGATGAAAAATTTGAAAATGTTCAACAAATGATGGTGAAACACGATGAGAGAATCCAAAAAATAGAACAGAAAGACAAGTAAAGAGATGATACAATTGGAAATATCGATAACAGATTAACAATGGTCGAACAAGAAAAAAGTGGGATGTTGAAGTGGGAGATGTGTGGTGGTCTCCCATGGAAAGAATGAGACATAGAGGCTGGTGTACTCGGGATTGGAGTCTAGAGCAAAATCTAGTGCTCCCTTTTATTGAGAATTTCGTACATAGTAAGCATTCACATTGTGGATTACAATAATTAGATATAGTACACAGAACTGTTTACAATTGTCTGAGCTGCTTAATTGTTCCTGGTGTTTGTTTTTAATTTCCTTGCTTATCTCAGTGACCCTTAGGCAGACATGTATGTATAAGGTCTTAGACTAATCATTACCCAATACTGAAGTCAAAGTTTATTCCCACATCTCCCCTGTTTTAGTTTTTTGATGATCGCGGATGCCTCAGTAGCTTTTCGCCATTTGCAACAACAGTTCTCCTTCCATGGGCTTCACCTGACACATTCCTAAAAGTCCAGGGAGACATTGGATACAACAGCATACACAAAGAGAAAGTATAAAAGGAGAAGGCGGAGCTTCGTTTCGGCGATACAGCTGCGATCTCGGGGCTCTGAGATCGCAGCCGATATTTTCACCCCTGGTCAGTCCCAACGGACCTAAACCGTCCCGTAGAGATGGGAATTCAGAAGGGTACTGTCCCAGGATCCCAGAGATATCGCAAAATCTCTGGTTTGATCCGGAAGAAGCCCTTTTCCTGGCGGCGGAGAGGCAGCCTTCATAGCTGCTGAAGTCGGGACAGCTCCGGAAAGAAAGTGGCTGGAAAGAAGCGTGACGGTTGGGTGAGAAAAACTCTTTTGTGTTGTAAATTCGCTGAGGTTGGAAAGGGCATCCTGAACAAAGAAGAAATCTGTGAGACTTTTTTTTTTTGACTGAAACTGTCTGAGCGGTGTTTTTTAAAGTGATGTCAAATTGAGGCTTGGGTTTTTTTTTTCTTTTTTCTATATTTTTTGGGGGGGACTTTAGTGTGACTTTGTAGGTAACCGGATTGAATTTTCTCTTATATATATTTTTATGCTCCCTTTGATTTTTTAACTTTCTTTAGGATAGAGGCTCCCTTTGGCTATTTTTTTTTCTTCTGTATATATTACTCCTTTTTTCTGGCTGGGGGGGAGGAAGAGCATTAAGAAACTTTGCAACACTGCCAACTAGAGGCTTGAAAGTATTTTATTTGAATTGGAGAGAATTGCAAAAAGACTTCTTCTCAAGGACATTTTAACGTGATAAGATAGAGGGAGAGCACAGCAAAATATTATTGCAGGTGCTTTCCTGGACTGTTATCAATATTTCAACACTTGAGGTTTGAAGCTGCTGGAGAAGAGAGTCATAACAAGAGCCTTGGATAAATAAATAAAGTGCAGTGTGCATATATATATATATCCCATTCGCCAGCCTTTTTCTAAATTTCAATTCTAGTAGGCATATGGCATTTGACTTTGAATTTTTTCTGGGGCAATATGAAGTCCAAATTGTAATAATACCTCTTTAAGGCAAGGTAACATTGCCTTAACTGTTCCTGGTGGGCCGGGAGCTGCAATTAAAATATCATCCATGTAGTGGTAAACCTTCCACCCAGGATGAGAGGTTCTGAACGGAGCCAGAGCCATTCGAACATATGACTGGCACATCGTTGGACTGGTTTTCCCTGTGGCAAAACCTTCCATTGGTAGCGAAAGGTAGATGCATTGCTATTCAACTCAGGTACGGTAAAGGCAAATAATTTCTTGTCATCTGCATGCAAAGGGATAGAAAAGAAGCAATCCCGTAAATCTACTACAACTAGATCCCAATTATGTGGGATCAGGTTTTCCACAATTAAAACAATTAAAACAATTCCCTGTAGGTTTCATCCCTTTTTGCAATGCCATAGCCAAAGTCTCCATGTTGTAAGCCTGAGAACCCACCACTGCACATGCCTTTAACAGATCAGCTAGAGTAACCTCACCTCTAGCCACCAAGGGCTGTAAGATATGCTTGCAGTCAGCGTTTGCATTTTCAACTGCCAATTTCAGCAAAAGTTCTTTTGCAGCTTCCTCATTAGAGATTTGCCTGGTAATAGCCAATTGTAGCCTTTCCACAAAATCATTATAAGACTCAGATGCTGTTTGCTTAATTTGAGAAAAAGACCGTGCTGGGGTTCCCACATCCTGAATGTGGGACAACACCCCAAGGACAGCCACCATAACCACTGGAAATACGTGATCAGGCAAATTAGCAACTTGATCAGCAGTGGATTCAAACAATCCTGCCCCATAGATTTGGTCTGGTGTATACAGCCCCCCCGAATTCCTTCCCCTAGTGACAGCCTCCCTTTGGTATTCTGAGTCAAAGACCACATACTGAGTAGAGCTCAATATCATTCTCATTAAATCTTTCCAGTGACTAGGAATCATGTGTGAGGTAGCCAAACTTGTCAGAAGCCCCTTTGTAAAAGGACTTTGAATACCATAATCTTTTACTGCTTTTTTAATTTCCCTAAGAACTGCTAAAGGAATCAGAACCCATTCCGTCTGCAGATTGCCTTGAGCATCCACTTGTCTATTGACTGGAAACAAATTCATCTGGGGAATTTTGTCAGGCTCTAATTTCCCCTCATTGAAAGCCTGATGCATCATGGCTTGAACTTTTCCCATTTTTGGTTGGATTTTCTCATCCACAGGCATAGGCTGTGGAAATGATAATGCACACTCCAGTTTTGGGGAAGGCGGGTAAAATACAATTTCTTTATAAGGAGGGGGTTCTACTAAAGTTTTTAAAAGAGGTTGTTGCTGGGTCTCTAAAGCAGTCATAACAACCTTCCAATATATCAAAATTTCAGCTGTTGCCCGTGGCTCTTCATGAAGGATAGTTCCAATTCTCCTCCATGTGTCTAACTTTAAAGAGTCTTTCTCTGGATACCAGGGACATTGCCACCAGATCTCTTTCAGCAGCTCTCTCACATTATCTTTTGAAAGAACTATTTGCTCCCCCCCCCAGAGGGTTTAAAGATAAAGAAGTTTGTCCTGACTAACTTCAGCAGCTCACTAACATTCCATTCCTGTGGCTGAGAGAGTTTTCCCCCCATGAATAATCCTATTGTCCAGCAATAGTTAATTACGTACTTTACCTATTCCAGGCAAGGAAACACGGAGGTCCGGACACGTACCACCTGCAGTGGATCACGTCGGGGTCACCACTTATGGTGGTCTCCCATGGAAAGAATGAGACACAGAGGCTGGTGTACTCAGGATTGGAGTCTAGAGTAAATTCTAGTGCTCCCTTTTATTGAGAATTTCGTACATAGTAAGCATTCACATTGTGGATTACAATACTTAGATATAGTACACAGAACTGTTTACAATTGTTTGAGCTGCTTAATTGTTCCTGGTGTTTGTTTTTAATTTCTTTGCTTATCTCAGTGACCCTTAGGCAGACATGTATGTATAAGGTCTTAGACTAATCATTACCCAATACTGAAGTCAAAGTTTATTCCCACAGAGATGGACAGGTCACAATTTTATCTTAGATTTCAAAATATCAAGGAAGAAAAAGGACAAAACTTGGCAGCAGTAATGATTGAAATCTTGGCTGGAGTCTTGGAAATAACAGAGGAAAAGATGATGGATGGAGTAGATGAGATATATCGAGTCTTCACAAGATATGCGATGAAGAACCAATTACCAAGAGAGGTCCATGTTAGATTCACCAAAAAAACTATTAAAAACTAAATATTACAAGTGGTAAGAGAGAAGGGGTTGAAATACAAAGAGATCCTGGTCTTAAAACAAGTACCTAGAAAAGTGAGAGCGATTAGAAGAGAATATCAATTTTTGACCAAAATGCTATTGAAAAAAGAGGTGAACTATAGATGGTTGATTCCAGAAGGATTAATGTTTACATGGCAAGAACAGAGACACAGAATTGATTCAATTGCGAAAGCAGAAATATTCTACAAGGAATTTTTCGAAAGAAGAGAAATGGAGATAGAAAAAGAGAATATTTTAACTCTATCTGAAGAGGACCAAATGGAGATGGAAAAAGAAGAAGGCGCAATAGGTGGACAAATGGAGATCAAAGAACAACGTGAAATAAGATCCACGAGAGCCGCTAGACCTAAATATAAAGCATAACCATGGGGAAAAAAAAACTGATTTCCATGAATATAAATGGACTGAATTCAGCTACTAAAAGAAGGACAACTTTTCACAAATTAGAGAACTTAAAATTTGATATAATTTGCTTACAAGAAGTACACATTAAAAAACAACATGAACAATTATTGACACAACCAAAGTTAGAGAAAATATTTACTTCTCTGACTCATTGTAAGAAAAGAGGAGTGGTTTTGTACATCAAAGAAACCACTCCAGCCAAACTGATTTATACTGATGAAGATGGAAGAGTATTAATAGTTGAATTAGTGGATAATAATATAAAAACACTCTTGGTTGCAATTGATGCCCCGAATGATAAACAAAAAGAATTCTATAAAAAACTACATATGAAAATAATTGAACTGGACTATGTTAATATACTTATGATGGGGGACTTCAATGGAATTGTAGACAATAAACTGGACTACACAGTAAAAACAACACGACAAAATAGGAAAACTCTCCCTAAATCCTTTTTCAAAATGACAGATGAATTAAATTTAAAAGATATATGGAGAGAAAGAAATGCTAAAATTCAACAATATACTTTTTATTCAAATAGACATTTATCGTGGTCCAGAATAGATATGATTTGGACATCAACAGAATTATTATCTAATATTCAAGAAATAAATATTGAAACAAGTACATGGGCAGACCATAATCCAATGACAATTAAATGGAAAGGACAAAAAAGAAGATCTAGATGGACATTAAACAATACTATTCTAAAGGAAAAAGACTTTACACAATGGATGGAAAAAGAATTGGCCTTCTTTAATGAAAAGAAAAAAGAAGATACTTCAATACAGAATGTTTGGGATACAATGAAGGCATATGCAAGAGGATTAATAATTGACTATATAAAGAAAAAGAACATTAGGAAGAGGCAAATGATTAAAGCTCTAGAAGATGACCATAAAAAACTGGAAAAAGAACTACAGAAGATGCCACAGAAAAAAGATATCAAACTTAAAATGAACATAATTAAACATAAAATGAATCAAGCAGAGAAAGAAGAACTGGCACAAAAAATTAGAAGTGCTAAACAGAACTATTTTGAAGATGCAAATAGACCAGGTAGATGGTTAGCATATAAGTTGAGAAAAGAGAAAGAGTCAAGGAAAATATCACAGTTAATAGATGATCATGGTCAAATTTGTTATGGTAATAAGGAGAAAGAGGCAATCATTCGAGATTTTTATGGACAATTATATAAACAGGAGGATCTTGATGAGGAAAAAATTAAACAGTATTTACAAAATGCTAACCTACCTAAGATACCTGATGAAACTCAGAAAATGTTAGAAAGTGCTGTAACAATGATGGAATTAACTGAAGCATTCAACAGACAGAACAATGGAAAAGCACCAGGACAAGATGGCTTCCCGGCAGAATTTTATAAAACATTATAAGAATCGTTGAGCACTCCATTGTTAGAAGTCATGAATGAAGTTATGATAAATAAGAAAATACCTAAAACATGGTCAGAGGCTTATATTACACTTATTCCAAAAGAAGGAATTGACCCATTACAAATTAAGAACTATAGACCTATTTCCTTATTTAATGCAGACTATAAAATCTTTGCTTCAATCTTGGCAGAAAGGCTTAAAAAATATCTAAATAACTTTATTCACTCTGATCAGAATGGATTTTTACCAAAGAGACAGATTAAAGACAATATGAGGGTAATCCTGGACACATTGGAATATTACGAGGCACGCCCTGAAAAACAAATGGCTTTGATATTCTTAGATGCCCAAAAGGCATTTGATAATGTGAATTGGAGATTTATGTTATTACTATTGGAACAGATGGGCTTTGCTAGAATATTTATCCAAGCAATAGAAGCCGTATATTATAAGCAAACGGCAAAAGTAATGATAGATGGAGAATTCACAGACTATCAATATTAAAAAAGGTACAAGACAAGGATGCCCATTATCTCCTTTGTTATTTGTATTGATCTTGGAAGTGTTAAATAGAAATATTAGAGAGGATACAAACATAAAAGGAATGAAAGTCAAAAAGGAGGAATTTAAATTGCAAGCCTTTGAGGATGACTTGGTCTTTATTTTGGAAGACCCTTTAGAGACAGCTTTAAAACTGTTGGAAAAGATAGAGATGTTTGTATGGTGAGATGGTTGGTTTGAAAATAAATAAAGACAAAACAAAGATTCTGACAAAGAACATGTTATTAAGACAAAGAGAAGAGCTGGCAGATTTTATTGAAAATTCAAGTTACGAACAAAGTTAAATATTTGGGGATATATCTGACGTCAAGATGTACCACACTGAAAGAGAATAACTCTATTAAACTTAAACAGCAGATAGCATCCGATCTGAAAAAATGGGAAAACCTACAATTGTCATTGATAGGTAGAATTTCAACAATTAAGATGAATATTTTACCCAGAATTTTATATTTGTTCCAAACGATACCAATTAGGTTAGGCAAGGATTACTTTGAAGAATTAAATAAAATTGTGTTGAAGTGATATCTGGCAAGGCAAGAAAACGAGAATAAAATTAAAACTTTTACAGGATGCTAGAATTAGAGGAGGATTTGGCCTTCCTAATTGGGAGTTGTATTATCAAGCTGCAAACTTAATGTGGGTTAAAGAATGGATAACGTTAAGAAAGACTAGATTGTTGGCATTAGAAGGTCATGATTTATTATTGGGTTGGCATGCCTTTTTATGGTATAAGGGAACTAAATCACAGGGTTATTTTAGAAGGCATTATATACGGGAATCGTTATGGTTGAATTGGGAGAAAATTAAGAAACAATATTATTTGAAAATCCCAGTTTGGTTATCAACTATTGAAGCTTTTTCGTATCCTATAACCTATAAGAAGGAACAAACAGTGGGGAAATACTGGATGAAAAGGGTGAACTTAAAACGATGCAAAATTTAGAAAAAGAAGGTATAAAGATGAATTGGTTTTCTTATGCGCAAATACATGCAAGGTATTTTAAAGATTCTAAAATAGAAGGATTTTATGATAAATTGACTGATTTAGATAGGATTTTGACAGGTACTGATGAAAAAAGTGATTAAAAAACAATATAGTTATTTGTTGTAAATTAAATTAGAGGAAGAACAAGTTAAAGAAACAATGATTGCTTGGGGGAAGAATTCTGGATATGGGATTGATTTAGAGAAATGGCAAAAATTGTGGTCACAAAATTATAAAATGACAATGTCAACAGCATATAAAGAAAATTTGTATAAGATGTTTTACAGGTGGCACTTTCCCCCGACAAGAATAGCAAGAATGTTCAAGAATAAATCTGAAAAGTGCTGGAAATGTCATCAGATACCTGGCTCATATTACCATATGTGGTGGACTTGTGATGAGGCCAGGAAATACTGGACTAGAATTCGCATATGGCTGGAAAAAATGACAAAGAAACACATAGATTTGAAACCAGAGATTTTTTTTATTGGGAATCTTACCTGATATATATAATAAAAACTTAAAGTATTAGATTGTAAATGTGTTGACAGCAGCTAGGATTGTATTTGCTAGACATTGGAAGAGTGAGAAAATACCATTAGAGGAAGAAATTATTAAGAAAATATTGGAATGTGCTGAAATGAGTAGATTGACATTTGAAATTAGAGAACAAGATGATAAACAATTTTATGAAATTTGGGATCTTTTTTATCAATGGTTAGATAATACAATATAATAATAGAATATTTAGAAATCTAGGAAATAACAATATATAATTTTTTTTGGTTTTGATAATATTTTTAGAATATTTTATTAAGATAGATTTGGTATGAATCTTTGATCTGTTATAAAATAATTTAATTCAATTATAGTTATCTCGCTTAAGTATGAATTAGTAAAATTATAGTCAAATGATTGTTCAGTAATGATATTAGGATACTTAACTGATGATTGATAATGTGAGTTATTATGTAATGTAATTGTTTTGATGACTGTGAAATGGATGCACAGAAAGGAGTGGTAAACCAACCGATACACTGTAAATTTATGAAGAATGATGATTTTTTTACGTTAGGTTTTATGTTTTGTGTGTTTTTGTTTGTCGTTAAAATCAATAAAACTTTTATCAAAAAAAAAAAAAAAAAGCTTATCTGATGTGGCACTTTTTTTCTTGATTCCAGGAAATTTGATTTATGTTCTAATTATTTAAAGCATTTAAAATCAGTGAATATGACTTAATTTTTAATTCCTGATAATTTGTTCAACATTTGAAATTTGCATTACATTTTATGATGAAGTGTTGGAATATTTATTGTTTAAGATATGCAGAATTTTGATCATTTATTGGGACTTCTATTATTAGCATTATGTCTTCAATTCTGTACAGGATCTATAGGACTCATTTTTGAAGCATCTAATAAATATAAAAAATAAGCATGTTTCCTATGAAAGTTTTTTTAAATACTTCCAAGATTGGCTAATGGATCTAGGAAAGCAATTACAGAAAATATTCTAAAGTGTTTTACATTAAACTCCTCATAGATGAGTGATTATCACATCGATCTCATAATGATTAACTTAATGATATATAATTATCTCCTTTAAACTGCTACTTCATCCCAATTAAGAGTTCCAAAACTTAAATAAATAAATGTAAAATAATCTTTATTGATTTTTGCATGAAGTAGGTAAAGAAAGTACTATGTACTTTTTTATTGTGTTGAATTCAGTCTTTAACAGCAATTCAGTTCAGTTTGAGAATGTGTCTATATACCACACTTTTATTGTGGAATGCCAACCAGAGTTACTTTCTGTGAGATGGGCAGCATTACACATTTAATGAATAAACAAGTAAATAATAATACAGTTTATCATCTGACTAAAATAGGGGTGTCCGGTCTTGGTAACTAAGATTTGTGAACTTCAGCTTCCAGAATTCCCCACCCCTCTACAAAGAAGAAAACTTTTTCTCCTTTACCTTCATTTTAAAGTGGGATCAGTTACCTAGCATTTTCCAAGCACAGCCAAAATGAAATGTGGAGTCCATGGTGCTCTTTGAGTTTGATTGTTACCTTGCAGATGTTTCACTACATGACTGGGTATCATTATCATCTGTGCTTTAAGTGTAGAGTTTGATCTGTTTGTATACAGTAACTTGCCCAACAACCGTTGGTTGAGATGTGTGTGTGTTTTCTCCTTGATAGTTTTGTATATTGTATTAGAATATTTAGAATATTGTTTAACTTGATTATTTATTTAATGCTAATCCCTACTTACAGTATCTGGATGCTGATTATTTGAAATTGGTTACAAGACATTCCCCACATCTAGATAGTACCTGGTCAGATAATGAAATGTCTACAAGCAAACAAGTTCAGAGAGTATAAATGACTCCACAGTTCAACCCTGACCTACATATATTCTATTCTACTTAATAATTAGTTATTTACATTTCTGGATGTTATTCCAAAAGTATAGTTGTTATTCTTTCTTTGATGGGCTTCACAAAATGTAGGAGGTATTTTTTTCATCAGGACATAAAACCAATCCCATGTTGGAATCAGATTTGCCTTGGGATCAGTTGTATTTTTTTAAAATAAAATTATACATTATTGATTAGGAAAAATAGGACTATAAGCTTCTATGCATGCTGCACATTTAATTCAGAGTTGTTTAAAGAATCTGTTTTATGAAGTCTGCATTACTAATATTTATCAGTTTGCACAATTAGTTTTATTTTCCTTTTCAGATTGTTAATTTGTATCTGGATATTTGCCATTTCAAGCTCCAGATTATTATTATTTTAGTTTGGGTCATGAACAGGGCAATGCAAAATTCAACTTAGTGATTTTATTCAAAGGCATTTATCTTGAAGTGAATCAACTGTCCAAAACACAGTTGAATCAAACTGTCAGATTGAATTGTTGAATTGAACTGGATTCTCCCAATCTATTTAGAGGTTTGGATGTTATTTTCACTATGCAAAACAGCTGTTTCCAAATCAGTTTTAAAGTCCAACTAGAATCAATCAGATTTTATTAAAATGTTCACATCAAGTCAAATCAATTTTATGAATAAATTAAATAATCAAATAGAAAAAAATGATTTTTCAATCCAATCAATGATATAAATCAATGTTTTCCTGCTTCTCACAGGAAAATTAAAAGTGTTAAAATTGCCCATTTTATACTTTTGCATTGAATAAAATAATGGAAGTGAATAATTAATTGTTCTTAGTTGTTCCAGATAAATTACATCCAGTCTTCATATTTATAAATTCAGTAAAGTTTCTATAAAGGGATAATAATGGAATGCCCCATCAATATTGCCCCATCAATAAAAATATTGTGGCAATTATCAAATAACCTCTAGTGTAATTATAGTTGTATTTACAAGTTTCTGAATTCTTCTACACAAGTCTAAACTAGATAAAAATTATCCAATTTAAACAAATAAATCAAAACGTTTTAGTCATTAATTTATTTAAGCTATCTAGTTTTTTATTGTATGGATAACAGATCACATAAATTATATTTAAGCAGAGATATGGAAAATTCAAGTGTGCATAAACTTTTAAGCACTATAGTTTAGTGTACTTAGATTATCATTAGAAACTGGAAAACCATAGTTTTTGTAACTATTCAATGCAAAACTGCCTTAAGGAACTCTAAGCAACAGATGCCTAAGGCATCTCTTGGAATTTCATAAAATCAGAAGAGGCATTCTTTTTTATAAATATATTGTCTGAATCAGCTTGATTTGGAAAATGCGAACTGATTTTTATCTATCTTTTTCTTTCATGTAATATATTTCCTTTCGGAAAATAACATATAGAACAATAAAGAAAGTATATGATCAATGATAGATAGATATAATTCCAATCTTTGAAGAAATGGATGAGAGTTGAGGCTATATCCTTTGAATCTTTCACTGATGCAACCATCCATCTAACATTTTGTGCTCGCATAAACAACAATCAAAATTGAACTTCTGCAGAAAGATAATGATTCGAAAATCAATTTAAAATCTCTTGTCCTAGCTTCAGATAAAAATAATAGTATGTGGTATATAATCACAAATATTTCTATTTTTCTTGGATGGACATTTTGTCTTACTTAAAGGTCAAATTGAACTCTGTACTAATTGTGATACTTTCAAAACTAGTACTTTCATCCAAAAAAGATCACCCTATATTGTATTCTCTATACTTTTTCTTCTAATTTCATTAGAAATTTCTTCTTATCTTTGCTCATCATCAAAATAATGTAACGTGTCCAAGAACATACTAGACACAAAGAGTTATAGCTCTAGAACAGTGCAATCATTACAGAACACGAGAAGATCAAGATAGTTCTTCCAATCATATCAATAAAGAAAAATAGCTTAGGGTTGAAATGAGGGTCCTTTATGCTCTCAAAACTTAGTTATTTTCTTGTGGACATTTCATTATCCAAATTAGGTAATATCATCAGTGCTAGTCACAAGCTCAAAAAGCACCAAGGATCCCTTTAGCAATCATATGTCATTCCAATATTCAGAGTCCAGACTTAAGATATTTGTTTGGAAGAATATTTTTTAAAAAATGAAGTTTAACTTTTGGGATAGTAAAAGTCTTGATTTAAGTAGAATGTAAAAATATTTAGCTTGTAGGCTTCTTAGCTGAGATCTCTTCTTCCTTACAGAATCAAAACAGTTTTTAATTAGATTGTAGTAACCAAAAAGCTGATAAAATTTATATGCGCAAATGTTTGAAAAAATAAAAGACATATAATTAATTAAAGAGCCTTCAGTTCAAATTGAAGTAGTTTTTCTACAAGAAGTAGATTTTTTACTTCTTACCATTTAAGGACTCTCTCTATCTCTCACTCTCCCCCCACCGTGTGTGTGTGTGTGTGTGTGTTTAAAAGAGGATCATATAGAAAACTAGAAAAAGGTCAAGCAAATTAAAAACCTACACAACTTGATCAAGGCAAAGCAATAGATGCAATCTACATAGACTTCTTTTTTTTTTTTTTTTTGAAAATTTTATTTGGGTTTTCACAAAAACAAAATACAAATAAAACATCTTTTTTAAAAATAGCATGGTCCCAGGTTATCACTTCTTCATACAGACACAAAACTCAATTTCATTCTCATTTTTATATTCTATTCCATATCTTATTACCATTTTATATTTTCTACATGGTTTTTCCCCTCTTCTAATTTTCTCAACATTGTTTTGATTATCTCAATTCAAATCATACTTTTGTTTGTCCTGTTACAATTTCACATTTCTTATAAAACAATTTTTTCCCAGTAGTTACCAATTAGAGTATGACATCTTTATATCCTTTAATTTTATCCATTCAAGCTCTTATTTAAGCTTCAGTATACAGCTTTAAGATTATAGCATTCAATATAATACATAACTTCCAATCAAATTCTGCTTGGTACGTTCTTAAAATAGACACTATATTCTTAAAAAGAAATATACAAGCAAACCACCCAAAAGCAACTTACAGCAAAATGAAATTAAAGCGCTACAAACCCTGAAAAGAGACAGCAGCATAATCATCCTCCCAGCAGATAAAGGGAATGCCACTGTAGTAATGGACAGAAAAGACTATGAAACTAAATTGACAGACCTACTCCAAGACTCCACATACAAACCCATAAACACAGACCCAACCACATATCTGGAAAAATTAACCAAGAAGAAAATTATAACCAGCCACATAAGCAAAGAGATCCAACACACGATCATACCCAGAGAGAAATCTTCCAGATGCCCCAAACTATACGGCCTCCCAAAAATACACAAAGAAGGCATACCTCTCAGACCCATAGTCAGCTCCAGAGGAGCACCACTACAAAACCTGGCTAAACACCTAGCAAAAGAGCTACAGCCCCATGCTGAAACAGCAGCTTCTCATGTACAAAACTCATACCACGTCTTGGAAATGATCAAAGATCTACACGTGGAGCAAGAAGATCTGCTTGTAAGTTTTGACGTGGTTTCACTATTCACTCAAGTCCCGATAAAAGAGACCCTCGAAATCATCAAAAATAAATACCAACCAGCCAAACACCTCATGGAACTAACAGAACACTGCATAACCAACACATATTTCATATACAAAGGACAAAGATACAAACAAATTGAAGGAGCCCCCATGGGATCACCACTGTCACCTGTCATTGCAAACCTGTTCATGGAAGAATTCGAATCCAGAGCCCTGGCTAATGCCATACTCAAACCCAAACTATGGTGAAGATATATCGATGACACATTCGTGATTTGGCCCCATGGACAAGAAAACCTAAACAACTTCCTAACACACCTAAACAGCGCACACCCCAAAATCAAGTTCACCATGGAAACAGAAACAAACAAACAACTACCATTCCTAGATGTACTAATCTACAAGAAAACAGATGGCACACTAGGACACACCATATACCAGAAGAAAACACACACTAACCGCTACCTCAACGCCCAATCCCACCACCACCCAGCACAGATAAACTCCGTGGCTAAAACACTAATTACTAGAACCAAACGCCTGGCAGACAAGACACACATTAAGACTGAACTATGCACCCTGACTAAAATATTGACAGCCAACGGCTTCCACAAAAGCAAAATCACCAACTTGATCCACAAAAGCACACTGAGATATAATAGAGACCCAGAAGATGAACAGACCCATGGAACAGCTGTCCTGCCCTACATAAGAGGCACTACCGACAAAATTAGTAAGATTCTATATAGACACCACATCAAGACTGCCTTCAAAACAGAAAGAAAAATAGCAGCCATCCTCAGGAACCCCAAAGACAAAATTGACCTGGAAAACCAAGGCATATATGAAGTCCCCTGTGCATCATGCCCGGCCACATACATTGGACAGACCAATAGAAGAATAAGCACCCGCCTGGATGAACACAAAAATGCAGTCAAAAAGCTGGAACACACTTCCTCACTTGTCCAACACATGGAAGCCACAGGTCATAACATCAACTTCAATGGCACCAAAACCCTAGCCATCATAGAAAATCCCAGCCACAGAATCATCAGAGAAGCCATAGAGATTGAAAAAAGACCAGAAAGCATGAACAGAAGAGATGATTCCACCAAGCTGTCAATCATTTGGAAGCCTGCACTCACAAACAAAAAAATCTCCACACCACAAGCCAGGCAAACACCTGGGCACAAACAGATCCCCCCTGATACCTCCAGCTCAAACACACCCCAACCAGGCACCCAGATGAAACCCAGCTTCCTAACTAATGATAGCCGTCCATTTACCCGAAGCCAAGCTGCACTAAAGGCCTCCAATAAAGTAACACAATGTTGCCAGCCAATCAAGATACAAAAAGAGCCCCCCCCAAAAAAAAACCAGACAGAAGATATTAGTAGCAGAACACAGCACACTCCAAGACCAATAAACACAGACCAAGACTCTCAACCAATCAGGAGGAAGAAAAAACCATTCTGACACAGCAATAGGCTGCCCCAAATTTAAATCTGAAACCACTGTAAAAGTCTGACTCAAGACAAACACCATACAGAAGCCTGATGATGGCAGATGAGATTCTGCTGAAACATTGCTACAACTTTAAAAGCACCACGTGGGAAAATACCCGAACAAAGCTGAATGCCAGACATGTAAGTACCCGCGAAAACTTAAGAAAACACATATATATATATATATATGTTCGGGTATTTTTCCACGTGGTGCTTTTAAAGTTGTAGCAACGTTTCAGCAGAATCTCATCTGCCATCATCAGGCTTTGGTGTTTGTCTATGAGTCAGACTTTTACAGTGGTTTCAGATTTAAATTTGGGGCAGCCTATTGCTGTGTAATCTTTATTGCTGGTTTTTTCTTCCTCCTGATTGGTTGAGAGTCTTGGTCTGTGTTTATTGGTCTTGGAGTTTGCTGTGTTCTGCTACTAATATCTTCTGTCTGTTTTTTTGGGGGGGGGGCTCTTTTTGTATCTTGATTGGCTGGCAACATTGTGTTACTTTATTGGAGGCCTTTAGTGCAGCCACCAGGCTGTCAATCATTTGGAAGCCTGCACTCACAAACAAAAAAATCTCCACACCACAAGCCAGGCAAACACCTGGGCACAAACAGATCCCCCCTGATACCTCCAGCTCAAACACACCGCAACCAGGCACCCAGATGAAACCCAGCTTCCTAACTAATGATAGTGGTCCATTTACCCGAAACCATTCTGTCCCAGCAATAGGCTGCCCCAAATTTAAATCTGAAACCACTGTAAAAGTCTGACTCACAGACAAACACCATACAGAAGCCTGATGATGGCAGATGAGATTCTGCTGAAACGTTGCTACAACTTTAAAAGCACCACGTGGGAAAATACCCGAACAAAGCTGAATGCCAGACATGTAAGTACCCGCGAAAACTTAAGAAAACAAATATATATATATATTTATATATGTGTGTGTGTGTGTGTGTGTGTGTGTGTGTGTATGTAAATAAAACACATTCCATTCCAATTAAATTCTATCATTAATATGCATTAAAATCTTAACATCTTTAACATTTCTTTTCAATTGAATATCATTGTTCCCTGGGAACACTTTTAAACTTTCCATAGTTAATTCTTTTTTTTTTCCATATTTCTCACTTATATTTTTATAAATCATTACTAATAATTAAAAATGTTCCCTTTTAATTCTCTCAATCATTTTAATTCATTCATTTATTAACAAACATCCTTCTGCATTACAATAAATATTTTATCCATCATCATATTTTCTAAAGTTATTTCTATTTGTAATATAACAAAGCTATCTTATGTACCTTTGCAGAATCCTTTTTACAATTAAATTTTCACCCATTATCTCTAAACAAACTTATGGTTACAATCCTTATATCTTTTCCCTGTTTCTCCATTTCTTGTTTCTGCCTTTTACAACTTCTTTTCCTTGCCTTCTTCCCCCTCTTCTCCTCCCTCCCCTTTTTACCCCCTCGTCTCTTTACTTCTAACTGTCTCATCTGTAATCCCCTCTTCTGTTGCTTTCTAATAGTATACTTATCTTTCAAATTGTTCTTCTTTTTGGTTGTTTTTTCTAATCTTAAACCTTTCACTCTCTTTCCCCCCTTTTCTTTTTTCCCCCCACTTAAAATTATTTGATCATTAAAGATGGCTTCTTCTTTGCCCCAACCTTCTTGTTCTGCAAGCGTTTCTTGTCGCTTCTCATAGTTCCAGATCTCCATTTCTAAGAAGTGAAACACGAAGCCAAAATAACTTCTCCCTTCTAATGCATCTTCTTTCCATTTTTAAAGTTCCGTTTTCAGTTCTTCTAAGAGTGATACCATTTTAAAAACTTTAAGCAACCACTCAGTTAATTTTAGTCATCTAGATGCAAAAACCAAAAATCACCAAGTAATCCAAATAATCCAAGGCTGTTTCTACTTGCTTCTTTTTTCCACTTTCTCTTCCTGGGGTTCTATTATTTTGTTACCAAGTTTCTATTAAAATGTATCTTTGAGGAATCTTGTTAAAATTTCACTGTAAGTTCCTTTTAATTACAGTTCTATTCCTTAATTCCAGGCAGTCTCCTCCATTTTTCCAGATCCTGCCCTTCTATTCTTTTTTTTTCTCCTTTCCAGCTTTTAGAAACTTTTAAATGTACAGAAATCTTTATTTATCTCTTTGACTTTTATTTTCAGCTTAGATGCCTATTAATGTCAAAGTGGATTTTTTTTTCAGTTTCTTGCTTAAGTCTCTTTGCTGTCAGTTTAAGGAAGGGGAGAAAAAAAAAAACCCTAACTCTTTCCCTTCTCTCTCTCCTTCACAGCTTCAAAATCTTCTTTGGGAACAATGTTATTAAGTTTAAATTCCAGGGTACCTTATTTGTTGCTTTTGCTGTTTGACCCGGTCAACCAAAACTTTTTCTTCTTATCTTCCTCCTGCACATTCTCTTCTGGTCAAGTTTTTCTTTGTGGTGGCCATTTCTGACCACTGCTACAACCGACTTCGGAAAAGGGAGTAATGGTCAGCTGGGGAGGAGAGATGCGGCTCTCCTCAACCCTGCAGGCAGTCTCCCTTCTCTTCACCACCTCTATGGGGTGGCTTAGCCCTGAAACCAGATTGCTTGGGGTGCTCCAGCGGCGAGCACGGATCAAAGCCTCAGAGAGATGAGGTTTTGGTCTGTCACCAAAGAAGTTCAAACTGAGGGTCGCAATCTACATAGACTTCTGTAAAGCCTTCGATTCAGTGGTATATGACAAACTACTACTAAAACTAAAATCATATGGTATCTCTGGACAACTGCATAACTGGATAGAAGCATTCCTGTCAAACAGACAACAAATGGTCAAAATTGGGAGTGTCTTATCAACTTCTGTACCTGTCAACAGGAGTCGCCCAAGGCAGTGTTCTAGGACCGACTCTCTTCATACTCCACATAAATAACCTCTGTGATCATATTAAGAGCAATTGTGTTCTCTTTGCTGATGATGTAAAGCTATTCAATACCACAGACAATATTGTTACCCTTCAAAAAGACCTCGACTATGTATCAGAATGGTCAAACAAATGGCAACTTCAAATCTCAACAAATAAATGCTCTGTCTTACATATTGGCAAAAAAACCCAGAAAATAAAATACAAGCTGAATATTCAAAACCTTGTTGATGATCCAAACTCTGTCAAGGACCTTGGAATACTCATCTCTAATGACCTAAGTGCTAGAACTCACTGTAACTACATAGCCAAAAAGGCACTAAGAGTTATTAACTTAATCCTACAAAGCTTTTTCTCTGGTAATATCACACTACTAACTAGGGCATACAAAACATTTGCCAGACCAATACTTGAATACAGCTCATCAGTCTGGAACCCACATTATGTATTTGATATTAACACAGTTGAGAAAGTCCAGAAATATTTCACAAGAACAGTTGTACACTCCTCTATTTGTTGCAGAATACCTTATGCCACCAGACTAAAAATTCTAGACTGAAAACCTAGAACTACGCTGTCTTTGGTCTGATCTAGGTAGTATATAAAATCATACATTGCAATGTCCTACCAGTCAATGAATACTTTAGCTTCAACCATAACAATACAAAAGCAAACAATAGATACAAACTCAAAGTTAACCGCACCAAACTTGATTGCAGTCAATACGACTTCAGCAACAAGAATGGTCAGTGGCTGGAATACTCTACCTAGTATTACAGCTAGAGAACAGAATGTGCCAATCAAGAGATGATAGGTCAGCATCTAAGAGATCATAGTTGGCTTTTTTGAAGTTGTATTTTGGGGGTCCATCATTATGATCCTTTTTGTGAGGGCATAAATTGAGATAAAAGTCAATCATACTGTGGTCACTTTTTGAAAAGCGTTCTTGTATTTGTAGGCCATATATTGAATATGCAGAAGATAAGACCAAGGCAGTTATTGAGTCTAGTGTTGTTAGTTATTAATTGATCCAGTCCTATATAGTAAAAAATATTGTACTGGGTTGCATGTATGGGTTTGGATGTACATTCATTTAGGGTCCAATTTATAAAAGGTAGATTGAGGTCACCAAGGAAAATAAGAGGGTGAGGGCAAGAGGCATCCCAGCAGTGAAGTTAGCAGTGAAGTTATCTTGTTTGCATGAACTATGTCATAATCAGGGGCACTGTAGCATAGTAAGAAGCAGATTGTAGTATTTAAGGACAGTTCACAGACAATGGCCTCTGGAAGAGCAAATTCCTGTGTAATTTGAATCTTTTTTAGATTTAGGTATTTTTTGTAGAAGATAGCAATTCCACCTCCTCTATGGATTTTACGATCTGACTGATAAACATGATATTCACTGACTGTGGTAATGAAGTCTGGATTTTCTATGTATCCTTCTGTCCTTCTCTTTCTCTTCCCAAAATGTTTCTGTAGTGTCAACAGAGAAACAAATAATGGCACAGTAATGCTTGAGTTCTTGAGATAAAGTCATCTTTTTTATATTTAAGAGACATTTTAGAAATGTTATTTCACACTGTGTAGTCTCTATTTGGACCTGGAATCCCGGCCTATGTTGAAAATCTAATTCTTCCTTTTCCATTTTCTTCTCTCAGTTGGTTTCTCACTCTATATATGATATATGTTAGACAGAAATAAGCTGAGCAATGAAATGACCAGCTGTTTAAATTACCACTCAAATCCTCTTATGAATTTTTTAAAGAAGGGATTTTCTAGGAACCATCGAATGAAGGATCAAATGCCTTCTATTACAGAATATGGTTGTATTGTTTAAAATCCCCAGAAATTAGTCTTGGAAACCATCTGTTCCCTTATGATCTGCAAGGTGGGAGAGGGAGAGGCTGATTAATTTCAACACAAGAAAAAAAAAATCACCATGTGATTAAAATAATTGTTGTTGAAGTTTGAGTTGTTTCTACCTGAAATCTCCATGACTTCTGACTTTTCCATATGTATTAGTTCCCTTTTTACAAATTATGTGGGTAGGTTGCTAGAAACAGTGAATTTTTGTCACTATGGAGCTTATTTAATGCTTGGGGATCATTTCTGATCTAGTTTAATCAGCTAATTTAATCATTTCTTTAATTAGGTTTTTCTTTAAAATACTGAATTGGTAGAAAACATAATAAATTTCCTTTTCTCCACTTTTTACAACGTTTTTTTAAAAGAAGAAAAATCTAACCTTTAAAAATAAAAAGACTGTAGCACTATAATATAGGCTTTTAACCAATAATTTGATCCCCTGCTCCCCAAGAGCTGCTTGAAGCCATGTTGGGAGTATGAAACAGCTTGAATTTCTCTGGCTTGCATGTAATTTTTTTTCACCAGATAAGCAAAGATTCTTATCTCAGTGGATCTCTAGCTGATTGCTTTCAAGAAGTATTTCTCAAAAATATATATTTTTTTCAAATTGTACAGGAAAGAAGGATGGTTATAGATGTATCCTAGAAGCTTCTTATCTTTCCCAGTTGAGATGCACATAGATGGTTCTTTATGGAGAACTATGAATAGATGGATAGATTATTTACACACACAAGTCAACTGTAAAAATTACTTAGCTGCAACAATAGGTTTATGCTGTCAAAAAGGCCCCTTTTGTACTGCTGCAAGAGGGCCATAAGTCTTAGCCATCAACTATTTATGGCAAAGTTTCAATTAGCCCCTTTTCTCCAAAGGTGTCTATGAAAGGTCTGATGCAGCAATCAATGTAGACTCTAAGTGCCACTGCAGTCTTTCAAATTATCTGACAAAAGTGAATAAGCATGTTCAAATAGCTCCAAATATGTTATATTCTTGAGGAATATGTTATATTCGTGAGGAGGGGACATAATTTGCTTTTGTAATTCATAGAGTGTATTTATTGTGTATGCGTGTGAATTTAATACATGCTGCTTTTATATTAACTTGCAAGCTTATTATCAACCTCTGGCCAAGAATCTACCATAACTTATTTGGAAATGGCCAAGAACTGTCATTGAAAGACAGATAAGTCAGTAAGGCAGACCAGTCAGTAGTAATTTTCCTCAGACACTTTCAAAAAGAGTGTAACTAGCTGGAAGCAGCTGTATTGCTTTCAATAGTGAATAGCTGAGGACTGCAACATAATTCTCTGTTCTGAGAAATCATCTTATGAAATTTTCAATCCATACTAGAAACTTTATAATGTAGAGTTTTGGCGCCTAAGAAAGTAAATGACTTTTGTTCTGATTTAGATGATAATTTCGTCAGGAAAAGCAGCAAACCCCTCACATTATAAAATGTTGACATCAGCAAAGATTTTCTGGTCTAAGTCAGAATAAAATTCACTGTCTTGTTGGAGCCAATTCTGAAGTAATTGTTCATCATCTAGGACATAGTTGTCAAACTCCTGGGCCAGATGTATTACGTGCTGGTCACACCCACACCCAGTTTAGCAAAGGGAAAAAAATGCCAATACGTCACATGACACAGCTGTGACGACATGAGTTTGACACCCCTGGTCGAAGATTTAGCTTTCAGCCATAATTGTCTTTAGGAATGTAGACCAAAAATTCAAGATGGAGGCTGTGATTGACACCTATCCCTTTTTATCTTACCACCATCACAGATTAGGCATTAATCAAATGTTTTATGCCTTTCTAGACATCTTTCTCTCATAAGGATGTACTTATCCCACTGAAATTGCACTTTATGGAGAGAAATTACAGAAGTGCATCCATAATTACTGATGTCACTGCGTATGGATAAATTCACTGCTGATGCGTGCTGCCTTTTGTCCTCTTATTTTCCTTAGTGACCTCAATCTACCTGTTATAGACTGGACCCTAAATGAATGTACATCCAAACCCATACATGCAACCATGTACAATGCCGTTACCACACTAGGACTGGATCAATTAGTAACTAACAACACTAGACTCAACAACTGCCTTGACCTTATTTTCTGCAACAGCTCAAACTCAATTCATGGCCTACAAATACAAGAATCCTTTTCAAACAATGACCACAGTATGATTGACTTTTGTCTCAATTTACGCCCTCACAAAGAAGGTCATAATGATCGACCCCCAAAATACAACTTCAAAAAAGCCAACTATGTTTTCATAGATGCTGGCCTATCATCTAATCACCTAATACTATTACTGACACTAAAGACTCATGGGGGGAACAGTATAGCTTATGTTTTTTTTAAAAAAATTGTGATACAAATTATATTTTTTCCTAATAATAAATCTATATCATTTTAATATATTATGATGTGCTGCATCCACACAAACATCCATATCAATGTGACATGGTTATTGCAATATTACACCACACCATTCTTTGGGATCTGTTTTCTTCATGTCTCCTTTGCAGATTTAATTCTAACAATTTATTTTGTGTTCAAGCACTACCCCTTGAGGGCTATTGCAGTACCATCTTTAGAGTTTTTCACTCTTAATGCTTCCCCTTTTCTGGATGTTGGGATGGAAAACAGATTTCTAATTTTTATTCCACTCATTACTAAAAAGGAACACTGAGGTCATAGCAAATAAAGCGGTATGAGTTAATGAGAACAGCTTTAGCAAAAGAGGAGGTGTTGCTCGAAGTACATCAAGTGCTTCCCATATATTAAGAAACCCCAGCTGAATCAGTTTTAATAATGTTGGGATTTACAAAATTATTACAGAACCTTCATTATTCACCCTGTTTGCACATACCAGAGCATAAATGAACATCTCAGTCTGGTGGTATTAACTTTGCCATTTTCTAACCCATTCCCTGGCCATCTGCTACATGCTGATCATTCACTGCTTTAACATTTAACAGTTACCCAACTGCAACTTAGCAGATTTGTGTACTTTTGAAAACAGCTGGTTTAATAACTGCTTCAGAGCTTTTGGATAAAGAAATTATTTTGTAATGCTTTATAAGAGTTGGTAAGGTGGGAGAATGAGAAAGTGGTGTCTCTGTGGGCAAGATTATCATGTTCATGTGGACATATGCAACAATATACATTATTTTAAAATTAGTAATTTAAAAGCATATCTACAATTTGTCACCTGTTTCTTACAAAAAAATAAATAAATAGATCCATTGTAAACTTGTTTCCAATGGATCCATCTCATTATTTCACAAGAGAATGTTGTGACGTGTCCATCTTCCATTTACCATAAATTGAGAAAGTATGTACCAAATTTCTGCAGACTGATCTGGTATTCTATGGCATCAACAAAATTAAGTATACCAACTTTGCAGAAAATCTATATGATACACCTAACATTTGTGATGGAATGGAGATATGCAATTCTCATGCGTTACTTAATTTAATTTATTTATTCATTCCTACTCAGGTGTAAAATCCCAATGTTTTTCATGGAGCCTTTGTTTCATGGAGTCTGAGCAGAATTCTAGCCCAAACTATTCATTTATTATGAGATTTATGTGTTTTCAATTGCAATAGATTACAACTGTTAACTTAGAACTGTTATTTCTAAGCTATACATGCTAAGCCTGTGTGAAGCAACTTAGATTCAATTCTACTAGCAGATGTATGTTATAGACAAGCTACAATTCTCTTCTTTGTGACAAAGAAATGATGTAATATACCTCAATAAAACACTCTGTCGCATAAAATTCTTCCTATTGTCTATCAGCACTAGAATGTGCAAAAATGAATTCTGCACAAGAGCTACACATGTGCAAAATAACATTGCTTTCAGATTTCATTTATATTGTTCAGTCCTTGTCAGACCTAGAGACTGGAGTACTTACAAAACTCAAAGGTTTGTACAACAAAGTGGCTGTGCATAAACTGAAGCTTTTTTTAAAAAAAAAAAATACAATTGGATACTTATAAATGTTGCATCACAAAGTAGCTTTGAGGGAGTATTTCTCCCAAAATGTTACTAAACAATCCTTGAAAGTTTGCATGAACTTAATAATATTTGCCCACTTCTTGCTTTTGAAGGCCTTAGGGATTCTTACAGAATGTGTTGCATAGAAGATAGAATAATATGATTGGAAATGACCTTGAAGATCTTCTATCCCATGATGGTGAACCTATAGCATGCATGCCACAAGTGGATGCAGAGCACATGAGTTGCAGGCAAACTTACCTCACTGCGCATGTGCGCACTTCACAGCTGATTTTTCAGCTGGTTTGAGGCCTTTTTTGGCCTTCCAGAGGCTTGGAATACCAAAAGTGTCGAAACGGGCCTATTATTCATCCTGAAAAGCCTTGCAGAGCCTTTTTCCAAGCCTCTGGGAAGCCAAAAAAGGCCTCAAATTAGCTGAAAAATCAGCTGTGAGGCACAGTGCAGATAAGGAAGTGTGGGGAGAATTGTGTGAACATGTGCAGGGGGCGGCGGGTGCATGCATTGCATTCTGGGTGCTGGCACAGGAGTCCCAAAAGTTAACCACCACTGTTCTAGTCCAACTCCCTGCCAATGGCAGAAGATCCTATACCAGTGATGATAACCATTTTGTCGTCGCATACCAAAAGTGCATGCATGAACATGTAGCAGTGTGTGTTCATTCCTGTATGCATAATGCAATTTATTTATTACATATAAAATTTCATGATAACCTTTGAGAGATTTTTATATCATAATTTCTCTTCAGTAAAGGAGAATAAAGCCCCTCAGATTTAAGTTGATCTATTGTAATTCAGTAACATCTGGTCAGCACTAATTTGCAGAAATGCATGTACAGAAATAGAACTTTACTTTAGCTTAAAGGGGTTGCACAGTGGTTAGAATGCAGTACTTCAGGCTATTTCTGCTCAATTCTGGCTGCTTGCAATTTGGCAGTTCGAATCTCACCAGGCTCAAGATTGACTCAGCCTTCTATCCTTTCAAGGTCGGGTAAAATGAGGACCCAGATTGTTGGGTCCAATATGCTAACTTTGTAAACCATTTAGAGAGGGCTGTAAAGCATTGTGAAGTGGCATATAAGTCTAAATGCTATTGCTATTGCTATTGCTATGCTGGTTGGTTCTATATATTTTAATGTACTATTGGTTGTTTAAACTTTGGGATTGTTTAAAATAGCAACCAAATTGCATGACAAAAAAATCATGTAATGAGGTAATACAGATCTGGGAATGCTTCTTATAAAAGCCTAGGTTTACCACCAAAGAATACTCATTCATAATATTCTGTCTGCTCATTAACAAATCTTCTTTAATGCAGCAGTAATTGACATATACTCTAGGTGGGCATACTATTTCAACAGAATGGGGAGAAATTACTTGTTTAGTAGACAAAGCCTTGCATTAAGGTGTCACTAAAGTGATTTTAAAAAAAACTTCTTCTGTTACACAGCCATCACTCAAACTGACAGCATCCTTTAGATTAAGTGTTGGCTCCTGAGCACAAATTAATTAATCTGTCCAGGACTTCCTATCTCACTGTTTCAATCAGCCAACAAATAAAGCCAATCAAGATTTCAATCCTTTCCTGATTAATCAATAAACTGTAGCAGTAGACTTTTGACAGGTTTCTGGCACTCCACTATACACTCATTTTTATTGTGGATAGCAAATGTTACCATTAATCTTTCCTGAAATAAGAATGCTTTCTCATTTTTGTATATACCTATTTTTATATCAAAAATAAAAGATTTAGAATAAATAAATAAAGTGAAGAATAAAAGAGTCTTGATACTGTTTTGAAAAACAAATAGATAAGGGCAGAATAGAACAACAGTAAAAAGGCTAGTATTGCAGTTAGAAAACACAGAACTACACTAGTGCCATACTGATGAATAGATGGTGTATTCAAGAAACATTACTCCTTGCCTCTCTAACACTGAGTTAGATTACTACTCTGTCCAGCTCAGGAAGATCTGTATTGCCCTTCCCAAAAATAACACTTATGATGAACTGCCACCTGGACTTTATGATTGCCAGTGATAGAGAAAGTACCACACATTGATAGACATCAGCTGATATATGCAACCTAATCTTGCTGGTTGGAGCACTTGTGAAAGTTGTTCAAGACATCTGTAGTCTTTTGGCAATTATCAATTTGGAGTAGGCTGATTGCTACAAGAAACTCTCTAAGTAGCAATCAGCTAGGACCCTTCTCAGCTATATAATAATAAAACCATATAAATAAAACTACCTTATATAGAAAATTGCCTTAGTCTTACATTGCTCAATATCTTCCAACAATTATCTCCAATGTCATCATCTCCAGCTGTTTTAGCAAATGGAAATGTGTTCCATAGCTTTCGTCCTCTTCTAGTGGGGAAATCAAAGAAACTGCAGTTCAAAACTCTGCTTGCAAAATTTATTTATTTAGGGACTATTCTTCCTCTCCATATGCACCAATGTCAATAACTGTTAATACAATAAAAAAGGGTGTTTCTTTAATTACATGTCACAATAGATCTTTAATCTTTAAATGATGTTGCCATACAACTGAATAACAGCCAAGTGTGATTTGGTTGTATTAGAGATCAATTCTTTTTTTCTTCCTTGATTACAGTTCTGATAACATACAAATGGTTATTAAAATGCAGCTTTCATACCCACAATTTTCCAATAGTATTAAAATAATGAGAAACATTAGAATTTTCCAGGCATTGAGATGTTGTTGAATGATGATATTTAAAATGTTTAAAGTCTTGAGTTAGAAGTTATAGTGAAACTATATTATTAGATAAGCATATTTGAGTTTAGGCTGATTTGTATAACTTCCATTTCTCATCCATAGAATGATAGCATAGTAGTTGTTGAAATGCATTGCATCCACACACACTTAAAATTATTTGTCTTCTTTTGAATCTGAAATCTCTACCACCTACTTTAAATATTTTGGAAATAGGAAATACCATAGATGAATCCTGTAATATAAGCTCTAAAGTAAATCCCTGTCTAGCTGAGAAATAGAACCACTGTCACTGTCATTTAACCCTTTCAAAACATGAATTTTGATTCCATATTATAGTTACACAATAAGCTATATACAGTAAGCTGTATCTTATCATTCACACACACACATTTGAAATGCAATGTATGAATAATCTCCTCTGCAAACTTTTTGAAGTTCTGTGTTTGTGTACATGTACATGCATATAGGTATGCACCTGTGGATTACATAAATACAGAACATATAGTTATGTGCATATATAATAATATAAGATACATCATAAGAATGGCTTAATAATGTCTATTCAACTAATTATGAGCAACAACTTTATCTTTTCTGTAACACAGTCTTTTTCAGGCTACCAGTGGATTCAAAGTTATATTGTTATTGTGAGAACTGGCTATTCCAATAGTTTGCCAGTATCAAACAAAACTTTTTAATATCAATTAGGGCAGAACTATCAACTTTTACCTTTGTCCTTTTGAAAATGAAAGTTGATTATACTAACAACGATGTTGCAGTTCATTTGGGGGTAAATAGCTGAATATTCAGCAACTGGTTCAGGTCACAAATGCTTCAAAAATAAATATTAGTCTAGGAAGCAAAAGGACTACAATGGTACTACTATTGTGTTAATAGATTCTAATATATGGCAATAGAGCATAATATAATATTTGCTGTCTATAACTTAGAAAATATGCATATCAAATAATTTACTTTTAAATTTGCATCTAGCAGTTGTATATAACTAGTGCTTTTCTGTCACTGAAAATCATCAATGGAATTCAAATGGGGAAAATCAAACCCTACATTTGTTCTTCCAAAACCATCTTAAGTAATTAAGGACATAAGTATCTCTTTATTCCCTTTAGGTCTTTTGTTAGTAATGGTTCTCTAGATGCAAATTGCTCATTAAAATCTATTTCATTTTTTTAAAGAAGAATGCATAGCCTACCATATATAGTTAGTAACCAATATTTTCTAAATACAGTTCTTTTCTAGTCCAAGTGATGAATAAATAAAAATTTAGCAGTGGCAATCTCTAGCATGCTCTATTTCAATTATTATTTATTGTATTCATTAAACATGAAACTCAGTCAACTGAACATTTAAAAATATATCACTAATATCATTGACTGGTTTGAGATACATTTTGTTGTTATTATTGATGTAATGAATGTGTAGAATATCACGTTGTATTTCAACAGTCTAAAGTTTAATTGATTGAAAGTGAAAAATAGAATTTAGCATCATATTACTTCCAGGAACTTTATGTATTTCACCATAATAACTACTACTTTTGGAAATAGAATAAATAGGGAACTTTCTTTGGCTATTTTTTTTTCCAAAACAGCATTTTCAGAAGAGTTAGAATTACAACTAACAAAGTATTCATATTATTTAGCTCTTTTGTGAAACTATTCTATGAGTTATAATTCCAACAGATCTGGGCAGTTTCAGATTGGGAAAAGTTGTGATTAATCTTAATATCTTCTTTTCTATCACTTAATGAAAATAAAAATATGGTTTTAAAACATTTTTTCAAATTCATCTTAACAATTCTAACATGTTCTACTCTAGAATCTAAATTGAAACTTTACAATTGGATTCTCAGTATTGACTTTGATTTTACAGTATGGACAATGTTATTCACAAATATTGATTGAAACTTCTAAAGGATAAGCATTGGTATGCATGTAGTCTAATTAGCATGTTTAATAAAGAACATATGTCATGAGGGCAGGGGGAATGAGTAAATTAATGTGTTAGAACACATTCTCTTTGTTTCAGATTTTCTTTTCCTTTTTTAAAACTGAGCACATAGCCAAGCTAATTAGAAAATAAAGCAATTTGGACAAAAAAAAACTATTTGAATTAAAAGCATCAAAAGGTAAAATATACCTTTTAGGAACTATTAGGAACATTAGGCCTATTAGGAACATTCACCAAATATTGTTTAAGTCTGTACAGTAAAAAAACCCTATTTTAAAAAAGGATTTGGTTTTGTCCATCCTGCAGAATGAAGGAAAATGATTCTGAAAGCAAAAATGTTCTATCTAGATTAATTTTAATCTCATTTAAAAGAAGATTCTGGTAAAGTGCATGAACAGCAATATTTTACACTCAGAAAATCTTTTTCATTTAGATTATAACAAGATATTGTATCTATTGTCAATGTAATGCACCACTTGATACTGTTTCATACATTAGGGACATAACCAGCTATTAATCAAGTCTGAACAGAAAGCTTTCAAATAACGGAAATATTGCAAAATATGTGCGGCACTAAACTTGGCAATTATTAACCACAGGTTGATAAGAGTTGTATTATCAGTAATTGAGGGAGAGAAAAGGAACTTTCTTTGAACTTGGATTGAAGTTTAAAGAAATGGTATAACATTATTACAATGCATAAAAAGGCAAGTGTGCCTTTCAAGCAAACAGATTTCTTGAAAGTTTCATGGACATATGCAGACAATTTTCTTGACAGCTGCACTAAATGGTTTGCTGTTGCCTTCTCTCAGTATGCTCTCCCCCATCTTTACAGTCCTAGAATTCCCTGATATATCTCCCCCGGGGTATAATCAGGACCAAGCTTGTTTAGCTTTCAATTTCAGACAAGGTCAAACAAGTGCTGCCATCTAGTGAGACATAGTAACATTTGTTTGGGAGTTGAGAAATTCAAAGGGGATGTTCCACTTTGAGGAAGGTTCATGCAAAATATAATTTTAGCCCAAAGTTGTGAGCCAACGATCCCCACTTCTTACAATCAAATGGCTAAATTGCCTTGCTGAACCAGCACTTCTGAGCATGTGCAGAAACATCTTCTGATTTTTAGTCAATAAAGGATCTTAGCACGATGAATTGAACCATCACTTATCTTAAGAAGAATCCTAACTGCAGGAATCCTAACTGCGGGAATCCTAACAAGAATCCTAACATAGCCACATCATACATTATCCAAGGGCAGAGGGAAATTTGTGATAAATTAGATTTTATAGAATATTGGAAAAGTTTGAGGATACAGTTCAAGTCTTTGTGTGTGGGGATATTACTATATACTGTTAAAGTGTGTTCTAATGGTAAAGGAAATGAACTTTTTCACCTATCTACCTACCCACCTACCTACCTACCTATCGGTTTATCTATCTAATCATCTATCTATCCACACAAAGAGAGACAAATACATATATGTGTATAAATAATGTGCATGTATCACATATTATTTAGTATATAATGTATCACATATTATTTAGAATATATATGTGTGTGTGTGTGTGTGTGTGTGTGTGTATGGCATTCAGCTTTGTTCGAGTATTTTCCCACGTCATTGTAGTTGTGTTTTTAAAGTTGTAGCAACATTTCGGCAGAATCTCATCTGCCATCATCAGGCTTCTGTATTGTGTTTGTCTGTGAGTCAGACTTTCACAGCTGTTTCAGTTTTAAATTTGGGGCTAGCCTACTGCTGTGCCAGAATGGTTTTTTCTTCATCCTGATTGGTTGGGAGTCTTGGTCTGTGTTTATTGGTCTTGGAGTTTGCTGTGTTCTGCTTGATTGGTGTTTCTAATATCTTCTATGTGTTTTGTGGCTTTTTTTTTGTCTTGATTGGCTGGCAACATTGTGTTCCTGTATTGGAGGCTTTTAGTGCAGCTTGGCTCTGAGTAAATGGATGGCTATCATTTATTAGGAAGTTAGGTTTCATCTGGGTGCCTGGTTGGGGTGTGTTTGAGCTGGAGGTATTAGGGGGGATCTGTTTGTGCCAGGTGTTTGCCTGGCTAAAAGCTAGGCCTAGTTCTAGGTCTAGGTGTGTTCAGGTCTTTTCCAGTGTAAGATTAAGAGTATTTTGGTGACGTTTTGGTGAGCTCCCCCTCGCCATCCGCAGGCTGGTGCTTTCAGCTTCGTTCCAGTGCAAGCAGTGTGTGATCGGAGCTACAACTTTAAAAGCACAACTTGGAACTCACAAGCCCATCACACAATCCATTACCCAGCCGTTAAAACATGAGAAGCTAAAAAATCACTACAAAACAAATGACCCAGGAGATTACAGCACAAGATCCAGGATATCTCCACAACAAAACTCACAAGGCCATCACACAGCCCATTATACCAACATCAACTCCATCAACCAAACAAGAGGCAGCAGTGCAGCCAACCAGTCCAGCACAACAGTCCCCACCCCAGTATTTAAAGAGACGACAGCTCCGATCACACACTGCTTGCACTGGCACGAAGCCGAAAGCACCAGCATGTATGTATGTATGTATGTATGTATGTATATGCAAGCTCACATCACTCTGAGAATCACAGAGCTGAAGACCAAGCCTGAAGATGATGAATGAGACTTTATCGAAACGTTGCCTAGATACTTCCAATCTTACGTGGGAGAAAACCCGAATAACCAAAGATCCACACACACACACACACACACACACACACACACACACACACATTTGTTTTCTTAAGTTTTCACGGGTACTTATATGTATGGCATTCAGCTTTGTTCAGGTATTTTCCCATGTCATTGTAGTTGTGCTTTTAAAGTTGTAGCAACGTTTCGGCAGAATCTCATCTGCCATCATCAGGCTTCTGTATTGCGTTCGTCTGTTCATCAGTATATGTATGTGTATATGTGTGTATATATATATATCTATATATATATATATATATATGGTATTCAGCTTTGTTCGGGTATTTTCCCATGTCATTATAGTATGGCAGATGAGATTCTGCTGAAACGTTGTACAACCTTAAAAGCATAACTATAATGACATGGGAAAATACCCGAACAAAGCTGAATACCATACATGTAAGTACCTGCGAAAACTTAAGAATACATATATATATATGTATGTATGTATGTATGTATGTATGTACACATACACATACACATACATACATACATACACATATAAATGTTAGCGTAATTCCCATGATGCCTTCTTTAGAATTCTATGCATTAAAAATGATGAAAGAGATGCTAAAATTGCCACAGATTGCATGTTACAGGTTCATTGTAGTAGGTTACTACTACATGTCTATTGCTTACTCAAAGGAACACTTTATTTCAGTGCTCAGAAATTGGTAGTAAACAGAAATAAGGCAAAATAAGTCAGCTTCAGTTATTTATAGTGGAATTCAAGAGAAAAATTAAGTTAAAAATTAGTTAGTTAAGTCTTATTGATTTGTGGGAGACTGAAATGCTCATAAATGCTCATAAGCTTCCTTAGAGAATTTCCAATATTTTTACTATGGGATTGTGAGGTTGTGCTGGAATTATTTATTTACTAGGAATTATTTACTAGGCAAGTAGCAAGCTTCACACTAGAGCCCAGGATCAATTCTCAGTCCTCCTGATACTTAAGGCCTTATTTAGGAATTGGCTTATCTAGCAGAACATTCCTAGAAGCAACTTGACTACATTAGACCAGTGGTAGGATTCAAAAATTTAAAAAAACTGGTTCTGTGGGCGTGGCTTGGTGAGTGTGGTGTGGCTTAGTGGGTGTGGCCTGGTGGGCATAGCAGGGGAAAGGATCCTGTAAAATCTCCATTCCCTCCCCACTCCTGCGAGAAGGTTACTTCGAAATCCAATTCCCTCCCCACCCCACTAATTTGCTTTCCAGCTCCGTTCTCCTGTGGAGGACAACAAAAGAAGACCTGGCCAATAGTTGTAAAGCTGTCTCTACAGGATCTTCCAAAATGAAGACCAAATCATCCACAAAGGCTTGTAGTTTAAATTCTTCCTTTTTCATTTTCATTCCTTTTATATTTTGGTCCTCTCTAATATTTCTATTCAACACTTCCAAAGTCAATACAAGTGGCAAATGTGATAATGGGCATCCTTGTCTTGTGCCTTTTCTTATGTTAATAGAGTCTGTAAGTTCTCCCTCTATCATTACCTTTGCCGTTGGAAAAATTGGAAAAGATAGAGACGTATGGTGAGATGGCTGGTTTGAAAATAAATAAAGATAAAACAAAGATTCTGGCAAAGAACATGTTATTAAGACAAAGAGAAGAACTGGCAGACCTATTGAAAATTCAAGTCACAAACAAGGTTAAGTATTTGGGGGTATATTTGATGTCAAGGTGTACTACATTGAAAGAGGACAATTATATTAAACTCAAACAGCAGATAGCATTTGATTTGAAGAAATGGGAAAACCTACAACTGTCATTAATAGACAGAATTTCAACAATCAAGATGAATATTTTACCCAGAATTTTATATTTGTTCCAAACAATACCAATTAGGCTTGGCAAAGATTATTTTGAAGATTTAAATAAAATTATGTTGAAGTATATATGGCAAGGTAAGAAAGCGAGAATAAAATTAAAACTTTTACAAGATGCTAGAACTAGATGAGGATTTGGCCTTCCTAATTGGGAGCTGTATTATCAAATTGCAAACTTGATGTGGGCCAAAGAATGGATAACATTAAGAAAGACTAGATTGTTAACAATAGAAGGACATGATTTATTACTAGGCTGGCATGCTTTTTTGTGGTATAAGGGAACTAAATCGCAGGGCTATTTTAGAAGGCATTATATACGGGAGTCTTTATGGTTAAACTGGGAGAAAATCAAGAGACAATATTATTTGAAAATCCCAGTTTGGTTATCAACTATTGAAGCTTTTTCTTATCCTGTAACATACAACAAGGAACAAACAGTTAGATATGGGGAAATATTGGATGAAAAGGGTGAACTTAAAACGATGCAAAATCTAGAAGAACAAGGTATAAAGATGAATTGGTTTTCATATGCGCAAAAACATTCAAGGTATGTTAAAGATTCTAAAATAGAGGTATTCTATGATAAATTGACTGACTTAGATAAGATTTTGACAGGTACTGATGAAAAAGTGATTAAAAAATTATATGGTTATTTACTGGAAATTAAACTAGAGGAAGAACAAGTTAAAGAAACAATGTTTGTCTGAAGGAAGAATTTTGGATATGGGATTGATTTAGAGAAATGGCAAAAATTGTGGTCTCAAAATTATAAAATGACAATGTCAACAGCATATAAAGAAAATCTGTATAAGATGTTTTACTGGTGGCATTTTCCCCCGACAAGAATAGCAAGAACGTTCAAGAATAAATCTGAAAAATGCTGGAAATGTCATTAGATACCTGGCTCATATTACCATATGTGGTGGATTGTGAGGACGCTAGAAAATATTGGACTAAAATTCGCATACGGTTGGAAAAAATGACAAAGAAACATATAGATTTAAAATCAGAGATTTTTTTATTGGGAATCTTACCTGATACATACAATAAAAATTTGAAATATTTGATTGTAAATGTATTGACAGCAGCTAGGATTGTATTTGCTAAAAATTGGAAGAGTGAGAAAATACCATCACAGGAAGAAATTATTAAGAAAATATTGGAATGTGCTGAAATGAGTAGATTGACATTTGAAATTAGAGAACAAGAAGATAAACAATTTTATGAAGTTTGGGACCTTTTCTATCAATGGCTAGATAATAAAATATAATAATATAATATTTAGAATTTTAGGAAACAATGAATACATATTTCTTTTTTTTTATTTTTGATACTATCCTTATAAAATTTTATTAAGATAGATTTGGTATGATTTTATGACTTGCTATAAAATAAATTAAGTAAATTATAGTTATCTCGCTAAAGTATGAATTAATAAAATTATAGTCAAATGATTGTTTAATAATGATATCAGGTTATATAATTGTTGATTGATAATATGAGTTATTATGTAATATAACTACAGTGGAGACTATGAAATGGATGCACAAAAAAAAGTGATAAACCAACCGATACACTGTCTGTAAACTCATGAAGGAAAGATGATGTTTTTATGTTTTATGTGTTTTTGTTTGTTGTTAAAAATTAATAAAACTGTTTTCAAAAAAAGAAGAAGAAGACCTGGCTGATCAGCTGGGACTCGGAAGGTAGAGAATAGATGAGGGTGGGAGCAGTCAGAGATGGTATTTTCCAGTTCTCCAAAATACTTAAAATTTCCGCTATCATTTCTCTTGAACTGGTCAGAACCTGCTAAATACCACCTCTGCATTCGACCCTTATGAAACTACTATATAATGAATGGAACTGGCATAGGCAGAATGAACAGTTTCTAAGCTAGACTTCACCATTATGCCTGCTTTTATTATGTACCTTTTAAGACCATCAAGAGAATAGTCAAGTATCTATTAGCCTGAAAAGGTGAGAGGAGAAAGGCTGGAATTTAAAGCCATAAGCATGTATAAAGACTTTGGTTTCTATGTTTATTTAGTTGCATTCTGTTTGTATTAAAGAGACTAAAATCTCTGTTTAAAAAGCAAGATTTGTAGTCTTGTGTAATGCTTGATACCATATATTCAGGTGATTTGTCCACTGGGGGAAAATATTTTAATTTAATTCATTGGGTTTTGAGATTGCCCAACTCCAGAAAATTTGAGGTGATTTACAAGACTTAAAGCAGTAATTTAAGGAAAATAATAGATAACGTGGGATATAGATATATTTCAGAATTATAACCATAATTAGTTATGTAAAATTTTATACCTGTATGGAAAACTACATTAACTATTAGTAAATATGTTGGGCTCTTCAGAAGAGCCCAACAAAACCAAGAAACAAGTATACAAGCAGCCTGGAGGACTCTAACTAGGGATGAAAGATTAGCCCAAGTCTGGTTTATTTCCAATCACACTTGGCCAATAAAAAAATCTATTGTATTCTATTCTAATTGGGACTATGGAATATGTGTATTCCATAATAGCAGTAACACTTTTAGGACAGAGAAGATGTAAAAAAGCAAGTTTCTTTGGGAAGAAAACAAGACTATTTTTGACTAAATTTACCAAGTCTGTAATTTGGGGTAGTCTGGAAATTAAACTGGGTGGGTGTATATTTCCTGTTTTGATTATATGGTCTGCCATTACCATTAATCCTGGGTAATTTGGAATTTCTCTCCAAAATTCCATTAGTAATTTTATTTATGTAAATATAAAAATGCATCACACAATGCCGGCTAGAGGAATTAAATCCACTTTTTAGTTGTACTGTTCCCCTTCCCTGTGCCAACATATACATAGTTCATCCTCTGCTTTCATTATATAAATATATGTAATAAAATATACAAAAAGGTTACTACTGATTAAATGTAAACTTCATTTCTGCCATAAATAGGGTCTTAGGTACATGAATAAGCTGCTATATTTCATTTGCAGCTCTTCTGTTTCCCCTCAGCCTGTCCACTAAACTGACAGCACTAGGGTTTCCCTAACAACTAAACTTTGCACAACTAGCACTTTTCTGTTCAAACTGCACATTTCTGCTGTACTGGGACTTTTATAATTCAATTTTCAGCAAGTTAACTTGAATAATTTAACTTGTGAAAAAATCAATACAAATATGCTGCACAACACAGAAATGTTAAACGTTTAATTTCCATAGTATACTGCAATATATACATTTTTAATAGGCAGCATGAACATTTCTAATAACTTTTGGCCCCTAGTGAAATTACTCCAAGAGTATTTTAATTCCTATATCACTGCTAAACATAATGGGTTTCATGGTAGTTCTCCACTTACACTTCAATGTGACATACTATTGTATTTTTGTGCATATTACTTTTGACAGGATTTGAAGTTACAGAAGAAATTGTCTTACATATTCTGCTTATGGTAATTATATTTTAGATGTGATCTCCAGGGATCTTAAAGATATTGAAACAGGAAGAGTTCCAATTTTGATTAAAGAAAAACAAATATCTGAAGGACAAACCAAAAATGCACATAGATGACAAAGTCAACATTCAAACCAAATTTTTAAGATTGTTTAGAGTTGCCTTTAAAGGAACTTGTGAACCGATTGCTAGTCCATAACTATTGTTTGAAGAAAACATAGAGATATTAAAAGAAGGAATATTCAACTTCTAAAAAGATTTTAAGCCTTATTACTAGACAGAAGCTGAGCATAATTTAGTTTAAAAAATATCTGTAAGGTTGTTTAACAAGATAACAATTGCTTCAAAGCTATGGGAAACCAAGCTGTGATAATTTTTCCAATTTCTATTTTACTTTTTAATATTGATTTTATCTGTTTAAAATCAACACAAGATATATTTTTGCACATGTGATTTGTTTTTAAGGGTCTTTGGAGTTTTGTATTTGTATATGCTATTTAATTTTATATGAATTTGTGGATAAATGGAAAATTATTGGAGGGTTTTTTTTCTTGCAGTTCAAATAGTACTGATAGAAATGACTCATAAAGCTATTTCACTTAGCATTATTTTAAACAACTGAAATCTCTGTTTGTTGTGCCATCTAATCTCTGTTGTGCCATCATTCCCAATTAATTATTGCATCGAACTTAGTTTAAAATTAATTTTACAATCAGCATTAGCTAATCACAACAATATACTTTTCAAAAATATAATGATAGAATGAAGATATCATGGGACCAAAAAAATCTAATCTTAAGGAATCAGGGTAATTCAGGAAAGCACTTTTTTGGTCAGGTACCTATTCTGAAACACAATCCAACAGCTGAAAAGACAGTGATCACCACATAAGGCAATTTGGCAACTACTGCTGGTTCCTAGTTATGACCTTGCTCTTACCCCATCACAAGATTAGAACTTCATTGAATCACCCCACTTTGAATGATGTGACAGGTTTTTTTTAAAAAAAAATAGCTTGCTTTCAGTTTCTCCTGTTAATGAAGGAAAGGTTGCAGCACTGAGCTTGTAGACATAAATGCTGAAATTTCTGAGATCTCAAGAAAATCTAGATTCTTCTTTTAGTTTACATCCAAGATTAAATGGGGTGGAGTTTCCTTCCTTGGCATAGCCTTTTTCCCCATGAGATCACACATAATTAATTATGGTTGCTTATCCTCTTTCTGTGATGACTACATTTGGCTGCAGGAAGATACTGACAAAAATAGGACAGAAAGGCATGGAGAAAATTAAAATATTTCATGGTATGTCACATAGGTAAAAATCATTTTCTTTGTCCCAAAAAACTAAAATAGATCTTGTTTACTTATGAATATTATTAGAAATGTGCTAGTGAAAAGTAGAATCAATTTGAATGATCTCAATGAATTTCATATAGCCATATCTTCCTGAAAAATTGATTCTTTTGAGATTTTGCAGACATCTGATCTGGACACAAGTCTGTATGATTTGATACGGATTACAGATTTTTAATACATCATATTGGAAGGGAAAGCTGATTTGCAACTTACAGAATTACATGCAGAATATGCAAAAAATCTTAAATCAATCACATCCTGATTCCAAGCAATGGTTTTACAAAAGAGGTTCTCAGTCACTTTTCCCATTTATGTGATGAAACATCATTTTGTCTTCAATGTTACACAGTTGCAATATGTACATTAGAATTTGGTACATGGATGGACTTCCGGTTTGCAAGGTTTCGGCAGCGGCAGGGATTCATGATACTGCGCGATCCCTGCTGCGTTCGCCGCCAAGGTTCCCCCGATCCATTTGGATCTGGGAGATATAGCAGCCCTGTAGCAGCTGAAGACAGGGGGGATCCGGACAGGGGTTTGGGGGTGTCACAGACCCCCTCCCCAGCCAGCAGAACCCCCTTTTCCCAAGGCGAAGGAGCGGCAGTCAGCAGTGGCCGCCATGAAGAAATCTGCAGCCGGACAAGCAGGTGCAGGAGGGAGAAAGTTGGAAGAAATATGAAAGTTGCTTTCAACTGGGACAAGGCAAGAGAAAGTGCCCTGGAATCTTGAAGGCTGCTAAGGATACATTGTTTCCAGTGAGTGTTACAAGCTGCGAATATTCTAAAAGGGAAAGTTTTTTTTAAATTGTTGTTTCACTTTCCTTCCTTGACAGCAGATGGAAAAAACCTTTTTGGCTGTGAATGGGAAGGGAGAGGAAAAAAAATTGGAGCAAAATTTGAAAATAAGGAGAAGATTGCCTATAATTTTAAAGAGTTGCTAAACATCAATAAGACCTTTAAAAGATATATTTTAAAGGGAACTTTGTGACTAAACTTTAACCCCAGAAAGAGAAAGTGAAGAAGGAGAAGGTATCTAAAAGAAACAGCTTGTTTGGATTGTTTGGTGATTTTGGAATTTCTGAGAACTATTTCTGATTAAAAGCACTTGGGTGGTTGTTTGGAAAAACTTTTTCTCTACACAATAGCATCACTTGTGGATGGATTGAAACTTGTATATCAAAAATATGAAAAAGAAAAGCAAGAAGGGAAGGATGTTTTTGGCACTCTTTTTCAATTTTTAAAAATGGCGTTTTGCACTTATGTAAAGTTGAATGAGCAGCAGGATGACCGGGACAAAGAAGAAGCCATTTTTGATGAACAAGTGACTTTGGTCGGGGAAGGAAAGGAGGAAGAGAAAAAGCAAAAGAAGACTTTAAGATTTGGAAAAATAATCAAAAAAGGGAAGAATAAGGTGAAAAGGAGATATTATGTTAGAAAACAACAGAAAGGAGGAAAGCAGAATAAAAGGGAAATGGAGAGACAAAGGGTTAAAGAGGATAAGGAGAAGAATAAGCAAGGGAGAAAGGAAGGAATGAGAAATCTTAATAGTGGGGAGCAAGATGCAAAAAAACAAAAGCTTTTTAGAGATAATGGGTAAATTTGATTGAAAAAGGGATTCTAGAAAGGTACATAAGATTGTATTTTTACATTTGTACTTAGAAATAACTTTAGAAAATTGGAAACAACATATAATTTTAAATGTGATAAAATATTTAGTATAATTTAGTGAAATTTTTGTTAAGAAAAGGGGAGCAATCCAATGAAACAATGATTTAAGATATGTGATGTGTGTGTGTGGGGGGGGAAATAACTTTGGAAAGCATAAGTGTTCCCATAAAGGCATGATATTTAATTGAAATGGGTAAAATGCTTAAGATATAAATGATTATTAATATTAATGATTAGGTTATGTTATCTTAGTGAAATTTTTCTGAAATGAGAGATTTGAAGTAGGAGAGTGGGAACATTTTAATGAAATAATTATTTACAATACGTGATGGGGGGGGGAATAATTATGGAAAATAGGTGCTTCCATAAAAGTATATGATTTAATTGAAAAGTAATGTGCTAAATGCTTAAGATATAGGTGAATATTAATATTAATGAATAGGTTTGTATTGGTATTGATAATATTGTATAATTTTAGAATGTACCAGACAATGTAAGTTATGCATTCTATATTAAGTATTAAGTATTATAAATACAGGGGGAAGAGATAAAGACATCATACTCCAATTAGTGTACAGGAGAAGTTTTTTTTTAAAGAAGAAAGATAAATGGATAGCTGGAAAAAGAACAGACAAAGAATAATAAATATTATGATTCAAATCGAGACGAGATAAATAAAATAAAATTAAGAATATTTAAAAGAGAGGAGAAGCTATATAGAAAATTGAAAATGTTAATAAGATATGGAATAGTATGCAAAATGAATATGAATTTGAATTTGTGTCTGTACCAAGAGTTTTAACCTGGGACTAAGCAACTTTCAGAAAAGAGGTTTTTTTATGTTTTTATGTTTTGTGTTTCTGTGTGTTTGTGTGTTGTATGTCTTTAAAAATTAATAAAGTTTGTTTTAAAAAAAAAGAATTTGGTACATGGATGAGAGTATCCTGTTTGATAGATACTTATAATTATAATATACTTTTTAACAGTTTTCCAAGCCTGTTTATATGTAATTTATTGCAATGCTTCCCTGCAAATTTAATCAGATTCTCAAAACATTCTTAATCTAAATTTACAGGCAGGTATTTTATCTGAAGTTTGATGTATATCATCCCTAGTGAGACAAACCACCTGAAAATGGATTATGGGGGAGATTAATTGTATTCCCTTTCCAATATTTGTTCTGGAAGTATAAATTTGGTAATGTTTAATGTCCACACTTATATTGAAACATTAATTTTAAGCATAATGAGATATAATGTCAGAAGATTAAAAGTTCAGCCTGTTTCATTTTATTATTTTTCAAACTGTTTATATTATTAATAAATATCATTATATAATACTTGCTCTATTTGTTATCTTTTAGCCATCTAATGTTTATCAATTAGATTGCCTATTAATTTGTTCCATCTAGCATATCATATTTGCAGATGATAGCTGACAAGGATAGCCAACACCACAGAAGACAAGCACAGGGTCCAAAAAGTTCTTGACAGACTTGAACAATGGTCCCTATTCAACTGCATGGAATTTAATGTAGAGAAAAGCAAGATTTTACACCCAGGTAGGAAAAAAATCAAAGTTATAAAGTACAGATTAGGTGAAAACTGGCTCCAAAACTGTAACTGTGAAAGGGACCCTGGATTCCTAGTGGACAATCACTTAAATAAGAGCTAGCAGTGTACAGAAGCAGCCCCCCTCCCCCCCCCCCAAAAGCTAATACAATGCTTAGTTGTATAAATAGAAGCATAGAATTAAAATCTTGGAAAGTATTGGTACTGCTTAATAAATTATTGTAATATTGCATCCGGATTTGGTTACCACACTACAAAACAGATATTGAAACTTGAAGGGGGCAGTGCAAAGAAGAGCAACTAAGTTTATTAAAGGCCTGGAGACAAAAACATATGAAGAATTGTTTCAGGAATTAGGTATGGCCAGTCTAGAGAAAAGAAGAACTAGGGGTGACATGATAGTATTATTCCAGAATTTGAGGAGCTGCCCCAGAGAAGAGGGGGTTAACTTATTTTCCAAAGCACAGAAGGCAAGATAAAAAGCAATGGATGAAATTAATCTAGGAGAGAAGCAACTGGATTTAAGGAAAAAAACTTCCTAACAGTGAGAACAATTAACCAGCTTGACTTCAGAAGTTGTAAGTGCTTCACCACCAGAAGTTTTTAAGAAAAGACCAGATAGCCATCTGTCTGAAATGGTGTAAGGTCTCCTGCTTAAGCAGGGGGTTGGAACAGAAGACCTCCAAGATCCCTTCCAGTTCTATTTTGAGTGTATTAATTCTAACAATTCAATGCATTTCAAATGGGAGCTTTGCAAAAGCACGTACCATGAATAAAACCCCCTTCCTTGAAACATTAAAGCAGCCATGTTGTTTTGCAAAGCTCACAGTGGCTTTAAATGCGGTTCCTGACTGTCAGCATGTAAGTAAATCTGTACAGTTGTACAGTAGATGCATCCAGGCAGTCAAAAACAATCTTCTGAGGAAAGTTTGAACTTTTAACAGGCCACAGCTACTTTTCACAGCCTTAGTGTATATTTTCTACAATAAAAAATAGAAACAAACAATTCATGAATCATAGTTTTATTCTTAAATTTTAAGAGATCTTAACAAGGAACAAGTATCTAAAAAAAAAATAGGCATCTGACTATATCTTGGCTGAACATAACGAGCAAACTTATGCTTATTTCTTTATGTATACATAGAGAATAGTCTCTTTCACTGTGTTATGCAATTTATATTATTCTGTTAAACATGATAATCCATGTCCTCTTTTTTACCCCTCTAGAGTAAAAATCAGAATGGATTATTCAAAAGATTTAAATCCTTTTGAGACATTTCCCTACCAGAAATACAATATTTTTTTTTCACCTCAAGGTTACAGCTAGGTTGGTCTTGATTTAAAATTCTGTATTGTATACAAAATGCAGTCATATCTATTTCTGAAAAATTGAATTGGTTTTAAACTATTGAAGGATGGCTAATAAATCCAAGACCTGATTCTAAAATCTTTTGCATAGTGAATGTTACTCTCTGCAAGATGTGTTATCATATTGTTTTGAATGTTATAATTCCATGATGCCATTGCAGAAGCTAATTTACTTAAACCATGTCTGATGTGTGAGTTATTTTCCTTGGGGAAAAAATAGAAAATGTTTAGGCAGAGTTACTTCCATATCCTATCTTCCACATTCTATGGGTCAACACAAGTAGTATATTTTTTATTCATAAATGTTCGACAAAGGTGTGTAGAGAGTTCTTTTTTCCTATATTTGTTTTTCACAAAACAAAGCCGACTACTAACTTCTAAAAGCAGAGGAAAAGTATCGCATTGCTTCAATCCAAGGACTTTTGTACATGTGCTGCCCATAAATAACTTTTCTGACAGTGAAGAATCTATCATACATGTACAATGCATCTTAGAAGCTTCTTATAGATATCAGAATCAGAGGATGAATAGTTAAGATGTTGCAAAGTATCTCAAGGAGAAATAACTCCAGTTGCCTCTCACCTAATAAAGCAACTTCCATCATATAAAATATACCAATAGTAATATTCATGCAAAAAAGGGGATCCAGCATGAGGGCTACCATAGGTTTGGCATGTTATTTAACCATCCACTCCTGTCCATAAACTTGTTTCTTGCTTATTTCAGAGTAACTTTTTTTCAAATTAAAATTATGTTCTTCCTTTGTCTGTGCTTCAGCACTTTGAGCAGGGAGCTTGTGACTCAGAAACATAGCAAATGTTCTTTCATTATAATTATTAAGGAAGAACTAATTAAGGAATAAAAGATTACATGTAGAAGAACTTTAATATTTTTCCTCTCTCAATCATACCTCATATTCGTCCATGCTTTCCACATGGATGTATAGTGTAAATTATATCTTTATCAGTGGCTCATATATATGATTAGTGTAAATTAAGCTAAAGACAATAGATACTCTTGAGTGGCATAAAAACATATTTTGAAAAATAGGCAGGCTAATGACAAGAAAATAAAAACTACATTTAATTGAAATTGAATTATGTTATAATGGATTGATTAAACCAATTAATATTGTTATTCATCATGTCAGTGATCTATAAATAAGAGTATATAATGAGGAAATAAAAGGTGACCTCATTCATTGTGAGCAATGTTCTCATCAGCCATCATGATTTTTCAGAAAACATTTGAGATTTTCTTAAACTAAGGCAGATTTTAATAAAATAATAATAATAATGAAAACTATATTCTCCTTTGTTTTACTAATTGGCTCAACTATAACAGACTATACAAAGTGTTAGAGACTCACTGGAGTACTTAGTCAAGTTTTCTCCAAAGTGGTTAATATTAACTCCCAATTCTGAAAGGACTAATTATTATTATTATTAACATTTTTAATAATAACATTAAATTATTTTGATAAAAAAATTTTGTGAGTCAATAATTTGAAACTTCCTAAATGGTCCATGGGCTGAAGAGTTTGGGGATCACTGCTTTAGACAATCATGGCTATTTTCTAATATCTAAATATAATTGGATGATCCAGACCAGTGGTGGGATCCCATTTTTTTTACCACCAGTTCTGTGGGCATGGCTTGGTGTGCATGGTAGGGGAAGGATACTGTAAAATCTCTAGTCATAGGTGGCATTTGCCAGTTCTCCGAAGTACTCAAAATTTCTGCTACCAGTTCTCCAGAACTGATCACAACTTGCTGAATACCATCTCTGATCCAGACTTGCCAGACTATAGCCTAACCATGGAGGTTAATATTAGAGAGAAAAAAATCAGAAGAAGCTTTCTTTTCTTTGATCCCAAAATGACATGGATGTGTCTATTAACACACCAGGTGTCAAACATGTAGAACAAACTTGTAGAAGAAACTATCTTGACTTAATTAATTTGAATAATCTGTATTGAAGTATTATAATACAGCATTTTTCCAGTTATATCTGCACAATCTGACAATCATAACAGTGTGCATCTGAAGTTCATAATGTTGAGGATCTTATCTCCAAAAACAATTATACTAACAATAAGCTCGATATATGTATATGTCTATAATAATCTAACCATGTAAGTAAACTGGAATCAGGTGTAGAAGATGGCTCTGTGCTAGAAACTGACAACTTTTCTTTGGAATTCACACTGCTAACAAATCACAAGGAGATTCAATGAGGGAAGTAAGTAAAGAAATTTGTAACCACATTAACTTGTAAAGATAATGTCTTTATTGTAAAACATTATCGTTACAAATGATAATGTCTTACAATAAATATATATTTTGAACTATTGTTCAGGACCAATGCAGCTATTACTTGCCTAAACACTTTATTAGTGAATTATTGGGTAGTTTGAATATACAGAATTCACAGATCCCAGAATGATCATATTTCTCCATTCATAGAGGATAGACATCTCCTGAGATGCTTTACATATAAAAAGTCTTATCTATTTAAAATACAAAGATAAAAGTAAATACCATAATAGAGGAAAAGAATAATTATATTTCCTTATTTAGAACAAATACAGTCTTCATGATTCACAGTTTATCCAAGAGTACCATTGTAGAGTCCATTAATGAAGTTATGAAGAAGAAGAAAATAATTCAGATATTCCTTTCTCCATTCCACCAATTAATCTGTGTTTGGGTTTTTTTGTTTGTTTAAAACTCAGCATCTCATTGGTTCAGCAGCCCAGAATAAAATGGTTGTGATGAGCAATGCCTAGAGAAATGGGGTTGCTTCCATCACAATACACAGTGATCATATTCCTTCCCTAACATTATTATCTTTACTCCCTAGAGGAAAATGGAGTGTAGTCAGACCCACTGTTGATAGGAAACAAAGAGCAGACAGGAGAAAATGTATTTGTAATGGGTTGGGGACAGGCTGAGGACAACACTATGCATTCCTATTCCTGAGACAAGTGGATAAGCAAGACAAGTGGATAAGGCCACATATGCACCTCTACATAAATACTGGCACTTGAGCATATTAGGAAAATCCGCATTCCCTTTTTCAGTGATGCCTATCCCTTTTTGGAAGGAGGGGCAGCTATAATCATACTGGTATGATTCATTGTATTGCCCCCTGTATCCTCCTTTTCAAATTCCATCTTACTATTATTACCAACCTGCTTTCAACCGAGGACTTGTATACTGCACAAGTCAAAAAGAGAGCTCTGAAAATATTTACAGACCCCTCACATCCTGCACATAAACTGTTTCAACTCCTTCCCTCAAAATGACACTATAAAGCACTGCACACCAGAACAACTAGACACAAGGAGTTTTTTTCCCAAATGCCATCACTCTGCTAAACAAATAATTTCCTCAACACTGTCCAACTATTTACAAAGTCTGCATTACTATTAATCTTCTCATCACTCCTTATCACCCTCCCCTCCCACTTGTGACTGTTTGACTGTAACTTTGTTGCTTGCATCCTAACAATTTATATTAACTGTTTCCTAGTATGATTTGATTGCTTATTGTTCTCTATGACTATATGTTATATAGTACCTTATGATTCTTGACTCTTGACAAATGTATCTTTTCTTTTATGTACATTGAGAGCATTTGTACTAAGACAAATTCCTTGTGTGTCCAATCACATTAGGCCAATAAATAATTTTATCTATCTATTAATGGCATTTTGAATTATTTTTAGGACCATGGATACTTAGAGGCATGATAGTTAATGAAGAGGATAGGAGATAAGGATTGCTTCTTGCTACTCCAGCTGAAAAAGTTTCTGGAGGCTCCCATTTATTTTGGGGCCTACCAGATAATACTTTGCTGGACAGAGTCAAGTTATTAAACCTAAATTACTTAATGCAAACTGCAATTGCATGCTCAAAAAGATGTTTTGGCTTACAGTTTCCACAATAGTTTGCTCTTCCTACAGATTTCAGTTGCACTTCATTTTAATCCCAAAAGGATTTTTGGAAAGCTTCATCTCCCCTTCTAATTTTACCGTCGGCTACCTTAAAGAACTAAAAATATATAGCGGGAAACAAAGTTACAGACTATAGCTTATCTAGTGGAAAACAAAATATGCACACTTCTATTGAAATCAAGCATGGAAAATGTTACCCTACAGCAAAATTATTTTCTCATATGTATTGAAAACAGGAGGGAAAGCAGGTTTGTAATAAAACTATTTCACACTCCTAAAATTCACAGCTTTAATGCTTGGTATGTCTATCTTTCTATAAGAGCATGTAAAGTTTTTAGATTATTAAGATATGCAGGAAAAAAGATAGAGGCGGGGGGGATGGACAGAAACAGCAGTCTGTGCTTACAGTATCATCTAAAAGAAAGGAAGTGAAAGATTACAGAGGAAGTGAAAGATTACAGATTGACATGGGCAAGAAAATTACTTTGCACTGTTAATCCAATAGGAATTGGATTACAGCTGAAAGCCTATTTGAAGGACTTGTGTTCCCATTCCATGAAATGTTAAAAGGAAATTATCTTGGAAACCCATCTGTTTTTGGGATATGTTGAAACTAGAAGCCTCTCTGTTTTTGGATGTGTCAAAACTGAAACATATATGTCAAATATATTGAATTTTTGCCTGCTGCTATTTGGACTCTCTATAGATTGGATGATAAAACCAATAAAAATAGTTGGAACATGCTAAATAAGTGTGCCAAACAATACATTAATGTTTAAATCTTTTTTAGACATTGACTTAGATAGAGAACAAATTTGAATATGTGCAACCTCATATTAGCTAGGTATAACCTGTATGTACTGAAGCAGGAATTCTGAAGAGAGAAATACTCATGTAGGACTGAAGCAGAATACAAATAAACCAGAAACCAAATAAAACAAATCTGGATTACACTGAAAAGTGTATCAATATGCAAGTATATCTGAATCCAGGTCTTATTGACTCATCCCATATGGATGTAAGGGGGATAACATGGGAAATGGGGCAGGGGAGGAACTGCTGAGCATTCCCATGTTCTTATCACTCTGAACTCTTTAAGGAAATGCCTAAACAGGGCTCCCTATTCAAAAATATGGAAAACTGATATGAATCTTCAAATTTGAAAGCTGAATAATTATGCTTCTCATAACACTTTAAAAATAAAAAAATAAAATTATGAAAAGATTATGACAATAGGATCATATATTTCCTTCCTTCTTTCCTAGTTTCCTTTCCTCCTTTCTTCCCTCCTTCCAAAACTAATGTATTTTATTTTTGGCACCATTATGAACAATGGTTATGTATTTTTATGACTAGAAATCAAGCATTTTCCCCTGGTAAATATTTTAACTGTTTCTTTGTAAAGAAGCATGAAAAACAAAGTGTTTTAAAGGAGGAAGAAAGAAAGTAATCTAAAGGTTTTTGAAAATATTCCTGTTTTCCCTCAGGTCTTTCCTTAAATGTGTAAAATTTCTTCTAACACAATATGTAATGAAAAATAGTGGCGAGTATAATATAAAAGATTTTTACTTGTTCAAAGTGGTAGCTCTGTAGTACAAATCAAGGAATTAGCAGCTGCTGAATATATATTTCAGATAGAAGTGCCTTAAGGCAAATTAAAAGGAAAAGTACACTTTTATAAAAAGCATGAGGCCAAATTTGATTCACACTGAGGCTTAAATTCACCTTTCATACATTAACTCACTCTAGTATAGTTTTTGCTTGAACTTACATAACTAATTTTTCAACAAAATCTAATACTGTATGCATTAGAAAACATGAAAAAGCCAAAGCTGACTCTGCTTCAAAATGGCTCTTTAGCATATTTATCAGAAAATTCAATTGTTGCATGAAGAGGGTCACATAAACCAATTTGTGATATAATTCAATCATTTTTCAAATTCCTAGGAAGGTTGTAGTCTGACATATTGGTTTGATGGTTGAAGTTCACTGGAACATATTTTAGAAAGTAAACATCTGAAATTCTTTCTCCATCTGCAGCTAAAAGTGATGTTGGTATCTCTTGAATATATACATGAATTTGGTGTATTTGCTGTTCCAAAAGCACTGCTTTTATGTTTGGCACATAAGGAATGAGAGGCAGAGGCTGGTGAAAGGTTAACAGGCTTTATTGGCCACAAAGTAACCCAGACACACGTACCGCCACTAACTCAGCAGCCAGCTGACAGAGAACAGCTGAGCCTGTTTGACAGCTCCCTTTTATAGTGAGCTGTCAAAAGGGCTCAACAAATCAACGATGGCTCCAGTTCCCGCTTTAGCAGCAGACCAGAGTGAGGACTGTTGCTGGATATAACACTCCTTCCCCCTGGCATTGTGCATGCATAGCACTCCAGGTAGGCGGGGCAATGCCTCACTCTCTCGGATCTCCTCAGTCTGGCCAGAGTCACCAATGGAGGATGATTGGCTGTGGTGCTGGCGTCTTCCACTGGGGCCGGTGTTGGCTCTCTCCCCTGGGTTGCCTCTGTGGGTGGCTGGATGGTTTTGCTGGGCAGCAGGAAAGTCTCAGTCAATGGTGGTGCGTCTGGCTCTGATAAGTCCCTTGCAAGCGACCGCTGTTTGGGTGTTGGCTTGTAGTACTTGTTTGGGTCTTCCTCGTTTGGGTCTTCCTTGTTTTCCTCGATCTCCGTGGCCCTGGCGTCGTCTTGGGTTGACCTGCAGGAGTACTCCAACAGCTCCTTAGCTGGTCCGTGTGTTGGTGCCATAGTCTCCCATCGGCCATCCGCACCCTATATGCTGGGTGGAGTCTGTCCAGGGTCATTCTCAACCTCCTGCCCATTAGTAGTTCATCTGGGGATAGGTTAGTCTGGGCATTTGTGTGCTGCATTAAATGGTAGGGCAATCTTAGAAAGCCAATCCCCCCCAGTCATCCTCCCCAGGGCTTCCTTGGCTGATCTCACAGCTCTTTCAGTCCTCCCATTAGCTGCAGGGTGGAAAGGGGAGATCAGGGCATGCCTGATGCCCCTTTGAGCCAGCAATAGTTTGAAGGAAAAGGAAGCCCATTGTCTGATACCAGGGTGCCAAGATAACCATGGGTCCCAAACAGAGCATCCAGAACGCTAGACACTCCCTCAGTGGTGGTGGATTTAAGGAGGGCTAGCTTGACTCATTTTGAGTTGGAGTCCACTACCACTAGAAGGGGTTTTTCCCCTGAACTGGGCCTGCTATGTCAATGTGGACTCTGGACCATGGAGTCTTCATGTCCTCCCATTCACTGGTGGCAGCAGCTGGAGGTGCAGGTCTCGATAACTGACATGCCTGACAGCCCTGCACCTTCCTGGTGACTGCCTCATTGAGACCTGGCCACCAGACATAACTTCTTGCTAGGGCCTTCATCCTAGTGATGCCCAGGTGCCCTTCATGTAATACAGGGCCTCAGGTCTTGAGGAATGACCACCCTGTTGCCCCACAACAAACAGCCTTTCAGTACACTCAATTCCAGGTAGTGTGCTTTGAAAGGACGGAGATCTACTGGAACAGGGTCCCTGGGCCACCCCCTCCTGACCCAGTCCAAAACTTTATTAAATTGAGGGTCTTTGGAAGAGAAATGGGCAATGTCATTGGCATTCCAAGGTAACTGCAGATCTTCAATTAGAAAGGTGGTCATTGTAGGTGCAGGGTCATCAACCAAAATGGGCAAGGGGCATCTGCTTAAAGCATCAGCATGGGCTACTTGCTTCCCGGGTCTGTAAAGCAATTTGAGATTATAAGCAGACAGAAAAATTGTCCATCTTTTCATTTTGGGTGATATAATTTGAGGGCTGGGTTTGTCACCAGCCAGTATACCTAAGAGAGGTTGGTGGTCAGTAATGAGTTTGAAATGGTGGCCATATAAGTACTTGTGGAATTTTTTGACTAAAGCCACAGCAGCAAGGGCCTCTTTGTCAATTTGTGCATAATTATGTTCTGTTTTTGAAAGCGTTCTGGAAAAATAAGCAATAGGGGCTTCTTGGCCGTTAGGCAGTCTGTGGCCTAAAACTGCCCCAATGCCGAAAGGAGAGGTATCACAAACAAGCACTAAAGGAAGGGCTTTGTGAAATTGCATTAATACACAATCTGAGGTGAGTAGGGCTTTAACAGCCTTGAAAAAGGCATGTTCATTTGGTCCCCAAGTCCAAGTAGCAGTAGAGTCCAAAAGCCTGTGTAATGGTTCAGCTATAGTGGCCTTGTGAGGCAAGAATGAACTGTACAAGTTAAGTAAGCTCCAAAAGGCTTGCAACTCTGTCTTATTTGTAGGAGCTGGAGCATCTTGGATGGCCCTAAACTTGGATTCAATGGGGTGAATCCCTGAAGAATCAATATAGCCCAAAAAATCGATTCGGGAAGTGGCAAATATGCATTTTTTCTGTTAAGTTTGAGTCCAGCATCTTTAAAACATTGCAGAACTCTTTGTAAACACTGTAAATGTTCCTGTGCACTAACTAAGACGATGAGAATGTCATCAAAATAGGAGATGACTCCTGGTATATTGTAAAGTAACTGCTCTATTATTGATTGGAAAATGCCAGGGGCTACCCTAACTCCAAATTGGAGACTTTTACATTTAAAAGCACCCCTGTGAGTTATGATAGTTTGTGCTTCTGCAGTCTGCTCATCCAGAGGGAATTGTTGGTAAGCCTGTGTCATGTCAAGTTTCATAAAAATGGAGCTTTTGCCCAAGGCATGTAGCAGGTGTTGTATGATGGGCACAGAATATGCGTTGTAGACCTTTGTTTATGGTCGATTTATAGTCCGAACAAATTGAACCATCTTGTTTCAGAGGTATTACTATGGGTGTTTCCCATTTGGAGAAATCAATGGGTTCTAGAACCCCTTGGGCTATTAATTTGTCCAGCAGGGCATCCACTTTTGCAAGTAGGGCTAATGGGATTCTCCATGGCTTGAGTCTTATTAGAGCCACCTGTGGGTCTAAATTTAGGGTAATGGGTGTGCCAAGCTTATCGTCAAAAACTTCTGAAAATTTTGTTAGTAGTTGTTCTAAATTGCAAGTGTTGATAGAATTTATTCCAGTTACTTGCATTCCTAGGGAGTTGAACCAATCTAGCCCTAATAAGTTTGGCAGAAACCCATTAACTATTACCAGAGGTAAAAGTCCATTAAAATGATGGAATTGAATGTGGAACTTGCCTGTCCCAATGACTGGAATAGTTTGCCCCTGGCAATCCTTCAAGGCTAGCTTGCAGGGTGTCAGCTATTGCTTGGTGATGTCTGGAACCAGCTGCTTCAAAGTGTCCCAGGACAGGATGGAGAGGGAGGAGCCAGTGTTCACCTCCATGTGGCATGAAGGATCAACATTAATCTTATTAATATTAAAGCATTGCGGTAGTGACTCAGCTTTGGAATATGCATTGGTAACTGCAAAGCAGTTACCTCTTTGGGTCTGAAAGTTTTTGTCTGTGTTTGGTTGGGAAGTGGCTGATTCAGATTTCTGCCAGCTTGGCAAATTCTTGCCAAGTGCCCCTTCCTCTGGCACTTCAAGCAGATCATGTTTCTGAAGCAACAGGTGGCTCTTAGATGGTTTCCCCCCCAGCCGAGGCAGATGATTTATGGTGTGCTTGGTCTTTTCACAGCTGGGTTGCTTTTTCTTTGGGGTGTCAGTGGCATTCTTAGATGGTTCACTTCTTCTTCCCTTTGAACTACTCAGCTTTGAATGTGTCTTCATAGTGGACTGCTCCTCTTGACACCTGGGAGGTTGCCTGAATTTTGGAGTTCAGCTGCAGATAGATTTGACAGTTCCGTGGCTTGAGTTTCTTCGATCGCTTGCTTCAGGTTAAGGTCTGCTTTTGCTAAGAGGTAACTCTGTAGTCGGAAGTCTCTTACCCCACAGACCAGTTGATCCAGTAGCATGTTGTTGAGTTCGTCTCTGAATCCGCAATGAAGGACGGCTGATCTGAGTGCTGCCATGTACTCGCTGACAAATTCTCCCTCCGCTTGGGCTCTCCTCCAGAAGGCATGGCGGCGGGTGATGCGAGATGGTCTGGGAGCATAGTGATTGCCTATGACCTCCTGCAGCTCTTTCCAGGTTACAGCTTTTACCATCTGTGGAGCCAGTAGGGCAATGGTGGTTTTGAAGACCGTAGCTCCACAGAAGCTTAAAAAATAAGTTTTTTCTGGTCGTGGGGATATCTGTCAGGTTGGTGGCATCAATCATGCACTCAAAATGATTGATATATGATGTCCATGTTTCTGTAGCTGGGTGGAATGGTGGGAAGTTGGCAGGTGCCATCACCATCTGGGGTTAGCTTATGGCAGCCTTGTTAACCTTGTTAGTGCTTCACCTCTGTGACTTTTCAGCTCTCTTTGTTGCCTCAGAAATGCCTCACTTTGCAAACATCCCATCCTTCATTGCCAGTTTTATATTTGGCGTGTAAGGAATAAGAGGCAGAGGCTGGCGAAAGGCTTTATTGGCCACAAAGTAACCTAACTCTGCGTACCGCCGCTAACTTGGCAGCTGGCTGACAGAGAACAGCTGTGCTTGTTTAGCAGCTCCCTTTTATAGTAAGCTGTCAAAAGGGCTCAACCAATCAACGATAGCTCCGGTTCTTGCTTTAGCAGTGGACCAGAGTGAAGACTGTCACTGGACTGCAATTCCTGAATATTGGTCCAAGACAGGTCCAATATACCCATCTTGTTCATTTAGTTGTCTTCTCCACAGAATGTGAGCAAGCAAACAAGAAAACAGCACCCACTGTATTACAGAAGGTGCCGGGATCTTGCTTGCATGATGCATGTTGAATATGTTGCAGTTTTATTTGGGAAGGAAATAAATGAGTACGCAATAGTAAACATAAGGAACAATCTACCCTGCTGTCATTAGGTTCAGTAACTAATGTTGTTCCACCATCTGCAGTAAAGGAAGTTCAATTGGCAATACTAATGAACTTACATAAAGCCGGTCATATTGCTGGTCATCACTGTACCTATAAAATCTACCACCGAGCACTTTGTATTTTCTAGAATATCCAAACAAGCAGTCTTTGATTACAGTAATCAACTTATGCAACTTCAGGCCAGAAGCTACTGTTACCGTGCTACAACCCTTACATCTGTTGAAGTTTTTAGTGAGATATTAACAGATATACCAAATCCGTGATGGCAAACCTATGCCACGCATGCCAAAAGTGGTACACAAAGCCATCTCTCCAGCCATGTCCATTGCCCATTGCTCTTCTGGGTTCTGGCACATGCACGTGCACCATCCAGCTGGTCTTTACACATGTGGGAGAGTTGGAAATCAGAAAAGCAGCTCCCCAGAGTGCATGCACATGGCAGCCAGTCTTCACATGCACATACACATTAGAAACCGGAAGACCAGCTGGCTGGTGCAAATGCATGGACTGGGAAGCTAAGCTTCTGGTTTCTGCCACTCTTACACATGTGCATTGGGAAACTGTTTCTGGCATGGGCATGCACTCCCATTTTGGCACTCGGTGCCGAAAAGGTTAGCCACCACTGTACTAGGTACTAGACAAAAGTACAACTTATTTTCTCTTTCTTGTTACCTTCTTTCCTTCTGTTGCTCCTTTTTTGTATTCTTTTTTTTAAATGTGTACATATCATTCTATGTTTTATTGTGGTATTTCTATAATTGTTTGGACCATATTTGTTAGGGATAACATTGTTTACCCTAACTGGTTTAGGTAAAATAATAAATATATTATCATGGTTTGTTAGCTAAAGTGTCTGCAACTTTAACTGTAGGAATGTAATTAAGGGAGTGGTTGTAATAGCACCATAAAAGAAGCAAGACAATGGCAGCTTGCTCTCTCTGGCTTTATGATCCCTAATTACTGGATGGATTCAAGACTGCGTTTTTCCCTACTGGAACGGGAGAGATAAAGGACTGTTAATTTATCAACTGAGAGAGGACTGATTTATTTGTAAGTGAACTGACATTGGATATTCTACATGGACTTTGCTAATTGAATATCCCTGAATGGACTGACTAAACGATACATGACTAATGGACTGTTATTTTGACTATGCTATAAACTCTAAATGGAATAAAATATATTTTGATAGCACAAGCTTATCTGTTATTTTTACTGTATGTTAACAAACACACAAACTTATCTCACTCATTTATCTGTGTGCCTATCTGACTAACGCTGCACATTCTGTTTAGCTTGTCTCCTTAACCCTGGTTGGGGAACACAGGCTTAACACTGGTTATGGGCCCAGAGGCTGCAAAGTCTGTTTAACTAGGATAAAACAGATTTATGTAAAAAGTGAGAGTTTGTGTTGTTATACATTACAGTAAACAGACAGCTGTGTTTTATGAATTATAGTTTTATATATTTTATGAATTATAGTTTTATATCCATACAAAGAAAACATGGCACAAGTCAATCTACAAAGTTTGTCCCTTATATCCAAGTTGGATGGAACAAACTATGTATCATGGTCTATGAAATGTAGTCTACTTCTACGAAGAGAAGGTCTGTGGAACATAATTGTAAACCCACCAAATGTAGAGGAATGGGATCCAGAGATTGATGAAGATAGACAAAAAATAAAAGACTTTAAGCAGAAACATGAACAAGCTATTTGCATAATAGGACTAACACTGTCTGACCAGCAACTTGTTCATATCTGTGGAGAGCAAACAGCTGTTGGGTGTTGGCAGAAGCTGAAGAGGATTTATGTCCGAGATAACGTTGGTGCTCACATAAATATTACACGGAAGCTTTTCAGTACGCATCTCCGGACGAATGGTGATATGCTTAGTCATTTGAATTCTATAAAAAGCATTTTTCAAGAACTGCACGAGAAAGAACTTATTTTCTCTGAACTACACCAAGTCTACAAAATTCTATCTTCACTAGACGAAAATTATGATAACTACGTCACTTCCCTTGAAATTTTGCCAAAGGAAAGTTTAACTTTAACTGATATCACTGGCAGATTGATTGAAGAGGCAAGAAGAAGACTTGAAAGAGATCAGTTAAGGAGGGACCAACATCAAAGAGAAGATAATGAATCTCCTACTGCATAAGCAATTAAAAAGTGTTTTAATTGTGGAGGAAGAGGACATTTGGCAAGATTTTGTAAAAAAGCAAAGTGCCAGAATGCTGGCCAGAATACTAAAAGTCATCAAAAGATAAATAAAAATTTAGAGTTAGCCATGTATATTAACGGAGCTGTAAAAAATAATTTATGGGTGGTTGACAGTGGAGCATCCCACTGTATAACAAATGATAACAAAAATTTTATAAAAATGTCCAAGAGTACACAGCAGATATCGTTAGCCAATGGCTGGAAACTGAAAGCTGAAGGTCAAGGTATAGCATATTGTTCTTTCATAAAAGAGAATGTAAAAATGTTATATGTACCACAACTTAAGTTTAATTTAATTTCAGTTAGAATTTTGGTTAAACTAGGATATGTAGTTACTTTTAGGGGAGATAACTGCATAATTGAAAAAGAAGATAAGAAAATTACTGCATCCTTAAGAGGTGAATTATATGTTTTAAATGATAATGGTTTAAAGGTGGCTAACACAGTTTATGATAATAAGAAACCTCATGATGAATGTATTCACTTGTTACACCGACGGCTAGGGCATTTAAATTTAATTTAAATTTAAATTTCCCATTATTTTGTTTCTTAAGTACTTCAGTTAATTCCATCATTGTTATATTGCTTTCCAGCATTTCTTCAGTCTCTTTAGGTCTCTTAGGTAGGTTAGCATTCAGTAGATACTGTTTGACTTTTTCCTCATCAATATTTTCTTGATATAGTTGCCCATAGAAGTCTCGAATAATTTCCTTTTTCTCCTTATTACCATAACAAACTTGACCTTGGTCATCTATTAACTTCAATATTTTTCTTGATTCTTTCTCCTTTCTCAATTTATATGCTAGCCATATAAATGGTTTATTTGCATCTTCAAAATAATTCTGTTTAGCATTTCTGATTTTCTGTGCCAGTTCTTCTTTCTCTATTAATTCCATTTTATGTTTAGTTATGTCCAATTTCAATTTAATATCCTTTTTCTGTGGCATTTTCTGTAGTTCTTTTTCAAGTCTTTTATACTCATCTTCCAAAGCCTTAGTGGCTTGCCTTTTCCTAATATTCTTTTTTCTTATATATTCTATTATCAAACCTCTAGCATATGCCTTCATTGTATCCCAAATATTCTGTGTTGAAGTATCTTCTTTTTTATTTTCTCTAAAGAAGAAAGCCAATTCTTTCTCAATCCATTGTGTAATTTTTTTTCCTTTAAGATAGTATTGTTTCATGTCCATCTTGATCTTTTTTTTGTCCCTTCCATTTAATTGTCATTGGACTATGATCTGCCCAAGTACTTATTTCAATATTTGTTTCATGAATATTAGATATTAATTCTGTTGAGATCCAAATCATATCCAATCTGGACCATGATAAATGTCTATTTGAATAGAAAGTGTATTGTTTAATTTTACCATTTCTTTCTCTCCAAATGTCTTTTAAAGTTAATTCTTCTGTCATTTTAAAAAAAGGATTTAGGGAGAGTCTTTCTATTTTGCTTTGTTGTTGTTGCTATATAGTCCAGTTTATTGTCCACCATTCCATTGAAGTCCCCCATCATAATTTTATTAACATAGTCCAATCCAGTTATTTTCATGTGTAATTTTTTATAGAATTCTTCTTGTTTATCATTTGGACGTAAATTGCAATCAAAAGTATTTTTATATTATTGTCCATTATTTCCATTATACTCTTCCGTCTTCATCAGTATAAATCATTTTTTCTGGGATAGCCTCTTTAATGTATAGAACCACTCCTCTTTTCTTACATTGAGTCAAAGAAGTAAATATTTTCCCCAATTTTAGCTGTACTAACAATTGTTCATGTTGTTTTTTAATATGAACTTCTTGTAGACAAATTATATCAAATTTTAATTTCTCTAATTTATGAAAGGTTTTCCTTCTTTTAACAGCTGAATTGAGTCCATTTATATTCATTGTCATCAATTTTTTTTCTTCCATGATTATGCTTTATATTTAGGTTTATATCAGCTCTCGTGGATCTTACTTCATGCTGTTTTTACTATCCATCTGTCCACCTACTGCGCCTTCCTCTTTTTCAGTCTCCAGTTGTTCCTCTTGAAACTCAATTAATGAAACCTCTTTCTCTGCCTCTTCTTCTCTCCTTCCAAAAAATTCTGTGTGAAAAAGTTCTGCTTTCTCAATTGAATCAATTCTATGTCTCTGTTCTTGCCACGTAAACATTAATCCTTCTGGAATCAGCCATCTATAATTCACTTCCTTTTTCAATAACATTTTGGTCAGGAATCGATATTCTCTTCTCATCTCTCTCACTCTTCTGGATATTTGTTTTAAAACCACAGTCTCTTTACCTTTGTATTTCAATGTATTCTCTCTTACAGCTTGTAATATTTGTGTTTTAATAGATTTTTTGGTAAATCTGATATGGACTTCCCTTGGTAAGTTATTTCTCATCACGTATCTTGTATAAACTCAGTATACCTCGTCTACTCCATTCATCATCTTTTCCTCTGTAATTTCCAAAGCATCCGCCAACATTTCTATCATTATTGCAGCCAAGTTTTGTCCTTTTTCTTCTTCTATATTTTGAAATCTGAGATAGAATTCTGACCTCTCAATCTCCCACCTCAACATCCCACTTTTACCTTGTCCAACCACTGTTAATCTACAGTCAATATTTCCAATCTTCTCCTCTCTTTGTTTACCTTCTTCCTCAATTTTTTGGAATCTCTCATCATACTTCACCATCATTTGTTGAATATTTTCCATTTTTTCATCAGTATTCTCTGTTCTTTGTTCAATAGTATCTGTTTTTATCTTGAGATCTTGGATTCCTTGCATAATCATTCTGTAAAGTCACTTTTTCTTGCTCTTTATCTTGCTTCAACATTGTCTGAATTAAACGTTGTCCTCCAGCTGGTGAGGAGGCAGAGGTGGAAGTAGAAACGCCAGAAGATATGGGTCCTGCTCATTTTAGATGCTTCAAGATCTTCAAATTCTTTTTAACTTTTAATCCAACCAGTAGAATAGCCAAGTACAGCTTCTCATGTACAAAACGCATACCACTTCTTGGAAATGATCAAAGATCTACACGTGGAGCAAGAAGATCTGCTTGTAAGTTTTGACGTGGTTTCACTATTCACTCAAGTCCCGATAAAAGAGACCCTCGAAATCATCAAAAATAAATACCAACCAGCTAAACACCTCATGGAACTAACAGAACACTGCTTAACCAACACACATTTCATATACAAAGGACAAAGATACAAACAAATTGAAGGAGCCCCCATGGGATCACCACTGTCACCTGTCATTGCAAACCTGTTCATGGAAGAATTCGAATCCAGAGCCCTGGCTAATGCCATACTCAAACCCAAACTATGGTTAAGATATATAGATGACACATTTGTGATTTGGCCCCATGGACAAGAAAACCTAAACAACTTCCTAACACACCTAAACAGCGCACACCCCAAAATCAAGTTCACCATGGAAACAGAAACAAACAAACAACTACCATTCCTAGATGTACTAATCTACAAGAAAACAGATGGCACACTAGGACACACCATATACCAGAAGAAAACACAGACCAACCGCTACCTCAATGCCCAATCCCACCACCACCCAGCACAGATAAACTCTGTGGCTAAAACACTAATTACTAGAACCAAACGCCTGGCAGACAAGACACACATTAAGACTGAACTATGCACCCTGACTAAAATATTGACAGCCAACGGCTTCCACAAAAGCAAAATCACCAACTTGATCCACAAAAACACACTGAGACATAATAGAGACCCAGAAGATGAACAGACCCATGGAACAGCTGTCCTGCCCTACATAAGAGGCACTACAGACAAAATTAGTAAGATTCTATACAGACACCACATCAAGACTGCCTTCAAAACAGACAGAAAAATAGCAGCCATCCTCAGGAACCCCAAAGACAAAATTGACCTGGAAAACCAAGGCATATATGAAGTCCCCTGTGCATCATGCCCGGCCACATACATTGGACAGACCAATAGAAGAATAAGCACCCGCCTAGATGAACACAAAAATGCAGTCAAAAAGCTGGAACACACTTCCTCACTTGTCCAACACATGTAAGCCACAGGTCATAACATCAACTTCAATGGCACCAAAACCCTAGCCACCATAGAAAATCCCAGCCACAGAATCATCAGAGAAGCCATAGAGATTGAAAAAAGACCAGAAAGCATGAACAGAAGAGATGATTCCACCAGGCTGTCAATCATTTGGAAGCCTGCACTCACAAACAAAAAAATCTCCACACCACAAGCCAGGCAAACACCTGGGCACAAACAGATCCCCCCTGATACCTCCAGCTCAAACACACCCCAACCAGGCACCCAGATGAAACCCAGCTTCCTAACGAATGATAGCCGTCCATTTACCCGAAGCCAAGCTGCACAAAAGGCCTCCAATAAAGTAACACAATGTTGCCAGCCAATCAAGATACAAAAAGAGCCCCCCCAAAAAATAAACAGACAGAAGATACTAGTAGCAGAACACAGCAAACTCCAAGACCAATAAACACAGACCAAGACTCTCAACCAATCAGGAGGAAGAAAAAACCATTCTGACACAGCAATAGGCTGCTCCAAATTTAAATCTGAAACCACTGTAAAAGTCTGACTCACAAACACCATACAGAAGCCTGATGATGGCAGATGAGATTCTGCTGAAACGTTGCTACAACTTTAAAAGCACCACGTGGGAAAATACCCGAACAAAGCTGAATGCCAGACATATGTATATATATATGTATATATATATATATATATATATATATATATATATATATATATATATATATATATATATATATATATATTCAGCTTTGTTCGGGTATTTTCCCACGTCATAATAGTGGTGCTTTTAAAGTTGTAGCAACGTTTCAGCAGAATCTCATCTGCCATCATCAGGCTTCTGTATGGTGTTTGTCTGTGAGTCAGACTTTTACAGTGGTTTCAGATTTAAATTTGGGGCAGCCTATTGCTGGGACAGAATGGTTTTTTCTTCATCCTGATTGGTTGAGAGTCTTGGTGTGTGTTTATTGGTCTTGGAGTTTGCTGTGTTCTGCTTCTAATATCTTCTGTCTGTTTTTTTGGCTCTTTTTGTATCTTGATTGGCTGGCAACATTGTGTTACTTTATTGGAGGCCTTTAGTGCAGCTTGGCTTCGGGTAAATGGACGGCTATCATTAGTTAGGAAGCTGGGTTTCATCTGGGTGCCTCATTGGGGTGTGTTTGAGCTGGAGGTATCAGGGGGGATCTGTTTGTGCCCAGGTGTTTGCCTGGCTTGTGGTGTGGAGATTTTTTTGTTTGTGAGTGCAGGCTTCCAAATGATTGACAGCCTGGTGGAATCATCTCTTTTGTTCATGCTTTCTTGTCTTTTTTCAATCTCTATGGCTTCTCTGATGATTCTGTGGCTGGGATTTTCTATAGTGGCTAGGGTTTTGGTGCCATTGAAGTTGATGTTATGACCTGTGGCTTCCATGTGTTGGACTAGTGAGGAAGTATGTTCCAGCTTTTTGACTGCATTTTTGTGTTCATCCAGGCGGGTGCTTATTCTTCTATTGGTCTGTCCAATGTATGTGGCTGGGCATGATGCACAGGGGACTTCATATATGCCTTGGTTTTCTAGGTCAATTTTGTTTTTGGTTTTCCTGAGGATGGCTGCTATTTTTCTGTCTGTTTTGAAGGCAGTCTTGATGTGGTATCTGTATAGAATCTTACTAATTTTGTCTGTAGTGCCTCTTATGTAGGGCAGGACAGCTGTTCCATGGGTCTGTTTCATCTTCTGGGTCTCTATTATGTCTCAGTGTATTTTTGTGGATCAAGTTGGTGATTTTGCTTTTGTGGAAGCCATTGGCTGTCAATATTTTAATCAGGGTGCATAGTTCAGTCTTAATGTGTGTCTTGTGTGTGTCAATGTGTGTCAACCGCCTGGCAGACAAGACACACATTAAGACTGAACTATGCACCCTGAGTAAAATATACTAAATTCTAAAACAGCCAACGGCTTCCAGAAAAGCAAAATCAGGTAGAGTATTCCAGATGTTGACTACTCTGTTGCTGAAGTCATATTTCCTGCAATCAAGTTTGGTGCAGCTTACCTTGTGTTTCTATCTATTGTATGTATGTATTGTATGTATCTATTGTATTGTTATGGTTGAGGCTGAAGTATTCATTTACAGGTAGGACATTGCAATATACAGTTTTATGTACTATATTTAGATTGGATCGAAGGCGGTGTAGTTCTAGGTTTTCTAGGTCTAGAATTTCAAGTCTGGTGGCATAAGGTATTCTGCGTGAGTAGAAGAATGGAGAACTCTGACAGGGGCATGACAACAACCATCATGCAAAGTGAGTTGACAGAGAGAGTATTCCTTGCTCAATGATAGGTTTTGTAAGCCTAACATAAAGGAAAAGTCAAACTCATGATCTTCCAGTTTCTGGCATACCACATTAATTATTGCACCAATATTATAGTTTAGTAGGTACCTTGAATTTATTTAGAATGTTATGTTGTATTTTAAATGCACTATTTTTTGAATAACTTTGGGTTACATGAGTTCTGATTGATTTACTGGGTTAAGATATGAAGTATCAATCATTCCCAAAAAAATTGGGAAGGCCCAAATTAGGATGAATTAGGATGAATTCATCTACTATGTCCTTAGAGTGTTCCAAAATTAGTATAATTACTAATTAATATTATTAATATAAATAGTGCCTACATTAATTCCAATATATTACAACTTCCCTAATATGATTACTGGAAGACCTGTTACTGATGGAGATCTTTGCACAGACTCTAAATTGTCCAAAACAATTAAGTCTGTATATTCAGTATACAGTAGCAAAAGGGGATCCTGTAATTCCATCCTTATTTGAGAAGGACCCTCTAGTCTTTCCTGAGAAAAGTGTTAGTTAAAAAATAACTTTTTTATATGACCACCAAATCTGTCCTTTAATCTTTTCTTCACTTCATCATTTCAAATGAAGAGTTCAGGATCATTTATCATAAAAACAATAGTTTTGAGTTTATAAATAGAATGCAGAATTCATTTTATTATTCTAATTAATCTGTATGGATTCTGCTTTTCTAATATATCGATTAATATATCTCATTCTGTGTTTCCCAAAAAATATAAAACAGTTGGTGCCTACTATGTTTTTATTTTATTCAAAGCCAGAATCATTTTAAACTGATTTTGTATTAAACACCTGATCTTTTTTTGAATTCACAGGTTAATGTATATAATTCTGCAATATATTAAAGTAAGAAAAAAGAATGAAGGCTTATACCTATGCTTTTTCATTACAGAGTCAATATCTATTTTGTGGCATTTTAAACCAGAAAATTCGTTTTGAACAGAATAATTATATATGGCATTTAAAAGACTTGGATATATGAAGCATCTTCACTATGAAGATGCTTAAGGACTATGACCTTTGCGCTTTTTGATGAAAACTGACCTGATCCACATCTCTGAGAATAAAATGTGGATCTGAACCTAATTAGCTTTTGGATATAGCAATTCGCCAGTTTTATAAAGCCTGATAATCAAAGTCTTTAGACAGAAGAAAAAAATTAATAAAAATAGGAACACAGAAAAAAATTGCAGCATGATATCAGTGTGGTTTAAGGTGATGGATTAGATCAAAGAGAGACACAGTTCTTACCCATGCTCAGCCAGAAAGCCATTTGTGATACTGGGATACTTATTCTCATTCAATTCAACCTAACTCACTGATTTGACCTCCCAAATCCAATTGTAATTTTGTTTAATTTAAACTTTGTCTCCCTTTTAGAAGCCACATGTGTTCTCTGTCTGTCTGTCTGTCTCTCTCTCTCTCTCTCTTTCTCTTTCTCTCATTTCTTTTTAAAGAATTAGTACACAATGAAAAAGTTCATTGCTATTTGTTAAGGAAAACATATTCATCATTAAAAAATAAATTCATCTCTGTAACTCATAGAATACTCAGTCAGCTTCAATACCAGTATACGATTTGCATAATAATTGATTTTAGAATTTTGCAAACAACCTAAAATAAATGATGGTATCTTTTAAAATTAAATTATGTATACTCCCAACCACACACTGAATCCCTTTTCTGTTGTCATATTCAATTAGCATATCTATCACATCTCTGCCACTTATATCTTACAAATGGCACATAGAAGAGACAAAAATGACCACCTAATTGTATGTGAGTAAACACTTGATAAATTAACTTGCTTTCTCTCAAATGTGATCACTGCCAAAATTATTTTACTTGTTCCCTTCCACTGTGTTCTCTTTCCCTTTGAACTATATAATTCTTTTTCTAGAATTGAATAGAGATTATATCACTCTTATTTGTTCTCCACAATGCTTCTGTTATCAGACTTTATGTTTTCTCCATTATTAAAAAAAGTGCTTTTGTTTTCTGTAGTTTCCTTCAGAGGTTTTCAGTGATTGATTTTATTGCTGCTTTAATGGCATTCTATTAAAGTCAACTGTTTACATCTACTTTTAATTATTTGCTTGATGTATATTCTGCCTTTCCCGCATGAACCTTAAAAAGTATCATGGAGTAACATGGAGTATACAGTGCTCCATGTCTATACTCCATGTTAAACCATGTCAAACAATCTGGGCTATTGGATAATGAATGGCTGAATATCACCATGGCTTCCATATAGATTTGAACTATTAACTTAACAAATTAACTCCCATATCTGACTGGATCATTAGATAAGCAACACTATCTGTGTTGGTCAGAAAATCTTATCACTTCCAGCAGGATATATTCTGAAAAAATAGTATGCCCCATTAGGGACTTTCATACTGCCTGTTCTCATTAACAGGGACACTGGCTTTCCTTCAGACAACACTAACCTGTAGCTGTGGAAACTACTCTTTAGATTAGTAGTAATGATCATGGAGGAATTGACTGTATAAGAAATGTTATGGACATACTCTTCCTAACATTTTACTTTCCCCATTAATGCTTGTTATATCAGCACATATTTCTATCTTGTTGCTGCATCAGGTTTTTACCAATTTTATATTTTTATAATAATTATTGCAAAACATTTTCAGAATGTTTATTTTAAAATAATAAATAATGAAATCTCTTTGGAGTTCCCCTCAATTTTTTCATGTTGCAAGAAAGGTGTAGAAAATGTTACCAAGTCATCTAAACATTATTTCCTGAAAAATTTTGCACCTATCCGTGAGATATTTTTGAATGGGAATTCTCTAGATTCTCATTTTTAGATTGTATACATCTTGGATAGATCAAAATATTTTTCTATTTCTTTTTTATTAATTTGATCATCTTTTTAAAGATGGCTTTAAGGTTAATATATTTATTTATCGTTTTTGTACAGATTTGTACAAAATATATTTATTTATTGGTTTTGTACAAACTCATACAAATTTCCATATATGTAAATATATTTAACAATAGAAGCACTAGTGAATGTGTGTGTGTGTGTGTGTGGTTAATCCTACCTTTATGTTGGCCACTACAATCTTTTCACGTACATCTTTCAGGAGACAAAAGATTAATGGCTAGATAAGTGAACTGTTAGCAGACTCAGCATTTTGAGGCTAGAAGAAAAGGTAATTCCTAAATTACTAAGCTGCTGAAATGGCAATAATTTTGCAGTGGGTACTCTGGGGAACAGACATGAGATTGCTGCATCAGACAAGGAGTTGGTTTCTATATAATTTCCTTTTTTATCACTTCAAGAACAAGAAAGCTCAAGAGTATTATGTACTTATGTCCAAGCTTTTCAAAATGAGAAAAAATGTACGGAGATCTATCAGCCCCCTAGTAAATGTAGTTTTATTCAGAAATTTAAGAAGATGATTTTAGAAAAAGAGAGAATAACCATCTAGAAAGAGCTAAGGTAGGATGGTGGGTTTAAAGAATATTTAAATAGAATTTTTCAAAATTCTATTTAAAGAATATTTGATATTCTTTAAATATATTTAAAGAATAGAATTTCTTTAATTATGATATTTAAAGAATAGAATTTTTCAAAACTTTAAGAATAGAATAGAATAGAATATTTTATTGGCCAAGTGTGATTGGGCACACAAGGAATTTGTCTTAGTGTAAATACTCTCAGTATACATAAAAGAAAAGATACATTCGTTAAGAATCAAGAATCATAACGTACAACACTTAATGATAGTCATAGGGTACAATCAACAATCAAATCATACTAGGAAACAGTCAATATAAATTGTAAGGATACAAGCGACAAAGTTACAGTCCTACAGTCACAAGTGGGAGGGGATGGGTGGTAAGGAGTGATGAGAAGATTAATAGTAATAGTAGTGCACACTTTGTAAATAGTTAAACAGTGTTCAGGGAATTATTTGTTTAGCAGAGTGATGACTTTCAGGAAAAACCTGTGCTTGTGTCTAGTTGTTCTGGTGTGCAGTGCTCTATAATGTCATTTTGAGGGAAGGAGTTGAAACAGTTTATGTCCAAGATGTGAGGAGTCTATAAATATTTTCACAGTCCTCTTTTTGACTCGTGCAGTATACAGGTCCTCGATTGAAGGCAGATTAGTAGTAATTGTTTTTTCTGCAATCCTAATTATCCTCTAATGTCTGTGTCTATCCTGTTGGGTTGCAGAACCAAACCAGACAGTTATAGAGGTGCAGATGATAGACTCAATAATTCCACTGTAGAACTGTATCAGCAGTTCCTTGGGCAGTTTGAGCTTTCTGAGTTGGCACAGAAAGAACATTCTTTGTTGTGCTTTCTCAATGACATTTTTGATGTTAGGTGTCTATTTTAGGTCATGTGATATAGTAGAACCTAGAAATTTGAAGGTCTCTACTGTTGATACTGTGTTGTCCAGTATTGTAAGAGCTTCTTCTAAAGTCTACCACCATTTCTACGGTTTTGAGTATGTCCAGTTCCAGATTGTTCCGGTTACACCACGAGGCAAGTTGTATAACCTCCTTTCTGTATGTGGATTCATTGTTGTCTCGAATGGGACCAATCACTGTTGTGTCATTAGCAAACTTCAGTATTTTAACAGATGGATCATTTGAGATGCAGTCATTGGTATATAGGGAGAAGAGAAGTGGAGATAACACACAGCTTTGCTGATTGTACAGGTATCGGATGTGATTCTGCCTTGCTTCACCTGCTGCTTCCAGTCTGATTGGAAGCTTATGATCCACTTACAAGTGTATTCAGATACCGCTACTTGGTTTAATTTACTTAGAAGAGTGTCTGGAATGATGGTATTGAATGCTGAACTGAAGTCTGCAAAGAGGAGCCTTGTGTAGGTATTTGGAGATTCAAGGTGTTGTAGGATGTAATGCAGAGCCATGTTAACAGCATCATCTGTCAATCTATTTGCTCGGTATGCAAACTGCATGGGATCTAACAGCGGATCCATGATCGTTTTCAGGTGGGACCGCACAAGCCTTTCAATGATTTTCATAACTACAGATGTTAGAGCAACTGGTCTGTAGTTCCTTGATGAAGGGCTTTTTTTGGCACTCAGATGATGGTAGAACATTTGAAACAGGAAGGAACATAGCACATTTCTAGTGATCTATTGAAGACTTGAGTGAAGATGGGAGCCAATTGGTCAGCACAGACTTTTAAGCAAGAAGGAGTTATCTGGTCCGGCCCAGGTGCTTTTCCTGGCTTTTGTTTGTGTAATAGATTCTGCACTTCTTTTTCTGTGATCACCAGAGGTTGTGACCAAAATGGATTGGGACCAGTTGTAGGAGGCTTGGCTGTTGTTGGTGTGTTTGAGATGTGGGTTGTGGAGATAGGTGGCTGTAGTTTCTTTTCAAACCTGCAGTAAAACACATTCAGGTCATCTGCTAGTTGTTGATTTCCTTCTGCCTGGGAAGGAGGTTTGCTAAAGCCAGTGATGTTTTTAAGAGTTTTCTAAATATTTGCTGGTTCATTTGTTGAGAAATGATTCTTTAACTTTTCAGAGTAGCTTCTTTTTGCCACTTTGATCTCTCTTGTTAATATGTTTCTGGCCCGGTTGTATAACATTCTGTCACCTTTTCTGTGGGCTTCCTCTTTGGAACAACATAGCTGCTTAAGTTTAGCTGTGAATCAAGGTTTATTGTTACTATATATTTGCAGGTTTCTTGCTGCTGACATATAATGTTACAGTATCTGTAAGCACATCTAAGTCTGCAGAGGCATCTTCAAAAACATTTCAATCAGTGCAATCAAGGCAGGCATGGAGTTTCAGCTTTGCCTCATCTGACCAAATCTTCACAGATTTAATTGTTGGTTTAATGGTTTTAAGTCTTTGTCTGTAGGCAGGTACAAGGTGAATCATGCAGTGGTCAGAGTGTCCCACAGCTGCTCATAGTAAAGACCTATGAGCATCTTTTACTGTTGTGTAGCAGTGGTCTAAAGTATTTTTGCCTCTAGTGGGACAATTTACATGCTGGAAATTTAAGCTCTTTCCTTAAATTTGCTTGATTGAAATCTCCTAAAATGATGGGAACCTGGGTGTTTGGCTTCAGCCTCCATAATTTGATCAGCAAGAGTTTGTAATGCCTTGTGGAGGAACACACACAGCTATTAGGAAAAATGAGGAGAACTCACGTGGAGAGTAAAGTGGCTTGCAGTTGATGTGTAAAGACTCTAAGTTTTCATCACAAAACTTATATATTATAGTTATATCCTGAGACCAGCTGTTGATGATATATAAACATAATCCTCCACCCTTTGTTTTACCTGATGTCTCTTCAATTCTGTCTGATTTAAATGTCTGAAATCCTGGGATGTATATGGTGTTGTCCCCATGAATTTGTGGATTAAACCAGGTTTCAGTAAAACAAAGAACAGCTGAATTATAAAAATCAGAATTCTATCTATTTAAGAGATGAATTTCATCCATCTTGTTAGCCAGTGAGTGTAAATTAGTCAGAAAGATTGAAGGGAAAAGGGTTTTCCCCCCCTGTTCCTTTGTCTGTTTAAAATTCCTGCTCGTTTACCTCGTCTCCTCTTCCAGTGTGGTTTCTTCTTTACTTTCTTTGTTGTAATCCATAGCACTGGGGAATTGGTTAGAATCTCCTCTGCGTTTGCAAAGACAGGTGGGGGTGAGGAATCAGAAAGCTGCTCTTTAAGGAAACATTGCCTAATTCTTAGCAGATGTTCTCATGAGTATGAAATCTGTAATGAATTGCAGATAATAATAAGGAATAAAGAAACCATTAGAGAGCATTTCACTGAGGCAGCCATCATCGGCGCCATCTTGGCTCAGAAAATCTAAAATTTAGATTAAAAATTAATCTAAACTAATCTAAACTCCCTGTCACACTAAAACACATAGAAAATGGAACTATTCATCAGTTACCACTGGCTGTAACAAAGTTCTTCTTTAATAGTTATAAATAACAGTATGTAAATTTGATTGATAAATAAATAATTGTAATGTCACAGCAAGCAAATTATATGATGAATAAAGGCATTATGAAAACATATATGATTTTAGACTAGGCAAAAGGAATTTTGAACAAGCCTTACAGGCCAAAACCTTGAGATACCTAACTGTTATTGCCTCCACAATTCCTGCAAATATCCTGATGACTGGGAAGCTGGAGATTTTGAATATATACATCTGGAAGGCAACCAGGTTGAGGAAGATTTTACTGGGCCATCAACCATGACAGTGGAATGTATTCGGTTTCTAATAAAAGATAATGTGGGTTGAGAGGGTAAGAACTGGGATCTACAAGAACCAATACCATATGAAATAATTAAAATGAGCTGTTAACAATTCAACACCAATTTAGAATTTGGGTAAGCTGAGAAACCATACATACTTGTGTGTGTGTTTGTGTTTCTGTGTGTGCGTACATATTTTGTATAGACCAAACTGTAATAAATATTCCTGGCATGAAGAGACACATTTATTGATTAAAAATGAGGCAATGATCAGCAAAACATGGAGGGCACTTACAATTTGGCAGTACCACAAATGCAATTAAAAATACATAGGTATCCAAACTATAAATGCAGAATGAATCTGCCACAGATTGCAAAACAGGCTCCATCTGGCACAGATGGGAAACAATGAACTGAATCTATTAATATCTATTACATTCTGCTATATGTGTTCATAATGGTACATATTTGGGGAAGATGCATTCCACATAATTGCTTAGGAAAATGTATTTTATAGTATTGAAGAAAAACAGACATTAAGGGCAAACTTGAAAAATGTCTGCTTTAAAAGAAAATGTACACACAAAATGATCAACTGTAAGGAAAGTAGAGAACAAAAGTGAACATAAATTTTTCAGACTTTTTTTTCATTTTTAAATTTCTGTAATGCTGACAAGGTCCTGATTACAATTATCCATATAATATTTATTTATCTCTCTTTGAAGAAACCAAGCAAATATCTTGCTTGAATGAATGAATCTGTTTTGAATGTTTTCTATGGTTGATTATCTCCATCTTGCTTTAAAGGAAATTTATCATTGGTTGGTATATGCTGATGAAGAAATGGACCAATCAAAATTCTTATTCAGTCCAAACTTTGTCACTTCCAAAATTTTCAATTCTTCTTTTTAAATCACTCTGTGTACCTGAAAAAAGAATGAAAGCTTCCTTTCTAGTTTGTAAGTTACATAATTGAGATCTATATTGCAATGAGGCAAGATCCCTCTTTCACACCTCCGTTTGAAAGGATCCCTTGTAAATGTTGTTTCGGGAGTAAATGTGTACAGTGAAAGGCTCAACACAGAAACTGTAGTAATGGAAGTTTCAAAGGAAGAGTAGATGGCTTTGGCTATTTTCCTGCAGATTTCTATAACCTGATACTTCCAGACATTTTTTTTACTGGAACTCCCACCCTCCCTGTATATTTATTTTATTGTTTATAGCCACTCATCTCAGAAAGCAATACTGAATAGCTCACAATTCAAAAACATGTATTACAATTAAAATCTTAAAAACTTTTTAAAACAATAAGAATAAAAACCATTCATCGTCATCATTCTAGCCATTGTCTATCCACATCTTCCACATGTTTCCAACTAATATGGTCCAAAGCTTTCTTTTACTAATTGGGCCCGCAATACTTGCTGATGTCATCACTCTATCTTGTTTTAGGTCTTTTTTGTGGATGATTTTTATCAAATAGAAATCATTAAAACAATAAAAACATTAAAATGCCTAATTTGAGTGCAAACAAAGCAAGACATCTGGCCTGTTAATAATATTGCCCTTGACATACATAGTCCCCTGGCTCAACAGTATAGCTTTTTAAAACTTTACTGAAGGTAAAAGGGATAGGGCCATTCTAATCTCTCAAAGGAGGATATTCCACAGAGTAGGAGCTGTAGCAGAAAAAGTCTATCTTCTAGTCCCTATCAGCTTACATTGCTTGACTGATGGGAGATGTTATTGCTATCCGATTTATCTAGTACTATCCTGCTAGCAGGGACCACTGCAGTTGAAATGAATAATACCTATCCTAGAGCAACCTTCTTAGAATTGGAGGGTAGATGCAGTGTGCAGGTTTTCTTAACTGAATGTTAACTAACCTTGAAAAAAAAAGACACAACACAAAAAAATGAACATCCAATAGCTGCAAACCACATTTTTACTCAACAACCGAAACCACAACCCATTCCATAAAAAACCACAAATCCAACAAATAATGATATCCCAATCTTCATCAATGAAGCTGTTGAGCACAAAAGGAAACATCCCAATGCCGTCTTATTTGGTCTTGAAGACAACAGTGACAATGATGACATCACAAATGTTTGCAACATCATCAGTGGCTATGAAGCATCTTCCCTGATGAAATACTCAGCATTTCCCACATTGGCCCAGAGTTCAAAAACGGTGATGGGTCATTGGCCCCACGTTTCTGCAGGGTTGTTTGAAAAAATGAATTAAGCAAACAAAAATTCTTTTACACTATAAATTCACTTGCCAAGAGCAACATCAACCATAAGAATCTCTGTTCTTGCCCTGACCTAACTTTACAGCAATGTGTACAGTCCTGTGAATTATGATCTGAACTACAAGAACAAGGAAATACTAACCTATATATTGACTACTATACAGAATGTATCAAAAGCAAGACCTTTAACTTAAATCCCAAAAACCATCACCCCAACATCCAACAATAGGCATGCATGTCCCTTACTTCCTCCAAACCCACTACTACATATCTAAAATGCAAACTATTCAACACAAGAAGCTTCTCAAACAAAATGCATGAATTTCTCATCTTACTAAGCACAGCCACATTCGATATTATATTTGTCTATGAGACGTGGTTGAATGCATCTTTTCCTGATTCCATTACCACAGTCAGAGAATATCACATTTATTGATCAGATCACGAAATCCTTGGAGGAGATGGAGTTGCTAACTTCTATAAAAAGTGCAATCTAAGAAAAGATTGCAATCTAAAAATGCAATCTAAGAAAGATTCAAATTACACAAGAGCTTGCTCTTCCAGAGATCATCATTTGTGAACTGTCCTTAAATACCACTATCCACTTCTTACTATGCTACAGAGCCCCTGATTATGACATAGTTCATGTAAACAAACTAATTTCACTGCTGATGTGGGCTGGCTCTTGTCCACACCCTCTTATTTTCCTTGATGACCTCAATCTACCTCTTATTGATTGGACCTGAATGAATGTACATTTGAACCCATACATGCAACCTTGTACAATGCAGCTACTACACTGGGACTGGATCAATTAGTAACACTAGACTCAACAACTCCTTCGACCTCATCTTCTACAACAGCTCAAACTCAATTTATGGCCTATAAATACAAGATCCTTTTTCAAACAGTGACCACAGTATAATTGACTTTGTCTCAATTTAACACCCTCACAAAGAAGATCATAATGATGAATCTCCAAAATACAATTTCAAAAAAGCCAGCTATGATCTCATAGATGTCGACCTATCATCTCTTGATTGACACATTCTGTCCTCTAAGTTTAATACTACATTATAATGCATTCTTACTTGAACTTGAAAGAGTCATTAAACTATATGTACCAATAGTAACCCCTAAAAAATAATTACCCATAACAATAAGAAAACTTCAATTAAAAAAAAAAATCACTATGGCGTAAAAACAAAACTAGCTATGGAGCAAACTTTAAAAACTGATACAACACCTTATGCCAACAGATAAAGGCAGAATGCACAAATTATTACTGCAAAGAAGAAGAAAATCTCTTACGTACAAAATATACTTGTGCCTTCTACAATTTTGTAAACACCATAGTTAAAGACTCAAGAACCATCCCATCTATAAATGGACCAAATGGGAAAGACTGCAGTGATGAAGCTGTTAAGGCCAATCTCTTCAACACATTCTTCAGCTCAGTCTTTATTAACAGCAATGATTCATGCGCCACATTTCCTAGTCGCACCACAAGTAACTGCAATGATCTACTACATATTGACTTTACAGAAGATAACATAGAAAAGGCATTACATAATCTAAAACCATCCTTATTATGTGCATACTTTTAAAAAAAGCTCTGCCATAGCAGAATCCCTAAGCATTATATATGATATATCATTCAGAACCAGCTCCTTACTGAACCTATGGTCCTTAGCTAAGGTTATCCTTATTGTCAAAAAAGATAACCCCAGCCTGGTTGAAAAAACACAGTCCAATCTCACTGTATTGTGTCACATGGAATCAACCATTAACCAATTCATCACCCTCCACTTAGAATCAAACAACCTACTCTCCAAAAAACAATTTGGTTTCAGGAAAAAAATATCCTGCAACCTACAACTCCTACACTGCAAAAATATATGGACTACTCTACTTGATCAGGGTAAAGCAATAGATGCAATTTACATAGACTTCTGCAAAGCCTTTGATTCAGTGGTACAAGACAAACTACTGTTAAAACTAAACTCTTATGGCATTTCCAGATCCCTTCATAAATGGATTACTGCATTCGCGTCATACAGGCAACAAATAGTAAAAATAGAGAGCGCTAAATCAAATTCTGCTCCAGTTAACAGTGGTGTCCCCCAAGGCAGCGTTCAAGGACCCACACTCTTTATACTCTATATAAATGACCTTTGTGATCACCTTATAAGCAACCGCATCCTCTTTGCGGATGATGTAAAACTGTTCAACACCACCAACAATGCCACTGCTCTTCAAAGTGAGCTTGATTATGTGTCTGAATGGTCAAACAATTGGAAACTCCAAATCTCAACCAACAAATGCTCTGTCCTACACATTGATTAAAAAAAAATCAGTACACCAAATACAAACTAGGTGGATAAGACCTCCTTGATGACCCTCACTCTGTCAAGGACCTAGGAGTACTCATATCTAATGACCTAAGCACCAGTGCTCACTGTAACAGCATTGTCAAAAAGGCATTAAGAGTTGTAAATCTAATCTTACGAAGCTTCTCCTCTGGAAATATTGAATTGCGAACTAGGGTATACCAAACCTTTGCTAGACCAAAACTTGAATACAGCTCATCTGTCTGGAATCCACACTGTATATTGGATATTAATACAATTGATCAGGGAAGCTGGCATAGCAACAATACGGCACGCAATCTTGGAGGTCTGAGATCGCTGCCAATATCTTTGCTCCTGGAAAGTCCAATCAGATCTAAATCATCCCGAAGAGACAGTGAATGTAAAGAGTGCATCCTGTCGATCCCAGGGACATCGCAAAGTCCCTGGTAGATCCAGGAGAAGCTCTTTTTGCCAGCAGCAAAGAGGCAGCCATTAAAGCTGCTGAAGTTGGGACAGCTCCGAAACAAAAGAGAATGGAAAGAGAGAGTGTGCCGGTTTGAACTTTTTCTTTAGTTTAAGATTTGAAAGGATACCCTAAGGAAAAGAAAGAATCTGTAAAAGTTTTGACAGAAGTGACTAAGCAGAAATTTTAAACAGGAATGTCAAAGAAATATTATTATTTTTTCTCATTGCTGGATTTTCTACACATGATTTTATATTTTGAAACTGGACTGCTTTTTTTCTCCTCTTTCATCTACTCTTGTTCTCCTTTTTGACTTTATAATATTCTCGGCTAGAGACTCCCTTTTAGTTATTTTTTTAAAATATCTTTTCCCCTTTTTAATTAATTCTTATTATATTTTGTTTGGAAAAGGAGGGGGAAAGTGAAAGCAAAAGAAACTTTGTAGCACTGCTAACTAGAGGCTTGGAAATATTCTATTTCTTTTTCTTGACCAGACAAAGCTAAGAAAGAACTGAGACTTATTTTCAAGGACATTGCTATTTGATAAGATAGAGGGAAGAGCATGGGAGAGTATTATTGCAGGTGTTCTTCTGGGTTTCTAACTGGAGTCTGGTGTTGAAGCTTATAGGAAAAGAAAAGGTGATAAGTCTCTGGACAAGAGAGTTATAACAAAAGCCTTGGATAATTAAACAAAGTGCAGTGTGCTCTTTTTATTTTTTTCTAAGCTGCGCTACCCCTCCTTATCAGTTTACTTTTTGTAATAGCTATTTGGATTTTTGGGCCTTTTGTAACTTGTTTTTCTTTTTGTCTTTTGAAGTTAAATTCCCACGTTTGCTTTTTATTTTAAAAGAAAAGCTTTAGTATTAATGATTTCCTTCCTTTCTTTTTAAGGGAGTAGTCTTTTTCTTTTTTCTCTCTCCCTCCCTTGTATTTTTTTCTTTCCATTTACTTTCCATATTGGTTTTTATTTTTATTTTTGTGGCCTTCTTTTTTTTTCTTACGCATCCTTTTATATCTGAGACCTCTTAATTGGATTAAGGTGTTGAAGAACCTGAAGAATTTTTCTTTTTTCTTTTTAATTTTTTTATTTTTCACTCTTCCACCTTTTTTAGGATTTAACAATTGTTTCTTTTTTGTGTATGTTTATGGTCTTTTCCTCCATTTTTGAGTTTTTACCGCTATCTAGCCAATCGATTGAAAAAAAAAATACAATTGAGTGAGTCCAGAAATATTTCACGAGAAGAGTACTACACTCCTCTGCTTGCAATAGAACACCCTATATCACCAGACTTTCGGCTTGGACAATCTTGAACTATGCTGCCTATGGTTGGACTTAAGCATAGTACACAAAATTATCTGCTACAATGTTCTACCAGTCAATGATTACTTCAGCTTCAGCTTCAACCACAACAATGCAAGAGCACACAACAGATACAAACTCAATGTTAACTGCTGCAAACTTGATTGCAGAAAGTACGGCTTGAGCAACAGAGTGGTCAATGCCTGGAATGCACTACCTGACTCTGTAGTTACATCCTCAAACCCACACTCCTTTAACCTCAAACCCCCACTCCTTTAACCTCAAACTATCCACTTTTGACCACCCCATTCCTTAGAGGTCTGTAAGGGGCATGCATAAGTGCACCATTGTGCCTTCTATCCCTGTCCTATTGTCCCCATTTAATCATACCTATTTTCTGTAGTCTTACTCATGTTTATACTGATACCTATTATTTTGTAAGTGATTGACAAATCAAAATAAATAAATGTTTTTGGCTATTCTTTTCTCTGTGCTTTTTTTTTTTTTTTTACATTTGCCTGCTGTAAGTGGCTGACTTATTAGAAAGGTAGCAAGATGGCAAGTTGGAGACAGAAGTCAGTGAATCAAACTGAATTGCAGAACTTGTTTTGGAAAGAGAAATTTGTCTTTCCATGTTTAATAGATGTTCTGATTCAATTTCATTTTATTCTGTTCCCAAAACCATTACTCTACATTAATCCCAAGTACATTTATCATCTATTATTTGCCTTATTGATTACATTGATTTTCATTATTTATTGTTCCTCCTAATTTGAAATTACCTAGAAATTTTGCTTCCTACAGCATCGTTATTATATATTTAATAAAATTCCTCCAGTGATGAAATACAACATCAAATCATCATTAAAAAACAGCTTGCCTTTTCCCTTTCTTCAGTGCAGTATATTATCTTCAGAAAGTATTTTTATTTCCTATTGACACAAAGTTGGGATAAAAAGTATTTTTTTCATGGTAGATAAATAAAGTCAATCATGTATTAGAAATTTAAGTTCAGGAATTAAATTCATTGATAGAAGATAAACAAATTAGTTGTTTCTATAGTTATTAATAGCTTTTTCATTGTCAATTTATTTTTCAGTTCTCATTATTGCTCCAAAGCTATTTCATTCAATGCATATAGACTAACAAGACAATTATGACACATATTGAGCAAATACCGGTAATATTGATTCAAAATGGGAGTCTACTAAAGATTAGGAGGGGAAAAAAGGCTCATCCAAGGTGAACCCATGGGAAGAGTTTACAGCATCCTGTGCCCAACAAATATAAATCTGATTAGATTCAGAATGTTGCCACACATCAACAACCTCCATTAACCTGGTAAAATGAAAGCTACTGGGAGCCAAATTTGCTGTTTTGTCCAAATGGTGTCATTTTAGTATAATATTTCACAAATAGACCTTTCTCCTTTATAAAATTTATTATGTTTTAAAGTGTGTTGCCTATCTTCTTCCTATCACAATGAATTAAATGGAACTATAGTTAGTGATTCGGTGTAGCCTTCAGAACCTCATTACAGATTCTTTCTCTTGCAATTATGCATGTTCACATGTCCACAATCTCTCAAAATATTCTGAGTGTAAAGATCTAGAAAACCAACACATAATCTTCCTTCCTTCCTTTTTCCCTCCCTCCCCCTCCTAGATCATAGAATCATTGGGCTAGAGGAACACTGGAGATATTCTAATCCTTGTGGAGAGGAGGAATCCTAATTTCATTCTGGATAAATGTTGTCCAATCTTTTCTTGAAAATTTCCAATGATGAAGCATTCATAATAATTTCTCTATATCTAGTCTTTAAATAGAAAATAATATTCTTCTACTTTTGTCTCTGAAATACAGAGGTATTTCTCAGGGGAATCACAATTCTTTCAGTGTCTCCTAACAAGAGACACTCCAATGATGAAATAATGGAATAAGCTGGAAGAAAGATGGAATACTCTTTTAGTTGAATGTATTTACAGGCAACAATATTCAAATACTTTCAAAATTATTATTTACATCTTCAGGAAACTTCTGACCATAATTGTATCAGTATAACAATAATAGGAAGAGTCTAAGCAATTTTGGATAGAATTTGAAGATGCAATAATACACCTATAAAAAAACGATACCAATAAAAATAGAGAAAAATATTTTGAATAATTAAGTAGAATAATATTGAAGTATATTTGGCAAGGGACAAAGGCAAGAATAAAACTGAAAAAGTTACAGGAATCTAAAAGCAATGGGGGTTTTGGACTACCAGATCGGGAATTACACCATCAGAAATCTGTGCTTACATGATTGAAAAAATGGATAAATCTGAAACATAGAAGATTATTATTATTGGAGGGCCATAATCTTCAACTAGGATGGCACACTTTAATTGCAGAAAGTACGGCTTGAGCAACAGAGTGGTCAATGCCTGGAAGCATACATCCAAATCTTACTTATTTGGAAAAAAATGTATTTTATAAAGACATTTTAACTGAGAGTGGTGAACTTAAAATTAGACCACAACTACAAATGAAGGGGTGGACTTAGCTTCGTGGCCACATTTGGAAATATAATCAAGACATGAGAAAGATGCAAAAACATTTTTTATAAAGAGTTTTTACAAAGAACTAACACCACTTGATAAGATATTATTAGGGACAGATGAAAAACTGATTAAGAAAATATATAACTATCTATTAAGTTTTAAAATGCAAGAGGAACAAGCCAAAGAAACAATGATTACGCAATTTTTTGGTTATATTATAAAATTAGATAAATCGCAAAAATTTTGGGATAGGAATTATTGACAATGGCTACTTCAATAAACTTTGGACTATAATTGTATCAGTATAATAGGAAGGGTCTAAACAATTTTGGGTGGAGTTTGAAGATGCAATACCATATAAAAAGCACAGAGATGACGTGGGATGTCCTTCTTAAACATAGAGACTGACTCAGTTCCTTTGTTTTGTGATACATTGGGGGTGCTAATTTTTCTTCAGTTCTATCAAAAGTTTATTTTCCCAATAATGAATTTTAAGAGCTTTGCCAAATGATATACATTAACAATGCAGTAAACTAATCTTAAATTAGGTATACAAAGAATTTTATTAATTTCAAATTAATCCAAATTAAGACAGATGAAGTACAACACATTCTTCACAGTATGTAGATTCAGAGATAATTTAAGTAATGGGTGGTTCTTTAACTTCCTGGAGTTAATTTCTATCCTGATTAGAAATTAAAGAAATGGCAACTGAGCAATATATCAAAACATTAAGAATCTCTATTTATCAGCAGATGGAAGTTTGCCATAGCAATGGTCTGTTGGCTGGGAAATAAATGTGCAAGATCAAACCTAGAGGGCATTGTAAGGAAAATGCAAACCAGGTAGCATTCCATTTTATTGCACTCAGAGCAATATCAACCATGGCATGTATGCAGCAATGACAGTGTTTGCTGTTCATTGACAGTGACAAACAGAGCATCCTAAGCAATACTGTTTATCTCATGGAAGATCTGAAATATTCATAGATTTCAGCACAAGAATATATTTATTATCTGTTCTAAGAGTTATAAGAGGTTGATAAACTGCTTTTCTGACCTTGGAGAACTTTGATACATGGCAGGGTACAGACACTCTGTGATTTGTGAGATTGTATTCTGTATAATGGCACACCGTGATCAGATGCATTGAAACAACAAGGACTTCAATGTTTGTGTAGGGTGAAGGAGAATGGGAAGGACAGTTATTTGCACTGTTTGTTGAGTCCTTGTGTACTGGATCCCATCTGCAAAAAATATGGATGAAAAAGCCAGTGTATTTATTACAATACTACTATGACTATTACATTTTCAAGGATTCCATTGTTACAAAGCAGCATCATGACTTTATTATTTTACACTAACTTTTAATTGGCTCTATGTGTCCACTGTTCATTCCATATGAGTAACAAAGCATGTCTCCACTCCTGGTTTACCATATCAAGGACTGTCTTATGCTACTCACTGGAATATAAAAGAGAAAAGTCTTAATCAGGAAGAAGGTAAACAGATAACAGATAATCAGATAACAGATAATCAGAATTGGAAGGGACCTTATAGGTCATCTAGTCCAACCCCTGGACCCGTGGGAGACCCTAAACCATTTCTGACAAATGGCAGTCCAGTCTCTTCTTGAAAGTCCCAAGTGATGACGTTCCCACAACTTCTGAAGGCAAGCTGTCCCACTGATTAATTGATCTCACTGTGAGAAAGTTTCTTCTTATTTCCAGGTTAAATATCTCCTTGTTCAGTTTCCATCCATTATTCCTTGTCTGGCCCACAGGAGCTTTAAAAAATAGCTTGACTCTCTGTGACAGCCCCTGAAATATTGGAGGACTGCTATCATGTCTCCCCTGGTCCTTCTGTTCACTAGACTAGCCAAGCCCAGTTCCTGTAACCGTTCTTCAAATACCTTAGTCTCCAGTCCCCTAATCATCCTGGTTGCTCTTCTCTATACTTTTCCAGAGTGTCAACATCTTTTTTATAATGTGGTGAACAGAACTGGATGCAGTACTCTAGGTGTGGTCTTACTAAGGCTTTATAGAGTGGTATTTGTTAAGTCTGGAGCATGGGTGCGAATAATGCAGACGAGCCGGTAGAAACAGTGAACTTCAAACTCTTTATTTACATGGTGTGACAGCTCAAACTGGAGGGCTGCTATAGTCTTCCTTATATAGGCAACTTATTAACTATTCAACCAATAGCAATCCTGGAGCGCTAGCTCCGTTAACCAATGAGAATGGCCTGTTAATGGCCAATCAGATGCTCCTGAATGGACCAATCCAATCCTGCCATTAACAGCCAATCAGAAGTGCAGGGCCAGAACCCTGCACTTGACTTCAAGCTCAAGATAACTTTATTTGGCATTATTCATTCACAACAGTATTAGTATTTCCCTTGATCTTGATTGTATCCCTCTGTTAATGCAATTTAGGATGGCATTAGCTTTTTTTGGCGGCTGCTGCACACTGCTGGCTCATATTTAGGTGGTTGTCCACTAAGACTCCAAGATCCCTCTCACAGTTACTGCTATTGAGCCTGGTTTCACCCAGTCTATATGTGTACTTTTGGTTTTTCTTGCCTAAGTGTAGGACTTTACTTTTCTCTACATTGAATTTCATTTTATTAGATATGGCCCAGTGTTCTAGTCTGTCAAGATCCATTTGGATCTTGAACCTATCTTCTTGGGTGTTAGCTATTCCTGCCAGCTTAGTATCATCTGCAAATTTGGTAAGTTTCCCATCTATTCCTTCATCTAAGTTGTTAATGAAGATATTGAAGAGTACTGGGCCTAAGACAGAACCTTGTGGCACCCACTGCTAACTTTCCTCAATGTAGACTTAGAAGAAGGACAAGATTTTGCATTTTGGCCTGAACTGAAGCAAAAAAGATTTCTTGTGTTTTTATGAAAATATATGATTACTAATTCTAGAGAAATTGAGAAAAAATTGATAGAAAGACATTGAATATTATACTGAGCTAAAAATGATTCATGACTATTGATTTTTCAATTGAAGATAACAATAATCTGGACATTCCCTTTCCAATAATACATATGAATATTTAATTGCTATGATTTACTTGAAATATACTTGCCCATGTATTTAGTTGTTTCTGAACCCATTTCTGATCAATATAGAATTTAGGATTTTATGAAGCAGAGCTAAATCTAATTTCTTATGAGATAAAAAAAGAAATATTCAGCTTTTTCTTGTTTTCTGTTCTTAGCCACAGGATAATCATTTTTCTGGGTTTTCTATGCATATTTCTGCCATTATGTTGATCTTCTGTGGCAATCTCTATCATAATTTATTTGCCATTGAGTTCTAGGAAAACATATCTGGAACATTAGACACTACAACATAAAGGATGAATTCTACTATAACAGTGATCTGCATCAGTGGTGGGATTCGTTTTTTTTTTACTACCAGTTCTGTTGGCATGGCATGGTGGTCATGGTGGATGAAAGATACTGTTAAAATCCAATTAGAGGTGGTATTTCCCGGTTCTCTGAACTATTCAAAATTTCCACTACCAGTTCTTCAGAACTGGTCAGAATCTGCTGAATTCCACCTCTGATCTGCATCCAGAACAACATACCCTCTTTCCCCAATATACCCCAATCTCCAGATTGGGGATGTGGAGGTGTTGCCTGTTGTAACTATGTATCATTCATGTGATTGCAACTATGTATCATTGCAACAATGTATCATTCAAGCATTGCAACATTGTATCATTCACGTGTAAACATTAGATTTCTGTCTCTTCAGTGATCTTTGCCAGGCACGTACAAGAGACAGGGAAATAAACAACTGTCAATACAGAATGATATCCTAACTGACTTGAACTGTTGTAAATCACGCACATCCTGTTTAACCTGGTATCTTAACTGACCTGAGCTATTGTAAATCTTGAATACCCTGTTTGACTTGGGCTCTGAAAAATTTCACCCCCCCTGTGAAAAAGCATAATAAAAGAGCGAGTACCAAGACATTCTGGGCGCGCTCATCCCGAGGAAACCTTGTCTCGTGTCGTTTCTCTCTCCCTTGCTCCCTTTCATGAGCTGCCCATCAGATGCGGGATGGCAGATACCGCATTCTGGTGACCCCGACGTGATTCCCTAAGGGGGATACGCAGCGGCGCGCCCATATCTTATTCGCTCGGTGGGAGCTATCGCCAGGCCTGGCACATTCATCGGATCTGAAAGACGGTCTCGACTTTCGTAAGTATGGGTGGAGGCTTTTCTCAACAGCAGGAATTGAGAGAGCTAGTCGCTTCTTCTTCTAAATACTCTGCTAATTTAAAGGGCTCTCCTTTAAAAAAGAAACCTATTGCTACATTATTGGCTTATGTGTGGCAACATTGTCCCAATTATTCAGAGGAAGGGTCCTTAAAAATTTTTCCAATTGGCAAAAAATTGGTGAACATCTCCATAGTCCTCCTCGTGCACCTATTGGCATTTTGGTCACTTGGAGGAAAATTCTGGAGGCTTTAAAAGTCCATTATAAAATAGAAGCAGGGAGTGTGTTTGAATCTCCCCCGCCAAGTTATGATAACTTTTCAATTTTCCCTAACTCAGGCAGAAGTTGCTGCCATTATTCAACAATGCCCCAAATGTAGTAAGCAAGGACATTCCATTCCTATAGGAGTAAACCCTAGAGGATTAAAAGCTTGTGAAATTTGGCAAATGGATGTAACTCAGTATCCACCTTTTGCCCCTTGGAAATATTTGCACGTTTCAATAGATACATATTCAGGATTTATTCTGGCTACTCCTCAAAGGGGAGAAACTATAAAACATGTCATCAATCATTCAATTCGTACCTTTGCCTCGCTGGGATGTCCAAAAGAAATCAAAACAGACAATGGATCTTCCAAGACAAGTTCTGCTTTTCAGGACTTCTGTAACAGATGGGATGTAATCCACAAGTTTGGGATTCCCTACAACAACCAGGGGCAGGCTATTAGGCTATTGTGGAATGAGCTCACTTATCTCTGAAATGTGCTTTTGATTGATATTCATTGCGGGAAAAAAACCCCGAACCTCCCAGCATTGCAAAATTCTCTTAACCTTTGTCTTAACACTTTAAACTTTCTCAATCTGACTGGTATTCCTCCCACTTCTGCTGCTTCTCGTCATTTTTCCTCCCCCTCACCCCCACCTAACAGACCTCTGGTATATTATCGCAGATTGCCAGATCCTGCCTGGCAGGGTCCCGCTGAGCTTCTCACTTGGGGATGAGGATACGCTGCGATCTTACTGCCAGACAAAACCACTCTCTGGATCCCTGATCGGGCAGTAAGACCCTATCATGGGAATTCCTCTGCTACATCTGTATCTTAAAAATCTTTCCTGATATTCTTGCCTATATCTTCTTTGCAATTTCTACCTTATTTCAACAAAACCTATGCTTCCTGTCAAAAGACTATTCGTGTTAAAATCATTTCATTAACAGAAGGCTATTATATTTGTTCCATGTGGGTACGTCATGAAAATGCTACCCGTAGCTTTCACTCTGTCACTTCTGTTTTATTTTAAAGAACACTCTACCCCTCGCTCTTTTGTTCCTTCTTTACTCTTCCTATGGAAAGGAATTTTAAAATCTTTTCCTCTATTCAATCTAAAACAAAGGGGGACCCAGATGTCCTTGTATTGTATTGTGGGTTTCCCCACCCCAACTAACACCCTTGATGAATTACCAAATTAATCTTTATTGTCATTATTGTAATTATTATACTTTTTCTATTAATTGAATTCCCTCTTCATTTCGTAAATGTTCTACAACTAACTTCTCCATAGCCCTCTCTCCTGCTTGTCATGTTTTTTTATACCCGAACTCTGATCCTGTCAACAAACGACGCTTCAAAAGAACTGCCCATGACGATCCGCAGAAGCCTCATAGAAGAGATAATATTGCCTGGAATATAACTGACTTTCAAAAAGTTCGTTTAAGTTCTATAACCAATTTCTCTTGCATAGAAGACTTCTACCCACCACTTCAATTCGATTTGGCAGACGCACCCACACAACCAGGGGTTATCCTGCAATCCACACCACTGCAGGAGGAACTTTAACATCACGCCTGAAAGGAATGTATTTTATCTCTGGCAATAATTTTGTTTGGACTTGTTACAATGGTTTCATGGCATGTATCCACGGGGATGAAATTGTTAAATCCAAATCATTTTTGCATTCAAGTATGGCTTGTGTGTATAACTCTGATGATTTTATATCCCTACAGGTATCCATGGAACACCCCCTCTCTTGCAAAATCGTAAAGATTTAGATCTGTTATTTTTAAAACAAAGGGGGATTGTGTGCTATGCTTAAAAAAGAATGTTGTCTTGATGCTGATAGCAAGGGGGGGGGTTCGTTTTCCATTTCACCATGGCTTACAACCTTTTTAACTGCATTGGCAGGACCATTAATAATCATTATATTGATTTGTATTATAGGACTTTGTTGTTTTAATAGAATATTGCAATTTTTGAAAAATCAATTATCTTCCATAACTGCTGATGTTAATGTGTTATTGCAAGCTCATGTTTTGTCTTTAACACCGGATGAAAAAATATCATTGCTGAGTTACCGCTCCTTGGACAACCCTGATGCTGACGGGTCGCACTCCTGCCTAGATGACGGGGATGGCGAACATTTCAGAAAAATAGTTCCTGTCTTTTTGGATGAGGAAGAAGACTCATCATAAATAATAAAAACAGAGGAGATGTTGTAACTATGTATCATTCATGTGATTGCAACTATGTATCATTGCAACAATGTATCATTCAAGCATTGCAACATTGTATCATTCACGTGTAAACATTAGATTTCTGTCTCTTCAGTGATCCTTGCCAGGCACGTACAAGAGACGGGGAGATAAACAACTGTCAATACAGAATGATATCCTAACTGACTTGAACTGTTGTAAATCACGCACATCCTGTTAACCTGGTATCCTAACTGACCTGAACGATTGTAAATCACGCGCATCCTGTTTAACCTGGTATCTTAACTGACCTGAACCATTGTAAATCTTGAATACCCTGTTTGACTTGGGCTCTGAAAAATTTCACCCCCCCTGTGAAAAAGCATAATAAAAGAGCGAGTACCAAGACATTCTGGGCGCGCTTATCCCGAGGAAACCTTGTCTCGTGTCGTTTCTCTCTCCCTTGCTCCCTTTCATGAGCCGCCCATCAGATGTGGGATGGCAGATACCGCAGTTGCCAACAACACATAATTTTGGGGGGGAGATTTGGATCTAGCAGTTTATACACAAAGTTAGAAATGTTGAAGTAAAGTAAAACTTAAACAGATATATATTTTGCCAGACATTTGTGAAGAGATGAGTCAGTTCTTTTTCCTTCATTTGCTATCCAAGTGTGAAACTTGTTCTTCTGTTTTTTAAGTTATTTTTCTTTAATTTAGATGAGGAATAGATTTCAAATATAAATCCTCTTTCTAGAATAAGAAAATGGCCATTCATTTGTTTTTATATCATTGGTATAATCAAAAGAGACACATGAAATTCACTTCTTTAAAGAATTTGATTCATTCTTTTTTTCAGACTCTGATACTTGAATCTTGAAAGCCTTTATCTTTCTTCAGATTAAAAAAAAGTAAGCAAAGTAGGTGTCTCGCTTCTTAACTTTTTAATATCAGGGCTCAGTTTGGACATTTGATAATTCAAATGTAGCTATTATCCTCATGTTCATATAATAGATAGATATAGATAGATAATAGATAGATGATAATAGGTAGATAGATAATAGTTAGATGATTGATAGATGATAGATAATAGATGATTGATAGATGACAGATAGAAAATAGGTAGATAGATAATAGATGATTAATAGATAGATAGATAGATAGATAGATAGATAGATAGATAGATAGATAGATAGATAGACAGACAGACAGACAGACAGATAGATAGATAGATAGATTGTTAAGCTTGTATCTTCACCCATTAGCTGTTAATTGTGTGCGCTAGGGCATGCCTAGGGCAAATATCTTTCTTAAATCCAGGATACAGGCAATTCAAAGTCAATATACATTCCAACATTTTATCTGTGACCTCCAAATGCACCCTAAGATTCTTGCTGAACTTGCATATTGTTGCCTTTTTGCCAATTTTACTATTTTTCTTGGTCAGTTTCCTTGGTTTACATGCTAAATATTTGACCAAAATCAGATATCCTTAGTTCTTTCTAATTTCTAGGAATTTCTCCTTAGTTCAGCTTCTTCCTTCATTCCTGCTTCTTGCTGTGATAATTTACAGCCATTTTTTCTATCAATTTTTCTATTCTAATCCCCATGCTTCGTCTATTCAGATTTGCCACCAAATCATAACCCTTTGAAAGCATCATTTCCCCTTCTTTCCTAATATTCTAGCTATCTTCTATAATTGTTTGTTCTGATTATTAATGCACTAACTCCCCTGTCTGTTATTATAACTTTCTCTTCCTACATGAGAAAGACAGAACTGACTGATCATGTGCCACTCTATCTTGCATCAAGATTTTTTTTTTTACAATCTTTAAACAAAAATTATGCCAGGAATGATATTTACTGTAGTGAAAACATGAACTACATTAAAACCCAATCACTATGCAGTCATCAGTTCAAGCAGCTATTTGCAGAATTTGAGATAGACTTCATGGATTTAGTATCCTACTGAGAGGCACACTAGTTAAGTCATGGTACAGTGCTGTAGCACTTCTTAAGGTAGTGTACAGCTCTCCAAGGAGAACAAGAGAAAACCTATTAAAGGAAAGAATGACTCAAACTGTAGTTTTAACCTTGAAGTGCCAGTTACTCTGATGAGTTACTAAAAAAAAGTAAGTCAGATAATTCAAGAGCAAGATAAATTAATCAAAACAATTTTATAGAATTGTTAGTTTATGGCAATCAAAAATAGCAAAAGAAGACATGAATGCTGATTCAAATAGCTAAATATGGTCCCAACTATTCATCAAAAGCCTTTTGTTTTCCTTTATCTTCTTAAACTAGCATTTTAACTTCCTTTCCTACATTGAATTATCAATGACTACTGTTGTCAGCTCATAAAACATAGGCAAGAGTTCAGGAGAGAAGCTTGGTTGCTATGACCAGAAGCACATTCCACACATACCTTTCTCCAGATTGTACTCCAGGTTACTAAAGCAAGCCACCAGTTAAAATGCTCCATTGGAGAATGTGATTTATGACATACCCTGGGAGGAGGGGAGAAACAGGGTCATAGTTGGGCAGTAAATTATGTGGGGCAGAGCTGGCTGCACTTGGGAAAGTGCTGACATGTTGTTCCTAATAAATACTTAGATTTCTTTTGAAACTTGGCTTGAGGCTCATGAACATAGGACATCTGTCAATACCCTGGCAAGTCTTGATCAATCAATCAAAGTGGTTGGGAAATAGAAGCTACACTGTTGATCAGTTGGTTTATTAAAAATAAATCCTCTAGTAAGAGGATTCACTCTGTTTCTTGTATGATCATATACCCACATTTTTATTTAGTTCAGTAGAATTTTGTTAGTAGGTTTCTTTCTCTTTATTCCTTGGGAGGCAGGACATGAATATGTTCAGTATTTCACTAGCTGTGAATAAATTGAGAATAATTAACAACATTAAATACATTGTACAACAAATGAGTAAGACATCTACATAAGTAATTACTGAAAAAAGATGTCTGGGGCAAGCTAAATGGTAGACTTCCAATCTGTCTTTGTAATTTAATGTAGGAATTAAAAATTTCTTCCACAGCACCAATTTTTACAAATATTTCCGTACATCAAACCTCAGCATGTTTAATAGTAAAGGATGCTGAGAACTGTAATTCAGCAACATCTGGAGAACATCAAGTTCCTCACTCCTACTTTAGAGCCTTTGTTAGTTCATGTTTAAAAATTGGAATAAATTAAAGCTTAATTATATGAGTATAACATAAATAATGGTATTAATGTTCTATAATCTGGTGCATGGTAGATAGATTGCCCTACAATTCCAAGTCAATAGCAGTTATGTCTAGGTATGATGTGGTTTATAATATAATCTATCTGTAGGTGGCTAGGTATTACTAATTTCTTGGTCCTGTTTCATAGATTCTCATACTATGCTTACTTTGTCATTTGTTGGAAATAATCCTACATAGAAGCAGCAGATTATAACCTTCTATGTTCAACATAAAGGCAGGGATATATACCAGTGGGTTGGGATGTAGATTAAAATAGGTCATGAATACAATGTAAATTCTAATAGCTATCTATTTTATCTCAGTTCTTTATTTTTGTACATTTTTGAGATCTTTCTGTACTTTTGGCCATTAAGACAGATGGCATGGTAGCAATTTTGAGGTTATTTGTTCTTAAACACATCTTGCAGGTTATATGTCATACTGACAAGCAACTAGTATCCTGGGTGCTAGAAACATTACAGCCCTGTTGCAGGGTTATAGTTCACTGACTGAATCAGTACAGAAGATGTATGGACAATCTGGTGATTGCTGCTGAGAGCTCACATTGGCAACAAGAGAAAAAGAGTCAATGAGCCGAAATAAGATAAAATGGGAGCAAATATGTACAGCTGGGGCTCCATCTATATCAGAGAACTCTACAATTTTATTTTTCACTGTGCAATCTTCAGAACAGAATTGTAGCTTAGATACATTTTGTTTTTTATTTAAAATATAGTGGTGATTATTATTTCAGAATACATAGCATGGATTCCATCTTTGCAAGATAAAGTTATTGGAAATTATATATAGGAGAAGGACTGGCAGAACCTGGGAGAAGAATTAAAAGAGAGGTCCACTTAGGTAATCACCAGTGAACTGAGCCCAACTTCCCTTGAATTCTGTTGATCCTTATTTAACTCCAAGCAGATGCTAATTGATGGTTGACGATATTCCTGTATGTAGGCATGATTATCAATAAATCAGTTTAACTGGGCCTTCATTTGTGGACTTGAATTTTTGCACCTGATATTAGATGTTGTTATAAACCATCTGATTCATTTTGTCACTTACTTGTTTTAACACCCCTCTACTGTCTCTTTTAATGCTAGCTAGGCATATTTGTTAATTTATTTATTATTCTTCATAATAAACAAACAAATGTTCATTTACTGAAACTGAGCTAGAAACACTCACTACATTTATACCATAGCTTACTCCCTAAAGTTGAGCAGAGAGTTGGACTAAAAGAACTTCAAGATCCCTTCCAACTCTGTCATTCTATTGCCATAAAAATTGAGGTATTTGGGGTTTGTTTTGAAAATGAGATCTATACTTCTATTTATATTTATGAAGGAGTTTAGAGCTTGGACTCCCAAGAATGAGATTGTTTTCTGCTTTTCTCAAATGTTTTCTACTATGCAAAAACAAAGCAAAATAGTGAGATCTACCTTAACATGCTTCATGACTAATCTTCTTGAAAAGGAGGATACTATCTTACTTCATAGCAACTTTGTACAGCAGAGTTGCCTATGCCTTCTGAATCACTAAATTGGGGTTTTCATTATCCTTCCAAAATTTATGATTAAATTGTGATTTTTACCTGTAAGAAAAAGAGAAACCTATTAAAAGCAGCAGGAATAGTCTTACTGAAGACACCACTTTAATTTAATTTTAATTAAATATAAAATAAATCAAATTTAGTATTTATCCCAGAACCATTTATTTATTTGGTCTAACTCTCCCTATCTGTGGCCTCAATATGGAGTTCCAAGTGCATCTTATAACAAGAAAAATCTGCCATGTTTTAAGGATTCTGGATTCATTGGAGGAAGAAAATATGTGATTGTGCTAAATTAAAATACAGATTATTACTGATGCATCATTCAAAAATATCAGTTCTTTATATTCTGATATTTCTTCATTGATCTTAACTGAAATATAAGCCAGTTAAAAGTTCCAAGAGTCTCAAACTAGATAAGATTATTGGAATATTTTCCTCGTTGCTCCATTTAGCAATTAGAGATACACTGAATATTTGTCTTTCACAATTGAAAATATATGATACATATTACAGTTTTAAAGAAAGAAAGCAGTTTTATCTAAATAAAATTCAAGGGCATTTTATACACCTGAATTTGAATTGTCTGACTTTAAAATACTGGAAGTTTATTGAGATTGTTCTTCACCCATATTGCTACTAGCAATACATACTATCTTTCTTTTTCCTAGTGGAAACTACTTGTAATGGATTTACAATAAACTAGCATTATTTCATAACTTAGCAATGCTATAAACATTTAGCAGAATTCTCTCTTTTGAGGATGATAAAATGCTCAGCTTCATCAATTTTCCAAGTTTCCTTCATAATTTGTCATTGGATGACTCTATATTTGACAAATGGCACCAAAGCAGAGGGAGGAAAAAAGTTAATGCAGTTGCTTGATTGTTCAGATTTATGTTCAATCTTTTTTCCTAGAGCTCAAGATGATTCCCACAACAGTGACTGGTACCTCAGACAACCACTGAGCTTCCATTCTCTGGTGTCTTGAATTTGGACATTTCTGGTCATAATCCAGTATGTCACCAATTCACCACACAGGTTTTCTTTTGTGGCTTTGAAAGGCTCTCACCTGTCCTCCTATATTTGATTTTACTCACTGACAGTTTGCCTTTCAGAGCTAAATTAAGTAAGGAATAAAGTCATATTTCAAATGAATTTTTGTTATGCTAACTTTTCCCATGCTGAAATGAAAGAACTAGGGCACAGAGAAAGCAGAAGCATAATCTGAAGAATTGGAATGACTCATTTTCACGTCTATTTATTTATTGCTCTTTTAATGTGTAAAGCATGAAGAATAACTACCAGCTCTTTGGCATCTTAAAACTGTGTGCCATAGCCTGATTTTAATAATTTGGATTCTAAGTATTGAAAAAATTAATTTTATGGACACATTAAAACTTGTTTAAGCACAAGAATGTAAGTCAATAAAGCTCACTGAACTTTGAATGCTTTTTATGAACCCCTTGAAAATCTATCTCTGGACTATAAACTTGCTCTTTGGTTAAATTTTTATTCATACAATCTTGACCCTATCATGAAACTTTTAAAATGGACAGCTGACAACGAATAGTGAAGATTCTCTCAGAAATTTGCATAACAGGAAGGATGGAATTACAATGTAACTTTAAAGGGGGAAGAGAAACGTGATTTTATTTGTCACTGCTATAAAGATCACAAGTAGTTTCTTTATACATTTTCCTTTTCTTTCACTTTTTCTTTCTTCTTTTCTTTGTTCACTCTTTTTTTTAAATTTGTATCATTTTACTATTGTATAAAAAATAGTAATAATAAAAAAAACTATTTGAGGAACCAAAAGACTTAGTTTTCTGCTACTAGATTGAAAGTAGTGGGGAAAAGTGTGCATTATGATCCTATGCTATATTTGAATATAGAGTGCTGAGCTCCAGTAGTGCCACATATCAATTACTTCAAATGATATCTTAGCTGCTCTCCAGCTGGATGAAAGCTTTCATTTTGCAGTTCTCCCCCCATCATATGCAAGGGAAAGAAAATCATGTGGACTTGCCAAATGGCTTGTCTAAATCCTATCCTCAGTTATATTTGGGGAAAAGCACTTGGGGCTTTTTAGAATCCTGAGCCCTTCTCATTCTAATCCTGGCACATCTTCTTGGAAGAGTTTCCAAGGCAGAAATTTCCTGATAATGGAAAACAGAAATACTAAGTCAATAAAGACACGGGGGGGGGGGGGATTTCAATGTCAGATTTGTCCTTAAATATTGGATTCTGTCCAATATGACAAAGATGAGCCCAATAATTTGCATGTTATTCTAAGATGTATAAGAAATGTATATTCGGAGACCCTGAAAAATTATATTGATAGTTTTTGAATAAGGAATGAATTAAATTTGTGTGTGAGAGAAATTTAAAGATAATTGCATTCCCACCATCATTTTAATATGGAGATATGGCTCAGATTGGCTAGTATTAAATTTCATGAAGAAACAACTCCAGTTATATTCCAAACATCCATAGCATTTTATCCACTACTGACCTGTTTGAAATCTGTTTGGGATTTCACAGGAAGATATATGTGTATTTGACCTCACAGAGAGCAAGACTGAGGCATCTACGGTATTTTTGTCTGTTGATAGACAAAGAATGGGAAAATTGAGTAGAATCCTGACTAACAATCTAAAGCATTTTTTCAAACAAGCCAACCATTATTGAACTTAGCTAACAGTAATAGGACAAGTTTATATGCTTCAATGTCAGAATATCCTGAAGGAAAAATATACACTGTTCAAAAAAATAAAGGGAACACTTAAAAAAACACAATATAACTCCAAGTCAATCACACTTCTGTGAAATGAAACTGCCCACTTAGGTAGCAACACTGATTGACAATCAATTTCACATGCAGTTGTGCAAATGAAATAGACAACAGGTAGACAGCATAGGCAGTTAGCAAGACATCCCCAATAAAGGAGTGGTTCTGCAGGTGGTGACCACAGACCACTTCTCAGTTCCTATGCTTTCTGGCTGATAGTTTGGTCACTTTTGAATGCTGGCAGTGCTTTCAATCTAGTGGTAGCATGAGACGGAGTCTACAATCCACACAAGTGGCTCAGGTAGTGCAGCTCATCCAGAATGGCACATCAATGCGAGCTGTGGCAAGAAAGTTTGCTGTGTCTGTCAATGTAGTGTCCAAAGCATGGAGGCATGACCAGAAGACAGACCAATACATCAAGAGACGTGGAGGAGGCCATAGGAGGGCAACAACTCAGAATCAAGACTGCTACCTCCACCTTTGTGCAAGGAGAGACAGGAAGAGCACTGCCGGAGCCCTGCAAAATGACCTCCAGTGGACCACAAATGTGCATGTGGCTGCTCAAACAATCAGAAACAAACTCCATGAGGGTGGTAGGAGGGTCCGACGTCCACAGGTGGAGGTTCTGCTTGCAGCCCAACACTGTGCAAAACGTTTGGCATTTGCCAGAGAACACCAAGATTGGCAAATTCACCACTGGAGCCCTGTGTTCTTCACAGATGAAAGCAGGTTCACACTGAGCACATGTGACAGACCTGACAGGGTCTGGAGACACTGTGGAGAACTTTCTGCTGCCTGCGACATCTTCCAGCATGACTGGTTTGGCAGTGGGTCAGTAATGATGTGGGGTGACATTTCTTTAGGGGGCCGCACAGCCCTCCATGTGCTCGCCAGAGGTAGCCTGACTGCCATTAGGTATCCAAGATGAGATCTTCAGACTCTTCGTGAGACCATATGCTGGTTGGCCCTGGGTTCCTCCTAATGCACGATAATGGTAGACCTCATGTGGCTGGAGTGTGTTAGTAGTTCCTGCAAGATGAAGGCATTGATGCTATGGATTGGCCCGCCCATTCACCAGACCTAAATCCAATTGAGCACATCTGGGACATCATGTTTCGCTCCATCCACCAACGCCACATTGCACCGCAGACTGTCCAGGAGTTGGGGGATGCTTTAGTCCAGGTGTGGGAGGAGATCCTTCAGGAGACCATCTGCCACCTTATCAGGAACATGCCCAGGCATTGTAGGGAGGTCATACAGGCACATGGAGGGCACATACACTACTGAGCCTCATTTTGACTTGTTTTAAGGACATTACGTCAAAGTTGGATCAACCTGTAGTGTTTTTTTCCACTTTAATTTTGAGTGTAACTCCAAATCCAGACCTCCATGGGTTTCTCAATTTGATTTCCATTGATAATTTTTGTGTGATTTTGTTATCAGCACATTCATCTATGTAACGAACAAAGTATTTAATAAGAATATTTCATTCATTCAGATCTAGGATGTCTTATTTTTGTGTTCCCTTTGTTTTTTTTTGAGCAGTGTATATATAAATAGACAATTTGAAAATGTTGATGAACACAAGTCCTATTTTTCACTATAGATTGTGTTTCCAAAGAATTCTGGAATTGTAATTTAGTTACATTTGAAGTGACCCAAATTGCCTATCCAGTGTAACATTTTGTTTCACTGTCTTATTTTTTTTTAATAAAGTTATTTAGTTGTTTTTTTAGCATTGCAAAATCTTTTTGATGACAATGGTGTTAATGGTTTTATCAATATACAGGGTATTTCCCATCAACCACTAATAATAAATTTAAGAAGGCAATTTCTAATGAATAATAACTTTCAAAACCGATTTTGTGTTTAATTCCAAGTGTCAGAAAAGTTGCAAACTTCAGGGAGATGCAAAGGGAGATGTGACAGATTCCCATAATAATGGCACTGTTGTATTGTGTTGTAATATATCTGCACTGCAATATATCAGATATAAGCAATTTGATATCTTTCAGGTGTTTTGAATTTTGGTTCCATCACTCTCACTCAAGGCAGCTAATGTCAAAAGATACATCAGGTGGATACAAAGTTGCCTATTTCTGATATATCAATTATTGTAATTACTGGCTACAGTCCAGAAATCTGAAATTTTAATCAGTTACTTCATATGTACATCATCTTGTTTGTACTTTAAGTCAACTGGGCTTATATCACTTATGTATGCCTTTTTCATGGGTGGCAAGATATTACATATGTGTTGGAAGCTACACCTAAATGATAATGGTCCTTAAGTCTATGTGCAACAAAATGTTCTAGTTCTGATTAGCTAATGTCCTATATATCAATATGGAACAAAGTGCATTAATGGCATTCTGAAGAACAGTCAGAAATAGCTTTTGATCTGCTGCTTTTACTTGAAATCATTCTATTGTCCAGTTATCAAAATCTTCAAACATTACTGCTTTCTCTGTTGTTAATTCCAATAGCTATTTTAATTGTCATCCTTTCGTATTGTCCTCTCAGTATTCAGGCACAGCAGAACAGAGGAGCACATTTTCAACTTCAATTTTGATCACACAAGAATGCACTGCAAACAACTAATATTGCTCTAATTTTCTTCTCCTTCTTTTCCATTGTATTTAATGCCTTTTATTTGCTAGAAGTGCCTAATGAATAATAAAAGTACTTCTCTGGGTATAATAGACAATATACTTTACTATATAGGTTATATTATATTCACCCAAGCCAACCAATTAAACCTCTGTTTTCTTCCTCTGCAAATGGATGTAGAAAAGGAGGTGGGGAAACAGGAATGTGAGCAGTCATGAGATCATTTGCCACAAGGATGAATGTATATGATGCCATGGCACTATTGGTTCTTTCAGGCAGCACAACTCTTACTTTCAAGACTGTTCCACTCTTCACCCGTATTGTTATTCTATTTTATATACTATGATCTTTATAAAAGCAATGATTCCCATAGTTTGAAATCTCACAAAACCTATTTTTTATATTGATTAAGTAGCTCAATCTTGAGATGGGCTGGGTTTTGAAAAAAAAATAGTTTTAAAAACAACTTCACAATTTAATTTTGAGAACCACCAAGTTACTTGCTGAATGCCTTAAAAGGTGTTATAGATACTAACCTAATCAAAAGTCTTTTGCAAATCAGCCCTATTGTGATTGCCATTGCAGACTGAAGATTTAAAACAACCATGGTTCAGGTTTGAGTCTGCAGTTCCATATGATTGGACAAACTAATTTCATCTTAGTCACTTAGAGATTGAGGGTTTTTTTTCCTGTTGTTTCATATGTTGTAATGAGAACACGTAAACTTTTTTGAGTATTATAGTAGAATACAATAGAATGAATGAGCTGGAAAGGACCTTGGAGATTTTTTAGTCCAGTCCCCTGTTCAAGCAGGAGAACCTATACTATTTCAAATAAGTGACTGTCTAAGACTCTTCTTAAAAACATCCAGTGATTTCTGGAGACAAGATGTTTCACTAGTTAATTGTTCTCATTGTTAGGAAGTTTCTCCTTAATTCCAGGTTGCTTCTCTCTTTGATTAGTTTTAACCATTGTTTCTTTTCTTTCCTTCAGGTGCTTTGGAGGATAATTTTACCACCTCTTCCTTGTGGCAGTCCCTCAAATACTGAAATACTGCTATTGTGTGATCCCCTAATTCTTCTTTTCTTTAGACTAGCCAAACCCAACTTCTGCAGCTGTTCTTCATATGTTTTAGTCTCCAGGCCTTTGATCATCCTAGTTGCTTTTCTCTGAACTTTTTCCAAGTCTTGAAATCTTTTTTATAAGATAACAAGAGGGTTAGATGCCTCATAGAATAATAAATCTAGCAAATTGCAGCTGAATATGATATGGATTTCACTACAATTTTTCCCCTTTCAATTATGTATTCTGAATCCATTTTAAAGCAGAGATAGCAAGGATAACAGAATAACAGAGCTGGAAGGGACTTTGGAGATATTCTAGTTCAACCTCCTGCTCCAACAGGATATCCAATACAATTCCAGAAAAGTAGTTATCCAGTATCTTCTTAAAAGCCTCCAATGGGGGAGCACCACAACTTCTGAAAACAAATCATTCCATTGGCTAATTGTGCTCATTGTTAGGAAATTTCTTTTTAGTCCAGGTAAGAAGCAATTTCCAAATTATTTAGAAAAATGAATGTTTATTTAGCAAATCAAGTGCAACAATATTTTTTAACCAGCTTAAAAATAAAGATTAGAGAAATTTATTTTTAAAAGCTTAAAAATAAGCTTTTCTTGCTCTTTTGGATGTCAAGCTTGGTATATTACAGAAAAATTATAACCTGCCCTTGTGATGCAATGTACTTTGCTGCCTTTGACTACTGAGTTTCCTAAGGTGCCCAGGTAGATAATGCCTGCTGGTTGGCAAGGATCTTTTAATAATATAGTGAAGCCTGGTCTCTTATAGGCAGGGTACAGGAAATTGACCACAAACTAACCTTGCTGCCTTAGCTCATTGGTTTTTAGAAGTGCCAAAAGTCTTTGCCAAACTGCTTGGCAAACTTGTTCTTTCTGTAAACTACCCATCCCATCCTTAGCAGACTCATTTATATCAGGGTTATGGTTTTCTGGCAACAATTTACATTAGTTATTTGGCAGTGTTAGTAGAAGCAAGCTGGGACATTGCCACTGAAATTGGCAAGTCATAAAATGAGGCTGGCAAAGAAAAAATTATCTATGTTCTTATAGACTTATACCCCATACACTAAGATTTTGGAGCAGAACCTGGAAATGTTAGCCTGAAGCCCATTCACGGACTGGCAAGAGATTTAAGTCTAGCCCAATCATGTAGAATTTAAGTTAGGTTTGTGCCAAGAATGCATATTCAGAGTGTTGAGAGCTGAACTGTATTTCTAGGCATGCTTGCAGACCACAATAAAAATATAATATTTCATTAGCATAAGAGAGAGAACAGTTAAAGCTCAAGGCTGATCATGGTTAAGAAGTTGAGAAAGTGAATAAAGCTCAAATCAATGTTAACTCTTCCAGTTCAAAAGCTCTAAGAGGCATAAGGTACTAAATCTTGTTGGCCTGCTGCTTAGTGTCACCATGATACAACTCAACTCTTCCCTCAGTATTGCTCCACATGGAATTGAAATAGTAGATTATATATTGTCTGACACAGCTGCAGAAGAATGAAGAAACAAACAAACAAACCCAACCCTATATTTATGAAACATTTTCAAAAGCTACAAAAGTGGTTTAAAGACCCCCTGATTTCATTAATAAATAAGACAGAAATTAAATAATACTCAGATCATCAGCTCTATGCAAAAGTCATAAATATAGTAAAAGAATATTGAAAACACTAGATGATGCACAGCCAAAGGAGCAAGCAGGATTCAGAAGTGACTACAGCATAATGGATCACATTCAGGTTGAAAAGGCATTTGACTCAGTATTCCAGCAAGCAATAATTAATGCATTGCTCAAACAAGGCATAGATAACTGCTTACATAAACTTACTGCAATCAATATATGAAAAAAGCAGTGGTGATAATTTGCCTTTGTTATGGACTAAGCCAACGCATCAGTAACAACCCTAAATAGCTTTACTTTGCAGCAGGCTTGTAATCCTGCACTTCTCATTGGCCCGCGAATCGCGAGTTGTGATTGGTCATTTCTGGCCAGTCTGATTGGCTGTTAACGGGCCTCTCTGATTGGATGCTTGTGAGAGTGGTAAACTCAAATCATTGGTTGTTTTGACAGCAGCCAGCTCTATAAAAGAGCTGCCGCCGCCCAAGTATTTGCTCTGTTCTTATTTCACAATAAAGAGTTGAAGTCACCATTCGATGTCTCGTCTCCGTTTCTTGCGCCCATGCTCAGGACTTAACACTGGCGACGAGGATGGGATGTGGAGACGATAGAGCTGACTAAGTACTCATTGAACAAGACAGAGCATGTGGCTGAAGAGCGCATGCAACAAACGGCAAAATGACCAGCGGCGCCATATCACCCACTCCATTTGACCCAGCAACCGAAGACTGGGACTCGTATATAGATCGTTTCCAGATGTTCCTAGACACCAACAATTTAAAAGATGCTACACCTGGCAAGAAACGAGTGGTGTTCCTGACTCACTGCGGCCCCACCATTTTCAAAATGGCTAAAGCACTTGCCAAACCGGCAGAAGTGAAGACCATGGATTGGGATAACCTTGTGCTGATCCTCCGGGCCCATTACGCACCTGCAGTACCTACACTGATATGAAGACATGAGTTTTACCAGAGGGACCAGCAGAAGAATGAGAGCGTTGGGGACTTCATAGCTGACCTCTGGAACCTAGGAGGCCTTTGTGGTTTTGCAAACCTCGAGGAAGTCCCGAGAGACCACATAGTTCTAGGATTAGATGCACGGTACAGAGTAAACTCATGGCGAAAGGAGACATCAGCCTTGCAGATGTCACCGCTGACGCAGAAGCAACCAGGAAGTCAGCCGCTGGAATGCGCCGAGCGAACACACTGCATCACCAACTCGCTAATGATAGCCTGCTCACCGCTGAGAAGCATGCTATTACCACCCACCACGAAGACCTCGAGTCATCCTCAGACAGTGAGGAAGAGGAGGTCAACCGGCTCTGCTCGGAACGAGACCAAAGGAACCAGAGACTTCCGCGCCAATGTGCTGGTTGCGGGGCAAACCACCCGCGATCGGACTGTAAATTCCTCGACGCACTCTGCCGTACCTGCAGGAAAAGAGGCCACATCACGAAGGTCTGCAGAAGCAAGCGAGAGTCCAGTCCCAGCCGAAGGGAGAACAATCTCCACCAGGAGACAGGCAAACCACCTGAGAATTGGGACCGCCTGAACCACCAATGGAACAACCACTACTACTACAGAAATCGAGCACCTGCCTCTTCAACGAGACGAGAAGAAGCACACCAAACCATTATTATCGGCCACGCTTCATCGTTCGATGCAAGAAAGATCCACCTAAGGGTTACTATTGAGAATCGACCATGCGTGATGGAAGTCAATTTGGGGTCATCCCTTTCTATGGTATCCTGGAAAACCCTCAAACAGCTGATCCCTGCCATCTGCCTCCAGGACCTCAGCACTCAACGAATCATCCTAAAAGACAACCAGGGAAACAGAATTCCACTTGTTGGTTCCAACCATGTCCAAGTATCCTTCAAGGACCGTACCGTGACACTTTCCCTGACTGTCGTTGATTGTGACCGGTCCAGTTTGTTAGGGTTACAGTGGTTTGCTCCACTCGGAATTGAACTAGCCAGCATACACAAACCAGAAGCGACGACTGGGAAGAGGCCCTCATCCAGGAATTCCAGGATGTGTTCACAGGAACATTAGGCAAGTACAAGGGGACCCCTATATCATTTAATCTCAGCCCCAATGTAGCTCCCATTCAACTTAAGTCTCGTCGGGTCCCTTTTGCCCTCAAGCCAAAGATCAACGAGCAGCTAGATAAACTGATCGCCAGGGCATGTTGGAAGCGATTGACCATGCCCGATGGGAAACTCCAATAGTAATGCCCATGAAGCCAGATGGTTTGTTAAGAATTGGTGGGGATTACCGGGCCACCCTAAATCATGCTCTTCAACAGAGCTCTTACCCAGTACCAGTGGTCCAACACCTTCTTCACTCCCTGGGTGGTGGAAAAATATTTGCGAAATTGAACTTAGCTCAGGCGTACCAGCAACTACCTCTAGATGAGACAACTACAGAAGCCTAGAGAATAGTTACACATAGAGGCGCCTTCAAGTGCAATAGACTCCAATTCGGAGTAAGCATGGCACCTGGCATTTTCAAAAGTTTGATGGAGAGACTATTACAAGGCATAAAAAGCATCGTGCCTTATTTTGACGACGTCTTAATAGCTGTCCCCACTAAAAAGTTATTAGTACAATAACTCAGAAAGGTTCTTCAGAAATTTAAAGATGCTGGCCTGAAAGTAAAAAGGGACAAGTGTCAACTTTGTACGGAGAGAGTGGAGTTCCTGGGATGCCTTCTTGACAGACAGGGAATCCACCCCACCGAAAAAAAACTAAACGCAATCAAAAATGCCCCAAGACCTAGGAATAAGACAGACCTCCAAGCCTTCCTAGGACTCATTACTTTTATAACATCTTCTTGCCCCAGAAGGTGACCGTAGCCGAGCCCCTACATAGATTTCTCGACAAAAAGGCTTCCTGGGTCTGGGGACGGCGTGAAGAAAGGGCATTCCAAAAAGAAAAAAAGCTCTTAACCTCCAATGCTGTATTGATGCAATACAATGAGACTCTACCCTTAACGGTTCCCTGTGACGCCTCACCATTCAGAGTGGGAGCCATTTTAAGCCATGTCCTACCAAATGGGAATGAGGCATCTATTGCGTTCTTTTCAAGAACCTTGTCTAAGACTGAAAGGAACTATAGTCAACTTGATAAAGAGGCTCTCGCCATCGTATCCGCAATTAAATGTTTCCATGAATATGTGTATGGGAGACCCTTTGCCATAATTACAGACCACAAGCCGCTACTTGGTATTTTGGCAGGAAACAAACCAACTCCCCATATCTTATCACCAAGAATGACACGTTAGTCAGAATTTTTAGCCGCCTACGATTACCGATTGCAACACTGCCCGGGGAAAACCATTCCCCACGCTGACACTCTGAGCCGCTCTCCACTACCAGATGTCATAGAGGACCCAGCTCCAACCTTAGCCATATTGCAAATTGAAACCCTTAAATTGCCGCCGCTGACCGCTCAAGACATTGCCTCAGAAACAAAAAAGGACCCTGTTTTGGCACGAGTCCTCAGCTGGGTGGAACGGGGTTGGCTGGTCAGCGCACCCAACGACACTTTCAAGCCATTCAGAAATCGTCAGACAGAACTATTGTCCCAAAAGGGCTGTATCTTGTGGGGAGACAGAGTTGTAATCCCGGAGAAATTGCAACATAAGGTATTAAAAATGTTGCACGATGGACATCCAGGCATCATGCGGATGAAGGCATTGGCCAGGAGTTATGCATGGTGGCCTGGCTTAGACAAACAGATAGAGACCTGTGTAGCAAAGTGCAGCAAATGCCAGGAGACTCGCTCTACTCATCCAAAAACTCCCCCAACTCAATGGGAAATGCCTCAAGGTCCTTGGTCCCATATCCACATCGATTTTGCGGGACCCACAAGAGGACACACTTTCCTCCTAACAGGGGATGCCTATTCTAACTGGCTCGAGGTCCACAAGATGAAAAGCACCACCACAGAGGCGGTCACTAAAAAACTGAATAAGCTATTCGCTACCCACGGATTGCCGGATGCCCTGGTCTCCGATAATGGCCCCCAATTCACTGCCCTGGCATTCGAACAGTATCTGGCAGATCGGGGCATCCGCCATGCCTTAACATCACCAGCTCACCCTGCAGCCAATGGTAGGGCTGAGCGAATGGTTCAATTTGTAAAAAAAAACTTTGCACAAAAAGGACCACAGCGACATTGATGACAAAATAACCTGGATGATTCTCCTCCAACACATAACCCCAAGCAGCACCATGAACAGAACCCCAGCTGAACTCCTGATGGGCCGGAAACTTTGCTCCCATCTTGATCGCCTCCACCCAAATTACATGCCTGAACAACCCCCAGGATCCAACAGCAAGTGTCAGGCATTCCAGGAAGGTGACCCCGTGTTTGCGAAAAACTTCTCGGGTGACCCATTGTGGGTCCCCGTTATCATAACGCAACTTATGGGACCCCGATCCTATCGCCTACAAACTGCAGATGGTAAGAAGTGGAAGTGCCACATAGACCAACTCCGTTCCAGACTAGCACCTAGTCCTATCTCAGCCCCTGAATCTCTAACTGGGGGGGGGGGGAAGGAACATCGAGGAGGCCGAAAAAGAAATAACAGATGACTTAACAATCGAAACCCAGCAGTCTACACAAGCAACCAGGGGATACTTACCGCCAGAAGGAGAACCGAGCCAGGGAGTGGCCTCGCCGCATGACTGCACTGCGATGGCAACAGATCCAGGGAATCCAGAAGACAGCACTGGCGGAAGCAGAGAGAACAGCCCAGAGCCATTCGAAGGAATAGCAGGACCATTTTCACCATCCAGCCCAACTAGCAGCCCACCGGAACCAGAACCAGGACAGAAACCGGTGGAACAGCACAGGTCAAGCAGACAGGTGAAGCGACCTGCCTATTTACGAGAATATGTCACCCCACCCCTCAGACGGAACCTAGGGGGGAGGGGTGTTATGGACTAAGCCAACACATCAGTAACAACCCTAAATAGCTTTACTTTGCAGCAGGCTCGTAATCCTGCACTTCTCATTGGCCCGCGAATAGCGAGTTGTGATTGGCCGTTTCTGGCCAGTCTTATTGGCTGCTAACGGGCCTCTCTGATTGGCCGCTTGTGAGAGCGGTAAACTCAAATCATTGGTTGTTTTGACAGCAGCCAACTCTATAAAAGAGCTGCTGTGCCCAAGTATTTGCTCTGTTCTTATTTCACAATAAAGAGTTGAAGTCACCGTTCGAGTCTTGTCTCTGTTCCTTGCGTCCATGCTCAGCACTTAACAGCCTTAATGATCTTAAATTAGAAATCAGCATAGAATGAGGGGTATGACAAGGCAATACAATGTCACCTATCTTTTCTCAGCCTGCCTTGAAGAAGTGTTCCACAAACTGGGCAAAAGATGCAATAAAAATCAATGGCACCTATTTAAATCTTTTAAGATTTGCAGATAATGTTGTTCTCTTGCCATAAGATCCAGACGAGCTACAAAGAGATGCACAAAGCAGAAGATCCATTTGGCTTAAAAACAAACCTGATAAAGAGCCAGGTAATAAATTAACTAAAGAATGAAAAAAAAAATATCTAGAAAAGAACTGGATGTAATAGACCACTACATATACCTTGGCCAACAGATTTTAATGGAACATGATATAATACAAGAAATTGAATGATGTGTTAAATATGGTTAATATACATTCAGCAAGCTAAGGATAATTTTCAAGAAAAAATATCATCCTATTCCTGAATACAAAAGTTTTCAATCAGTATATGCCACCTGCCCTGACATGTGCCAGTGAAATATGAACATTAACCTCATAATCAATCCAAAAGCTATAAGTCACAAAGAGTCATGGAAAAGTACATGCTCAGCATTACAAGACAAGGTAGAAAGACCTGCATGTGGATTACAGAATAAAGAAAAGTATACAATACCATCAAATTAAAAGCATTGAAATGGAAATGGGTTGGTCATATAGCAAGAAGAACCAATAGCAAGTAGTGTTGTAACTATGTATCATTGCAACTATGTATCATTCATGTGTTTGCAACATTGTATCATTCACATGTAATCATTAACTTCTGTCTCTTCAGTGACCTTTGCAAGGCACGTACAAGGGACAAGGAGCTAGACGGTTGTTAATAAGCTTATCCACACTGTAAATGATCTGTCCGGTATGCAGCTTTGTAAACATGCACATCCTGATGAGATTATCATGTTTGACTTGAGCTTTGATTAAATCATTTTCTTGTAAAAAAGCACAATAAAAGAGCGTGTGCCAAGACATTCGGGGCGCGCTCATCAAGAGGAAACCTCGCTTCCTGTCATTTCTCTTCCCTTCGCTCCCTATCATGAGCCGCCCATCAGATGTGGGATGGCAGATACCGCATTCTGGTGACCCCAACGTGATTCCCTAAGGGGGATATGTTGCGACGCGCCCATATCTTATCAGCTCGATGGGAGCTGTGCATCGCCAGGCCTGAAGCGAATTGCACATCATCGGATCTGAAACATGGTCTCGACTTTCGTAAGTATGGGTGGAAACTTTTCTCAACAACAGATGCAGCATCTGAAGGAATTGAGGGAGTTAGTCGCTTTTTCTTCTAAATATTCTGCTAATTTAAAGGGCTCTCCTGTAAAAATGAAACCTATTGCTACATTATTGGCTTATGTGTGGCAACATTGTCCCAATTATTCAGAGGAAGGGTCCTTAAAAATTTCCACTTGGCAAAAAATTGGTGAACATCTCCATAGTCCTCCTCGTGCACCTATTGGCATTTTGGTCACTTGGAGGAAAATTATGGAGGCTTTAAAAGTCCATTATAAAATAGAAGCAGGGAGTGTGTTTGAATCTCCCCCGCCAAGTTATGATAACTTTTCAATTTTCCCTAACTCAGGCAGAAGCTGCTGCCATTATTCAACAATGCCCCACATGTAGTAAGCAAGGACATTCCATTCCCATAGGAGTAAATCCTAGAGGATTAAAAGCTTGTGAAATTTGGCAAATGGATGTAACTCAGAATCCACCTTTTGCCCCTTGGAAATATTTGCACGTTTCCATAGATACATATTCAGGGTTTATTCTGGCCACCCCTCAAAGGGGAGAAACTGTAAAACATGTCATCAATCATTCAATTCGTACCTTTGCCTCGCTGGGATGTCCAAAAGAAATCAAAACTGACAATGGACCTGCCTATACAAGTTCTGCTTTCCAGGACTTCTGTAACAGATGGGATGTAACCCACAAGTTTGGGATTCCGTACAACAGCCAGGGGCAGGCTATTGTGGAACGAGCAAACTTATCTCTGAAATGTGCTCTTGATCGATATTCGTTGCGGGAAAAACCCCTGAACCTCCCAGCATTGCAAAATTCTCTTAACATTTGTCTTTACACTTTAAACTTTCTCAATCTGACTGGCATTCCTCCCACTTCTGCTGCTTCACATCATTTTTCCTCCCCCTCACCGCCGCCTAACAGACCTCTGGTATATTATCGCAGATTGCCAGATCCTGCCTGGCAGGGTCCCGCTGAACTTCTCACTTGGGGACGAGGCTATGCTGCGATTTTACTGCCAGACAAAACCACTTGCTGGATCCCTGGTAGGGCGGTTAGACCCTATCATGGGAATTCCTCTGCTACATCTGTATCTTAAAACTCTTCCTGATATTCTTGCCTATATCTTCTTTGCAATTTCTACCTTACTTCAACAAAACCTATGCTTCCTGTCAAAAGACTATTCGTGTTAAAACCATTTCATTAACAGAAGGCTATTATACTTGCTCCATGTGGGTACGTCATGAAAATGCTACCCGTAGTTTTCACTCTGTCACTTCTGTTTTGTTTAAAGAACACTCTACCACTCGCTCTTTTGTTCCTTCTTTACTCTTCCTATGGAAAGGAACCTTAAAATCTTTTTCTCTATTCAATCAAAACATAGGGGGACCTAAATGTCCTTCTATTATATTATGGGTTTCCCCACCCCAACTAACATCCTTGATGAATTACCAAATTAATCTTTATTGTCATTATTGTAATTATTATCCTTTTTCTACTAATTGAATTCCCTCCTCATCTCGTAAATGTTCTACAACTAACTTGTCCATAGCCCTCTCTCCTACTTGTCATGCCTTTATATAACCGAACTCTGATCCTGTCAACAAACGACGCTTCAAAAGAACTGTCCATGACGATCCGCAGAAGCCTCATAGAAGATATAATATTGCTTGGACTATAATTGACTTTCAAAGAGTTCGTTTAAGTTCTACAATCAATTTTTCTTGCATAGAAGACTTCTACCCACCACTTCAATTCGATTTGGCAGATGCACCCACACAATCAGGGGATATCTGCAATCCACACCACTTCAGGAGGAACTTTAACATCACGCCTGAAAGGAATGTATTTTATCCCTGGCAATAATTTTGTTTGGACTTGTTCCACCGGTCTCATGGCATGTGTCCACGGGGATGAAATTGTTAAATCCAAATAATTTTGCATTCAAGTATGGCTTGTGTGTATAACTCTGATGATTTTATCCCTACAGGTACCCATGGAATACCCCCTCTTGCAAAATCGTAGAGGCTTAGATCTGTTATTTTTTAAAACAAGGGAGATTGTGTGCTGCGCTTAAAGAAGAATGTTGTCTTTATGCTGATAGCGGGGGGGGGTTGTTTTCTATTTCGCCATGGTTTACAAGCTTTTTAACTGCATTGGCAGGATCATTAATAATCATTATATTGATATGTATTATAGGACCTTGTTATTTTAATAGAATATTGCAATTTTTTTAAAAAAATTAATTATCCTCCATAACTGCTGATGTTAATGTGCTATTGCAAGCTCATGTTATATCCTCAACACCGGACGAAAATATGTCATTGCTGAGTTACCGCTCCTTGGACAACCCTGACGCTGATGGGTCGCACTCTTGCCTAGATGACGGGGACGGCGAACATTTCAGAAAAATGGTTCCTGTCTTCTCGGACGAGGAAGAAGACTCGTCATAAATAATAAAAACAGAGGAGATGTTGTAACTATGTATCATTGCAACTATGTATCATTCATGTGTTTGCAACATTGTATCATTCACATGTAATCATTAACGTCTGTGTCTTCAGTGACCTTTGCAAGGCACGTACAAGGGACAAGGAGCTAGACGGTTGTTAATAAGCTTATCCACACTGTAAATGATCTGTCCGGTATGCGGCTTTGTAAACATGCACATCCTGATGAGATTATCATGTTTGACTTGAGCTTTGATTAAATCATTTTCTTGTAAAAAAGCACAATAAAAGAGCATGTGCCAAGACATTCGGGGCGCGCTCATCAAGAGGAAACCTCGCTTCCTGTCGTTTCTCTTCCCTTCGCTCCCTATCATGAGCCGCCCATCAGATGCGGGATGGCAGATACCGCAAAGTAGACCAAGGCAGTCACAGAATGGATCCCACTTGATAAAATGCATTCATGAGAAAGACCTCAAACAAGATGGCTTGATGATATTCGCAAGTATTACAGGCTCAATTGGCAAAATAAAGCTTGTATCATGTAGGTTTGAAGAGGCCTCTATCTTGTAGTGAATAAACAATGGCTAAATGATGATGTATGTAGGATGAAATAACAATAGCACTTAGATATATATACCAACATTATACAAAATGCTTCATAGCACATTCTGATGGTTTACAATATCAGCATATTGTCCCTAAAAATCCGAGTTCTCATTTTACTGATCTCAGAAAGATAGAAGGCTGATCCAAACTTGAGCTGGTCAGAATTGAACTTCAGGCTATGGGAAGAGTTTATCTGCAATAATGTATTCTAACCATTGCACCACCAGCGGGCCTGTTGTGACTGTCACTACAAGTCTAATACAAACAATATTTTAGGATTGCTGTCATCTCCATCCATCCAAATTTTATATATATGTATAACTCTTGGTGTCTTATAAACAATATAAACAATATAAAACAACCAATAATGCAACAGTTTAAAACAATAAAAATAAAAAACATATAATTATAAACAATTCATAAAATTAGCCAAAGTAATCACATCTGCTAAAAACACTTAGTTCAGTTCTATTCTTGCTGTACCACATTCCTGGGCCTTGTACCCTTTGGTAAAATCATGTTTTCAAGATCTTTCAAAAGTCTAGCAAAGTCAGGTATAAAAAGTCATATATAATAATTATCCAGTCAATATTGGAAGAGTGGATTTTTTAAATGATGTTTTTGGTCTCCATCACATAATCCCTTAAATTAACTATGCCACTGCATTTATATTATGAGCACTGGAATCCATTTTGTTGACAAATCCGCTGAAGAACTGAGAACTCTAAATACTCTTGTATAGATTCTGGATGAACAGAGCTAAAAACATCATCCCAGATGAACTGGTTGCAGGAAAAACAGAAACTTTGGGCATTCTTACAAATGGCTGACCCCCTCGTTGCCTATTCTATCATAGTGCTATACTTCAGGCTCTATATATAATATAATAGATATATAGTGGATATTAGTGAGATAATAGGAGCACTTAGGGTTTGGTGATTAAGTTCTGAGTAGAGTTAGGGGAAAAAAAAACCCTCTGGTTCAAGTCTCTGTAAACCAGTAATGATTTCTCAGCTCAAGTCATATCACAATGTTATTGTGGTAGATGAAAATTGGAAGAGGAAAAACTAGAAATATAAATCAAACCACAGTAATACAATATATATGTTATGGACTGAAAGCAGGGGAAGCTACTGTATATCATTTTGGTCAGACTCCTGTCTCTGTAGATGCTGACAGTTGGTGACATTTTACTCATCCATATAAACAGTGTTTTCAAATACCTTAATGAAGACTGAAGAGAGGTTAATGGACTCCAATATTTCCTAATTTCAACTAGTATCAACTGTCCCACCTCTTGGAATTCATTTCAGAGTTATGACATGTCACTGAAGGCTATGTTTTGGAATGGGTATGTGGTAGAAATACTAGTATTACTATTTTTAATGAGATAATTTGATCATTAAAGCACTAATTTATTTTGTTTAGAAGAAATTGTTACTCAAAGTCTATTAACTGCTTTTGTTTAAAAGTTCATCTACAGTTCCTACTGCAGGTTTCTTTTCTTTTCTTTTTTTTTAGATTCCTCTTTTAATTCCTGACATAATACTTTTGGATATTTTTGACTTACAGTGGCAATAAAAAGGGTGCAATGTTTCCATGATGTCTGAGTCCAAAGTCAAGCTATATGATGGGTATATTAGTGTTTTGTATCTTTTATCCTCTGTAAGATATAAAATGAATAACAAAAAAAGTTCCTTTTCCCTTTGGGGAGAGACTCTCAGCTGACAAAAGGAGTAAGGCTGTCTTGTACCAAATCCATTGAGATCCTGGGATAAGACTCACTGTGCATGTCACTGAAGCTTGTACCACAGAATGTAATATTAAAGGCTATGTTTCACTCTGCTCAAGCAGAATTTCTTAACTCAAGAACATGAGCAGAGACAGCCTATTGAGATTTGACATGACAACCATGCTCATCTTACTTATACCAGTTTAGACTACAGATGTCCGTTTATAGTGAAAAAATATGTCAACACTTTGAAGTACTTGAAGTATTTCTGCAGGGAATTACTCCCACCTCTTTCCTTTCTTTAAAAAAATGTGATTTCAAAATTTTGTGTGTGTGTGTGAACCTATTCCATTTATCCTTCATTCACATTTCAGGAATAATAGTCAGAGCTAAATTTCTAATATTAATGGTATAATAATTTTTGCTAAATGCAACTGTCCCAAATGCTTATGTTCATAAATGAGCTTTGCATTCTTCAAGTGCTGGAGTGAACATGGAATATCATTCTTTGTTTTTTTTTTATTCTCCCTCCCTCCCTCTCTCATACACACACTGACATGACTAAAACACATTTGATGATCATATGCTGAATATTTTTCCACATTTTTGAGTTTGGATAAAGGTGTAATTACAATTCTGTAATAATTTTGTATTTGTTTGGCAAAACATAACATTTTATGAACTATGTTTTTGACATTTTAGAGGACACTGCATCCTTTTGCTTGCCTGGGATTGATTAAATAATTTCCTATAAATCCTTTATATACTTGTCATCAAATCTGACTTCCAATTTTATTATCCAGTTCTCCAAATGCCAGCTTCCTGTCTGATAATCTGAAGTCAGGTCTCAAGGGGACAAATTTAAGGTTGGAAAAATAGGAAAAAAATAAATCAGTTTTCATAATTTGCCAATTCTTACTGAATTCTAGTGATGTGGGTCAGATATTGCTCCCCCCCATGATCTTTCCCATATCAAATCCATTTAGAATGTATTTTTATAATTCTAAAAACTTCAGGTACTAGCAACGATTTGTGGTTCTCAGCCTCATTTTTATACTTCCCTGCCTGTTGGACCAAATGGACCATACTCTTTTAGACACAAATTGCCAGTTCTCCATGGAGAACAATAGGCTTCTAATAGAGTTAACCAGCCTTTACATGACCAGCTGCTCCTGTGTTGTGACTAAAGGCTCCATGAGCAGGCACCAAGATAATTTTAAATGTATTGCAAGTACTGGACATGTTTTAAATCTCTGCAACAAATCATTGTCCTTTTCTGATGGGCATAAGGTACCACAGTATCCTTTCAGCATCCTTACTACTCTATGAAATCAGATGCAATGCCTCCAGGAATAATCCCCCTAGTGAGATTTGTGGCAAAAAAAACCCAAAACCAATTGTAATCTTATTAATCTACTTATGTTTCAAAGCAACAGTTGACAGTGCTTGTTTAGAGACATTTACACATGCTTTAAGTATCTATGCAGAGAATACTGACTTTTACTTTGTGCTTGAAAACAATATTTGAATGCATTATTGATTCTAAAGTATAAAATACTTTATATAACAGCCTTTTGCTAAGAATAGATCTTAATCTGTAAGCACCATGAAATGCTCCAGACATTTCAGCCTACTTATTATCCTTTTCAGAATTATCAAATTATTTGTCTTACCTTAGAGACAAAACTTCATGAAATGTATCTTTATGACAGTTCAGTTTTCAAAACGGAAACATTGATAGCAAGCATATATATTAATAATGTAGTGGTAAAACAACTAAGAATTTGACCATTTTAATATAATTTATAGAAGGGAATTCAAAAAATGAATGCAAGAATCAATAATAACTAAATTAAATCAGTATTGTCTCAAAAGTCTACTACTACTGTGTTGTCAGACTGACTTTGCCTCAATGTTTATTTTTTTGTGACATTATGGTTTTCTTCTACCACTGAGCTTTGTAGTGTTATCAATGTTTCAAAGAATTTGAAAACTCAATCAATAGGTATAGGGCAGAAATGTAGAAATATATAGCATAGCTATATCCTCCAGAAGAAAATGCAAAGTTTCAGAAGCAGTAAGAGGACAAATAAGCAGAGCCTGAAGCTGGAAAAGGAAAACCAAAATCAAAAAATTACTTTGGAAAGATACTTTGGCCATCACGTTCCTTTTTATTCTTCAACATTACTAGTCACCTTTTACAGGCTGGAAACAAATGTTCTTCCCAAAGGCAGTGGCTGATGACTGCCATTTTCTCATAATGTCCCTCTTATGTTCTACTCATCTCTTTTTTTCTGCTCATATCTTTTCCCAATTTGGTCTTTCTTCTTTCCACACCCTTCTTCTCTCCTTCCCTTCATTTGGAGTCAGATAAATAATATACAATTAAGTTTATTCTGGACTATATTTTTAATTGGTCTAATCTAAATATGGAGGAGGAGGAGGAGGAGGAGGAGGAGGAGGAGGAGGAGGAGGAGGAGGAAGAAGAAGAAGGAGGAGGAGGAGGAATTTACTATGAACAAAAAACAAAAGCAAACACATACCATATCTACTTAGAAGTTCCTGATGCTGCTTTATTCCACACCATAAATTCAAGAAGGCAAAGTTATGAGAAAGAAGCATTGCAAAACAAAAGTGGTATGCATATCTATCATTATACTAAATTTTGTTCTTGTACCAACTAAAAAACTTATAATGTTTGTGTGTGTGTGTGTGATTAATTTAACAGGTGCTTCATATATATATATATATATATATATATATATATATATATATATATATATATATATATATATATATATAACAGGTGCTTCATATATATATATATATATATATATATATATATATATATATATATATATATGAAATGAAAGAAACTGCTAATTTAATAACTTAATGCAACACTTATTTTTCAATGTACATCAAACACTGTACACTTTATTGGAATACTTTATATCCAATCTTCTCTTTTTAATTCTGTCTCCCCACTTGCACCTTTTCAATATTCTTAGAAATGAACTCTTTGCACTTCCCCTTTCTTTCATTAATTAGTTGGCTGATGGTCTACAGCCAACTCTGCAGCTCACTGAGCAGGCTAATATTAATATCTGAGCTTTGCACTTTAGGCAAATGCCACATACCTTCTATATATGAGCAAACCATTGCTCTGTAATGAGATAGTGACTTCCCCTATTTTTTTCTTGAAGAAATAATAAAGGAATGAATATCTCCAGTATATTCAGAAGTGGGTTTAGAAAAACTACACTCAGTAAAACATATACTTGTTCTATGAAACTTGGTTCTATTATTCAAATAAAACCAGTAAGGTATGAAACATTTTGGTCTACACGGTTCAAAAGTAATAAATGTCGAGAGGGGAGAATGAAAGTTAAATGAATAGGGGCTAGAAAATTCCATCTTAATATGATGGAATGGGAAAGCAGAAAATATAAATAAGCTTCTGCCATCAACAGAAATTATGAACAATAGAGATAAGAAATTCATGTCTTGTCTTTTGGAAAGATGGTACTTGGACATTGCCAAGCTGTGAAACTCCCACTGTGACAAGAATATGTGTTGCTCAGGATTCATATGAGTGATCCTTGGTGCCTTCTAAGCTTGCTTGTTTTCTTGCAGATGTTTCATTAGCCAAACTAGGTAACATCATGTGTGCATTGAATGAAACATATGTAAGAAAACAAGAAAGCTCATAAACAAGCAACAATCCCTCATATCAATCCTAAACTAAAAATATTCTCCCTTATTAGTATATCTTCACTGTTACTCCTGGAAACAATAACCAAATTAAATACTTCATTACTTCCATTATATGATATGGGCTTATATTCTTCATTTTGATTTTGTATTTAGCCAATAGAGTGAGATGAAGTCCAACTGAAGTCCAACTCTATCTAATTCACCCCACCTTTGGGAAGATGTCCCTTCCAAGCACAAGAATCTTGCTCAATCTCACTCAATCCCACTAATCTTCACGTGGTGCCTCAGTAGCAGCAAACATGGCACCCAAATCAAATCTTGCTGAAGTCAAGTTCTCTTGGGCAGCAAACTTTGGAACAGCCCTTCTGCTATTTGCCCTCAAACTGAGATGGTTTCCTTCTCAGTGTTTTTCAGTGAGGCTTGTAGAATAGATAATATAGTTTAAGAAATGTAAAGCACATTGTCACCCTGCAGTTGTTCCACATCGGAGGCTTGGTTTCCCCAACTTCCAATTCAGGGCTATTGTTATGGTGGGTTTTGTTTATTTATGTAATGGGACTGGTTTTTTTTTTCCCACAGATATATATGGTTTTCCACCTTCATTTGACTGTTTCTTACTTTTGAGATGTAAGCTAGTTATACTTGTTGGGTTATCTCTACGGGTAGCCACTGAATCCAATGAAATAAACACACAAATAAATAAAAATCATGCCCATTTTAACAACATTCTGTGTAAAATATGTGATATATGGAAACTTTGATCACATAGTCATGTTTACCAACTTGAATTTTTTTTTACTCTTCCCTTGTGGACATTGCTGAAACTCTGGAAACTCTTATACCCCATGCAACCAGGTCTTAGGCCATACCTGAAGCAAAGCAGCCAAGTGTTAGTCTGACCATAACAAAATATCTCGAACTTCTTTTGGTACTTTTTGGTTCAGTCATTGACCACTGTGGCCAAAGGCTTCATGCATTTTTTGCATCCCATTCTTCCAATGCAGAACAAAACGTGGAGATTCAAATTAGCTTAGTGTGGTTGCAAGGTTAGTAGAACAATCTGTGTAATAAAAGTAGTGATAAACAAATGGGACAAATAGGAATACTATGACTGGCTAATAAAAATTATAAACTTCCTTTTATATGCAGAGTAAAACAGAAGAAAATATAGAAAAAGTTAGATATGTTTATGAGTGCACATTTAGTCATTATTGATAGACTGATGTACTTTGTTTTTAATCGGAAGGTGCATTTTGTAATACTGTAAACTGTCATAATTGTTTTCCTCAAGGTATTTTAATGGCTAATCTATTGATACTTTTGATAATAGTCAAACATGCTATTTGATAAATTTATACATTAGCAGAGGTTCAGGGAAGCTGTCAGTCAAAGCGAGTCGTTTTCCCCCTTGCTATTAAAAACAATCAAGGTAACCATAGAAACAGAAATTCTGTCACTTGGAACTTCCAGTGTTTCAGCTATAAAAACATGTCATTAAAGAAATAGTCAGCTTTCCATGTGAACCACTGCATTTTCATGAAAAGAATGTTTTCTCTATTTTTTTGAAAAAAAAATGCTTTCAATAACATCAAATTTTGTAATATCTATAAAATTAACATCTTGAATGATAAATAACAGAGAAAAGATACATTAAAAGAATCATGCTTTGTGATATGTAATCAACATTAGTTACATTTTACGTAGGCTTTTAATTTTTTTTCCAAATTCCATATTTTTCTTCAACACCTACTTCCTTTATTGCATTTTTCTGTTTAGGTTACTCCAGAATATTTTGGCCATGTGAGCAAAACATACTGCAAACAATACCTTTCCAACAGTAAAACTAAATTCTAAACATATGTTGCATTTCTATAATTTTCTCCTTCAACTGAACTCGCAATTTAATAATGGTAGAGCTGATATTACCTAGGTATGAAGAGATTAAGAATATATACTTTCATCATACATGAAGGAATTTAATTTCTACATGGATAAATATCCATGAAGAAAAAAAAAATTATCTGAAGTGATCCAGCACAGTCAATTTCATAGTATGCAAAAATATGTTTGAAATGATCCAATGATTCACTTTTTAAAATTCTACTTTTTATACTCAATGGTTGAAATTCATGTGCCAGGGTTATAGCATCCATGTAAAAAATAAACATTACCCATTTTAATCTTTTATGTATTACATGATGAATCCTAAAAGCCAAAGAGAGAAAAATCAGGATTGTTCTTTGTTTTTGTATTTTGCTTTAGAATTTCCCTTTTTAGTTTGTACATTTATTGCAATGTTATGAATTTTATAAATTAAACCTGACATATCTTCAAATGAGTTGCTCCATAGAGAAGCAAGACCAGCCAAATGTACAAGAACTTCTATTACCATGGAAATGACATTTACTTAGATTGCAATACTACATTATTGTTGACAATAGCTGTTTATTGGATGCTGGTATTAAATAAAGGAGAATTTGAAATGCATGAAATTTATAATAACATATTTTGTGAAGGGCTTTACTACTTGTCTTTATTTGTAGATATCCTTTCATAGTATTTGTGGTAAATAACAATCAGCTGTACATTTGGATTAACTATTATAGTGTCACAAAATGAAATATCTTGTGTGACATAGCCATAAACTATAAGCAGTTTCCATAAGCATGCTCTATCAATTTTATTACATGTACAACAATTTAAATAATTCAGAAAGGATGTTAGATCTGTTTGTTCATATGAGAGGCAATATAATTATGAAGCAAGCTGTATAAATTAGTGATAAACATGCTTTATGGAAATCTCAGCAAGCCTAAAGCATCATCTCCCATTACCTCTCAGAAAAAGGTATTCCTGCAGCTTGAAGAAAATATAGTGCTATCTATGTTAGCATTATGAAATTCTGTACAAACACATAGATGAAACAAAGCCACAAAACATAAGACAATAATTTTAAAAAATCTCAGACATTACTTAAAAATTAGATAAGGTTATGTCTTCTCTCACTACCTTATTTTGAGACTGTCAATGGCATACGATGGAAGGTGAATTTGTAAGCACTATATATATGGATTTTAAAAAGAACATTTCATAAAATTTCTTATTAAATACTCTTCATAAACTGAATGGTCTGTTCTTTTATGCTAACTAGTTAAAAAGCAGAAAACAAAAAGTGGGAATTAATAGACAATTTTCTCAATAAGAAAAAAAAAAAAAGAGGTGGAATCTCTCAAGGATCTATGTTAGAACCAATATTTTTACACTTGCTTATAAATGATCTTGTCTCAGGAATAGGCAGTGTTTGACCAAGTTTGCAGAAAATTCAAGTTGGTAAAACTCTAAAGTGATTGTGAAGAGCTCTAGAAAACGTTTCTTTAAAGTGGGTAAATGATCCATTGGTCCAAGGTCAGATGAAATCCAATATAAAGAAATACAATCTGTGACAAAACAAATTCCTAATTTCTCATAGACCTTGAAAGAGCCTGATCCCTAATTAGAAAGATCTTGGAGTTATAACCATCTCTCATTTAAGTGATTAAGTAATTTTTCTTCAGTCCTTGAGATTGCAGAAAAGTATGCAAATTTAAACCAAAATGCCCTTATGGCCAAGCAACAATCTACCTCACTCATGAAGCTAATAAGTCTATGATCTTTACAATTTCAATGTAGGACAAATTAGGAAAAGAAATTGGTGCATTATACTGACTAAATTTATCTTTTCACTGAGCATCATTTATCAGCAGAAAAACAGTCATTTTATGCACAGTGGGGCAGAATTGGACAAGTATAGGCAGATAGCTGGGCAAAAGATTTAGCCACTTGTTTAGTCACTTGTATCCAGTGATGGGATTCAAATTTTTTTACTACCAATTCTATGGGTGTGACTTGGTGGGCGTGGCAAGGGAAGGATACTGTAAAATCTTCAGTCAGGATGGTATTTGCTGGTTTGCCGAACTACTTAAAATTTCTTCTACCAGTTTTCCAGAACTGGTCAGAACCTGCTTTTATCTCCGTGCATAAGGCCAATCAGGCAGCTGTTTCTGTATAAACTTCTAACTGTCTTCTTAATGATAATTGATTTCAGTTAGGTAGCCCAGAAGGCAGTTTATAGATAGGAAAGAAAAATACAGAGAGAATTCTCATCCATTTCATACTATGCCCTCTTTTTACCGCACCAATCTTGGGTATTTTTTTTTTTTTGAGGTAGCTTTTTTTTTTTTTTTTTTGAGGTAGCTTGGTTTGTTGCTATAGCTAGATAGCAAAGGACAATCACATGCTGCTGTGGATTTCAGGGCTTATTTGCATTGAATTATACATGGAGTTTGTTGTGAATGAATAATGCCAAATAAAGTTATCTTGAGCTTGAAGTCAAGTGCAGGGTTCTGGCCCTGCACTTCTGATTGACTGTTAATGGCAGGATCGGATTAGTCCGTTCAGGAGCATCTGATTGGCCATTAACAGGCCATTCTCATTGGTTAATGGAGCTAGCGCTCCAGGATTGCTATTGGTTGAATAGTTAATAAGTTGCCTATATAAGGAAGGCTATAGCAGCCCTCCAGTTTGAGCTGTCACACCATGTAAATAAAGAGTTTGAAGTTCACTGTTTCTACCGGCTTGTCTCCATTACTCGCACCCATGCTCCAGACTTAACACTGGCGACGAGGATGGGATTGGATGACATCAGAGCCAACAACGAAGACAACTAAGCATTGTGGCTGAAGCGCACAATGGCGGAACCATGTCCGGCGGCGCAGTACCACCCACTCCATTCGATCCAGCTCAAGAGGACTGGGAATCCTACATGGACCGTTTCCAAATGTTTTTGGAAATGAATAATCTGAAGGATGCCACACGAGGAAGAAATGGGCAGTATTCCTAACGCACTGCGGCCCGACAGTATTCAAAATGGCTAAAGCATTAGCGAAACCGGCTGAAGTGAAGGCCATGGACTGGGACATCCTCGAACCGCTACTAAGGGCCTACTATGCACCGACCGTTCCAATGCTCATAAGATGACACGAGTTCTATCAAAGAAAGAAACCAGCGGAAAGGAGAAAGCGTTGCCAATTTCATTGCAGACCTCCGGAACTTGGGAGGCCTTTGCGATTTCACCGACCTAGAGGAGGCTTTGAGAGACCAAGTAATTCTCGGGTTAGATGCTCTAATCATACAGAGCAAAATAATGGCAAAGGACGACATCACCCTTAAAGACACCATAGCTGAAGCTACAGCAGTGGAGGTGACCAAGAAGTCGGCTGCCCAATTACGCCAAAATCGCACTCCAGTACACCAACCGGCCAGCGAAGTTTCACCTAAGGCAGAAGGGCAGCTGCAGACGACCCACCATGAGGACCTCTCTTCGTCGTCAGACAGCGATGAAGAAGAGGTCCATCGCCTGCGGTCCGATCGGGACCATTACCCGAAGTCCCAGCAACTGTGCGCTGGCTGCAGCACCAACCATTACCGCTCCGATTGCAAATTCCACGACGCGTTCTGCCACAAGTGCGGGAAAGGAGGCCACATCGGACGGGTCTGCAAAAGTCTCCTCAGACCCAGCCAGACCGCGAAGGGTACCAATCTCTGCCAATCGACAGGAAATCGCCATGTAAGGCGAGAATCAGCAAACCACTCCTACAGAAACCAACCCGTGAATCGCCTAACAAGACGGGAAGAGGCCCACCAAACACTCACTATCGGCCACGCCTCTTCACTAGACGCAAAGAAAATTTGGGTCAAAGTGGACATCGAGAATCAACCTTGCCAAATGGAAGTTGACTTGGGGTCGTCTCTGTCAATGGTCTCCTGGAAGACCCTCAAGCAACTCATCCCCACTATTCGGCGCCAAGACCTTCAATTCCAACAGCTCATGTTAAAGGACTACCAGGGGAACCGGATTCCAGTCGTAGGATCCAGTAGAGTCCGGGTTGCATTCAAGAACCGCACGGTGTACTTAGCCCTGATGGTGATCGACAAGGACCAGCTTAGCCTGTTAGCCTTGCAATGGTTCACACCACTCGGCATTGAAGTGGCAGGCATTAACCGAATCAGCGGCAGTGACTGGGAAGAAGACCTCACCCACGAATTCAGGGACGTCTTCGCGGAAAAGCTAGGCGAGTACAAGGGGACCCCAATATCCTTTAGCCTTAATCCAAAGATAGCTCCCATCTGCCTTAAGCCTCATTGAGTCCCGTTTGCTCTAAAGACAAAAATCGATGAACAGCTTGATAAGTTGATAGCCCAGGGAGTTTTAATGCCAACCGACCACTCCCCATGGGAAACACCAATTGTGACCCCAATTAAGCCGGATGGCTCCATTAGAATTTGTGAGGACTATCAAGCCACCCTAAACCACACCCTGCAACAAAATCCATATCCGGTGCCGGTGGTGTAACACCTCCTCCATTCCCTGGGGGGCGGAAAAGTCTTCGCTAAACTATACTTAGCTCAGGCTTATCAGCAACTGCCGGTTGACAAAAAAACGGCACAGGCACAGACTATCGTAACACACCGAGGTGCCTTTAAGTGTACGCAGCTTCAATTTGGAGTGAGTGTAGCCCCAGGGATCTTTCAGAGCCTAATGGAGAGACTATTGCAGGGGATCAAAGGCGTTGTCCCCAATTTTGATGATATGCTCATTGCTGCATCCACTCCAAAAATTTTACGGGACCGTTTAAGACTGGTTTTACAAAAATTCCAAGAAGCAGGCCTGAAAGTGAAAAAAAAATAAGTGCAAACTGTACAGATCGTGTTGAATTCTTAGGGTACTTAATTGACAGTCAGGGTATTCACCTTACCGATAGCAAATTGAGAGCAATAAAGAACTCTCCCAGACCCCGGAACAAAGCCGACCTCCAGGCGTTCTTAGGCCTCATAAATTTCTATAATGTATTCTTGCCGCACAAGGCAACTGTCGCTGAATCTTTACATCGCTTACTAGATAAAAAAGCAATTTGGGTATGGGGTCACAGAGAAGAGCAGGTGTTCCGTAATGTAAAACAACTACTGACTTCTGATGCCGTACTAATGCAGTACAATGAGACCTTGCCATTAAATATCACATGAGATGCATCGCCTTTTGGAGTGGGCGCCATTTTGAGCCATGTATTACCTAATGGTAGCGAAGCCCCTGTTGCTTACTTTTCAAAAACGCTCTCGAAAACCAAGCGAAATTACAGCCAGATTGATAAAGAGGCCCTGGCAATTCTATCAGCTGTTAAAAGATTCCATGAGTGCGTGTACGGCCTTTTACCAATGGGTTTTTACCATTGTAACTGACCACAAACCATTGCTGGGGATCATCGCTGGGGACAAGCCAACTTCCTACATACTTTCTCCCAGGATGACCTGCTCGTCAGAATTCTTGGCTGCCTACAATTATCAGCTACAATATCATCCCGGTAAAGCCATTCCCCACGCCGACGCGTTGAGCCGTGCACCGCTCCCTGAAACCATCAACGATCCTGAACCAATGATGACAATGTTGCAGATCGAGACACTCCATACACCGCCATTAACTGCCCGTGACATCGCAAAAGAAACAAAACACGACCCTATCTTAGCACGAGTCCTTACATGGGTGGAACGCAGATAGCCATTGGACCAAGTACCAGATGGCTTTGCACCATTCAAAAGCCGTCAAACAGAGTTGTTCTCACAGAAGGGCTGTATCATCTGGGGCGATAGAGTCATTATCCCAGAATGACTCCAACAGGCACTGCTAAGAACCTTGCACAATGGCCACCCTGGCATCGTGCGCATGAAGGGCCTCGCACAAAGCTACTCGTGGTGGCCAGGCATCGACAGACAAATCGAATTGTGGGTTAAAACTTGCCAGAGATGCCAAGAAGTAAGCAACACTCCACCAAAGGCAACCCCAACCGAATGGGAGACGCTGCAGGGACCCTGGTCCCACATCCATCTGGACTTTGCTGGGCCGACCAAAGGCCACACGTTTTTGCTAACCATTGATGCCTACTCGAATTGGCTCGAGATTCACCGAATGAGGAATACGACCACCGAAGCAATCATCAAAAGACTGGAAAGACTGTTTGCAACCCATGGATTACTAGACGTTCTAGTATCCAACAACGGGCCCCAATTTACCGCGTTGTCTTTTGAACAGTACCTGGCTGACCGCAGTATCCGACATGCACTTACTTCGCCTGCACAGCCTGCGGCCAACGGTAGGGCTGAGCGCATGGTACAATTTGTCAAAAGGACTCTACAAAAGATAGACTACGACAACATCGATGAGAAAATCAACCAAATCCTTTTCCTACAGCACATCACACCTCACAGCGTCACCAACAAAACTCCCGCCGAGCTGCTAATGGGACGAAAGCTCCGCTCCCACCTCGATCGGTTACACACAGCCTACGAACCGGAAAAGTCACTCGGATCCAGCGGCCGATGCCGTACCTTCCAGGTAGGTGATTTAGTATTTGCTAAAAACCTATTGGGCGATCCGCTGTGGGTAGAAGCGACTGTAATCCACATAATCGGCCCAAGATCATTCCTTGTTCAGTGTCCTGACGACAGACTTTGGAAGCACCACATAGTTCAACTATGATCGCGGCTACCGTCACGCAATTCCAAACTCCCTTATGACCAAACTGAGGGGGGGGAGATATAGAGGAAAACGAATTAGAGGAAAACCTTTTTGAAGGGACTGAAAACGGAACTGAAACGCAGGAACAGGAACCAGGGACCGGAGTGAGTTCACCTCAGGGAATGGCCAGTGATATCGGTGATGACGGGAACATGAACTCGGAACCAGAGGCACCCCTACCGTTAAACAACGATCTACCTCAACAGAAGTGCAGCCAACCGCCAGGCACTTTGCGAAAATCAAAAAGACTGATAAAACAACCGTCCTACCTCAAGGACTATGTAACCGCGCCCCGTGGACAGCAGCCAGGGGAAAGGGATGTTGTGAATGAATAATGCCAAATAAAGTTATCTTGAGCTTGAAGTCAAGTGCAGGGTTCTAGCCCTGTACTTCTGATTGGCTGTTAATGGCAGGATCGGATTGGTCCGTTCAGGAGCATCTGATTGGCCATTAACAGGCCATTCTCATTGGTTAACGGAGCTAGCGCTCCAGGATTGCTATTGGTTGAATAGTTAATAAGTTGCCTATATAAGGAAGGCTATAGCAGCCCTCCAGTTTGAGCTGTCACACCATGTAAATAAAGAGTTTGAAGTTCGCTGTTTCTACCGGCTTGTCTCCATTACTCGCACCCATGCTCCAGACTTAACAGAGTTGAACATTTGCAGTTTGCAATAACTGACAGATAGTTCTGACCAATCATGCTTATATAGCAAAAACAGAAGTTATTCACAGAAGTTGCCTGGGATTTGAGATTTAAAACAAACAAATGAAAGCATTTATTTATACAGACTGAAGAACTAACCTGTGGAATTCTCCACAGTGCTTACAGGCTTACACATTAGGGAATCCATTATTTAAAGTTAATGAGCCTCTTAAAGGGACAGTACTATTCTCAGGATCCCATAGAAACCAAGAAAAAAGTCAAGCATCTTAATTAGTAGTCAAGAGGTGCTGTACTCTGCGAGTATGAAGCACTCCTTCTGAATAATTTTCAAATGATACAGAATGCTACTGTCTTATTTTCTAACTCTATTGCAACTGCTTACATAAAAATGAAAGAACTAGAAATGGTTGTTGAAAGCAAGAGAAATTGGATTAACTTTTTTCCAGTTTGTTGAAAGGAAGAACAAGAAGGTGTTTTCTCTCTTCCTCTTTCTAGTTATATATTACATAACCCCACAATTTTTAAAAAACCCACGTATATCAAAATGTGTATTTTTAAGAATGCCATGCTGTATATGCACAGGCATTCATGTATTGGAGTATGGATAAAAGAGCAGAAAAATTGCTTTCAAACTTTCTCATTACATACAGTACATTTGGCAAGGTATACCAAGAGAAGTGGAAACACTAAACAATGCTCCTCTAGATTGTTTCTTTTGGATACTTATAACAAAACCAGACATACACAGAGCATGTGATGGAATTATTAAAAAGATAAAGTAATAATTTAAGCATCAGTATGCAAAACAAATGCAAAAATGTGGTTGGGTAAGCAACTGCTGATTGAACATCCACTACAAATCTCTAAGTTCTATTAAAAATTAATAGAATATAATAGAAGATGTGAATACAGGTTATTTTGCAGACAGTTTTGCAACTGCTTCATTTAGTAACTTTCACAGATGATGAAAATATAATTTTGCAACTGATACTAGTTTTCACAACCTTTTCAGGTTTGCAAAAGCAAAGGAAAGCTGAAGTAAGCATAATCATGGTTTCACTTGGCAACTACTTAGAAACCACTTCATTTGATGATCAAATTGCTAGTCCAAATTACGGCTACTAAATAAAGATTACTTTTAACCAAATAAAAAGCTGGTGGAATATGTTTTCCAAGATAACAGATTCTTGCCACATTTGTTCTGTTGCCTCTAATTTCATAGTCATTACCCATGCCAGATGGTTTTATAGAGAAATGGGCAACCATTACTCACAGGGCAAAATGCCTGCCCCTAGATTTCTTCAAATGAAAATCATTTGAATCATCCCCATCATTTGGAGACTCATGAAAATTGCCTGATTGCCTTATGGTGAGATGAATGGCAAATAAATTAAATAAACACACAGACTACAGTACAAGTTTTAAACTAATGTGTCATTCTTGGGCAATGTATAATGCTTCTCCTTGAGAAACATGACTTCTTTCCACACGAATATATTAAATGTGGTCTCTAGACATAATAATAAGCTTGCCTTTCCTGCCTGGAAAGCTGTTGGAAGATGAAAATATTCCCATTTTATAGTTTCTAGACATCAGTGGAATGAGGAATTTCTTTCCTTTTAGTTCCCACATCTGAAACAATTCTGCTGCTCAATTAACTAACTCCATTTCTTGGAATACCTTTCCACCTAGTCTTCCTTATCATCACCATATTAAGTCTTTAATAATAGAGGGAGGTTACTGTGTGTTATTTGTCATTTTCAAAAGCTATCAGTCCAAACTATTTTTACTCTGAGGGAGGTAATAATGACTTTGTACCTGCTGGTATAACATGCTGGTCCAGGGACAGGTGTAAACAGGAGATAACAAATGTAGGAAGGCTTGCTAGTTCCACTTTCTAAGCTGAAGCTGACACTGTTCTTGTCAGAGAATTTGTGACAAGCACATTCTGCTCCTTCAATCTTGTAATCCTCTAATATATTTTTCTTCTGCTCTTCTCTGCCATGAAGTTGCTATCATATTGCACCATAATGGCTCAGGTGGGTCCAAGAGCAGTTGTTTGAACAGTGGTACCTTAGCTCTGTTAAGCATCACTTTGATCAGAATGCCAAACTCAAATGGAGTAGCTTTTACGTCAGTCAGAAGAACATGAAAACTATTGGACCCTTTTTCTCCAGCCTGCTTGAAAGGGAGAAATCAGAAGACACTCTCTTCTTCGTCTCTCCAGTTTTATCAAATATTGATCTCTATAATCAAATATTGTCTCTAAAAAGATTAGAGGATAGATTCCTTTTTTGTGGCTGATGTTTGTGTTGTGTATCAATAAATGCTTAATAAAGATTATTAAGAGCTTGAAGCAAAATGCAGGGTTCTGGCCCTGCACTTCTGATTGGCCGATAATAGCGACATCAGATTGGTTCATTCAGAGGAATCTGATTGGCTATTAACGAGCCTCTTCCATTGGTTAATGGAGCTAGCGTTTCCTGTGTTTCATTGGTTAAATACGTTAAGAGTTGCCTATATAAAGGGGCCCATTGTGGCCATAGAGTTGAGCTGTTTAACATGTAAATAAAGAGTTTGAAGTTCACTGTTTCACTGGCTCGTCTCCATCCTTGCACCCATGCACAGAACATAACACTGGCGACGAGGATGGGATGTGGAGACATCAGAGCTTGCTGAACGATGAAGAACCATAACTGAGCACGTGGCTGAATGCTCCAATGGCGGAACCATGTCCAGCAGCGTCATACCACCCGCTCCATTCGACCCGGCACAAGAAGACTGGGACTCATATATGGATCGCTTCCAGATGTTTCTGGAAACCAACAATTTAAAGGATGCCACTACCGGAAAGAAACGAGTGGTATTCCTAACTCATTGCGGGCCAACTGTATTCAAGATGGCCAAGGCACTAGCAAAACTGGCAGAAGTAAAATCCATGGACTGGGACATCCTCGAACCACTACTAAGGGCTCATTACGCACTGACCGTGCCAACGCTTGTGAGAAGGCATGAATTCTATCAGAGAAGTCAGTGGAAGGGCGAAAGCATTGCTGATTTCATCGCAGATCTCCGGAATCTGGGAGGCCTATGCGAGGTTACCGACTTAGAAGAAGCCCTAAGAGACCGAATCATTCTGGGATTAGATGCACCAGGCACTCAGAGTAAATTAATGGCAAAGGGCGACATCACCCTTAAAGACGCCATAGCTGAAGCTACTGCGGCAGAAGCAACCAGGAAGTCGGCTGCCCAAATGCGCTGCACACATGCCGTGGTTCGCCAACGAGCCAGCGACATTTCACCTCAGTCAGAGGGACAGCTAGAAACGGCCCACCACGAGGACCTCGACTCATCATCAAACAGCGACGAGGAAGAGGTCCATCGACTTCAGTCCGAACGGGACCAATGCCAAAAATCACAGTACCAATGCGCCGGGTGTGGAGCAAGCCACCCCTGGTCAGAATGCAAATTCCTCAATGCGCTCTTCCATGTGTGCGGGAAAAGAGGCCATACAGGATGGGTCTGTAGAAGCAAGCCAGAACCCAGCCAGCCCTCAAGGGGGGCTAACTATCGCCAACCGACGGGAAGTCATCCCATGAAGCGAGAACCCGTGAACCACCAATGGAACAACCACTCCTACAGAAACAAAACCCTAAACTACCCAACAAAGCGAGAAGTGGCTCACCAAACAATCACGATTGGTCAAACCTCGTCACTAGACGCCAAAAAGATCCGAGTGAAAGTGGCCATTGAAAAACAGCCCTGCCTGATGGAAGTCGATTCAGGATCGTCCCTCTCGATGGTTTCCTGGAAGACCCTCAAGCAGCTCATCCCCACTATCTGGAGACAAGATCTCTGGTTCCAAAGACTCATACTTAAGGACTATCAAGGAAATCGAATCCCGGTTGTTGGATCCAGCTGAGTACGGGTATCGTTTAAGAACCGTACATTTCTACCCCTGACTGTAATCGACAAGGATCGGCCTAGTTTGTTAGGCCTCCAATGGTTCACTCCACTTGGAATTGAAGTGGCCGGCATTCACTGAACCTACAGCAGCGATTGGGAAGATCTCGTCCACGAATTCCAGGACGTCTTCACGGAAAAATTAGGTGAGTACAAGGGGACCCTGATATCGTTTAACCTCAATCCCGAAATAGCTCCCATCCACCTTAAGCCTCGTCGAGTTCCCTTTGCCCTTAAACCAAAGATTGACGAGCAGCTTGATAAGTTAATAGCCCAGGGAGTGCTAGAACCAACCTATCACTCTCCCTGGGAAACCCCAATCGTAACACCCATCAAGCCGGATGGATCAATAAGAATTTGTGGGGACTACTGAGCCACCCTGAACCATGCCCTTCAACAAAATACTTACCCGGTACCGGTGGTACAACACTTCCTCCATTCCCTGGGGGGCGGAAAAGTTTTCGCTAAACTAGACTTAGCCCAGGCATACCAACAACTGCCTGTTGACAAAAAAACAGCAGAGGCCCAAACAATCGTTACGCACAGAGGCATGTTTAAATGTAACTGGCTCCAGTTCGGAGTGAGCGTAGCCCCGGGAATCTTTCAAAGCTTAATGGAGAGGCTATTACAAGGGATAAAAGGTGTTCCACATTTTGATGATGTGTTAATCGCAGCCCCAACCCAGAAAATACTAAAGGAATGCCTGAGGTTGGTTCTCCAGAGATTTAAAGACTCCAGTCTCAAAGTTAAGAAGAACAAGTGTTATTTATGTATGGATCGCGTAGAATTTTTGGGATATTTAATTGATAGTGAAGGCATTCACCCCGCCAATAACAAACTCAGAGCAATCAAGAACGCCCCAAAACCCCAGAACAAGGCCGACCTCCAGGCTTTTCTGGCCCATATCAATTTTTATAACGTTTTCCTGCCTCACAAAGCAACTGTAGTTGAGCCACTACATCGTTTATTGGACAAAAAAGCAACCTGGGTATGGGGAGGTAGAGAAGAACAGGCGTTTCGACATGTAAAAGATTTATTGACTTCTGACTCTGTCCTGATGCAGTATAACGAGACTTTGCCTTTAACGATCACGTGTGATGAATCCCCATTTGGGGTGGGCGCCCCAAATTTTAAGCCACGTTTTGCCAAATGGTAATGAAGCCCCTCTTGCTTATTTCTCAAAGACGTTATCAAAAACAGAACGCAACTACAGTCAACTTGACAAGGAGGCCCTTGCTATAGTCTCTGCGATAAAAAGATTTCATGAATATGTGTATGGCCGAGCATTTACCATAGTGACTGACCACAAACCTTTGCTGGGAATAATTACGGGAGATAGGCCAACACCGTATATATTATCTCCCAAAATGACCCACTGGTCAGAATTTTTGGTGGCATATAATTACAAATTACAACATCGTCCAGGGAAAGCCATTCCCCATGCCGACGCATTGAGCCATGCACCTCTTCCAGAGACTATTGATGACCCCGCTTCAATGGTCACAACACTGCAGATCGAGACACTGTAAACGCCACCATTAATGGCCCAGGATATCGCGATGGAAACGAAACGCGACCCCATTTTAGCACGAGTCCTCAGTTGGGTTGAGCGGGGATGGCCATTAGACCATATATCTGACGACTACGCCCCATTCAAAAATCGTCAAACGGAACTATTTTCTCAAAAGGGCTGCATTATGTGGGGTGATAGAGTTGTCATCCCAGAGTGGTTGCGACCAGAAATACTAAGGACCTTGCACGATGGCCACCCCGGCATCGTGCGTATGAAAGCCCTCGCACGAAGCTACACATGGTGGCTGGGTATTGACAAGCAGATAGAGACATGGGTAAAAGCCTGTCGCAAATGCCAGGAAGTAAGCAATGCCCCGCCAAAAGCAGCCCCAACCAAGTGGAAAACGCCGAGGGGACCATGGTCCTGCATTCATCTGGACTTTGTGGATCCTACTAAGGGACACACATTCTTGCTGACGGTGGATGCCTACTTGAACTGGCTTGAAATCTATGAAATGAGGAATACAACGACCGAAGCAGTCATCAGAAAACTGGACAGACTCTTTGCGACACACGGATTACCAGACATTCTGGTATCCGATAACGGGCCTCAATTTACTGTGCTGTCCTTCGAACAGTACCTGGTGGACCGTGGTATTCGACATGCGCTGACTTTGCCGGCACATCCTGTGGCCAACGGAAGGGCTGAGCGCATGGTACAATTCATCAAGAAAACCTTGCATAAGATGGACTATGGCGATATAGAAGACAAGATTAACCGGATACTCCTTTTGCAGCATATCACTCCGCACAGCGTCACTGTTAGGGATAACATTGTTTTACCCTAACTGGTTTAGGTAAATAATAATATGTAATCATAGTTTGTAAGTTAAAGTGTCTGCAACTTTAACTGTGGGATAGTAATTAAGGGAGTGGTTGTGAAAGCACTTTAAAAGAAGCAAGACGGCAGCTTGCTATCTCTCTGGCTTTGATGATACCTGATTACTGCAAGGACACAAGACTGCATTGCTCGAACGGGAGAGAAAACAAAGGACAGACTTGTAAGTGAATTGACATAGGGTATTCAACACGGACTTTGCTAAATGAATATCCCTGAATGGACTGACTAAATGATATATGACTATTGGACTGTTATTTTGACTATGCTATGAACTCATAATGGAATAAACTATATATTTGATAGCACAAGCGTATCTGTCATTTTTACTGTATGTTAATAAACATACAAGCTTAGCTCACTCATTTATCTGTGTGCCTATCTGACTAAGCTGCACATTCTGTTTAGCTTGTCTCCCTAACCCTGGTTGGGGAAACCAGGCTTAACACTGGTTATGGGCCCAGAGGCTGCAAAGTCAGTTTAACTAGGATAAAACAGATTTTTGTAAAAGTGAGAGTTTGTGTTGTTATACATTACAGTAACAGACAGCTGTGTTTTATTAATTATATTTTTATATCCATATAAGAAAACATGGCACAAGTCAATCAACAAAGTTTGTCCCTTATATCCAAGTTGGATGGAACAAACTATGTATCATGGTCTATGAAATGTAGTCTGCTTCTACGAAGAGAAGGTTTGTGGAACATAATTGAAAATCCACCAAACGTAGAAGAATGGGATCCAGAGGATAAGGAAGATAAATTAAAGATAGAAGAATTTATGCATAAAAATGAACAAGCAATTTGCATTATTGCTTTAACCTTAACTGATAACCAGCTTGTTTATATCCACGGAGAGAATACGGCTGTTGGGTGTTGGCAGAAGCTGAAGAGGATTTATGTTCGAGATAACGTTGGTGCTCACATAAATCTAACACGGAAACTTTTCAGTACACATCTCCATAAGAATGGTGATATGCTGAGTCATTTGAAAACTATGCAAAGCATTTTTCAAGAACTGCACGAGAAAGAGCTTATTTTCTCTGAACTACACCAAGTCTATATAATTCTATCTTCCCTCGATGAGAGCTATGACAACTATATAACTTCACTTGAAATATTGCCAATGGAAAGCCTAACTTTAACTGATATAACTGGCAGATTGATTGAAGAGGCCAGAAGAAGGCTTGAAAGAGATGATTTAAGGAGGCAGCAACCTCAAAAAGAAGATAATGAATCTCCTACTGCATACGCAATTAAAAAGTGCTTTAATTGTGAAGGAAGAGGACATTTGGCAAGATTTTGTAAAAAGGCAAAGTGCCAGAACGCTGGCCAGAATACTAAAAGTCATCAAAAGATAAATAAAAATCCAGAGTTAGCCATGTACACTAACGGAGCTGTAAAAAATAATTTATGGGTGGTTGACAGTGGAGCATCACATTGTATAACAAATGATAAGAATAATTTTATTAAAATGTCCAAGAGTACACAGCAGATATCGTTAGCCAATGGCTGGAAACTGAAAGCTAAAGGTCAAGGTATAGCATATTGTTCTTTTATAAAAGAGAATGTAAAAATGTTATATGTACCACAACTTAAGTTTAATTTAATTTCAGTTAGAATTTTGATTAAACTAGGATATGTAGTTACTTTTAAAGGAGATAACTGCATAATTGAGAAAGAAGATAAGAGAATTACTGCATCTTTAAGAGGTGAATTATATGTGTTTAATGATGATGGTTTAAAGGTGGCTAACACAGTTTATGAAAATAAGAAACCTCATGATGAATGTATTCACTTGTTACATCGAAGGCTAGGGCATTTAAATTTTAAAATGCTTAAGAAAACTGTTGAATTATCTAAGGGAATAAGTTTGAAACCTTGTAATAAGTATTTGCAATGTAATATCTGCAATCAAAGCAAAGCAAGGGTAATACCGGCTAATAGAGTAGATGGATTTACTACTAAAGAACCTTTAGAGGTAGTATTTGCAGATTTAATAGGTCCTAAAAAACCAAGTGTAGGAGGAGCTCGTTACATACTAAGTATAATGGACCACTATTCTAGATATGGGTTTTGCTATTTAATGAAGAGCAAAACTGAAACATATCAAAATCTCTTTAATTGGATTAAATTTGCAGAAAGGAAAACTAAAAAGAAATTAGTAACTCTTATAACAGATAATGGTACGGAATTTACAAATAATAAATTCCAGAACAGACTAAGAATGTTAGGTATTCAACATAAAATGTCTGCACCATATAGGCCACAACATAATGCCTTTATAGAGAGAAGAGGCCAAACATTACAATCAATGACACGATCTATGATGTCTGATTCAGGATTACCTGACAATTTATGGGGAGAAGCAATAATGTGTGGTAATCATATATTAAATAATGTTGTTAATTCAACAACAGGTGTATTACCATTCACACTGTGGCATGGTACAAAACCTGATTTAAGTTACATGCACACATTTGGAGCACCAGCATGGGTGCATATCCCTACACAACTTAGACACAAAGGACAGCATAGAGCTAAAAGATTGTATTTTGTAGGATATACATCTAATCATAGATCTTATAGATTCTGGGAACCAGGTACATCTAGAGTTTACACCAGTGCTAGTGCAAAATTCCTAGAACATGTAGGATGGAATAGATTAGAGCAAGATTTAAATAATGAAGTAATTATTGAACCCTACAAAAGACAGAAAGATCAGATTAGTTATAAGAAGATTCCAATTAAAGAAGAAGTCCAAGAAGAGCAAATAGGACTAGAACAAGAGGAAACAGATAATCAGGAAGAGTTAGATAATCAAGAAGAGTTAATAAATGAAAGTTCACCTGTAAGTCCTGTAATACCTAGACGTACTACACGTGTAACTAGACCACCTGATAGGTATCAAGCAAGTATAGTTTGCCAAGTAACTAAAGTTCCAACTAGTGTAGATGAACTTAGGATGTATCCTGCCTAAGGATCAGGAGAATTGGCAAAAGGCAATGGAAAAGGAACTAAATTCATTAAAGGTAATGAAAGTTTATGAAGATGCTAAATTACCTCCAGGAGAAAAATCCATTGGGTGCAAATGGATATTTAAAGTAAAAACTGGAAATGATGGGACTGTTACCCATAAGGCTAGGTTAGTAGCTCAAGGATTTAATCAAACTGTATCTGATTACGATGAAGTTTTTGCACCAAGTCTTAAAGCAACATCTTTAAGAGCAGCATTAGTGTGGGCAGCTAAGAAAAACTATGTTATTAACCATTTAGATGTAGAAACTGCTTATCTACATGCACCATTGCAGCACACTATATATTTAAGAAAACCAGTAGGTATAAAAGACAATAAAGTAAATAGTAATGATTGTTGGAAACTCAAAAAGAGTCTTTACGGGTTGAAACAATCTGGGTTTGAGTGGAACCAATATATTGTGAAAGAGTTAAACAATATAGGTTTTAAATCTGGTTTAACAGATCCATGTGTGTTTAAAAGAGAAAATAATGGAACGGTGTTGTCGTGTCCGCAAAAAGACGCTCAGAGTCTGTGACTATCATTCATGCTCTTTATTAAACTGTTGTGAACCGAACCGGCAAAAAGGAAAAAGCCCGTGGCTTTTATCCTTTTCGCTGCGGCGGCCGCGGCCAATGGCAGCGATTCAAGTCTCCCGCTCTTGGAGCGAGCCAATCGCGGGAGACTTCAATCGGGCCAATCAGCGCGGCTCGCCTGGCCAATCAGAAATCCCCGCGCCTTAGCCAATCAAGGCGCGGGGATTTCGAGTATTCAAATTCAGGACAGAACACCCCTCCCCTCTTGGTATGGTCCATCACGTAGCGTAGTCACGCAGGTAGGCGGGGCTCCGTCTAGTCCTAGTTGACCTGCGCAACTCAGTTTCAAGCTGTACCTCGGCCGGAGCGGTCATCTTTTTGGCTGCTCCTCCCTCTGTGTGAACCGGCTGGATGATCGGGCTGGTTCGTTCTCCGTGGCTCCCGCCTGGGCCTACCGGGTCGGTTGAGCTGCGGGTTTCGCCGCTCCCGTTTGGTTTCTCCGAGTCGGTTGAGCTGGCCAGGTGGTTCTTCTCCGGAGGGGACTCGCGATGGCTGCGTTCCGGTGAGTATTTTTGGATTTTTTCTTGCGCTATTTTATTCGGGTGTTCCCTCCCCCCTTGGTTCGAGTCTTGGGGGTTGAGGTCTGTTGCCGTACGTGACCGGAGCTGGTCGATGTGTCGTTTCCAGGCTCGCCCGTCGGTGGTTTGGAGCCGGTACGACCATGGACCGGTGATTTGAGTGATGATGGCTGGGATCCATAGGGGGTCCCCCGTCAGATTTTTGGCGTAAACTAAGTCACCGGGGGCAAATGTCCGGTATTTGGAGCTGGAGTCTGGGGGCCGCTCCGGGTTGTAAGTCGGGTGCAACCTGTCGAGTGGGGACCTCAGCTTCCTGCCCATTAACAGTTCGGCTGGGCTTTTGTTGGTAGTGGTGTTTGGGGTGATGTGTTGTATGAAGAGGAGTTTGTTGATTTTGTCGTTGATCTCCCCGTGGTCCATTTTCCGGAGGGTTTTTTTAGTAAACTGGACCATCCGTTCCGCTCTACCGTTCGCCGCCGGATGCGCCGGTGCCGTTAATGCGTGGCGGATGCCCCTCTCCGCCAAAAACCTTTCAAACTCGAGGGAAGTAAACTGGGGCCCGTTATCTGAGACGACGACGTCTGGGAGGCCGTGCGTGGAAAACAGTTTACACAGTTCTTTGATGACGGCCTCCGTGGTAGTGGATTTCATGTCGCTTACTTCCAACCAATTGGAGTAAGCGTCGACTGTGATCAAAAAAGTATGCCCATTTGTTGGACCCGCAAAGTCTAAATGGATTCTGGACCAGGGCCCCCTTGGTATTTCCCAGTCCCGGATGGGTGCTGCGGGTGGGCTGGGTCTGGTCTCCTGGCAACGATGGCATTTGGCGACCCATTGCTCAATCTGTTTGTCCATCCCTGGCCACCAAGCGTAACTCCTGGCCAGGGCTTTAGTCCTGACGATGCCAGGATGACCCTCATGCAGCATCTCTAAGACCCTCCCTTGCAATCTGTCCGGGATGACTACCCTGTCACCCCACAAGATACATCCCTTAAGTAGTGAAAGTTCAGTCTGGCGGTTCCTGAACGTTTTAATGGATTCATCATTGTCCCTTTCAGGCCAACCTTTTTCTAGCCAATGTAGGATTCGCGCCAGGCGCTTATCCTTAACAGTCTCTCTGGCAATGTCCGATGCGGTAATGGGTAGGTTCTCAATGCTAAGGGTGTTTGTTGTTGGTGCTGGGTCAGGATCAGAGTCTGGTAAGGGGGAACGGCTTAAAGCGTCCGCGTGCGTGGCCTGTGTAACAGTTCGTAGCTGTAGGCTGCCAGGAACTCAGACCACCTTGTCATCCGGGGTGATAAAATGTTCGGGGTGGCTCGGTTTCCGGCGAGGATTCCCAGCAACGGCTTATGGTCTGTCACAATGGTGAACGGGCGGCCATATAGGTATTCGTGGAAACGCTTAACGGCGGCAACTATAGCCAAGGCTTCTTTGTCCAGCTGGCTATAGTTCCGCTCTGGTTTAGTCAGAGTCCTGGAGAAAAAAGCGATGGGTGCTTCCCTTTTGTCGGGGAGGGTATGGCTGAGGACAGCGCCGACGCCGAAAGGTGATGCGTCGCAAGTGACAGCTAAGGGCAAGGTTTCGCTGAACTGAATCAGGACGGCGTCGGAGGTGAGGAGGTCTTTGGTTTTTTGAAAGGCGGTTTGCTCTCGTCTCCCCCAAGTCCAGGTTGCCGCCTTATCCAGGAGTCTATGCAAAGGCTCCGCCGCCGTAGCCTTTTGGGGTAGGAAAACATTATAAAAATTCAGCAACCCTAAGAACGCTTGTAGTTCCGTTTTAGACTTTGGGGTAGGGGCTTCTTTGATGGCTTTCACTTTTTTAATTGTAGGGTGAATGCCATGCCGGTCTAGAAGGTAGCCCAAAAATTCCACTTGCTTTGTGCATAGTTGGCATTTTTCTCGTTTAACTTTAAGTCCTGTCACTTTAAATTTTGTTAAGACCTGTCTGAGTCGGTTTTCTAATTCGGCTTCGTTTGGCGCCGCTACTAATACGTCATCAAAATAGGGCACCACCCCCTTGATGCCCTGTAGCAAACGTTCCATCAGGCTTTGAAAGATGCCTGGTGCCACGCTGACTCCGAATTGGAGTCGGTTACACTTGAAGGCCCCCCGATGGGTCACGATGGTCTGGGCTTCCGCCGTTTTCTCATCTACTGGTAACTGCTGATATGCCTGGGCGAGATCGAGCTTGGCAAAGACCTTGCCCCCTCCCAGTGAGTGCAGCAGATGTTGCACGATTGGGACTGGGTAGGCGCTTTGTTGTAATGCGCCATTTAGGGTGGCCTTATAGTCCCCGCAAATTCTCACGGACCCGTCTGGTTTTACTGGGGTCACTATAGGGGTTTCCCATCGGGCATGGTCTATCGGCTGCAACACCCCCTGTTCGACGAGCTTGTTGATCTGCTCGTCAATTTTAGGCTTCAGGGCGAATGGTACCCTCCTAGGTTTAAGCCACTTGGGGGGAACCTTCGGGTCTAGGTCAAACGAAATAAGGGGCCCCTGGTATTTGCCCAAGCTTCCATCGAAAACTTCCTGGAACTCCTGGGCTAGCTGCTGTTCCCAACCGTCGTCGGCGACGTGGTTGACTCCTGTCAGCGCGATGTCAAGCGGGGCGAACCATTGTAAACCCAGTAGGCTTGGGCGGTCGCGATCGACGATGGTGAGTGGCAGTTGTTCGGTGCGGCCCTTGTAGGTTACATTGAAGCTCTTGGTGCCCACTACCGGGACGCGATTCCCTTGGTAGTCTTTTATGATGATTTTCTGGGTATGAATGTTCCTCTTATGGAGGGTGGGTACAAGCCGCTTAATCTCGCGCCATGCAATCATGGAGAGGTAGGACCCGGAGTCCACTTCCATCTTGCATGGCTGGCCTTCAATATGGACTTCAACGTGTACCTTTCTGGCGCCGTCGGAGATGGCGTGGCCGATGGTCACCGTCTAGTGTGTTTCTTCTTTTCGCCGACCGTCGCCGCCTCTTGAAGATCGCTGGGTACGGTCCCACCGACCGTCCGGTTGGCGCTCTCTGGTCTTGGGCGGGGGGCTTTCCTTCTTCCAGTCGTGTTGTTCCCATCTGGGCGGGCTGCGGGTCTTCTTTTGGCGGCAAACTCGAGCGATGTGACCCCGTCGTTCACAATGCCTACAAATAGAGTCAAAAAATCGGCATTCTGACCTGGGGTGGTCGCCGCCGCACCCGGCACAGTTGGTCCTCGACCTACGACCTCTTCGATTCCGCTGGTCGCCGCGTCCCGTCTGCACGCGATGTATGTCCTCCTCGTCTTCCGACGTGCTGGAGGCTGACTGGACTTCTCCGTAGTGTGCGGTTGATTCACTTCTAGGGTCGGCCGACCTTGCTGGGTTGTTGTTTCCGCCCTTTGCGTCAGATCTTCGCATGCTGTCAGCAGACGAGCGGGTTGCCTCTGCGGCTTTGGCTGCGGTGAGGGCGTCTGCTAGGCTGATGTCGCCCTTGGCCATAAGCCGGCTCTGGAGTGTAGGGTCCCATAGGCCGAGCACGAATCGGTCTCTTATGAGGCTGTTTAGACCTTCAAACTCGCAGAGTCCTCCTAGGCGCCGCAGCTCGGCGACGAAGTCGCTCAATTTCTCGTCTGGTTTCTGATTTCGGCGGTAAAACTCGTTGCGCCGTATCAGGATGGGGACCTCGGGGGCGTAATGGCGCCGCAGTATAGGCTCGAGGACGTCCCAGTCCATGGCGGTTGCGTCTGCCGGCTTGGCCAATGCTTTGGCCATCTGGAAGACCTCTGGTCCACAGTGAGTAAGGAAGACGGCGCGTTTTAGCGGGCCCGGGGCATCCTTCATTCCGGCGCATTCCAAGTACATTCGGAACCGGTCTGAGTACGATTCCCAGTCCTCATTGGCGGGGTTGAAGGGGGCGGGCGGTGCGATCTTCGCCATCTCTTCCGCTGGAACTGGCTCTTGTTGGACACGGGGTTCGGTTCAGGGTCGGGATCCCATCCTCGTCGCCAGTGTCGTGTCCGCAAAAAGATGCTCAGAGTCTGTGACTATCATTCAAGCTCTTTATTAAACTGTTGTGAACCGAACCGGCGAAAAGGAAAAAGCCCGCGGCTTTTATCCTTTTCGCTGTGGCGGCCGCGGCCAATGGCAGCGATTCAAGTCTCCCGCTCTTGGAGCGAGCCAATCGCGGGAGACTTCAATCGGGCCAATCAGCGCGGCTCGCCTGGCCAATCAGAAATCCCCGCACCTTAGCCAATCAAGGCGCGGGGATTTCGAGTATTCAAATTCAGGACAGAACAGGTGTCATTATTGTTATTATTTACAGATGATATTGCTTTGATAACTAAGACTAATAATGAAGCTAATGAGATTATATCATTATTAGCCAAAAAGATAAAATTAAAGCATTTAGGTGAAATTAAAAGGTATCTAGGATTGACAATTAACAAAACAAAAAATGGATTTAAGATATCTCAAGAAGATAAAATTTGCCAATTAATTAAAACGTTTAAAATGGAACTTTGTAAACCGGCAAAGACTCCAATGAGTCAGGAAGTTTGCCAAACTGATGATCAAAGTCCCAAATTTGATAAGTCCATATATCAATCTTTGATTGGTAGCTTATCATATATAAGCAATTGGTCTAGGCCAGATATAGCTTATAGTGTAAATCAGCTGGCACGTTTTAATTCAGATCCACATCAATGTCATTGGCAATCATTAAAGAGAATTTTAAGATATCTTAAAGGAACAATGAACCAAGCATTGTATATAGAACCAAAGGGTGATTTGATTCTTAGTGCCTATGCAGATGCAAGTTTTGCAACTGATATAAACACTAGAAAATCAACATCTGGGATGGCTATATTATTTGGTAAAACACTAATAGGGTGGAGGTCAATCAGACAACAGCATATTAGCTTATCCACAATGGAAGCGGAATTTTCATGTCTGTCATTATTATGCACTGACTTAATTTTGTACAAACAGTTATTATTAGACATGGGTGTAACTGTAAAAGATTCCATTATTGTGTACAAGGATAACCAAGCAGCTATTAAGTTAGCTACTAGTATTGCTGTAAAAACTAGATCAAAACATACTGATTTAAGATACTTAAATGTTAGAGAATCTGTAAAGAATGGGCTAATTAAATTGGAATACTGCATGATGGAAGAAAACATTGCAGACCAATTTACAAAAGCTCAAGGAGTAATTAAGTTTAAAGAGAGTTGTAACAAATATGATTTAAAGATGTAAATAGTTATATTATTATTTCCTAAAAGGGGAGAATGTTAGGGATAACATTGTTTTACCCTAACTGGTTTAGGTAAATAATAATATGTAATCATAGTTTGTAAGTTAAAGTGTCTGCAACTTTAACTGTGGGATAGTAATTAAGGGAGTGGTTGTGAAAGCACTTTAAAAGAAGCAAGACGGCAGCTTGCTATCTCTCTGGCTTTGATGATACCTGATTACTGCAAGGACACAAGACTGCATTGCTCGAACGGGAGAGAAAACAAAGGACAGACTTGTAAGTGAATTGACATAGGGTATTCAACACGGACTTTGCTAAATGAATATCCCTGAATGGACTGACTAAATGATACATGACTATTGGACTGTTATTTTGACTATGCTATGAACTCATAATGGAATAAACTATATATTTGATAGCACAAGCGTATCTGTCATTTTTACTGTATGTTAATAAACATACAAGCTTAGCTCACTCATTTATCTGTGTGCCTATCTGACTAAGCTGCACATTCTGTTTAGCTTGTCTCCCTAACCCTGGTTGGGGAAACCAGGCTTAACAGTCACCAATAAAACTCCCACCGAGTTATTGATGGGACGGAAGCTCCGCTCCCACCTCGACCGCCTACATCCATCATATGAACCTGAAAAGCTACACGGTTCTAGCGGGAAATGTCGCAATTTCCAGGTAAGTGATTTGGTTTTCGCTAGGAACTTTTCGGGCGATCCATTGTGGGTCAAGGCAACTATAGTACAAGTAACCGGCCCTAGATCGTACCACGTAATATGTCACAACAATAGAATTTGGAAATGCCATATTGATCAGCTGCGTTCAAGGCTACAGTCGGGGATCTCCGAGCCCCCTGATTTCCAAACTGAGGGGGGAGGAGATAGCGAGGAAGCTGAATTCGAAGAGGCAGAAAGTTTAAGCAATAGTAATGACCGCTCAGAGGCAGCACGTGATGGACCCGGAATGGGGGTGGCCTTGCCTCAAAGAGATGCTGAGAGCAGTAGTGACAATGAAAATTCAAATGCGGAATGGGAGGCACCTTTTTCACCAGATAATGTCCTACCCCAACAAGACGGTAGCCAAATACCGGGAGGACAATGGAAATCCAACAGGCAATCGAAACAACCGGCCAACCTCAAGGACGACGTGACCTCACCCCTTAAACAGAACCCGGGGGGAAGGGGTGTTGTGAATCAATAAATGCTTAATAAAGATAATTAAGAGCTTGAAGTAAAGTGCAGGGTTCAGGCCCTGCACTTCTGATTGGCTGATAATAGCGACATCACATTGGTCCGTTCAGGGGAATCTGATTGGCTATTAACGAGCCTCTTCCATTAGTTAATGGAGCTAGCTCTCCCTGTGTTTCATTGGTTAAATAAGTTAAGAGTTGCCTATATAAAGGGGCCCATCGTGGCCATAGAGTTGAGCTGTTTAACATGTAAATAAAGAGTTTGAAGTTCACTGTTTCACTGGCTCGTCTCCATCTTTGCACCCATGCTCAGAACATAACAGTTTGTATCTGATATTACTTTTATAAGTAGAATTTCATGCCCTCCCATTTCTGCTTTGCTTAAACAGATTCCTCATCTCTCACACATATCATATATTTTCCTTCAGACTTAGGAAAAGTCTTGATAAGCAACAATTTATGAAAAGGAAGAATTCAAAATAACCTGTCTTTTGGAAGTTTTATTTGAGTTGAGTTCTGCTCCTGCTGACAGTATATTTATGAAGTTATCTTGGCAAAAAAACAGAAGTGTTCTCTCATTGCCTTTTTCCAGGAATTTTTATTTATCTTCCCAGTTTATATACTGCTTTGAATTTCCTGGTGATTTTACATGAAATCACTGATAAAGTCTGATTTTAATTAGCTTTTTGAGATAAGTTAAGGTCACCTTTTGCTTGTTTTTGAATGGAAAACCTTTCTAATATTGCAAATTGACTGGCTTGCTGGTCACAATCAAAGTAGATAGCAGGATTCTAGGATGGTTTGTTATAAACCTTGAGTTGCTTTTCATTACTTTCCCATTCTTTCCATAATCCTTTGGACTACATTTAGCAAGCCCCTTTAAGTTCCTAAACATTTTATTTCACAGTAATAACACTTTACATATTGATTTATCTGGACACAATGAAAAACCAACTAAGAGGCATTTGAACCTTCCTTTGGAAGTATGTTTTGTGAAAAAAAGTATATAAAATGTTTCTTTTCTGTGTAGGACATATATTATTTTAGTAGACTATCAGGTAAAAAGAAATCTACGGAAAACCCACAGACAAAATCCTGTACACAGAACTTTCTAAGTTAGATATACATCCATTGATTTTAAATGTATGCAAATAATGTATGCAAATAATGTATGCAAATGTATGCAAATAATCCTCATTTACAACCGTCTGCTTTAATATTATGTCAGACTTTTTTCCAAAGCTACTTACAACATGACTTTATAATTCTAATGCTCTCCCTGTGCTCACATGATTTCATTTTGGGCAATTGGGAAGCAGCCCACATTCGTGGCAGTTTTCAGCATCACACAAAGACATGAGTGTGATTTATAAGCTTTTTTGGTGGAAATTTGCATTTATTGTTGTTTTTTGTCATCCACTTACGACAAGGGATTCAGTTAACAACCATGGCATTTGCTTAACAACTTCAGTCATTCACTTAAGAACAACTGCAAGAAAGTCATAAAATCTGTCACATATAACCTACTTAACAATCGGCATGAATTATGACTATAATTCTAGGTTCAATTATGGATATAAATTGAAGATGTGCCAGTGTTGAATCCTGGCAACTGCCTACACAAGTCCCTGTTGTTTTCTTGGCAAGATTTTGAAAGTGATTTTCCATTGCCTCTTCTCCTAAACTGAGAGAGAGTAAGAAAGAAAGAAGGAAGGAAAGAAAGAAAGAAAGAAAGAAAGAAAGAAAGAAAGAAAGAAAGAAAGAAAGAAAGAAAGAAAGAAAGAAAGAAAGAAAGAAAGAGAGAGAAGTCTAAAATCATCCAGCTGGCTTCATATCAAAGGTAGGACTAGAACTCATGGAGTGCTGATTATAGCCTAGTGATATGTAAAACTTGCTGCTTTCTATATTGATTACAAAGATAAAAGGAATGGATCTCTGACTTATTTCTGTTAGACTTATAATTCAATCTGTCTTCCAGAAACTCAAAGCAAAAAAACACAGGCTCCACTGTATTTTGCACAAGCAACCCACTCCAAAAAAGTCAACAGATTTATGGTATATTATAGATATATTTGAAGAATAGACCAAAAATTACTAAGTAATTTTTCTTGAATAAGCAAAACTTAGACTAAGCATAGTTTATCAAGACCATATTGAACTCTGATTTTTAAGTTTATTATTTTAAAAAATTGTGACAAAAATATAACAGTAATGATCATATAAATCAATGCAGCAATGCTATGGTCTCAATACATAATTATTGTCAGGGTAATTATGATTTAATAGCTGACCAGCTGCTGTAATGTTGTAATACTGTCATGCTGTAATGATGATGCAATGGTAGCAATGCGTCACCAGGGTTATTTGCAGAAATGGCATTCAGCAGGTTCTGACCAGTTCTGGAGAACTGGTAGAGGAAATGTTGAGTAGTTCAGAGAACTGGCAAATACCACCTCTGACTGGCCCTGCCCTCATCTATTCTCTGCCTCCTGAGTCTCAGCTGATTGGCTTTGGTTAAATCCTAACTTGTGCTTTCCCTTACAAATCCTAACTTGTGCTTTCCCTTACAAACTTTATATATTTGGCCAAGACTTCTACCACATTTCTCAACTGGTCTTAGATTCACTGTCATCATATTGATGATACTACACTACACTGTGTTGAATTGCTTCAATGTAATCATTAAATAAGGAAGAGGGTAAAGCCAAGTGGTAACCCACATTGGTGTGTCCTAGAATCTCCCCTCTCTCCTCAGATACACCAATTGGAACGGTCTACTAAGGAGACAAGAGCACTACAAAATGTCATTGTAGATGATCCAGAAAAATACTATGGATACTAAAGTGGGTTGGTAACTAAAACATCCAAAACAACTAGTAGAATGAACAACAAAATGAATGCTTCTTTCAGTAGAATGGCCAGGTCTGAATTTGACTGCAAAGGGTTCAGACAATCACCTTTTTTAAAAATTCCTCTGTAGTTGTTGTCCCTGCTGTATCATACCTTCTCCAAAAAGGGAAGGCTGGAGACTGCATCATAATTGTCTAAAAAAAAAAAAAATTGGCCTAAGGTCTTCCTTTGATGTTGAGGCACAGTAATTATGTAATGCTATCTTCCCACAAAGAGCTGTTTACAATAGTTCAGACACATTTTCTTTCCTTCTAGGCTGTCTTGCAAATAAAAAAATGGCAAAAAGCCACAGCAGAGACAGGAAAGCTCCTCTCACAAAGGCCACTGTCACTTCTGAAAAAGAAGTTGTTTCTAGGAAATGTTGCAGGTTATCACCTGTATCTCATCCCACTCTATCTAACTAGCTTACAACTCTAAGATATTTGTAAGTAATTTTATCGACAAAATGATCAACAAACCTATTATCTCAGTATGTTAGGAATTTATCCTGCCCATTCTCCCGCCCTGCCCCAACCTTTTCTACTTTTCAAACTCCAAGCTCACTTTGTTAAGAGCAAATGAATGACATTTCATAGACTGCAATAAATGTAAAAGTAAATTTTAAAGTAAATTTTAAAAAGTCTATAGGATTTTAGAACTTAATAGTTTTGTTCTATTTTTTATAATCAGTATATCAGAATGAATTCAATTTGGATAAAAAATTAAAAGGTGTATTGCCTTAACTGCATAGAACCGTGTTGGCGAACCTATGGCATGTGTCCTGGAAGTAGCAAACATCTTCACCGGCATGCAAGCCATTGCCCCAGAGCAGGTCTACTGCCACTTAATCATCGGGTAGCTGCTGCGCATGTGGGGGGTCGTGGGAGATGCACGTGCATGAGCAGAAAGGCAAGTGGTGCATGGGGGATTGTGCACGCACGTGCAGAGACACACATGTGCATGCACAAGGGGTTGCGCATACATGCGCAGGGGATGAGGGGGCCCACATGCATTGCCTTATGGGTGTTGGTGCATGTTCATGCATGTGTGTGCACACATGTGCACTTTTGGCATGCAAGGATGGACAGGTTAGCCATCACTGGCATAAAGGATAATATTTGTAAAATCTACATAACTGTTTTAGTTTAGTGCCTGTACAACTAATACAACTAATATATGAAGATGAGAATGAGAATAATGATGTAAATCATTATTCATGCTATAAATGGAAAATGCTATAAATGGAAAAATGCTATAAATGCTATAAATGGAAAAATGAAAAGTTATCCAAAAAGTAAGATAGATGGATTTACTGTATCAATCAGGCATGCTGGCAAAATGGACTGCCTGATAGAATAATCTCCCCTTGAGACTTACTTAAAGAACTAAATAAACAGCTAAAAGTTTATTTAAGTGAAATGATCCAGAAAAAAATCAAGCCTCATGTAGCTTTTTAGAAGCATCTTCGAGGAGTGACTGTTTTTTGCCTGCTGTCCTTTGATAGAATATGAAGTCAATAGAGCAACCAGAATATCTGAAAGAAATACCATTTGCCAGCAAGCAAGAAATGGTGGGACCATAAAATAGAGAAAGTAATAGAAAATGAAGAAGCTAGAGTTCTTGGGATTGTAGAATTCAAAGAGATAAGTATTTGCTACACAACTCCCAAACTTAACAATTGTTGATAACTGTTGATAAAGATAAAATTGTTGATAAAGATAAAAAAAAGTCTGAATAGTGGACATGGCAGAATAGAAAGAACTAAAGAAAATCACAAATGTAAAGAACAGCAACTACAAGTAAAAAAAAAAACTGTGACAAAAGAAAGCAAGGATATAGTAATGGTAATAGGCAGCTTAGGTGCTATTCCCAGAACAACACCTCTGAAACACCACTAGGATTGACAAAATCACTATCAGTCAATTGCAAAAAATAACTCTACTTGGAATAGTTTACACCCTGCGATGATACCTGTAATATTGTAATGTGACAACTTCTGCCTAACCCAGGTCCTTGGTAAAGACTTGGTAAATGGACAAAAATACCAAATCCAATCAAAATATTTGGTTAGCTCTACAATCAACCATAATAATGTATTGATTAGCCACCATGTACATCGGAGCACAAATATAAAATGCAGAACAATAATATTATCACATATTACAAAATAGAAACAAAGGCATAACTACAAGAAAATTTTAAAATTATTTTTGCGCTAACTCTACAATTAAGTCCAGTCAGATCTAAATATACAGTTCTCGGTTGTTCAAAGGGTGACATTATATGCAATACTGAGATTCTGGCAGGACATGAAATACGATGTTTTAATATACATATCCCAATGGGCTATTTGTTTAATGTACAGTTCAAAATATTGATCTGTTTATTTCTTTTATAGTTGACGTTAAAATAATACGTGTCCTATGTCTTCTGTTTCTGGGACTCCACAAATACAAGTATATTCATTATTACTATTATGGTTGGTCCCCCAGTCAGCTGATTGTTTAGACTGGCATTTTAGATATTTTTATCCACTATCAAGTCCTTCCCATGGACTTTGGATAGGCAGATGTTATTTGATGGTGTGAAAAGTATCATCACAGGATATAAGCTCTTACAAGTAAAACTGCTTTTTGCAATTGACCAATGGTGATTGTGTTATTGTGTCAATGTGTTCAAGTAGTTATGGATCATTGTGCAGTCAGCCAGATATTGGATACTTGATTTGGCTTTTTGTCTATCTATTTCCAAGGTAGAAATAAATAGTGTGGATGTTACAGATTAAAAGACAATGTTATTTGAAAATTCCAGTCTGGTTATCGACTATTGAAGCATTTTCTTATCCTATAATATACAAAAAGGAACAAACAGTTAGATATGGTGAAATATTGAATGAAAAGGGTGAACTTAAATCTATGCAAAAACTAGAGGAACAAGGTATAAAGGTGAATTGGTTTTCATATGGGCAAATACATTCAAGGTATGATAAAGATTCTAAAACAGAAGGTTTCTATGATAAACTGACTGACTTAGATAAAATTTTGACAGGTACTGATGAAAAGGTGATTAAAAAATTGTATGGATATTTATTAGAAATTAAACTAGAAGAAGAACAAGTTAAAGAAACTATGATTGCTTGGGGGAAGAATTTTGGATATGGGATTGATTTAGAGAAATGGCAGAAATTGTGGTCTCAAAATTATAAAATGACAATGTCAACAGCATATAAAGAAAATTTATATAAGATGTTTTACAGGTGGCATTTTCCCCCGACAAGAATAGCAAGAATGTTCAAGAATAAATCTGAAAAATGTTGGAATTGTCATTAGACACCTGGCTCATGTTACCATATGTGGTGGACTTGTGCGGATGCTAAAAAATACTGGACTAAAATCCACATGTGATTGGAAAAAATGACAAAAAAACATATAGACTTGAAACCAGAGATATTTTTATTGGGAATTTTACCTGAAATATATAGTAAAGACTTGAAATCCCTGATTGTAAATGTATTAACAGCGGCTAGGATTGTATTTGCTAAAAACTGGAAAAATGAGAAAATACCATCACAGGAGGAAATCATTAAGAAAATATTGGAATGTGCTGAAATGAGTAGATTGACATTTGAAATTAGAGAACAAGAGGATAAACAATTTTATAAAATTTGGGATCTTTTCTATCAATGGTTAGACAATAAAATACAGTAATGAAATACGTAGACTTTTAGAAAATAATAAATATATAAAGATGTACTTTTTTCTTATTATATCTACAAAATGTTTTTAGGATAGATTTGGGAGGATAATATGAACTGTTATAAAATAAACTAAGTAAATTATAACTATCCTGTAAAACATGAATGAATAAAAGTGTAGTCAAATGATTGATTCATAATAATACTAAGGTATTTAATTTTTGATTGACAATATGAGATCGTATGCAATGTAATTGTAATTGAAGACTATGAAATGGAAGCACAAAATAATTTGTAAACCAACCGGCACACTCTATGTGCACCTATGTGCATGATGTTTTTATGTTTTGTTTGTTTATGTTTGTTTTTAAAAACCAATAAAATTTATAAAAAAAAATAGTGTGGATGTTGCAGATATTGTTACAGGATGTAAGCTGTTATGAGTAAACCCATCTTTTGCAATTGACTCATGGTAAATTTATCAATGCCTATGGTGTTCAAGTGGTGCTCTGATTGTTCTGGGAGGCACCTATCACTCTTGGTACTACCTTTGCTTGCTTTTACCACAGTCATTCAATTTCTATTTTCAGTCATAGAAAATTCATTTGTATTTTGTTATCTTCTCCTGTCCTTTCTCTTCTATTCTGCTGTATCCAGGCAATGCTATGTCCACTATGCAGAATTTTTTTGTCTTTCTTATTGACAATTGTTCAGTTTAGGATGTTATGTGGCAAGGTGCCTGTCAGTTTGAATTCTACAGTCCTGGAGCAATGTAGCTTTTTCATTTTCTTTTATTTTTGCTATTTTATGTTCTCACCAGTTCTTGCTTGTAGGAAAATGATATTTCTTAGAGATCTTCCAATGCACCATTGTTGCTATTTTATTATGCTCTTGCTTGTAGCCAGTGCATAGCCATTGTTGCTTGTGCAATCTTGCAGCAACCTAGTTGCAACATTGTTTCATTAGCTTCTTTGCATAGGTGACATTTACTGTCTATTGCTGTCTTCTCGTTCTGGCTTTGTATGCATTTTTTTAGGCTGGGTCTTGTGCAGCCAGAAATAATCCCTCAATTTTTTCTCCAACTCTCCTGTTCTTGTAAGGTCTTGTTATTATCTGATTTCCCTATTATTTTTTAAATTTACTGTCCATGCAGTACTTTGTGTTTCCATGCTTCCATTCTGTTTTTCATTTGGTCTTTCTTGCTGGTTAGTTTGGTCTCTCCAGTAGACACTAAGCATTCCTAGTATACCAACTTCAAAGCATCTTATTCACTATCCTTCAGATATTCTTCCAATGTCCTTTTTTTCCTCAAACCATCTGATGTACCTGCAACACTCCACACCACCTATTTTCCTTAGTAGATAGAGTTTATCAATGTTGCTGAAGGATGAAGGGTATGGTTCATTGTCATTATTTTTCTGATGTTGCTATCTGTGGCTTTTGGTTTTTGAGTCCAATCCACTATTCCAGCTGTGTATCTAATGACTGAAATGCTCAGGTGTCTATTGTTTTCATGGGATTTTCTCCACTGCATTTGGATTTTAAGATCTTTACTTGGTTGATGTATTGAATCTCCTTGAAATATTCTGATAGCAGCCATTCCCAGGCTCTCACCATTGACATCTTCCATTGTGACATCAATGTGTCTTCCATTGTGCCATCAATCTTTTCAAAAAACTTCTTATATTTCTACTGACTTCTGGTATTTCTAAGCACTTGATTATCCAGTTATATGGTCTTCTTGTAGCCAATCCATGTTACATTCAAGTTCCTTCTCTTGGAGTTTTTAAGGTCATTTAAGAGTTGAACTTTTGTTTTTCAATTGTTGGGGCAATTTATTTTCTGCTCATGTAGAAAGAGCTTGTTTTCCACTACATGTTGGATTGCATCAACTACCCCACCAGTTGGCAATTTGAAAGTTGTTGGTAAGAAAGTAATTAGCCTGTCATTGTTTAGTGATGCCAGATCAGTTATTGCCAGTTAGCTGTTCTTCAATTTCATCTCCTTGCAATATATTGTTAAACTGTCTGGCAACTAGTTGGTAAAAACCTGTCTGATGTTTCAACCAAAATCATAAAATTCATCATCCTTCCTCTTTATCATTTTTGTTGCTATTACTAGTTCTTTGATTTCAGCTTCTCTTTTATTCTTTTCCACCTCCTTTAATCAAGCTGCATCCTTGTTGTTTTTCTTTGGATTATTCTATATCTGCACCCAGAATTGCACTGTTTCTTCCTTATTAGATACTGGCTGATTCAGAACAATCTCTCCATTGATGGATTGGTAAAAATGTTTCTGATTAGATTGAAATTTGAGGTTCTGCCTCTAATTTGCAATTCGAGCTTCATGTCTGCTGATCTTCTTAGTTATAACTGTTATTTGCTGCTTTATTATTGCCAGTGTTTCATTAATCTTCCTTGTTTCTAAATATTTTTTGATTATGTATTATTTGGTCTTATTGTTATTCAGTTTTTTCTTTCATCTGTTCTAGCTTGTTTGCATCTGATCTCAACTTGCTGATCTTATTTTCCAATCTTATTTTCCATTTTGGTGGCACACTGTTTGGCTTTTTTTCTTCTTTGTTGAATTTGCATGTCAGTTATTCAGTTACAACTGCGGCTATGCTGTATATTATGGCTTATTTCTTGCATTGAATTGGTGCTTATAATTAATATTACAATATTTGCATCTTTTAATCCTCATACTAGCTGTTTCTTTGGAACAAGTTTCCAAAGCAGGCAGCCTTATTCTAATGTTTCTGTTCACTTATTCTATGTTTCAATTTTTCTATAGTTGAAGGACTTGGTTCTTTCAGAAGAGGGATTGCCTGGTTTCCAAATGAAGATCTGTCAGCTCTGTCTAGGTAAGAAAGACAAGAGCCCGACATTCAGAGAAGGAAACCTAGGACCACATAGTAGATCAAAAAATTAAAAGTTGTGGTGGGAAATTTGTGCCTTCAGATTTGGAAGATTGATGTAAGCCCTCCAAGGTAAATTGGACAGGAAACATGGCAAGATAACCTAACTCTTATCTTTATTCAGGGATGGGATTCAAATTTCTTGACAACTGGTTCTGTGAGCATGGCCTAATTTGTGTGTGGCTTGGTGGTCATGTGACTATGTGGTCGTGGCTTGTATGTAAATATTTATTTTTTTATTTAAAAAAGAGAAACTTTTACCTAAAATCAGGTAAAGCAAGCAGGCAGATTGAGTTGCTCACAGAATCACAGATTCACTCAGAGATTTATCTTTCTGCAATCTGCTACCTGAGTCTGCACTAAAAAATAGAAGCTTCAGCTCTAAGAAAAGTCAGCATTTCTGCTTTCAGATTAGCTAGAAAGCAAGAAATCCAATAATTTCCTGCTTTCTAGCTAAACTAAATCTCCCAGCACAGCAGAAGAACTGATGGTTGGGGGAAAAAGAAAAGAAAAATAGCAACTTAGCAGGTAAGCTTGATGGCGTGCATGCCGGGTAAGGAATGTGTGAGTGGGGAGGGGAGGGGCCAGCCAGTGGTGCAATTTGCTGGTTCTCTGAACTGGGCAGACTCATAACAACCAGTTCTATAGAATTGGTCTGACCAGGTAGAATCCCACCCCAGCCTTTATTGTAAGGTTACATTTACAGAACCCTGTTAACAGGTTGTGTACATTCTCAGTTTGTCTATAAAGGCAGTAGCTAAAGTATTTTCCTCTTCTCTATGATTTGGTGATTGTGTTTATCCAACAATGTTATGTGTTTTAAACTCCAAATTTTAGCCCCATACAAAAACATGGGTAACCTTAGTTTAATTAGTAAATTAAATGTATTAATTTTAAAAATGAAATTTTATATGACCTAGCTTTGCTTCTTTACTCCTAAATAAATAATTTTGTTGACTTGGACATTTAGTCTTTACATTCAACTGTTTTTGAAACATTGGTTGATTGAAGCATAAACTCAGAGATAGTAGACAGTATTGCAAATATATCTTTAATATGATGGAGAAGAGATACTTTATACTTTAAAATCATGTTAGTGTCAGTAAATCAAAAATGTCTTTAGAGAGAGTCACTGGCTGTGTAATATTATACTGTATAACATCAACTTCAGTTCTAACTGTTGATTGACTCACAGTGTAACTTCTCAGCTTCTGACTATTCCTAGACAGCTAAGCAGTAAAATTACAGGAAGACCCAGGGGATACCATGGCTCAATGAAAAATGAAGTTATTTTGGAAGAGATTTAATTAATTTTACTTTGAAATCTGTCCCAGAATTTGGCAAAGGTTTTATTTCCCTTGAAGAAAAATTACCTTTCCCTTCTTTCCTTTCAAGGTGCTTCCAAATTTATTTATGTACATGGCAGAAAGTATTTGATACTTGTATGTCTGTTTCAAATTTATTTATCACTTTGCATTTCTGATGAATCATCCCTATGAACTCATTGTAAATATTTTTTAAAGATTTAATTGAGATTTTCACATAAAGAAAAACAGAATATTCACACTCATTAGCAATATATACTGTGTGTGTGTGTGTGTGTAAGAGAGAGAGAATTTGCACACACACAAACATTATTTTTGTTGTTTAAACATTTTAACACTTTGTTCTGTTGGAGGATTAATTTAACATTCTGTTATTATTTTTATATGAGCTGGGTTATATGAGTTCTTGTGAATTCATAATACATAACTTCCTTGACCTTCTCCTTCCCCTTCTTTTCAACCCATTATTCTTCTCTTATTTGCTGTTTGCTCTATGATTCAGTACTTGTTCATTTATTCTATGGGGTCAAAACACCCTAATGTACTTTTGTATTCCTCCCTTTACATTCAATCATGTACAACAATTACTAATCTTATTTTTTGCTTTACCACTTATAGTTTTTCAACCATCCACTCCAACTGTATAAAACTTATTCCTTTATTTCTCTTATTTTTGACTCTTACTTCCATAAACAAATGGAGAGCAACATGGTTTTGTTTTGTTTCAATACTCTGTTTTTGCAGCAGGCCACATTCTGTCTACTAGCTGTCTATAAGTACCTACGTATCTTAAAACTTCTCTACCTATTTTCTGAACTTATTCAACATTTTCCACAGATTCAAATTCATCTGTTTAGTCCAGTTTTCTCTATGGATATATAACATAGTCTTGTATTAAATAACTTCACACATTCAAGAATAATATTCCCTTCTTGATAACCAAAACTATAACTTATATTTAAGTGAATAAACCACAAATGCACAATGAGCAATATTATATGAAAGGTACTTATTGCTTTCAGTCTAGTAAAGACAGGACAGTTAGATTACTTTCCTCATTATAATATTGTTTTCCCAATTTTCTGCCTTTTATGGTTTCTCCCATACCTTAGAATAACAGATAACAGATAATCAGAGTTGGAAGGGACCTTGTAGGTCATCTAGTCCAGTGGTCCCCAACCACAAGGCCCCGGACCGGTATCGGGCCATGGATCATTTTGTGCAGGGTCGCCTATTTTGCTTGGGCACCGCCATCTTGTTTCGACGGCGCTTGAGAAAGTGCTTCCAGGTGAGCTTGTCAGTCATCAGTTGGAAAGCAGCATTTGGGTGCTGAAGGAATCCTTGTGCCTTAGTTTCATCAAAGGGGGGGTGGCTTCGAACGACAAGCTGTCCTGATGGCAGTGGAGTCTCGCATTACTCAGGAGGAGATTAAGAAAGAGCCCCAAAAGCCCACCGACCGCGAAAAGGTACAAAGGAGGAGTTGAAGGTGGCAGGGAGAAGTGGGGGACAGCTGGCTCACCGGTCGCTCAGCTCGCTTTGCCTTGGTTGTGCGTGCTGATGCCAGTACCGGTCCGTGGATCATTTTGTGATGCCGGTATAGGTCTGTGGTACAAAAAAGGTTGGGGGCCACTGATCTAGTCCAACCTCCCGCCCAAGCGGGAGACCTTACACCATTTCTGACAGATGGCAGTCCAATCTCTTCTTGAAAGTCTTAAGTGATGGCACTCCCACAATTTGAGGGCAAGGCATTCCATTGGTTGATTGTTCTCACTGTCAGAAAGTTGCTCCTTATTTCCAGGTTAAATCACTCTTTGTTCAATTTCTATCCATTATTCCTTGTCTGGCCTACAGGTGCTTTAGAAAATAAATTGACCCTGTCCTCTCTGTGGCAGCCCCTCAAATATTGGAAGACTGCTATCATGTCTTCCCTGGTCCTTCTCTTTACTAGATTAGCCAAGCCCAGTTCCTGCAACCGTTCGTTGTATGTTTTAGCCTCCAGTCCCCTAATCATCCTGGTTGCTCTTCTCTGTACTTTTTCTAGAGTCTCAATGTTAAGTCCGCGTGGAAGGAAGCCAGGAGTCGGTGACTTTGTATCAAGCTCTTTTATTTAGTCAGGAACCGAACTGAGGCTAAAGAAAAACTTGCCGACTTTTTATTTCCAAGCCGCGGCGGCCGCGGCCAATGGCACCACTTTGAATCTCCCACGATTCGAATCAACCAATCGCGGGAGATTCTCAGCAAGCCAATCGGCGCAGCTCGCCTAGTCAATCCGATCGCCCCGCGCTTTGGCCAATCAAAGTGCGGGGATCTCAAGAATTCAAATGAGGGGACAGAACACCCCTCCCCTCTTGGTTCAGTCCTACGTAGCGTAGTCCCATAGGTAGGCGGGGCTCCGTCTTTGCCTACTGGACCTGTACAGATCAGTCGTAGGTTGGATCCCGGCCGGTTCAGTTGGGGTCTCTGTTTCTCCGGACTCTGTCGTGGGAACCGCCTGGTCTGTCTGGCCAGGCCGCTCTCCGCAGCTCCCTCCTGGGCTACCCTGGTTGGTTGAGCTGTGGGTTTCGCCGCTCCCGCTCGGTCTTTCCGGGTTGGTTGAGCTGGCCTGGCTGTCTCTTTCTGGCGAGGTTTCATGCTGGCTGCTTGCAGGTGAGTATGGCTGGTTTCTTTTTTCTGGGTTTTGGTTCCCGGGGTATCCCCTCCCCTCTTGGTTTGTGTTGAGAGGGTTGGTTTTGCTTAGTTGCATGTCGGTGGTGTCTTGTGTGGTCGTCCTCGATCTTAAGACATAAGACATAAGAGTTTATTTGTCATTATACTCGCAAGCGGGTGCAACGAAATGAGGTGCTCTTCCACAAGTAAAAACTGGAGAAACACTACTAAAAGAAAAAAAAATAAATTAAATTAAAACTAAAAACAACCGACCATACAATGATCTCTATGCAATTTAAAAATGTAAAACCCCATTACTCTCATTCACTTCCACATAAATCTTATGACCCTGCATTCAAACTCAAAACTGCACTTGGATAAAAACTGTTCTTAAATCTGGTCATCCTTGTTCTTAATACCCTAAATCTCCTTCTCGATGGTAATAGTTCAAAGAGCTGATGTCCCGGATGAGAGGAGTCATTCAATATATTAAGTATCTTCCTCCTACATCTATTCCTATACAGTTCTTCCAAAGAGGGAAGTGAGCAGCCAATGATGTTTTGGGCTATCTTAATCACCCTCTGAATTGCCTTTTTCTCTGCCACTGTGCAGCTCAAGAACCATACACAGAGACAGTAGGATAATATACTCTCAATTGAACTCCGATAGAAAGTAGTCAATAGACTCTCAGCCAGTTGTTGTTTCCTAAGAATCCTTAATAAATACAACCGTTGTTGTGCCTTCTTAATTAAAGCAGCGGTGTTTGCACTCCAGGTCAGGTTATTTGTAATGATGGTCCCGAGAAACTTACATTCAACCACCTGTTCCACATGAACTCCCTCTAAATACAGTGGCTGAATGTCTGCTCTTTTTTTCCTATAGTCTACGATAACCTCCTTGGTCTTCTTGATATTAAATAGAAGATTATTATTTTTGCACCAATGGGATAGCTGTAATACCTCATCCCGATATGCAGACTCATCATCCCCAGAAATAAGTCCTACAAGCGTAGTATCGTCTGCAAATTTCATTATCCTATTGTTGGGATGTTTATTTGTGCAATCAGATGAATAGATGGAGAACAAAAGTGGACTAAGGACACAACCTTGTGGAGTGCCAATGCTAAGTGTCTTGACAGTAGAAATATAGTCATTCAATTTAACTCTTTGTGGACGATTTGTTAAAAAGTCCAATATCCATAAGCAAATAGAATCTGGAAAATCTAGATCTTTAAGCTTAGCTATTAATCTGTGCGGCATGATGGTATTAAAAGCAGAACTAAAATCTGCGAACAACATTCTTACATAATTCCCCAGTGTTTCCAAATGGGATAAGGCCATGTGAAGCACAGTGATAATTGCATCCTCGGTTGATCTATTTTTTTTGTAAGCAAACTGAAGCCCATCAAAAAAATCGGGAAGGCAGGAGATAATATAATTTCGAACTAGCTGCTCAAAGCACTTCATTAAGATAGAAGTTAGTGCCACCGGCCTATAGTCGCTCGGACCATTTGTGGGCAACTTTTTAGGCAGTGGAACGATGGTGGAAGCCTTGAGACAAACAGGAACCACACATTGTGTCAAGGATCGATTAAAAATTCCGGTCCATACCGCAGCTAACTGTTCAGCACAATCTTTTACCACCCGACCAGGAATTAAGTCGGGCCCAGCTGACTTTCTGGAATTAACCGCCTTCATTGTCTGCCTCACATCCTGCTCATTCACAATGAAGGCGAGGCTCTGCTGAGTGAATGATGGCAAAGGGACAGTTTCGGTTTGATGGATTTCAAATCGAGCAAAAAAGTTGTTCAACTCCTCAACCATTGCCGCACTACCATCCGCAGAGACCTTTTTTGCGTTATAGTTCGTTAGTTGTTGAACCCCCTGCCAAACCTGCCTCATGTCATTACTGAGAAAGAAATCTTCAATTCTCCTCTTGTATTTGGCCTTAACCTGCTTAATGCCTCTCCTCAAGTTAACTGATCGATTTGGCGTTTCCACGCTCATCCGTCGGTTGTTTGTACCCAGTACGAGCATGGGCCTGTTAGCTGTGTTATGATTGTTGGTACCCATAATGGGTCTCCGTTTAGGCTCTTCGCATAGATGGCGTCGCCTGGTGCGAAGGTTCAGTGTTTGCTGGTGGAGTCTGGGGGTTTCTCTGGGTTGTAAGTGGGGTGTAATCTATCGAGTGGGGACCTTATTTTCCTCCCCATTAGCAGTTCTTCTGGGCTTTTATTTGTTGTGGTGTTCGGGGTTATGTGCTGTATGAAAAGTAATTTATTTATTTTGTCCTGGATCTCCCCGTGGTCTATTTTCTGGATGTTGTTTTTGTGAATTGAACCATCCATTCCGCCCTACCATTCACCGCCAGATGCACCGGGGCTGTCAGTGCGTGTCGTATGCCCCTTTCCACTAGGAATTTTTTGAATTCTAGTGAGGTGAATTGGGGCCCGTTGTCGGAGACGAGGACGTCCGGGAGTCCGTGTGTTGCGAAGAGTTTGCAGAGTTCTTTGGTCACGGCCTCCATGGTGGTTGTTCTCATGTTGCTTACCTCCAGCCAGTTGGAGTAAGCGTCTATGGTTATTAAGAAAGTGTGTCCTTTTGTGGGCATGGCAAAATTTATGTGGATCCTAGACCACGGTCCCCTGGGGGTTTCCCACTCTAGGATAGGTGCTGTGGGTGGGCTTGATCTAGTTTCCTGGCATCGTTGACATCTTGCTACCCAGGCCTCGATCTGTTTGTCCATCCCTGGCCACCAAGCGTAACTTCTGGCCAGGGCTTTTGTTCTAACGATGCCCGGGTGCCTCTTGTGTAACAGTTCCAAAACCTTCCCATGTAGTTTTTCTGGGATGACCACCCTGTCCCCCCATAGTATGCACCCTTTTAGTAATGAGAGTTCCGTTTGCCGGTTCTGGAATGTCCTGATGGACTTGTAGTTGTCCTTTTCCGGCCACCCTTTCTATACCCAATGCAAAACCCGCGCAAGACGTTTGTCTTTATCAGTTTCTTGGGCAATGTCTGACATGGTTATGGGTAGGTTGGGTAGAGTCTCTATGCTGAGGGTGGTCATTGTGGGTGCTGGGTCAGTGTCTGGTTTGGGTAACGGTGAGCGGCTTAAGGCGTCCGCATGGGAGATAGTCTTACCAGGTCGGTGTGTGAGTCCGTAGTTGTAGGCAGCCAGGAATTCAGACCACCTTGTCATTCGGGGAGACAGAATGTTCGGGGTGGCCCTGTTCCCTGCGTGTATTCCCAGCAGCGGTTTGTGGTCGGTGATGATGGTAAATGTCCGGCCGTAGAGGTACTCGTGAAACCTTTTTATTGAGGCGACGATAGTCAAAGCCTCTTTGTCCAGCTGGCTGTAGTTCCACTCTGGTTTGGTGAGGGTCCTTGAAAAACACGCGATGGGTGCTTCCTTTCCGTCAGGGAGTGTGTGGCTGAGGACAGCGCTGATGCCGAAGGGTGATGCGTCACATGTGATGGCTAGTGGTAGGGTCTCGTTGTACTGGATGAGGACGGCATCTGAAGTGAGCAGGTCCTTGGTTTTCCTGAAGGCGGTTTCCTCACATTTCCCCCAAGTCCAGGTAGCTGCCTTGTCCAAAAGCCTATACAAAGGCTCCGCCACAGTCGCCTTTTGGGGCAGGAAGACATTATAAAAGTTAAGTAGCCCCAGAAACGCCTGCAGTTCTGTTTTTGACTTGGGTGTGGGGGCTTCCTTGATGGCTTTAATTTTTTTGTTGGTGGGGTGAATGCCGTGTCGGTCTAGGAGGTATCCTAGGAATTCGACCCACTCTGTGTACAGCTGGCATTTTTCCCTCTTCTCTTTAAGCCCGGTTTCTTTGAACCTCGTTAGCACCTCCCTTAGGCGAGTCTCTTGTTCAGCCTGGTTGGTTGCCGACACTAGTACATCGTCGAAGTATGGGACCACCCCCTTGATGCCCTGTAAGAGTCTTTCCATGAGGCTCTGGAAAATTCCAGGTGCCACGCTGACTCCAAATTGGAGGCGGTTGCATCTAAAGGCTCCCTGGTGGGTGACTATGGTTTGCGCCTCTGCAGTTTCCTCATTGACCGGCAGTTGCTTGTATGCTTGGGCCAGGTCGAGTTTTGAGAAAACTTTGCCCCCTCCCAGTGAGTGTAGGAGATGCTGCACTACAGGGACGGGGTAAGCGCTTTGCTGCAAGGCGCCATTTAGGGTGGCCTTATAGTCCCCGCAGATTCTCACTGACCCATCAGGCTTAATTGGGGTGACTATGGGGGTCTCACACCGGGTGTGGTCTATGGGTTGTAAGACCCCTTGCTTGACGAGCTTGTCAATTTGCTCGTCGATTTTCGGTTTGAGTGCGAAAGGTACCCGCCTTGGTTTTAGGCGTTTTGGGGGAATGTTTGGGTCTAGGCTGAAGGATATAGGGGGCCCTCGGTACTTGCCTAGGGTGCCATCGAACACTTCTTGGAAGTCCCGGGCCAGTTGCTGCTCCCAGTCGGCTTCGGCGATGTGGTCAATGCCCGTGACTGCGATGCCTAGTGGTGCGAACCATTGAAGTCCCAGCAGGCTAGGTTGTTCTCAATCGATGATGGTCAGGGGAAGTCTTTCGGTGTGCCCCTTATATGTCACTGTGAATTTTCCTGTTCCGACTACAGGGATGCGGTTTCCCTGGTAGTCTTTGAGGAGTAGTCTCTGGTTTTCTTGTTCCCTCCTCTGGATGGTAGGCACCAAGCGTTTAATTTCTTGCCGTGCTACCATTGAGAGGTAGGACCCGGAGTCCACCTCCATCTTACAGGGTTCGCCTTCGATGCCTACCTCCACGTAGACCTTTCTGGCGTCTGTGGTAGTTGCATGGCCGATGGTGACCGTCTGATGTGTCTCTTCTCTCCGCTGGCTCTCGCCCCCTCGTTGGGCTCATCCGTTCCGTTTCCAATGGTTGTCTGCTGGGCGGTCTCCTGTTCTGGGGGGTGGGCTCTCTCGTTTCTGCTCGTTCGGGTCCCATTGTCTGGGGCTGTGGTTTTTCTTGAGGCAGCAGATGTGGGCTATGTGGCCTTTTTTGTCGCAGTGCCTGCAAACGGAGTCAAAGAACCGGCATTCGGATCTGGGGTGGTCATTCCGCAACCGGCACATGCGGTCCTTGACTTACGACTCCGCTGGCTGCGCTGGTCGCGGCCTGCCTGAAGATGGTGGATGTCTTCCTCCTTGTCTGACGTGCCCGAGGTGGAGTGGAGTTCGCCTTGGTGGTTGGTAGTTTCAGGTTGGGCCTCGGTCGACCTTGCAGGGTTGTTGTTTGCGGTGCGGTCCCCAGCGTTCGGTCTCCGCATGCGGTCTGCTGATTGTCGGGTTGCTTTGGCTGCCGTGGCTTCGGAGAAGGCACCGGCGAGAGCGATGTTGCCCTTAGCCATCAATCAACTTTGGAGAATGGGGTCCCAAAGGCTGAGCACGATTCGGTCCCGCAGGGCCTTGTTCATATTGGAGAATTCGCATAGTCCTCCCAGGCGCCGCAGCTCTGCAACGAAATCACTGAAACTCTCGCCCGACCGCTGGTCCCGCCGATAAAATTCGTGTCGTCAGATGAGAATGGGTACGGCTGGAGCGTAGTGTTTCCGGAGTAATGGCTCGAGGTCCACCCAATCCATCGCGGTAACATCGGCGGGCTTGGCTAGCGCTTTTGCCATCTTAAACACTGCGGGCCCGCAGTGCATTGGAAAGATGGCTCTTTTCTTTGGTCCCGTGGCATCCTTCAGATCGTTGCATTCAAGGAACATGTGGAATCTGTCCATGTAAGATTCCCAGTCCTCGCTGGCAGGGTTGAAGGGGGTTGGTGGCACGATGCTGGCCATCTCGTCGGTTGGCTGGCTTCCGTCGGACACGTGCTTTGGTTCAGGATAAGGATCCCACCCTCATCGCCAGTGTTAAGTCCGCGTGGAAGGAAGCCAGGAGTCAGTGACTTTGTATCAAGCTCTTTTATTTAGTTAGGAACCGAACTTAGGCTAAAGGAAAACTTGGCGGCTTTTTATTTCCAAACTGCGGCGGCCGCGGCCAATGGCACCGCTTTGAATCTCCCGCGATTCGAATTGACCAATCGCGGGAGATTCTCAGCGAGCCAATCGGCGCAGCTCGCCTCGCCAATCCGATCACCCCGCACTTTGGCCAATCAAAGCACGGGGATCTCAAGAATTCAAATGAGATGACAGAACACCCAACATCTTTTTTGTAATGTGGTGAACAGAACTGGATGCAGTACTCTAGGTGTGGTCTTACTAAGGCTTTATAGAGTGGTATTAGTACCTCCCTTGTTCTTGATTGTATCCCTCTGTTAATACAATTAGGATTGGCTTTTTTGGCTGCTACTGCACACTGCTGGCTCATATTTAGCTGGTTGTCCACTAAGACTCCAAGATCCCTCTCACAGTTACTGCAATTGAGCCTGGCTTCACCCAGTCTATATGTGTACTTTTGGTTTTTCTTACCTAAGTGTAGGACTTTACTTTTCTCTACATTGAATTTCATTTTGTTAGATATGGCCCAGTGTTCTAGTCTGTCAAGATCCATCTGGATCTTGAGCCTATCTTCTTGGATGTTAGCTATTTCTGCCAGCTTAGTATTATCTGCAAATTTTGTAAATTCCCCTTCTATTCCCTCATTAATTAAGTCGTTAATGAAGATATTGAAGAGTACTGGGCTTAAGACAGAACATTGTGGAACCCCACTGCTTACTTGCCTCCATGTAGACTTAGACTTTTGCTGGTCTACTAATTGAGTCACTATATTGAAGAATGAAATAAGATTGGTTTGGTATGATCTGTTCTTAACAAACTCATGCTGACTGTTAGTTATTATTTTACTTGTTTCTATATGTTGGCAGATCTGTTTTTTTATTATTTTTTCCAGTTTCTTCCCGGGTATTGATTTTAGGCTGATTGGTCTATAGTTTCCTGGGTCTGTTTTTTTTCTTCCTTTTTTGAAGATGGGAACCACAGCTCTTTTCCAATCCTCTGGTAGTTCTCTGGTGCTCCAGGATTTTTGAAAGATATGGTACAGTGGTTCTGAGATTACCTCTGCCAGCTCCTTTAAAACTCTGGGATGTAATCCATGAAGCCCTGGAGCTCCATGAATATCAGACAGGTGTTCTCTTACTTTTTTTTTTGCTGATTTTAACTTTTATTTCTGGTCTGTCTTTTACAGTTATGTTTTTGATGGGTTGAGCTATAGTTTCTTTTCGCGTGAAGACAGATGCAAAGAATGAGTTAAGTAGTTCTGCTTTCTCTCTGTTGCCTGTTGCTTCCTTGCCATCTTCTTTTTTTTTAGTGGACAACTGTTTCCTTGGTTTTTTTATTGTAATTTTTATGTTGGAAGAAACTTTTTTTATTATCTTTTACTTTTGTTGCAAGTCTTTGTTCTGAGTCTTTGCTATCCTGACTTCATCTTTGCAGATTCTGGCTATCTGCTGATATTCTGCCTTAGTTGTATGTCCTTCTTTCCATTTTTGTACTTGTCCTCTTTTTCCTTTCAATTTGCCAGAGAGATCTTTGTACAGCCATGCTGGTTTCATCTTGGATTTCTTGTTTTTCTTTCTCAGTGGTATTGTGCTGGTCTGGGCTTCTATGATCATACTTTTCAGAGTTTCCCTAGATTCTTGAGTTGTTTTCCTCTTTAGGATTTTCATCGATGGAATCTTTCCCAAGTTCTCTCTGAGTTTATTAAAATCAGCTCTTTTAAAATCCAAGTCTCTGGTGTCATTATGTTCTATTGCTTGTGTTTGTGTTATGTTGAATTCTAGTATGACATGGTCACTCTCACCCAAGGTTCCTGCAGTTTCAACTCCCTCTATCACTTCTTCTTTGTTTTTAAGAATTAAGTCCGGTATGGCTGTCCTTCTAGTTTCATCCTCTACTTTTTGGACAACAAAGTTGTCAGCTAGGTTGGTTAGGAATTTATTTGATTTCTCACTTGGTACAGAATTAGTTTTCCAATTGATATCAGGATAATTGAAGTCTCCCATTACTATTGTTGTATGTTTTCTGCATATGTTTGTTAGTTGGTTGGCAAAAAGGACATCTATTTTTTCTGCTTGATTGGGTGGCCTGTAATATACACCTATGGCCATGTCGTTCTTTTTTTCTTTTCTATTGACCCATATACATTCTAGGAAGTTTTCATCTTTGATTTCATGCATTTTTGTAGCAATATAGTGATCCTTTACATACAGTGCAACTCCACCTCCTCTTTTATGGGGTCTGGGTTTTTTTTGAATAGTTTGTATCCTTCTACCAATATGTCCAATCATGGGTTTCATCCCACCAAGTTTCTGTTATTCCACTGTATCATATCTACTTTCATGTATTCATAGTTTAAGTTCACCCTGTTTGTTCCCCAGATTTTGTGCATTTGTATACAGGCACTTGAGATCTTTATATCTGACACTGTGTTTACTCTCTACATAACCTGTGTTGTGCCTGCCTGCTCCTAATTTCTTGCCACCTGTTTGATTAATGCACATGGTATGGCACTCACTATTAAATGCTTGGTTTTGGTTTGGAGCCTAAAGATGAACTGAGTTTTACTGCATATGCTGATGCAAGTTTTGCTACAGACATAAATACATGAAAATCTATATTGGGTACTGTAGAATTATTGAAAAAAGTGTTGATTAGATGGAGGTCTATTAGACAGAAACATCTAAGTTTGTCAATGATAGAGGCTGAATTCTCATGTTTGTCTTTACTATGTACAGGTTTAGTTTTGTATAAACAACTACTAATTGACATGGGAATTGATATAACAGATTCTATTGTTATTTACAAAGATAACCAATCAGCAATACAGATGGCTTCAAATATTGCTGTTAAGACAAGAACAAAACACACAGATTTAAGATATTTAAATGTCAGACAATGTATGCAAAGTAAAATGATTAAGCTGGAATACTGTATGTCAGAAAACAATATAACAGATCATTTTACAAAGGCCCAAGGCTCAATAAAGCATGAGGCTTGCTGTGAGGATTATGGACTTAGAATGTAAGGTTGTATACATTGTCCTACCCAAAGGGAAGAATGTTAGGAATGTAAGTCACCTAGCAGTTATTTGGGTTGGAAATATATAAACTAGGATAGACATTTTAATACTATGTCTTTAAGAGCATGCTAAAACTGTAATTGGGTGTGATTTCTCAAACGGCCATAAGTTGGAGCCAGAAACCTGGGTTTTTTAGTCTCAGAAGAGAGTCTCAGTGAGTTTCTATTCCCTTCTGTTGGAGAAAGTTGCCGTTCCTCCTAATGACTGTTACTGATTGTTGATATAAGTCTGTTACTGAACTGTTTTTTGATACTGGACTTTGATATTTGGATTATTCCTAAACTGCACACTGATTGCTTTACCTGTGAATGACTTGGATTGCTTGTTTGGACTTTGCTTAAATGCTTATTGGAAGTAAAAACCTACATTAACTGTACAGTGTATCTGTGTACTATGTGTGTATTATTCTTCACTTCTCTCACTAAGTCTCCCTGTATATGTTCATTCTCCTAATGGGGAATTACCTCAACAGAAAATACTCTCAGGAGCAACTGAAATCATCCTCCTTGGTTAGAAATGCACATACTTAAATGCGTGTATGCGCGCGCGCACACACACATACACACACACAGGGAGAGAGAGGGGGAAAGGGAGAGGAAGAAATAGAACTTCCATCCTCAAAAGTAAGTATGCATGCGTATACACAGAAACATGTTATGGTGTTCCACATAAAAATATACTGGCACCTGTTGTGGTGTTGTGAAAAGGAGTTCAAAAGAATTCCAGTGTACTTTGGTTTCCTCCCTCAGTTAGTTATTATCCCAAACACTGCTGCCCATACAAGTGAAACTGGAGCTTAGGTTCATTTTGATCTATGTTTCCTTTTACCTTTACCAGGAGTTTGGCTATCTTTTGAAAGTTTTTAGGCCATTGCTGGAAATGAGGCTTTGATATATGGGTCATTTAAATACATTCAAACAATCTTGGTCAGTTCACTCACCAAGCATGCATATACTGCAAATACTTGATTAAACTGAAAATATCACAGAATAATCATTAACAATAAGACAGTCACCTAAGTTGCCTAAGCATCAGTGACCTGAAACTCTTTAGGTTTATTATTAACTGTTCTGCAGTCCTGAACCTTTACTGGCACTTTGATTTACTGCCAATCATCATCATCACTTTACTTAAAAACAATACACAAAGCATAAAACAGAGGGGATATTGTAAAGGCAAAAAGATTTAGGTTGATTCTGAGATGCATGCAACTCTGATAAAGGCTCTCATGTACCTGACTATGGTAAATCAGATCAAAGGCTGCAACTACTAAGCCCTATATGCAAGCAGAGTGAGACCTAGAACCCTCTCTAGATATTCTGTGACATTTTTGCAACACATCACGTTATATTCCACCTGCTTTTCTACCACCTCTGTCTCACCTGTCTGTTGCAATTTTGATTCTGCCTTTCTTTTTATATTTTGATTATCATAGTAATCTTTAGCAGACAAACTGAAAGTAATAGAATAAAACATCACTGTGCCCACATTCTCTCAAGTTCTTTGTTCTTCTCCTTTCTATTAATTTTTCTTTCACTTTCTTTACTTCTGTGTGTTCCAAGAAGAAAAGGAGTGGCATCTCTTGAGTCCTAGCATCATCTATCTCAATTATCTCCATGTGGCACTTCTATTCCAAAGTACATAAATGTATCATAAGCAAGAGTAAGCTGCTGCTGCTTATAATTTTACATCTTGTTTTTCCATGTCTCTGTCCATCATTTTCTTTTCTTCCCCATTATTTCTTTACCAAGAAAATCTTTTATCTACCTACACTCACTTCTTTTCAAATGTTTCCTTTCCTTCTGCAGTTTCCTCCTTGCTGCAGGGAGTGAAAAGGGAGTGGAAATAGTAATCTCTGTCTCTCCCTCCCTCCTTCCCTCTCTCCACTCTCCCCTCCCCAAGTATGTATTTGTGTGTATTTTATGTGTCTTGAAAGAATAAATGTAGCCTCATGATTATTTCCTGTGGGCATCTAACTGTCCACAGTGAAAACATGCTGAATTGTTGGGATTTTGGTCTGATTTACTAGGACTTTTCATTTATTTTAATATTGTCATATATAAAAGTTGAAAAGTATCAGACAAAGCAAGTCATATTTCTGAAACTAAATTTATTTCACATTCTGTTATTATTTTATATGAGCTCACTAGTTTCATAATGCTAAGAGAATGTTGTTAGTGCTAATTGCCTTAACCCCACCTCTCCGGTTTTATTTTTTATTTTTCCAAATAGACCACAGTACTATGTTTAATCGCTTGATGTATAACAAATATAGAGATGCCACATGGATTTTTTATATATTATGTTTTCTTTTTAACAGACAAACATAACTTTAAAAGATGTTGCTTTTGTTTTATTCAAAAGAATAAAAAATAGAAAGATAGAGGCTCATGTGCCTAACGGCGCACAGATCATATAACTATAAACCAAAAATACCAATAATACATTTAAGGTTAGTGCGATTGAGATTATGATTTTATTTTATTTCAAAATGACTGGCTTAGTTCAGTTTAATACTTGCTTTACAGCTGTTTTACGCAGTACTATTTTCAAATTTGGATACTGTCCTCTTTGAAAAAAAATTACCAGTCTACATGGACAGATTACCTATCTAGAATCTCTAATCTGTGCTCTCCAAGCAGAAATTAGGTGCCCAATCTAGCCATCTATTGAGCTGCTCTGCTTCCAGCCCCCAAAAGCCTTTTCTTTTACACCAACCCTTTAGCCACTCATTAAACTCTGCTGCATGCTGCCCTTTCCTTTTTTGTTCCTTGTATACTTTGTTCCTTGTATACTTGTATACTGGTATACTTTTCAGTATACTCTGAAAAGATAAGCCTACAGCCCATATTACTAAGTTCATACCCCAAGCTCTTGAAGTCTTTCTGAACAGAAAGTACATCCTTCTGGGATAGATCATTTGTACCAAGATGTATAATAGCGTGAACATCACAGTCCATTCTGGCATTCTTGACTATCTTAATAATATGCTTCTTTTTCTGCTGGCAGTAGCACCTGGTAGACACCTGACCTCTTTCAAAACCTCAGTATCCTTTCCTAAATTTACATCCCTTACAATTCAGTCCCCAACCAGAAGGTGGCTTCTCTTTTTGGATGTCTTGCTCTTCTTGTGTGACTGGTGCATAATACCTGATTCACACTTTCTCCTTTCCAAAGTAAGTTCTTCTTCTAGGACCATGATCCCTGGCTTACTTGAGTTATAATTATCACAACTACCTTGACCTGTCACTTTAGTGTCCCTATTAAGGTCAGTAAGGGCACTGTATCTGTTATGCTGGGACACAGCAAAAGCTTTGTGTTTATGGTCCACAGTTCTCACCCTGCCAGATCCCATGGTTGTCCATACTGCCCTTTATCCCAAAATCTAAACAATCTATGATTGGCCTTGTAACCTACAAAAAATAACTTCTTAGCTCTATGTTGCCCTTTCAGTCTTACTTGTAAGGGAATATGCACCCATGCTGGAGCTCCAAATGTGTGTAGATAACTTAAATTTGGTTTTCTCCCATGCCACCGAGGGAAGGGCAATTCTCCAGTTGTTGTATTAATTACATTGTTCAACACGTGGTTACTACATATTATGGGTTCACCCACAGTGTGAAACCTGAATCAGATAACATAGTGCGAGCCATGCCTTGTAATGTTTGCCCTCTTTGTTCTACAAACGAGTTATGTTGTGGCCTGTAAGGTGCAGAATGTTTTGGACCGATACCAGCCAATTTTAACATAGTTTGGAATCTATTGTTAATATACTCAGTCCTGTTATCAGTAACTAAAATAATTACCCTATGTTTCATTTTTCTCTCTGCAAACCTTAGCCAATTAAATAAATGTTGAAATGTTTCTGTTTTGTTTTTCATGAGATAGCAGAAACCATACCATGAGTAATGTCCATTATACTCGGAACATAGCAGGCACCTCCCAAACTGGGTGTCTTAGGATCAATTATGTCAGCAAATGCAACCTCTAAAGATTCTTTGGTCTTAAATCCATTCAGTCTGTTTGCTGGAGAACCTTGCTTTTCTCCTGACTACAGGCATTACAGTTTAACTACTTGCTAAAGGGTTTTAATTTTACTCCCTCTGACAATTTAACAGTTTGTTGCAGCATTTTGAAATTAATGTGCCCCAGACGTCTATGCAGTAAATGTATACATTCATCACGTGGCTTAACATTGTTATAAACTGAGTTAGCCATCTTCAGCTGGTCATCATGTATCACATATAAATCATTCTCTAAATTAGCAGTAACACTTTTACCCTATTTCTCTATTATACAGTTATCTCCCCTAAAAGTTACTTCCTAAGCAAGTTTAACTAAAGCCCTTACTGATAACAAATTAAATATTAGTTTAGGTACATATAACATAGTTAAATGTTCATTTACACAAGAACAATATGCAGTACCTTTTCCAGAAACCTTCCTCTTCCATCCATTTTCCAATTATACATGTTACTTACTTGTGGACATCTTTACAAACTTCTCTCTATCTTTAATAATGCATTGTGATGCTATCAACATCCCACAAATCATGGTTTACAGTTGAAATGCTAGACAAAATCATGGTTTACAGTTGAAATGCTAGACATAGTTAAACTAACATTTTTCTTGGCCTTCTGGTGATTACCAGTATTCTGTCATTTTCTTTTCTTACAGAATCTAGCTATATGTCCCCTAGCTCCACAAGAAAAACATTTACTAACAGTATAGGCAGTTGAAGACAAATCTTCTTGTGGTTATTCCTTCCTCAGTTGGACCCTAACCTGTCGTCTATTGCTTCTTTAACAACCCTCTGGTTATGTCCATCAATGTTAGTTTATCTCTGGGCAAGACTTCAAGTGAAGATATGTAAACATCATAACTTTCGTCCAATGAGGAAAGAATGATGTAAACTTGATGCAGCTCTGAAAATATCAGTTCCTTTTCATGTAGCTCTTGAAAAGTTCTTTCCATGAAGTTCAAATGAGCTAACATATCTCCATCTTTAAGAAGACGTGCTCTCAACAGTTTACGTGTAAGATGTATGTGTGCACCTACACTGTCATGAACAGAAATCCTCTTCAAATTCTCCCAACACCTAGCAGCAGACTCTTCTCCGTGAATATAGACTAGCTGCTGGTCACTCAGTGTTAGTCCAAATTATATAAAGAGCTCATTTGTTGTTCTCTTTAAAGTCAGGAAGCTTCTTGGCATTATCCTCATTTTCTGTATCCCAACCATTGTTCTGTATCCCAACCATTGGGATATTCCATAATTCCATAATCCTTCCCTACGCAGAAGTAGACTGCACTTCATAGACTAGGAAACATAGTTTGTTCCATCCAACCGGGTTATCAGTGATAGACTTGTTGATGGGTCTTGTGCCATCTTTACCAGGATAGTAACCCACAATTAAACAGTAAACAGTTGTCTGTATACAGTACTTTGTATTCACACCAACTCTCAGTTATCTGAGCCTGGTATGAACTGGGCCCATAATCAGTGTTGAGATAATTGCCCGTTAGGAGAATGAGCGTATACAGGGAGACATAGTGAAAGAAGTGAAGAATAACACACACAAAGCACACAGATACACTGTACAGTTAATGTAGGTTTTTACTTCCAATAAGCATTTAAGCAAAGTCCAAACAAGCAGTCCAAGTCATTCACAGATAAAGCAGTCAGTGTTCAGTTCAGGGATAATCCAAATATCAAAGTCTAGTATCAAAAAATAGTTCGGTAACAGACTTACATCAACGATCAGTAACAGTCATTAAGAGGAATGGTAATTCTCTCCAACAGAAGGGAACAGAAACTCACTGAGACTCTCTTCTGAGACTAAACAACCCAGGTTTCTGGCTCCAACTTATGGCCATTTGAGAAACCACACCCAATTACAGTTTTAGCATGCTCTTAAAGACATAGTATTAAAATGTCTATCCTATTATATTTTTCCATATATTTCCAACCCAAATAACTGTTCGGTGACTTACATTCCTAACATTTTCTGATTTTCTCTCATGTTGAATCTGATGTGTGCATCAATGGTGGGATTCAAAAAAAATTTCTACTGGTTCTGTGAGTGTGGCTTGGTGGGCATGGCTTGGTGGGAATGGTGAGACTTTGTGGGCATGGCAGGGGAAGGTTACCGTAAAATCTCCATTCCCTCCCCTCTCCCGAGGAAAGGTTACTGCAAAATCCCAATCCCTCCCTACCCCACTAACCTGCTTTCCAGCTCTGTTCTCCAATCAGCTGGGGCTCAGGAGGCACAGAATAGATGGGGATGGGGCCAATCAGAGGTGGTATTTGCCGGTTCTCTGAACTACTCAAAATTCTGCTACCAGTTCTCCAGAACTGGTTAGAACCACTTAATACCACCTTTGGAGTGTATGTATGTTATATTTATTTCCTCTCATGTTTTTAATAAATGTGTACAGACTGCATCAGCTTCTGATCATGTGATCAAGAAGACTGCTACAAAGGAGCATTCAATTAGTAGCATTCTGAGATACTATTCAATTGCTTCTTTCAATGAACCAGTTATGTACTGGAGATTATTTTTTTCTTCTCTGGGAATATGTTTGTTCACTCTAATTTGGCCTGTTTTGTTTTGTTTTCCTGGCTGGTCTTGCTGTGGTAAATTTGATCCAGTTCTGTTTTCAGAAACAAATGCAGAAAGCTTCTCCTGATTGACACAGAACCTAAAGTTTCGTTATAGACATACAAATACCTTCATATTTACATACAAATATATCAGCATTCCTTTGGGATGATAGGAATTACTAGATAGTGAAAGCCTTCACAATGGTAGCGTCTGGATTTTTTTTTTTTCAGATCCTGAACAGGAACTCCACTGCAGGAGAGAAAGAGTTAGATTATTAATACATTCAAACAAATACTTATTAACTTAATTAGAAAGGAGCACAGCAATATTCTAAGTAAGTATCTTTCTAGCCAACTGCACTTCTCATAAAGATGGATAGGAGAAATTTTTCAAAACATTTTCTGTCTCCTCCCCCCTTCTCTTACTCCATTTTATTATTGGATTTGCCAATTCAGGTTTCCAATTTCCATTTGAAAATCCATTTCCAATTTCAGATTTCTTTGTTTTTGCTTGTTTATCATTTCAAATCAGCAATTGGCCCCAATCTGTTCCATTCTGAATAACTATGTTGTTAGCGGATGGACAAGTAGAAGATCAGGTAACATCTTGAACATGTTTACATTGTTTCTTTCCAACATTTCATCCGGCTAGAATTTTTTTAAAAAAAGAAACATCTAGAAGGCTTCAAAATTATATATAGGGGAATGTACTTGGAAGGGACCTGATTGTAGCACAGATAAATGCTCACCCATTAGGATAATTTTTATTCCATAGTATGTTACAGAATTTACAGCCGATGTCATTGTTTTTAAGAATAAAGAAATATTATTCCAATTTTATTTTGGACTTCTGAAGCAACACAGTAAAGCATTGAGTTCATGAACTAAAGGACAAATACTTTATTCATGCATAAAATTGCAAATTTCAAAAATGCGTATTATATTCATATTTTATGTAATTTTCCATATGTAATATAGCAAATAGATTTTATGTAGGCACAAAATCATATGGTATATAGATAACTATAATTTGGTAATGTTGCTAAACCAAGAATAGCTAAATCAAACATTTGTTGCATATGAATTGAAGTACAATTATGCTTGAATTTTACAGGTCCATCCTCCAATTAAAAAGTCAGGAAAACATGGTTGCAGAATGCTTGTGTTATGTCAAAATGCAGATTAAAAATAGTATTTCATCTATAAATTGATAGTTATTTATCAGTTTAAAAAAAGCTTTAAAAAAGTGAACAGAAATTTTCACAATGCCAAATCAGCAACATTTCCAATTGCTGATGTAATATGAAGTATTTTCAATGCAAAAGTTCTTCTGGGAATATGTTAATATATGACTTTTCTCTAATATAGGTGATTCTTCATTTCCATCTTCATAAGTCAAGCTATTTCATTTTGGAAAATGAAAATCTTTACTTTTTTTGTCAGTTGTTGCTCACGCTATTTTAGCAAATTGCAGCATGTGGAAATTCTTGGCTGTTCTTAGCTAATATCAAGCAAACTTTTTCATTCAATCTGATTACTGCTTAGATGACAGACTATCAAGGAATCCTCAGGCTTTAGGTTAGTTGTTAAATCAAAGAAGGATCTCAGAAGAGGACAACAATAAACTACTTTTGTATTACTGCCAAGAAAACTAGATGGACATGATCATAAACTCACCAAGAATTGTCACCACGAGGAAATATAGCTATGAAAAGAAAAATATGAATGTCAAGACATAGTGCTTAGAGCTTCAACCTGGGCATGGTAATAAATCTCTCTCCAGGAAGGAAACACTGCTCTTGTGATTTTAGCAGTGGAAGATTCAAGGATGGTTCAAGTGAATTGCTTTTATTGTAGGTACATAAAAGCTTTTGTAGGCCAAAGACCAATTGCTGAAGAATCTATTAGTTTGGCCATGTTGCTATGTCACTATGGTGCATTTCAAAAATGTTTCCACTGGTTTGGTGGATATGGCTTGGTGGGTGCACTTTGTGTGCATGAGCCAAACATGCACTTTGCGCAGGCACAGAGTTGTTTTGACTCATCTCCTGCAAGCCTACACTCTCCCTGTTGCTTCAGCAGCTGCCACACAACAATTTGTTATGCTGCACAAAGTAGCTGCGCTTCAAAAGCAGGACATAAAGGTTAGTATGGAGCCCGGTTCGGTCTCTGCTGCTCATCAGCACTACTGGCTTGGCAGAATTGGGTCGAACCAGTAGAATACCACCACTGCTATGTCAGCTCCAGAATTTAAATCTTGGATCTCTTCCAACTTCTTTGAACATCTCACCACTTTGAATCATCAGCCTTGGATGTGAACAGCACCTGCACAGTTTTGATAAAGATGGTGCCTAGACTCAGGCAGTATAGTTTTGACTTTCAAAACTTACACAGATCAAAGGGAAGAGTGGCAGTAGTATTGCTTACTAGAACTTTCCCCCATCTCTACAACAAGCAGAATCATCATCATTCCATTGATTGTTTCTTGCTCAATATTTGACTTTGTAAAATTCTACAAAATGGCTCTCAAATGATATTATAGAACAAGGGTCTTCAATTTGGCAAGTTTAAGACTTGTGGACTTTAACTCCCAGAATTCCTGAGCTAACATGACTGGAGAAAGAATTCTGGGAGTTAAAGTCCACAAGTCTTAAAGCTGTCAAGTTTGAAGACCTCTGTTATAGAACAACAAAAATCTCTTTGTCATTACTAAGAGAACATGTTTTCCATTCATCCTTAAGTAGGATGAATGGAATGCAAGCAATATCAAATGTCTTCCAGGTCCTTCTTTTTGTCCTCATGTCCTTCATCTGATTGGTATGCCTTTAAAATAAAATATTATAAAGTATGTGTGTGCATGTGTGTACAAACACTGAAATGTCCACAATGGAGAAATGATTCATGAAAATAGTCGAGCTTGCAAAAATGGCAAAATTGATATGTTTCATCAGGCAAAAGATGACATTATTATAAAAGGCTGGAAATCTCTTAAGAACTTTTTGCTGAAAATTGAAAAAAATAAATTGGTGACTTTTGGATTTTTTCATTAAAAAGGATGCATATGGGAAAAAGAAAACAGTATTGTACCTTTTGGAAGGACAGATTGTTGTGGTTTGCCGGCAGCTGGTTAAAGCCTTTGTTCTGTCCCTAATTAGCATTCTTGAGATCCCCGCGCTTTGATTGACCAAAGCGCGGGGCATTCTGATTGGTTAGGCGAGCCGCGCCGATTGGCTCGTTAAGAATCTCCCGCGATTGGTCCATTCGAATCGCGGGAGATTCAAAGCGGTGCCATTGGCCGCAGCCGCCGCGGCTGAAAGAATAAAAGCCGCAAACCTTTTGCGAAGAACCAGTTCGGTTCCTACCTTAATAAAAGAGCATGATTTGAAGTCACCGACTCCTGGCATCATTTTGCGGACACAACAGCCTTTGTACCAGCACTTTCCAATTAGGCACAAGATAGTGCTAGAAGGTCTGCACAGGTTTGTAAACAACTTGTAGAATTGTAGAAGAGTCTCTGATGCAGGGCTGTTTTATGTTCAAAGAAAGTGGCCCCATGAGCTCCATGCCACAAGCCTTCAAAATCCTTTCTCTCCTTTAAATTTTATTCTGCTTTGGCTAAACCTTTATTTATTGTAATACCTGTGCACCTGTGTGAGATTTATTGTATCTTTTTTACTATCAAATGAAGACACTATAATCAACAAGTTTTTATGCTCTTTGCTGAAATTTCCAGCACTAATACAAATAGTTTGCAAAAATTACAAGGTATATAGAGAGGCTAAGATAATCAATAACAAAGCAAGATCTCAGGCATGTTTAATCATCCAGTAACAACAATAATCCAATACTCTACAAAGGTCATTATAGGTTTGTATATATGTTTGTAACTTTACAAGATTGCTCTAGCAGAAAAGGAATTAAAAGAAGAAAGAGAATTTGATAGAATTTCTTCTAGCAAGAAATTTGGCCAGGAAGAGAAACAGTTGAAAGCAACCATTTCCCCTCATCATCCATCTGGCAAATCTCTCTGGAAATCAGAAAGTGAGAAATGAAATTTAAAAGGCATGAAGGGGAGGGGGGATAATAGTGATAAGCCAAAGTTGCCTCTAAAAAAATAAATCATTCTTCTGACTAAACTTTTTTCATTTACTGTAATGACTAAACTGGATGGAGAATACACTATTTAAGAGCCTCTGGGAGAACTGACTTTCCTGGATGTTAAAACGAGAAGTTCAAATCTCTTCAAGCACTGACAACCAAAAAAGAGAAAGAAAAAACATGATTTTTTTTGTCCTTTCTCAGAGGCAAAATCTTGTTGCTACAATCATAAGAGGTAACCAACTTCAGAAATCAAATTTTCTGAGCACCTGGATATGTCCATGTGGTAAACAACAATATACGCTGTGTATTTTTATTGGTATTTTACCAGGTGCTCTAATTTGCTAAAGAGAAGATGATAACAGAATTACAATAGAAGTGGTGGCAAGAAAAGAGATGTGTTCCTCCAGTGTAGACATGCCTAATTCATCTAATCTTGATCACATGACTTCACTTCAAACATAATGATGTCAAAGATCATGTAGATCATATATGTGTTATGTATGATGCTGCATAATGTTAATCTAAGGGGGAAAGGCCATTATTTTAATGCAACTACTTGATTTCTTTTACCTTGAGCTGGGAATGGGCTGCAGGTATAAGAGGAACACATTTTCTGCAGGTATAAGACGAAAGCATTTTCATTCATGAGTATTACAAAACATACAAAATTTTATTTAAACAATAAGAGTAAAAACATGGTTTGTCAATTAACTGCTATCCAACTTGTTTTGAATGCATAAGGTTTAATAAACAGAACTTGAGCTTGGAGTAAAGTGCAGGGTTCTGGCCCTGCACTTCTGATTGGCTGTTAACGGCAGGATCGGATTGACCCATTCCGGGAAATCCGATTGGCCATTAACAGAGTTCCTATTGGTTAAGGGAGCTAGCGCTCCTTGATTGTTATTGGTTAATAGTTATTGGGGTTGCCTATATAAGAAGGGTTATAACTGCCATTGAGTTGAGAAGTCACTATGTAAATAAAGAGTTGAAGTTCACCGTTCCAGAGGCTGTTCTCCATTCTTTCTCGCCCATGCTCCAAACTTAAAACTGGCGATGAGGATGGGATATGGAGACGTCTGAACTGATGGAACTAAGAAGAAACACTGAGCACGTGGCTGACGACGCTACACGACGGAATCATGTCCGGCGTCATCGTACCACCCGCTCCGTTTGATCCAGCGCAGAAAGACAGGGAGTCCTACATGGATCGCTTCCAAATGTTCTTAGAAACTAACAACTTAAAGGACGCCACAGCCGGGAAGAAACGGGCGGTGTTCCTAACGCATTGCAGTCCAACCGTATTTAAGATGGCTAAAGCACTAGCAAAACCTAGAGAAGTGAAGGTGATGGATTGGGACGACCTCGAACCTCTACTAAGAGTTCACTACGCACTGACCATGCCTACGCTCGTGAGACGGCATGAGTTCTATCAGAGAAACCAGCAAAAAGGAGAAAGCGTCACTGACTTCATAGCAGACCTCCGAAACCTGGGAGGCCTCTGCGGATTCGCCGATTTGGAAGAGGCACTGAGAGATCGAATAGTTCTGGGATTAGATGCACCAGGCATGCAGAGCAAGCTGATGGCGAAAGGCAACATCAGCCTTGCCAATGCCATTGCCGATGCTACTGCAGCAGAAGCAATCAGGAAGTCGGCTGCACAATTACGCCACAACCGCGCTCCAGTACACCAACCGACAAGCGAAATTTTATCCAAGTCAGAAGGGCAGCTTTCAACGACACACCACGAGGACCTCTCTTCGTCGTCAGACAGCAATGAAGAAGAGGTCCATCGATTGCGGTCCGACCGGGACCACCACCCGAAGTCCCTATGCCCTTGCGCTGGCTGTGGAGCCAACCATGCCAGGTCCGAATGCAAATTCTGCGATGCGCTCTGCCATGAGTGCGGGAAGAGAGGCCACATCGGACGGGTCTGCCGAAGTTTACAAGGACCCGGCCAGGCCTCAAAAGGGGCTAACTATCCCCAATTGACAGGAAACTGTCCTGTCGAGAACCAGTAAGCCACTCCTACAGAAACCGAGCTTTACAGCGAGAAGAGGCTCACCATACTATCACTATCGGTCACGCCTCTGCCTTGGATGCCAAGAAAATCCAAATCACAGTAGCCATCGAGAACCAGCCTTGCCACATGGAAGTTGACTCGGGATCGTCCCTCTCGATGGTGTCCTGGAAGACCCTCAAGCAACTCATCCCCACGATTCAGTGCTAAGACCTCTGTTTCCAAAAACTCATTCTTAAGCACTATCAAGGGAATCAAATCCCTGTCGTTGGTTCCTGCCGAGTCTGGGTCTCCTTCAAGAAGCACACAGCGTACTTACCGCTAACTGTGATTGACAAAAGATTGGCCTAGTCTGCTAGGTCTCAAATGGTTCGCGCCACTTGGCATTGAAGTGGCAGGCATAAACCGAATCAGTGAAAGTGACTGGGAGGAGGACCTCATCCATGAGTTCAAGGACATCTTCGCAGAAAGTTTAGGCAAGTACAAGTGGACCCCAATTTCATTCAGCCTTGATCCAAAGATAGCTCCCATCCGCCTTAAGCCCTGTCAAGTTCCGTTTGCCTTAAAGCCGAAAATCAATGAACAACTCGACAAACTAATAGCTCAGGGGGTGCTAGAACCTACCGATCACTCCCCCTGGGAAACCCCAATCGTAACACCCATTAAGCCAAACGGGTCGATCCGAATTTGTGGGGACTACCGGGCCACCCTGAACCATGCCCTACAGCAGAATGCATATCCGGTGCCGGTGGTACAGCATCTCCTCCATTCCCTGGGGGGTAGAAAAGTCTTCGCTCAATTAGACTTAGCTCAGGCATATCAGCAACTACCTGTTGATGAAAAGACGGCACAGGCACAAACGATTGTGATGCACCAAGGTGCCTTCAAATGTACCCGGCTTCAATTCGGAGTCAGTGTAGCCCCGGGGATTTTTCAGAGCCTGATGGAGAGGCTACTACAAGGGATTAAAGGCGTGGTCCCTATTTTGATGATGTATTAATTGCTGCACCTACAAAAAAATTCTTACGGGATCATTTAAAATTAGTCCTATAAAAATTTCAAGACGCCGGTCTTAAGGTAAAAAAGAAAAAGTGTAAATTGTGTACAGATAGTGTTGAGTTTTTAGGGTACCTAATTGACAGTCAGGGTATTCATCCTACCAACAGTAAACTAAGAGCAATAAAAAACGCTTCCAGGCCTCGGAACAAGGCCGATCTCCAGGCGTTCCTAGACCTCATCAACTTTTATAATGTATTTCTACCGCATAAAGCAACGGTCGCTGAACCATTACACCGGTTGTTAGATAAGAAAGCAAACTGGTTATGGGGTCATAGAGAAGAACAGGTGTTCCGTAATATGAAAAAACTACTGACTTCTGACTCTGTACTCATGCAATACAATGAGACTTTGCCGTTAAATATCACATGTGATGCTTCGCCTTTCGGAGTGGGCGCCATTCTGAGCCATGTACTGCCTAATGGTAACGAAGTCCATGTTGCATATTTTTCAAAGACACTTTCAAAAACTGAGCGAAATAATGAGCAAATCGATAAAGAAGCCCTCGCAATTGTATCAGCCATTAAAAGATTCCACGAGTACGTGTATGGCCGGGCTTTTACTATCGTGACTGACCACAAACCGTTATTGGGGATAATAGGTGGAGATAAGCCAACTCCCTACATATTATCCCCCAGGATGACTCGCTGGTCAGAATTCTTGGCTGCTTATAATTATCGGCTGCAATACCACCCGGGGAAAGCCATTCCCCACGCTGACGCATTGAGCCGAGCACCACTTCCAGAGACTCTCGACAATCCTGCACCAATGGTAACCACGTTGCAAATTGAAACACTCAACTCGCCGCCATTAACGGCCCGAGATATCGCGCGAGAAACCAAATGTGACCCCACCTTAGCGTGAATTCTGTGCTGGGTAGAACGTGGATGGCCATTGGACCAATTATCAGATGACTTCACACCATTCAAGACTTGACAAATGGAGTTGTTCTCCCAAAAGGGCTGTGTCATCTGGGGCGATAGAGTCGTTATCCCAGAACGACTCCAAAAAGCACTGCTGAGAACCTTGCACGATGGCCACCCCGGTATCATGTGAATGAAAGCCCTCACACAAAGCTACACATGGTGGCCGGGCATCGACAAGTAAATCAAAAATTGGGTTAAAGCTTGTCATAAATGCCAGGAAGTGAGCAATGCCCCACCTAAAGCCATCCCTACCGAATGGGAGACACCACAAGGACCCTGGTCCCGTATTCACTTGGACTTTGCGGGGCCGACCAAAGGCCACACCTTTCTGCTAACTGTCGATGCCTACTCGAATTGGCTCAAGATTCAATGCATGACGAACACAACCACTGAAGCGGTTATCAAAAACTTGGAAAGACTATTTGCAACCCACGGATTACCAGACGTCCTGGTATCCGACAACGGGCCCTAATTTACAGTGCTGTCGTTCGAGCAGTACCTCGCTGACCGCGGCATCCAACATGCGCTCACCTCACCTGCGCACCCTGTGACCAATGGCAAAGCAGAGTGCATGGTTCAATTCGTTAAGAAAACCTTGCAGAAGGTAGACTACGATAACATTGACGACAAGATCAATCGAATCCTTTTTCTATAAAACATCACACCTCATAGCGTCACCAACAAAACTCCCGCCGAACTGCTAATGGGACGAAAACTCCGCTCCCACCTCGACCGGTTACACCCAGCTTATGAACTGGAAAAACCACTAGGATCCAGCGGCCGCTGTTGTGCCTTCCAGGTAGGCAATTTGGTATACGTTAAAAACCTATCGGGCGATCCGCTGTGGGTGGAGGCGACAGTAGTTCGTGTAACCGGCCCAAGATCCTTCCTTGTACAATGCCTTGACAATAGACTATGGAAACGCCATATTGATCAATTACGATCGTGGCTCCCGTTGGGCATTCCTGAACTCCCTTATGACCAAACTGAGGGGGGGGGGAGATACAGGAGAAGATGAATCCCAAGTAGAAGAAAACCCGTTCGCAGGGAACGACGGCGTAATAGAGACACAGGAAGTGGAACCAGAGAGGGAAACAGATGCACCTCAGGGAATTACCGAGAATAATGGCAATGACGAAGAAATGAACTCTGAACCAGAGGCGACCCCGTTGCCAAACAATGATCTACCTCAGCGTGATTGCAGTCAAACGACACAATGAAAATCAAAAAGACTAATAAAGCAACCGTCCTACCTAAAGGACTATGTAACTGCGCCCTGCAAACAGAAGCCAGGGGGAAGGGGTGTTGTGAATGCATAAAGTTTAATAAAGAGAACTTGAGCTTGGAGTAAAGTGCAGGGTTCTGGCCCTGCACTTCTGATTGGCTGTTAATGGCAGGATCGGATTGGCCCGTTCCAGGGAATCCGATTGGCCATTAACAGAGAGTTCCTATTGGTTAAGGGAGCTAGTGCTCCTCAATTGTTATTGGTTAATAGTTATTGGGGTTGCCTTTATAAGGAGGGTTATAACTGCCATTGAGTTGAGAAGTCACTATGTAAATAAAGAGTTGAAGTTCACCGTTCCAGAGGCTTGTCTCCATTCTTTCTCGCCCATGCTCCAAACTTAACACAACTATTTCTCACTTATTTTTTTCACACAATTTAAAAAATCTCATTTTCAACACATACCTTATCGAAAAAATATAGCTTTCCCTTTAATTAATTTCTAGAATTCCAGAATCGATTTAGTCCTTATCGATTTAGTCCTGCTTATGGAGCAGCCTATGGAAATAGATCAGGTTGGAAAATTGTGCATGCTATTTGCATGTATAATTCCATAGCTACGCAGGGAGAAATAATATGTGGCTGCTTATGGTCCAGCGTAAATTAATTGACTTAAGTTAACAGAAATTAATTAGCCTTGTTATCTGTGAGTGAATCTCGTTAAGTATAAGAAGACAGTTCTGTAACTGTAGCTGTCCAATAATATCATCTCCTGTTGATTTTCAGGAACTGCTTTTTTTCTTTACATTTGAGATTTGAGGTTCACATATTCAGGCTTTTCTTCATGATAATAACAAGGAAACCAATGCTCAATGATTTTTTTTTTTTAAACAAATTTTATTAATTTTACAGAGAACACAATAAAACATAAACAAAACTAAAAGATCTTTTCTGAAGGTTGTCTGATCCCGGGTTGAAACTCTTCACACAGACACAAATTCAAACATCATATTCACTTTATATATCCTTCCATATCTTATTATCATTTTCTTTTTTATATATATATATAAACCATTTTTATCAATTTTATATAAACAATGCACAAGACATAACAGCTTATAAGTTCTTTTCTAAGAAAAAATAATAAAAGAAGAAAACCAATAGAACATAACAATTCCAAATTATAGTATCAATACTTTGTCTATTTAACTTCATATCTTATCCCAACTTCTCCTTTTCATCCAAATTATTTCTTATTAATTAAAATTTTTTTTGCCTTTTTTCAATATACAACATCCCAAAAAAAATCATAACAAAACCTTTATATATCCTTTCATATCTTATTACCATTTTCAATAATATTCTTTGTCTGTTCTATTTCCAACTATCCATTCATCTTTTTTCTTTTATAATACTTCTCCTATACACCAATTGGAGTAACGTCTATAACTCATTACCCTAACTTAAAAGTACTTCATATAACAATTTTTCTTGGGATTCTGTTTAATAGGTTCTAAAATTACACAATGAATTTTATACTCTAAATACACATATAAATGCAAATGCTCAATGATTTTTGAAGACACCCTACACCCTAGAAAATATCACAATATCTTATTAATTTTATACACACACATACACACATGAATATTAGAATACATATTAGAATACATATTAGAATACATTCTAATTCTACATTCTACATTCTGAGCCATCCCAGGTTTATTATATTTTGACCAAATGTCTTCAGAACTTCAGAAAGCAAATGTTACTTTCACCCTTCAAGCCTAATAATCTTGTGCTAAAGCCAATTTAAATGCTCTATGAATTTTGCAGTTCACTTTGGGAGAATTCAAATGGTGCAGATATAAAAACAATCTAAATGAAGTTTTTCTGAATACTACTTTAGTTGTTATAAAACAAAGCAGCCTTTTAGAATATTGAACCATTTTGGAACATAAATAGATTATGGACTTTGTGTGCAAAGCATTAAATATTCCCTCGAACCTGCTCATCGTGTTTCTTTCTCCAGCTCAACACCCAACAACTGTTCATGTAAATTACATTAATAATGTTTAATTCAGAACATCAAAAATGGACAAAAAGAAATAAGACATATCACAGAAAGTGAGTTTTTACACTAACTCTTTCTGATATACCATTGTCTTCATCTTCATCCTGCACATTTCTATCTGGTAGACGTGAATTTTTGCTATCTGTTTTAACAGAAAAGAGTAATATCTAGTTTTCTTGTTGTTTGTTCACTTTGTTAAAGAAAATGAAGAGAAGAACAATATCAGAATTAAAGCTTTTCAAAAATACTAATCATATACTGTATATCCTGATCCCCATATCAAAGCCTACCATATATCAAGAAAATTGGTTCACAGAAAGTTATTTCCTACATTTTGCCTAATTGTACAGTGCAATTTACACCTCTCTTTCCATCTGCCTTCTGAACCAACAGCAAGTCTGTCGTTATTATTGCCTGGCTATTTTTCAGATAGTTAAAAAATATTATCTGCTTTGCCTTTAATCTTCTGTCTGGTGGATTAAGCATAACTGAGTCTTTCAAATGTAGAATTTAATTTCATCCTTGCTGGGAGGTTTTTTTTAAGGCATGTTCTAGTTTGTAAATACACTTTGTAAAATTTGGTATTCAATTCTGGAATCCAATGTCTTCTTTTCAATAATAGTCTTAAATCTGTTTGAAATGTGCTATAATATTTATACCTATATCTATCTGTACTATATATCTACACACACACATTGAAACATATACAAATACACACATTTTGCATGGGGATTAAATAAACCCATTCTCTAAATTTCTTCAGTGACAAAATAATCCTGTTGCTCTTCCTAGATTCATTCTGAAAATGAGGTGTTCAAGACTAAACAAGACTATGTTTAGGAGAAGTTTGATGAATGAAGATAATACTAGAATTATTACTTTATGATTTGGAAATATTTATGCAAGCCAAAACTGCATTTGTTGGAATTTGTTTGTTATCAACAACCCCAGGTTCCTGATTCCTATTATCAGATTTCTCTGAGAATAAGAGAGAGAAAACTCTGCAAGAATTCAGGGCACAAAATTTCAGAAAATATACAGAAGCCATTAAGAAATAATTTACAAAACTACTGTTTATCACATTCTTTGTACCACTTTCTCTTGCTGCTCCATGGAAAAAACAAGGACATCTCTATAATAAGGAATATAGTTTCCACCTGTTGCCTCTTTTGGTAACAAAACTTGTATCAAATTGTTTACATGTGATTCTATGGAAATTAATTTTCACATGTATGCACTCTGTGATCAATTCTAATTGCAATATTATTTTCATAAATATTACGGTCAAGCCAAGTTTGAAAAATACATTTATTTTTCCCCAAAAGAATAGTTTTTTATTATTTTATTAAATATTCATTTTTATTAAATATTATTCATTATTTTGTTGTACTTCTACAAATAATAATGTTAAGAGGTCCCCCCCCTCACTGTTTTCTAGGATCTTTGCCACCTGACTCATCTTTGTGACATATGGAGTCCGTCTAAATATTTTTCCATGTTATTAACAATTATTATTAATGAGTACAAAGTTCAGATCTAAATCCTATGATTCTGAATTGATAGAACCATTTCATGAGAAAGAATTGAATAGTTTCCAAGCTAGCTGTGAGTATATTTCATAGATATACCGTATCATACATATGTAACTAAGATGTTGATATAATATTATGGCATCAAATGGTTTTATTAAGTCAAGATGCATTATGTTCATAGCATTCCTATAATCAATAAATTGTATTACTACAAAAATATAGAAAAAATAATTTGATTTTATTAGACCAAGATAAAATCTTATAATTTGTTACACTGTTTTCAAATTCATTACAGATTGCCTAGCCTATAATTTACTGAAGCTTCCCATTTATCAGTGTCACAATTGTTTGACCTATGGTTTTTTTTCCCCTGTTTTTTAAAAAATATTTATTTTGTTATTTTTTTTAGGAGATGATGAACATGGGAAGGTAGGTATAATAGCATTGCAACTGAAGTATGGCCACTTTGTATTTATCATTGCAATGCCAGAACTGTAAAATTTTCTGCCTCCTTCCCAAATGCAGATGATCCAATTCAATTGGCAATGTTTTTCCATTAAATTCAGGAAATTAACTCTCATTCAGCATTCTTGACTCTGTTTCTATTAATTTCTTTTTCCTTCAACTTTTCACTGCTGTTTGGGTTGGTTGGGTAGAAGGGGTTAATATTTTCTCAAAGAGGAGTTGAACAATGTTATACTTTCTTTGTTTTCTGTTATTGTTTGCACTCTTCACAGAGCAGTTGTATATTGATTATTTTCCAAATTAATGTATGAAAAATAAATATATCAAACCCCAATGTAGTTGTGTTTGACAAGGAAAATTAAATGAACAATGTAAGTGATACATAAATGGAAAAAAATTAGAACAAACAGGTGACTGTGTATAATTCAGCACAGTGTTTACTAAAGATAGGGAGATAGATGGACACATTTTAAGATATGTAAATTTTGGTAGAATATTATTGTGCAGCATCTGGACTGTTGCAAGAAATAAATATTTGTTGAAAGAAACAAAAATGTCTTTATAATAAAAGCATGCTTCTGTCCTTTTTATTGTATAGAAAGAAAACAGAAAAACAATAAAAAGTGCTAATTTAAGAAGTGCCATAAAACAAAACATATAAAGAATGAATGATGATGAATAAATATGAAATGAAAACAGAAATGATCAAACTATAGAAAGTATAATCAGTTATGGAAGAAATTCATGATGGAAGAATGAATGATTCAAGAGAAAGACAAATTATGAGAACGTTGTGATTGGATTAATGAAACCTTCAAAAAACAGAGATGTACAATAAGAATAAAGGTCAACCAGTGTATGCGATGGAAACAAGGATGGAATGCTGTAATGAATAGTATCATCTATATTTAATTATTTCCTTTTCTTGTATTCTTCATTTACTTTATCTTGCTCACTATTTCTCATTCCTTTTCTGATTTTTTTTATTATGCTGCTTACTTAGAAAAGGAATATTGTGATGAGATGTACAGGTGGTCCTCATGAAGTGACCACAATTGTAACAAACAATTCAGTTGTTATGTGAAACAGTCATTAAGTCACTGTGTTTATAGTCTTCAGTTTTTCTTTGCTTTGCAGACTTGCACAACCTCCTTTGTCTACAGCTATTTGTTCATAACCCTCCAGAATGATCTCAGGATGGAAAAAGTATATCTCATTCAGATATACTTTAGTATTGGAAAGAGATAAAAATGGTCATACCTTCTACCCAGATGTCTCCACACTACTGAAGAAATTCCGACCATATCACGTCTTTAATAGCCAGAGTTTGAGTAGTTAGTTACATAATATAACATCATAATCTGCTATCTTTTATGCTTATTTCGGAATGATTTGTAATTAGGATTAAGCTATTTTTCTTTTCAGAAAGGTTTGATATTTTATAATCTTTTAGCATTTAACATAAAATACTTGAGTTTTTTAAAAACAAATAATAAAAGATGAATATCTTTAGAAGTCTTCAGTCATGCAAAACAGCTATAGAAATGTGGGGAAGAAAGGGCAGCCACTAAACTTCTTTGAATAAAGTGCTGACTGCAATATAGGCATGTAATGAAAGTTATTATGAAATTAATTAGCTAATCACCAACTATGCTTAATTAAGTGAACTTTTCAAACTATTATAAAATGGGGATATTTTCAATTTTTTAATTAAAATATGTGTGTGTCATTACACTATTAATCATAGTGTTTGTATGACCTTCTCGTCTGATTTATTAGATAGCCTTACGGGTTCTTGATGAGATGCATTTCACATATTGGAATTTGTTAAATGAGGCTAGGATTAATCAGAGCTACGAGTGCTAAAAATGCACATTTCATCCCTCCCTTATGATTCTAATATAGAAAAGTTTCCCATTAAGATAAATACAATTATTCATGATGTGTTGTACAAATAATGTCATTACATTCTCATTTGGATATTGAAGTTAAACTAAGATTTTCTTTAAGTTCAAGTAATGCTATGCTGATTTTCCTCACACCCTGCCCCCAAGTGTAATTCATTTTTCAGAAATTCATGGAGGAGGGAATAAAGAAAACACATCCTAATGAAAAAATATTGATGGACAGGTTTCTTGGGGTTACGTTAGTCATTCTAGTTATGATTTTGCCATTTTTCTATAGACAGTCAAGGTACAATAACCTTTAAAAATCGCAGACTTGGGAGACATTAAAATAATACAAATTGCAGTCTATAGAGTGAGACCATGGATCGGTAGATGTTTCAAAATTTACATTGTTCTATTGTCTGCTTTGGAAGGAGGTTGTTGTTTTTTATATTGAAATATATATATATTTAAAAGAGAAAGAGGGAGAGAGAGTATTCATGCAGTAAATGCACCAAGCTATAGAAATCAGGAATGTGAGTTCTAGGCAACATTAGGCATGAAGGCTGGCTGAGTGACTTTGGGGCACTCACTTTCTCAGGCTATAATGTTAGGCTTGGGTAACACGCTGGTCAGTCAATTATATGTTGCATTATATGAATAAATAAATAAATATTAGGAATAAATGTTATGCATATAAACCAACTTTGTTTTGACATTTAAAATCTTGCTAGAATCTATTTAGAATCTGTTCCATTCACCTGTTCATATGATTGGTCTAAGAAATGCAGGAACATTTCTGGCCCAAGAACATATTTTAAAAATATCAGTAAATGTTTCATATAAAAGTTGTGACATATAAAAATTGACAGAAATTGTGTGTTCAAAATAGCAACATGCATTGTTTGTACTAAACTGCAATAAATCCAGAAGGACACACAAGTACAAGTACACACATAAACAAAGTCACATCCTTTATCAACAGTTTGTAAGATTTGATCTTCTACCTATCTCTCTTCACAGGAACTCATTGTTTATAAATAATTCTTCCCTTGACTAGTGTGACAGATTCAAAAACAGAGATGTTTTGATGGAAGCTTTACAGCTGTCGAGATTTCAAGACAAGAGATCAATAGGAAAACACAGCCTTTAAAACTGATCACAAACTAAATGGCCCCAGGGGTGACCCACATGCCTGCCACAGTAGGAAAAAAGTCTCAGCATTTCATATTTGACTGGGACTATTTCAAGTGGCAATAGAGAAATGACTCATAGTTTTTGTAATATAAAATGAGCATAATAAGCATGTGTGCATAAACAGACAGACCTTACTGTTACAGTATTATAAAAAGTAAAATACAATATGAATATGTCTCTAATATATTTTTAATTCTATATTGATATCTTGTCTTTGTAGGCTGAAGAACCTGAGGAAAATGCAGAACAATTATTTTTCTATCATTTCCCAGTCAAATTGATAAATGATGATGTGTTTTAGGGCGGGCATGGACATGTGGGTGGGCATGGATATGGTGGGCATGACATGGGATTCATGTCAGGGACAACTGTAGTGTCCAAGTGCTAATGCAGGACTTCCCTGAAACCCTCCCTCACTCTCATTATTGTTATGTTTGGAGCATGGGCGAGAAAGAATGGAGACAAGCCTCTGAACGGTGAATTTCAGCTCTTTATTTACATAGTGACTTCTAACTCCTATAGCAGTTTTAACCTGCCTTATATAGGCAAACCCTGTAACTATTAACCAATAACCAATGAGGAGCGCTAGCTCTCATAACCAATAGGAACTCTCTGTTAAGGGCCAATCGGATTCCCTGGAGCGGGCCAATCCGATCCAGCCGTTTAACAACCAATCAGAAGTGCAGGGCCAGAACCCTGCACTTTACTCCAAGCTCACGCTTTATTAAACTTTATACATTCACAACACCTCTTCCCCCTGGCTTCTGTTTGCAGGGCGCAGTTACATAGTCCTTTAGGTAGGACGGTTGTTTTATTAGTCTCTTTGATTTTCACTGTGTCATTTGGCTGCAATAACGCTAAGGTAGATCGTTGTTTGGCAGTGGGGCTGTTTCTGTAATTGATCGATATGGCGTTTCCATAGTCTATCGTCAAGGCATTGTACAAGGTAGGATCTTGGGACGGTTACACGAACTACTGTCGCCTCCACCCACAATGGGTCGCCCGATAGGTTTTTAGTGTATACCAAATCTCCTACCTGGAAGGCACGACAGTGGCCGCTGGATCCTAGTGGTTTTTCCCCATCATTTCATTTCCCCATCGTTGCCCATGTTCTCTGTAATTCCCTGAGGTTCAACTGTTTCCCTCTCTGGATCCACTTCCTGAATCTCTATTATACTGCCATTCCCTTCGAACGGGTTTTCTTCTGCTTGGAATTCATCTTCTTCCGTACCTCCCCCCCCTCAGTCTGGTCATAGGGGAGTTCAGGACTGCCCGCCAGAAGCTGCGATCATAATTGATCGATATGGCATTTCCATGGTCTATCGTCAAGGCATTGTACAAGGTAGGATCTTGGGACGGTTACACGAACTACTGTCGCCTCCACCCACAATGGGTCGCCCAATAGGTTTTTAGCGTATACCAAATCTCCTACCTGGAAGGCACGACAGCGGCCGCTGGATCCTAGTGGTTTTTCCGGTTCGTAAGCTGGGTGTAACCGGTCAAGGTGGGAGCGGAATTTTCATCCCATTAGCAGTTCGGCGGGAGTTTTGTTGCTGACGCTATGTGGTGTGATGTGTTGTAAAAAAAGGATTCGATTGATCTTGTCATCAATGTTGTCGTAGTCTACCTTCTGTAAGGTTTTCTTCACAAATTGTACCATGCATTCTGCTTTGCCATTGGTTACAGGGTGCGCAGCCGAGGTGAGCGCATGTCGAATGCCGCGGTCAGCGAGGTACTGCTCGAATGACAGTGCTGTAAATTGGGGCCCGTTATCAGATACTAGGACATCTGGTAGTCCATGGGTTGCAAATAGTCTTTCCAGGGTTTTGATAACCGCCTCGGAGGTTGTAGTCGTCATGCAATGAATCTTGAGCCAATTTGAATAGGCGTCGACGGTTAGTAGAAAGGTGTGGCCTTTGATTGGCTCCACGAAGCCCAAGTGAATTCGGGACCAGGGTCTGCATGGTGTCTCCCATTCAGTAGGAATGGCTTTAGGTGGGGCGTTGCTCACTTCCTGGCATTTTGGACAAGCTTTAACCCAATGTTCGATTTGCTTGTCGATGCCCGGCCACCATGCGTAGCTTCGCGCAAGGGCTTTCATTCGCACGATGCCAGGATGGCCATCGTGCAAGGTTCTCAGAAGCGCTTTCTGGAGTCGTTCTGGGATAACGACTCTATCACCCCAGATGACACAGCCTTTTTGGGAGAACAACTCGGTTTGTCAAGTCTTGAATGGTGTGAAGTCATCTGATAATTGGTCCAATGGCCATCCGCGTTCTACCCAGCTTAGGACTCACGCTAAGGTGGGGTCACGTTTGGTTTCTCTCACGATATCTCGGGTGGTTAATGGCGGCGAGTTGAGTGCCTCAATTTGCAACATGGTTACCGTTGGTGCAGGATCGTCGAGAGTCTCTGGAAGCGGTGCTTGGTTCAATGCGTCGGCGTGGGGAATGGCTTTCCCGGGGCAGTATTGCAGCCAATAGTTATAAGCAGCTAAGAATTGTGACCATTGTGTCATCCTAGGGGATAATATGTAGGGAGTCGGCTTATCTCTGGCTATTATCCCCAATAATGGTTTGTGGTCAGTCACGATAGTAAAAGCCCGGCCATACACGTACTCATGGAATCTTTTAATGACTGACACAATTGCGAGGGCTTCTTTATCAATTTGTCCATCATTTCTCTCAGTTTTTGAAAGTGTCTTTGAAAAATATGCAACAGGGGCTTCATTTCCATTAGGCAGTACATGGCTCAAAATGGCACCCACTCCGAAAGGTGAAGCATCACATGTTATATTTAACGGCAAAGTCTCGTTATACTGGATGAATACAGAGTCAGAAATGAGCAGTTTTTTCATGTTGCGGAACGCCTGTTCTTCTCGGTGACCCCATAACCAATTTGCTTTTGTTATCTAACAACTCACGCTTTATTAAACTCACGCTTTATTAAACTTTATACATTCACAACAATTATAATGTCTCCTTCCTTCCTTCCTCCCTCCCTCCCTCCCTCCCTCCCTCCCTCCCTCCCTTCCTTTTCTTTTTCCTTCCTTTTTCCTTCTCCTTCCTTCTTCCTTCTTCTCTTTCCTTATTTTTCTTTCCTTGTTCTTTTCCCATTTTTCTTTTTTTGTCTTGCTTCTTTCCCTTTTTCCTTTCCTGTCCCTCTTCCATGCCCAAATGCAAAAGGGGAAACATTTCTCCTTTTGTTTTCTTTTTAGTTTGTTTAGATAGCCTTCTGCCACCAAAAATGGAGCCCAGGCCCTCTCTGCATGCCATTTTTGCTGACAGAGGACTACAGGCAGCTATCACAGCCAAAAATGGGGCATGGAAAGCTGTGTGCAGGGGCCCCAGCTCCTTTCTTGCTGGCAGAGGCATCGCAGGCCACTGCTGTTTCCAGGCTGGCTCCATGGGCACCCTAACCACTCTAAGCACCCTGCAGGCTGGATCTGGCCCACAAGCCTTGAGTTTGCACCCCTGAACTATAACCTCCCTAATTTTCCACACGTCTTTAAATCCCAAGGCAAAAAATAGCACAAAATTGTTCCTCATATTTGAAAGTCAGCTAGGGGAACTTCAGAGTGATAGAAAACTGCATTGCCAGGAATACTAGCAGTAGGACGTTCTTCATTTTCCAATAAAAAAGGAGTCTCAAAGAATTCAAAACAAATTCTTGAGTGCTCTGAGAATCAAATAGAAAAACAAAAGTCTCTTTTTGCAATGGAAAAAGATCTAAAAATAGCAAAGCAGGATTTGGTTCATCATGAAAAAAAAAACACAGTTCTTTAACTCTGCAAAAAGTGACCTCTGCAACTTTTTTTTCTCTGTATCTCCCTTGGCAGCGGCATTATTCCAACCTTACTGTTACGGACTAAGCAATTGCGCTAATTAAAAGCTTAAATAGTTTTACTTCCACAGCAGGCTCAAAATCCTGCACTTCTGATTGGCCCGCCAGCAGCGGATCCTGATTGGTCGTCCCAGGCCGATCTGATTGGCTGTTAATAGGCACTGTCGATTGGATGCCGCCAGCGCGGCAAACTCAAAGCATTGGCTGTTATGACAGCAGCGAGCCCTATAAAAGGGCTGCTGCTGCCCGAGTATTTTAGCTCTGTTCTGAAGTCACTAATAAAGAGTTGAGTCACTTTCCGATGCCTCGTCTCCGTTCTTTGCGCCCATGCTCTGAACAGAACACTGGTGACAAGGATGGGATGAAGAGACTTTAAGAGCTGATCAAACACTCAACGAACCCTATAGAGCACGTGGCTAAGAGTGCACCAAAGAAGCGGCAGAATGACCATCAGCGCTATACCACCCACTCCATTTGACCTGGCAAACGAAGACTGGGACTCATATACGGACAGGTTCCAGATGTTCCTGGAGACCAACAATCTGAAAGATGCTACGCCTGGCAAGAAATGAGCTGTATTTCTGACCCATTGCGGGCCTGCCATTTTCAAGATGGCAAAAGCACTTGCGAAACCAGCAGAAGTCAAGACAATGGACTGGGACAACCTTGCCCCAATCCTCTGGGCCCATTATGCACCGGCGGTGCCAACATTCATCAGAAGACATGAGTTTCACCAGAGGGACCAGTGGGAAAGCGAAAGCATTGGGGACTTCATCGCTGACCTCAGAAACCTAGGAGGACTCTGTGGCTTCGCAAATCTCGAGGAAGCCATGAGAGATCAAATTATTCTGGGCCTAAGAGACCCCACGACCCAGAGCAAGATTATGGCAAAGGGAGACATCGCCCTCACAGATATCATTGCCAATGCTCCTGCAGCAGAAGCAACCAGGAAGTCAGCTGCTCGAATGTGCCGAGCGAATGCACTGCACCGCCAACTCGCCAGCGACGCTACGCCATTTTCCGAGAGGCACGCAACAACTACCCACCATGAGGACCTTGAATCCTCATCAGAAAGCAAGGAAGAAGAGGTCAACAGACTCAGGTCAGAACGTGACCAGCGGGACCAAAAGAATCAAAAATCCCCATACCAATGCTCCGGATGCGGGGGCAGTCACCCGCGATCCGACTGCAAATTCCTAGACGCACTCTGCCATTCCTGCGGGAAGAGGGGCCACATCGCTAAGGTCTGCAGAAGCAAGCGAGGACCCAGGCCAATCAGGAGAGAAAACAATTTCCGACAGACAACAGGCACCCCACCAGTTAATTGGACCGCCAAAACAACCAATGGAACTTTCAATACAGAAACCGAGCAGCCACCACTTCATCCCGACGAGAAGAGGTACACCAGACCATCACCATAGGCCACACTTCATCCCTTGATGCAAGGAAAATCTGAGTGAGGGTCGCCATTGAGAAGCAACCATGCGTTATGGAGGTCGACTCTGGATTGTCCCTATCGATGGTATCCTGGAAAACCTTCAAGCAGCTGATCCCTGACATCTGTCGCCAGGACCTCAGCACTCAAAATGTCATATTGAAAGACTACCAAGGAAATAGAATTCCGGTCGTCGGTTTCAGCAAAGTCTGAGTCACCTTCAAGGACCACACCGCAACCTTACCATTGACCATCATCAATCGAGATTGGCCCAGCCTTCTGAGTCTACAGTGGTTTGTGCCATTAGGAATCAAACTAGCTGGCATCAACCAGACTGGCAGTGATGACTGGGAAGCGGCCCTCGTCCAAGAATTCCAGGACGTGTTCAGCGAGAAGCTAGGCAAGTACAAAGGGTCCCCTATATCGTTTAACCTCAGCTCCGAAGTTGCGCCCATTCACCTTAAGCCTCGTCGAGTGCCCTTTGCACTCAAGCCAAAGATTGATGAACAATTGGGCAAATTAATAGCACAAGGTGTGTTGGAACCGATTGACCATGCTCGATGGGAGACCCCAATCGTGACCCCCATAAAACCAGACGGATCGGTGAGAATTTGCAGGGATTACCGGGCCACCCTAAATCATGCGCTCCAGCAGAGCACTTATCCTGTACCTGTGGTCCAACACCTTCTTCACTCCCTTGGAGGTGGGAAAATATTTGCAAAATTGGACTTAGCTCTGGCATACCAGCAGTTGCCCATTGATGCACAGACTGCAGAGGCCCAGACTATAGTCACGCATAGAGGTGCTTTCAAGTGTAGCAGACTCCAGTTTGGAGTAAGTGCAGCCCCCGGCATTTTCCAGAGCTTAATGGAAATATTGCTACAAGGCATAAAAGGGGTCGTGCCCTACTTCAATGATGTACTGATAGCTGCCCCGACTAAATGAATTTTAGAAAAACGACTCCGAATGGTTCTACAGAAATTTAAAGACACTGGCCTAAAGGTCAAGAAGGACAAGTGCCAACTCTGTACAGAAAAGGTTGAATTCCTGGGCTATCTACTTGACAAAGAGGAAATTTATCCTACTGAAAAAAACTGACTGCCATAAAAAACGCCCCAAGACCTAGGAATAAAACAGACCTCCAAGCTTTCCTAGGACTCATTAACTTTTATAACATCTTCTTGCGCCAGAAAGCAACTGTGGCCGAACCCCTGCATAGGCTCCTCGACAAGAAGGCTTCCTGGGTCTGGGGACAACACAAAGAACGAGCTTTTCAGAAGTCAAAGACCTTTTAACCTCAGATGCTGTATTGATACAATATAACGATACCTTACTTTTAACCGTCACCTGCGATGCCTCACCGTTTGGAGTAGGAGCCATCCTGAGCCACATCCTACCAAACGGTATTAAGGCACCTATTGCATTTTTTTCAAAGACTTTAGCTAAAGCTGAGAGGAACTAGTCAACTTGATAAAGAGGCTCTCGCTATCGTAGCTGCTGTCAAACGCTTCCATGAGTACGTATATGGAAGACCCTTTTCCATAGTCACTGATCACAAACCATTACTTGGCATTTTACCAGGGGACAAACCAACACCCCACATCTTATCGCCAAGAATGATGCGCTGGTCGGAATTTCTAGCCGCATACGATTACCAATTGCTACACCGCCCGGGGAAAGCCATTCCCCACACTGACGCTTTGAGCTGCTCACTGCTACCCGAAGTCATAGACGATCTGGCTCCAACACTAACAATGTTACAAATCGAAACCCTTCCTTCTCCACCACTGACTGCACCACAGAAACAAGAAAAGATCCTTGTTTAGCACGAATCCTCAGCTGGGTGGAAAGAGGTTGGCCTGACACGAACTCAGTGACATCTTCAAACCCTTCAAAAACCAACAGACAGAGCTTTTCTCCCAAAAAGGATGCATATTGTGGGGAGACAGAATTGTCATTCTGGAGTGGCTACAACAGAAAGTCCTGAAACTATTGCACGATGGACATCCTGGCATCGTGCGAATGAAGGCACTAGCCAGGAGCTACACGTGGTGGCCAGGTATAGATAAACAAATAGAAACTTGGATGACCACTTGCAACAAGTGTCAAGAAACTCATGCAGATCCACCAAAAGCCCCACCAACAGAATGGGAGACACCCCGGGGTCCCTGGTCCCGCATCCACCTCAATTTTGCGGGACCCACCAAAGGACATACCTTTCTCATAACCATGGATGCCTATTCAAATTGGCTGGAGGTCCACAAAATGAAGAGCACCACCACAGAAGCAGTCATTAAAAAATCAAATAAACTTTTTGCTACACATGGACTACCACATGTCCTGGTTTCTAATAATGGTCTCTAATTCACTGCTCTCACATTTGAACAGTACCTAGCAGATCGGGGGATACGCCATGCCTTGATGTCACCTGCCCACCCTGCGGCCAATGGTAGGGCTGAGAAAATGGTCCAATTCGTGAAGAAAACTTTATAAAAAATGGAACAAGGAGACATTGATCATAAAGTAACCAGGATGCTCCTCCTCCAACATATTATACCACACAGTACTACAAACAAAACCCCAGCCAAACTCCTGATGGGATGGAAACTTCGATCACACCTTGACCGCATACACCCTGCCTACATGCCAGAACAACCCCTATGGTCCAGCAGCAAGTATCGCACGTTCAAGGTAGGCAACCCAATTTTCACAAAGAATTTCTCAGGTGACCCGTTGTGGGTCCCCGCTACCATAATTCAACTTACAGGGCCTCGTTCCTACCATTTACAAACTGCTGAGGGGAAAATGTGGAAGCGCCACATTGACCAACTTCATTCCAGACTGGCACCTACCTCTGTCTCTAGCCCCGAACCTCAAACCTGGGGGGGAAGGGAAAGCGAGAGGGCCGAAAATGAGCCAACATACGATGTAGTACTTGAAACCCAAAAATCAACACAACCAACCTCAGGATATTCAGCTTCCGAGGAAGAACTGAACCAGATGATAGCCTCGCCACAAAGCAGCACTGCGAACAGCAGCAAAACCAAGAAACTCAGGAGGCAGCCTTGACAGAAGCAGGGATGACAGCCCCGCATCACCCAGCAAAGCCGTTCAGCCCAGCAAATAGCCCATCGGAAACAGAGCCAAGGCAAGAACTGTTGGGGCAATACAGATTGGGCAGACAGGTGAAATGACCTGCGTACTTGCAAGAGTACATCACCCCACCCCTCAGACGGAACCTAGGGGGGAGAGGTGTTAGGGACTAAGCAATTGCGCTAATTAAAAGCTTAAATAGTTTTACTTCCACAGCAGGCTGGAAATTCTGCACTTCTGATTGGCCTGCCATCAGCGGATCCTGATTGGTCATCCCAGGCCGATCTGATTGGCTGTTAATAGGCGCTGTCAATTGGACGCCACCAGCGCAGCAGACTCAAAGCATTGGCTTTTATGACAGCAGCGAGCCCTATAAAAGGGCTGCTGCTGCCCGAGTATTTTAGCTCTGTTCTGAAGTCACTAATAAAGAGTTGAGTCACTTTCCGATGCCTCGTCTCCGTTCTTTGCGCCCACGCTCCGAAGAGAACACTAACCTTAGCAGGAGAGATGGAAGTTGAACTGATATTAACAAACAGTGGTTTCTCTAAAGCTATCGTGGTTGTTAGCTTTATGATGCCAAATCATTGCTCTATATAAGCTAGTATACTTGATCCTGCTGTCAGTAATCCCTCAATATATTTTTAGATTTTCAAAAGATGCTTTCTAATAAAACTGGGATATTCTCCCTATTTTCACTGTCCATTGGTTTATTACAGGGAAAGGGAGAGAGAAAAGAGAGGGGGAGGGAGAGGGAGAAGATGCTACCTGTTGTAGAGCGGCGGTTACAGAGAGAGACGGAGCCAGGGAAAAGGCTAACAGACTTTATTCAATGAATAAAGGGTCACCGCGGCTGCTGATGGCAATCTGACAGCCAGCTGGCGGCGACAGCTGATGCCATTTGATAGCTCCCTTTTATAACCAGCTGTCAAACGGCATCAGCCAATGGGAGCGGTCGACGCTCCCACGCAGGCGGCGGACCAGAAGGAGAACTGCAGCTTAGTCCTTAAACATAACATTCCTTCCCCCTGGCCAAGAGCATGCGTAGTCTTGTAGCCAAGATGGAGGTTTTCGTTCATGGCCTGATCTTTGCGGCTCCAGGGGCTTGTCTGCTGCTGCCTCATCCTGTTCTTCCCGGGCGGTGCCTGTTCTTCCCGGGCGGAGGGTCGTCAGCTATCAAGGATCTGCTATCTGACTGCTGCTCTGATGAGTCCTCTCATGGTGGTCGGTTGGTTGGGTCATTGAGCGGCTGGTAGACTGGGTCCATTAGCAGGTCGGCTGCGGCAGGCGGTGGGTAGGCTGAGTCGTTGACCGTGGTTTCGGTGGCAGGCTTGGTTCAGCACCTCCTCAGCTAATCCACGTGTCTTCTCCAGAAGCGGCCATCTTCTAGGAGGACTCTGTAAGACCTGGGCCCTGTAATAGAAACTATCTGCCCTGGCAGCCATAATGGGTGCCCTGCATAGTTCCTGGCATAGACCAGGTCTTGCAGGGTGAATTCCCTGGTATGGCTGTCAGAAGCCAGGGGTGAACTGGGAGCATAGTGGGGGTGCAACCTGTCCAGAGTAGTCCTGAGGCATCTGCCCATCAAAAGTTCTGCAGGTGACTTGTTGGAAGATGTGCATGGAGTGGCGTGTTGTGTTAATAGGTACGTGGACAGCTTGGAATGCCAGTCCGCTTGGCCCAGCTTGGCCAGAACTTCTTTGACTGATCTAACAGCCCTCTCTGCCATCCCATTGCTCGCAGGGAGAAAGGGGGCTGTGAGGGCATGTCTGATACCCAGGTTGGCTGTGAAGATGGCAAACTCGTTGGAACTGAATTGGGGGCCATTGTCTGAGACCAAGGTGTCAGGCAGTCCATGAGTCACAAACAGTCTGGTCAAAACCCTTGTGACCGCTCGTGTGGTGGTGGAAGGTAACAAGGCCACCTCTGTCCATTTTGAAAATGAGTCTACCACAACCAAGAATGATTTCCCCAGTATGGGACCAGCTAGGTCAATATGCAGCCTGGCCCAGGGCGCCCCCATACCTTCCCATCTGGTTGGTGTGGCTGTGGTGGGGCTGCCCTTGTTGCCTGGCAGGCTTGGCACGCGTTAACCCAGTTGGCAATTTGGGCATCCAGTCCTGGCCACCAAACGTAGCTGCATGCTAAGGCCTTCATCCTTACGATGCCCGGATGACCCTTGTGCAGTGCCCTTAAAACTGATTTTTGCAAGGTGGGTGGAATGACCACCCTAGTCCCCCATAACAGACAGCCCTATAGAGAAGACAACTCCTGCCTGCGGGTCCTGAATGGCAAGTATTCAGGGGCGAATTGAATATCAGGCAACCCCCTCCCCACCCACTCCAGGACTTGGGAAATCACCGAATCTTTTTTGGAGTGTGCAGCAATATCCCCAGCTGAGACTGGTAGGTCAAGTTCATTGCGTGGATGGGAGCTGGGTCCCTGACTGGTGTTGGCAGGGGGCATCTGCTGAGAGCATCTGCGTGGCTCAGGTTTATTCCAGGGCGATGTACCAAAGTGTATGAGTAAGCGGCCAGAAACAGAGTCCATCTGGTCATTCTCGGGGAGAGTACCTGTGGGGTTTGTTTGTCAACGGCTAACAGTCCCAAGAGAGGTTTATGATCTATTACTAGTTCAAAAGAATGGCCATAGAGAAACTCGTGGAATTTTTTTACAGCAGCCACAGCTGCTAAGGCCTCCTTATTGATCTGACTATAGTTTCTCTCTGCAGCAGAGAATGTCCTTGAAAAGAAAGCAATAGGTGCCTCAGATCCATTTGAAAGTCTGTGGCTTAATACTGCTCCTATACCAAAAGGTGAGGCATCAGAAGCCAAAACCAGGGGCAAGTCCTTGTTAAATTGAACTAACACAGCATCTGAAGTCAAAAGAGACTTTACTGCCTGGAAAGCGTTGGCTTCTTTCTGTCCCCAGTGCCATGGGGCCTTCTTATCTAGGAGCCTATGTAGAGGTTCAGCTACAGAGGCGTTGTGAGGCAGGAAAGATGCATAAAAATTTAGAAGCCCCAAAAAGGCCTGTAATTCGGTTTTGTTAGAGGGAGTGGGTGCCTCATGAATGGCTGTAACTTTACTTTCAATGGGGTGAATCCCCGAGGAATCAATTCGATAACCAAGGAAGTCTACTTGACTGGTAGCAATGGTGCATTTATCTTTTTTCAATTTGAGCCCGTTTAGCCTAAACCTATCAAGGACAGACCTCACTCTGAGTAGCAATTGTGTTTTGTTGGTGGCAGAGACTAAAATGTCATCAAAGTATGGGCCCACCCCAGGTAGGCCCTGGAGGATTCTTTCCATGATTGATTGGAAAATGCCAAGGGCTATACTGACTCCAAACTGTAAACATTTACATCTGAAGGCGCCCCTGTGTGTAACTATGGTTTGTAGGTCAGCAGTGTGCTGGTCCACAGGAAATTGTTGGTATGCCTGGGACATGTCCAACTTGGCAAAAATTGTACCTGGCTCAAACGAGTGGAGCAGGTGTTGGATTACAGGTACTGGGTATGCGCTAATTTGGAGGAAACGGTTGAGGGACGTCTTATAGTCAGCGCAAATTCTCACGCTGCCATCCTTTTTTAGGGGGGGGGTCACTATGGGGGTTTCCCACTTGGCAAAATCTACCTGTTCCAAAATTTCTTGGCTGATGAGCTTATCTAATTCAGCGTCTAATTTGGACCTAATGGCGAAGGGAACCCTTTGAGGTTTTAAATGGATTTGGGTGGCTTGTGGACCTACATCGAAAGATATGGGGGTGCCTGTATAACACCCTAGCTCGCTGCTGAAAACGCCTGAGTAGTCCTTAAAAAGGGCATCAACCTCAGAATTTACCACAGAGTGAATACCTGTAATGTTAAGGCCTAGAGCAGGAAACCAATCTAGTCCCAGCAAACTAGGAAGGGCACCATTTACAACCACCAGTGGCAAGTGACCTCTAGTTTTGGAATTGAATGAGGAAGTTTCCCTTACCCAGGACTGGGATGGTCTTCCCCTGGTAATCCTGAAGAGTCAGGTGGCAGTTGATCAGCTTCTTCTTTGAGAGCGAAGGCAGTATCTTCTTCAAGGTGGTCCACGATATGATGGAGAGTGCTGACCCGGTGTCCACCTCCATCTGGCAGGGTTTACCTTCTATGAAAAGAGAAATGCTTATTTTGTTAGAATTACTGGTGCTATAGCCTGCGTGATAACATGTGTAGCAATTTTCCACTTGCCTTTGGGAGGGGGCAGAAACTTGAGGTCTTTGAGGATGGGTCTGTTCGGCTTGGCAAACCCTGGCTATGTGCCCTCTCTTCTGGCAGTTCAGACAAATAAAGTTTCTGAACCTACAAGTTGACCTAAGGTGGTTGCCCCCGCAGCTCATACAATGAAGTTGTTGTTTGCTGGTCTGGGCATTGGTTTTTTTGGGTGGACCCAAAGGTGCTCTGGGGTGAGTGAGGCGATTTACCTCTGATGTTTCTTCTTCCTCTTCTTGGAAGGTTTCATCATAATGAATTGTAACCTGACCTTGTTTAGAGCTGCTTCCCTGGAGCTCAGCTGCAGATAGTTCTGATAACTCAGCAGCCTGAGCTTCCTCAACAGCTAGGGATAAGGTCAAATCTTTTTTTGCCAATAACCTTCTCTGCAGTTTTAGGTCCCTGACTCCTCCCACAATTTGGTCCAGTAGCATGTCCTCGAGGTAGTCCCTAAACCCACAGTGTATGGCAGCTGATCTTAATGCTGCCACATACTGAGTCACAGTTTCCCCTTCATCTTGAACCCTCCTTTTAAAAGCTAGCCTTCTAGCTATTTGAGAAGGCCTGGGGGAATAGTGGTTTGATAAGATCTCCCTCAACTCATCCCAGGGGATAGCCATGATGGATCGAGGGGACACTAGAGCAGAGGCTGTGTCAAAGACGGCAGCCCCACAGAAGCTTAAAAAATGAGACCTTTTTCTCAGGTCTGTAGCCTCAGACAAATCAATCGCATTTAAAAAACATTCGAATCTATTCATGTAAGATTCCCAAGTCTCTGTTCCCGGCTGGAAATGTGGGAACGTCGGAGTTGATGCCATCGGAGTGGCAGAGTCGGTTTCCTTAGGTGAGGAAATTTAAGAGGTATCGCTTTTAGAAAAGCGTTTCTGGTTGTGCCTGTCAGTGGCGCTTGGCTCCTCAGCTGTGGAGCTTTAAAGTTCGTGCTCTTTTTTTTTCTTTTGGAGAGTGCCAGTGGCGGTGATTTCAAAACAGCCCTTGGCGGCTTCAGCTCTTTCTTGTAGTGACTTCAGCTCAGTTGTTTCACCTGGTCGTCTTGCTGTATCCCGCCCTCATCGCCAGTGTTGTAGAGCAGTGGTTACAGAGAGAGACGGAGCCAGGGAAAAGGCTAACAGACTTTATTCAATGAATAAAGGGTCGCCGCGGCTGCCGATGGCAATCTGACAGCCAGCTGGTGGCGACAGCTGATGCCGTTTGATAGCTCCCTTTTATAGCCGGCTGTCAAACAGCACCAGCCAATGGGAGCGGTCGACGCTCCTGCACACGCGGCGGACCAGAAGGAGAACTGCAGCTTAGTCCTTAAACATAGCACTACCAGTTCTGCCTGGCTCTATAGAACCAGTAGATCTGAAGAGCAGCAGACACCAAACAGTTTTTGTGTTTGCAGCTGTTTGGCCCACCTGCCTGCCTTTATTTCTTACCTGTCCTTTATTTCCTGCTTTTTCAACATTTTGTCAAATCTGTTGAAATAATGAGATCAAATCCAGTCAGTAATTTGAACTGATAAGTTGAAATGGAACAGATCAGATGAGACTTAAATATTTAAAGCAACAATTCATATATACATCCTTTTCTATAACTTATCACAGATTTTTCACTCACTATCCTCATAGTTTTAATTGTCAATATTGTTCTCTAGAAATGACTTCCTTCCTCCCTCCCTCCTCTTCCCCCTCCACCCCTCCATCCTTTCTTTCCTTCCCCATTCTGATTTTTTTCTTGCTTCCACTCACAGCATTTCACTTCTTTCAGCTGATGTTTAGTTCTAGTTGTGCTACAATTTCTCTTGCTTTGATGCCACTCCAATCTTTTCCCAGTTAATCAATATATCTGCTATTCAATTTAGATTTAGGTTTAAATAAAGGAATAGGGATGGGAATCAAGATACATGTGTGCATCCAAACATTTTTTTTGTTTTAATTAATCTTTGTTCAAAATATCAAACATTAAGTATAATGCGAACTCATATAGTAACTATTTTTTCTAGCATTATTTCCATATTCTTGATAAAATTTTATTGGAAACCATTTTATAGAAAGTTCCATATATTTAAATAATTTCAAACACAGCCCTTCGTGATTCTTAAAATATTACACCAGAAATTGCCTTATAAACTGTAACTGCACAATTTTCATTTCATTTCAAGCTACTGTAACATTTTGTGCATATTACTTGAATAAAGAAACACACTTATTACCATATATCACATGATTTTCAATTTAAATATGCATTGATTGTCTCTGAAAATCTTTGGACAGCCTATAAAGCAAAGGAAAAAAAGAACATGTATTGAACGCATTATTTGACTTCTTCCGTGAAATGTTGGGTTTTCTTAATTATGGGAAGCTTTTTGAAAGGGAAAAACATTATTCTATAATATGGTGAAATGAAGTTGTCCAATTTGAGCCATTTTCAAAACTTAACCATAATATAAAAATGAGGTCTTATATAGCACAATTCACCTACATAAAATTTCATCATAAAGAAATAGGGCAAACAAACAGGCAACAAACTAAGCCAAGATGCAGCCTTGAAACTTGTGCACAATAGAAGTATATTCTTGATGAATTAAAACCATGTCAATTAAAATAAAGGTATTTTAATATGTAATGTTAAATTTTGAGGCAATAATAAAGGTTGTATTCTATGTCATTCTAGTGAAAAAAAATCCACACTAGAAGGACATCTTTAACAAGAATTTACAGCAAGTATTTCTTTTTTAGAAACCTTTCTCAAGGAATACTATGGCTTATTTTACTGTTTGCTTTTTATTTATAGATGTTAATTCTGGGCTGCTTCTGGGATTTTATCTTTCCTTGAGGAATAAAATCATTATCAAAACTTTGAGAATTTCCAAGTGAAAGCTCAGTGTGACTTTTTCTTTTACAAATTCTGTTGCCTTTATCAATATTCCTTGTATATCTACAATTTTCATCAAGTTGCCCAAAGACACTAAGAAGTGTGCTAAAATGCATTGGACCTTGAGAGACCCCCTGCATTTTTGATCTCCATTAGACATCCCCCCCAAAAAAACAATAATTCAGAAATCATTTCACTGGGATGATGCACTTTTGAGTAATTACAGTGTGGTAGGTCAATTGAAGTATGGATGTTACTGAAATATCTAAATTTTCCACGTGAATGTGCAGGAAATTGGCAAGGATTTTATGTGTCCTTGTAGCAGAGTTTTTGAAACTATTGAGAATTAGCTTATACTAGTACTTCTCACCTGGATAGGTTTCTTCGTATCCAAAGGGGAAAAAATAATATTATAGTGCAAAAATATCTCCTTAATGCACTGATTGTTGTCTTGATGACTATGTTTGGATGTGTACATCTTCAGAATTCAGTCAGAGCTGTTCAATCAGATAGAAGTTTGGCAAACCTTGACAAAGCTATATTGTGCCCTATCAATCTTTCTGACACTTTAAAGGTAATCTGTAGAATTAAACATTATTTAGTATTCCTTAATGACTAAACAATTTATTTTATAAAATACAGAATGTTTATGAAGCTATAATAATTGATTTCTTTATGATGCCAGCTTCTCAAAAGTGTGTTTCAAAACAAACAAATATAAAGAATATCCTTTCATGATTTATTTACTCAATCGCCAATACACATTAAAGAAGCATCAGTGAATTTGTCAAAATGCCAAATGTGCTAATTATTTGCTAATTAGTTTGTGTAGTCAAACATGCAGAATTCACTGCTTCTTTATTTACATTATTTTTTATTATTATTTTGCTGGTAAATCTTAGGTGAGGAAATTATCAAAGGATGTGACTGGAAGGAAGAATCTGTTTGGGGGGGGGGGTTATATCACTTTTGTTGAGTTCTTTCATAAATCTTTTCATCTTATTTCTGCATTTATCTGTGATTTTATTTTTGAAAAGGTATTTAACTATTTGTGGTAAAGCAGTTCCCTTAACAGTATTCGTGTTAAACATTTTCTTTTAAATATGTATGGTATGAATACATCTGATACAAATATTTCTAAGAAAATTTGAGTAAAGAACTAGATTATTCAAAAAATATAAAATAAGGCAAAAGAGGCAATGTGTCATAATCATTCAAATAATGGAACATGACCAAAAAGGCCTGGATTCAAATCACCATAAACCATGGAAGTACACCTAGTACCAACTTAATTTCTCAGCATAGAGATGCAAGATGCCACAATTCTATTGCAGTATAAACTGATAAAGGATCAAACTTGGAAGAAAGACAAGATATAAATTCAACATCAAATTACATCCTGATATTTCTTCTAAACACATCCAAATTTTTCTGGTTGCAGCCCACAGGATAAGGTATCTACACTTCCACTATGAAGAAATAGTTTTCATCTCATTTTTAGTATCAGACTAGTCAGATGGTTTTCCAAAGACTAGCATTATGAGGTTCTGAAGGGGCTAGAATCCTTCAAGGGATATCTTATTTTTTTAACCTCAAACAGTGGAGGTTAGCGGAATGGTAAATGCAAGAATCATAGAACAGTCTAAGAATAAATCAAACTGCCCAAAGCTCTAAAATTCAAAGATTTGAGAGTAAGCAGTGGCAAAGACACTCTAGCGAACAGAATGAAGCTAAACATTAGGGGCCCATAGGGATAATAATAATAATAATAATAATAATAATAATAATAATAATAATAATAATAATAATAATAATAATAATAATAATAATAATAATATAGGCTGGCTCAATTGTCAAAGAAATCTTATCAAGGATAATAAGCCTGCAGCTGAGGAACTTTCCTTCTGAGTAACCCTTTTGTTAACCGCTAACAACACTAAGGTGTTGGCATTTAATAGAAAATGTGGTTTTCATTAGCAGATCAATACCAGAAGAGTGTTGTATGGTTCATTGAATTTTTTTTTCTAACTTCCTAGAATTTTTAGTTCTAGGTTTAGAACTTTTAGTTCTAGGTTATGAAAGCATGCCCTGCTTCATATTGCTTTTTTGAACTTTTTTGAACTGTTCATTATTCTCCATACCATGTCCCCCAATTTACCACACAGTCACATGCTTCCTCCTGGAAGGAAGAATCTGCCAGATCCATCTGAACCTAATCCTATGTTTGGATGCACACCTACTTTAGAGAATAATCACTCTGCAAAGATAACCCAATCACAAAATACACTGGATTTTCCTTTCAAAAGCTGAAGAGCCTGGTTGAATCTTAGAGGAGAAGCTTTGTGTTTCAAATATTCATGTTATGTGGTAGAATTCAGAATAATGTTGTCTTCCCACAGTGAATATTCTGATATTGGTGTGAGTAAAAACTATGTTCTAGGGATAATGCAAAAAGAAAATGAAAATATCCAGAATTTAAAATTCCCCCATTTGCCTTACATCGAGGGTCTTCAAACTTGGCAAGTTTAAGACTTGTGGACTTCATTTCCCACAATTTCTCAACTAACATGACTGGAGGAGGAATTCTGGGAGTTGAAGTCCACAAGTCTTAAAGCTATTAAGTTGGAAGACCCTTGCCTTACATAGTTCAATGGAGGCAACATCCACAACCTTCCACCTTGATTATTTTAGTCCATGAAAGTAAAAGAAATTATGTTCAGTTTGCATTTTCCTTTTCACATAGGATTGAATTCATTGTTTTACTAAACTCAGAGGAATTCAGTTCTAAATAAGTCTACTATATGTTTCTGTTGAATTGACATCCATAAGAGTTTGATCAAATTAATTCTTATTCAAATTTCCAGAGATAAGATTCATTCAGCTTATGTTTCTGAACATTAACTTTAAGATGTGTGGACTTCAATTTATAAATTTACCTCACAGAATTTTTTTTATTTGTTAGCTATTTCCAAAATAACACCAAATGCTAAATCATTTGATGTTCCATGCTGACCTTTATTTCATTTGAACTTTCTCTAGGATACAAAATGATAATGAGGCTAAATTGAATAATGCACAATAATTTTAAAGTGCCTTGTGTTTCTGGGATAAAAAGACACAGACCTGCCTTTTAAATTACACCAATTCATGAGTGCTGTAACAACTGAGGTTTTATTATTATTGGAGCTAAAAATAAATTTGGTGTGAGTCATCAATATCATGGATAAACATGGTGTAAAAATGCTGTTATTCTGTTCTCTTTTCTGTATAATACTGTATATAGTGATTTAGAGTCCCTCCTGGGATGTATGATGGCTTGACATTGAGAATATAAGTTACAATAAAGGACTAACACCCTGAAATTTCTACAGCTATGCTGAAGTATGTTTGCTACATAGAGTTACAAGGTTTTGCTTACAAATAGAGCATAGTAGCAAGTCAAAACCTTATCAAAAATGAATGACACTGTCTACATTATTACACTGATTAGGTATCTGAACTATTATAGGCAATAGCATGAATGTCATCCTTAATTATACTGAACTTGACAGTATATTTTCCTAAATACTATGCTAGAATGTCAACAACAGATTACTGCCTTGAAACCTTATTAGTTGAAAAAAAATAAGATTTTTGAAGAGCATCAGAACTCAGTATGTCTTCAAATAGTGTAATTCTAGAATATCCAGATAACATGGCTTAGCCTTCTCCAAACTGACTGGTTTCCCAGGTTTATAGAGTTCAGCTCCCATAACTTCTTTGAACAGCATCATTATTGCTGGAATTGAATCTTAGACTTCCAGCAAACATCCTGTTTGAATGGAATGATTGATTAACAATTAATAATTCTGCCACATAGGCTCCCATAGATCTAATGGTATAGTCTTTCTCAATCGATTTGCATATTTTCAGTTAATGAAATCCAGTATCATAAACAGTTCAGTAATAGACTTACAGCAATCCAAGAAGAATGACGATCAGTAACAGTAAATAGGGAAAAATGCAGGAACCAAAAACAGAGAACATTAGAACATCTAGCAACAACGGAACATAACAACCCAGGTTTCTGGCTACATCTTATGGCCATTTGAGAAACTGCACCCAATTACAATTTTAGCATTCCCTTAAAGAGACAATATTAAACGTCTATCCTGGTTTATATATTTCTAACCCAACTGTTAGGTGACTATCAATTCCTAACATTCTCCCCTTTGGGTAGGACAATATATAACACCTTATACTTTAAGTCCATATCCTTCACAGCAAGCCTTATGCTTCATTGAGCCTTGGGCTTTTGTAAAATAATCTGCTATATTACTCTCTGGCATGCAGTACTCCAGTTCATTCGTTTTACTTTGCACACATTGTTTCACATTTAAATATCTTAAATCTGTGTGTTTTGATCTTGGCTTTTCAGCAAGATTGGAAGCCATTGTATTGCTGATTGGTTGTTTTCATAAACAACAATATAATCTGTTACATCAATTCCCATATCAACCAATATGGGATAACCAATTTAATTTGATTATAACAAACTAAATCTGTATATAATAAAGACAAACATGAGAATTCAGCCTCCATTGTTGATAAACTTAGATGTTTCTGTCTAATAGACCTCCATCCAATCAACACTTTTTCCAATAATTCTACAGTACCCAATGTAGATTTTCATGTATTTATGTCTGTAGCAAAACTTGCATCAGCATATGCAGTAAAACTCAGATCATCTTTAGGCTCCAAATACAATGCATAATGCATTGTTTATTTCAGATATCTTAACACATGTTTAGCAGCTTGCCAATGCCTTTCCGTTGGCTCAGTGTAAACCTGGCTAATTGGTTAACACTGTATGCTATATCTGGCCTTGATCAATTACTGAGATAAGATAAGCTACCAATCAAAGACTGATAAATGTTCTTATCAAAAACAGAACTTTGAATATCACTGTGGCTGAACTCCTGGCTCATTGGTGTTTTAGCCAGCTTACAAAGTTCCATTTTAAAATTCTTTAGTAATTGGCTTATTTTATCTGACTGTGAGATTTGGTATCCTCCCCTAGTTTCATCTATCTTTAAACCAAGATATTGTTTAATTTCACCTAACTGTTTTATTTTGAAAAAAATTTCTAATAGTGAAATTATTTCAGTAGCTTCTTGTTCAGTTTTGCTGGTTAATGCTGTGTCATCAGTAAACAATAGCAACAATGAAGTTACACCATTACTTTCCTTTTTAAATAAACATGGATCACCCATGCCAGCTACAAAATCTATCTTAGTTAATTCCTTAACTATACACTGGTTCCACACATATCCTGATTGCTTCAAGCCATAAAGCCTTTTTTTCAACTTCCAGCAATAAGTTGTATTATCATTTTGGATACCTAAAGGTTTCTTTAAATATATAGTGTGCTGCAATGGTGCATTCATATATGCCATCTCTACATCTAAATGATTTATCATCGTAGTCATTTGCTGTCTGATTAAATGCTTGTGCTACTAACCTGGCTTTATGGGTAACAGTCCCATTCACAACTGTCTTCAGTTTATAAATCCACTTACACCCTATGGCATGTTTACCTGGTGGTAACCTGAAATTTTTGTATACATCCAACCTTTGTAAGGATTTCAGTTCCTTATTCATTGCTTCCTGCCAAGCAGCCTGATCCTTAGCAGGATACAGTTTCAGTTCATTATAGTTACCAGGAACTGTAATTACTTGGCATACAACACTAGTCTGATATCTATCAGGTTGTCATGTTCCTTGGGTTGATCGTCTAGGTAATACAGGGCTTACTGGTGGACTCTCCTGTTCCACCTGCTCCTGTTCTCCTAACTCCTCCTGTGCCTGTTCTTCCTCCTCCTCCTGTGTCTGCTCTTCCTCTTTAATGGCTATTGATGGCTTAACTATTTCATCTTTAGGGACTACTTGGGTGTCAATTACAACATCATTGCTGGATTCCTGTTCCAGTTTATTCCACCCAATGTGCTCAAGAAATTTAGCACTAGTGCTACAGTAAACATGAGCTGTGCCTGGATCCCAAAATCTTAACGATATATGGTTGGCCTCATAACCTACGAAAAATAATTTCCTAGCTCTATGTTGCCATTTCAGTCTTACTTATGATGGAATATGCACCCATGCTGGAGCTCCAAATGTGTATAGATAACTTAAATTTGGTTTTCTCCCATGCCACCGAGTGAATGGCAATTCCCCAGTTGTTGTGTTAACAACATTGTTCTATACATGAATGTTACACATTATGGCTTCACCCCACAGTGTTTCAGGAAAACTTGAAACAGATAACATAGTGCGAACCATAGCTTGTAATGTTCTACAAACGAGTTATGTTGTGGCCTGTAAGGTGCAGAACATTTAGGACCGACACCAGCCAATTTTAACATAGTTTGGAATCTATTGTTAATAAACTCAGTCCTGTTATCAGTAACTAAAATAATTACCCTATGTTTCATTTTTCTCTCTGCAAACCTTAGCCAATTAAATAAATGTTGAAATGTTTCTGTTTTGTTTTTCATGAGATAGCAGAAACCATACCATGAGTAATGTCCATTATACTCGGAACATAGCAGGCACCTCCCAAACTGGGTGTCTTAGGACCAATTATGTCAGCAAATGCAACCTCTAAAGGTTCTTTGGTCTTAAACTCATTCAGTCTGTTTGCTGGAGAACCTTATTTTTCTCCTGACTACAGGCATTACAGTTTAACTACTTGCTAAAGGGTTTTAATTTTACTCCCTCTGACAATTTAACAATTTGTTGCAGCATTTTGAAATTAATGTGCCCCAGACGTCTATGCAGTAAATGTATACATTCATCATGTGGTTTATCATTGTTATAAACTGAGTTAGCTATCTTCAACTGGTCATCATGTATCACATATAAATCATTCTCTAAATTAGCAGTAACACTTTTACCCTCTTTCTCTATTATATAGTTATCTCCCCTAATCAATATTAACTAAAGCCCTTATTGATAACAAATTAAATTTCAGTTTAGGTACAAATAACATAGATAAATGTTCGTTTACAGAAGAACAATATGCAATACCTTCACCAGATGCTTTCATCTTCCATCCATTTGCTAATGATACATGTTGCTTACTTGTGGACATCATTACAAACTTCTCTCTATCTTTAGTAATGCACTGCAATGTTCCACTATCAACTACCTACAAATCATGGTTTACAGTTGAATAGACATAGCTAAACTAATATTCTTCTTAGAAGAATTACCAGTATTCTGTCATTTTCTCTTCTTACATAAACTAGCTATATGTCCCCTAGCCCCACAAGAAAAACATTTCCTAACAGTATAGGCAGTTGAACACCAATCCTCTTCTTGTGGTTGTTCCTTCCTCATTTGGTCCCTTTCCAGCTGTCTTCTTGTCTCTTCTAACAATCTCCCAATTATGTCAGTCAATGTCACTTTATCTCTGGTCAGGACTTCTAGTGAAGATGCATAATCATCCAATGAGGAAAGAATAATATAAATTTATGCAGCTCTGAAAATATCAGTTCCTTTTCATGTAGTTCTTGAAAAATTATTTTCATGAAGTTCAAATGAGCTAACATATCTCCACCTTTCAGAAGACATGCTCTAAACAGTTTACGTGTAAGATGTGCACCTACACTGTCACGAACATAAATCCTCTTCAAATTCTCCCAACACCTAGCAGCAGACTCTTCTCATGATTATGGACTGGTTTCTGGTCACTCAGAGTTAATCCAATTATACAAAGAGCTCGTTCGTTGTTCCATTTAAAGTAAGCAAGCTTCTTGGCATTGTCAGCAAGCTTCTCTTCATCTGGATCCTAAGCATTTACATTCAGTGGATCCTGAACTGCAGCCCATAACCCTTCTCTACACAGAAGTAGATTGCACTTCATAGACCAGGAAACATAGTTTGTTCCATTCAACCAGGTTATCAGTGATAGATTTGTTGAAGGGTCTTGTGCCATCTTTACCAGGACAGTAACCCACAATTAAACAGTAAACAGCTGTCTGTATACGGTACTGTGTGTTAGGAATAACATTAGTTACCTAACTTGGTTTGGGTAAAAATAACATATAAACTATGTTAGTGAATTTAAGTGTATGTATCACTTTAACTGCAAAACATGTATTTTGGGTGTGGTTGTAAAATCACCATAAGAGGGAGCAAGAGAGCTCATTGTTAGCTAGCTTGTACTGGAGAGCTGACAATGTTGGATTGATGGTGATAACTGCGTGTTTTTCCCTGCTGTTGCTGAAATGAAGAAAAGGGGTTTGATTTTCTTCATATCTCCAACTGCAAAAGAGATATATTGCTGGACTGATTATAGGTAAGTTTACTGACCTCTATTTTCAACACTGGACTTTGCAGCTGATTAACCCCTGGATGGACTGAACTAGTTTATGACATATGGACTGTTTTGACTATGCTATAACTCTTGCTGGAATAAAAAAAACTATTTAACTGGCACAGTGTATCTGTCTTACTGAGTGTAAACTACAACAATGTTTATCTCACATCATTTGCCTACCTGCTAGATTGCCGTTGCATGTTCTGCTAGGGTGTGTATCCCTAACACTGGTTATGGGCCCAGGTGCACAGTCAGACTAATCAGGATATAACAGGCTTAGATTAAAGTGAGAGTTTGTGTAGTTACACAATACTGTAAACAGACAGCTGTGTTTTATTAATTATAGTTTTTATATCCAGAGAAAGATAGCACAAGTCAATTTACCAAGTTTGTCTCTAATATCCAAACTGGATGGAACAAACTATGTTTCATGGTCTATGAAATGTAGCCTACTTCCACGCAGAGAAGGTTTGTGGAGTATAATTCAAAACCCACCAGAAGTAGATGCATGGGATCCAGAGGATGAGGATGATGCCCAGATAATACAAGAATATGAACTGAAGAATGAGCAAGTTCTCTGTATAATAGGACTGACACTCTGTGATGAGCAGCTTGTACATATTTGAGGAGAAGAAACAGCTGCCAAATGTTGGGAGAATTTAAAGAAGATTAATGTTCGAGACAGTGTTGGAGCACATATAAATCTTACACGGAAACTGTTCAGAACACATCTTCAAAAGAATGGAGATATGCTGAGTCATTTAAATATAATGAAGAAAATTTTTGAGGAATTGCATGAAAAAGAACTTATCTTCACAGAACTACACCAAGTTTATATAATTTTATCTTCTTTAGATAATGGCTATGATGACTTCGTAACTTCACTTGAGGTTCTGCCAAAAGATAACCTCACATTAACTGACATTACTGGCAGATTAATTGAAGAAGCCAGGAGAAGGCTTGAAAGGGATCAAATCTGAAGGGAACAAGCACAATGTGAAGAAGAGAAAATATCTTCATCAGCCTATACAATTAGAAAATGTTTTAATTGTGGAGGAAAAGGACATTTGGCAAGATTCTGCAAGAAAGCAAAAAGCCAAAATGCCAGCCAGAAAGATAAAAGGCATCAAAGGGATAAAAAATGCTTAGAGTTAGCCATGTATAGCAACAAAACTGTGAATAATAATTTATGGGTTGTAGATAGTGGAGCATCGCACTGTATAATGAAAGATAAGAAAAAATTTATTAAGATATCCACGAGTTCACAGCAGATATGGTTAGCTAATGGATGGAAACTGAAAGCTAAAGATCAAGGTATATCATATTGTTCTTGCATAAGAAAAAATGTAAAAATGTTATACGTACCACAACTTAAGTTTAATTTGCTTTCAGTTAGAGTTTTGGTTAAACTAGGTTATGTAATTACCTTTAGGGAAGACAATTGCATAATTGAAAAAGAAGGTAAAAAAGTGACTGCAACTTTAAGAGGTGAATTGTATGTGTTAAATGATAATCATTCAGAGGTAGCTAACACAGTTTATAATAATGTTAAACCTCATAATGAATGCATACATTTGTTACACAGACATTTAGGGCATATAAATTTTAAAATGCTTAAACAAACAGTAGAACTATCTGAAGGTATAAAACTGAAGCCTTGCAGTAAGTATTTGTACTGCAATATTTGTAGTCAGGAAAAAAGCCAGCAAAAAGCCAGCAAATAGAATTAATGGATTTAAAACAAAGGAGCCTCTAGAGGTTGTATTTGCTGATAATATAGGTCCTAAAAAACCAAGTGTGGGAGGTGCTCGTTATATACTAAGCATAATGGGCCATTATTCCAGATATGGTTTCTGTAATCTAATGAAAAGCAAAACGGAAACATATAGAAATTTCTTTAATTGGCTTAAATTCGCAGAAAGAAAAACCAGAAGAAAGTTATTAACTCTTATCACTGATAATGGTACGGAATTTATAAACAATAAATTCCAAAATAAACTGAAGATGGCAGGAGTTGAATATAAAAGGTCTGCACCATATAGGCCACAGCATAATGCCTTTATAAAAAGATGAAGCCAAACAATTCAAACAATGGCTCATACTATGCTGTCAGATTCAGGATTACCTGAAAATTTGTGGGGAGAAGCAATAATGTGTGGTAATCATATATTGAATAATGTTGTTAACTCAAGAACAGGTGAATTACCATTCACACGGTGGCATGGTAGAAAACCTGACTTAAGCTACATGCACACATTTGGAGCACCAGCATGGGTGCATATTCCTACACAACTGAGAAATAAGGGGCAACATAGGGCTAAAAGGTTACTCTTTGTAGGTTATGAATCTAATCACAAATCATACAGATTCTGGGAAAAAGGTACATCTAGAGTTTACTGTAGTGCTAGTGCCAAATTCCTAGAACATGTAGGATGGGAAAAACTGGAACAAGATTCAAGTAAGGAAGTAATTATAGAAACCTACAAAAGAGCAAAAGAACAATTCAGTAATAAGAAGAGTACAATTAAAGAGGAAGTACAGGAAGAGCATATAGGACCAGAACAGGAAGAAATATCAGAACAGAAAGAAATAGATAATCAGGAACAGGTAGAACATGAAAGTCCACCTGTAAGTCCTGTCATACCTAGACGTACTACACATATAACCAGACCACCTGATAGGTATCAAGCAAGTATACTTTGCCAAGTTAGTAAAGTTCCAACTACTGTTGAAGAACTTAGAATGTATCCTGCAAAGGAACAAGAAAATTGGCATAAAGCAATGGAGAAAGAATTAAATTCATTAAAAGAAATGAAAGTTTATGAAAATGCCAATTTACCTCCAGGTGAAAAGTCCATTGGTTGCAAATGGATATTTAAGTTAAAAACTGGTAAAAATGGGACTGTTACCCATAAGGCTAAGTTGGTAGCTCAAGGATTTAATCAAACTGCATATGATTATGATGAAGTATTTGCACAAAATTTAAAGGCAACAACATTGAGAACAGCTTTAGTGTGGGCAGCTAAGAAGAACTATATCATAAATCACTTAGATGTAGAAACTGCCTATCTGCATGCACCATTGCAGCACACTTTATATTTAAGAAAACCAGCAGGTATAAAGGATGGTAAAAATAATAATAACTGTTGGAAACTGAATAAAAATCTCTATGGATTAAAACAATCTGGTTATGTATGGAACCAATATATTGTAAAAGAGTTAAACAATATAGGATTTAAAGCTGGTTTAGCTGATCCATGTTTATTTAAAAAAGAGACAAATGGAATGGTGTCATTATTATTGTTGTTTACAGATGATATTGCTTTAATTACTAAGATGAATTACTAAATAATGAAGCTATTGAGATAATATCATTATTAAGTAAAAGGATAAAATTAAAGCAATTAGGAGAAATAAGACAATATCTAGGATTGACAATAAACAAAACCAATAGTGAATATAAGATATCACAAGAAGATAAAATTTACCGATTGCTAAAAATGTATAAAATGGAACTTTGTAAGCTGGCAAAAACTCCAATGAGTCAGGAATTTTGTCATACTGATGCTCAAAGTTCAAAATTTGATGACTATTTATCAATTAATAGCTAGTTTAACATATATAAGTAATTGGTCAAGGCCAGACATTGCTTATAGCATTAATCAATTGGCAAGATTCAATGCTGAACCCAATGAAAGACGCTAGCAAGTGCTAAAGTGTATATTGAGGTATCTTAAAATGACAATGCACTATGCATTGTATTTAGAGCCAAAAGATAATTTGATTTTAAGTGCATGTGCTGATGCAAGTTTTACAACAGATATAAAAACTAGAAAATCAACTTCAGGTATGGCTATACTATTAGGTAAAACACTGATTGGTTGGAGGTCAATTAGACAGCAACACATAATTATATCCATATGGAAGCAGAATTTTCATGTCTATCTTTATTATGTACTGACTTAATTCTGTATAAACAGTTATTGTTAGATACGGGAGTAACTGTTAAGGATGCCATTGTAATTTATGAAGACAATCAAGCAGCCATACGGTTGGCTACAAATATTGCTGTAAAAACTAGATCTAAACATACTGACCTTAGATATTTGAATGTAAGACAATCTGTAAAAAATGGTTTAATGAGGTTGGAATATTGCATGACTGATGAAAACATTGCTGATGGATTTACAAAAGCCCAAGGTACAGTCAAGCACAAAGAAAATTGTGAAAACTATGGGTTGAAATTGTAAATAGATATATATATTATTATATTACCCCAAAGGGGAGAATGTTAGGGATAACATTGGTTACCTAACTTGGTTTGGGTAAAAATAATATATAAACTATGTTAGTGAGTTTAAGTGTATGTATCATTTAACTGCAAAACATGTATTTTGGGTGTGGTTGTAAAATCATCATAAGAGGGAGCAAGAGAGCTCACTGTTAGCTGGCTTGTATCGGAGAGCTGACAATGTTGGATTGATAACTGTGTGTTTTTCCCTGCTGTTGCTGAAACGAAGAAAAGGGGTTTGATTTTCTTCATATCTCTGACTGCAAAAGAGATATATTGTTGGACTGATTATATGTAAGTTTATTGACCTCTATTTTCAACACTGGACTTTGCAACTGATTAACCCGTGGATGGACTGAACTAGTTTATGACATATGGACTGTTTTGACTATGCTATATCTCTTGCTGGAATAAAAAACTATTTAACTGGCACAGTGTATCTGTCTTACTGAGTTTAAACTACAACAACATTTATTTCAAATCATTTGCCTACCTGCTAGACTGCCGTTGCACATTCTGCTAGGGTGTGTATCCCTAACACTGTGTATTCACACTAACTCTCAGTTATCTGAGCCTGGGCCCATAACCAGTGTTGAGGTAATTCCCGTTAGGAGAATGAGTGCACACAGGGAGACATAGTGAGAGTAGTGATGAATAACACATGACCAGGACACAGATACACTGAATAGTAAAATGTAGGTTTTTACTTCCAGTAAATGGTTAAGCAAAGTCCAACAAGCAGTCCAAGCCATGCACGGTTAAAACGGTCAGTTTTCAGTCCAGAGATAATCCAAATAACAGTATCATAAATAGTTCAGTAACAGACTTACAGCAATCCAAGAAGAACGACGATCAGTAACAGTAAATAGGGAAAAATGCAGGAACCAAAAACAGAGAAAATCAGAACATCTAGCAACAACAGAACCCAGGTTTCTGGCTCCATCTTATGGCCGTTTGTGGAAACACAACCAATTACAGTTTTAGCATTCCCTTAAAGAGAGAGTATTGAACGTCTATGCTGGTTTATATATTTCCAACGCAACTGTTAGGTGACTATCAATTTCTAACAAAGTCAGAAAATATAAGTTAGTTAGATAACTCTGGATTCTAAAAATTTGAAATTGATAAAATTGATCAGTAAAGAACTTGACATTTTCATGAACATTGGGTGGCATGAGGAAATGGTTTTATTATACCCAGATGTTATGTTACAATTTATATGAGACATTTTGTACAAGAAAAGCTGTAGATATACATACAACAGAGACTTATGACTTTGGGGAATAAAATTCAACTAATAGAAAAGAACCAATTAATATTTTAAAGAAAAACCTTATTATTAAGAATCAATCAAAGATATTTGATCCTGGATACAAGAGACAATTATTGTGATGACTTATGGTAGACCAGAAATCATTGTGGAATTACTACAAGTGAAATGTAATAAATATATGGTTAACAGAGAATTTTGAAATTTAATTTAGTTATTGGTTTTACTGTTAATTATGTTTTTATATAATAGATTGATATCAGGCTAAACAGATTGTATAAACAGTGTTATAGAAATTCTGTGCCTGCTTCATAAATGGGGAGGAGGGATTTATTATCTTTAAAATATATTTATCAATACTCAACCAGGAGGGACAATTAATGCATTTGTCTGTTTTGGTTTTTTTAATACTTTTTTGGGTGTAGTCTTGTTTAATTCAGTTTTGTTTTTGTAATTTTTCCTTTTTTGAGTTAATTTTTTAATGTTTTGAATAAAATAAAAAATTGGTTTACAAAAAAGAAAGAAAGATAGAGAGAAAGTGGTTTTACCATCTCTACAAGTTCTATCATCTTTTCCACAATCCTCCATTGAGGATAGTGCCAAGTACTTTTGCACTTTTGAGAATATAATAGTCTTGCTGCAATTTTGAAATATTAAAACAACATTCCATGATATTTTCCTACTGCTTGTCCATCAATCACAAAATTAAAGTGTCTAATTTCAATTATTAGTTAGTCTACAACATCTTTTAAATCAGTGCATGTATTGGCATTTAAAACTGTCTGGCTTTTTTATATTTCATCAAATTTCCTTTTGTTTATATTTCCAAAATACATTTACACTGCCATCATATGTTCTCTGCAATTTATCTATGCAATTTATATATACAATGGTATCTCATTCTATAAAAATTCTTTTTAAGATTACATTAGAAGATAATGTAAAATTTCAGTCCTTTCACTTAAATATTTCCCATTGTTCTATTTGGATAAAATAAGCAGAAATTTAGCCTATTTTGTCAAGCATTTGTTCACTTGTTGTTCTTCTGTTCCAAATTCCAATAGAAGTGTATACATTTTAACTATAATGTTTGAACATAATTCTGTTTCAAACATTTATCATACAAAACCATAAATAATTTAAATCTGCCCAATAGTTGTAAATAAGAAAACTATTAACAGGAATATCCACCTGCTACCAGATTTTTGTCTTCTGTTTTATGTTCTGTTTTATAAAGTTACTTTTTAAATAACTATTTTTATTCGCTTATCATGTCTGATCATAAAATGCTTCTTGTGCTGAGAATTGTAATATTTGGGTACCACCTGGATTTGTATTTATTTCATATTCACAAAATTGCAGCCTGATGAATAATTATTTTTAAACTTAGCCAAAATACCCATGCCACCTAAATCTCAGATAACCCTACCTGCTTGTTTCTCGGCAAGATCCATTCCTTCATCCAAACAACAGAGAAGTATAATTTCAAGTCAGGTAATTCTTCCTATTTCCTTTGAATCTTGTAATACCTTATATTTAATTTTGTTTTTTCTCTTTACCACACAAATTTAAATATATCCTTCTTCCACTCTTCAAATGGTACATTTGTCAAAACAAAAATATTGCCTGAAACATCCTCTAACCCCCCCCCCCCGACACCTTTAACCTCAAACTATCCACTATTGACTTCACCCCATTCCGTGCATAAGTGCACAATTGTGCCAATCATTCCTGTCCTATTATTCCCATGTATTCGTACCTATTTCCTGTATTCTTACTCATGTTTATACTTATACCTACTATCTTGTTAGCAATTGACAAATAAAATAAAATAAAAAATAAATAAATAACATTCTAGCCACAGAAATTTCACTCTTTCTCAGCTAACTTCACCTCACAAGATTGCTATTGTTGGAAAATTAGGAGGGAGGAGTTCTAGATATGTTCACACATTGAGTTATTTATCAAAATAAAAAGATTAAAATAAAAAGACTTAAAATATAAATTTTCCCAACAATGACAATAATCCTATCTTAACATATCTTTTAAACTTCAATCCATAACTTTAGATAAATATTTTGAAATAAATAAAATTCATATTTATCGTGTTTGTATCCAAGTATTTTACCTTCTTTGCAACCTTTGAACTCATTTTATTTATCAGTTTTATTTTGATTTTGTATTTTTGCGCTTTTCGTTAACATCCTTGCCTTTTATTTATAAATCTTAAAACCTGCTAGGTTTTAAGATTTATAAATAAATCATTTTTTCATCACCACATTTTTTTCTAATTTACCCATTAATATTTAATTTATCTTTAAAAGATCTTCCAAAACCAACACCAAACATCTGCAAAATGTCTTAACTTATATGTCTCTTTTTAATCTTTATGGCCACAATTCTCTTATCTTGTTGTATGTCTCTATTCAGTATTTCAGGTACTAAAATAAATAGACAAGACAGACAGCCTTTTCTTGTTCCTTTTTGTATCTCACATGGTTTTCATTAGATGAACACATAACTAAGGCAGAATATCAGCAAATAGCCTGAGCCTGCAAAGATGAAGTGAAAGTCAAAGTTAATAACAACAAAAGGTTACTTTCAACATGTAAGAAATAAGAAAAAAATTAAGGAAATGATTGATCCACTAGGCAAACAAAATCATAACCAAAAACCAACATGGCTTTATCAAAAACAGATCATGCCAGACAAATCTTATTGCATTCTTTGACAATGTCACAAAATTTGTAGAGCAGAGGAATGCTGTGGACATAATTTATCTGGACTTCGGTAAGGCATTTGATAAAATAGACCACAACCTACTACTTGATAAGATATAAAAATGTGGATTAGACATGATCACTACCAGATGGATTCATAACTGGTTGAACAACTACATTTAACATATAGTCCGCAATGGAACTGCATTTACACTGAAGGAAATATGCAGTGAGGTATCCCAAGGCTCTGTTTTAGGCCCAGTACTCTTCAACATCTTAAACAATGACTTGGATAGATAGGGAACTCATCAAATTTGCAGATGACCGCAAGCTGGCAGGAATAGCCAACACTTCAGAAGATAGGCTTAAGATACAGAGGGATCTTGACAGAAAGTTGGATACTATCTAACAAAATGAAATTCAATTGGAAAAAAAGTAAAATTCTACATTTAGGCAAGAAGACCAATTGCACAAGTGTAGTATAGATAGTACCTGGTTCTATAGTAGTAACTGTGAGAGTGATCTTGGGATTTTTTTTTTCAATTTTATTAATTTGCAAATATTTGGAATTTATTTTTGAATTTTTCTTTTAACTTTGGATCAAAATATTTAGAAAATATATTCCTTGTTTCTTTTTCTATTTCTTCACTTGGATTCAGTGTTTTCTTATTTGCTATTCTTAAATTACATAGTGCAACAAAATATCAGATTAGAGGCAAGCAAAATGTGATATTTGAAAATATCCTGTTTGATAACATGCAATTCTTAGTTGGAAGCTCTTTTTTTTTTTAAAGATGAAATGAAAATATTCAGATGCATGCAGCTCTGGGTAAATTAGATTCACAAAAGGAATGTGATTTGAAAGCAAAAGATCTGTTGGAAAGAAATATCAACTGAATAGACTCAGAAGAGTTGTTTACATGCACCTCTCTTAAGTTCTTGTTTGCATTCTTTTATAACAAGAGAAGTGTCTTCCCTGGGTTCTTCTATGCTGCTTTCCCCCTCCTGCATTATGTCTTTAAAGGAAAGTTGGCAAGGGTAGAATGGAAGCAGTAGCAAAGAAATTTGTCTGCCAGTCAGTTTAAGAAATCAATAGTTGTAACAGAAAAAACATCATTGATGGTTTTCTGTCCCCCCCTTCCTAGAATTGAAGGCCAGATGTAGAAGGCCAAGCATAGACAAGTGTCTTGCCACCCCCTGGGCCTGGAACAATGTAGAGGAACTGGTTAGCCTCTTCCTTGACAGATTCCTCAGGTGAAATTGAGTGAGGGACTTTGAACTTAGTTGGCCAGGTTTGTCAGGAAAGCACTGGTGAAATTGATAAACATATCATGTGTTTTCCCAGAAGTGATCTGCAACAGGATAGTCTTTCCAAAGAATTAAATACTGAATTCCTTTGCATCATTTCCTACAGTCTAGGATCTCTTCCACTTCATATTCTGGTTCTCTCTCCATTATGACTGATGGTGGACGGGGCACCAGAATAATATTGTGCTTGGGAAAGCTTCTTTGGAGAGTAATGCTTGGTAAAATACTGGAAGCATTATAGATAAGGGATAATTGGAGGTGAAAGTCTACAGGGTTGGTTTCTTGGAGAACTTTGAACAGTCCCACAAATTTAGCATCTAGCTACTTAGAAGGTCTTGAAGTGCCTAAGAATTTGGTAGAATGCCAGACCTTGTTTCCAGCACTATGGGTAGTCCCTATCACCAAAGGGCATCTGCTGCCTTCTTTGGTCAAGTTTTCAAAAGTTTTTGGACAGCAAGTTGTTCCTGTAAATAGTCAACCTGACCTTGGGACAGTTGAGTTCAGTACAGGGTGATCTGGCAAAATGTTAAGGCAGGTGTTATACATGGCTTGAAATGGTGTAGTTAAAATATATGAGTGCAGTAAATTGTAAGAAAATTCTGCAAGTGGCAATAATGATAGATACAGAAACCAAGTACTGTTAGAAGAGCAGGTTAATTTTTTCAGCTTCTCCATTACTAGCAGGGTGGTGAGCTAAGAAAAGGTTGCCCTTGAGATTTAATAGCTTGGAAAAGCACTTTCCAAAACCTGGATTATAATTGTACGTGTCTGTCTGAAAATACTTTTTTAAATGTCTTGTTTGTTTTGTGGTTTTTTTTTTTTTTTGAAGTTTTGTATTTTAATTTATTTTTGAATAAAAATAAAAATACAATTATTTGTACTTTCCATAAAGCAAACATTTATGGAATTAAGGAGAAACTTCCTAACAGTGAGGGTGATTAACCAGTGGAACAGTTTGTCTTCAGAAGTCGTAGATGCTTCATCATAGTTTTAAGAAAAGACTTGACAGCCACCTATTTAAAATGATATAGGGTCTCTTGTTTGAGCAGTGCATTGGGCTAGAAGACTTCCAAGATACCTTCCAGCTTTATTATGATTAATTAATTGGTTTAATTTTACGAATTCATGAAGGTTTTTTTCCTGGAACTTTAAACATAAAAGTAGTTCAAGTAAAAGTAGTAATTATTAAAGGCAAAAAATTTACATCTTAAAAAACCTTGTTTTTCAATATGTTGTGTTCAAAATATTCCAAAATGTCCAATATTATCCTTTAACTGTCTTTAGGTAAAAACTTACATTAACTCTCATGAATAAATTATTACAAAATCATTTCCAGTCTTTCATCTAAACTCAATTTCATTTAGGGCCATATCAGCATTGTGGTCGTCCTCAGGGAATCAGGGTGTGTGTGGGTAGGTGTGGCTGGGATGGTCATGGATGGCTGGGTATGGCCCAGTGGGCAGGGACATCTTGACAGTGCTCACATGGGGCTATCTGTGGGGGATGGGTGGAGTTGGAAAGAGAATAGAAGGATATCTAGCAGGTGGGTGATGGGTGGGAGGCTTGTCCCATGGCATGAGGTGAGGTGAGGCAAGGCAAGGGGTGAGGTGACCACTGCTGGAAACTGACAGCCACTGCATGCTCACTGATCTTTCTCCATGAAGACCAATGGTTTCTGGAAGCAGTCTCAGCCTACCGGCCCCTCAGCTGACATACTCTGTGGCTCTGGAACCTGTTCAACCAGGCTGGCCATCCAAGTAGCAGGCACGGCAGTGGTATTAACAGTAGGTGGTGAGAAAGCCCATGATGTGGATCGCTTGATGTGCTTATTCTGTCTCACTGTTTATTTTTGCTTATGGTTGGACAGCAGGTCATCTTCTCCTCAGATAGACACAACTATGGGGGAGGGATCAAAATGGAAAGCCTCTGGACCCTCTGGCAGGTTAAAAAAATATGAGCAGTGGCTTTCCTTTTTGTGCACTCTCTAATCCATTGTATCCATGTCTGGACTGATTCTTTTTTTTTTTTTTTTTGAGACAAATTTTATTAATTTTAAAGACAAACAATACATCATTAAACATTGAGCCCATTAAACCTCTTTCCATTATAAATTTTTACAAATTGAATAAAACATTATTTTATACAACATAATTCTAATTTATCCCATTTCCATATAGACACATAAATATCTTTTAGCAAATTTCTCATTATTTCTCTTTACTCTTATTCAATTATATTTCTTTTCTATATTTATCCATTTTATAGTCATCATATTCATTTCTCTCTGACTTGTTTACAATTATTCTCATCTGACATTCCTCCAAGGTTTTATTAATTCTCAAACAAACATAGACACACAAAAACTATATAACTTCTATATAACTTCTCCCCGCTTTTCACTCTTCTTAATTCTATTTTATTTATTTCATCTTAATTTAAATCATTATACTTGTATCTTTTGTCCATTCTTTTCCAATTATCCATTTATCTCATTCCCTATAATAATAATAAAAAAAAGATTTCTCCTGAAATCACTAATCAAAGTATGATGCCTTTCTATCGTTCCCCTAAATTGACATTTAAAATAACACCTAGTTCCCAATCTGATTCTGCTTAGTACATTCTACCTACTACATTTTAAGAAAAAGAAAAAATAGTAAATCTATAAAATAATTAAATACATAATTAAATATTAAATCTTGTAACATTCCAATTATCTATTTCAAAGACAAATGCTGCAATAATAAGTTTATAATAACATCAACGCAATAGTCAATTAAACCCTATAATTAAACTAAATATTTTAGACATTACCTTTAATATTTTATTAAATTTTAAAATCTATCATTACTAAACATTTTAGTATTTTAATCTTTTATTAGATCTTATAAAATTCTAATTTTCTATTTCCAATACAAATACTACGATACTATCTTATGTACCTTGCAGAATCTTTTTTTTTAAAATAATACATTACCCTTTATCCCTAAAAAAAATTCGCTTTTTCCCATCTTGTTTCATACTTTTGTGGCTTTTTTCCCCCTTTTCCCTTCCTTTCTTATCTCACCTGGCCTTTTTACCCCCCCTCTCCTAACCTCCGCCTTTTTAGCTTCCCCTCTCTGTTGTATTCCTCTTTTCTTTTGCTTTCTAAGATTGTATTGATTTTGCATCTTATTTTTCTTTTTCTTGGGTGTTTTTTTAGGTCTTAAGTCCTTCATTTTCCTTCTTCTCTTTCTCCTTTCTTTCTTAATCAAGCTTTTGGATTCATTAAAGATGACTTCTTCTTCTTCTTCTTCTTCTTCTTCTTCTTCTTCTTCTTCTTCTTCTTCTTCTTCTTCTTCTTCTTCTTCTTCTTCTTCTTCTTCTGCTTCCTCCATCAATTGTTGTGTTTGCTGATAAATAGCAAGCACCATTTCTAAAAAGTGAAAGGCTTCTCCCACAGTGTCCTTGCCTTCTTTCTTTGTTTTTCCATATTCCTTTCTTAGTTCATCAACAGATAAAGTCACTATAAACCTTTTCTTCTTTTCTTTTTTCTTTTTCCTTCTTCTTCTTCTTAAAACAACCAAGATGTTTCAAAGCTTGAGACAGTTCCTCTAAGTCCCAAAGTCATCAAGCAGTTCAAACAGAGCACAAAGTTCTTCCCTTTGCACTTTCTCTTCCTGGGGTAATATCAATTGAAAAGAAAAACCCAGTCCGTATTTTAAAGCCTTATTGCAATTAAGTTTTAGTCTGAAAATCTTCAAGGCATTTCCTCCAACAAGATCCTAATATAATTTTTTTTTGTCCTCTCCCTTCCCACTTGTAACAAAAAGCTTTAAATTTTTACCTTCTGTAAAAAAGCAGGTTTTTCAATGTCCATTTGTTAACTCCGTAGGGAAGAAGAGTAAACTTTCTCTTTCAGCACTTCCATTCACCGCTTTAAAGATCTCCTCTGGAAACAAAGTATTGTTCAAAGAAAAATGTAGTTTTCAGGATGTTAAATGTATCTTAAGGTCCCGGTAAAGCCAAAGAACTTTCACTTCAAGACTTTCTCCTTCTTCCTCCTGCGCAATCTTATCCAGCTGCCGGCTTCTTTGTAGCAGCCATTACTGACCGCTGCTCTACCATCTTGAGAAAAGGGAGTTTTGCCGGCTGGGGAGGGGGTCTGCGATACCCCCAAACCCCTATCCGGATCCCCCCTGTCTTCGGCTGCCTCTGCGGGGCAGCCTTATCCTCCAGACCCTTCAGGATCAGAGGCACCAAGATGGCTAGTGCGACAGGGATCGTGCTGGATCGCGAATCCCTGCTGCCACCAAAGCCTGGCAAACCGGAAGTGTCTGGACTGATTCTATGCCTAAAGCTGAGAAGGCAGTTCTGTTTCTGCCACCAGCAGGTTGCAGATTAGTGGCCAGTTGGCCTGGGCCAGACTGAGGCACCACAGGCTAGTCCTTCACTGCTTCCAGGATGGCCCACAGTTCAGATCTAGCCACCTCATGGGCCAGATCTTTCTTTATTGTTATAGGTTTTGGTTATCTGCTGAAATAAATTATTCCCACAAGTTTTATATATAAAATATTTTGTATTCTTTTTTATATGTGAGTATCTTATAGCAAATAATATAATTTCAATTTTTTCAAACATTTATATTCTGTCTGAAACATTTGTCATTCATAATCAAGATAAAAATGTAGGAAATTCAGTATCTGTAGCACCTAATTCAATAGGAAATTCAGTATCTGTAGCACTTAATTCTCTCTATTTCTTGTTGTTCCTGTTGTGATTTTTCTCTTCTAAAACCTTGAGTGTTTCTAAAAATTATCTCACCTTCTGAACAAAATTTGATTGAAATATCTGGTGTTTAAAAGTAAAAATCACATCTTTTCTTTTATCTCATGAAAATGTGGTCCTTTGCTGCTTCAGCAAATATTTTCAGTTATATAAAATTCTGATAGGAATTTCTTTTAAAACATATCTGTATTATCTATTTTCAGTTGTGTATTTTTATGCTGCTGTCTTCTTCCTAAATATATACACAAAAACATTATTCAGAGCATTTCTTATTCTGGCAATTTTATTAATTTCTGCTCTATATCTTCTTCTCAATCCCAAAAAATATTTTTCTAATCTTTTCATAAAAATCACTTTCATAGTAAACTGTAAGTCTCAAACAAAATGCCTAGTCTTTCCATTTCAGTGGACCAAGTTATCTAATTCTGTTTCCAACTCTCTGTCTATAATTTCTGCTTCACTTTCTAAAATTCTATTTTGTTATTCATTTGTTTTAGCTTTCCAGAAATTTGTTTTACAGATCTTCCCATTTTTTTAAAAAATATTCTTTCATCTCTTCTTTTTTCAAAAGCATCTATTTTATTGTCCATTTGCGCAAATAGTTTTTGAGGTACATCTGGTTCTCTCTGCTGGTTGCTCTAGTGATTCCCCCTGTCCTGTCTTGATCTTACTCTTTTTTTAATTGTTATAATTGTAATTGTGAAGATAAAAAGTAAAAGATAAGTTTCTCACTTTTTAATTATTTTATCTTTCATTGTGTTTGACACTTTCAATTCTAGAGGTACCTGGAATTTCAAGATAAAACATAACCCACATCACTATAGCAACAAAGCAATATCATCTGGGTTAAATCACCTTTATCTCTGGTTATGTTAAATCAATTACTGTGCTCTTCGATAGTAAACAGAAGGCATTCTCATCAAGATCCTTTATCTAAAGTAATTTATGTTAGTGCAAAATCAGTTTCATTCAAAAATAAAAATAGAAAAATCACTGTCCTCTTTTATTTATTTAAACTTTTAAGCTATCTTTTTCTTAAACTGTTTATGATTTCTTTAAATCCTTTAAATCTATTTTCTCACAATTTATCTTTGATCCAGAGAGATTTCATAAGCCAGTGTCTTCCCATTAGCTATAATGCTTTCTTGCTCCTCTAGTCTGCCACTTCACTGAAAGCAATCATAATTGGGATTATTCCATGTGCTTTTCTTATTCATGGGGCTGAATTGCAAATTACAATACACACAGAGGTGTCAACTCATTATATTTTCAATAGATTGGTTCATGTCATTAGCTGCTAGTATCATATATTTGATGACTCCTGCTAGTGTAAGCCTTATTTATTGTAAATTTTGAAAAAAACATGAATAGAGGATTAATCTCTTAAGGAATAATCTCACTGCATGGCTTGAGTGTTTGAACTCAGATACAAGGCAGTTACATAATCAAGTGCAAATTGAACTTCAGTTTATAGGTTTTTGTTTGCTTAATGGAAATAAAAATCATCATTCTACAGTGAATCATTGAGAGGACGTTGACAAAAGAAGAATTGGACATTTGTGGGATTATAAATGCAAGAGTGTATTAAGGGCACCACAGTGAGAGATTTAGGTCCCAAGTTATGTTTTGGTGACTAGTTCAACCTTTACTGCTGGAAGGATGTTTAAACTTAAACCAGCATGTCTAGGAAGCAAGCCTTCTCCGCCATTGCCCCTGCCCTGTGCAACATGCTCCCCCCCTGGGATGAGGTAGGTCCCTACTCTTTTGGTCTACCATAAAGGTATAAAAACATAGCTCTGCATTTTTGTTTGGGGCACACAAATGAATATGCAACCATGGAATTAATTATTGCCCTGAAAGTCCTCTCCTGACATTTATTGTCTCATTTATATTTGATGTAGTTTTTTTATATTTTTAATATTTTATTTACAATACACAGAGTCCTCAGTCTCACAGTCTTTTACTGTTCCATATGTATTGGAATTGTAACAAGACTAGAAGTTTCTAATGCCAAAAAAGTTATCTCTGCCAAGGGAGATGAGACCAGCAACTAACATTGCTATTGTATTGTTCTCTTATTAACAATTTTGTAAATCTGTCACTCTTACCTCCAAATGAGCATATATACAGTTATGCCACAAAAGCATTCAAAATAAGCAATTATTTTTATATGAGATTTGAACATTTTTCTTGAATGAATCAATGCTAAAATCAATCTCTTTCCAAAACCCTCTGCTTTTATCATTATAGTAGTTCTTAAGTGAAATCTTCATATTTATAACTCAAGTGTTTTGTGGGCCAATTTTTAGTTTATGTATTCCTATATATATTACTAGTATGGTAATTGGTAAACACTGCTGAAAAATATGTATGTATATATATATATATATATATATATATATATATATATATATATATATATATATATATATATATATATATATATATATATATATGTCTGGCATTCAGCTTTGTTCGGGTATTTTCCCACGTGGTGCTTTTAAAGTTGTAGCAACATTTCAACGCCTGGATGAACACAAAAATGCAGTCAAAAAGCTGGAACACACTTCCTCACTCGTCCAACACATGGAAGCCACAGGTCATAACATCAACTTCAATGGCACCAAAACCCTAGCCACCATAGAAAATCCCAGCCACAGAATCATCAGAGAAGCCATAGAGATTGAAAAAAGACCAGAAAGCATGAACAGAAGAGATGATTCCACCAGGCTGTCAATCATTTGGAAGCCTGCACTCACAAACAAAAAAATCTCCACACCACAAGCCAGGCAAACACCTGGGCACAAACAGATCCCCCCTGATACCTCCAGCTCAAACACACCCCAACCAGGCACCCAGATGAAACCCAGCTTCCTAACTAATGATAGCCGTTCATTTACCCGAAGCCAAGCTGCACTAAAGGCCTCCAATAAAGTAACACAATGTTGCCAGCCAATCAAGATACAAAAAGAGCCCCCCCCAAAAAAAGACAGAAGATATTAGTAGCAGAACACAGCAAACTCCAAGACCAATAAACACAGACCAAGACTCTCAACCAATCAGGAGGAAGAAAAAACCATTCTGACACAGCAATAGGCTGCCCCAAATTTAAATCTGAAACCACTGTAAAAGTTTGACTCATAGACAAAGACCATACAGAAGTCTGATGATGGCAGATGAGATTCTGCTGAAACGTTGCTACAACTTTAAAAGCACCACGTGGGAAAATACCCGAACAAAGCTGAATGCCAGACATGTAAGTACCCGCGAAAACTTAAGAAAAGATATATATATATATATATATATATATATATATATATATATATATATATATATATATATATATATATATATCCAATATATAGCCATTCATATATATATATATGAATACAAACTCCCAGTACAACAATATAACAATAAAATATTATTAGGTTTTTGGAATAGAATTTAAATTGAGATGAGACATCTGTGCTTTGAAATATTTTTTCTCCTCAATAAGTCTTGAAGGAAGTGTGAAAAATTGACTTTGCTGTGAAGCAGTAATTCTAATGGTCACCAGCTTCAGCCTTTTCTCCTGTGAAATTTCAAAAAACACTTTAATATGTTTGCATTTTCTACAGTATCAAAGTATGCTTTCCTGTTTATAAACTTAGTACACAAATTAAAATAGTCTGCCAATACACAAAATACTTACTTTTAAGTGAACTTCTTTGCCATTTATCTCAGTCACATAATTTTTATAGCAGAAATAGATAACTTGAATGTATTGAGTTTCCATTCCCATCAGCTTCAACCACTTAACCCTACTACAGGAAGTTGCATGATGGAAGACTTAACAAACTCACAGATTGTTTAGCAAACCTAATGTTAGGAATAACATTTGTTACCTAACTTAGTTTGGGTAAAATAATATATATAAACTATGTTAGTGAGTTTAAGTTGTGTTTCACTTTAACTGTTAAAACATGTATTTTGGGTGCGGTTGTAAAATCACTGTTTGCTGGCTTTTACTGGATTGCTAACAATGATGGATTGATGGTGATAACTGCGTGTTTTTCCCTGCTATTGCTAAGAGAAGAAAAGAGGTTTGATTTTCTTCATATCTCTAACTGCAAAAGAGATATATTACTAGATTGATTATTTGTAAGTTTACTGACTTCTTTTTCGACACTGGACTTTGCAACTGATTAATCCCCAAATGGACTGAACTAGTGTATGATATATGGACTGTTTGACTATGCTATAACTCTTGCTGGAATATAACAAACTATTGAACTGGCACAGTGTATCTGTTTTACAGAGCGTAAGATACAACAATGTTTATTTCACATATTTGCCTGCCTGCTAGACTGCTGTTGCATGTTCTGCTAGGGTGTGTATCCCTAACACTGGTTATGGGCCCAGGTGCACAGTCAGACTAACCAGGATATAACAGGCTTAGATTAAAGTGAGAGTTTGTGTAGTTGCACAATATGTTAACAGACAGATGTGTTTTATTAATTATAGTTTAATATCCAGATAAAGATAGCACAAGTCAATTTACCAAGTTTGTCTCTAATATCCAAACTGGATGAAACAAACTATGTTTCATGGTCTATGAAATGTAGCCTACTTCTACGCAGAGAAGGTTTGTGGAGTATAATTCAAAACCCACCAGAAGTAGATGCATGGGATCCGGGGGATGAGGATGATGCTCAGAAAATACAAGAATATCAACTGAAGAATGAGCAAGCTCTCTGTATAATAGGACTGACACTCTCTGACCAGCAGCTTGTACATATTCGTGGAGAAGAAACAGCTGCAAAATGTTGGGAGAATTTAAAGAAGATTTATGTTCGAGACAGTGTAGGAGCACATATAAATCTTACACGGAAACTGTTCAGAACACATCTTCAAAAGAATGGAGACATGCTGACTCATATAAACACTATGAAGAGAATTTTTCAGGAACTGTATGAAAAAGAACTTATCTTCACAGAACTACACCAAGTTTATATAATTTTGTCTTCTTTAGATCAGAGCTACGATGACTATGTAACTTCACTTGAAGTACTGCCAAAAGATAACTTTACATTAGCTGACATTACTGGCAGATTAATTGAAGAAGCCAGGAGAAGGCTTGAAAGGGATCAACTCAGAAGGGAACAACCACAATGTGTAGAAGATAAAGAATCTTCGACAGCCTATACAATTAGAAAATGTTTTAATTGTGCAGAAAAAGGACATTTGGCTAGATTCTGCAAGAAAGGAAAAAGCCAAAATGCCAGCCAGAAAGATAAAAGGCATCAAAGGGATAAAAAATGCTTAGAGTTAGCCATGTGTTGCAAAGAAACTGTGAATAATAATTTATGGGTTGTAGATAGTGGAGCATCACACTGCATAACGAAAGATAAGAAAAGATTTATTAAGATGTCCACGAGTTCACAGCAGATATCGTTAGCTAATGGCTGGAAACTGAAAGCTAAAGGTGAAGGTATAGCATATTGTTCTTGCATAAGAGAAAATCCAAAAATGTTATATGTACCACAATTTAAGTTTAATTTGCTTTTGGTTACAGTTTTGGTTAAACTAGGTTATGTAATTACCTTTAGGGAAGACAATTGCATAATTGAAAAAGAAGGTAAAAAAGTGAATGCAACTTTAAAAGGTGAATTGTATGTGTTAAATGATAATCATTCAGAGGAAGCTAACACAGTTTATAATAACGTTAAACCTCATGATGAAAGCATACATTTGTTACACAGACGTTTAGGGCATATAAATTTTAAAATGCTTAAACAAACGGTAGAACTATCTGAAGGTATAAAACTGAAGCCTTGCAGTAAGTATTTGCACTGCAATGCATGCAGTCAAGAAAAAAGCAAGGTAATACCAGCAGATAGAATTAATGGGTTTAAAACAAAGGAGCCTCTAGAGGTCGTATTTGCTGATAATATAGGTCCTAAAAAACCAAGTGTAGGAGGTGCTCGTTATATACTAAGTATAATGGACCATTATTCCAGATATGGTTTCTGTTATCTAATGAAGAGAAAAACGGAAACATATCAAAATTTCTTTAATTGGCTTAAATTCGCAGAAAGAAAAACTAAAAGGAAATTAGTAACTCTTATAATTGATAATGGTGTGGAATTTATAAACAATACATTCCAAAATAAACTGAAGATGGCAGGTGTTGAACATAAAAAGTCTGCACCATATAGGCCACTACATAATGCCTTTATAGAAAGAAGAGGCCAAACAATTCAAGCAATGGCTCGTACTATGCTGTCAGATTCAGGATTACCTGAAAAGTTGTGGGGAGAAGCAATAATGTGTGGTAATCATATATTGAATAAGGTTGTTAACTCAACAACAGGTGAATTACCATTCACACGGTGGCATGGTAGAAAACCTGACCTAAGCTACATACGCACATTTGGAGCACCAGCATGGGTGCATATTCCTACACAACTGAGAAATAAGGGGCAGCATAGGGCTAAAAGGTTATTCTTTGTAGGTTATGAATCTAATCACAAATCATACCAATTCTGGGGAAAAGGTACATCTAGAGTTTACTGAATTGCTAGTGCCAAATTTCTAGAACATGAAGGATGGGAAAAACTGGAACAAGATTCAAGTAAGGAAGTAATTATAGAAACCTACAAAAGAGCAAAAGAACAAATCAGTAATAAGAAGAGTACAATTAAAGAGGAAGTACAGGAAGAGCATATAGGACCAGAACAGGAAGAAATACCAGAACAGAAAGAAATAGATAATCAGGAACAGGTAGAACATGAAAGTCCACCTGTAAGCCCTGTAATACCTAGACGTTCTACACGTGTAACTAGACCACCTGACAGATACCAAGCAAGTGTAGTTTGCCAAGTTAATAAAGTTCCAACTACTGTTGAAGAACTTAGAATGTATCCTTCAAAGGAATAAGAAAATTGGCATAGAGCAATGGAGAAAGAATTAAATTCATTAAAAGAAATGAAAGTTTATGAAAATGCCAAATTACCTCCAGATGAAAAGTCCATTGGCTGTAAATGGATATTTAAATTAAAAACAGGTAAAAATGAGACTGTTACCCATAAGGCTAGGTTGGTAGCTCAAGGATTTAATCAAACTGCATGTGATTATGATGAAGTATTTGCACAAAATTTAAAGGCAACAACATTGAGAACAGCTTTAGTGTGGGCAGCTAAGAAGAACTGTATCATAAATCATTTAGATGTAGAAACTGCCTAACTGCATGCACCATTGCAGCACACTATATATTTAAGAAAACCAGTAGGTATAAAGGATGATAAAAATAATAATGACTGTTGGAAACTTAAACAGAGTCTCTATGGATTAAAACAATCTGGTTACGAATGGAACCAATATATTGTAAAAGAGTTAAACAATATAGGGTTTAAAACAGGTTTAGCTGATCCATGTTTATTTAAGAGAGAGACAAATGGAATGGTGTCATTATTATTGTTGTTTACAGATGATATTGCTTTAATTACAAAGACTAATAATGAAGCTACTGAAATAATATCATTATTAGGTAAGAGGATAAAATTAAAGCAATTAGGAGAAATAAGACAATATCTAGGATTGACAATAAACAAAACCAATAGTGGCTATAAGATATCACAAGAAGATAAAATTTACCAATTGCTAAAAATGTATAAAATGGAACTATGTAAGCCAGCAAAAACTCCAATGAGTCAGGAATTTTGCCATACTGATGCTCAAAGTTCAAAATTCGATAAGACTATTTATCAATCATTAATAAGTAGTTTATCATATATTAGTAATTGGTCAAGGCCAGATATTGCTTATGGCGTTAATCAATTGGCAAGATTCAATGCTGAACCCACTGAATAACACTGACAAGCACTAAAGCGTATATTAAGGTATCTTAAAAAGACAATGCACTATGCATTGTATTTGGAGCCAAAAGATGATTTGATTTTAAGTGCATATGCTGATGCAAGTTTTACAACAGATATAAAAACTAGAAAATCAACTTCAGGTGTGGCTATACTATTAGGTAAAACACTGATTGGTTGGAGGTCAATTAGACAGCAACACATAAGTATATCCACAATGGAAGCAGAATTTTCATGTCTATCTTTATTATGTACTGATTTAATTCTGTATAAACAGTTGTTGTTAGATATGGGAGTAACTGCTAAAGATGCCATTGTAGTTTATGAGGACAATCAAGCAGCTATACGGTTGGCTACAAATATTGCTGTAAAAACGAGGTCTAAGCATACTGATCTTAGATATTTGAATGTAAGACAATCTGTAAAAAATGGTTTAATAAAATTGGAATATTGCATGACTGAAGAAAACATTGCTGATGGATTTATGAAAACCCAAGGTTTAGTCAAGGACAAGGAAAATTGTGAAAACTATGGGTTGAAATTGTAAATGGATATATATTATTATATATTACCCAAAAGGTGAGAATGTTAGGAATAACATTGGTTACCTAACTTAGTTTGGGTAAAATAATATATATAAACTATGTTAGTGAGTTTAAGTGTGTGTATCACTTTAACTGTTAAAACATGTATTTTGAGTGCAGTTGTAAAATCACTGTTTGCTGGCTTTTACTGGATTGCCTTTATCTGGGATCGAACTCACAACCTCCTGACTGTGAGGCAAGTGCTCCACCTCTAGGCCACCTGCCAAAGGGCTGCGTCGGAAAGGCTTCCCTCCTGAACCCCTGAAGAGGCACCTGTAGCTGCTGCCCCTCCTGTTCCTGTTGCCCGGATCGGCTCGATCCTGAGTCTGGAATGGCCAGAAGGAGGGGGATCTCGGATGCCTGGGCAGGAAAGGATACTGGTAGAAAGGATGGGGGGAACCTCTCCGAAAAGGCTGAGGTGCTCTTGACTCTGACTTCCGAAAGAGGGGAGGAAAGAATTTTTTCTTGCTTCGGGTTTTGGATAGCAATGGCTCCAGGGCGGTGCCAAATAGTTTGTCCCCCTTAATGGGGGCGGTGGCCAACTTAACCTTGTTTTTCACATCTGCCTGCCAGTGTTTGAGCCAGAGCAGGTGGCAAGCTGTAACGTGAGAGGTTATTGCATGGGTGGAGAAATTAACTGCGTGGTAGGTGGCGTCGGCCAAGAATTCTGCCACGGCCATCAATTTTTCGATGTCCTGATGTGTCCTTGCGTTAGAGGGGGGAACATGTTGTTTCAGTTGGCGGAGCCACTGCTTGATGGGTTCTACGTAAGGCCAGTTCGGACCTCTTGTCCTCGGGTTTCACAGCCTCCAGGGGATCACTGGGGGAGGATGAAGATGCTAAGCCCACAATGGGCTCATCTGCCTCGGGAGTGTTAAGCAGGTTGCAGAAGCTCGACTCGAGGTTAAAGAACCTCTTGTCCTGGTTGGATGGGGCCGGAGGGGCCCTTGTAGAGTCCAAATAGTTTGAAACTAGGTCGTGAAATATGGGTGGGGCCGAAATAACCTCCGCCTCCACCACGGACTGCCTGAAAATGGCGTCCTCTTGTCCCTCCGCCAGGGAAAGGAGAACCGAGAAGGAGTGAACAGACAGGCCAGAAATGTTTTTGGCCTTAAATCAGAGCGATTTAAACATGTGTGGCTTGAACAGACCCACAATAGTGGGTTGATCGGGAGTGAGACCCTCGTCCTCAGACGTGTCTCCTTCCATCGGGTCTATCTCCGATAGGGCTTCCCCTTCGTGTGTAGAACCCCATTCAAATTCCTCCTCCTCCCCAAACTGAGCCAGGTCCTCTATGGCCTCCTCCAGTTCCCCTTCTGGGAGAGGACTGTCTCCCTGCAAAGGTACCTGACCATGAGTAGGGTCCAATCTGGGCGAGGACCGGCTGATGCGAGTCATGTTCGGGCGCCATCGGGGTTGGACTGGACCTGGACATCTGTTGAAGGCCGTCTGCTATCCCCTGGCGGATAGCCCATTCCATCCATGCCTGCATGTACGCAGGGATCTCGACTGTGGCGGCCTCCTCCTGGCGCAGACCAGCGGCCGTGGGCATGAATGTAGCTTCGGGCGGCCATCTGGTGGCTGGTCTGGGGACCTGGTGTCCCTGGGATGATCTGTGCCTGGAGAGGGAAGAGCAATCTGGAGCAGGGGGGGTTTCTGGAGGTAGAAGGAATGGAGGATGGTAGAGCTGGAAGCATGGGTTCTGCCTCTCTAGATCGCCTGTCAAATTCTTTCTCCAGTGCCCTATGACATCTTAGGGCATCTCTCTAATAAGCCTTGGAAGTATCCTTAGAGGCTTCCTTAGCCTGTTTGCGCAGGTGGTAGGATTTAGATCTGGCCTTCAAAGAAGGGCCTTTTGTGGAAATGTCATCTGCCATTATAGAAGAAAGGACTAAAATACCAATTTAAGGTGGTTGGCTCGCCAAGGGTTCGACCTACAACAAAGGCCAGGTGTCCTTTCAGCTGGCCCGCGCCCCCTTTTGGAATTTAGACGTATACAGCCTATAAAATTAATATTGTTATAATTATTAATATATATAAACAATTAGTATTGAAACTGTGTAATAGTCCTTTAGCGAGAAAGTTTATATATCCATATATGCCTATATATATTGTTGTTGTTATTATTGTTGTTGTTATTATTATTATTATTATTATTATTATTATTATTATTATTATTTCATAATATTCAATTCGGGGTCTGGTTCGATGCTCCTAGGAAGGAGTGGCCCCAGAGGTTGCTGTAAGTTATCACCAATCTGCCAAATGAACGCCTGAGGCTGGAATGAGGCCTCTGGCAGCTGGAACTCCCAGGCAACAACCGGGAGGGATAGGCTGCAAGCTTCTGCCCTGAGCGTGCTGCGAAGCCAACTAGTGTATGCCAATTGTGATTAAAATTTAGTAGCTTTCACAGGTTGGAAGGCCTATGACTAGAGCTAGTCCCTTCACAGCCCAATGAGGCCTTTAAATATAGCGCCCGACATGTGGCGGCACCCAAAATGGTGGCCGCCCACGATCTCTTATCCACGGGCCGCTCAGAGCAATTAAAAAGCCTCTCCGGCACGTCAAGAGGCCGGAAAGGCAGCCAGGTAAACTATTCTCCCTTTCCTGGGGCGATTGGCATTCACGGTGGGGGGGAACACCAGCTGCGCTTATCAGTGCGATCGAATGGAGCCGCTGCGATTGCGGTGCAGAGAAGCGGCAGGGAAAGGAGCCGAATTGGGGGGGGGATTGGCGCCGGAGCGTGAAATCCGTCCACTCATTATCCCCCCTGGGGGCGAAAAACGCGCTCCCCTGCTACAGCTACCTGAAGTGCGCAGAGGCTAAGGAAGAGCCAAGAATAAAAGGCAGACCTGAAAAAGTAAAGGACTTTGCAGCAATTAGCTTGAATTGGCCAAGGAATGGAAATACCCAGTCTACTCTCACGAAAGCTGAGCGTAAACTGGGGAATGCAAGGAGCCATGTGATGGAGGGCGGAGCATTCCTCAGTAATTAAGCTCAGCCTTCAACGACGCAGACTGAAGCACCTCCCACTCTCTGGATGATCCGACTGGCTCTCAGAAGAAATCACTGTTTGCTGGCTTTTACTGGATTGCTGACAATGATGGATTGATGGTGATAACTGCATGTTTTTCCCTGCTATTGCTGAGAGAAGAAAAGAGGTTTGATTTTCTTCATATCTCTAACTGCAAAAGAGATATATTACTGGACTGATTATTTGTAAGTTTACTGACCTCTTTTTCGACACTGGACTTTGCAACTGATTAATCCCTGGATGGACTGAACTAGTGTATGATATATGGACTGTTTGACTATGCTACAACTCTTGCTGGAATAAAAAAAACTATTTAACTGGCACAGTATATTTGTTTTACTGAGTGTAAGCTACAACAACGTTTATCTCACATATTTGCCTGCCTGCTAGACTGCCGTTGCACATTCTGCTAGGGTGTGTATCCCTAACACTTTTCCCATTATTAAGTTTGCCTGCCTATTTGTTTATGTGCCACTCCAATTCTGAATATACTTGAGCAGCTTACAGCTCATCAACAAGTAAGTTGAAATTGATAATAAAAACTGTCCATCACAAATTGCAACATTCTGATGAACCACCCTTTAGGAACACTTATTTATTTGTCTACTATGTTCAACCATTTCTAAATACAGATTTTTAAAATTAATCAAATAAAAAACCCTTCAGTAATTATAAAATTAATCTTGTATCTGTACTAGTCCTGCCCCAACAATACCTGCCCCAACACTGGCAGGGTAAGCTACTATATATAAACAAGGAGCAACCACCACACATATTAGCCCTGATGATGTTATTTAATTGGGTAATGAAATATCTGCAAGCAAACAATGAAATTCAGAAAGCAAGAAAGATTCCATAAATTACCACTGTCATATTTTGCACTTTGGATTTTAGAATCTTGAAAATAGCCAACTTCATACACTGGCCAAAAAAATTGAACAGAAAATTGAATATTAGATTTATGTGAAAGCAGAGAAGTTACTGTAATCTAGGAGTAGGGATAACTAAAGCTGTTTTAGTGGCCATAGAATTGAACTTCCTCCATCAAGTTGCTTGACTTATATTGATTATTCATTTATCTATTTTCTTAGACGAAATGGTCCCAAAACAATTAACATAATAAAGCACTAAAATATAATCATGGTAATGGAAACATAAGATAAGATAAAGTCATCCCATTAAAAACAATTATTCTTCAACATTTGCTAAATTTGTAAGAGCACAGGATCTTTGAAAATATATTTCAGGGTATAAAAATTAAATATTAATCAATAAGTTAACATATAAACATCAATAAAGTATTAGTAAGGCAGGGAATAAATTATAATAATTAAAATAACCCGCCAAATGCTAGAGTGAATAAAAGGGCTATATGTTGTCAATTAAAATATTTTGAGGCCTTGATAGAAGATTAATACTCATTATCTTCATTTTGATTTGGTTTCTTATTAAGATCAGGTACCCAATGAGATCCGGCTAATAGATTCCTTCAGAAGCCAAATCAGAATGAAGCCAAAGTTTTCTTATTCTGGTATTTTATATACAAAGTATAGGCAAAGAACAAAATGAAACTCAGCAGGAGTGAGATGATTAGTAAGAGAAAATGTATATTTTAAGAATAAATAAAAGGATTCTATGGACTATGAAGAACAACAGAGCCACTTTTCCTTTTCTAGCTAATAGCTCACAACAGAAGATGCATGGCAAAATTGGAAGAGAGGCTGTTTTACACCTAATTTTTTTTTCTTACTTACATAATACACAATGTCTTTTGTAGCCGTAAATACTTTTCTCTAAGGATACGTAATGCATTGTGTGAACCCAATTACTGTTGCTTATAAAGCATATTTCTTGCTTCCTGTGCTATTTGAATGTAGCAAATTTATTCAGCAAGTTAAGTATATCATGCTTTAGTGTGGTAGAATGTAAAAATATTTAAGGATTTTGCTACATATTAATTTTGGCTACTTAACTTATTTTTAATCCTGATTTTATTCTGCAGTAGCCATAGAAACTACCACCTCAGATTAAAACTAAAAAAGAAATTACAGGTAGCCCTTAATTTATAACCATTCATTTAGTGACTGTTCAAAGTTAACAACAGTACTGAAAAAAAATGATATATGACTGTTTTATACATTTACAACCATTGCAGCATCCTTGTAGTCATGCGATTAAAATGTAGGTACTTAGTAACTGTCATATATGTATGATGGTCACACTGTCCCATCATGTCACAGGGTCCCGTAATCACCTTTGGAGAACATCTAACAAAACAATTCGGAAAGCTAGATTCCTTTAATAACTGTGTCACTAACTTAACAGCTGTGATGTCACTGAACAACTGCAGCAGGAAATGTAAAATAGGGCAAAATCATTTAACAACTATCTTGCTTAGCAAAATGGAAATTTTGGGCTCAAATGTACTTGTTAATCAATCTGTAAATTGGCTTCACATTTGTTTTGTTTCTGCTCTATCATCCAGTTGCCCAGAACTTTGCTACTTTACAAAAATGTAGTAAGACTGCATTTAAAATAATGGATCCAGTTTTGGTCACCACAATATAAAAAAGATGTTGAGTCTTGGGAATAATGCAGAGAAGAGCAACAAGAATGATTAGAGGCTGGAGGCTAAAACATATGAAGAACAGTTACAGGAATGGGGCATGTCTATCTAATGAAAAGAAGGACTATGGGAGATATGTTAGCAGTGTTCCAATATTTCAGGGGCTTATACAAAGATGAAGGGGCCAGATTATTTTCCAAAACACCAAAAGGCAAGACAAGAAACAATGGATGGAAACTGACCAATGAGAGAACCAACTAGAACTAAGAAGAAATTCCTAATGGTGAGGGCAATCAACGAATGGAATAGCTTGTCTGGACAGCCATTTGTCTGAAATCATAAGGGGCTCCTTCTTGAGCAAGGCTATAATATCTCCAGTTCCCTTCCAACTCTATTATTATATGTTCTGTGTTCAATATTTTAGCTCCATTACACTTAGGAGTTGTTAAATTTAGGATTATTTTCCATTACTTTTAATACTAAGACTGCAAAATATAAACAATTTCATATAAGAAACCATGTGTAATTTTCATATAATGATAATCCAGACTGTTTCATGCTAAATATTGTAGTTCTAGATGAGGAAATTGAAAAGAAACAAATATGGGAGACAAAGTTTAGACTTTTTCAGCTGCATATAGAAGTCATGATTTTATTTAAGACCGGGGTAGGATTCTATCAGTTCGGACTGGTACAGATGAATCGGATGTTAAGTTTTCATCTGCTCTGCCAAACCAGTATTTCAACTAACTGCTGGGCCCACCCACCGCTCCCCTCCCAGGACTCTCCATGCAATGCAGGTAAGTGCAGGGTCTGCACAGAGGCTCTGGGAGGGAGAAAAATGGGCCTTTCAGAAGTCCGGAAATGGGACTATTTCTGGATTCTGGTGGCCTCCAGAGCCTGGGGGAGGTGGTTTTCATCCTCCCAGAGGCCCGAGGGAAGCCTCCGGATCCTTGAGAGAGTGAAAATGGCCCTCCAGGAAGTTCTGGTAGGCCATACCCACCAGGGCTACATCCACCCACCAACTGGACAGCGAACAATTGCTGGGATTTTTGAATCCCACTCTTGTTTAAGATTCCATATGTTGTTAGAGTAAATAAACTCAGGGCATTTAAATGTGGACAATTTGATGTAGTGGTTATGGTTCAGAAACCAGAAGTCCTACCTTAGGCACAAAGCTAAGGTAGATGGATGACCATTAGCCAGTCACTCTCTCTTATATCTAGAAAACAGGGAATGGCAAACTTCTCCAGGCAATTGCCAGAGGTTAAGAATAATTTGAAGGCACAAAAACAAAAATTAATTATATTCTATAACTGATATCAAATTTGCTTTTAAGTATCAAAGCCTGTTTGATGGCTCTTTGAGTTGTCATAAAAATAAACCAGAATGCTTATTACTCTCTTGTCATATGTGAAATGAAAAAAAAAAAATCTGTCAGTGCTCAAGAAGCAGAAGAGAAAACACTATCTTGCTTTATATTCAGGAAAGACATTCCTTTGAATTGTGTGTTTTTGTGTGTGTAATAATATTGAAAACTTTATTTGTTGGACTTAAAGCTTTTTTTCTTTTGAGAATTTGCTTTCATGGCTATATTTGGTGACTGCAGAAATATCAGGAAACACATTGCTAACGCTGTATCTCATGATGAACCAGGTGCAGTGTAGTGTATCATAACAGCCTGAAATGGAATTCCAGCCATGTAGAGGTAAATTTTCCAGTTGTGGTAGTACAGATTGGAATAACTCACTCATGACTGCTACCAAACAAAGTTATCTATATCTCAAAATTATTTATATCTCAAACAATCTATATCTCAATCTGGAGATATCAACCATTTTGCCCTGCTACTTGGGCGGGGGGGCGGGGGGAGGAATTATAATGGTTTTCTAAGCAACCAAAGTGAAATGAAAGGCTCCATAAAGGTAAAGCTCTTATGCATCTTAAATCAAGTGTCCTTTTTAGATTACACCTTTATTTTGATAGTTCTCTGCAAAAGCTAGCTTTATTATTCTCATTACTTGTTTATGAATGCAATTCATTGTAGTAATAGATTTATTTTCTTGAACCCATCCCATCCCTTCATTACCGAGATGGTAGTTTTATGAATGGGAATTTGTAAGTTACAAAGAGCCAAAAAGAAAAATGCAGATTAATGATCAAGCAACAGGATTTTGCTGATGCTGATAATAAATGTCAACATAACAGGCTCTTCTATTCAATCACATTAATATGCATTTTTCCAATCCTCAAGTCAGCAGAGAAATATCCTGGCATTATTTGCACTGCCCTGATGGTAAAGCTCTTATGCGAATCATTAATGAGGTTTGTGAGGGATGCTGTTTTTATATTCTGGCTGTCAGATAATATAAGACTGTAGGATGAAAGCAATAATTAGGAGATTTCCCTAGCCTTGTTTTTCTTCTAGGGGATACATCTTCCCCAACTTTTTAATAGACAGTGTATTTTGGCTTCAGATGGCTAAACATGCCTTTAATAACACGTTTAGTAAGCCTCTATACTGCAAATATAACGAGTCTATGAAAATGACAATGGGAGTTTATAAAGTGAAGATCATTTCCACAGGCAGATTTCATAACAGAAACCAGAAATCTGGTTATTCTCTACCAGCCTAAACTGAAATGCCCATAAAAGCCACTGCTAGAGGCTGGGAGGAGTAAACATGCCTGTAGGAGTCTCAACACACATTGTTTTCTGGCAACAATATAGGAGTAATTTGCTTCTGTTTTGTGTGCATGTGTCTATAATTTGATTTCCTAAACTAGGCTTCTGTCTGTATTCACTATTATTCTCATGCAGTAATGAGAGCTGATCTTTTGAGCCAGGAAAGGCTAGCCAGCTAGAGCTGTCTAATAAAATAAATGATAGAGGCAAGCATAGATTCTGGTAGACACATAAATAGGAAAGTTTCAGGGGACAACAAAATATAATTTCCAGCGGTGGGGCTGCTGGGGGTTTGCAGGGTTTCTGGACAGCCCCTAGCTAAGATTCTGCACAGTTTGGAGAAGCCCCAAATCCCACTCCTGGCTAGCCCCTGCCCACCACACCCCTCCCAGGAGCCAATTTTGGATGCAGGTAAGTGCAAGGCATGTGCAGAGTCTCGGGGAGGCTGAAAAACAGGTGTCCCAGAAGTTTGCGAAGGCCAGAGAGTCTCGGGAGCCTGGGAAGGCCAATTTCGCTCTCCTGCCTGCTTGAGGAAAGCCTCCGGAGCCCAGGGAGGGCAAAAACACCCTCCCTGCCATGGTGCTAGGCCACGCCCACCCTGATCACACCCATCCAGCAACAGGGCAGAGAACCGTTTGCTAAAAATTTTGAAGCCCACCCCTGATAATCATATTATCACTTTCTTCTTCAGCCTAATCTAGCCTATAGCCATGGTAATCTTCCATTTCACTATTCACTAGTCTAGATCCTACTTAACTTCTACTCCAGTCAAGATCAACCAGAGCTAATAATTAAGGCTTGTGCTTCTGACCAATAATTGAAGTCAAACACGTTTGTCAATTAGTGTGCATCTTTTGACCTACAAAGAGAACTGCTCTTGGGCTGGTTCCGTGTGGCTTCGGTGGCAGCAGGAATTCACGACCGTTCGCGATTCCTGCTGCGCTTGCCGCCGAGGTACCCCCGATCCAAATGGGTCAGGGGGATATGGCTGCCCTGTAGGGACAGCTGAAGAGAGAGGGGAGCTGGACAGGGAGTTGGGGGTGTTGCAAACCCCCTCCTCATCCGGAAAAACCCCTTTTTCCCAAGGTGGTGGAGAGGCGGTCAGTAATGGCCGCCACGAAGAAGCCTGCAACTGGGTAAGATTGTGCTGGAGGAAGCAAGAAAAGTGAAAGTGCTGGCTGAGCCGGGTCAATCAACATCTTTTAAATTCACTGGAACTGAGCTGTCTGAATTGCTGGAGGATACATTGTATCCCACCCCATGGAAACAGCAGATGAAGATTTGAAATTTGTTTGGGCACTGAAGGTGAACTATTCTGAAAGTTGAAGCTAAGGGACAAAAGAGTTCTTGGACATTGGACTTAAAAATTTAAGAAATTGGAAAACCCTTATTAGAGGTATGGATTTCTGATCATTTAAAAATTGATGTTGCAAGTGGGAAGGGAGAGGAAAAAAATTGGAGCAGAAGTGGAAAAAGGAGGAGATTGCCTAGAATCTCAAAGAAAGATATATGGTAATTGGACCTCTTTGATTAAACAGTAACCCCAGAAAGAGAAATAGAAGAAGGAAGAAAAGTATTGTGGAACTTTTTTTGAATTATTTTTGATTAAAAATACTTGGTTGGTTGTTTTGGGGAAAGTTTCTCTTTTCAGGATGGCATCGTTTGTGGATGAACTAAAGACTGAATATCAAAAATATAAAAAGGAAGAACAAGATGGAAAAGATACTTTGGGCACTTTATTTCAATTTTTAGAAATGGCGTTATGTACTTATGAAAAGTTGATTACGCAGCAGAATGACTGGGACAAAGAAGAAGAGGAACAAGAAGCCATCTTTGATGAAGAATGGGTTTTTTCCAGGGAGGAGGAGAAAGAGGATAAGAAAAAGGGGATTTTAAGGTTTGAAAAAACAACCAAAAAAGAGAAAAATGAGAGGAAAGGTGGGTGCAAGGTTAGAAAGCAAAGGAAAGAGAGTAAGAAAAGGGAGGAGGAGAGACAAAGGGGTAAAAAGGGCAAGGAGAAGAATAAGCAAGAGAGAAAGGGGGGGAGGAGAAGCCTCAATGATGGGAAGCAAGATCTAAAGAAAAAAAGTTTATTTAGAGACAATGGGTGAATCTAATTAAGGATAAAAGGGGGATCCTGGAAGGTTCATAAGATTGTTTTTTTATATGTGTATTTAGAGTATAAAATTTATTGTGTAATTTTAGAATCTACTAAACAGAATCCCAAGATAAATTAAGTGTTATATGAAGTACTTTTAAGTTAGGGTAATGAGTTAAAGGCGTCACTCCAATTAGTGTATAGGAGAAGTATAGTAAAAGAAAAAAGATGAATGGATAGTTGGAAATAGAACAGACAAAGAATGTTATTGAAAATGGTAATAAGATATGGAAGGATATATAAAGGTTTTGTTATGCTTTTTTGGGGTTTGTATGTTGATAAAAGGCAATTAAATATTAATTAACAAATAATTTGGATGAAAAGGAGAAGTTGGGATAAGGTATAAAGTTAAATAGATAAAGTAAATATTGATATTATAATTGGGAATCATTATGGTCTCTTGGTTTTCTTCTTTAATTATCACTATTTTTTTTTAGAAAAGAATTTATAAGCTGTTATGCCTTGTGCACTGTTTTTGTAAAATTAATAAAATTGGTTTATAAAAAAAAAAAGAAAATGATAATAAGATATGGAAGGATATATAAAGTGAATATGATGTTTGAATTTGTGTCTGTGAGAAGAGTTTCAACCCGGGATCAGGCAGCCTTCAGAAAAGATGTTTTAGTTTTGTTTTGTTTTTTTCTATGTTCTGTGTTTTGTATGTTTATGAAAGGCAATAAAATTTTAATAAGCAAGAAATATAATTTGGATAAAAGGAGAAGTCTGGATAAGATATGAAGTTAAATAGATAATGTAAATATTGATATTACAATTTGGAATTATTTTGTATGTTCTATTGGCTCTCTTTAATTATTATTATTTTTTTAGAAAAGATTTTTCAAGTTGTTATGCCTGGATTGTGTATTGTTTTTTGTAAAATTAATAAAATTTGTTATAAAAAAATAGAGAGAGAGAACTGTTCTTGCACTTAGTAAAATAAGAGAAAAAAGTGCCAAAATTTTCTGATGATGATAAAACCATTAAACTGTGCTACTATATACATGCTTTTTAATTCAACCTCATTGTTCAGCTACTATTTTGATATTACAGTAGTTGGGAAATAAAGCAAATAAATTCTGCTCAGTTAGTGTAGGATGAACTGTTTTCTGCAATCAAAGAAAATAGTGTTGCCTGCCAATTGTAGCTAATTTAATATCATGATCTGTGTCTATGACTTCCTTGATTTTCATAGAACATAGGCCTTCTGCAACCATGCACAGACCTGTCAAAAAGTAGACATTTTAGATTTGGCCTGAATATTTAAAACAGAAGAATTGACATTTCTCATCACCTAAGGGAGAAAGAGATCCGATTTTTCCTGCCCATGATTTTGTTAGAGGGTGACATTAATTACCTTTGGGTTTTGTTACTGCTACCCTTCTGTTCTACAATTACATGGCATGTACAACAGTATAACAAGCAGAAATAGATTGCAATTATATCTAAATAAAGGAGACTGAAGACAGCTAGGAAAATTATCTTTAAGATTTTTAAAATCTGAGGCAGATGGAAAGGGATTGTATAAAATGGAGAGTGTGTTCTCAAAGCTCTCCCTTTAGTGCTTTCCACACCTGCTAATGCCAAATTTCCCAACAGCTGTTCTTCCTTCAGCACAGACAATTATTTCTGTGGGAGAATACATACATGTGTGCAATCGAACATTGTTCTTCTGTTTCAGTTCTAACAGTTGAAAATGTTTGGAGAGCTTCATACTCATTTCATATCTGATTTAAATGTTAATCTCAGTATAGATTTGCAGTGATAAAGATTTACTCATTCCATATAAGATGGGCTTTGGGATGCTATGAATAATAAGACCATGGGATTTAATGAATATCAGATCTGAATTTATTGGGATAATTTATCTTAAGAAATATAGAGTACTTGCAACTAAGAAAACCAATTCATTTTTACACCTTGTTCTTATAGCGTTTGCATAGATTTAAGTTCACCCTTTTCATTCAATAACTGCCCATATCTAATTGTTTGTTCCTTTTTATATATTATTGGATAAGAAAAAGCTTCAATAGTTGATATCCATGTTGGAATTTTTAAGTAATATTGTCTTTTAATCTTCTCCCAACTCAAAAACAGTGCCTCACAAATATATTGCCTTCTAAAATACCCCTGTGCTTTAGTTCCCTTATACCAGAGAAAGGCATGCCATCCCAGCAGCAAGTCATGACCTTCTAAAGTCAATAATCTACTGTTCCTTAGTGTTATCCATTCCTTTACCCACATCAAACTTGTCGCCTGGTAATACAGCTCCCAACTGGGCAAGGCAAATCCTCCTCTTATTCTTACATGTTGTAACAGCTTTTATTTTATTTATGCTTTTTTACCCTGCCAAATATATTTCAACACAATTCTATTTAAATCTTCAAAAAACTTTTTCCCTAACCGAATAGGAATTGTCTGGAATAAATATAAAACTCTAGGCAATATATTCATCTTAATTGTGGATATTCTCCCAATCAATGATAGTTGCAATTTTTCCCATTTCATCAAGTCTGTCGCAATCTGCTGTTTGAGTTTAACATAGTTATCTTCCTTCAGGGTACTACATCTTGGTGTAATATAAATCCCTAAGTATTTAACCTTGTTCATGACCTGTATTTTTAAAGTTTCTTCCAACTCTTTCTTTTGTCTTGTTAACATATTCTTTGTTAATATCTTTGTTTTGTCTTTATTCTCAAACCTCCTACTTTTTCATATTCTTCCATTTTTTCTATTAATTTGGGTGTTGTTTCCATTGGGTCTTATAATATAAATACCAGGTCATCTGCAAAAGCTCGTATTTTATAATCCTCCTTTTTAATTTTCATTCGTTTTATTTCTTTTTATTCTCTGATATTCCTGTTCAACACTTCCAATGTTAACACAAACAGCAAAGGCAATAATGGACAGCCTTGCCTTGTCCCTTTTCTTATATCTATGGATTCTGTTAATTCTCCATTCACTATCACCTTTGCAGTTTGTTCATGATATATTGTTTCAATGGCTTGGATAAATTTCTTACCAAAGCTCATTTGTATCAGTTGCAGTAAAATAAATTGCCAACTCACATTGTCAAAGGCTTTTTGAGCATCTAAAAACATCAGGGTCATTTGCTTCTCAGTGTGTGCTTCATAATATTCCAGAGTATCCAAAATGATTCTCACATTGCCTTTGATTTGTCTTTTTGGCAGAAAATCATTTTGATCAGTATGAATAAAATTATTTAAGTATCTTTTTAATCTTTCTGCCAAAATTGAAGCAAAGATTTTATAGTCTGAGTTCAATAAAGATATAGGTCTATAATTTTTAATTTGCTGTAGGTCTGTACCTTCCTTCGGTATAAGTGTAATGTATGCTTCTGACCATATTTTTGGTATTCTTTTCTTTAACATAACTTCATTCATAATTTTTAGAAGATATAAATTCAATATTTCCTGAAAAGTCTTATAGAATTCCACTGGCAACCCATCTGGACCTATAGCTTTCCTAGCATTCTGTTCTTTTAAGGCTTCAGTTAGTTCCATCATTGTTATACTTCCTTCTAACATTGTTTCAATATTTTTGGTATCTGAGGTAAGTTCGCTTTTTGATGATATTGCTTGATTTTTTCTTCTTGAATATTCTCTTGAAAGTATAGTTTTCCATAGTAATCTTGTATAATTTTTTTCTGCTCTTCATTTCCACAACTGGCTAATTCTTCTTGCTTCTCTTTCCCTTCTCAATTTATAAGCTAGCCATCTGCCTGGTTTATGTACATCTTCAAAGTAATTCTATTTCACACTTTTAATTTTTTGTGCTAATTCCTCTTTTTCCATTAGTTCCATTTTATGTTTAATTATATCCATTTTATTTTTAATGTCTTTTTTTGGTGGGGACTTCTGTAAGTTTTTCCCACTTTTATAGTCATCCTCTAATGTCTTAAATGTCTTTTTCTGTTTTCTGTTTCTTCTCCTAGTATAATCTATTATCAAGCCTTTTGTGTAGGCCTTCATCATGTCCCACAGATTCTGTAAAGATGTATCCTCTTTTCTATTTTCTTTGAAGAAGAAACCAAGTTCTTTCTCTATTTTCTGTTTAAAGTCTTTTTCTTTCAGAATCCATTTAGAGTCCATCTAGATCTCCTCTTGTATCCTTTCCAAATAACTGATACTGGATTATGATCTGCCCATGTGTTTGTTTGTATTTCAATCTGTCATACATTAGTCAATAATTCTGCTGACATCCATATCATATCTATTCTAGACCAGGATGTGTGTCTATTTGAATAGAAAGTATATTGCTTACTCCCCACATTTCTCTCTCTCCATGCATCTTTTAAATTAAATTCTTCTATTATTCGAAGGAAGGATTTTGGTAGCATCATTCTAACTTTCTTTGTTGTCTTCTGTGTTTTATAGTCCAACCAGTCATTAATTATTCCATTAAAATCACCCATCATAAAGATATTAACATAGTCCAAATCAATTATTTTTGTATGTAATTTCCTATAGAATTCTTGTTTATCATTCATGGAATAAATTGCAATTAAAAGTATTTTAACACTGTTATCCATTATCTCAGTTTGGATCATCAACAAGGTCTTGACTATTCAGCCTGCATTTTATTTTCTGATTTTTTTTGCCAATATGCAGGACAGAGCATTTATTTGTTGTGATTTGAAGTTGCCATTTGTTTGACCATTCTGATACATAGTCAAGGTCTTTTTGAAGGGTAGCAGTATTGTCTGTAGTGTTGAATAGCTTTACATGTCTCGTGCGTGATCCTCCTGTGTGCGATGTGCATCTCTGTGCATGTGTGTGCATCTTCCATGCACTCCCAAACCCTGCACATGCACGCCAGATACCCAACGATCAGCTGGTGGGTGGGTGGCACATGCGTCTGCACAGTGAGGCTCTTCCGGATAACCTCTTGCATGCCAGCAGCAGTGGTTCTGCATGCCATTTCTGGCACACGTGCCATAGGTTCTTCATCACAGTACTAGACCTTAAACAACCATTGTGAAATTGGACATACATATATCCTATGAATTTTTCCCTTTCATATAATTTTCCCCAAGTGCTTTGCAGGTTTTTCTCAACATGTTAATAAATATCTGTCTGGCTTTTTGTTTTGTCTAGCTTTAGTTTTATATAGAAGCTACTTTTGGACATTTTGCTAGAAACTGAAAGAAATACTACATAATTGTTGCTAATTTGACAATTAGACTGGTTTATGATTATAAAACTACTGTAATATTGAATTTTAGACCAAAAGATTAGTGTATTTTATATTTGTAACTGTATTGAAGAAAGTTGGTAATTATTGTTTTTCTGTTTCCTTTCTTTTTTCCTTATTCTTTTGCATCTCCCTCTTTGCTTTATTTTTCTTTTTAATACTTTTTTCTTTTCTAAATTTAATCTTGTATAACTTTACAAACAAAACAAAGGAAATATTTATTGTTAGTATTCTGAATAATATATAGCTTTCAGGAATGTGGGGGCAGAAGGGATAGTAAAAGAATAATTTACTGTGTTTGTCTCTTGTCACATAGCAGTTGACTATTAGAATAGAAAAGAATATGGGGTTTTGCAAAATTGTGCACCCTTAGATGTTATGAGAAAGTATGAAGTTATTTTGCTTTTCTTAATATAAAAAAGAGGAAGGAAGAAATGTTTGAAGCATCCAGGTTATGCTGAAACACTAATTACTAGAACCAAACGCCTGGCAGACAAGACACACATTAAGACTGAACTATGCACCCTGACTAAAATATTGACAGCCAACGGCTTCCACAAAAGCAAAATCACCAATTTGATCCACACTGAGACATAATAGAGACCCAGAAGATGAACAGACCCATGGAACAGCTGTCCTGCCTTACATAAAAGGCACTACAGACAAAATTAGTAAGATACTATACAGATACCACATCAAGACTGCCTTCAAAACAGACAGAAAAATATCAGCCATCCTCAGAAACCCCAAAGACAAAATTGACCTGGAAAACCAAGGCATATACGAAGTCCCCTGTGCATCATGCCCGGCCACATACATTGGACAGACCAATAGAAGAATAAGCACCCGCCTGGATGAACACAAAAATGCAGTCAAAAAGCTGGAACACACTTCCTCACTAGTCCAACACATGGAAGCCACAGGTCATAGCACAACTTCAATGGCACCAAAACCCAACCACTATAGAAAATCCCAGCCACAGAATCATCAGAGAAGCCATAGAGATTGAAAAAAGACCAGAAAGCATGAACAGAAGAGATGATTCCACCAGGCTGTCAATCATTTGGAAACCTGCACTCACAAACAAACAAATCTCCACACCACAAGCCAGGCAAACACCTGGGCACAAACAGATCCCCCCTGATACCCCAGCTCAAACACACCCCAACCAGGCACCCAGATGAAACCCAGCTTCCTAACTAATGATAGCCGTCCATTTACCCGAAGCCAAGCTGCACTAAAGGCCTCCAATAAAGTAACACAATGTTGCCAGCCAATCAAGATACAAAAAGAGCCAAAAAAACAGACAGAAGCAGAACACATATTAGAAGCAGAACACAGCAAACTCCAAGACCAATAAACACAGACCAAGACTCTCAATCAATCAGGATGAAGAAAAAACCATTCTGTCCCAGCAATAGGCTGCCCCAAATTTAAATCTGAAACCACTGTAAAAGTCTAACTCACAGACGAACACTATACAGAAGCCTGATGATGGCAGATGAGATTCTGCTGAAACGTTGCTACAACTTTAAAATCACCACTACTGTGACGTGGGAAAATACCCGAACAAAGCTGAATGCCATATATATGTATGTATGTATGTATGTATGTATGTATGTATGTATGTATATATACTGTATATATACTGTATATATATATACAGTTTACTCCTTTTCTATTTTTTATTCCTTTTTCTTTTTGACATTCTTGATCTTGTTTCATTCCTGACTTTTTTTATTTCCCTGTTTTTCTATGTTTTACTATTTTTTGCTGAAACAAATTTCAAAAAAAAGTGAAGAAGTTTTAAATGCTTCTAAAAATGGATAGGTAATGCCATATTTTAATCTTTATAACTTTAAGATGAGGCCTCTGATGTTAAACCAGTGGGCATTTAGACTGAATAGTATCTATTTGTATACATATACAACTGTGTAGATATGCAGGAACCAAACATACAGCTGTGTAAATAAGTATTTGTCTCATTTTAGATTTTATGAATTTTTCAATATCTTGCCAATAACTGTTATTAGAATCTTTAAGTGGTTCCTACTGATACATAAAGTGAGTCTAAGTTGGTGTTTTTCAAATCTGTCAACTTTAAATATGTAAACTTCAAGTCCCAGAATTTCTAAGTCACCATGTAGTTTACACATTGTAAGATTGCCAAGTTTCAAAACACTGTGGTAAATCCTGTCGATGACATGCCAATTTGAGGTGAATAAAACACTCCAGGAACATATGAGCCATATGTTTGAAGAAGTTCCATGGAAGAGGTTAAAGCTGCTTTTATTTATTTTATTTTTACTTATTCATTACATTTTTATACTGTCCATCTTATATAAGTGACTCCTAAATTGGAATTTTGAAGAGAGTTTCTAAAAAAAAAAAATCCTGATTGTTTGAACATACAATTTTGGTTTGTTTTATTATCACTCCAATCTGTAAATAAAAAAGAGAACTAAAGAAATCAATATTGTTTCTAATTCCATGATTAGGCAGCTTTAGACATCCATCTCTGTTTTGTTTTTGGAGTTTGTTTTGTTTTTAATATCTATAGCACTGGGATATGAAATAGCATTGCTACTATAATAGGAAACTACTCCATTCCCTTGATTGAAATGTTATAATTATTATAGTAATGCTGAAAAGACAAGAGTGAAAGGAAATGTCAAAAAGCACACTCAATAATGACTATTTATGGTTGCAAAGAAAGCCAAGAAGCCAGCAGGAAGCCAGAACAAAATGTACATACTCCCACACAACTCACAAGGAGGTAAGTGTCAACAAGTTTTATTTATATTGCCCAAATATATCTTATTTTCATTGAGTACACACAATAAGAAATGTAAAAAAAAATACACATTAAATGAAGAAAGAAACATTTTGCAATTAAGTCTAGAAACCAGGTTTTGTTTCAGGAAAATGGGAATGTCTATACAGTAATATAACTGAGTAGCTTTAGCATTAAAAAAAAAATAGCTTGTTCCCTTCAACAGATATAAAACTTAAGGCTCTATTTTTGTTTAGGTATTTTACCACTTGAAGCCAGTCACCTCTACCTGTGAGTACCAGTTTGGAGAAAACTAAGAGAGGGAATATCATTCTTTACTGCAATATTGTTAATTCTTGAATTAATGGAGCTTGACTTTGAAGCATACCACTCTTCTTTAGAACACAACTATCAAAAGGAAGCTGAGATTTTAATGAAAAAAGTAGCTTAAAATATGTACTTATTTAATATGCCTTTTAAAAGTTCAAAGATCTTTGATTGACTATTTTCTGATACTTGGATCATTGGTAGAAAAATGTGTTTCTAATGGAAAAGTGGTTAGGGACCACAAATGCTAGTAATGATTAAACTTAAATCTCAGTGGATGCGGATAACCTGTCCTCCTCAACCTACTGTTTTCGGTGTTTATTTTCATTTAACCATTTCCTATCTATTCATTACCTTTGACTTCCCTCCTTCTCTCCCTTTCTATTTCTCTCACATGCATATCTATTCACAAAAAAAAACCACTTGTCCCTTTTTACTAATCATCCGGATGCATCCAGATTCTGGTTATTTCATAACTCTGATGTAACTATATAGCTTCTATCTATTTTCTCTTTTTCTTAGTTTCCTCTTCCAAATTGAAGCAACAGCAAAAACTTACACTGCAAAAACATATGGACTACACAACTCGATCAGGGCAAAACAATAGATGCAATCTACATAGACTTCTGTAAAGCCTTTGATTCAGTGGTACATGACAAACTACTACTAAAACTAAAATCTTATGGTATCTCTGGGCACTTGCATAACTGGATAGAACATTCCTGTCAAACAGACAACAAATGGTCAAAATTGGGAGCATCCTATCAAATTCTGTAGCTGTCAACAGTGGTGTCCCCCAAGGCAGTGTTCTAGGACCAACTCTCTTCATACTCTACATAAATGACCTCTGTGATCATATTAAGAGCAACTGCATTCTCTTTGCTGATGATGTAAAGCTATTCAACACCGCAGACAATACTGCTACCCTTTAAAAATACCTTGACTATGTATCAGAATGGTCAAACAAATGGCAACTTTAAATCTCAAGAAATAAATGCTCTGCCCTACATATTGGCAAAAAAAAATCAGAAAATAAAATGCAGGCTGAATAGTCAATACCTTGTTGACGATCCAAACTCTATCAAGGACCTTGGAGTACTCATCTCTAATGACCTAAATGCTAGAGCCCACTGTAACTACATAGCCAAAAAGGTGTTAAGAGTTGTTAACTTAATCTTACGTAGCTTTTTCTCTGGTAATATTACACTAATAACTAGAGCATACAAAACATTTGCTAGACCAATACTCGAATACAGCTCATCAGTCTGGAACCCACATTATGTATCTGATATTAACACAGTTGAAAAAGTCCAGAAATATTTTGCAAGAAGAGTTCTCAACTCTTCTACTCATTGCAAAATACCTTATGCCACCAGACTTGAAATTCTAGACCTAGAAAACCTAGAACTATGCCGCCTTCAGTCCAATCTATGTCCTACCTGTCAATGAATACTTCAGCTTCAACCATAACAACACAAGAGCACACAATAGATACAAACTCAAGGTTAATCGTACCAAACTTGATTGCAGGAAATACGACTTCAACAACAGAGTGGTCAATGTCTGGAATACTCTACCTGACTTTGTGGTTTATTTCCCCAAACCCCAAAAACTTTAACCTTAGATTGTCTACTATTGACCTCACCCCTTTCCGAAGAGGTCTGTAGGGAGCATGCATAAGTGCACCGACGTGCTTACCGTTCCTGTCCTTTTGTTTCTTTTATATTTTTTTTAATTTTTCTTATATGTATCCATGTATTTATAACTATGTTTTTACATATATCTATTATCTTGTAAGCAATTGACAAACCAAATAAAATAAATATAGACAAAACCTAACATTAGAATTAATTCACACATTATATCTGCCATATATACATCAATATTTTATAAGATGAATGTCTGAACATTCATAATTTACCCATAAAATATGATGAATATATGGCAACAGCATCAATTTTATTTATATGCCTTAGTATGAATATTTTGAATTTCTGATAAAAACTTGAATGTCATTTCATACACTGATAATTATTTATAGAGTAAAGCAAGGGGAAGCAAATAGTGAAATATGATCCACGATATCACAATGCAAACTATATTCCTTATATTCTTGCTGATGATGTTGTAGAATTTTTAAAGGGGTAACATTTTTGTTATGACATCACAATGCTATTTTTTTTTTTTTTTAGCATCATTGGCATCATCATGGAAATGTACCTCTATGTCTCTTCCTCATTCTTGATGGTGTTTTGCACAGGGGAAAAAAAAACCCAGTACCCTGCCTAAGAAAGATTGGCAAACAGTGAGGTGAAGTTAAGAACTGGTGGTCATGTAAGGTTTAGAATTGTCTGAGACTTCAGAATCTCAGTTCTTCCCTCTTCTTATCAACCCCCTCCAGACATTAGTATGTACATGAGTAGTAAAAACTCTGATGTTTTTATTCATTCATTCATTCATTCATAACTCAAGACAGAAAACATATGCAATACATCTTCTTCCACCTACAGTGTCGATAAGAACAATTCTATGAGATGGTTTTGGCTGAGAGAGACAGAGTGACTGACCCAAAGTCATCCAATTGGATTTCATGACTAATGTGGGAATTATCCATACAATAATGCTGACTTCTTGAAGGAAGAAGTTCTTCCTTCAATTTTGAAGAATGATTCTTTTTCAAGATTCATTAACTGGATCCAGCCATCCTGGACAATTATTGTCCAATGTGCAACATTGGTTGGACAACAATTGTAAAGGATTTTAGAATTAGTTATCCAGACTCATCTCAGTCATGTTTCATGGTATCCCCGAACTGGCTACAAAGGATGGGGTGTGATATTAGTGGCTCTTCCTTTCTGACTAGAAGGAGACAGTCATCTCTTCAGTTGCTCATCTTTGAATTGATTCAGAACCAGTAGTGGGATTCTGTTGAGGTAATTCCCCATTAGGAGAATGAGCGCATACAGGGAGACATATTTGAGAGAACTGTTTGAATAACACACACACAGCACACAGATACACTATACAGTGTACACACAGATATACTGTACAATGTAGGTTTTTTACTTTCAATAAAAGTTTTAGGAAAAGTTCAAAAACAAGCAATCCAAAGTCATTCACAGGTAGGATCAGTCAGTTTTTAGTCCAGAAATAATCCAATAACATAGCCCAGTGTCAAAAACAATTCAGTAACAGACTTACATCAAATTCAAAATAGCAGTCAATTAAGAGGAACAGCAATACTCTCCAACAGAAGGAAAGAGAGACTCACTGAGAAACACTCTCTTCTGAGACTAAGACTCCAGAAACACCAGAACAGGAACGAAACAACCCAGGTTTCTGGCTCCATCTTATGGACATTTGAGAAGCCACACCCAATTACACTTTTGCATTTTCTTAAAGAGGCAGTATTAAAATGTCTATCTTGGTTGATATATATATATATATATATATATATATATATATATATATATATATATATATATATACACATATATACATATATACATATATATATATATATATATACATATACATATACACATATACACATATACACACACACACACATACATATACATATGCATATACATATACATATACATATACATATACATATACATATACATATACATATACATATACATATACATATACATATACATATACATATACATATATATATATATATATATATATATATATATATATATATATGTTTTCTTAAGTTTTCGCGGGTACTTACACGTCTGGCATTCAGCTTTGTTCGGGTATTTTCCCACGTGGTGCTTTTAAAGTTGTAGCAACGTTTCAGCAGAATCTCATCTGCCATCATCAGGCTTCTGTATGGTGTTTGTCTGTGAGTCAAACTTTTACAGTGGTTTCAGATTTAAATTTGGGGCAGCCTATTGCTGTGTCAGAATGGTTTTTTCTTCCTCCTGATTGGTTGAGAGTCTTGGTCTGTGTTTATTGGTCTTGGAGTTTGCTGTGTTCTGCTACTAATATCTTCTGTCTGTTTTTTTTTTGGGGGGGGACTCTTTTTGTATCTTGATTGGCTGGCAATATTGTGTTACTTTATTGGAGGCCTTTAGTGAAGCTTGGCTTCGGGTAAATGGACGGCTATTCGATTGGCCGATCGAAGTGGCTGTTGAACGCGCTTGGGGAGCTCCCCTCGCAGAAAAGAGTCTGCCTTAAAGATGAGCGGATAGGGGCAGCCTCGCCTCGCCCAAAGCAGCTGGGGACTGTGTCCTTTAGGGAGCTTTCAATGGGCAGATAGAAGCGGCTTGGCGAGGGGAGTGTGTGTGTGCGCGCTCGCCCCAAGCCGCTTCTACCAGCCGATCGAAGTGGCTGTTGAACGTGCTTAGGGAACTCCCCTCGCAGAAAAGAGTCTGCCTTAAAGGCAAGGGAACAGGGGCAGCCACGCCTCACCTGAAGCAGCTGGGGACTGTGTCCTCAAGGGAGCTTTCGATGGGCAGATAGAAGCGGCCTCGTAGCACACGGGCCACTCTAGGTGGGGGAGGAAATTAAGTCACCCCCGAAAAGACGGCCTCGCCGTTTTTTCAGGGGTCAAAAAAAATAAGGCCCGGCCTTATTATGTGAGAAACACGGTAGTAATAACATAAATCTCCAGTTCACATTATCAAATGCCTTTGAGCATCTAGGAATATCAAAGCCATTTGCTTTTCAGGATGTGCCTCATAGTATTCCAAAGTATCCAGGATTACTCTCATATTGTCTCTAATTTGTCTCTTTGGCAGAAATCCATTTTGGTCTGGATGAATGAAATTATTTAAATATTTTTTAAGTCTTTCTGCTAAAATTGAAGCAAAAATTTTATAGTCTGCATTTAATAAAGAAATAGGTCTATAGTTCTTAATTTGCAGTGGATCAGCCTCTTATTTTGGAATAAGTGTAATATAAGCCTCTGACCATGTTTTGGGTATCGTCTTCTTTGACATAGCTTCATTCATAACTTCTAACAATGGAATACTCAATGATTCTTGTAATGTTTTATAGAATTCTGCCGGAAGCCCATCTGGACATGGTGCTTTCCCATTATTTTGTTTCTTAAGTGCTTCAGTTATTCCATCATTATTATATTGCTTTCTAGCATTTTTTCAGTCCCTTTAGGTATCTTCGGTAAGTTAGCATTCTGGAGATACCATTTGACTTTTTCCTCATCAATATTTTGTTTATATAGTTGCCCATAGAAATCTCGAATAATTTCCTTTTTCTCCTTATTACCATAACAAACTTGGCCTTGGTCATCTATTAACTGCAATATTTTTCTTGATTCTTTCTTCTTTCTCAATTTATATGCTAGCCATATAAATGGTTTATTTGCATCTTCAAAATAATTCTGGTTAGCATTTCTGATTTTCTGTGCCAGTTCTTCTTTCTCTATTAATTCCATTTTATGTTTAGTTATGTCCAATTTCTGTAATTCTTTTTCAAGTCTTTTATACTCATCTTCCAAGGCTTTAGTGGCTTGCCTTTTCCCAATATTCTTTTTTCTTATGTAATCTATTATCAAACCTCTAGCATATGCCTTCATTGTATCCCAAACATTCTACATTGAAGTATCTTCTTTTTTATTTTCTCTAAAGAAAAAGCCAATTCTTTCTCCATCCATTGTGTAAAATCTTTTTCCTTTAACATAGTATTGTTTAATGTCCATCTTGATCTTTTTTTTGTCCCTTCCATTTAATTGTCATTGGACTATGATCTACCCAAGTACTGCCCAAGTTTCAATATATTTTTCTTGACTATTAGATATTAATTCTGTTGAGATCCAAATCATATCCAATCTGGATCATGATAAATGTCTATTTGAATAGAAAGTGTATTGTTTAGTTTTAACATTTCTTTCTCTCCAAATGTCTTTTAAAGTTAATTCGTCTGTCATTTTAAAAAAGGATTTAGGGAGAATCTTTCTATTTTGCTTTGTTGTTGTTGCTATATAGTCCAGTTTATTGTCCACAATTCCATTAAAGTCTCCCATCATAATTATATTAACATAGTCCAGTCCAGTTATTTTCTTGTGTAGTTTTTTATACAATTCTTCTTGTTTATTATTCGGAGCATAAATTGCAATCAAGAGTATTTTTATGTTGTTGTCCATTATTTCCACCATTAATACTCTTCCATCTTCATCAGTATAAATCAATTTTGCTGGGATGGCCTCTTTAATGTATAGAACCACTCCTCTTTTCTTACATTGAGTCAAAGAAGTAAATATTTTCCCTAATTTTGGCTGTACTAACAATTGTTCATGTTGTTTTTTAATATTAACTTCTTGTAGACAAATTATATCAAATTTTAATTTCCCTAATTTATGAAAGGTTTTCCTTCTTTTAACAGCTGAATTGAGTCCATTTATATTCATTGTAATCAATTTTTTTTCTTCCATGATTATGCTTTATATTTAGGTCTAACAGCTCTCGTCGATCTTACTTCACGCTGTTCTTTGATATCCACCTGTCCACCTACTGCACCTTCTTTTTCAGTCCCCAGTTGTTCCTCTTGAAACTCAATTAATGAAACCTCTTTCTCTGCCTCTTCTTCTCTCCTTCCAAAAAATTCTGGGTAGAAAAGTTCTGCTTTGTCAATTGAATCAATTCTATGTCTCTGTTCTTGCCACGTAAACATTAATCCTTCAGGAATCAGCCATTTATAATTCACCTCCTTTTTCAATAGCATTTTGGTCAGGAATTGATATTCTCTCCTCATCTCTCTCACTCTTCTGGGTATTTGTTTTAAAACCACAATCTCTTTGCATTTGTATTTCAATGTCTTCTCTCTTACCACTTGTAATATTTGTGTTTTGATGGATTTTTTGGTAAATCTGATATGAACTTCCCTTGGTAAGTTATTTCTCATCGCATATCTTGTAAAAACTCGGTATACCTCATCTACTCCATCCATCATATTATCCTCTGTAATTTCCAAAGCATCCGCCAAAATTTCTATCATTATCCCAGCCAAATTTTGTCCTTTTTCTTCTTCTATATTTTGAAATCTGAGATAGAATTCTGACCTCTCCATCTCCCACCTCAGCATCCCACTTTTATCTTGTATAACCACTGTTAATCTGCTGTCAATATTTCCAATCTTCTCCTCTCTTTGTTTACCTTCTTCTTCAATTTTTTGGAATCTCTCATCATACTTCCCCATCATTTGGTGTTGAATATTTTCCATTTTTTCATCAGTTTTCTCTGTTCTTTGTTCAATAGTATCTGATTTTATCTTGAGATCTTGGATTCCTTGCATAATTATCTGTATAAGGTCACTTTTTCTTGCTCTTTAATTGTCCTCCAGATGGTGGGAAGGCAGACGTAGAGGTAGAAACGCCAGAAGGTATGAGTTTCCTGCTCATTTTAGATGATTCAAGACCTTCAAATTCTTTTAAATTTTAATCCAGTTGATAGAATAGCCAATTATAATCCAAAATGGAAAAATCCAATAGTAAAGAGCCCAATGATAAAAAGGAAAAAGAGAAAAAGAAAATTCTTCAGGTTCTTCTAGACCCTAATCCAATTATGAAGTAATCCACAATAAAAAAATGAAAAACAGAAAGAAGAAAAAAGCCCAAATATAATAATTAAAAAAAGAACAAAAGAAAGGGGAAAAAAATTCTTTCAGGTTCTTCACACCTTAATCCAGTTAGGAAATCTCAATAATAAAAATGAAAAAGCAGAATAGTCCAAAAACATGGATGGAAAAAGCAAAAAATCCCAGTAAAGAGAAGGAAAAGAAAAGAAAAATAAAAAAAAATTCTGAGGCTTTCCCTTTAAAATAAAAAGCAAAAATAAGAATATTACTAAAATTAAAGTTTACAGAGAAGCTGGTAAGGAGGGGTAACACAACTGAAAAAAGATGAGAACACACTGCACTTTGTTTAGTTATCCAAGGCTCTTATTATGACTCTCTTCTCCACAAGCTTCAAAGCCAAGCTTCAAGTGTTAAGATATTGACAGAAGTCCAGAAGAGCACCTGTAATAATATTCTGCTGCGCTTTTCCCTCTATCTTATCAAATTAAAATGTCCTTGAGAAGGAGTCTTTCAAAGTTCTCTCCAATTCAGATAAAATATTTTCAAGCCTCTAGTTGGCAATGTTACAAAAAATTTTAATATACCTTCCTCCCTGCCAGAAAAACATAGTTTAAGTTGAGAAAAAAGAAAAAATATTTACATGTGTGTGTGTATATATATATATATATATGAAAGAAAATTCAGTCCGGTTAACTGCAAAGTCACACTAAAGTCCAGTAAAAAAAAAAGTAAGAGAAAAAAAAACCCCAAGCCTCAATTTGATGTCTCTTTAAAAAACGCCGCTCATACAGTTTTGTCAAAAAATCTCACAGGTTTCTTCCCATTTTCAGAGTGTCCTTTCAGGTCTCAGCAAATTAGTAAAAAAAGGAAAATTCTCACCCAGCTGACACACTTTCACTTTCAGCCTCTTCCTTTCCAGAGCTGTCCCGACTTCAGCAGCTATGGGGGCTGCCTCTCCGCTGCCGGCAAAAGGACCTGTCCAGGATCAACCAGGGACTTTGCAATGTCCCTCGGATCCACAGAGTATGTCCTTCATGATCACCATCTCTATGGGACAGTTTAGGTCCGTTGGGACTGACCAGGGGTGAAGATATCAACTGCAATCTTGGAGCCCCGAGATTGAAGCTGTATCGCCGTGACATAGCTCTGCCTTCTCCCCAATCTTGGTTTATATATTGTCCAACCCAAATAGCTGTTAGGTGACTTACATTCCTAACAAATTCATTTTTTTTACTACCAGTTCTATGGGCGTGGTTTGGTAGGTGTGGCAGGGAAAAGATACTGTAAAATCTCCAGTCAGAGGTGGTATTTGCCGGTTATCCGAACTACTCAAAATTTCCACTACCAGTTCTCCAAAACTGTTCAGAACCTGCTAAATACCACCTCTGCTCAGAACTCAACCCTCTCACCTCTCATATTTAACATAACATGAAATGAAAGGAAGGTATCATCTGATGGTTTGGTATCTGGAATCTGGCAAGATATTATATTGTATATCTTAATTTTGGAAGCCAGGTTATGCTATCAATATCCTGACTTAATATTTGGAGGCTGGGCATATTTGGATGGAGAGGAACACATTCAGATTCTATAGTGACAAAAAAATAGTTAGCTATGGTTGTTTGGTTTACAAGCATGTGTATTCTCTGTCAGAGCACTTGCTCTCTGGAGATTCTAATGATTCCCATCCTTCAGCCTGGGAAATTTTTGGAGGCCTGAATTTTGCTTCCAAGCCTGGGGTTAAAGTGGTAGTTAAGTTCCTAATGGTATTGTTATTGTTTTGTTTTTAATTAAATTCTTAAATAATTAATGTACCATTTTTTTCTGTTTTATTATTTCCCATCTTTATATGTAAACCACTCAGATATATCTGGAAACTGGGTGTTTTCCAACAATTAATTTTCTGCAGAAGCTATAAAAGTTCTAAAGACCTGGATTATTCAGATGTGGCAAAATAATGGGAGAACCAATGCGAGTTCAAACCATTCACTTGCAACTTTTGGGAATGTTAGCAAATTAATCAAATATCACCAAGGAAACCAGCAAATTAATGAAGCATTGGTACTTCAACTTTCCTAGTTATTTTTTGTTGCTAAGAATTTACACTGCTGGGAGGGCGTTGCTGGCGTCACAACGATATGGCATGTGATCTTGGAGATCTGAGATCACAGCCAATATCTTTGCTCCTGGACAGTCCAAGTGGATCTAAACCATCCTGAAGAGATGGTGAAAGTGAAGAGTGCATCCTGTTGATCTCAGGGATACCACAAAGTCCCTGGTAGATCCAGGAGAAGCTTTTTTTTACCAGCAGCAAAGAGGCAGCCATTAAAGCTGCTGAAGTTCGGACAGCTCTGAAAAAGAAGAGAACTTCTTTTCTGTGTCAGTTTGGTGAGAAAGTTTTCTTTATTTTAAAATATGAAAGGACACCCTAAGGAAAAGAAAGAATCTGTAAAAGTTTTGACAGAAGTGATTAAGCGGCAATTTTAATCAGGAATGTCAAAGTAATGTTTTTTTTCTTCTCATTGCTGGATTTTCTATACATGATCTTATATTTTGAAACTGGACTGGTTTTTTCTTTTACATTATTTTTTTTCTCCTTTTTGATTTGGTAATATTTTAGGCTAGAGGCTCCCTTTTAGTTATTTCTTTTTTTAAATATCTTTTTCTTTTTTTTATTAATTCTTATTATATCTTGCTTGGAAAAGGAGGGGGAAAATGAGAGCAAAGAAACTCTCTTTCAAAGACATTGCTATTTGATAAGTTAGAGGGAAGAGCATGGGAGAGTATTATTGCAGGTGCTCTTCTGGGTTTCTATCAACAGCTGGAGTCTGGTGTTGAAATCTAGGGGAAAAAAGGTGATAAGTCTTTGGAAAAGAGAGCTATAATAAGAGCCTTGGATAATTAAACAAAGTGCAGAGTGCTCTTTTTATTTTTTCAAAGTTGTGCTATCCCTTCTCACCAGTTTTATTGTATTTCATTTTATCTTTTTTTTTCTTGTAATAACTATTTGGGTTTTTGGCTTGGTTGGAGCTTATCTTTGTTTTCATTTTTTTTTCTTTGGAAGTCCAATCTCTACATTTGCTTTTTATTTTAAAGGGAAAGCTTTAATATTAATGTTTTTTTTTTTTAAGGGAATAGCCTTTTTTTTCTTCCTTTCCTGGTATTTTTGTTTTTTCATCTACCTTTCTGGTTTATTCTTATGCACTCTTTTCTATTTGAGATCTTTCAGTTGGATTAAGGTGTTGAAGAACCTGAAGAATTTTTCCTTTTCCTTTTTTTTTCTTAAGTCTTTTTCTTCACCTAACTATTGATTGGATTAAGATATACAAGAACCTGAAGAAATTTTGTCCTCCCTTTTTTAAAAAAATATTATTGGGCTTCCTTTCTCTACTATTTTTATTTTGAACTATAATTGGTTACTTCATAATTGGATTAAGGTTTAGAAGAACCTGAAGATTTTGAATTGCTTAAAATGAGTAGGAAATTTACAGCTCCTGGTTCTTCAACTTCTACTTCTTCCTCTCCACTATCTGGAGGACAACGTTCAATACAGACAATGTTAAAGCAAGAAAAATAACAAGAAAAAGTGACTCTGCAGATAATTATGCAAGGAATTCAAAATATTCAAGCAAAATCAGAGAATATTGAAAAGAGAATAGAGAACATTGAACAAAGAACAGAGAACATTGAACAAAGAGCAGGGAAATCAATGAAAAAGTAGAGAACATCCAACAAATGATGTTGAAGTATGATGAGAGATTCCAATAAATTGAAGAAGAAGATAAACAAAGAGACAAGAAGATTGGAGATACTGATAATAGATTAATGGTGGTTGAACAAGATAAAAGTGGTATGTTGAGATAGGAGATGGATAGATCAGAATTCTATCTTAGATTCCAAAATGTAGAGGAAGAAAAAGGACAAAATTTAGCTGAGATAATGATAGAAATACTGGTTGAAGCTTTGGAAATAACTGAAGAGAAGATGATGGATAGTATAGATGAGGTTTATTGAGTTTTCACAAGATATACAATGAGAAATAGCTTACCAAGAGGAGTTCATATTAGATTTACAAAGAAAGCCATTAAAACACAAATATTGCAAGTGGCAAAAGAGAAAACATTGAAATATAAAGACAAGGAGATTGTGGTCTTGAAACAAATACCCAGAAGAGTGTGAGAGATGAGAAGAGAAGAGAATACCGATTCTTGACTAAAATGCTACTTAAAAAAAGAGGTGAATTATAGATGACTGATTCCAGAAGGTTTAATGTTCACATGGCAAGAACAGAGACATAGAATTGACTCAATTGAGAAAGCGGAATTATTTTATACAGAATTTTTTGGAGGGAAAGAGGAAGAGGCAGAAAAAGAGATCTCACTAATTGAATTCCAAGAGGACTGCCAAATGACGAAAGAAAAAGAAGAAGGTGCAGTAGGTGGAAAGGTGGAAGCCAAAGAATAACATGAACTAAGATCTACGAGAGCTGCTAAACTTAACTACAAATTATAATCATGGAAAAGAAAAAAATGATTACAATTAATATAAATGGACTTAACTCAGCCATTAAAAGAAGGAAAACCTTTCATAAATTAGAGAAATTAAAATTTGATACAATTTGTCTATAAGAAGTACATATTAAAAAACTATATGAACAATTGTTGATACAGCCAAAATTAGGGGAAATATTTACTTCCTTGACACAATGTAAGAAAAGAGGAGTGGTTTTATATATTAAAGAGACCACCCCAGCAAAATTGATTTATACCGATGATGATGGAAGAATACTAATGGTGGAAATAATGGACAATAATACTAAAATACTCCTGATTGCTCCGAATGCTCCGAATGACCAACAAGAAGAATTCTACAAAAAATTACATATGAAAATAATTGAACTGGACTATGCTAATATAGTTATGATGAGAGATTTTAATGGAATTGTAGACAATAAACTGGACTATACAGCACAGAAAACAATAAAGCAAAACAGAAAGACTCTCCCTAAATCTTTTTTAAAATGGTAGATGAAATAAACTTAAAAGATACATGGAAAGAAAGAAATGCTAAAACTAAACAATACACCTTCTATTCAAATAGATACTTATCATGGTCCAGAATAGATATGATATGGATGTCAACAGAATTAATAATTAATATTCAAGAAATAAATATTGAAACAACTATTTGGGCAGATCACAATCCAATGACAATTAAATGGAAAGGACAAAAAAGAAGATCTAGATGGACATTAAATAATACTATTTTAAAGGAAAAAGTCTTCACACAGTGGATGGAGAAAGAATTGTCTTTTTTCTTTAGAGAAAACAAAAAAGAAGATACATCAATTCAGAATGTATGGGATACAATGAAGACATATGTTAGAGGTTTGATAATAGACTATACAAAAAAAAAAGAAATACTATGAAAAGATTAGCCTCTAAGGCCTTAGACGATGAATATAAAAGACTTGAAAAAGAGCTACAGAAAATGCCACAGAAAAAGGACATCAAGCTAAAAATGGATATAATTAAACATAAAATGAGTCAAATAGAAAAAGAAGAATTAGCACAGAAAATTAGAGGTGCCAACAGAACTACTTTGAAGGTGAAAACAAGTCAGGTAGATGGTTAGCATACAAATTGAGAAAGGAGAAAGAATCAAGGAAAATATTGCAATTAATAGATGACCGAGGCCAAGTTTGCTATGGTAGTAAAGAGAAGAAGGAAATCATTTGAAACTTCTATAGGAAATTATATATGCAAGAGAGTATTGATGAGGAAAGAGTTAAACAGTACTTACAGAATGCTAATTTATCTCAGATACCTAAAGAGACTGAAACAATGTTAGAAAGCAGTATAACGATGATGGAGTTAACTGAAGCACTCAAGAAACAAAATAATGGAAAGGCACAAGGCCCAGATGGACTTCAGGCAGAATTTTACAAAACATTACAAGAATCGTTGAATCTTCCATTGCTAAAAAGTTATGAATGAAGTTATGTTAAAGAAGAAGATACCTAAATCATGGTCAGAAGCCTATATTACACTTATTCCAAAAGAGGAGGCCGATCCATTACAAATTAAAAATTATAGAGCCATTTCTCTATTAAATGCAGATTATAAAATTTTTGCTTCAATATTGGCAGAAAGACTTAAAAAATATGTAAATAATTTTATTCATCCTGATCAAAATGGATTTCTGCCAAAGAGACAAATTAAAGACAATATGAGAGTAATCTTGGACACCTTGGAATACTATGAGGCACATCCTGAAAAACAAATGGCTCTGATATTTCTAGATGCACAGAAGGCATTTGATAATGAATCAAATTGGTGATTCATGTTATTACCGTTGGAACAGATGGGTTTTGCTAGAAAATTTATTCAAGCGATAGAAGCTATATACTATAAGCAAACGGCAAAGGTAATGATAGAGGGAGAACTGACAGACTCTATCAATATAAGAAAAGGAACAAGACAAGGGTGCCCACTATCACCTTTGCTGTTTGTGTTAACTTTGGAAGTGTTAAACAGAAATATTAGAGATGAAAAGAAGATAAAAGGAATGAAAATCAAAACAGAAGAATTTAAGCTGCAAGCATTTGCAGATGATCTGTTTTTTTATCTTAGAAAACCCTTTAGAAACAGTATCAAAATTGATAGAAAAGATAGAGATATATGGAAAGGTAGCTGGTTTGAAAATAAATAAAGATAAGACAAAGATCTTGACAAAGAATATGCTATTAAGACAAAAGGAAGAACTGGCAGACCTATTGAAAATTCAGGTCATGAATAAGATCAAGTACTTGGGGATATATTTGACAGCAAGATGTAGTACATTAAAAGAGAATAATTATATCAAACTTAAACAGCAGATAGCCCTAGATCTGGCGAAATGGGAAAATTTACAACTGTCACTAATAGGGAGAATTTCAACAATCAAGATGAATATATTACCCAGAATTTTATATTTGTTTCAAACAATTCCAATTAGGCTTGGAAAAGATTACTTTGAAGATTTAAATAAAATTGTGTTGAAATATATATGGCAAGGTAAGAAAGCGAGTATAAAACTTTTGCAAGATGCTAGAATTAGAGGAGGATTTGCTTTGCCTAATTGGGAGTTGTATTATCAAGCTACAAATCTGATGTGGGTTAAGGAATGGATAACACTAAGAAATACTAGATTGTTGACATTAGAAGGACATGATTTGTTGTTGGGGTGGCATGCTTTTTTATGGTATAAAGGAACTAAAACACAGGGGTATTTTAGAAGACATATATGGGAGTCTCTGTGGTTAAACTGGGAGAAGATAAAAAGACAATGTTATTTGAAAATTCCAGTCTGGCTATTGACTATTAAAGCATTTTCTTATCCTATAATATACAAAACGGAACAAACAGATATGGTGAAATATTGAATGAAAAGGGTGAACTCGAATCTATACAAAAACTAGAGGAACAAGATATAAAGATGAATTGGTTTTCATATGTGCAAATACATTCAAGGTATGATAAAGATTCTAAAATGGAAAGTTTCTATGATAAATTGACTGATTTAGATAAGATTTTGACAGGCACTGATGAAAAGGTGATTAAAAAATTGTATGGATATTTATTAGAAATTAAATTAGAAGAACAAGTTAAAGAAACTATGATTGCTTGGGGGAAGAATTTTGGATATGGGATTGACTTAGAGAAATGGCAAAAATAGTGGTCTCAAAATTATAAAATGACAATGTCAACAGTATATAAAGAAAATTTGTATAAGATGTTTTACAAGTGGCATTTTCCCTCGACAAGAATAGCAAGAATGTTCAAGAATAAATCCGAAAAATGTTGGAAATGTCATCAGATGCCTGGCTCATATTACCATATGTGGTGGACTTGTGCAGATGCTAAAAAATATTGGACTAAAATCCACATGTGGTTGGAAAAAAATGACAAAGAAACATATAGACTTGAAACCAGAGATATTTCATTGGGAATTTTACCTGAAATATATGGTAAAGACTTGAAATATCTGATTGTAAATGTATTAACAGCGGCTAGGATTGTATTTGCCAAAAACTGGAAAAATGAGAAAACACCATCACATGAGGAAATCATTAAGAAAATACTGGAATGTGCTGAAATGAGTAGATTGACATTTGAAATTAGAGAACAAGAGGATAAACAATTTTATAAAATTTGGGATCTATTCTATCAATGGTCAGACAATAAAATACAATAATGAAATATGTAGACTTTTAGAAAATAATAAATATATAAAGATGTACTTCTTTCTTATTATATCTACAAAATGATTTTAGGATAGATTTAGGATGATAATAAGAACTCTTATAAAATAAGTAAATTATGGTTATCTTGTAAAACATGAATGAATAAAAGAATAGTCTAATGACTGATTAATAATAATACTAAGATATTTAATTTTTTGATTGAAAATATGAGATTATATGCAATGTAATTGTAATTGAGGACTACGAAATGGAAGCACAAAACAATTTGTAAACCAACTGGCACACTGTATGTACATATATGGAAGATGGTTTGATGTTTTAATTTTTGATTGTATATATATATATATATACACATACACATATACATATATACATACATACATACATACATACATACATACATACATACATATATACATATATCCCAGCCACAGAATCATTAGAGAAGCCATAGAGATTGAAAAAAGACCAGAAAACATGAACAGAAGAGATGATTCCACCAGGCTGTCAATCATTTGGAAGCCTGCACTCACAAACAAAAAAATCTCCACACCACAAGCCAGGCAAACACCTGGGCACAAACAGATCCCCCCCTGATACCTCCATCTCAAACACACCCCAACCAGGCACCCAGATGAAACCCACCTTCCTAACTAATGATAGCCGTCCATTTACCGGAAGCCAAGCTGCACTAAAGGCCTCCAATAAAGTAACACAATGCTGCCAGCCAATCAAGATACAAAAAGAGCCAAAAAAAAGACAGAAGATATCAGAAACACCAATCAAGTAGAACACAGCAAACTCCAAGACCAATAAACACAGCCCAAGACTCCCAACCAATCAGGAGGAAGAAAAAACCATTCTGGCACAGCAATAGGCTGCCCCAAATTTAAATCTGAAACCACTGGAAAAGTCTGACTCAAAGATGAACACTATACAGAAGCCTGATGATAGCAGATGAGATTCTGCTGAAACGTTGCTACAACTTTAAAAGCACAACTATTATGACGTGGGAAAATACCCGAACTAAGGTGAATGCCATACATACATACATACATACATACATACATACATACATACATACATACATGGAAGATGGCTTGATGTTTTTATGTTTTGTTTGTCTATGTTTGTCTTAAACACCAATAAATTTTTTTTAAAAAAATATATCAAAATAAGCAGATTTATTTTTAAGACAATGCTTACTATTTTTAATCAATCTGGGGTCTCCAAATGGCCAACCCTTTTGGTCCCGGTACATAGCTGTCTGGCTTCCAAATATTAATTCATGTTATTATTTTTCCCTTTCCTAATTCACAACATTACACAATTCCTTCTGAACAAATTTCTAGTTCTTCAGTGAAAACAAATCATACCTGTAGCTCCTTCATTCATAATTAAGACTACATCTTCACCATGCTAAATTTATTTATAACATTCACAACATTGGACCACTTTTGTTTAGCCTCACTGTAGCTTCATCCCATCTTTTACTTTTACAGACACATCATTCCTATTTTTTCCATTATTTTTATTTATTCATTTATGTGTTTACCATTTATTTTTCTTAAAGTCTAGTTTTCTATTTTTCATTTGTTACAATCAACACCAGATAGATCCATAGATATTTCTCTCTGCCATTAGATTAAGTGCTGTAATGCCTGTTGGGCTCACCTTACCCCTGACTGTTTGGTACTTTTGGAGTGTTGAGAATTGGGGATGGAATGGCTGATAAGGAAGGCGGGATTGGGCAGGCTATTTCAGCAGTGTCAAGCAACAGGAAATAAAATGGGAGGCAAAGGCAGAGACACTCAAAGGAATGTGTCTTCAACATTTAGTATGGGTCCTATTTTCTGTACCCTTGCACTCTATTTTTTTACCTTGTCAACAGATTTGTGAAAGCTTGGGTTTTAGACTGCTGCTTTTAAGTGCCACATCAGCTGTAATAAGGCTTGCTTTAATACTGATTTGATTCTCCTGATACTGATTTCTCCTGCAGGGAAGGTTGATCTGGCTTGTATCCAATTGGATCTGGATCTGCTCTCTCAGAAATGTACCCAGCAGACTATTTATTTGGGGGGGAGGGGGGGAGAGAAACAGAGAGAAAGGGAGGGAGGGAGGACAGAGAGGGGGGAGAGAGAGAGAGAAAGAGGGGGAGAGAGAGAGAAAGAGAAAGATTAGTTAATCAAAATTTTCATAACTATGTTTTGTTAAAATAAGAATATATAAACCAAGTTAGTAGCCTAAGTGGTACTTCTATCATGTGCGGTAGTTCCTGTTAATGGTAAATGGTCAGTTTTTGAACTTATCATAAATCCAGTTTCACTCTAATGATGCTTATACTCTTCTGTGAAATCTAGGATCCCTAATCGAGAGACTACCTTTTAAGCCAAGATACTACGGAGTATCTCAGGCTTGAAAATAGACATTAAAATTATTAGTTTTTTTTTAAAAAAAAAAACCCGTTTGCTTCCTTTCAATGCTATCTTTTTATTGGCTACATTTTATTGACAAGATTGTAGGTGCTTATTTCATATGACAGCAAACATGGAGAGAAGATTGCAAATTACTATGAGAAGAAAACTTTCAGATATAATTGTAGTTTTTATCCCAATATGAGATTACTCTTTGCATATACAAAGGACATTTTCCACAAACAGAAGTTTTATCCGTTTATTCAGGGGTGGGATTCTATCAGTTCACACCTATTTGCTAGAACCAGTTGTTAACATTCTAAGCAGTTCGGAGAACCGGTTGTTAGAAGAAATTACTGACCTAATCCTGTAAGGAAGGCAGGAAGGAAACATTTTGGTGTTGCTTACAGAAACTGCCTCTCCGTTAATCCTTATTATGTTCTTGGCAGGACTAGACTTCCTGTCTCAGGAACTTCTCTGGAGTTTTTTTCCCTCCTTTGCTGGTACCTACTGTGTGGAGTGACCATTCAAAGTTACAATGGCACTGAAAAAAGTGACTTTTGACCGTTTTTCACACTTACGACTGTTGCAGCATCCCCACACTCATGACAGGCCAAGCGAGGAGATGTGTGCCTCAATGTGAGTGATATTGAGTTGGTCACGCCCAGCCAAATAACATGACCACCAAGCCATGCTCACCAGCTTAGCCACGCCCACTGAACCAGTTGTTAAAAAATTTAAATCCCACCCCTGCATTTACTGCATATTATCTCAGAAGTAACATTTCACTTAAATACATTTTCAAATAGATCATTTGATGTATGCTAGGATGTTGTATTTATTTAATTAAATTTATTTTGAGATTTATCTCACTTTCAGTATAAAATTCCATAAGAATGTTGATGCCTTGATTTCAACTATTTTTTATTATTAAACTATAATAAACTATGAAATCAATAAGTATAACTAAAAGTATTATTAAACCAATAACTATTAAACTACTTATTAAAGTATTATTATTACTAATTAGTAATATATTTTTTCTCTTTTTTTCATTCAAACTCTCCTTTATTAGATTCTGAATAAATTATTTCTTTTTCCTGAAATCAGTATTTTTGTTAAAAATGAATGTCATGTATCTTTTGATAAAACTTACAAAGCTAAGTGCTCAATAAAATAATACATGACTAAAATGACTATTAATATTTTAACACTATTCTGAAGTATATGAGCTTTCTCCCTACAAAAAGTGTGAATTACTGGTTTCTTCATTTCTTTAATTCTTTATTAATTGGTACTCCAGGCAATAAACTGTAACATAAAACTTTGGCATCAGATAAGTTTTAATGAGTGCCTGACTTTTTCAAGATAAGTCAAGGCTGGCACATGATTACCCTTTAGAGCTAGAATTCTTGTCCTGAAACCTTCTTCATTTGAACTGTTCTTGAAAGTGCGTTTTTTTTTTCTTTTCAATTTTAAAAGGCAGTCATTTGTAAGAGAGTTTCCTTTTTGAGGGTCTAATTTTGTGGAAATTTAATAGATATGGGTAGTTTGGCTTTGTTTCCATTAATTAATCTGTATAGGAACAGCAATTCCTGCCCTAATTCAGGAAATTTAGATGTTATTTGGTGGATATTTAAAATGTCTCCCACTTGTTTGTTTTTTAATATAAAGTGAAGCCTTTTAATCCAAATGTGTCTCTGAAATCTTCCTGGGTAGCATTCTTCATCACAAATCATAAGACAAACTTGTCCATTATACATAATATTGAATCATTTATGTGGTTTACAAATCACAATAGATGTGACAATACCTAAATAAACTTTATAAGGGATTGCTGTATTGAGTGAAGCCACAGAAAATGTAAAAACAAGTTATCATGGTGTGTCTTTTGAGAGATGATAGTAAAATTTTATATTGGATCTGGAAAAAGGATTGAGTCTAAGTGTTAACTTTGAATATTTTCTTATGGCAAGGGATAACCTTACTAGGACATACATGGATTTGCAAGAGGAAAGGGATTAGCATGATCATTTTTAATCTGATGCCAAGGTGTAGGAAACTTTTCCCCTTAAGGGAATAGGTATCTTTGGGGGTCACCTTCTTCATGTTGGACTAGCCTGCCAAGTTGAGGATGTTTGGCTCTCTTAAGTGCATAAAGTGCCCAGGAACAGTGTTTTTCTGTGGTGGTCCTCACTTTGTGACTGATTTTTTCCCCTTGAAGTTTCATAGGCACATTCATTAGTATACACACAGAGACACACATGTCTACCTACCTACCTACCCACCCACCCACCTACCCTTCTATCTATCTATCTATCTATCTATCTATCTATCTATCTATCTATCTATCTATCTATCTATGTCAAACCAACATCCTGGATCAAACCCAGAGTATCCAGGAGTATTTCAATAAGGTGACATCTAAAGATGAGTTGCTGAGAGAATGTCTGGCGCAACAGCAAACATGAGAGAAAGATGGCAGACATCCTACCAGTAGCTGGAAAGGGCTGGACTAAAAGACAGCACTGAGGCACTGATCAGAGCAACACGATAACAGGAACTAAGAACCATATCCATAGAAGTGGGAGTCTATCACACTAGACATAACCTGACAATCCAATACATAGTGGCAGGAATAAGATACTGACAAAAACAGCATAACTGAATGCCATAGAGATAAAATAAATAAATAATAACATAGAGCAAAGTATTAGAATGTCCCCAGTCATTAATCGTCTGTTGTAGTTTTTTTTTCAAAGTTTGTGTGATTTGTGAAGGTTACACAATAACTTATGAATGACTTTGAAATTGCTAATTTTTTTCTAAGTACAGTAGTGACTATGATTGCATGCTAGTGTAATCAATTGAGAAGTGCATGCTAAATAATCCATGCAAGGAAAGACAAAACTTCTAAAAACACGATATTGAAATTTAATAAAAGGGAAAGAGGCAGGGTTGTTTGGAGCAAGGAAACAGGGACGAGAAACAAGAATTTTTTAAAAAAAAAATCCCCCAAAGAGTATAGGAAAATATGCCAGTTTTGTAAAAGTCTTAGATAAGTGTTTCTCCAGAAAGTGATGTCAAAAAAGCCAAGATACCAGCCATTACTGTAAGACTGAAATCTCACCCCTTTTTATGTGCATATAAAAGTAAGGTGTTGTGGAATGGTATGGTGGCCTAGAGGTAGAGCTCTTGCCTCATAATCACTAGGGCTGGGAGTTCAATCCTAAGTAAAAGCAGCTCTCTCTCTCTCTGGGCACACTGAAAATATAGCTGCTGAAGAAAATTCCACATTGGCGCCAGGAAGGGCATCTAGCCAGTAAACAATCAGCTCCATTCAGTTGCCCAAACTGCATCCCTCAAGGGATCATGGGGTCATTAAAAGAGGATGATGATGATGATGATAAAAGAGAGCTATGATCAGATTGTGAAGTTTTGACTGCCATTTTTATTTTTCTGAAGTTTTTTTTTTCTTTACAAAACACCATCTCTCTCAACTAAGTTGGAGTCATAAATACTTTGAATGTTCCCAAATAGTGTTAGATTTAAAAAGTGTTATTTTGATTACTGATTGATTTCTCACTTGGCCAGGACTTGCTTCAAGCTGGGTGGCATAGAAATTTGAGTAGTAAACAAGCAAACAAAGAAGTAAATATCCCCATATAGAAGAAAATACTGCTGAGGAAGAGGCTGAAGAAAAACAATTTTCTACACACACACACACACAGAGAGAGGGGGGGGGAGGTTTAACTTCTGAATCAGAAATAATCTGGTCAAGAGCAACAGATCAGCTAAAATATTGTTGCTGAGAATAAATTCCTGTGGAAATAATCTGCCACTTATGGCTAAAGGGAAATCTTCCATATGCACAGAATTAATTAAATTCCTTTCCAAAAAGAACTGCCCTTACTTTATGAGGGCAGTTGGAAGCCTATAATTACTCGGGTTAAGGAGAAATCGCCATAGGAGGTCATCCAACTTCACTATACGATTTAAAACAGCAGCATGACTTCAGGGTATATTTTTTTTTAGTTTTGAGTGAACTGCAAAGGCAGGAAAAATATTTTCTATATGAAACATTACTTAGGGTATATAAATGGAAACATTCATTCAAATGCTTCATTCAGAATAACAGGGGGGAAAGTTGACTACTTCTGATTATAGGTCCAGCTGCAGCAATGAATACATTCTAATAAAGTGTTTTTTTCTATCAAGATAAAAATACACTTGCGACCCTAGAACTAAATTGCTAATTCCCAAACTTCTTGGAAATAACAGTAGACTTAGCTCATTCTTTTCTTTAATCATGCATGCTAATATATTATTATTATTATTATTATTATTATTATTATTATTATTATTATTATTATTATTATTATTATTATTATTTCACTTGCTCTATTCAGTAACATCCAATGAAGTGTAGCGAGTACTTTAAATCTTTAGTAAAGGAGACACTGCCCTTTAACTGCAGTTCCATCAACTTCTTCTAAATGACTAATTCTTTGTCAACAGATGAATGATGATTCCTCAGCTACCTTTTCTTTTTTTAAAAAAAAAAAAGTTTTTATTAATTTTCTACAAACAAACAAGACAGACAAAACATAAAAACATCAACTCTTATATGTACATCCAGTGTGTCAGTTGGTTCATCATTTTTGTGCATTCATTCTGTAGTCTCAATTACAATTATATTACATAACAACTCATATTGTCAGTCCAAACTTATATATCCTAATATCACTAAAAAAAGAAGATTTCGACTATATTTTTAATCATTCATGCTTAATGAGCTAACAATACTTTAAACCAGTTTACTCTATAACAAATCATCTAATCATATCAAATCAATCCTAAGAAATCCTTTATAAATATAATATCAAATAGCAAAATAATAGCAAAATAAAGATATTCCTTACTATCTAGCATTCTGAAAATTCTATTATCGTATTTTATCATCTAACCATTTATAAAAAAGATCCCAAATTTCGTAAAATTGTTTATCCTCTTGCTCTCTAATTTCAAATGTCAATCTGCTCATCTCAGCACATTCCAATATTTTCTTAATAATTTCTTCCTGTAATGGTATTTTCTCATTCTTCCAATTTTTAGCAAATACAATCCTGGCCGCTGTTAATACATTTACAATCAGGTATTTCAAATCTTTACTATATATATCAGGTAAAATTCCCAATAAGAAGATCTCTGGTTTCAAATCTATATGTTTCTTTGTCATTTTTTCCAACCACATGCGAATTATAGTCCAATATTTTCTAGCATCCTCACAAGTCCACCACATATGGTAATACGAGCCGGGTATCTGATGACATTTCCAGCATTTTTCAGATTTGTTCTTAAACATTCTTGCTATTCTTGTCGGAGGAAAGTGCCACCTGTAAAACATCTTATACAAGTTTTCTTTATATGCTGTTGACATTGTCATTTTATAATTTTGAGACCACAATTTCTGCCATTTCTCTAAATCAATCCCATATCCAAAATTCTTCCCCCAAACAATCATAGTTTCTTTGACTTGTTCTTCCTCTAATTTCATTCCCAATAAATAACCATATAATTTTTTAATCACCTTCTCATCAGTACCCATCAAGATCTTATCTAAATCAGTCTGTTTATCATAAAATCCCTCCGTTTTAGAATCTTCATCATACCTTGAGTGTATTTGTGCATATGAAAACCAATTCATCCTTATACCTTGTTCTTCTAAGTTTTGGATCGATTTAAGTTCACCCTTTTCATCCAAAAGTTCCCCATATCTAACTGTTTGTTCCTTCTTGTAAATTATAGGATAGGAAAATGCTTCAATGGTCGATAACCAGACTGGAATTTTCAAATAACATTGTCTTTTTATCTTCTCCCAATTTAACCACAAAGACTCCCGTACATAATGTCTTCTAAAATAACCCTGTGTTTTAGTTCCCTTATACCATAAAAAAGCTTTTCTGTGCTTCAGATAATTGACAGAAGCCCATAATTGTTGCATTTTTGTCAGTGTTTACCTAAATTGAATATAGTATAAGACACTGGATAATGGCTATTTTCAGAGTATATTACAAAAAATGTAATGTCTGAAAACAGGAGAAGAGGAATGACCATGGGAGGGTTTATGTAATATAGTGGGGAGATTTTTTACCCTAATGTGATACCTATCACATTTATTAGTGTGTAATTTAGCATTACATTATGTAACTGACCAGCACATTAATTTATCAATTGATTTATTGATTTATTATTTGATTTATTAGTGTGATTAGAGTGTTTAGTGTAAATAGTGTGATTACTGATCAGTGTAAAAGATCAGCAATTAGTGTAATTTAATTGATTAGTAAAATTAGTGATTTAGTGAAATTAATTGACAAGTGTGATTAGTGATTAGTGTAATTAATTCATTAGGGTGATTGTTGCTTAGTGAAATTATTTGACTAGCATGATTATTGTAATTGATTAATTGGTGCAATATAGGCGCAATTATTTTGACTAGCATGATTATTGTAATTGATTAATTGGTGCAATATAGTGCAATATTGATTGCCCAAATATCTTGTTTGATTGAATTATTTAATCAACATACCATTTCAACAAACTTCCCATGCCAGGAAAAAAATCCAATGCCAAACTGTTGAGGTAATTCCCTGTTAGAAGAATGAGCGCATATAGGGAGATGTAGTGAGAAAAGTGTTTGAATAATACACACACAGCACACAGATACACTGTACAGTTAATGTAGGTTTTTACTTCCAGAAACGTTAAGCAAAGTTCAAACACAGTCCAAAGTCATTTACAGGTTAAATCAGTCAGTTTTCAGTCCAGGGATAATCCAATAACAAAGTCCAGTGTCAAAAGTTTAGTATCAGACTTACATCAAATCCAGGAATAGCAATCAATTAGAAGGAACAGCAATATTCTCCAACAGAAGGAAACAGAGACTCACTGAGACTTCTTCTGAGACTGAGACAAAAACAACCCAGGTTTCTGGCCCCATCTTATGGCCATTTGAGAAGCCACACCCAATTATACTTTAAGATGCTCTTAAAGAGACAGTATTAAAATGTCTATCCTGGTTTATATATTGTCCAATCCAAATAATTGTTAGGTGACTTACATTCCTAACACAGACCACAACCCAAAGAAAAAGAAATCCCCACCAATAAATCTCAAGACTCCTGCACAGACCTTATATGTAAAGAAATTCTAAAGGATAATGAAAATTCCATCAAATGTTCCCTTTGTAACAACTATGCTTCCCTTTGTGACAACCATGGCTGTTTCGGATTACCCAAGCAAATGGTTCAATTCCTAGGATCATCCAACCATGCATTTCCATATTTCTGCCCACCATGCAGACCCAAACTATACAAATATATTGCCCTGTTTGAAAGAGTTGATATCATAGAAACATGAAAACACCCCTTGAGACCATAGTAGCATCCCTGGACACTATAAAAGCAAGATTAACCTTGAAAAAAAAAAAAGATACAACACAAAAAATGAACATCCAATAGCTACAAACCACATCTTTATCCAACAATTGCAACCACAACCCAATCCACACAAAAACAACAACAACCCCAAATCCATCATATAATGATATTCCAATCCTCATCAAAGAAGCCATCGAGCGTGAATGGTCTAGAGGACAACAAATGGTCTAGAGGACAACAATGATGACATCGCAAATGTCTGCAACATCATCAGTGACTATCAAGCATCAAGCATCTCCCCTGATAAAATACTGGACATTTCCTGTATCGGCCCAGTTCAAAAATAGTGAGGCTCAGTGGCCCCACAATTCTGCAGGGTCATTTGCAAAAATGAATCAAGCAAACAAAAATTTGTTAACGCTATAAATTCATTTGCCAATAGCAACACCAACCATAAGAACCTCCATTCTCACCCTGACCTAACCTTACAGCAATGTATACGATCCCATGAACTATGCTCTGAGCTCAAAAGACTCCATGAAAAAGGATATACTAACCTATACATTGACTACTGCAATGTATGAAAAACAAGACCTTCAATTTACATCCCAATAACCATCACCCCAACATCCAACATTAGGCATGCATGCCCCTTATTTTCTCCTGACTCACCACCACATATCTAAAATGCAAACTACTCAACACAAGAAGCCTCACAAACAAAATGCATGAATTCCTCATCTTATTAGGCATGACCACATTCATGATTATATTTCTCTGTGAGACATGGTTAAATGCATCTTTTCCAGACTTCATTACCACAGTCAGAGAATATCATATTTATTGGTCAGATTGTGAAATCTGTACAGGAGGTGGAGTTACTATATTCTACAAAAAAATCTTTAAATCTAAAAAACATTCAAATTACATAGGAACTTGCTTTTCCAGAGACCATCATCTGTGAATTGTCCTCTAATGCCACAGTACACTTCTTACTATGCTACAGAGCCCCTGATTATGACATAGTTCATGCAAACAAGTAACTTCACTACTAACATGGGCTGCCTCTTGCCCACACCCTCTTATTTTCCTTGGTGACCTCAATCCACCTCTTATAAATTGGACCCTAAATGAATGTACATCCGAACCCATAAATGCAACCCTTTACAATGCCGTTACTACACTGGCACTGGATCAATTAGTAATTAACAACACTAGCCTCAACAACTGCCTCAACCTCATCTTCTGCAACAGCTCAAATTCAATATATGGTGTATAAATAGAAAAATCACAATATGACCACAATATGATTGACTTTTGGCTCAATTTACATCCTCACAATGAGGATCATAATGATGGTCCTCAAAATACAACTTCATAAAAGCCAACTATGATCTCATAGATGCTGACCTATCATCTCTTGTTTGGCATATTCTGTTCTCTAGCTGTAGTTTTACAGAAGACCATTGCAGTATCTGCCATCCCGCATTAGATGGGCGCCTCATGAGAGGGAGCAAGGGAGAGAGAAACGACACGAGACGAGGTTTCCTCGGGATGAGCGCACGCCAAATGCCTCGGCACTGGCTCTTTTATTATGCTTTTTCACAGGGGGGTGAAATTCTTCAAAGCCCAGGGTAAACAAGACATTCATGAATTATAATAGCTTAGGTCAGCAGGAAATACATAAGATTTATAATAGCTCAGGTTAGTAAAGACAACAGGGTATCAGAAAGTGTAATTTATAGGAATTCAGGTCAATTAAAACATCATTCTGTATTGACAGCTGTTTAAACTCCTCTTCTCTTTTGCATGCCTGGCAAAGATCACTGAAGAGATAGGAGTCTTAAAGATACAATGCAGACAGGAGTCTGATGTTTACACAAGAAAGCTAAATCGTTTCAATGCTAGGATGGTACAGAATTGCACTGATACAAAGTTACAAATCACATGAATGATTCATAGTTACAACAGACCATTTTAATGCATTCTTGCTTGAACTTGAAAGAGTGATTAAATTATATGTACCATTAGTAACCCTAAAAAAAAAAAAAAACCCTAAAAAATTAGCTATAACAATAAGGAAATGTCAATTTAAAAATCGTTATGGCATAAAAACAAAACTAGCTACCTAGCAACTTTAAAAACCAATATAACTCCTTATGCCGATAGATAAAGGCAGAATGCACAAATTACCACAGCAAGCAAGAGGAAAATCTACCATGTACAAAATCTACCTGCACCTTCTACAATTTTGTAAACAGCAAACTTAAAGATTCAAGAATCATTCCACCCCTAAAAAGACCAAATGGGAAAGACTGCAGTGATGAAGCCATTTAGGCCAACCTCTTCAACAAATTCTTCATTTCAATCTTTGTAAACAGCAATGGCTCATGTCCCATATTTCCTAGTCATACCATAACTAACTAATGATCTACTACATATTGACTTTACAGAAGATAATGTCAAAGACACTACAAAACCTAAAACCATCCCTGTCTATTGGCCATGATAGATTATGTACATATTTCTTTAAAAAGCTTTCTTCTGCCATAGCAGAACCCTAAGCATTATATATGAGATATCATTCAGAACCATCTCCTTACCGAACCTATGATCCTTAGCTACGGTCATCCCTATCTTCAAAAAAGATGACCCCAGCATGGTTGAAAACTACAGACAAATCTCATTTTGTTGTGTCATGTACAAAGTCATGGAATCAATCATTAACCAATTCATTACCCTCCACTTAGAGTCAAACATTCTACTCTCCAAAAACAATTTGGTTTCAAAGAAAAATTGTCCTGCTATCTACAACTCCTACATTGCAAAAACATATGGACTACTTTATTTGACCAGGGTAGAGCAACAGATGCAATTTACATAGACTTCTGCAAAGCCTTTGGTTCAGAGGTACATGACAAACTACTATTAAAACTAAAGTCTTACAGCATTTCCGGATCGCTTCATAAGTTGATTTTTGTCAAACAGGCAACAAATAGTAAAAATAGGGAGTGCTATATCAAACCTGCTCCAGTTAACAGCGGTTTTCCCCAAAACAGTGTTCTAGGACCCACACTCTTTATAATCTATTTAAATGACCTTTGCAATCACTTTATAAGCAACTGTATCCTCTTTGTGGATGATGTAAAACTATTCAGCACCACCAATACTACTGTCTTTCAAAGCGACCTTGATTATGTGTCTGAATAGTCAAACAATTGCCAATTCCAAATCTTGACCAACAAATGCTCTGTCCTACACATTGATTAAAAAACTTAGTACACCAAAGGGCAGATATGACCTCGTTTACGATCCTCACTCTGTCAAGAACTTGGAGTACTTATATCAAATGACCTAAGTGCCAGAACTCACTGTAATAGCATTGCCAAAAAGGCATTAAGAGTTGTAAATCTAATCTTATGAAGCTTCTCCCCCAGATATATTGAATTGCTAACTAGAGCATACAAAACTTTTGCTAGACCAATATTCAAATACAACTCATCATTCTGGAATCCACACTGTATACCAGTCATTAATACAATTGAGCAAGTCCAGAAGTATTTCACGAGAAGAGTACTATACTGCTCACAACAGAATACCTTATATCACCAGGCTTGAAATTTTGGGCTTGGACAACGTTGAACTACTCCGCCTACAGTTGGACTTAAATGCCGTACACAAAATTATCTGCTATAATGTCCTACCAGTCAATCACTATTTCAGCTTCAACTGCAAAAATACAAGAGCATATAACAGCTACAAACTCAATTTAAACTGCTCCAAAGTTGATTGCAGAAAGTACGACTTCAGCAACAGAGTGATCAATGCTTGGAATGCATTACCTGACTCTGTTGTTACATCCTCTAATCCCACTCCTTTCACCTCAAACTATCCACTGTTGACCTCACCCCATTCCTAAGAGGTCTGCATAAGTGCACAATTGTGCCTACTATCCCTATCCCATTGTCCCCATTTATTTGTACTTACTCATGTTTATACTTATTCCTATTATCTTGTAAGTAATTGACAATAATAATAATAATATCAACCATCACACCTGCTTTCACATATTGGTCATCATCACATTTGTCTATGCTTTCAGTCCAATTAATCTTTGGAAATCTTACCTTTGCTATGAAAAAACAATGGAATGGTTACAGATGAAAAATGTTGCCAATGTTGTTTGAGTTTATTTTACTGCAAGTTTATGAGGCCGTAAGGATTCTTTAAGAGCCTCTAAATCATACATAAAATGAAGCTTTATTTTCAGCTGTTGTTAGCAAGAAGGAAATTTTCTTGTATATATCCCACTTTTAGACTTGTTTCTTGATATGTTGCCATTTCATTTCTAAGCCATGGTGGTGCAGTGGTTAGAATGTAGAATTGCAGGCTAACTCACTGTTCACTGCCAGGAGTTCTTTTCTAACTGGCTCAAAGTTTATTTAGTCTTCTATCCTTCTGAACTCGGGAAATTGAGAAGCCATTTTGGTATATAAGTCTAAGTGGTATATAAGTCTAAGTGCTATTGCTATTTCTACAAAATTTATGGAAAAATGCAGAGTATCTATTAATTGTAACCTACATTTTCCCACTCAAAACTGTGATTTTCTGCTACACTGTATCCTCTACATATAGTCCATGGGCCAGGCCAGATATCGGTACCATCTTGGGTGACCAAATCTTAATGGTACTAAAATGTTTATGGGTCCATACCAAGTACATTAAGATGTGATAGCCTTTTCAGATATGTAGCTTTGTATGTTTTTTAAGAAACCATCAATTTGACTGAATAGTGGCCTTGTGATATCACATGATAACACATATATTTGCGAAATGAAGCTGTAAATCATTAGAATTAAACCTAATTGATGTTGATAATTTATTAAAATCATGTGCAGAGACTTTTTGTGGTAAATGTAGAGCATCATAGCAAATTAAAATGTATTTCGTAAATTGCTAATATGTTTTTTTTTTCTCTTCCAACATCGTTACAAAGAGTTTTGAACTCAATTTCTCAATGCGGACTACTGTTGAATAATTGCAGTTCTCTGTTATATTGTGACAAACTACTAAGGCCCACATGATGGATTCAAGTGGAGACAAGGCCACTGCATTGCCAAAGAAAGGAGTGCGGCCAGGCTGCATTATTCACTGTTCTGGTGAAGACACGTCTACCTTCGTGTTACTAAAAGACTTGGACTCATGGAAGACACTGCTAAGAGCAGCAGAGATTAGACAACATGCTCCACTTCTGGACATTGCAAAAGACTTGGAAGAAGGCCAAATACCGCAGATCCAGTATCATCGCAAATGTCGCAGCATCTTTACCATGAAGAAGACTCTCGACTCCATCCTTTCTAAAGACAGGCCGAGTGCAGAAGAACAGACTGGTGTCCATGGTGTCAGAAGATCATCTAGGGATGCACCGAGTACATCAAGAGTGTATGACAAGACATGCATCTTCTGCTGCAAGTCAAGCAAGTACCTGAAAGGAAGACAGACAAGGGAACCTATCATCCAGTGTGTTGAGTTACGTGCAGATGACAGAATCCGCAGTGCAGCAACCCAAAAAATGGACCAGCGAATCCTCGCGTTGTTAAGCAGAGACCTTGTTGCCGCAGAGGGGCACTACCACAAGTCGTGCTACAAAGTGTATACAAAGGAAGGGGCATCCACCAGTTCTGGTGCATGCGATGAGCAGGAGCAGTCTGAGCAGGCAGTATACGAGGAAGCCGAGAAACAATCCTACGAAGAGCTATTCCTATATATCAGGAATGAACTCATTCTCAACCCTGAGGTGCTGCCTATGACAGATCTGACAGCTAGACTTGAGAAAGCCATGCACTCTCGCGGAATTTCTCAGATCAGACCATCAACCAAGAAACATGTCCGTCGTAAACTTGAAAGTGAGATAGGAGGATCGCTTTGCTTCGTTTCTGATGAGAAAGGGAAGCTTCTCATATATCCAGAGAGCTTGTCATTTGATGAGCTTGTCAAGCATGCCTACAGACTAGGGAAAGAACTCCACGAAGCAAGGGCTTCCAACTCTGGGGATGTCCTAGCCAAAGCAGCAATGCAGCTGAGGAATCAGATTAAGAAGCAAGATGTAAGCCAGACATGGCCCCCTGACACAGAGCAGAATGTCATTCCTGAATCTGTCACTGAATTCCTGTATACCGTGCTCACTGGAGAGTGTGAGTGTGCAGATCCTTCTGACAGAGTCCAAAGGCTTGCCACTTCTCTTGCCAGTGATCTGATATTTGCTGTCACATGTGGCAAGACAAAGCCATCCAAGCACGTACTTTTGTCATTTGCTGTGAAGACCTTGACAGGCAATACAGAACTTGTACGCACACTCAATCGCCTGGGCCACTGCATTTCTTATTCACAGATTGAGGAGATCGATACAGCACTGTGCATTCAGAAGCTGGAGCGTGCACAGGAAGACATCCCACTGCCAGCAGACATCTGCCAAGGTGTGTTCACAACCCTGGCATGGGATAACATTGACCGACTTGAGGAGACACTCAGCGGAGAAGGTACTTCTCACAGAGTCAATGGCATTGCTGTCCAGCCCAAGATTGCAGGCCCCAAGCCACAGAATCTCTTCCCATCTGTCAGCAAGTCCAAGAAAAGGAGCATCAGTCCAGCCCCAACAATGTTACCAACCTACAATGTTGGTAAGCGAGCCCAGCCTCCAAAGACCGAGACTGTAGATGTTGACAGCATGAAGGAGGTCCACGAAGCCAAGATGAAGAATTTTATCTGGTTACTGACTCGACTGTCAGACCCTGAGAACCAGACTGTCAGCAGCTGGACTGGGTTCAACATCATGGTCCGCAATGATGTCACGGTGAACCAAGACATTGTGGGCTACCTGCCCACTATCAATGCTCCTGCAACAGACATGTCCACGGTCAATGAAGTGCTGGAGCGGACCCTACACATCATGCAGGCCCTTCAGCTGAACCAGATTGTCTGTGTCTTTGACCAGGCGCTTTATGCGAAGGCTGTTGAGATAGTATGGAAACATGACAAGTTCAACAGTATCGTCGTCAGGATGGGAGACTTCCACACAATCTGCAATATGCTCTCCATCATAGGGAAGCGATTTCAAGATGCAGGGCTCAGGGATCTCTGTGTTGAAGCTGGTGTCATTGCAGAAGGCTCAGTGAATGGTGTGATGGATGGTCGCAAGTACAACAGAGCAGTAAGATGTCACAAGCTGGTTTATGAAGCACTATTGAGGCTTGCCTGGAAAGGATTCCTCCGATGGCTGGAGGAACACCATGCAAGAGACATTCACCACCTTGATGAAACCCTGAAGAAGATTGCCAGCTTCCACGACGGTGTCTCTCAGGCTGCACTGCAAGACCTGCTTAATAACGAGTCATGTGTGCACACAATAAAGCTGTTTAAAGTCTACCTGGAGTCTCTCAGAAATGCAGATAACCTCTCTGCATTCTGGATGTCCTACTTGGACATGGCAGAGATCATGCTGTGCCTGATCCGAGCATCCAGAGAGGGCAACTGGATGCTTCACCTGGCAGCAATCAGGCAGATGATCCCATGGTGCTTTGCCTATGACAAGGTGAACTATGCCCGCTTCTTGACCTACTACTATGCCAAAATGTCTCGACTGCCAATAGAACACCCTGAAGTGCATGCCCACTTCATGCAGGGAGGTTTTTCTGTCCAGATTGGGAGTCAGAACCCATTTGGGCGGATACCTGTGGACCAGACAATTGAGGAGACGGTTAACAAAGACACGCAGACACCAGGAGGCACCAAGGGCTTCAGCCTGAAAGGTGGAGCTGTGGCAAGGTACTATCTGACATCTGAGTACCGCAGTAGATACTTGAGGCAACTGAGGAACATGGTAGGTCAGCATGACACTGACTTCCATCATCCAGACCTACAGCTGCCAAGGATAAGAAGAGATGAAGCTGATGTTTTCCACGTGGGGGGTGGTGGCAAATGACCCCCCTTGCCCCCCACCCTCCCTCCGGACGCCCATGACTAGACTGTTCATGCATACTAACAATGAAAGGGTTCTGGAGATATTTTGGATAGTATATTTGGTCATTAGCATAAACGTGGTGATGTTCAGAATAGAGAATATTGTCAAAGTATGTGTTCACCCTTTCTTTCCGTGTACATAGGGTGCATCTATTCTAAGAGTGATAACCTCGATTAAGCTACGAGTTAACAAGGGCTATCACATCAAAACATAAACTAGAGACATAAAAGAAGCCAAAAACACCTAAGATTATTAGTCACCTCGGGTGGTACCAATATGTGAAAATTCAGGTCTTGGCTCATGGACTAATAAGTGAAGGACCTGCTTTATAATTCCTTATTTGGTAAAACATCTGGAAATTCTGATCTTTTTATTGTGCTGTTGTTATCAGATCAATATGATTTAGTCTTGAGCATAGCTCAATTTTTATCTACTGCCTGTAAAATTAGGCAGATTTTTGTTAAGCAATGATGAACCTACCACTAATACAATATTTTATTCTTTTTTTACTTTATATTTTTAATCTATTTTTTTGCAATTCTGGTCAGTAACTGTAATAAAAATTTGTATTCATTCAAGAATCTGTTGTGCATAAGATAGCATAGATATCATAAAAGGAGTCTCTCAAGCCATCTTCAGAAGTTGTTATTTATATGTAGAGATATGAAGAGAGAGCAAGGACTTCTTGAAGCTAAGTAGGTCGATTAACTTTATGATATGTTAATATAAAATGTGAATCCTTGCAAATAAAACTCAGAAAGGTTAGTTCCACTAGACATTCATTCTGTATGCACAGAAACTAGGGTTGTAGATGATGGGATGCATAATGTCAGGACTAATCAGATTTTCTTCAGTTTCTCCTTACCTGTTGATTTGTCATAAGAAACCTGCTGAAAAGTTTCACCTTCATAGTTTCCAAAGATATTTGCTAAAGGTAGTCCTTGACTTACAACCAATTGTCTAGTGACTTTTTGAAATTACAACATTACTTAAGAAAGTGACTTATAACCAGCTGCATGTATGACCATTACAATGCTGCATGTATGACCATTACAATTTTGATCAAAATTGAGGTTGCTTGGCAAACATATAATTATGTAATTGTCATTTGTGACTTTCCCAGGTGACTTCCAAAAAACAAAGTCAATGGTGAAGCTAGAATTAATTAACAACTATGTGATTTATTTAATGATTGTGGTGATACACTTTATTACCACAGCAAAGAGGTTATAGCATTTTTCACAACTCACTTAATAACTGCCTTGCTTAGAAATGGAAATTGTGGTCTCAGTTGTTATCATAAACACAGAACTGTCTGTACTGGAACCCTATTCTTAAAATTTCAAAAGAAAACTTAAATGGATATGCAACAAAATACACTCAAACATAACCAGCATAAAAAATACCCAAGATTTTATTTTATTATAGCAATATAATTTCCATGTATAAGACTGGGATACTTTAATTTGTATAAATATGTATATTATTAATGTTAAATGCAATTTCACAACAATCTTTTTTGAATATATTTTTAAAGAAGCATGCAGTATTGTAGAATTCAGTACCACTGTAATAACAAGCAACCCTCAAGATAAGCAATGATTTTAGAGATTCCAATTCCTTTTGTTTCCTCTCTGTCCAACTATTTATAATAGAAAAAAATTGTTTTATAATGTAGGTATATTCATACCAGACAGAAACGTGGCAAAACATATTACAGGACCATGCTTCTAATTTTACGTTTTTCCAAAATGAATAAACATTTCTCATCCATTGACTTCTTTCCCTGTTTCATTCTGCTATTTTGTCTTTACAATATTTCTATATATGTGAAAGTGCTCTCTAGTATATCTGCATAAACTAGAGAGCACACTTCCCAAATAGTAAGCCTCTGGGCTCCAAGACAATGCAACACATTTACTTGAGTAAGCAAAGAAGGAATGGACAGAATTTTGGAACCTTGTTGCTTATAGTATTTCCTGCTTTTCATAAAAAGCTTTCTATCTTTTTGTTCTAACAACTTTCTTTGAGGTTGAATTGACATGTTGTCAATTCCATTCCATTTATTATACTTATCTTCTGTTTTTATTTTGTACCTGAAATAAATAATTGTTCAGAAATCTGAGCTATATTTCAACGAAAGGATCATCCAAGAACACAAGAACATCAAGTAATTTGAAAAAAAGTAAGATTGGACAGTTGAAAACAGCTTCAGCACATGTCCAGTATAGGTATCAGAGAAAACCGGTAAGCTTTGGGTGGAAAGGAACTGCTATTCCAAATTACCAACTCAAACTTCTTTCTACAGATGGTATAAATATGAAAGTAATTGATTACAAAGGACTTAATGTCAAAAGGTAATATCTCACCAGCACTTTGTACAGCGGTGTGGCAGTGTGGGCTGAACTACCACTCTAATTAAAAAGTTCCCAAGAATTACTTTCAGTCTTCAGAAAATATTGGATTTCCCCCTCCCACTCTTACTTTATTTGTGTTGTCAGCACAAAATCCAATAACTTTTTCTTCTAATTGTATTTGCCAAAGGCCTTGTGTATTTTTCCAGAGTTTACATCAGAGGCTTTAGAAGGTGCAGTAATAAATTCTACTTTTAAAACATTTTTCTCACACAGTATTTAAAGTAATGAATGAGTATCAATATCACTTCACTGTTTTTTTCATTATTAGGGTTGCCTGTATATTTGGGGATCATTCATGGTAAAGTAACCAAAGTTTCAATCTTTGAATGACTGAAGCCATACTTTTCATCAAATAGTTTTCCAATTAAAACAATCCATTCACTCAGAACTGAGGTTGTACATTATACTTTGATAAGGAATGTGCCTTCAACTGCTACTATCTTAATCCACTTTTTCCATGAGTTGCCTTCCAAAATATATTTGTAACACTGATGCTTCCAGCTTCAATGCATGATCGAGTTTTTCTTGATTTGAATATGGTCAACAACATTTTGCTATCCTTGCAATGTTTTGATCCTACCATATTTTTAAAGTTATTTTGACAGTTTTTCACTGATGGTGTTTAAGACCAATATTTTCTTAGAAAGTTGCTTTGATGACTGCTATTGCATTGATTATAGGTAATAGGCCACAAATTAAAAATATATTTAAAATTATAACAATACACTCCATTTATAATACTCCTGATAATTGGATTTAAATTTTAAAACTATTTTGGGTCATTCTAGATGAGTCCCTGCACTTATATGAGCCATGGTGGTGCAGTGACTAGAATGCAGTACTACAGGCTACTTCTGCTGATGGCTGGCTACCAGGCTCAATGTTGACTTAGCCTTCCATCCTTCTGAGGTTGGTAAAATGAGGACCCAGATTGTTGGGGGAAATATGCTGAGTCTGAAAACCACTTAGAGAGTCTGTAAAGCACTGTGAAGCGATATGTAAGTCTAAGTGCTATGGTTAAGCGTTATGTTCATTTTTGAAATATTCTCTAGTCACAGTTGACATGCATATCTCACCCAAAATAAATATGGGAGTAAATGTGACTATCTCCTGCACTTTTATTAGAAAGAATGAATTAATATCTGGAAGGGCTTCATGATGAAGTTTCTAAACCCTTTTTATTTGATAACACCAGTGGTAAACAATATCATACAATATCTTTGGTAGAGACACTCATGATGTAATTATTAGAATGCATCTGTATCTGTTTAGATAACATACATATAGATCTTGTATGCTATTTGTCATTCCCATAATAATTCAAAAAGCATAAATTGTGTAAATATGGAAACCTTGTGAAGTTTGTTTTGATTTCTGTTCATTGCTAATACCAGTATATAAAGTTCATTCAAAATTACAATTTCCAAACTCTTTTAATTTCAACGTTCTTCTCTATTTTTGCTTCTACTTAGAAACCAATTCTGGATTTGGTGCTAAAGATAGAAAAAAAAACTTTGATTTTCGGTATTATCAATTAAATAGGTTTGTTGTTATAGAAATGGCTAGTTTATACTATTATGTAAAAGTAAAAAGTTGAGGTTTGATGTTATTATCTTAGTCTAACACACCAAGGGGAGTCAGAAATCAATATCTTTCCCCCCCTTTTTTTCTTCTATTTCCGACGCTTTTCCAAACATTGTGGGAAATATTTATGGAACTGAGATTCAAACAGCTTGACACAATGGTCAGATAATGGAGATTCCATTCTTTGCATTTGCGGAGTGGCAGAGGTAGAACACCTGGCTCACATCCTATTTGACTATTGCCTGTATAAGAAGGTGAGAGACCGGAGTTTCCGGTTTCGCGTGGCTTCGGGGCAGCAGGAATTCGCGACAGCTCGCGATTCCTGCTCTGCTAGCCGCCGAGGTACCCCCGATCCAGATGGGTCAGGGGGATATGGCTGCCCTGTAGGGATAGCTGAAGAGAGAGGGGAGTCGGACAGGGGGTTGGGGGTGTCGCAGACCCCCTCCCCCTCCGGAAAAACCCCTTTTTCCCAAGGCGGTGGAGCGGCGGTCAGCAATGGCCGCCACGAAGAAGCCAGCAACCGGGTAAGATTGCGCTGGAGGAAGTAAGGAGTGAAAGTGCTGTCTGAGCCGGGTCAAGTAACATCTTGCAAATTGGCTGGAACTGAGCTGTCTGAATTCCTGGAGGATATATTGTATCCCTAAGAAGATTGAAAGCGGCGGAGAAGCTGTTAAAGGGAACTTTTTTTTTTTTCTTCACTCTCCCACCCCATGGAAACAGCAGATATGTTTGGATATACTGGACATTGAAAGTGAATTGTTTTGAGAGTTGAAGCTAAGGGACAAAAGGATTTTTGGACATTGAAAAACTTAAGAAATTGGAAAACCCTTGTTGGAGGTATGGATTTCTGATTATTTAAAATTGATATTGCAAGTGGGAAGGGAGAGGAAAAAAAATTGGAGCAGAAGCTGAAAAAGGAGGAGATTGCCTAGAATCCCAAAGAAAGGTATATGGTAATTGGACCTCTTTGATTAAACATTAACCCCAGAAAGAGAAAGAGAAGAAGGAAGAAAAGTATTAATTTTTGGAATTTTTTTTTTTTTGAATTATTCTTGATTAAAAATATTTGTGGTTGTTTTGGGAAAAGTTTCTTTTTTCATGATGGTATCGCTTGTGGATGAACTAAAGACTGAATATCAAAAATATAAAAAAGAAGATACTTTGGGCAGTTTGTTTCAATTCTTAGAAATGGCGTTATGTACTTATGAAAAGTTGACTACGCAGCAGAAGGACTGGGACAAAGAAGAAGAAGAAGCCATCTTTGATGAACAATGGGTTCTTTCCGGGGAGGAGGAGAAAAAGGATAAGAAAAAGGGGATTTTAAGAATTATAAAAACAACCAAAGAAGAGAAAAATGAGCGGAAAGGTGGAGGCAAGGTTAGGAAACAAAGGAAAGGGAGTAAGAAAAGGGAGGAGGAAAGACAAAGGGGTAAAAAGGGCAAGGAGAAGAATAAGCAAGAGAGAAAGGGGGGGAGGAGAAGCCTCAATGAGGAGAAGCAAGACCTAAAGAAAAAAAGTTTATTCAGAGACAATGGGTGAATTTAATTTAGGATAAAAGAGGGATTCTGAAGGGTAAATAAGATTGTGTTTTTTATATGTGTATTTAGAGTATAAAATTTATTGTGTAATTTTAGAATCTTTTAAACAGAATCCCAAGATAAATTAAGTGTTATATGAAGTACTTTTAAGTTAGGGTAATGAGTAAAAGGTGTCACTCCAGTTAGTGTATAGGAGAAGTATAATAAAAGAAAAAAGATGAATGGATAGTTGGAAATAGAACAGACAAAGAATGTTATTGAAAATGGAAATAAGATTTGGAAGGATATATAAAGGTTTTGTTATTTTTTTTTTGTATATTGATAAAAGGCAATAACATTTTAATCAATAAGAAATAATTTGGATGAAAAGGAGAAGCTGGAATAAGATATGAAGTTAAATAGATAAAGTATTGGTTTGTTCTTTAATTATTATTATTTTTTTAGGAAAGAATTTATAAGCTGTTATGCCTTGATTGTTTATGCACTGTTTTTGTAAAACTGATAAAATTGGTTTATATATATAAAAAAGAAAATGATAATAAGATATGGAAGGATATATAAAGTGAATATGATGTTTGATTTTGTGTCTGTGTGAAGAGTTTCAACCCGGGATCAGGCAGCCTTCAGAAAAGATATTTTAGTTTTGTTTATGTTTTGTGTTTTGTATGTTTATGAAAGGCAACAAAATTTTAATAAGCAAGAAATATAATTTGGATAAAAGGAGAAGTTTGGATAAGATATGAAGTTAAATAGATAATGTAAATATTGATATTACAATTTGGAGTTATGTTCTATTGGCTTTCTTCTTTAATTATTATTATTATTATTATTAGAAAAGATTCTTTAAGTTGTTATGCCTGGATTGTGTATTGTTTTTTTTTGTAAAATTAATAAAATTTGTTTAAAAAAAAAAAAAAGAAGGTGAGAGACCTTGGTCTATATACTAAATGAATGATCCATTTATAACCCCATATCAAAACAATTTACCATATGTGCTGCCAGAATTTGAAAACAACATTTAGCATAGCACAGTACTTGAGCAAAATGGTTTGGTTGAGATCATATGTGAGAGTGATTAGGGTAAATAATAGGGGTGACACTTAAATATAATTTTATCATATTTTATTTATCCATATATTAAATTATTGTATTTTATTCCAATCTCATTTTAAATAGTATTTTTATTCTAATTTCATTTTAAATTGTATTTTAATCCAATTCCATTTTAAATTGTTTTTATCAGATTTTAATAATAATTTGTGTTTGGAACTCTGCCCTTTGATATGGCCCATGGAATCAATAAAGTAAACACATATAAATTTTCCCTTACCCTTCCTTGTTCCCTGCCCTATTTTTTTCTACTATTTTCTTTCATACTTTTGTATTTTATATTATAAATTAATAAAAAAATGAGAAACAAATATTTAATTACATAAAAATCCCATATCATTTTGCCTTCCTCACATTTCATGCAATGTATTCTATTAAATGTGTTGTAGAGCGGTGGAATAACCTGAGGGAAATACGGAGTGAACTTCAGCTTTTACTTAATTGTAGCAATAAAGAGTTGCCATGGCTGCCGCGCTAACAAGGTAGCCAGCCGGCAGACAACAGCTGATGCTGTTGACAGTTCCCTTTATAGCCGACTGTCAAACAGCATCAGCCAATAGGAACGGTCTGTGTTCCTGCTGGAAACACGGACTGGAGTGAAGATTTCAGCTCAGTCTTTTCCGAATGCCACACTCCTTTCCCCCAGAACAGAGCAGGCGTAGTTATCCTTCAGATAACTCGGGCGCTTGCTCAGGCGGCTAGATCTTCTAAGTCCTGATGAAGCTGTCACTGGAAGGAACTTTTCTGCTTGCTGGACAACTTCTGGTGCCAACGAAGCTGGCGTCTCAGCTTCAGGCATTTCTGGGTGAAGGACAGATGGCTGTTCAGATAGGCTTGCATTCCTGTCGGATCCAAGGGAAGTTTCTTTGGGTGCCGGTGGTTTCTCTCTTGCAGGAACATCTTGAGGGCCATCTGCAGACAAACTCCAATGCCTTCTAAGCTGATCGATTTGGCAGCACCAGATGTGCCCATCTTGCAGTTGGACACTGTAAGACTTAGGACCAGTTACCGCCACAATTTGCCCAGGCATCCACAAAGGGTGTCCTGCATAGTTCCAGGCATAGATCTGGTCATTCTCAGCGAACTCCCATGCCTGGCTTTTTGACCCTAGGGGTTAACTGGGGCATAATGTGGATGGAGTCTGTCTAGGGTGGTCCTCAGACGTCTACCCATGAAAAGTTCAGCCAGAGACCTATTAGTGGTGGCACAGGGAGTTGTGTGCTGGGTCAGGAGATACATAGCAAGCCTAGAGTGCCAATCTATAGGCCCAAACCTTGCCAGGGCCTCCTTAACTGATCTGACTGCCCTTTCAGCCAGGCCATTACTGGCAGGATGAAAAGGAGATGTAAGTGCGTGCCTAATTCCTAGTGTTGTGAATGAATAATACCAATAAAGTTATCTTGAGCTTGAAGTCAAGTGCAGGGTTCTGGCCCTGCACTTCTGATTGGCTGTTAATGGCAAGATCGGATTGGTCCATTCAGGAGCATCTGATTGGCCATTAACAAGCCATTCCTATTGGTTAACGGAGCTAGCGCTCCAGGTTTGCTATTGGTTGAATAGTTAATAAGTTGCCTATATAATAAGTTGCTACAGCAGCCCTCCACTTTGAGCTGTCACAATATGTAAATAAAGAGTTTGAAGTTCACTGTTTTTACCGGCTCGTCTCCATCATTCGCACCCATGCTCCAGACTTAACACTGGTGAGAGGATGGGATTGGATGACATCAGAGCCAACTAAGACAACTAAGCACATGGCTGAAGCGCACAATGGCGGAATCATATCCGGCGGTGTAGTACCACCCGCTCCATTCGATCCAGCTCAAGAGGACTGGGAGTCCTACATGGATCATTTTCAAATGTTTTTGGAAACAAATAATCTGAAGGATGCCACACCCGGGAAGAAACAGGTGGTATTCCTAACGCACTGTGGCCCGACGGTATTCAAAATGGCTAAGGCATTAGAGAAACTGGCGGAAGCAAACGCCATGGACTGGGACGTCCTCGAACCGCTACTAAGGGCCCACTATGCACCAACTGTTCCAACACTTGTAAGACATCACAAGTTCTATCAAAGAAACCAGCGGAAAGGAGAAAGCGTCGCCGATTTCATTGCAGACCTCTGGAACTTGGGAAGCCTTTGTGATTTCACTGACCTAGAAGAGGCCTTGAGAGACCGAGTAGTCCTCGGGCTAGACGCTCTAAACGTACAGAGAAAAATAATGGCAAAGGGCGACATAACCCTTAAAGATGCCATAGCTGAAGCTACAGCAGCGGAGGCGACCAAGAAGTCGGCTGCCCAATTATGCTGAAATCGCACTCCAGCACACCCACCGGCCGGCGAAGTTTCACCTAACGCAGAAGGGCAGCTACTGACGGCCCACCATGAGGACCTCTCTTCGTCGTCAGACAGCGATGAAGAAGAGGTCCATCACCTGCGGTCCGATCGAGAACGATACCCGAAGTCCAAGCAACCGTGTGCTGGCTGCGGGGCCAACCATTACCACTCCGACTGCAAATTCCACGAAGCGCTCTGCCACGAGTGCGGGAAACAAGGCCACATTAGGCGGGTCTGCAGAAGCCTCCTCGGACCCAGCCAGACCTTGAAAGGAACCAATCTCCACCAATCGACAGGGAATCGCCCTGTAAGGCGAGAACCAGTAAACCACTCCTACAGAAACCGACCCATGAATCGTCTAGCGAGACGGGAAGAGGCCCACCAAACACTCACTATTGGCCATGCCTCTTCACTAGATGCTAAGAAAATTTGGGTCAACATGAACATTGAAAATCGGCCTTGCCAAATGGAAGTTGACTCGGGATCGTCTCTTTCAATGGTCCCATGGAGGACCCTCAAGCAACTCATCCCCACTATCCGGCCCCAAGACCTTCAATTCCAATGGCTCGTGTTAAAGGACTACCAGGGGAACCGAGTTCCAGTCTCAGGATCCAGTCGAGTCCAGGTTGCTTTCAAGAACCGCACAGCGTACTTACCCCTGACGGTGATCGATAAGGACCAGCCTAGTCTGTTAGGCCTGCAATGGTTCGCACCACTCAGCATTGAAGTGGCTGGCATTAACCGAATCGGTGGCAGTGACTGGGAGGAAGACCTCACCCACGAATTCAGGGACGTCTTCGAGGAAAACCAGGCGAGTACAAGGGGACCCCGATATCCTTTAGCCTTAATCGAAAGATAGCTCCCATCTGCCTTAAGCCTCGTCGAGTTCCGTTCGCTCTAAAGCCAAAAATTGACGAGCAGCTTGATAAGTTGATTGTCCAGGGAGTGTTAAAGCCAACTGACCACTCCGCATGGGAAACGCCAATTGTGACACCAATTAAGCCGGACGGCTCCATTAGAATTTGTGGGGACTAACCGAGCCACCCTAAACCATGCCCTGCAACAGAACCCATATCCGGTGCCGGTGGTACAACAACTCCTCAATTCCCTGGGGGACGGAAAAGTCTTCGCTAAACTAGACTTAGCTCAGGCTTATCAGCAACTGCCGGTTGACGAAAAAATGGCATAGGCACAGACTATCGTAACACACCGAGGTGCCTTTAAGTGTACGCGGCTTCAATTCAGAGTCAGTGTGGCCCCGGGGATCTTTCAGAGCCTAATGGAGAGACTATTGCAGGGGATCAAGAGCGTTGTCCCCTATTTTGATGATGTGCTCATTGCTGCCCCCATTCCAAAAATCTTACAGGAGCGTTTAAGACTGGTATTACGAAAATTACAGCAAGCAGGCTTGAAAGTCAAAAGAAATAAGTGCAAACTGTGTACCGATCGTGTTGAATTTTTAGGGTATTTAATTGACAGTCAGGGTATTCACCCTACCGATAGCAAATTGAGAGCAATAAAAAACGCTCCCAGACCCCAAAACAAGACCAACCTCCAGGCGTTCTTAGGCCTCATCAATTTTTATAATGTATTCTTGCCGCACAAGGTGACTGTTGCTGAACCTTTACATCATCTATTAGATAAAAAATCGATTTGTGTATGGGGTTACAAAGAAGAGCAGGCATTCCGTAATGTGAAAAAACTACTGACTTCGGACGCCATACTAATGCAGTACAATGAGACCTTGCCAATAAACATTACATGTGATGCATCGCCTTTTGGAGTGGGTGCCATTTTGAGCCATGTGTTACCTAATGGTAATGAAGCCCCTGTTGCTTACTTCTCAAAGACACTCTTGAAAACCAAGCGAAATTACAGCCAGATCGATAAAGAAGCCCTGGCGATCGTATCAGCTGTTAAAAGATTTCATGAGTACATGTACGGCCGGGTTTTCACCATTGTAACTGGCCACAAACCATTGCTGGGGTCATCGCTGGGGACAAGCCAACTCCCTACATACTTTCTCCCAGAATTACCCACTGGTCAGAATTCTTGGCTGCCTACAATTATCGGCTACAATATCGTCCCAGTAAAGCCATTCCCCACGCGCTGAGCTGTACACCACTCCCTGAAACTATCAACGATCCTGCACCAACAATGACAGCGTTGCATATCGAGGCACTCCACATGCCGCCATTAACGGCCCGTGACATCGTGAGAGAAACAAAACGCGACCCCATCTTAGCACGAGTCCTCACATGGGTGGAACGTGGATGGCCATTGGACCAAGTACCAGACAACTTTGCACCATTCAAAAGTCATCAAACAGAATTGTTCTTGCAGAAAGGTTGTGTCCTCTGGGGCGATAGAGTCGTTATCCCAGAACGACTCCAACAGACATTGCTAAGAACCTTGCACAATGGCCACCCTGGCATCGTGCGCATGAAGGGCCTCACACAAAGCTATGCATGGTGGCCAGGCATCGACAGACAAATCGAATCGTGGGTTAAAACTTTCAGGAGATGCCAAGAAGTAAGCAATGCACCAACAAAGGCAACCCCAACTGAATGGGAGATACCGCGGGGACCCTGGTCCCGCATCCATCTGGACTTTGCCAGGCCAATCAAAGGCCACACGTTTTTGCTAACTGTCAACGCCTACTCAAATTGGCTTGAGATTCACCGAATGAGCAACACGACCACTGACGCAGTCATCAAAAGACTGGAAAAACTGTTTGCAACCCATGGATTACTAGACGTTCTGGTATCCGACAACGGGCCCCAGTTTACCACGCTGTCTTTTGAGCAGTACCTGGGTGACCGCGGTATCCGACATGCACTCAATTCACCTGCACATCCTGCTGCCAATGGTAGGGCTGAGCGCATGGTACAATTCGTCAAAAAGACTCTTCAAAAGATTTACTACGACAACATCGACGAGAAAATCAACCGGATCCTTTTCCTACAGCACATCACACCTCACAGCATCACCAATAAAACTCCCGCCGAGCTGCTAATGGGACAAAAGCTCCGCTCCCACCTTGATCTGTTACACCCAGCCTACGAACTGAAAAAACCACTCAGATCCAACGGCCGATGCCATACCTTCCAGGTAGGCAATTTAGTATTCGCTAAAAACTTATCGGGCGATCCGCTGTGGGTAGAAGTGACTGTAATCCACGTAACCAACCCAAGATTATATCTCGTTCAGTGCCCTGATGACAGACTTTGGAAGTGCCACATAGATCAACTACGATCGCGGCTATCATCGCGCACTTCTGAACTACCTTATGACCAAACTGAGGGGGGGGACATACAGAGGAAAGCGAATTGCAATTTGAGGGAAACCTTTTTGAAGAAACTGATAATGGGACTGAAACGCAGGAACAGGAATCAAGAATCGGAGTGAGTTCACCTCAGGGAGTGGCCAGTGATATTGGTGAGAACGGAAATGCGAACTCGGAACCAGAGGCACCCCTACCGATAAACAACGATCTACCTCAGCAGAAGTGCAGCCAACTGCCAGGCACTTTGCGAAAATCGAAAAGACTAACAAAACAGCCGTCCTACCTTAAGGACTATGTAACCGCGCCCCGTGGACAGAAGCTGGGGAAAAGGGGTGTTGTGAATGAATAATACCAATAAAGTTATCTTGAGCTTGAAGTCAAGTGCAGGGTTCTGGCCCTGCACTTCTGATTGGCTGTTAATGGCAGAATCGGATTGGTCCATTCAGGAGCATCTGATTAGCCATTAACAGGCCATTCCTATTGGTTAATGGAGATAGCACTCCAGGTTTGCTATTGGTTGAATAGTTAATAAGTTGCCTTTATAAGGAAGGCTATAGCAGCCCTCCAGTTTGAGCTGTCACAATATGTAAATAAAGAGTTTGAAGTTCACTGTTTTTACCGGCTCATCTCCATCATTCGCACCCATGCTCCAGACTTAACACCTAGGTTGGCTAGGAAGACCTCAAACTCACAGGAAGTAAACTGGGTGCCATTATCAGACATGATGGTGTCAGGGAGACCATGGGTAGCAAATATCCTTGATAGAGCCTTAGTGACAGCTTCTGAAGTTGTGGTGGTCATCAAGGTCAGTTCTACCCATTTAGAAAAAGAATCAACCATCACCAGGAATGTACACCTATGAACAGGGCGAGCCAGATCAATATGCACCCGGGACCAAGGGGCCACAGAAACTTCTCACCTGCCTGGAGTGGATGTGGGTGGAGCAGGTCTGGTAGATTGGCATGGCTGACAAGCATTCACCCATTGTAATCTGAGCATCCATGCCTAGCTACCATACATAACTGCAAGCCAGGGCCTCCATCCTGACAATGCTGGGATGGCCCTCATGCAGGACCTTTAAAACCGAGTCTTGCAACTTGGAAGGGATAACTACCCTCATTCCCCAAAGTAAACAGCCTTGCAAAGAAGATAGTTCTTGGTGACGGATTTTGAAAGGCACGAATTCGGGGGTATAAGGAATTGCTGGCCACCCCCTTCCCACCCAGTCAAGAACTTGGGTGATTACCTTGTCCCTGGAAGAGTAGGCAGCGATATCGAGGGTAGTAATGGGGAGTTTGAGATAGTTGATCTGGAAAACAGCAGGATCCTCCACAGGAACAGGCAGGGGGCAGTGACTAAGAGCATCAGCGTGGCATAGACTCTTGCCAGGTCGATGAACCCGTGTATAGGAATAGGCAGCCAGAAATAAGGTCCACCTAGTCATTCTTGGAGACAAAATCTGAGGAGTTTGTTTTTCACCAGACAGAAGGCCTAACAGAGGCTTGTGATCTGTGATCAACTCAAAATAGTGTCCATATAGAAACTCATGGAATTTTTTGACAGAAGCAACTGCAGCCAAAGCTTCCTTGTCAGTTTGGCTGTAGTTGCGCTCAGCTGGGGAAAATGTTCTGGAGAAAAGGGCATTGGGTGCCTCAGAACTGTTAGGCAGTCTATGACTTAAAACAGCACCTATGCCAAAAGAAGAAGCATCTGCTGCTAAAACTAAAAGTAAATGTTCATTAAATTGTATCAGGACAGCATTGGATGTAACTAATGATTTGACAGCATGGAAGGCATGGGCTTCCCTAGGTCCGCAGTGCCAGGGGGATTGCTTGTCCAAGAGTCTGTGCAGAGGCTCTGCAATGGAAGCTTTATGAGGCAAAAATGAAGCATAAAAGTTAGGAAGTCCTAAAAAGGCCTGGAGCTCAGTTTTGTTAGCTGGCGTGGGTGCCTTGTGAATAGCCCTTACTTTGTATTTGATTGGATGAATATCAGAGGCATCAATTCTGTATCCCAAAAATTCTACCTGTGGGGTGGCAATAGTGCACTTGTCTTTCTTTAACTTAAAACCATGCTGTCTGAAATGATCAAGGACTCCTCTGACTCTTTGCAGTAACTGAGGCTTGTCAGGAGCAGATATTAAAATGTCACCAAAATACGGAATTATGCCTGGTAATCCTTGAAGAAGTCTTTCCATTAAGGATTAGAAAATCCCTGGGGCTACACTTATGCCAAATTGGAGGAACATACATTTGAAAGCGCCCCTGTGCATTACAATAGTTTGTAGTTCAGCGGCTGTGTCATCAACAGGGAACTGTTGATAGGCCTGTGACATGTCTAATTTAGCGAAAATGGTTCCTGGCTCAAAAGAATGTAGTAGGTGCTGGATAACAGACACTGGATAGGCGCTGATTTGTAAATATCTGTTCAATGACGTCTTGTAATCCGTGCAGATTCTTACACTCCCGTCTTTCTTCAGGGGTGTCACTATTGGGGTTTCCCATTTTGCGAAGTCCACAGGCTCTAATACACCTTTAATTAATTAATTAATTTGTCAAGCTCCATGTCTAATTTTGGCCGGATTGCAAAAGGTACCCTTCAAGGCTTTAAACGGATTGGTACTGCCTGAGGGTCCAAGTTGAAAGATATTGGGGTTCCTGAATAACAGCCCAGCCCCTTGCTGAACACATCAGCATAGTCATTAAACAAGGTGTCCACTTCAGCATTTGTAATAGAGTGGATTCCACTTATATGGGGGCCAAGGGCAGGGAACCAGTCTAACACCAACAGACTAGGGCACCATCCACGACCACTAAAGGCAAGTGACCTTTAATATTTTGAAATTGTACAAAAAACTTTTCCAATGACTGGGATAGTTCTGCCTTGGTAGTCGCGTAGCGCTAACTGGCAGCATCTTAGTCATTCTGGGAAGTAGTTGTTTCAAGGTACTTCATGAGATGATGGACAGTGCTGAGCCTGTGTCAACCTCCATCCTGCAAGGTTTCCCTTCTATAGAAAGAAAAACACTATTTTTGTTAGAGCCTTTGTTAGTCAGCTTGGCTTGATAACAGGTAAAACAGTCTTCAACTTGTTTTTGGAAATGTTGGGTTGTCTGAGGCTTTGGGGCAAAAGTCTTTCCTGCTTGACAGATCCTGGCTAAATGACCCTTCCTTTGGCATTTTAGACAAATGGCATTCCTGAACTTGCAGGATGCCCTGAGGTGGTTTCCCCCACAGCTTAGACAAATGGGCTGATGCCGTGGAGGTAGATTGGGGTTTGGCCTATTTTCCCCTTGACTGTTTTTTTGCTGCCTCAGGCAATTTACATCATTAGCCTTTTCATAGCCTTCTTCTGAGGAGGCTTCATCATAATGGATGGCTGAGCTGCCCTGGCTAATTTGATTTCCCTGAATTTCTGCTGCTGAAAGTGCTGATAGTTCAGCAGTTTGAGACTCTTCAATTGCTAATTTAAGGGTTAAATCCCCTTTAGCCAATAGACGCCTTTGTAGCCTTAAAACCCTGACTCCACAAGCTAGTTGGTCTAATAACATGTCTTCCAGATAGTCTCTAAACCCACAATGCAAGGCAGCTGTTCGTAGGGCAGCCATGTACCCACTAATAGCCTCTCCCTCAGCCTGAATCCGTCACCTAAAAGAATGACGCCTGGCAATTTGGGATGGCTTAGAGAAATAGTGGTTGGAAAGAATTTCCTGCAATTCTTCCCATGGAACAGTCTTAATTGAATGTGGAGCCAATAATGCCATACCAGTGTCAAACACTGTGGCTCCGCAAAAATTTAAAAAGTAGGACTTTTTCCTATGGTTGGAAATGTCAACAAGTTCTATGGCATCTAGGAAACAGTCAAATCGGTTTCTGTAGGACTCCCATGTTTGCGCTGTTTGTCTGAAAAGTGGGAATGTAGGTTTGGAAGTCATCTCAACTCAGCGGTGCCGGATCTTTCGAGGAAAGTTGAAATTCGCTCTCGCGAATAGTGACAGTAGCTCTTAAAGTGACATTCAGTTCAGTAGTGACTTCGGCTCTTTTTGTAGTGACTTCGTTCAGCGATTCCTTGCCTGGTTGCCTCTTATAGGTATCCTGCCCTTGTCATCAGTGTTATAGAGCAGCGGAATAACCTGAGGCAAACACAGAGCAAACCTTAGCTTTTACTTTATTGTAGCAATAAAAGCTTGCCATGGCTGCCGTGCTAACAAGGTAGCCAGCCAGCAGATAACAGCCAATGCCGTTAACAAATCCCTTTTATAGCTGGCTGTGAAATGGCATCAGCCAATAGGAATGGTCCGTGTTTCTGCTGGAAACATGGACCAGAGTGAGGACTTCAGCTCAGTCTTTTCCGAACGCCACAAAATGTATATTGATTATTATAGTGGTACTGGAATGCTAACTATTGGTAACATGCAGTAAAGAATTTCAGCTTGATAAAGAAAAAGCACTGCAAAAATCAGTCATTAAGAATGAAGGGCTATAGCGAGCTGAAATCTGAGATGTATGAACCATCACTGCTTCTGGTAGAGCACAAACTGAACTAATATCCAATTTTCATGAGAGTTTTTGAACGGATGGCAATTGGTTCAGGATTTTATCCCAATAATTAGCAGTTTGAGATGAACAACAATGAAAGTCTAGAAGATAAATATCCTAGGGGATTTTGGACTATTAAAAAAACCTGTCACACATTCATAAGGAGAAAAAAAATAGAAGGAATAACAAAGGAATCACTGAATGATAAGAAGCTCTGACTTAAATATTCAGCTATCAAATGACAGCTATAATATTGGACAATGAATTTGAAAGATGAATTAAATCATACTTAAGAAGAAATATTATGATGTTTATTTGTATTAAATTCCCTTGGTGGAATGGGAGGCAGGAAAAGAAAGTCAAGAAAATATATTTGCATTTGTGTCCATCTGTTTATTCATTTCTAAATGTTTCTGAAATTGAAAACATCAAGTATTATGTGTAGAAAAACTGATTAAAAACATTATAACACTGATGTCATCTATAGAAAAGACTTAATGACAAAACTACAAAAGTACAAATAGAAAAAGAAAGAAAAAAGGAACATGTGAAAGAGGAAAAAAGGAGAAAGGAAAGAAGAAAAAAAGAAGTAACTTCCCCCTTGATCTCAACGAGTAAAAAAATTTTTAATAGCTTATCACCATCTCTAAATAAAACATAATCTCTCTTCTCCTTATAGCTCATCTCTTAGATAAAGAAAATAAAGTCCAAATGCTTTGTCAATCAATCTTAGACACCAAAATCTAGATATAACTATTTTCTTCTTTTTACCCTTACAGAACAAGCCAAGCTTATAAATCTTCCCTGATTATTTTAAAAAAATATTCTTTAATCCCATCAAAAATTCCAATTTGCTGCTCTTCTTTGTTTCAAAACAGAAATCCTTCAAAACTTTAGTAGATTTCTTTTGTATCAATAAACAAAATAATCCTCCTTACAAATATTAGCAGAGGTGATATTTTTATATATATTCAGAAGTAGAAGAAAAAAAATCCAAATCAGATTTGTAGTTTAATATCTATTAATCTCCTTTAAGGTATTAATCATCCCTCAGATTCATTTGTATTACATTGAAATCCCCCTTCAAATTAATTTCATACCCATCAATTGCAGTCCATTCTTGTTTTACAACTTCAGTAGAACATGCTCTGTCAATTCTATCAAGCATTTGATCCATTCTGTCCAAAACCTTGGCTGAAAGGTATTCAAAAAGTTTGCATTAAAGATTTCCGCTCAATTTTCATTATCCTCTGGCTCTGGTGTCCAGCTTTCAAGATCCCCTTATTATAAAAATACCCCCAAAGCAATCTCCATTTTCCATGAGAAAATATCATCTAAATAATTCAAAACTATAATTCCAAATCCCCCTTACTCCTTAATCCATTATTAACTTTCCAAAATCCATATACTAAGCAGCTTTTTTTTTGCATAGTTAAAAAAATCATATATTTTTAAAAGTTTTAAAATCAAACTTATATCACTGTTTTTGGAGGCAGAAACTCATCTGATGAATGTAGTAAAACTTTGCCAGTCTGAAGAATCTTAATCTTTCCAATATGCAGTTTTTAAAAAATCCAAAAGATAATTAAGACATAAGACTTGGTGCAGTTTAATGTCTGTAGAGACTGCTTTGCGACTGTGACCCTGATGTATCCCCAGATTTCAGTCATCCAGTTTATAAGCCAACCATAAAAACTGTAATTTCTGAAGTCTATTTGTGAGGAGCGGATGTCCAGAGTCACATCATTGGATGATCTCTGTTATGAACTAATAAAGGCGCTTAAATAAAGTTTTAACAAACCTTAAGAAAAAGCAGGGTTCTAAGCCTGCACTTCTGATTGGCCGATAATAGCGATATCGGATTGGTCCGTTCTGGGGAATCTAATTGGCTGTTAACGAGCCACTCTCATTGGTTCAAGGATTTAAAACTTCCATGTTTCTCATTGGCTAATAGGTCAGCAGCCTGCCCTATAAAAGGGCTGCTGCTGCCCTAGGGTTTTGCTCTGTTCAGAATGATTAATAAAGAGGTGAAGTTCACTGTTCACTGCCTCGTCTCCGTTCCTTGCACCCATGCGCAGAACTTAACACTGGCGATGAGGATGGGATGCGGAGACATCAGAGCTGATTGAACACTGCAGAGCACCAAACAGAGCACGTGGCGGAAAGCACATCGACAACAGAAACCATGTCCGGCGGCGCCATACCACCCGCTCAATTTGATCCGGCACAAGAAGACTGGGACTCATACATAGACCGGTTCCAGATGTTTCTGAAGACCAACAACTTGAAGGATGCCACTATGGTGAAAAAGACGGCTAACCCATTGTGGGTCTGCCGTCTTTAAGATGGCCAAGGCACTAGCGAAACCGGCTGAGGGGAAAACAATGGACTGGGACGTCCTCGCGCCCCTTCTACAGGCCCACTATGCACCCACCATACCAATGCTTGTCTGAAGACATGAATTTTACCAGAGGGACCAGCGGAAAGGAGAGAGCATTGCAGATTTCATTGCGGATCTCCGGAATCTGGGAGGCCTCTGTGGGTTTACAGACCTCGAGAAGCTCTGAGAGACTGAATAATTCTGGAATTAGATGACCACACTACGCAGAGCAAGATCATGGCCAAAGGGGACATCAACCTTGCTGATGTCATCAAGGACGCTACTGCAGAAGAAACAACCAGGAAGTCGGCTGCCCGAATGCGCCGCACCAATGCACCGCTCCATCAACTCGCCAGCAATATCTCACCTCGCTTAGAGAGGCACACAACAGTGACCCAGCACGAGGATCTCGAAGTGCCATCAGAAAGTGATGAGGAGGAGGTCAATCGGTTCCGGTCTGAACGTGACCAACGCCACCAGCGGAATCAAAGACTACCGCACCAATGTGTGGGTTGTGGAGCAAACCACCCGCGATCAGATTGCAAATTTCTCGACATGCTCTGCCATTTCTGTGGGAAAAGAGGCCACATCGGGAAGGTCTGTAGAAGCAAGCAAGGATCCAGCCCACTTCAGAGGGGAAACAACTACTGCCAGACCACAGGGAATCGTCCTGTGAGTCAGGAATATTTGAACCACCAATGGAACAACCACTCCTACAGAAATAAAACACTGGCCACTTCAATGAGATGAGAAGAGGCACACCAAACCATTATAATCAGTCACGCCTCATAGCTAGATGCAAAGAAGATCCGAGTGAAGGTCGCCATCGAAAACCAGCCTTGCGTGATGGAAGTCAATTCAGGATCATCCCTCTCGATGGTTTCCTGGAAGACCCTTAAACAATTAATCCCTGCTGTCTGGCGTCAAGACCTCAGAGCCAAAAGAATCATACTCAAAGATGATCAGGGGAACCTAATTCCGGTCGTTGGATCCAGCCAAGTCCAAGTATCTTCAAAAATCGTACTGCAACATTACCACTGATCGTCATCGACCGTGACCAGATTAGCTTCTGAGGTCTTCAATGGTTCACCCGACTCGGGATCGAGGTAGCCGGCATTCACCAAACCAGAAGCAATGACTGGGAGGAGGCCCTCGTCCAGGAATTCTGGGACGACTTTGCAGACAAACTAGGCAAGTACAAGGGGACCCCAATATCATTTAATCTTAACCCTGAAGTAGCCCCCATCCGCCTTAAGCCTCATCGGGTACCATTTGCCCTTAAACTAAAAATTGACGAGCAGCTCGATAAATTAATAGCCCAGGGTGTTTTAGAACCAGCTGACCACGCTCGTTGGGAAATCCCAATCGTAATACCCATCAAACTGGATGGATCATTAAGGATTTGTGGGGACTACCAGGCCACCCTTAATCACGCCCTTCAACAGAACACTTACCCGGTGCCAGTGGTTCAACACCTTCTCCATTCCCTGGGGGACAGAAAAGTCTTTGCTAAATTGGATTTAGTGCAGGCGTACCAACAATTGCCTGTAGATAAAAAAATCGCAGAGGCACAAACGATCGTTACGGACTGAGGCAACTGACTCCAATTCGGAGGGAGCGAAGCCCCAGGGATTTTTCAAAGTCTGATGGAGAGACTCTTGCAAGGGATCAAGGGAGTCGTGCCATACTTTGATGACATTTTAATTGTGGCCCCAAATAGAGAAGTACTAGAAAAGCATCTTAAAATGGTTCTCCAGAAATTTAAAGACTCTGGCCTTAAGGTTAAAAAAAATAAATGTCAACTATGTACAGATAAAGTAGAGTGCCTGGGGTACCTAATCGATAAACAAGGCATTCACCCCACTAATAGGAAACTAAAAGCAATCAAAAATGCCCCAAGACCCAGAAATAAAACTGACCTCCAAGCTTTCCTGGGGCTCATTAAGTTTTACAACATCTTCTTGCCCCAGAAAGTGACCGTAGCTGAGCCCCTATATAGACTTCTCAGCAAAAAAGCAATCTGGGTCTGGGGCCACCAAGAGGAGCACACATTCCGACAAGTGAAAAACTTACTAACCTCAGATGTTGTTTTAATGCAGTATAACGAGACTTTGCCTTTAACAATTACATGTGATGTGTCACCTTTTGGAGTAGGAGCCATTTTGAGTCATGTGTTACCAAATGAAAGTGAGGCCCCTATTCCCTATTTTTCAAGGACCCTATCAAAGGCTGAACATAATTGGCCCCTATTCCCTATTTTTCAAGGACCCTATCAAAGGCTGAACATATAGCCAAATCGACAAAGAGGCTCTTGCTGTTCTATCTGCTCTGAAACGGTTTCATGAATATGTGTATGGATGAGTTTTTACTATTGTTACCAATCACAAACCTTTGCTAGGGATTATAGCGGGAGACAAGCCAACCCCCTATATATTGTCACCTAGAATGACTCGCTGGTCGGAGTTCTTAGCTGTGTACAACTATAAATTACAACACCGCCCAGGGAAAGCCATTCCCCACGCTGATGCATTGAGCCGTGCCCCACTTCTGGAAACCATTGATGACCCAGCTCCAACCCTTAGGACACTCCAGATTGAAACACTACATTCACCGCCACTAACAGCCAGAGACATTGCGATCGAAACAAAACGAGATCCTGTCCTGGTGTGAGTTCTTAGCTGGGTCAAACGAGGATGGCCAGTAGAACAAACCCCTGATGACTTAACCCCTTTCAGAAACCGGCAAACAGAACTTTTTTCGCAAAAAGGCTGCATTCTATGGGGAGATAGAGTCGTCGTCCCAGAGCGGTTGCAACGAGCAGTATTGAAAACATTGCATGACGGTCACCCCGGCATCGTGCGTATAAAAGCGCTCGCATGAAGCTACACGTGGTGGCCGGGCATCGACAAGCAGATCGAAGCCTGGGTAAAGACTTGTCTAAAGTGCCAAGAAGTCAGCAGTGCCCCACCTAGAGCAACTCCAACAGAGTGGGAAACCCCCTGGGGGCCATGGTCCCGCATCCACGTTGACTTTGCGGGACCTACTAAGGGACATATGTTCCTCCTAACAGTGGATACCTATTGCAAGTGGCTCGAGATCCACGAAATGAAGAATACTACAACCGAGTCCGTCATCTGAAAATTGAATAGACTATTGCAAGGCATGGGCTGCCAGATGTCCTGGTCTCTGACAATGGACCCCAGTTCACCGCCCTGGCGTTTGAACAATACTTAGCGGACCGGGGTATCCGCCATGCACTAACTTTGCCAGTGTACCCAGCAGCTAATGGCAGGGCCGAGCGCATGTACAATTTGTTAAAAAAACTCTCCACAAAATGGACTATGGGGACATTGATGACAAACTAAACAGAATACTCCTATTCCAACACATCACTCCGCACAGCATCACCAACAAGACTCCAGCTGAACTGTTGATGGGACGCAAGCTCCGTTCCCACCTCAACCCGCTCCACCCATCCTACTTGCCAGAGAAACCCTGTGGATCTAGTGGAAAATGCCGCAAGTTCAAGGTAGGTGACTTAGTTTTCGCTAAAAACCTCTCCGGCAAACCATTATGGGTTGAAGCAACCGTAATTCAAACCACCGGGCCCAGATCGTACCGTGTGCAAACCTGCGATGGAAAAATATGGAAACGCCATATAGATCAGCTTCGCTCTAGGCTATAACCCAGTTCCCGCGACTCCTGTGACTCCCAAACTGAGGGGGGAGGGGATGTCGAAGAAACCAAATTCGAGATGGTAGAAAGCAGAATCGAAGGAAGTCAGCAATTGGGCACGATACAGGAAGAAGAATCTGGGAGGGGATTGGCCTCACCACAGAGGAATACCTCAATGGAGGCAAGCCCGCAAAGATCGGAGGACAACAACAACAGAATTAGCAGCACCAAGTTGTCCAGTGAGGATACGGAACCGCCTGTACTAGATATGTCCAAAAACGTCCCTCCGAAACTGGACTACAGACAGGAACCGGTGGGACAGCGCAAATCTAATAGACAGTTAAAACAACCTACATATCTTAGGGATTACGTCACCGCAGCCCTCAAACGGAACCCGGGGCGAAAGGGGTGTTATGAACTAATAAAGGCGCTTAAATAAAGTTTTAACAAACCTTAAGAAAAAGCAGGGTTCTAATCCTGCACTTCTGATTGGCCGATAATAGCGATATCGGATTGGTCCGTTCTGGGGCTGTTAACGAGCCACTCTCATTGGTTCAAGGGTTTAACACTTCCATGTTTCTAATTGGCTAATAGGTCAGCAGCCTACCTATAAAAGGGCTGCTGCTGCCCTAGGGTTTTGCTCTGTTCAGAATGATTAATAGAGAGTTGAAGTTCACTGTTCACTGCTTAGTCTCCATTCCTTGCACCCATGCGCAGAACTTAACAATCTCAATGATATCTCCTTTGTTCCAGAGAGATTGTACCAGTTTGGATCCAATCTTCAGCAATTATTCCCCTCTAAAATCTGCCATGCTGGCCAGTAAAAGTCAATAAGGTGCAGGTCTAAAACAGATCATATCAGATCAAAGAAGAATTTTATGAATTTAAGAATTCTTCTTAAAATTAGAAGAAAGTATATGGCAATTTCAACATGGATTATTTTTTTTAGAAAACACTCTGCTTACTAAAATATTGATGAGGAATATGAGATAAAATATATATTGAAGCCAATTTCAAATCTAATTGGAATACATCTTGGATTCAGATTCATTCGTTAAATCAACACAGCTATTATAAATAAAACCATTTAGTTATCAAAATATGTCATGTACCTATATTTAATTTGATTATGATCATCAGAACTATTGACCTCCCTAGTTGGGTGATTAAAGAATATTGTGTACATAGGAATAACTGGAATTGAACACAGTTCCTTTATGTTGATAATGCAATTGACTTATGGAAAAATCTAAAATATAGGTTCATCTTAATATTTGAATTAAGTACCTTTAACTACCCTAAGTAAAAAATATTTGTAAATTTTGTAATTTTTGAATACATATCTAAATATATGATTGAAAATTCCAATGAGTTCATGGATTTTTTACTGGAATAAATGTTATTTCTGGTTTAATATAATCCCCAGGTTACAAGTGTTCCCTTAGCAAATGTTTGAAGTTCTGTGCTAAGTGCCCCCTAGCATTTATGAGCAAGTCCCCAAATTATGAATATTACAGCACCATGGCAGTTGTTCCCTGTTAGGAATGACCACAGAGACTCTGCAACATTCACCCTTCCAATCCCCCCCCCCCCCAGGTCTTCACAGGCACTTCACTTGTGGAGGCTCACTTATGTTACAAAGATCTCCTCTCTGTCATGGTTTCTTTGCCTGCATTTACAGAGAACAGGGGCTTAATATACCACCAGATAATGCGAGTAGTAGTATGAGATCCTATGCTACTGATCTTGTGCGATCTTGCACTTTAGGCCTCTATTCTCTGCTAATTGACGCCTTGTCATTTGCAAACAGGGAAGGCTACAGGCCTTCAGGCCTTCCCCTCAGTTTGCTGTTTCCTTGATAAAGCCTGCAAGGAGATTGTGTTCCTATAGGTTTTGGCAGCCCTTTACAAAAAGCCTTTGTTGGCACCAGCAGAGCTTGGAAGGAGTGGGTGCATCCTCCAAAGCTCTATTCCTACTGGCAAAGGCTGTTTGAAAAGGGCTGTCAATGCCTAAAGGGATAGAGTCCTAAAGTGCTTTGCTGACAAGAAAGCAGGCCCTTTATGACTGCCATGTTCACTTTATGACTGCCACATTTGCTTAATGTCCAAAATATATTAACTGCTTTTGAATTGTCATAAGAAGGAGGAGGGAAAGGCCTGAGGGAGTAATGTGGCAGAGGAAGGCCAGAAGCACATTCCATGCTTATCTTGTGGAGATTACTGGATCTTCTGCCCATGAAAATCCTTCATTGGAGAGTGTGATTGATGACACGCAGCTTGTGAATGTATTTCATTGGAGAATCTGATTTATGATACACCCAGGATATATCTAACAAATATGTGGATTTGCCTAACACAGTCGCACGACATCACAGCACCAGGTTTATTTAGCAACAGAGTTTTCAGTTTGTCCCAAATAATACTGCTAACCAAAGATTACCTCAGCAAGTTCTGACCACTTCTGGAGAACTGGTAGGGGAAACTTCGAATAGTCTGGAGAACTGGTAAATACCACCTTTGACTGGACATTTTACAGTATCCTTCCCCTGCCATGTCCACAAAGCCATGCCCACAGAACCGGTAGTAAAAAAATTGAATCCCGCCACTGGTCATAGGTGATAGTAAATTATATGTCTCAGAGGTGGCTTTAGTGTGGACATGTTGCTCCTAATAAATTTTTGGGATTCTTTTGAAGCTTGAATTGAGATTCATGATTTAATTAGGGCAATCATCAGAACCCTGACAAAAAGTTGTAAAATTAGATTGGTCTCATGGGTGAGCTACTTTACAACTGTCATGATTTCTTTGAAAATATTTTGCTTCTCATCTAACAACTTCTTCAGGGACAATAGAGAATCGGTCCTTCATTTGGTCATAGAACTAAATTTATATTTCCAGAAGTAAAACGTGCAAGGCATATTTGTAAGATGTAGTGATAAAAGTACAATTTCAAGTCTCATTCACAGGATAAACTTACAAACTGGAATAAATAAATAAATGAGGGTTAATTGGGGCTAATAGATCTATTTATAGCTAATTTCCAATAAAATTTCTAAATGATCTGAGTTATTAGAAGATGAATTTGGATTGTGTAAATCTGCATAATGGTGCTATATCCTATGCAAATATATTTTGATATAAAATATAGTCCAGATGCATTAGCAATATCTAAAACTGAATGACTAAGTTTTAGATGAATGACTTCTGGATAAAAGAGAAAGCAAGTTCGTAAGTTAAAGAACATAGGAATATTACCCCTAGTGATCTTAAGTTGAAATTCATCAGTTGGCTACTTCAAATAATTTTTTAAAAGGCTTGACTTTTTAACTTCATTAACTATAGAAAATATAAAAGATGGAATAGATAGTGCCA